>OZ020314.1:39262824-44262824 GCA_963971305.1 Arcuatula senhousia | reverse complement strand
TTTGTGCTATTTCTTCCCATACCTGCCTCTTTTTTTCATTGGTCACTGTTGATTTTAGTTTTGAGTTTATCAAATCAATATTTTGTTCTACCAAACTGGCAAGTAGTGCCTTTTCTGCTTGGGAAAAATTTGCTCCTCTTTTCTTATCTGACTTGTCCATTTTTTACCCTGACAGTTGACAGGAAGTGGATAAGAATCATGGGAGTTGACCAGTGGACAAAAGTTTAGCCAGTGGTCAACTAACCACATGTGCAATTGCCTTTTGAACAACTAATTTTAACCACTGGATAGTTGTCCATTGGATAAGGATTTAACCAGTGGACAACTTTTATCCAGTGGATAATTTTAACCATGTTTTGAACAACCGGGCCCAGGCGGTATTATGTATGATCTTTAAAACATGTATTTTCACTAGAGGCATAAAATTATGTGCTACATGTTGAGTCGAATTCGTGCATTTGCATAAGCAGATTTCATACGTGCAATATCAAATTCTCCATAGAAGAATGTTGAAGTACATGTAGGTAGATTAAGAAATATTCTTAGAGCAACAATTTGTAACTTATGAATGAATGGGGTTGGACATGAATTTCATTTTGTTTGTTTATATACGTGAACTTAGTATTATTTATGGAATTTAGTTGAGAAGAAAGTACATAGAATATCAAAATATTATGTCGATTTTCCAAGTAGTTTTTTTTATGGGGGTATCAATAAGATTGCAATGTTGTTTAATTAAAAAAAGTATTAATATCTATTTTAAAAAAACGTAAACGGTTTGAATAGTTACTTGCCTATCTGGCTGTACATAATATGATTGTATTGTGTAACCAAGTCGTGCTATGGATACTCCAACTCGACCATTCGGAAAACAGGAATAGTATATATTATAAGTTCCATTCCCTTGCATGTTTATATGATAGAAAGTCAATCTTGCAATTCGAAGTCAGTTTTTTTGTAAACGATTGAAATTTTCAAGAACACAGAATATCAGTACAGTTTAACAGAAATAACAGTACAGTATGATTTTGACAGGCAAATCGGAACAGGTATTATCAGTACAGTAAGTTCTCTGTTACGGGCATTTCTACGATTTATATTAAGGAAGAAGGGGTGTAAATGTATTTTAGGTAACTAGTTATCTTATTTAGAAGTGTTTTGAATCGCCGTTCAATTAAATTATTAGAAAAATAGTTAAATTTTCGTAATTTAAAAAAAACCCATACATCTGCTAAAAAATACAAATATTGTTGATAATGTACCAAATAATTGCATTAAAACTGAAAGGAGATGGAAATATATCTTCAAAAAAGACATAGTGTCAGCATATACAATTCCATGCTTCAAATAGTTAACATAAACACCGATTTTATTCCTGGTGTCCAATGTCAACAACAACCCGAAGTATCCGTACAGTTAAAACGCGAAATATCTTTGCTCTCGCGGACAGCGTTTACCTAGTGTGTGTTAAAACATAAAAAAATATACGCATAAAACTATACGGATATTTCAAATTCAAATTCAAATTAGTTTATTGGATAAAGCATAGTCAAATAATGAACAAATAATACAATATTGCGTAATCCAATACATTACATGAATACAAAATTAACATAGAAAATACATATTTTCAAAGTATAATGTAATTTACACATGTATACTGTTATATAGCTATATAATATTAAACATTTTTATTTTTGGTAGTAATGTTTAAATGTATATTTAAATACTAAAGATCATATAATTCGGCTGAATAATTATTACTCAATAGACTGTTTCAAGAATTTATCTCTAAATGAAAAGGATTCTTGTAAAAATAAACAAATATTTTTGGTGTCCTGTATTGTGGTAGGATTTAAAAGGTTACTGGCAATTTTTAAAGGGGTATCATTCATGTCATTTAAATTTTTATTAAATAAAGTGAAACATTTATCTCTTAGTTTATTATACATGTAAGTGGGACAATCTAATAAAAAATGTAGTTCATCCTCTACTTTACTGCTGCATTGTTTACAAAATCTTTCTTCCACAGGAGTAATAGATTTACTATATCTACCTGTTTCAATGGCTAAGCTATGTGCGCTTAGTCTCAGTTTAGTTAATTTTGATCGAAGGTGTTTATTTATATTGAATTTCAGGTAGTCTTGAAGTTCAAAATCTTTGGTAATTTGACTAAAAAATCTAAGTTTCCCTGTGTTACTATTTTTGATGTGTGAAAGTTCATTTAGTAGTTTTTGAGAGAAATATGATTTAATTTCTTTTTCAAATTCTATATGAGTTTTTTCAAGACTATCTAAGTTGAATAAAGTTTTAAAATTGTCTATTGATTTCATCCATGAGGATGTATTTTTAAGAGTTAAGAATTTTGTCTTCCTCAAAGGCTGACCTTAACAAGTCGTACACATGCTCTTTGGATGATTCAATTTCTAAAAGGCGTTTATAATATTTAAACATTAGTTTGAAGGCCTTAAAACATAAAGGGTATTGGCCTAGTTCCATCTGGATTCCAAAAATAGAGGTTTTATTATGAACACCAAGGATGTGTTTCAGAATCATGTTCTGTGTTTTTTCAAATGTGAATTTGTTTAAATTCTCTAAGTTAAGTTTTTGGTCAGCAATATTTTGTAAAATAATAGCAACTTACAATTTTTATGCCACATCTTCAAGGCTGATCATGAGTGAAGTTAAATACTGGTGATCAATAGGGAGTTTATAGTCGTGGCTCTAGGTTAGAAGCCACTACAGCAACTGTTAAATAAGCCACGCAATGAGCCATGGGTCGCCCTGACATGCCCATGACACACCACCATTAGAATTGGCTGGTACAGTTGAACCGAAGAGTCGTCTCCCACCACGTGTAGGTTCTACTTGGAATTTGGGAGAAAAAATTAAACTGGTGTCCTAGCTTTTGCTTATATACCAAAAGCTAATCTGACATATCATAAATCTTTATTTAACTTGGCTATATTTGCTGAAAACATTATTTGGATCGAGCTACGGTTATATCGTACTTAATTGACAATTCTGAGTATCTGAAACTTTTAATGAATAATTGTCTTATTCGTTGTCTTCATGCAAGGTAGCTGCGAAGCCATAGGTTGAACTTTTAAATCCTTTTTATAATTTTATAACAAACCCCTGCTTCTGTTAGTTAGTTAGTTAGTTATTGCTTTACTCCCAAGCAGCACGATTTCGGCTATATCCGGGAGATGAACATGAAAGTAGTGATAAAATGAACATGAAATGATGATGAAGTGGAGAAAATGGGGACACAAGGCCAATCGGGTAGGAGAGTTTTGACTGCCACTGGAAAAAGGAGTGATGGGTAGGGACGGGAAATTTCGCCTCCTGCATGGGGATCCTACGGGTCCTACTCTTACCGAGACCTGCAGCAGGGTTCTTTAACGTGCGAGGAACGTGAAATTTTCCCAACACAGTGCACCACTATGGTTTGCGGTCAGGTTTTCCGCATTATCGCCTGACGACCCCGCATCTCTCGATGTCAGGGCTGCCCCATTCAACCACCTGGGGCACACATCCCAGTCGCTTTGTGGGCAAAGCGGCCTGACCCGATGTCAGGCGTCTGAGCGCTCTTTAGTTGACTTTTACCGACAAGCTTAGCGCTGCTGCGGGCCTATTCGCCACCCGGAACCCGCACGGGTTCCCCTTGCTTCTAAGTGAAGGCTTTCTTCCAAATGTCCCTTTGTAGTATAGTTGTAAAATGGTGCATGTGAAGCGGGATAGCCAGAGGTCAGAAAATTGGAAAACGGAGAGGAGGTGATGGTAAACTATTGCGGAAAATCTGCAAGATTACTACAAGGACAAGGCTTGATAAAAGCCAAATTTGGCCTGATGGGAACACAGAAATGTTACGGTGCTTAAGCAAAAATGGCAATAAAATGTTAGCTTAGGCATGAAAAAATAGGTTGGGTCGGTAACCGGAAACACACATATTTAAAACAAATTCATATAAAAAATATGTAGGACAAATAAAACACTTATTCCGCTTTCCGTTTCTGCTCCGCATTCCGTTTCCACGTTTTATCCGCGTCGCTTTGTCGGCAAAGCGGTCTGACTTCAGGGCGCTATTTACTTTACTTACAAGCTAAGTGCTGCAGCGGGCCAATTCGCCACCCGGAACCCGCTTTGATTAAGAGGGCCATCGGTCCAAGGGTTAATATCGGTGGAGGTATAATTCAGCATGTGGTACATATTATGATTATTTTATATACCTTTTTTTTCATTTATTTACATTCTGACATTTTATAATAACCTTTATTTTGTGATAGGGGTGCGATATAAGTCGAGCGATTTAGGTTATGATTTTAGGTTATGCGATACAGGGTATGTATGAATGGTAATGTGTTTTGTCTTATAAAACATATTTAAATAGAAAAAAAAATATTTACTTAAATATATGATATAAGCCAATCAAATGAATTATCTTTGTCGAATGTATTATCATATATCAAGTCACCATGATTTGATAAGAAACAAAACCAATGCGTGATTACAAAAGATTACAATTCATGACAAAGATTTCACTCTTTGTACATGTTGTCCTGACTCTCATTGTTGTTATTTCTCTAGTTAGGTTAAATAAAGAACTTTGAATTTGAATATTGAATATTAGAATTTTGAATATGGTAATGAACATCATTGTCAAATTTCATAGCAATCGGATAACTGGAGCTAAAGTTACTGTGGAAACACTAAAAAGCTAACAGACAACGACGACCACGACGACAACGACAACATCATACCATAATACGTCCTAAATTTTTTTGCGGTCGTATAAAAAACAAAACTAATCATTGAAGAAATGAAGACACTGAAGACAATTTTTGTGTATTCCTGACTAGGCTTTATTAATCATCATAACAGAACCTTTGAGGGAGTAGTAATACCCGTATGAATAGTGCCAGTTTAGACCTGTAGCATTACTCGTATTATGTCCAGGTGTGTATAACCCATTCAAATCACTAGAATGACATCTATAGAACCACCAGGCACCGTGGAAGCGAGCAGCACAATTAATTACATGAGCATCATGGTCTTTATCGTATGTAGAGAATGGGTGATTGATGTGGTAATCAAGGGAATCACCTTAAACAAAAAATAAACTGCATTTTTTTTTCAGCAAAACCCAACTTAACTGTAACAAAATATGCAAGGTTATTTCAGATCAGATTTTAAAGCTAACTGAAGTCATTTGAAGTTAATATGCGAATGAAACGAAGCTCACTAATGAGGGGGGTAGGAGGGGGTCCGATTCCGGAATCCCGAACTTATTTTTACAAAATCCCGTCATCCCGACTTAAAAAATGAGAAAATCCCGAATCCCGGTAAATTTGATATAATTTTATCCCGGAATCCCGAACTTAAATTGTCCAAATCCCGGAATCCCAAGCTTAAATATGGCCAATCCTTGCCTGGGCGCAACAAAAGATGAAAAAAAACTTAAGTCTGAGAATATTCTCAACTCATTGTGAGTCATCAAATTTTAAGTTTTGATTGGAGTTGCCATAAAAATTAAGAATTTTCTCAGACTTAAGTATTTTTAAGGTTTTGTGGCGCCCAGGCCAGGTGTCACGAAAAAGGTCCTACCTCCCCCTACTAATGTACAGAGTCAGCCAAATTGCACAAGGCCCGAAATAAATTACACCTCAGGAAGAGGGTTTATAAATAATATAAAAGAATAAGATTTTTATTACTAGTTAATTATCTGACTTCAAAGTTACTATTTTATTATCTATACTTGAAAGCTTTACAGGGATATCAATTTACTGTCGTAATAACAATTAGAAAAAAAAATCTGTTCTTTTTATTTATAACAAAAATATCTCAAATAAAAAAAAGGGATTATCATAGTATATTGTATTATTAATTATGGTTAATAACAGCATGATCTATAATCTATCATTTTGTGTTTGGAATGTAGGTGGGTTAATCTCTAAAACCATAATAAACTATCAGACCCACTTTTCTTACAAGAAATTCAATCACATGATGTCATACGTTTAACTGAAACACATGTGGGATATAACACATCAATTAATATAGATGGATATCATTATTACCCTGTATGTAGACAACAATCAGCAAACTCAAGATATTATGGAGGATTAGGTATTTTAATTAAAAGTAACATTCGCAAGGGCATTAAAATTTTGAAAAATAATTCAAAAGATTATCAGTGGCTAAAATTAGAGAGAAGTTTTTTTCAATTTGAATACTGATATTTACTTATGTTTGGCATATATAATTCCAGTTACTTCATTTTATATTGAACAGTCTGAAGATGATATATTAGAAAACATTGAAAAAGATATTATAACATTTAGCCAACAAGGTAGTATTATTTTATGTGGAGATTTTAATGCAAGAACAGGATCAGAGCCTGATTTTATACAAAATGATGTATTAGATATTCACTTACCAATGTTTGATAATTATAGTTGTGATGTTATACAAGAAAATAGATATAGTTATGATACAAAGATAGATAAAAGAGGTAAACAGCTTCTAGATTTATGTATTGCAATAAAGTTACGTATTTTAAATGGTAGAACTTGGGGCGACCTTTATGGCAAGTTCACATGTATGAAATCAATAGGAAACAGTGTTGTTGATTATGTTATTATGTCAGAAAGTTTACTAGAGGACACATTATTTTTTCATGTACATGATTTTTTACCAACCCTTTCAGACTGCCATTGTAAATTAACATTTGGTGTACTAGCTAAATATAAAATAGATGAAATAGAAAAAGAAAATAATACTCTATTTCCAGGTAAATACATTTGGTCGGATACTTCCTCTGAAAAATTGCAAGATTCACTCTGCTCACCAGAAATTAAAATGAGTATCTCTAATTTCTTAAATTCAGAAATGGGCTCATTAACTGAAGACAGCATTGAAAATGCTGCTGATGAATGTCTTAATATCATAAACAATGCTGCGAGTAAATGTTTAACCTTTAGGAAAACTAAAGCAAAAAAACCATCTAAACATAAACATAAAAAGTGGTTTGATATCGACCTCCACCAAAAACGTAAAAATCTTATACATAAGGGAGAGCTATTATCAAAATTCCCACGAGACCCAATTGTAAAAGGGTCATATTATAAATGTTATAGGGAGTATAACAAATTAAGGAAGTACAAACAAAGAAATTTTAAACAAAAAATTCTTGACAGCCTTGATAGTCTTAGAGAAAATAATCCTAAAAGTTATTGGAATCTCATCAATGATTTAAAAGAGAATGATTTAGATGGCCCAGAAAAGGCAATAGAAAGTAATGCATGGTTCTCATATTTTAAAGCTCTTAACATGAATACCGACCAACACAAACAACGTTTAAATGAGATTCTGGAAGAAACTATAAAGCTTGAAAAACATCCATTCTTCGGAGAAATGGATTTCAAAATTACATTATAGGAGGTGCATAAGGCTATAAAAAACCTCAAGAACAACAAAGCAGTGGGATTAGATGGTATACCCAATGAAATCTTTAAAGCTGGTGCAAGCATGTTAGCACCAGTTCTTCAAAAACTTTTCAATTCTATATACTGTTCTGGAATATATCCCAGGAAATGGGCTTTATCTTATTTATGCCCAGTTTTTAAATCTGGCTGTCCTTCAAATTCTGAAAATTACAGAGGAATTGCTATAAATTCCTCCATTAGCAAGATTTTTAATAGCATACTTAACATAAGACTTGATACTCATCTGGAAAAAAATAAAATTATTCACCCATGTCAAATAGGATTTTCTAAAAAAAGCAGAACATCTGACCATATGTTTGTTTTAAAGACAATATTGGACAAATATACCAACAGAAAAGGAGGGAAAATTTATGCTTGTTTTGTTGATTTTAAAAAAGCTTTCGATAGAGTTATTCACTATGGTATTAGATATAAAATGTTAAAAAATAATATTTCAGGAAAATTTTATAATATTCTAAAAGATATGTATGTGAAAAACCATATTTCAGTAAAAGTTGAAAACAAACTCACTCCTGCTTTTAAGTCACATATTGGAGTGAGACAAGGAGATGTACTAAGCCCTAACCTATTTAAGCTTTTTATTAATGATTTACCTTTAAAACTAGAAGCAGGTTCAGAAACAGTTGAAATAAATGGTAGAAATATAAATTGTTTAATGTATGCTGATGATATTGTTCTATTATCTACTAGCAAAACTGGTTTACAAAGTAGACTTGATATTTTAAATGAATACTGTAAAGACTGGTGTCTAGATGAAAATCTCTCAAAAACAAAAGTTTTGATTTTTAACAATTCTGGAAAATTTTTGAAAGAGTAAATACATTTGAATAATGAAGAAGTAGAATGTGTTAATCAGTATAAATATTTAGGAATTACTTTCACCTCAAGTGGACTTTTTAATCTTGGAAAAGAAGAATTATATAAAAAATCTCTAAAAGCAATATTTAAGCTACAAAAATCTCTGTCATCTTGCAGTCCAAGTATAGCTACATCGATTCATCTGTATGATCACACAATAAAACCAATTTTATTATATTGTTGCGAAATAAGTGGTATATTCAAAGTAAATTCTGCAGCTTGTAAAAAACAGAATGATTATTTTTTTGAAAAGATATATAATAATGACTTTTCTGAGAGGTCACATATAAGATTTCTTAAATATATTTTAGGGGTAAATAAAAAGGCCTCTAACTTAGCTGTTTTATCAGAGGTAGGAAGATTTCCTCTATATTTCTCTATAGTTTTATCTATTGTTTAATATGCACACAGACTTGAAAAATTACAGGAGGGCTTATTATATGATGCTTATTTATGTAATAAACAACTAGATATAAATAATATTGACTGCTGGTTCTCATCAGAAAGATATATATTACAGTCTTTAAATATAGACACTCTAAAGATTAATTTAGGTAAACTTGTCAGGATAGTCAAATCAAAATTGAGTGACAGCTTTAAGACTTTTTGGCAAAATAAAAGGACAGAAATTTTATCACAGGGAAACAGTAAATTAGAAAACCTTTTTAGTCTTAAAACTGATTTTATCCCAGAGGCTTATTTATCAATTAAAGATTTTAGAATTAGAAGAGCAATTTGTAGAATAAGAATAAGTGCTCATGATTTGAGAATAGAAAAAGATAGATATAGTAACAAGAGGCTCCCAGGAGCCTGAATCGCTCACCTGGTCTTAATGTCAACCCTTTGAAGACTTTTGTATAGCTAAATGAGCTGAATGTTTAAGCAATAAAAAGCTTTTCTCTATCTGCAATTAGTTTTCATTCCAAAGCAAAAAACACTATTTTTCACCTTTAAAGGGCCATAACCCCTTAAAGGGGTCATCTGACAACTTCGACCCTAAAAAGACTTTTGTAGAGCTAATTAAGCTGAACATTTAAGCAAGCAACATCTTTTCTCTATCTGCAAAAATTTTCTTTTTTTAGGACAAAAACACTATTTTTTGCCTTTAAGGGGCCGTAACCACTATCAGGGGTCATCTGGCAACTTTGACCCTATGGAAACTTTTGTAGAGCTAAATGAGCTGAACATTTAAGCAAGCAACAACTTTTCTCTATCTGCAATAGTTTTCATTCCATAGGCCAAAAACACTATTTTTTGCCTTTAAGGGGCTGTAACCCCTATAGGGTGTCATCTGACAACTTAGACCATATGGAGACTTGTGTAGAGCTAAATGAGCTGAACATTTAAGCAAGCAACAGCTTTTCTCTATCTGCAATAGTTTTCATTCTATAGGCCAAAAACTCTATTTTTTGCCTTTAAGGGGCCATAACCCCTATAAGGGGTCATCTGACAACTTTGACCCTATGGAGACTTTTGTAGAGCTAAATGAGCTGAACATTGAAGCAAACAACAGCTTTTCTCTATCTGCAATAGTTTTCATTCTACAGGCCAAAAACACTATTTTTTGCCTTTAAGGGGCCGTAACCCCTATAAGGGGTCATCTGACTACTACGACCCTATGGAGGCTTGTGTAGAGTTAAATGAGCTGAACATTTAAGCAAGCAACAGCTTTTCTCCATCTGCAATAGTTTTCATTCTATAGGCCAAAAACTCTATTTTTTGCCTTTAAGGGGCCGTAACCCCTATAAGGGGTCATCTGACAACTTTGACCTTATGGAGACTTTTGTAGAGCTAAATGAGCTGAACATTTAAGCAAGCAACAGCTTCTCTCTATCTGCAATAGTTTTCATTCCATAGGCCAAAAACATGAAAAAATGCTATTTTTCACATTTAAGGGGCCGTAACTCCCATAAGGGGTCATCTGACAACTTCGACTCAATGGAGACTTTTGTAGAGCTTTTGATGCTGAAGCAGCAGCGTGGCACCAGATTTCATCTATCTCTTATACTTTTTGATTTACAAGCCAAAAACAGTAGTCTGACCCCCCTCATCTATTTTTAGCAACGGCGGCCATGTTTTTCGACGAATCAAAAATCCCCACATCAGTTCTGTGGGGGATACCCTAAAGTACCACCAGACCAAATTTGGTTTGAATCTGTGCAGCCGTTTCAGAGGAGAAGAAGTTTGAAGAAAAGTTAACGACGACGGACGACGACGACGACGACGACGACGGACGACGACGACGGACGCCAAGTGATGGCAATAGCTCACCTGGCCTTTGGCCAGGTGAGCTAAAAATTATATTGAGAGATCTCAAAGACTATGTCCCTATTGTTTGAGTAAAGACATCCATGCGGTTGAAAATGAATCACATTTTATAGTAACATGTCCTTTATATGAACAGGAGCGTAGCATATTTTTTGACAAAATAAATAAATGCTGTGAAAATTTCCAATCATTATCCCCAGAGCTTAAGTATTTCTGGCTATTTACTAATGAGAACCTAGAAGCATTAAATTATTTAGGCAATTTTATTCTTGAATGTTTTGAGAAAAGATCTGAATGGAAACAAAAGAAATAATAAAAAGTTACTAAATGTTAACACACTAATTGTATTATGGTCCATGTTTATAATCTATTCTTTTATTTTTATCTTTATTTTTGATATATTACAATGTATACATGGTACTTCAATGGCTCTGATCCTGTGTCTCATTGATTTTTTTATTGTTGTGTTTTTTTTTTATATCATCTGTCCAATCATTTAACTGTTTGTTACATTATGCCCTTCGTGGGTTCTTGATTAGCTAATAAAAATTCTTATTCTTATTCTTATTCTTATAATCAAAGTAATTTTCAGAAGTTTTCTAAAAAGTCTGCACATGCGCAGAAAAATTGTGGAAAATACTATCTTATCGTCCCTAATTATCTCGTCCCTACCGGCCCAAATTGATTTTCCCATGTAAAAGGTTTTATTTTGGTATCCTAGGGAGCATTTAGGGCAATACCATTAATATAAGTCAGGTCAAACCTGTTACGCTTACAATTAATTTTATTAATTTTTGTTTGTTCGAAACTAAAAACAAACTAGCTTTACTTATTGGTTACGCGTGCGTTTAATGACGTCTAAAGTTTTCAAAGAAACGCGTTAAAAAGACGCCGAAGGTTCGGGAAAACAAGCATGCTATACCATACGTTAACAAAAATTCAGCTCATAGTACAACCAAAATATTGACAGTTCTACCATAATCGCTACCATCGGGAGCGTATCATGACCTTCAATTAAGCGGTCAGAGTTGAGTGAGAGTGAGCACTAGTCAAATTAAGGTTTCATTATCCATGAGTATATTCGCCAGATAGGTTTCTAAGATTTAGCACTTTCTTTTCAACCTTTCTAAAGTACGTGTTTAAATCATTTCTGTTTTAGTTCATTAAGATGTTTCATCAAAACCATGTGGAATTGGTTTATATGAGTCAGTCGCATTCCCACATATATTTTTTTCTAACCAGATGTGACGAGTGCGCAAATATTCTGGCCCGAGACTAGTATTATTTTAGCCCCCTTTTTAATGCATTTTCAATATAGCGTTTTGATGAATAAAAATTTTTTTAACCATTTGATTTTCCTAAAATTTCTTACAGCTGCATAACAACACAAGACATAAATAATATGTTAATTTAAGAAGATTTTACCGATTTTAAAACTTTTGATGCATTTTATGGTCAAGAGACCAAAATTTTTTGATGTCAACAAAATTTAAGATCTAAATTTTGACCCCGCGTATGCCTGGCAAATCACCCCTTTTATGCTGATTTAAGTGTTGGTCTTTGTATATACCAAACTTTGGCTTAAGAACTACCAATTAACCCAAACAACTAAAAACAGCACCAAAAATTGACCTAGAAATAACTCTGGAAGATCTATGGTGTTTTTTAAAGGGACTATATTAAACAACAACGAAAAATAAGGGGCGATAATTGTGGTCTCGTACCTTCTGTGGGACCGGAAATTCGATACTGTTTTGGAAATCTTTTTTTTTAAATGGACAGATTAATTATCCATAGTTATTTTTTTAAACAAACAGGACAATACGGACTGAAAGTCAAAACTATTTACTAAATTCTCAAAATGTTTTTTTTTTTTCAAGGATACAAGTGATGACATGATCTCGCCAAATTCTCGTGAGAATAGTTTACAGCGACCTTGACAACATGTCCAATAGGCTGTCGATCGTCGTGATCAGTGGTTGTTTCTTAGACAGTCCAACCAATTTATAACGATGTATAATTAATTAACAAATAACCATAAATCATTATGCTTTAAAATATACTGAATAGTACAAAGATAGTCCTACCTGAGCCGATCATGGATATTATACAATTATAGCTTTAGTATGAGGTCAATACAAGAGTATATCGACCAAACAGATCCATATTGACCGAGAACGCAGTTCGAGGTCGATATGCATAGATCTGATGGTAGATATAGTCTTGTATTGACCGAACCAAAAGCTATAATTGTTATATTATTAATCATAAATTGTTGTTAATTTACAATTTCAAATGTTTTATGCGTACCATATTACATTTTTTGATGCTATGATTATAGATATTTCATTCACTAGATTTTTGTATGACAAATTTCCACATATCAAAAAAATGACAATGTACTATCAAAATACAACAAAACTATTTTCTTTATAATATATTGACTTCAAACATTTGTGTGATTAATAATTTAATTTAATCCTGTGCACGTGTCCTGCATTGAAACCAGTCGTTATTTTCTACCAGGTTTTTGTATCAAGCTTCTCCAGCCAATAAAAAACCTCGAATTACATTTATTGGTATACAGAAAATTCCACAACCTGACTGATAAATGTCTGCTGGCCATCAAAGCGCGAAATACTCTGACCAAGAAATGACGTTGCGGATAACATAAAGCAAAAAAGAAGTGATTTCGTCCCCGGTCAACGTTGTTCCAAAATATTTTGACCTTTTTTCAGAACGTTACAAATAATTGTACTTGCTCAAATGTTTCGATACTTGATAATATAATTAGTTATTGATCCATGGTATTTTTTGACAATTATTTTCTAAAGCTGCGTCCAAAAAGTCGCTTTTTTTGGCCCCTTATTTCTAAACGAAATTATAAAATGACCCCAAAAGGGGAGGTGCACATCTTCAATATATCTGAAATCACTGTGTAAAATTTAAGAGATTTCTAGTGTTTGGTTTTTGAGATTCAGATTACACAATTATGTATAATCATATTAGAAGGTAATAAAAAAAATGGTCATTTTGTTTAGAAAGCAAGAAATCGTCAACTTTGAAACATTTTGAGTCAATGTCAAAGTTTAAAACTCAAACATACGTTAACATCTGAGACTTCACTCCAAAATCGGGGAGGAGAAATTATGCCAGGGACAGATAGGAATAAATTAATGTGTTCCTTTGCTCAACATTGTTCACAGCATGTGGCCTCCCCATAAAACAAACCCGTTCTCGCAAAAATGAAAGAAAAAGAATTGAAATCGGAATTCCGGGTGATATTTGAAAAGGGCTATATTCAAAGGGTTCCAACCTGCAGTTCCGGTATAATTACTGACGTGTAGGCGGTAAAGGTTGTGTTCATCATCGATAGAAAATCCGCCATATTGTGCATATTTAGTGGTGTCGTTCCAGTCCGTCAGAAGGACTTTCAACTTGTGGGGGCCATTGGTTGAAATCGTATGTATCAAATCATTTCCTATTAATAAAATCATAATAACAAATTGATAAAATAATCATATTAGTAAAATTGGTGAAAAGCATTATGCAATAAATCATGACATTTTATGTCATGGTTTTGTTTTTTGTTCTATCCTTTTCATATTCATATACATGCAGTGTTTTACATTTTCAATATTTTTGGTAGAGCTCCTCTGATGAGCCTTGAATTATAGACGAAACGCTTGTCAGGCGTAGCAAAATTTATTGTGTGGAACTTTGTTGTAATTTTATTCTTAAGATAATAAACGGACAGGGGGGAAATGTTAATATGAACTTAAGTAAACATATTTCTTTACAAATTAATCAATATTTTTTCAGACTATTTTCTTTAAGTAGAGCAATCAAATTGCAATTATTTAGTCGAGTAAGCGCATAACTTTCTCAGAAATCAGAAAAGCCACACACAGTGACGACATTATGACGTCATTGAAACTGTCAACCCTCTTGCTACCAAAAGGGCATATATGTCCACTACCGACTCACTACAAAAAGGACATATGTGTCCATTACTGGTTCGCTGCCACACGGACATAAATGTCCATCGGACCAAAACGTCAGATGCAATGATTAAATCGTTCCTTATAATTTAACACATCCGTTCAAAACACAGAATAATGGACTTTCATGATAAAATAATAACTAATAAACAATATTGACCAAAATATACACAGGCAAATTTGGCTCACATGAGTTTCACATGAAAAAGTTCACATGAAATTCACCCGAATCGAGCTTATACGTGAAACTCACACGAAAAAGTTCACGTGAGTTTCACATGAAATGAGCTTTCACATGAAATTCATATGAATCTCACATGAAAACACTTCACATCAATTTCACGTGAAAACACTTCACATCAATTTCACGTGAAAAGTTCACATCAATTTCACGTGAGCCAGTTTCATGTGGAACTCACATGATTTTCATGTGAAATTCACGTGAGTTTCACATGAAATGAGCTTTCACATGAAATTCATATGAATCTCACATGATTTTCATAAGAAATTCACGTGAGTTTCACATGAAATGAGCTTTCACATGAAATTCATATGAATCTCACGTGAGTTTCACGTGAATCTCACATGAAAACACTTCACATCAATTTCACGTGAAAAGTTCACATCAATTTCACGTGAGCCAATTTCATGTGAAACTCACATGATTTTCATGTGAAATTCACGTGAGATTCACATGAATATCACGTGAAGCTCGATTCACGTGAAACTCATGTGAGCCAAATTTGCCTGTGTAAAGGTTGTGGTGTTGGCGACGTCATACAAAATTCTAATCTGGCAGCAAGAGGGTTAAGCAAAGATTCTGGCGTAAAGCTATTGTAACGTAAAAACATTGTGGCATTGGCGACGTCATACAAAATTTAAATCTGGCAGCAAGAGGGTTACGACGCAATACTTGCCTAACCAATATTCTGTATGTGGGTTACCAAAACCGTGTTTGTATTCCGTCCAGTTTCTATAAAAGTCTTCTGATCCATCGTATCGTTTTTGAATAACCTATAAAGTTTGCAAAAAATAAAAATAAAAAAATGAAGCGACTTGACAAAGTTTTCGTTTGTACTTGTCCTTTTTTATGTTTTCTGTTCCTTGTATGACGGGGGTCTATCTGTGACTATTTCAGGGCTGGATTTGAATTATATACATTTTATTTAGACCATGGGCCAATTGCAGGACCGCGAGCAGTGCCAAATGGCCTTGTTGAAGGCTACTGGCGGTTGTCCATTGTGGTTTTTCTAAATTGCCGTTTAATTGTGGGTTATGTCGCGTACACTTATTCCACATCTCATTATTTTCTATATGTTTTCAATTGACAAATTTTCTAGCCAATATTCATGCCATTAAAGGAACGTAATGAGTAGATGATTATTGATTAAACTCCACCATCATTTATGATAAGATATTGTTTAAAATATATACAAATTATTAGTTTTATTTTAAGATGCATCTTTATAACCGAAATATCATGAAATGGATCGTTGTTTTCGATCGATTCAACTTGATTTCTGTTCGGTTAATTTTGTGATATTGTGTTTTTATGTGCTGTTCTCGGTAGTATTTGCTGGTTTGGCTTTGACCTTTTGGTCTTTTGACGTTCGATAACCCATTAATACATACCTCTCTGCTTTTAAAATATGGTCCTGGAGATCTGCTTCTAAAATATGGTCCTGGAGATATTTTAATATCTATTGTAAACTGCAGCGGGAAACATAAAATAAAGCAAATCATATCAATATACGTACCGTCCAAACTTCACCGCTGGAATCGACTAGACAATACACAGTTACTGGGTGAGTCATTCCTTGTGGGTAGATTGTATAAACACCACTCACTGTAGGCTGTATATCCGAACACTCCTGGGCAACGCGGTTGACGTCATTACACAAATCACCATGACAGCAATAATTTATGTATGGCCACGTGCTCAATGAGTGCTGGTAGGTATTGCACTGAAAAAAAAATGCAACCATAGAAGATAGGATATATGATGCCTCGCCTTGTCATGTGTAAGGCAGATAATTCTTCCAGATGAGGATTATTTGGTTTAATCCTAAATATAATTGTATTCAATGAATTGTCTGTCGATTTTAAGCAGCAAAATATATTTTCTCTCCCTGAGAGGCCAGTTTTGGCTTACCCTAAGGGACTTGCTCCCCTCTATCAATTTTGAAATGTTAGAGTCAATGTGCGTACTTGCTCTCCTCTATCAATATTTTGTTAGAGTCAATGTGCGGTACCGTATATTAAGGTAGCACAATACAAAAGTGCATAAATTTTATCAAAATTTTTATTTATACCTTTTTAAATACTACTAAATACCCCTTTTCAAATGCTGCAAAAATATTTTCAGTACACCTTATGATTAATGTTCTATGGTGATAATTAAAAAATCAAAACAAAAGCAAATGCAATTTAAGCTGTCAATAAACCATGAAGGTAGGACTTATCTATAACAGCTGGAAAATTTTATGAATGTTGACCAGTCATTTGAAGAGAAATTATAAGATAGACAACCAATAGTGGAACCATCTGGTCATAAAAGGAGGAGTCTTGACCTTTACCGTAAACAACTGACCTGAGATAAGGTCAATAAGATATAATATTTCCTGCAAATTCTAAAGTAAGTGTAGGGTGTTATGCATTTTGGGCCATATTTAATGTTTGTGTGGATGGAACTCGGTTAACAGGTCAAATAAATGTTGATTTATGATGATCTAAGAATCCTACAGTGCTCCCATGGTAGAAACATGCTATTTGATCTATAAAATGGGGCTCAAAGAAGGAAATCGATATTTTGGGTTTTTTCATGCAAAAAGTAAAGTTTGATCGAATTTAGCTCCCAGATGAGAACCCCAATGTGGCTAGTTTTTGGATATGTTATTCAAAGGTCTATTATCAACAAAACCGTGTCTCAGATTTAAGATAGGATAGGAAAATTCTGAGACACGGTTTTGGAGGTTAGATTCAATTTGTTTTAAGGAGATATTTGTAATGCTGGGAGAGCTAATTTCATTTGAGTCGGTTTTGTTGAAATTTTTACTTTTGAACAGTTATTTCTTTTGTTTTATATTGTAGTTTATTTATGTAGGTATCATCATAAAGGGTAACATTTCCTCTTTCCAATGGTGTCTCATTTATTGAAATTAGTGAAATAATAAGAAAGTTATGTAGGTTTAAAGTGTGATGGTCAGACTAAAAACAACCTTTGTATGGTGCTACCTTAACTCTTACAAAATATTGATAGAGGGGAACAAGCCCTTTAAATTAGAAGTCATTTGTAAGTTAATGTAGATCAACAATAAAAAAAAACAATCAGCAGCCTAAAAGATGTGACCAGTGGTCGCTGCTCTGTCTTGCAAATGGTCTTATAATTAAATAAAGTTCATACATTTTAATACTTATATAATCTTAAACTTAACAACTGACAGATGCAACAAAAGCTGCAACAGAGATTTCTGGTCTTTGGCGAGCACATATCAAATGAGGCTAGATTGAACTAGTTTTGTCTAACTAGAACTGCTAGATTGAACTAGTTTTGTCTAACTAGAACTCCTAGATTGAACTAGTTTCGTCTAACTATAACTGCTAGATTGAACTAGTTTTGTCTAACTAGAACTGCTAGATTGAACTAGTTTCGTCTAACTATAACTGCTAGATTGAACTAGTTTTGTCTAACTAGAACTCGAGTCGTAATTCGAACTCTATTTCGAACTCTGACGACTCGAACTCGATGTTTACCTACACCCTTACCCCATTGATAACATTGAACAAAGCACAGAAAAATCAAATTGATAAAAAATCAACTTGACAGGGGAGAATCTAAGAGACGAAGACGACAATAACATGGATCGAATGAAAAAACTTCTGGAGAAAACTCGCTTGGTGATTGCTTACCTAATAAAATTTTAATGTGCACTTGCTAAAATGATATAAATGCACGAGGATATGACGAAAATCCTTGCGCACTTCTTGTGTACACTACTTGCATTTTGAGGTTTGTCCAACTACCAATAAATCGATTATTATCTTGTTGAAAACCTCATTTATTAATCCACCCAAATGTCGTTTTGGTTTTGTTAAATAAATAAACCAATCGATGATCAATCTTTATTATTCAACAGAATCTTATCATTTGGATATAGCGGTAAACCCCTTTGACCAATAAAATTTCACTGTTTGGTCAATGATCCACCCATTTAACCACTGGGATTTCACTTATTGGTCATTGACACACCCATTTGACCCTTTGAACAATATATAGAATCTCACCGTTTGGTCATTGACAAACTCATCCTTTGAACAATAGAATCTCTCCGTTTGGTCATTGACAAACCCATTTGACAATCTCACCGTTTGGTCATTGGCACACTCATTGAACAATAGATTCTCACCGTAAGAGAGCAACAATTGGATTTTTTGGGGGGGTGGGCTCTGGATATTTTGTTCATCCTGCCTTTTTATTTTTGCAATAAATCATAGCCTGGTTATTTTTTGCGCAAGCGCATGCGTATTTTATTATCAAATTATCTTTAATTTTTCAGCCCAAAACACCATCCTGCCTTTTCAAAATTAAATCACATTCCATGGCTTTTTATTTCGAATTTTATTATGATATCCCACGCCATCAAAATCAAGTGAATTGACAAATAATGATCTTACCGTTTGGTCAGATATACATCCTGATGACATACCGTTTGGTCAGATATACATCCTGATAACATACCGTTTGGTCAGATATACATCCTGATGACATACCGTATACATCCTGACGACTTACCGTTTGGTCAGATATACATCCTGATGACATACCGTTTGGTCAGATATACATCATGATGACTTACCGTTTGGTCAGATATACATCCTGATGACATACAGTTTGGTCAGATATACATCCTGATGACTTACCGTTTGGTCAGATATACATCCTGATGACTAACCGTTTGGTCAGGTATACATCCTGATGACATACCGTTCGGTCAGATATACATCCTGATGACATACCGTTTGGTCAGATATACATCCTGATGACTTACTGTTTGGTCAGATATACATCCTGATGACTTACCGTTTGGTCAGATATACATCCTGATGACTAACCGTTTGGTCAGGTATACATCCTGATGACATACCGTTCGGTCAGATATACATCCTGATGACATACCGTTTGGTCAGATATACATCGTGATGACTTACCGTTTGGTCAGATATACATCCTGATGACATACCGTTTGGTCAGATATACATCCTGATGACTTACCGTTTGGTCAGATATACATCCTGATGACTTACCGTTTGGTCAGATATACACCCTGATGACATACCGTTTGGTCAGATATACATCCTGATGACTTACCGTTTGGTCAGATATACATCCTGATGACTTACCATTTGGTCAGATATACATCCTGATGACTGACCGTTTGGTCAGATATACATCCTGATGACATACCGTTTGGTCAAATATACATCCTGATGACTTACCGTTTGGTCAGATATACAGCCTGATGACTTACCGTTTGGTCAGATATACATCCTGACGACTTACGTTTGGTCAGATATACATCCTGATGACTTACCATTTGGTCAGATATACATCCTGATGACATACTGTTTTGTCAGATATACATCCTGATGATTTACCGTTTTATCAGATATACATCCTTACGATTTACCGTTTGGTCAGATAAACATCCTGACGACTTACCGTTTGGTCAGATATACATCATGATGACTTACCGTTTGGTCAGATATACACCCTGATGACATACCGTTTGGTAAGATATACATCCTGATGACTTACCGTTAGGTCAGATATACATCCTGATGACTGACCGTTTGGTCAAACATAAATCCTGATGACATACCGTTTGGTCAGATATACATCCTGATGACATACCGTTTGGTCAGCTATACATCCTGATGACTTACCGTTTGGTAAGATATACATCCTGATGACTGACCGTTTGGTCAGATATACATCCTGATGACTGACCGTTTGGTAAGATATACATCCTGATGACTTACCGTTTGGTCAGATATACATCCTTACGATTTACCGTTTGGTCAGATATACACCCTGATGACATACCGTTTGGTAAGATATACATCCTGATGACTTACCGTTTGGTCAGATATACATCCTGATGACTGACCGTTTGGTAAGATATACATCCTGATGACTGACCGGTTGGTCAGATATAAATCCTGATGACTTACCGTTTGGTCAGCTATACATCCTGATGACTTACCGTTTAGTCAGATATACATCCTGATGACTGACCGTTTGGTCAAACATAAATCCTGATGACATACCGTTTGGTCAGATATACATCCTGATGACATACCGTTTGGTCAGATATACATCCTGATGACTGACCGTTTGGTAAGATATACATCCTGATGACTGACCGTTTGGTCAGATATACATCCTGATGACTTACCGTTTGGTCAGATATACATCCTGATGACTTACCATTTGGTCAGATATACATCCTGATGACTGACCGTTTGGTCAGATATACATCCTGATGACATACCGTTTGGTCAAATATACATCCTGATGACTTACCGTTTGATCAGATATACAGCCTGATGACTTACCGTTTGGTCAGATATACATCCTGACGACTTACGTTTGGTCAGATATACATCCTGATGACTTACCATTTGGTCAGATATACATCCTGATGACATACTGTTTTGTCAGATATACATCCTGATGATTTACCGTTTTATCAGATATACATCCTTACGATTTACCGTTTGGTCAGATAAACATCCTGACGACTTACCGTTTGGTCAGATATACATCATGATGACTTACCGTTTGGTCAGATATACACCCTGATGACATACCGTTTGGTAAGATATACATCCTGATGACTTACAGTTTGGTCAGATATACATCCCGATGACTTACAGTTTGGTCAAATAAACATCCTGATGACATACCGTTTGGTCAGATATACATCCTGATGACTTACCGTTTGGTCAGATATACACCCTGATGACATACCGTTTGGTAAGATATACATCCTGATGACTTACCGTTTGGTCAGATATACATCCTGATGACTTACCGTTTGGTCAGATATACATCCTGATGACTTACCGTTTGGTCAGATATACATCCTGATGACTTACCATTTGGTCAGATATACATCCTGATGACTCATCGTTTGGTCAGATAAACATCCTGATGACTTACCGTTTGGTAAGATATACATCCTGATGACTTACCGTTTGGTCAGATATACATCCTGATGACTTACCGTTTGGTCAGATATACATCCTGATGACTTACCGTTTGGTCAGATATTCATCCTGATGACTTACCGTTTGGTCAGATATACATCCTGATGACATACCGTTTGGTCAGATATACATCCTGATGACATACCGTTTGGTCAGATATGCATAATGATGACTTACCTTTTGGTCAGATATACATCCTTACGACTTACCGTTTGGTCAGATATACATCCTGATGACATACCGTTTGGTCAGATAAACCTCCTGATGACTTACCATTTGGTCAGATATACATCCTGATGACATACCATTTGGTCAGATATACATCCTGATGACTTACCGTTTGGTCAGATATACATCCTGATGACCTACCGTTTGGTTAGATATACATCCTGATGACTTACCGTTTGGTCAGATATACATCCTGAGACGACTTACCGTTTGGTCAGATATACATCCTGAGACGACTTACCGTTTGGTCAAATATACATCCTGATGACTTACCGTTTGGTTAGATAAACATCCTGATGACTTTCCGTTTGGTCAGATATACATCCTGATGACTTACCGTTTGGTCAGATATACATCCTGATGACATACCGTTTGGTCAGATATACATCCTGATGACATACCGTTTGGTCAGATATACATCCTGATGACTAACCGTTTTGTCAGATATACATCCTGATGACTGACCGTTTGGTCAGATATACATCCTGATGACTTACCGTTTGGTCAGATATACATTATGATGACTTACCGTTTGGTCAGATATACATTATGATGACTTACCGTTTGGTCAGATATACATTATGATGACTTACCGTTTGGTCAGATATACATCCTGATGACTTACCGTTTGGTCAGATATACATCCTGAGACGATTTACCGTTTGGTCAGATATACATCCTGATGACTTACCGTTTGGTCAGATATACATCCTGATGACATACCGTTTGGTCAGATATACCTCCTGATGACTTACCATTTGGTCAGATATACATCCTGATGACATACCGTTTGGTCAGATATACATCATGATGACTTACCGTTTGGTCAGATATACATCCTGATGACTTACTGTTTGGTCAGATATACATCCTGATGACTTACCGTTTGGTCAAATATACATCCTGATGACTTACCGTTTGGTTAGATAAACATCCTGATGACTTTCCGTTTGGTCAGATATACATCCTGATGACTTACCGTTTGGTCAGATATACATCCTGATGACTTACCGTTTGGTCAGATATACCTCCTGATGACTTACCGTTTGGTCAGATATACATCCTGATGACATACCGTTTGGTCAGATATACATCCTGATGACATACCGTTTGGTCAGATATGCATAATGATGACTTACCTTTTGGTCAGATATACATCCTGACGACTTACCGTTTGGTCAGATATACATCCTGATGACATACCGTTTGGTCAGATAAACCTCCTGATGACTTACCATTTGGTCAGATATACATCCTGATGACATACCATTTGGTCAGATATACATCCTGATGACTTACCGTTTGGTCAGATATACATCCTGATGACCTACCGTTTGGTTAGATATACATCCTGATGACTTACCGTTTGGTCAGATATACATCCTGAGACGACTTACCGTTTGGTCAGATATACATCCTGAGACGACTTACCGTTTGGTCAAATATACATCCTGATGACTTACCGTTTGGTTAGATAAACATCCTGATGACTTTCCGTTTGGTCAGATATACATCCTGATGACTTACCGTTTGGTCAGATATACATCCTGATGACATACCGTTTGGTCAGATATACATCCTGATGACATACCGTTTGGTCAGATATACATCCTGATGACTAACCGTTTTGTCAGATATACATCCTGATGACTGACCGTTTGGTCAGATATACATCCTGATGACTTACCGTTTGGTCAGATATACATTATGATGACTTACCGTTTGGTCAGATATACATTATGATGACTTACCGTTTGGTCAGATATACATTATGATGACTTACCGTTTGGTCAGATATACATCCTGATGACTTACCGTTTGGTCAGATATACATCCTGATGACTTACCGTTTGGTCAGATATACATTATGATGACTTACCGTTTGGTCAGATATACATTATGATGACTTACCGTTTGGTCAGATATACATCCTGAGACGACTTACCGTTTGGTCAGATATACATCCTGAGACGACTTACCGTTTGGTCAGATATACATCCTGATGACCAAAAGAATCGCCCTGAGTGGGTATTTCTTGAGTGCTTTAAATAACATTTCTGAAAAAAAAATGAAATAGAAAAAGCACGAAAGACCAAGTTGTTTCCAAAGGACATCAAATGTAGTCATCTTCTTTCTGACATGTTGATACTCTGCGAAATGTCACGTGATTTAAATTTTGTTGGACAAAAAAAAACAAAAAAACTTTCGCAGACTAATAATACATGTTTACAAGTCGAGATTTATTCTGGCAAGAGCAGAGAATAATCAATCTTTCACTCGTTGTAGAATTTTTTTTGGGGGGTCTTTTCGCTCGTTCCGGTGCAATCCATTCGCAAAAAGGCTGAAAATGCTATCACTTGTGAAAAATCAGCCGGACTTTTCCAAGAACTTATGTAAGAACCTATCAATGTAACGTCATCCTTACTCTCACGTCATATTAAGTATATCGTATAAACGCTAATTAGATTACGAAGAAGTGTATGAACGGTTCTATAATTTTATGGGTGTCTTTTCTAATTTACAATAATATTGCATCTTCGTGAGCTTTCTTCATTTGATAAACTCTGAGTCAAGTGTAATTGACCAAAATGTTAACATTGTAGACAATCACCGACCAAAAACTTTGGTAGGGAATGAACAGTTTTGAACAACAACAAAAACAACTTTTAACCTCGTAAGGAGAACAAGTCTGTATTTGATCGCATCTGTTTGGTGCTGATTCGTCCTGACATGCAAAACATATAGGACCAGTGGTTGATGTACTGCCTGTAATGTAAAGAAGATAAACATACAGGACCAGTGGGTGATGTACTGCCTGGAATGTAAAGAAGATAAACATATAGGACCAGTGGTTGATGTACTGCCTGTAATGTAAAGAAGATAAACATACAGGACCAGTGGGTGATGTACTGCCTGGAATGTAAAGAAGATAAACATACAGGGCCAGTGGGTGATGTACTGCCTGGAATGTAAAGAGGATAAACATACAGGGCCAGTGGGTGATGTACTGCCTGGAAGGTAAAGAAGATAAACATACAGGACCAGTGGGTCATGTACTGCCTGGAAGGTAAAGAAGATAAACATACAGGACCAGTGGGTGATGTACTGCCTGGAATGTAAAGAAGATAAACATACAGGACCAGTGGATGATGTACTGACTGGAATGTAAAGAAGATAAACATACAGGACCAGTTGGTGATGTACTGCCTGGAATGTAAAGAAGATAAACATACAGGGCCAGTGGGTGATGTACTGCCTGGAATGTAAAGAAGATAAACATACAGGGCCAGTGGGTGATGTACTGCCTGGAATGTAAAGAGGATAAACATACAGGGCCAGTGGGTGATGTACTGCCTGGAATGTAAAGAAGATAAACATACAGGACCAGTGGGTGATGTACTGTCTGGAATGTAAAGAAGATAAACGTACAGGGCCAGTGGGTGATGTACCGCCTGGAATGTAAAGAAGATAAACATACAGGGCCAGTGGGTGATGTACTGCCTGGAATGTAAAGAAGATAAACATACAGGGCCAGTGGGTGATGTACTGCCTGGAATGTAAAGAAGATAAACATACAGGACCAGTGGGTGATGTACTGCCTGGAATGTAAAGAAGATAAACATACAGGGCCAGTGGGTGATGTACTGCCTGGAATGTAAAGAAGATAAACATACACGGCCAGTGGGTGATGTACTGACTGGAACGTAAAGAAGATAAACATACAGGACCAGTGGGTGATGTACTGCCTGGAATGTAAAGAAAATAAACATACAGGACCAGGGGATGATGTACTGCCTGGAATGTAAAGAAGATAAACATACAGGACCAGTGGGTGATGTACTGCCTGGAATGTAAAGAAGATAAACATACACGGCCAGTGGGTGATGTACTGACTGGAACGTAAAGAAGATAAACATACAGGACCAGTGGGTGATGTACTGCCTGGAATGTAAAGAAGATAAACATACAGGGCCAGTGGGTGATGTACTGCCTGGAATATAAAGAAGATAAACATACAGGGCCAGTGGGTGATGTACTGCCTGGAATGTAAAGAAGATAAACATACAGGGCCACTGGTTGATGTACTGCCTGGAATGTAAAGAAGATAAACATACAGGGCCAGTGGTTGATGTACTGCCTGGAATGTTAAGAAGATAAACATACAGGGCCAGTGGGTGATGTACTGCCTGGAATATAAAGAAGATAAACATACAGGGCCAGTGGGTGATGTACTGCCTGGAATGTAAAGAAGATTAACATACAGGGCCAGTGGTTGACGTACTGCCTGGAATGTAAAGAAGATTAACATACAGGGCCAGTGGGTGATGTACTGCCTGGAATATAAAGAAGATAAACATACAGGGCCAGTGGGTGATGTACTGCCTGGAATGTAAAGAAGATAAACATACAGGGCCAGTGGTTGATGTACTGCCTGGAATGTTAAGAAGATAAACATACAGGGCCAGGGGGTGATGTACTGCCTGGAATGTAAAGAAGATAAACATACAGGGCCAGTGGGTGATGTACTGCCTGGAATGTAAAGAAGATAAACATACAGAACCAGTGGGTGATGTACTGCCTGGAATGTAAAGAAGATAAACATACAGGGTCAGTGGGTGATGTACTGCCTGGAATGTAAAGAAGATAAACATACAGGGTCAGTGGGTGATGTACTGCCTGGAATGTAAAGAAGAGATACATACAGGGCCAGGGGGTGATGTACTGCCTGGAATGTAAAGAAGATAAACATACAGGACCAGTGGGTGATGTACTGCCTTGAATGTAAAGAAGATAAACATACAGGGCCAGTGGTTGATGTACAGCCTGGAATGTAAAGAAGATAAACATACAGGACCAGTGGGTGATGTTCTGCCTGAAATGTAAAGAAGATAAACATTCAGGGCCACTGGTTGATGTACTGCCTGGAATGTAAAGAAGATAAACATTCAGGGCCACTGGTTGATGTACTGCCTGGAATGTAAAGAAGATAAACATACAGGGCAAGTGGGTGATGTACTGCCTGGAATGTAAAGAAGATAAACATACAGGGCCAGTGTGTGATGTACTGCCTGGAATGTAAAAAAGATAAACATACAGGGCCAGTGGGTGATGTACTGCCTGGAATGTAAAGAAGATAAACATACAGGGCCACTGGTTGATGTACTGCCTGGAATGTAAAGAAGATAAACATTCAGGGCCACTGGTTGATGTACTGCCTGGAATGTAAAGAAGATAAACATACAGGGCCAGTGGGTGATGTACTGCCTGGAATGTAAAGAAGATAAACATACAGGGCCAGTTGGTGATGTACTGCCTGGAATGTAAAGAAGATAAACATACAGGGCCAGTAGGTGATGTACTGCCTGGAATGTAAAGAAGATAAACATAAAGGGCCAGTGGTTGATGTACTGCCTGGAATGTAAAGAAGATAAACATACAGGACCAGTGTGTGATGTACTGCCTGGAATGTAAAGAGGATAAACATACAGGGCCAGTGGGTGATGTACTGCCTGTAATGTAAAGAAGATAAACATACAGGGCCAGTGGGTGATATACTGCCTGGAATGTAAAGAAGATAAACATACAGGACCAGTGGGTGACGTACTGCCTGGAATGTAAAGAAGATAAACATACAGGGCCAGTGGGTGACGTACTGCCTGCAATGTAAAGAAGATAAACATACAGGACCAGTGGGTGATGTACTGCCTGGAATGTAAAGAAGATAAACATACAGGGCCAGTGGGTGACGTACTGCCTGGAATGTAAAGAAGATAAACATACAGGGCCAGTGGGTGATGTACTGCCTGGAATGTAAAGAAGATAAACATACAGGACCAGTGGGTGATGTACTGCCTGGAATGTAAAGAAGATAAACATACAGGGCCACTGGTTGATGTACTGCCTGGAATGTAAAGAAGATAAACATACAGGACCAGTGGGTGATGTACTACCTGGAATGTAAAGAAGATAAACATACAGAACCAGTGGGTGATGTACTGCCTGGAATGTAAAGAAGATAAACACACAGGGTCAGTGGGTGATGTACTGCCTGGAATGTAAAGAAGATAAACATACAGGGCCAGTGGGTGATGTACTGCCTGGAATGTAAAGAAGATAAACACACAGGGTCAGTGGGTGATGTACTGCCTGGAATGTAAAGAAGATAAACATACAGGACCATTGGGTAATGTACTGCCTGGAATGTAAAGAAGATAAACATACAGGGCCAGTTGGTGATATACTGCCTGGAATGTAAAGAAGATAAACATACAGGACCAGTGGGTGATGTACTGCCTGGAATGTAAAGAAGATAAACATACAGGGCCAGGAAGTGATATACTGCCTGGAATGTAAAGAAGATAAACATACAGGACCAGTGGGTGATGTACTGCCTGGAATGTAAAGAAGATAAACATACAGGGCCAGTGGGTGATGTACTGTCTGGAATGTAAAGAAGATAAACATACAGGACCAGTGGGTGATGTACTGCCTGGAATGTAAAGAAGATAAACATACAGGGCCAGGAAGTGATGTACTGCCTGGAATGTAAAGAAGATAAACATACAGGACCAGTGGGTGATGTACTGCCTGGAATGTAAAGAAGATAAACATACAGGACCAGTGGGTGATGTACTGCCTGGAATGTTAAGAAGATAAACATACAGGGCCAGTGGGTGATGTACTGCCTGGAATGTAAAGAAGATAAACATACAGGGCCAGTGGGTGATGTACTGTCTGGAATGTAAAGAAGATAAACATAGAGGGCCAGTGGGTGATGTACTGTCTGGAATGTAAAGAAGATAAACATACAGGGCCACTGGTTGATGTACTGCCTGGAATGTAAAGAAGATAAACATACAGGGCCAGTGGTTGATGTACTGCCTGGAATGTTAAGAAGATAAACATACAGGGCCAGGGGGTGATGTACTGCCTGGAATGTAAAGAAGATAAACATACAGGGCCAGTGGGTGATGTACTGCCTGGAATGTAAAGAAGATAAACATACAGAACCAGTGGGTGATGTACTGCCTGGAATGTAAAGAAGATAAACATACAGGGTCAGTGGGTGATGTACTGCCTGGAATGTAAAGAAGATAAACATACAGGGTCAGTGGGTGATGTACTGCCTGGAATGTAAAGAAGAGATACATACAGGGCCAGTGGGTGATGTACTGCCTGGAATGTAAAGAAGATAAACATACAGGGCCAGTGGGTGATGTACTGCCTTGAATGTAAAGAAGATAAACATACAGGGCCAGTGGTTGATGTACAGCCTGGAATGTAAAGAAGATAAACATACAGGACCAGTGGGTGATGTTCTGCCTGAAATGTAAAGAAGATAAACATTCAGGGCCACTGGTTGATGTACTGCCTGGAATGTAAAGAAGATAAACATTCAGGGCCACTGGTTGATGTACTGCCTGGAATGTAAAGAAGATAAACATACAGGGCAAGTGGGTGATGTACTGCCTGGAATGTAAAGAAGATAAACATACAGGGCCAGTGTGTGATGTACTGCCTGGAATGTAAAAAAGATAAACATACAGGGCCAGTGGGTGATGTACTGCCTGGAATGTAAAGAAGATAAACATACAGGGCCACTGGTTGATGTACTGCCTGGAATGTAAAGAAGATAAACATTCAGGGCCACTGGTTGATGTACTGCCTGGAATGTAAAGAAGATAAACATACAGGGCCAGTGGGTGATGTACTGCCTGGAATGTAAAGAAGATAAACATACAGGGCCAGTTGGTGATGTACTGCCTGGAATGTAAAGAAGATAAACATACAGGGCCAGTAGGTGATGTACTGCCTGGAATGTAAAGAAGATAAACATAAAGGGCCAGTGGTTGATGTACTGCCTGGAATGTAAAGAAGATAAACATACAGGACCAGTGTGTGATGTACTGCCTGGAATGTAAAGAGGATAAACATACAGGGCCAGTGGGTGATGTACTGCCTGTAATGTAAAGAAGATAAACATACAGGGCCAGTGGGTGATATACTGCCTGGAATGTAAAGAAGATAAACATACAGGACCAGTGGGTGACGTACTGCCTGGAATGTAAAGAAGATAAACATACAGGGCCAGTGGGTGACGTACTGCCTGCAATGTAAAGAAGATAAACATACAGGACCAGTGGGTGATGTACTGCCTGGAATGTAAAGAAGATAAACATACAGGGCCAGTGGGTGACGTACTGCCTGGAATGTAAAGAAGATAAACATACAGGGCCAGTGGGTGATGTACTGCCTGGAATGTAAAGAAGATAAACATACAGGACCAGTGGGTGATGTACTGCCTGGAATGTAAAGAAGATAAACATACAGGGCCACTGGTTGATGTACTGCCTGGAATGTAAAGAAGATAAACATACAGGACCAGTGGGTGATGTACTACCTGGAATGTAAAGAAGATAAACATACAGAACCAGTGGGTGATGTACTGCCTGGAATGTAAAGAAGATAAACACACAGGGTCAGTGGGTGATGTACTGCCTGGAATGTAAAGAAGATAAACATACAGGACCAGTGGGTGATGTACTGCCTGGAATGTAAAGAAGATAAACACACAGGGTCAGTGGGTGATGTACTGCCTGCAATGTAAAGAAGATAAACATACAGGACCATTGGGTAATGTACTGCCTGGAATGTAAAGAAGATAAACATACAGGGCCAGTTGGTGATATACTGCCTGGAATGTAAAGAAGATAAACATACAGGACCAGTGGGTGATGTACTGCCTGGAATGTAAAGAAGATAAACATACAGGGCCAGGAAGTGATATACTGCCTGGAATGTAAAGAAGATAAACATACAGGACCAGTGGGTGATGTACTGCCTGGAATGTAAAGAAGATAAACATACAGGGCCAGTGGGTGATGTACTGTCTGGAATGTAAAGAAGATAAACATACAGGACCAGTGGGTGATGTACTGCCTGGAATGTAAAGAAGATAAACATACAGGGCCAGGAAGTGATGTACTGCCTGGAATGTAAAGAAGATAAACATACAGGACCAGTGGGTGATGTACTGCCTGGAATGTAAAGAAGATAAACATACAGGACCAGTGGGTGATGTACTGCCTGGAATGTTAAGAAGATAAACATACAGGGCCAGTGGGTGATGTACTGCCTGGAATGTAAAGAAGATAAACATACAGGGCCAGTGGGTGATGTACTGTCTGGAATGTAAAGAAGATAAACATAGAGGGCCAGTGGGTGATGTACTGTCTGGAATGTAAAGAAGATAAACATACAGGGCCAGTGGGTGATGTACTGCCTGGAATGTAAAGAAGATAAACATACAGGGCCAGTGGGTGATGTACTGACTGGAATGTAAAGAAGATAAACATACATGGCCAGTGGGTGATGTACTGCCTGGAATGTAAAGAAGATAAACATACAGGACCAGTGGGTGATGTACTGACTGGAATGTAAAGAAGATAAACATACAGGGCCAGTTGGTGATGTACTGCCTGGAATGTAAAGAAGATAAACATACAGGACCAGTGGGTGATGTACTGACTGGAATGTAAAGAAGATAAACATACAGGGCCAGTGGGTGATGTACTGCCTGGAATGTAAAGAAGATAAACATACAGGACCAGTGGGTGATGTACTGACTGGAATGTAAAGAAGATAAACATACAGGGCCAGTAGGTGATGTACTGCCTGGAATGTAAAGAAGATAAACATACAGGGCCAGTGGGTGATGTACTGCCTGGAATGTAAAGAAGATAAACATACAGGGCCAGTTGGTGATGTACTGCCTGGAATGTAAAGAAGATAAACATACAGGACCAGTGGGTGATGTACTGCCTGGAATGTAAAGAAGATAAACATACATGGCCAGGGGGTGATGTACTGCCTGGAATTAAAGAAGATAAACATACAGGGCCAGTGGGTGATGTACTGCCTGGAATGTAAAGAAGATAAACATACAGGGCCTGTGGTTGATGTACTGCCTGGAATGTAAAGAAGATAAACATACAGGGCCAGTGGGTGATGTACTGCCTGGAATGTAAAGAAGATAAACACACAGGGCCAGTGGGTGATGTTCTGCCTGGAATGTAAAGAAGATAAACATAAAGGGCCAGTGGGTGATGTACTGCCTGGAATGTAAAGAAGATAAACATACAGGACCAGTGGGTGATGTACTGCCTGGAATGTAAAGAAGATAAACATAAAGGGCCAGTGGGTGATGTACTGCCTGGAATGTAAAGAAGATAAACATACAGGACCAGTGGGTGATGTACTGCCTGGAATGTAAAGAAGATAAACATACAGGGCCAGTGGGTGATGTACTGCCTGGAATGTAAAGAAGATAAACATACATGGCCAGGGGGTGATGTACTGCCTGGAATGTAAAGAAGATAAACATACAGGGCCTGTGGTTGATGTACTGCCTGGAATGTAAAGAAGATAAACATACAGGGCCAGTGGGTGATGTACTGCCTGGAATGTAAAGAAGATAAACATACAGGGCCAGTGTGTGATGTACTGTCTGGAATGTAAAGAAGATAAACATACAGGGCCAGTGGGTGATGTACTGCCTGGAATGTAAAGAAGATAAACATACAGGGCCAGTGGGTGGTGTACTGCCTGGAATGTAAAGAAGATAAACATACAGGGCCAGTGGGTGATGTTCTGCCTGGAATGTAAAGAAGATAAACATACAGGACCAGTGGGTGATGTACTGCCTGGAATGTAAAGAAGATAAACATACAGGGCCAGTGGGTGATGTACTGCCTGGAATGTAAAGAAGATAAACATACAGGGCCAGTGGGTGATGTACTGCCTGGAATGTAAAGAAGATAAACATACAGGGCCAGTGGGTGATGTACTGCCTGGAATGTAAAGAAGATAAACATACAGGGCCAGTCGGTGATGTACTGCCTGGAATGTAAAGAAGATAAACATACAGGACCAGTGGGTGATGTACTGCCTGGAATGTAAAGAAGATAAACATACAGGGCCAGTGGGTGATGTACTGCCTGGAATGTAAAGAAGATAAACATACAGAGCCAGTGGGTGATGTACTGTCTGGAATGTAAAGAAGATAAACATACAGGACCACTGGGTGATGTACTGCCTGGAATGTAAAGAAGATAAACATACAGGACCAGTGGGTGATGTACTACCTGGAATGTAAAGAAGATAAACATACAGGGCCAGTGGGTGATGTACTGTCTGGAATGTAAAGAAGATAAACATACAGGACCAGTGTGTGATGTACTGCCTGGAATGTAAAATTGATAAACATACAGGGCCAATGGGTGATGTACTGCCTGGAATGTAAAGAAGATAAACATACAGGGCTAGTGGGTGATGTACTGCCTGGAATGTAAAGAAGATAAACATACAGGGCCAGTGGGTGATGTACTGCCTGGAATGTAAAGAAGATAAACATACAGGACCAGTGGGTGATGTACTGACTGGAATGTAAAGAAGATAAACGTACAGGGCCAGTGTGTGATGTACTGCCTGGAATGTAAAATTGATAAACATACAGGGCCAATGGGTGATGTACTGCCTGGAATGTAAAGAAGATAAACATACAGGGCCAGTGGGTGATGTACTGCCTGGAATGTAAAGAAGATAAACATACAGGACCAGTGGGTGATGTACTGCCTGGAATGTAAAGAAGATAAACATACAGGACCAGTGGGTGATGTACTGCCTGGAATGTAAAGAAGATAAACATACAGGACCAGTGGGTGATGTACTGCCTGGAATGTAAAGAAGATAAACATACAGGGCCAGTGGGTGATGTACTGCCTGGAATGTAAAGAAGATAAACACACAGGGCCAGTGGGTGATGTACTGCCTGGAATGTAAAGAAGATAAACATACAGGGCCAGTGTGTGATGTACTGCCTGGAATGTAAAGAAGATAAACATACAGGGCCAGTGGGTGATGTACTGTCTGGAATGTAAAGAAGATAAACATACAGGGCCAGTGGGTGATGTACTGTCTGGAATGTAAAGAAGATAAACATACAGGGCCAGTGGGTGATGTACTGTCTGGAATGTAAAGAAGATAAACATACAGGACCAGTGGGTGATGTACTGTCTGGAATGTAAAGAAGATAAACATACAGGACCAGTGGGTGATGTACTGTCTGGAATGTAAAGAAGATAAACATACAGGACCAGTGGGTGATGTTCTGACTGGAATGTAAAGAAGATAAACATACAGGACCAGTGTTTGATGTATTGTTTGGAATGTAAAGAAGATAAACATACAGGGCCACTGGTTGATGTACTGTCTGGAATGTAAAGAAGATAAACATACAGGACCACTGGGTGATGTACTGTCTGGAATGTAAAGAAGATAAACATACAGGGCCACTGGTTGATGTACTGCCTGGAATGTAAAGAAGATAAACATAGAGGGCCAGTGGGTGATGTACTGCCTGGAATGTAAAGAAGATAAACATACAGGGCCAGTGGGTGATGTACTGTCTGGAATGTAAAGAAGATAAACATACAGGACCAGTGGTTGATGTACTGTCTGGAATGTAAAGAAGATAAACATACAGGGCCAGTGGGTGATGTACTGACTGGAATGTAAAGAAGATAAACATACAGGACCAGTGGGTGATGTACTGTCTGGAATGTAAAGAAGATAAACATACAGGACCAGTGGTTGATGTACTGTCTGGAATGTAAAGAAGATAAACATACAGGACCACTGGGTGATGTACTGTCTGGATTGTAAAGAAGATAAACATACAGGGCCACTGGTTGATGTACTGCCTGGAATGTAAAGAAGATAAACATACAGGGCCAGTGGGTGATGTACTGCCTGGAATGTAAAGAAGATAAACATACAGGGCCAGTGGTTGATGTACTGCCTGGAATGTAAAGAAGATAAACATACAGGGCCAGTGGGTGATGTACTGCCTGGAATGTAAAGAAGATAAACATACAGGGCCAGTGGGTGATGTACTGCCTGGAATGTAAAGAAGATAAACATACAGGGCCAGTGGGTGATGTACTGCCTGGAATGCAAAGAAGATAAACATACAGGGCCAGTGGGTGATTTACTGCCTGGAATGTAAAGAAGATAAACATACAGGGCCAGTGGGTGATGTACTGCCTGGAATGTAAAGAAGATAAACATACAGGACCAGTGGTTGATGTACTGCCTGGAATGTAAAGAAGATAAACATACAGGACCAGTGGGTTGATGTACTGCCTGGAATGTAAAGAAAATAAACATACAGGGCCAGGGGGTGATGCACTGCCTGGAATGTAAAGAAGATAAACATACAGGGCCAGTGGTTGATGTACTGCCTGCCTGGAATGTAAAGAAGATAAACATACAGGGTCAGTGGGTGATGTACTGCCTGAAATGTAAAGAAGATAAACATACAGGGCCAGTGGGTGATGTACTGCCTGGAATGTAAAGAAGATAAACATACAGGGCCAGTGGGTGATGTACTGCCTGGAATGTAAAGAAGATTAACATACAGGGCCAGTGGGTGATTTACTGCCTGGAATGTAAAGAATATAAACATACAGGACCAGTGGGTGATGTACTGCCTGGATTATAAAGAAGATAAACATACAGGGCCTGTGGGTGATGTACTGCCTGGAATGTAAAGAAGATAAACATACAGGGCCAGTGGGTGGTGTACTGTCTGGAATGTAAAGAAGATAAACATACAGGGCCAGGGGGTGATGTACTGCCTGCAATGTAAAGAAGATAAACATAGAGGGCCAGTGGGTGATGTACTGCCTGGAATGTAAAGAAGATAAACATACAGGGCCAGTGGGTGGTGTACTGTCTGGAATGTAAAGAAGATAAACATACAGGGCAGTGGGTAATGTACTGCCTGGAATGTAAAGAAGATAAACATACAGGACCAGTGGGTTGATGTACTGCCTGGAATGTAAAGAAAATAAACATACAGGGCCAGGGGGTGATGCACTGCCTGGAATGTAAAGAAGATAAACATACAGGGCCAGTGGTTGATGTACTGCCTGCCTGGAATGTAAAGAAGATAAACATACAGGGCCAGTGGGTGATGTACTGCCTGGAATGTAAAGAAGATAAACATACAGGGCCAGTGGGTGATGTACTGCCTGGAATGTAAAGAAGATAAACATACAGGGCCAGTGGGTGATGTACTGCCTGGAATGTAAACAAGATAAACATACAGGACCAGTGGGTGATGTACTGCCTGGAATGTAAAGAAGATAAACATACAGGGCCAGTGTGTGATGTACTGCCTGGAATGTAAAGAAGATAAACATAGAGGGCCAGTGGTTGATGTACTGCCTGGAATGTAAAGAAGATAAACATACAGGGCCAGTGTGTGATGTACTGCCTGGAATGTAAAGAAGATAAACATAGAGGGCCAGTGGTTGATGTACTGCCTGGAATGTAAGGAAGATAAACATACAGGGCCAGTGGGTGGTGTACTGTCTGGAATGTAAAGAAGATAAACATACAGGGCCAGGGGGTGGTGTACTGCCTGCAATGTAAAGAAGATAAACATAGAGGGCCAGTGGGTGATGTACTGCCTGGAATGTAAAGAAGATAAACATACAGGGCCAGTGGGTGGTGTACTGTCTGGAATGTAAAGAAGATAAACATACAGGGCACTGGGTGATGTACTGCCTGGAATGTAAAGAAGATAAACATACAGGACCAGTGGGTTGATGTACTGCCTGGAATGTAAAGAAAATAAACATACAGGGCCAGGGGGTGATGTACTGCCTGGAATGTAAAGAAGATAAACATACAGGGCCAGTGGTTGATGTACTGCCTGCCTGGAATGTAAAGAAGATAAACATACAGGGCCAGGGGGTGATGTACTGCCTGGAATGTAAAGAAGATAAACATACAGGACCAGTGGGTGATGTACTGCCTGGAATGTAAAGAAGATAAACATAGAGGGCCAGTGGGTGATGTACTGTCTGCAATGTAAAGAAGATAAACATACAGGGCCAGTGGGTGATGTACTGCCTGGAATGTAAAGAAGATAAACATACAGGGCCAGTGGGTGGTGTACTGTCTGGAATGTAAAGAAGATAAACATACAGGGCCAGTGGGTGATGTACTGCCTGGAATGTAAAGAAGATAAACATACAGGGCCAGTGGGTGATGTACTGCCTGGAATGTAAAGAAGATAAACATACAGGGCCAGTGGGTGATGTACTGCCTGGAATGTAAGGAAGATAAACATACAGGACCAGTGGTTGATGTACTGACTGGAATGTAAAGAAGATAAACATACAGGGCCAGTGGGTGGTGTACTGTCTGGAATGTAAAGAAGATAAACATACAGGGCCAGGGGGTGATGTACTGCCTGCAATGTAAAGAAGATAAACATAGAGGGCCAGTGGGTGATGTACTGCCTGGAATGTAAAGAAGATAAACATACAGGACCAGTGGGTTGATGTACTGCCTGGAATGTAAAGAAAATAAACATACAGGGCCAGGGGGTGATGTACTGCCTGGAATGTAAAGAAGATAAACATACAGGACCAGTGGGTGATGTACTGCCTGGAATGTAAAGAAGATAAACATAGAGGGCCAGTGGGTGATGTACTGTCTGCAATGTAAAGAAGATAAACATACAGGGCCAGTGGGTGATGTACTGCCTGGAATGTAAAGAAGATAAACATACAGGGCCAGTGGGTGGTGTACTGTCTGGAATGTAAAGAAGATAAACATACAGGGCCAGTGGGTGATGTACTGCCTGGAATGTAAAGAAGATAAACATACAGGGCCAGTGGGTGATGTACTGCCTGGAATGTAAAGAAGATAAACATACAGGGCCAGTGGGTGATGTACTGCCTGGAATGTAAGGAAGATAAACATACAGGACCAGTGGTTGATGTACTGCCTGGAATGTAAAGAAGATAAACATACAGGGCCAGTGGGTGGTGTACTGTCTGGAATGTAAAGAAGATAAACATACAGGGCCAGGGGGTGATGTACTGCCTGCAATGTAAAGAAGATAAACATAGAGGGCCAGTGGGTGATGTACTGCCTGGAATGTAAAGAAGATAAACATACAGGGCCAGTGGGTGGTGTACTGTCTGGAATGTAAAGAAGATAAACATACAGGGCACTGGGTGATGTACTGCCTGGAATGTAAAGAAGATAAACATACAGGACCAGTGGGTTGATGTACTGCCTGGAATGTAAAGAAAATAAACATACAGGGCCAGGGGGTGATGTACTGCCTGGAATGTAAAGAAGATAAACATACAGGGCCAGTGGTTGATGTACTGCCTGCCTGGAATGTAAAGAAGATAAACATACAGGGCCAGTGGGTGATGTACTGCCTGGAATGTAAAGAAGATAAACATAGAGGGCCAGTGGTTGATGTACTGCCTGGAATGTAAAGAAGATAAACATACAGGGCCAGTGATTGGTGTACTGTCTGGAATGTAAAGAAGATAAACATACAGGGCCAGGGGGTGATGTACTGCCTGCAATGTAAAGAAGATAAACATAGAGGGCCAGTGGGTGATGTACTGCCTGGAATGTAAAGAAGATAAACATACAGGGCCAGTGGGTGGTGTACTGTCTGGAATGTAAAGAAGATAAACATACAGGGCACTGGGTGATGTACTGCCTGGAATGTAAAGAAGATAAACATACAGGACCAGTGGGTTGATGTACTGCCTGGAATGTAAAGAAAATAAACATACAGGGCCAGGGGGTGATGTACTGCCTGGAATGTAAAGAAGATAAACATACAGGGCCAGTGGGTGATGTACTGCCTGGAATGTAAAGAAGATAAACATACAGGGCCAGTGGGTGATGTACTGCCTGGAATGTAAAGAAGATAAACATACAGGACCAGTGGGTGATGTACTGCCTGAAATGTAAAGAAGATAAACATACAGGACCAGTGGGTGATGTACTGCCTGGAATGTAAAGAAGATAAACATACAGGACAAGTGAGTGATGTACAGCCTGGAATGTAAAGAAGATAAACATACAGGGCACTGGGTGATGTACTGCCTGGAATGTAAAGAAGATAAACATACAGGACCAGTGGGTTGATGTACTGCCTGGAATGTAAAGAAGATAAACATACAGGGCCAGTGGATGATGTACTGCCTGGAATGTAAAGAAGATAAACATACAGGACCAGTGGGTGATATACTGTCTGGAATGTAAAGAAGATAAACATACAGGGCCAGTCGGTGATGTACTGTCTGGAATGTAAAGAAGATAAACATACAGGGCCAGTCGGTGATGTACTGTCTGGAATGTAAAGAAGATAAACATACAGGACCAGTGGGTGATGTACTGCCTGGAATGTAAAGAAAATAAACATACAGGGCCAGTCGGTGATGTACTGTCTGGAATGTAAAGAAGATAAACATACAGGACCAGTGGGTGATGTACTGCCTGGAATGTAAAGAAAATAAACATACAGGACCAGTGGGTGATGTACTGCCTGGAATGTAAAGAAGATAAACATACAGGGCCAGTGAGTGATGTACTGCCTGGAATGTAAAGAAGATAAACATACAGGACCAGGGAGTGATGTACTGTCTGGAATGTAAAGAAGATAAACATACAGGGCCAGTGGGTTGATGTACTGCCTGGAATGTAAAGAAGATAAACATACAGGACCAGTGGGTGATATACTGCCTGGAATGTAAAGAAGATAAACATACAGGACCAGTGGGTGATATACTGCCTGGAATGTAAAGAAGATAAACGATTTAATTACCGCTTGAAATTATAGGTTATTATTTGGAATGGAATTTCTCCCCCAAGATCTTTATTTTTTTTTTATTTTTTAGCTGTCAGCCTTCAGTTTGTTTCTAAATCCAACTAATTCTTTGGGGAGTTAGTGGTATTTAGTCATTTCATTATGATCATCTTAGAAGTAGGTTTAATTGTTTGACTTAAGATCTATCTCCGTTAAACTATTATTATATTTGTCACAATTTCAAGACCCCTTAAAGAAGGTGGATCGTTTGTATGTTCGTTAGTTTGCAAGATATCCTCTATTGATTAATGTTTTTTTTCTAAATAATAAAAATGATCGTTCTTTAATAAGGAACAAAAATCATCAAAACGACAAGTACAAACATTTATGCTTTGTCATAGATTCCAGGCTAAGGGCAGGCACATATAAATTCTGGTGGGGTTGAGGGTTTTTTTGGGGGGAGGGCGGGGGGGACTAACCTCCCCTATCAATAAACTCCAACAAATTAAGCACAAACATTTAACAAACAATTACTAGTATATAGAATTATATATACCTGAATGGCTTCCACACATTTGTGTATTACAAAGTGCTGTTTTATTACAACACTGCTCACAAACAGTTATCTCCCCTGAGTTTTGTCTTTTGTCGATGATCTCCCCTGAATTTTGTCTTTTATCGATGATCTCCCCTGAATCATGTCTTTTTCCAAAACCAGAGAGGAATCCACATTTCTACATAATGAACGCAAAGAGCTAAATTTGTCTATTTTATGCCGAGTATTGGAAACGTTGTCTATATTAGAATAATATCAACATAAGAAGGGAAACATTACCATACATTTGACGCGTTGATGTCCAACACACACAATGTCCTATAATATTAAGGAGATCAGGCCCAAATATTGATATAAAATCTACTTTCAGGACACATCGTGCCTTTTTATTTAATCAAAAGTAATATACAATGCATGAAAACGAGCTAACATCTTCATCTACCTAAACATGTCCATTATCTCCTTATTGTATTCGAAAACTATATTTTTTAAGCGATTGTTAAAATATTAGGTATTTTGATTTATCCTAAATGAATTGAGATGTGGAATAAGTGTGCGCGACTTAACCCACATAACAAGCGACAATTTAGAAAACCCACAATACAACTTTTGTTATATTTATTGACATTTTCACATTTTTTGCATTTTCAGAATTTTTTGTCAAATGACAACTTCAAGTGTCCCTCTTTTTTTCAGTAAGATAGAGCACAGAGTAAGAATTAAGATTAAGTACTAAAAAGAAGATTATGTGTTGTGGAATAATTGTACTCGACATATCTCAAAACTTTCTCTGCATACCCCCTTTAAAGTTTTGGGATGCTCCGGAAGTAATATAGACTTAAATGTTGTTATTTCAGAAATGAGTAGATAAAGACACTTACCATAGAATCTGCACATCCGACATCATACCAAGAAATACCATCACTGGTTGTATAGTGACGTGTGTAACATTCCTGTCAGATTAAAAATGGACGGTACAAGAAAATATTTGGCATTAAGCAGCAATTGTAAAATTACAAATACCAAAACGCGGGTATCAACGGTTAATTTGTATATGCTATATATCGATATTTCAAGGAGTAACCTCTCATCAGTAGCATTTAAATCAAAACATTGGAAATATAGCTTCTACAACGCAATCGAGTTGATTATGGAAATTAATTTGATTATTTTAATGGCGAGGCTTGCCGAGCGATTGAAATATCAAATTTATTTCTCTAGATGTTAGAAATTCCATAATCATGGAGAATTAAGTTGTAGAAGGTTTTTCTCTAATGTTAACAGGTAAAAAATTGCAAAAGGTCGCTCATCAATTGCACATGCAATTACGCTGAGAAATATTTTTTCACAACTGGTTGAGAGGTTGATAAATCGGATGAAAATTAGAGAAAGTCAATTCCAAAACTGTTGAAAACGAAAAATACTCAAAACCAAAACGTTCAAACAAGGAAGCCAAAACCTGGGAATTTTTTTCCAAAAGCATAAGAGATGTATTTTCTATCATATGTAGATTGCAAACGCTTTTAGATATCGATTATAAATGTGACATAGAGGCGGATCAATGATTTAAGTATTATAGTAGCGGCGTAAAAAAAAATCGATTTCTTGTGGATTTTGTGCCAAACAAACCCATATTTTTTATCAGTTTTAGGGGGCGTTGGCCCGGTTCGCTTTTCCTTAGATCAGCGTCTGTGAAAAGCAAATGTTTTGCACATTTTTGAATCTCAGAACAAAAGCAGATGTGTTATTTTGTGTTCACCCTTATTTTTGAACACAAAAAATAAAACATATACATGTATTAAACGACGTCTTATTTTGAATTTGAAAGTTTTACTTGTTTCAATAACCCTTTGTATTCTCAGGTGCAAAACCATGGAAAAAGGGAAACAAGAGGCTCCCAGGAGCCTGAATCGCTCACCTGGTCTTGATGTTGACCCTATACTTTTGTAGAGCTAAATGAGCTGAACATTTAAGCAAGCAACAGCTTTTCTCTACCTGAAATAGTTTTCATTCTATAGGCCAAAAACACCATTTTTTACCTATAAGGGGCCATAACCCCTATAAGGAGTCATCTGACAACCTCGACCCTATGGAGAATTTTGTAGAGCTAAATGAGCTGAACATTTAAGCAAGCAACAGCTAATCTTTATCTGCAATAGTTTTCATTCTGTAGGCCAAAAACATGAAAAATCGCTATTTTTCAGGGGCTGTAACCCCTATAAGGGGTCATCTGACAACTTCGACCCTATGGAGAATTTTGTAGAGCTAAATGAGCTAAACATTTAAGCAAGCAACAGCTAATCTCTATCTGCAATAGTTTTCATTCTGTAGGACAAAAACATGAAAAATCGCTATTTTTCAGGGGCTGTAACCCCTATAAGGGGTCATCTGACAACTTCGACCCTATAGAGAATTTTGTAAAGCTAAATGAGCTGAACATTTAAGCAAGCAACAGCTAATCTCTATCTGCAATAGTTTTCATTCTGTAGGCCAAAAACATGAAAAATCGCTATTTTTCAGGGGCCGTAACCCCTATAAGGAGTCATCTGACAACTTCGACCCAATGGAGAATTTTGTAGAGCTAAATGAGCTAAACATTTAAGCAAGCAACAGCTAATCTCTATCTGCAATAGTTTTCATTCTGTAGGACAAAAACATGAAAAATCGCTATTTTTCAGGGGCTGTAACCCCTATAAGGAGTCATATGACAACTTCGACCCTATGGAGAATTTTGTAGAGCTAAATGAGCTGAACATGTAAGCAAGCAACAGCTAATCTCTATCTGCAATAGTTTTCATTCTGTAGGCCAAAAACATGAAAAATCGCTATTTTTCAGGGGCCGTAACCCCTATAAGGAGTCATCTGACAACTTCGACCCTATGGAGAATTTTGTAGAGCTAAATGATCTGAACATTTAAGCAAGCAACAGCTAATCTCTATCTGCAATAGTTTTCATTCTGTAGGACAAAAACATGAAAAATCGCTATTTTTCAGGGGCCGTAACCCCTATAAGGGGTCATCTGACAACTTCGACCCTATGGAGAATTTTGTAGAGCTCAATGAGCTGAACATTTAAGCAAGCAACAGCTAATCTCTATGTGCAATAGTTTTCATTCTGTAGGCCAAAAACATGAAAAAATGCCATTTTTCAGGGGTCGTAACCCCTATAAGGGATTATCTGACAACTTAGATCCTATGGAGACTTTCGTAGAGCTAAATAAGCTAAACATTTCAGCAAGCAACAGCTAATCTCTATCTGCAATAGTTTTCATTCTGTAGGCCAAAAACATGAAAAATGGCTATTTTTCACCTTTAAGGGGCCGTAACCCCTATAAGGGGTCATCTGACAACTTCGACCCTATGGAGACTTTTGTAGAGTTAAATGAGCTGAACATTTAAGCAAGCAACAGCTAATCTCTATCTGCAATAGTTTTCATTCTGTAGGCCAAAAACATGAAAAATGGCTATTTTTCACCTTTAAGGGGCCGTAACCCCTATAAGGGGTCATCTGACAACTTCGACCCTATGGAGACTTTTGTAGAGTTAAATGAGCTGAACATTTAAGCAAGCAACAGCTAATCTCTATCTGCAATAGTTTTCATTCTGTAGGCCAAAAACATGAAAAAATGCTATTTTTCACCTTTAAGGGGCCGTAACCCCTATAAGGGGTCATCTGACAACTTTGACCAAATGGAGTTTTTTGTAGAGCTTTTGATGCTGAATCAGTAACGCGGCCTCAGATTTCCTCTATCTCTTATACTTTTTGATTTATAAGCCCAAAACAGTAGTCTGACCCCCCTAGTCTATTTTTAGTAACGGTGGCCATGTTTTTTAACGGATCAAAAATCAAAACACAAGTTTGGTGCAGGACACCCAAAGGATCATTCATACCAAGTTTCATTTAATTCTGTTTGGTAGTTTCAGAGGAGAAGATTTTTGAAAAATTGTTAACAGACGACGACGACGACAGACGACGACGACGGACGCCAAGTGATGGTAATAGCTCACATGGACCTTCGGTCCAGGTGAGCTAAAAAGCACATTGCTACAAACGATCAAAGCAGAATGCACTGAGCATTATTTTTTGAAAAATGGGTGACACGACTTGCGAAAAGTAAAACTGCATTTTGTTACCGAATCCATTATACAACAATAGGCTTACGCTAGTAATCGACCGGAAGTACAGTATGCAAAGATTTTACCTCGTGTCCTCCACATCGTATTACGTTCCCACAATCCTCTGGTGATACCACGTGATTACAATTTCTGCAGATCTGTCCTCCATCTAAATAAAGCATTGAAAATTAAAAAAATAGGGCATCTAATGGAATATTATATGATACCCCGCCAAGATATAATATCATTAAATCATAAAATTTAACTTTCAAAGAGGCCAATCTCATAAACTATTTTTCAGATCCAATCTAATTAAAATTACACGTTAGTTTGGATCTTTTTTTTTTGCTCTGGCGATCCAGTGGATCGCCAGAGCAAAAAAAAAGATCCAAACTAACGTGTAATTTTAATTAGATTGTTTCAGATCATGCTGGAAATTGAAATTGACCTGTATTATATTGTACTTAACAGCTGTGCAAAATAACATTGGATTCCCTTGACGCGTTAACAAGTTATTGATCGGAAACCTTCGGGGGACGGACGGACACCGAATCAAACTGAGGGTATAACATAATACCTCGCCACTTCGTGTGGCGGGGTATGAAAAGCAAAGGAATACAATTGGGATTTTCGAATATCGTCCGAAAGGGCCAATAGATAAGACAAAATGGGGAACGAGCAGCATAACAAAACATAAACATGAAACAACTACATCACATGTCAAAAAGTGAGTGTGCTCATGAGCTCCGGAAGAATATGTAGTTCATGCTTGTTATGACGCCTCTGATCCGGTCGTCAGTTTATTTTAGCGCCATTGTCATATCTATATTAGTTTGCAGTTATAATAACAAAGTTCCCTTGATATGAACAGTATAACCCACATACTGGTCGCTTTTCCTTTATATATCGATTTATACATTAATGAATACATTTGATTGAAATACTGCAATTTGATTGGACGATTTTTTTCATATCACAATGAGAAAAAAAACTATAGGGAAACACCCACTTTTTACAGAACGTGCCACCATTTGAGTTCTTTAATGAGAATTTTCATGTTTTTTTAATCGTTTTGAAATTTATTTAAAAGGAATGACTGTAAGAAAATTGTTTTTCATTAGGTATATGAAAAAAAAGTTTAGCACATGAAGAATGCGGATTATACAATGGACAATTTTTTTCATACCCCAATGAAAAAAAGATTATGACGGTCATTCCTTAAATAGAATTTTATAAAAAATAAATATATTTACCTGATCTGAGAAAAAACGTACAGATTAACAGGAAACCTAGAAAATAAAAAAAGCAGGAAATCGCTTTATATTTGGAATATTTGGCATCGTAGCTTCTCCAACAAATATTCAATTAGCGATTTGTAAATTTATAGATTTCATTTCAATTCTCAAATCATAGTCATCTTTAAATAGATAAAATGGGAAGTTATATTTTCTTTTTTCTATCAAAACATTTTCTTTCGAGGTACCAAAACAACAGCCAAAGCGCTGGGCCTGTAAAATTTCGGTAACAAGGTTAAATTCATTAAATGTGAATTTGAATATAAAAGATTTTCGTTTTCGAAACGTTTTGATACGTGAGTGAGTGCGTGCGTGCGTGAGCGAGCGAGTGAGTGGGTGAGTGAGTGAGTGAGTGAGTGTTTTACGCCCGTGTAACGCTGTATAGTTTATTTACAAGAGACCCGAACCTTGTCCTTAAGGGTTACTACTATAGAGCGTAACACATAAAACACGTAATGTCGGATAACTTCTGTCCAATGGAGACCATTGTAGAGCATCTCATTCTGGACATTACAGCAATAACATTTTTTTTTGTGCGCAATATGTGAGAAAAAAAAGCAACCAAAACGAGTTCGCCCTTTCCCGGTACACATCCCCCGTAAAAGTGATCCATCTGACCTTTACAGTTCAATGAAGACTTAATTTATTGTGTTAGATTGGGAAACAAGTTTTATGCTTATGTGAATTCCTCTCCAGCTAGCAATTTACGAGTATGGCCTTTGTAGCGACCAATTTTGAGCTTACTCTTATCGAAATCTACAAAGAGGCCTGTAACGTGCATGAGGTATTACTCTCCGCACACAAGTAGCGACCTGTTTTGTCCCTTCCGTATGACAAGCATTGTTCCTTTAGACCATTGCAAATGGTGTCAAGAGAGTGTTGGAAAATTGGTTCATGAAATTTACATCCCGGACAAGGATCGAACCACAACCACGTCGTGGCTTTTGAAAAACATTTGAACAAGAATGATTTTTTTTCTACCTGCAATGGTTTTCATTCAATAACTCAAACACGACAAATGATTTACACTTTAAACACATGTTAAAATGCATAGTCCCTAAAAGGTTTCATCTGACAATTTGAAACTTAGATAAAGCAATCTTTTTTTTTCCTTTTTATCTGCAAAATTTGTCATCCTTTTAGAAATGTAATACCGGGGTATTCATGGTATTTCACCTACATTTTCAAGATGACATTAAGCCATAAAAGGGGACGGTGATCTCATAACTTTGATCCAATTAAGACTTTTTTACAGAACTTTTGTTAGGTAGCTTCGAAATTTTTGTCCTACTAGTAGTTAGGAAGAATCCATATGATGTTCCTTTTGTAAAATCGAAACCTGAATAATTTGGGGCTGCTAACACACGCAATTTTGTTTTTATTTTGAAATTTTTTAAAAATTCTATTGTCAAAAATACCATCCAGATAACCGAGAGTCCCAGTGGCGGACCCAGTGGCTAAAGTATAACCCTCTTTTCCATCGGATATTGTTTTGTTTTCGTGTAAATTACCTCCCCCTTTCGTTTAAAGTCCAATGTCATTAAACCTTTCTCTTTCGTTTATAGTCCAATGTCATTAAACCTCCCTCTTTCGTTTATAGTCCAATGTCATTTAACCGCTCCTTTCGTTTATAGTCCAATGTCATTAAACCGCTCCTTTCGTTTAAAGTCCAATGTCATTAAACCTCCCCCTTTCGTTTAAAGTCCAATGTCATTAAACCACCCCCTTTCGTTTAAAGTCCAATGTCATTAAACCTCCCCCTTTCGTTTAAAGTCCAATGTCATTAAACCTCCCCTTTCTTTTATAGTCCAATGTCATTAAACCTTCCCCTTTCGTTTAAAGTCCAATGTCATTTAACCTCCCCCTTTCGTTTAAAGTCCAATGTCATTAAACCACCCCCTTTCGTTTCAAGTCCAATGTCATTAAACCTCCCCTTTTCGTTTAAAGTCCAATGTCATTAAACCTTCCCCTTTCGTTTAAAGTCCAATGTCATTAAACCTCCCCCTTTCGTTTAAAGTCAAATGTCATTAAACCACCCCCTTTCGTATAAAGTCCAATGTCATTAAACCTAACCCTTTCGTTTAAAGTCCAATGTCATTAAACCTTCCCCTTTCGTTTAAAGTCCAATGTCATTAAACCACCCCTTTCGTTTAAAGTCCAATGTCATTAAACCGCTCCTTTCGTTTATAGTCCAATGTCATCAAACCTCCCTCTTTCGTTTATAGTCCAATGTCATTTAACCACTCCTTTCGTTAATAGTCAAATGTCATTAAACCTCCCCCTTTCGTTTATAGTCCAATGTCATCAAACCTTCCCCTTTCGTTTATAGTCCAATGTCATTATACCACTCCTTTCGTTTATAGTCCAATGTCATTTAACCGCTCCTTTCGTTTAAAGTCCAATGTCATTTAACATCCCCCTTTCGTTTAAAGTCCAATGTCATTAAACCGCTCCTATTATATTATAATGGGTATATCTTACCGCTTTTTGATTATTGTTGTATTATATGGGGGGAAGCCACGGGTACAAATATTGATAGGGTTTACAAACTGCAAAAGCGTGCAGCAAGAATTATACTAAATGCAAAACATCATGCTACTTCATCATGATCATTGATTTTATTTAAAGAACTTGGGTGGTTAACTTTCATGAATCGTGTACACTATCACAAAGGTGTATTAATGTTCCAATGCATTAGAGGATGTGCTCCTATATACTTATCCTGCTTATTTGACAAGTTTTCAGACATCTCCTCTTATTCACTAAGATCCGCTGAGTCTGGCAAATTATTTGTTCCCAGACCAAATTCTAACTTTATGATGAAAACTTTTCATTATTCTGGAACTATCTTATGGAATACTCTTCCTCAACAATTAAAAGATATTCAGAGTGTTGAGTCTTTTAAAAAAAACAATACTTGAAATTCATGTTTTTACAATAAAAAAATAATATTGAATGATGTTTTACATTTCATGAATAATGTTCATTATACAAGTATAATTTTGTTTATTTGAGTTTTAATGTATTTATTATATTTTATTGTACAAACATTATGAGGGCCTCAGGGAAGATTAGTTTTTGTACTAACTGTGTTACCCTCTTAATTAAAATAAAGTGTTTACTTACTTACTTACTTACTCCTTTCGTTTATAGTCCAATGTCATTAAACCGCTCCTTTCGTTTGTAGTCCAATGTCATTAAACCTCCCCCTTTCGTTTATAGTCCAATGTCATTAAACCTCCCCCTTTTGTTTACAGTCCAATATGTCATTAAACCGCTCCTTTCGTTTATAGTCCAATGGCATTAAACCGCTCCTTTCGTTTAGTTTATAGTCCAATGTCATTAAACCTCTCCTTTCGTTTCGTTTATAGTCCAATGTCATTAAACCGCTCCTTTCGTTTATAGTCCAATGCCATTTAACCTCCCCCTATCGTTTAAAGTCCAATGTCATTAAACCGCTCCTTTCGTTTATAGTCCAATGTCATTAAACCTCTCCTTTCGTTTAGTTTATAGTCCAATGTCATTTAACCTCTCCTTTCGTTTAGTTTATAGTCCAATGTCATTTAACCTCCCCCTTTCGTTTAAAGCCTAATGTTATTCGGTGCACTTCAATTGAGCAAAAAAAAGTTTCATTTGAGCTAATTTTTACTCAGGAAAATTACAGGCAATTATGACAATTTTTTCCTCAGTTCTATATTAAGTATACATTGAAAGATAGAACAAAAATGCAAACAATATGTTATATAACATTACTTAAAAACCTTTTAGATTGGTATCCAAATTTTGATCTGCTTAACAATAATGAAAAACTAATAAAAATTTTAAACCCGTCAACACCTGAAGAAATTGGGATTATTGTCTCTTTTATAGATCGGTCATTAAAACTGAGGAAGGGAGAGCCTAGTTAGTTCCAATATTTAATATAAAATGTTTATATTACTGACTATATGTTTGTTTCATATTCTTCATGTCAATTTGTTATTATTCATGTATGTCATTGTTTTATAATGTATGTCATTGTCAATTGTTTTGTATTGTATGCCATGACTGTACTTGTCTCTAGTTGCATTAATAAACTAATTAAAATAACATTCGACATGTTATTAACCCCCTTTCGGTTTTAGTCCAATGTCATACCCCTCCTTTTTTCGAAAATGTTTGGATCCGCCCTAGAATTTTATAATAGATCTTAATTTTTGTGCTTACCATACTTCATTGTGGATTTTCCTTATCTTTTCAGATCAAACAGGAAGTGGGAACACGTGAACTTACTGTCAACAAAATAGTTAAAGGTTTCTTATCTGTGACAAATATACTACAGATCTACATGTGAATCTACTGAAATTACATTTTCGAACGATTTCATTGAAAATCATTTTAGCAAATTCATAAATGACCCCTGTTTTCTTTTGACGGAATTTTTCTATTTCATTGTAGCAAAAACAAAAACTACAGGTTAATTCAGGTAAAAAGATAAATTCATCAAAACTTCATAAGAATTCTGTAACATACCAAGCACACTATGCCTAGATACAATGAACAGCGCCAGTATAAACAATTGGAAGTATATTAGACAAAAAAAAAAAAAAACAAAAAAACAAAAAAAAAACAAACAAACAAAAACATAATAATATGTGTTACAAAAAAAAAACAACATAATATCATCCTAACCTACCTATTGTTTGCCTACCCTTACATTTTTATTGATAATCCTTTTCGCTAAATCACTGTTAAGCTTTATTTCTACTCCTTATTTACTCGAGGTAAAGAAAATATTAATGCCTACCTTACTCCTATTTTTTTTTAGACACACACAATTTTTATATGTTATAAAAATAATTTGTATTTGTTAGTACTACCTTATTTGTTAGTACTACCTCATTTGTTTATAAAAGCCTTATGTTGGAGTTTAAAATTGATAAAATTATTTACAAATTCACCTCAAAAGATGACAAAATTCGCTCAAAGTAAGATTTTTTTTTCGTAACTTTGAGTTGCCAATTTGCTCAAATGAAGTGTTTGTCATGTTTCTATTTTTTTAATTAGGCAAAGAAGGCCCATGGTCTCGTCTTTCGCGGATCGATTCACAGTTCAACAACGGAATAAAAACCACCGACGATGCAAAGGAAATACACGTCATCCGCGAAGGTTTACTGGTGACAATAGATTCTGTCAATGTTTATAGAAGTTGTCTCATACACAATAATTTTACATCATCTCATTTTGCCCACTAACTTATAATATCAAAGCTAAAGAGCAAATGATTCCGACATTAAAAAAGCCCTTTTTAAAAGTATACACCTGGAAAAAAGTTAAGCACCCCCAGACTTTTTATGCTTTTCGATGATTTGAAATAATTTTTAATTTTCATGGGTTTTGTCTATGTTTATTCTTCAATATGTAACTGGAAGGATGTTAGCTTTCAGTTTAAAGAACATTTTGCCTTAAAAAGCGGGAGATAACTCTTTAGGAAATAAGACGCCAAACTGGTAGAAGAAAAACAAGGATCCCAGCAATCAATCGTGCTAAAGGTGGACATATTCGAAATTGACTCTTTGACGATACAGTATCAATCTTTTGATTATTTTTTACCTTTACGAGTGCGTTTTGACAATGAATTAAAAGTTTTGAGCTTCAGTGGACCATACTTTTAGGAGACCATGTTTATGTACAAAAGCCATCCTTTTTGCAATGTCTTGTTATGGAAATAAACAATGTCTATTTGTTTGTTACAAACATGTTAAATTTTGCTTAATAGTGCATATTTAGTTTGCAATAAAAATTTACAATCATTATTAATTGAATAATGGTTAAAAAGTGTTTTGAAAATGTATGATTTAAAAAAATCATGGGGGTGCTTAACTTTTTTCCAGGTGTATATATAAACATATAATTTGAATTTGAAAACCATTCAACGAAAATAACATTTATCATTAAAGAAATATTTAAAGTGCATTGCAATTATGGAAATTTCATTCAAAAGATCTGCACATTTACGTGGGATTTGTTATTGGGAAATCTGAGAGGTAAAATCGTGGGCTCTCAAATGAAGGTCTATAATACTAAAATAATGAGGAACATTTCCTTACCTGGGTTGCTGTTTCAAAAAAAAAAAACAAAAAAAAAAAAGAACGGGCAAGCTTAATAAATCAGAGTATAAGACCATTGTGTGGTATAAGATTTTCTTCAGTACAGACGCTTTGGTTTTCGCATTTTGCTCATTCATTTATTCGGATGAGGAAACCGATTTCGTTCCGAGAGTACACCTGTATATAGGAAAAATTGCAACATATGTTAAACATATGTTTGCAAAAACATAATGATATCATTATGTTTAACATATGTTTTATGTTTTCATATGACAAACATATGTTGTTTTTTTTTTTTTGTGATAAAGAGACGAATATTAAAAGAGAAAAAGAGTGAGGGCTATTCTACAAAATCATAAAACGTCCAATTGAAATAGACAGAAGAAAAAAAAACCACAAAAGCCGAACCGCAGTTATCAGGACTTTTTATCGCTATGACAAAATACAAACGTGACCGATTATTATTTTACATTAACACACAATGTTTGTTTATGTTTATATTCGAACTTATTATTTATAAACTTGGGTGTAAAAAAGGCTTCGTTTATAATAATAATAATAATAGAAAATAAAGAGATGTGGAATAAGTGTACGCGACACAGCCCACAATTAAACGGCAATTTAGAAAAACCACAATGGACAACTAAATAAATCTTTATTTCCAATCATAGGGCCCTATGTAGAGCATGACAATCACAATGTATACCAATGATTACAATGAAACAAAACATAAAAAATACACAAGTATTGTAACAAAAGACAATTACATATGACATCATGATGTTAAATTACACATACATCTCTATTTGTTAATGTTATCTCTTTTTTCATATAATATTTGTAAAAATTCAGCCAGTTTATAGTTAAAATCATAGTCTTCGTTTGTCATTATCCAACAGAATAAGCTAATAGAGTTAAGCGATATCAATGAAGGGAATTTATTTTGTAAAGTGTTTAGAAAATCTGATCTCAAACTAGAGTATAAAGGACATGTTAACAAAAAATGAATTTCATCTTCTATATTTCCTGTATTACAATAAAGACAAATTCTGTCTGTTCTTGCTAATTTTTCTAATTTTCCAGAATTAATGTTTGGTCTTCGTTTGTGTCTACCAAGCTCAATACGTAGTTTATGAGTGCTTAATCTGAATCTAGTAATAATTTTTCTTTTATCAAAATTACTAATATTTAAATATTCTTCAAAGGAAAAAATACTTTTGAATCCAAAATAAGTATCTAGTTTTCCAGAATCATTTATGGTACTGTTCCTTATATTATTCCAACTACACAAAAAATTATTCCTTAAACATTTTAATAGTGATAATTTAAATTTATTTTTACTCATTTCTCTACATACATTTAAATCCAGGTTAAGTTTATTACAATATAATAATAATGTGGAGTACCAGCTACTACCTGTCTTAAGATTGTTTTTGTACTCATTGTATGCAGATTGTAGTAACTCACTGGGGTTGTGTTCTAGCTTATACCAATATAACAAAAAATGTTTGATAATATCTACATATAAGGGGTATTTTCCTAACTCACTTAAAACACCAATATTTGTACATTGTTTTGAAACCCCTAAAACATATTTGCAGAATTTTATATTTAGCTTTTCTGCTTCCCAGTCTTTAAAAATGTCATACAATGATAAGGATTTCCTTTTTTCAGTTACATTTACAACACCCCAATTTTCACAACCATACAGCAAAATAGGTTTAATACAATGGTCAAATAAATGAAGATAAAGTTTAACATTGGAAGTAGCAGATTTTAAATCACTGTACATTTTAAAACATGCCTTCATACCTTTCTTATAAAGTTGTTTTCTGGCTTCATTAAATTTCCCTGTGTTTTCAATAATTAAACCAAGGTATTTATACTCTTTAACACATTCAATAAAATTGTCTCCTATACGGAAACTATCTTTTATAACTTTTCCATTATTATTGAATATTATGACTTTAGATTTAGTAAAGTTAATTTCTAGGCACCATTCTTTACAATATTCATTCAATAAATCTAGTTTACTCTGTAGACCATCTTTTGTATCTGACAGAAGCACTAAATCATCCGCGTATAACAAACAGGGAATCATTCTATTGTCTATCAATATAGAGTTTGTGTTTCGCTCTAGCTCAAAAGGTAAATCGTTCAAGAAAAATTTAAACAGGTTGGGGCTAAGAACATCACCTTGCCTCACCCCTACTTTTGAGGAGAAAAAAATTGTTATTTTATCACCTATTTTTACACACAGCATATCTTTGGAATACATAGATTTTATGATGTTATAAAATTTGCTATTAATTTTATTCAGTAAAAGTTTGTAAAAAATCCCTGAATGAATAACTGTGTCGAATGCTTTGCGAAAGTCTACAAAGCATGCAAAGAGTTTCTTACTACCAAACTTTAGGTATTTTTCTATTATACATCTTAAAACAAATATATGGTCAGCTGTGCTTGCCTTTTTACAAAAGCCAATTTGAGTCTCATGAATAAGATTATTTTCTTCTAAATATTCATTTAGTCGATTATTTAATATTATATTAAATAGTTTTCCTAGACTATTATTTATAGCTATTCCACGATAATTTTCTGGTTTCAATTTATCTCCTGACTTGAAGATTGGTCTTATATAGCTACAAGACCAAAGATCAGGATATAAACCTGATGTAAATACAGCATTAAATAATTTTAAAATTGATCCCTGTAAGACTGGTTTTGATGTTATCAGCATTTTGTTACTGATGCTCTCTAATCCAGAACTCTTGCCATGTTTTAGTTTCTTAAGAGCCTTATCCAGTTCTTGGTTAGATATTTTTCTGTCAAGAAGTGAATTAATAATCTCTTTATTTTGTAGAGATTGTATTTTTTCTTCTATTTCTGTAAGTTTAGTATCAAAGTTTGGTTTAACACTTGCCAGATTGGAAAAGTATTCAAACCATTCTTTTCCTTCTATATTATTCTCTGGTGTTTCCTTAGAGTTGTTTCGCAGATGATTCACAAGAGTCCAATATTCTTTTGGATTATTTGAATTCATCGTTTCAAGACGCTGCATTATTTGTGTTTTAAATTCCCTTTTTTTAGTTTTTCTTAATTTTGCATATTTCTTGTTCAATTTAAAGAAAGACCCTCTAACCAGCGGATCTTTAGGATATTTGTTCATGAGTTTTGCTTTATCATCTACCATTTTGTTTCATTTTTTCTAAATCAGAGTCAAACCATTCTTTATTTGATGTTTTATTTTTCAACTTTTTCTTTGACTTTTTTCGAAGAGATAGTTTACATACATTATCTAGAATATTTTGAATTTTATTTGCTGCTTGAGTAATACTTGTCTCATCTGGGTTGATGTCAGTATTTAAGAAAGATTTAATATCATTTTGAATAACAGGATGATTTAGTGATTCTTGAAATTTTTGAATTGATTCAGTGTTCCAAATATAGCGACTTGGAAAATCTTGCATGTCGTTGTCAGTATTTTTGTTATATTCAAAACTAGCTAAAATTTTAAATGAAAGTTTGCAGTGACAATCTGAAAAGTTTGCTTTGAAATCTGAAACAGACATGTATAAAATATTAGATAACAAACACTCAGATGCAAGTACATAATCTACAACACTACAGCCATTCGGCTTATAACAAGTATATTTACCAGTGGTATTTCCAAATATCCTTCCATTTAAAATTCTTATTTTGTTTGAGATACATAACTCTAATAAATCTTTCCCTCTTGAATCAATAACATTATCACAACTAGTTCTTTTATGTACAACATTGTCAATGGTATAATATTCAGAATAAATAGGAACATGTGAGATGTCATCATTTACAATAAAATCCTTTTCTACACCCGTGCGGGCGTTAAAATCCCCCAAAAGTATAATGTCTCCTAATAAACCATACTTATCAGTTACATCTTTTTCGACTTCCTCTATAATGTCAATGTTTTGTCTTGGAGCAAAATATATTAGACATAAAAATATATCTTTTTCAAAGTTGAAAATTTTTTTACACAGTTTAAGCCATTGATATTCTGAATTTCCATGATTTAGAATTTTAACACCCTTCCTAATATTATTACGTATGAGTATTCCAAGTCCACCAAAGTATCTATTATTTTTAGATTTTCTCCTGCAAAAAGAGTGATATGAAAAAGAATCGAAATTAATATTTGAATCATGTCCCACATGGGTTTCCGTCAATAAAACTATATCATCATTTTTAAACTCTGCTATAAAACTAGAGTCTTTTGTTTTATCATAACTTTCTGAGATAAGACCTCCAACATTCCAAGTAGATATATTAAGTGAACATCTCATTTTCAAGTATTCTTTTTTTTTTAAGTTTATGTTTACAAGTTTACAACTATTACACCCTATGTTAGGAATAAAGACCTACAATTTTTCTGTTAAAATAAAATAAAAATAGGAAAAAAGGAGTAAATACAGGTCTTATGACTATATTAATTCACAAAATTATAACTATCTAAACTAAATAAAATATCCATGTACTTCTTGTACTCTATAACCAGACTTTATTAAAGCTTTGCTTTCAGTTATTTTCTGGTTCCACGACCGCGATCATAACCTCTGCCTCTAGTAGAATTTCCCTGACCTCTGTACTGATTGGATCTTCCAGAATTATTGAATTGTTTGTGGCGTTTTGGTAGATTGAGCACTGTGTCTATTGTGTCTCTGATGTTTGATGCCAACATGGCAATGCCGCCTCTTGATAAATGGTATCCATCTTTTTCATCAATGTATCGCTTCAGTGCCTCACCTTTATACGCCATATTGCTGTTATCACATAGAGTGACCATGGAGTCTTCTCTAAATTTGTCCTTTGCCAGGATGCTTATCATTTGACCGTTGGTATTAAAGTTAGTCGAGTCAATTCTAGGGGTTGGTAATGAAATGATTATATGAGTGTTCTTGTGAAGTTCGTGTGATACATCGACTATTTTTTGTAGTTTCTGGACACAGACTGAAGGCTCAATTGTTTTAAAAGATCATTAGTCAAACTGTGAATTGCTAGTGCAGTTGGAGTGTTGCGCAACTGTCTAATTTCTATTTCAGCCTCATCCAAGGTATACGCTGTAATTTTGTTAGCAGTATAATGTGATGACAGTCTTTCAGGCTGGATTTCTTTGATGTTTGAGGATCCAATGATAGTAACATGCGGTTTGTATGCTTGTCGTCTTGGTTCAACCACACTGAAATCTGCGCTGTCGTCTCGGCTGTTATGTAATTTCAGGCTTAATATTTCTTTGTCTTTGGATTCAATCAGTAAGTTGGCATTGCTAAGATTATGTTCAAGTTCCTCAATTCTGTTGAGGTGTTCATTTTTTACTGTTTCCATTTTGTTAATTGTTGTTTAAAGTTTTTGGAGTTTCTGGGATTGTACATCTTGCTGTTGTTTCATAAGGTTTGACTTAGCATCAATCTCTGACTTAATAAGTTCCTTTTCCAATGTGTTGATATGATTTTGATTTCCAAGTTTGGATTTGAGTTCAGCGTTCTCCTTTTCTACTTGTATATATCTATTTGTTATGATATTAAATTTGTCCATCATATTGTCAAACTTTGTTTCGTAGGAATGAACGTTTTTAATGTAGGTGTCTTGCTGGTGTCAGTTAGACGCCTTCCTTCGGAGCGATCTGTCACTATCCTATTTCACATAATAACTATTAAGTTAACTTTTAATGGTTAATTATGGCACTTAATGTTCTGTGATGAAAGTTTTCTATTTTAGTGATATTTAAGTAAAAATTGCAATAAAAGGTAATTCATCAAATTGTTAGAGATGCATAAAAATGTCATTAAGGTACAATCAACATCTTATATTTTAACCAATTTAACTTCACAAGGAAAGAACAAAATTACAACATAGTACCACATTATTCAATATAAGGGAGAAACCATCTTTTTTTATGGGGGAAGGCTTTAGATTTTTTGTCCTGTCCTTATTTTCTGCATTTTTTTGGCGTTCTAGCTCGCACAACATTCTATAATATTAAAGCTAGTATAATTTTTTTTTCAGCCAAAAAAAACCCTTCCAGCCCTTTTTTTAAAGCAATGTCTTGCCTTTTTATTTCAGGAATATTGTCATCCTGCAATTCTATTACAAATTTCACCATAGCCTCCCCCCCCTCAAACATCAAATAGTCGCTCCCTAACATGTATCTGACACGCGCTTCGTTATTAAACAGAGATGCGAAAGCCAAACAGAGTCAAAAGACTAATTATACCAGAAAAAAATATAAAAGTGTCGGTTCCGGAGCGCGTTAATCTCGCGGAGACTCGAGACCTCTCAAACACGAAAGCGTTGGCTCGGAGTGCGTTAATCTCGCGGAGACACGAGACCTCTCAAGCACGAAAGTGTTGGTTCCGGAGCGCGTTAATCTCGGTGAGACACGAGACTTCTCAAACACGAAAGTGTTGACTCGGAGCGCGTTTATCTCGGTGAAACACTAGACCTCTCAAACACGAAAGGGTGACTCGGAGCGCGTTATCTTCGGGATCAGCTGGTTTTTTCTTCACGACAATTTTTATTCTATTGATTGCCAACTATGAGAAGTTTACAAACTCTTATGATTATTACAAACATTCGAACACAAAACTTATACATGATAACAACTCGTGGACGACGGCAGATCTAATTTCCTATGCAAACAACACGAGATTGACGAGTAACCAATGTAATCAAAGAAAAGGGGAGATAACCATCTGTCAATTCCCTATCGTTTTTCGACCATCTTACGAACTTTTAATAACATTATTTCTTCTAAGAAGTGGAGATATACATCATAACCCTGGCCCGTCAAAGAGAACACCCAAATACCCATGTACCAAATGCTTTAAAGGTGTGATCAGCACAAGCAAGGCAATAACGTGTGATCAATGTGAAAAGTGGACTCACATAAAATGCAAAACCAATATAACCCAAGTCATGTATGACGATATGAATGAGAATGGAACATCAATAAATTATACATGTGATCCATGTTTATTAAATCAACTACCATTTCATGATGATAATATGGATATATTGACAAAAAATCACTACGATAATCAATCACATGACACAAAAACTGTCAACCTGGAAGATTTCAAACAATATGAATTTCCATCACAAAAAGGGCTACATTTTTATCATCTAAATGCTCGATCACTTCTGCCGAAAATATCTGAACTTCGTATAATGGCCACTACAAGTAAGGCAGCTGCTATAGGTGTGACCGAGACATGGCTTGACTCTACAATTTCTGACGAGGAAATTAAATTGGAAGGATACTCTGTGTTGCGAAAAGATCGAAGGCGAACCGGAGGGGGAGTATGCCTTTACATGAAAAATGACTTTGCTTTAAATACAAGAATGGACCTGACATCTGTTGATATGGAAGCTATCTGGGCAGAGTTGCTGTTACCCAAATCAAAGCCGATCCTAATTGGTATAGTTTACAGACCACCCGACCAACATGACTTTGTGGAAAAGTGCCAGGAAACTTACAACAAACTGGAGCCAGACCAAGAATCTGTGATAATGGGAGACTTTAACTATTGTATGCTTAATAAAAATTCTGAAAACAAAACTGTTAACAAATTTAAGAATGTAATGCAAATGCTGAATTTATCACAAATCATTAATGTACCAACCAGGGTCACTAAAACTAGCTCATCATTAATAGATCTTATACTTGTAAACAGACAAGAAAATATAACCAAATCTGGTGTTTTAGATATTGGCCTGAGTGACCATTATATCACATATTGTATTAGAAAAATACCCAAACTTATTATTGGGGAACATAAGACAATTAAAATCAGGTCTTTGAAAAATTATGATCAATATACTTTTTTAGAGAAATTAAATGAAATAAATTGGCACACTTGTACAACTTCAAATTGTGTTAATGATAATTGGAATATTTTTAGAAATTTATTTACTGGCGTTTTAGATCAGGTTGCTCCTAAAAAGGAGATTAGAGTGAAACAAAGAACTGAACCTTGGATGACGGCAGAGATTTTGGATTTAATTAAAGAAAGGGATTATTTTTTATCTTTGCACAAAAAGTATAAAGACCCAGAAAATTATGAACAATTTTGTTATCTCAGAAATAAAGTTCAAAGGGAAGTAAAATCTGCAAAATCTGATTATTTTTCAAACAAGATTGAAGAAAACAGAAATGAGCCTAAAAAATTATGGGAACAGTTAAAAAACCTTGGTTATAAAAATAAGGCTCAAGAGGCTAAAATTGTTTTGAATGTAAATGACAAAATTTGTCATGATTTGAAAACCATTGTAAACCATTTCAATAGTTTTTTTACAAATGTTGCCTCAGAATTGGTTAAAAAATTACCAACAGCTAAAGGTTTATATAACACAACATCCAGTCTTTTTGTAAATTTTTATAGAAATAGGAATCCAAGTAACAAAAAGTTTATATTGAATGAAGTCAGCGAAGATTTTGTATTTAGAGAGTTGTCTGCTTTGAATGTAACAAAGAGTACCGGGTTAGACGAAATACCTGCAAGGTTTATAAGAGATAGTGCACATGTAATTAAAACACCTATTACTGCAATTATAAATCAATCTATTACAACAGGTGTTGTACCTCAAAGCATGAAATATGCAAGAGTAAAACCATTGTACAAGAAAAATAGTCCACTAGAAGTGGGTAATTATAGACCAGTCAGTATTTTGAGCATTGTCTCTAAGATCTTAGAAAAAAGTGTATACAAACAACTTATAGATTTTTTACAAGAAAACAATATGTTATATGATTTACAATCTGGTTTTCGGAGTAAATACTCCACTGATACTTGTCTTATATATTTACTTGATTATATCAGGAGTAATAACACCAAAGGTTTATATACTGGAATGATCATGTTAGACCTTCAAAAGGCCTTTGACACTGTAGACCATAATATATTATGTAACAAACTTAAAGTAATGGGTATTGAATCCATAAATTGGTTTAGATCCTACCTTTCTGATAGAGTTCAATTTGTATCTTGTAATGAGGTTATGTCAGAAGCCATGAATGTAACTTGTGGAGTCCCTCAGGGTAGCATATTGGGACCACTTTTATTTTTAACATATGTAAATGATATGTCTATAAGTATAGATAATGACTGCAAGCTTATTTTGTATGCTGATGATAGTGCCATCTTATATAGTCATAGAGACCCAAATTTTATATCAAATAAATTAGGCAATGTATTAGAAAACTGTTCAGATTGGCTCATAGATAACAAGCTTTCTCTACACCTTGGAAAGACAGAGTGTATGTTATTTGGTCCACCAAGAAAGATCAAACAATATTCTAATTTTAGTGTAAAATGTTATGATAATGTTATAAAATCAACTGATTTTGTAAAATATTTAGGTGTTTATATAGATAAATATTTAAACTGTGAACATATTGTCTCAAGTATAGTTCAAAAGGTCAATGGGAGACTTAGATTTTTATATAGAAATGCAAAGTGTCTTGACAGCAGATCAAGAATGACCCTCACAACTGCTTTAATACAGTGTTATTTTGACTATTCTTGCTCGTCGTGGTATAGTAGTATCGGGAAGGGGATGTCGAAGAAGTTACAAGTATTACAAAATAAAGTTGTGCGGTTCATCCTTGGTCTGGGGTCAAGACATAGCATTAATTGTAATGTATTAGAACAAGTCAACATGTTATCTGTTGAAAACAGAGTGAAACAACTTAGAATTAACCATGTGTACAACATTTATCATGGGAAAGCTCCTAATTATATGTCAGCAGGTTTTCGTCTTAACCAAACAGGTACTAGAGGTGCAACAAACTTAAATTATTTTGTTCCAAATACAAGAATATGTGGTAATAACAGCTTTTTATATAATTCTATTTTAGATTGGAACAATTTACCAGCATCAATTAAAAATATTTCTGAAAAATCATCTTTTAAATCAGCTGTTAAGCAACATTTAAAATTTGCTGCCAGAGGTTTTGAAGAAAATGATTTTTTATATTATTAAGCTAATGTAAGTTTTTATTATAATTTTAAATTTAACAAACTATTAAATATTTAATTATTTAAATATATATTTTGATACTTTTAAATGCAAGGACCCCATTGGAAATAAGCTTTTTTTCATAGCTTTATGGGTTATCCTAGGCTAATCAAGTGCCAAATATGTATTTTTATTACATGTGAATGATTTTTTAGTTTGTGTATATTTTGAAATATATGATTGTTTGATTGTATGTCTGTATATGTATACTTGATTATTGCCTAAATAAACATTATTATTATTATTATTTGGCTCGAGACCTCCCTTACACAATAGGGTCGGACCCAGAGGGGCTTAATCTCAGCTAAACCTCACCATTAAAGTCATTCAGGTGAACAGATAAAGTACATGTAGTACAAAAGAGTACCGAAATATTATCAATTAAAATCATTTGATAGATTATAGCATGCACCGAAGACCCAATTTGGTTATGACTAACGACAAGCGGAAGGCATCACCAATAATTTCCTCACAGGGAATTCAGTTGAAACACCTATAAAAAACCCAAAAAAACTAACAACAACAACAAAAAAGAAACCCCTAAAAACCCCAAGCAATTAAAAGAAACAAATGCTGACAGAATAGCTTGAGGATAATCGTTTACCCTGATCTTTCCATAAAAGGGGTATACATACATTGTATTTTAATTCTCCTGGTCTACCAAAACATTCATCAAAGTGAAAAACCCAAAATAATACCAAATATCAAAAAACTAAACGAACGGATACCAAGTGATGGCAGTTTGAAAAAACTGCTTACTGTAATAAGGGTAGGCCATAAAGGGACAAAGACAATATAAAGTGGATAGCTACACGACAACGCCGCTGCTAGTTTTAATATCTTCATACAGTAAACACACAGCACAGTCACATATCAAAATAAATCTCATCTGCACAATCCTGCAAAACCAAAAATTTAAAAAATTTACCAACCGTTCAGTAGGACGTTGTCGTGCTGAATGAATGAGCAGTAAAATACGCGCCAAAAATCTAGAAACCCCTGGGCGGGAAAATGAAAATCACTACGCCACTTATGATGAACTAACACCCAGGAGAAATTAATTTCATTCTAATTCATTTCATTTAAACGAATGAAATTATAATTCTCCTGGTCTACCAAAACATTCATCAAAGTGAAAAACCCAAAATAATACCAAATATCAAAAAACTAAACGAACGGATACCAAGTGATGGCAGTTTGAAAAAACTGCTTACTGTTATAAGGGTAGGCCATAAAGGGACAAAGACAATATAAAGTGGATAGCTACACGACAACGCCGCTGCTGAACAAAAGAACGGGAAAAATAATAAGACAAAAGTTTTATATTCCTAACTTTTTAGAGACTTCCAAGCGGGACTCTAAAGTGTCTTTAACATAACCATCTTTTGAAGTTTCTGATTTCCAACGTCCGTGACGCTTAAAAAGTCTATCAGGCACACCGAAATTGGCAGCTGCGGTAGCACCTCCGGCTCGTAGACTGTGTAAACCAAAGTCTTTAATGTTAACAAACGGAGCAAAGACTTCTTGAAATAGTTCCCTCATACGTGTATAGGAAAGCGGTCTGTCCGATCGGAAAATGTGAACGCCTTTCACAAGAGACAAATTACGAAATAAAAATTCATCGGAGTCTTCTTTAATACCGGTCCATTGTAAATACATCTGTAGATTCTTCACGGGACACAAACGTGTATCAGTTTTAGATATAAGGAGCCAGTTTCCGTCTCGATAAATACCGGTTTTGCTTTTCTCAATGAACACAGAAATGTAATGACTATAAAATCTCACATCGCATCTCCTTAGATTTAACAATTCCGAAATACGTAAAAATCCAGCATACGAAAGCAAACATGCACAAATAGTTCGTTGAAAATAAATGTTATCCAAAACAAAGAACTTGTCGTACATCTTACTAAGCAACTCGGGAGTAATCGGCTCTTTCTTCTTCACGGAAGAACAGTTTCTCCGGGCCGCACCTTCGAATACATTTTTAACTAACGCTGAGTCAGTAGGAGACGATGCACCAATAATGGAATGTGCCCATTTTAAACTGTAAAACGCATCTGTGATTGGTCCACGAGATTTACTTGACTGTACGAGAGAAGTTAAATATAATGCCACATAAAAAGGTTTAGCGGGGAAGATGTCCGAGTCATTAATACTATGTTCACGTGCCCACAATCGCCAACGACGGAAACCATAAAAATACTTCTTAACGGTATTGGACGCTTTCGATTCAGATAACAATGATGGAACCAATTCAGTTAACTTCAAAAGATCAGCAGGTAGTTCAGCAATGTCCCCTCTGAAAGCCTGCAAAAACATATTTGTAAACAAATATATAATCAAAATATGATAACATAATAAAATAAAAGCTTAATGCCAACAATAATATAACAAAAGTACTAAATATTGTTGTGCTGTGCCTCCCCCCCCTTTTATGCCATGTCTTTATACGCTAAGAAACATAGAGAAAACATATTGTCGGATGTAATGGTTGTTGCAATTTGTTATGTTGGTTTGATTAACCTGTATGTAGTCTCCGGGAACCTTGACAGTTACGATATTAAAGGTAGAGCCATGTATTTTGGAAAAAACACACGTAGAAATCAAGGGGGTCAGGGCCTTTCGAGTTGATTTTATTAAACATAGTTGTTTGTCGTTACCTGTCAATCACATAAGCAAATCACACTAAGTTGGCTCTTTCCAAAGATATGCCGTTTTACATATTTGGCTAAATACATGACCGGTAGGCCTTGAAAAACCCTTGTTGAGAAAACACAAATTTGTTGGTGACATTTTACCGGAAGTGTGCTTCCAGAGTGACGTAATTTCTGATTGGTCCAAAAGTACCGTTAGATAATTTTGATTGGTTACGGGTTTCCGCATGGTCACGTGGTTCTATAAAAGTTCAGGCAGCGGCAAAATTTGATTTGGCTTCACTTGGTAGTTCTTCCGACCAGCTAGCTGTTGCTGTAGTTAATTAATACTAGTAGATTAAGATCTCGGAGATTCTAGGAGACATGTCATATGCACGACACCAAAGAGAAGAGGTGTGTAATATTTAATTATAGTTGTTATATATATTGCTCCAGCATATTTGCCGTTGGTGCTCCTGATCTGGAGGTGTCTCCCGATTAGGTTGTAAAGTTCTCCGAGTTTGGAGAAAAGGGAGAAACTGTTTGTCCAGTTGTGATAATTCGTTGTTAGCTTAATTTCATGAAATTTTATACTGAATAACGGATAAATAAATAGCATTGTTTTGATTATATTTCAGAAGAGTCCGAAATATTTATTGTTGGTTATCTCCGCATTGTGAAGTTTGGTATCAGTTTTTATGTCTGTTTGAAAATTGTTAGTTTGACTTGATAAGCTGAAGGGCCTTCAAGATTCACCTTCAAGACGGATTTTTCTGTGTTTATTCTGGACAATACTTGATATATTTGTGTTATAATGAAATTGTGAATTTTATTGGTTTTCGCGTGAAATAAATTGATGATCTTGTATACTGTTTCTATACTTTGTAAATCCTTGTGCCACCAGATGCTCCTATTCAGCTAAATTCCGACAACAAACGAACCCATACTTTGTATCGCTGTTTTATCAACGTGGCTCAACGTGACACTTGATTAGCAGCCGTACAAGATCCTTCTTTTTGTAAGGTTGTTGGCTCAGTGGTTAAAAGCAATTTACGTTACACTGGGTCCGCAGCAGTACATTTGGTGGCAGCGGTGGGATTGATAGATACAAAGTACTTGTAGTTTTATTGAAAATAACATTGTTTTGTTGTTGGTGTTGAAATAGGACATCTGTAAAAAGTATCATATTTGATAAAAATCAATATGGAGCAAATAGAAGTTGAGAACATGGAAAATACAAATGAAATGGGTATTTCTAGTCAAGAACATTTTCACGACTGTGATGATCATGAACGTATCTCAGGTCCCAGTGTAAGCACTCATAGTTCTGTCGGTAGCCATGAAAGTCAAATAGTTAACACATTTTCAAAGCAAATGTATTTATTAAATGTAGACATACAAAAGAGTATGCAGAGTATGAAGAGTCAAATTATTGAAGTAGTTCATGATTTTAGAGAAAAAGTAGAACATCTAGAAAAACAAGTTAATGAAATGAAGTCACACTCAGAAAACACTTCAAATACAAGCAATGTATGCATAAACCAAACTTCACTAGGTTTACCCCGTGATGTAAATGAGAATAGTATTGTAAGGTTAGAAAGCGTTGAAAATGCCAATCGTGGAGCTTCTTCCTTGAAATTGAAACCTCAAAATTATGACGGGTCTGATGATTTCGAAGAATATATGAAACAATTTAATATTCTATCCGAATTAAATGGTTGGAATAATCAAATCAAAGCTTTAGTTCTAGCAAGTAGTCTTGTGGATAGGGCTCGCACCATCTTGACTGAATTAGACGAACATACATGTCGTGATTTCGAATGTTTAAAGACCGCTCTTTTCCATCGTTATGGTTCGGTCAATAGAAGCGCTATTTTCAAAGCGGAATTACAAGGCAAAGTTAGGAGCAGGAATGAAACTATTCCTGAACTAGTAGAAGATATTAAGAAGTTAACCAGAAAGGCCTATCCTGACTTGGGTTCAGAAGTCGCGGATAAGTTAGCAATAGATTATTTTATTGACGCTATTCCTGAAAGTGATATCAGGCTAAGATTGAAAGAAGCAACTTTAAATTCTATGACTGAAGCTGAAAACCTAGCCGTAAAATTAGAAGCTCTACGAATGGCTGACAAACATAGGGGTAAACCTGTTAGAACAGTAGAATGCTCAAATTCTGCTGATAATAGCAATGAAGTTTTTGAACAACCAAAACCTCAGTATTTCAATAGACAAAATAGAAACAATCACGGTCGTAGAAATAATACAAACTATAGACCCAGGCAAAACTACGGAACAAGAAACGGGAATTACACTTTTCCCAAGAATGAAATATATCAAAATCAAAATAGACAAAGCAATTTTAGTAAGTCGGAAAACTACCAGGCGTTGGGTTCGGGGACCGGAACCCAACATTGAAGCCCACAAGGTCCTCCAAAACAAATTTGGACTATACAGTCACGGACAAAGTGGATGGTTGTTTTATAAATGTCAGAATAGAAAATTTACATGTGAAAATGTTAGTAGACACAGGTGCCTCTGTTACTATTCTTAGAAAAGATATTTTTGATCAGTTGGTGAATAAACCTCCACTTTGTGATGTAAAGTCTAGTTTGTTGAGTGCTACTGGGGAACTGTCTCCTTTTCAAGGAAGTACCAATGTACAATTTGAAATAGTTGGAAGAAAATATAAACAAAAGGTTTTAGTAGCTAATATTCATAATGAAGGGATATTGGGACTGGATTTCATGAAATCTTATAAATGTGATGTATTTGTTAGCAAAGGGTTTGTCCGATTGTCAGGTAGAAAAATCCCTTGTTTTTCATTTCAAGAAAAAGAAGAAAATAGGTGTTGTCAAGTTAGGGTGCTTGAAAATGTAACTGTACCCCCAGAGTCAGAAATTATTGTCCCTTGCTTTCCCACTGGGTTTGTGGAGAGCGACACACAAGTTGTAGTTGAAAGTGATGAGAAGTTTGTAGAAAAGAGCGGGTTGCTAGTAGCTAGAGTATTAGCCGATTTAGAAAATAAATGTATTCCCGTGCGAATGATAAATGTTAGCAAGGAAAAGTATGAACTGTACAGAGACACAGTGGTCGGAAAATTTGAACATATAGCAGATATGTCAGTAGAAACGGTGAATGCTTTGCAAGAGAATGAAAATTCGAATGAACACATCGAAGAATTGTTTTCAAGAAGTTGTGAGAACTTAAATCAGGAAGAGAGCGAAAAAATGAGAGAGCTATTGAATAAATATAAAGATGTGTTCTCTAGTTCTAAGAGTGATATAGGGTTTACGAATCTAGTGGAACACAACATAAATACTGGCAACGCACCCCCTATAAAACAAAGGCCATATAGAATACCCTTGGCGAAGCGGGAACAAGCAGAGAAAGAAATAAAAACAATGGCCGAAAATAACATTATTGAACCTTCAAATGGTCCTTGGTGTTCACCCGTAGTTATGATTGTCAAGCCTGATCATAGCATTAGATTTTGTTGTGATTATCGTAAGTTAAATGAGATTACAGTAAAAGATAGTCAGCCCCTCCCAAGGATAGACGATACGCTTGATGCTTTATCTGGTTCTCGTTGGTTTAGTACTGCTGATATGAAACAAGGTTTTTGGCAAGTTCCTGTAGCTGAAAAAGATCGTTGTAAAACAAGTTTTTCCATCCCTGGTGGTGGGCTGTGGCAATTCGTAAGAATGCCCTTTGGGCTTGTTAACAGTCCCAGTACATTTGAGAGATTAGTGGAAAAGGTACTGTCTGGTCTTACTTGGAAAATTTGTTTGATATACTTAGATGACATTATTATATTTTCAAAGACTTTTGGAGAACATTTGTTAAATTTAGAGGAGGTTTTTAAAAGGATAAGAGAGGCAAACCTTAAGTTAAGCCCAAAGAAATGTCATTTATTTAAAACTCAAGTTAAGTTTTTGGGCCACGTGGTTAGCCCTGAAGGAATTGCTACTGATCCTGAGAAAGTGGAGACTGTTAAAACTTGGCCTATTCCCAAGAATGTAAAACATGTAAGGTCATTTTTAGGACTATGCTCGTACTATAGAAAGTACGTAAAAGGGTTTTCGACTATGGCAAAACCTTTACACAAACTTACAGAGTTAGATCAAAATTTTGTTTGGACTAGTGAATGTCAGAGCTCATTTGATAAGTTGAAAGAAGCCCTTACTACTGCCCCAATTCTTGGGTATCCTTTATGTGAAGGAATGTTTGGTATAGATTGTGATGCTAGCGAGACAGGTATTGGAGCAGTTCTTTGGCAACAGCAAGGAGACTGCGAGAGAGTAATAGCATATTTTAGTAAGATCTTATCCAAACCGGAGCGTCATTATTGTGTGACTAGAAAGGAGTTGTTAGCTGTTGTGCGAGCGGTACAACATTTTCATCCTTATTTGTATGGTAGAAAGTTTAAAATTCGGTCGGATCATGGAGCTCTACGATGGCTCATTAATTTCAAAATGGCCGAGGGTCAACTTGCTCGTTGGTTAGAATCCTTAGGAACTTATGATTTTGTTATTGAACACAGAAATGGTAGAGTTAATCAAAACGCCGACACGTTGTCTAGGCGTCCCTGCTCTGGACAGAATTGTCCCTATTGTGAAAAGAGAGAAAATGTATATGCGCATAAAACAATTGGGTGTGGAATTTCAGAGACACTTTCAAATGAGTCTGCTCATGTTAAATCAGGGCCCGGTTTACATGAGAATATCGAGCGGGAAGTTGTTAATAGTTTATCTGTTGAGGTAGCGGAACGCACTAGTTCCCTGTCCCACGGAGGTCAAAAGTTCGTCATCACAGACCCCTCACAGAAACAGGTTGATTTTAAACATGATATAAAATTTGAAACTGGAGATATTGTCAATCTGGACACCTTGTATTCTAAGAGAATTGATGACACAGGCAGTTTACATGTCTGGCCAGTTAAGTCGCTACATGCAGGGGTAGCTTCCGGCAGTGATCAGAGTAGTTATGGCTTGAGCACTGACAAAATTCTAAATACAGTAGCTGTCGGGAAGCCTAACACTGATGGTTATTTGGCCGAAGAAGGGTTAGCACAAGTCCCTACCTCGGATTCCCATGTACGCTATCCTATGGAAGCCTTGGGCGAGGTTGGACCCCTTGGGTGCAGAAACTTGTACACTAGTGATGGTTCTCTGAAAGCAGCGAAAGTCACTAGCAAGTTTGAGCAGTTAGACCAATCAAATAGTACTCAGATAGTAAGAGAAAAGGATACCGAAAATAAAACCATACTAGAGCATGAACAAGAGGTACCCCTTACTTACTTTGTAGGTGTAGTTAATACCCGAAGTAAGCAGAATGAAAGTGGTAAAAGTGAGAGTGGTGCTGTACCTAATAAAATGATTGTAGAATTTCAGAGAGATGACATAGATTTAAATATCTTAATAGAGTTAATGAAAAATAGAGAAAAACCTACGTGGGCTGAAATATCGAGCTCTAGTCCCACTGTTAAGTATTATTGGAATAGATGGGATTCTCTAGCAATAGTAGATAATATTTTATGCAAAAAGTTCGAGAGTGAGAAAGGTGATGAAGTAAATTTACAAGTGTTGGTTCCTTCCAAATTGGTCCCTCTAGTATTAGAACATATGCACAATGGTGTCACCGGAGGTCATTTGGGGATAAAGAAAACCTTTAGCAAAATAAATAAGAAATATCATTGGCCTAGAATGTACCGTGATATAGAAAGATGGTGTTTAAAATGTGATACCTGCAATAGTAGAAAAATGCCGAAACGAAAAGCAAAAGCTCCCATGAAAATGTATACAGTTAGTGCTCCACTCGAAAGAGTAGCCGTGGATATTATGGGTCCCCTTCCCCGAACAAAGAATGGTAACATATATTTGTTGGTTATTGGTGATTATTTTACAAAATGGGTGGAAGCCATTCCTATAGAAAATCAAGAAGCTAGTACAGTAGCATCAGAATTAGTTGATAGATTTATATCTGTATTTGGGGTGCCTATGCAAATTCATTCAGATCAAGGTAGTAATTTTGAATCTAAACTTTTCCAAGAAATGTGTAGAATTTTGGGCATAGAGAAAACACGAACCACTGTTATGCATCCGCAATCGGATGGCATGGTTGAAAGGTGGAACAGAACCCTAGAAAACATGTTAGCTTGTTTTGTTGAAATTCATCAACGGGATTGGGACTCTTATATTCCCCTTTTGTTAATGGCTTATAGAGCAAGTTCACATACTTCTACTGGAGTATCACCTTGTAAAATGATGTTTGGTAGAGAAATTGATCTACCAATAGATTTGATTTTAGGCAAACCAAATGAACAGAAAAATCAAAATGCTTCAGATTTTGCTTATGAATTGGAAGGTAAAATTGAACGGATTCACGAATTTGCTAGTAATAATCTTAAACTGTCAACTGAAACAATGAAAAGAAAATATGATAAGAACTGTGTAGAAAATTCTTACAACAAGGGAGATAAAGTGTGGTATTTTAAACCAGTACGGAAAAGGGGTTTAAACCCTAAATTCCAGAAACCATGGTTAGGCCCAGTAGAAGTATTAGACAAGCTCAATGATGTCTTGTATAGAATTAAAGTGAAACCAAATCACCCCCCAAAAGTGGTTCACCACAATAAGTTGAAACCCTATAGAGGAGACAGTAACTAGTAGTACTTAAAAAAAAAAAAAAAAAAAAAAAAAAAAAAAAAAAAAAAAAAAAAAAAAAAATTGCAATATTTAACGGTTGGAATCACTAAATATGTAAACAGGTAGTGATTGAATTTGTATGTAATATAAATATTGTTGGGGTAGATATATTGTAGTCTATTTTTTTCTTATATATAGAAATAAAATATTATATTGTTTATGTTTTTTTTTAGGCCACCTGGTTGTGCCTTGTATGTGGAGACATTGAGTTCCCTCTGAAATGGAGAGTCGAGCGTCACCTTAAAGAGCAGCACGCTGGTTTTAGCTATAAATGTCTGAAGTGTCGCAAGATTTTCAACCGCAAGAATCTGCAGCATGGATGTACTGATCTAGAGGATCAAGACATGGTCATCTTCACCAGAGATGGGAAACGAGGAGAAGAGGCAGAGAGAGACTATGAGAAATACATTAAAGATGTTATGCCTACCCAAATGAAGAGGGTGCTAAAGAACCACCAAGAAGATAAACCCCCTCAGGAGCCGTTATTTAAGTTGGAAAAGAGAAAGGTGGTAGAGGAAGAGTCAGTGCATGCTAGGAAGAAGTCAAAGCCAGCAAGTATAGTCAGAGGAAGTAGCAGTAGCAGCAGCAGCTCAAGTAGTAGTAATAGTAGTTCATCTAGTTCTAGATCTGTCGTCAGTGTAGAAATACAAGAAGAAGTGGTTGTCCCAATTTATACGGCAGTTCCGATTGAGTCAGATAAAGTTGGTGGTGAAAGTGGAGGGGACCAAGATGTAGTAGTGGTAGATGGTACCCCATCAGATGCTCCTATCTACAGTTCAGTGGTACGGTCGGCCTTAAAGTCATGTCAGGACGCTCAAGATGAGAAAGTCATGTTGAATATCGGAGGAAGTCTATTCCAAACAAGCAAAGTGTCGCTCAGGGCTGATCCGTCCAGTTTGTTTGCACTTATGTTGTTGCCACAATCACCCTTTAAACCAAATGCTAACACTTACTTCTTTGACAGAGATCCTGCACACTTCCGCATCATTTTGAACTATTTAAGGAATGGAGCTTTGCTAGACTTGAACACCTTGCCTAGAGAAAGTAGATATTTGCAGGAACTTTTGAGTGAAAGTCTATACTACAAACTCTTTGGACTGAGGGATTTACTGAAGAGGCGTCTAGTCCAAGTCAACTCCTACCACTGCCCCATGGAATCGGGAGATGCTTCTTAAAGTTGACGGTTGTTAATGCAAAACGTTTGAGACGATCGAGTCTTGTGATTGAGTTAGTTTTTGTTAAATTTGCCATGTAACATTTATTAAGTAATCTTCATTGTCGTTCTAGTTTTTTTTATTATAGACTTCTTTATACTGATTATACTAGTATATAGATATATAAAGTAAGAAAGAATGGAAACTTGATGTTGTATGCTTTATTTCAAACTCACTGTAGTATTGTCCTGAAAAAAAAAAAAAAAAAAAAAAAAAAAACAAAAGTATTACAACGCATGCACAATGATTTCATGGAACTTATGCTATATATTTGAATCAAAGTACTATGAGTACTGAAAGTAATGAGACCCAATATAGATGATTGTGGAGACATGTTTCATATTCAATGTGGTTGTGTTGCAATGACAGAAATGTTATTTTTGTTTACTTGTCAAGCCACTTACCTATTTGGAGACCAAATGCCAAATTTGGAGGGGGGCAGTGTTGTGCTGTGCCTCCCCCCTTTTATGCCATGTCTTTATACGCTAAGAAACATAGAGAAAACATATTGTCGGATGTAATGGTTGTTGCAATTTGTTATGTTGGTTTGATTAACCTGTATGTAGTCTCCGGGAACCTTGACAGTTACGATATTAAAGGTAGAGCCATGTATTTTGGAAAAAACACACGTAGAAATCAAGGGGGTCAGGGCCTTTCGAGTTGATTTTATTAAACATAGTTGTTTGTCGTTACCTGTCAATCACATAAGCAAATCACACTAAGTTGGCTCTTTCCAAAGATATGCCGTTTTACATATTTGGCTAAATACATGACCGGTAGGCCTTGAAAAATCCTTGTTGAGAAAACACAAATTTGTTGGTGACATTTTACCGGAAGTGTGCTTCCAGAGTGACGTAATTTCTGATTGGTCCAAAAGTACCGTTAGATAATTTTGATTGGTTACGGGTTTCCGCATGGTCACGTGGTTCTATAAAAGTTCAGGCAGCGGCAAAATTTGATTTGGCTTCACTTGGTAGTTCTTCCGACCAGCTAGCTGTTGCTGTAGTTAATTAATACTAGTAGATTAAGATCTCGGAGATTCTAGGAGACATGTCATATGCACGACACCAAAGAGAAGAGGTGTGTAATATTTAATTATAGTTGTTATATATATTGCTCCAGCATATTTGCCGTTGGTGCTCCTGATCTGGAGGTGTCTCCCGATTAGGTTGTAAAGTTCTCCGAGTTTGGAGAAAAGGGAGAAACTGTTTGTCCAGTTGTGATAATTCGTTGTTAGCTTAATTTCATGAAATTTTATACTGAATAACGGATAAATAAATAGCATTGTTTTGATTATATTTCAGAAGAGTCCGAAATATTTATTGTTGGTTATCTCCGCATTGTGAAGTTTGGTATCAGTTTTTATGTCTGTTTGAAAATTGTTAGTTTGACTTGATAAGCTGAAGGGCCTTCAAGATTCACCTTCAAGACGGATTTTTCTGTGTTTATTCTGGACAATACTTGATATATTTGTGTTATAATGAAATTGTGAATTTTATTGGTTTTCGCGTGAAATAAATTGATGATCTTGTATACTGTTTCTATACTTTGTAAATCCTTGTGCCACCAGATGCTCCTATTCAGCTAAATTCCGACAACAAACGAACCCATACTTTGTATCGCTGTTTTATCAACGTGGCTCAACGTGACACTTGATTAGCAGCCGTACAAGATCCTTCTTTTTGTAAGGTTGTTGGCTCAGTGGTTAAAAGCAATTTACGTTACACTGGGTCCGCAGCAGTACAATATAATGTCAAATCATATATAATCTAAATACTGTCCATATGCACACACAATAACCACCACCACACAGGACCCAAACCGGTTAAAGTTAGTAATTTAGAGAAACTCTAAAATCCAATCTTAAAGCCAACATCTTAAAAGGCAAATCAATATTGCCAAATACAGACTTCTTACCTCTACCAGAATTGTAAGATGACTTGTTAGTAGGGAGATAAGTATAGTCCACCACCTGCTCAATAAACCCTTCACCAGTAGGACAAAGAAAAGGCCAATAGTTAGCAGATCTCCACAAAGGTAAAATGATAGTACCATAACCAATACACTGTTTTAAGTACGTAAGTACTTTAAGAATAATACATACAGGCGGAACAAGCAATCCGTTCACACCTGACCAGTCAACGGTAAACGCATCAATTCCTATTGAATTAACGTTCCAAAATCTGGAGTAGAACACAGGTAGTTTAAAGTTATAATCGCTAGCAAACCAATCAATTTCGTGGGGTCCCCAAAGGGAATCTAAGTATTCGAATAAATCAACTGTTATACCCCAGTCATCAAAGTCAATGATACGACTAATAAAATCTGAGCGCTCGTTTTGCGAACGAGGAATCCATTCGACTTCTAAGGTCATGTTATACTTCAAACAAGTCTGATAAATGTCATAGGCAATATCCTGCAATTGCCCTTTCATACTTCCCTTAGTAATGATAGAAACTACATTCTGGTTATCAGTGAACCATTTCAAATGTTTATCCTTCACAAAATTAAGAAGTGAAAATAAAACATTTCTAACAGCTTTAAGCTCTCTCCATGTAGAACTCTGTCTAGCTTCAGTCTCTGACCACATACCATGAGCTATGCTTACTGGATTATGTACAATATAGCCACCGTACCCGGTATTACTCGCATCGCTATATATCAAAGTGTGACATGAAAAATCTGATTTAAACTTCTTAAAATTAATAGAAGAAATGTTATCTCTCCAAAAAATCAAATTTTCAAAACTGTCATCTGACAAATGTATATAATAATTCCAAGAAGGAGCCGACAGAATATCAATGCTTATATATTTAGTCATAATGTAAGCTATGTTGCCTATAACATAAGACATAGATATAATCTGTCCAACCATGGATGCTACAGTACGTACATGTATCGCAAGCGATTGATCATGAATTAATTCAATATCATGAATAGTCTTAGCAAGTTTATCTATCCTATCAGATGGAATACTCAAAAGGCCTTCTATAGTATCAATATGATATCCTAAAAATGTAAGTTGTCTCACTGGTTCCCAAGTGGACTTTTCTACTTTAGGTACAAAGCCACTGTTTATCAAATCTTGTTTCACTTGCTTGGACATATCAATACACATTTGTTTATCATAATGTGTACCCAAGCCGTCATCCAAATACATCAAAATTTGTTTACCTTCGCCACGCCACTTTTTTATAAGTGGACGTGTAACTTTAGTAAAAATGTAGCAAGCGGAACTAAGTCCAAATGGCAAAACTAAAAATTTAAAAAATCTGACTTTACCATCATATATCCATGAAAATCCTAAAAAATCAGTATGCGGACTAAAAATGTCAATGTGATGGTAAGCGGAATGAATATCAAATTTAAAGCAATAATAACCACTCTTAATAAATTGCATAGCAATTCTAATGTCTTCAAACTTTACACTAGTCTTCCATAAATGCTTATTGACATGTCTGAGATCTAAAATCAGTCTCTTCTTGCCATTATTCTGAATAGAAACAGTAAGTGGATTAACAACAATAGGTTTATCAACACACTCAACAATTAAATCTCGGATCAAAAGGTCATTAATGGCCTCAATAACAAAAGAACTGTTCATAATAGCAGACTTATTATTATGTAAAAAGACTGAAGGCGGTGTAGTGTAAAATGGAATCTTATATCCAGATGAAATAGTGTCTAAAATAAAATCATAACATCCAATAGATTTCCAAAATCTCAAATTCGATTTTAACCGGCCTTTAACACGAATGTTAGCTTGACCATGTTCATATTCGAAATAATCGTCTGTTAAATTAGCATCAGATGATTTAAAACTACATTTACTATCATAATAATTATACTCATCTTTTATAAATTCATTCTGTTGGTTTTCCTTGTTTAAGCTGGGACTTGGGGTTGAAGGGACACCTGTTCCTGTAGTGCTGGAACGAACCACATCCATAACAACCTCCTCCCTGTTGACTTCGAATCGGGATCCCACCATTTGTGTATCCTGGCACACCTGAGTATAGCGGGAAACCGGTAAACCAGGATTGGGGTTCACGAAAGGGCTGCTGTGGACGAACATTAGCTGCAAAAATAGGATTATACTGAGCAGAACCTGAAGCACTAGGAATGATCTTTTTTGGCCCCTTTTTATCCGACTTAAACTTGCGCTTACGAAGCGCCCTGTTTTCTGCCTTATTAATCTTATTCTCATCGTCGGTATCGCTAGCGACCGGATTGGACTCATACTGCCTTACAGTCTCCCAACCGGCCTCACTACTGTCAGCTATTTTAATAAGCTTGTTCCTTTTCTTGACCTTGTCAGCTGTTTCAATAATAGTATCACGTGCATAGTCAAATTTAGAATTCTCAATAGCCCAATTAACCTGCTTTAAATCTTCTAGGATTTCTGAATTTAAAGAATATTGGATTTTATTGCTCTCAAATTTCCACTTGTACTCCTGATCATGTTTAAGTTTTTTGACTTGTGAAGCTACAGAAACTGCCGAGCCATGTACTTCATTTTTTAATTCTAACAATTCTTGGGATAATTTGGAACTAATATCACCTTGAGCCTTGACTTCTTTTAAAATATCTCGAAGTGTCACTTCATCTCCTGGGTCATCTCGCTGGTCATCACCACGGGCAGCCATAAGTGCAGATCAAATTTACCAACCGTTCAGTAGGACGTTGTCGTGCTGAATGAATGAGCAGTAAAATACGCGCCAAAAATCTAGAAACCCCTGGGCGGGAAAATGAAAATCACTACGCCACTTATGATGAACTAACACCCAGGAGAAATTAATTTCATTCTAATTCATTTCATTTAAACGAATGAAATTATAAAAATATAAAGTTAACGGGAAATGTTTATCTCACCTTAACTATTACATATTAAGTTTAATGTAACGTCATACTTGGGAGAAATTAAATGAAAAAGAAAAATAAGTTATGTCAAAGAAAGTTATTTTTAAAATTTTTTAAAAATTTTATATGCATGTTGATGGGTTTTGATTTATGCCTCAATGAACACTAAGATTGCTAAGCACTATTTATTTTTATTGCTTAATAAACAACTTTTTAAAATACAAAATACGTAAAAGGTATTTATAAAAACGGTAAATTAATATGCTGAGTAACGTGATATCACTTTATAAGGACCTTACCAAACGCATCCACCTGCACACCCCGTGTAGACTTCAAAGATGGAGCTTCACTTGTTATTCTATCTTGTTTTACAAATAGTTCTAGTACAAGGTAAGGGTACAAAACATTTTTATCACCTCAATCACAACTTATTACACCAACCCTTCCGGAGACACTAACCCTTCCGAAGGACCTTAGTTCACTTTCAATACCACTTGATTTCTTTCTCTTATAAATTGCAGTTTGATTATTTTTGTTTGTTTTCTTTGCCTTTTTCATATCCGGAAAAATAACTTCGCGGAGTTCACGATTGAATGACCAAACTAGGCGAGAGTTCACGTAGAGATTATGCAAATTGTTTATCCCTAGTCACGTCTGCAACTGGCGGCTTTACGGAAGTACCTACTGTTTGATAGTTCAAGCAAATTGGTTTTGGTAAGCCCAGACATTCGATTCGGTATCCATGGTACCACTAGGTGAACAAGATAACGATCATGAAGATGTTCTTGGCTGTTTTCTATTTCTTTGGTTTTAAATTACTGTAGCCAAAAGAGTTATCTGGACCAAAAAACATTTCCACTGTTACTTTGAAAAAAACCCACAATCCATAAGAACTAACAATTTCTGATTGCTGTCATGCATCCATGCATATGAAATCCGAAGAGACACAACACGTGGGGAGGGGGTAACTCCATGTATTTAAGGGTACAGATGTGCGGCCCAGAAATATTATACCCACCCCATTCATATATACGCCTGCTTAAAAAGACACCCATTCATATATTTTAATGCCTTTAAAACGAGACAGAATATGCTTAAACTTGACATTTTTTTGTAGATATTCTATTAAAATCAAAGTTTGATTGGTAAAAGTTATCAAATGCGAAAAGCACACCTTATCATATATGCAACATCTGAAATTTCCACCCTTTTCAAATATTGAGCACAAAAAAAGAATATTCTTTTGGGCCGCACATTTATACCTACCTTTATAATGGAAGTCCCCTCCCCGCCCCCCCCCCCCGTGAGAGCCAAAGCATTACACTGAGACTATGGAGAAAATTCGAAAGACAATGGTACACAATTCCTGACTGTTTAGAGCACACTCCTCTAAAAATATAAAGGGGCGGTAATCAAAGTTAAAGAAACAAGAACACAATTCAATCAAAACCAGCTACACAAACACCCGTAATAATCGATCTTAGGGTCCGATGGTAACACAAAACACAACACGTTTTTTTTATAGACACAATGATAAGTGAATATTGGTGCTTCGATATGGTACCCCATTTCCGGCTGTTTACAGCACACCGCTACAAAAATCTGGAGAGACGGCAAACACGATAAAAAAGCCACGAATCCAAATTCAATCAAAACAAGCCACGTGAGCCTCCACAACAGCCGAGAATGAACATTTGTTGTTCTACGGAAGGACAATCATTTTCATCTTGTTGTTACGAACTCATACGACATTGAAGAAAACACTGATTAGATAAAAGAAATATACACTTAATTGCGACTAGCATCACAAACTCCAACAAAAATTGAAAGTTGTCTAAGGTGTAAACAGTTCTCCTGTTTGTCCACACCTATTCATTATTGATTTAGTAAACAGCTCGGTTCCTGTTCTTCAAAACACGCTTATGCCGGAAACAGCAACGCAAAATCTCGCAAAAATTGAAAGTGAACGAAAGTGTTCACAGTTTCTGCTTGTTTCTTTCAAAATATTTTATGTTCAACAGGATGGTGGTTTTGGCCAGATTCCGTGGAGTATCCACACATTGGAAGCTTTGATAAAGAAGCCCCTTTCGATGAATTCCCGTTACCTGAATCACCCAGCCATATCAATATACAGTTCCTATTGTTCACTAGGAGCAACAGTCATAGCCCACAGCAACTGGATCCCTACAATGCCAATACTGTGTCCAGTTCTAACTTTGATGGAGCAAAGAAGACGTTCTTTGTAACTCACGGGTACCAGAGTGATTGGCAGTCTCCATATTTCCCCAAAATGAAAGACGAACTTCTGATTAAGGTAATAAAAGGGGCATAGAACAACCAAGGAACGTCACTTTTATAATTAGTAAAGAATTTCTACGTCGTTAACAGTTGTGTTACTGTTAAAAAGGTCGATGGTTTTTTGTTAAAGTGTCTTCTTAAGGGTGTATCCATTTGATTTTTATAGGAGGGGAATGTGGATATTTTTTCATCTTGCCTGTTTATTTTTTTTTTAAAATGGAGTAGGGATTTTTGTGTTTTCATTCGAAAAACGCGAAAACAACTTCCTGTCGTTTTTTTTTTATTTCAAAGCACTGTCCTGCCTTTTATTTCCCGAATTTCGGCATTTTGCATATTCAAAATATCACCACCCCTCTAGACCTCAAATGGTCACTCCTAGGAATATTTTTTATGAAACCCAATTTTGTCATGTCTCCATTTTGGAGAATGAAATGTTCTTAAGTAATTCATTTGCTATAGACCTTTGGTCAGAAAAGACAACAAAAAATGTATATTAGATGAGCAATTACTAAGGCGTGTTTACCTCCTCTCCTCGTTCGATAAGAATATAGACTCAGTGGAGGTCGCTACAAATGCCACACTTGCATTCTGCAAGCGGGAGGCATAAATCTTTTTTCCTTAACTGGAAACTATCAAATCAAATATTTTTTCCAGAATTATTTGACGTACATGTACGTACTATGTCCAACTTTTTTTTGAAAGACCGATGGACTGCAGATGTACTTATGACAAAGGATGACGGCTTTGACCAATCAAAATTCTAGTAATTTTAAGTACTGAAAGTACTGGTAGCCGTGATAATCTACAATTTTTAAAGATTGTATATGTTTAGTATAAAAGTAAAGCAGTTAATTGCTATTGAAAATCAAAGCGCTAAAGCGTTTAGAGGCAGAGCTAAATCTAAGCACATAAAATAAAGAACGATCTGTGTTTCACAAACTTGAAACATAACACATCAGTTTTGTTTGTTTCCTCTGCACAATTACACATTTGTTAAGAAATCTGTAATTAAGCTCCACCCACTTGATCAAAGGTCAAAGGTCAAAAATGCTTAAGTAAACGTCAACGAGTATTGATACACGATATATAGTGCACATTTATATCGCATTTATGTTGGGGGTATAAATATGTACCTCCTATTTTAGACAATACGTATAACATTTAAAATACAATACACGAATAATGTTCTGTAATAGATCCTCTGGTAGCAATATTGACTGCGGATTTACCCTGTCTAGACGAAAAAAAACGCGAAAATCAGATAGCTTTATGACGCTGTAAGGCTCTGCCTAAAAAGGAACTATGTTGCGAGCGTGCATTGATATTTGAATTGATGAGGCAACACGACCATCGGCTAGATTTTGATTGGTCAGTTACTGAAAGTCTCGAGTACCTATTTTCGTGGCTAATATCCCGGCTAAAAGATATAATGAAATAAGCAGAGGTACCAATGGGGCATCCGAATGTCAAAAGTCCGAAAGGGCAGAGACAAAACCGGTAAACACTTACAAGAACGGGACAAAAACAGACAACATGTAAAACCTGGAAACACAATAATAATTGAATATCAATCAACAAAGCGAACTCCAGTGGAAACAAGGGTGAAATGTTCAATTGTTTTACTTTATTGGTGGTTTGGTCGCGGCTGTACAATTCTAATCAAAATCAAAAGCACAAACAAGGTAAATATGGCAAAAATACACAAGAAATGTCAAACGAATATTTTAAATCACACATGATATATTATTTTGAAATGCAGAGGCATTCAAGAATGTTTATATCAACATTTAATATTGCACACAGGAATTGTTCATTTGCTAATGCACGCGAGCATGAAATTAGTTTCCAGTATAATAGATGAATAACTTAGTAGATAGAATCATTCCGAAAATACCATACCATAAAATAATCAATATTAACTATAACGTTATTCCTTATTTTAACCCAGGATTACTAAAACGTTATTCTTTATCTAAACCCATGACGATTTTAACGTTATTTTTATTTTCGCCCAGGACGACTTAAACGTTGTTCTTTATTTTAACCCAGGATGACTTTAACGTTATTCTTTATTATCATAGACTTATAGTTGATAAAGGATTTTTTCTCTTGGCGATAAGCCTGTTGTTTATTAAGAAATTTTGTTCGAGATTTCATGTTCCGTGGCTGATAAAACTGTGACGTCATCTTCCGAGGCTGATAAAGCTTTTTCACACCCGCTTCCGGTAATTTATCACTCACACCCCTTTCCGTCACTTTTCGGAAGCCTGACGTCATTCGTGAAATTCCGGAATGACGCTGTTTTTATGACTTCATTATGTTTTACGTTTTGTCATTTATCAAAAATTGATCATTCAACAAGATACGTAAGCCTTCCTCGATTGATAAAGAAATTGTTTTAAACTTAAACTCGGTTTTCAAAAAACGATATTATCAGGTTTTTTCCCTAGTCCAATATTGAAGTATATGATAAATACATCATTATCTGTCTTATTTTATATCTTACCATTAATCAGCCCTCGGTCATTTATCATCCCTCGAGCCGTTCGGCTCTCGGGCCGATAAAATAACCTAGTGCTGATAAAGAGTAAGATATAAAATAAGGTATATAGTTTGCAGTATAAGACTTTCAATGAATAGAATGTCAAAAGTTTGAGGACAACGGTTTTCTAAAAATAGATTTGAATCTACTATTCTAAATGAAACAAAGCTTCATTTTCAAGGAATTATTGTAGTTTTGTTTGAACTATTATCAGTACCAACAAATATTATTATGCTTTTATTAAATGTTTAAATTCAAGATGATAAATTTGCAGGTTTTTATTTAATGTTCAACCTCGAAGGATAATCATGAAGTATTATAATAAAACATATATAGCCTTTCACAATTCGGTCAATACTTGTTTTTATCAACTCAGAAAAAAAAAGCATTATATCGACCTCGGACTTCGTCCTCTGTCGATATAGTTTTCTCGAGTCGATAAAAACATGTATTGACCTCACCAAAAGGCTATATTTGTATATTGTTTTTATTTTAATCAAGGATGACTATAACGTTATTCTGGTGGACTGGGAAGGAGGGGCAGATAACTATCTTGATTACGAACAGTCGGCGTCTAATACACGAGTTGTTGGGGCCACCATTGGGGAAATGATGATCAGTCTGGTTAGTTCACAAGGAGCCAGCTACAACCGGTTTCATCTGATTGGTCACAGTCTTGGTGCTCACGTAATGGGTCATGCAGGCGCATATGTGAATGGTGCATCATGGCAAATAACAGGTAGACTAAACAAAAACAGTAATGATCCCAAAATCAACCTTTTCAAATCTCTATTCAATTCAAGCGAGAGTTTTAGACCAATAAAGAACTAGAATTATTCATTTTAACATTTGCTGTTATTGAAAGCTACTCCAGAAGCATATATACAGTATTGGCTAAAAATATATATCAAATTATATCCACATATTTGTCCCAACATTTCCTAATCTACAGAGCAATATACCTACTTCCCCTGCATACGGTGTTTATATTTCACAACTTATTCGATATGCCAGAGCTTGCACACATTTCACAGATTTTTTTATCAGACACCGATTTCTTCGTGACCGACTTTTGGAGCAGGGCTATAAGAAAATGCGTCTCATACGATCCCTAAACAAATTCTTTCTTCGTTATTAGCCACTAGTAGAAAAGTTCAAAAGTGAGTTAAAAGATATGGTAGTTAATTGTTTTAATTAGTGTTTGACTGGTCTGCTGTACTGAGATGATCACCTCAATATCCCTATTGTGTCTCACACCTATGTTGTGTTCTATGGTCATTACCGGATCCTAAGATCGCAATGGAAGAGGGAGGTTTGGCGCCATAAAACCTGGTTTAACCCACCATTTCGTTTAAAATGCCTGTACTAAGTCAGGACCATTGCGATCAACCCATTCTCCGGTGTGACTGATTCGTTTTTGTCATTTTCTCTGGACTATGAGATTGATCATTCAAGTTCGGTAGTTTTGTAATTACCTTTATATATTGTATATACATTTGTACTTATTTCTTGATTGTTTAACAAAATGTTTATCTCACATCTTTTTACAATGTATAAACGTACTAAATGGTTATGAGGTTTGTTAATTTTTATGTATGTTCCGCCTTGTCGGAACTTATTTATTAAGTACTAGACACAGCTGGCTCCAGCGTTTACAACACAATCCCTTGGACATCTGATATCTATTGAACCTACATCTTTATGTAAAACTAGATCCGGCTGGTTCAAGCTGATCCCCTTGGTCTCTGATCTTAGCTGTAACTACGTATACTTATTTATTTACGACTAGACTCAGCTGATCGAAGCCTTGAGATAATAGACCCCCCCTGGTTCTCTGATATTAATTGTAATTATTTCTATTTTAAGGATAAGACCCGACAGGTCCTAGCTTTGAGAACAAAGACTTCCTGAATCTCTGATATTAGTTGTCACTAATTCTATATTTATGACTAGTCTCAACTGGTCCTAGCTTTGAGAACATGAACTCCCTTTCCTCTGTTATTTATTGTAACTATTTCTATTTTAAGGATAAGACCCGACTGGTCTTAGCTTTGAGAACATAACCCCCTTTTCCTCTGTTATTTATTGTAACTATTTCTATATAAGGATAAGACCCGGCTTGTCCTAGCTTTGAGAACATAAACCCCTTTTCCCCTGACATTTATTGTAACTATTTCTATTTTAAGGATTAGACCCGACTGGTCCTAGCTTTGAGAACAAAAACTCCTTTTCCTCTGATATTTATTGTAACTATTTTTATTTTAAGGATAAGACCCGGCTTGTCCTAGCTTTGAGAACAAAAACTCCTTTTCCTCTGATATTTATTGTAACTATTTTTATTTTAAGGATAAGACCCGGCTTGTCCTAGCTTTGAGAACAAAAACTCCTTTTCCTCTGTTATTTATTGTAACTTTTTCTATTTAAAGGATTAGACCCGACTGATCCTAGCTTTGAGACCATAAACCCCTTTTCCCCTGACATTTATTGTCACTATTTATATTTTAAGGATAAGACCCGACTGATCCTAGCTTTGAGACCATAAACCCCTTTTCCCCTGACATTTATTGTAATTATTTCTATTTTAAGGATAAGACCCGGCTAGTCCTAGCTTTGAGAATATAAACTCCTTTTCCTCTGTTATTGATTATAACTATTTCTATTTTAAGGATAAGACCCGGTTGGTCCTAGCTTTGAGAACATAAACCGCTTTTTCTCTGTTATTTATTGTTATTATTTCTATATTTTGGATAAGACCCGGCTGGTCCTAGCTTTGAGAACATAAACTCCTTTTCCTCTGTTATTTATTGTAATTATTTCTATTCTAAGGATAAGACCCGGCTGTTCCTAGCTTTGAGAATATAAACCCCTTTCCTCTGATATTTATTGTAACTATTTTTATTTTAAGGATAAGACCCGACTGGTCCTAGCTTTGAGAACATAAACCCCTTTTCCTCTGTTATTTATTGTAACTATTTCTATTCTAAGGATTATACCCAGCTGGTCCTAGCTTTGAGAATATAAACCCCTTTCCTCTGTTATTTATTGTAACAATTTATATTTTAAGTATTAGACCCGGCTGGTCCTAGCTTTGAGAATATAAACCCCTTTTCCTCTGTTATTTATTGTAACTATTTCTATTCTAAGGATTATACCCAGCTGGTCCTAGCTTTGAGAACATTAACCCCTTTTCCTCTGTTATTTATTGTAACTATTTCTATTTTAAGGATAAGACTCGGCTGGTCCTAGCTTTGAGAACATTAACCCCTTTCCTTCTGTTATTTATTGTTACTATTTCTATTTTAAGGATTTGACCCGACTGGTCCTAGCTTTGAGAACATAAACTCCTTTTCCTCTGTTATTTATTGTAATTATTTCTATATTTAGGATTAGACCTGGCTGGTCCTAGCTTTGAGAACAACAACCCCTTTTCCTCTGTTATTTATTGTAACTATTTCTATTTAAAGGATTAGTCTCAACTGGTCCTAGCTATGAGAACATTAACCCCTTTTCCTCTGATATTTATTGTAACTATTTCTATTTTTAGGATTAGACCTGGCTGGTCCTAGCTTTGAGAACAACAACCCCTTTTCCTCTGTTATTTATTGTAACTATTTCTATTTAAAGGATTAGTCTCAACTGGTCCTAGCTATGAGAACATTAACCCCTTTTCCTCTGTTATTTATTGTAATTATTTCTATATTTAGGATTAGACCTGGCTGGTCCTAGCTTTGCGATTATAAACTCCTTTTCCTCTGTTATTTATTGTAACTATTTCTATTTTAAGGATAAGACCCGACTGGTCCTAGCTTTGAGAACATTAACCCCTTTTCCTCTGTTATTTATTGTAACTATTTCTATTTTAAGGATAAGACTCGGCTGATCCTAGCTTTGAGAACATAAACCCCTTTTCCTCTGTTATTTAATGTAACTCTTTCTATTTTAAGGATTGGACCCGACTGGTCTTAGCTTTGAGAACATACAACCCCTTTTCCTCTGTTATTTATTGTAACTATTTCTATTTTAAAGATAAGACTCGGCTGGTACTAGCTTTGAGAACATAAACCCCTTTTCCTCTGTTATTTAATGTAACTCTTTCTATTTTAAGGATAAGACCCGACTGGTCCTAGCTTTGAGAACATTAACCCCTTTTCCTCTGTTATTTATTGTAACTATTTCTATTTTAAGGATAAGACTCGGCTGGTCCTAGCTTTGAGAACATTAACCCCTTTCCTTCTGTTATTTATTGTTACTATTTCTATTTTAAGGATTTGACCCGACTAGTCCTAGCTTTGCGATTATAAACTCCTTTTATAGTTAATTGTTTTAATTAGTGTTTGACTGGTCTGCTGTACTGAGATGATCACCTCAATATCCCTATTGTGTCTCACAACTATGTTGTGATCTATGGTCATTACCGGATCCTAAGATCGCAATGGAAGAGGGAGGTTTGGCGCCATAAAACCTGGTTTAACCCACCATTTCGTTTGAAATGCCTGTACCAAGTCAGGACCATTGCGATCCACCAATTCTCCGGTATGACTGATTCGTTTTTGTCATTTTCTCTGGACTATGAGATTGATCATTCAAGTTCGGTAGTTTTGTTATTACCTTTATTTCCTCTGTTATTTATTGTAACTATTTCTATTTTAAAGATTAGACCCGGCTGGTCCTAGCTTTGCGATTATAAACTCCTTTTCCTCTGTTATTTATTGTAACTATTTCTATTTTAAGGATAAGACCCGACTGGTCCTAGCTTTGAGAACATTAACCCCTTTTCCTCTGTTATTTATTGTAACTATTTCTATTTTAAGGATAAGACTCGGCTGATCCTAGCTTTGAGAACATAAACCCCTTTTCCTCTGTTATTTAATGTAACTCTTTCTATTTTAAGGATTGGACCCGACTGGTCTTAGCTTTGAGAACATACAACCCCTTTTCCTCTGTTATTTATTGTAACTATTTCTATTTTAAAGATAAGACTCGGCTGGTACTAGCTTTGAGAACATAAACCCCTTTTCCTCTGTTATTTAATGTAACTCTTTCTATTTTAAGGATAAGACCCGACTGGTCCTAGCTTTGAGAACATTAACCCCTTTTCCTCTGTTATTTATTGTAACTATTTCTATTTTAAGGATAAGACCCGACTGGTCCTAGCTTTGAGAACATTAACCCCTTTTCCTCTGTTATTTATTGTAACTATTTCTATTTTAAGGATAAGACTCGGCTGATCCTAGCTTTGAGAACATAAACCCCTTTTCCTCTGTTATTTAATGTAACTCTTTCTATTTTAAGGATTGGACCCGACTGGTCTTAGCTTTGAGAACATACAACCCCTTTTCCTCTGTTATTTATTGTAACTATTTCTATTTTAAAGATAAGACTCGGCTGGTACTAGCTTTGAGAACATAAACCCCTTTTCCTCTGTTATTTAATGTAACTCTTTCTTTTTTAAGGATAAGACCCGACTGGTCCTAGCTTTGAGAACATTAACCCCTTTTCCTCTGTTATTTATTGTAACTATTTCTATTTTAAGGATAAGACTCGGCTGGTCCTAGCTTTGAGAACATTAACCCCTTTCCTTCTGTTATTTATTGTTACTATTTCTATTTTAAGGATTTGACCCGACTAGTCCTAGCTTTGCGATTATAAACTCCTTTTCCTCTGTTATTTATTGTAACTATTTCTATTTTAAAGATTAGACCCGGCTGGTCCTAGCTTTGCGATTATAAACTCCTTTTCCTCTGTTATTTATTGTAACTATTTCTATTTTAAGGATAAGACCCGACTGGTCCTAGCTTTGAGAACATTAACCCCTTTTCCTCTGTTATTTATTGTAACTATTTCTATTTTAAGGATAAGACTCGGCTGATCCTAGCTTTGAGAACATAAACCCCTTTTCCTCTGTTATTTAATGTAACTCTTTCTATTTTAAGGATTGGACCCGACTGGTCTTAGCTTTGAGAACATACAACCCCTTTTCCTCTGTTATTTATTGTAACTATTTCTATTTTAAAGATAAGACTCGGCTGGTACTAGCTTTGAGAACATAAACCCCTTTTCCTCTGTTATTTAATGTAACTCTTTCTATTTTAAGGATAAGACCCGACTGGTCCTAGCTTTGAGAACATTAACCCCTTTTCCTCTGTTATTTATTGTAACTATTTCTATTTTAAGGATAAGACTCGGCTGGTCCTAGCTTTGAGAACATTAACCCCTTTCCTTCTGTTATTTATTGTTACTATTTCTATTTTAAGGATTTGACCCGACTAGTCCTAGCTTTGAGAACATAAACTCCTTTTCCTCTGATATTTATTGTAACTATTTCTATTTTAAGGATAAGCCCAGCTTGTCCTAGCTTTGAGAACAAAAACCCCTTTTTCTCTGTTATTTATTGTTACTATTTCTATTTTAAGGATTTGACCCGGCTGGTCCTAGCTTTGAGAACATAAACCCGTTTTCCTCTGTTATTTATTGTAACTATTTCTATTTTAAGGATTAGACTCGGCTGGTCCTAGCTTTGAGAACATAAACTTCTTTTCTTCTGTTATTTATTGTAACTATTTCTATATAAGGATTTGACCCGACTGGTCCTAGCTTTGAGGACACAGACTCCTTTTCCTCTGTTATTTATTGTAACTATTTCTAATTTAAGGATAAGACCCGACTGGTCCTAGCTTTGAGAACATAAACCCCTTTTCCTCTGTTATTTATTGTAACTATTTCTATTTAAGGGAGTACGAGCCTCAGAAATTGAAGATTTTCGGGATTCTCGGCTTTTATCCATTCAAATGCATTAAAAATTTTCCAACATGGTTTCCTAATATTTGTTCATTACTAATTAGAGACGGTCCTAATAAACTCCCTTTAAAATTTTCTACCAATTCTAATTATAATTTCTATGTTAAAACAGAAAAGGAATTTTCAATGTATTTCCTATGAAAAACCCAGAGAAGATTTTTTCCCGCCATATTTTTCGGTGCTTTTATCTTAAAAACGGCTCCATGGTTTTGAAAACTTTTTTCATAAAGTCTAGCTATTTTGAGCTATTCTTTCCAAATTCTCTATTTTAAATAACTTTTAATTACAAAAAATCTCAGGCTCGTACTCCCTTAAAGGAATAGACCCGACTGGTCCTAGCTTTGAAAACATAAACCCCTTTTCCTCTGTTATTTATTGTAACAATTTCTATTTTAAGGATTAGACTCGGCTGGTCCTAGCTTTGAGAACATAAACTCCTTTTCCTCTGTTATTTATTGTTTTATTGTAACTATTTCTATTTTAAGGATAAGACCCGACTGGTCCTAGCTTTGAGAACATAAACCCCTTTTCCTCTGTTATTTATTGTAACTATTTCTACTTTAAGGATAAGACCCGACTGGTCCTAGCTTTGAGAACATAAACTCCTTTTCCTCTGTTATTTATTGTAACTTTTTCTATTGCAGAATTAGACTGGGCCTAGCTGGTCTTAGCTTTGAGAATATAAACTCATTTTCCTCTGTTATTTATTGTAACTATTTCTATTTTAAGGATAAGACCCGACTGGTCCTAGCTTTGAGAACAAAAACTCCTTTTCCTCTGTTATTTATTGTAACAATTTCTATTTTGAGGATTAGACCCGACTGGTCCTAGCTTTGAGAACATAAACTCCTTTACCTCTGTTATTTATTGTAACTATTTCTATTTAAAGGATTAGACCCGGCTGTTCCTAGCTTTGAGAATTTAAACTCCTTTTCCTCTGTTATTTATTGTAACGATTTCTATTCTAAGGATAAGACCCGGCTGGTCCTAGCTTTGCGAACATAAACTCCCTTTTCCTCTGTTAAGTATTGTAATTATTTATGTTTTAAGTATTAGACCCGGATGGTCCTAGCTTTGAGAACATAAACTCCCTTTTCCTCTGTTATTTATTGTAACTATTTCTATTCTAAGGTCTAGACCCGGCTGGTCCTAGCTTTGAGAACACAGACCCGCGGGTTCGTTTGGACCCATCAGATGCTCAATATGTAGAAGTAATACACACAGATGGAAATTGGCAACAACTGGGTCAGTAACTCTCTTAAATATGTAAACAGGGCAACAACTGGGTCAGTAACTCTCTCAAATATGTATACAGGGCAACAACTGGGTCAGTAACTCTCTTAAATATGTATACAGGGTAACAACTGGGTCAGTAACTCTCTCAAATATGTATACAGGGTAACAACTGGGTCAGTAACTCTCTTAAATATGTATACAGGGCAACAACTGGGTCAGTAACTCTCTCAAATATGTATACAGGGCAACAACTGGGTCAGAAACTCTCTTAAATATGTCTACAGGATAACAACTGGGTAGGTAACTCTCTCAAATATGTATACAGGGTAACACTTGGGTCAGTAACTCTCTCAATTATGTATACATGGTTTAATTGCTTCACTCTAGATATTTTACGCATAGAGGATGATACGATGTGGAATGTGTACGCACAACCTCAACAAATCAACGGCAAGATAAAAATCTAAAATGGACAACGACCACCTATACACAGCTTTAACTGTGACTAGTAGTCGCTACCTTTATGCAACTTTCAATGTGACTAGTAGTCGCTACATACACACAACGTTTCATGTGACTAGTGGTCGCTACCTACACGCAACTTTCAATGTGACTAGTGGTCGCTACCTACACGCAACTTTCAATGTGACTAGTGGTCGCTACCTACACACAGCTTTCAATGTGACTAGTGGTCGCTATCTACACACAGCTTTCAATGTGACTAGTGGTCGCTACCTTCACGCAGCTTTTAATGTGACTAGTGGTCGCTACCTTCACGCAGCTTTCAATACGACTAGTGGTCGCTACCTACATGCAGCTTTCAATGTGACTAGTAGTCGCTACATACACACAGCTTTTAATGTAACTAGTGGTCGCTACCTTCACGCAGCTTTCAATGTGACTTGTGGTCGCTACCTACACACAGATTTCAAAGTGACTAGTGGTCGCTACCTACATGCAGCTTTCAATGTGACTAGTGGTCGCTACCTACACACAGCTTTCAATGTGACTAGTGGTCGCTACCTACACACAGCTTTCAATGTGACTAGTAGTCGCTACCTATACACATCTTTCAATGTGACTAGTGGTCGCTACCTTTACGCAGCTTTTAATGTGACTAGTGGTCTATACATGCACACAGCTTTCAATGTGACTAGTAGTCGCTACCTACACACAGCTTTCAATGTGACTAGTGGCCGCTACCTACACACAGCTTTCAATGTGACTAGTGGTCGCTACCTACATGCAGCTTTCAATGTGACTAGTGGTCGCTACCTACACACAGCTTTCAATGTGACTAGTAGTCGCTACCTTCACGCAGCTTTCAATGTGACTAGTGGTCGCTACCTACATACAGCTTTCAATGTGACTAATGGTCGCTTCCTACACGCAGCTTTCAATGTGACTAGTAGTCGCTAGCTACACGCAGCTTTCAATGTGACTAGTAATTGCTACATACACGCAGCTTTTAATGTGACTAGTGGTCGCTACCTACACGCAGCTTTCAATGTGACTAGTAGTCGCTACTTACACGCAGCTTTCAATGAGACAAGTGGTCGCTACCTACATACAGCTTTCAATGTGACTAGTGGTCGCTACCTTCACACAGCTTTCAATGTGACTAGTGGTCGCTACCTACATGCAGCTTTCAATGTAACTAGTAGTCGCTACATACACACGGCTTTCAATGTGACTAGTAATCGCTACCTAAACACGGCTTTCAATGTGACTAGTGGTCGCTACCTACACACAGCTTTCAATGTAACTAGTAGTCGCTACATACACACGGCTTTCAATGTGACTAGTGGTCGCTACCTACACACGGCTTTCAATGTGACTAGCGGTCGCTACCTACACACGGCTTTCAATGTGACAAGTGGTCGCTACCTACACACAGCTTTCAATGTAACTAGTAGTCGCTACATACACACGGCTTTCAATGTGACTAGTGGTCGCTACCTACACACGGCTTTCAATGTGACTAGTGGTCGCTACCTACACACAGCTTTCAAAGTGACTAGTGGTCGCTACAAACATGCAGCTTTCAAAGTGACTAGTGGTCGCTACCTACATGCAGCTTTTAATGTGACTAGTGGTCGCTACCTACACACAGCTTTTAATGTGACAAGTGGTCGTTACCTACACACAGCTTCAATGGGACTAGTAGTCGCTACATACAAGCAGCTTTCAATGTAACTAGTAGTCGCTACATACACACGGCTTTCAATGTGACTAGTGGTCGCTACCTACACACGGCTTTCAATGTGACTAGTGGTCGCTACCTACATGCAGCTTTTAATGTAACTAGTAGTCGCTACATACACACGGCTTTCAATGTGACTAGTGGTCGCTACCTAAACACGGCTTTCAATGTGACTAGTGGTCGCTACCTACACACAGCTTTCAATGTAACTAGTAGTCGCTACATACACACGGCTTTCAATGTGACTAGTGGTCGCTACCTACACACGGCTTTCAATGTGACTAGTGGTCGCTACCTACACACGGCTTTCAATGTGACAAGTGGTCGCTACCTACACACAGTTTTCAATGTAACTAGTAGTCGCTACATACACAGGGCTTTCAATGTGACTAGTGGTCGCTACCTACACACGGCTTTCAATGTGACTAGTGGTCGCTACGTACACACAGCTTTCAAAGTGACTAGTGGTCGCTAAAAACATGCAGCTTTCAAAGAAAGTGACTAGTGGTCGCTACCTACACACAGCTTTTAATGTGACTAGTGATCGCTACCTACACACAGCTTTTAATGTGACTAGTGGTCGCTACCAACACACAGCTTTAACAATCTGACTAGTGGTCGCTACCTACATGCAACTTTCAATAAGACAAGTGGTCGCTACATACACGCAGCTTTCAATGTGACTAGTGGTCACTACCTTCACACAGCTTTCAATGTGACTAGTGGTCGCTACCTACACACAGCTTTTAATGTGACAAGTGGTCGCTACCTACATGCAGCTTTCAATGTAACTAGTAGTCGCTACCTACACACAGCTTTCAATGTGACTAGTGGTCGTTACCTACACACAGCTTTCAATGTGACTAGTGGTCGCTACCTTCACACAGCTTTCAATGTGACTAGTGGTCGCTACCTACACACAGCTTTCAATGTGACTAGTGGTCGCTACCTACACGCAGCTTTCAATGTGACTAGTGGTCGCTACCTACACACAGCTTTCAATGTGACTAGTGGTCGCTACCTACACACAGCTTTCAATGTGACTAGTAGTCGCTACCTACACACAGCTTTCAATGTGACTAGTGGTCGCTACCTACACACAGCTTTCAATGAGACTAGTGGTCGCTACCTAAACACAGCTTTCAATGTGACTAGTGGTCGCTACCTACACACAGCTTTCAATGAGACAAGTGGTCGCTACCTACACGCAGCATTCAATGTGACTAGTGGTCGTTACCTACACACAGCTTTTAATGTGACTAGTGGTCGCTACCTACACACAGCTTTCAAAGTGACTAGTGGTCGCTACCTACATACAGCTTTCAATGTGACTAGTGGTCGCTACCTTCATGCAGCTTTCAATGTGACTAGTGGTCGCTACATACACACAGCTTCAATGGGACTAGTGGTCACTACCTTCACACAGCTTTCAATGTGACTAGTGGTCGCTACCATCATGCAGCTTTCAATGTGACAAGTGGCCGCTTCCTTCAAACAGCTTTCAATCTGACTAGTTGTCGCTTCCTACACACAGCTTTCAATGTGACTAGTAGTCGCTACATACAAGCAGCTTTCAATGTGACTAGTGGTCGCTACCTTCACGCAGCGTTCAATGCGTTTAATGTCAGCACCTGAGTTTGCTCTTGTCACGACTTGAGTTCGCGTTGTTGATTTACGTTCAGTTGATTTTGTGTTTTCTGTTTCTTTGTGCTGTTTTGGTTCGTGTTTACCGGTTTCGTCTTTGCCCTGTCGGACGTTTGACACTTGAATGCCCCATTGGTGCATCTTTGTTTCTTTCGATACCAGGTCTTTCGCTCACTTTTTTTCTGTTAAAAGAAATCCGGACATTTTTGATTTTAATAAATTTTATCTCTAGGTTTCGGTCTGGTTCAAGAAATAGGACACACGGATTACTACGTCAACGGTGGTGATAACCAGCCCGGATGTAGCCAGGACTATTTTGAACATTTGTTTACACTCATCATTGGAAAAATTGACGGTGAGTCAACTAAAGGGGAATAACTCAAAAAACTAGTTTAGCGTTTTACCTCCTTATTAATAGACACTTGGGGTAATTATAAGGGGAATAACTCTAAAAATCAATCAAGCATTTTACGAAATTAAGTGAGATTCAGAGGAATCGCTGAGGATGAGTCATTGAAGGACATGCTTGATACCCATGTGAGATAACTCTTTTAAGTAAATTGATTTTATTTTGGGGGGTCTAGAGAAGTTAATCTTGTATGTGATCGAAATCTCAATGAAAATGAATATAATATGGTTAATAATAATAATCACCTTCGAATGTTTAAAATTATAAGTAAATAAAATGAAAATAAAGCCTAATAAAACAGACAAATTGTTATCTCTATATTGTAGAGTTTGCGGATGGGATAGCCTGTAGCCACATGAGAGCTCTGGATCTTTATATTGAGTCGATCAACTCCGCCTGTCTGTTCTCAGGCAGACCGTGTAGCTCTGACGTCCTGTACTACCATGGTTTCTGTGAAGATTGTGGATCAGGCTGCTCCATCATGGGATTTAACTCTAATGTTCAATACTACGGAACTTTTTACCTAGAAACCAATGCTGCTTCCCCCTTTTGCATCAGTTAATGGAACATTCTACTTTGACAGAAGTGTTGCCTCCCCCTTCTTCTGTGTTAATTAATGGAACATTCCTCCTTGTAGTGAATTCTGCTCCACCTTCTGAAAATCAGTTGTTGGAATATTCTATATAGATATTCAACCCGCTTTCCCTTTCTGTAATAGTTTTTTGAATGTTCTTCATGGAAAATTCAACCTAAACATTTAAAGATGCTAGCTGGTCTTGTTTTAGTATTTTTGTCATTCTTTTCAAATCCTCTGGTTTTTACATCGTTTTGCCCACAAAACTCCTATTTTCTTTTGATCAATGTCAAAGAAGTTATAAACAAAGTTTGTTTCCAATCATATATATTCTACCATGGGTTTTTAACAGCTAAATAGTACTAATTTGCTTTACATATGAAAAGTCATAGAAAACATTTTCCCGCCAAAATTGTAAAGTCAATTATTTGGAAAACGATGTCACGAAGCTTTCATTGTTTTTGGCGTAATTTATATCTTAACCTATTATCTTTTCATTTAAAGCATGACATTTGGAACCTTTTTTTTCAAAAATAACAGCGAACATCCTAAAGTTGCTCCCCTTTTTTGAATTAAAAAATGAAGTGTTCTTCCATACTATGCCATCTCATGCAATATTCTAAGTTGCTAATTACACTGCTTTCCTCTTCTTTTGGAATATTCTTACTTAATTTTCATTAGCGCTGTTCCCGCTTCTGTGTATTAGTTTATTGAATATTCTACCTACATGCCCTAAGCATTTATTCTGCTATAATTTACCCCTTCTTTTGACCTTGACAATTATATATTGCCCGATGCTTATGTATTTATATACGGAAAGTTTTCTTTCACATCTAATTATGTAAAGTACTTTGAGCACATTAACACTTTTTTATGATGCCGAAATCACTCTCGCATCACTAGTTCTTTAGAATCCGTCTAGAACGGCATTTTAAAATCAAAATATGAGAACAAAACATTGTTGTCAAGAAAATCAGTTCTTTCAAGATTAGAATAAAAATTGTCCGAAAAATCGACTTAAAGCTTTACTGTAGTAATACAGACATAATCAGTATAAATGGCTCTTAAATGAAACATCATGTTTATTACATCAAATGCTGCAACTGTCTCTTACTTGACTATCACCATATAACCAATATAAAATTGTTTTCTGTAGTCAATAAAAGACTCTGTCACTATCAAGTCTTTTACGCTTCATTTCAAATGTGTAGATATATTTATTCCATGTGAAAGGAGATAGTTGGAGCCAATTTATTTTGTACTTCTGACTTCAGAGTCTTCAGTATTCTATTTACTTTGATTTTGTTGTATGCCTACACTATATTGAACGTCAAGTTAATTAGATTAGCTGAAAGCTTGTTTATCTATGATCAGATGTACATTTATGGTGCAAATTTTAAGTAGACAACCGAACTTTAAGCTTATTATAAGTCAATTAAGAATCGGGACTTATTTACATTCAACCCAATTTCTAACGGGATTTTAAAGCGACGTATAACAAAACAACACACACGATCATAACAGTGGGCTCCCAAGAGCCTGAATCGCTCACCTGGTCCTAAGGGCCATAAGGGTCTCTTCTATATGGGTCATCTGACAGTTTTAATATGATAAAGACTATATTGTAGAGCTTAAAATAAGCTGACAGTTTGACAAGGTAATAGGTTTTCTCTATCTGCAATTGTTTTCATTCTTTAGGTGCAAAGACAGGAAAATACGCTTGTTTTTTGCCTTTAAAGGACCATGACCTCTATAAGGGGTCATCTGACAACTCTTACCTAATGGAGACTTTTGAACAGCTCAATGAGCTGAAGGTTTAAGCTTTTCTTAATCTACAATAGTTTACATCTTATAGGACAAACACATGAAAATCCACTGTTTTTGACATTTATAGGGCCTTAACCCCTAATAGGGGCATCTGCAGTCTCGACCCTACCGAGACTTAAGTGTAGTACACTGAGCGCAAGGTTAAAGCATGCAACAATTTTTCTCTATCTGCAATAGTTAACATTCTTTAGGCAAAAAACAAGAAAAAAACGTTATTTTTGACCTCTAAAGGACCATAACCCTCATAAGGGATCATCTGACAGCTTCGATCCAATGGCGAATTTTAGAGTATTTGGATGCTGAAGAAGGAAAGTTGCATCTAAATTACTCTATATTTACTTTCTGATTTACAAGCCAAAACAGTAATCTAACCAACTGGTCTTTTTTATCGACGGTGGTCATGTTTCTTGACGGATCAAAAGTCAAAACACAATATTTGTGCAGGACACCATAAGAGTCAATCATACAAAGTTTCATTCAATTTTGTTCTGTAGTTTATTAATAGGAGAAGATTTTTGAAAAATTGTTAACAAACGACGACAGACGCGAAGTGATAGCAACAGTTCACATGGACATTGGGTTTATACACGGTATGTTGCGAATAAGACATACAGCTACATAAAAAGGCACGCGATGTACAAAAGACACAAAAAAGACAAACATGACATACAAATATGTACATAAAAAGAAACATATATCAAGTTATAGTGCAAGCAACTTGAACATTCATTGGCAAGAAAATGAATTCAAATTTAAGCTAATTGCATGCTGAACAGGGGCATGGGCTGCCACTAAAATAACTTCTTTTACTCAATTAATAAACTGAAACCAAGTTCCAAGTTTCTGTTAAAACTTTCATTATGAAATAATCAAACCAATTCACCAGGGATTAAGGGAGCGACTGTTTGATTTTTATTTGGGGAGGGGATGGTCTATGTTGATGTTCGAAATTTCATGATGCAGTTTTGGATGAAAACTTTCTCATAAGTTTTAAAATAAAATAAAAGTTGCCAGATAGGCTCTGAATTAAACGAAAATAAAAGACAAGATAAAAAAATCTATTGCGACGCGGATTATACTTAATATGCAAAACTTTTTTTTTCATTCTGAATTAAAAGTTATTTTGATTAAAAATTTGATATCGGTCGGTCCATGCTCAATTAGTTACTTTTTTCCTTTGTCTACTTGAATCAGAATGGTTCATTTTTTATGTAACTTCCAAGTACTTGGTACCAATGGAACTTTGATTTATATTTAACATGGGGATCTGCCACTGAACAAGGATTAGTTTTGGACCTTTTGAATTGCAAAACGATGAGCAAAACACTTGATATGCTTTTTAGGCTGTTGACAGTTTTTCCATGGTTGATTGTGGATATGTACTTGTTCCGTCTTGGCATCAGGTTAGCATGCCCATATTATGTTAACTTGTGTCTTAAACTAGGCTCAACAATTAGAAATGCACAAAAAATACTTAATTCTGTATGATTATTTTAACTTTAGTCAGGTCCTTTTCTATTTTATTTTCCGTTATATATATCATAAGACTTTGTTAACAACATATAAATATTTTCTGACAGTTTAAAATATGAAAGTTTGTGTAACAGATCAAATTAAGTTCAGAAATTACTTAAATTCAAACAAAATTCTTTGCCGTAAATGACAACACTGGGTAGGATTTAAGATACAAACAAAATTACAAATTTAAGCAAAAAAATACACTTTGGTTTCTATTATTTATTTGTTTTTCATAGATCAATAACCTTAAAAAAAAACTTTTATATGATTTTTGAATGGCCTCAAATACCATTTTAATTAGTATTTTAGAAGTTTAAATTTCGCCTTGAATATATAAAATTATTTTCAATGACGATATTTAGACCCGTACCTTTAAATGTATACAACACACGTAAATACAGCTAAAATTAGTTTTGTCTTGTTTTGATTTCTTTGTTAACAATGTGTATTAGACAAAAAAATATTATACAATTATCACCCTAGTTGGTGTGTGACCCGGTGGTTTCTTTCCCAGAGGAAGTAAGGTCGCCCGAGGGCTTGCCCCGAGGGTGACTCTACTTTTCGAGGGGAAATCATCTAGGGTGATAACTGTTATATTATATCGATTATTTTAATGAAACAATTTAATATTAAATTTTAAACATATTTCGGACATTTTAACCTTTTTTTCCATTAGAGAAAATACAATCCATACAATTTTGAAGAAAACTCCTTGGGCTCACGTGCAAATTATCACATGTCACGTGACAACGTCTAAGCGAATCACAATGAATTTCTAAATGAGTATATAATATAATATTATATAATGGACAAACAAACAAAACGCACACAAAACAACTGCACTACGGTCAGAAACGCAACATCACGTGAGGACGTTAATGGATTTTGGTTTCTCAAATGTTCATCCGATTTATCAACCTCCCAACATTTTTGCCCAACCAGTTGTCGAAAAAATTTCTCACCTCTAGAGAAAAGTTTGTTCTCAGCATACATGTAAGTGCACGTGCAAATTGTGAGCAACCTTTTGATATTTTTTTTACCTGTAGACACTAGAGAAAAACCTTCTACAACTTAATTCTCGATGACAACCCTTACCTTTAAAATAATCAAATTTGATGTTAGAAATTCCATAATCAGCTCGATCGCGGTCTAGAATCTATATGCCCCAAATTAGCAAGAAAATGTGGCAAAGAAGAAAAATATTAATGCATAGATATTGAAATTTAATATTATTTTCATAATTTTATTATATTCGTTTGCCAAATAACAAAGTACAGGTCAGAAGATAAAGCAATCGTTTTTCAGTTATTATTAGAGAGCAACCATTTGATTTCAATGAGAGGGGGTTTTATGTAATTTGTTCGTCCTACTGTGCACACTTTGTTTTCATTCAAATAACCTTTCCCTGTCCTGTCTTTAAATTTCTTGATTTTTGACACTTTGTCTTTTTATTTCAAATTTCATCATTGCTATCAACCCTTACTATCCCTTAAACAGATCCAAGATAGTATAATCTAGGGGTTGGAACCCTACGATAACTTTGTTTCTTTGTGACCGATAGTTGCACTATCTAGATCTTGAACTTGTTCTGAGAAATGGATATCGTTTAAAAGGCAAGTTTTACAGTGTGAACGAACAATTTCCTCTTGAAATTGAAAAACGACGGAAACAATTGTATCCGATCATGAAAAAAGCAAAACAAGAGAAAAAGAAGGTAAGACTTGCCAGAGACAAACTTTATATAAATGGCCACCTGTATCATCAGTGCACAGAACATACTTTTACGGATGGTCAATACCTTGCATTTACTAGAGAGGACTAAAGTTCAACACAAAAAGTAAATCGGAATCAATATCACTTATCAAATTATATTTTCTTTAAAAATTTAAGATTAAAACTTGCGTCAAGTAACACTTTATATATGTGAATTGCAGTTGAAAAGAACTATTGGGTCACTTGTAAATATTCTTCATTCGCTACATGGTTAATGCATTGTAATTCTGTATATTTAACATTGTTTTTGTATTTAATCTTTGATGCCTATTTATGTATTAATGTGTTTTTCTGCAAACCACTGTTCTGCAGAGGTGAATCAGAATAAAGTATATATATATATATATGAAGATGTTCGGAAAAATCTGCATCGATGCTCTCTTTTCGTGCCCTAGTCTATAGATTGATACTACCTTAAAAAAACTAAAGTATATATAAAGGAATACTTTTTTGCTTCATTTAGGGTCCGGTGCTGTTTCAGAACTTGCCTTAACTCTGTCAAGATATGTCAAACGATCCACCTCAAGAATTACCGCAGTTTCTACGAAATCTTAAAACCATATGTCCTAAACATAACAAGGATTTTGTCTGTTTATGTACTGTACATGACGAGGCCTTGTGTGAGACTTGCTCTAAAAGCTCACATGCCAAGTGTAAAGAGAAAACTGATCTCCCGAGTTACCTAAAACATATACGATATTGAGATGTGGAATAAGTGTACGCGACACAACAAACATAAACAAACAGCGATTCAAAAAATCACAACGGAAAACAGCAAGTAGTCTTCAACATGACCATAGGTCACTGCTTACCGTCTTGCATTGGCCCAAGACTTATAATACAATACAAAAGTATCAAAAGTATCATCAGCATGAAAGTTCAGCAAATTTTAAAGACATTTTTGAAAACCTAGAATGTTCTTTAGATAACTTTTCTACAATGTTGTCAGCTCTGGCTCAAAACCTGGACGATGTTAAAAAACAACGCGACGAAATCAATAACGAATTAGATGATAAAATTCAAGATATTTTAAATTATTTAAAGAAGATGAAACAGAACACAATAGAAACCATAGATACGGTAATTTCCGGTATACAAGATCAAATGAACCAATTGCAGTCTAAAAAGTCAACCTTAGCTGATATATTAGACCAGCGACAAGAAATTGAGCACAGACCTACAGACATTAGAACTTATCTCTGTAGCAAAGAGATGGAAAAGATTGCCTTTACATCAAATCAGTGCATAGAAGACGTGGAAATCAAAGGTTCACTACACGATACTATTATTTCGATGGATTTCTGTAAAACATTGTCGGATACAATATTACGTTATCATTCGTTTGGGAACCTTAGAATTAATAAGAAAAAATCATCTTTATCTCTAAAAACATTGAAATCAAAACAAGGACAAGTCCCAGTCGAGAGGAAACAACGTTTAAAACTTTGTCGAACAAATTGTATGTCATTGGCTCTTTCTTGTTATGGCTGGTTTTGTTCTTTATCTAATGGATTGCTGGTTTTTCATGGTGGTTATTCGGCATTTGTTGATGTTTGCTTTCCGAATGGAAAGATTTTAATAAAAATTGACACAAAAGAAACCGTTAATGACGTCACCGCTATTGACGAAGAGCGCGTTGCAGTTTCTCATGTCAGGTCTGACATTCTTTCAATAATCAACGTGAAAAGTAAAACGGTGAAGAAAATAACGTCAACAAAGTCTGAGGTAGGAACAATATCGTACCATAATGGCGATCTGTTTTTCTGCGTCCCTCGTGTTGGCATCAAGAAAATCTCGATTAAGTCCTTTCTGAAGAGAATTCAACCCGTAGTAGAAGATGACAATGTCAGAACAGATAGCAGTATAGCAGTTAGGGAAAACCTAATATGTTACACCTGTCCCGATACCGACACCGTGAAAGCATTAGACTCTCAATATAATGTTTTATTCAAAGTACAGGATACCGGACTGTTTGTACGTCCAATTGGGATAACGATTGATGAAAAAAGAAACATTTACGTTGCTGGATTTGGTTCTAGGAGTGTAGTAGTTATCGCCCCTGACGGCAAATTCTGGTATAAGGTCTTAGACAAAAATTCTGGAGTAGCATATCGTATTGTGAATGTACATTTTAACAGCTACACAAAACAAATCATGATCGGTGACTGTAACGAAGGCCTTATCTCATATAATGTGGAGGTTTAAGGTTCGACATTTTCCATTTATTTTCTGTTGAAATAATAGTCATGTTTATTTACTTTACATTGTTTTACTGGTCTTAAAGGGACCAACCTTTTAACTTGCAAGCAGGGGTTGATTTTTTTCTATAGAAATATTCTGGATATAATTTTTTACGAAAAGATATTTTGGCAGCAAAGGTGAAGAAAAAAAATATTCTGCAGAAGGATTTCTACAACATAAGATACAATCATGTAGAGTGGTAATATTGGGAAACAAATATTTTGTAGGGACACCTTTAAAAAGAAAATATTTTTTCCGCGCTGTGCGTTGAAAACAATTCTGGCCAACCCCCGAAAATATAAAAAAAAACAAAAAAAATATTAAAATAAGTACCCCCTTTCAAATTAAATGATTGATCCCATAGCTCTTCATATTCATACGTCGTTGGGCATCTTCAGTCTTTTGGCTAAAGGGCCTCTGATAAGTCTTGAAAACAGGAAATGCGCGTAAGATCGCGTAAGGATTAGCAAAATTGGTTGTACGAAACATTGATGTATTGTGTATTATCATAATGCAAAGAACCCGACCGCAAAACATAATGGGCAAACTTGTGCGGAGAGTACCACGCTTCAATCAAGTGAAAGATCCCTTTTTGTACCGCAAAGTAGCGCACCACGTAGGCGGAGTGACTCAGTTGAGTCATTCAAGTAAGCAGTATCCCGCAATCTAACACCAAATCACACGTCCTGTACATATATATCTGAAAAATTACATTTAAAATTTATGAAATATATATTAGGTGTTAATAAACGCTCTACCAATTTTGCAGTTATGTCTGAACTTGGAAGATATCCTATGTATTTTTCCACTATACTGTCAATGTTAAAATATTGTCATAGATAAGAGCATAATATGGAAGATAGGCTACTATTTATTATATAAATGCATTTGTTTGTATACATGAATAAGATGAAAAATAGTGTTTTTTGCTTACAGAATGAAAAATATTGCAGATAGAGAAAAGATTTTTCTTGCTTAAACATATGGCTAATTTAGCTATATAAACGTCTTTATAGGGTTGACACCAAGACCAGGTTTGCGATTCAGGCTTCTGGGAGCCTCTTGTTTAATTTATAACCCTGGTTTAACCATTAAGCCTGAAAAAGATCCTATTTTGTGTCACATCGATGCCATTGATAATATTGAAAGCATCCTTACCCCTTACACGTAACTTGAGCTATGACTCAACTTTATAAGCTCCCGCAAGGCGGGAGCTTAATTGCCTGGGTATACGTACTATGATGCATGAAACCGAAATAGGTATAAGCTAGTCGACATATCCGCACCCAATGGCACGGAATGCACAATTAATTTTCTACTTTGTAATTTGTATTTATAAAATTAAAAATGATACGTAAATATTGTATTAATATGAATATTTGAATATTTCTAGCTATGGAGATGCATGTAAAGATTTTTTTAAATGAAAACGCTATATATTTCTTTGGCGTCATAATTGTTCAAAACAACATTACAGAATGGCGGGAACTGTCATTCCAATTTTCGTGGAACAACACAAAGCGTAATGTACATGGCAAGTAAATAAATATGCTGCCGAAATATTTCTGCAGTCATAAAATTATTTCCTTGTCCATGTTGTGTCTTGAGCAGTATATATGATATTGTTGCTTCTCCAAACTTTACATTCGAAAATGAAAGTTAACACTCTTTAAATGTGTCCTCTATGACGTCCGGTTCTATCGTCTATTTTAAACATATAATTAATTAAAAGATAATTAGATAAAGATACCTTGATAAGTTACAGATCAAGTTTGAGTTTCGTGCCGGTCCACAAATTTTTATGGGAGATATGGCCCTTTGAAGTTTGATTTGAAAGCTATGACAATTTTCTTTTCTAAACTTTTTTATTGTTCCTTGTAGATAATAAACTGATCAAGTTTAGATATTCATTCGTTTGACAAATTGTTACCGGTGACTGAAATATGAGGCCGGTAGGGGACTAAGTATTGTTTTGCAATACTCTCAGAATGCTTGTTTATTTTTAATATACAATACTAGTAAAGAATCGTTGGAAGTAGAGGCCAGATTATTTATCTCCAATTTTTTGCAGGCAAGATTATTTATTTACAAGAACTGCCACAGTGCTCACCCCCGTCAGAATCAATATGTCATCCCCTAGAATTTATCTGTGGGAGCTTATCAGGTTGAACCTGCATCATATTATAAGATCAGCATTACAATTGTGCTGCCCTTTTCCAGTGGCAGTCAAAGCTCTCCTACCCGATTGGCCTTGTGTCCCCATTTCCTCCACTTCATCTTCATTTCATGTTCATTGTATCACCACGCTCATGTTCATCTCCCGGATATAGCCGAAATCGTGCAGCTTGGGAGTAAAGCAATAACTAACTCACTAACTAACTAACAATTGTGCTGAATGTAAGTTGTAAATTTCGAAGTATCCAACACAAATTTATATACTTGAGAACGAGGACTTCCGTACCTACAATACGTCGTTAAGGCATAGTAGAGATTATCGGACAAGAGCCGTATCGTGAGTAATGTTGACATAAAGCCGTTTACCTGTTACGTTCTAATGTCAATTAGTGGGGCATAAATTCTTGTTATCTCCCTTTTAACTATAATACCTTATATGGCTAAACTGTGAATACTGCTCACGAAAAGATTTATTTTTCAAACTTGAATCAATGTATCAAAGAAGGAAGAAAAAAGGGGGAGGGCCCAAGCAAATATTTTGTTTTCGGTTTTTACTTTTAGAAATTTCGGAGTTTTCCCAGAACATTGGACTTTTTCATCTTTTTGATCAAAACTTGATCAGCCGTTAACATCTCCGACCCCGTCTGTTAAATAGGGCGTTGGACAATGCTGTGCAGTACAAAATCAAATCATACTGTCCGCCCTCGAAGACTCATCATGTAAAAATCTTACCAAAGCAATATCTCATCGATCGGCATCCAATCCGAATTCCGTCGATATTTGTATCCCTATTTTACACGTTCAAATAAAAATTCAATTCAAATCATAATTTCATGTCAAAAATTCTAATCAGGAACATTTAATATATATTTAAAGTTACTGCTGTGGCAGATCCAGAGACAGGATGTTCCGGGGAGTGGGTCGAAACACACCCTATCCTTTGAAAATTTTGTAATATTTTCGTGCAGATAATAGGCAAAAATGGCCTGGAACCCTCTTTAGTAGACAATAGGCGGACCCCCTTTCAAAATTCATGTACCAAGTCAGGACAATTGCAACCTTCAATTTCTATGGTGTTTTTACCTTGTTTCGTCTTTTCTCTTGGACAATGAGATTGATCTTCCAAGCTCGGCAATTTTGCTAGTACCTTTATTCATCTATCAAAGGTTCATTAGATGCGATTTATCCAAATAATTGACAAAACCAATCATTAAAATCAATGCAACCCCGATACAAATGTATGCCGCACTTGGACTATTAAAAATTAAAAGAAAAACAACCGACCATTTAACTTGAAAGGGGGGGCTTGGTTTTTTTCCCCAAAGAATATTTTGGAAATCATTTTTGATAGAAAAATATTTTGGCAGCAGAGGGTAAGAAATAAGAAAAAAAAATTCTGAAGAAGGATTTCAGCTACATAAAATATTCCAAATAATGAAGAAAAAAGTTCTGTCGCTATGCCTTCAAAAAATAAATTTTTAAAGATTCAGTCAAGTTAAATGGCCTGTCCCTTATGTCTGGGGTAGTAAGAACCTTAGCATTTTGACAATTTTGAAATTAAAACGGAGAATTTCATTGCTTTGATGTGTTTGTTAACAATCTAAGTATTGATGCCGAAGAGATTGAAAATACCAAACATGCACTAGATACGATCATGAAAATCAAAGATCTTAAAAACAATATATGTCGAGCAAGAACCCAATTTTGACCCAAGATCGGCCAATAACATCAGAGAATTTTTAATTTAATGGATAGTTCTAATTTCATTGCTTTGGTGTGTATGTCATCAGGGTTTTTTTTGACACTCAAAGAAATTCTAACTTTCTTTTAGAAAGAAACTTATAAAGTTAATCTTTAATATATACCTCAAATATGCATTTACATGGTCAGCTTCAGCTAATTGATGGTTTTAATTACGCCTGCTTTAGATTTGATAATTCTAATTTGTATTCATAATAAATGATCACCAACTGAAAAATCTAGGGGTCGATTTTAAATAATAAGTATGAACTTCCACTATGGTTTGTTTTGGATGAATTGCTCTCCTGCATATACATGAAGGTCGAAAAGCGGATAAACACACGGATTCTCACATAAAATACCAAAAAAGATCTCAACAAAATTTTCATTTGCAAGCAACTTGACCCAAATTACAATTTTTTGGTTAAAAAAGGCGACAACCCATGTAAGTTTTCGAGTTACATGTTGATCTATATATTCCAATGTCTTACATATCCATATTTAAACCTTTTGAAAGGGTTCCAGGAATCCCGGCTACAGTTGTATTTTATCTCAACCTCCAGTGACTGTCTGAATTCTCCATTGTTATTGCAACAGAGTGCGGAATTTTGTGTTCGTACACCACGGCAAGTTAATAACCTTTAGGTTAAAGTAATTTTCCATAGCATACCCTCAGCCAGGGGGGTTCGAGGGGTTCGGACGAACCCCCATTGGACAAAAAAATTGATCAAAATAGGGAAAAATCAGGTGAAAATTCTGTTCAGCACTATTAAAGTCAGAAAAAATTGGGAAATCGAACCCTTCTCTCCACATTTTTGAACCCCCTGTTGAAAAATTCTGGCTACGGGTATGCATAGAGCATGTATAATAATGAATTATCATGAAACTTTATTTATATTTGCATACTAGTATATATAGAGACAGATTTATGATGAATTGAAAAATTAAAATATTATACTCCTGAGAAAAAAAACCAAACTTTATAATACGAGTGCATGAAGATCACAGAATAAGGGACATGGTGCAATGATACGGGGCGAAAAGGGTCGACATGTCTTTGGATATATTCTTACTTACAACTATCAGACAATGTATGGTTTAATTCTAATAAAGAAATGGAGCAGTCGCACACCATATTGTTTGTTGGAATACTGGGGCCTGTTTAACAAAAGTGTCTCATGACTAAGACGTGTCTAAAGATGGTCTATAGGCCAATCTTAGTCCTAAATCTGTTTACCGAAGACGTCTTATAATTAGACATCGCAATTTTTTAAGCCTAAAATTAAGACTATGAATTAGTTGTCTTACGGTGGTCTTTAAACAAAAATTGGTTTAAATATCTTTAAAAAGTAAACAAATCGTTAATATATATTCCGTAGTTTTGTCTTCGGTGCATTCTTACATAGTATAAATTAGCCTGGTTAAATATTCGAGTAAATAAGGACTCATGAACGCAAACATTGTTTTTGCACGTAAATTACACTAGTGTAAAATAACCGTTTTTTTAATTCGTAAGTATTTAAAACATGCAAACGAATTGACCAACTTGATCTTATTGTATCTAAGTTGTTTCTTACTGAAGAGGATACATTGAGCATTTTAAATTAGTTGTTTTTTAATTATCTGTAGTTGAAGTTTTATACTTTGTCAATTTTCAAATTTATTTACTAGTAATTCTGTGTATTTGCCATCATGTCGATATGAAATTCTATAAATGAAATAGAGAAAATATTTTTTTTATTTTTGATATATTATAACATAGCGAAAAGGTAACAATCAATTCTTGTCAATAACTAATAATATTATAACCGACGCTAACATTAAATAATGACCATCAAAAGACCATCTTAACTAAGATACCCATAAGACAGCTTTGTTGTGTGGTTTTAGACATGTAATAAGATGGTCAAAAGACCATCTCAATTCCATCTCTTATGCACGTCTTTAGACATATCTTTAGATAGTTTTGTTAAACAGGCCCCTGGTTTGTTTTCATATGGTCAACTATGTTTTGCCGAGTGTCATTTTTCCGTGATCTAATACATACTATAATCTTCAGTATAATTCTAATTCCCTTTTTGAAAATTGCACCAATTTGGGATTTTTCAATCCAGTTGGTACTTGTCCTGAAGTCACGGTCGTTAATATATTTAAATAACTTTCAGGTAATATTTCAGCTAATTGTTTGGATATTTTCATAGAGTTGTATGTTAGAATGTCTAATACACGTCATGATACAAATACAATGTGGTGCCAAAAGCTCATCGGCCGATTATTTCGGCAATTGTACATTAAAATTTTATGGCCCGGTAAGGACCGGTAAGTGATGCGTTTCTTGTCGATGATTCAACATATCCCGAATTTTTTCCCCCTATTGAGCTGAGTTTTTTTCTTTGCTTGAAGAATAATGTTTTACAAAACATATGACTACATATGGCATATATAGGGCGAACGGACCAAGGGCGAACGTGAATAGTGACGAACATGGACAAGGGGGAACGCGAATTAGGCCGAACGGACCCGGATTCACGACAGCTAATCCCCTAGCTCGCCCGTAACATTAAAATGTAAATGGAACAGGTGTCAATTACTATCCAAGATAAACCCACTTTCCACATATCATTCCTCTTCTTGTTGGAATTGCCGAGATATGCGCCTTAACCAAAACTTTAAGGTCAAGGTGACCTAATTTGGGTACGGATGTTGGTTACTTTCCAAGATGTTCACACTGACCCAACATCATTTCTCTACCACTTGCAGTTGCTGAGATTTGGACCATGCGGAAAATGTAGGTCAAGGTGACCCAATTTTGATACGGATGTTGGTTACTGTCCAAAATGTACCCACTGACCCAATATCATCGCTCTATCACTTGCATATATGGACCGGAGTCATTCATGCAGAAATATAGGTCAAGGCCACTTAATATGGTTATGATTCTGACTACCATCAAAGATGTACCCACTAACCAAAAATCATCCCTCTATGATGTTTAGTTCCCAAGTTATTGACAAAACAAATACCATTACGTATATACGTACGAACGTACGAACGTATGAACGAACGAACGAACGTATGAACGAACAAACCAAACGCTAAATCCCCTCCCCAACTCCGTTGGGCACGGGGATTAAAAAAAATGATACTCAACATTTCTAAATATTTATAAATGAAATTAAGAGGAAGGGGGACTTAAACGATTCGCACATTTGTTGTGAGACCCATTTCAGCATGATTTTGTAACAGATTAAAAGACTTTTGCTGTGGTCATATAAACTTGTATTTGTCAAAACTTCCGTTTTTGCCTCAGTTTTGTTCAGTGGTGTATCAATTAATATATCTGAAGTAGTTACAATAAACATACAAACTAAAACATTTGCTACGACTGAGGCAAAGTTTGTCTCATCATTTCCTCTGTAACCAATAATAAGAAAGCCAAAAACTATATATAAAGAACATAGAACGATGAAACAAAAGAAACAAGAAATCTGTGACCCAATGCTCACCAGTAATACTGCCGCTTTCACAACCACTACTAGTATGCAATGCGTTTAATATCAAGTTTGCAACAAACAGGAAGTAAATGTTCGATGGATCCAAAAATGTATCAATACATCATGTCAATACCATGCAAGCTTGTTACCAATTATCAGCAACTTAGGAGTTGCTGAGTTTTCATGTAAGTGAATGAAATGTGCGACAGTTTTTTGTTTTAGTTTTCGGTTATCAGGAAGTAGAATAATTGATGAAAGGATATGGAGTAAATGAACATGACACTACAACACATATGTCGACTCCAACTGCAATTAATTAAGAAGTCCGATGGATCAAAAAAATATCCAACAATACATCATATCCATATAAAGCTTGTTTCCAAATATCAGCAACCTAGGAATAATAGTTGCAAAGCCAAGTTATATGCAAATGAAAAGCTGGGCAGAATTAATTTTGTGTGACGGAAAAAATTAAAGTCTTCGATAATTTTGTGTGACGAAAAAAAAAATAAAGTCTTCGATAAACAGGAATTAAATGTCCGATAAATCCAGAAACGTATCCCACAATACACCATGCCATAGACTTGTTACAAGTCCCTTTCTAATTATAATTTTCTAATTTCAAAATTATATTTAAGGGCCGTTTAGTAACAAAGGGAAATGCGAGATAATCGGAGATATTTCTTATCAGTGGAATATAATATCTTAACTAGAAAATGATTAACTAAACATATTACTTAGAGAGGAACTTGTAGCAAGTCTAACCATGCCATAACAAGCTTGTTTCCAAATATCAGCAATCTAGGAAGTTATACCATTCTCTTCTTCGTAACGTGGCATAAAAATGCCAAATTGAATACACAATTTGAAATTTGTTTTAGATGAGTCAAAAATGTGCCTGAGGTAGAAATAAACCACATGTAACTTAGGGAGCGACCATTTGATTTTGTTTTGGAGGGGGGGGGGGGGGGGGGCTATGGTAAAATTTGAAATTAAAAGGCAGTATGCCAACAACGAACAATCAGAAAATAAAAATGCAGGACAACGCTTTGATATCAATAAGGGCAGTATGGTCTTTTTTGCTGTAAGATTTTTATTTGATTTTAAAATGCAAAAAAAAAATAGCTCGCAAAATATCCAGGCTTTGATTGTTCAGATAATAAATAGGCTGGATCAAAAACATATCTATTACCCCATTAGCCCCATAAAAATTGAATGATCGCTCTCTTAAATGTACGAATAGGTGCTAAAAGATTTTATTAACTTCATACCAAATGTTATGCAAATTCCACTGTGATGCATAGGAAGAGGCTATTTGGACAGTCTAACAGACAATTATTTACAAATGTACATGTAGCTACTGTTTAACTTATTTTTTGTAAAAAAAAATCCCCTCTTCTGTACAAAAAATTGATTGCTGCATCGTAGACAGTATTTCAAAGACGTGTTCTGAATTTTCACGCACCTTGCAAGAACGCTAATGATTATCATTCTAGGTTTTTTACTTATCTACGTAATTCGACTTTTGATGTTGCGATACCAGGTGTTTTATTTTCGTTCATTAAAGCCTTTGTTTAACAATCTTTTTTATCAAATAAGATTGGAAGACAAAATCATGAGATATGGAATAAGAGTACGCGACAAAGCTCACATAGCAAGCGATAATTTTGAGAGAGAAAAAAAAAGAGAGAGAAAAAAACCCTTCAACGATGTCAGTATAGGTTAGGTATTTTAAGATCCATTCCTTTAATTTTCATTTGGGTATGATTAGGTTTATCCAAGCAATAAATATATATTTTCTGCTCATTTCAAACTCGATTTTTTTCAGATTTCTCCATTTCAAACTACAACTTTAATCAAATAAACAACATTTCAGGTAGGTAAAGAAATTTTAAAAAAAATAAAAATTGATTTATTTTAATAAGCTCGATATACAAGAAGCAAAAAGGTACCAATGGGGCTTTTGAGCGTCAAAAGTCCGAAAGGGCCACGACAAAACTGGTAAACACGAACAAGAACAGCACGAAGACATACGAAACACAAAATCAACCGACGGAAATCAACAACGCGAACTCAAGTCGTAACAAGAGTGAACTCAGGTGCTCCAGAAAAGTAAGCGGTTCCGTCCTGATAAAGCACACCCGTCGCATTGCTAGTTTCCAATTCAGTGTGTCAAATCTGGTAAAGGAAGACAAAACAAATTTTTACGACAAACCAACCTCTGCACTCATTTGAGAGATATAAATCCCATATTTGTCTACGAGTGCACGGTGTCTACTGTAAAATTTCTTGAGTGAAGACAGCAACCTTGAATCACATATTACAGTATTAAACATATTTTACAACTAAACCGCAATCAGTACCGTAAGCTCAAGTCAAAACAAGAGTCAACTTACGTGCTCCTAAAGGGTAAGTACAATGTAGTTTCTATAGCACGCCCTGTTGTACCAGAACTGCGAAGCAGAGATAGCCTCTCGCAAAGTTTGCAGAGAAGACAAAATAGTATTATACACTGAAGACAACAAAGTTCCATTGCGAGCATACGATTCAGTATACATTTGCACAATATTTGGATTTATCATAAACTATTCATGTTTTTTAAAAAAAATTTGCTTTATGTCACAATTTAGTTACCAGAGTTTTCCTTATATTTGTAATCGCTCAAATAAAAACAAGGATATTTTTTAATTTAGCTCAAATGGAAACATGAGTCATTTGCAAATTAGCTCAAATGGAAGAAGAAAATGTGTACCAAAGGTGTAATCAACATCATAAAACCGTAAAGACAAAGACAAAACCGGAAAACAATCAAAAAATCATCATAACGAAACAAACCACACAACAACATAAAATTCCGCAACGTGAACTCAAGTCGAAACGAGAGTGAACTCAGGTGCTCCGGAAGAATAAGCAGTTCCTTCCGGAAAGGAGGATATCACCAAACTATATGACAAACCAACATCTGTGCTCATCTGAGACATAGAAATCCCGTATTTGTTTACAAGCACATGATGTCTTCCGTAAAATTTCATGAGTGATGACAACAACCTGGGAGCAACGTACCCCTTTGCTTGTCAGCCATGTAGCTGTATCAGGGAAGTCGTTGTACTCCCCACATACCACATACTCTGGAATAACGAATCAATTGTGATACGTAAACTCCATATGCTGGAACGGACGGAATGTTGCATCACAGAAAGGGAAAGTTAACTATTGGAAAGTTGAAGTCATCACGTTTGTCATAGAGCTTTGTACAAAGACTTCCTTGTGTGTCAATTTCGAGAAATAGATCCAAATATGAAGCGGACCTCCTAGAATCTGTAGTGTCACTTATCTCAAGTTCCTTCGGATATATAAGATCAAAATAGTCACCAAATCGAGGATTGTTTAGTGAAAGGACATCATCAATGTAACGAAATGTGAGATTGAAGGATTAAAGCAAGTTTGCGGTCCCTTTTGTCTAGAAGTAATTATAAGAAGTCCGCTTCATATGAATGAAGAAACAAATTGGCAAGCAATGGTGCACAATTTGTGCCCATTGGGATACCTATTGTTTGCTGAAAAACACGTCCACCAAACTGTACAAAAATGATGTCGATCAGAAAGTTGAGCATTTCTATTATTTGATCTTCTGTAAATTTGTTTTTCTAGCTAGACTTTGGGTGACAAAATAAGTCTTTTTTTAACCGACTACCAAATACTTATACCTGCGTTTTCCGTTCTTTTTGATATTGCTACGTTTAATTAGCTGTGCCAAACGAGATTTTAATCGTGAATGTGAAATTTAAGTATATAATGTAGAGAAATCAAAAGTTTTAAAGCTACTACATGGTGTAAATGGTTTTTGAAAATAGATGTTGCCTTGGTGCTTATCATGCCTTTCAAAGGGTTCATCCTTTTCAAAACCAACTATCTCACAGACTTTACCCACTCAGAAAGAACATCGCTTTCTTTTTCATGTTCTTTTTTGGCCCATTTTCTGGCATAGTCATCAACTGAATACATAATCGTTTTGAAATTATGGTTCCAGTTGATTGCTCTACGCTCAGGATATTTTGGTCCTTTGGTCAAAACATCGCGGAGTTGGTCATTTTCCACGATGTTGTGGTCCCTGGTAATGACAGGACCAGAAGAACTATATTTAAATGAGGATTTGTCACAAGAACAGTCTAGTGGTTTAGCTTTGAGGTCGTTGATTTGGTAATCCCGCAAAACTTGTTTGTAGCTTAATATCTAGGTGCAATGGTAGAAGTATAGGAATAAGAAATGACGGGAACACTTTTGTCTTTAAAATAAGGAGGAATATGTTCTGTAACAGATTTAAGGTGTAAAATGTTTCCTAAAATTATGGCATCCAAACCTTTGTTCACAAATGGAAGAGAAATGAAAGAGCGATTGTCCTTGATGTTTTCGTTTGGAACACACACCGACTGGTTTGAATAATCGGTTGTATCAAAGTTATAACCACTTTTTTTGGCGCTTAAGGTGCCATAACTCCTATAGGGGGTCATCTGACAATTTCAAACTAACGGACAATTTTGTAGATCTCGATTGGCTGATCATTTAAGCAGGCAAAACCTTAAACTATCTTCTATCGTTCACAATCAAAACGCTTAAACCAGTACTTTTGGTATTTAAGGGGCCATAGCCCATATAAGGGGTCATCTGACAATTTCGACCCAAGGACAATTTTGTAGATCTTAATTGGCTGAACATCAAGCAAGTACGATATTTTTTCACAATCTATAAGGCAAAAACACTGTTTAATAAAGTGGTCATAACTCCTGTAAGGGGTCATCTGACATTTCAACTTTATAGACAATTTTGTAAAGCTCAATTAGCTGAAAATTTAAGCAAGCAAAACCTTTACTTATCTTCTATCGTTCACAATCTATAAGGCTAAAACCACTAATTTTGACATTTAAGGGACCATAACCCCTAAAAGGGATAATCTGACAATTTCGACCCAATTGACAATTGTGTAGAGCTTACTTAGCTAAACAAAGCAGAGGTACCAATGGAGTATCAGAATGTCAAAAGTCCGAAAGGGCAGAGACAAAACCAGTTAACACCAACAAGAACGGGACAAAAACAGACAACATGTAAAACATGGAAACACAAAATAACTGAATATCAATCAACAACGTGAACTCCAGTCGTAACAATATGCAATTATGCAATAATCTTAGTTATATAGTTCTTGAGATATAAGACAAAATAAGTGCAAAACGAAGAAAAAAAATCAAGCAAGGGGGCAATAACTCCCACATTGTTTGTCAAAATTCCCGGGTAGGTAGATCTTGACATGCTGATTACTTTCACCTTGCAAGAATTTTGATATATGTCACCGTTTTTGAGTTATTTGCAAAAAAAACTGTTTTACTCCCTTGGTTTTTGTTTTAGCAACGGCAGGAATGTTGTTTATTAGTTCAATTTAAAATGAGGATCGTTTGTAGCGAACATTACATGTATCATTCCAATCAAGTTTTCGTCATATGGTTCAGTAGTTTCAGACAAGATTTTTGAAATAGTTTACAGACGACGGACGTGAAAATAAGCGACACTATCTCATCAAGGAAATCAAAATTACCAAATATTTCCAAGCAATTACATCATGTGGAATTCAAAATATGACTACGATCAACCTTTTGTTGGGTAGTATGTGACTAAGGACATTCGAATATCAAGTGGCCTGATTAAAATAATTATATTCATAGGCTTTTTAATACCAATTCTCCCTTAGGATCGAAGTGGTTATATTCATGTATATTATAGGTGTGTCACAACATGTCTCTGAATTTGCTGATATTCATTCAATAAGTTAATATTGACCATTGATTCTCAAAACTAACGCTTGTTTGTTATTATTGCCTATCCATGGTAACCATGGCGGCCATTTTGGACCATTTTTAATACCACAAAATATACAGTTTTCAAATCCCTATTTTTAAGGAAAAGAACAGTCACTGAGTGCATATAAGATGCAACCTTTTTATTGGCTTATTTCAAAGCCTGAATAACACAATTTATAAAACAGAATTACCATTTACATTTATGTGTAGTCAGAATAAGGCTATCGAATTTCATTAAAATGAACTTTTTTTTTAGTGCAATTTATGGACAAAGATATTGTTTTTGCCACTTTTCTGAATCCATTCTTAGAAAATGCACATGAGATAGATTCCTTTTGTGATTGTAATGTTAAAGCTTTACGAAGGATATAAAATCTGTAACAAATCTTTTTGGGGAACTATTCCGTGTTTTCCCAAGACACAGAATGTTTCACCAAAAAGATTTTATATTGATTTTGAATATCATTTATAAACTTATTAAATGATATTCACAAAGTGAATCGATCCCATGTGCATTTTCTAAGAATGGAGTCAGAAAAGTGGAAAAATGTAATATCTTTATTTAATCAAAGTTCTGAAAGTACTGGTAGCCTGGGTAATCTACAAATTTTAAATTGTTCATGTGCAGCAAAAATAAAAATAAAAAGCTACTTTTTTTGTAAAAGGAATTTTCACAAGGATTTCATTGAAAGAAAAGATTTTGAAAATCGAACCAAAATTTTAAAAAGTTGAATTTATAGGCGTGGCTGTCTTTGGTCCCCTGTAGCAATGTAACGGTGCAATATAATAATATGAAAACTATTGACATATTAAGTTGACAGAATATATTGAAGAATTCAATAAAAAAGAATTTTCAAAGTTGAATGAATTATAAAAGTTCTACAGCCGTTTTGTCCGTGCACCACTTTGAGCCCCTTTTGGCAACAAACCCCAAATACAACACTGTTCTTCATCCAGTGAATATAATCATCATATTAAAGCTTTATAAGAATTAGCTGGCCCACTACAACTTAATTTCTTGTGTAAAACTATTTGCCTCAACAAACTCCAAAACTTTTTTTTTTGGTTCTACAATTTTCAGAAAAAGATCGTTTGTGTTTTGCATCTTGAAAATAAATATATATTCAGTGGTTCTAAAGAGAAGATTTGGTTGATTAAAAATATTCAATGAAAACTTGGTCCAGAAACAACTATACAGAAAATTTATATTTAGGCCTTATTTTCAAAATCAAAAAAATATGATAAATATGAATTCTTATTCAAAGAACAGTTTACAGAACCATTTTATCTGACCAAAAAAAAAAAGAGTATTTGAATTTTGGGAAAATTATCCTGTCCATCAATGATTGTTTATTGCGCTATGTAGACACTTAATGAGATGCAAATTAGTGAATATAACATCACTAATGAGATCGACGAACACTATAATAATAATAATAAATTTATTTTATTATAGTGTCACATATTGATTGACATAAAACAATACATATAAATACACCACATTATAAAACAATCAATACCCAGCCAAAAATGACTTACGAGACACTTAAAAAATCTCTATTTACACTAAAATAGTATGTTAAATCAAAAATTTACATTTTATACAATAAGATTAATAATCATATCACCATTTAGCACTTTAAAAGTATATTAAAACAAAAATTCATGACCAAGTCAAAATAAAACATATTAAGAAAACGTGAATATTTTACCAGTAAAAGAGAATAATTTAGTTTTAATATATTAACATAAAAATAAGTTTTTATACATAAAAACTATTAGTAACGAATAAAAATAAGTAAGCTTTGCCAGTAAAAGAAAGTGATTTGGTTTAAATATATGAAAATAAAAATAGCATTTATACTTTAAAAGTATTAAATTATGTATAAAAATAAGTAAACACTTTTAGAAAAATATACTTCTGACCATTTGTAACTTTGACTTTTAGTTCTAGTCTATTTCTAAAATTAAAAAGTAAATAATTTTCTACGTAAAAAGAATTTATGTATACTCTTACAAAGAACATGCTGAGTTTCATCACAATTCATTATCGCAATAAATTGGTCATCTAACGTCATATCATTTAAATTTTCAATAAACCTTGAACATTCTCAAAACAGATCATATCTTAAGTCTCTATAAAGCGGACATGTCATTAAAAAATGTTTTTCAGTTTCGACTGCCGAGAGTTCACAATAGCAACAAATTCTTTGTTCAAGCGGAATTGGCGGCCTGGAGTAACGGCCGGTCTCTAGGGCCAACGGTAACGAGCCAGCGCGAAACATTGCCATTATACGTCTCTGATTTTTGGGAATGTTAAGTTTCACATACTGTTCGCTTTTTGTATTGTTTTTATATGTCCGATATGTGCGTAATTTGTTCCCATGAGCCTGGTTATGATTGTCATTAAATAGTTCGTTTCGCCATTCCATTTCATCTAATTCATTGAGCTTATCTTCAACTTGATCCATTGCGTTTCTTACACTTATATTGGTATCTTGAACTAACAACAAAGTTTCAGTTTGTGCCACAAATTTGTCCACCTCGAAATTCCAGCCCTTCCGTCTTCTGGATGACCAGCGCCAAATCTTGCGTAGTAGACGATCCTCATCAAGTCTATACAGTTTACATAGTAAGCGGATACAGGATTTACGCAGCTTAGTTTTTGTAGAGGTCCAGCCCATATCACCACGTGTCGAAATGTTAGAAGTGTGTTTTCCTACGCCCAAAAAGTATTTGCAAGCTTTATTCTGTACACTCGAAAAGCTCTTTTGCGTTCTTATTGAAGGTCAAGTGTTCATCAAACCAAACACCTAGATATTTATATGAGTCTGCAAACTGAATTGACTGCCCTCCGCAGGTAAACGAATATCTCGATATGTCCAATGTCGTAGGTCGAAAATGAACTACTTTAGTCTTGCTACCATTTAAAGTTAGTTTCCAATTTTCACACCATTCCGAAACAGCGTTCATCATACGTTGAAGACTTCCTTCATCGGGGGCCAAAAACACAATATCATCAGCGTAAAGTAAAATACTAAGCATGACGTCATCAATGGGAACACCACAATTTAGGTCGTTTATTTTGCTGGCTAAATCGTTAATATAAATCGAAAATAGAGCCGGTGATAATATGCACCCTTGTTTAACGCCACTCGTTACATCGAACCACGGGGTATTGTCACTGTTTACTCTAACGGTGCACTTTACATCAGTATAAAGTGACTGCAGTGCGCTTAGAAATTCACCACAGATTCCTAGTCCTTGTAACTTATACCAGAGTAGTGTTCTATCGACCGTATCGAAAGCCTTTTTCATATCGATGAAACAGGCAAAGGTTGATTTTCGTGATACTTTCCGATCATTTAATGTTAAAAATAATGAATGAATATGTTCCTCACAGCTTCTTCCTTTACGAAACCCATTTTGCTCGTCGCATAAACAGTTATTATCTTCTAACCATTTACTTAATCTTTGATTAAGAATAATACAGTATATTTTACATGGCACTGATATTAATGTTATGCCGCGATAATTTAGTGGTTTCCGATTATCATCTGAATTTGGTTTCAGTATTGGATTTATAACACCCATTGTCCATTGCGATGGCACTTTTCCCATTTGGAAACATCCACTAATAATTTGATATAATAAGTTTATAGCTATGTCGTTTTTCAACATTACGTGGTCGAATTTGATCTACTCCCTCTATATAATCCAGATTATGACCAACACGTGAATTAAAATCTCCACAAATGATAATTTTACCCGTATTTTGGTAAGTATATATATCCTATAACACTCCTATAAACAGAATATCAATCCGCTTTTGTATTCTATATTAATCATTTTATTCTATCGCATCAGATAGGCAGATTTGTACATACTTGTAGAAAATTTGAAAACTAAATAAATAAGTTTTATAACATAATTGAGAGTAAAGCGACGAAAAATAAAACAGATCTGGAAAAGAGCTATATTGCAAGCGTGTATTGATATTTTAATTGATAGCTTTTTGGTGAACCGCCGGAAAACCATTTGACAGCTTATCGAAAGGCTATCGTATCTATAGCCGTGGCTAATCGCTAGCGATTACCCCGGCTAAAAATTGCATTGAATAATGCTTAATTTTATGATAATTGATAGTCTCGTTCTGACTACACATCAATGTAAATGGTAAATTTATTATTTAGGTATAAAATAAAGCCAATAACAAGTTATAATGAATACATGTAATATGTTTTGTATTTTTTCTGGGAAAATACGGGCTTGAACATTGCTTATTTCATAGTATTGAAAATGGCCAAAAATGGCCAAAAATGGCCGCCATGGTTACCATGGCAACGGTAGAAAATACTTGCAAAAGCATTATTTTTGAGGTTCTATGGTCAATATTTACATTTTACTGAGAATGAACAAAATCCATGATATATATAGTTGCGTGGTCACTAAGATGGTAAGGGAGAATTGGAATTAAATAACATATATTTGCAGAATTACAGTCAAAACGCCCCATTGCCAAAACGCTCCCAACCAAAAACACTCCCATTTCCAAAACGCACCCATGATAAAAAAAACACACCCGCCAAAACGCCCCCGTTTCAGTTTAAAAATAAAGGTAACTACAAAACCACCGAACCTGGAGAATCAATCTCAAATTTCCATTCCGATGGGCATTACTTGTGCACCTTTGCTTGCTTATTTGTTTCTTCATTCATATGAAGCAGAGTTCTTACAATCACTTTTAGATTTATATCTCTAAATATTCTCTCGAGGAAAACTTTTAGGTTAAAAAAAGAAAAGAAAATATTCTCTCCAAAGATTAAAGATCAATAATAAAACTTGATTATTTATCCTTTTTTGTTAGTTATAAAGACAGTAAAATTAATAGTCCAATCATTCTATGCAAACCACAAACAAATTGCAAACGAAGGTTGTTTGATCTGATATTGTTGTATATAAATGATTAAACAATTACCGAATGAATAAACAAGTTAAATTCAATTAATGTAAACAGATAGCCAACCCTTTCATTAGAATTAATTTACAAAACAATCATTATAAGCTTGGGTGTAAATTATTCAATAACCAAGCCAACTGTGCAACTTTGACTTCGTTTCTAGCAAAAAAACCCAGAAATTTCTCACGACTTTGGATAAAATCTTCGTAAAGAAAACAACAAGTTTGTTCAACACAGGTATAAAAAAGATCTGAAAGATCGGTACGAAACGACTCACCTATTTATAAAATCGGTACGAAACGACCCGGTACGAACAAGTTAAGGTACGAAACGACCCTAGGTACGAACGGGTTTCGGTACGAACAGTCCCAAGAACATTTTATGAAAATTACAATATAATAAAAGTCACCATCAATACAAATTGTCCTGGATTTTTTAAAAAGGTTTTACATATTGTATCTTGTGTCGCGTACACTAATACCTAACAGAGATAAATGAGATTTTACACTTTTTGTTGAAAATCTGCATGTCAATTTTAAGGAATATTCTCTTAAATGTTGAATAAATAGTATTATTGAAGTGCCAAACAAACTCATTTAAAGTGTTGCTGCTGAATTCAGGACACCAAATCAGTCTGGGTCATTTGCAACGGAAGTTTAAATAGTAAAACTTGTTGCATTTTATAGACTTGAGTGTGAACTTTGTGAAATACCTTTTCCATTTTAAAATCTCATTTATGATCACACAAAAAAAAAAACTGAAACGGGGGCGTTAGGTGCGTTTTTGATTATGGGGGCGTTTTGGTAGAGGGCATTATGGAAATTGGGGGGGTTGGGGGGTTAGTTGGGGGCGTTTTGGCAATGGGGCGTTTTGACTTGATACCTATTTGAAGACCTTAACTGAAATTAATGGTCTCTAGTTTATTTCCAGTTTTACCCATCTGTAAACGTTTGACATTCATCTAACTAAGAAACAATACAATCGACTAGTAAATGTTACAAGATAACTATAAAATAAGAGTACAATTTCAACGTATTTTGTTGTATTTCAGCGAACACTTAACACCCTTCAATTGCCCATCTCGACATTTCATTCTTAAGAGCTTTTGGAAATTTCCTTCAAGTTCTAAAGTGCGCCTTTCACTTAAACACACTTCAACTCTATAAAAGTAATTCTTAAACATTTCCTGCTGCTATCTAGATTTATTTCCTGCTGTTATCTACATTTATGTCCTGCTGTTATCTAGATTTTTTAGAAATAACGGTCGGACCCATTTTACATCCTAGTTACAGCTAAGAATTGAATAATAATTACTTGGTACTTCGAAAATATATTTGCATTGTTGATTGAAACACAATATCTGATCTTGATAACCTTAAATTACTATAACCCCATCAAACCTCGACACAAAGAGCAAGCCGCTATTATCCTCATATGGTCTTTCCTGTCATCAAATAACGACGACGTAAAAAAACATCGACTCTGAAGACTTTGTGAGCTTTAGTTAAGAACAAGCGACCAGTAAAGCTCTGTGTATGATGTGGAAAATATGGGGTCTGAAAAATAAGCATAAAGACATGTAAGAGTTGTAATTGATTAATTGTTACGGGACTGTTTAGTACCCCACAATTAGTATCACATACAGATACAGAGCCACAACTAGATAAGATACGTGTAGTTTATAAAGGGTCTGGTCGGCCGAGTGGTCTAAGGCGCTTGTTTAAATACCACACTATTGATCACTAGCAGATCAATTCTGAGGAAATGTTCGCTTGTAATTTACAAAAACGGAACTTTCTCACTTGTATGCGATAAGGTTTGTCGGTCACCTGCCCAAGGTCGGTGGTTTTCTCCGGGTACTCCAGTTTCCTCAACCAATAAAACTGACACCCTACATGGCCCTCGTGCGTAAACGTTAAACACCAACTCACAAACACACACACACACACACACACACACACACAAATCTATAAAAAATGCCTGTATGACTGACCACTGTTACAGTTAAAAAAAAAAATGAAAACAACGAGGAAGTCAATTTGACCTCTTATATTTTTAAATTACGGAGAACAATTAATGTTCAAGTTATACTTATAGTAAGTTTAAGTGGCTTTCAGCGAATAAAACACTTTCACTTAACGAACATTCATAATCTGTCAAAAAATATACAATTTTACCATTCTCAACGTAAGTGTGATGATGGCGTTAAGTTGCTGACTTTAAGTAGTTACTTGATGTTCAGACCTGAAGTGGTTTCTTAAGTGGCAATATTATCTTTAAAACATTTGACAATACATGTAGTAACAGATAGGCATTGTAACCCAAGCGATTTAGGGTTAAATGTTGGTAAGTTATGTCTATATAGAAATTCGTCTTTTTACAATTCTTTAAACAACACAAATTATAAAATACATGTATATACTTTGATCATTTCTTAAAGCTTTTACACAAAATCTACTTCAATCAATTCTATCTTTATTTCATAAATATATGATATACATGTATTTATATTTTTACACTGTATTTTTTTTTTGTTATATGTAAATGTAATATATATTTTTTCTTTTAGTAAGAAATTACGGAAGACATCATGCACTCATAGACAAAACCGTATTTCTGTCTCTCAGATGAGTGCACGGATACTGGTTTGTCATACTAGGGTTTTGTTCTGTCTTTCTTCACCGGAATTGACACGCTGAATTAGAATTTGGCAGCGCGACGGGTGTGCTGTAGCAAGCAGGAACTACTTACTTTTCCGGAGAACCTAAGTTCACTCTCGTTAAGACTTGAGTCGGGTTGTTGATTACTGTTAATCGGTTGATTTTTTTATGTTTTGTGTTTCTTTGTGCTGTTCTCGTTCGTACATATGCTGGTTTGGTCGTTGCCCTTGCGGACTTTCGAATGCCCCATTAGTGCATCTTTGCTCTCTCTTTTAGATTTTTGACGTATATATATGTTACAGTTAAAGTGTAAACTTAGAAAGTATACGCACCATTATACCCGAAAATTTTAATGTGAATGATAATTACATAATTTCTAAAATTTTCAAAATGTTTGCAAGTACAAAAAATGATGCAATGTAACAAACTAAATTTATGTTAGTACATTAAACAAAAGGTTCCAAGGAGCCTGAATCGCTCACCTGGTCTTGATGTCCACCCTATGAAGAACTTTGTACAGCTGAATAAGCTGAACATTTGAGTGTTTTTTTTGAAATTGTTAACGGACGACGACAGACGACAACAGACGACAACAGACGACGGACGACAGTTATGGCATAAGCTAATATGGACTTTGGCCAGGTGACCTAAAAAGGAATATATATATATATTAATGTTGGAATATCTTGGAAACGAAAGGTCTCGATCTTTATCAGGCCAATATAATTGAATTCGAATAGGTAATTTGCAAATTCATCAACATAAGTAGATTTGTGAATATACAAATTCTATTTTTTCAGTAAACGTTATTATACAAACATAGTAAAACAACAACAAACAATTCAAGTCTCGCTTATCTATAAATGAGAAAACATCTAATTTTAACATTTCATTGAATTTTCTCTCTCTTCTCTGTAACATAATCACATTGTGCTGTTCTCAAATGAGTTTACTGGTTTTGTCTCTGCCTGTTTGGACATTTGTATAATTTTCGGCTTAGTCTGATGGGTGGACGGACGGATATTAAAACGCTGAAACTGACTCCATGACCTGTTTTTGTATTCACAGTCGAAAGACAAATGGTAAAATGAAATAATCGTTTGCTACGGCGCCCCTAAAATAAGACAACGAAAAGCACACTTCTTCATGTATACTGAACAAAAAAGATACGCATATTATTTAACCCGCTCGGGATAAGGGTTCATTACATTGCTAAAGGTTCCTTAAAAGCTGTCCTACAATTTCCGAAAGGTGCATGCTTAAGTGTGAATGAGCGTTACTTTTTCCGGTTGTCGTTATCAGGAAGTAGCCATTTCGTGGCAGTAAATTAATTTGCCAAAATAAACGATGACGTTCCATCCTTGTATTGGATTCCAAAGTTACATAAAACTCCATACAAGCAACGATTTATTGCTGGATCATCCAAATGTACAACTAAGCCTCTTTCAGTTTTGTTAACATCAATATTGACGGCAATAAAATCAAGCATTCAAAAGTATTTCGATTGTTGTTACTCTAGAAATGGCGTCAATCAAATGTGGATTCTCAAAAATTCTAAAGAACTGATGGAAAATCTCTATTCTAAGTCATTTTCATCATGTAATAGCATTAAAACGTTTGATTTCTCTACTTCAATTCCACATTCACAACTAAAATCTCGTTTGGCACAGCTGATTAAACGTAGCTTTATCAAAAAGAACGGAAAACGCAGGTACAAGTATTTGGTAGTCGGTTATAAAAAGACTTACTTTGTCATCCAAGAGTCTAGCAAGAAAAACAAATTTACAGAAGATCAAATAATAGAAATGCTCAACTTTCTAATCGACAACATATTTGTACAGTTTGGTGGACGTGTTTTTCAGCAAACAATAGGTATCCCAATGGGCACAAATTGTCCACCATTGCTTGCCGATTTGTTTCTTCATTCATATGAAGCGGACTTCTCACAATCACTTCTAGACAAAAAGGACCGCAAACTTGCTTTATCCTTCAATCTCACATTTCGTTATATTAATAATGTCCTTTCACTGAACAATCCTCGATTTGGTGACTAATTATATCTCATATATCCGAAGGAACTTGAGATAAAGGACACTACAGATTCTAGGAGATCCGCTTCATATCTGGATCTATTTCTCGAAATTGACACACAAGGAAGGCTTTGTACAAAGCTCTATGACAAACGTGATGACTTCAACTTTCCAATAGTTAACTTTCCCTTTCTGTGTAGCAACATTCCGTCCGCTCCAGCATATGGAGTTTACGTATCACAATTGATTCGCTATTCCAGAGCATGTGGGGAGTACAACGACTTCCTTGATAGAGCCACACGGCTGACAAGCAAATTGTTAACACAGGGGTACGTTGCTCCCAGGTTGTTGTCATCACTCAAGAAATTTTACGGACGACATCATGTGCTTAATTGTATACAAATACGGGATTTCTATCTCTCAGATGAGCACAGATGTTGGTTTGACATAGAGTTTTGTAATGTCATCCTTACCGGATTTGACCAACACTTAATCGATCTTTGGCAACGTGACGGGTGTGCTATAGCAAGCAGGAACTGCTTACTCTTCCGGAGCACCTGAGTTCACTCTCGTTTCGACTTGAGTTCGCGTTGCTGAATGCGGTTTTGTTGTTATGTGTGTTTGTGTTTTATGTTGTTATGTGGTTTGTTTTGTTGTGATGATTTTTGTTTGCCGGTTTTTTCTTTGTCTTTACGGTTTTATTATACTGATTACCCCTTTGGTACACCTTTGCTTCTTTATTGGAATAGACACTTAAGACGTTGCTTTATTGCCGGAAGTTCCATTGATGTTGTTTCAACTTCCGGTTACTTTGTCATAACAAAAATGTTTAACAGCGCCACTGTCCTCTTGGTTATGCTGTCGTTCCATTTTGCGCATACGTTTCAAAACAAAATTAACAATCGGGTTTGATAAGTGTGGTAATCCATAAACAAAGTTTCATTGAAAACTGTTTAGCGGTAGCCGAGATAGCTCGTGTAATACACTTTTTGCGATCGCGGTTACCGATGCGCATCTTTTAGTCAAATGAAATTTTGAAATATTGTTAGTCACCATTTTAACATACTGGAAACTGTATTATTACTTTTAATTACATAAAATTTCATTGACAACAACAAAAAAAGGAAAACCAAATTCTGCGTTTCTTTTTTTGTTCAGAATGATATTATAAGAATACGGTCTTGATGACTTGATAAAAAGTCAAGTTTTTATATTGACATCTTTTCCTAGCTAGAGATGGACAACTTAAAGATACAGATATTTTTGCTGCTCTACGTTATTGAGAAAACAGCCGGACAGACAACAGGTATAATATTTTCTAAGTAAATGTATATGTCACAGAAAGAGCGTAATATACGGAACTGTTATACTTTACTGTGTATTCATCTATTTTCACGGGTATCAATTTTCGTGGTTTAACCAAAAAAATCCATTTGTTTGATTTTAATTTTGTGGTTTGAACATTATGCATAATGTAATGGATGTGAAAATAACATTTAGTTGATTTTGGGTTTTAAGGTTGATTGACACCAGCGAAAACAATAAAAATTAATACTCAATTTTCAGTATATTTTCATAAGTACAGGCAACTTGTTACCATTTTTAATTACGGAAATTTTAAGCAATTTATTTATTGTGCATTATTACAATTGCAAAGTGTACATGTACAATTATTGTCAATGACTAGAAATGCGATTTGTTTAATTGGCGGTACCCATTCGTCAATAGACAATAGAGAAAGAACCCTATTTGAAATGGTAACGCAAGTTTCAATTTGTTTAACATAGCCATGTCGAATGAAATAAAGCAGCTAAAAATATCTATACCAGGCACCTTCTCTAATAAAAAAACTGCCAAAGTCAAAAATTTCATACCTAAATGAGTAACTACCTCTCAAATGAGTGACCATTTTACGATGATAAAAAAAAGAAATTTTTAAATAAAATTATTTTGACTTAAAATGGCACATGTCTATATTAAATGGAACAACTTTTCCAAAAGATGTGTATAAAAATGTTAAACAGGAAGTCGGTCAGCGACTGACCTGAAATCGAGTCCCACCTTGATGCTATATATCAAATATCAAGTGGCTGGGATTAGTAGCTGTGAGAAAACCTTTACGAAAATTTCTCCCCGCGTGCCCAACCGCCAACCTGACATTCACCATTTTTTAACCCGGATTTTACACTTCGTGAAATCGGGCAAACAATCACAATCTCCCTAATGCAAACTAGCGCTCAAAGCACAGAGTTGAATTTTAATATCAATCTCAAAAATGCATCTTGATAATGTGTTTATGTCATAAATCATAATGGAATCCATGTCGGTTCGGAATCCGCACTGTATTCTAATATTCCTTGTAACATATACTAGTATATGATGTAACTGTTAATTTACTTTTAAACAAGAAGGGATATGGTTAAAACCATATCCATTGGTACTCGAGTTACATATTATGTCACAGTTAGGCTCCTGAAACATGCATAATGCATTTAGCATCAAAGTAATACCTACCATACTAGAATGAAAGATAAGGTTGAAGGGATACATTCATTGTTATAAGCATCATTTGAACAAACCGTATCAATATGTTTTTATGGCACTTTCTAGTTATAAAACAATAAGGGAATTGAATGATTCATTGGTTACAGTTAATTTCGAAGCATACGATTACTTAGTACCATTAGGTGCACCTACTACTGGTTTTTGGCATTTCAAACTGACAAAATGTTGATAGGACAGGCCACCCGGCTAAGCTAAAAAGGGTCTTGAAAGCCTTTTAATAATTTTTGACGTTTGGCTTCCTACGACTCTGTGGATCTGAAAAAGTCCAAATGACAAAAATCCCAGAAAGACCTGATTATTTTCTGGTCTAAAAAATAATCCTCGTTCAACGAGTCGTTGCTCAAATGTTAATTTTCAGAAATTTTAACTGTCTGTAGCACGGGGAGTGGGTTACTTCAATTATAAAGGTAGGTACATATGTGCGGCCCAAAAGGGTCTACTTTAAAAGGTTGGACATTTCAATGTTGTATATATGAAAGGTATACTTTTCACAAATGTCATATATCAATAGGAAATGAGTGACTGAGCATCCACATTTTGCCTCCTTGTAACCTTAACTGTACATGCAATTGATAACTTTTACCATTCAAACTTTGATTTTAATAGTAAATCTATAAAACATGTAAAGTTTAAGCATTCATATGTGTTCAAATGCATTAATAATATATGAATGGGCGTCTTTTTAAAGCAGGCCAATATATGAATAGGGTGGGTATAAAACTTCTTGGCCGCACATCTGTACCCTAAAATACTTGGAGTTACCCCCCCCCCCCCCCCCCCCCATATAGTGGTCTGTAGTGAAGGGTATTCCGGACAACAGAAATTTTTAGTAGTTAAATTATCTCGTTGAGCCTCAAGTCAAAGTATTACTGATGTCTCTCAAACAGGTGGTGTACATGAACATGGAACGAAGAACGATTCGATCTCCAGCCATCTTGTTTTCATAAAATAACATCACGAGTTCAATGCCTTATTGATAATTTTAAAACAATGACAGGTGAAATTATATCATGAAGATCGCAAAATGTTTGCATGTCCATAAATACATAAGTAGAGAGTTGCCAAAACGATAAAACAATGAAAAAATTAACATATCTTGAAAAGTTCAATCTGTTTGCGTATATTACGCTGCTGAGATAAAAATAGTTCGCGCAGTGATAAAAGAAAATTAAGTGCAGTAACAGCTATTATAGCGCGATAATGCACCGGATGGTGACTTTTCGATATTTTTTTTTTAAATTGATCCTTGATAAATTTTTACACAGACTCTAATTTACACACAAACTGGCATTAAAATCAATCCTTATGACGAACTATTTTATATCTTATTATGCAACATACGAATCGTTATGCAATCGACAACAGGGTGAATCTAAGTATACATCTAGAATAGGTCTCTCGTATGAAAAATGTACATAGCCACAACCAAAATCATCTGAGATCCTTTCAATTAAGATTTACATTTGACAGTATTAATCCATGTTAAATTGGCACAAATACGAAACACGAATATTTCTTAATGTTCCTAGAACAATATTTTTGAGTTCCGGTTCATCTTTAAAATCAAAACATTACGTATATTGATAGGGAGTCTACGGTTGGTTGGACAATCAACTTCATCAGTACGAGCTGGAAGATTGGAGGTTTATTATGGTGGAACATGGGGCACCATTTGTGATGATAGTTTCAATGAAAATAGTGCAAAAGTTGCGTGTAGGAAACTAGGATTATCATCGTGAGTTGAAATTATTTTCAATTATTTTCCAACTCTATGGGTGGGTATTAATAGATTGCTATAAATAGCCCAACTTGGTCGACTGGATTGCCAAAAATTTAGTCGCTAATAGGTAAAACAGAACAGCGACGGCAAATGTGGCAATTCATTATGCATATACTTACTAGCATAACTTGAGAAGAGATATAAACATGATAAAGTGAAATTAGACTAGCAGTAAGTCGCTGATAATTACAAGATTTTAGATATCAGATTTCATCTCACACACACGTCTTCTATTTCTTTCTTATTTGTTTGATTTGCAACTAGGCGTTTGTGCATTCGTTGATCCAATTTTTCAGTTTATGCCCCGTTTTTTGATCAAATATGTCGGTTTTGTGTGATGCCACTCCATCAAATTATTCATTGTTTGAATTGTGTCGGATTTTAAATCGATATGTTTGATTTTTTTCACATCAGTCGATTGATGATTCTCAGCTAGCTGTCATTATTAGCGAGCGCTCTACAGAGAGATCCTCTATCGTCTGTTCGTTTGTTCTTGTTGTCTTCTGTCTAAGGTCCTCTCTAGTGGAATTATACTTTGATGGATTTGATTTTTATTGTGTGTATAATTTTTGTGCTTTGTCTAGGAATATTGATAGGGGGTATATATCTAAAAAACTAGATACATGTAACCCCGCCATATTTCTTATGTGCCTGTTATAAGCCAAGAATATTAGACAAAGCTTTTGTTTGTACTTGTCTTTGTGATATTTTCTGCTCCTTGTAGAAAAAGGGGGTTTATCTGTGACTATTTCAGGACTGGGTTATAATATATGCATTTTATTTAGACTATTGGTCAATTGCAGAACGGCGAGCAGCTCCTTCTTGCCTCGTAGAAGGCTGCTGACGAATGTCCATTGATGTTTTTCTAATTGTTATGCTTGTTATGTAAGCTGTATCGCAAACACTTATTCCACATCCCATTATTTTCTATTTGTATAAGATTATATTTTCAAAGGTCATTGAAAAACATCTATGCGGTGCTATAGGTTAGGCTTCCTAGGCATTCAATTGACTCTGGATAAACTACACTCTTTCCATTTCTTTAAATCTCTGATTCCTTTTCCCACCATTTGAATTTTATGGTTTATGGAAATTATTCTTATAGTTTTTGAACCAAAAAAATCAAAAAAAAAAAAAAAAACAAAAAAAAAAACAAAAAAAAAAAACAAAAAAAAAAAACCCTTAAACTTACTGTCTCAAGAGAGGACCACCAAATAAGATCATCAATTTCAATGATTTGGATGCTGCGTAATCGCCAGTACCACGTAATGATTCAAACCTGGAAGTTATGAGACAGGGACGTCTTTATGTGACTAGAATAGAATAGAATAGAAAACTTTTATTATACCATGGGCCATTTCTGGCAGTTATTACATTGATTAAAAAATAATAAATTACATATTTACATGTCACAAATTATGTATCTAAACAATATTAATGGAAAATGATAATATTTAAATAAAATATTCAATAAAAAGTAAAAGACATCAGATTATCATGTAACATGGTTGTTTCTATATTGAAAACAATTAAAAATGTATGAAGAGACTAGAGAAATGACATGTTCTTCTTCATTTGTCATCAGCCATAAAAGTTTATTTCTTGGAGACATTGAGAAAAAAATTTTTACAAGTCATTCCTATTTTATGATAAAAATCGTCCCGTAAACTACTATATAAATCACACTCAAAAGCAAAATGACATTCGTCTTCTACTTGATTATTTTTACAAAATTTGCATATTTTCATACCGGTAATTTCTTATATCTCCAAGGAATGAGAACTTATTCTAAAGGCTGTAAATAATTTTCATACTTCAAAATTATCAATTAAAGACAAAGATTTTTCTTTTTGTAGTCTTGTTTTTAAATGTGAATATGTTCTTATTTGTATAATTTGATTTTCTTCACATTCTTTAAGTTTAGATTCCCAGTCTTTTACAAATCTTTCTATCAGAACAGATTTTGAATCAATAATAAAATTAGTATTGTTTCTTTCAATGTCAATATTTTCTAATAAGAAATTTAAACTTGTTATCCAGCTGTTTTTGTCATCTTGAAAAAGTGCAAACTTTCTTTATAAGAGTGATACAACAGATTTTTTACCTCGTTTTCACTATTAACAAGTCTTTAATAATATTTTATACAATTAACTAACACTCAATGTATAAAAAATAGCGACCAAATTCACCAAAAAGTGCATCATTTGAAGCTTTCTCATGAACGCCTGCTGTTTATTTAAAAAAAAATAATGTGTTATTCATCACAAAACAAATCTTCCATCGAAGTTTCAATAGAATAAATATTTCATTTAACTTTTGATGGATACATATTAATTGTTACCCAAATTTCAGAACCATAAAGGAAAAAAGGTTTTATCATATGGTCAAAAAGATGTAAAAGAGTGCTCGGTTTTGGTTTAACACTTCCAAAACCTTTTAACATCTTAAACTGTGCCTTAAATGCACGTTTGTACAAATCAGCTTGACAGTGAGTAAACGTACCGCTAGTAGTAAAAACTATTCCAAGATATTTATAACTTTTGGTATGTTCTATTTCTTTGTTGTCATAATAAAATTTTAAATTAGACACTTTTCCACCTTTACAAAACACTAAAATGTTTGTCTTTTTAATATTAACAAGCAGCCCATTTTCTTTACAATATATATATATAACTTATTGAGACATTCTTGTAAACCTTTTTCCGATGTTGACAATAAAATTAAATCGTCTGCATATAAAAGACAATCTATTCTTATATTATTAATACTAATGCTATCTGTGCTATCCTTTAAAAATGTGGGTAGGTCATTTATACACACCTTAAGGTAATAGGCCTGGGTGACCCCAAAATTTTCCAAATAGTCATTTTTTCTAAAAGTAATATGCTGTTATTTACTAGTACAGATGCATAAAATAAACAAGTTTCAAGAGATTTCACCTTCTAGTTTCTCCGCTAGGGAACTGTAAAGTCTTATACATATGACCATTAAAGACCTTTGCGGACCTAAATGTCCTAATTTGAATTGAGGGGTTTATTTTCAAAAATAGGTCTTAGTATAATCAATCTTTGGCGAATATGAAAAGTTATTGGGTGAGGCAATATAAATTCAACGCTTTGTTAATGATTTTTTCATTTGTAATTACCAATACAGAGTAAATTATATTAAATTTTTGAAAAAATGGAACACAAAAGAACAGCTGATGGGACAAAATAAAGCAATTTTTCTTAAAAGCCTATCAGTCGTTTTTTAAGAAAAATAAACACTTTGTAAGTATCATGAAAATGCAACATTACACCAAAAATTAGACAAATTCACCGTCAATTTGTAAAGATATTTCATTTTAAAGTTATCATAGGCATACCAAAAATCAAGAGAATAGGGGTGAAATGCTCTCAAATTCAAAAAGAATGAATTAAAAACTGTCTTTTAATACACATTACTATTTATTATGACTTATGTGTTCAATTTACAAATTTTTGAAACAATTTTGGTATTTTAATAATATTAGGGACATCATTTCTTCGGGGCGAGATAACCATATTGTAACGGTTTCGCCCCTTAAGCCGAGTGGAGATCTATAGGATGACGTTCTATTATGGGAATAAAAGGCTCAACCGAGACATTAAATTTGGCATAGGCCTTTGAGTCGGTGTAGTAGTTGAAATACATAACAAAATCAGGATAAAAATTAAATACTTTATGTATTGCAAACTTGAATAACATTACAACAGAATTATATTTCACAACAATCTTCACAATTTAATATAGTTGACCAATATAAAATAACGGTAACCACCATAGGTTGAATTCAGAACTAAGGTTGACCTAAACAACCAAGCAACAGGAACTACAACTCAAAGGTTGATATCTCAACCTCGGAAACTGGAACGATTTAATAATTCTATTTATGTTTATTAGGAACAAAACTTTACGAATCAACCCGAATAATATGGTACTCTTATAGTTATACAACACAACTATAGGTTGTTTTGAAGGTTGACATTGAAAAGGTTGACTTCCGGGGATAAGGTTGACTGACTTTTGACAGAAGGTTGACTCAACCTAGCGCATGGCTAATTTGAATAACAAAGGAAACTATCGTACCAAGGATTGGACCTCTGATTTCGGAATATTTCTATCTGCCATGGTTAGAACCTATGATAGGTTGACTGGAACTATGGTTTTAGATTTGCCGGAGCGTTCTGGAATACTGTCTGCACTTGCAGAAAATGAGATTTGTATCTGTGGTAGGTTGATTCTCACGTAGTTTTGTTAACCGATTCAGCCAATCAAAACGCGGCTCTCACAGAACAATGGATAAGTGTGCCGATTCCCGGTAATTTCACGATGCCAGACACAGTTTCGTAGAAAAGACTAGTGGTGGTAGCCCAATATATTGACCAATGAGTGGAGGGAATCCTGTCTATTTTTGTACCGGAAGTAAGAATGACCATTTATTTTGTACTTTTGTGATTGTTTACATGCTTCTCTGCATGAAAAACATCATATCAGGTCTGCTTTTGTAAAATAAAATATTTTTTGGATAATATTTGTACAAAGGGGGATAACTATAAAACACTCCATTTTTTGAATGTGACAAATCGCCACTTTTTATGTAAACAGAGATATTTCTAAAAAAAGCAGGTAAACGTACCCCAATATTTTCACAGTTTACAAAAGGAAACATGGCCTTTCAGATATTTCTGGTTCAGGTATTTTCATTATTGTAGAAGTTACTGAAATCAAGTCTTAGACTAGAAAATGTGATGACCCCCCTTAATTTTTCACTAAAACACCCCCTTTTAGGTCTGTTTTTGGCACTTTTATTGGACTATACTGACTTTTATTGATTCATAGAATAGAGACCATCAATAAGAGTGCAGATTTATCTTTTTATTGATATATAAATGTCCATAGTGCAAGTGATAGCCAGATTTTATTCAGAGCATGTAAATGACATTGCTTTGGTCCAATGACGTCACTTTGAATTACTATGTCCTTCAACCTCAAGTACACAGCAAACAGTAAATAAACAATGGCTGCTCACATGTTTCAACCGCAAAATAAACATGATTCAGGTGGTTACCGGCAATTAAATAGCTTATCTATCATTAAATGAAAAGGTATCAACAATATTTCATTACATACAATCAACCCTCAGGTCAACAAACGTAAAACAAGTGTACAATAATAATCATAGAATTATCGACATCATCGTAAACAAATTTCAATGACATAAATAAAAACTTAAACAGTTAGGATTATTAAATCGTAACAATATTCAACTTGGACCATATCAATTCATTTCCTTGCCCATACAAAATTTTCCCCAGCAGCAAACAACAAAACTTGACATGAAAACGTTTTATTTGTCAGGTTTTTGTGATTTTCTGCATCTCAATGTAGTGTTCTGACTATTGACATGAGAAAGTTGCTTTAGAAACCTGGCAGAAATAAGCATGGATATTCATTGTGTTGTGCTTATGTTCAGGTAGGACTTTTTTATTATTCAATCATTGAATTTCATTCACTTTTAATATTAAATTAGACTTTTAAACTTACAAGGATTTGTTTACAAAAATGTTATGATTTTGTTTTATTATGGAAATGCAAGGAAACATTATACACAGAAATGCTCTAAAAACAAAGCCTGATCAGCATCAACAAAATGCTTGGAAAATTACTTGAATATAAAACATTCAAATGACCTCTGATCTTTTTGAAAGAGTTATGTCCCTTACCCCAGGTCTACTACCTTAAATAAGTTAGTTCTGATATTATCACCCTGACGAACACCAATGTCTGGGTTGATACTCTCTGTGAGTCTATTTCCAATCACAATATTGACTTCATTTTTTGAGTACATATCTTTCAAAATATTGGAAAAAATCCATTTATAGCTAATTTACAGATCATGTAAAAGAGCACAGGATATGTAAGATGGTATCAAATGCTTTTGAAAATCTACAAAACATTTATAAAGTTTTGACCTATTCTGTGTATATTTCTCAATAATAGTACGTAAAACAAACATATGGTCTTCAGTTCTTGCCTTAGGCTGAAAACCAATTTGAGTACAGTCAATGATGTTATTGACATCTATATATTTTTGTAATTTCTCGTTTAACAAAAAACTAAATAACCTAGCAAGACATGACATAATAGCAACACTTTTATAATTAGTGGATCAAGTTGTTCCACCTTTAAAAATTGGTCTTATAAAACTCTTTCTCCATTCTTTTGGGTAGCATCCCTTTGCTAATATTAAATTAAACAATTTGACAATACATGGTAATGTAACGTTACAGCTATATTTTAACATCGCATCTTTTATTTGATCAAGACCTGCTGATTTCTTATTCTTCAAACTTTTTATTCCCGATAAGACTTCTTTTTCCGTAAATCTAAAATCCAAATCAGAGACAATGGTAACCAGAATATCGTGTCCAGAGTTGAGTCCTGATGCAAGCATTTAATCGGTATTTTAATACTGTTTGCATTTTGCCTGGCCTCGGTGAATTGTTGCTTACTATGATTTAAATCACACTTAAAAGCTTGTAACCATAATTTTTTAAAGTCAAAATGTACATTTATTTTATTGCAGTGATTTCAGTGGTTATTTCACTGCTGGTGGAGGCTCTGGGCGAATTTGGTTGGATGACGTTGTATGCACTGGGTCTGAAAGCAGTCTTTCTTATTGTAATCGGCGGTCATGGGGGAGTCATAACTGTGGACACCACGAAGACGTTGGAGTCTCTTGTTTAACTTCTGGTCAGTCCAACCTTGTCCTTATGTTTATTATAAAACATATCTTTAAGTTTCTTGTAGACTTTATATTCAATATTATTTTAAAGACATAGAATCTATCAATTTCGCATTTTTTACATTGAATAAAAAGTAAATAATTATATTAAAAATATACTATGTAAAACTTATCTTTACCAACATAAAAACTCAAATTTTTGCAGCTTTATATAAATTAATTTTATTTTAATTATTAGCGTTGATTAAGTACATGTATTGTCGAGAATAAATATTTACTTTTGGTTTACCGTTATTCACATGACCTTTACTGGGTACTGGAATACTGACAAACGAAATGAAACCAAAAGAGACGAACAGAAAGCGAAATCGGTTAATTAAGAAAACGACTTGTGTAGGGTCAAATCGCTTCTATCAGTTATATTTGTTTACCGGTTTCGCACGTTTTCGTCTCCTTTCCTCTACAGATTTTGGTTGCCTATTTTACTGTTTAAGTATCCTTTTTTATAAGCTCACCTGACACGAAGGTGGGCTATTGTCATCACTTGGCGTTTGTCGTCCGTCCGTCCGTAAACTTTAAAAAAACGTTAACTCCTCTGACACCATAAGTCCAATTGCAACCAAACTTGGTATTGCTGTGCATTAGCATTCGGTGCTTAGAACAGATGTAGAGATTTTTGATTCGTCATAAAACATGGCCACCATGGCTAAAAAAACATAGGGGTAAAATGCATTTTTTTTTAGAATAACTCAAAAACGGCTACAGATACCAAAATTCTGGCAATGGCTAAAAGTGATCAGCACCTCAAGATCTACCTACCCTGAAAGTTTGAAGAAAATCCAACAACCCATGTAAGGTATGAGTTATTGCCCTTTTTGTGGATTTTTTTGCAAATTTTACACCTGCCCAGTCAGCATGCTAATGTTGGGCCAACTTTGGCAATTGGTCGGCAGGTTGGCAATATGTTAGGGTTGGCAAAACAACGTTGGGCCAACATTGGCACTATGTAGTAGTATAAAATTGATGGTCAGGTTTTAAAATTATTTCCTTACACCTTTCAAAAGAAATATTGAATAAAGTTGGATCAAATTATAAAATAATGACATAGTTCTCGTTTATTATACTTTTTAAGCAAAAATATTGTCCAACGTTGGGCCAACGTAGGCCCAACATTGGATCATAAAATTAAATCAGAATACTCTACCATTAATGATTGAAGATTTGAATAGTTCTGTTCATAGTGTTTATGGATAAAGAACCGGACACTGCTTTATTACTGTTTGGAAAATCCTGAATGACTACGTTGGCCCAATGTTGGCCTAACGTTGGTCATGCGTTGGACAAAGAAAGAGTCTTAATTCACATTTTTGAACAAAAATTTTGAAATCCTTATACATGTAACATCGGTTATATAAATTTCAAAATTAAATAATTTCACATTTTTTATTTAAAGCATTCGTTTCTGATTTTTTTTATTTTCTTCTGTATACTATGTTGGCCCAATGTTGGTCCAATGTTGGCTTACCATGAATATTTTGGAGAGAAAAAACTCGTTATTTTAATATGAGAAAAATATATTTTGAAAATTTAGCATTCCACACTAAATCGTTTATATGTATTGCCTACAATACAAAACATTGTACATAGTTTTCTAAAGATAATTATCTGATGAAAATTAAGGTCAGCATTATTCCCCGGATAAACTGATACACACAGCATGCAATCTCTGATAAGACGATGATAATTTGATAGATAAGAACAAACAGATGGTCATTCCACACAACACATTATCTTAACTGCCAGTTGTCATAGTAACTAGCTATCGGATGTAGTTCAGAATTATTGTTAACAATTTTACGAGTTGAGAAAAGACATGTAAGTTTTGATTTTATATTTATTATATGTAACCTAAATTTAAAAGTGAGATATAATTTTAAATTAACTGTCGTTTTAATTCATTAACATTTATTTGTGTATTACACATTTATAATACTTTGTTACTTAAGTTTAGGACTTTGATCCATATACTTTTTAATAAAACTGCAACGCACGTTTAACTTTATCATTAATCACTGATTTAATAATGGTCAATAATCATGCACTTAAATTAGTATATTTGAAGATTTTTTTATACCTAAAATTGTGATTAGTTTTATATAGTGCTAATGAAGGCCAGAATTTGAAACAGTGTTCATTATATGTATAACTGTTTTAATGTTTTACTTCAATTGGATGACTTTTTTTCTTAATTCCTGTATGTCTCGGCAAAATCTACTTCATATTGAATAAAATGTTTAAAACAGACAACGAAACTTTGAATGAAAATAAAATAAAATTTGTTGTTTGCTTGTAAAATGCGAACTTTATAAAAAAAAATCTTACCATTATTTAACATCGAGTCTTATCATTTAAAAATACATTTCAGATACAGATCTTGGAGAAGGGTATATATTGGATCAACAGAAAGACGTCAATGAACTAGTATTATTCCAATAAATATATTATAAAGTTGGCCAACATAATGCCAACGTATAGCCAACGGTTGGCCAACATATCGCCAACGGTTGGCCATCATAATGCCAACATATTACCATCGATGGGCCAACATTGGGCCAACGTAGTACTGTAAATTATACAACGTTGGGCCAACGTTATGCCAACATGTTGGGCCTACGTTGGCCCAACTTGCACTTATACGTTGGGCCAACGTAGTTTTACAACATAGGGCCAACGTAACGTGATACGTTGGGCCAACGATGGGCCAACATTTACTTGCTGACTGGGTGTTTAGCTCATTATCTTGAAAAATATACTAGATATTTGAGAAATTTAAATTGCATATTGTTAGGCGCATCAAGATCTGCAAAATATGTAATTGAGTCAACGCTGTAGGACCTTTCCTTTTAAGAGTAATTGCCCTTAGAACGTCAAAATTGAGCATTTTAACAGCATTTCCTCATTACATTGAAAACGATAAATCCTATGACACTTTAAGTCCAATTAAAACAAACTTGATATAGTTGTTTATTAGCATTAGGTGTATAGATGATGTGGGGATTTTTGATTGGTTGTAAAACATGGCCAATGTGCATAAAAATAGAACATAGGGGTAAATGTCAGTTTTTGCAAATAACTCTAAAACTGTGACAGATTTTAAAATTTTGATTGGAACAAAAGTGATCAGCACCTCAAGATTTACCAGCTCTGAAATTTTGAAGAAAATCCAACAATCCATGTAGGAGTTATTGCCCTTTTTGTGGATTTTTTGTAAATTTTGCACCTGTTTAGCTCAATATCTTGAAAACTATACAAGATTTTGAGAAATTTAAATTGCATATTGTTAAGCGCATCAAGATCTACAAAATATGTAATAGAGTCAACGTTGTAGGACATTTTCTTTGAGGAGTTATTGCCCTTAGAGCGTCCAAATTGAGCATTTAAAAAGCATTTCCTCATTACATTGAAAACGTTAACTCCTCTGACACTTTAAGTCCAATTGGAACCAAACTTTGTATTATTGTTGATTAGCATTAGGTGAATAGAACTGATGTGGGAATTTTTGATTGGTTGTAAAACATGGCCGCTGTGGCTAAAAATAGAACATTAGGTTAAACTGCATTATTTTGCTAATAACTACTACTATATACTATACTCTTTATTCTGATAAAACCGATGTAGAAACAAAGGTATGCAGAAAAACAAATTATATAAACTCAAAAAGGGTGACATATTTTTAGATTTTGATTGAGAACAAAAGTGATCAGCACCTTAAGATTCACCATGTTGTCAGATGACCCCCTTATTAATCTTATGACCCTTTCAACGTCAAATAGATTTTGCCTAATAACCTTTACTTCAAGCTCATATGTCAGGTGAGCGATTCAGGCTCCTGTGAGCCTCTTGTTTATTTTGTTTTCGTTCCGTTTCGTTTGTTTTTTTGTTTTTTTTAAGTTTCTCAGTTTACCGTACCCATACGTATTTACATTTTATAATAAGTTTATCCTTTTTTTGACACTGTTCTTTATTCTGCAGTTTTTCTCTCGAAAAGAACACTTTCTAGTAGGTTTTTTGAAAACTTTACAGTTTCGTCAAAGGTTTAACATTGTATTCTTCAAACAGTGTGAAATTCATTATTTTTTAAAACATTGTCAAAATGATAGGTTCTATGTCTTTAAAGAAGTTCCAATAAGGCTATAGTACTGTAATAGAATATTGTTCATCCGTAAAGGCCAGGAAAAATTGGTTGTCATAAAACCAACACACAGAACGTGAACAAAATATTATTACAACCGAATCATAATCAACAAAGTGAACTCAGGTCCAATTTGGAATGAACTCATTGCTCCTGGAAATTAATCAGTCAGTTTTTGCTATTGCTCACACGCCACGTTACCAACAGTGAATTTAGTGTTGACCGAACCCGTTAAAGGTCGACAATACTAAACGTCTATGTGAAACCAACATCTGTGCGAATCTTAGCGATGGAAATCAAGTATTTGTCTACGTCAACTCTATGTCCTGTGTAAAACTTCTCTAAAGATGACATCAACCGGAGACAAAATAATACCGTGTAAGCAATTTGCATGACAGACATTATGCTCTATAAAGGCAATGACAATATTGCCACACAAATTCTTGAATCAAAGCGCTAAAGCATTACAGGCCAAACGAAAGAAGAAAAGGTACCAGTTGGGCATCCTAAAGTGTCAAAGTCCTAAAGGGCAGATACAAAACCAGTTAACACAATCAAGGACAGAACGAAAAGCAGACAACACATAAAAGACGGAAACATAAAAACCACTGAATATCATTCGACAACGCAAACTCCAGTCGTAATGAGAGTGAACTCAGGAAGCCGTTCCTGCCTGCTATAGCACACCCGTGGAACATATCTTTTTGTGAGCGAAGAAAGGATGGTCATGTAGATGTTGTCAAAATTAATGAACACAGTTGCACATGAATTAAAGGTATCATGTCGAGTATTGTGTTTAAAAGGTAACGATTGAAACACCCTTTCGATTGAAATACACGTCCCATCGATGTGTATTGTGTGTTGAATTTCAAACAAGAACAAGAAAGAATTCTTACATTGACGTTTGTTATATATCTAATATCTAAGTTTTAGTGATTGGAATAAAATTCAAATATATATAATTTAATATTCTACCAGTTAGAGGGGGTTGGAGTTCGTGGTATTCGTGGTCGGGTTGTTCTAAGACGTGTGGATCAGGCTACAGAACGAGATACAGGAAATGTAACAGTCCTCCGCCAACGTCCAGCTCTTTCTACTGTAGTGGAAATTCTGTTAGTACTCAACACTGTAACACACAGGCTTGTTCAGGTAAAAACCAACAACATAATTTAAACATCAGCTATTAGATATAGTGATAAGGACCCTACTTGACCGATGATATGAATAAACTTATTTATTTAAAAAAAAAATAAAGTGATTAATCAAAAAGCACAACAACATAGACATTCATAAGTAGCATTTACTGTCACGAGTATTTTTCGATCAATAATTTTCACTGTATGGAAAGAGCGAAAGGGAAAAACGGTTGATTTCTGTGCCCCGGTGTAGTTTACTCTTGTGTCATTGTGGTATTGTGGGTAAAACAGACGATTGTAAACATCCGAAAGACGAAAATATGTCATTTAGGTAAGAAAAATAGATATACTAGTGTTGTTAAGGTTCATTTTTAGTTTCTTACTTGTCACGCTATTGTTTTCTAACCAGTTTTCAACCAATAGATAAATAACTTTAGAAACATCGCAATGAAAAAACAAAAAGTTAAAATGTTGGAAATCGAATAATTCCATGGCACATCTGTGAGCAATTAGTAAGTGTAGATATACTTTATAATTCTTAAGAACATATTCTACTGTCGAAGATTAGTAATAGTCTTCTCAAGTGATGTTACAGTGGTGTTTAACTTATGAGGCGAATGTTTATTGTGTGCCCTGCTGCTGTTAAGTTCTGTGCACGCTGTAGTTTATTTGAGAACAGTTTTTAAAGTAGCGAAAGTTTATTTATGTGTTTTGATAAAACTTATCAAAATAGAAAAAGCCTTTTATTTATAGAAAAGCTCATTTCTAAGTGGCAGTTTGCGTTTTCAATCCTTATTTTAAGAATATCTCATGAAAGGTTAACAAAAAACCTACAATAGATAACTGATTTGTTGTTTGTAAACACTCAATAAAATGGGTTGAAGAAATGCTGTCGTTTATTTCCGAGTTTACGAATGTTGATTTCTGTGCTGCAAAAATTGTTGTAGTTTATTTCTGTGCTATTTATTTTTATTATTTGATGTAATAATATGAATGTGCTTCAAATTAAGGCTAGAAGCACTGATGGAAAGAGTTTTTTTTTCAATTTCAGAAATCTAAAATGGATTAATTTAAATGCAAATATTGTGAATTTTCTTCTGGCATATTCGACGATACTATTTTGCATTTTGTCCACAAACATCCCAAGGAAAAAGTAAATATTTGTCACCCGTTGCAACGCGACGGAGGGACATGGTAATCGGGTCTTTGTCAGTCCGTCCGTGCATCCGTCACACTTTTGTGAGCGCAACTCCTCTGAGACCGCTCAACAGATTTTGATGAAATTTTGTAGGATTGTTCGTCATGATATGTAGTTGTTCATATCACACCGCCATTATGATTCATTTTAGGTCATAGGAACACTTTGTGAGCTCTACTACTCTGAAACCGCTCAACGGATTCTGAAGAAATTTTGTAGGATTGTTTGTCATGATATGTAGTTGATCCTTTCCCAATGCAATTTTAATTCTTCAAATTTTAGTTAATTTTAAACTTTAATACGGCGGCGGGGGATATTGGCTACCTGTAGCAATCTTTTAAATTAGCGTGGATGAGAAAAAGAACAAGTTTAAACATTTAAGATTTGATTCTAAACCAGAAGATGCTATTTTAAATGGACAAAACATATTACCAGATGAAAAAAAATTACAATAACCTTTTTTGACTTCGATGATGTTTTGGAACCCCCATTGTCTATTGAAGTTGGGTATACAACTGCTAGTTTTATTGTGCGGAAATATTATTTTGAAATGTTATCATAAACAAATCGACTACTGTAAACCAGGAAATTTTCGAGACAGTTTTATTTTGCGATTTTCGCGCTGTCATTGCTGCACCTAAATTGAAAAAATGCACGGCAAGAAATGTGTCCTCCATTGTAGTCTAAATGGACAATAAGATTATGGTGCAATTTTAAAACTGTGTGAACTATAGCTCAGTATTCTACCAGGAAAAGCATAGATGGTGCCAAAAAAATATCCCAGGTTTACAGAATACAAAAAAATATTCAATACATGTATGAATATAGATTTTAGAGGACGACCATTTGATTTTGAAGGGGGGGGGGGGGGCTGGCAGTTTTTGTAAATAAATATTCTGGCCTGGAAAAAGTTGGAAATAAATAATCTGGCCTCAGTTTGCAAGAAAATCAATAATCTGTCCCAAGATCCTAATGCTCAATTAAGTTATTGTATGCAGAAAATAAATATTCTTGTCGGGTAGGGGCGAAAAATAAATATTTTTGCCCGCAAAATTTTGAAAATAAATAATCTGTCTCGACCGCAACTGCCAGGCCCCCCCCTCAGAATCAAATGGTTGTCCCCTTATCACAAATAGATTTTGTCGTGCTTTGTTTAAAAGAGCTTACTAGTAGTATATTATTTCTGTAAATTATAGAATAAGTAAAACATTAAATGGTTTAGACAGGAATTGTAATTGAACACTTGTTTTAAAATGATCCTGGTTTGGAGTTAGAATTAAAGTTACATTTCCATTATTTGATCTGATTTTCTATGGCCAAGTTTTTATAGCTCAGAACGAAACATTCGCAACCACACAAATAAACTTCCGCAGGCTCTGAAATATACATTCGCATGTAGAAAATCAGCACAGAAATATACATTCGCGCTGCAAAATTTTAACACTTACTTTTATTTCATCGATCTGTCTAGAACCTTTGCATTATTAAACTTTATTTATCAACAATAAAATTCTATATATACTTAACTACACAATGAACACTTTTTGTTCAATTTATTTTCATCTGCAGGTGTTTTATTGGTGTAATTTGTCAAAAAAACGTGTTTTATTTATAAATTTATGACTTTTTGTGATAAAAAATAGCTTATGACATAAAAATGCAAGTAAAACTTGAATTAACTAGATCGTTACTATCTAATGTTGAAATCACCGATGCTGCAAGATATGTAGTTATTCAATAATTAAGTAAATAGGCAGAAAAAACAGACGACTTCATTTTGCGCACAGCAATAAACTACATCGGGGCACAGAAATCAACCGTTTTTCCCTTTCGCTCTTTCCATACAGTGATTTTGGTTTTTGACCTTCCAATGGTTTGATTTAAATGATGCTGACGAGGCGTTACTCCTTGAAATATGCATATACAGCATACCCAAATTACCCGTATTAAATCCGTTTTGGTATTTATATTTTGAAACTGCTAGGTCGATAACCGCTGCTGGTGGACCAGAGTACCCCGAGAGTTATCAAAAGCCTGGTCGTCAGACTTGTTGGACACGAATTGACCAATACATTGTAATAATTTATTGTCGATGTTTTGCGATCTAATTTAATTTCTGCATGTTAAAATTCTGAATTGTTTAAAACACCAGGATTCTTTCCTTGTGCTGCAAATTGTCGATATCCTTGGTGCTTGGTTTGGCTACCTGTTCGATCTTATTCTGGTTTTGAGTACTTTTCGATCAATAATTTTGGTTTTTGACCTAATGTCTTGATTTTAAAACTGCTGATGAGAGGATACTCCTTGAAATATGCAAATACAGCATAACCAGATTAACTGTTTTGGTAATTGATGATCGCACCAAAACGAGAGTGAAATAAGGATTCCCAAAAAAGGAACCCTTATTTTGATATGCTTTTCATTTTTACCAGTTAGAGGAGGATGGAGTTCGTGGTATTCGTGGTCGGGTTGTTCTAAAACATGTGGGTCAGGCTATAGAACGAGATACAGGAAATGTAACAATCCTACACCATCGTCCAGCTCTTACTACTGTAGTGGAACCTCTGTCAGTGGTGAACCGTGTAGTACACAGCATTGTCCAGGTACTCCATACATTAATTGCTGACTTCTGTTCGGTTGATTTTGTGTTATCTATGTTTTGTGTTTCTTCGTGCTAGTCTTGGTCGCATTTACTGGCTTTATCGTTGTTCTTTCGGACTTGTGACATTTGAATGCCCTGTAGGTGCCTCATTTACTGATTGAATTTGGAAAAAAAACGAAATTTGGGATTTATAGATTTATTTAACAACTGCTTAAAAAAATAAAAAAGAGACATCCAATTAAAATTTGTAATAGTAAGTCATGTTTTGCTTTCCTAAAAAATATTTCACCATGTTGACAACTTATATAAAGCAATGATAAAAACATTAAAACAAACTCATTAACTGCCAGTAAGGGTAGAACAAAGACTTTGTCGGAGTTTCTTTAGCTCTCAAAACTGTTTTTTAAAGTAAATGGTAACTGGGGATCGTGGTCTTTGTGGACGGACTGTAATGCTACTTGTGGCGATGGTCACAGAATAAGAAACAGGAAATGTGACAACCCGGGCGCAAAATATGGAGGAACTAACTGTATTGGAATATCAAGTGAATCGACAAAATGTACAGGGATTCTGTGTCCAGGTATTTCAAACAACAATTTGATTTCAATACCAACTCGAGGGGCATACCATCAAGACATAAAAAACAACATATCCTAGATATGTATATACATGTATATATACACACTTATAGGATTGTCAGTTTAACACACATGGCAAATATCGAAATTTACAATTTCATTGACACTGAATTAGTGCTGTGCATGTTGGAAGAAAACACGTTTTGCAAGACTAATAAAATATTTATAAACTAGAATAGTTTTAACACCGTTTTTTCCAAACATCATATGTACATGACATAAAAAAGAAAACAGAAAAACATCAATTATCAGTAAAAAAAAAACAACAATTTTGATTATTTTCAGTGGACGGAAACTGGACCAACTGGTCCACATGGACTTCCTGTAGTCAGACATGTGGTTTAGGGTACCAGACAAGGACCCGGAAGTGTAGCAATCCTCCATCGTCACATGGTGGACTTGATTGTAAGGGAGATAATTATCAAGCAAATGATTGTTTAGATAGGAATTGCCCAGGTAAAATTATTATGTATTTTAGTTGATTAATAAATATATAGACAGATCTGCAGGTCAAATACCAACTTTTAAAATTATTTTCCAAATGGTTAAAACATTACCTCAACATTTACCTCAGATTTGATTAACGATTGTCCGCCACTTTCATTTTTTTAAATAATAATTGTATTTATTGTGAACAAATAACATATCAACTTGTATTTGAGAAAGGATAATTTTACGAAAACCAACTTTATTCAAAACAAACTGTTGAAATTTAAATTTAACACTACTTTCAGTAAACGGTGGATGGAGTATCTGGCAGAGTTGGGAAGAGTGTAGTGCAACATGTGGTGACGGTGAACGTATCCGGAAACGGAACTGTGATAACCCGGCTCCGCTCTATGATGGACTACAGTGCGAGGGAATTACCCAGGAGACATCAAACTGTTCTACTAAACAATGTCCAGGTATTCACGTAGCTGAAGAAAGATACTACTAAAATAACGAAGCGTTTTTTGTTAGCCGGGTTGCATCCTAAACAACAAATGTAACGACTAAGCTTCATATATCAAAAATAGGGGATGGTTGTGCCCTTTGAAAATTTTATTAGCACATATGCAATTATGCCTGTAGTTTGCTAATTAACCTAATTAATTGATCCGGAAACGGTATAGCCGTCATCGTTCCGGAATTACACTCCGACGGTCATACTTTAAAGCGATAGGAAGCGTCCGAGCAGGTATTTGACGCTCGAGACTAAAAAGTTTATTCTTATCTGAAAATGAAAAAGAATGGGTTACATGTATAAATTAATTGTTACAGAATTATTAAATCAATCGATATATGACAATAATGAACCTAAAAAAATACTAAAAAAATAGAAGTACCTGTACATGTAGAGGAAAAATAAAAAAAGAAATCTCATCGCCATGATATAAGATCTATATTGTTCATCAGGCAACAAATTAATTTAGGTAGAATTCGTTTAATTTACACGAGGGGGCGGACGGGGGGTACGGGGGTTGAGGAGGCGGGGAGCAGGTGTAGAAGGGGCGGGGAGCGGGGTAGAGGGGGCGGGGAACGGGGGTGGAAGGGGCGGGGATCGGGGGTACAGGGGTGGACACATGTAGAGGTAAAATAAAAAAGAAATCTCATCGCCATGATTTAAGATCTATATTGTTCATCATGCAACAAATTAATTTAGGTAAAATTTGTTTAATTTACACGAGGGGGCGGACAGGGGGTACGGGGGTTGAGGAGGCGGGGAGCAGGTGTAGAAGGGGTGGGGAGCTGGGGTAGAGGGGGCAGGGAACGGGGGTGGAAGGGGCGGGGATCGGGGGTACAGGGGCGGACACATGTAGAGGAGAAATAAAAAAAGAAATATCATCACCATGATATAAGATCTATATTGTTCATCACGCAACAAATTAATTTAGGTAGAATTCGTTTAATTTACACGAGGGGGCGGACAGGGGGTACGGGGGTTGAGGAGGCGGGGAGCAGGTGTTGAAGGGGCGGGGAGCTGGGGTAGAGGGGGCAGTGAACGGGGGTGGAAGGGGCGGGGATCGGGGGTACAGGGGCGGACACATGTAGAGGAAAAATAAAAAAAGAAATCTCATCGCCATGATATAAGAACTATATTGTTCATCACGCAACAAATTAATGTAGGTAGAATTTGTTTAATTTACACGAGGGGGCGCACGGGGGGTACGGGGGTTGAGGAGGCGGGGAGCAGGTGTAGAAGGGGCGGGGAGCGGGGGTAGAGGGGGAACGGGGGTGGAAGGGGCGGGGATCGGGGGTACAGGGGCGGACACATGTAGAGGAAAAATAAAAAAAGAAATCTCATCACCATGATATAAGATCTATATTGTTCATCACGCAACAAATTAATTTAGGTACAATTTGTTTAATTTACACTAGGGGGCGGACAGGGGGTACGGGGGTTGAGGAGGCGGGGAGCAGGTGTAGAAGGGGCGGGGAGCCAGGCGCGGATTTAGAGGGGGCGTGAGGGGCGTGCGCCTCCCCTAAAACTTGCAAAAATTATATTTTTATGCATAAAATCCACGTAAAAACACTAAAAAAAATTCGCGCCTCGCTCCGCTCGCCGAACAAAAAGGTTCACGCCCCCCTAAACTAAAATCCTGGATCCGCCCCTGGGAGCGGGGGTAGAGGGGCGGGGAACGGGGGTGGAAGGGGCGGGGATCGGGGGAACAGGGGCGGACAACGGGGACGGGGGTAACGGGGTTGAAGTGGCGGGAAGCGGGGGTGGAAGGGGCGGGGAGCGGAGGTGGAGGGGGCGGGGAGCAGGGTTGGAGGGGACAGGGAGTGGAAGAAGAGACCCCCCTGTCCATCCCATCTTACATGTGGGGTAACACACAATAAAAGATTTTAATAGAAAATAATGAGATGTGAAATAAGTGTACGCGACATAGCTCATAACAAGCAGTAATTTAGAAAAAACACAATGAAAAACTGCCAGTAACAAAAAACTTTTAGAGTTAAATAATACTGTAGAACCTTTAATTTGCGATTAGCACAACCATGTAAGATCCCGCAAATGCAATGTTTTATTGTGTGGTATATTTTGTAAAGCAACCAACGATTGATTTTCCCGCGAATTCGCGGGTTTTTCCCGGTTACCTATATTTTTGGGGTCATTTTTCTTCTTTATTCTAAATTTCGCCCAAAACAAATTGGGAAAACAAAAATATTCTCTGAATAATAGTAAATGACCACAAAAATGAAATAAACAAACCCTTCAAACGTTACAGTTTACTGCTTCCATTAGCACTTCCAACGCATATATGATTTTAATTATACGGACCTAAAGATTCAATTATCTACTTTTAGTTGACGGAAACTGGTCTTACTGGTCACCGTGGACTTCCTGTAGTCAGACATGTGGTATGGGGTACCAGACAAGGACCCGTTTGTGTAGCAATCCTTCACCATCACATGGCGGACTTTACTGTCAGGGGGATATTTACGAAATCACAAATTGTTCAGACAGATACTGTCCAGGTTAATATTTCAATATTTTAAACGATTTTTAAGTTGATAAAGTAATTTTCTGACAATACTATTTCATAAATGAACAAAAAAAACTAGTGTTGACTGTTATTTGAATTCCCAACACAAAAAATATCTCCCAAAAGTACGCACATTGTCATTCTGCCTAATGTTTGACATCATTGTCTATTTCACCAGCATATAAACCCCTATCTACCAAGTTACTTTGAGATTGAATCCTTTTATACAAATTGCTCATTTTAGGACCTGAAATATCACATTTTCGTTAATAACTCAAAAATCGTAAAGATCGCTTCAGGGTTTCTTTATATAAATATAGCTACTTTTGCTCTATTAACCTACAAAATTTCAGATCCCTACGTACCTAGGTTACCGAAGTATTTAGAATAGCTTAAATTGGGATCTTTTTCCTGTTTCCATGAAAACGGTGGCCATTTTTAAACTTCTGATTTTCGCATGCACGCCTAAAGACGTACACTCTATCACCAACCAAAATTTCATAAGGATTCATTTAGTAGTATTTAAGAATCCGTCCGTTCGTGACAGGAAGAATTTTTTAAATCTCGACAGTAAAACAATATACTTCCCAAACATAGTTTTTGGAGATAGAATCAATTTTTCGTATACGACTATCGACTAAACAACACCCGATTCAAACTAATATAAATCTTAAGGTTTGAATTTAACATATTTTTCAGTGAACGGCGGCTGGGGGATGTGGCAGGCCTGGGAAGAGTGTAGTTCAACCTGTGGTGACGGGGAACGTGTCCGGGGACGGATTTGTGATAATCCGGCTCCACTGTACGGTGGACTGCAGTGCATGGGAATTACACATGAGACATCAAATTGTTCAACTAAACAATGCCCAGGTATTCATGTAGTTATGGAAAGGCTGGTTTTAGACTTAGTTTCTTTCGTCATTTTTGTTTCTAAATCTTTTTGTTTTCCAATAGATTTGAAATGCTACTATTTAAAAAAAAATAAATGATTTTCTTTGAAAAACAATAAATGACCCTAATGCCACTACAAATCGAATTGTCGTTCGTCGAATTTTTTTGGCAAAAACAGGTGCGCTGAACGTTTATGTTGAGATTTTTGTCAAAAAATCGTCGTTCATAGGAAGGATGATTTTCATCACGAAAGCGGCAATTTATTTTTGGCTAACTAAATTAAAATCGTTTTTTAATCAAGCCAGCACTGAAATCATAGACATCTCTTTAGAGTATTTTAGATATATTTCTAGTTTATCATGACTATTACTATCATTTGCAACACATCGTTTGATTTTAAATGACTGAGGATGTAATCTAATGACATAAAAACTGTATACATGAAATAAAATGTGTGAAATTTCAAAAGCATTTTGTGCTTAAACATTTGCTATTGCTATTTGACATAGACCAAGAGATTCTTATTTCCAGGTATTTGTTTCTTGACGACAGTTTGAAAACTCGGAGATTCCGACTAACGAGGAATCGAATATAAGTTGCTTAAAACTGTCATGTTTGTCTAGAAAGAAATGAACCCTTTATAACTTCTTATACCGTTTTCATTTACAGCTTCCACGGAACATATAATTGTCATTGTACTAACGACAAATTATCTTTATTTAAGTGGACGGTGGCTGGAAAGACTGGTCTCCGTGGACTTCCTGTAGTCAGACATGTGGTCTTGGGTACCAGACAAGGACCCGTATGTGTAGCAATCCTTCACCATCACATGGCGGAATTAACTGTCAGGGGGATATTTACGAAATCACTAACTGTTCAGATGGATACTGTCGAGGTAAAAATGAAGTTATTTCCTGTCTTAACTATTCACGAATAAATACATTAGAATAACTAAAAATTACATATTAACGATAATCAATTTAACGATATCCAATCCAAATTTAAGCGAACTGATGAAGTCTAAATTTTATACTTTTTTCAGTAAACGGCGGCTGGGGGATGTGGCAGGCCTGGGAAGAGTGTAGTACAACGTGCGGTGACGGGGAACGTATCCGAAGACGGAACTGTAATAATCCGGTTCCAGATTACGGTGGATCCCAATGCAAGGGAATCAATAGGGAGAAATCAAATTGTTCTACAAAACAATGCCCAGGTTCTTAATATGTTCATAAAAATAAGTTTGTAGAAAAATCTTTGCTATTTTGACAAGATGAGAGTGCATTCGTTTCTTTTAAACCTCTCGGGTACACTTTATTTTATAAGGTTTGCAAATGAATGCGAGAAAAATTAAAAGGATTAAATAATATCAAAACTGTCAAACATGCGTGAAAGAAGCGAAAAGGCACCTGTGAGACATTTTAGAGTCAAAAGTCTGAAAGGGCAACGACAAAACCAGTAAACACGAGCAAGAAAAGCACAAATGCATACATAAAATAAATAAACAGGAAAGAAATCAACAAATGCGAACACAAGTGGTAACTAAAAAAATAGCTCGGTTGCTCCGGAAGATTGAGCGTTTCCAGTCTGCATACCTCTAAAACAACTGACTGAGACGCTAATCATGCATTTCAGTGGACGGTGCCTGGACCAACTGGTCCACTTGGACTTCCTGTAGTCAGACGTGTGGTTTAGGATACCAGACAAAAACTCGGAATTGTAGCAATCCACCACCGTCATCTGGTGGACTTTACTGTAAGGGAGATTATTATGAAATAACTCATTGTTCAGAACAGCATTGCCCAGGTAAAATTATTTAGTAATCTTAAATGATTTTAATAATTTATGTCAGCGCTGGTGCTTTAAAAAGCAAAGCATTAAAACGTTTGATGGAAAATATTCATTCTAAGTCATTTTCATCATGTAATAGCATTAAAACGTTTGACGGAAAATATTCATTATATGTCATTTTCATCATGTAATACATGTAGCATTAAAACGTTTGATGGAAAATATTTATTCTAAGTCATTTTCATCATGTAATAGCATTAAAACGTTTGATTTCTCTACATTATATACTTCAATTCCACATTCACAATTAAAATCTCGTTTGGCACAGCTGATTAAACGTAGCTTTATCAAAAAGAACGGAAAACGCAGGTACAAGTATTTGGTAGTCGGTTATAAAAAGACTTACTTTGTCATCCAAGAGTCTAGCAAGAAAAACAAATTTACAGAAGATCAAATAATAGAAATGCTCAACTTTCTAATCGACAACATATTTGTACAGTTTGGTGGACGTGTTTTTCAGCAAACAATAGGTATCCCAATAGCCACAAATTGTGCACCATTGCTTGCCAATTTGTTTCTTGATTCATATGAAGCAGACTTCTTACAATCACTTCTAGACAAAAAGGACCGCAAACTTGCTTTATCCTTCAATCTCACATTTCGTTATATTGATGATGTCCTTTCACTAAACAATCCTCGATTTGGTGACTATTTACATCTAATATATCCGAAGGAACTTGAGATAAAGGACAATACAGATTCTAGGAGGTCTGCTTCATATTTGGATCTATTTCTCGAAATTGACACACAAGGAAGGCTTTGTACAAAGCTTTATGACAAACGTGATGACTTCAACTTTCCAATAGTTAACTTTCCCTTTCTGTGTAGCAACATTCCGTCCGCTCCAGCATATGGAGTTTAAGTATCACAATTGATTCGTTATTCCAGAGCATGTGGGGAGTACAACGACTTTGTTGATAGAGCTACACGGCTGACAAGCAAATTGTTAACTCAGGGGTACGTTGCTCCCAGGTTGTTGTCATCACTCAAGAAATTTTACGGACGACATCATGTGCTTGTTTACAAATACGGGATTTCTATCTCTCAAATGAGCACAGATGTTGGTTTGACATAGAGTTTTGTAATGTCATCCTTTTCCGGATTTGACCAACACTTAATCGATCTTTGGCAACGTGACAGGTGTGCTATAGCAAGCAGGAACTGCTTACTCTTCCGGAGCACCTGAGTTCACTCTCGTTTCGACTTGAGGTCACGTTGCTGAATGCGGTTTTGTTGTTATGTGTGTGTGTGTGTTTTATGTTGTTATGTGGTTTGTTTTGTTGTGATGAGTTTTTGTCTGCCGGTTTTGTCTTACCCCTTTGGTACACCTTTGCTTCTATCTGAAACGGCTGTTATATGTCAACAAAAGCTAGACCTAGCTGACCAAACACCCATCATCATATACAGTACTTGAACCGATCAATGCAACAGATTTTGCGATCCGTCACGCGTCATCAATCAGTCACCAATCAGTCATCGATCCGGTCTCAATCATTCACCGATCTGTCATCAATCAGTCACCAATTCGTCATCGATCAGTCACCAATCCGTCCGATCCTATCCGTCAAATGCATCCCATGATGCAATTTACCAATCCGTCACGCGTCAATTCAATCTAAAATACGGAATTTTTAAGTTCGTTTCGCTTACTGTATCACGTGACTCTTTGATCGAATGCATAAAATCTTTGAATAAAATAGAAATTTATATAAATAAATGTAAAACGTGTTTTATATCAATAATTAAACATAGAATATTAAAAAGCACAGCCGAATCGTGCTTAAATAAATATTAAAGTCCAACTTAAATGTAAAGACATAACACATTTCTGTTTTAAAATGCGAAAATTCATACGATTTTTTATGTCAAATCAGGAACATTAAATAAAATGTTCCTGGTCAAACATATTATATTTTAAAATAACTCATTTAAAATCTTGTCATAAAGTTATTTTGAAAACAATTGTTTTGTGCTTGTTATAAAACCATCATATAATATTAGGCTCAAACATCAGATTTTTAATTTCTTATACATTTGTAGCTTGCATAAGAAATGTTTGGTCTTAACAATTCTATAATGGAAATAAATTGTCCTTATAATCTCTTAAAAATGGTTAAATATGAACCTTATTTTAAAAGTTAAAAATATGAAGTTATTCAAGTTGTCAAAATATTACAGCATTTATGTGTAAAATCTGATGAAAATAGTTGTTTCACAAACAATTTCATGTAAACTTTATTCAACCGTCATATAATTTTATGCTCAAATAGAAGATTTTACTATAGTTTCATATATTTTACATAAGAAATTTGCAAATGTGACCTATTTTCCTTTGCGAACAAATTTTCTTCATAATCTCTTAACTTTATAAACCTTATTTTTTAAGTCAGCAATATGTAGTTATGCAACTTTTCAAGTTGTCTTAGCATTAATGTGTCAAACCTGATGTAAAAAGTTGTTTCGCAAACATTTTCTTAGCAATTTTATTAAACCGTCATATAATTTTATGCTCAAATAGAAGATTTTACTATAGTTTCATATATTTTACATAAGAAATTTGCAAATGTGATCTATATTCCTTTGCTAACAAATTTTCTTCATAATCTCTTAACTTTATGAACCTTATTTTTTAAGTCAGCAATATGTAGTTATGCAACTTTTCAACTTATCTTAGCATTAATGTGTCAAACCTGATGAAAAAAGTTGATTCGCAAACATTTTCTTGTCAATTTTATTAAACCGTCATATAATTTTATGCTCAAATATAAGATTTTACTAAAGTTTTATATATTTTACATAAGAAATTTGCAAATGTGATCTATATTCCTATGCGAACAAATTTAACACAGTGAATTAAAAAAAAAAATAAAATTTACTAGATTATTGATATCTCCTGAATTTTTTGTTCTTAGTTATATGTTACAAATTGTTGAAATAATTGTTCTAAGCAGAACCTTTTTACATTTTAAAGATTTTTTCAGCACAGTTTCTGTTTTTGTATTTAAAAATCACAAATAAAATAAAATTATATTAGTGTTATTTGTATAGAAGAAAAGAATACGAACTTTGCCTAGTTAGTTTAAAGGCTTTAGGGACACCTCGTCCATACTATGACTTCGGCCACGGACACATCGTCCATAGACACGTCGGTCCTAGCATATTTATTGCTGTAATTTCTTTCTTCTTGTTACTTTACACATTTAGTAATCTTGTACTTATAATTATACTCAAAATACCTTTCCACCACCGGCTCTTGGGGTTCAAACTCCACAGATATGTTGAATGAGTGATCTGGTTCAGGTTGTGGCTCAGGCTCTGGTTCAGGTTGTGGCTCAGGCTCTGGTTCAGGTTCTGCGTCTGCTAACTACAAAATAATATAAAGTTCAAAGAAACTTTGGAAAACCCCTGTACCAGTTTAAATATATAAGCAAATATATATAATAAAAGTTTTTATTTTCAAAATTATGCCTACTTAAATATTATTTTTGTCACACTCTATTTTTAAGTATGAAAATTCTTACCTCATCGAAGTCAACAGGTTCTGAACATTCACAACAGTGAAATGTGTAGTCCTGGTCACGTCTGCATATAGTCCTGTAGAGAAACTGGCTGATTCCTGAAAAAAAAGAAGAAACGTTCTTTAATATATCTATACATCTTTAAAAAGGAATAATTGACTATTTGAGGAACATTTTATGGAACTAAACATACCTGTGTTGCATTTACGGTGTTGCCACTTGTGACAAGTATCACATTCTAGGGCTTGCTGACGAGGTGTAACCTCTCTAGAACAGTATTGACATGGATATTCCATCGTGCAATATGAACATGCTTTTTTACAACCATCTTATATATCCTAGGCACTGGTCAATTTCTGAGCTTTGAGAAATTTTTTACATCTGTAATATGTTTTCTTTAAAACTTTTGATCTACAACAACGAGAAATTATTGTTTTCTTATAAATTATAACTGCAAAGTAAGCTTGGGTACTGAGTAATTATTGCACCCAAGCTTACACATAGATTAAAGATAGATCAAAGAAATTAATCAGATCAAATGATTGTTCTATTAGGGGTGATTTGTCTATTTAGCAATTAACAATTTCTAATTATTTTATATATGAATATAAAATAATCATTAATCAAAATCATAAATCAATCAATACATGCAACCACCTAAAAACAACATTTACGCAGTGCATTTACGTTAACCTTAAAATTGATTTAACTCAATTAGTGTGATAACTTAAAATATTATTATATATTTATTTATTTATTTATAATTATTACCCTTTAAACTATATTTTCCACAAAACCCACAATTTTCTCTGGTCTATATTTAAAATATATATGCAACCATTATATATGATGATCTATTACATATTTATTTTAAAATGGGGACGGATCAACTATAACCATGGGGCCGGATCAACCGGGGGACGGATCTACTGGGGACGGATCTACTAAGGACGGATCATCTTGGGGCCGGAACCACCTGCGACCGTCGGCCATACTGTATTAGGACACTTCGGCCATGGTTTTAAAAATGGGACTCGTACATGATGATTTGGGGCTGAGAGTTATAATTTTCACAGTTAGGGGTTATTTTTATGAAAATTTTGACAAATTGATTTTCTACTATTGGCATCTAGACCTGTATATTAGATAATTTTACTAGTTACAGGTCTATGATATTTGTAAGTGTATTATGATGAAACGTACTTAGCTCTTCTTCCAAAAATGAAAAAGTTCGCATGGAAAATAATATAAAATTCATTTTATGGTAGCAAGTAAAACGAAGTAGTAAAATATGTTATATTGAAAGATTCGACGCTCTCCGAACGCCGTTCATGTAGTAGGTATACTCTGAGAAAATCAAAACTAAATAGTTAAATTGTCTCAGGTATACCAAGGAATTATATATATCTATGTAATTCCTTGGATATACTACCTCTTTATATATAATCAACGTCAACACTGTTTCATTTACTGGAAAGCTATCTTCGTTCAAATAACCTGCATAAATAATGGATCCATTTCTATAAATATAAATTCAGATTTTCTTAATGATTTTGTCCGTTTCGTTAAACGATTTTTTTCCAAATAATTTCGAAACGATGCTGGTTCATCTCAGGACCACCTGAAATAACCCTCGTGCTGACTTGAGTCGGCGTGGCTGATTGTAATTTTGTTGCTTCTTTCGGTGTGTGTGTGTGTGTGTTGGTTTTTTTTTTACCGTGTTTGCTGTTGTTGTTCGTTCCTCTTATTTTTTCTTCAACTTCCAATTTATTTGTGCAACCCCCATAATAAAAGGCCATTGGTATTCCTTAAGAATTCTTATTTATTCAGACAAAGGAATTAGATCTATATCAAAACTGTTTTTTAAAGTAAATGGTAACTGGGGATCGTGGTCTTTGTGGACGGACTGTAATGCTACTTGTGGCGATGGTCACAGAATAAGAAACAGGAAATGTTACAACCCGGGCGCAAAATATGGAGGAACTAACTGTATTGGAATATCAAGTGAATCGACAAAATGTACAGGGATTCTGTGTCCAGGTATTTCAAACAACAATTTGATTTCAATACCAACTCGAGGGGCATACCATCAAGACATAAAAAAACAACATATCCTAGATATGTATATACATGTATATATACACACTTATAGGATTGTCAGTTTAACACACATGGCAAATATCGAAATTTACAATTTCATTGACACTGAATTAGTGCTGTGCATGTTGGAAGAAAACACGTTTTGCAAGACTAATAAAATATTTATAAACTAGAATAGTTTAACACCGTCTTTTCCAAACATCATATGTACATGACATAAAAAAGAAAACAGAAAAACATCAATTATCAGTAAAAAAACAACAATTTTGATTATTTTCAGTGGACGGAAACTGGACCAACTGGTCCACATGGACTTCCTGTAGTCAGACATGTGGTTTAGGGTACCAGACAAGGACCCGGAAGTGTAGCAATCCTCCATCGTCACATGGTGGACTTGATTGTAAGGGAGATAATTATCAAGCAAATGATTGTTTAGATAGGAATTGCCCAGGTAAAATTATTATGTATTTTAGTTGATTAATAAATATATAGACAGATCTGCAGGTCAAATACCAACTTTTAAAATTATTTTCCAAATGGTTAAAACATTACCTCAACATTTACCTCAGATTTGATTAACGATTGTCCGCCACTTTCATTTTTTTAAAAAATAATTGTATTTATTGTGAACAAATAACATATCAACTTGTATTTGAGAAAGGATAATTTTACGAAAACCAACTTTATTCAAAACAAACTGTTGAAATTTAAATTTAACACTACTTTCAGTAAACGGTGGATGGAGTATCTGGCAGAGTTGGGAAGAGTGTAGTGCAACATGTGGTGACGGTGAACGTATCCGGAAACGGAACTGTGATAACCCGGCTCCGCTCTATGATGGACTACAGTGCGAGGGAATTACCCAGGAGACATCAAACTGTTCTACTAAACAATGTCCAGGTATTCACGTAGCTGAAGAAAGATACTACTAAAATAACGAAGCGTTTTTTGTTAGCCGGGTTGCATCCTAAACAACAAATGTAACGACTAAGCTTCATATATCAAAAATAGGGGATGGTTGTGCCCTTTGAAAATTTTATTAGCACATATGCAATTATGCCTGTAGTTTGCTAATTAACCTAATTAATTGATCCGGAAACGGTATAGCCGTCATCGTTCCGGAATTACACTCCGACGGTCATACTTTAAAGCGATAGGAAGCGTCCGAGCAGGTATTTGACGCCCGAGACTAAAAAGTTTATTCTTATCTGAAAATGAAAAATAATGGGTTACATGTATAAATTAATTGTTACAGAATTATTAAATCAATCGATATATGACAATAATGAACCTAAAAAAATACTAAAAAACTAGAAGTACCTGTACATGTAGAGGAAAAATAAAAAAAGAAATCCCATCGCCATGATATAAGATCTATATTGTTCATCATGCAACAAATTAATTTAGGTAGAATTCGTTTAATTTACACGAGGGGGCGGACGGGGGGTACGGGGGTTGAGGAGGCGGGGAGCAGGTGTAGAAGGGGCGGGGAGCGGGGTAGAGGGGGCGGGGAACGGGGGTGGAAGGGGCGGGGATCGGGGGTACAGGGGTGGACACATGTAGAGGTAAAATAAAAAATGAAATCTCATCGCCATGATTTAAGATCTATATTGTTCATCATGCAACAAATTAATTTAGGTAAAATTTGTTTAATTTACACGAGTGGGCGGACAGGGGGTACGGGGGTTGAGGAGGCGGGGAGCAGGTGTAGAAGGGGTGGGGAGCTGGGGTAGAGGGGGCAGGGAACGGGGGTGGAAGGGGCGGGGATCGGGGGTACAGGGGCGGACACATGTAGAGGAGAAATAAAAAAAGAAATATCATCGCCATGATATAAGATCTATATTGTTCATCACGCAACAAATTAATGTAGGTAGAATTTGTTTAATTTACACTAGGGGGCGGACAGGGGGTACGGGGGTTGAGGTGGCGGGGAGCAGGTGTAGAAGGGGCGGGGAGCAGGTGTAGAAGGGGCGGGGAGCGGGGGTAGAGGGGGCAGGGAACGGGAGTGGAAGGGGCGGGGATCGGGGGTACAGGGGGCGGACACATGTACAGGAAAAATAAAAAAAGAAATCTCATCACCATGATATAAGATCTATATTGTTCATCACGCAACAAATTAATTTAGGTAGAATTCGTTTAATTTACACGAGGGGGCGGACAGGGGGTACGGGGGTTGAGGAGGCGGGGAGCAGGTGTAGAAGGGGCGGGGAGCTGGGGTAGAGGGGGCAGGGAACGGGGGTGGAAGGGGCGGGGATCGGGGGTACAGGGGCGGACACATGTAGAGGAAAAATAAAAAAAGAAATCTCATCGCCATGATATAAGAACTATATTGTTCATCACGCAACAAATTAATGTAGGTAGAATTTGTTTAATTTACACGAGGGGGCGGACAGGGGTACGGGGGTTGAGGAGGCGGGGAGCAGGTGTAGAAGGGGCGGGGAGCGGGGGTAGAGGGGGGAACGGGGGTGGAAGGGACGGGGATCGGGGGTACAGGGGCGGACACATGTAGAGGAAAAATAAAAAAAGAAATCTCATCACCATGATATAAGATCTATATTGTTCATCACGCAACAAATTAATTTAGGTAGAATTCGTTTAATTTACACGAGGGGGCGGACAGGGGGTACGGGGGTTGAGGAGGCGGGGAGCAGGTGTAGAAGGGGCGGGGAGCGGGGGTAGAGGGGGGAACGGGGGTGGAAGGGACGGGGATCGGGGGTACAGGGGCGGACACATGTAGAGGAAAAATAAAAAAAGAAATCTCATCACCATGATATAAGATCTATATTGTTCATCACGCAACAAATTAATTTAGGTAGAATTCGTTTAATTTACACGAGGGGGCGGACGGGGGGTACGGGGGTTGAGGAGGCGGGGAGCAGGTGTAGAAGGGGCGGGGAGCCAGGCGCGGATTTAGAGGGGGCGTGAGGGGCGTGCGCCCCCCCTAAAACTTGCAAAAATTATATTTTTATGCATAAAATCCACGTAAAAACACTAAAAAAAATTCGCGCATTGCTCCGCTCGCCGAACAAAAAGGTTCACGCCCCCCTAAACTAAAATCCTGGATGCGCCCCTGGGAGCGGGGGTAGAGGGGCGGGGAACGGGGGTGGAAGGGGCGGGGATCGGGGGTACAGGGGCGGACAACGGGGACGGGGGTAACGGGGTTGAAGTGGCGGGAGCGGGGGTGGAAGGGGCGGGGAGCGGAGGTGGAGGGGGCGGGGAGCAGGGTTGGAGGGGACAGGGAGTGGAAGAAGAGACCCCCCTGTCCATCCCATCTTACATGTGGGGTAACACACAATAAAAGATTTTAATAGAAAATAATGAGATGTGAAATAAGTGTACGCGACATAGCTCATAACAAGCAGTAATTTAGAAAAAAACACAATGAAAAACTGCCAGTAACAAAAATCTTTTAGAGTTAAATAGAACCTTTAATTTGCGATTAGCACAACCATGTAAGATCCCGCAAATGCAATGTTTTATTGTGTGGTATATTTTGTAAAGCAACCAACGATTGATTTTCCCGCGAATTCGCGGGTTTTTCCCGGTTACCTATATTTTTGGGGTCATTTTTCTTCTTTATTCTAAATTTCGCCCAAAACAAATTGGGAAAACAAAAATATTCTCTGAATAATAGTAAATGACCACAAAAATGAAATAAACAAACCCTTCAAACGTTACAGTTTACTGCTTCCATTGGCACTTCCAACGCATATATGATTTTAATTATACGGACCTAAAGATTTAATGATCTACTTTTAGTTGACGGAAACTGGTCTTACTGGTCACCGTGGACTTCCTGTAGTCAGACATGTGGTATGGGGTACCAGACAAGGACCCGTTTGTGTAGCAATCCTTCACCATCACATGGCGGACCTTACTGTCAGGGGGATATTTACGAAATCACAAATTGTTCAGACAGATACTGTCCAGGTTAATATTTCAATATTTTTAATGATTTTCAAGTTGATAAAGTAATTTTCAGATAATACTATATGTATTTCATAATTGAAAAAACAAAAATAACTAGTGTTGACTGTTATTTGAATACCCAACACAAAAAATATCTCCCAAAAGTACGCACATTCTGCCTAAATTTTGACATCATTGTCTATTTCACCATCATATAAAACCCCTATATACCAAGTTACGTTGAGATTGAATCCTTGTGACAAATTGCTCATTTAAGGACCTGAAATATCACATTTTTGTTAACTCAAAAATTGTAAAGATCGCTTCAGGGTTTCTTTATATAAATATAGCTACTTTTGCTCTATTAACCTACAAAATTTCAGATCCCTACGTACCTAGGTTACGAGGCATTTGGAATACTAGTGGCTTAAATTGGGATCTTTTTCCTGTTTCCATGAAAACGATGGCCATTTTTTAATTTTCTGATTTTCGCATGCACGCCTCAAGACGTACACTCTATCAACAACAAAAATTCCATTAGGATCCATTTAGTAATTTTTAACCCGATTCAAATTAATATGAATCTTAAGGTTTGAATTTAACATATTTTTCAGTTAACGGCGGATGGGGGATGTGGCAGGCCTGGGAAGAGTGTAGTACAACCTGTGGTAACGGGGAACGTATCCGGAGACGGAACTGTGACAATCCGGTTTCACTATACGGTGGACTGCAGTGCATGGGAATTACACAGGAAACATCGAATTGTTCTTCTAAACAATGCCCAGGTATTTATGTAGTTATGGAAAGACTGGTTTGGGACTTAGTTTTATTTCGTCATTTTTGTTTCTAAATCTTTTTGTTTTCCAATAGATTTGGAACGCTACTATTAAGAAAAATAAATGATTTTTCTTTGAAAAACAATAAACGACCCTAATGCCACTACAAATCGAATCGTCGTTCGTCGAATTTTTTTGGCAAAAACAGGTGCGCTGAACGTTTATGTTAAGATTTTTGTAAAAAATCGTCGTTCATAAAAAAGATGATTTTCATCCAGAAAGCGGCAATTTATTTTTGGCTTAACTAAATTAAAATCGTTTTTTAATCAAGCGAGAACTAAAATCATTGACATCTCTTTAGAGTACTTTAGATATATTTCTAGTATATCATGACTATTACTATCATTTGAAACACATCGTTTGATTTTAAATGACTGAAGATGTAATCTAAAGACATAAAAACTGTATACATGAAATAAACATGAAAGTGTATGAAATTATTTCAAATGCATTTTGTGCTTAAATATTTGCTATTGCAATTTGACATAGACCAAGAGATTCTTATTTTCATATGAAGCAGACTTCTTACAATCTCTCCTAGACAAAAAAGATCGTAGACTAGCTCTCTCTTTTAACCTCACGTTCCGTTATATTGATGATGTCCTTTCACTGAACAATTCTCGATTTGGTGACTTTCTCCATCTCATATATCCCCCGGAACTTGAGATAAAGGACACAACGGATTCTAGGAAGTCTGCTTCATATTTAGATCTACATCTCGAAATAGACTCTCAAGGAAAACTATCAACAAAGCTCTATGACAAACGTGATGACTTCAACTTCCCAATCGTCAAATTTCCCTTCGTGTGTAGCAACATTCCGTCCGCTCCAGCTTATGGAGTTTACGTATCACAATTGATTCGTTACTCCAGAGCTTGTGGGAGTTACATCAATTTCCTTGGCAGAGCGTCACGTTTGACACAGAAATTGCTAACACAGGGTTATGTTGCTCCTCGGTTGCTGTCTTCACTCAAGAAATTTTACGGTAGACACCATGTACTCATAGATAAATATGGGATTTCTATCTCTCAGATGAGTGCAGATGTCGGTTTGTCATAGGGTTTCGTTTTGTCTTCCTTTACCGGATTTGACACACTGAATTGGAAATTGGCAGCGCGGCGGATGTGCTATAGCAGGCAGGAACCGCTTACTCTTCCGGAGCACCCGAGTTCACTCTTGTTACGACTTGAGTTCGCGTTGTTGATTTCTGTTCGGTTGTTTTTATGTTTTGTGTTTCCTTGTGCTGTTCTTGTTCATGTTTACCGGTTTTGTCGTTGCCTTTTCGGACTTTTGACACTAGAATGCCCCTTTGGTGCCTCTGCTTATTTCATGTATTTGTTTCTTGACGACAGTTTGAAAACTCGGGGATTCCGACTAACGAGGAATCGAATATAAGTTGCTTATATCTGTCATGTTTTTCTAAAAAGAAATGAACCCTTTATAACTTCTTATACCGTTTTCATTTACAGCTTCCACGGAACATATAATTGTCATTGTACTAACGACAAATTATCTTTATTTAAGTGGACGGTGGCTGGAAAGACTGGTCTCCGTGGACTTCCTGTAGTCAGACATGTGGTCTTGGGTACCAGACAAGGACCCGTATGTGTAGCAATCCTTCACCATCACATGGCGGAATTAACTGTCAGGGGGATATTTACGAAATCACTAACTGTTCAGACGGATACTGTCGAGGTAAAAATGAAGTAATTTCCTGTCAAAACTATTCAGGAATAAATACATTAGAATAACTAAAAATTGCATATTAACGATAATCTATTTAACGATATCCAATCCAAACTGTTGAAGTCTTAATTTTACACATTTTTTCAGTAAACGGCGGATGGGGGATGTGGCAGGCCTGGGAAGAGTGTAGTACAACCTGTGGTAACGGGGAACGTGTCCGGAGACGGAACTGTAATAATCCGATTCCAGATTACGGTGGATCCCAATGCCAGGGATTCAATAGAGAGAAATCGAATTGTTCTTCAAAACAATGCCCAGGTTCTAAATATGGTCACAAAAATAAGTTTGTCGAAAAGTCGATTGAACTTTTTATTATATCTTATAATTTAATCCAATCATTAGTTAGCTTTTTTGACAATTATAAAACATTTCTAATTTTTTCAGCACAATACAAAAATTTACCTAAATTCTTTGACGCTACAAACAGAAAAAAGTTGGACTCATTTAAAAGCAGAAGGTTATTTCCAATAATACGGTTTAATATACATTTTACGAATATCATTAAATTTACTACAATTCAGAATAAAATAAAAGTCATCCTCAATGCAATTCATACAAAAATAAAAAAACCTTTTGTTTCTATTTACATCATAATATCTACCAGTTTCAATTTTCAAGTTATGTGCGGGTATACGATATTTGCAAATAAGTGGTTTGTACAAGTAGTTAACTGGTCGACTTAAATAAAACTGTAGCTTGATGTTGTGTACAAGTTGCAATTTTGAACATGTTGCAACATGTACAAACAAATTGTACATGTTGCACCATGAACAAACAAATTGTACATGTTGCAACATGTACGATGCAACTATACATGTTGCAACATGTACATTTATTGCTGTACATGTTGCAACATGTACAAAATATTTAATGAAATTGGTTCAAACTTGTTCAAATGACATGAACATATAAGAGTGAATTGGTGACATTACCATGGACTAGAGGTGAGTCAAAATTGAGTTAAAAGATATGATAGTTAATTGTTTTAATTAGTGTTTGACTGGTCTGCTGTACTGAGATCATCACCTCAATATCCCTATTGTGTCTCACAACTATGTTGTGTCCTATGGTCATTACCGGATCCTAAGATCGCAATGGAAGAGGGAGGTTTGGCGCCATAAAACCTGGTTTAACCCACCATTTCGTTTGAAATGCCTGTACCAAGTCAGGACCATTGCGATCCACCAGTTCTCCGGTATGACTGATTCGTTTTTGTCATTTTCTCTGGACTATGAGATTGATCATTCAAGTTCGGTAGTTTTGTTATTACCTTTATTGAATCAAATTCTGCTTTATTCACAAATACAAATTTTATCAGAAAATATTTTACAATGTTAAACAATATTAGACACTTTATTGTATATGCATGACACTTTGAGTTAAAAAGTACTTTGTTTTTGCGACCTTAACACCTTGTCTGGTAATCAATGGGATTTTTTTGTCCCCTCGAATTAAAGTCAGAAGATGTGAGAGGCTTTATAACTAACTTTGATAGTTCGGAGCACACGGCTCACAGAACTTCAAAAAAGTCTTTATCACTTCCCGACTAATGTTGACATAATAAGATTTTAGCTCGTTGTAGTTTGTGTAGTCCTCCATGGCCAACTGCTGAATGGCTTTATTTAATCACTGTGTACATCTCGGCCATAGGAAAGAAAAACATGGTCATCTGAAAAAAAATATAACAGTTAAACTGGTACAAAGTCTCAAACGAAATTTCCCAATCATGACCCCTTGGAATACTTTCAGTGTCAAATCTTTTGAGGGACAGGGCATAAACACCTGGGACCCATGGAACAAAATGATTTATTTTAACATGAGGAGAAATAATATACATAGTGCGGGGATCTCAAAGTTTTTAAAGATATTTAGTGTTTTGTTATCTGATGGGGAAGGGGCATGACCTCCTTGGACCCCTTATTGTACCTATATCATTTTGTCTTATCAAAATGAGTAATATTTTGATGGTCGTTGGTAGGGATCTCACAGGTTTTCAATATATTTGGTGTTTTGTTTTTTGAAGGGGGGCGGCGCATGACCCCTTAATATTATTTTACGGTACTAAATGATTTGTCTTAACACAGAGGACAATTTCACGTTTATAAGTCGTAACAATGAGACATCTGATTAGGAAAATTTTTATTTTTTGTTGAATTGCTCACTGAATTCTCTCAACTAAATGTGTCAATGGTTTTAAAATATATTGCACCTTTACATTGCTACAAAGGGCCAAAGACATGCCACGCTCATAAATTAAACTTTTTATTTTTGGTCTGATTTTCAAAATCTTTTTTTTTTCATTGGAATCCATGTAAAAATCCCTGCCCCTATTTTATACAATAATTTTTACTGTTTTTGAAAAAAATAGGGATCGAAAAGGACCAAATATGTCAATTAATATAAGACTTTTTCTATTAGATGTTGATGTAAATATATATGTGTCAAATATTTATTTTAAAGTCCACCACAGGGTGCATGTGCTTAATAAGTCCGCCATGGGCTGCATGTGACCAAAGCAATAGACTATCCATATTGGGCCCCAAACGTACAGGGTTCAACATGTTGTGGTCGTTTCATGCTGGGCTCGGCGTAGTTTTTTATTTAAGCTTGTTGTGATATAATTTAACAAATCTTCTCAGTTTTAGCTGAGTGGGCACAGAGATGTATTTTAAAAGCAATTTATCTCTTATTGATTACTACTATTCACCTTAAACTTTTTAATTTCTATCATGGGTATTATACATTCATCTAATGGCCTTTCACAAACTTCTGAGTATATTTTAGAATTGGTAAAGCAAAAATTTATCTTATTTAGAATTTTTCGCATTTGACGCTCTTTTTAAAACACAAGGAACTATTTATTATATTGCCTGGTTTAACCATTGTACAAATTAGAACAAATTTCATTGTTGTACATGTTGCAACTTGTCTGTATAGTAAAAGCTTCCCAATCTATAGTATATGGGGGGAGGGGATAAGCCGGATGGTGAATAGTACATGGAATATGGGGAACGGTATCGTGTATGGGGATGGGAATAGTACATATGAATGGTAAATGGGGAATGGGGATGGTAAATTGCATCTCGAATTTGATAGGTCCATTGAATGGAAAATTGGGAGTGGGGATGATTAAAGTTATTTCAAATTTGATTACTCCGTTTTAAGTAGTAATAGAAAATAAAAAGATGTGGAATAAGTGTACGCGACACAGCCCACAATTAAACGGCAATTTAGAAAAACCACAATGGACAACCGCCAGCAGCCTTCAACGAGGCCATTTGGCACTGCTCGCGGTTCTGCAATTGGCCCATGATCTAAATAAGATGCATATAATTCAAATCCAGCCCTGAAATAGTCACAGATAGACCCCCTTCTTAAACAAGGAACAGAATCATTATTGGAAATTACAATATAAATCTTAGTTTAAACTTTCAATATCTTAAATAAAAAAATACATTTTACTGTAAAATGTAAATACTAGCTTATAAAAAGATATAAATAGACTGTGCGCAAGTTACCGCAAAGTTCAGGATATAAAAGAATGACGTACTTATATGTTGTTTTAAGTTACGGCCCAAGATCTCTATGGAAGTTACTTACATTATTTTCATATATTATGAATAATTCTAGAATTAATGAAATACTGCTCCTGAAATAAAATATTAAATAAACTAATAAAAATACACTTATATTTTAGTATTTCTTTCTAAATTGTTTATAGATACTGGCTGATAAAAATATCAATAGACTGTGCACAAGTTACATGTACCAGAAAGTTCAGGATCAAATTAAATGACGTACATGTATATTGTTTTAATTAACGGCCGTAGATCTCTATGGAAATCACTTACATTTTTCTTAAATATTATTAATAATTCTCGAATTAAGGTTCATGGTTACACTTCGAAATAAATGGTAGATATTTGACCTATTTTTCTAGTCTATTAACACTTAAACGACACATAGAAACACAAAATAAAGTGTAGCAGCGTCTAGAAATAAAAATCGCCGATCATTTTCCCTTCCAGTTTACAAGATTACTTTTGTTGTTTTCTCTATTCATTTTCTTTCCGTTCAAATTGTACCTTAAATAAAGTATGAATTACCCATTAATAACCTTTTATAAAACCGATTGTGAGTAGATTCAATAACACCAATAATGAAATTACCTAGCACACAATGCACTGTTGATATTTGGCTATATTTGGGTGAACTGAAAAACGCAAAGAAAATGCCCCGGCAAAACAGATCAAGTGTACATCTACAAAATACTAAAAGTTTAAGCAAAATTATTTATCTAGATGCTGCTACACCTTATTAAGCAATTGAATGTGTAGTTTTTGCTGCACATAGACTGAAAAAAAACCGTAAAATATCAGTCATTCTTTTCAAAAGTGTAAAGATGAACCTTAAGAAATACAACTCCTTAAATTAAATATTAAATAAATTAATAAATATAAACACTTATTTTTAATATTTCTTTCTTAATTGAATATAGAAACTGGCCGATAAAAAATACAAATAGACTGTGCACAAGTTACCAGAAAGTTCAGAATCAAATTCAAAGACGTACATGTATGTTGTTTTAAATAAGTAAATAAATTGCGGCACAAGATCTGCATGCAAATTGCTAACATTATTTTTGATATTTTATTAATAATTCTAGAATAAATGAAATACAACATCCTTAAAAAAAATATTTAACAAATAAATGAATAAAAATAAACCCTCTATAATTTGAATATTTCTTTATAATTTGTTCATAAATAAATATATAATTAAATTAACAAGTAGATTAAATAAGATTCTTGATAATAAACAATAGCAATGTGGGTATTGGGAAAATGTATGATGCATGGGGAATGGAATGGTAAATGGGGATGGGGTTGGTAAATAGTGTATGGGGATGGGAATGGAGAAGGTGAATGGTGTATGGGGATGGGGAAAGTATATGGTGTATGGGGATGGTATACCGTACAATGGTAAATGGGGACAGAGGGAAGCTTTTACCATACGAGTACTGTACACAAATATATATTTTTATAAAAAAATACATTTATTCGAACTTTCAAAAATGCAATAGCTTCATTAATGAAGTTATCAATCACTCTTTGTTTAAATAAGAAAAGCTAAAAAAAAAAAAACATAAATAAACCAAAAAGAAAACAACAATGCAAACACAAGTGGGAAAAAAAACTCAGGTGCTCCGGAAGAGTGAGCGTTTCCTGCCTGCATACCTCAAAAACAACTGACTCAGAGACGGTAATCATGCAGCTTTATTTCAGTGGACGGTAATTGGACCAACTGGTCCACATGGACTTCCTGTAGTCAGACGTGTGGTTTAGGATACCAGACAAAAACCCGGGATTGTAGCAATCCACCACCGTCATCTGGTGGACTTTACTGTAAGGGAGATAATTATGAAATAACTCATTGTTCAGAACAGCATTGCCCAGGTAAAATTATTTAGTAATCTTAAATGATTTTAATAATTTATGTCAGCGCTGGTGCTTTAAAAAGCAAAGCATTAAAACGTTTGATGGAAAATATTCATTCTTAGTCATTTTCATCATGTAATAGCATTAAAACGTTTGACGGAAAATATTCATTATAAGTCATTTTCATCATGTAATAGCATTAAAACGTTTGATGGAAAATATTTATTCTAAGTCATTTTCATCATGTAATAGCATTAAAACGTTTGATGGAAAATATTTATTCTAAGTCATTTTCATCATGTAATAGCATTTAAACGTTTGATTTCTCTACATTATATACTTCAATTCCATATTCACAATTAAAATCTCGTTTGGCACAGCTGATTAAACGTAGCTTTATCAAAAAAGAACGGAAAACGCAGGTACAAGTATTACTTAGTCATTTAAGAGTCTAGCAAGAAAAACAAATTTACAGAAGATCAAATAATAGAAATGCTCAACTTTCTAATCGACAACATATTTGTACAGTTTGGTGGACGTGTTTTTCAGCAAACAATAGGTATCCAATAGGCACAAATTGTGCACCATTGCTTGCCAATTTGTTTCTTGATTCATATGAAGCAGACTTCTTACAATCACTTCTAGACAAAAAGGACCGCAAACTTGCTTTATCCTTCAATCTCACATTTCGTTATATTGATGATGTCCTTTCACTAAACAATCCTCGATTTGGTGACTATTTACATCTAATATATCCGAAGGAACTTGAGATAAAGGACAATACAGATTCTAGGAGGTCTGCTTCATATTTGGATCTCTTGAAATTAACACACAAGGAAGGCTTTGTACAAAGCTTTATGACAAACGTGATGACTTCAACTTTCCAATAGTTAACTTTCCCTTTCTGTGTAGCAACATTCCGTCCGCTCAAGCATATGGAGTTTAAGTATCACAATTGATTCGTTATTCCAGAGCATTTGGGGAGTACAAGTACTTTCTTGATAGAGCTACACGGCTGACAAGCAAATTGTTAACTCAGGGGTACGTTGCTCCCAGGTTGTTGTCATCAATGAAGAAATTTTACGGACGACATCATGTGCTTGTTTACAAATACGGGATTTCTATCTCTCAAATGAGCACTGATGTTGGTTTGACATAGAGTTTTGTAATGTCATCCTTTTCCGGATTTGACCAACACTAAATCGATCTTTGGCAACGTGACAGGTGTGCTATAGCAAGCAGGAACTGCTTACTCTTCCGGAGCACCTGAGTTCACTCTCGTTTCGACATGAGTTCACGTTGCTGAATGCGGTTTTGTTGTTATGTGTATGTGTGTGTGTTTTATGTTGTTATGTGGTTTGTTTTGTTGTGATGAGTTTTTGTCTGCCGGTTTTGTACACCCTTTGGTTCACCTTTGCTTCTATCTGAAATTGCTGTTATATGTCAACAAAAGCTAGACCTAGTTGACCAAACACCTATCATCATATTAAGATTGTTTAACATTTAAAGACCAACCGTCAAATATAACCTTTAAACATGAAATCTAATGTATAGAAAATCATGGTAAAACTAGAAATATCAGAACTCAATTAAACGAATTTTCCAGTTAACGGTGGATGGGGAATATGGGAGTTATGGGAAGAATGTAGTACAACATGTGGAGACGGGGAACGAGTCCGGAGACGGAAATGTGATAATCCGACTCCAGAGCATGGTGGGCACCAGTGTCAGGGACTAAATCAAGAGATATCAAATTGTTCTACAAAGCAATGTCCAGGTAAAATTATGTAGAACATTTAACGTTTTTTTTGACTGCGATTAATTTTCTTTCTCTGATTCCTTTTATTTTGTTCTCAAAGTAGAAGTTAAACTTAAAAGACGTTAAAGAATCATAAAATCTTAATTTTTCTAACAGTCTTTTTAAGCTTTAAAAATATAAATTGTTAACGTAAACTTTTATTAAAGCTACAAAAGGTCCATTAAATAGTGAAGTTTTGCAGTATTTTATTAAAAAAATGTCTGTAACAACTATTTGTTTCCCGAGTTGTATTATGCAAACTAGATGCATACGACCCAAGTTTGAACTCACTCGGAAGTGCCCGCGCAAACCCATCTAAAAGTACTTTAGGAAATGGATGTAAACAAACGTGGTCTGAAAAAGGTATGTTCTGGTTTTTGTAACTGTTTTGATTTTTCCTTACTCCGTTCCCCTTTAAAATGATATCAATAACAAGAAAAAGTGGTTTAGAAATCCCCCCAATGAGAATATTCGGTGTCATTGAAGTAATCAAGTTTTCAGTAAAATAGGCCCGTTTAATATATAGCACAGATAACTAAATGGATGGTGAAGCCACATTTAAAAGGTAAAAACTAAATAAGCAATATAAAGAAATAAAACCTTTAAAACAAATAAAACAAGAGTGCCCAAATTTTCGGACATAAAGTCCTTCTTCAGGGGCTAAAAAGTAGAAAGATGTTCACACATCGACTGACGAGGACAGAATGACATAAAATTGACTCGAAGAACATCACGTGGTATTTTAATCCTGAACTTGATGACTAATTTATAAATATTAAGAAAAGGTCTGTCTTTTTACATTCATACCAAAGGGTTGAAAAGTGCCTAAAAAGTTGATTATTCTTTGCTCAAGGAACTGACTTTGTTTTTCGCCGGTGCATGTTTCAAGGAGAACGGTCACCTGCATATCCTTGACGCCATGGTTTGGCAATGAAAAGTGCTGGCCGACTGGGCAATCGTCGCATTTGAGAACACTTCTCCTGTGTTCAGCAAATCTGTCACCCATTCGACAAGTTTCTCCTACGTAAATTTTAAGGCACTTGGCACAGCGGATGGCGTAAATGACATTTTCGGAGATGCAGGTGTAACCGTTCTTCAACTTGAAGGTGTTGGAGGGGCTAACTATCTCCCAGGTAAAAGGACATGTGACACAGATTGATCGACCACAAAGAATAATCAACTTTTTAGGCACTTTTCAACCCTTTGGTATGAATGTAAAAAGACAGACCTTTTCTTAATATTTATAAATTAGTCATCAAGTTCAGGATTAAAATACCACGTGATGTTCTTCGAGTCAATTTTATGTCATTCTGTCCTTTATGTCCGAAAATTTGGGCACTCTTGTTTTATTTGTTTTAAAGGTTTTATTTCTTTATATTGCTTATTTAGTTTTTACCTTTTAAATGTGGCTTCACCATCCATTTATTTATCTATTTTATTTATACACACGCCACAGTGCAACATGCTTTATTTATTTTAATATATAGCACGATGGATGGAAAACAGGTGCGTGTGTGTTGTTATTATTGCACGTTTAACACTTTTTAATCAGTATTAATTAAGGCTTTACGTGTCAAATAGAGAAGAAATATGGAATTATATCAAACCCAGAGCTTTACATTCTCTAACTTCAAAATACATTTTTGTTTGTTTTGAAATGTTCGGTTAAAAATCGGAATGTTGTTCACGAAAGTTAATAAGTGGCCATTGGTATCAAACTTCTTCAAAATAGGCTAAATTTCTAGCCGGTACGCGCACATTTTTAAAATTTTCGACTTCATAAAAGCGCAAAAACTTTAATTTTATGATTATGCAACAGTTAAGTGATTATTTTTACATTGCATTTTTTCCCAAAAACTGCTTTATTATTACTTTAAAAAATTATTAGTTTTTATTAGTTCGTTTTGTAAATTGCACAGGAATAAAGAAACCTTCATGTCGCTCGTTTAAAAATGGAGATATATAAAAATGTGTTTGTGTAATGTGGAATATATAATATAAAGCAGGTAGATTTCTCCGTCTAGATTGAATAACAACGCGAGGCCAGCAAAATTCTAACGACTGCATAAGGCGTCGCTAACGCTTGCCTGAAAAATGCAGCACAAGATATTTAATTCTTAAAATTAAAGATATCAAGCCTTGCAGTCATTATTTCTATATTTAGTATCTTGGAAGGTCCTAATTGACTGCAATTCTTTTTTACTGAACACTGACTAAAAGACTTGGCAAGTCTTAACAGCTTTTTTTTCATTTAGGCCTATTCAGTATATATGTTTCTTAAATAGCAAATTTCAGTCCCTGGCGCCACAAAACATAAACAGCTTCTTAAGTCTGAGAATATTCTCAAGTTTTTGTGACGTCATCAAATTAAATAGTTTTGATTTGAGTTGCCATGAAAAAGGAGAATATTCTCAGACTAAAGGAGGATGGGGGTTCAAAAACGGAGCTTCTTTTTCAGTCATCTTGCAGATTTTTACCCTAAATTTCAGTTTTAATACTTGTTATAGCATAAATGATGTAAAATTTATTTCTTTATTGTATTTCATTAATAAAAAAAACATTACAAAATAAACACTTCAAAAGATATTAAGCTTTATCTTTTAAAAAATCTGATTTCAGGGAGATAATTGGCGGTAAAATGTGCTAATAATTTTTACAAAGAATTGTTTTAGAAAATTTAGTTTTTCTTAAATATTTCGAAAAGGAGTACCGTGAACCTAATGAAGTATGTTTTTTATTATAGATTTCAAAAGCATATACCATTTTTGTTATTTTTTTTACAAATTTGAAGAAATTTCTATGTCAGGTATTAAAAATATATGCATTTTGAGAATTATTCCTATACAATCTATACAAATGTCTTGAGATTGAAACTCAATTATTTCAAAAATAACCACCGTGACCTAATGTTTTTGTTGTATATTTTCAATGCTCATACTAATGTCAGTTTACTATAAAAGTTTGAAAAAGATCTTATTTCAAATTTTAAGAGCCCCCAGCCTCCTTAAGTATTTTTTGTTTTTTGTGGTGCCAAAGCTTGGTTTTTTTAAAATTAATTAAAAAAAACCAGTCCTTTAGAATAATCTTCAAATAGTCTTATCTTCAAATCTGGCTTAAAACCCTTTTGAAAAAAGGATACGAATTCAATGTTTTAGTAAAATCTTTACATTTGGTATGTTTTGGCAGAAATATTGATAGCTTGATAGTAACTTTAAAACGTTAAATTTTCACTTTGTATCCACTGTTTTATTTATAAGCACCACAACGATCAAGTATGTCGGTTCTGTATGGTGATACAACTCTTAATCATTCATTGTTTTGACGTGGGGTGTCGGATTTAGAACTGATGTATTTGATTCTTTTACATCAATCGATAAATGTTTCTTAGCTAGTTGTCAGTAACTTCGAGTGTTCTCAAGAGAGTTCCTCCTTGTCTTGTTGTTTTCGTACAGTATTATGTCTTAGGTTCTCTCTTGTTGAATTGAACTTTTGTCGATTGAGTTTTACAGTGTGTTTTATATGTAGCTTTGTGCAAGTTTATCAATAGGGGGAAGGTTGGATCCAAAAAACTAGTTTAACCCCGCCACATTTTATATGTGCCTGTCCTAAGCCAGGACACTTTGCCAAAGCCTTTGTTTGTCCTTGTTATTCTATGTTAACTGTTTTATGTCAAGAATTGAGTCTTTCGTTGATGATTTAGGGATTGGTTTTGATACTTTTGTATTGTATTATAAGTCTTGGGCCAATGCAAGACGGTAAGCAGTGACCTATGGTCATGTTGAAGACTGCTTGCTGTTTTCCGTTGTGATTTTTTGAATTGCTGTTTGTTTATGTTTGTTGTGTCGCGTACACTTGTTCCACATCTCAATATCGTATATTTTATTTTGTTAATTTAAATACTAAAATGTGACCAAAATAGGCGCTTATTAATGTTACAAATGTCAAAGGCTATTTAATTTAAGGAACAATCAAACACCATAGAAACAGTTAACTGTAAAGTAACAGGTGCATCATAACCTTATATAAAGATAAAAACCCGGACAATCCAACCAAAGCTTAATTGCAAAAACATATATTCAGTAAGAGTTCAAAATACCAAATAAAACGCTTACTATCCTCATTCTAGTTGACGGTAAGTGGACCGACTGGTCCCGGTGGACTTCCTGTAGTCAGACATGTGGTTTGGGGTACCAGACAAGGACCCGGAAGTGTAATAATCCTTCACCGTCACATGGTGGACTTGATTGTAAAGGAGATAACTACGAAGTCTCTAATTGTTCCGCCAGAAACTGTCCAGGTAAAAATGTAATGTTTTTTAACTGATGTTATTAAGTTCATTCATTTTTTCCCATTTATTTAAACGTCATACTGTCGCTTAATGTGAATCGTTCGAGGCGTTATTTTTTTTCAAATAAATATTGCGTAAATATTGTGTATAAGTTAACCCAACAAGAAGAAGTCAAATTCTAGAGAAATAATCAAACTTGTGAAATGAGATTTTACTTATGTTACAGTTAATGGAGGATGGGGAAGTTGGCAAGTCTGGGAGGAGTGTAGTACAACCTGTGGTTACGGGGAACATACCAGGAGACGTACCTGTAATGATCCAAAGCCAATGTACGGTGGAAAACAGTGTCAGGGTCTAGATAAGGAGACATCAAATTGTTCTAAAACACAATGCCCAGGTAGCTACATGTATGCTGTGTCGCGTACACTTATTCCACATCTCATTTTCTTCTATGATCAGAAAATGTTTCAACAGGAAATGAAAACTTTGTGGTGATTATTGTTCAAAACATGTTCATCGATAAATTGGAAACATTTCACCTCAAATATCATAAAATTAAATTGTTCCGACTGGACAAGTTCCCTGTTCAAACCGTTTGGGTTTGAGTACTTTTCATTCAATAATTTTGGTTTTTGACCTTCCAATATTTTTGAATGTAGCTGAAGAGAGGTTACTCCTTGAAATATCCATATTCAGCATAATCAAATTAATCCTTTTTATACTCGAAACTGAAATCGCTGTCAACAAACTTCTTACCCAGGGCACATACACATTTAATGCGCTTGTCACAAATTGTTCTCTGAGTTTTAATTTTCCGCGAAATAAATAGAATGTAAAACCACTCATCAAAGTGACAGGTACCTGATATATTTTCATAAAAAATGGGTCAAAGACAGAAATGGCCGGATTTTTCTAAACAGGAAGTAGATGAGCGACAAAATTGAAATTGAATACCACTTAATGGGACCCTTCCCTGATGCTGTAAACCAAATTTCAAATGACTGTGATTAGTACAAATGTAGTTGCTGAGAAAACTGTTACGAAAGTTTTTTCCCCGCACGCCCGACATTCACCATTTTATAACCCCCCGGATTTTCACTAGTGAAATCTTTCCAAAAAATATACATTGCATTTTTCAGTGGATGGTAACTGGACCGACTGGTCCACCTGGACATTCTGTAGTCAGACGTGTGGTTTAGGGTACCAGACAAGGACCCGGAAGTGTAGTAATCCTTCACCGTCACATGGTGGACTTTATTGTAAGGGAGATAATTATCAAGTCCTAAATTGTTCAGATAGATACTGCCCAGGTAAATTTTTAAATAGTTATATGGCGTAGGCTTTAGCCTAAGATCGGACGAAGTCAAAATTAAGATAAAAAATTGAATAATGTCAATTGATGATTGAAAGCCCTTTCTTTTATCTTAGTCTAAGATTTTAATCACCTCGGACATCAATGGCATTTGCATTCTTGTTAAAAAATACCTTGGATCAATAGTTATGCAGACATAAAATTTATTTGTGCATATACCGTCCAAATATTTGTGGACAACACTAAGCAGGGATTAACTAACTTCTTCATGACGTTATTTCCCTGTCAGAGAATTTTGCGCTTCAGTAGACAACAAATGAAAAGAAACGTACAGGTTTTGAAGATTTTCAGTGTCAGTAATCAAGTCTCCGTATTGACATCAGGCGATCGATTTAGAAACCTGGCGGAAAATAACGGCATGAAGGTTTGAGGATATCCCGTAGGATTGAAACTTTAACTTCCAATGATACATCTCAGCATCTGAGGTAGGAACCTTTCTTTCCATTTGAAAATTTTGTTTTGTCATAGGCTGAGATTAGCTAAATCAGTGCAAGGCTTATTTATGATCATGGTGCATTATTGTCTGTATGTAAACATTCCCATACATTGATTACGTTGACATGGTGTCATCAGTGGGTGTCATGTTGTTAAATTATAGGTGACTTTTAATCTGTTGTCATGTAAACATGTCGCCATATTGGAATCCGTTGTAATGGTGTTTGTGTAGGTCACTGACCACCGTTTCGAATAAATTTTCAATTTCGCACAAAAACTTGAAAAAATCGTTTGAAAATTTAATTGGTTTAGAAATTATTAGTTTGCTTCGCCGAAACATAATTTCCTTTAATTTTCTTATGCGAAAATACAGTTAAAGCTGGCCTTCGGGGGATTCTGGGATTGATTCACACAATGCTTCGGAAGTTTGCAACATTAATACACTTGTCATTTGACCTATATTCTACACTTAGTCGGACTTATATATAACTTATTCCATATCATTTTTTTTTCAGATAAAGTATTATATTTTGATGAGGAGTGCGCAATTGGAACTGAACATTTTATTAAATACATTTAAACAACAAATGTTGACATGCTTTGGCTTTGGTTTACTTAAATATTTATTCATGCATATATACTCCATATACCTTCATTTTAAGATTCAAGTTGGCAATTGAAAGAGTGAGTGAGTGATTGAGAGTGTTGGTGTTTTACGCCCTCGCAACGGGTTATTTGAAGTCGATTAACCTGAAACGAATGATAAAATTAACATGGAATGATGATGATGATGATGATGATGATGATGATGATGATGATGATGATGATGATGATGATGAGAAATATGGGGATGGGATGGGAACAAATGCAGAAGAACCACGGGAAAAAAGAGAAATTTTAGCCTATGTGGTGCACTACTTGGCGGTTCACAAAGTATTCTTTTACGTGCATGAAGCGTGACACTCTCAAAACACGTTTGCACACTATGGTCGGCGTTCTCGGTTTCCGTATTATAAGAGGCACCAATGGGGCATTCGAGTGTCAACAGTCCGAATGGGCATCGACGAAACCAGCAAACACGAACAAGAACATCACGAATAATCACAAAACACGAAATCAACCGAACGGAAATCAACAACGCAAACTCAAATCGTATCAAGAGTGAACTCATGTGCTCCGGAAGAGTAAGCGGTTCCTGTCTGCAATAGCACACCTGTCGTATTGCTAATTTCCAATTTAGTGTGTCAAATCCATTAAAGGAAGACAATACAGATTTCTACGACAGACCAACATCTGCACTCATTTGAGAGATAGAAATACCATATTTGTCTACGAGTGCACGGTGTGTACCGTAAAATTTCTTGAGTGAAGACCGTGGAGCAACATAACCCTGTGTCATCAATTTCTGTGTCAAACATGACGCTCTGTCATGGAAATCGATGTAATTATCGCAAGCTGTGGAGTAACGAATCAACTGGGATACGAAGACTCCGTAAGCAGGGGCGAACTGAATGTTGCTACACAAAAGGGGAAGTTGTCATCACATTTGTCATAGAGCTTTGTTGGGAGTCAATTTTGAGATGTCGATCTTAATATGAAACAGACTTCCTATTATCCGTTGTGTCCTTTATCTCAAGTTCCTGAGGATATATGAGATGGAGAATGTCACCAAATCGAGAAGTGATCAGTGGAAGGACATTGTCAATATAACGGAATGTGAGGTAAAAAGAGAGAGCACACAATCCCCGCGGACGACCGCCACCCTGTTCAGCCACCTATGGTACACACTTGGTCACTCTGTTGGCTGAGCACCGACCTGATATCAGAATCTCAAGACCTTCTGTCGCCTCTAACGACAAGCTAAGCTCTGCTGCGTATCTATGCGCCACCCGGGCCCGCACGTGACGGTTTGCAATTGACAAAACATGTATAAATTTAGGAATTATTTTGGCAAGGAATATTTATTTAATAATCAGATTAATATATATTAAAAAATTATTTTTCTAAGTTTTAAAAATTTTGTATACATTAATTGGTTGGTTTTAGTGAATGGAGGATGGGGAATGTGGCAATCATGGGAAGAGTGTAGTACAAAATGTGGTAGCGGGGAACGATTTCGGAGACGATTCTGCAATAATCCGAGGCCAATGTACGATGGAAAACAGTGTCAAGATCTCGATAAGGAGATATCAAACTGTTCTACAAAACAATGCCCAGGTAGCTATTATATGTGACCAGAAAATAATAATAAATAAACGGGTGACAATTAATGTTCATAACCAGGTTCATCGATAAATTGGAAACATTTCCAACTCAAATATTATAAGACAAAATTATTTTGCTTGGCGAAGTCCCGTAGAAGGCACCATTAAAACTAAAGTTTCGTTCTCTCAGTTCAAATTAAGCCGAGAAGGAAACAGAATGTAGTAACCAGTCTATATCACCATATAAATTGATACATAACATTTTTCAGTGGACGGAAACTGGACCAACTGGACCGCGTGGACTTCCTGTAGTCAGACATGTGGTTTAGGGTACCACACAAGGACTCGGAAGTGTAGTAATCCTTCACCGTCACATGGTGGACTTTATTGTAAGGGAGATAATTATCAAGTCCTAAATTGTTCAGATAGATACTGCCCAGGTAAATTTAAAAATAATATAATAAAATCTTATCTCATACTTTTTATTTTTTTGAGATAAAGGTTATATATTTTGATGAGCAGTGTGCAATTGGAACTGAACATTTGATTAAATACATTTAAGCAACAACTATTGACACGATTTTGCTTTGGCTAACTTAAATATTTATTCATACATAAATACTCCCTATACGTTCATTTTAAAGTTCAGGTTGGCAGTTGACAAAACACGTCTAAATTTAGGAAATCGAAAACTATTTGACAGGGAATTTTTATTTAATAATCAGGTACATATATCAAAAAAAAAATTTCAAAACGTTTTTTTTATCAGTACAAGGAGAATACTGAATGGTTTATATACGCATTTTTTATGTCGAAAATATAGTACAAAATCTTGTATAATTTTGTTGGTTTTAGTTAGTGGAAGATGGGGAATGTGGCAACCATGGGAAGAGTGTAGTAAAACATGTGGTAGCGGGGAGCGAGTCCGGAGACGAACCTGTAATAATCCGAAGCCAATTTACGGTGGAAAACAGTGCCAGGGTCTAGATAAGGAGACATCAAATTGTTCTTCTCAACAATGTCCAGGTAATTATGTAGAACAATTAAGATTGAATGGTCCTAATTCTTAAATTTACTGATAAATTGGAAGAATATAATCTTTAAAACAATTTGGTAATACAATTGTGTTCAACGTTATGGCTACTGATTGTTTTGATTAGTGTTTGGCAGATTGTTTCAATATATACAGATGGGTCTAAACCTAACCTTAAGCGAACCAGATTTATAAAGCACATCAGAAGTCTGGAAAAAAAATAAGGTCTGGTCCACTCTATTTTTACTATTAAAAGCAGACCAGAACAGACTTAGGTCTGGTCCATTCTTGGTTTACTATTGAAATAGTATTACTCTGGAAATCAGACCAGACTTAGTGCAGACCAAATTAGGTCTGGTCCACTCTTTGTTCACTATTAAAAACAGACTAGACTGACTTAAGTGCAGACCTAGCTTTAGTCCGGTCTGCTTTAAGCCCGGTCCAATCTGGAACTTTGGTCTGGTCCGCTGTAGGACTGGTCCACTCAAAGATCATTATCGAAAGCAGACCAGACCAGAATTTTGACTGAATTAAACTTATAGTGAGGTTATGTCTTCTTTCCAACCAAACCAAACCAGAAAAGTGGACCTAGATCTGCTCCTTGGTTTGGTCAAGAGAACCAAACCAGACCAGAAAAGTGAACCACATGTCCACTCTAATTTCACTTTGAACAGGTTGGGTTTGGTCTCGTTTGGACTTTTCAAATTTCAATACCTCGTTAACATTCTAATCCCTATGTCCCATTCCGTTCATTGTACGTTTTATATTATCCTCATAAAACAAAGTAAAAAAATAAAGGAATAAGCATTTATCATTAATTCCAATATTTTGATTTTGTCTCTTTTAAGATTCTCACACTTCCAAATACAATTCTTGCTCTAAACAAAAGTGCAAACATCTTTTAATCAAACGCATATAAAACATACTTAAGAGGACTTTAGCATTGTTCTGTAGCATTGCAGATCAATCATTTAACATTATGCTGGTGAAAATATGTCACTTGTTAGCCCAGAAAGCTTAGTCAGCGTACGCAAAAAACAAGAGGCTCCCAGGAACCTGAATCGCTCACCTGGTCTTGATGTCAACCCTATGAAGAACTTTGTAGAGCTGAATAAGCTGAACATTTATGCAAGCAACAGCTTTTCTCTTACAGCAATAGTTTTCATTCTGTAGGCCAAAAACATGCAAAATGTTATTTTAAGGGCTGTCTGTACACTTTGACTCTATAGAGACTTTTATTAAGAGCTTCTAATGAAATTAACATTAAAAGTAGCAACCACTTTTCTTTATCTGATATGATTTTCATTATATAAACCAAAAAAATTAAAAGATGTTTATTCAGGGGCTGTTATCCCTATAAGGGGTCATCTGACTGCTATGACCAAATGGAGACTTTTGTAGAGCTAAATGAACTGAACATTTAAGCAAGCAATAGCTTTTCTCTATCTGCAATAGTTTTCATTCTATAGGCCAAAAACACTATTTTTTGCCTTTAAGGGGCTGTAAACCCTGTAAGGGGTCATCTGACAACTTCAACCCTGTAACGATTTAGTAGAGCTAAATTAGCTGAACATTTAAGCAAGCAACAGCTTTTCTCTATCTGTAATAGTTTTCATTCTATAGGCCAAAAACACTATATTTCGCCTTTAAGGGGCTGTAACTCCTATAAGGGGTCATCTGACAACTTCAACCCTATGACAACTTTGTCTAGCTAAATGAGGTGATCATTTAAGCAAGCAACAGCTTTTCTCTATCTGTAATAGTTTTCATTCTAGAGGCCAAAAAACACTATTTTTTAGCCATTAAGGGCTGTAACCCCTATAAGGGGTCATCTGACAACTTCGACCCTATGGAGAATTTTGTAGAGCTAAATGAGCTGAACATTTAAGCAAGCAACAGCTTTTCTCTATCTGCAATAGTTCTCATTCTATAGGCCAAAAACACTATTTTTCGCCTTTAAGGGGCTGTAACCCCTATAAAGGGTCAACTGACAACTTCAACCCTATGACGACTTTTGTAAAGCTAAATGAGCTGATCATTTAAGCAAGCAACAGCTTTTCTCTATCTGTAATAGTTTTCATTGTGTAGGCCAAAAACACTATTTTTCGCCTTTAAGGGGCTGTAACCCCTATAAGGAGTCATCTGACAACTTCGACCCTATGGAGAATTTTGTAGAGCTAAATTAGCTGAACATTTAAGCAAGCAACAACTTTTCTCTATCTGTAATAATTTTCATTCTATAATCCAAAAACACGAAAAAATGCTATTTTTCACCTTTAAGGGGCCATAACTCCTATAAGGGGTCATCTGACAACTTTGACTCAACAGAGACTTTTGTAGAGCTTTTGATGCTGAAGCAGTAGCGTGGCATCAGATTTCATCTATCTCTTATACTTTTTGATTTACAAGCTAAAAACAGTAGTCTGACCCCCCCTGGTCTATTTTCAGTAACGGCGGCCATGTTGTTTGGACAGCGGTCACCATTTGTGCAATCTTGGTAGAGGACATCCCATAGATGAAGTGTGCAAAGTTTCAAAGCAATCCCTTCAGTGGTTTAGGAGGAGAAGATTTTCAAAGAAAAGTTAACGACGACGGACGACGACGACGACGGACGACGACGGACGACGACGGACGCCAAGTGATGGCAATAGCTCACATGGACCTTCGGTCCAGGTGAGCTAAAAAAATAATAATACGATTTATATAGCGCATTATATAAAATACAATGCTCTAAGCCGTTTAACAATTGAAAATATAAAAATATAAATCTTACAAACGAACATGAAAAACATACGAATAAAACTCAGTCAATAAATAAAAGTTATAAAAATTCAGAACTAAGAAATAAAAAAACCCTTAAAAATTTAGGAACTGTGACAATAAGTAAAAAACGCAACACCGCATTAAAACTGTCAAAAAGGGGAAACGAATTCATAAAAACTAAGAACTTAACACAAAGAAAAAGGATTTCAATATAAAAATATAGATAGATAATAATGGTATATAAAATATAATATAGTTAAAGACAGTTTAAAAAGTAAAAACAAAATATTAGTCTGTTCAGCAACTTAGAAAAGACGTACAGTTAAATCGCTTAAAAAGCAAGTCAGACTCTATAAAAGTGTGTGTTTAACCTCTTTTTGACAATGTTCAGCGACTTGGACTGATTAAGGTCACTTGGAAGATCGTTCGATTTTTCAAATATGACTGAATCCAGGCAAGCGCAACTCCATAAGTTACTGATATGCGTTTGATAGAATTTCATGATCAATCACATCGAATGGAGCTAAAAAGTCAAGAAGCACGAGAACTGCTGATGATCAGTGATCCAGTGCTCTCAATTTGTCGTAATAGAGATTTCTTGACTTGCTACGTATCAGGCACGGTTGCTACGTAACGCACCCGTAAGACGTTTTCGGGAGAAATTATTGATGAACTAGTGTTCATGTCTGTCGATAACTCGTTTTTACACTTATATTTTTGTTTAACTACGGGTATCAATGCTACAATTATAAATGTTATTAGGGACGGACCATTTAACTTGAAAGAGGGGCTGTTTTTTGTTCAGGTCAGACAATTTTATTTCTCGAAGGCGGCACGACAGAATATTTTTTTTCATTATTTCACATGGAAAAAATCCTTCTTCAGAATATTTTTTGTCTTACCCTCGGTTGTCAAAATATTTTTTTCATCAAAAATAATTTCCAGAATATTTTTTTAGGAAAAAACCAAGACCCCCTTCAAGTTAAATGGTCGGTCCCTTACTTATCATCAAACTGCAAGTCCAATGACGAAAAATTCTAAACTTAAAATTGTTCAAGAAATTGGAAAAGTCGAACATTTTCAAATCAAGAGGACTCGTAACCTGTTAAGTCAAGGGTATAAGTATATTTGACCCCTTAATTAATTTTAAAAGTACAATACGGTGAATGTAATGTTTAAGTGTTAAGTTTAATTAATAAAAATACAATATTCGGAAATATAAATTTAAACTATAAAGTGTTCAGATGAAAAAGAGCGATGCACATAGACATTATATCAAAAAAGATTGTGTAAAAGTGTCACGAAAATCTGTTAAAAGGTTTAGGAGGCTAGTTTAACAGTGGGTGACCTGAGGTGTAATGGAAGGACGAAGGGACACCCCTACCACAAAATACCCATCCCAATTTTCAAACGGGACTGTAATAATGTGCATTTTGAGGTTAATTGATGAAACATTTAATTTCAATCTCATTAAAATAAGATCTTAGTTTACTCGTCCACTATGTTCCCGACTTCGTTCGGGAACATAGTGGACGAGTAAACTAAGATCTTATTTTAATGAGATTGCATTTAATTTTTGACTTAGTAAATAAGTGTTCTGTTTGTTTTCCAGACATGCTTAAAAGTCGATATTTTTGTGTAGTTTTTCTTTATTCTTTAGTTACTCTTCTAATATTGGAGGCAATATTCCTTATTACTTGCCTGTTCTTCCGTCCGTCAGTCTCTCTATTTGTCCGTTGAAAAATTAATTGTTTAACTTATCTCCTGGGCTTCTACTGCATGGATTTATTTCCAATTTGGTTTACAGCTAAATAGCATAATGAGTTGAATCGTGTCTTTTTGTTTTATGTCAGTGAGTAATCTACTTCCTTCACTTTGAGCCGACTATGACTGTTTAAAAGTCAAAAGGGGAATTTTCGTGTCAGATTTCTTTACTATTATAAAAGGGGTCAATTTCAAATTCGGTACACATCTCTAGTACATGTACATGATGAGTTGCATTATGCCTGTTTTTCATTTAAAGATCAGAATCTTTTGTTTGATTTAAAACACCCGATTTTCTTTGAAATTGTTACTAACGCAAGTTTTATTCTTACGACGCAAAGCTAAGTTGATGATACTCAAGATAAAAAATGGTAGATAAACAACAAATATTGTACACGTAATATATATAATAGGCATCAAATTCTGCTTTCGGTTTAACTGTACGGCTAGCCTTACCATGCTTACACATCGATTCGTTCTTGAGTCAACTATGAGGGGGCGAAAAGTTATGACTCTAAATCATATACTTGACAAACAATATTTTGAAACCAGGAGTAAAATTTAAAAGATTTAAGCGGTAAGAGACAAGAAGAGAAATATTCGGAAGAAGATTTTGGCTAATTGAACAAGAACAGACTTCCTAGGTCCCCTGCCGAATGCAAAAAAAAAAAAAATAAGTCGGCTCTTTAAACAGGAAGCTAAGAAGCGACAAACCTGAAAATGAACCCCCAACTGAAGCTACTTACAAAATATTGAAAGCCTACAAATAGTAGTAGCCGAGACATACATGTCTATATTACAAAATAAAAGTGCGACGGACCGCACACACGGACAGACTCATGCATTTATTTTATTATCCACATTACCGTACAAGTGTTTTTTTTTTTCGCGGGAGCTAAATTTTACGGATTTAATAAAAAATTAAAAATATTGTTTTCGCGGAATTTCATTTTAGCGATTGTTTAAATGCGAGTTTATTCTTTGCATATACTATTTACAACTTTGAATTTTCGCTGGTTTATATTTTGCGAGTTGCAAAGTATTGCGAAAAAAAGCAAAAATTAGATATCCGCGTAAAAAAAAACTTATACGGTATGTTGGCGCACTACGCAAAAATATTCTGACCCCCAAAAATGAATGCCATTCAAATTAAATCTTTAATAGTGATTTTATTCCCTTTTTTGGTGATATTTCACCTGGCCGCTAGGGGGATTAAAACAAAGGTAATCCCTGAGAATTGTTCACTTGTCATTGTGGTACGTAGCACATTCGTTACTCAACGGTTACTTCCCAAATAACGATTCGTTGGTTTAGCTGAAGACCGAACATGCATTTAAGATCATTTACTATAAAAATGCACATTCTTGGCAAAGATAAAAAGAGAATTCAATTAAAAACTTAAATATATATTCAAAACATATTGAATTTTAACTTTTTTACTGGTAATTCGTGCACATTATACCTGTTTTCATCTTCAATTAAAAATATTACCAATAACCCCTCCCCTTTCGTTGTACGAAAGCAACCGTATGAAGTTGAGAAATCTCTAATGCACGTTGAGGAGGGCACTTTCAGTAGAGTGCTGAGCACGATAAGCAGACTGAAAAGGATCTCGCAGAGTTTTGTTGTCCAAATGGGAATCGACTTTACGTGCTATATCTTTCTCAATTATTTTTGAGATAAATGATAAATTAGAGACTGGACGGTAATTCTTTGGGTTTCTTTGCGGAGACCAGGTTTTTAAGAATAGGCCTAACTAAAGCTTCCTTTAACTTAGACGGAAAAGTACTTTGGTCGAAAGACGAATTGACTATTCCAGTAATAATAGGTAGAAGCGGATTTCGACACTCTTTCATCAGTTCAGTAGCCATTGTTTCTACGGAACCTTCATTATGATTGATGTTATCTCATCTTCTGAAACATATTCAAATTCTGTAATGGTCCCGTGTATAGATTATCGGCATCCATGAATGAAACATTGTTTACAGAGTTTACGCATAGTTTCTCTCTAATGGTTGCAACTTTGCCGATGAAAAGTCAGAGAATTTTCCGCAAGTTATTTGCTTGATGGTGATGTTGCCAATAGGGACTGTTGATTTTTGCCTATTAAATGATAAAAATCAGACCATATGCGATAATTTCATTACTTTATGAAAATAAAGGACTTATAAGTTTAAAAGCATGACAAGAAACAGCATTATACATATCATATCAGTAAAACAGTAATTTTATCGCTGTATTTCATTCTTAAGCCAAAAACAAAATATCATTAATTGTGAAGCTAACTCTCACACATCACTTTGAGCTTTGGTGGACCCCTAGACCCGAAACATGTGCGATTCTTTCCTTAATTTTGATAACGATACACATGTTTATTATTGAATTTCAAAAGTGCGGGAAAATAAACAAGTTACTAACAGATCATGCAAATAATCTTACAAATAATAGCATATGTTTCCAAGCTTAAAGATAATAAATATATTTTTACAATATAAAATACAAGTATTCAACACAGAAAGAGCGAATCGAATTAGTCGAAAATGAATTAGAAAAGGAATAAATAAAATGGAGATGTATTATACCGTAAGGCTGAAATTGTCCTTTTCAGTAGGACACAATATATATATATATATATTTATTAAAAGAGAAATGAGTTATCTTTCTTAGACAGGAAAATTTCAATATTTTATGTTTATTATATGTGAGAGAGAAATGAGTTATCTTTCTAAGACCGGAAAATTTCAGCATTGTCAATTTTTTTATTTTTTCTAAAGCGGTTATACCATAAAATGAAAATTTACCTTGACCTTTATTTTATTGTTATCAACTGAGCATTCAAATCCCTTGATACATTTTCAAGTAATCATCTGGTAATCTAAGGACATACATTTCCACTTCGTGTGGCAGGGTATGAAAAGAGTACACATGTCAAGCACAAGCTAAATTTCTTATATATAAAAACGCTGCTATTCACCACATGTTCTCCGCAACTATACAAATATATCCACAAACAAATTAAAGAACAATAGAGAAGAAGCAAAAATGTATGAAAGAAGCAAAGGTGTACCAAAGGGGTAATCAGTATCATAAAACCGTAAAGACAAAGACAAAACCGGCAGACAAAAAATCATCACAACAAAACAAACCACATAACAACATAAAACACACACACACATAACAACAAAACCGCATTCAGCAACGCGAACTCAAGTCGAAACGAGAGTGAACTCAGGTGCTCCGGAAGAGTAAGCAGTTCCTGCTTGCTATAGCAGACCCGTCACGTTGCCAAAGATCGATTAAGTGTTGGTCAAATCCGGAAAGGATGACATTACATTATATCTATAAATGCCAATCATGGTATGGCTTATCTTTCTATTTTAGTGGACGGAAACTGGACCGATTGGTCCACGTGGACCTCCTGTAGTCAGACATGTGGTCTAGGGTACCAGACAAGGACCCGGAAGTGTAGTAATCCTTCGCCGTCACATGGTGGTCTTAGTTGTAAGGGAGATAATTATGAAGTCTCTAATTGTTCAGACGGATACTTTCCTGGTAAATGTTAGATAGAATAAAGAAAACAATTATTATGTTCAGTTGTTTGAAACATATCATCGTTTAGAAGGGATCTACTATGAAGACTACAGACTTGTTAGAATTTTTATTAAGTATTCAGACTAAAGTTCTCGCTAGACGTGTAAAATCATTACAAAATTGTTTCACTGTGATATAAGAATGTTCTTTTTGGGAAATCTTGAGTTGTCGTCATCTTTATAACTATCCACGACTTTGGTTGATGTTACCTTTAGCATTTTCTTTCAATATTTTGTCAACATTAATCTACAATGTATATATTTAATTGACAAAAAAAACCAAAACAATTAAAACAATAACAGTCACATTTTATTTTATTACATTTTATTTTTTTGTATTTCAGTAAATGACACACTTACCGCATCAGAAGAGGGTTGTTCAGGTAATTAGTTAAAAATGATAAATGGTGTTGCGTACAGCTCTGTAGAGTAATTGATATAATATTGTAATGCACATGGTCGATATCCTCGGTGCAGGATTTGGCTTCCTTGTTCGAACGTTTTGGTTTTGAGTACTTTTCGTTTTCAACAGTTTTGGAATTTGACCTTCCAATGTTTTGATTTAAATGCTACTGATGAGAGGTAACTTCTTGAAATATCGATATATAGCATATCCAAATTAACCGTTCATACCCGCGTTTTGGTATTTGTAATAGAATGGATATGATGAGCTGCAAAGTTAGAAGGGGTGTCCGTGTGCCAACAGTGATGAAAATCATCTTTTTAAAACCGTTGACACCGGAAAATCCAGCATGGGGTTGAGCTGGAATCGAACCCATACTCTTCGGGTCAGGTGAGCTAAAAAAATATATCATCCTATGCGCCATGTGTTAACCTTTTAAATCTCATCCTCTGATTTTGATAAAATTGTCCATATGATATAGATTTAATTGTTTTTAATTATAAAAATTTCTTCGAAAAAAAATAATGAAGCATAATACATATACATGTAAATAATCGTGATCAGACAAAAAGAAATCTTATTGCTTATATTTTTTACAGTAACTAAAGGTAATATCTACACTAAAAATCTAAACTGTATTATAAGTAAAATGTTATTTTACTGGTATTATACTTCACATTTTGTTTCTTGAATTTCGTTTGGTCAAACAGGGTGGTGATATTTTGATATAACATCTTTCTGTCTAATATATCACCATCTGGCTGTTCAGTGACGCCATTGACGTTATTGAAAGTAACAGTAACAAATAGCAGATGTTAAGTATTATATATTATATATATTATATCACATACTACCTGTTACAGAGGGTGTTACACCAGAGAATCCCACACTGTAAATATATCACCCTCGACTGTCATGACTGTGCATGGAGTGATATATTCACCTGAGAGTGTTACACCAGAGAATCCCACACTGTAAATATATCACCCTCGACTGTGCATGGAGTGATATATTCACCTGAGGGTGTTACACCAGAGAATTTCACACTGTAAATATATCACCCTCGACTGTGCATGGAGTGATATATTCACCTGAGGGTGTTACACCAGAGAATCCCACACTGTAAATATATCACCCTCGACTGTGCATGGAGTGATATATTCACCTGAGGGTGTTACACCAGAGAATCCCACACTGTAAATATATCACCCTCGACTGTGCATGGAGTGATATATTCACCTGAGGGTGTTACACCAGAGAATCCCACACTGTAAATATATCACCCTTGACTGTGCTTGGAGTGATATATTCACCTGAGGGTGTTACACTAGAGAATCCCACACTGTAAATATATCACCCTTGACTGTGCATGGAGTGATATATTCACCTGAGGGTGTTACACCAGAGAATCCCACACTGTAAATATATCACCCTTGACTGTGCTTGGAGTGATATATTCACCTGAGGGTGTTACACCAGAGAATCCCACACTGTAAATATATCACCCTTGACTGTGCATGGAGTGATATATTCACCTGAGGGTGTTACACCAGAGAATCCCACACTGTAAATATATCACCCTTGACTGTGCTTGGAGTGATATATTCACCTGAGGGTGTTACACCAGAGAATCCCACACTGTAAATATATCACCCTTGACTGTGCATGGAGTGAAATATTCACCTGAGGGTGTTACACCAGAGAATTTCACACTGTAAATATATCACCCTCGACTGTGCATGGAGTGATATATTCACCTGAGGGTGTTACACCAGAGAATCCCACACTGGTGTGTACAAATAGGTGTAAATGGAAAAGGAAAAACTAATAACAAACAATTTAAAGAATTTCATTCGAAAATACATTTAATTTTTGTTTACCTATAGAATCAGCTGAAGGGACTTGGACAAAGTTACCGTTGTCACCGGCGGTGTTGGGTGGAATTGTAGCAGCTATGGTGATCTGCCTCGTTGCCAGTATAGTGATAGGACGTTATATCTATACAACTAAAATGTGTAAGTTGTGCAAAGCATACTTGTTTTGTTAAATTGTTGACATTTTAAATATATAGTTTTGCTACTGTAAAAATTTTCCAAATTTTGACAATGCTGCAATTTTCTGGTCTAAGAAAGGATAACTCAATTTTCTTTCTATTTATATTTAAGTATTGATAAATATGGTGGCGAAATATCATTTTTGTCCAAGATAACGCCCTATTTTTTTGGTCTGTTTATGCATACTTAAACGTACATTTGGCATTTTCAAATGCAGTCATATTTTCATTTTTCTGAACGTTGAAAAAAGATTGGTGAGATTAAAAGTATTCCTATTCGCCTTTATCTGAACATTTATAATTGGTTCAAAGAAGCAAAAGTCTACCGAAAGATGTCCCTGAGGACAATTGTATTCCATTAGATACATGATGAGCTAGTTGTTCCATAGACTACGTATTTATAATGAACAGAGTTTAGAAGTTTAGAATAAGAAAAAGAGAAGACCAGGTCTTTCGATTTTATTAATTAATTCTTTTCTAGCTATTATATTTTAATCAGTTTTATTTTCTTTAAAAAAAATACAGCGAAAGGAAAATTCCGGCCTACCTGGTAAGAAAATAAATATTAACCTAATGATCTGCTTAGTTCTTGATACAGCTCTTTCTGATCATTGTACCCTCTCCAAGAAGATGGAATGTTTATAGTGATTGTGGTGTTCGTCAATCCGACCGTATCAGTGTCAGTTTCACTTCGGGATGTCCATCCCTTGTTATTAACTCCCAATATAATACATGTACTTATGGATTTTCTTGGATCTGTAGCATTTGTACACAACAAAACATACACATTTGTACAAAGCATGTATATATAATCTATTATGATTTGACCCAGTATTCCTCGCACGCCATGCTGGTCACAGAGTAGATATTGCCTGCAAGTACATTCTCATTCGATTTGCAACGTTTACTGTGAAATTGTTTGGACAGTTAAATCAAAAATGTAACTTGATCTATCAATGCCTTTAAAATGAGCTATTCCATGACAATTTTGGTTGAAAAATAGCAAAATAATCTGCAACCTGGCAAGAACTGCTTTTGAGAAAAAAAATTGCACGAACTACTCTGTGACCAGTATATGACTACTATCATACAAATGTCTGCGCTTTATATCAACTTTGTTCAGCAACCATGCACGTCCATTTTTACACGAGTTTTTCAACATATCAGTTTTACTTTCTGTACACAATGTATATTAATCTTGTTATGTGGCGATGTGTCTAATTCGGTCTAATTCTTTTCATAAGTTTTTTTGTGAAGTATGAATCAATGCATGATTCGATAGAAGCAAAGACACACAAAACAGATTTTGGATCACGTGATCTTTTAAACAGACATTTACATTGGCGAATAAAATAAATGGAAAAGAGAGGAGACACTTATTGTCTAAGATACGTTCACCGACTGGTCTTTCCTCAATGATTTGCTTTAGATGTATATTTGGCTATTTTATTACTATCAAAAGTGGGGAATGATAAAACATTTATAATAATATTGAATGTCTTTTATAGTGATAAGCAGGAAAACGAACCCGAGGCTGCAGGCGAGCAAAACAGAAGTAGAAATTCTAATTGTTGTTCTGACGAAATTGATAATGGCGCCACCGGAACTGGATTCACGAATGAACTTTATGATAAATATAGACTTGAAAATCAAGTCTTTGAAAACAAGACTTTCGGTCTTAAGTTCCATGATGACGATGCTAAAGAAGAAGAGATTTAAATTCACCTTTTTGTTCGCTTGCTGTTGATATTAAAACTATTATCTTTTTTATTATAATTAAGCTATTTAAATATAACGTACTAACTTTAACAAAAACAAAAATGCTACTACTAATGCATACAGTGTTGTTACTGTGCTTCAAAGCACTGTGCTATTGTTAAGGCAATAAAGTTACAAATCGTTACATGCAATGTTTCAGATGGGTGAACACACATATCCACGATAACTGCTCGACAGTTAATTTGAAGTTACCAATTATTTAGGGACGGACCATTTAACTTGAAGAAATATTCATTTTTCGAAGGCCTCGCGACAGAATATTTTTGTCATTATTTTCATTATTTCATATGGCAGAAATCCTTCTTCAGAATATTTTTTTTCTTACCCTCTGCTGCCAAAATATTTTTTCATCAAAAATAATTTTCAGAATATTTTTTAGGAAAAAACCAAGACACCCCCTTCAAGTTAAATGGTCGGACCATTATGCATACAAATAGCAACAGGTATTTTGACCTACATATATTCCGTTTGAACTTTAAAAATTTGTGACTTACGTGCATCATTAACTCGGAGAATAAAAAAGCATACACAGTTTAGTTAAAGGAATAGAGACATTGGAAAAAGCAAAGTAAATAAAAGAGAATTAACAACATAGTATATACAGTCTAAAGCTAAAAGTATTGCATGCAGCAAATTTCAACATGTGAACAGGGAAAATTCAAGTTGGTTCATGAGATTTATCTCGTGAATGTATAATATGCAAATTTTAAATATGATTACTTTACAATTATCAGGAAAATATATAACATGTTTAATTTGTTTCATCTTGTGTATTAGCAAAAATTGTATTTAGAAAAAATGCATTCATCGTATAACAATCGACTGATAATTTACATAGCTGAGAGCCTTTATAAGATGATTTCACACCATGTTGCTACTTGACAGCGTTCTACCAATTTCTAGGTTCACGGAGAATATCAAGGACAAACGAAGTGTACAATCTGTTTTCTGTGTTAACATGGTTAGGCACGAACCATTTTCATACTGTGGGGGGTCTGGGATTTTGTAACCTGATATTATTTTTTTTTATCCAAATCAAAGCTACAATTTTTTTTTCTACCAAAAGCAAAATCATAATTGTTTTTTTTTAGACCAATTCAGAAAATTTATATATTTATTTTACATTTGTTTTTCTATTTGTAAGTTTACAGGTCTTTTATAAATTCTGTGAATTAAGCCAGTTTTTGGGCTGTTTATTCTCATTGTGAGTAACATTCATATATTTTAAAGACAAATGGGATATGTGGAATAAGTCAAACAGACAAACTCTCGGAGATGAAATATGCATTGGACTATAATATTTTGATTTTGAATACATGCATATTCAAATATATTTATAGGAAAATGGGATATAGGGAGACATGGCGAATATGTCAGCCAATCTCTATTGAAAGCACACAGTAAAAAAATGAAAATAATTAAAAACCAGAATCCCCCAAAATAAACATTCAGTATATACCAATATTATTTTAGATTGACAATAGACAAAGTCAAAAAGCTGGATATCTTAAATCCAAAGTTTATTTCTTTTAATATACTTTATTTCCATACCCGTAGCCATATCTTTTCAATAGGGGGTTCGAAATGTGAAAAGGGGGGTTCGATTTCCCAATTTTGTCTGACTTTAATAGTGCTTAACCGATTTTCCACCTGATTTATTCCTATTTTTATCATTTTTTTTTTGTCCAAAGGGGGGGGGGGGTGGGGTTCGTCCGAACCCCTCGAATCCCCCCCTGGCTACGGGTATGATTTCATTATGTGAAATCTTATTCTAACACTTATCAAGACTATAGAAGTGAAAGATATATTCATTTGTAATTGCCCTGGTAACCTTGTCACATAGGGGACTTATCACACCTTTTAGTTTCACCTTTTGACTTCAAAGTTTTCAAAAGATAATTTCCCTGAAACAGCAAGTCAGGGGTTGAAATAAGACAAAGAAAAGTACAAGTTGAAGCCAATAAGGGATCATAGAAAACAAGCCTTTTGATTTGGTTAGGGATCCTGCGTCACTAGCATTTTAACAGGCATTGGGATCGCTGAAGGCCTCTAAAGCTCTTGGGTAATTTATGCAAAATCATCCATTCTTGTGATTTCCTGAAAGCTAATCATGATATCTAGATTTCATAATTCATTTAAAAAAAGTCCTCATACGAACTACAAAACAACACAAGAATAGTGCAGCTGAAAATTTAAGAAATCTGTGGAGATTGACCAATGCCGTTTTATAGGCATTTCTGGATCTACCAGTGGGATGGGGAGGTTTTAAAAAATATATATATATAATTTTATTTGTCAAGCGGGACAACAGTTTCATACCATAACAGAACAAAACTGTTGATGTATGCATGTACTTAACATATTAAAAGTGATACTATTTCGTAGCACATTATAATTTCAAAATCTGAAACTTTTGCAAAAGGCAATGATGAATAAGGTGATGTATGCCGAGCGAAGCGAGGCAGAAAAAATCAGGCTTTTATCATTTGAGTTCAAAGGATATATATTATTATTTTTGTTTTGGAAATTTATGAATATTTTTTTAAGCTCTATTAGGAGCATTTTTATTTTTTTCTTTAAAAATTGGAATTAATATTTTTTTTTGAAAAAAATCCCAGGCCCCCCCCCACCAAAAGAAAATGGTTCGTGCCTTAACGGATAATTATTTTATTCTATTACAAAAAGTTTTAAACTTATGTTTCTTTTCTTTCATGCCGTATGGTCAATATTTCCGGTGCTGAAATTGGCTAATTTTTGAATGTGTGTGTTTTTTGGGGAATGTAAATAATTATACGGACAATATACACAGGCAATTTGTCTTAACGTTAAAGCTCGATTTACACTAATTTAAGGTTAATGTAACACGAATTTAATGTTAAATTAACGTGAGTTTAACGTGAACAATTTCCACGTTAATTTAATGTTAAATATTAACGTTAGTTTAGTGTTAAACTTTTTAAAGTTAATTTACCTGCTGAGTAATGTGACCTCATATGTTAAACTTTAGCGTCAAATTAACAATCGAAGCTCGATTAACACTAATTTAACGTTAATTTTTAACGTTAAATTAACATTAAGAAAATTGCCTGTGTATATAAAATATGTTTTAAGGATTTGTAAATTAATATAGTACAAGGGACCGACCATTTTAAAAGGAGGGGCTTGTTTTTTATGACCACAAACCGATACAGAATAATTTTGTTTGGAATAAAACAAGTCCCTTTGACCTTTAAGTTCAATTTGGATATATTTAAGTTTTAAATAGTTTTGTTAAACCAGAATTATATATAAAAAAATAATATAATTGACCCCTCAGTCCTGCTTTTAGAAAAATGATGTTTGATTATGTTATCATTGTCTGTTCTATATATTTGTATGTATGTGAATGTTGCTGATTATAATCCAAAGTTGGATTTTAAATCAATAAAATATTTGAATAGTCGATCCCAAAATAGTCGATATCCTACATGCTCTATTTGACTGCCTATCTCGTGTGATTGTTATTCGATACTCTCAGGTTTGTTTGCCTTCTAATTGTTTTATTGAAATGCTAACGATCCTAATTTGCCTGCAAAGCATACCCAAATCGGCTGATTTTGACACAATTATTTTGATATCCTAGATACAAGAATATGTTTGATTTCTTTCACATCGGTCGATAAATGCTTCTTAAATAGCTGTAATAACTGCAAGTGTTCTCAAGTGAATTCCTTTACGCCTTGTTGTACTCGTAACTTGCTCTTGTCTCAGGTTCTCTCCTGGTGAATCGAACTGTTTTCGCTTTGATTTCTAAAGTGTGTTTTTGTGCTTTGTGCGGGGTTAACAGTTGGAGGAAGGTAAGGCCCCCAAAAATAGTTTAACTCCGTCACATTTTATATGTGCCTGTCCTAAGCCAGGAATCCTTTTCAAAACTTTTGTTTGCCTCTGTCAACTATCTGTTTTTGTTCTACATGTATGTCAAGCAATAAAGGTAATAACAAAACTACCGAACTTGAATGGTCAATCTCATAGTCCAGAGAAAATGACAAAAACGAATCAGTCATACCGGATAATTGGTGGATCGCAATGGTCCTGACTTACAGGCATTTCAAACGAAATGGTGGGTTAGTAAACCAGGGTAATGACCATAGAACACAACATAGTTGTGAGACACAATATAGGGATATTGAGGTGATCATCTCAGTACAGCAGACCAGTCAAACACTAAATAAAACAATTAATCACCATATCTTTTAAACCAATTTTGAACTTTTCTACTAGTGGATTATAACGAAGAAAGAATTTTTTAGGGATCGCATGAGACGTATTGTCTTATAGCAGTGCTCCAAAAGTCGGTCACGAAGAAATCGGTGTCTGACAAAAAAAATCTGAGGAATGTGTGCATGCAAGCTCTGGCATATCGAGTTGTGAAATATAAATGGGTCTTTCGTTGATATTTTAGGGATCTGTTAGAATATGTATTATATTTTAGTCTTGGGCTGACGCAAGACGGCGAGCAGCGACCTCTGGCCATGTTGAATACTGCTGGCCGTTTTCCATTGCGTTTTTAAATTGCCGTTTCTTTATGTTGGTTGTACACTTATTCAACATTTCTTTACCGTCAATTATAGGCTGTTCTTTTAGAATTTTATTGGTGCGTGTGCTTCTTAATAAAACCAAATGGTCGTGACCATTGGGGACACCGTTCCACAGCTGCTATTAAAGACTCACTATGTACAATGAGTCTTCCAGCTAATCACACAACCGGCTTTCCCGATAGACCAGGAACAATGACCTCAGTCTCAATGGTTATAATTGCCGTAAACAAATACATTAAGAAACCAAAGGAAAATGTCTGAAATCCTGAAACATTTACATATTAGCTTAAACATAAACGGCTAAAATTATAGTCGTTTGTCTCAGCCAAAATTAATAATACGCAATAAGAGGAACCCCAACCTTAAATAAATTTGTGGAAACCATGTTAGATAGACGATGAATAAATGTGGAATATGTGTTCGCAACACAACGAAACGGCAATTTAAAAATCACACTGGAAAACAGCCAACAGTCTTCAACATAACCAGAGGTCGCTGCTCGCTGTCTGGCATCGCAATGCATTGGCTAAGACTTAAGACACAACACATTAGATACAAAACAAATCCTTAAATTATCAACGAAAGACCCATTTCTGGACATATAACAAAAAAAAGATGGATGACAGGGACTAACAAAAGATTTGACAAGGATTACTGGCTTAGGACAAGCGCTATAAAATGTAGCGGGGTTAAAAAGATTTTTAGCCAAGCCTTCTCCTTTTGCTAATCTTGTACTAGGGACAAAAATAACACACTCTAAAAATCAAATCGAAAAACGTTTAGTTCACCAAGAAAGAACCTGAGACAAGAGCACTTCTCGGGATAATAACAAAAATAACAAGAGCACTTTTACAAATCTGGATGATAACGTCAAAATTACCGTACTTGGATGTCCGGACAAAACAGTTCACAATGGTCCTAGTAAGGTACAGACATCCCAAATGGAATTAGTTTTAGACACCAAACCTCTTTCTAACTTTGCGCTATTATGCTTCTTAATTATTACGTTTCTAATTGCTGTTCCCGTTCATGTTCACTAGTTTTGTCTTTGCCCTTTCGGACTTTTGATACCTCTTTGCTTCTAGCACAACTCGGTTGTTAGTGAGTGAGTGAGTAGGTGTTTTACGCCCATGCAATGCTATATAGGTTATTTACAGGCGATGAACATGAAAATGATGATAAAATGAACATGAAATTATTGTGATAAATAAAACATGGGGCTGGGGCGGGAAACAAAAGAACGGTAAATTTTAAAGAACCATAGAAAAGGGAAGAGATGGGTAGGGACTGAAAATTAATCATAAATGGTGCACTGCTTGGCAGTCCACAAAGGGGTCTTTTACGTGCATGAAGCGTGGCACTCTCTACACACGTTGGTCCACTATGGTGAGCGGTCAGGGTTTCCGTATAATAGACCTGGCAACCTCGTGGACGAGTGACACCCTATTCAGCCACCTAGGGTACACACTCAGTCGCTGTGTGGGCTGAGCACTGATCCGACGTCAGAATCCCAAGACCCTTAGTCGCCTCTTACGACAAGCTAGGCTCTGCTGCGGGTCCATTCGCCACAGTGCCCTGCACGGTACCAACTCGGCTGTAAGACACAAAACTAAATTATATGTATGCATGGCCTAGAATTTTACTACAAAGCACTGAATTCATAACTTTTCCAGATGAGTAGTCTCGGCGACGTGGATATAACATTTATTTACCTTTTTGACGAACCATGAAATTATGCTAACTTTAATAACATGTACAGCCCTTTAAAAGAGGCAGGAAGCGATAGGTTTATTATCGTTAAAATACTTGTCAATTTATGTAGACATTGGGATAAGATGTATAATCCATGTAATCGATAAAAACAAACAAGTTGTACAATACAATAGATACCTCTACGGACGCTGTAGAATTTATCCTTTCATGATAAAAACTGGCTCCATACAATTAAGGCCAGTCCATTGGGCCAGTCTGAGATCATTTAAACAAAAGCAGAACATGTCACTTAAGGAGCCACTGTGACCATTTGAATTTTAATGGTGGCTTTGGTGAAATTCGAAATAAAAAGACAGGACGGCAAAGAATCAAAAATAAAAATGCAAGACAGTGCTTGAAATTTAAAAAGGCAGGAGGGTATTTTGGGCTAAAAATGTATAGTAGCTTTAAAAATAAAAAAAAAATGTGTGCGTTAGCGCGAAAAAAAAATCATGGTCGTTTTTTTTCCGAAAAAAAAGGTAGAACGGAAAAAATTTCAAGTAGCACCGCCACCCCCATAAATATCAAATGGTTGCTTCTTTCGTACGCGTTGCGGCTGAATTTTTGTCTTTTGTACATGTCCTTCTATAATATCCTTCAGTTTCGAAATGTCCTTCGAATCCCCTCTTTTTTGCATTGTTTTATTACTTTTACACGTCTAGTAAATGATCAGCACTTTTTCTAGAACCAGGAAGTAATTGCAATGGGAGATTTTCTGATGAGATTTTTATTGGATATTTCTAGTAATTAAGCTTATTGATCGATTATGATATTGAATTAGATTCTAATAATCAAAGCTCCTACCCCACAGCCTTTATACTTATATACGATCTTATAAAATAAAATGAGAATTTTAACCAATGAATGCGTCTTATTCATCAACATACCAATGTCTTTCTTTTCTGACCTTGACGTGACAATGAAATTACCCGCCTAAGGGGGGATAACCACGACCAGACGTTTTATTACATTTTAATTGTTTTTATTCGCCCCCACCTAAAGTTTGGCATGTGGTTAAAAAAATTCAATTACATTTTATTATTTTATCAAAATCAATATAAACCTGTTAGGCTACCAACATTCGGAAATAAATTTGAACAGTTGATTTCCAAATAATGGGGAATTAACCATTAAGGATGGCGTTAAAAGAAGAATACCCCCCTCCCCTGAGAAAGAAATTTTATTTATAGACAATAAAGACAATTAAAGCATATAGAATTATATGAGAAAATGGCAAAAAAAAATTAAAGAACATAGAGAATAAACATGATAAAGAGCAGCCATATTATAGAATACCGAAAAGAGGGCATCTCATCCATACCCTCAGATAATAAAGGATTATGATATGTTAATTTATTTATATTTTCTGACTGTCCAGTATTCAAAATTGTTATGTACTGTAAACATAATATATACTAGGCAAAAAAAGAAACGTTACATTGGTCTTCTTTTAAGATTTTTTTGAAACATATTTTCTTTTGAATTTTTAATATAAAGATTAAGCAATTAACGGGGTTTTCTGTCAAATTTGCGTATTGAAAGCGGATTTGAAAATGACGTTACGTCACTTTTCAATTTTTACCAAAATTGGAACTTTTGAAATTTTACGTGTCGAAAATTCAATTAAGCTAGTGATTATGGTCGTTAAATGTTACAAATATCACGGTTAACAAACGGTCGCACTTAAATGTTGAGAAATTGCTAGTCAGACACGCGACGTTAACGTCAAAAGTTGAAGCAACTCTCTTCTTTCGTGTTGGGTACAGGAATGACAAAAATACAGGTGATCAATCATTTAAAAGAATTTAGAACAACTATCCATAGACCAGAGACTCGTGTCAGAGGTAGCAGAACAACAATCGGTGAGACCGGAAGTAACAGAATACCATAACAAACGCGAGTTTAGATCAGGCGTTGCCGCTTTATTTTTCTTCGTAATCGCTTCGTTAACGGTGCAAAACCTTAACTTGTGTAAATGGATAAAATTCTAATCTAATTTTCATAAACACTGAACGTACGCGGTCACGCCAAGCTGACGTCATTGTTTTAAAAAAGACGTCCTCTGGATTACGTTTCTTTCGTGTAATGACGTTAATGAGTTATATCATGCCTAAAATTGTCATAGATAAGTAAGAAGCACCCTTTTTAAACCGAAAAATCAAAATTTAACAGAAATTTTGTAACTTTCAACATTTTGTCAATTTTGATTTTACTGAATTTAGTTTTTAGAAATAACCAAATCCCACAAAAAAACGTTGCAAAATATTCCATCCCTGTAGTTTTACAGATGGTTAATATCCCTTAATTCTGAATTCAACTTTTTATTCATCGAAATGCTGTCAGATATTCAAAATGAATGGTTAGTCAGGAACGATAATGCTTTGCAAACTTGATTTTCTACAATATCTAGGTAAAACCTTAAAGAGATGTTAAATTCGAATCAAAATCAGGTATACTGAATTTTAGTCTCTTCAGTATGACCAAGGATACGTTTATTCAATGGAAGTTACAACTTTTCTTTTGTTATAGAAATTTTATCAAATTAAACATAAGTGTAACGTTTCTTTTTTTGGCTAGTATATAATTAATGTGCAAAACTTTTTTTTTATTCTGAATTAAAGGTTATTTTGATTATAAATTTGGTATCGGTCGGTCCATGCTCAATTAGTTACTTTTTTCCTTTGTCTACTTGAATCAGAATGGTTCATTTCTTATGTAACTTCCAAGTACTCGGTACCAATGGTACTTTGATTTAAATTGAAAATGGGGATCTGCCACTGAACAAGGATTAGTTTTGGACCTTTTGAATTGCAAAACGATGAGCAAAACACTTGATATGCTTTTTAGGCTGTTGACAGTTTTTCCATGGTTGATTTTTGGCATCGCATTATGGATATGTGCTTGTTCCGCCTTGGTATCAGGTTAACATGCCCATATTATGTTAACTTGTGTCTTAAGGGGGTACAGAACACCTAAGGGAATTAACTCTTAAATATCACTTGAACGTTTTAGTCAGGCACATTTATTGAAAGAAATCAAGCTTCTCAATGATCAAAATATGAAATGTTGAAACTCCATTATGTTCAATGAAAATTTTCCCAAGAAACCTATGGTTAAATTTTCTTAAGATTAAAGAATTAAATTCATTTGACTAAAGAACATATTTTTGCAAATTTTCAGGAATATGAAACGACACAATTTTATTTTAGCCAAAGTGTTGGGTACCCCCTTAAACTAGGCTCAACAATTAGAAATGCACAAAAATACTTAATTCTGTATGATTATTTTAACTTTAGTCAGGTCCTTTTCTATTTTATTTTCCGTAATATATATCATAAGACTTTGTTAACAGCATATAAATATTTTCTGACAGTTTAAAATTTGAAAGTTTGTGTAACAGATCAAATTAAGTTCAGAAATTACTTAAATTCAAACAAAATTCTTTGCCGTAAATTCAATACACTGGATAGGATTTAAGATACAAACAAAATTGCAAATTTAAGCAAAAAATACACTTTGGTTACTATACATATGCCAAACATATTATGTCAGAAACCGAATTAGATATTGACATTATAAACAATTGTCAAACAATGAAAGAAGTTAAACAGCATAAAAAAATAGTGAAAGAAAACTCAGAAATTTTTTATAAAGAAATTATATTAAATAAACTAAATAATTTAAATGAAAACAATAAAAACTGTCTGTATAAATCTCTAAAACAAAATGTAAATGAAATGGAATACTATCTTTCATATCATAATAAAACATTAAGAACCCTTTTATCTAAAATTAGACTAAGCGACCACAAACTAATGATTGAACTTGGTAGATATAGAAAAATCCCAAGAGATCAAAGACTGTGTGCCATATGCAACACACTTGATGATGAGTCACACTTCTTACTTGAATGTAAAATCAATTCTAATATTCGAACTGTCTTTTTGCAATATTATAACATTTATGATTTTAGTAAACTAAGTAAAACTGAAAAACTAACAAAAATTCTGAATCCAACTACAACTGAAGAAATTAAGACCGTTACTTCTTTTATTAAACAGTCATTAGAACTGAGAGAAGGAGACCTGTCATAAATACTTTAGCTGTACATTGTAAAATTTAGATACCACTATGATTTATGTTGTTCTTTGCTTGTTTTATATTCATGTATATGTTTTTAAGTTTTGTAAAGCTATAACCAATGCGGTTTACTGTGTGCTTTAATAAAAATAAATAAAAATAAAAATTATTAATTTGTTTTTCATAGATCAATAACCTTAAAATTTTTTTATATGATTTTTAAATCCCTTTGAATAGCCTCAAATACCATTTTAATTAGTATTTTAGAAGTTTAAATTTCGCCTTGAATATATAAAATTATTTTCAAAAACGATATTTAGACCCGTACCTTTAAATGTATACAACACACGTAAGTACAGCTAAAATTAGTTTTGTCTTGTTTTGATTTCTGTGTTACCAATGTGTATTAGACAAAAAGATATGATCCCGGATATGATATAATGGACAAACAAATAAAACGCACACAAAACAACTGCATTTCGATCAGAAACGCAACATCACGTGAGGACGTTAATGGATTTTAGTTTCTCAAATTTTCATCCGATTTATCAACCTCCCAGCATTTTTGCCTAACCAGTTGTGGAAAAAATTTCTCACCTCTAGAGAAAATTTTGTTCTCAGCGTACATGTAAGTGCACGTGCAAATTGTGAGCAACCTTTTGATATTTTTTACCTGTAGACACTAGAGAAAAACCTTCTACAACTTAATTCTCGATGGCAACCCTTGCCATTAAAATAATCAAATTTGATGTTCAGCTCGATCGCGGTCTAGAATCTATATGCCCCAAATTAGCAAGAAAATGTGGCAAAGAAGAAAAATATTGAAATTTAATATTATTTTCATAATTTTATTATATTCGTTTGCCAAATAACATAGTACAGGTCAGAAGATAAAGCAATCGTTTTTCTGTTATTATTAGGGTGCAACCATTTGATTTCAATGAGAGGGGGTTTTATGTAATTTCTTCGTCCTACTGTGCACACTTTGTTTTCATTCAAATAACCTTTCCCTGTCCTGCATTTTAATTTCTTGATTTTTGACACTTTGTCTTTTTATTTCAAATTTCATCTTTGCAATCACCCCTTACTACCCCTAAAGCAGATCCAAGATTCTTCCGTATATGACTCTTTTCAGTGTGAGATGACCAGGTTTATAGATGCGAGCACGTGCAGCGATCTCACACTGGTCAATTAACCAATAATAACTGTCGGTACTGATATTGATCGATGATGTCGACCAATGAAATGCAATGTTATTTTAAACTTTCGGTTTTTAGAATGAAGTCACCTAAGGTTTCAGAATATAAAATTTCATTTTTACGGAAGAAATAGGTACTTTCACGCGTTCTTGGAAAACCGGCAATGATCTTTCACTCGTGATAGAATTTTTTGGGGTCTTTTGACTCGTTCCGCTGCGCTCCACTCGCAAAAAGACTAAAAAATTCTATCACTCATAAAAGATCAGCCGGTCTTTTCCAAGAACTTATGTAAGAACCTATAATAGTATGATCTGGGGGTTGGAACCCTACGATAACTTTGTTTCTTTGTGAAGATGTTCGGAAAAATCTGCATCGATGCTCTCTTTTCGTGCCCTAGTCTATAGATTGACACTACCTTAAAAAAATCTAAAGTATATATTAAAGAATACTTTTTTGCTTCATTTAGGGTCCGGTGCTGTTTCAGAACTTGCCTTAATTCTGTCAAGGTATGTCAAACGATCCACCTCAAGAATTACCGCGGTTTCTACGAAATCTAAAAACCATATGTCCTAAACATAACAAGGATTTTGTCTGTTTATGTACTGTACAAATCGAGGCCTTGTGTGAGACTTGCTCTAAAAGCTCACATGCCAAGGCCAAGTGTAAAGAGAAAACTGATCTCCCGAGTTACCTAAAACAGCATGAAAACTCAGCAAATTTTAAAGACATGTTTGAAAACCTAGAATGTTCTTTAGATAACTTTTCTACAACGTTGTCAGCTCTGGCTCAAAACCTGGACGATGTTAAAAAACAACGCGACGAAATCAATAACGAATTAGAAGATAAAATTCAAGATATTTTAAATCATTTAAAGAAGATGAAACAGAATACATTGGAAACCATAGATACGGTGATTTCCGGTATACAAGATCAAATGGACCAATTACAGTCTAAAAAGTCAACCATAGCTGATATATTAGACCAGCGACAAGAAATTGAGCACAGACCAACGGACATTAGAACTTATCTCTGTAGCAAAGAGATGGAAAAGATTGCCTTCACATCAAATCAGTGCATAGAAGACGTGGAAATCAAAGGTTCACTACACGATACTATTATTTCGATGGATTTCTGTAAAACATTGTCGGATACAATATTACGTTATCATTCGTTTGGGAACCTTAGAATTAATAAGAAAAAAATCATCTTTATCTCTAAAAACATTGAAATCAAAACAAGGACAAGTCCCAGTCGAGAGGAAACAACGTTTAAAACTTTGTCGGACAAATTGTATTTCATTGGCTCTTTCTTGCTATGGCGGGTTTTGTTCTTTATCCAATGGATTGCTGGTTTTTCATGGTGGTTATTCGGCATTCGTTGATGTTTGCTATCCGAGTGGAAAGGTTTTAACAGAAATTGACACAAAAGAAACAGTTTATGACGTCACGGCTATTGACGAAGAGCGCGTTGCAGTTTCTCACGTGAGGTCTGACATTCTTTCAATAATCAACGTGAAAAGTAAAACGGTGAAGAAAATAGCGTCAACCAAGTCTGAGGTAGGAACAATATCGTACCATAATGGCGATCTGTTTTTCTGCGTCTCTCGTGTAGGCATCAAGAAAATCTCGATTAAGTCTCTTCTTAAGAGAATTCAATCCGTAGTAGAAGATGACAATGTCAGAACAAATAGCAGTATAGCAGTACGGGAAAACTTAATATGTTACACCTGTCCCGATACCGACACCGTGAAAGCATTAGACTCTCAATATAATGTTTTATTCAAAGTACAGGATACCGGACTTTTGGTACGTCCAGTTGGGATAACGATTGATGAAAAAAGAAACATTTTCGTTGCTGGATTTGGTTCTAGGAGTGTAGTAGTTATCGCCCCTGACGGCAAATTCTGGTATAAGGTCGTAGACAAAAATTCTGGAGTAGCATATCGTCTAGTGAATGTACATTTTAACAGCTACACAAAACAAATCATGATTGGTGACTGTGACGAAGGCCTTATCTCATATAATGTGGAGTTTTAACGTTCGTCATTTTCCATTTATTTTCTGTTTAAATAATAGTCATTTCTATTTACTTCACATTGTTTTATTGGTCTAAAAGAGACCAACCTTTTAACTTGCAAGCGGGGGTTGTTTTTTTCTACAGAAATATTCTGGATATAATTTTTTTCGAAAAGATATTTTGGCAGCAAAGGTGAAGAAAAAATATTCTGGAGAAGGATTTCTACAACATAAGATACATGTAGAGTGGTAATAATGGGAAACAAATATTTTGTCGGGACACCTTTAAAAAGAAAATATTTTTTTCCGCGCTGTGCGTTAAAAAAATTTCTGGCCAACTCCCTAAAATATAAACAAAACGAAAAAAATATTAAAATAAGCCCCCCCTTTTCAAATTAAATGATTGACCCCTTAGCTCTTCATATTCATACGTCGTTGGGCATCTTCAGTCTTTGGCTAAAGGGCCTCTGATTAGTCTTGAAAACAGGAAATGCACGTTTATTTACAAGGATTAGCAAAATTGGTTGTACGTAACATTGATGTATTGTGTATTATCATAATGCGAAGAACCCTACCGCAAAACATAGTGGGCCAACTTGTGCGGAGAGTACCACGCTTCAATCAAGTATAAGATCGCTTTTTGGACACCACGTAGGCTGAGTGACTCAGTTGAGTCATTCAAGTAAGCAGTATCCCGCAATCTAACACCAAATCACACGTCCTGTACATATATATCTGAAAAATCACATTTAAAATTTATGAAATATATATTAGGTGTTAATAAACGCTCTACCAATTTTGCAGTTATGTCTGAACTTGGAAGATATCCTATGTATTTTTCCACTATACTGTCAATGTTAAAATATTGTCATAGATAAGAGCATAATATGGAAGATGGGCTACTATTTATTATATAAATTTGTTTGTATTCATGAATAAGATGAAAAATAGTGTTTTTGCTTACAGAATGAAAAATATTGCAGATAGAGAAAAGCTTTTCCTTGCTTAAACATATGGTTAATTCAGCTATACAAACGTCTTCATATGGTTGACACCAAGACCAGGTTTAATTGCGATTCAGGCTTCTGGGAGCTGCCTCTTGTTTAATTTATAACCCTGTTTTAACCATTAAGCCTGAAAAAGATCCTATTTTGTGTCACATCGATGCCATTGATAATATTGAAAGCATCCTTACCCCTTACATGTAACTTGAGCTATGACTCAACTTTATATAAGATCAGCATTACAATTGTGCTGTCCTTTTCCAGTGGCAGTCAAAGCTCTCCTACCCGATTGGCCTTGTGTCCCCATTTCCTCCACTTCATCTTCATTTCATGTTCATTGTATCACCACGTTCATGTTCATCTCCCGGATATAGCCGAAATCGTGCAGCTTGGGAGTAAAGCAATAACTAACTCACTAACTAACTAACAATTGTGCTGAATGTAAGTTGTAAATTTCGAAGTATCCAACACAAATTTATATACTTGAGGAAAAGACTTCCGTACTTACAATGCCTCATTAAGGCATATGATAACGAGGATAATCAAAAAGGAGAAACGTAACTGCTTTATACCGAAGCGAAAGATTTGTAAGACGATAAGAGGCACCAAAAAGGCGTTCGAGTGTCAAAAGTCCGAACGGGGAATCGGCATATATAATTTGTCGATCACATGTACGCTCTTTCACGGACAACATAAAAGACAGAAATAAAACAACAAATGATAACTTAATAAATGCTATAACCCTGCTTTGAAACTATGTACACTTGATCTTTAGGATGTTCTTTACCAAGTTTGTGAAATTTGTGAACGTTGACAAACCAACATGGCCGCTGTTACTAAAAATAGAAAAGGGGGGTCAGACCAAAGTTTTTAGCTTATAGCTCAAAAAGTCTAAGAGATAGAGAAAATCAGAAGCAACCATCCTTCTTCAGCATCAAAAGCTCTACAAAACTCTCCATTGAGTCAAAGTTGTGGGACGACTCCTTATAGGAGTTATTTCCCCTTAATCGTCAAAATTGACCATTTTCACAGTTTTAGGACTATATCTTTAAAGCCATAAGAGTTAGAGGAATAGTTAGCTTTTCAAAGTTGTTCAGCTCATTAAGATCTACAAAATGATTTCATGGTCAAAATTGTCAGATCACCCTTTTAAGTGTTTTCAATCAATTTTAACTTAATATGTTTTTTTTTCAACTGGAAAGCCACGTAACTTTGTATTCTTGGTCTTAAAAGTGTTTTCTATCCTAACTAGTTTCTTTAATGTTACTTACCAAGTACATGTAGACCATGTTGCACACTAGGTAAGAGGCTTTAGCATAAGAGATCAGGTAAGCGATTCAGGCTCCTGTGAGCCTCTAGTTGAAAAAATATGTTGCCTTAGTGCTTATCATGCCTTTTAAACGGTTTTAATCCATTTCAAAACCAACGATCTCACAGACTTTACCCACTCAGAAAGAACATCGCTTTATTTTTTCATGTTCTTTTTTGGCCCATTTTCTGGCATAGTTTTCAACTGAATCCATAATTGTTTTGAAATTATGGTTCCAGTTGATTGCTCTACGCTCACGATATTTTGGTCCTTTGGCCAAAACATTGCGGAGTTGATCATTTTCCACGATGTTGTTGTCCCTGGTAATGACGTGGCCAGAGAAACTATATTTGAATGAGGATTTTTCACAAGAACAGTCTGGTGGTTAAGCTTTGAGGTCGTTGATTTGGTAATCAGGCAAAACTTGTTTGTAGCTTAATATCTAGGTGCAATGGTAGAATTTCAAGAACTATTGCTGTAAGACGGTACAGGTTGGATTTAAAATCAGTCACTGAGACATTCTTTGTACAGTGTAAGGTTTGGAAAGAGGAATGGAATACAGTACGAATGTGATGAATCCCGAGAGGTTGTTGGATAGACGAAAGCAGTCCATTGATAGACACGTCCTGTACCTTTGGTGAACTGTACTTCTGATGGAAACAGGGTCATTTGCAACTTTGCTCACATGAAATGCGCCCCGGATATCAAACAGAAAACTCCGACTTCGTCATGATTGCAACTCTCTGAATCCCACGATAACCTGTTTCAACTTTGGATGTCACTTTCAGAGCAAGAACAATACTATGTCATTAAACATGTCATTTATCGAGCCTCCACCTTAACAATTTTCGAATACACTTCTTTCGTTAAATAAAAGGCTCCCAGGAGCATGAATCGCTCACCTGGCTTCAATGACTTAATGTAACAATATTCAACGTTACAAACATCCCGTCATACAGGAAACCATGCGAAAGCTCTATAAAGCTAAGCATTTAAGCAATCAAATGTATGGTACAATCTTCTATGGCACAAAATCTTTCACGTACAATCCACTATTTTTGGCATTTAAGGGCCGTTACTCCTATAATGGTCTTCTCATGACAATTTTGGTTAAATGGACAATTTTGTAGAGTTCAATTAGCTGAACATTAAAGCAAGCAATGCCGTTTCCCTATCTCCTATCGTTCACCTACTATAAGTTATAACCACTTTTTTTGGTGCTTAAGGTGCCATAACTCCTATATGGGGTCATCCGACAATTTCAAACTAATTGGACAATTTTGTAGATCTCGATTGGCTGAACATTTAAACAGGCAAAACCTTAAACTATCTTCTATCGTCACATTCAAAACGCTTAAACCAGTATTTTTGGTATTCAAGGGGCCATTACTTATATAAGGGGTGTTCTGACAATTTCGACACCTAAGGACAATTTTGTAGATCTTAATTGGCTGAACATTAAGCAAGTACGATATTTTCTCTATCTACTCTCGTTTACATTCTATAAGGCAAAAACACTGTTTAATAAAGTGGACATAACTCCTCTAAGGGGTCATCTGAAATTTCAACCTAATGGACAATTTTGTAAAGCTCAATTAGCTGAAAATTTAAGCAAGCAAAACATTTACTTATCTTCTATCGTTCACAATCTATAGGCTAAAACCACTAATTTTGATATTTAAGTGACCATAACCCTTAAAGGGATAATATGAAAATTTCGACCCAATTGACAATTTTGTAGAGGTTACTTAGCTAAACGAAGCAGAGGTACTAATGGGGTATCCGAATGTCAAAAGTCCGAAAGGGCAGAGACAAAACCAGTTAACACCAACAAGAACGGGACAAAAACAGACAACATGTAAAACAAGGAAACACAAAATAACTGAATATCAATCAACAACGTGAACTCCAGTCGTAACAATATGCAATTATGCAATTAAAATAACTTAAAAATCTTAGTAATATAGTTCTTGAGATATAAGACAAAATAAGTGCAAAACGCAGAAAAAAATCAAGAAAGGGGGCAATAAATCCCACATTGTTTGTTGGAATTTTTTTCAAAATTACTGGGTAGGTAGATCTTGACATGCTGATTACTTTCACCTTGCAAGAATTTTAATATATGTCACCGTTTTTGAGTTATTTGCAAAAAAAAAATGCTGTTTTACTCCCTTTTTTTTAGCAACGACAGGAATGTTGTTTATTAGTTCAATTTGAAATGAGGATCGTTTGTAGCCAACATTTCATGTATCATTCCAATCAAGTTTTCGTCATATGGTTCAGTAGTTTCAGACAAGATTTTTGAAATAGTTTACAGACAACGGACGTCGGTGGACGTATAGTGATGACATAAGCTCACATGGTCTCCGAGCAAAATTGAATATAAGCAACACTATCTCATCAAGGAAATCAAAATTTCCAAAAATTTCCAAGCAATTACATCATGTGGAATTCAAAATATGACTACGATTAACCTTTTGTTGGGTAGAATGTGACTAAGGACATTCGAATATCAAGTGGCCTGATTAAAATAATTATATTCATAGGCTTTTTAATACCAATTCTCCCTTAGGATCGAAGTGGTTATATTCATGTATATTAAAGATGTGTCACAACATGTCTCTGAATTTGCTGATATTCATTCAATAAGTTAATATTGACCATTGATTCTAAAAAATAACGTTTGTTTGTTACTATTGCCTACCCATGGTAACCATGGCGGCCAATTTGGAGCATTTTTAATACCACAAAATATACAGTTTTCAAATCCCTATTTTTCAGGAAAAGAACAGTCACTGAGTGCATATAAGTTGTAACCTTTTTATTGGCTTAATTTAAACATGTTAAAGCCTGAATAACACAATTTATAAAACAGAATTACCATTTACATTTAGGTGTAGTCAGAATAAGGCTATCGAATTTCATTAAAATGAACTTTTTTGAGTGCAATTTATGGACAAAGATTTTTTTTTGCCACTTTTCTGAATCCATTCTTAGAAAATGCACATGAGATATAGATTCCTTTTGTGATTGTAATGTTTAAGCTTTACGAGGGATATAAAAAATCTATAACAAATCTTTTTGGGGAACTATTCCGTGTTTTCCCAAGACACAGAATGCTTCACCAAAAATATTTTATATTGATTTTGAATATAAACTTATAAAATGATATTCACAAAGTGGATCGATCCCATGTGCATTTTCTAAGAATGAAGTCAGAAAAGTGGAAAAATTGTAATATCTTTATTTAATCAAAGTACTGAAAGTACTGGTAGCCGGGTAATCTACAAATTTTAGATTGTTCATGTGCAGCAAAAAATAAAAATAAAAAGCTACTTTATTGTAAAAGGAATTTTCACAAGGATTTCATTCAAAGAAAAGATTTTGAAAATCGAACCAAAATTTTAAAAAGCTGAATTTATAGGCGTGGCTGTCTTTGGTCCCCTGTAGCAATGTAACGGTGCAATATAATAATATGAAAACTATTGACATATTAAGTTGACAGAATATAATGAAGAATTCAATAAAAAAGAATTTTCAAAATTAAATGAATAATAAAAGTTCTACAGCCGTTTTGTCCGTGCACCACTTTGAGCCCCTTTTGGCAACAAACCCGAAATACACCACTGTTCTTCCTCCAGTGAATATAATTATCATATTAAAGCTTTATAAGAATTGGCTGGCCCACTACAACTTAATTTCTTGTGTAAAACTATTTGCCTCAACAAACTCCAAAACATTCACGCGTTTTTTTCTTGGTTCTACAATTTTCAGAAAAAGATCGTTTGTGTTTTGCATCTTGAAAATAAATATATATTCAGTGGTTCTAAAGAGAAAATTTGGTTGATTAAAAATTTTCAATGAAAAATTACTTGGTCCAGAAACAACTGTACAGAAAATTTATATTTAGGCCTTATTTTCAAAATCAATTATGGTAAATATGAATAAATTCTTATTCAAAGAACAGTTTACAGAACCATTCTATCCGACCAAATAAAAAAAGTTATGAGGATTTGAATTTTGTGTAAATTATCCTGTCCATCAATGATTGTTTATTGCACTATGTAGACACTTAATGAGATGCAAATTAGTGAATATGACATCACTAATGATCGACGAACACTCCTATAAACAGAATATCAATCCGCTTTTGTATTCTATGTTAATCTATCGCATCAGATAGGCAGATTTGTACATACTTGTACAAGATTTGAAAACTAAATAAATAAGTTTTATAACATAATTGAGAGTAAAGCGACGAAAAAAAAAGATCTGGAAAAGAGCTATATTGCAAGCGTGTATTGATATTTTAATTGATAGGTTTTTGGTGAACCGCAGGAAAAACCATTTGACAGCTTACCGAAAGGCTATCGTATCTATAGCCGTGGCTAATCGCTAGCGATTACCCCGGCTAAACATTGCATTGAAAAATACTCAATTTAATGATAATTGATAGCCTCGTTCTGACTACACATCAATGTAAATGGTAAATTTATTATTTAGGTATAAAACAAAGCCAATAACAAGTCATAATGAATACATGTAATATGTTTTGTATTTTTTCTGGGAAAATACGGGTTTGAACATTGCTTATTTCATAGTATTAAAAATGGCAAAAAATGGCCGCCATAGTTACCATGGCAACGGTAGAAAATACTTGCAAAAGCATTATTTTTTAGGTTCTATGGTCAATATTTACTTTTTACTGAGAATGAACAAAATCCATGATATATATAATTGCGTGGTCACTAAGATGGTAAGGGAGAATTGGTATTAAATAACAAATATTTGCAGAATTACAGTCAAAACGCCCCATTGCAAAAATTTTGGTAGGGGCATTATGGAAATGGGGGGGGGGGGGGGGGTTGGTTGGGGGCGTTTTGGCAATGGGGCGTTTTGACTTGATACCTATTTGCAGACCTTAACTGAAATTAACGGTCTCTAGTTTATTTCCAGTTTTACCCATCTGCAAACGTTTGACATTCATCTAACTAAGCAACAATACAATCGACTAGTAAATGTTACAAGATAACTATACAATAAGAGTACAATTTCAACGTATTTTGTTGTATTTCAGCGAACACTTAACACCCTTCAATTGCCCATCTCGACATTTCATTCTTAAGAGCTTTTGGAAATTTCCTTCAAGTTCTAAAGTGCGCCTTTCACTTAAACACACTTCAACTCTATAAAAGTAATTCTTAAACATTTCCTGCTGTTATCTACATTTATTTCCTGCTGTTATCTAGATTTATTTCCTGCTGTTATCTACATTTATTTCCTGCTGTTATCTACATTTTTTAGAAACAACGGTCGGACCCATTTTACAGCCTAGTTACAGCTATAAGAATTGAATAATAATTACTTGGTACTTCGAAAATATATTTGCATTGTTGATTGAAACAAAAAATCTTATCTTGATAACCTTAAATTACTATAACCCCATCAAACCTCGACACAAAGTATAAGCCGCTATTATCATCATTTGGTCTTTCCTGTCATCAAATAACGACGACGTAAAAAAGCATCGACTCTGAAGACTTTGTGAGCAGCTTAGGCAACGACTTATTTAGTTCTGAATAAGTTATCAACGGCCAGTAGAGCTCTGTGTATGGTATGAAAAATATGGGGTCTGAAAAATAAGCATTAAGACATGTAAGAGTTGTAATTGATTAATTGTTACGGGACTGTTTAGTATCCCAAAATTAGTTTCACATACAAATACAGAGCCACAGCTAGATAAGATACGTGTAGTTTATAATGGGTCTGGGTGGCCGAGTGGTCTAAGGTGCCTGTTTAAATACCACACTATTTATCACTAGCCGATCAATTCTGAGGAATTGTTCGCTTGTAATTTACAAAAACGGGACTTTCTCACTTGTATGCGATAAGGTTTGTCGGTCACCTGCCCAAGGTCGGTGGTTTTCTCCGGGTACTCCAGTTTCCTCAACCAATAAAACTGACACCCTACATGGCCCTGGTGCGTAAACGTTAAACACCAACTCACAAACACACGCGCACGCGCGCACATTTATAAACAAAATGCATGTATGACTGACTGATGTTACAGTTAAAAAAAAACAAACAACGAGGAAGTCAATTTGACCTCTTATATTTTTAAAATTACGGAGAACAATTAATGTTCAAGTTATACTTATGATAAATTTAAGTGGCTTTCAGCGAATATAACACTTTCACTTAACGAACATTCATAATCTGTCAAAAAATATACAATTTTACCATTCTCAACGTAACTGTGATGATGGCGTTAAGTTGCTGACTTCAAGTAGTTACTTGATGCTCAGACCTAAAGTGGTTTCTTAGGTGGCAATATTATCTTTAAAGCATTAGACTATACATGTAGGAACATATAGGAATTGTATCCTTAGCGATTTAGGGTTAAATGTTGGTAAGTTATGTCTATATAGAAATTTGTCTTTTAACAATTATTTGAAAAAAAAATCATACAATATAAACTTTTGCCATTTCTTTTAAAAGTGCTTCAATCTATTCTATATCTTTTCTAAACACTATATTATTTTTCTTGTTTTAAAACAAAAATCATCGTAAGGAATTTTCACAAAATCTATTTCTGCATAAGATTTGCTACATACTTACAATTGTAATATGAAGTTTTACTTTCAGTAAAAAAATACGCGGAATTAAGACATCATCATATGCGCTCATAGACAAAAATAGGATTTCTATCTTTCAGGAAAGTACAGATGTTAGTCTGTCATACTAGGGTTTTGTTCTGTCTATATTCACCGGAATTGACACGCTGAATTAGAATTTGGCAGCGCGACGAGTGTGCTGTAGCAAGCAGGAACAACTTACTCTTTCGGAGCACCTAAGTTCACTCTCGTTAAGACTTGAGTCGCGTTGTTAATTACTGTTCGGTTGATTTTTTATGTTTAGTGTTTCTTTGTGCCGTTTTCGTTCGTTCGTACATTTGCTGGTTTTGTCGTTGGCCTTTCGGACCTTTGACACTCGAATGTCCCATTTGTGCCTCTTTACTCTCTCTCTCTGTTAGAATTTTGACTATATGAATGTTACAGAAAAACTGCAAACTTAGAAATTATAAGTACCATAATTCCTGAAAGTTATAATATGAATGATAAGATTACTTTAGTTATAATGTACATCATTTCTGAAATTTTCAAATTGTTTGCAAGTACAACGAATAATGCAATGTAACAAAATATAACATTGTGTTAGTACATTAAAAAAAGAATATATATATATATATATATTTATAATGTTGCAATATTTTGGAAACGAAGGGTCATTTTCTTAAGGTAAATGGTTACACTTCAAAAATAGAAGTTATTTGAACTATTTTTCTAGTCTATGTACAACGTAAACTGCGCATAGAAATATAAAATAAAGTGTAGCAGCGCCTAGCTAAAAAAAATCGCCGATCATTTTCCCTTCTTTTTACAAGATAAATCTTGTTGTTTCTCTATTCATTTTCTTTCCGTTCAAATTGTACCTTAAATAAAGCATGAATTACCCCTTAATAACCTTCCATTAAACCGATTGTGAGTAGATTTAATAACATGTATATTTGCGTGCACTAAAAAACGCAAAGAAAATGCTACGGCAAAACGGATCAAGTTAACACCTCCAAAAAACTAAAACTTTTATGCAAAAAATACTAATCTAGACGCTGCTACGCCTTATTAAGCGATTGAATGTTTAGTTTTGGTTCAACAAAGACTGACAAAAAGACATAAAATATCAGGTTTTATTTTAGTTTAAGGTTAGTGAGGACACCTGACCCCAAAAATAATTCTGAATTAAAAATGTCCAATTTTTTGATATATTAGTATTAGGTGTATACTTTATCTTGTGTAAAAATATTGGACCCCCTTTCCAGGCTTGTTTTTCCAATATTTAGGCTCAAAAATGTCCCAAATTACTATAGATTATATAGGAAAGGCCAAATAATTAGCATAAAATCTTGTCGCAGAAAAAATCCACGAATTTAAATTTTATTTTTATTTGATAAAAATCAATGAAATACAATATATTTTGAAATAAAACAATAAAAAATGGGGGTCACCAGCTTACTTTTCTCTCTACTACACAAATCTTTGTAATAATTTGGTCATTATTGCAAGTGGATTAACTCCCTTGTTTTATTTGAAAAAAATATTTATGAAGGAATGGTTGTTTTATTTGTATTAAGATTAATTTATTTTGATTAAGTTTTATCAAATTAAACTATTTAACACAAGTTTCAAGGCATTTGTGACGTCTGCACTTGTTTTTTGCATTTTTAGCTATTTTTGGTCACATGACAGGTGTCCTCACTAACCTTAAACATATTTTATATGTAAAAATATACAAATTAGATTGGACACAAGTAAAACATACTTATGAAGTCCTCTCCATAACATATTTGACATTACAATGGATATACAATTAGAGCATACATGCAAGTTACATTTATAAATACAAAACAAAAGAAAAACATTATTGCTGAATAAGAATAGAAAAAAAAACGTGATAGAGTACAAGAAAAAAAAGAGTGCTTGGTGTCTGTGTTGGGAGGAAACGATGAGTGGGCCCTCTACACTATCAAAAATCTCTGTTTAGAATTATTTTCGTTTTGCTCTTGACTTAGTGCAGTACTACCGCATGTAAGAAGAGCAACGTTTAAAGAAGTGTTATTTAGAAGCCAGCTTAGATCGCTGACAAGTATTGCTCTATGTTCGTTATATAAGGGACATTCTAAGATGTAATGGTTGGAGTTTTCAATAGCAACGCCACATCGGCATGAGGAGTCTGTTATAATATTAGCTTTGAACAGGTCACCATTGAGGAATAAAGCAGAACATCTCAATTGGGTCAAAATCATGTTGGGTTTTCGTGGGCCATAGGAGAAATATTTAGGAACTTTCATAGTAGAGTTACTGTTTCTCTTTAGCTCATATTTAAATTGTTTTGCCGATTGCATTCTTGCAGCCTTTAGCTGTAGCTGTTCAAGTTTATTAGAATTAATAGTTCCACAGTTGTCCCAGACTTCAGACGCATATTCAAAAATAGGTCTTATAAATACAAGATAAAGATTTTCTAGTGTATTTCTACATAATTGGTATTTTAGTTTCCTTAAGATGTTTAGATGTCGCTTAACACTATTTATAATGTTTTCGATATGAATATTCCATTTAGCGTCATTGCTGAATGTAACGCCTACGTGTTTATGCGAGTCTGTAATAGGAATAGTTTTGCCGTTAAGTTCAAAGCTTAGATGATTTGGTATAGCAGAATAAGAGAATACTATTATTTCGGTTTTGTCTGGATTAAATGACATAAGTCATTTCTTTGACCAATAATCAAGCTCATTAAGATCATGGTTAATGGCTAATTTTACTCGATCTTGGTCGCTATCGGCATAATGAAAAGACGTATCATCGGCAAATAATCTGCATAATGAAGTTAATTTCTCTGCTATATCATTGATATATATATAACAAATAGCAAGGGTCCCAGTACGGAGCCCTGTGGAACACCAGCTTGAACGCCACAGCTAGAGGATGAAGATTGGTTTATCATAACTTTCTGTGATCTCTCGAAAAGGTAATAAGCAAACCAGCTTTATCAAAAGCTTTAGCGAAATCACAAAATACGAAACAGTTAATTTCTTTCTTTTCATATGAATTAACAATACAGTTGTACATTTCTAGAAACTGATGTACAGTTGAGAATTTTGGAATAAAGCCCGATTGATATTGGTATATAAGTCGGTTATCATGAAGATGATTGTACACATGCTTGAAGATAATTCGCTCCATTACCTACCCGACACAGCTAATGAGAGATATAGGTCTGTAGTTAGAGGGGAGAGATGGATAGCCCTTTTTAAAAATAGTTGTTATATGTCCAATTTTCCATTTAGAAGGAAAACAACTTTGGCGTAGTGATTGGTTAAAAATAAGGCTTAAAGGTATAGCTATTTTTTCTGGATATAGTTTAAGCATTCTGTGGCTTAAAGCATCTGGTTCTGAAGCTTTATTAGGGTTTAGAGTCTGTATTATGTCAACGATCTCATTTACCTCAATTTCAATATCATTAAGTTGAGTTTCACATCTAATTGGAAAGCTCGGGAGAGGGATATCTTCATCGTTAACTTTAGTCCCTGGACCGAAGAGCAGAAGTGAGCTAGAAATGGAGTTCGCTGTACTCATCGGTATATCAGTAATATTTTTCTTGATTCATAAAGAAAAATATGTCTACTATATGGAATCATCGGGTGTTTTCCCGATTTCCGGGGCAAACGTTGATAAAAACGCCGTTAGGTAAATGACGTAAAAAAAATGTCAAAATCCCATATTTTTTCAAAATCACTTGCATTAGAAAAAAAATGCATACTTTTGAGAGTAAAGTTGGTTTTATTACTTTGTACATAAGAATTTAAATGTTTTTGAAAATTAATAAACCGGAAGTGACCCATGAATCAGAAAAAAATGTTGTATCAGTGTTCCAGCCAAGATCTATCAATATGAATACATCACATATAGTTCAAATATATTAAATTTTAATAGAATTTATAAATAACACTAGTTTATGATAATATTGTTATCCTACAACATGTAAATAATAACAATTTTACGATTATGGATAGACGCGCAAAGCAGGACCAATAATAGAAAACCAAGGTATATTCACGTAAAATGAACTGTTCTTAGTCTAACTTCTCACACGTGGCCTCTCTGGCTATATTGGATCTTTTTGAATCAAATATTCAATTCGGTGCAGCTCTCAAGCGCCCTCAGCATGACAGGGTGACAGTTGGTATGGAGACAAGTGTCATTAGAACTGGAGGAAGAGTTCTATCTGCATGCTTTTCCCAACCATGACTATCCGGGCTAAATATTTCAGGATTGGGATTTGAATGCCGACAACCATATTTTCGTTTGATGCTCTGCCTGCTCGCTTCAGGTGTTGCATTAAGGCATCTTTTATCGACGGCAAAGCTTCATTTTGGGAGCCGTTTTTGGCAAAGGGTTTCTATCGCATTTTATTGCAAGTAGCATTTGTTGGTGAACCGTTGTAAATGCTGGCAACATAGCGCTCTAAATCATTTGCTATTTCTTCCATTGGTCTAAAATAAAAATGACAAAAAGTTCCAGACAATAAATTTTGCTACGCGCGTTTCGTCTATTCACGACTCATCAGAGGCGCTCTACCAAAAATATTGAAAATGCCAGAATAACAGAAAGATCAGCAATAGAACGAAACAGTGACTGGTTTGACTTGAGAAGTTCCCAGGGTTTAACATTTCCTTGCTTTACAAAACAGCTTGTTGAATCACAACCAGTTATAGAATGAAAGTATACAAAGGTATATTCCAAGTGATCTTGCAATGACATGAGCAGGGAAAATTGCCCCCACCTTTAGTCAAACAAAGACAAATCTCACAGCCATTTAAACTTTTGTGTTGGAGAACACATCAAAGCTTTAAATTATCCGTTTAAATTTCAAAATTGTCTAAACCCTAAGGTTCTTCCTACCCATACGTAGTGTTGATCATCTTAGTAATAATTTGGTTCCCCTGTTTAGTATTTTTGGTTTTATTGTTCTATGCTCTTCATAATCATATAGTGTTTGACATTTTCAATATTTCTGGTAGATCGCCTCTGATGAGTCTTGAATAGACGAAACGCGCATCAGGCGTAGCAAAATTTATTGTCTGGAACTTTGTTGTAATTTTTATTTATAGCCAATGTCGAAAGCAAAATGGTCTTAAAGGACGAGCACATATGTATCTGGTGAATATACTTTGATGCGATCAAACCCAGACCAAGCAGCAACAGAGGCATGAAATACTTTACGTGTATCCGCTTCTTCGTGTGAACAAAACAATGGCTCTATTTTAACACATCTATCTTTTTGTAATAAAAGGACAGTCACACCTCCTGCAACAATCAGTATCTGGTCCTCCGACCGCAGTTCCGGTACATGTTTGTTCCAATATAAGCTAGGACAGAGAGTTGGTCAGTTGCGATTTGTTCTCGGGCTCAGATATGAACTTTTGGGGTTTGTTCATTTAGATCTAGATCAATTTCTCTTATGCCACGACCAGACCCACGTTTGTTCCTTTCACCTGATTTTATCGGGTAGTCTTTTTACTGATCAAATACTATATTAGCTCTTCTACTAATGCCAATAAGACCACCTATTGTTTTTGGAATGCCTGTTGATGGACTGTTCGAGTTTTAAATCTGTCCATACTTTGTTAAAATGCCCAGATGAACCTTTTACAGGAAAGTTACCAAGAGACAATTGTTCAAGCGCTGCAGGTGCAGTAAGAGGTTGGAGATGCATATCAGCAAGGTACACAGGTACCCACCTTGAATAGTTTGTGTGATCATACTCGAAAAATTAGGGAAGCATTTCAGAAAGGGATGACAGATGAAGTTCCCATATTCCTAAACGTTCTGGTCGAATGTATTGGAGAAGGATAGAAACCATGTGGATAGAAAATAAAGAGATGTGGAATAAGTGTACGCGACACAGCCCACAATTAAACGTAATCATTCCAGAATGCGATTGTTGCATTATCAGAATTAAGTCCAGCAAAATACCTCGGTTATAGTGGGACCCTCTAAACATTTGATCAACAGTGTTACTTGCATATTTATCAGAATCAGCCAAAGCATCTTCTAACCCGCTGTCCTTAAAGCATTTTCCCAACACTGACAAAAATACCATGGCAACATGAAACACTCCCAGTCTTATAACCAAACGTTTGAAGTGGTATGGCATTGAATTTCCTTGGCCTTACAGCACAATGCTTAATCAAAAGTCAACACAGTGTTTATCTGTCCGAGTTTATGCATCATTTTGTCAAGCATATCAATAACGTTATATGGCAGATAGATTGGTAGCCGATGCTAGTAACATGGACAAAAACCAACAACAGACATTTCTTACGAACTTGCTGTACATTTTTCATTAAATGCTGACCATCTCGGTATACACTGACTGGGGTTATCAATGGAAAGCTCAAACAACTTTATGGGACACATGTGACATATGCTGACCATCTCGGTATACACTGACTGGGGTTATCAATGGAAAGCTCAAACAACTTTATGGGACACATGTGACATATGCTGACCATCTCGGTATACACTGACTGGGGTTATCAATGGTAAACTCAAACAACTTTATGGGACACATGCGACATATGATTCAAGCTTGGTCAAGAAGTTCTTCAGTATCAGAATCTGTTCTATTAGATTTTAAGAACCAGTTGATGTTGACTTTACCTAAAAGACAATCTGGACCTGATCTTTTGTTAGCTTTTTCAAAGCTTGAATGTCACATTGCAGGGTCGTTGGTGCCCTTATTCTCGTTGTTGTTTTACCAAACTGTGAATATAGCGTTATTGTCTGTGTATTTATTGGCGCTGGTAAAGTACCATTATTGTAGCAATGTAGCATGTGCTGTGAGCTTGCCATCAAGAGTTATTATTATCAGCAGCCGTCTGTATAAAGGATCCAGAAACAATGTTTGATGGAATGATCACTTCTGTCTCAGCCTGGCTGTGTGTGTGTTTCTCTGCAATATTTGTCTCAAAACGACATAGAGTTTTTGGGCTACATATTTGTTTACAATGGATATTATGTCGTGGGAGAAATATTAAAATATCAACTTTGTATTCAGCGCCGCGAATAAAAACTCGAAATGTTGATTAGATTTTTGAAAAGTTTATAGTATTGTTCAAAAGCTGAAAGTAATTGATTAATTGATTGATTGATTTGTTAACGTGAAGTTACAGGAGAACATGACGCCAGAAGAGCTTTTTTTTCATTTTAATTTCACTATGGGTTTGAACAGTAGAATGTTAAAAAATTAAATTTTGATATCAAAGTCATGAAACATGAAAGTAGCATTTTGTTTCAGTGAAATACTTATAAATATATCATTTTTAGATTTAACAGACATAATACCTTAAATCTATTTGATATGTACAATAAATATAACATTTTTCAGTATTGAAACGAACAGAGTTTTAAATAGTATGAAAAAAAAGATACAAAATGACGTCATCAATTGAACAGCCAATAGAATGTTTCAGCCCGGGAAATCGCAAAAACACCTGACGGAGCAGTATTCTATATGCTTTAATCTACCAGAATTTACATAAAAACTGCTGATATACCTTTGAGTACAGCGAACCCCCGATTCAGAGCTTCGGTCCAGGGTCTACTTTTGAAATTAAAGAAAAACATTGATTCATTATGTTGCATATGTCTTGATCGTCATAAACAAAATCGCCAAAATTGGGATTGTTGACAATATTTTTAGAGGTGGAATACTGCTCTAGCCTTTGGTTGATTTTATTAACATTTTCCTTAGTTTCCAATAAGTTTTAGAGTTTCCGGCATTTTCCAAAATAATGTTATCTAAATTTTGTTCAAACTTCTCTCTTGCAATCTTTTAAAAAATTATTTACCTTATTTCGCTGTTGTATGTATCGTAAAATAGTAGTTTCTGTATTCAATTTTATGGCCTTTTTTCTTAGTCTGTCTCTTAGTCTTAATTCCCGACGTAGTTTATTGTTAAACCATGGCTTGTCTTTGGTTCTAACGGGCACATACTTTGTTGGAATACATTCTTAAGCTATATTTAATCAAAGTACCGTTGGTACTAATAACTCGGAAGTCAGAATGTTTCCTAAATGTTAGCGTATGCGGATTTACAAATGTTCAGTTGAGTTCTGAAACTAGTGTTTTCTATAAAAATATCACCTTCTTAGTTCTATGTTAATTTTGTCGTCTTCTGAGCAATCCCGCACTCAAAGACGGTATGCTGTTTACACTGTAAATTCGTCCGTCCGTCCGTCCAAAATAATACCGGTATACTGTAAAAATATAATAATATCTTTATTGCAAAATTACACCCATAAAGGTCAAAGCAATACAATCTAAAACTAACGAATATACAAACAATATCAAACTACATAAGATAGTGGTCTTATATTTTCTATGATTAGCTTTATCCTATAGTATACTGGTTTAATAAACTTTTTACCTAAACATTTGGTATACTGACAGTTAGGGAAACTGGCTCTATGCCATGTGACCATGATCCGTTTTTACGCTTCAACGACTCTTATATGAAATAAGGTCCTTTTTAGACATATCAAATTAAACATCTTTGTTTAATTACATGAAAAGTATAAAACCTAGGCATCTGATAATTCTTAGACGGTTGTGGTTGTGGTTTAATAGGTTCTTACACGAGTCTTTATTGAAGATCAGGGATTTCTTCCACGCGTGTAAGAAAAGACGAAGAATTTATTACACAAGTAGCTAATTTCCCCCCTATTTTCAACTCGTGCAACATTAATTGCGTTCAAATTCAAACAAACGGTATAACGAGGTCAAGTAAATGCATTAAGACTACTTTCTAGTTACAAACTATAGTTCATGCGAATGATGAAAATGTTATACTACATTAAATATGTCAGATTAAGAGAAAATTGGAATGTAAATTTTCAGGAAAACTGTTGGATTGTTCCGTAATTTCATTTTTATTTTAATTTGATTGATTGTCTGAAGCTTCATTATTTGATGTAAATATGAACAACTTGGGGATTTTTTTTTGGGGGGGGGGTGTTCAGACAGAAAAAAATATATTTTTGGGTCATTGTTGAATTTTTTAACCTTCGGTGTCCGATAAAAGTAAGGTTTTAATTTTTTTGTCAGAGGTGTGCTTGGCTTATGAGATGTGATTCTTGTGTTGTATAAAAGTTCGAACATGAAATTATATAAAAAATGCCTTTATTTTGGGCGAAAATGCTCGAAATTATGTTACGGACATCTATTTGCAATTCATTGCATAAATGACACACATAAACATTAGACATCAAACGTAAGATCAACCCGGTATCTTAACTCAACATTAGCCCGATGAAGCATTAAAAATTTTGAAAATGTATTAAAAAAATAATTTAACACATACAAAATGTTTTCACACTTTAGCGATTTACAAGCCTAAGGGCAGACGCAGCAATGTTCTAAAAGGAGGGAAGTTCTACGTACAGGCTTGCCACCAAGTCGAGGGGGGGGGGGGCGAATCTTGCCTGAAATCTATACGAAATCTATAACAAAATATGTTCCTGAAACCAGAGGTTCCCCCTAAAAAACACCCCGGCAGTATATCCGCCACTGTCTTTAATAAAATTAAATAAACTATGTTTTTAGTCGTCTTCCAAGCTTTTGATAGGAGTTTCAAAAATTATATTTTACAGGCGAAACATGCGTCGGGCAAAACTAAAGTTATAGAAAGTGTCGAGAACACAATGTCTTTAAAGATATTCGACAGTTCGCAATTTGAGGGATCAGGAATGCCATCGACAGTTCACAGATCCTTTGAATCGTTCGTCTTGTTTGTTTAATAAGTACACATTTTATTGATTTAATGAACATTAAAGTTAACGCATTTTCATGCTTGATGATTTCTATGCCAAAAACACCCTTCCCCTATCCACCTTGAATAAAAACCCAATAAAAACCTTGTAGGTTTGAAATACATGTATCCGCATATAAGGCATCGAAATGAATTCAGTTTTCTGACAATAATCTGTAAACTCAAATTGCACTATGTTTTGACCATATTAGAGGTCTGGTAGACATGTCAAGCATATTTTCTAAGAGCCCAAACTTGCATCTTTCGATTTAGTTCAAAATATCTTCTGAGGTTTTGGGGTTTGTTAAAGTTTTTTTTAGAAGCTCTATTCGCCGATCTGCTATTATGGGTTTTAGTGATTTTTTTATGATATTCCTTATTTTCTTCTTTGGAAAGTTGTCCCTAAGAACTAAACTTAATGGTTTTAAGCTATTTTTGGTAGTTTGATACTAAATTGAGTGTATACCGTAACTTATTTAATCGAAAACCTTAGATTCTGGTGTAATTTAAAAAATGTGATATTTTGTAATCAATAAGCGCATTTGAACTATTCTTTTTTGTTGCCAAGGATAGAGTAGATAATGTTTTACAAATTGACAAAAAAATAGTGAATACTTTATTTCTTTGCCTCACAATTTAAACTTTTATACAAAAAATCGTTCGATTTTTACCTATTTCTAAAAATAGAAAATATGACGTCATAGAACTCTTCAAAGAGTTCGGTAGTGAATGTTCTATGTAAGCAATATTTATTATTTAATTAGAAACTTTTAACCACATTTGTTTACATTTTAGTTCTCTTAAATTTTGGAGACTTGGGCAGTGACCTTTGACCTTAAAAATCTCCATGTTCTGACCAGATTTCAAATGTCAAACATGTATATTCTAAAAGCTGAAAAATTAAACAAAAACATTCCATGAGGTTTTTGGGTAATTTAATTTGTTTTCAAGGCCCTTCACGCCGCTCGCCTATATCCAGTAGCACAGGCTGGCCGGTGGCTTAGCAACATAATCAATGGTACCCTTATCGTAACACAGACACTAAGGAAGACAAGAAACAATGTATACAACAAAAGTAACAAAACATGTGTACATTTACATGTGGACAATGATAAAGCGATCATTGCTGAAAGATGGTTTGGGTTTCTTTATTAAGACGGAATTAAGTCAGATTTCAGGCTAAATTTCGGCATTTGATATCAAAGTTAAACGGCAAAAATTTAATTGGAATTTTTGTAAAGTAATGATCGCCTTATTATAATAAATAATAGTAAAAATTATAATATATGATAAACACAATATTGATACCTCTCTGTCTTTAAAACTTGTTTAATATTTACGGATACCATGAATTAAGACTAATTGAAAGAGGCAAAGGGACATGGAAATGTATGTTCAATATTATATGCAACCATTTTGAAGAGAAGATTATTTAATGTTTGTCACACTTAATTATGTTTTACTTCTATAATTTCAAAAAAAGAGAAAAAAATATATATATAGTCATTTATGATCAATAAAATGTAACAATAACCTGGGGGCATATAATCGGTTGTACTTAAATTGGACCAAATTTGGAACAGAATTTTGATTGAACAGAGTTTTTAGAGGCGTGTACAAATAGTAGATAATTACGAATGAAGAAGAAAGTACTACGCATACTTAACCGGATTTGAATAAACAAAAACGTAAAATTATACGGTATAGGGGCACAGTACATTTTAAAAAATATAAACAATTATAACACACAAAACAAAAGACAAAAATAAAATTAAATTAATAGTTAGATGTATTGGATATGAAGGAAATATCTATAATAGTTTATACACACATTATCTTTATATTGTAACCTTGGCCGAGTTATAATAGCTAGCCGCAAGTAACTTCAGACTCGTTGTTAAACCTACCAAACAATAGTTCTATATTTCTGGAATTCGTCGTAAGCAAGTATTTCTTCGTCTTCTGCAAATTCTACACTAATTCCCGCTCTTCTCTCTACTCGGAACACTCTCTTCCGTTATCGACTCCTCTCGCCCCTCACGGCTTGTCCCCAAGATCACCACACCCTTCCCCCTTTTCCACCAAAGGAGGAGGGCATCTTCTAAAATCTGGCACTGGTAGGTGGTGAGTAAATCAAAAATGTACATTCATTGATCAGTAGATTGGCTCAACATTCATATATAAAAAAACAAAAAACAAAACCATCTTTGCTGTTGCCTCTTTGGTCAGCTTCAACTTTCTTTCACAAAAACGTATTTACATTCTGGACCTCTCTTGTTGACTCTACGATGAACCTTACTGCCCGAAGACAGTAAAGGCATTGATGGTTGTCTGGCGACAAACATCTTCTAAGCTCTGTCGTCTTTTGGCAGCGACTACTTTCAGCACTTCGCCAATGTACACTGGACTGTTTAGGCTTATCCCTGGTGGCTTGATGTATGGAGAGTCAGTCTCCACTAGAAGTCGGTTTATTGGAACTGCTCTCAAGGCCGCAATCTGTGAACTATGGAAGGTTGAAGCCAAATAGGTAAACCCAAAATAGGTGTTGGGAAACTGTAAGAGCCAGGCATTTAAAATTTCAATTGAACCAGTAAAACAGTGAAGGATAAAAGTCTGTTGATTTGAAAATTTATCAGTGAAGAGTTTCAGTGTCAGCAAATAAAGGATGGATCCAAATTTATCTTGAGGGTGGGATCTGATATGGAGGATGACTGGTTTGTTTAGAGTTTTCAGGACAGGAGCAATGGTCTCCAAAAACAGGATTTGGTCCTGCCAGTGCTTCTCTTCCACAGTTCGATCTAGTCCAATTTCTCCTATTGCCGCAACTTTAGATGATGTTATTAAGGATTTAAACTTTCGAAATTGTAGGAGGGTTAGGTTGGAAACTTTCTTGGGATGGACCCCAACTGCTACTTTCCATTTATCTTCAATGGGTACTGTACTGGGAAAGGCCTCTGGATCACAAAAGATAAGTGTACCCCCAATCAGATTTACTGGAACAGTTGGTGGTCTTTCCATGGTCTCATCTGTCCATGCCTCCATGGTTAAAGAGAGATTTCCCAAAAGCCACTTACTGGATCGGTCTAGATGGAAATGGCTGTCATAGGCGTCCAGCACTTCAAGGGTACGGAGAGACTGATCTTCTGATGACGGTTTGTCCTCAACTGTTGGTGTTCTGCGATGACCACCAGTGATGTCAAGAGTGTTACCCCTTAACACCAGTGTAAAGTTGTTGGAGCCAATCACCACCTTCCGTACGTCTGGCTTAGTGTCTTCTGGTATTATCATCTCCTCTTCCTCTGGCTCACCACATACATCCAAAGTGATTACTCCACTGGTGTCTTCCTGCTTGGCCTCATCCCACTCAGATGATGGTGGTTTAGGATTCAGAATTGAACGAACTACAAGTGTCTTCTCCTCGCGCCTAGTGGGGTGTTCAAAGTTCTCACTATTGGATATAAAATCCAACCCAAGGTTCATATAGCAAGAAATTTCATCTGCCTTCAGTTGTTTCAACAAGGCTACTTGGTACCGCCAGTGTATTAGAGCGCTAATATGGTTAGGGGGAAACAGCGTGTATCTGTTATATGATGGTCTTCTACCCTTCATAGTTGTGGTGAGGCTCCTCATTTGCTCAATCTGCCTACCCAGCAACACTGCCTTACGTGGGATTAGAGTGTGACAACGTTCATAACACCACTGTAACAGCTCTGATAATGATCTTGACCCCACAATCTTCAATGCCAAGAACTCTAACACCTCTATCCTAACCTGGTTCAGAGCCTCATATCTATCTTGTCTAATGGGAGGATTAGGATTGTCCCACATGACCCTTGGCAAGTGCATCCGGTTCACATGGTTCCTTAACTTTTGGGTCCTCCAATCACAACCAAATATGGGACAGGTAGCCTTTCTATCTTTCCTTGTCTCTGGTGTGTCCTCCTCATCTTCCTCTGACGGCATCCTGAACATATCCCGAATTACCACCTTTCTTTCCATCTCAAACTCTGTCCTTGATCTTTTCCATCCTCTTTTTTCTTCTTTCTCCTCCTCACTACTTTCCTCCTGTTCATCCTGTTGCTGTCCTGCCCATGGTGGGGTAGCCTCTCTAGGTGTTATGACCACCTCCTTTGCCCTGACCTCTTCCTCTGACACTGTGGGTAAACCCTCTAGTACATCTGAAGGGGGGATGACGATGTTGTTGTTCCTATCATCTCGCCTCCTCTCAATTTCCTCGGCCTTCCTTCTATCTTCAATTATTGTCCAGTAGTCCATGGCTCCGCCCTGAAACAGAAAAAAAGTTGTTTACTACGATGAAAGTTATACCCGTAATGGATATAACCCAGGGGTCTGACATCGGGGGCAATGGTACTCTGTGATGTGCTTAGCTTGCTGTTCGGAGATCCCAACACAATGTCCGTGCATCCAGTCCCCACAACAGTCGCATCCAATCATGAATAACCCATCATCTGGTTGTCTACATATACAGTAAGGCGTTGCCTGCTTCGAGACTATTGTCAAGTCTTTTCCCTCTTCTAGCTGTTGTTTGGCCACGCTTAGCCATGTAGGGATATGCCGATCATGGCAGTGCTTCATGCGATCATGATTGGTTGTTAACATCACTCTGTCAAACCTCACGCTGTACACGTATGACGACAGCTTCCTAACCACAATCCCTGGACCTTTCCATGGCGGGTCAAGTTTCTTGGTCCTTCCCTTGATCTGTGCAGTATCTAAAACATATACCAAATCGCCTATGTTATATTCGTGCTGTCGGGCTCTCATGTCATAATCTCTCTTCATTGTTTCCTGTGAAGATCTCAGGGTCCTTCTTGCAACTTCATGTGATTCTTGAAGTTGTTTCCGAAGACTAGTTACATACTGATCCTCATTTTCAAAAACCTCCTGTTTGGTGGGCTGAAAAATGAGTTCCGAGGGCAAATTTATCTCCCGTCCCAACATCATCTGGTTTGGTGTCATCCCAGTGTCTCTGTTCACTGAACTTCGAAGTGCACCAGCTAGTTGTGGAAGATACTCGTCCCAGTCTGTCTGAGAGTCTGAAACAAAACATCGCACTGCATCCATTAGAGTTCGATTGTACCGCTCTACTTGGCCGTTAGCTGATGGTCTGTAGGGAGTAGTTCTTGTCTTGTGAATGTGGAGCAAGTCGCAAATGGCTTTGAATAATTTGCTCTCGAAATTTCTCCCTTGATCTGTGTGAACTGTGAATGGACACCCAAAGCGTGAAAAGAATTCATTCACGGCTGCCTTAGCTGTTATATGTGCCGTCTGGGAGGGTAAGGGAATCACTTCGCACCACTTGGTGAACTGATCTACCATTACCAGGATACAGGTATTTCCCCTTGGCGTCTCTGGCAATGGTCCCAGGAAATCAAGATGGACCCTTTCCATGGGTGCTCCAACATGGTATTTTGTCATTGGTGCCTTTGCCTTAACTGTCGCCTTCTTGTGCTTGTTGCATTTGTTGCATGATCTCACGAATTCTTTTATATCAGCATGCATTCTGTACCAGTAGTATCTTCTGCGAATACGGTCTTTTGTCCTCTGGATCCCCTGATGACCCGTACATACAAGATCGTGATTTAAGCTGATGACCTCACTCTTGAACTTCTTGGGTACCACCAACCTTCGAACGCCATACTTGGACACATTGTGCAAGACACCTTCTTCACTCAAGTAAAAGAACTCTTTATTGACAAGAAATTTCTTTGCAGCTGGACTGCTAATAGCAATTTCACTCTGAGATGGTTCAATGTTGTTCTTTGAGAAATACAAAATCAATGACAGGTCTTCATCTGTTTCCTGAGCTTTTTTCATGTCTTCCATAGAATAATGTGGTAACCAGCCAACCTCTTCTTCTCTGGTATCTGACTCCTTTTCTTGACAGACCATACTTTTACTAGGTTGTATTTGCTGTTGTTCTGGTTTGTCTTTCTTAGCTGTTTTCTGTCTGGTGGTCATAATCTTTACCTCTTTACCCCATATAATCTCTATATACTGGTCTAATTGCTCTAACGGTTTCTCATTCCTTTGAGCTTCCACTTCACCACCAAAAAGGACCTTTAAAGCATCTGGATCATATACTGGTGGTCTACTTGGATCAAACCGCACCTTTTTACTTTTGGTTATCACATCCTCAGGTTGTTCTGCTATAGTTGGCAGTTTTGAACAGTTCTTGAACTGCTTCTTTTGTTTGGCTTCTGCTACGTGTAACATTTTCTGACATTTTTTGGCCATATTTGATAATTGGTTTTGGTTCATTTGTTGGAAATCAACTAAATGGATCTCTGTATTAGGAAAGAGGAGTTCTTGTAATTTGAAAGCCAGGTTTGTCACCTGTTCAGTACTTAAGGTCAACTGTTCCCGAATATGTGATTTTGTCTTCGCCTTCCTTTTCCAGCTGCTAAGTAATTTGTTCTGGGTTGCCCACTCCTGAAAAAGAATGTCTATCTTCTTTTCCAATTGATCTGTCTGTCGCTGGATCTGTTCTAACTTCAGTACCATAGAGTGTCTCTCCTTCTGGTCTAGCTGATTTGTTACCCTGCATTCTCTTACCGTCAGTTTTGTCAAAGGAACGGTATCGTCGATTTCAGTCGCAAATGTTGACCAACTACGATGAACTTTTGTGCAATGTGCACAACCACCACATGGCAAGGATCTTGGATCTGTGTCGATGGACATGTCCTGGCATGGCTCAGCGGGTTGGTACCTTGATAGTATGTCCGCATTGACATGTTTCACCCCGCTACGGTGCTGAATTGTCATAGTGTATTGACTTAACACTTCTAACCATCTTGCCAACTGGCCTTGCAAGTCTTTAAAATTCATCAACCACCGCAAACTGTTATGGTCCGTTCTTACGATGAATTCTCTGCCAAGTAAATAATGCTTGAAGTGTTGTGTGAACCTGACAACTGACAATAGCTCCTTTCTCGTGGTGCAATATTTTCTTTGAGCTGGAGACAGAGTAAAACTTCCATATGCTATAACCCTCTCAACACCATTTTGGATTTGTAAAAGCTCCGCCCCCACTGCCTTGTCAGAAGCATCTGTATCTAAGATGAACATACCAGTTTTATCAGGAATGCCCAAGACAGGTGTGGTTTGTAGTGCCAACTTCAGCTTTTCAAAGGCCTCTTGCTGGTCGTTTCCCCAGATCCAAGGTTTTTTTCGTGTCAACTCAGTTAATGGAGCAGCTATTTTTGACATATCTTTTATAAATGACCTATGGTAATTTACAAAACCTAGAAACTGCTCAACTTCCTTTAGATTTCTGGGGGGTTTCCAATCTTTGATTGTCTCAACATACTCTTCTCCAATAGCTAACCCATTCTCGTCCACCCGTCTGCCTAAGAACGTTGTTCCTTTGGTGCAAAACTCACATTTAGTGGGTTTTAACTTGATTCCATACTGCTTGAATCTACCAAAGACAGTCGCCAAATTCTCCAGGTGAGATTCAAAGTCTTTCCCCATCACCAATATGTCATCTAGAAATGCGAGGACAATGTCCCAGGTCAAACCTCTTAATACTAGTTGCATCGCTCTCGCATAAGTAGCTGGTGCGTTGCATAAGCCAAAGCTCATTCGAGTAAATTGAAATAACCCATATTTGGTGATAAAGGCTGTCTTGGGTTTGTCTTCTTCTTTCATTTTGACTTGATAATAGGCACTGTTGGCGTCTAATTTGCTGAACCATTTGTTTCCTGCTAAACTGTCGATACATTCTTCGATGATTGGAAGGGGGTAAACCTCCTTCTTGGTTACTTGGTTCAGCTTCCGGTAGTCAATTGCGTACCTAATTTTTCCATCTCTCTTCCTAATCAGAACAGGTGCAGATGCCCATTCTGAAATTGAGGGTTCAATTACCTTGGCGTCCAACATCTTAGTCAGTAATTTCTCTTCCTCATCTGCAAAACTGGTTGGGGTTCGCCTGAGCCTCTGTCTGATAGGTGTGGCATCACCGGTGTTGATGGCATGCTCTACTTCCTTGAACTCTCCAATATCCATGTCATTTTGGGAAAACACCTCTGCATTTTCAATTAACAGTTTTTTGAGCCGTTCAAGCTGATCAGTTGTTAGTTGACCTTCTGCCTCTTTTACCATGCTGTTTATTTTTTCTTGGAAATTACTGTTGTCTTGCTCCAACTTAACCTCATTTACCTGTACCCTGTCATCGTCTATGGAAACCTCTTCGACTTCTGACGCTTGGGCTATTACTGAATCTTTTTTCAGGACATAGGGGGTATCTGTTGGGTTCAGCACATAGAGTGTAGGTTCACCACTTTGGAAAAAACATCTGGAAACCATGAGCGGTCCTGCATTTTGTGAAGATTGTTCTACGATGAAACTAGACAAATCTGCGTCTAGGCGTCCAGGTATCTTTACAATGGAACTCGGAGGTATTACTGTACGTGAAGTCATAGTTACATTGGCCACAACCGGGACTTCTCCTTCCGGACCATAATAAATGGGTACCTCATCTGTTCCGATGACGAAGGTGTCATTCTGGAGGTTGGTTATGGTCTTGTGTTTTTTCATAAAATCTAACCCCAATAACAGATCATCAGAGATTGGTGCAACGTATATCCTATCCATGATATATGTGGTTTCCCCTATTTTTAGCTCTGCTGGACCCACAATGTAAGTGTCCATCTGCATACCCCTTCCAGCTGTATACAAAACTGTCTTTTTTAGCAATGGTGGGGGGCTTTGCATCTTCTTATAGACTAGGTCTGATAATATGGTAGTCTCTGCTCCGCAGTCTATTACTGCAGCTATTGGTTTTCTGTTGCATACAACTGGAATTCGAAGCATAGATGCAGTTCCGGCCTTAAGTATAGTGAAAGTCTTGTCGATTCCACTGATAACTAACTCGTCGTCCTCGTCTCGAGCTAAAATCTTTGGGTCTGTTTTGATCTTATTATCCGTCACTGGGTCAGGTGCAAATGTGGGAGACACATCTTTGGATGTTGTATCTACGATGACTGAACTTTCTGTCAAAGTTCCTAGCTGCTCATCTGTATGTACATTCTCAACTTTACCCTTTCTCTTATTTTTCCTGGTCTTCTTATGTTTGGTTTCCTTGATCTCAGGTACCCGCTCCACTGTAGCTATTTTTAATCCCACCCCGGAATGAAGTTTTTCAGCATTATCATTAATTGGTTCTAAAGTAACTGAATCATTCAAATCATTATTAAAGTCTGCTAATTTTAAATTACTATCTTTAAAACTTGGGCGTGGATTCGCTTCACCTTGGGTTGGACTTATGCCCGCTTCACCAACCCTTGTTGGTTTAACGGTGTGCTATCCTTGCCAGATTTCTTTTCTTGGGGCTTAGGCTGTTCGTTCTTTTTACAATGACGTGCCAGGTGGCCAGGCTCTCCACATGCGTAACATTGGAATGTATCTTGGGTCTGTCTCTTACCTCCCCGATACGGCTGGTCACCATGTGAATACGGTCTTTGTTTCTGTAGCTCTTTCATCTGATTTTGCAATTCTCTCAATGATTTATCGGTTGTTTCTTGTATAGTCATCATTTTGTCTAACAAGTTTGCCATTTGGTCATCAGATTGGTTGGGCATGTTTTCTCCCTGTGTCATTTTCATTGTTTGGCACACTGGTTCAAGATCTCTGTCTAGATAAGGATTGTTTTCATACCTCTGCACACCATAGATGGAAGAGTCTAAATGCTGACTCAGCTTGACCAGTTGACAGGCTTCCTCAATGGACTTTGGCTTCAGCATGGATGCAGCCTTTCCTGCAGATTTGTCTGTAAGGGCCTGAAGAAACTTGGTAATGATCTGGGACTGGACATAATGTTCGGGTACATCTCTGAAAGCCTTGTCTGCCAAACTCGACAGTCTGTCCGCCCATGCATCAGTTGACTCGTTTGGACTTTGGCGGGCACCATGAAATTGAACCTGTAAGGTTTCAGTCTCGTTAGCATGGTTAAATCGTTGTTCCATTTTGTAGACTAACTGGCTATAACTGATGTCCTTGTTATGACGTATCAGATTAGTCACATACCGACTTGCAGTCCCGGTCAAACACCAACATAGCTGATTTCGCTTTTCAATATCGGACCAACCTGAGGCTTCACTGAAAATTTCAAACTTGACCAAGAAAGCAGACCAGTCTTCACCTCTGTCCGTGCCGTCAAACTTGAATGACTTGACCATGGTTGGTTGAGACCGGCGCTGGTAATTATTTGGTTGTCCTGAGAGTGACGAAGAACTTTGTTTCTGTGCCCTGTCCCAAGGTGTGACTTGAGTCGGCCCGTCAAAATCAATCAATGGTGGCTCGTCTTGCTGCATGAATTGGTTGGTTGGGTTCAGCCCTGGTGCATTACTAGCCTGGTTTAGTCTCCCTTGAGTAATATCCGCTCTGTTGAGTTGGGGATCTGCGATGAATTGTGATGCTCCTTGTGTCAAGGGCACCCCATGAGATGGAAAGACAGGTAAGCTTGGACTGTGCTGAGTAAACTGATTGCCCCACTGTGAGGGGATAGGGTTCTGAACTGGTGGCTGTACTAGGGTAGGTTGAGTCGGCCAAAACACTCCTTGGTGCGTACCCATTTGACTACTGGTTGGGGTATGGCTTGGTTGACTTACCCCATATCCACCCGAATAAAGCATGTTGACACTTGGTTGAAACTTAGTCTGTGGGTCGGTCGGTGGAAACACTGCTTGTGGTACCATGACTGGTGGGACATCTGTGGTTGGTGGATTTACCACTGGCTGGGGTTGTGTCAGCAAATATGGACGGTCTGTTGGCTGTGTGTTTCTTGATTGATCGTTAATAAATGGATTTGTTGAGCTAAGTGGATTATCAACTGCTTGACTAGTTGTTGCTTGAATCTGAGTGGTTGCAGGCACGCTAGTCCTTGCTGACATCATGTGTTGAACTGTGGCAACATTGGGCTGAGCTGCGTCCTGTTTTGGTTTGTCAATGACTGTCTGTCTGGGGCTGGTTTGTTGTGGATCTACGATGAACGACAATAGACCCGGTTCTTGTTTTGGAAAAACAGGTCTCGTCTCTAGTTTATCGGCAAACATAAGGTCCAGTTCATCTAGATCTTGTTTTGTAATCTGGGGTGGCCTGTTAAATAGTCCAGTCATTGGGTAGTCCCTTTTATTGTCTGGTATCTCTTGTTTACTAACTGGATTATATAGACCTTGTGTGATAGGTGTACTTGTGTACATTGGTGCTTCAACAAAGGTGACCTTTTTCCTAGCTCCCCCTTTTTCAGCCTGGTCTTCCTGTACTGGCAGAGCCATAGCTTGATCCAGCAGGACTGTTTGTTGTGTTGCAGTTGTAGTAGGTTCCTCGTCTACTAGACTGTCATAATGTTCCTTACTAGTTGAGAAATCAATCAATGGCAAAACTTTTTCCATTTTGATGTGTGGAAGTGATGCTAACCGCTCAACAGTGATGTCACCTGTTTTACGCAGCTCCCAGATCCGGAAGGCGGTTGCCTTGCCCACCGATGGCAGACCCAATAGCTCATTAAAGCTGCATATATTTATTTGTACTTTACTACTCATTTCTAGTTATGTACCTTGTTTTCTTATCACAGGTATTAATGTGACTTAATAAGTTTTAAGCAGCTTACTTATAAACTTTTTGACAAATTAAATGTATGTCTCAGTTTGTTATTTTCTTGCTTTATACCCAAGTGTAATTTGTGAGACAAATGTCACTATTTTATTTGTTTATGGGTTGTTGTCTCAAGATGGGTTTATTTCTAGATATTTTCTGTATTTTCTAGTTTATTTTTGCTGTCAGTTCTTCTTGACAGTGTTTGTTTTTCTTATCTCAAAATTTTGGTGAAATAAATCGTAAATCTTTGATTATTTCCAATAATTTTTTACTTCCTTGAAGTAAATCTACTATTTTCTGCAATTTCTACTACAAGTGTGTGCACATTTCTACTACATGTGACGTCAACCAAAAATAATCGGACACACTGTTTTCAAAGATTTTCCACAACAAGTCTGGTCGCCAGCGCCACTTATTGTAACCTTGGCCGAGTTATAATAGCTAGCCGCAAGTAACTTCAGACTCGTTGTTAAACCTACCAAACAATAGTTCTATATTTCTGGAATTCGTCGTAAGCAAGTATTTCTTCGTCTTCTGCAAATTCTACACTAATTCCCGCTCTTCTCTCTACTCGGAACACTCTCTTCCGTTATCGACTCCTCTCGCCCCTCACGGCTTGTCCCCAAGATCACCACATTTATTAAAAATGGTATTTTACGGATTCACATCTGCTGGTCTTTCAGGAGAAGATGGGTGACCAAACTGTGATATTGCATTTTGTTGAAGATTTGTAATGTCATCGTGGTTGTTGACGATCGTCGTTCGACCCTCCTCAGTACACTTGACAAATATGCGGCCATCTGAAGTCCAGTACTTATGAGTTTGTCTTTTTTCAATTTGGAGAAATGTGCCATGAGTCCATGTCAAAACGGGGTCAGGTTTTCGGTAATGAATATACCATGCTCATCATCTTTAAGTGCTTTCTTGTTCGAATATCCTAAGTGTCTTTTTCTGTACGAAATAAAACGGACGATAACTTGACACCTGCCGTTGTTGGTGGCCCTGCCTATGACGTGTGGCCTGCTGATATCCTCCTGTGTGAGTGTGACCTTTAATTTCTCTTTACAAATGCCTAGAATTAGGTTGTCAGTATCAACAGGGTGCTGAATTTGATCATAGTCATTAACAGGTATACATTATGGAACTGTAGGCTGGTTCATCTCAAATATTGTTGTTGTTGTTCTAATGTGTCTTCCAGTACACCAACTCTCTGGTAGAGGGAGTCTATATTTTTCTCTCTTTATTTGATCTGACATAGCTCTCTCTAGTGTTGATTTTTTAATAAATTGGTGACAGATCTTAGTTCTTTGATCTTCTATTGTTTTTTCTTGTTCTTTTTTAGTTTCGAGTAACGGTTTGGTATGATTTTCTATTTCAGATTTGATATTGTGAGTCAAAGTTTCACTTATTTTTTCAGCAAGTACTGGGATGATTGCATTTATTACTTCTGGACTCGAAAGAGCTTCTAGAATTTTTTGTGTCAGACCTTTTTATCTAGCGGGTGTCTTTTTGGTAGTGGTGGTTTTTGTGGCAGTTAAAGTATTAGGATCTACTATTTCTCCTGTGGAGTTACGACGACGAGTTTGGCGAGATTGCTGTTTAACTGTGGCGGGTAGGTTGTCTGGGCTGTCGGCACTCTTTCGTTTACTTGAAAGAGGAGTATCAACTAGTGAGCTTGCTGTTGGCTGAGACTGAGGTTGAGGCTTGTCAATGTTTTGGTCTATGGTGGCGTCCATCTTGTTTTACAGGTGCCCTGTGTACAAAGATCTTGGAAAAGAACACTATTTATCTCATTATGACTTTGAAACTCGCAAAAATATAGCAAAATTTAGAATATCTGACCACTTTCTTGAAATTGAACAAGGACGATACAAAAAAATTCCTAGAGATCAACGTTTTTGTAATTATTGTAAAAATCAAAATAGTATTGATGATGAGCTCCACTTTTTTCTTCATTGTGACCATAACAAAATTTATAGAAAAATTCTTTTTAAAGACTATGAAATAAACTTTGACCATTCTGAACAATATAATTTAACCAAAATATTATCTCCAACAAATTTTAGGCAAATTCAGGGTCTTGCCTCCTTTATAAAACAGTCATCAGAACTGAGGACAGGAGACTCAAAGACTAGATGTTGTCATTTTTTGTTTTTGTTTATTGTCATACATGTATATATGTCACAAATCATTTAAATGTTGATTTCTTGACAAATAAAGATTTGTATTTGTATTTATTTCAAATCAGAGAGAAGCAGTCTCGAGTTTTAATACCTTCAATTATTGCTTTTACATTAAATCAGTGTCTCTACGGCTTATAAACACATAACTATCTAGCCTGTAACATATGTATTTAACGTAAAGAAACCCAAAATTGTCGGAGAGTCTTAAACAGCTACCATTCCACTTGACGCATGCTCAATCAGTTTTTTTCAAAGTGTATTAAAAGCTGAACCTTAATGTATACTCAACAAAAAAAGATACGCATATTTATTTGTCTACCATAACATCCAAATTAAATTTGTTCAAAATAAATATAAAATGATTGTAACAACAAAATTAATGGTATCATTAAACAAACAAAACAATAAATATATGTGTGGGAAAAATGGGTTTATTCAACTTTTAGTCATAACAGCAACAAATTCAGCATCACAGCATTGCATTTTCTCTGTATCGTTGGTTACCGTCACGTAACGCTTTAAAGCCTTTTGGGATAAAGGTTCATTACATGTACATTGCTTAACGTTCCTTAGAGGATATTGTACAATATCAGGAAGGTGCATGCTTAATCGCATGCGCGTTACTTGTTGTAGGCGAGTAAAACGGCTGCTACTTAATAAAGCCGACCTTTTCGAGTTGTCTTTATAAGGTAGTAGCTATTTTTGTGGCAGCAAATTAATTCCAAACTTATTGGAATAGACACTTAAGACATGGCTTAATTGTCGGAAGTTCCACTGATGTTGTTCCAATTCTGGTTGCTTTGTTTTTACAAAAATATTTTACAGCGCCATTGTGCTCTTGATTATGCTGTGGTTGCATCTGTGTGTGCGCAAACGCTTTAAAACAAAATTAACAATTGTTATCTGATAGGTGTGGTAATCCATCAACAATGTTTTATTAAAATCTGATTAGCGGTAGTTGAGATAGCTCGTGAAATGCACTTTTTGCGATCACGGCAGTTACCGAAGCGCATCGGTTATAAATTTAGTGAAATGAAATTTAGAAATGTCATTATAAAATACAGACAACTGTAACTGTACTTTTACTTTTTAAATACATAAAATTTCATTAACAATATAAAAAATGAAAAACCAGATTATGCGTTTCTTTTTTGTTCAGAATAATATTATAAGAATACGGTCTTGGTGACTTGATAAAAAGTCACGTTTTTATATTGATATCTTTTCCAAGCTAGAGATGGACAGCTTAAAGATACAGATATTTTTGCTGCTCCACGTTATTGAGAAAACAGCCGGCCGCGGCGGACAGCTATCAGGTATGATATTTTCTAAGTAAATGTGTTTGTCACATAAAGAGCGTAATATAAGGAATTATAAATATACTATACTGTGTATTCATCTATTTTCACGGGTATCAATTTCCGTGGTTTCAGCAAAAATAACCATTTGTTTGATTTTAATTTTGTAGTTTGAACATTATGCATAATGTAATGGATGTGAAAATAACATTTAGTTGATTTTGGGTTTTAAGGTTGATTGACACCAGCGAAAACAATAAAAATTAATCCTCCATAAATTATAATGAAACATCTGTATTCGGAAATTTTCAGTGTAATTTTTAAGTACTGGCAACTTGTTACCATTTTTTATTACGGAAATTTTAAGCAATTGAGCATTATTACAATTGCAAAGTGTACATTGTACATGTACAATTATTGTCAATGAATAGAAATGCGATTTGTTTGATTGGCGGTATACCCATTCGTCAATAGACAATAGAAAAAGAACCCTAGTTGAAATTGTAACGCAAGTGTCAAGTTGTTTAACAGAGCCATGTCGAATGAAATAAAACAGCTAAAATTATCTATACAAGGCACCTTCTCCAATAAAAATAAAACTGCCAATGTCAAAATGGCCGGATTTCGTTAAACAGGAAGTCGGTCAGCTACAGACCTGAAATCGATTCCCACGTTGTGGGACCCCACCTTGATGCTATATACCAAATATCAAGTGGCTGGGATTAGTAGTTGTAAGAAAACCTTTACGAAAATTTCTCCCCGCGTGCCCACCCGCTAACCTGACATTCACCATTTTTTTAAACCGCGGATTTTACACTTCGTGAAATCGGGCAAAAAATCACAATCTCTCTAATGCAAACTAGCGCTCAAAGCACAGAGTTGAATTTTAATATCAATCTCAAAAAATTATCAATCTCAAAAAATTATCAATCTCAAAAATCTTGATAATGTGTTTATGTCATAAATCATAATGGAATCCATGTCGGTTCGGAATCCGCACTGTATTCTAATATTCCTTGTACAATGTAGCATATACTAGCATATGATGTAACTGTTAATTTACTTTTAAGAAAAGGTACCTAGCCACAACCAAAATCATCTGAGATATTGTGCCAGAACCTTTCAATTAAGATTTACATTTGACAGTATAAATCCATGTTAAATTGGCACAAATACGAAACACGAATATTTCTTTCAAGATTCAATAAAAAACCATATATGTACAGAAGAAAATATTTTTGCTTTTAAAGAAGTGAATTGTGAGAAGGTTGAAAAAATAATGCACTCAATAAATCCTAAAAAGGCAACAGGTGCAGATGGAATACCAGCAAAAGTCATTAAAAATTGTAAATCTATTGTTGCACCACAAATTACCACAATTTTGAATATGTCCATAAACCAAAATATTTTTCCTAACAACCTAAAAAGAGCTCAGGTTACTCCTTTATTCAAAAAGAATGATCCACTACTGAAATCAAATTACAGGCCAGTCAGCGTGCTGCCAATATTTTCCAAAATTTTTGAAAAGATTTTAGAGCAACAATTATCTGAATTTTTTGAAACTATTTTAAATCCATATCTTTGTGCTTTTAGGAGAGGACATGGTTGCCAGACCACACTACTCAGACTTTTAGAAGATTGGAGGAAAGCCCTAGATCAAAATTATTATGTCGCAGCAGTTCTGATGGACCTTTCAAAAGCTTTTGATTGTCTCCCCCATGAAATTCTTCTTGATAAACTTTCGGCATATGGTCTATCATCAAATTCAGTCACTCTTTTAAAATCGTATTTGTCTAACCGTAAACAGCAAATCAAAGTTAATGGTATTCTGAGTAGCTGGGCTGGTATCCAAAAAGGATATCCTATCCTATCCTTGGCCACTCCTTTTTAATGTATTTATAAATGATATTTTTTATTTTGTAAAAAGAGGAACTCTGTATAATTATGCAGATGACAATACTTTGTCTTTTGGTCATCCAGACTTTGACACCTTAATAAATACACTAGAGTCAGAATCAAATGTATTGATTGAATGGTTTAGATGTAATAAGATGCAAGCTAATCCTGACAAATTCCAAGTCCTTGCTGTTGGTAAAAAGACTTATGATAGAAACATCAAAATAAATATTCAAGATGCAGTACTTTCATGCGAAGAAACAGTAAAACTTTTAGGCATTGATATAGATTACCAGCTAAATTTTGATAAGCATATAAGTACAATCTGCAGGAAGGCATCTCAGCAACTAAATATATTGAAACGTTTAGGCTCATATTTAGATAAACTCAGTAAATTAACCATTTTTCATACTTTTATCCTTAGTAACTTCAATTTCTGCCCTTTGGCTTGGCATTTCTGTTCTGTTAAAAATACACAAAATTAGAGAAAGTGCAAGAAAGAGCACTTCGTTTCGTTTATGAAGATTTTTCCTCTTCATATCTGGAACTTTTGGAAAAAGCCAAGGTGCCTTCCTTGCAGATAAGAAGGATTAGAACAATGGCTCTAGAAACATACAAAATAGTGAATAAAATAGCACCTGTGTGTTTACATGATCTTGTTCATATTAAAGATTGTAAATATTCTTTTAGAAATTCCACCATATTGGATGGACCACATGTTAGATCAACAAGGTATGGCAAAAATTCTTTCAAATTTGCAGCCGCCAGACTGTGGAATGACCTTCCGAACCATTTCAGAACTGAAAATAGTTTTCAACATTTCAAAAGTTTAATTCAGTCCTGGAATGGATCATTATGTCGTTGCTCAGCCTGTCGATAACTATTTCTGCTTTACATGTATAACCTTTTATTTTGTCTTGTTTTAAGTTATTATTATTTATTAATTTGTGCTTTGCATGTTCATATATAGCTTGTAGCATTTTAGTACTTGCCTGTGCTTTATCACTTGCTTAGTTTGATTTTAGTGCTTGAATGATACATGTTTATGCTTTTTATGTGTTTCTTGTGTTTGTCTTTTACATGCATGTAGTCTTTGTAAATGTATATGTCTTAACTATATTGTATTGTGCTCTTATTAGTTATATATATTATTCGGAAAAAAGCTCTTGAGAGCTTGTGTTTATTGTTATTTGCAAATCCGAATTCAAATAAATCTTTCTTATCTTATCTTATAGAATGTTTTTGAGTTCCGGTTCATCTTTAAAAAACATTACGTATATTGATAGGGAGTCTACGTTTGGTTGGACAATCAACAACTTCACCAGTACGAGCTGGAAGATTAGAGGTTTATTATAGTGGAACATGGGGCACCATTTGTGATGATAATTTCAATGAAAATAGTGCAAAAGTTGCCTGTAGGAATCTAGGATTATCATCGTAAGTTGAAATTATTTTCCAACTCTATGGGTGGGTATGAATAGATTGCTATAAATAGCCCAACTTGGTCGACTGGATTGCCAAAATCAAAGCGCTAAAGCGTTAAAAGACAGAGCTACATAATGTAAATCTAAGCACTAAAAATAAACAACGATCTGTGTTTCATAAACTTTAAACATAGCACATCAGTTTTGTTTGTTAGCTCCGCACACTTACGCATTTGTTAAGAAATCTGTAACTTAGCTCCGCCCACTTGATCAAAGGTCAAAGGCCAACAATGCTTAAGTAAACGTCAACGAGTATTGATACACGATATGTAGTGCACATTTATATCGCATTTATGTTGGGGAATAAATATGTACCTCTTATTTTGGACAATCCGCATAACATTTAAAAAGTACAATACACGATTAATGTTCTGTAATAGATCCTCTGGTAGCAATATTGATTGACCGATTTACCCTGTCTAGACGAAAAAAACGCGAAAATCAGATAGCTATATGATTCTATAAGGCTTTGCCTAAAAATTAGCCGCTCATAGGTAAAACAGCGACGGCAAATGAGGCAATTCATTATGCATATACTTACTAGTGTAACTTGCGAAGAGATTAAAAGGGAAATTAGACTATCAGTAAAGCAGTAAAAGATTTAACCACAATGCATAAAACAGGCCACACCGTTGTTATACATTATAGGGTCTATAATAAGGTGATCAAGTTAAGAGGTTTTTGGATCGGTTATGTGTAGCAAAATTTTACGAGTGGTATATGTATATATATATTAGTTTGAATCTTTATGTATTGTATTTTAGTCTTTGGCCAATGCAAAATGGCGAGCAGCGATCCCTGGTCATGTTTAAGACTGCTGGCTGTTTTCCATTGTGTTTTTTTTCTTAAATGCCGTTTCGTACAGAAGGTTATTTTTTGCTTAATTTGCTAAATTTACCAAATTTTACCCATGCGGGTATTGAGAATTTTGTCAACTCAAATTGCTTTGTCCAGACTCATTAAGACGCTGATCATTACAAGATTTTAAACATCAGATTTCATCTCACACACACGTCTGCTATTTCTTTTTTATTTGTTTTATCTCGCAACTAGACGTTTGCGCATTCGTTGATCCAATTTTTCAGTTTTTGCCCCGTTTTTCGATCAAATATGTCGGTTTTGTGTGATGACACTCCATCAAATCATTCATTGGTTGAGGTGTTGTGTTGGATTTAAAATCGACATGTTTGATTTTTTATATCAGTCGATTGATGATTCTCAGCTAGCTGTCATTAATAGTGAGTGTTGTATAGATAGTTCCTCTATTGTCTGTTCGATTGTTCTTGTTGTCTTTTGTCTATCGTCTGTCTAGTGGAATTGAACTTTGATGGATTTGATTTTTATTGTGTGTTTAATTTTTGTGCTTTGTCTATGAATATTGATAGGGGAGGTTGGGCCCAAAAAACTACATGTTACCCCGCTATATTTAATACATGCCTTTTATAAGCCAAGACTATTTGACAAAGCTTTTGTTTATACTTGTCTTTTTGATATTTTCTGTTCCTTGTATAAGAAGGGGTCTACCTGTGACTATTTCAGGACTTGGTTAGATTTATATGCATTTTATTTAGACCATTGGTCAATTGCACAACGGCGAGCAGCCCCTACTTGCCTCGTTGAAGGCTGCTTGCGGTTGCCCATTGAGGATTTTTGAAATTGCCGCTTGTTGTGTGAGCTGTATCGCATACACTTATTCCACATCTCATTATTTTCTATTTATATAAAACTTTATTTTCAAAGGTCATTACATCATCTATGTTTTGTGTAAAACATGTGTGGTGCTATAGGTTAGGCTTCCCAGGCACCAGGCATTAAATTGACTCTTGATAAACTACACTCTTATCATTTTCTTTAAATCCCCGAATCTTTTTCACACCGTTTGATTCTCATGGTTTATGGAAATTACTAACATGTATTATAGTTTTTAAACCAAAAAAAAAAAACAAAAAAAAAACACAAAAAACCAAAAAAACAAAAAAAACACTTTAAAACTACTGTCTCAAGAGAGGACCACCAAATAAGATCATCAATTTCAATGATTTGGATGCTGCGTAATCGCCAGTACCACGTAATGATTCAAACCTGGAAGTTATGAGACAGGGACGTCTTTATGTGACTAGAATAGAATAGAATAGAAAACTTTTATTATACCACGGGCCATTTCTGGCAGTTATTACATTGATTAAAAAATAATAAATTACATATTTACATGTCACAAATTATGTATCTAAACAATATTAATGGAAAATGATAATATTTAAATAAAATATTTAATAAAAAGTAAAAGACATCAGATTATCATGTAACATGGTTGTTTCTATATTGAAAACAATTAAAAATGTATGAAGAGACTAGAGAAATGACATGTTCTTCTTCATTTGTCATCAGCCATAAAAGTTTATTTCTTGGAGACATTGAGAAAAAAATTTTTACAAGTCATTCCTATTTTATGATAAAAATCGTCCCGTAAACTACTATATAAATCACACTCAAAAGCAAAATGACATTCGTCTTCTACTTGATTATTTTTACAAAATTTGCATATTTTCATACCGGTAATTTCTTATATCTCCAAGGAATGAGAACTTATTCTAAAGGCTGTAAATAATTTTCATACTTCAAAATTATCAATTAAAGACAAAGATTTTTCTTTTTGTAGTCTTGTTTTTAAATGTGAATATGTTCTTATTTGTATAATTTGATTTTCTTCACATTCTTTAAGTTTAGATTCCCAGTCTTTTACAAATCTTTCTATCAGAACAGATTTTGAATCAATAATAAAATTAGTATTGTTTCTTTCAATGTCAATATTTTCTAATAAGAAATTTAAACTTGTTATCCAGCTGTTTTTGTCATCTTGAAAAAGTGCAAACTTTCTTTATAAGAGTGATACAACAGATTTTTTACCTCGTTTTCACTATTAACAAGTCTTTAATAATATTTTATACAATTAACTAACACTCAATGTATAAAAAATAGCGACCAAATTCACCAAAAAGTGCATCATTTGAAGCTTTCTCATGAACGCCTGCTGTTTATTTAAAAAAAAATAATGTGTTATTCATCACAAAACAAATCTTCCATCGAAGTTTCAATAGAATAAATATTTCATTTAACTTTTGATGGATACATATTAATTGTTACCCAAATTTCAGAACCATAAAGGAAAAAAGGTTTTATCATATGGTCAAAAAGATGTAAAAGAGTGCTCGGTTTTGGTTTAACACTTCCAAAACCTTTTAACATCTTAAACTGTGCCTTAAATGCACGTTTGTACAAATCAGCTTGACAGTGAGTAAACGTACCGCTAGTAGTAAAAACTATTCCAAGATATTTATAACTTTTGGTATGTTCTATTTCTTTGTTGTCATAATAAAATTTTAAATTAGACACTTTTCCACCTTTACAAAACACTAAAATGTTTGTCTTTTTAATATTAACAAGCAGCCCATTTTCTTTACAATATATATATATAACTTATTGAGACATTCTTGTAAACCTTTTTCCGATGTTGACAATAAAATTAAATCGTCTGCATATAAAAGACAATCTATTCTTATATTATTAATACTAATGCTATCTGTGCTATCCTTTAAAAATGTGGGTAGGTCATTTATACACACCTTAAGGTAATAGGCCTGGGTGACCCCAAAATTTTCCAAATAGTCATTTTTTCTAAAAGTAATATGCTGTTATTTACTAGTACAGATGCATAAAATAAACAAGTTTCAAGAGATTTCACCTTCTAGTTTCTCCGCTAGGGAACTGTAAAGTCTTATACATATGACCATTAAAGACCTTTGCGGACCTAAATGTCCTAATTTGAATTGAGGGGTTTATTTTCAAAAATAGGTCTTAGAATAATCAATCTTTGGCGAATATGAAAAGTTATTGGGTGAGGCAATATAAATTCAACGCTTTGTTAATGATTTTTTCATTTGTAATTACCAATACAGAGTAAATTATATTAAATTTTTGAAAAAATGGAACACAAAAGAACAGCTGATGGGACAAAATAAAGCAATTTTTCTTAAAAGCCTATCAGTCGTTTTTTAAGAAAAATAAACACTTTGTAAGTATCATGAAAATGCAACATTACACCAAAAATTAGACAAATTCACCGTCAATTTGTAAAGATATTTCATTTTAAAGTTATCATAGGCATACCAAAAATCAAGAGAATAGGGGTGAAATGCTCTCAAATTCAAAAAGAATGAATTAAAAACTGTCTTTTAATACACATTACTATTTATTATGACTTATGTGTTCAATTTACAAATTTTTGAAACAATTTTGGTATTTTAATAATATTAGGGACATCATTTCTTCGGGGCGAGATAACCATATTGTAACGGTTTCGCCCCTTAAGCCGAGTGGAGATCTATAGGATGACGTTCTATTATGGGAATAAAAGGCTCAACCGAGACATTAAATTTGGCATAGGCCTTTTAGTCGGTGTAGTAGTTGAAATACATAACAAAATCAGGATAAAAATTAAATACTTTATGTATTGCAAACTTGAATAACATTACAACAGAATTATATTTCACAACAATCTTCACAATTTAATATAGTTGACCAATATAAAATAACGGTAACCACCATAGGTTGAATTCAGAACTAAGGTTGACCTAAACAACCAAGCAACAGGAACTACAACTCAAAGGTTGATATCTCAACCTCGGAAACTGGAACGATTTAATAATTCTATTTATGTTTATTAGGAACAAAACTTTACGAATCAACCCGAATAATATGGTACTCTTATAGTTATACAACACAACTATAGGTTGTTTTGAAGGTTGACATTGAAAAGGTTGACTTCCGGGGATAAAGTTGACTGACTTTTGACAGAAGGTTGACTCAACCTAGCGCATGGCTAATTTGAATAACAAAGGAAACTATCGTACCAAGGATTGGACCTCTGATTTCGGAATATTTCTATCTGCCATGGTTAGAACCTATGATAGGTTGACTGGAACTATGGTTTTAGATTTGCCGGAGCGTTCTGGAATACTGTCTGCACTTGCAGAAAATGAGATTTGTATCTGTGGTAGGTTGATTCTCACGTAGTTTTGTTAACCGATTCAGCCAATCAAAACGCGGCTCTCACAGAACAATGGATAAGTGTGCCGATTCCCGGTAATTTCACGATGCCAGACACAGTTTCGTAGAAAAGACTAGTGGTGGTAGCCCAATATATTGACCAATGAGTGGAGGGAATCCTGTCTATTTTTGTACCGGAAGTAAGAATGACCATTTATTTTGTACTTTTGTGATTGTTTACATGCTTCTCTGCATGAAAAACATCATATCAGGTCTGCTTTTGTAAAATAAAATATTTTTTGGATAATATTTGTACAAAGGGGGATAACTATAAAACACTCCATTTTTTGAATGTGACAAATCGCCACTTTTTATGTAAACAGAGATATTTCTAAAAAAAGCAGGTAAACGTACCCCAATATTTTCACAGTTTACAAAAGGAAACATGGCCTTTCAGATATTTCTGGTTCAGGTATTTTCATTATTGTAGAAGTTACTGAAATCAAGTCTTAGACTAGAAAATGTGATGACCCCCCTTAATTTTTCACTAAAACACCCCCTTTTAGGTCTGTTTTTGGCACTTTTATTGGACTATACTGACTTTTATTGATTCATAGAATAGAGACCATCAATAAGAGTGCAGATTTATCTTTTTATTGATATATAAATGTCCATAGTGCAAGTGATAGCCAGATTTTATTCAGAGCATGTAAATGACATTGCTTTGGTCCAATGACGTCACTTTGAATTACTATGTCCTTCAACCTCAAGTACACAGCAAACAGTAAATAAACAATGGCTGCTCACATGTTTCAACCGCAAAATAAACATGATTCAGGTGGTTACCGGCAATTAAATAGCTTATCTATCATTAAATGAAAAGGTATCAACAATATTTCATTACATACAATCAACCCTCAGGTCAACAAACGTAAAACAAGTGTACAATAATAATCATAGAATTATCGACATCATCGTAAACAAATTTCAATGACATAAATAAAAACTTAAACAGTTAGGATTATTAAATCGTAACAATATTCAACTTGGACCATATCAATTCATTTCCTTGCCCATACAAAATTTTCCCCAGCAGCAAACAACAAAACTTGACATGAAAACGTTTTATTTGTCAGGTTTTTGTGATTTTCTGCATCTCAATGTAGTGTTCTGACTATTGACATGAGAAAGTTGCTTTAGAAACCTGGCAGAAATAAGCATGGATATTCATTGTGTTGTGCTTATGTTCAGGTAGGACTTTTTTATTATTCAATCATTGAATTTCATTCACTTTTAATATTAAATAAGACTTTTAAACTTACAAGGATTTGTTTACAAAAATGTTATGATTTTGTTTTATTATGGAAATGCAAGGAAACATTATACACAGAAATGCTCTAAAAACAAAGCCTGATCAGCATCAACAAAATGCTTGGAAAATTACTTGAATATAAAACATTCAAATGACCTCTGATCTTTTTGAAAGAGTTATGTCCCTTACCCCAGGTCTACTACCTTAAATAAGTTAGTTCTGATATTATCACCCTGACGAACACCAATGTCTGGGTTGATACTCTCTGTGAGTCTATTTCCAATCACAATATTGACTTCATTTTTTGAGTACATATCTTTCAAAATATTGGAAAAAATCCATTTATAGCTAATTTACAGATCATGTAAAAGAGCACAGGATATGTAAGATGGTATCAAATGCTTTTGAAAATCTACAAAACATTTATAAAGTTTTGACCTATTCTGTGTATATTTCTCAATAATAGTACGTAAAACAAACATATGGTCTTCAGTTCTTGCCTTAGGCTGAAAACCAATTTGAGTACAGTCAATGATGTTATTGACATCTATATATTTTTGTAATTTCTCGTTTAACAAAAAACTAAATAACCTAGCAAGACATGACATAATAGCAACACTTTTATAATTAGTGGATCAAGTTGTTCCACCTTTAAAAATTGGTCTTATAAAACTCTTTCTCCATTCTTTTGGGTAGCATCCCTTTGCTAATATTAAATTAAACAATTTGACAATACATGGTAATGTAACGTTACAGCTATATTTTAACATCGCATCTTTTATTTGATCAAGACCTGCTGATTTCTTATTCTTCAAACTTTTTATTCCCGATAAGACTTCTTTTTCCGTAAATCTAAAATCCAAATCAGAGACAATGGTAACCAGAATATCGTGTCCAGAGTTGAGTCCTGATGCAAGCATTTAATCGGTATTTTAATACTGTTTGCATTTTGCCTGGCCTCGGTGAATTGTTGCTTACTATGATTTAAATCACACTTAAAAGCTTGTAACCATAATTTTTAAAGTCAAAATGTACATTTATTTTATTGCAGTGATTTCAGTGGTTATTTCACTGCTGGTGGAGGCTCTGGGCGAATTTGGTTGGATGACGTTGTATGCACTGGGTCTGAAAGCAGTCTTTCTTATTGTAATCGGCGGTCATGGGGGAGTCATAACTGTGGACACCACGAAGACGTTGGAGTCTCTTGTTTAACTTCTGGTCAGTCCAACCTTGTCCTTATGTTTATTATAAAACATATCTTTAAGTTTCTTGTAGACTTTATATTCAATATTATTTTAAAGACATAGAATCTATCAATTTCGCATTTTTTACATTGAATAAAAAGTAAATAATTATATTAAAAATATACTATGTAAAACTTATCTTTACCAACATAAAAACTCAAATTTTTGCAGCTTTATATAAATTAATTTTATTTTAATTATTAGCGTTGATTAAGTACATGTATTGTCGAGAATAAATATTTACTTTTGGTTTACCGTTATTCACATGACCTTTACTGGGTACTGGAATACTGACAAACGAAATGAAACCAAAAGAGACGAACAGAAAGCGAAATCGGTTAATTAAGAAAACGACTTGTGTAGGGTCAAATCGCTTCTATCAGTTATATTTGTTTACCGGTTTCGCACGTTTTCGTCTCCTTTCCTCTACAGATTTTGGTTGCCTATTTTACTGTTTAAGTATCCTTTTTTATAAGCTCACCTGACACGAAGGTGGGCTATTGTCATCACTTGGCGTTTGTCGTCCGTCCGTCCGTAAACTTTAAAAAAACGTTAACTCCTCTGACACCATAAGTCCAATTGCAACCAAACTTGGTATTGCTGTGCATTAGCATTCGGTGCTTAGAACAGATGTAGAGATTTTTGATTCGTCATAAAACATGGCCACCATGGCTAAAAAAACATAGGGGTAAAATGCATTTTTTTTTAGAATAACTCAAAAACGGCTACAGATACCAAAATTCTGGCAATGGCTAAAAGTGATCAGCACCTCAAGATCTACCTACCCTGAAAGTTTGAAGAAAATCCAACAACCCATGTAAGGTATGAGTTATTGCCCTTTTTGTGGATTTTTTTGCAAATTTTACACCTGCCCAGTCAGCATGCTAATGTTGGGCCAACTTTGGCAATTGGTCGGCAGGTTGGCAATATGTAAGGGTTGGCAAAACAACGTTGGGCCAACATTGGCACTATGTAGTAGTATAAAATTGATGGTCAGGTTTTAAAATTATTTCCTTACACCTTTCAAAAGAAATATTGAATAAAGTTGGATCAAATTATAAAATAATGACATAGTTCTCGTTTATTATACTTTTTAAGCAAAAATATTGTCCAACGTTGGGCCAACGTAGGCCCAACATTGGATCATAAAATTAAATCAGAATACTCTACCATTAATGATTGAAGATTTGAATAGTTCTGTTCATAGTGTTTATGGATAAAGAACCGGACACTGCTTTATTACTGTTTGGAAAATCCTGAATGACTACGTTGGCCCAATGTTGGCCTAACGTTGGTCATGCGTTGGACAAAGAAAGAGTCTTAATTCACATTTTTGAACAAAAATTTTGAAATCCTTATACATGTAACATCGGTTATATAAATTTCAAAATTAAATAATTTCACATTTTTTATTTAAAGCATTCGTTTCTGATTTTTTTTATTTTCTTCTGTATACTATGTTGGCCCAATGTTGGTCCAATGTTGGCTTACCATGAATATTTTGGAGAGAAAAAACTCGTTATTTTAATATGAGAAAAATATATTTTGAAAATTTAGCATTCCACACTAAATCGTTTATATGTATTGCCTACAATACAAAACATTGTACATAGTTTTCTAAAGATAATTATCTGATGAAAATTAAGGTCAGCATTATTCCCCGGATAAACTGATACACACAGCATGCAATCTCTGATAAGACGATGATAATTTGATAGATAAGAACAAACAGATGGTCATTCCACACAACACATTATCTTAACTGCCAGTTGTCATAGTAACTAGCTATCGGATGTAGTTCAGAATTATTGTTAACAATTTTACGAGTTGAGAAAAGACATGTAAGTTTTGATTTTATATTTATTATATGTAACCTAAATTTAAAAGTGAGATATAATTTTAAATTTACTGTCGTTTTAATTCATTAACATTTATTTGTGTATTACACATTTATAATACTTTGTTACTTAAGTTTAGGACTTTGATCCATATACTTTTTAATAAAACTGCAACGCACGTTTAACTTTATCATTAATCACTGATTTAATAATGGTCAATAATCATGCACTTAAATTAGTATATTTGAAGATTTTTTTATATCTAAAATTGTGATTAGTTTTATATAGTGCTAATGAAGGCCAGAATTTGAAACAGTGTTCATTATATGTATAACTGTTTTAATGTTTTACTTCAATTGGATGACTTTTTTTCTTAATTCCTGTATGTCTCGGCAAAATCTACTTTATATTGAATAAAATGTTTAAAACAGACAACGAAACTTTGAATGAAAATAAAATAAAATTTGTTGTTTGCTTGTAAAATGCGAACTTTATAAAAAAAAATCTTACCATTATTTAACATCGAGTCTTATCATTTAAAAATACATTTCAGATACAGATCTTGGAGAAGGGTATATATTGGATCAACAGAAAGACGTCAATGAACTAGTATTATTCCAATAAATATATTATAAAGTTGGCCAACATAATGCCAACGTATAGCCAACGGTTGGCCAACATATCGCCAACGGTTGGCCATCATAATGCCAACATATTACCATCGATGGGCCAACATTGGGCCAACGTAGTACTGTAAATTATACAACGTTGGGCCAACGTTATGCCAACATGTTGGGCCTACGTTGGCCCAACTTGCACTTATACGTTGGGCCAACGTAGTTTTACAACATAGGGCCAACGTAACCAGGGTTCACCACAGGCTATTCAAGGGCGGTGCTCCCCCACTCTTGAATTTCTTTCCCCCACCCTTAAATTTTGAGCTCCACATTAAATTTTGACTTTACTCCTTTAAGTAATAGTTTTTTTAATAGAAATTGTATGCATTTGGTGATTCATAGCCAAAACACAACTAGAAAAGCAAAAAACAAGACTTATAGCATTGTTGTGAATTACAATAATGTAACTCAAAATTTTTATCAGTAGGCGAAAAGTCTTATTGTCAGTCTTGCACCACCCTTGGATTTTGGACTGTGGTGATCCCTGGTAACGTGATACGTTGGGCCAACGATGGGCCAACATTTACTTGCTGACTGGGTGTTTAGCTCATTATCTTGAAAAATATACTAGATATTTGAGAAATTTAAATTGCATATTGTTAGGCGCATCAAGATCTGCAAAATATGTAATTGAGTCAACGCTGTAGGACCTTTCCTTTTAAGAGTAATTGCCCTTAGAACGTCAAAATTGAGCATTTTAACAGCATTTCCTCATTACATTGAAAACGATAAATCCTATGACACTTTAAGTCCAATTAAAACAAACTTGATATAGTTGTTTATTAGCATTAGGTGTATAGATGATGTGGGGATTTTTGATTGGTTGTAAAACATGGCCAATGTGCATAAAAATAGAACATAGGGGTAAATGTCAGTTTTTGCAAATAACTCTAAAACTGTGACAGATTTTAAAATTTTGATTGGAACAAAAGTGATCAGCACCTCAAGATTTACCAGCTCTGAAATTTTGAAGAAAATCCAACAATCCATGTAGGAGTTATTGCCCTTTTTGTGGATTTTTTGTAAATTTTGCACCTGTTTAGCTCAATATCTTGAAAACTATACAAGATTTTGAGAAATTTAAATTGCATATTGTTAAGCGCATCAAGATCTACAAAATATGTAATAGAGTCAACGTTGTAGGACATTTTCTTTGAGGAGTTATTGCCCTTAGAGCGTCCAAATTGAGCATTTAAAAAGCATTTCCTCATTACATTGAAAACGTTAACTCCTCTGACACTTTAAGTCCAATTGGAACCAAACTTTGTATTATTGTTGATTAGCATTAGGTGAATAGAACTGATGTGGGAATTTTTGATTGGTTGTAAAACATGGCCGCTGTGGCTAAAAATAGAACATTAGGTTAAACTGCATTATTTTGCTAATAACTACTACTATATACTATACTCTTTATTCTGATAAAACCGATGTAGAAACAAAGGTATGCAGAAAAACAAATTATATAAACTCAAAAAGGGTGACATATTTTTAGATTTTGATTGAGAACAAAAGTGATCAGCACCTTAAGATTCACCATGTTGTCAGATGACCCCCTTATTAATCTTATGACCCTTTCAACGTCAAATAGATTTTGCCTAATAACCTTTACTTCAAGCTCATATGTCAGGTGAGCGATTCAGGCTCCTGTGAGCCTCTTGTTTATTTTGTTTTCGTTCCGTTTCGTTTGTTTTTTTTGTTTTTTTTAAGTTTCTCAGTTTACCGTACCCATACGTATTTACATTTTATAATAAGTTTATCCTTTTTTTGACACTGTTCTTTATTCTGCAGTTTTTCTCTCGAAAAGAACACTTTCTAGTAGGTTTTTTGAAAACTTTACAGTTTCGTCAAAGGTTTAACATTGTATTCTTCAAACAGTGTGAAATTCATTATTTTTTAAAACATTGTCAAAATGATAGGTTCTATGTCTTTAAAGAAGTTCCAATAAGGCTATAGTACTGTAATAGAATATTGTTCATCCGTAAAGGCCAGGAAAAATTGGTTGTCATAAAACCAACACACAGAACGTGAACAAAATATTATTACAACCGAATCATAATCAACAAAGTGAACTCAGGTCCAATTTGGAATGAACTCATTGCTCCTGGAAATTAATCAGTCAGTTTTTGCTATTGCTCACACGCCACGTTACCAACAGTGAATTTAGTGTTGACCGAACCCGTTAAAGGTCGACAATACTAAACGTCTATGTGAAACCAACATCTGTGCGAATCTTAGCGATGGAAATCAAGTATTTGTCTACGTCAACTCTATGTCCTGTGTAAAACTTCTCTAAAGATGACATCAACCGGAGACAAAATAATACCGTGTAAGCAATTTGCATGACAGACATTATGCTCTATAAAGGCAATGACAATATTGCCACACAAATTCTTGAATCAAAGCGCTAAAGCATTACAGGCCAAACGAAAGAAGAAAAGGTACCAGTTGGGCATCCTAAAGTGTCAAAGTCCTAAAGGGCAGATACAAAACCAGTTAACACAATCAAGGACAGAACGAAAAGCAGACAACACATAAAAGACGGAAACATAAAAACCACTGAATATCATTCGACAACGCAAACTCCAGTCGTAATGAGAGTGAACTCAGGAAGCCGTTCCTGCCTGCTATAGCACACCCGTGGAACATATCTTTTTGTGAGCGAAGAAAGGATGGTCATGTAGATGTTGTCAAAATTAATGAACACAGTTGCACATGAATTAAAGGTATCATGTCGAGTATTGTGTTTAAAAGGTAACGATTGAAACACCCTTTCGATTGAAATACACGTCCCATCGATGTGTATTGTGTGTTGAATTTCAAACAAGAACAAGAAAGAATTCTTACATTGACCAATAAAAAAAACAAAAACAAAAACAGAAATATTTATACGAACCAATCAAGTAAATAGTGTATATTCTATTTCCTCTGCCGGTCATATAAAATGTCAATAAAAATAGAGATATGTTAAAGTGTGTTTCATGTTAACAAATATTGGAAAGTTATATAGAAAATAAAGCACATTTCCAGACTGAATGCAGGCAGATCACTCCGTCTGGACAAAAAAAAACCGCGAAAATCATCACTACTCTATAAACTTCAAAAGGTTTCGCTGCGCATAACCCAAAAACGATTAAAATGCTACACAGATCATACAATCATTGCGTTTGTTATATATCTAATATCTAAGTTTTAGTGATTGGAATAAAATTCAAATATATATAATTTAATATTCTACCAGTTAGAGGGGGTTGGAGTTCGTGGTATTCGTGGTCGGGTTGTTCTAAGACGTGTGGATCAGGCTACAGAACGAGATACAGGAAATGTAACAGTCCTCCGCCAACGTCCAGCTCTTTCTACTGTAGTGGAAATTCTGTTAGTACTCAACACTGTAACACACAGGCTTGTTCAGGTAAAAACCAACAACATAATTTAAACATCAGCTATTAGATATAGTGATAAGGACCCTACTTGACCGATGATATGAATAAACTTATTTATTAAAAAAAAAAAATAAAGTGATTAATCAAAAAGCACAACAACATAGACATTCATAAGTAGCATTTACTGTCACGAGTATTTTTCGATCAATAATTTTGGTTTTTGACCTTCCAATGGTTTGATTTAAATGATGCTGACGAGGCGTTACTCCTTGAAATATGCATATACAGCATACCCAAATTACCCGTATTAAATCCGTTTTGGTATTTATATTTTGAAACTGCTAGGTCGATAACCGCTGCTGGTGGACCAGAGTACCCCGAGAGTTATCAAAAGCCTGGTCGTCAGACTTGTTGGACACGAATTGACCAATACATTGTAATAATTTATTGTCGATGTTTTGCGATCTAATTTAATTTCTGCATGTTAAAATTCTGAATTGTTTAAAACACCAGGATTCTTTCCTTGTGCTGCAAATTGTCGATATCCTTGGTGCTTGGTTTGGCTACCTGTTCGATCTTATTCTGGTTTTGAGTACTTTTCGATCAATAATTTTGGTTTTTGACCTAATGTCTTGATTTTAAAACTGCTGATGAGAGGATACTCCTTGAAATATGCAAATACAGCATAACCAGATTAACTGTTTTGGTAATTGATGATCGCACCAAAACGAGAGTGAAATAAGGATTCCCAAAAAAGGAACCCTTATTTTGATATGCTTTTCATTTTTACCAGTTAGAGGAGGATGGAGTTCGTGGTATTCGTGGTCGGGTTGTTCTAAAACATGTGGGTCAGGCTATAGAACGAGATACAGGAAATGTAACAATCCTACACCATCGTCCAGCTCTTACTACTGTAGTGGAACCTCTGTCAGTGGTGAACCGTGTAGTACACAGCATTGTCCAGGTACTCCATACATTAATTGCTGACTTCTGTTCGGTTGATTTTGTGTTATCTATGTTTTGTGTTTCTTCGTGCTAGTCTTGGTCGCATTTACTGGCTTTATCGTTGTTCTTTCGGACTTGTGACATTTGAATGCCCTGTAGGTGCCTCATTTACTGATTGAATTTGGAAAAAAAACGAAATTTGGGATTTATAGATTTATTTAACAACTGCTTAAAAAAATAAAAAAGAGACATCCAATTAAAATTTGTAATAGTAAGTCATGTTTTGCTTTCCTAAAAAATATTTCACCATGTTGACAACTTATATAAAGCAATGATAAAAACATTAAAACAAACTCATTAACTGCCAGTAAGGGTAGAACAAAGACTTTGTCGGAGTTTCTTTAGCTCTCAAAACTGTTTTTTAAAGTAAATGGTAACTGGGGATCGTGGTCTTTGTGGACGGACTGTAATGCTACTTGTGGCGATGGTCACAGAATAAGAAACAGGAAATGTGACAACCCGGGCGCAAAATATGGAGGAACTAACTGTATTGGAATATCAAGTGAATCGACAAAATGTACAGGGATTCTGTGTCCAGGTATTTCAAACAACAATTTGATTTCAATACCAACTCGAGGGGCATACCATCAAGACATAAAAAAACAACATATCCTAGATATGTATATACATGTATATATACACACTTATAGGATTGTCAGTTTAACACACATGGCAAATATCGAAATTTACAATTTCATTGACACTGAATTAGTGCTGTGCATGTTGGAAGAAAACACGTTTTGCAAGACTAATAAAATATTTATAAACTAGAATAGTTTAACACCGTTTTTTCCAAACATCATATGTACATGACATAAAAAAGAAAACAGAAAAACATCAATTATCAGTAAAAAAAAAAACAACAATTTTGATTATTTTCAGTGGACGGAAACTGGACCAACTGGTCCACATGGACTTCCTGTAGTCAGACATGTGGTTTAGGGTACCAGACAAGGACCCGGAAGTGTAGCAATCCTCCATCGTCACATGGTGGACTTGATTGTAAGGGAGATAATTATCAAGCAAATGATTGTTTAGATAGGAATTGCCCAGGTAAAATTATTATGTATTTTAGTTGATTAATAAATATATAGACAGATCTGCAGGTCAAATACCAACTTTTAAAATTATTTTCCAAATGGTTAAAACATTACCTCAACATTTACCTCAGATGTGATTAACGATTGTCCGCCACTTTCATTTTTTTAAATAATAATTGTATTTATTGTGAACAAATAACATATCAACTTGTATTTGAGAAAGGATAATTTTACGAAAACCAACTTTATTCAAAACAAACTGTTGAAATTTAAATTTAACACTACTTTCAGTAAACGGTGGATGGAGTATCTGGCAGAGTTGGGAAGAGTGTAGTGCAACATGTGGTGACGGTGAACGTATCCGGAAACGGAACTGTGATAACCCGGCTCCGCTCTATGATGGACTACAGTGCGAGGGAATTACCCAGGAGACATCAAACTGTTCTACTAAACAATGTCCAGGTATTCACGTAGCTGAAGAAAGATACTACTAAAATAACGAAGCGTTTTTTGTTAGCCGGGTTGCATCCTAAACAACAAATGTAACGACTAAGCTTCATATATCAAAAATAGGGGATGGTTGTGCCCTTTGAAAATTTTATTAGCACATATGCAATTATGCCTGTAGTTTGCTAATTAACCTAATTAATTGATCCGGAAACGGTATAGCCGTCATCGTTCCGGAATTACACTCCGACGGTCATACTTTAAAGCGATAGGAAGCGTCCGAGCAGGTATTTGACGCTCGAGACTAAAAAGTTTATTCTTATCTGAAAATGAAAAAGAATGGGTTACATGTATAAATTAATTGTTACAGAATTATTAAATCAATCGATATATGACAATAATGAACCTAAAAAAATACTAAAAAAATAGAAGTACCTGTACATGTAGAGGAAAAATAAAAAAAGAAATCTCATCGCCATGATATAAGATCTATATTGTTCATCAGGCAACAAATTAATTTAGGTAGAATTCGTTTAATTTACACGAGGGGGCGGACGGGGGGGTACGGGGGTTGAGGAGGCGGGGAGCAGGTGTAGAAGGGGCGGGGAGCGGGGTAGAGGGGGCGGGGAACGGGGGTGGAAGGGGCGGGGATCGGGGGTACAGGGGTGGACACATGTAGAGGTAAAATAAAAAAAGAAATCTCATCGCCATGATTTAAGATCTATATTGTTCATCATGCAACAAATTAATTTAGGTAAAATTTGTTTAATTTACACGAGGGGGCGGACAGGGGGTACGGGGGTTGAGGAGGCGGGGAGCAGGTGTAGAAGGGGTGGGGAGCTGGGGTAGAGGGGGCAGGGAACGGGGGTGGAAGGGGCGGGGATCGGGGGTACAGGGGCGGACACATGTAGAGGAGAAATAAAAAAAGAAATATCATCACCATGATATAAGATCTATATTGTTCATCACGCAACAAATTAATTTAGGTAGAATTCGTTTAATTTACACGAGGGGGCGGACAGGGGGTACGGGGGTTGAGGAGGCGGGGAACAGGTGTAGAAGGGGCGGGGAGCTGGGGTAGAGGGGGCAGTGAACGGGGGTGGAAGGGGCGGGGATCGGGGGTACAGGGGCGGACACATGTAGAGGAAAAATAAAAAAAGAAATCTCATCGCCATGATATAAGAACTATATTGTTCATCACGCAACAAATTAATGTAGGTAGAATTTGTTTAATTTACACGAGGGGGCGGACAGGGGTACGGGGGTTGAGGAGGCGGGGAGCAGGTGTAGAAGGGGCAGGGAGCGGGGGTAGAGGGGGAACGGGGGTGGAAGGGGCGGGGATCGGGGGTACAGGGGCGGACACATGTAGAGGAAAAATAAAAAAAGAAATCTCATCACCATGATATAAGATCTATATTGTTCATCACGCAACAAATTAATTTAGGTACAATTTGTTTAATTTACACTAGGGGGCGGACAGGGGGTACGGGGGTTGAGGAGGCGGGGAGCAGGTGTAGAAGGGGCGGGGAGCCAGGCGCGGATTTAGAGGGGGCGTGAGGGGCGTGCGCCCCCCCTAAAACTTGCAAAAATTATATTTTTATGCATAAAATCCACGTAAAAACACTAAAAAAAATTCGCGCCTCGCTCCGCTCGCCGAACAAAAAGGTTCACGCCCCCCTAAACTAAAATCCTGGATCCGCCCCTGGGAGCGGGGGTAGAGGGGCGGGGAACGGGGGTGGAAGGGGCGGGGATCGGGGGAACAGGGGCGGACAACGGGGACGGGGGTAACGGGGTTGAAGTGGCGGGAAGCGGGGGTGGAAGGGGCGGGGAGCGGAGGTGGAGGGGGCGGGGAGCAGGGTTGGAGGGGACAGGGAGTGGAAGAAGAGACCCCCCTGTCCATCCCATCTTACATGTGGGGTAACACACAATAAAAGATTTTAATAGAAAATAATGAGATGTGAAATAAGTGTACGCGACATAGCTCATAACAAGCAGTAATTTAGAAAAAACACAATGAAAAACTGCCAGTAACAAAAAACTTTTAGAGTTAAATAATACTGTAGAACCTTTAATTTGCGATTAGCACAACCATGTAAGATCCCGCAAATGCAATGTTTTATTGTGTGGTATATTTTGTAAAGCAACCAACGATTGATTTTCCCGCGAATTCGCGGGTTTTTCCCGGTTACCTATATTTTTGGGGTCATTTTTCTTCTTTATTCTAAATTTCGCCCAAAACAAATTGGGAAAACAAAAATATTCTCTGAATAATAGTAAATGACCACAAAAATGAAATAAACAAACCCTTCAAACGTTACAGTTTACTGCTTCCATTAGCACTTCCAACGCATATATGATTTTAATTATACGGACCTAAAGATTCAATGATCTACTTTTAGTTGACGGAAACTGGTCTTACTGGTCACCGTGGACTTCCTGTAGTCAGACATGTGGTATGGGGTACCAGACAAGGACCCGTTTGTGTAGCAATCCTTCACCATCACATGGCGGACTTTACTGTCAGGGGGATATTTACGAAATCACAAATTGTTCAGACAGATACTGTCCAGGTTAATATTTCAATATTTTAAACGATTTTTAAGTTGATAAAGTAATTTTCTGACAATACTATTTCATAAATGAACAAAAAAAACTAGTGTTGACTGTTATTTGAATTCCCAACACAAAAAATATCTCCCAAAAGTACGCACATTGTCATTCTGCCTAATGTTTGACATCATTGTCTATTTCACCAGCATATAAACCCCTATCTACCAAGTTACTTTGAGATTGAATCCTTTTATACAAATTGCTCATTTTAGGACCTGAAATATCACATTTTCGTTAATAACTCAAAAATCGTAAAGATCGCTTCAGGGTTTCTTTATATAAATATAGCTACTTTTGCTCTATTAACCTACAAAATTTCAGATCCCTACGTACCTAGGTTACCGAAGTATTTAGAATAGCTTAAATTGGGATCTTTTTCCTGTTTCCATGAAAACGGTGGCCATTTTTAAACTTCTGATTTTCGCATGCACGCCTAAAGACGTACACTCTATCACCAACCAAAATTTCATAAGGATTCATTTAGTAGTATTTAAGAATCCGTCCGTTCGTGACAGGAAGAATTTTTTAAATCTCGACAGTAAAACAATATACTTCCCAAACATAGTTTTTGGAGATAGAATCAATTTTTCGTATACGACTATCGACTAAACAACACCCGATTCAAACTAATATAAATCTTAAGGTTTGAATTTAACATATTTTTCAGTGAACGGCGGCTGGGGGATGTGGCAGGCCTGGGAAGAGTGTAGTTCAACCTGTGGTGACGGGGAACGTGTCCGGGGACGGATTTGTGATAATCCGGCTCCACTGTACGGTGGACTGCAGTGCATGGGAATTACACATGAGACATCAAATTGTTCAACGAAACAATGCCCAGGTATTCATGTAGTTATGGAAAGGCTGGTTTTAGACTTAGTTTCTTTCGTCATTTTTGTTTCTAAATCTTTTTGTTTTCCAATAGATTTAAAATGCTACTATTTAAAAAAAAATAAATGATTTTCTTTGAAAAACAATAAATGACCCTAATGCCACTACAAATCGAATTGTCGTTCGTCGAATTTTTTTGGCAAAAACAGGTGCGCTGAACGTTTATGTTGAGATTTTTGTCAAAAAATCGTCGTTCATAGGAAGGATGATTTTCATCACGAAAGCGGCAATTTATTTTTGGCTAACTAAATTAAAATCGTTTTTTAATCAAGCCAGCACTGAAATCATAGACATCTCTTTAGAGTATTTTAGATATATTTCTAGTTTATCATGACTATTACTATCATTTGCAACACATCGTTTGATTTTAAATGACTGAGGATGTAATCTAATGACATAAAAACTGTATACATGAAATAAAATGTGTGAAATTTCAAAAGCATTTTGTGCTTAAACATTTGCTATTGCTATTTGACATAGACCAAGAGATTCTTATTTCCAGGTATTTGTTTCTTGACGACAGTTTGAAAACTCGGAGATTCCGACTAACGAGGAATCGAATATAAGTTGCTTAAAACTGTCATGTTTGTCTAGAAAGAAATGAACCCTTTATAACTTCTTATACCGTTTTCATTTACAGCTTCCACGGAACATATAATTGTCATTGTACTAACGACAAATTATCTTTATTTAAGTGGACGGTGGCTGGAAAGACTGGTCTCCGTGGACTTCCTGTAGTCAGACATGTGGTCTTGGGTACCAGACAAGGACCCGTATGTGTAGCAATCCTTCACCATCACATGGCGGAATTAACTGTCAGGGGGATATTTACGAAATCACTAACTGTTCAGATGGATACTGTCGAGGTAAAAATGAAGTTATTTCCTGTCTTAACTATTCACGAATAAATACATTAGAATAACTAAAAATTACATATTAACGATAATCAATTTAACGATATCCAATCCAAATTTAAGCGAACTGATGAAGTCTAAATTTTATACTTTTTTCAGTAAACGGCGGCTGGGGGATGTGGCAGGCCTGGGAAGAGTGTAGTACAACGTGCGGTGACGGGGAACGTATCCGAAGACGGAACTGTAATAATCCGGTTCCAGATTACGGTGGATCCCAATGCAAGGGAATCAATAGGGAGAAATCAAATTGTTCTACAAAACAATGCCCAGGTTCTTAATATGTTCATAAAAATAAGTTTGTAGAAAAATCTTTGCTATTTTGACAAGATGAGAGTGCATTCGTTTCTTTTAAACCTCTCGGGTACACTTTATTTTATAAGGTTTGCAAATGAATGCGAGAAAAATTAAAAGGATTAAATAATATCAAAACTGTCAAACATGCGTGAAAGAAGCGAAAAGGCACCTGTGAGACATTTTAGAGTCAAAAGTCTGAAAGGGCAACGACAAAACCAGTAAACACGAGCAAGAAAAGCACAAATGCATACATAAAATAAATAAACAGGAAAGAAATCAACAAATGCGAACACAAGTGGTAACTAAAAAAATAGCTCGGTTGCTCCGGAAGATTGAGCGTTTCCAGTCTGCATACCTCTAAAACAACTGACTGAGACGCTAATCATGCATTTCAGTGGACGGTAATTGGACCAACTGGTCCACATGGACTTCCTGTAGTCAGACGTGTGGTTTAGGATACCAGACAAAAACTCGGAATTGTAGCAATCCACCACCGTCATCTGGTGGACTTTACTGTAAGGGAGATTATTATGAAATAACTCATTGTTCAGAACAGCATTGCCCAGGTAAAATTATTTAGTAATCTTAAATGATTTTAATAATTTATGTCAGCGCTGGTGCTTTAAAAAGCAAAGCATTAAAACGTTTGATGGAAAATATTCATTCTAAGTCATTTTCATCATGTAATAGCATTAAAACGTTTGACGGAAAATATTCATTATATGTCATTTTCATCATGTAATACATGTAGCATTAAAACGTTTGATGGAAAATATTTATTCTAAGTCATTTTCATCATGTAATAGCATTAAAACGTTTGATTTCTCTACATTATATACTTCAATTCCACATTCACAATTAAAATCTCGTTTGGCACAGCTGATTAAACGTAGCTTTATCAAAAAGAACGGAAAACGCAGGTACAAGTATTTGGTAGTCGGTTATAAAAAGACTTACTTTGTCATCCAAGAGTCTAGCAAGAAAAACAAATTTACAGAAGATCAAATAATAAAAATGCTCAACTTTCTAATCGACAACATATTTGTACAGTTTGGTGGACGTGTTTTTCAGCAAACAATAGGTATCCCAATAGCCACAAATTGTGCACCATTGCTTGCCAATTTGTTTCTTGATTCATATGAAGCAGACTTCTTACAATCACTTCTAGACAAAAAGGACCGCAAACTTGCTTTATCCTTCAATCTCACATTTCGTTATATTGATGATGTCCTTTCACTAAACAATCCTCGATTTGGTGACTATTTACATCTAATATATCCGAAGGAACTTGAGATAAAGGACAATACAGATTCTAGGAGGTCTGCTTCATATTTGGATCTATTTCTCGAAATTGACACACACGGAAGGCTTTGTACAAAGCTTTATGACAAACGTGATGACTTCAACTTTCCAATAGTTAACTTTCCCTTTCTGTGTAGCAACATTCCGTCCGCTCCAGCATATGGAGTTTAAGTATCACAATTGATTCGTTATTCCAGAGCATGTGGGGAGTACAACGACTTTGTTGATAGAGCTACACGGCTGACAAGCAAATTGTTAACTCAGGGGTACGTTGCTCCCAGGTTGTTGTCATCACTCAAGAAATTTTACGGACGACATCATGTGCTTGTTTACAAATACGGGATTTCTATCTCTCAAATGAGCACAGATGTTGGTTTGACATAGAGTTTTGTAATGTCATCCTTTTCCGGATTTGACCAACACTTAATCGATCTTTGGCAACGTGACAGGTGTGCTATAGCAAGCAGGAACTGCTTACTCTTCCGGAGCACCTGAGTTCACTCTCGTTTCGACTTGAGGTCACGTTGCTGAATGCGGTTTTGTTGTTATGTGTGTGTGTGTGTTTTATGTTGTTATGTGGTTTGTTTTGTTGTGATGAGTTTTTGTCTGCCGGTTTTGTCTTACCCCTTTGGTACACCTTTGCTTCTATCTGAAACGGCTGTTATATGTCAACAAAAGCTAGACCTAGCTGACCAAACACCCATCATCATATACAGTACTTGAACCGATCAATGCAACAGATTTTGCGATCCGTCACGCGTCATCAATCAGTCACCAATCAGTCATCGATCCGGTCTCAATCATTCACCGATCTGTCATCAATCAGTCACCAATTCGTCATCGATCAGTCACCAATCCGTCCGATCCTATCCGTCAAATGCATCCCATGATGCAATTTACCAATCCGTCACGCGTCAATTCAATCTAAAATACGGAATTTTTAAGTTCGTTTCGCTTACTGTATCACGTGACTCTTTGATCGAATGCATAAAATCTTTGAATAAAATAGAAATTTATATAAATAAATGTAAAACGTGTTTTATATCAATAATTAAACATAGAATATTAAAAAGCACAGCCGAATCGTGCTTAAATAAATATTAAAGTCCAACTTAAATGTAAAGACATAACACATTTCTGTTTTAAAATGCGAAAATTCATACGATTTTTTATGTCAAATCAGGAACATTAAATAAAATGTTCCTGGTCAAACATATTATATTTTAAAATAACTCATTTAAAATCTTGTCATAAAGTTATTTTGAAAACAATTGTTTTGTGCTTGTTATAAAACCATCATATAATATTAGGCTCAAACATCAGATTTTTAATTTCTTATACATTTGTAGCTTGCATAAGAAATGTTTGGTCTTAACAATTCTATAATGGAAATAAATTGTCCTTATAATCTCTTAAAAATGGTTAAATATGAACCTTATTTTAAAAGTTAAAAATATGAAGTTATTCAAGTTGTCAAAATATTACAGCATTTATGTGTAAAATCTGATGAAAATAGTTGTTTCACAAACAATTTCATGTAAACTTTATTCAACCGTCATATAATTTTATGCTCAAATAGAAGATTTTACTATAGTTTCATATATTTTACATAAGAAATTTGCAAATGTGACCTATTTTCCTTTGCGAACAAATTTTCTTCATAATCTCTTAACTTTATAAACCTTATTTTTTAAGTCAGCAATATGTAGTTATGCAACTTTTCAAGTTGTCTTAGCATTAATGTGTCAAACCTGATGTAAAAAGTTGTTTCGCAAACATTTTCTTAGCAATTTTATTAAACCGTCATATAATTTTATGCTCAAATAGAAGATTTTACTATAGTTTCATATATTTTACATAAGAAATTTGCAAATGTGATCTATATTCCTTTGCTAACAAATTTTCTTCATAATCTCTTAACTTTATGAACCTTATTTTTTAAGTCAGCAATATGTAGTTATGCAACTTTTCAACTTATCTTAGCATTAATGTGTCAAACCTGATGAAAAAAGTTGATTCGCAAACATTTTCTTGTCAATTTTATTAAACCGTCATATAATTTTATGCTCAAATATAAGATTTTACTAAAGTTTTATATATTTTACATAAGAAATTTGCAAATGTGATCTATATTCCTATGCGAACAAATTTAACACAGTGAATTAAAAAAAAAAAATAAAATTTACTAGATTATTGATATCTCCTGAATTTTTTGTTCTTAGTTATATGTTACAAATTGTTGAAATAATTGTTCTAAGCAGAACCTTTTTACATTTTAAAGATTTTTTCAGCACAGTTTCTGTTTTTGTATTTAAAAATCACAAATAAAATAAAATTATATTAGTGTTATTTGTATAGAAGAAAAGAATACGAACTTTGCCTAGTTAGTTTAAAGGCTTTAGGGACACCTCGTCCATACTATGACTTCGGCCACGGACACATCGTCCATAGACACGTCGGTCCTAGCATATTTATTGCTGTAATTTCTTTCTTCTTGTTACTTTACACATTTAGTAATCTTGTACTTATAATTATACTCAAAATACCTTTCCACCACCGGCTCTTGGGGTTCAAACTCCACAGATATGTTGAATGAGTGATCTGGTTCAGGTTGTGGCTCAGGCTCTGGTTCAGGTTGTGGCTCAGGCTCTGGTTCAGGTTCTGCGTCTGCTAACTACAAAATAATATAAAGTTCAAAGAAACTTTGGAAAACCCCTGTACCAGTTTAAATATATAAGCAAATATATATAATAAAAGTTTTTATTTTCAAAATTATGCCTACTTAAATATTATTTTTGTCACACTCTATTTTTAAGTATGAAAATTCTTACCTCATCGAAGTCAACAGGTTCTGAACATTCACAACAGTGAAATGTGTAGTCCTGGTCACGTCTGCATATAGTCCTGTAGAGAAACTGGCTGATTCCTGAAAAAAAAGAAGAAACGTTCTTTAATATATCTATACATCTTTAAAAAGGAATAATTGACTATTTGAGGAACATTTTATGGAACTAAACATACCTGTGTTGCATTTACGGTGTTGCCACTTGTGACAAGTATCACATTCTAGGGCTTGCTGACGAGGTGTAACCTCTCTAGAACAGTATTGACATGGATATTCCATCGTGCAATATGAACATGCTTTTTTACAACCATCTTATATATCCTAGGCACTGGTCAATTTCTGAGCTTTGAGAAATTTTTTACATCTGTAATATGTTTTCTTTAAAACTTTTGATCTACAACAACGAGAAATTATTGTTTTCTTATAAATTATAACTGCAAAGTAAGCTTGGGTACTGAGTAATTATTGCACCCAAGCTTACACATAGATTAAAGATAGATCAAAGAAATTAATCAGATCAAATGATTGTTCTATTAGGGGTGATTTGTCTATTTAGCAATTAACAATTTCTAATTATTTTATATATGAATATAAAATAATCATTAATCAAAATCATAAATCAATCAATACATGCAACCACCTAAAAACAACATTTACGCAGTGCATTTACGTTAACCTTAAAATTGATTTAACTCAATTAGTGTGATAACTTAAAATATTATTATATATTTTTTTATTTATTTATAATTATTACCCTTTAAACTATATTTTCCACAAAACCCACAATTTTCTCTGGTCTATATTTAAAATATATATGCAACCATTATATATGATGATCTATTACATATTTATTTTAAAATGGGGACGGATCAACTATAACCATCGGGCCGGATCAACCGGGGGACGGATCTACTGGGGACGGATCTACTAAGGACGGATCATCTTGGGGCCGGAACCACCTGCGACCGTCGGCCATACTGTATTAGGACACTTCGGCCATGGTTTTAAAAATGGGACTCGTACATGATGATTTGGGGCTGAGAGTTATAATTTTCACAGTTAGGGGTTATTTTTATGAAAATTTTGACAAATTGATTTTCTACTATTGGCATCTAGACCTGTATATTAGATAATTTTACTAGTTACAGGTCTATGATATTTGTAAGTGTATTATGATGAAACGTACTTAGCTCTTCTTCCAAAAATGAAAAAGTTCGCATGGAAAATAATATAAAATTCATTTTATGGTAGCAAGTAAAACGAAGTAGTAAAATATGTTATATTGAAAGATTCGACGCTCTCCGAACGCCGTTCATGTAGTAGGTATACTCTGAGAAAATCAAAACTAAATAGTTAAATTGTCTCAGGTATACCAAGGAATTATATATATCTATGTAATTCCTTGGATATACTACCTCTTTATATATAATCAACGTCAACACTGTTTCATTTACTGGAAAGCTATCTTCGTTCAAATAACCTGCATAAATAATGGATCCATTTCTATAAATATAAATTCAGATTTTCTTAATGATTTTGTCCGTTTCGTTAAACGATTTTTTTCCAAATAATTTCGAAACGATGCTGGTTCATCTCAGGACCACCTGAAATAACCCTCGTGCTGACTTGAGTCGGCGTGGCTGATTGTAATTTTGTTGCTTCTTTCGGTGTGTGTGTGTGTGTGTTGGGTTTTTTTTTACCGTGTTTGCTGTTGTTGTTCGTTCCTCTTATTTTTTCTTCAACTTCCAATTTATTTGTGCAACCCCCATAATAAAAGGCCATTGGTATTCCTTAAGAATTCTTATTTATTCAGACAAAGGAATTAGATCTATATCAAAACTGTTTTTTAAAGTAAATGGTAACTGGGGATCGTGGTCTTTGTGGACGGACTGTAATGCTACTTGTGGCGATGGTCACAGAATAAGAAACAGGAAATGTTACAACCCGGGCGCAAAATATGGAGGAACTAACTGTATTGGAATATCAAGTGAATCGACAAAATGTACAGGGATTCTGTGTCCAGGTATTTCAAACAACAATTTGATTTCAATACCAACTCGAGGGGCATACCATCAAGACATAAAAAAACAACATATCCTAGATATGTATATACATGTATATATACACACTTATAGGATTGTCAGTTTAACACACATGGCAAATATCGAAATTTACAATTTCATTGACACTGAATTAGTGCTGTGCATGTTGGAAGAAAACACGTTTTGCAAGACTAATAAAATATTTATAAACTAGAATAGTTTAACACCGTCTTTTCCAAACATCATATGTACATGACATAAAAAAGAAAACAGAAAAACATCAATTATCAGTAAAAAAACAACAATTTTGATTATTTTCAGTGGACGGAAACTGGACCAACTGGTCCACATGGACTTCCTGTAGTCAGACATGTGGTTTAGGGTACCAGACAAGGACCCGGAAGTGTAGCAATCCTCCATCGTCACATGGTGGACTTGATTGTAAGGGAGATAATTATCAAGCAAATGATTGTTTAGATAGGAATTGCCCAGGTAAAATTATTATGTATTTTAGTTGATTAATAAATATATAGACAGATCTGCAGGTCAAATACCAACTTTTAAAATTATTTTCCAAATGGTTAAAACATTACCTCAACATTTACCTCAGATTTGATTAACGATTGTCCGCCACTTTCATTTTTTTAAAAAATAATTGTATTTATTGTGAACAAATAACATATCAACTTGTATTTGAGAAAGGATAATTTTACGAAAACCAACTTTATTCAAAACAAACTGTTGAAATTTAAATTTAACACTACTTTCAGTAAACGGTGGATGGAGTATCTGGCAGAGTTGGGAAGAGTGTAGTGCAACATGTGGTGACGGTGAACGTATCCGGAAACGGAACTGTGATAACCCGGCTCCGCTCTATGATGGACTACAGTGCGAGGGAATTACCCAGGAGACATCAAACTGTTCTACTAAACAATGTCCAGGTATTCACGTAGCTGAAGAAAGATACTACTAAAATAACGAAGCGTTTTTTGTTAGCCGGGTTGCATCCTAAACAACAAATGTAACGACTAAGCTTCATATATCAAAAATAGGGGATGGTTGTGCCCTTTGAAAATTTTATTAGCACATATGCAATTATGCCTGTAGTTTGCTAATTAACCTAATTAATTGATCCGGAAACGGTATAGCCGTCATCGTTCCGGAATTACACTCCGACGGTCATACTTTAAAGCGATAGGAAGCGTCCGAGCAGGTATTTGACGCCCGAGACTAAAAAGTTTATTCTTATCTGAAAATGAAAAATAATGGGTTACATGTATAAATTAATTGTTACAGAATTATTAAATCAATCGATATATGACAATAATGAACCTAAAAAAATACTAAAAAACTAGAAGTACCTGTACATGTAGAGGAAAAATAAAAAAAGAAATCCCATCGCCATGATATAAGATCTATATTGTTCATCATGCAACAAATTAATTTAGGTAGAATTCGTTTAATTTACACGAGGGGGCGGACGGGGGGTACGGGGGTTGAGGAGGCGGGGAACAGGTGTAGAAGGGGCGGGGAGCGGGGTAGAGGGGGCGGGGAACGGGGGTGGAAGGGGCGGGGATCGGGGGTACAGGGGTGGACACATGTAGAGGTAAAATAAAAAAAGAAATCTCATCGCCATGATTTAAGATCTATATTGTTCATCATGCAACAAATTAATTTAGGTAAAATTTGTTTAATTTACACGAGGGGGCGGACAGGGGGTACGGGGGTTGAGGAGGCGGGGAGCAGGTGTAGAAGGGGTGGGGAGCTGGGGTAGAGGGGGCAGGGAACGGGGGTGGAAGGGGCGGGGATCGGGGGTACAGGGGCGGACACATGTAGAGGAGAAATAAAAAAAGAAATATCATCGCCATGATATAAGATCTATATTGTTCATCACGCAACAAATTAATGTAGGTAGAATTTGTTTAATTTACACGAGGGAGCGGACAGGGGTACGGGGGTTGAGGAGGCGGGGAGCAGGTGTAGAAGGGGCGGGGAGCAGGTGTAGAAGGGGCGGGGAGCGGGGGTAGAGGGGGCAGGGAACGGGAGTGGAAGGGGCGGGGATCGGGGGTACAGGGGGCGGACACATGTACAGGAAAAATAAAAAAAGAAATCTCATCACCATGATATAAGATCTATATTGTTCATCACGCAACAAATTAATTTAGGTAGAATTCGTTTAATTTACACGAGGGGGCGGACAGGGGGTACGGGGGTTGAGGAGGCGGGGAGCAGGTGTAGAAGGGGCGGGGAGCTGGGGTAGAGGGGGCAGGGAACGGGGGTGGAAGGGGCGGGGATCGGGGGTACAGGGGCGGACACATGTAGAGGAAAAATAAAAAAAGAAATCTCATCGCCATGATATAAGAACTATATTGTTCATCACGCAACAAATTAATGTAGGTAGAATTTGTTTAATTTACACGAGGGGGCGGACAGGGGTACGGGGGTTGAGGAGGCGGGGAGCAGGTGTAGAAGGGGCGGGGAGCGGGGGTAGAGGGGGGAACGGGGGTGGAAGGGACGGGGATCGGGGGTACAGGGGCGGACACATGTAGAGGAAAAATAAAAAAAGAAATCTCATCACCATGATATAAGATCTATATTGTTCATCACGCAACAAATTAATTTAGGTAGAATTCGTTTAATTTACACGAGGGGGCGGACGGGGGGTACGGGGGTTGAGGAGGCGGGGAGCAGGTGTAGAAGGGGCGGGGAGCCAGGCGCGGATTTAGAGGGGGCGTGAGGGGCGTGCGCCCCCCCTAAAACTTGCAAAAATTATATTTTTATGCATAAAATCCACGTAAAAACACTAAAAAAAATTCGCGCATTGCTCCGCTCGCCGAACAAAAAGGTTCACGCCCCCCTAAACTAAAATCCTGGATCCGCCCCTGGGAGCGGGGGTAGAGGGGCGGGGAACGGGGGTGGAAGGGGCGGGGATCGGGGGTACAGGGGCGGACAACGGGGACGGGGGTAACGGGGTTGAAGTGGCGGGAGCGGGGGTGGAAGGGGCGGGGAGCGGAGGTGGAGGGGGCGGGGAGCAGGGTTGGAGGGGACAGGGAGTGGAAGAAGAGACCCCCCTGTCCATCCCATCTTACATGTGGGGTAACACACAATAAAAGATTTTAATAGAAAATAATGAGATGTGAAATAAGTGTACGCGACATAGCTCATAACAAGCAGTAATTTAGAAAAAAACACAATGAAAAACTGCCAGTAACAAAAAACTTTTAGAGTTAAATAATACTGTAGAACCTTTAATTTGCGATTAGCACAACCATGTAAGATCCCGCAAATGCAATGTTTTATTGTGTGGTATATTTTGTAAAGCAACCAACGATTGATTTTCCCGCGAATTCGCGGGTTTTTCCCGGTTACCTATATTTTTGGGGTCATTTTTCTTCTTTATTCTAAATTTCGCCCAAAACAAATTGGGAAAACAAAAATATTCTCTGAATAATAGTAAATGACCACAAAAATGAAATAAACAAACCCTTCAAACGTTACAGTTTACTGCTTCCATTGGCACTTCCAACGCATATATGATTTTAATTATACGGACCTAAAGATTTAATGATCTACTTTTAGTTGACGGAAACTGGTCTTACTGGTCACCGTGGACTTCCTGTAGTCAGACATGTGGTATGGGGTACCAGACAAGGACCCGTTTGTGTAGCAATCCTTCACCATCACATGGCGGACCTTACTGTCAGGGGGATATTTACGAAATCACAAATTGTTCAGACAGATACTGTCCAGGTTAATATTTCAATATTTTTAATGATTTTCAAGTTGATAAAGTAATTTTCAGATAATACTATATGTATTTCATAATTGAAAAAACAAAAATAACTAGTGTTGACTGTTATTTGAATACCCAACACAAAAAATATCTCCCAAAAGTACGCACAGTCTGCCTAAATTTTGACATCATTGTCTATTTCACCATCATATAAAACCCCTATATACCAAGTTACGTTGAGATTGAATCCTTGTGACAAATTGCTCATTTAAGGACCTGAAATATCACATTTTTGTTAACTCAAAAATCGTAAAGATCGCTTCAGGGTTTCTTTATATAAATATAGCTACTTTTGCTCTATTAACCTACAAAATTTCAGATCCCTACGTACCTAGGTTACGAGGCATTTGGAATACTAGTGGCTTAAATTGGGATCTTTTTCCTGTTTCCATGAAAACGATGGCCATTTTTTAATTTTCTGATTTTCGCATGCACGCCTCAAGACGTACATTCTATCAACAACAAAAATTCCATTAGGATCCATTTAGTAATTTTTAACCCGATTCAAATTAATATGAATCTTAAGGTTTGAATTTAACATATTTTTCAGTTAACGGCGGATGGGGGATGTGGCAGGCCTGGGAAGAGTGTAGTACAACCTGTGGTAACGGGGAACGTATCCGGAGACGGAACTGTGACAATCCGGTTTCACTATACGGTGGACTGCAGTGCATGGGAATTACACAGGAAACATCGAATTGTTCTTCTAAACAATGCCCAGGTATTTATGTAGTTATGGAAAGACTGGTTTGGGACTTAGTTTTATTTCGTCATTTTTGTTTCTAAATCTTTTTGTTTTCCAATAGATTTGGAACGCTACTATTAAGAAAAATAAATGATTTTTCTTTGAAAAACAATAAACGACCCTAATGCCACTACAAATCGAATCGTCGTTCGTCGAATTTTTTTGGCAAAAACAGGTGCGCTGAACGTTTATGTTAAGATTTTTGTAAAAAATCGTCGTTCATAAAAAAGATGATTTTCATCCAGAAAGCGGCAATTTATTTTTGGCTTAACTAAATTAAAATCGTTTTTTAATCAAGCGAGAACTAAAATCATTGACATCTCTTTAGAGTACTTTAGATATATTTCTAGTATATCATGACTATTACTATCATTTGAAACACATCGTTTGATTTTAAATGACTGAAGATGTAATCTAAAGACATAAAAACTGTATACATGAAATAAACATGAAAGTGTATGAAATTATTTCAAATGCATTTTGTGCTTAAATATTTGCTATTGCAATTTGACATAGACCAAGAGATTCTTATTTTCATATGAAGCAGACTTCTTACAATCTCTCCTAGACAAAAAAGATCGTAGACTAGCTCTCTCTTTTAACCTCACGTTCCGTTATATTGATGATGTCCTTTCACTGAACAATTCTCGATTTGGTGACTTTCTCCATCTCATATATCCCCCGGAACTTGAGATAAAGGACACAACGGATTCTAGGAAGTCTGCTTCATATTTAGATCTACATCTCGAAATAGACTCTCAAGGAAAACTATCAACAAAGCTCTATGACAAACGTGATGACTTCAACTTCCCAATCGTCAAATTTCCCTTCGTGTGTAGCAACATTCCGTCCGCTCCAGCTTATGGAGTTTACGTATCACAATTGATTCGTTACTCCAGAGCTTGTGGGAGTTACATCAATTTCCTTGGCAGAGCGTCACGTTTGACACAGAAATTGCTAACACAGGGTTATGTTGCTCCTCGGTTGCTGTCTTCACTCAAGAAATTTTACGGTAGACACCATGTACTCATAGATAAATATGGGATTTCTATCTCTCAGATGAGTGCAGATGTCGGTTTGTCATAGGGTTTCGTTTTGTCTTCCTTTACCGGATTTGACACACTGAATTGGAAATTGGCAGCGCGGCGGATGTGCTATAGCAGGCAGGAACCGCTTACTCTTCCGGAGCACCCGAGTTCACTCTTGTTACGACTTGAGTTCGCGTTGTTGATTTCTGTTCGGTTGTTTTTATGTTTTGTGTTTCCTTGTGCTGTTCTTGTTCATGTTTACCGGTTTTGTCGTTGCCTTTTCGGACTTTTGACACTAGAATGCCCCTTTGGTGCCTCTGCTTATTTCATGTATTTGTTTCTTGACGACAGTTTGAAAACTCGGGGATTCCGACTAACGAGGAATCGAATATAAGTTGCTTATATCTGTCATGTTTTTCTAAAAAGAAATGAACCCTTTATAACTTCTTATACCGTTTTCATTTACAGCTTCCACGGAACATATAATTGTCATTGTACTAACGACAAATTATCTTTATTTAAGTGGACGGTGGCTGGAAAGACTGGTCTCCGTGGACTTCCTGTAGTCAGACATGTGGTCTTGGGTACCAGACAAGGTCCCGTATGTGTAGCAATCCTTCACCATCACATGGCGGAATTAACTGTCAGGGGGATATTTACGAAATCACTAACTGTTCAGACGGATACTGTCGAGGTAAAAATGAAGTAATTTCCTGTCAAAACTATTCAGGAATAAATACATTAGAATAACTAAAAATTGCATATTAACGATAATCTATTTAACGATATCCAATCCAAACTGTTGAAGTCTTAATTTTACACATTTTTTCAGTAAACGGCGGATGGGGGATGTGGCAGGCCTGGGAAGAGTGTAGTACAACCTGTGGTAACGGGGAACGTGTCCGGAGACGGAACTGTAATAATCCGATTCCAGATTACGGTGGATCCCAATGCCAGGGATTCAATAGAGAGAAATCGAATTGTTCTTCAAAACAATGCCCAGGTTCTAAATATGGTCACAAAAATAAGTTTGTCGAAAAGTCGATTGAACTTTTTATTATATCTTATAATTTAATCCAATCATTAGTTAGCTTTTTTGACAATTATAAAACATTTCTAATTTTTTCAGCACAATACAAAAATTTACCTAAATTCTTTGACGCTACAAACAGAAAAAAGTTGGACTCATTTAAAAGCAGAAGGTTATTTCCAATAATACGGTTTAATATACATTTTACGAATATCATTAAATTTACTACAATTCAGAATAAAATAAAAGTCATCCTCAATGCAATTCATACAAAAATAAAAAAACCTTTTGTTTCTATTTACATCATAATATCTACCAGTTTCAATTTTCAAGTTATGTGCGGGTATACGATATTTGCAAATAAGTGGTTTGTACAAGTAGTTAACTGGTCGACTTAAATAAAACTGTAGCTTATTGTTATCATGTAGATGTTGTGTACAAGTTGCAATTTTGAACATGTTGCAACATGTACAAACAAATTGTACATGTTGCACCATGAACAAACAAATTGTACATGTTGCAACATGTACGATGCAACTATACATGTTGCAACATGTACATTTATTGCTGTACATGTTGCAACATGTACAAAATATTTAATGAAATTGGTTCAAACTTGTTCAAATGACATGAACATATAAGAGTGAATTGGTGACATTACCATGGACTAGAGGTGAGTCAAAATTGAGTTAAAAGATATGATAGTTAATTGTTTTAATTAGTGTTTGACTGGTCTGCTGTACTGAGATGATCACCTCAATATCCCTATTGTGTCTCACAACTATGTTGTGTCCTATGGTCATTACCGGATCCTAAGATCGCAATGGAAGAGGGAGGTTTGGCGCCATAAAACCTGGTTTAACCCACCATTTCGTTTGAAATGCCTGTACCAAGTCAGGACCATTGCGATCCACCAGTTCTCCGGTATGACTGATTCGTTTTTGTCATTTTCTCTGGACTATGAGATTGATCATTCAAGTTCGGTAGTTTTGTTATTACCTTTATTGAATCAAATTCTGCTTTATTCACAAATACAAATTTTATCAGAAAATATTTTACAATGTTAAACAATATTAGACACTTTATTGTATATGCATGACACTTTGAGTTAAAAAGTACTTTGTTTTTGCGACCTTAACACCTTGTCTGGTAATCAATGGGATTTTTTTGTCCCCTCGAATTAAAGTCAGAAGATGTGAGAGGCTTTATAACTAACTTTGATAGTTCGGAGCACACGGCTCACAGAACTTCAAAAAAGTCTTTATCACTTCCCGACTAATGTTGACATAATAAGATTTTAGCTCGTTGTAGTTTGTGTAGTCCTCCATGGCCAACTGCTGAATGGCTTTATTTAATCACTGTGTACATCTCGGCCATAGGAAAGAAAAACATGGTCATCTGAAAAAAAATATAACAGTTAAACTGGTACAAAGTCTCAAACGAAATTTCCCAATCATGACCCCTTGGAATACTTTCAGTGTCAAATCTTTTGAGGGACAGGGCATAAACACCTGGGACCCATGGAACAAAATGATTTATTTTAACATGAGGAGAAATAATATACATAGTGCGGGGATCTCAAAGTTTTTAAAGATATTTAGTGTTTTGTTATCTGATGGGGAAGGGGCATGACCTCCTTGGACCCCTTATTGTACCTATATCATTTTGTCTTATCAAAATGAGTAATATTTTGATGGTCGTTGGTAGGGATCTCACAGGTTTTCAATATATTTGGTGTTTTGTTTTTTTAAGGGGGGCGGCGCATGACCCCTTAATATTATTTTACGGTACTAAATGATTTGTCTTAACACAGAGGACAATTTCACGTTTATAAGTCGTAACAATGAGACATCTGATTAGGAAAATTTTTATTTTTTGTTGAATTGCTCACTGAATTCTCTCAACTAAATGTGTCAATGGTTTTAAAATATATTGCACCTTTACATTGCTACAAAGGGCCAAAGACATGTCACGCTCATAAATTAAACTTTTTATTTTTGGTCTGATTTTCAAAATCTTTTTTTTTTCATTGGAATCCATGTAAAAATCCCTGCCCCTATTTTATACAATAATTTTTACTGTTTTTGAAAAAAAATAGGGATCGAAAAGGACCAAATATGTCAATTAATATAAGACTTTTTCTATTAGATGTTGATGTAAATATATATGTGTCAAATATTTATTTTAAAGTCCACCACAGGGTGCATGTGCTTAATAAGTCCGCCATGGGCTGCATGTGACCAAAGCAATAGACTATCCATATTGGGCCCCAAACGTACAGGGTTCAACATGTTGTGGTCGTTTCATGCTGGGCTCGGCGTAGTTTTTTATTTAAGCTTGTTGTGATATAATTTAACAAATCTTCTCAGTTTTAGCTGAGTGGGCACAGAGATGTATTTTAAAAGCAATTTATCTCTTATTGATTACTACTATTCACCTTAAACTTTTTAATTTCTATCATGGGTATTATACATTCATCTAATGGCCTTTCACAAACTTCTGAGTATATTTTAGAATTGGTAAAGCAAAAATTTATCTTATTTAGAATTTTTCGCATTTGACGCTCTTTTTAAAACACAAGGAACTATTTATTATATTGCCTGGTTTAACCATTGTACAAATTAGAACAAATTTCATTGTTGTACATGTTGCAACTTGTCTGTATAGTAAAAGCTTCCCAATCTATAGTATATGGGGGGAGGGGATAAGCCGGATGGTGAATAGTACATGGAATATGGGGAACGGTATCGTGTATGGGGATGGGAATAGTACATATGAATGGTAAATGGGGAATGGGGATGGTAAATTGCATCTCGAATTTGATAGGTCCATTGAATGGAAAATTGGGAGTGGGGATGATTAAAGTTATTTCAAATTTGATTACTCCGTTTTAAGTAGTAATAGAAAATAAAAAGATGTGGAATAAGTGTACGCGACACAGCCCACAATTAAACGGCAATTTAGAAAAACCACAATGGACAACCGCCAGCAGCCTTCAACGAGGCCATTTGGCACTGCTCGCGGTTCTGCAATTGGCCCATGATCTAAATAAGATGCATATAATTCAAATCCAGCCCTGAAATAGTCACAGATAGACCCCCTTCTTAAACAAGGAACAGAATCATTATTGGAAATTACAATATAAATCTTAGTTTAAACTTTCAATATCTTAAATAAAAAAATACATTTTACTGTAAAATGTAAATACTAGCTTATAAAAAGATATAAATAGACTGTGCGCAAGTTACCGCAAAGTTCAGGATATAAAAGAATGACGTACTTATATGTTGTTTTAAGTTACGGCCCAAGATCTCTATGGAAGTTACTTACATTATTTTCATATATTATGAATAATTCTAGAATTAATGAAATACTGCTCCTGAAATAAAATATTAAATAAACTAATAAAAATACACTTATATTTTAGTATTTCTTTCTAAATTGTTTATAGATACTGGCTGATAAAAATATCAATAGACTGTGCACAAGTTACATGTACCAGAAAGTTCAGGATCAAATTAAATGACGTACATGTATATTGTTTTAATTAACGGCCGTAGATCTCTATGGAAATCACTTACATTATTCTTAAATATTATTAATAATTCTCGAATTAAGGTTCATGGTTACACTTCGAAATAAATGGTAGATATTTGACCTATTTTTCTAGTCTATTAACACTTAAACGACACATAGAAACACAAAATAAAGTGTAGCAGCGTCTAGAAATAAAAATCGCCGATCATTTTCCCTTCCAGTTTACAAGATTACTTTTGTTGTTTTCTCTATTCATTTTCTTTCCGTTCAAATTGTACCTTAAATAAAGTATGAATTACCCATTAATAACCTTTTATAAAACCGATTGTGAGTAGATTCAATAACACCAATAATGAAATTACCTAGCACACAATGCACTGTTGATATTTGGCTATATTTGGGTGAACTGAAAAACGCAAAGAAAATGCCCCGGCAAAACAGATCAAGTGTACATCTACAAAATACTAAAAGTTTAAGCAAAATTATTTATCTAGATGCTGCTACACCTTATTAAGCAATTGAATGTGTAGTTTTTGCTGCACATAGACTGAAAAAAAACCGTAAAATATCAGTCATTCTTTTCAAATGTGTAAAGATGAACCTTAAGAAATACAACTCCTTAAATTAAATATTAAATAAATTAATAAATATAAACACTTATTTTTAATATTTCTTTCTTAATTGAATATAGAAACTGGCCGATAAAAAATACAAATAGACTGTGCACAAGTTACCAGAAAGTTCAGAATCAAATTCAAAGACGTACATGTATGTTGTTTTAAATAAGTAAATAAATTGCGGCACAAGATCTGCATGCAAATTGCTAACATTATTTTTGATATTTTATTAATAATTCTAGAATAAATGAAATACAACATCCTTAAAAAAAATATTTAACAAATAAATGAATAAAAATAAACCCTCTATAATTTGAATATTTCTTTATAATTTGTTCATAAATAAATATATAATTAAATTAACAAGTAGATTAAATAAGATTCTTGATAATAAACAATAGCAATGTGGGTATTGGGAAAATTTATGATGCATGGGGAATGGAATGGTAAATGGGGATGGGGTTGGTAAATAGTGTATGGGGATGGGAATGGAGAAGGTGAATGGTGTATGGGGATGGGGAAAGTATATGGTGTATGGGGATGGTATACCGTACAATGGTAAATGGGGACAGAGGGAAGCTTTTACCATACGAGTACTGTACACAAATATATATTTTTATAAAAAAATACATTTATTCGAACTTTCAAAAATGCAATAGCTTCATTAATGAAGTTATCAATCACTCTTTGTTTAAATAAGAAAAGCTAAAAAAAAAAAAACATAAATAAACCAAAAAGAAAACAACAATGCAAACACAAGTGGGAAAAAAAACTCAGGTGCTCCGGAAGAGTGAGCGTTTCCTGCCTGCATACCTCAAAAACAACTGACTCAGAGACGGTAATCATGCAGCTTTATTTCAGTGGACGGTAATTGGACCAACTGGTCCACATGGACTTCCTGTAGTCAGACGTGTGGTTTAGGATACCAGACAAAAACCCGGGATTGTAGCAATCCACCACCGTCATCTGGTGGACTTTACTGTAAGGGAGATAATTATGAAATAACTCATTGTTCAGAACAGCATTGCCCAGGTAAAATTATTTAGTAATCTTAAATGATTTTAATAATTTATGTCAGCGCTGGTGCTTTAAAAAGCAAAGCATTAAAACGTTTGATGGAAAATATTCATTCTTAGTCATTTTCATCATGTAATAGCATTAAAACGTTTGACGGAAAATATTCATTATAAGTCATTTTCATCATGTAATAGCATTAAAACGTTTGATGGAAAATATTTATTCTAAGTCATTTTCATCATGTAATAGCATTAAAACGTTTGATGGAAAATATTTATTCTAAGTCATTTTCATCATGTAATAGCATTTAAACGTTTGATTTCTCTACATTATATACTTCAATTCCATATTCACAATTAAAATCTCGTTTGGCACAGCTGATTAAACGTAGCTTTATCAAAAAAGAACGGAAAACGCAGGTACAAGTATTACTTAGTCATTTAAGAGTCTAGCAAGAAAAACAAATTTACAGAAGATCAAATAATAGAAATGCTCAACTTTCTAATCGACAACATATTTGTACAGTTTGGTGGACGTGTTTTTCAGCAAACAATAGGTATCCAATAGGCACAAATTGTGCACCATTGCTTGCCAATTTGTTTCTTGATTCATATGAAGCAGACTTCTTACAATCACTTCTAGACAAAAAGGACCGCAAACTTGCTTTATCCTTCAATCTCACATTTCGTTATATTGATGATGTCCTTTCACTAAACAATCCTCGATTTGGTGACTATTTACATCTAATATATCCGAAGGAACTTGAGATAAAGGACAATACAGATTCTAGGAGGTCTGCTTCATATTTGGATCTCTTGAAATTAACACACAAGGAAGGCTTTGTACAAAGCTTTATGACAAACGTGATGACTTCAACTTTCCAATAGTTAACTTTCCCTTTCTGTGTAGCAACATTCCGTCCGCTCAAGCATATGGAGTTTAAGTATCACAATTGATTCGTTATTCCAGAGCATTTGGGGAGTACAAGTACTTTCTTGAAAGAGCTACACGGCTGACAAGCAAATTGTTAACTCAGGGGTACGTTGCTCCCAGGTTGTTGTCATCAATTAAGAAATTTTACGGACGACATCATGTGCTTGTTTACAAATACGGGATTTCTATCTCTCAAATGAGCACTGATGTTGGTTTGACATAGAGTTTTGTAATGTCATCCTTTTCCGGATTTGACCAACACTAAATCGATCTTTGGCAACGTGACAGGTGTGCTATAGCAAGCAGGAACTGCTTACTCTTCCGGAGCACCTGAGTTCACTCTCGTTTCGACATGAGTTCACGTTGCTGAATGCGGTTTTGTTGTTATGTGTATGTGTGTGTGTTTTATGTTGTTATGTGGTTTGTTTTGTTGTGATGAGTTTTTGTCTGCCGGTTTTGTACACCCTTTGGTTCACCTTTGCTTCTATCTGAAATTGCTGTTATATGTCAACAAAAGCTAGACCTAGCTGACCAAACACCTATCATCATATTAAGATTGTTTAACATTTAAAGACCAACCGTCAAATATAACCTTTAAACATGAAATCTAATGTATAGAAAATCATGGTAAAACTAGAAATATCAGAACTCAATTAAACGAATTTTCCAGTTAACGGTGGATGGGGAATATGGGAGTTATGGGAAGAATGTAGTACAACATGTGGAGACGGGGAACGAGTCCGGAGACGGAAATGTGATAATCCGACTCCAGAGCATGGTGGGCACCAGTGTCAGGGACTAAATCAAGAGATATCAAATTGTTCTACAAAGCAATGTCCAGGTAAAATTATGTAGAACATTTAACGTTTTTTTTGACTGCGATTAATTTTCTTTCTCTGATTCCTTTTATTTTGTTCTCAAAGTAGAAGTTAAACTTAAAAGACGTTAAAGAATCATAAAATCTTAATTTTTCTAACAGTCTTTTTAAGCTTTAAAAATATAAATTGTTAACGTAAACTTTTATTAAAGCTACAAAAGGTCCATTAAATAGTGAAGTTTTGCAGTATTTTATTAAAAAAAATGTCTGTAACAACTATTTGTTTCCCGAGTTGTATTATGCAAACTAGATGCATACGACCCAAGTTTGAACTCACTCGGAAGTGCCCGCGCAAACCCATCTAAAAGTACTTTAGGAAATGGATGTAAACAAACGTGGTCTGAAAAAGGTATGTTCTGGTTTTTGTAACTGTTTTGATTTTTCCTTACTCCGTTCCCCTTTAAAATGATATCAATAACAAGAAAAAGTGGTTTAGAAATCCCCCCAATGAGAATATTCGGTGTCATTGAAGTAATCAAGTTTTCAGTAAAATAGGCCCGTTTAATATATAGCACAGATAACTAAATGGATGGTGAAGCCACATTTAAAAGGTAAAAACTAAATAAGCAATATAAAGAAATAAAACCTTTAAAACAAATAAAACAAGAGTGCCCAAATTTTCGGACATAAAGTCCTTCTTCAGGGGCTAAAAAGTAGAAAGATGTTCACACATCGACTGACGAGGACAGAATGACATAAAATTGACTCGAAGAACATCACGTGGTATTTTAATCCTGAACTTGATGACTAATTTATAAATATTAAGAAAAGGTCTGTCTTTTTACATTCATACCAAAGGGTTGAAAAGTGCCTAAAAAGTTGATTATTCTTTGCTCAAGGAACTGACTTTGTTTTTCGCCGGTGCATGTTTCAAGGAGAACGGTCACCTGCATATCCTTGACGCCATGGTTTGGCAATGAAAAGTGCTGGCCGACTGGGCAATCGTCGCATTTGAGAACACTTCTCCTGTGTTCAGCAAATCTGTCACCCAGTCGACAAGTTTCTCCTACGTAAATTTTAAGGCACTTGGCACAGCGGATGGCGTAAATGACATTTTCGGAGATGCAGGTGTAACCGTTCTTCAACTTGAAGGTGTTGGAGGGGCTAACTATCTCCCAGGTAAAAGGACATGTGACACAGATTGATCGACCACAAAGAATAATCAACTTTTTAGGCACTTTTCAACCCTTTGGTATGAATGTAAAAAGACAGACCTTTTCTTAATATTTATAAATTAGTCATCAAGTTCAGGATTAAAATACCACGTGATGTTCTTCGGGTCAATTTTATGTCATTCTGTCCTTTATGTCCGAAAATTTGGGCACTCTTGTTTTATTTGTTTTAAAGGTTTTATTTCTTTATATTGCTTATTTAGTTTTTACCTTTTAAATGTGGCTTCACCATCCATTTATTTATCTATTTTATTTATACACACGCCACAGTGCAACATGCTTTATTTATTTTAATATATAGCACGATGGATGGAAAACAGGTGCGTGTGTGTTGTTATTATTGCACGTTTAACACTTTTTAATCAGTATTAATTAAGGCTTTACGTGTCAAATAGAGAAGAAATATGGAATTATATCAAACCCAGAGCTTTACATTCTCTAACTTCAAAATACATTTTTGTTTGTTTTGAAATGTTCGGTTAAAAATCGGAATGTTGTTCACGAAAGTTAATAAGTGGCCATTGGTATCAAACTTCTTCAAAATAGGCTAAATTTCTAGCCGGTACGCGCACATTTTTAAAATTTTCGACTTCATAAAAGCGCAAAAGCTTTAATTTTATGATTATGCAACAGTTAAGTGATTATTTTTACATTGCATTTTTTCCCAAAAACTGCTTTATTATTACTTTAAAAAATTATTAGTTTTTATTAGTTCGTTTTGTAAATTGCACAGGAATAAAGAAACCTTCATGTCGCTCGTTTAAAAATGGAGATATATAAAAATGTGTTTGTGTAATGTGGAATATATAATATAAAGCAGGTAGATTTCTCCGTCTAGATTGAATAACAACGCGAGGCCAGCAAAATTCTAACGACTGCATAAGGCGTCGCTAACGCTTGCCTGAAAAATGCAGCACAAGATATTTAATTCTTAAAATTAAAGATATCAAGCCTTGCAGTCATTATTTCTATATTTAGTATCTTGGAAGGTCCTAATTGACTGCAATTCTTTTTTACTGAACACTGACTAAAAGACTTGGCAAGTCTTAACAGCTTTTTTTTCATTTAGGCCTATTCAGTATATATGTTTCTTAAATAGCAAATTTCAGTCCCTGGCGCCACAAAACATAAACAGCTTCTTAAGTCTGAGAATATTCTCAAGTTTTTGTGACGTCATCAAATTAAATAGTTTTGATTTGAGTTGCCATGAAAAAGGAGAATATTCTCAGACTAAAGGAGGATGGGGGTTCAAAAACGGAGCTTCTTTTTCAGTCATCTTGCAGATTTTTACCCTAAATTTCAGTTTTAATACTTGTTATAGCATAAATGATGTAAAATTTATTTCTTTATTGTATTTCATTAATAAAAAAACATTACAAAATAAACACTTCAAAAGATATTAAGCTTTATCTTTTAAAAAATCTGATTTCAGGGAGATAATTGGCGGTAAAATGTGCTAATAATTTTTACAAAGAATTGTTTTAGAAAATTTAGTTTTTCTTAAATATTTCGAAAAGGAGTACCGTGAACCTAATGAAGTATGTTTTTTATTATAGATTTCAAAAGCATATACCATTTTTGTTATTTTTTTTACAAATTTGAAGAAATTTCTATGTCAGGTATTAAAAATATATGCATTTTGAGAATTATTCCTATACAATCTATACAAATGTCTTGAGATTGAAACTCAATTATTTCAAAAATAACCACCGTGACCTAATGTTTTTGTTGTATATTTTCAATGCTCATACTAATGTCAGTTTACTATAAAAGTTTGAAAAAGATCTTATTTCAAATTTTAAGAGCCCCCAGCCTCCTTAAGTATTTTTTGTTTTTTGTGGTGCCAAAGCTTGGTTTTTTTAAAATTAATTAAAAAAAACCAGTCCTTTAGAATAATCTTCAAATAGTCTTATCTTCAAATCTGGCTTAAAACCCTTTTGAAAAAAGGATACGAATTCAATGTTTTAGTAAAATCTTTACATTTGGTATGTTTTGGCAGAAATATTGATAGCTTGATAGTAACTTTAAAACGTTAAATTTTCACTTTGTATCCACTGTTTTATTTATAAGCACCACAACGATCAAGTATGTCGGTTCTGTATGGTGATACAACTCTTAATCATTCATTGTTTTGACGTGGGGAGTCGGATTTAGAACTGATGTATTTGATTCTTTTACATCAATCGATAAATGTTTCTTAGCTAGTTGTCAGTAACTTCGAGTGTTCTCAAGAGAGTTCCTCCTTGTCTTGTTGTTTTCGTACAGTATTATGTCTTAGGTTCTCTCTTGTTGAATTGAACTTTTGTCGATTGAGTTTTACAGTGTGTTTTATATGTAGCTTTGTGCAAGTTTATCAATAGGGGGAAGGTTGGATCCAAAAAACTAGTTTAACCCCGCCACATTTTATATGTGCCTGTCCTAAGCCAGGACACTTTGCCAAAGCCTTTGTTTGTCCTTGTTATTCTATGTTAACTGTTTTATGTCAAGAATTGAGTCTTTCGTTGATGATTTAGGGATTGGTTTTGATACTTTTGTATTGTATTATAAGTCTTGGGCCAATGCAAGACGGTAAGCAGTGACCTATGGTCATGTTGAAGACTGCTTGCTGTTTTCCGTTGTGATTTTTTGAATTGCTGTTTGTTTATGTTTGTTGTGTCGCGTACACTTGTTCCACATCTCAATATCGTATATTTTATTTTGTTAATTTAAATACTAAAATGTGACCAAAATAGGCGCTTATTAATGTTACAAATGTCAAAGGCTATTTAATTTAAGGAACAATCAAACACCATAGAAACAGTTAACTGTAAAGTAACAGGTGCATCATAACCTTATATAAAGATAAAAACCCGGACAATCCAACCAAAGCTTAATTGCAAAAACATGTATTCAGTAAGAGTTCAAAATACCAAATAAAACGCTTACTATCCTCATTCTAGTTGACGGTAACTGGACCGACTGGTCCCGGTGGACTTCCTGTAGTCAGACATGTGGTTTGGGGTACCAGACAAGGACCCGGAAGTGTAATAATCCTTCACCGTCACATGGTGGACTTGATTGTAAAGGAGATAACTACGAAGTCTCTAATTGTTCCGCCAGAAACTGTCCAGGTAAAAATGTAATGTTTTTTAACTGATGTTATTAAGTTCATTCATTTTTTCCCATTTATTTAAACGTCATACTGTCGCTTAATGTGAATCGTTCGAGGCGTTATTTTTTTTCAAATAAATATTGCGTAAATATTGTGTATAAGTTAACCCAACAAGAAGAAGTCAAATTCTAGAGAAATTATCAAACTTGTGAAATGAGATTTTACTTATGTTACAGTTAATGGAGGATGGGGAAGTTGGCAAGTCTGGGAGGAGTGTAGTACAACCTGTGGTTACGGGGAACATACCAGGAGACGTACCTGTAATGATCCAAAGCCAATGTACGGTGGAAAACAGTGTCAGGGTCTAGATAAGGAGACATCAAATTGTTCTAAAACACAATGCCCAGGTAGCTACATGTATGCTGTGTCGCGTACACTTATTCCACATCTCATTTTCTTCTATGATCAGAAAATGTTTCAACAGGAAATGAAAACTTTGTGGTGATTATTGTTCAAAACATGTTCATCGATAAATTGGAAACATTTCACCTCAAATATCATAAAATTAAATTGTTCCGACTGGACAAGTTCCCTGTTCAAACCGTTTGGGTTTGAGTACTTTTCATTCAATAATTTTGGTTTTTGACCTTCCAATATTTTTGAATGTAGCTGAAGAGAGGTTACTCCTTGAAATATCCATATTCAGCATAATCAAATTAATCCTTTTTATACTCGAAACTGAAATCGCTGTCAACAAACTTCTTACCCAGGGCACATACACATTTAATGCGCTTGTCACAAATTGTTCTCTGAGTTTTAATTTTCCGCGAAATAAATAGAATGTAAAACCACTCATCAAAGTGACAGGTACCTGATATATTTTCATAAAAAATGGGTCAAAGACAGAAATGGCCGGATTTTTCTAAACAGGAAGTAGATGAGCGACAAAATTGAAATTGAATACCACTTAATGGGACCCTTCCCTGATGCTGTAAACCAAATTTCAAATGACTGTGATTAGTACAAATGTAGTTGCTGAGAAAACTGTTACGAAAGTTTTTTCCCCGCACGCCCGACATTCACCATTTTATAACCCCCCGGATTTTCACTAGTGAAATCTTTCCAAAAAATATACATTGCATTTTTCAGTGGATGGTAACTGGACCGACTGGTCCACCTGGACATTCTGTAGTCAGACGTGTGGTTTAGGGTACCAGACAAGGACCCGGAAGTGTAGTAATCCTTCACCGTCACATGGTGGACTTTATTGTAAGGGAGATAATTATCAAGTCCTAAATTGTTCAGATAGATACTGCCCAGGTAAATTTTTAAATAGTAATATGGCGTAGGCTTTAGCCTAAGATCGGACGAAGTCAAAATTAAGAAAAAAAAATTGAATAATGTCAATTAATGATTGAAAGCCCCTTCTTTTATCTTAGTCTAAGATTTTAATCACCTCGGACATTCTTGTTAAAAATACCTTGGGTCAATAATTATGCAAACTTAAAATTTATTTGTGCAAATACCGTCCAAATATTTGTGGACAACACTAAGCAGGGATTAACTAACTTCTTCATGACGTTATTTCCCTGTCAGAGAATTATGCGCTTCAGTAGACAACAAATGAAAAGAAACGTACAGGTTTTGAAGATTTTCGGTGTCAGTAATCAATTCTCCATATTGACATCAGGCGATCGATTTAGAAACCTGGCGGAAAATAACGGCATGAAGGTTTGAAGATATCCCGTAGGATTGAAACTTGAACTTCCAATGATACATCTCAGGTTCTGAGGTAGGAACCTTTCTTTCCATTTTAAAAATTTTGTTTTGTCATAGGCTGAGATTAGCTAAATCAGTGCAAGGCTTATTTATGATCATGGTGCATTATTGTTTGTATGTAAACATTCCCATATATTGATTACGTTGACATGGTGTCATGTTGTTAAATTATAGGTGACTTTTAATCTGTCGTCATGTAAACACGTCGCCATATTGGAATCCGTTGTAATGGTGTTTGTGTAGGTCACTGACCACCGTTTCGAATAAATTTTCAATTTCGCACAAAAACTTGAAAAAATCGTTTGAAAATTTATTTGGTTTATAAATTATTAGTTTGCTTCGCCGAAACATAATTTCTTTTAATTTTCTTATGCGAAAACACAGCTAAAGCTGGCCTTCGGGGGGGGGATTCTGGGATTGATTTACAAAATGCTTTGGAAGTTTGCAACATTAATACACTTGTCATTTGACCTAAAGTCGGACGTCGTCCGATATAACATATTGCATTTCAATTTTTTTTCAGATAAAGTATTATATTTTGATGAGGAGTGCGCAATTGGAACTGAACATTTTATTAAATACATTTAAACAACACATGTTGACATGCTTTGGCTTTGGTTTACTTAAATATTAATTCATGCATATATACTCCATATACCTTCAATTTAAGATTCAAATTGGCAATTGAATGAGTGAGTGAGTGATTGAGTGTGTTGGTGTTTTACGCCTTCGCAACAGGTAATTTGAAGTCGATTAACCTGTAAAGAATGATAAAATTAACATGGAATGATGATGATGATGATGATGATGATGATGATGATGATGATGATGATGAGAAATATGGGGATGGGATGGGAACAAATGCAACAACAAATGTTGAAGAACCACAGGAAAAAAGAGAAATTTTAGCCTATGTGGTGCACTACTTGGCGGTTCACAAAGTAATCTTTTACGTGCATGAAGCGTGACACTCTCAAAACACGTTTGCACACTATGGTCGGCGTTCTCGGTTTCCGTATGATTGAAATACGAAAAGAGGAACCAATGGGGCATTCGAGTGCCAACAGTCCGAATGGGCATCGACGAAACCAGCAAACACGAACAAGAACATCACGAATAATCACAAAACACAAAATCAACCGAACGATAATCAACAACGCAAACTCAAGTCGTATCAAGAGTGAACTCATGTGCTCCGGAAGAGTAAGTGGATCCTGTCTGCAATAGCACACCTGTCGTATTGCTAATTTCCATTTTAGTGTGTCAAATCCATTAAAGGAAGACAACACAGATTTCTACGACAGACCAACATCTGCACTCATTTGAGAGATAGAAATCCCATATTTGTCTACGAGTGCACGGTGTGTACCGTAAAATTTCTTGAGTGAAGACAGCAAACGAGGAGCAACATAATCCTGTGTCATCAATTTCTGTGTCAAACATGACGCTCTGTCATGGAAATCGATGTAATTATCGCAAGCTGTGGAGTAACAAATCAACTGGGATACGAAGACTCCGTAAGCAGGGGCGAACTGAATGTTGCTACACAAAAAGGGAAAGTTGTCATCACATTTGCCATAGAGCTTTGTTGAAGGTCTTCCTTGGGAGTCAATTTTGAGATGTCGATCTTAATATGAAACAGACTTCCTATTATCCGTTGTGTCCTTTATCTCAAGTTCCTGAGGATATATGAGTTGGAGAATGTCACCAAATCGAGAAGTGTTCAGTGAAAGGACATCATCAATATAACGGAATGTGAGGTTAAAAGCGAGACCCAAACAATCCACGCGGACGACCGCCACCCTGTTCAGCCACCTATGGTACACACTTGGTCACTCTGTTGCCTGAGCGACGACCCGATTTCAGAATCTCAAGCCCTTCTGTCGCCTCTAACGACAAGCTAAGCTCTGCTGCGGACCTATACGCCAACCGGGCCCACACATGACGGTTTGCAGTTGACAAAACGTGTATAAATTTAGGAATTATTTTGGCAAGGAATATTTATTTAATAATCAGATTAATATATATTAAAATTATTTTTCTAAGTTTTAAAATTTTTGTATGTAATTGGTTGGTTTTAGTGAATGGAGGATGGGGAATGTGGCAATCATGGGAAGAATGTAGTACAACATGTGGAAGCGGGGAACGATTTCGGAGACGATTCTGCAATAATCCGAGGCCAATGTACGATGGAAAACAGTGTCAAGATCTCGATAAGGAGATATCAAACTGTTCTATAAAACAATGCCCAGGTAGCTATTATATGTGACCAGAAAATAATAATAAACAAACGGGTGATAATTAATGTTCATAACCAGGTTCATCGATAAATTTGAAACATTTCCAACTCAAATATTATAAGACAAAATATTCTGCTTGGGGAAGTCCTGTAGATGGCACCATTAAAACTAACGTTTCGTGGTCATGCACATTTGATGCGCTAATTACAAATTGTTCTCTTAGTTCAAATTAAGCCGAGAAGGAAACAGAATGTAGTAACCAGTCTATATCACCATAAAAAATGATACATAACATTTTTCAGTGGACGGAAACTGGGCCAACTGGACCACGTGGACTTCCTGTAGTCAGACGTGTGGTTTAGGGTACCATACAAGGACCCGGAAGTGTAGCAATCCTTCACCGTCACATGGTGGACTTTATTGTAAGGGAGATAATTATCAAGTCCTAAATTGTTCAGATAGATACTGCCCAGGTAAATTTAAAAATAATATAATAAAATCTTATCTCATACTTTTTATTTTTTTTGAGATAAAGGTTATATATTTTGATGAGCAGTGTGCAATTGGAACTGAACATTTGATTAAATACATTTAAGCAACAACTATTGACACGATTTGGCTTTGGCTAACTTAAATATTTATTCATACATAAATACTCCCTATACGTTCATTTTAAAGTTCAGGTTGGCAGTTGACAAAACATGTCTAAATTTAGGAAATCGAAAACTATTTGACAGGGAATTTTTATTTAATAATCAGGTACATATATATCAAAAAAAAAAATTTCAAAACCTTTGTTTATCAGTACAAGGAGAATACTGAATTGTTTATATACGCATTTGTTATGTCGAAAATATAGTACAAAATCTTGTATAATTTTGTTGGTTTTAGTTAGTGGAGGATGGGGAATGTGGCAACCATGGGAAGAGTGTAGTAAAACATGTGGTAGCGGGGAGCGAGTCCGGAGACGAACCTGTAATAATCCGAAGCCAATTTACGGTGGAAAACAGTGCCAGGGTCTAGATAAGGAGACATCAGATTGTTCTTCTCAACAATGTCCAGGTAATTATGTAGAACAGTTAAGATTGAATGGTCCTAATTCTTAAATTTACTGATAAATTGGAAGAATATGATCTTTAAAACAATTTGGTAATACAATTGTGTTCAACGTTATGGCTACTGATTGTTTTGATTAGTGTTTGGCAGATTGTTTCAATATATACAGATGGGTCTAAACCTAACCTTAAGCGAACCAGATTTATAAAGCACATCAGAAGTCTGGAAAAAAATAAGGTCTGGTCCACTCTATGTTTACTTTTAAAAGCAGACCAGAGCAGACTTAGGTCTGGTCCGCTCTAGGTCTGGTCAACTCTTGGTTTACTATTTAAATAGTAATACTCTGGAAATCAGACCAGCCAGACTGAGAGCAGAACAAACGTAGGTCTGGTCCACTCTTGGTTCGCTATTAAAAACAGACCAGACTAATTTTAGTGCAGACATAGCTTTAGTCCGGTCTGCTTTAAGCCCGGTCCAATCTTGGAACTTTGGTCTGGTCCGTTGTAGGACTGGTCCACTCTAAGATCATTATCGAAAGCAGACCAGACCAGAATTTTGACTGAATTAGACTTATGGTGAGGTCTGGTCTTCTTTCCAACCAAACCAAACCAGAAAAGTGGACCTAGATCTGCTACTTGGTTTGGTCAAGAGAACCAAACCAGACCAGAAAAGTGAACCAAATGTCCACTGTAAGTTCACTTTGAACAGGTTTGGTTGGGTTTGGTCTCGTCTGGACTTTTCAAATTTCAATACTTCATTAACATTCTAACCCCTATGTCCCATTCCGTTCATGGTACGTTTTATATTATCCTCATAATACAAAGTAACAAAAGAAAGGAATAAGCATTTATCATTAATGCCAATATTTTGAATTTGTCTCTTTTAAGATTCTTTACACTTCCTTATACAACTCTTGCTCTAAACAAGTGTGCAAACATCTTTTAATCAAACGCATCTAAAACATAATTAAGAGGACTTTAACATTGTTATGTAGCATTGCAGATCAATCATTTAACATTATGCTGGTGAAAATATGTCACTTGTTAGTCCAGATAGCTTAGTCAGCGTACACTATAATAATAATAATAATAATACGATTTATATAGCGCATTATATAACATACAATGCTCTAAACCGTTTAACAATTGAAAATATAAAAATATAAATCTTACAAATGAACATGAAAAACATATGAATAAAACTCAGTCAATAAATAAAAGTTATAAAAATTCTGAACTGAGAAATAAAAAAAACCCTTAAAAATTTAGGAACTGTGACAATAAGTAAAAAACGCAACACCGCATTAAAACTGTCAAAAAAGGGAAACAAATTCATAAAAACTAAGAACTTAACCCAAAGAAAAAGGATTTCAATATAAAAATATAGATAGATAATAATGATAAATAAAATATAATATAGTTAAAGACAGTTTAAAAAGTAAAAACAAAATATTAGTCTGTTCAGCAACTTAGAAAAGACGTACAGTTAAATCGCGTAAAAAGCAAGTCAGACTCTATAAAAGTATGTGTTTAACCTCTTTGACAATGTTTAGCGACTTGGACTACTTACATCATTTGGAAGATCGTTCGATTTTTATTTGTTATTTGCTTGGTGGTGATGTTGGCAATAGGCACTGTTGATTTTTGCCTATTAAATGATAAAAATCAGACCATATGCGATAATTTCATTACTTTATGAAAATAAAGGACTTATAAGTTTAAAAGCATGACAAGAAACAGCATTATACATATCATATCAGTAAAACAGTAATTTTATCGCTGTATTTCATTCTTAAGGTAAAGTATACGAAATTGACTGTCCGATCAATTTTCTTTAAAAATTAGCCATAGATAGCTTAAGTAAGGAGGAATAAGGAAATGCAATAAAAAATTGGGGTCACGGACCTTGTTTTCGAGTTATGACCTTCCGAAGATGTGTTGGTTTTAGATCAAAATTACATTGAATATAATAGGAAAATGAACATAAAAAGTCATGTTTTTGAACATTTTCATTCAATAAAAAATTATCAACCGATCAATATTTAAACTCAACACATATTTAAAATTAGATTCTGCGCATTTTGGTGTAAAGAAAGTCCTTGACTACGGAGTTCGTTTTCACGCCACAGACTTCCAAAGTTGAAATAAATGATAAAAATGACGCATTTTTGATGACGTTTTCGGCAACGTCAAAAACAAATAAGAGCGAAGTTTATAAGTAAAATCTGTGTTGTACTGTTTGTGTGGGTTTGGACTCTTTTAGTATAACAAACTATTCTACCTATAAGTTAGCATGTCGCTACTTGTACATGTATATTATAAATTATACAGTATACACTTATTAATTGTGTTGTCCGTTGAATGCTACTTTGCGATCCGAAAATTTTCTGATTATTTTTTTTTTTTTTTGAAGTATTTACTACTACATGAACTAAGTAAAAACGCTGCTTTACAATTTTAAGTACGTAGCTTTTACCGTCGTCAGTTTTTTTTTATTATTTCGAAGGTAGATGAGCATATATAGTGTTCGGTTCCGTACGCCCGTTCGTCAACTCGTCAGTCCCAAATCAGTTTTACATTCAGTTTGTCTTAATAACATACCCCATCTTTTACTAGTATATAACAAGTGTGGCCACTAAAAGTATGTCTCGCCTGCCGGCACCATCACTAAAATCAACCACCTAAGCTTTCATTTATTGATATAAACACAAATTGTGTCTGTATAACCAGTTCCAGATGCCTAGCTATTATATTTTTTTAAGCAATTCATTGTCCACACAAGTATTACAAAAAATTTTCTGTCTGAAAAAAAGACCTAAGTTCACAGAGTCACTGGAGAATGAAAATGGGATCAGGGTTACAGGGCATGGTGACAGTTGCGTAGACCATAACCTGAACTGTCTGTATACCAAATATCAGATGCCTATAGCTATTATACTTTTCCAGCAATTCATCGTCCACAAAAGTCTTACAAAAAAGTTTACAGCCGGAAAAAAGACCTAAGTTCACAGAGTCACTGGAGCGTGAAAATGGGGCCAGGGTCACACGGCACGGTAACAGTTGCGTTAACCATAACCGCAACTGTCTGTATACCAAATATCAGATGTCTAGCTATTAAACTTTTCCAGCAATTCATCGTCCACAAAAGTCTTACAAAAAAGTTTACAGCCGGAAAAAAAAACTAACTTCACAGAGTCACTGGAGCGTGAAAATGGGGTCAGGGTCACACGGAATGGTGACAGTTGCATAGACCATAACCTGAACTGTTTGTATACCAATTATCAGATGCCTAGCTATTATACTTTTCAAGCAATTCATTGTCCACAAAAGTCTTACAAAAAAGTTTACGACGCCGCCGCCGCCACCGCCGCCGGAAAGTAATACCTATGTCTCGCCTTCCGCGACTTTTTTAAATAAAATAATAACATGAAAGGGCTTCGTCTCGAAGAAATCACACCTGGTAAGCCTCAACTAGATGAGTTCACGAAAGAATAACAAAACTTACCAAGATTCACGGAAAGGCATTTAAATAGAATATGTTTTGTCCGGCGAAGAAAAAAGTAACAAGTTTGGATTCTGTTTTGTATTTTGTATACCATTTTGAAACACAAATATTTACCAAAACCATTGTATGTGAACTCATCTTACTGCTGGTGGAAATTGGCTTGCATTTACCCCATTTACATTAAAAATACTACAACACCGAACAACACAATGAAGGTCGGCATAAATCTGAATAATTACGGATTTACCTAAAAAAATATTTTCGTCAAGTGAGTGAATTGTTGTTTTACACTCTTGCAATGCTATATGGGTTATTTAAAGGCGATGAACATGATATGATGATGAGAAAATAGGATGAGGTGGGAAACAAAGAAACAGTTAATTTTGAAGACCACAGGAAAATTCCGGGAGATATGGGTAGGGCCGGGAAATTTAGCCTTTGTGGCGCACTTATCGGCGGTCAACAATATGGATCTTTTACGTGCATGAAGCGTGGCACTCTCCACACACGTTGGCTCACTATGTTCAGCGGCCAGGTTTTCCGTATTATAGACCTGACAACACCGGGGGACGAGGGCCACCCTATCCAGCCACCAAGGGTTCACACTTTGGTCGGTCTGTGGGCTGGACACTAGCACCGATGTCAGAATCGCACGACCCTAAGTCGCCTTTTATGACAAGCTAGGCTCTGCTCCGGTCATATTCGCCTCCCGGGTCCCGTACGAGACTTAAATAGTATTTGATCAAGTTGTTAAGTAAAGATACAGTGCTTATAGTTATGAGGTTAAAGCTTTTAAACATATCTGTTAGTTTGGCAGCCTAAAACCTGGTTTAACCCATATATAATATCTTTTGAAATGCCTGTACTAAGTCCGGACCATTCCGATCTTGAATTTTTCCGGTATGTCTTCCTTGTCTTTTGTTTTGTCTTTTCTCTTGAACATTTGAGATTGTTCATCCAAGTACACTAGTCTTTTTTACCTTTCTTTATTCGGGCTTAGCAAAATTGACATTATTTGGTGAAGATTTTTCAAAAGTTTGCCCGATTTACAATCTTTTATATGTAAAAATTTCCGTGACAAAAGGATTGGTTCGGTCCCATGAGAAGTGAAACAGAATGCCATTAAGTTTTATAAAAAAAAGTAACTTAATTAGTCATCATGTCTTTTGTCCACAAACTTCTTTTTTTCGAAATTTCCGACTATTTATAAAAAATAGCAAAAGAAAAGGATGCAGTATTGCCTTTTATATTTTTGTTTTTTTTTCGAAAGTGGTAAAACTTTTTGATCTAGTTGTTCCTGCATATACGACGAAATAAATTATATTCCTCATGTTACTGCATTAATGTTCCATATGCGCGTCTGCATCGGCAAAAATATTAGTAAAATATGACGACATGCTGAATTTTAAAAATAAAATCGGAAACGAAAGTGTAGCGTCGAACGTCGCGCCATTTGATGGAGCACATTATGACGTTACGTAACAACCGCTAGAGGCGCTCAATTACGTATACTTTACCTTAAGCCAAAAACAAAATATCATTAATTGTGAAGTTAACTCTCACACATCACTTTGAGCTTTGGTGGACCTCTAGACCCGAAACATGTGCGATTCTTTCCTTAATTTTGATAACGATACACATGTTTATTATTGAATTTCAAAAGTGCGGGAAAATAAACAAGTTACATACAGATCATGCAAAGAATGTTACAAATAATAGCATATGTTTCCAGGCTTAAGGGGGTACCCAACACTTTAGCTAAAATAAAATTGTGTCGTTTAATTTTCCTGAAAATTGGCAAAAATTTGTACTTTATTCAAATAACTTTAATTGCAAAGTCTGAAGAAAATTAAACCATGGGTTTCTTGGGAAAATTTTCATTGAATATAATGGAGTTTCAACATTTCATAATTTGATCATCGAGAAGCTTGATTTCTTTGTATAAAATTGCCTAACTAAAACGTTCAAGTGATATTTAAGAGTTATTTCCCTTAGGTGTTCTGTACCCCCTTAAAGATAATAAATATATTTTTACAATATAAAATACTAGTATTTAACTTCACACAGAAAAAGCGAATCGATTTAGTCGAAAATGAATTAGAAAAGCAATAAATAAAATGGAGATGTATTATACCGTAAGGCTGAAATTGTCCTTTTCATAAGGACACAATATATATATATATTTATATTTTTATTAAAAGAGAAATGAGTTATCTTTCTTAGACAGGAAAATTTCAATATTTTATGAGTTATCTTTCTAAGACCGGAAAATTTCAGCATTGTCAAATTTTTATTTTTTCTAAAGCGGTTATACCATAAAATGAAAATTTAACTTGACCTTTATTTTATTGTTTTCAACTGAGCATTCAAATCCTTTGATACATTTTCAAGTAATCATCTGGTAATCTAAGGACATAAATTTCCACTTCGTGTGGCCGGGTATGAAAAGAGTGCACATGTCAAACACAAGCTAAATTTCTTATATATAAAAATGCTGCTATTCACCACATGTTCTCCGCCACTATACAAATATTTCCACAAAAGAATTAAAGAACAGTAGAGAAGAAGCAAAAATGTATATCTATAAATGCCAATCACTGTATGGCTTATCTTTCTTTTGTAGTGGACGGAAACTGGACCGATTGGTCCACGTGGACCTCCTGTAGTCAGACATGTGGTCTAGGGTACCAGACAAGGACCCGGAAGTGTAGTAATCCTTCGCCGTCACATGGTGGTCTTAGTTGTAAGGGAGATAATTATGAAGTCTCTAATTGTTCAGACGGATACTGTCCTGGTAAATGTTAGAAAAAATAAAGAAAACAATTATTATGTCCAGTTGTTTCAAACATATCGTTTAAAAGGGATCTACTATAAAGAAAACAGACTTGTTAGAATTTTCATTAAGTATTCAGACTAAAGTTCTTGCTAGACGTGAAAAATCATTACAAAATTGTTTCACTGTGATATAAGAATGCTCTTCCAATGCTTTGAATTAAATGCTACTGATGAGAGGTTACTCCTTGAAATATCGATATATAGCATATCCAAATTAACCGTTCATACCCGCGTTTTGTTATTTGTAATAGAATGGATATGGTGAGCTGCAAAGTTATAAGGGGTTTACGTGTGCCAACAGTGATGAAAATCATCTTTTTAAAGCCGTTGACACCGGGATTGAGCTGGAATCGAACCCATACTCTTCGGGTCGGGTGAGCTAAAAAACATATCATCCTATGAGCCATGTGTTAACCTTTTTAATCTCATCCTCTTTGATGTTGATAAAATTGTCCATATGATATAGATTTAATTGTTTTTAAATTATTAAAATTCCTTCGAAAAAAAATAATGAAGTATAATACATATACATGTGAATAATCGTGATCAAACAAAAAGAAATCTTATTGCTTATAATCTGTATTATCTACACTAAAAATCTAAACTGTATTATAAGTAAAATGTTATTTTACTAGTATTATATTCTTGAATTTCGTTTGGTCAAACAGGGTGGTGATATTTTGGTATAACATCTCTCTGTCTAATATATCACCATCTGACTGTTCAGTGACGTCATTGACGTTATTGAAAGTAACAGTAAAAAAAAGCAGATGTTAAGTATTATATTACACATACTACTTGTTGCAGAGGGTTTTACACCAGAGAATTCCACACTGTAAATATATCACCCTCGACTGTGCTTAGATCTTACACTGTAAATATATCACCCTCGACTGTGCACGGAGTGATATATTCACCTCTTGTGTACAAACAGGTGTAAATGGAAAAGGAAACAACTAGTAACAAACAATTTAATGAATTTTATTCGAAAATACATTTAATTTTTGTTTACCTATAGAATCATCTGAAGGGACTTGGACAAAGTTACCGTTGTCACCGGCGGTGTTTGGTGGAATAGTAGCCGCTCTGGTGATCTGCCTCGTTGCCAGTATTGTGATAGGACGTTATATCTATACAACTAAAATGTGTAAGTTGTGCAAAGCATACTTGTTTTGTAAAATTGTTGACAGTTTAAAGAAGCAGAGGTACCAATGGGGTATCCGAATGTCAAAAGTCCGAAAGGGCAGAGACTAAACCAGTAAACACAAACAAGAACGGGACAAAAACAGACAACACGTAAAACATGGAAACACAAAACAACTGAATATCAATCAACAACGCGAACTCCAGTCGAAACAAGAGTGAACTCAGGTGCTCCGGAAGAGTAAGCAGTTCCTGCTTGCTATAGCACACCCGTCGCGTTGCCAATAGTCCATTCAGCGTGTCAAATACATAATTTTGTTACCGTATAAATTTTCCAAATTTTCACAATGCTGAAATTTTCTGGTCTAAGAAAGGATAACTATATTTTCTTTCTATTTATATTTAAGTATTGATAAATATGGTGTCGAGATATCATTTTTTGTCAAATGTAACGCCCTATTTTTTGGTCTGTTTATGCATACTTAAACGTACATTTGTCATTTTCAAATGCAGTCATATTTGCATTTTTCTGAACGTTGAAAAAAGATTGGTGAGATTAAAAGTATTCCTATTCGCCTTTATCTGAACATTTATAATTGGTTCAAAGAAGCAAAAGTCTACCGAAAGATGTCCCAGGGGACAATTGTATTCCATTAGATACATGATGAGCTAGTTGTTCCACAGACTACGTATTTATAATGAACAGAGTCAGAAGTTTAGAATAAGAAAAATAGAAGACCAGGTCTTTTGATTTTATTAACTAATTCTTTTCTAGCTATTATATTTTAATCAGTTTTATTTTCTTAAAAAAAAATACAGCGAAAGGAAAATTCAGGCCTAGCTGGTAAGAGAATAAATATTAACCTACACAGGCAAAATTTAGACATACGTTTGACGTACGTTAATAAAAATGTGCATCTGACGTAGTGCATAAACGTACGTTAAACATACGTTTCTAACCGCTGTACGGTAAACGTACGTCAAATTATTGTGAAAACATATGTCAGACGTACGTTTTTTAAACGTGAGGTAAACGAAGTTAGTAAGTTATTTATTTGGTGTGTTTTATTATGAAATAAAAATATTGCCAAGTTAAATTTTTAATGTGCAACAGACGTACGAGGTAAGAAACGCCAATTTAATATGCGTCAGATGACATGCGTTTAACGTACACCAGACGCACGTTAAACACAGTCAACATTTTGCCTGTGTAATGATCTGCTTAGTTCTTGAAACAGCTCTTTCTGCTCATTGTACCCTCTCCAAGAAGATGGAATGTTTTTGTGATAGAGGTGTTCGTCAATCCGATCGTATCAGTGTCAGTTTCACTTCGGGATGTCCATCCCTTGTTATTAACTCCCAATATAATACATGTATTTATGGATTTTCTTGGATCTGTAGCATTTGTACACAACAAAACATACACATTTGTACAAAGCATGTATATGTTGTGTACAAGTTACAAAATTGTACATGTTGCAACATGTACAGATAAATTGTACAAGTTAAATATAAGACAAAATATGACATGGTTCTCTTTCATACAGTACATGAAATCCAAAAGAAGACATGGATACATGTATGAGATTTTACACTTTTTGTTGAAATTCTTCATGTTATTTTAAAGAAATATTCACCTAAATATTAAATGAATAGTATAATTCAAGTGCCAAACAAAAGCCTTTAAAGTGTTATTGTTGAAATCAAGACATCAAAGTTTGGGAACATATATTGCCATCATTATTTAATGTAAGTTCTTAAAAGTTTAATATTTTATAAACTTGATTGTAAACTTCATGATACACCCTTTCTTTGATATTCAATACTCATTTATGATTACAAAAAATAAGTCAAGTCACAAAATGTAGAGCTTTCAATATTTTTTTCTTAACTTGTACAATTTATCTGTACATGTTGCAACATGTACAAAGTTGCAACTTGTACACAACATATATATAATCTATTATGATTTGACCCAGTATTCTTCGCACGCCATACTGGTCACAGAGTAGATGTTGCCAACAAGTACATTCTCATTCGACTTTCAACGTTTAGGGACCGACCATTTAACTTGAAAGGGGGGGCTTAGTTTTTTCCTAAAAAAATATTTTGAGTGAAAATCATTTTTGATGAAAAAAATATTTTGAAAATGATTTTTGATGAAAAAAAATATTTTGGCAGCAGAGGGTAAGAAAAAAAAATATTCTGAAGAAGAATTTCTGCCATATAAAATAATGCTAATAATAAAAAAAATATATTCTGTCGCGACGCTTCCAAAAAATAAAAATTCTGTCATGACGCATTCACAATTTTTTTTTTCCGCGGCCAAAACAAAAAAGCAAGGCCCCCCTTCAAGCTAAATGGTCCGTCTCTTACTGTGAAATTGTTTGGACAGTTAAATCAAAAATGTAATTTGATCTATCAAGAGGAAAAATGCCTTTAAAATGAGCAATTCCATGACAGTTTTTGGTTAAAAAATAGCAAAATAATCTGCAACATGGCGAGAACTGCTTTTGAGAAAAAAAATTGCACGAACTACTCTGTGACCCGTATATGAATACTCTCATAAAAATGTCTGCGCTTTATATTAACTTTGTTCAGCAACCATGCACGTCCATTTTTTACACGAGATTTTCAACATATCAGTTTTACTTACTGTACAAATTGTTATCTAATTAGGTCTTATTCTTTAAATACGTTTTTTCGTGAAGTATATATGAATCAACGCATGATTCGCTAGAAGCAAAGACACACAAAACAGATTTTGATCAAATGAAATTTTAAACAAAGAAAAATCGTGGAGACTTTGACAGAGACGGATTTAAAAAAATGGAAAAGAGGCGGGCACTTATTGTCTAAGATAAGTTAACCAACTGGTCTTTCCTCAAGGATTTGCTATAGATGTACATGTATATTTGATTAAAAAATGGGGAAAAATAAAACATTTTTTAACAGAATTAAATGTCTTTGATAGTGATCAGCAGGCAAACGAAACCAAGGCTACAGACGAGCATAACGGAAGTAGAAATTCTAACTGTTGTTCTGAAGAAATTGATGAGGGCGCCACCGGTGCTGGATTCACCAATGAACTTTATGATAAATATAGACTTGAAAATCAGGTCTTTGAAAACAAGACATTCGGCCTAAAGTTCCATGATGACGATGCTAAAGAAGAAGAGATTTAAATTCAGCTTTTTGTTCTCTTGCTGTTGTTATTAAAACTATTATCTTTTTTTTATTATAATTAAGATATTTGAATATAACGTACTAACTTTAACAAACAAAAAAATGCTACTACTAATGTATACAGTGTTGTTACTGTGCTACAACGCACTATGCTATTGTAAAGACAATAAGGTTACAAATCGTTACATGCAATGCTTCAGATGGGTGTACACACATATCCACGATAACTGCACGAAAGTTTACCAATTATTTATACATACAAAATAGCTATAGGTATTTTGACCTACATATGTACCGTTTGAACTTTAAAAAAAATGTGACTTACATGCATCATTAACTCGGAGAATAAAAAGCATACACAGTTTAGTTAAAGGAATAGAGACAATGGAAAGTAAAAAAAAGAGAGAATTAACAACATAGTATATACAGTCTAAAGCTTAAAGTATTACATGCAGCAAATTTCAACATGTGAACAGGGAAAATTCAAGTTGGATGCACCAAATAGTTTCATGAGATTTATCTAGTGAATGTATATATATGCAAATTTCTTATGTGATCGCTTAAGTTGATATATATGATTTGATACATGTTGTGTATTTAGAAAAAATGCATTAATTTTTTTTTCATCGTATAACAATCGACTGATAATTTACATAGCTGAGAGCCATACACTATGTTGCTACCAATTTCTTGGTTCACGGAGAACATCAAGGACAAACAAAGTGTATAATCTGTTTTCTGTGTTAACATGGTTAATGGAGAATTATTTTATTCTATTACAAAAAGTTTTAAACTTAGGTTTCTTTTCTTTCACGCCGTATGGTCAATATTTCCGGCGCTGAATTTGGCTTTCGTTTGACAGGTTTGTTTGTGCGTGTGTGTTTTACGGGGATGTAGATTATTACATGTATATGGACTATACATGTATATATGAAATATGTTTTTAGGATTTTTCAATACAAAGGACCGAACATTTTAAAAGGAGGGGCTTGTTCTTTTTATTACCACAAACCCGATACAGAATATTTTTTTTGGAATAAAACAAGCCCCTTTCCCGGGCCCCTTGGCCCTTTAAGTTCAAAAGTTGGTCCCAAATAGTCGATATCCTACATGCTTAATTTGACTGCCCATCTCGTTCATTTGGGATAATTGATTGTCATTCGATACTCTCAGTTTTGTTTGCCTTCTAATTATTTTATTGAAATGCTAACAATGCAACGTAACTGCTTGTAAATTGCCTGCAAAGCATACCCAAATCGGCCGATTTTGACACCATAATTTCAATGTCCTAGATACTAGAATATGTTTGATTTTTTTTTTCAGTCGATAAATGCTTCTTATATCGTTGTAAGTAACTGCAAGTGTTCCCAAGAGAGTTCCTTTACGTCTCGTTGTTCTCGGAGTGCTCTTGTTTCAGGTTCTCTCATGGTGAATTGAACTGCTATCGATTTGATTTCTAAAGTGTGTTTTTTTTTCTGCTTTGTGTGGGGTTAACAGAAGGGGAAGGTTGGACCCCCACAAATAGTTAAACTACGTTACATTTTATATGTGCCTGTCCTAAGCCAGGAATCCTTCTCAAAGCTTTTGTTTGTCTCTGTCAACTTTCTGTTTTTTGGTCTATGTCCAGAAATGGGTCTTTCTTTGATATTTTAGGGATCTGTTTTGAATATGTATTGTATTTGTAGTCTTGGGTTGACGCAAGACGGCGAGCAGCGACCTCTGTTCATGTTGAATACTGCTGGCTGTTTTCCATTGCGATTTTAAATTGCCGTTTCTTTATGTTGGTTATACACTTATTCCACATTTCTTTAACGTCTATTATAGGCTTTTCTTTTAGAACTTTATAAGTGCGTGTGCTTCCTAATCAAAATGGTCATGACTATTGGGGACAGCCTTCCCCGTCTGCTATTAAAGATTCACTATGTACCATGAGTCTTCCAGATAATCATACAACCAAATTTCCCGATAGACCAGGAACAATGACCTCCGTCTCAATGGTTATAATTGCCGTAAACAAATACATTTAGAAACCAAAGGAAAATATCTGAAATCCTGTATCCACTACATATACATATTAGCTTAAACATAAACGGCTAAAATTAAAATTATAGTCGTTTGTCTCATCCAAAATTAATGCTACGCCTTCATCAGATTCAACTTTTATAAACTCCCCATCGACACTTGTGTCATTTTTGTGTAGATTTTCTGGTCTGTAACGTCACATCTGTGCTTGGTAGACTGTAAGAGGAACCCCAACCTTTAATAAATTTGTGGATACAAAGTTAGATAGACGATGAATAAATGTGGAATAGGTGTACGCAACACAACTAACGTAAAGAAATCACACTGGAAAACAGCCGACAGTCTTCAACATAACCAGAGGTCGCTGCTCGCTGTCTGGCATCGCAATGGATCGGCTAAGACTTAAGACACGATACATTAGTTGGTAGAGTGTAAGAGGAAATTTGTGAATATCAGGTTAAATAGACGATAAAGAAATGTGGAATAAGTGTTCGCAACACAACTAACGTAAAGAAACGGCAAAAAATCACAAAGGAAAACGACCAGCAGCTTAATCGTATCCCTTTGTGAGCTCACTTACAGTTTTCTGTGTCCTATTTTTTAATTACTGTTTAATTACAATGTATTTTTCTTGCTGGGGGGGTAAAGGGGATGAAGGGATTATCATAGCAATCCATGGTATTAGGTCTACAAATCAAAGGGGGTTTTCTATGCCAACTACTCCTTGAAGTCTTGCGGATTTCATATCTGCTTCGAAGAAAATGCTTTGTTGGATTTCTTCATATGTCAAGAAATTTTTTAAATCTAATATACATGTGCAGCTCCTATGTTTATTTTTCACAATCTTTCTGGAAAGTGGGAATATAGAATTTGGATTTCTGCTCATCGGCCTGTCATTTTGTCCATCCAAATTGGTTTCCACTGCTTATTTAGTCTTTATAGATTTACACTATAGTTTTAGGGAATCTTTCCTTATAGATATATTATAAATTCACAATTTGTGATTTGTAATTTTCAAATGCTTCATTTAAAGTTTCTCCTGTAAAAGATATGTCATTTGAGGAGCAAGGGTATTCGTTTTTGATCTTGCAGATCATATTTTTGGTACCTTAGCAAGTTTAAGGACAATCTATAATTACATCGTATTTATTGTGGTCAATTATTTAATTGATAAAACAGTAGATGAAATGCATACTTTTTGTAAAATAAAGCAAATTTTGTTAAATTTGACAAAATATGTATTATTTAGTGTAGAGTCTTTTTTTATGAAGAAAATGTTTCATCCTACAAGACTTGGAAAGGATTAGAAACATTTTGTTTCATTGTATACATGTGTAATACTCTTTTGTTAATTTGTAAGTTGTTATTATACAAGAATGCATACAAGCTGTAACAGTTTAATAAGATTATGTTAGGGCTATTCCAGAATTAATTGTATGAGGGCGGGTGGAAGGCACTAAAATTAAATTGTATGGGTGGTGGTATTTTTAGATATTGCTCAAATGCAACATATAGGGAAAAACATTTTTATGCATGGTGGGTATAAAAAAGTGCATTCCGACCCCCCTCCATATATTTATTTCTGGAATAGCCTTAAGCAATGTTTTAGCCATCTCATTGTAACCAATATTTTTATTAGGTAAAAATTTAGAGTACCTTTATTTTATTTTAAAATGAGGAATTTACAAAGATGTTTTAAAACTGTTAACTCGTAGTATAGTCAGTTCTGTCATCTTGTTCCACTGACATATTATTAGATTGTGCTTAAAAATTGTAACAAGTGCTAAGGAATGAAATTGTAAGCATTAAAAGTTGGTTTCAAATAACTGTACCCCCCAAAATAGTTTAGGAAGTATATAGGAATCACCCTGTCTGTCTGTCTGTCTGTCTGTCTGTCTGTCATACTTTAAAAGTGCAACTCCCTCTTAAAAACCATTTGATGGATTTTGATGAAACTTTACATGATGGAAGTACATCATACGGAGATTTGCATGAAGAATTTTCGTTTCTGTCAGATATCATTCAGGGGAAATAATTGGACTTAAGTGTTTCTTATCAAAAGTGTCCAATATGAGGCGGGGTATCCCTTCGCAAGCCTGCTCACAGTATTTCTTGTTTTCTCTATATGTTTTTTTATTTAGTTTGTAAATATAATTTTTAATGTTTAGATTATGCTTAGATTATCTTATAAACATGTACATTCTGCAATTTGTAAATGTATGACTTTCTTATTATGTACTTTAAATAAACAAAATAGCTTAATACTATTGAAAAATATATCCCAATTTCAGGACTATACTTGTTTGCACACGCTGAACTAATTGTTTTAACTTACTTTCAGAAAATTAAAGTTATAGTAAATTAACATACAAAATTAAGAAAACAATTGTGTTTATTCATGTATTTTTTATTTGTAAAAATAGTTAAAATATTATAGTTTTTTATTGATCTATTGTTGAAACTAACGTACCACCTTTTCATTTTTTATGAATTTTCACATGATGTTGGAAAAATATCATATTAAATGTTGTCCTGGTATTGTGATAAATTTTTTGATAGCAGAGCTCTTAATTCATTTACTTTTTGTTATTGTTATTTTCTTGACATACAATAATTATGTGTAGCTAGAATGCTACTATATCCTTACATGAAATACTTTAATGCTTTGAAAAAATGACAAAGTCCAACATTTCCAAATTTTTCCAAATGAAAAAATGACAAAGTCCAACATTTCCAATTTTTTCCGAATGAAAAAATGACTAAGTCCAACTTTTCCAAATTTTCCGAATAAAAAAATGACTAAGTCCAACATTTCCAAATTTTTCCGAATGTAAAAATAAAAAAGTCCAACATTTCCAAATTTCTTCCGAATGAAAAAATGACAAAGTCCAACATTTTCAAATGTTTTCCGAATTGTTCCGAATTGAAAAGTAAGTTACGAATAAACTCCAAATAATTTGATTCGGAACTCCAAATAAAAAATTTGGAATTCCGAAAGTTATTCGTATTTCCCTGCTACGGGTTCGTCATAACCAGAGGTCGCTGTTTGCCGTCTTGCATCGGCTAAGACTAAAAATACAATATATAAGATAAAAAAACAATCCTTAAATTATCATCGAGAGACTAATTTTTGGGCAAAGAAAAAAATAGATGACAGGGACAAACAATTGCCTTGACAATTACTCCTGGCTTAGGGCAGGCACATATAAAATGTGATGGGGTTAAAATAGTTTTTTTTGCCAAGCTTTCTCCCTATTGCTCTTCTTGTACAAAGCACATAAATAACACACTCTAAAAATCAAATCGATAAAGTTTCAATTCGCCAAGATAGGACAGGATAATAACAAAATTACCTAACTTGGATCATCAACATCAATGTCCTTTACTGGAAAAAAAGACGCACCAAACAATAAAGTTCACAATAGTCCAAGTACGGTACAAACATTCCAAATGTTTTAGGCACCAAACCTATTTCACCTGAGTTCACTCTTGTAACGACTTGTGTTCGCGTTGTTTAACCGGTTTTGTCGTTGCCCTGTCGGACTTTTGATACTCGAATGCCCCATTGGTGCCTCTTTGCTTCTAACTTTACGCCAACCTTCAATTGATGAATTTTTATTTTTTCGTATAAAATTAACCAAGCTACTTCGAATTTTCATCGCAATCTGACATTTTTAGCAATTATGCCCCCCACTGTTTCACAGATCTCTGGATCCGACCCTGTTAGGCACCAAACCTCTTTCTTACTTTGCGCTATTATCGTCCGTTCTTCCTTACGACGTCCAAACGCAAATTTCGCCGTTTTTCAAAGTTAAAAGGTTGCTGTGAAAAATCCAGACACAGGGGATACAAGTTTAAAGCTAGGAATTGCAAAGGAGTAAATGATAAAAATATTTGTGGCACAAAAAAGTATTTTAGCGTACATGTTTCCATAATTTTGAACGTTTATTTCTGAAAAATATGCAAAATATCGTTTTCCAATTATAAAAATGCATAAACGTATCACAAGTTGGATTTGCTTAGGTTATTCCTGACATATAAGATGTCAAATGTAGAAATTTTCAATATTTTTGAAATATTGCTTCTTTGGTAGGAATCGCATATATAAAGATATGGTAGAATCGAAGAAGTTATAAGATGTTCTATATAACTGATCATTTTGAAATAACACCTTGGCAAAAGTGACAAAAGAGCGTGTTTTATAAATCTTATGAGAACATTTAAAACAAATAAAAACTGTTTAAGGCTATTAATAATTTTAATTGTCTTACACTGGGTCTCAATCAGAAAAAATATACCCGATTTTTTAAGGGTGTGTTTTACGTAACGCCATTATCTTTACTTTGCAATTAATGAAAATATTCAAAATTTCTATAATATAATTACGCTGTGGTTCCTTTAAAAAATCAGTTTAAATTTTGATGCTGTGTGCAATATCACAGAAATTATGGACAAAATATGTGTCAAAATCGGGGAAAATCAGATGTGTTTTACGTAACGCCATCTTCCGAGCGTCATAATTTTGAATAACGTCAAAGTAAAGTTTTCATTGCAAAATGCATGGATATTTTTAATCCGGATAAACTGGTGTTGCTATTTTTTTATATATTATTTCCTCAAATGATTTTTAATCGAAAGACGCAAACAAAATATACAAAAGAGTAATTTCATTTTTGAAGTAATTTCCCATTTTTCCTGTCCCTCTTGGCGTAGAACGGGCGTTATGTTTCTTAATTATTACGATTGTAATTGCTGTTCCCGTTCATGCTCACTAGTTTTGTCTATGGCTTTTCGAACTTTTGACACCTCTTTGCTTCTAGCACAACTCGGTTGTGAGTGAGTGAGTAGGTGTTTTACGCCTGTGCAACGCTATGTAGGTTATTTACAGGCGATGAACATGAAATGATGATTATAAATGAAATATGAGGGTGGGGTGGGAAACAAAAGAACGGTAAATTTTGATAAACCACAGAAAAAGGAAAGAAGTGGGTAGGGGCTGAAAATTTATCCTATGTGATTCATTGCTTGGCGGTCCACAAAGGGGTCTTTTACGTGCATGAAGCGTGGAACTCTCTACACACGTTGGTCCACTATGGTCAGCGGTCAGGGTTTCCGTAAAATAGACCTGGCAAACCCGCGGACGAGGGCCACCCTATTCAGCCACCTAGTGTACACACTCAATCGCTGTGTGGGCTGAGAACTGACCCCACGTCAGAATCCCAAGACCCTTAGTTTCCTCTTACGACAAGCTAGGCTCTGCTGTGGGTCCATTCGCCACCGCGCCCCGCACGGAACCATCTCGGCTGTGAGACACAAAACTAAATTATATGTATGCATGGCCTAGAATTTTACTACAAAGCACTACATTTATATAAACTTTTCCAGATGAGTAGTCTCGGCAACGTTATAACATTTATTTACCTTTTTGACGAACCATGAAATTATGCTAACTTTAATAACATGTACAGCCCTTTAAATATTGTCAGGAAGCGATCAATAGGAAGTGCGTCAATTTAGTTTTTATATAAGGATAAGATGTAAAAAGACATGTATAATCGATGTAATCGATAAAAACAAACAAGCTGTACAATACAATAGGTACATCTACGGACGCTGTAGAATTTATCCTTTTATGATAAAAACTGGATCCATACAATTAAATTAGTTCCAGTCCATTTGGGCCAGTCTGAGATCATTTAAACAAAAGCAGAACATGTAAATTAAGGAGCCACTGTGACCATTTGAATTTTAATGATGGCTATGGTGAAATTCGAAGAGGCAGGACGGCAATAAAGAAACAAATATGACAAGGCGGGACAGTGCTTGAAATTTAAAAAGGCAGTAGGGTATTTTGGGCTAAAAATGTATAGTAGCTTTAAAAATAAAAATAAAATGTGTGCGTTAGCGCGAAAAAAAATCATGGTCGTTTTTTTTCCGAAAAAAAAAGATGAACGGAAATAATTTCAAGTAGCATCGCCACCCCCATACTGCCATAAATTCTTTAGTACGCGTTGTAGCTGATTTTTTGTCTTTTTTCATGTCCTTCTATATTATCCTTACATTAGTGAATGATCAGCACTTTTTCTAGAACCAGGAAGTAATTGCAATGGGAGATTTTCTGATGAGATTTTTATTGGATATTTCTAGTAATTAGGATTATTTATCGATTATGATATTGAATTAGATTCTAATAATCAAAGCTCCTTAAATACCCTACAGCCTTTACTTATATCTACGATCTTATAAAATAAAATAAGAATTTTAACCAATGAATGCAACTTATTCATCAACATACCAATGTCTTTCTTTTCTGACCTTGACGTGACAATGAAATTACCCGCCTAAGGGGGGATAACCACGACCAGACGTTTTATTACATTTTAATTGTTTTTATTCGCCCCCACCTAAAGTTTGGCATGTGGTTCAAAAAATTCAATTACATTTTATTATTTTATCAAAATCAATATAAACCTGATAGGCTACATCTACCAACACTCGGAAATAAATTTGAACAGTTGAATTCCAAAATAAGGGGGAATTAACCATTGAGGATGGCGTTAAAAGAAGAATACCCCCCCGCAGAAATAAATTCTATTTATAGACAATAAAGACCATTAAAGCATATAGAATTATATGAGAAAATTGCAAAACTATTTAAAGAACATAGAGAATAAACATGATAAAGAGCAGCCATATTATAGAATACAGAAAAGAGGGCATCTCATCCATACCCTCAGATAATAAAGGATTATGATATGTTAATTTATTTTTATTTTCTGACTGTCCAGAATTAAAAATTGTTATGCACTGTAAACATTATATATATACTTCCACGTGCTATCCTCAAATTCCTCGGCATCGACCTTCTTGATATTTCGAGTGAAAAAGTCAGGTCGAAAAAAAATATTGCCCCCCCCCCTAACTAAAAATCAAATGGTTGCTCCCTTAGGAGTTAAACTAAGCATTGCATCTGATATCACATATTCACCATACTCCCCGATTTCCTTACGCATATTCCATGTCTATTGTACGTCTATTGTGAAGACTTATTTTTGTACGGAAATTCGTATTTTTATGGAATGATAAATTGTATAACCACACCCGATTCATCATAATGTTCCATTAGAATTTAGTATACGCAGTACATAATTCGTTATATAGGCTATTTACTATTGTTAAAGGTAGGCATATCATTATTATTTCTCAAACCTTAAAAATTTAATTCACTCTTCCCAACCGCCTGAGCTGACGCTAGCAAAGACAAATACCGATTTAAACCACAAAGATACGTGTTATGTTTTTCCCTACTTCTTCTATGGCTTGATACAGTCTGGTGTAAGGGGCGGGAGTGGTAGGGGTGTAAGTTAGTAAGTAAGGGCAAATTTTTCCATAAAAGTATTGGACAGCTTGGCAAATAAGATCATTTTGATGCAAAAAAAAAATGAGATTTTTCTCAGTTTAAGGGGGGGGGTTACGCCCACTCCGCCTCCCATGAGTTCGCACGGCGTGTCCTTATTTGTTAAACTGGTATATACATATTTGATATATATTTGTTTATTTGTTTCCATATTAATACATATAATACATTTATGTTTTGACGTGTTGATTGTTCCTATATTTGTCACATGCGAATCTAATTTAGTATTTTTTCGACACCTTGGTTGATATTTTGCTCTTTTGTCGTTTTAGGAACGAATAGACTTAACACAAATAAACCAGATATGTACACTACATGTACTATATACCGGTATTGAAAGTAATTTAAGGATGCTCGCTAGTTTTTGTTTTTATATTACTGTCATTTTTTCGGAATCCTCTGGATTTAACCATCAATTTTGCCCACTAACCTCCTATTTTCTTATTATCAATATTTTAATATGTTATGAAGAGTTAATAAACAAAGTTTTATCAAATTTTATTTATTCCGTCATAGGTTTTAACAGCTGAATAGTGCTAATGCTAAACCTATGAAAAAGTCAAAGAAAATTTTTTCCCGCTAAAAATTTAACGTCATGCAATTATTTTGAAAACGAGGCCACGAACCTATCATTTTTTTGGGCTTATTTTATACCTTTCACTATTATCTTTCATTTAAGATATCAAATTTGACACCTATTTATTTTCATTAATACTAGCGAACATCCTTAATTGAATAGGAAGGATTTGTTCTACCGAGCTATCTCACTTTCTCTCTATTTCGTCAAGCCAAATAAAGTTCCATGTTTAGGGCAGTGGTCCGTGTTTTGTACTTACACTACAACAATTCTGCTTAGTCTAGAGGAGTTCCGAGTTTAGACTAAAATTCTGAAACCTGAAGAGTGAACTTCCTTAAATGTGACCCCAGGGGATGTAAAAATACGTTATGCTACTAAACAAAGACATGTACTGGAAGCTTGCATTTTGACACTGTCTATTTGTATAATAATGGAAGGCCTCTTTGCAGGATAAATATAAAGGAGCAACCATTTGATTTTGAGGAGGGGGACGGGCTTTGATCAAACTTGAAATAAAAGGAAGGAGGGCGCAAGGACTGCAAAACTGATAGTAAATTCAAGCATAAAAAACATCAAAATAAAAAAAAAATCCAGACTTCGCCTTTTTCGAAAACAAGGGAAGGATGAACAAAATATCCATTTTCCCCAATATATACATGTACAGAGTCTTTCTGGTCTAGGAATTTTCTTGTATCGCTCGGTTTCGATAGAAAGACAGTGATTGCTAGTTCTAAATTGCGTTATAACTTTTCGTTTAAAAAAATTGATTCTTTCAAATAATTTTCCATTTTTAAATATGTCTTAAGTTGGCTATATAGATAGAGTTTAAAGTCTTCTGTTACATTATTAAGTTTAATAAAAAACATTCAATCATCTGATTAAGTGAAATGAACACATGTTTTGGAATAATACGGCCAAAGAGCCATGAAAAGCCATTATCTGGTAAGATACGACAGAAATGCCGATTGTATTTACATTATTTGACAAAACTGTGCCCCATTGGTATCAATGGAGGCTCAAGTCCCTCCCGGTTTGATCTGAGAGAGGACGAAAGGATCCCGATACCCCACTACGCCGAAACACACTCGCCCAATTACCCCATGGTTGTAGATTCACTTTTTATTCCATTGTTGGATTTACTTTTTATTCCATTGTTGGATTTTAAATTATACTATATATCTACTTCATGGGAGTAAATACACCATTCAAACTGGTATCAGATTAGAAAGGGCCACTCCTGGTATCAGAAGATGACCAATGAAAAACTTCAAGCGGTATCGCAAGAAAGTAAAAATGGAATGTGGTTCGACGTAGAATTTTAGGGAACGTATCGTGACCCCTCAATCTTGCCAGGTAATGTCTCTTGATGGCACAATGACAAAAATTTATTTGAAAATTTAAAATTATGTAAAAAACAAACACAAAACAAATAATATATAAAGACTTTTAACAGTTGCATCATTATCAGAAAAAAGTCACTGGGTATATATCTGCATTGGACTTCATCGTCATAAAAGTAGCTGTATAATGCTGGACAATGCGAGCTTAACAAGTCCTTTAAAATCAAGTTGAACGAAAGGCTTATTCTTTATAATATTTAGAAAATTAAATCCAGAACCAATTAACTTTCACTATCTGACAAGTTGATATACCACACAAGGCATGGCCATAATTTAAAAATTTATCCACCAAACTGCTGATGCGAAATGATTAACCTCTGGGAATATTCTTCGTACTGTCCCCATTGGTCATGCAGTGTATCCAAATGATTATTCAGGCTCCAGTATCGTCAGAAATATCAATGTTAATAACCTGGTTCAGATTTTCAACGAGCTCCTGGTCTCCGACGGCCTGAAAAAAATAATAAAACAGCAGCAGCACAAAGATTTAGGTGGAGTAAGGGGTGGTGGAGGGATTTTGACGATGACAAAAATGTCTGCCTGAATGAATTTACAAAGAACGATAACTCTTATAGTTGGAAATATAAAAGTGAGGCCCATAACGGAGATACAAAAAGGGGGGATTTCAGTTTTATTAAATTCGTTTATCATAAAATTCGATAAACGTTATTATCAAGATATCGCTTAACATACACTTCTTTGATAACTTTATTTAGATCTCTTTTACTTTGATATTTAAATTTTTGAGTAGTCTCTATCTGAATTAATAAAATCACCAGAGTTGAGGTGAAAACATTTAGTGCATGGGTGTATAATGAATGGTAACCATTTTCATGTATGTCTTTATTGGCCAAAATGTTTTCAAAACTAAAACTCCATATGTTAATGTTCTGTATATTCTGTTGTTTTCTGTATATGTTTTGTATTTTACATGTTTTTGTTTTTGCTTTGACCCATATGGGTGTATTTTGCAAATAAAGATTTATTAACATCATAAGCTTATTTTAATAAATTATCATACAAGTGATTAATAATGTTAAAAGTTTATAGAATGTTAGCGATATTACCCAATTTTTTCATCCATATAGAATTTTTCCATTGACAAGACAAGACAAGACTTTATTCAATGCTCAGACACATTCAGTGTAACATGAGGTACATGATTAAACAAAGTTTACAAATGACGAAATGAACAGGTATACAAAAAAAAAATGCATAACAAAAAAATAGTCAGAGTAGAAATTACAAATATAATGAAGAGTTATTTCAAAAGATTTGATACATGTTTTATAAACCATGATACTCTTTTCAAAAGTGAACAGTTGCATAAAGAAAACATTTTTTCCATTTTGTGTACTGTCGGATTGTTGACATAATAAGAAGGAATATATTTACTTCTAATTGTTAGAATATTTTCATTTTGGCAGTTGAACAGAATGTGGAACTCATCCCCGATGGCTTCTCTGCAAAAATTGCAAAGCCTTTCTTCTTTGGGAATATTATTCCACCTACCAGTTTCAATTGGAAGCTTTGTGTTTGACAATCTAAATTTAGAAATATACTGCCTCTCATTTACTGGAAGTCTAGTAAGATATGCTTCCATTGCAAAATCATTTTTGATAATTTTATAAAAACTTCTAGATGAATTTTCTAAGTCAGAAAACCAACTTTGAATAAACTGATCACACAAATTCTGTCTAATAACAGTTTTTATATATATATTCGGCATAGGAATTTGAGAATCAAAAATGAAACTTAAACGTACATCATTAAAAATATCTTTAACAAATGAGACCCATTTGTATTGTTTTACATAATGAATATGCAAATGGTACAATAAATCATACATTTTTCTGCTCAGTTTATTTTCATTGCATATCAATCTATTCCAGTAGGAGATAACCCGAGTCTTCACTTTTACAGAGAGTGGAAATTGCCCAAGTTCTCCATAAACCATGTAACTCGGTGTTGTCATTCTAACATTTAATATCTTTTTACAAAATTGAAGGTGCATCTTTTCGATACATGATACATTTTCAAATCCCCATACCTCTGACCCATATAAAAGTATAGGTTCGACGAGACTATCAAAAAGTTTCAGTTGTAAGTCTACTGGAATAAGTTGGTTTTTTATGCGTTTATAAACAGCAAAAAGAGCCCTTCTGGCTTGTTGAATCAATTTAGATTTTGCTAATACAAATGACCCATTATAATTAAAATATAGACCTAAATATGAGTAACTGTCAACAATTTCAATAATATTATTATTAATAGTAAAATTCGGTGGATTTTTTATTTTTCGCTTGCTAAATATAACAACTTTTGATTTTGAACAATTAACAGATAACTTCCACAAATCACAATAGTTACTAAATATATCTAAGTTATTTTGAAGTGCCTCTGCACTTTCAGCTAATAACACAGTATCATCGGCATAGAGAAAAACAAATAATTGTAAGTATATATCTAAATTTTCTAAACACTTATCTCTCAGAATTTCCAGTGGTATTCCCCCTAAGGTAGTCAAAAATTCCTCTAGATCATTGAGAAAAATGGCAAAAAGAAAGGGTGACAAGTTCTCCCCCTGTCTTACCCCGGTTAGACACGGAAAGAAGTCAGAGTGTTGTTTCTGACTTCTAACACAGGATTTAATATTACTATACATACTATAGATAACATCGAAACATTTCCCTCGTATCCCATATTTCTGTAGCTTTTGCCACAATCCTAACCGCCAAACAGTATCAAATGCTTTTCTAAAATCAATAAATGAACAGAATAGCTTTTTACCAAAGGAGAAATATAATGAAATAAGAGCATGTAGTGAAAAAATGTTGTCAATGGTTGAATAACCCTTGCGAAAACCCGTTTGACTCTCTGTAACTATTTCGAATTCGTTTGCAAAAACAGTGAGTCTGCTGTTGATAATTGCTGTAAAAAGCTTTCCCAGACAGCTAACTAGAGTAATAGCCCTATAATTATCTGGATCCTTTGGATCCCCCTTATTTTTATAAATCGGCTGGATGATACCAAGCGACCAACTCTCTGGTATAACACTGCTATTAAAAACAACATTAAACAGATTACAATATATACCTATAAGCCGTGGATCATTTACCTTAAGGTATTCATTAATTATATTATCATAACCACAAGCTTTATTATTTTTTAAGAGCTTAATATGGTCTTCAACCTCTTTTGGGGTTATCTCCGAATTAAGAATAAAATCGCATACAGGGTCTATATCTAAACGGTTAAAATCAAAGGCAACATCAGCATCATTCTGGTCGTCATTGTTCAATCTCTTAAAATATTCGTAGAACACATTCAGGTCAACATCAGGTTCTTTTCTGTTGTGTCCCGAGAATTTATTTAAGATATTCCACAATGACTTTGGATCACTTCTAGAGACCCGGCGGAGGTCATCTTCGCATTTTTTCTGATATTGTAAATAGCTTGCATTGATTTCTTTTTTATAGTTTTTAGCCTTTTCCTTCAGAAGTTGCCTGTTTTGGTCATTCTTAACAGTTTGAAACTGCTTTCTTATTTTATTAAATTCTTTCCTTTTAGTTTCACAACCCTTTGTAAACCAAGGTTTGGCACTTTGATCACCTTTGAAATCTTTATTTCTTCTGTGACCAAAAGCCGAACCTGCCGAGATCACAAATAGTTCCGAAATATTTTTGACTAAGTCATCAATTTCTGTCCTAGTTACATTTTCTAGGTGGCTAAGTCGGTCAACAGCTAATTCAATCTGGCGTATCTGATCACCATTTTCATTCAACAAAATGTGAGAAAAGTCTTCACACTTGGACGCCTTCCACTTGATCGGCGGGTTTGATTCATCAGAATGTGAAGCCTCGTGGCTAACGGTACATGTAAATAGGTCAATATCCGTATTTAGTACAAAATGTATTCTATTGTGTACGTCTGATATAAGTGGATTAAAATCGCAAATTTCGAATTCGGAGATAACCGGGAAAAGATGCGAAGAAACCAAAAGGTAATCTATAAGACTATTTTCATTACATGTAATTTTACCAATACCACAGTCAATACCAATTCTAGAGTTTGCTATGTAAATATTACAATTTTGACAAAGTTCTATAAGCTTGTGTCCATATTTATTTGGACGATTTTTATCTTGAGTATGACGCTTTAAAGGTATGCCATACTTTAATAAGTTTTCGTAATCATACAGATCTTCTAAAAAATCCTTTTCATCAGAAAAATTCAAAATATTCAACAGATCTTCATCAGGTTCAATAAAATCATCCAAATTGGATGTTTTTGAATTGAAATCTCCCACAAGGGCATAATGATTAAGATTTTTTGACATAAGAATGAGTTCATCTTCTATTTCATTGAACACCTCTACAGACGAATAAATTGATTGTTCTGGTGGTACATACACACACCCAATTAACATTTTATCATTAAGTATACCAGTTATCTCTTTAGACAAATACACCCATTGAACAAATTCACTCTTGTTTTCACAAAATGTAAGGTATTTTTCTATTCTCTTATTAAAAATTATAGCAATCCCACCAGATTTTCGCTTACATTTTTTTCTATTGTTTACTACATATGAAAAATCATTTGGTAAATCAAGTACATCAAAATCATCAAGTTTGGTTTCACATAAAAATGTAATATCATAATTTTTTATAATGTCTACAAAATCTGGGAAACGAAGTTTATTTTTAAGTCCACAACAGTTCAGAAAAGTACATTTTATTTTATTATTGAGATTAAATTGGTCTGATGCATTGTCCTAGGCTTGTGCTGGTCCCGGGTCATCGATTCGTTTCGGGTTCGTCTGGTCGTCATCTCGATCTGTGCCCATGCCGTCCCTCAAGTTAAACCATTCATGTCTGTCGTCGTCACGCCTGTTAAATCCACCTCCTCGACGATTCCAGTCTTGAAGATTTGGCGGTGGGTTTCCATCTGGGTAGTATACACCATCAACATAGAGCTTATCGACAACTAGTTTTGTCCTATGTTTTTTTCTTTTGTATTCCTTTAACTTCGGAATTAGTTCTTTCCTGCGGTCTGCAACCTCTCGAGGATATTGCTGGTAGACCTTGTATGATTTTCCACGAAGATTTTCCGGTACAGCCCTAATGACCATATCATGGTCCGAATAGCGAACAAATCTTACTACCAATAATTGCTCGGTGTTCAGTTTCTGGTGATTTACGTAGACGATGAACGTTTTGAAAGCTTATTTCTGTGTCAATTTTGAGTTCAGTTTTAATGAAGTCTTTCAAAATAATTTCCGTATTTTCGCCCTCATTTTCTGGGATTCCTTCGAAAATCAAATTGTACTTCATAGAGTGGGTACGCAGTCGCAGCAACTCCTCTTTAAGATGTTCATTTTCTCGCAAGAGATACCCTCTGTCGTTGTCAATTTCATTCATTTGCCTTTGTATATCATTATGATGATTTTCTTCCCTTTTCAATGTATTTTCGTGTTCATTTATTTTAGTTTTGATTCCTTGAATTTCATCTTTAATACCACAAAGACCATTTTCGAGCGAGGATAATCTTAAGTCAATGTTTTCCAGGATTTGTAGTTTTGATAGTTGTTGAGCCGTCTGCATTTGGAAGTTGTCAAATCTTTGATTTAATATATTTAGAGTAGAAAACAACATATTCATAGCAACAGACAAAAAACAAAAAAACGTTGCGTTATTGAAAACGAGTTTGGAAAATCTCGTGTGATTCAAATTTGCTCGTGTTATGTTTTTAATAAAAAAATCTATATTTTTATTATTGTCTGCCAAGAAGAAATAAAGTAGAGCAAAAATATATTTGTAATGAACGCTCCAAACTAACACATGGAAAGTAAGACACAGTAATTACTTATTATTTAATATGATTTATATGAACAAGTTAAAGGTTTTCTTTTGAAATGTTCTCCGCGGAAGCCCATATGACGGGACATTCCGGACATCCTCTGCTGAAGCCCCGGCCGCGGGTCTTATTGGGGAAAACAGGCTTCTTCCGACGAAGCCCGGAAACGGGACCTATCTGGGAAATTAAGTATAAATATTAAACCATGCGTAAATCAGCATGATTTCCATATCCACACGCACTGGTGAATGACACATGAGCGTTGAAGACTGTAGTCTACCAGAATCAGTTGTCCAAGGTAATAACGTTTTCAAGAGGGGGGTCTGGTGAGTTTTAAAAGTTTAGACATCGTGAAATATGAAGGCAGGACCTAACTTGACTTGAAATTAAAAGACAGGACCTAACTTGACTTGAAATTAAAAGACAGGACCTAACTTTACTTGAAATTAAAAGACAGGACCTAACTTGACTTGAAATTAAAAGACAGGATGAACTTGACTTGAAATAATAAGACAGGGTGAAGTCTTTGGCTGTAAAATTAAATGTTACTTTACTTTTTATTTTAGGTTGTGCAAACAAGTTCTCATATAAACAAATAAATAAAGCATCATGTTCTGACCCAGAACTTAAAAAAACAGCATTGAACAATAGCCTCCAATTAACAATAAAATGTTTGTTCCCTTAGTACATGTAGTACGGCCAAGAGTTTAAACTCCCCGGTCAGACCTGATTTTGTTATATTTTCTGTGTTCCACATGTTAAACCTAAGAAATAGCCAATACTATTGCACTGAATGAAGACAAAACACCTGTTTTCGTTAAAATACGTACATCGTCCAGGAATGATTTCAGTAATCATATACCCATAGACATTAATACTTGAACATTTTGGATATTGAATTTTAAAAAAGTTTATGTTTCAAAATAAAAATCTTTCATACCTTTTTCAGTAAATTAGAAAAACAGCTGCTTCCTTTCCCCTTAATAAACGATCATGTCATGTGGCCAATTTTGGCACTGTCACGTGACCTTTTTTACTAACATTCGCACTAAATTTAGTACCTACCCCTGACCTCTTAAAGAAAATATTAAAAATTAAAAGATCCTATTTAAATTTTCTTTTTATTATTTAAAGAATAACTATATATCATTTGCAAAAAAAACATTTCTTTTCAATTTTTTTTCAACAAATACAGAGCACCAGAGTAAACTGCCTTGTATTGATCTATTTGATGAGAACAGGTCTTAGCTTGTTAGGCAAAGTTTTGTTATTCTTTTAATTGATTATAATAGCTGAATAGATCGTTAGCAACACGGCAAGTGTGTAACAACAAACAGAAAAACCTTCCATAGCATCTGAGTTCACACTCGTTGCGACATAAGATCGCATTGGTGATGGCTATTTAGTTTTTTTTGTGGTTTTTTATGTTGTCTGTTTCTTCGTGCTGTTTTATGTCGTGTTCACTTGCTTTGTTTTAACCCTTTGGTTACTTTCTGCTTCTTTCAATATTCTTAGTTCCATGTTTTATATTTTTTCCGTATTCTATACATGTTGTACAAAAACAAATACTTGTAGTTGAATAAGCTTATATACAATTTTGCACATAAGAAAGACACGGTCTCAAGTGTTTGAAAAGAAAATAGAATTTTGCCATCAGACAATGAGAAATACTTTTTCCGTTTTCTATACATGTTGTACAAAAACAAATACTTGTAGTTGAATAAGCTTATATGCAATTTTGCACATAAGAAAGACACACGTTCTCAAGTGTTTGAAAAGAAAATAGAATTTTGCCATCAGACAATGAGAAATACTTCTGGTTTACAGACCCCAGACAAAGAGTACGAGCTGCAAAATCAGAAGGTTTGTTTTTATTTGGAGAAATGTTAAGTATTTTCCCTATATTTATCTTTTTGATGCTTTAATTTCGCTGTTACAAATGCAATATTTCTGTTTAATCTAGACAATCACAGCGGTTACTGGGCTCGCTATTCGACATTAATTCTATTAAATTCAAACTTTTTTTTTCATAAAACTTATGCCTTCATCCCCCTATCCCCGGTCCTGGGTGTTGCCTATGCGATACATTCTTCGTTCACTTATTTGTCCTATTAATTGATTCAGAGAAAGCGAACTAACGCTTCTTTTCGGAAGAAGTGTACCTATTTCTTATGCATTTGGTTACTTCATTTGCCTTTACTATTATAGGTCTTATTAGAAGAAAATCCATCATGCTTGTACGACAACGGAATAATAATCACTGTCATTCCTGTATTGTTCTAATGAACTTCTATATACCGTTTTGTATTCCATTTTCGTTTACTTGCCATTCATATATTGAATGATCTTTTTCTTACACTTGAGATTCGGTAAGGACAGAAGATGAATACTTTTTTGTTGTCCAAAAGAATGGGTCCACAAGGGGCATGTGACAGTACATATAATGAGGGCACGATGAATAAAAAAATTAAAGCTTGAACAAAATCTAAATTCTTAATACATAAGTATATATCTATAGTTGTGATAAGTTTAATTAATGTGTATAGGGTTCGGTACAATCATGGCTAGAAAAAAACATACTAGTTACGTTAGAATGTGTAGAGTTTGTTCTATATAGAGTTGTGAAATAGATTACAAATCAGGCTATGCCATCCTTATACATAAGCAGACGGACTAGATATTCATGTGACCTGTCTACAGGAAGTACCAAGAGTTGATGCTTTATTGCACTCTGCTCTTTGCCTAGAGGTGATAATAAGAAGTTTATGTACATGTAACAGGCTACAAGACTTTGTGGCCAGTACGTGTTTGTATTACGATTAAGTTGACAGCTATACTTTTGAATGACAGTTGCCATCAGAAAAGAAGACTTAGGAGGTGGAAGACATTAAGAGAGAAAGCAACGCAAATAATGTTGGTCAGCGGCAACTACCAATCTACAATGGAAAATAGTTATCAACCTTCAATGTGACCTTAAGTTAATCAACAACCTTCAATGTGACCCGAAGTTAGTCAGTAACCTTTAATGTGATCTGAAGTTAGTCAGCGGCTTTCAATACGACCTGAAGTTAGCCAGCAACTTTTAATGTGACCTTAAGTTAATCAGCAACCTTCAATTTGATCTGAAGTTAGTCAGCAACCTTCAATGTGACCTGAAGTTAGTCAGCAACCTTCAATGTGACCTGAAGTTAGTCAACAACCTTCAATGTGACCTGAAGTTAGTCAGCAACCTACAATGTGACCTTAAGTTAATCAGCAACCTTCAATTTGATCTGAAGTTTGTCAGCAACCTTCAATTTGATCTGAAGTTAGTCAGCAACCTTCAATGTGACCTGAAGTTAGTCAGCAATCTTCAATGTGACCTGAAGTTAGTCAGCAACCTTCAATGTGACCTGAAGTTAGTCAGCAACCTTCAATGTTACCTGAAGTTAGTCAGCAGCCTTCAATGTGACCAGTGGTTGCTGATGGGGCTCACCGTCCTTCAGCTGACCTTAAATTAAATAGAATAAATAAAAAAAATATTCTGGTGTAGACAATCACTTTACTCCAGTCTTGCGACACATTTTACACTTAAGATGTTTTTGGTGAAACCACCATCAATTTTAAGGGGAACGGAATGTGGAAAAGAAGGAGTTTAGGGGTTGGAGAAAGGGGTATGGAAGGTTGAAGACACGGGAATGGGTGTTGGGAGAGAAGGGGTGGAAAGTATGATATGGTATACTCCTTGACTAACCATTCAATTCATGTCACATTTTGAAAATCATGTTATATATTTTGTATTCAATCGGTTCGTCTAGTTTCCATTCATAGTATCCTTCCTACACTTTTACTTCATTGGTAGTCAGACGATGTTTTAATACATTGAAGAAATCCATCATGTTCGCACGAGGACAGAATTATATAATAACGTTTGACATTGATACATGTATATACAATTAAAAATATTTGCTGGCTTGACATTTTAAAAAACAGATGGGTTACTGCTTAGAGATCATTTGCAATTGATGGTCTCTTCTGGTTGTGCATTCGTTATACTGTTTAATTGATTTGTTTTAAAGAGGGGTCCGATGCTGTATATACAATTAAACATACTTGCTTGCTTGGCATTTTTCAATATAAGCTGTCTCCCTGTATAGAGATCAACCAATGGTCTATTCTCGTTGTGCACTCCAACATTTCATGTTCAAAAGGGGGGAATCCGATCGAAAAATATACCGGCTATATTTGATTCTGCACTCTTCCTTTCATTTGCCTTTTTGATTCATTTACTTTATGATTTTCCTATAAAAAAAAATCCCACAATTTATAATTGTGGTGTCATGTTTCGTTGTATTTTCACTCTAAAGATAGTAAAGACTCTCATTCGATGGTCTATTTTGGTTGTGCTTTCGAGAATTTCTTAATTGATTGTAAAAAAAGGGGGGGTCCGATCGAACAATATTCTGGCTATATTTGATTTTTCATTAAATTTTTAACACTTTTTTTTATTTATTTATTTTATTATTTCTTCACACATCTATTCCCTTAAATTTTTAATTATGGTGTCACATTTCGTAGTTTTATCATAAATATAGTTTCGACCTTCAATTCTATCTATACATTTTTCATATTTGAAAAGTGTAGTTCGTTTTTGACGAACCTATTTAAGGATTTTTTCGTATAAAGAAAACGATATTTTACAGAAATTTAGAGCAAATTAGAATCTAAGGAATTTGGTTTTTTTTTAATTATCCTTTTTAGCTCAGGTGAGCTATTGTCATCACTTGGCGTCGGTCGTCCGTCCGTAAACTTTTTAAAACGTTAACTCCTCTGACACCATAAGTCCAATTGAAACCAAACTTGGTATGGTTGTTCATTAGCATTCGGTGCTTAGAACTGTTGTGGGGATTTTTGATTCGTCGTAAAACATGGCCGCTGAGGCTAAAAATAGAACATAGGGGTAAAATGCAGTGTTTTGCAAATAACGGCTACAGATATCAAAATTCTGGCCAGGATAAAAGTGATGAGCACCTCAAGAGCTATCTACCCTGAAATTTTTAAGAAAATCCAACAACCCATGTAGGAGTTATTGCCCTTTTTGTGGAATTTTGGCAAATTTTGCACCTGTTTAGCTCAATATCTTGACAACTATACAAGATATTTGAGAAATTTAAATTGCATATTGTAAAGCACATCAAGATCTACAAAATATGTAATAGGGTCAATGTTGTAGAACCTTTCCTTTTAGGAGTTATTGCCCTTAGAACGTCAAAATTGAGCATTTTAACAGCATTTCCTCATTACATTGAAAACGTTAACTCCTCTGACACTTCAAGTCCAATTGGAACCAAACTTAGTATAGTTGTTTATTAGCATTAGGTGTATAGAACTTATGTGGGGATTTTTGATTGGTCGTAAAACATGGCCGCTGTGGCTAAAGATAGAACATAGGGGTAAATGGCAGGTTTTTGCAAATAACTCAAAAACAGTGACAGATTTTAAAATTTTGATTGGGAACAAAAGTTATCAGCACCTGAAGATCTACCAGCTCTAAAATTTTGAAGAAAATCCAACGACCCATGTAGGAGTTATTGTTCTTTTTGTGGATTTTTGACAAATTTTGCACCTGTTTAGCTCAATGTTTTGAAAACTATACAAAATATTTGAAAAATTTAAATTGCATATTGTTAAGCACATCAAGATCTACAAAATATGTAATAGGGTCAACGCTGTAGGACCTTTTCTTTGAGGAGTTATTGCCCTTAGAACGTCAAAATTAAGCATTTCCTCATTACATTGAAAATGTTAACTCCTCTGACACTTAAAGTCAAATTGAAACCAAACTTGGTATTGTTGTTTATTAGCATTAGGTGTATAGAACTGATGTGGGGATTTTTGATTGGTTGTAAAACATGGCCGCTGTGGCTAAAAATAGAACATTGGGTTAAACTGCATTTTTTTGCTAATAACTCAAAAAGGGTGACAGATTTTTGAATTTTAATTGAGATAAAAGTGATCCACCATATTGTCAGATGACCCCCTTATTAAACTTATAACCCTTTCAATGTCAAATAGATTTTGCCTTATAGCCTTTACTTCAGGCACATATGTCAGGTGAGCGGTTCAGGCTCCTGGGAGCCTCTTGTTATGCATTTACCTTGTATTGCATATATTGCACTTAATATTGGTACTGTTTATATCGATTGACTAACATTTTTGACGGACTTATTTAAGATTTGATTTTATGTGAAATCCTTACATTTTTTTCCAGAAAATTAAAGCAATTTTGAAACAAAGATAATTGTGTTTGACCCCCCCCCCTTATTGTGCATTTACTACTGTGTTTTTCGTTCGTTGCACTTTATCATCGTAATTGCTTGGTAATTGTATTCACACTGTCCTACATTTTAACTTGTATGGCTTCAACATAAATATAGTGCTGAAATGTCTGTATTTTTCTGATTTTTGTGGAAGCCTTATACGTATCTGATAATTATTGATGTATATATCACACTTAACAGTCTTCATGCTAAAGAATGTCTCTTGTATAATAAGGATATCGAAGCTGGCTAAGTGGGGAGCTCTGCATGTTGTCTGGAAGAGTTAAAGTCGTAAAGAAGCAGAAAGGTACATACGTACATGTACCAATAGGGCATTCGAAAGAAGCAGAGGTACTAATGGGACATTCGAGAGAAGCAGAGGTACCAATGGGACATTCGAAAGAAGCAGAGGTACTAATGGGACATTCGAAAGAAGCAGAGGTACCAATGGGACATTCGAAAGAAGCAGAGGTACCAATGGGACATTCGAAAGAAGCAGAGGTACTAATGGGACATTCGAAAGAAGCAGAGGTACCAATGGGCATTCGAAAGAAGCAGAGGTACTAATGGGACATTCGAAAGAATCAGGGGTACTAATGGGATATTCGAAAGAATCAGGGATACTAATGGGATATTCGAAAGAATCAGAGGTACTAATGGGATATTCGAAAGAAGCAGAGGTACTAATGGGACATTCGAAAGAAGCAGAGGTACTAATGGGACATTCGATAGAAGCAGAGGTACTAATGGGACATTCGATAGAAGCAGAGGTACCAATGGGCATTCGGAAGTCCAAAAGGGCTGAGACAAAACCAGTAAATAACAAAAAGAACAACACAAAGAAACAGATAACATAAAATTCCAACCTGTTTTAATTTCTTTGTATCTCTTCAACTGGACGAGACTTTTTAAACGACTCGCCCAAACCACCATTACATGAAATATTGTTAAAATTGAATAGTTCTCTCGCGCTTACCAGTTGTGTTTGTATGTTTTTTTTTTGGCTACTGAAGGGCTTTATTATCGGAGAAAACAGCGTCACAAAGAGGGCATTCCAATGTCAAAAGACCGAAAGGGCAAAGAAAAAAAACAGTTAACATGAACGAGAACAGCACGATGAAACAGACAACACAAATACACAAAAATACAAAAATAAAAGAATAGCATTCAACAACGCGAACGCAAGTCGAAAAGTAAAATCAGGTGCTCCGGAAGAGTATGCAGTTCTTGTTTGCTAATAGCACACATGTTGCACCGCTAATGGCCAATGGTTTATAACGTGTCTAATCCGCTAGAGAAAGACAAACAAATCAAATCTAAAAATGTGACAGTTTGATGTATCAAAGTCATTTAGAGAGAAAAAAAAATTGCTATTTCGTTTCTTCTTTTTAATTAAAACAGAAAGATGGTCAATACGTGCGTGAAAATATATATGGTACACAAACTGTGATCTGGGTTTCCGCGTTGTTAGGATACACAAACAATTGAAACTGTGATCTGGGTTTTCGCGTTGTCAGGATTGGTATTTGACAATTTTCTGTATTTTGAAGAGAGTTGACAACTAGCTTATTAAAGAGACAATAACTTAAGATAAAATTAAGACTTGTAAAAACTTAATAGCTTTTTTCTGATGAAATGCCTGTACCAAGTCAGGGCCATTGCGATCTTCAATTTTTCCGTTATGTCTTCCTTGTTTTGTCTCGTCTAATGGAGATTTGAGATTGATTCTCCAAGTTCGGAAATTTTGTTATTACCCTTTTTTACAGATATGTGCCAAAAGTATTCGGTCACTAAATTTTATGATTTTTTTCCAAAAATTATTCTGAAGCCAATTTTCGGTCATTTTTTATGAATCATGTTTGCACCATTACTTAGGTAAATATTGGAAGTTTAGTGGCATAATTTTTAAAAGATTTTCTGTGAATGGATATATAATAAATAAGAAAATTTTCTGTTAACAAAATTAATGACATTAATATTTAAGAAGCAAAGGTGTACCAAAGGGGTTATCAGTATCATAAAACCGTAAAGACAAAGACAAAACCGGCAGACAAAAAATCATCACAACAAAACAAACCACATAACAACATAAAACACACACAAACATAACAACAAAACCGCATTCAGCAACGCGAACTCAAGTCGAAACGAGAGTGAACTCAGGTGCTCCGGTACTTATGTTTCTATGGAAATTTGTTTTTGATAAAAACTGTATTCAAATTTAAATTAAGACAATTAGAAATTGCTACCATAGATCTAGAACAAAAGACAGATATGAAATTAAAATATTTCTGAATATTTTGGTGAACATTTTCAAAATCGGTTTTGAAATGACCTCAGAATTTTTATTTCTTAATTTTTCAATTTAACATAGAAACTAATGGGAATATTTGAAGTGACCAATTCCTTTTTGCTGTTATTAACAAGAATATGTCCGTCTCGCATGTCTTTTTTCTAAAATCACTGAACCAGAGGCACTTTTTCATGATTTTTGCATGCTCATAACCTGGGACATTTATGTGTATAGGGTTTTAAGGGAGTACGAGCCTGAGATTTTTTGTAATTAAAAGTTATTTAAAATAGAAAATTTGGAAAGAATAGCTCAAAAAGCTAGACATTTTAAAAAAATGTTTTCAAAACCTTGGAGCCGTTTTTAAGATTACAAAAAACCCGAAAAATATGGCGGGAAAAATTCTTCTCTGGGTTTTTCATAGGAAATACATTGAAAATTCTTTTTCTGTTTTAACATAGAAATTATAATTAGAATTGGTAGAAAAATTCAAAAGGAGTTTATAAGGACCTTCTCTAATTAGTAATGAACAAATATTAGGAAACCATGTTAGAAATTTTTAATGCATTTGAATGGATAAAAGCCGAGAATTCCGAAAATCTTCAATTTCTGAGGCTCGTACTCCCTTAAGGAACAACCAGTCGATAGAAGTTATCAAAAATATATCTATAAATCAGTTACTATGAGTTAGTTAGTTATTGCTTTACTTCAATGCATCGCGATTTCGGCGTTTCCAGGGGATAAACATGAAAGGGTGATACAATAGAGGGGCTCCCGCAGGGTACCCCCTCAGGTCGCAAGGTCGGTTTTAAAAGGGTCCTGAGGTCGCAAGGTCGCTTTTAAAAGGCATATTTTGGCGGAGGTCGCAGGTCGTTTTTTGGCATAGGTCGATTTTATGAAGTGTAGGTCGGAAGTCGCCCTTAAAAAGCCCTCAGGTCGCAGGTCGTTTTTAACGGCCCTGCGGGAGCCACAATAGACACGAAATGATGATGAAGTGGGAGAAAGAGGACACCAGGCCAAGCAGGGAGGAGAAGTTTGATTGGCCACTGGAAAAAGGAGTGATGGGTAGGGATCCTACGGGTCCTACTCTTACCGAGACTTGCAGGCAGTAAGGAACGTGACATTTTCCCTGACACGGTGAACCACTATGGTTTGTGGTCATGTTTTTCCCGGCATTCATTTTGACTGGGCTGCCGCCTATTCAACCACCTTAGGTACACATTTCAGCCACTTTGTGGGTATGTGTTCAGAATATTTTCATCTTTGGGAAGCATTTATGTAATTTTTACGAGGGGCTATGGATATTTTTTTATCCTGCCTATTTATTTTTGAATAAAACAGAGCCTGGATATTCATTTGTAAAAGTACCACAACTTTTTAGCCAAAAACCTGCCCCCTTTTTATTTCACAGTACTGTTCTGCCTTTTTATTTCCGGATTTTTGGTATTCTGTCTTTTTTTAATTTTGCCCTCACCCCCTTCCCCAAAAAATCAAATTGTCGCTCCTTGATGGTTTATTAGTATAAATACTTTTTTATAAATAAAAAAAGCAACAAAAAACTGATCAATACTGTTAATATTATACGACAATGTTTTTGTCTAAGTTTTATTGACTGTGTGACCAGTATTTCTACGGTCCACCACCCCCCAACAACAGTCTAAAGCTAACCTTGTCAGGGTTAATTAGATCAAACGCAGCGACAGCAAAGTGACAAGTTCACCCAGTACAGTGGGCGTGTCCTTTTCACTTCGGTAAAGTGTCCATTGTAGAATTAACAACAAAACCAGAATTTGGCGCGAACTTTTTTCTCGATGGTAAATAAAATCGTATACATGTAATTGGTTTTTCTATTCTTGAACGACTTGAAATAGGCGTTCACTGTGAAGTGTTTAAATAACTGTTTGGCTTTAATATTACACGGTGAATAGAGTCTTAATTGAAAATTTTCTAAATGAAGTAAAAATTGACAAAATTTCTCATTAGTAAGTCGTTTGAATCTATTGAAAATATCAATAATGGAGATTATATAGTGTCAAAACCGTGAATGAATATTTGATCTTTTTTATTTGAAGGATTAGATTTGATAGTGTATTAAGATGTTGTTCAAATCAGGCTCGCTGAGAACAGAGATTTCAAGGTAAGTTTAAAATATATATATTCTTATGACCATTTGCTTTCATTGTGGATATGGTAAAAAAAGTAAAATGTAAAAAAAATCAGGAAATAAAAAGAAAGGACAGTTCTTGGAACTTGAAACAAGTCAGCATGGTGTATTTGGCTGTAAAATTAATACAAAATTTAAAAATAAAATAAAAATCACGCTTTAACGCACAATAAAATCCAACAGGCTTTGATTTTAGTAAAAATAAAAATGCAGGATGGAAAAATATTGAATGGTTGATCTCTAAATTCTCTGTTATGTCAACAACAAAAAGCGACATATCGTTCCGAGTATTCGACGTCATGCGCTGTCCTTCGTCCTGTGGCACAATAAAACTCTTGGCTTGTAGCATCATCCTATGGTGCTAATTGTAAAGCAATTTGATGTTACTGTAGGTGTAAAGCAATTTCATGCTAATCAAGGTGTAAAGCTTTTTTATGCCCATAGCTGCCTATAAAATCACCAACCGAAATAGTGTTTAAGCACCTTTCCTGCGCGTTACAAAAGCCCTCCAGTCAGTTTTCATGGCTGGTAAGTACTACATTCACGTAACTACATGGAGCAGACTGAATATTTGGCATGAAGTGTTTAGACATTATAAGTGTAAAGTGACTATAAATGTCCTCTCTTCCTAAATCGAGTCCAAGTAAACCATGTAATATAAAAATCGAACTTCTGCTGAGATTCCTTCTTTAAATTTCTTTATATTTTGCGCCTTTGGAAACCGAAATCGGTATACTGATTTGATAGTTCGATTTTAACAATGTTGTTTGTTTTGTTTTGTTTATTACTTGGATTCGCCCCTAAATTTGCGTAGCGAAGCGCTGTGTGGTTTTGTTGTTTCCAAATAAACACATCGAACACGATCTTTTTTCTTGTGGTTTTAATTTACGCAAACTTTAATATTGAAACAAACTCTATACATGTACAGTAATGTGTATTGTTGCATGAAAATTAACATGCACGTTATGTATTATAAGGTATAATGTAGAAACGAACATTTTACATATTAAGTTTTACATGTAACTTATGATTAATTATCGTGGACGATATGTTTATAGTACATTAATGAATTACTAACAAGGGATATATACTTAACATGTCATACTGTTATGGAAACATGCGGTGTTAAGATAATACAATATTCATCTGACTGAACATCTCAAATGTGGTCATCTAAGGATACATGCGATGTTCAGATAAGCCAAGTCTTGAATAAACACATCAAATATGGTCATTTAACGGGAACACGCGGTGTTAAGATAAGCTAAGTAGAGATCTGACTTAACATCTCAAATATGGTCATTTAACGGGAACATGCGGTGTTAAGATAAGCTAAGTAGAGATCTAACTGAACATCTCAAATTTGGTCATCTAAGGAAACAAACATGTGGTGTTTAGATAAGCTAAGGTGAGGCCCGACTGAACACCTCAAATTTTGTCATCTAGGGAAACATGCGGTGTTAAGATAGGCCAAGTAAGGACTTGACATGTGGTCATTTAACGGGAACATGCGGTGCCGGTTAAGATAAGCTTAGGTGAGGCCCGACTGAACACCTCAGATTTTTTTTATCTAGGGAAACATGCAGTGTTAAGATAGGCCAAGTAAGGACTTGATTAAACATCTCAAATGTGGTCATTTAACGGGAACATGCGGTGTTAAGATAGGCCAAGTAAGGACTTGATTAAACATCTCAAATGTGGTCATTTAACGGGAACATGCGGTGTTAAGATAGGCCAAGTAAGGACTTGACTAAACATCTCAAATGTGGTCATTTAACGGGAACATTCGGTGTTAAGATAGGCCAAGTAAGGACTTGACTAAACATCTCAAATGTGGTCATTTAACGGGAACATTCGGTGTTAAGATAGGCCAAGTAAGGACTTGACTAAACATCTCAAATGTGGTCATTTAACGGGAACATTCGGTGTTAAGATAGGCCAAGTAAGGACTTGACTAAACATCTCAAATGTGGTCATTTAACGGGAACATGCGGTGTTAAGATAAGCTAAGTAGAGATCTGACTTAACATCTCAAATGTGGTCATTTAACGGGAATATGCGGTGTTAAGATACGCTAAGGTGATGCCCGACTGAACATCTCAAATGTGGTCATCTGCAGAAACTACGTAGGGTTAAGATAAGCCAGATACAGTAGAGACCTGACTGAACATCTCAAATTTTGTCATTTAAGGAAACACGCAGTGTTATTATTAGTTAAGTTCGGTAGAAATATGTCCTAAGATATCTAGTCATAACGTTACTTAGGGAAGTAATGTACAGCATAGGCTTGCGTCTACCTACATGTATAAAACATTAGTTTCGGAGAGGTTCAACCCGAATAAGCCTGTATCTGCACCTATTTTTTCATGTGCGTTAAAGATGACATAAAATAAGATCGTCACTCAAACCTGGCCTATATATCCATTATGGCATAGTTTTTACATGCTAGTATGTCCTCGACAAAGTACTGTATGGAAGCACGTGTTTAATATTGAAGGTTTCAACAAACTAAACGACGGCCACCAACCATCTTTTTAACGTATACTTAAATCTTTTCTCTTTTTTGACATTAAAGGTTAGGTTTTAGACATATCTCTAAAATTAATCAAAATCTGATTGCGATCTTTTAAATGATCGGAAACATTTGATTAACAGAACCGATTTTTATGATTAAATGATATATTTTGAATACTAGTATATATAAGAAGTAATCATGGCCTGTGGTGCATCCAGAAATTTTCAAACGGGATCGAGTGCGAGCAATTAAAAAAGATCTTCCTGGTCCTCTTGTTTCATACAGTTTCTAACCAAATTTCTCTGCCAAAACGGGAGGGCGCGCCTTTGGTGGCATCGAAAAAGACATGAAAGAAGATGAAAATGCATTATTTTCCTCATTGGAACCAATTAAATGACCTGTGAAGACCAGAGCGTTGCATACTCTCGAGTCAGTTTTCATCACTTGTAAACCTTTCTTCAGTTTTTTCGAAGATGTCGTTGTCGAAGCTGCATGTTCATGATGTGGATATGGCATTGAACTCACACCAGTGTCGGGTTGGACCTGTCTCAAGACTTTGTAGATGTAAATTCCGTTGGATTCCTTCCTCCTCTTCTTCCTTTTCTTGTCTCCGCTCGTACTCTAAATAGCTGAAATAAGGGGAGGTTAAAACTAGATTGATCTGTAATGTTGCCCATTAACCTTGGTCGTTAATCATATATTTCACGTGTAGTTAAATCTTTTCTCCTTTTTGACATATCTCCCTTATTAATCAAATTTTGATTTCGATCTTTAAATGGTTTGGAAATGTTCGTTACAAAAGAACGATTTGTATCGAAAAATGATATATATCTTTTGAATATATAATAAGTAAGCATGGCATTTGATAAATGACCCTAAAAATGTGGAAGCCATAATGTACTTGAAGAGAAATCGTGATTTTTGTAAAGGTGTTGGTTTGTCACATTGCATATGTGAAAATTTTACCGATTCAATAAAAATATTTGGTGAAATCTTTCATTTTCCATATATATATTATTATAATGATTATAAACATGTAGCTTGGCATTTTCTTAAAAATGGCATTTAAACGGTTACCCTGAAAATGTGTACGATATAAACAGCATAGCCTTTGACCCCCATGTGTATAACCAAATCGTTTATCTATAAGATATATGTCGCAGTAACCTTATTTCTAGTGGGTGGAATAGCCTAATTCAAGACTCATCTAGTGCTGAAGTATCATTGACCCACAACATCCAGTATTTGAGAAATTGACCTTAACCAAGAACTTAACCAAAGTTATTCATGCATAAAATATAGGTCACAGTGAACTAATTTCTAGTGGGTGGTGTCACCCTACCCAGGACTCATCAAGTGGTGAAATATCATTGACACCCAACATCTAGTATCCAAGTTATGGACCTTAACCCAGAACTTAACCAAAGTTGTTCATGCATAAAATATAGGTCACAGTGACCTACTTTCTAGTGGGTGGTATAGACCTACCCAAGACCTATCTAGCGGTGAAATATCATTGCCTCCCCAACATCAAGTATCCGAGTAATTGACTTTAACCAAGAACTTAACCAAAGTGTTACGGACGGACAAGGGTAAAACTATATGGCCGATCCATATACGTGGTCGGGCCATAAAAATGTACATTTGTCTACACATTAACTTGAAAATTCATGCAGGAGACGCTTATTAATTAATTTAGTATGTAATTATTTCAAACGAAAAACAGTATATTGACAGAGTTAAAAAATGATGTTGACCCTATACTTTTGTAGAGCTAAATGAGCTGAACATTTAAGCAAGCAACAGCTAATCTCTATCTGCAATAGTTTTCATTCTGTAGGCCAAAAACATGAAAAATCACTTTTTTCAGGGGCCGTAACCCCTATAAGGGGTCATCTAACAACTTCGACCCTGTGGAGAATTTTGTAGAGCTAAATGAGCTGAACATTTAAGCAAGCAACAGCTAATCTCTATCTGCAATAGTTTTCATTCTGTAGGCCAAAATCATGAAAAATGGCTATTTTTCAGGGGCCGTAACCCCTATAAGGGGTCATCTGACAACTTCGACCCTATGAAGAATTTTGTAGAGCTAAATGGGCTGAACATTTAAGCAAGCAACAGCTAATCTCTATCTGCAATAGTTTTCATTCTGTAGGCCAAAATCATGAAAAATCACTTTTTTCAGGGGCCGTAACCCCTATAAGGGATCATCTGACAACTTCGACCCTGTGGAGAATTTTGTAGAGCTAAATGAGCTGAACATTTAAGCAAGCAACAGCTAATCTCTATCTGCAATAGTTTTCATTCTGTAGGCCAAAAACATGAAAAATGGCTATTTTTCAGGGGCCGTAACCCCTATAAGGGGTCATCTGACAACTTCGACCCAAGAAGAATTCTGTAGAGCTAAATGGGCTGAACATTTGAGCAAGCAACAGCTAATCTCTATCTGCAATAGTTTTCATTATGTAGGCCAAAAACATGAAAAATGGCTATTTTTCAGGGGCCGTAACCCCTATAAGGGGTCATCTGACAACTTCGACCCTATGGAGAATTTCGTAGAGCTAAATGAGCTGAACATTTAAGCAAGCAACAGCTAATCTCTATCTGCAATAGTTTTCATTCTGTAGGCCAAAAACATGAAAAATGGCTATTTTTCACCTTTAAGGGGCCGTAACCCCTATAAGGGGTCATCTGACAACTTCGACCCTATGGAGACTTTTGTAGAGTTAAATGAGCTGAACATTTAAGCAAGCAACAGCTAATCTCTATCTGCAATAGTTTTCATTCTGTAGGCCAAAAACATGAAAAAATGCTATTTTTCACCTTTAAAGGGCCGTAACCTCTATAAGGGGTCATCTGACAACTTTGACCAAATGGAGACTTTTGTAGAGCTTTTGATGCTGAATCAGTAGCGTGGCCTCAGATTTCCTCTATCTCTTATACTTTTTGATTTATAAGCCAAAAACAGTAGTCTGACCCCCCTAGTCTATTTTTAGTAACGGCGGCCATGTTTTTTATCAAAGCATTTCAAAATGAGGATCGTTTGTTGCCAACATGTCATACATCATTCCTGCCAAGTTTCTGTTAAATTGGTTCAGTGGTTTCAGAGGAGAAGATTTTTGAAATTGTTAACGGACGACAGACGACGACAGACGACGACGGACGACGACGGACGCATAGTGATGGCATAAGCTCACATGGACCTTCGGTCCAGGTGAGCTAAAAATGTAGAAAGAAAAAGGTGCAAAATGAGCAAAACGTCTTTAAATTAAAACAAGTTATAATATATATTTTGGTCGTCAAAGTATCAAATAGACAATTATATAGTAGATGATGATAAGTCTAAATGATTACTATAAAGGAAATTTTTCCAGTAGTCTTTTAGCCAAGCAAAAAAAAATATATGGCGAATACAAATGATATTAATTTAGGATTGATTTTTTTGTGTCAAACAGAAAATTATACGGTAGATGCTAATTATTTTCTTTAATTGACACTAGCTCTCTAAAACCTTCAGTTGTACATGTAAATTAAAGGACATAATCGAAAGCTGAAAAAAAAATGTTATAAAATACATACGGGTATATCGCTGTCTATCGTTTGTCATATTATCGGGGTGTGTGTACAGGCTGTGGTTAAGGCTAGAAATCTGAAATTCACGGGATGGAAAAAAGGACAATGGAAGAAATGGTAGACGACGGTCTAATAATAAACTGTTTTTTTCTTATTTTTTCTTTTTTTTTCATTTTTTTTTGGGGGGGGGTGTGGTAATAAATCATTTATCGTGAAGTTTGTACTGTTCTTGGTAGTAAACAGTTTTAACTGCTGTATCAATAAAGATAATGATTTGTACAACCAGTGGCTTCAAAACAGAAGAAATTTCTTTTTCGAAACAACTTGCTTAAACCTTCAGCTGTGAATAAAAGGACAAAATCAAAACGCTAGAACTAATCAGAACCAGAAAAGACAAGGCCAGACGAATATTTTGTTTTGTTTCCTGTTTCTAGGCATTGAAAAAAAAATAGGACAGCGGATCTTTTTACTATGAACATTTTTGTCTCGCCTGCGACGAATGTCGCGAAAGGCGATACTCCGATGGCGACAGCGGCGGCGTTCACGCTTGTTTAAGAATTTTTCTTAGTCTGTTTTATGAGAAGAAATTATGGTATGGTCATTGATATTTGGAATTCGCAGTTGCACCATGCAGAAAGTCATGCAGTTTTTAAGCATTTCATCTTTATGCTCCGCCAGTCACAGCTTTCTGCCTAAAAGATTTTTTTTACCAATTTGGCCAATGTTAACCTCTGTTTAACATTACGCAGTTGTGGTACAATATCATTACTATGTATGCAGTTGTAAGCATCAGTACCGTTCAATCTTTCTGTACATGTACATGTATGCTCCTTTAGTCACGGTCTACTGACTTTGATATTTTATACACACATCAGGGATGTGATATTGTTTAACCCCCCCTCTTTTTCCCTCTTTTCGAAAAAATAAAGATAAAAAAATAAGATTTTTTTGTAAAATATACCACCGAATTATTTCATTTTATTTTACAATCTGTACAAAGCCAATATTACCTACAGTAGTCTTGCTTAACGTCAAAAAGGTTTCATCATAAAAAAATGGTTGGGCAGGGAAACCAAAACCAAACAATTTTTTATGAGGCCTATTCAGTGCAGCAACTGAAAATCACTGGAAATAATTTGCCGAGAGAGAAGTCAGGTTTAATTCAGTGAATTTATTGACACATATTTTCCGCTCAGTATGAAAGATCTATAGTGAGAATGTCTTTTGATATTGGAATAAAATCCCGTAGTCAACAGAGCGGAAAAACACCGTCAATTGTTGAGCTGTTCATTAAGAAGTTTTTATTAAGAGATTTACTTGCTGATAATTAGACACCGAAGGATTAGAAAGGTCAAAGGTCAACTAAGATTTACCGTTATTAATAAATAAAAGTGAACGGTGTTTAAATGTTTTGGAAAGTTAAACGTTTTAGTGATACTGTTACAATATTATAATAGAGAGTTTGTCGTGCGGAGATCTAATAACCATTTCAATTTAAGGTAAGAATTTGATAAATAATCTGAGGTTTTCACTCCTAGTAAGGTGAGTGCACAAGAATGGTTCGGGTTCATCTTCTCTTTGTAAGGATTTTGGTGAAGTTTTGTTATCTTGAATTCCGTTATTTAAAAAAAAACCCTAAAATTAAAATCCCCCGGTTGTAAAAGCTATCTAAATATGTTACCTGTAGTTATTTAACCGACCTAATCGGTACTCATTTAAGTAAAACCACCCAAACAAACTTGACGCCACAAGTGCTTGACGCCAACCCTCGTCACTATTTTTTCCCTCGAGAACCCTTATACATGTAGATGTGGTTTATATATAATATCCTTGGTTGTATCATTTGTATGTACAGTTACATGTTCATTGTTTTGTATATTTGACTTTGAGGTTTTCATTATGCAATAAAGATATATATGTTCCAAACCGTACGCGTACGGTCCGGACCGTAAGAGTATTTTTTCAAGATACCTGAACGGTCGGACCGTACGTGTAGTTCCTAGATCAATATTGAATAAAATATATCTGCAAGAATGTATTTTACTAGTATATTTTTGGACATAATGAAAACAATGCTTAAAATCAATTGAGTATTGTGAAACAGAAGTGAGTACTTGTATAATACTAATCACTTACGTCAGTTGTAACAACTAAAATGTGGGAAGAAAAGTTTGAAGCATATTTAGGTATATACATGTAGATGTTCTTTACCGGGGGTGTTAAAGAATTTGTAGAATGTCACTTCCTTGACAAATGGAAAGTGACACTTTGTAATGCTGAAGCAGAAAATACTTGGCACAAGAAATAAACATCAAGACAAAAGGGGAACTTGTTCAAAACAAAACATTGGTGGTATCATTTTGTATTCAAAATACAACTCTTTTATAGTACTTTTTTAATTTATTTTATTGTAAAACTGCAATTCTTAAGTCTTAGATATTTCAAATTGCTTTGGTACATGTACATGGTTTATGATATAACGGATTCAGTTTGTATTTTAATTACATGTACCTCTTATTGGGTAGCAAAGTGGATAAAGAGGGTAATTTGTAGACAAACTATATAAATGTATCTCCTCAAATATGAAGTTCAAATGGATGTTTTATATTTTGTCTTAAATGAAATCTATAGCCGTCTGTCAATGCAAATATAAATTTTAGAATAGTTCATGGCACTATGATAAAAAAAGGTATAAAATTTTTTGAAAATGCAACCTCAATAAATAGTAGATTTGTGTTGTTTATGAATCCAGAAAGTAAGATAATCATGTATAATACTTACTAAAAATACTTACATGTAATATCTTTGCATCTTACAGACAAAAGTTACTTGCAGATCACTTTTCGTCTAAGAATTGGGATTTCTAAGGCTTTCCGAGACAGCATTGTCTTTATACAGAATGTAAATTTACATTTACCGAAATTATAGACCTATATCTAATGACAAAAAAAAAACCAATAGTATACGAGAGCATTTTTTTAAAGTTTATTTCATCAATGTTCACCCTTTTATTTGCTTTTGTCACATTCATGACATTATGCCGTACATGAGTTCTTTATTGGATCTAGCGTCATAAAACGTATCTCACAGGCCGTTCTGGCATCTTTTTACGAATTAAAGGTCTAAGGGATCGACCATTTAACTTGAAAAGGGGGGCTTGTTTTTTTCCTATAAAATATTTTGATAATGATTTTTGCTATATAAATGATGCTTGAAAAAAAATTCTGTCGCGAACGACGCCTTCAAAAAATATAAACTCTGTTGTGATGCATTAGAAAAAAGTTTTTTTTTTCGGCGCTCTGCTAAAAAAAAAATCTGGTGAAAACGAAGAACCAAGCCCCCCCCCCCTTTTCAAGTTTAATGGTCCGTCCCTAAAGTGTGTAAAATGAACACTCGAGTGCAAATGAGTACAAAGGAATAAACTCTGTAGAACACGGGAGAGAAACGAAGATCTGAGGCTATGCAACAACTAAACAAATATTGTAAGACTTAGGTATGACACGTAGAAATGCAAAACATCTCGGACCAACAAGTAACAACTTAACACAATATATGTCAGTATAGCCACCCCAGTATACATTCAGGGGTTGAAATTAGCACTAAACCACGGGCTAATGGCCCCTAAAATTTGCTCTGGGCTGATATCTTTATCCTTTTTGTAAAGAACAATATGGGTTGGGAACTTTAGATTTATTTATGGGCTACCAAACCCAAATTTTTAAGTTAAAACCCTGATACATACATGTAAAGAAAAGCATGGCATCTTAGAGCAGAAGAAAAAAACCTTATCAAAAAATTAATGTCTGAAGTCAAGGAAGTATAGCTTGTATTTACTTTATTTTAATAAACTTCGTAAAACCTGGAAAAAAAGCTTGCAGCAAAAGGCTGTTAATATGTCTACACAAAATATAAGTCTCAAGAATGACAGAAACAGCATCTTAGCTGGACAGAGTGCAGCCCATGAAACCCTCATTGTATACATAAAGAGAATCATTCTCAGCCAGTCTTAAGAAGAATTGTAATTATTTATATATAATAAACTTCTTAGAAACCTGGAAAAAAGCAATTATCTGAGGATTCTTACATCAATTCGGTAGGTATGACCGAGTGCCTCGTAGTATACATACGAGTAGCTTATACATGTAGTATTTCATCCAGTTTTAAGAAGCCTAATTATAATAAACTGCGTAGAAACCAGAAAAAAAGCAAATATCTGAGGATCTCTCAGCAGAATATCTTACATCAATTCTGCAAGTGTGACCGAGTGTCTCATACATGTAGTATACATAAAGAGTTGCATATACATGTAGCATTTCAACAAGTCTTAAGATGCTTAATTGTAATTATTTAATAATAAACTTCGTAGAAACCTGAAAAAGGCAAATATTTGAGGATCTCTCAGCAGAATTTCTTACATCAATTCTGTAAGTGTGACCAAGTGCCTCATAGTAGAGTAGAATATACATGTAGCATATCAGTCAGTCTTAAGATGCTTATATATAATAAACTTCGTAAAAAACTATCTTAGGATCTCTCAGCAGAATTTCCAAGTGTGACCGAGTGCATCCTATGTTTACTTTATCTACAGCTGTTCTGTCTAATGACTTACATTCTCCCCTTCAATAAAGTCAATCTTTACATTTATATATCAACACATGTTGTATACATCAGCATTAATCACCGAGAGATCCCCCGCGATGGCTTTATAATAAATATAAATTATAACAACATGACACACGAAAACCAGAAACTCTAACTAGGTTTTTGAGGGCGGTTTTAATAAATTTACTTATAATGAAAGGAGGATCCCCCGCGATTGCTATATTATTAGATATATATCTAAAACAACACAACACGACGAAAGAAATTTTATTTATCCTTGATTAGAAAAAAGTTTAATGCTTACAGATAGCAATTTGCGAGTTTGGCGTTTCTATCGGCCCCAATTGAACCAACTCTTACTGAAGTCTATAATGTAGTAAATTGTTCTCCATATATACACGGGACAACCTTTTCGCCCCTTCCTAAGGACTAGCATTGTTCCTTGAAACCATACACGCAAATGGTGTCAAGAGAGAGTTTAAAAATTAGTTCATGAAATATTCCCCCCGGACGAGGATCGAAGCATGAAATATTCTACCGACCTTTCACATCGTTTTCTATTTATGTTGTAACATATAAAGCTAAGGTGTCATATGGTTACATAACGATCAAAATATTTATGTTCTAACAGATGTTAATATCAAATAATAAAACCCACTTTCTAGGCCAGGCAAATTGTGTTTAATATTTTTATGTTCTTTGTTGAAATAAAACTCTTATTCATAAAAAAAAGTTCTTGTGATTCAAAAATTTGCTTTGATTTTTTTTCAATTCTGTTTCGTTTTTGCATGTTTTATTTTTGATTTTTAATACCATTTAGATATTTCATCATTCGATATTATTTTTTCTTTGTACTCTAGTGACCGACCATTGAATTTAAAGGGGGACATGTTTTCCCCCCAAAATGACCAAATATTCATTAAGAAAATTGAATTCTGAAGAAAGATTTCTACCATATAAACTAATTTTATAAAATGAAAAAAAATGTGATTGCGCCTTTAAAATTTTTTCTGATCGGGTTAAAAACCCCAACTCCTTTGAATTAAAAAAAAAATCATTTATTATTTTAAATGATCGGCCCATTTGTTTATCTTTCGTTATTTTTTAATACAATTTTTTGTTATTGTTTACTACATAAAACCGTCAAAACATCGTAAAACCAAACAATTTACAAACAATTATGTAGTGTATTGACGGTGGTATACATAATTTATGACCTTATAAGTAATTACATGTATGTATCACCTGTAATACAGGTACATGTAGTTAACTGAGGTCATAAATTATGTCGTCCTTTGTTATTGTTGGTCATTCGTCTATAAACAAAGGCACCGTACATGTAAGTTCATGTTTTTGTTTTATCTTTCGCTTTTTGTCTCTTTTGCCTATTTATGGGCATTGTTTAAACTTTTTTTTGCCTTTCATTCATATTCATTTTCTTTTCTTAACTTTTTTACATATTCATTTTTTTTGTGTCTTGTGATTTCTCGGGGTAGTCGTGAGATAAAATCTTTGATCGAAAAGATCTATTTTTTTTTATATACATGTAATAAAAATACCAAAACGGGCATAAAACAGTTAATTTGGTGGTGATGCCGTATATTCACATTTCAAACAGAAACATTTTTACCAAAAACATTGGAAGGTCACAAACCAAAAGTATTGAACAAAAAACACTTAAAACAAAAAAAGTTCTTTATTTCCTAGAGATTTTTTCAATTATTATTCATCATTGAAATAAGTTACTTTATGAATATGAAGTTAGTTTGAAACCGTTGTTCAAAGGTTTACAAGTAGCCTCTTATTGAAATGGCTAAGATTAAGTGGCTATTTTCATTGTTTGAAAAATATCCTAATATATATTTAATTTCTATTAAAAATGCGCTTGACGAGAAAATAAATTCAAGAGATCATTTGTAGAACCAGATTTCATGGAGTGAAAAATCCGGGTTAGGCGGGTGGATGGGCGGGCTGGGGAAAAATTGCGTACATGTAACAGTTTTATCAGCAACTACTTATCACAGCCACTTGATATTTGGTATACAGCATTGTGGTAGGGCCCCATTACGTGGGATTTGATTTCAGGTCTGTCGCTCACCTACTTTTATTTAAACGAAATCCGGCAATTTTTGTCTTTGACAGAATGAGATTGTTTGTTTTATATACAATGATGTTCTGAAATTTTATACCCAGAATTGCATTGCCATAAATAAAAATATGTGAAAATTTCAACAAGATATCCATTGATTGCTGAGATATATGAATTATGAGATATATGCTGAGATATATGTGGATATATAAAATCCACAGTTTGTACCAACAACGGTACAAATGGTAACTAATAGGAGGCTGGCTGATTCATTCAATTGCTATAAAATTGCTAATAATGACCACATTCTAATGAAATTTGACATACGTCTTCCGTGTTTATCATAGAATGATATTATAGAGTTAAACTGAAAATATTATGAAAGTTCACGCTTAAATTTGAATTTGAATTAGCATTTTCCAAATCTGGCATTTGAACATTTAAAATTTCATTTTCTTCGTGAATAAGACGATATCTCTGAAAGATTTTTTCAAAGATATGTTTTTTCAACGTCTTATTACTTTCATATTAATTTTGAAAAATGCTGCATAAAATAAGAAATGAGTAATTTCTGCAACTCTACTATTGCAATACTTTTTTTTTTATAACCGAGGTCCAGAACTTTATGGTAAAGATTTTCATAATTTTGCAGATAAATACGACCATTCTGGCTCTACGTATACCTCTTTTCTGTGAAATCCCAAGTTTAAAATTTATAAAAAGGAGCTTATTTTTTAACAACCAAAAATTTATTCCTTTTTCCAATGCTGTACATCAGTCCACCCCTGAAAATATACGACCCGAGCACGGTTGTAAATAAAAGCATGCACCATACTATTACACCTGTTTATTTTCTTTGTTTTTTTTTCTAACTGGAAGTTTATTCTTAAGATGGACATCTAGATGTCAGATTATTACCACATAGTGCACTGCACAGGCTCATTGTTTTAAATACAAAAGAAATATTTAAATGACTTAAAAGTATGATTTAAACGTTTAGAATGGTCGCTTATAGCTTATATTGCTACTTTTATGACAACTTTTTGCTTTGTAACGACGTAAAAAAATCTAGACTTGGTCACTATCAATATTTCTACTGGAACATTGACAAAGTTATCCCTGTTTACTCAAGGTAGGACAAAATGTACGCCATTTTTTTGTTTTGATATTTCTAATTCCTGTTAAACCTCTCTGGATGGAGAAAAAAACAGTCTTCACGAAAGACCGAACATCAATAATACTGCAATGTTATATTTTCTATCCATAATACGAAAGACATACCCCTTCAAAAAGAACTAACCTTTTAAAAATAATAATTTATTGTAATCCCATAGAACGATTGGAAGGGTTTCACAAAATTATTTTTGACGTTTGTGTTTAATTATTTTTAATTTCAACTCTGTTTTGCTTTTCGTTGAAATGTATTCTGTTGTTATCATTTCAGTTTAATTTGTTTTGTTCTTAATAATAGATAGATCACGAATGATGTCAAATTAACCTTTGAAATTGTTACAACACAAAAAAAATCAACAAACAAAAATAAGTGTGAAAAATAAGCGGAAAAATATATACATGATGTATATCAGGTTTTTTATATTTGTTGGATAAAAAAACTTAAAATTCTGAGCCACGTACTTGCATACGTTGTATTTGCTTTGTTTTAATAATAATACATGTACATGCACTGCCAAATTATTTGGCTAAAATAATGTGTGTTGTTATTGTTTAATTTTCCTGAAAAATTGCAAAAATATGTTCTTCAGTCAAATAAATTAAATTGCAAAATCTCAAGAAAATCAAACCATAGGTTTCTTGGGAAAATTTTCCTTGAATATAATGGAATTGAAACATATCATATTTTGATCATTGAGAAGCTTGATTTTTTTATTAATTGAGCCCGACTTAAACGTTCCAGTGATATTTAAAAGTCATTTCCCTTAGGTGTTCTGTACCCCCTTAATGTTATTGTAAAAGTTATCTTAATTACTTTTGTTTATGTCCAGGCCCATTTTAAATATGGCATCCTCATTCATTATAGTATTTCATTTTTTTTTATACCTTGACGATAATCATTGCAATATCATGAATTGTTTATGGCTAATGACATTTTCTGAGTTCATTACAGAATGGGTTGTTAACGCACTGATGACCGAACTTGGAATCTAGAATCTTTAATGTTGGTATTGTTAAATTTGCTTTACATTTCTTACCATAGTTGCAGACCCTCTAAAATTCAAACTAACCACACACACGATAAACACACGATGAGCGCACGATGAATGCACGAGGAGTGCACGATAAATGCACGATGAGCGCACGATAAGCGCAAAAATGGTTAGTTTGAATTTAAGAGGGTCTGTATATAAGGTACACTTACATTATATTCAAATTATTTAATCGCGAGTTGATCCATACCGGAACCGTCAAGTCAAAGGGCAACAGACGTTGAAGCAGTGGAGGTCTAGCGTTTTCTATTAATATCAAGGAGAAAATGAACAGTTAGATCCGTTGATCAACTAATGTAACGAGGACCTTTTTTGTAAGCCTGGTTGCATATTCAACAACGTATATATACGACGTGCAAACGTTTTATGTCAGAAGTATTGGTCAATTGTGCATTTTAATAATTTATACTGATACAGATGCATTTGTTTCCACATTCTGCTAATTACTGTATATTGAACATGTCGCACGCTATGCTCAGTACATTAGATATTAATAAAGGGTTTCAGCGGGTCAAAAAACGTTTTATAAAATGTATTTCCTACAGATTGCTGCCATGAATCCAAAATTTATGATTTTATGAGACAATAAATTGGAACCAGTTTTCCACCAAATTTTTACCAAGTTTCGATAAAATGAAACTTAACGATCAGGGTATATTTATTCTTTCTATATTGACCGATTGAGAAGGCATATTATTTACATACTGTCAAAAACATTCAATAGGTGTAAATACTCAACGATGTATTATGTACATTACAGATAATATACTCAGTTTTTATCGTGTACATAAGAGTTTCTTTAAAAATGCACATACTTTTGAAATTACACGCATACAAGCACGAAACATTTTACTGTACAACTGGCCATCATTCTTCATCTAACCCCGCCCCATAAAAAATAAATGAGTCATTTAAAGGATTTCTCAAAAGAGGTGTAAAAGGTTTCTCCGGGGTCATCTATAAACAAGATATTCCTTGTTGTAATATAAAAGTTTTCCACATAATCATCTAAAGGGTTTCCAAAACGAAAGGGTGTTCCATTGGAGTCATGGCAAGATTAGTAACTTATCATCTTAAGGGTTTCCAAATAGACATCGGAGTTGTATTCCCTCAATTACTTTCAGGGTATCCCCTCAGTCAGTTTCCCTTCAGTAATCCTCAGGGTATCCCTCAGTCATCCCCAGGGTATCTCCTCAGTCATCCCCAGGGTATTCTCTCAGTCATACCCATAATTTCTTTTCAGTAATCCTTAGGGTATCCACTCAGTCATACCAAGGATTTATCTCCAATCATCTTCAGGGTATCCCTTATAGCCATCCTCAGGGTATACCCTTTGTCATACCCAGGATGTCTCTTCTGTCATCTTCAGTGCATCCTCACTCTTCGTGGGAAAGAAATAAACCGTTACACATTCTCTCAGTCATCTTCAAGGTTTTCGGTCTGTCGTCGGTTCCCGTAGTCATGTAAAGGTATAATCACTTATAGTAGCGTTGCCTAAAAGGGAGTTGCATTAAAGAGGTTTTCCGCCATAAAAATTCTACAATGCAGAGGGGCGCTGTGTTCCTATCATGGTCTTAACTACTTAATTGTTCTGATTGGGATGCACATTGAATATTAATCAGTCTTAATCAATCCATCAAACTTAAAAAAAAATCAGTTTATTTCAGCTTTTGTGCCATTATATATGGTTAGCTTTAGATTGTCTTGCTTTTCTTTCTGTCACTTTATAAATCGTTTTACTTTTATAATCAACAATATAAACCCCAACCCTATCTAATCAATAATTACACCCCCTTATCGATATACAAGTCCCATTCTTGAATATCTGTTAGAAATGTTGACCTTTACGTTGAGGCAATACACATCACTATGTTTACTTACTATATAGATATAAAGTATTTACTTAATGGTTTATTGTGTGGCTAAGGGTTTATCTGTAACCTCAGAATATTTATATTAGGTTGAGAAGTAGTAATTATAAGGAAGAAATATCAATTTGAACGACAAAGGTAAGAATTTATCATACAGAAAAAAAAAATTGTTTTCTCGCATTGTTTTTTATAAATAATGTTTGTGAATTTGTAGTTAGAACATTTTTTTTTTGTTTCGAGTCCTTTATGTTTTTCAATACTTTTGGGTTTTGACCTTCCAATGTTTTTATTCAAATGCTTCTGATAAGAGGTTACTCCTTGAAATATGCATATACAGCATAACCAAATTTCCCGTCTTATACCCTTTTTGGTATTGCAATTTGTATATATTATAGAAAATAGAGCATAAGATAAACTCAGACTGATGATGTATATGATTGGAACCTCGGAAAGGTTTAAAATTCTACTTATAAAGTATAGCGTAAGTCTCTTTATATAGAAAAAAAGAACTGAATTATATTTTTTATGTAAGAAAACATATTTTTTATAGGTTGATAAATGTTATTATAAAAAGGAAGGTAGGAATTTATTTTTAACAAAGAAAAAAAAATCTAATTTGTTTTTGTTTTGGTAGAACTTTGTATTCATGCTGGATGTGTGAAAAAAATGAAATGTAGAGTTTCAAATTAAACAAAAACGTCTCAATTGATGTAGATTGTATACAATACCAAAAACAGATATAAAACGGTAAATTTGGTTAGGCTGTATATCGATATTTCAAAGAGTAACCTCTCATCAGCAGCATTTGAATCAAAACATTGGAAAGTCACAAAACCAAAAAAATATTGAACGAAAGTACTCATAACCAAAAAGTTCGAAACAGGGAAGCCAAATTCAGCACCGACGATATCGACCATGAGCATTACAAGAGAAGAAACCTGGTGTTTTAAACAATTTTGAATTTAACAATTGGAAATTTCAATGACAAAAATATTAGAAAATTGGTAAAATCGTGTCAGACAAGTCTGACGACCAGGCATGTGATTACCCTCGGGGAATTCTAGTCCACCAGCAGCGGTTATCACAGTTTGTATAGGTTTTAGATGATATGTAGCGTTTGAATTATTGAGGACAGAAAGAAAGTGGCTTGAGGTTATCTATCATTAAAACAAGATTGACTTTAAAATTTTGAGAATCATTAAATAAAACGAAGACGATAAGAAAAAAACCGTTTATTTGTCTTTTGTTCGACTTTGTATCTCAAATTTTAAATCTTTAAATTTATTTATCAGGAAATTGGTTGATATAAAAATTGTGGGTATGTCATGTCTTGCATAAAGTATAACCTTGAATCATATTTATCTTGTTGATTTTCATAATCGCCACTATAAGAGAATGCCCCTGATCAGCGACTATTAAAGATTTGCTCGGTGCCATGGGTCGTCCAGCTCAAAACAGTGACAGTCTTCCGTGTCGAGAAGGTACTGACCGGAATCCCGAAAATATTGGTCAAAGGGTGGGCTGACTTTATTTTTAAGAGAGTTTGCTCTCTTAGTTGTTAGATTCGCTAATAAATTAATAATAACAAAATGAAGAAAACTGTAGATATCTTAATATTAACTTAATAGTAATTCCAAAATAATAAAAAAAAAAGAGAGTATGTGTGTATTGTCATTGTTGAATTGAAATAATTGTCACATGACTCTTTCAAAATAAAATATCTCAAATATTTCTAACAACGCAGCTCAAAATATTATTCGTCAGCAGAAAATTTTATCTGATTCAGAATAAAACCTCATGTGAAGTTAACTTCTCTAAGTGGCAGGAAAATCAAACGGAAATTTTACTTGTTTGATAGTAAAGAAAAACCACTACTAAATACTTTTATGACAAAAAATCAAATAATGTTTAAAAAAAACGTTACATTTTTATCTATTGAGGACTGTTAAATAGAACTTATAAAGAAAGTTAAGCTGTGTTTTGTATTGTATATCTATGCAAGCAAAAATGGAAGTTGTCGATGTTGAAAATGAAAAGAATTTCCTTGTCTAAAACCTTCATTTTAAAAAGGGCATACATTGAACAAAGACTGGCACAGTTTTTGAGCCTGCTTTTGAAAGATATTCCAAGAACACTTTATGTATAAATTTTAAGACAATTATTAAAGTTTTAATGCTTATACAAGTGTGTAAGGGACGCTCACGTGGGCGGACTCCCAGATTTATAATTTCGCGAGGGCAATAAAAAAGGAACATATCAAAGCTATTGAAACAGTGTGTGTAAGATTCCAAATAGTTAAAGCTAAGATTTGTCCTTCCTCAGGCATAGCTTATGATTCACTTTTTATTCTCCATCTACGAAAGTAGGGGACATAAAGTGCTCGGGTCCGTTCGTCCGCCCGTCCCAAATGTTGCGAGAAGGGACATTATGTCATTTGGACATAGGCTTATTCATCATAATTCTTATTGTCTTTGGCATTTTTCAACCTTTTAAGTAGAGTGCCTCTGATGAGTTTTGAATAGAAAAAAAAAACAGAACCAAGCGAAGTAAAAAAATTATAGCCTGGAACTTTGTTGTTTTTCATTTATGGAACATCGTTTCAACTTTAATTGTCATTTTTCATTTCTGGAACTATACTGAAACTTTGTTTGATTTGTGATTGCTATTTTTCATATCCAGTGTGACAAGGCACAATTCTGTTGATGTATCTTTATTGTGACATTTCACACGTTCAGTTTGACATTTTGCAGTTTCACGGTTTATTGGTATTTAGATGAAATGTTAAAAAACAAAATAAATGAAAAAAAAGTGTTTTTCTTTTATTGTACATTGACCTATATTAAAGGCAAGCATAAGGCTGACACGGCGTTGGCCTGTTTAACATCCAAACCATGTTCTGAGCGAAGAAAGGATAACCTAAAGATCGAACACCCCTATTAAAAAAAAATTCTGATAACACCAACTCACTCACCCACTCACCCACTCATCTACCCACTCACTCACCCGCCCATTCACCCACTCATTCACTCACTCACTCACTCACTCACTCACTCACCCGCTCATTCACACACTCTCTCATACACTCACTCACCCACTCTCTCACACACTCATTCACCCACTCACTCACCCACCCATTCACCCACTAACTCACCCACTCATTCACCCACTCATTCATCCGCCCATTCACCCACTCATTCACTCACTACAAAAATAGTAATGAAAGAGCCGACGAGATTAAGCAAAGAAATACAGTATCACAAAATCTATAAAAACAAAGTCCAGGAAGTAATTGTGTATTGGTGGTCACACCTGTACGACTGTTTTGTAAATAATTAAGCAGGTAATCCCTTTGATCTCTCGATATTACCGTGTTATTGTTTATTGATTTAATAATAAAACTTGATGGTCCCCCACTTGACTGTAATTAAGACACAGAAGATTATAATCATAAAATTAAGGAAGAAATTTGTGGTATATGTATATTATATATGTAGGGACATTATTATATATGTTAATCATGTGTATATGCTTCCATTATTTTAGCTATACTTGTTACATTGTGTTCAAACTTGTTGAAATAATAAAAAGGAAAGGAGAATGTTTTGTTACAATATTATTATTACATGGGATACTTATCAAGGCTAAGAAAACTTGTTTCTTTTTTACAAAAAAATGCTGTAATATCCCCAAGTAATGGCTAAACATAAAGAAAGTCGAATCACAAGATTTTCCTTTGAGAATTTCAGTTAACATTCAGTGTTTTAATTGATACCAAGCGTAAAACTGTGCATGTACACGGAGTATAACCGGCTACAGTTACCACTGGCAAATTGAAGACAGTCCAAGTAGAGGACAATATGAGAAAGAGGTAGACAACAGTCTTATCTTAGTTTGTTGTTCTCTGGCTTTGTCTCCAATTGCCAAAAAAGTATGCATCGTTAAATGAATTATTTGGACCGTCTTCAGTTTAACAACGGTACACGATAGCCGGTAGTATACCCCGTGAAACAGGTGCCGGACTAAAAAGATGGTCACTTTAGAACTTTTTTTATATATAAGATTTTATGATTTGTGGTGGAAATGTTAGATACTTAATATCCACTTAATCAAATGACAAAAAGAAAACTGTATGTCCTTGTGCTTGTTTTCTAGATATATGACGTAAAAACTTTGACAAGAAATGAGACTCCTCTATATCTATATCATAACTTAAGCATTGTGACGGTATTGGCATTAAAAACCATGAAATTGTATCAAGAATTTAAGAGAAATTTTACACTTTCGGTTTTTAAGGTCTATGTATTTAATCAGAAAATGTATTCAAAAGTTGGGGTCAGTGTGCCAAAAAATTCTTCAGTAATTAAAGGCATAGTCAATAGGAATTCAAAAATCAGATTGAAATTCTGAAATATCCATCCTTGAAGAGTTCTTCAGATGGATTGAAAAAATGAGAGTATAGTTTTGGCATAACAATTAGATCGGTTTATGTTTGGTATGTTTCCGGATCAACTTCTTCACAAGACATATCATCTAGAAGTAAACAAAACAAAATGAAAATAAAAAAAATGCTATCATTTAAAATCTTTTAAGTTGAGATAGAAATTACGACGATACGTTTTCAATGATTTCAAATAATTTCAAATAATTTCAAAATACTCGAATTTCAATTTCTAATTGGAAGGAAACCTCACAATTCCTGAAGGGATGGCTTAAACTATACGGTTTGTATTTGATATCGAATCTTAGGCTTCATTTTACTTTAATTTTCTTAGCGTGGGAGGGACCAAGGAAGAAATGAAAATTCCCCTTTTTTGAAAGGAATATGGCGAGTCATTAAGTACTTTGTTCTCGTGTATGCAATGGAAGGTTGGGGTTGGGGATGGGGGCTCGGGGCGGGTCTGTACTATAAAGCTAGTTTAACACTGCCACAGTCCATATATGTATCTGTTCTTAGACACTTAACCAAGATTCTTCGTCAAAGCTTGTCAAATGTACTTGTATTTATGGTAATTGTTCTATGCCCATCAGATGGTCTATCTTTGGTGAGATTTATCTAAAATCATATGCATTCATTGTTATATAGGGGCCTACTGCAAGTACACACTCAGGCAGAAATCATCGGTAACATCGAAGGCGGCTGACTGCCTATAACTTTAATTTGGAAACGTCGTTGGTTTATGAACGATGTGTCACATTCACTTAGCCCGCTCCGGCACCAACACTTTTGAGTTGGAGAAAACATCAAAGCTTTAAATTATCCGTGTAAATTTCAAAATTGTCTAAACCCTAAGGTTCTTCCTACCCCAGACATAGGTTGATTATCTTAGTAATAATGTGGTTCCCCAGTTCGGTATTTTTGGGTCTACTGATCTATGCTCTTCATATTCATATAGTGTTTGGCATTTTTCAATATTTTTGGTAGAGCGCCTCTGATGAGTCTTGAATAGACGAAACGCGCGTCAGGCGTAGCAAAATTTATTGTCTGGAACTTTGTTGTCATTTGTATTACTTTTAGTCCATATTTCATTATTGTCCATTGCATTAATTTAACTCTGTGATTAAAATAAATGAGGGAATGAGTGTTAATATTGCATTGCTCAATTTGCGTTCACTCACCTGGACTTAATTTGTGTATAATAAGTTTGTTGCTTCTCTGTGATTCGATTTGTTTTTCAATCACTGAATCAAATTGATCGGCTGATCAAGCTAGTTTGAGATTTCATTTATTGACCAAAGAGGGACCGGGTTTGCACACTTCGGTAATTTCGAAACAATTTGGTGGGATGGGTTGGGGCACCTCAGCTTCTGAAGATAGTGGCCACATGCCTTCAAATATACAAATACATTTGTTAATTAAAGTTATACATAACCCGATATTTTATGCATTTTACCCCATTCCATTTAGTCCAGAACGTTTTTTAAACCATGCCAACAAACTACAAATTACCAAATAGATAAATCATTTGACACGAGAAGACAACGAAGTGATATGGTAGTACACCCGGAACATTGACACGAAAAGACACGTTACTGATACGATACAATGTGACATACAATAAGTGAACTAAACCCTGGCTTATCCTACAAACAATGCAGAGTTTTGTAAAGTTGTAATTAAGAAGCTTCGGTGACAAAACGTTTTGGACACCTTTAAAAGGAGGATAAACCGATATTATGATACATTTATAAAGAATTCGAATGATTAAAGGCATATTGTCTACGAAAAAATATTTTTTTGTAAAACCAAAAAATTGTCGTCAGACTATTCGTTTTGTTTATTTAGAAAGATACAAACTTTCAAAATACCACTAGGGTTCTTTATTACTTCAAAAATTGAAAAATAAATAATATTTGTAAAGCTTTACAAAAATTCATATTCATGAGATGTAGATGAGCTGTAAGCATGCGCACTATACTTTCTTTGATTGAAAACTTCAATAGTTCTTGCACGTAGTGCATAATCTGTTTCTCGAAGTTTTAGCTCGGAAGAAAATTTAAACGGCAACCGAATATTAGAGCTACTTAATGAATAAAACTGACAATTATTGCCTGTATTAATTTTTGAATGTTATTTAAAAGGTAAACACGAAAAATATCGGTATTTTTTCAACATATCAATGTATTCGGGGACAAAACTCGAGATTCCGCTTAGTGTCCGTGTTAAAACTACTCAGTCTAAATCTGTGTCAATGTGACGTAGTGCAGGTAAATAAAATATCAATCAATATTGTCGAGCTATTTTGATCAAAATAAACTACTTTTGAGGCAAAATCTGTAGCAAATTTGTTTTTCGATATTCATTTTATTGCATTTCGGTCTAATTGACACCAAAAAATTTAGGGGTAAAAAAAATGAGTTTGCCGTAGACAATATGCCTTTAACAGACAAGACTTACATGACTTAGACTTCTATTGTTTTTTTTTACATCCTACATTCTGTACACGTACATGTACATGTATAATATCATTAACGCTGATTCGCGGAAAAGGGTTGACAAAAAGTTTCAGGTGAACTTTAAAAGGAGAATAAACCGATATTATGATACATGTATATTTATAAAGAATTCGAATGATTAACAGAAGCGACTTAGTCTCTTTTGTTTTTTAAACCCATGCAAGTACATAATTATACAGCCGTGAAAAGGGTTCTTCATACTGAATTCGGTTTGGAGTAGCTTGTATAATAAATTGTTCAAGAGTTTGAAAGATATATAGCATACAAGTAAAAGACTCTTTTCTTTTTTTATTTTACATTCTGCACGTATGCATGAGTGTTTACAGTATCACCAATAGTAGAGTTTGTGTAAGGGGGCTTTGCGTAGCTTAAGTGACAAAATTGTTCCAGGTTAATACCTTTTCAAAGAAGATAAACGAATGACAAATTGATTAAAGATTCGAGCTATGATTGTACAAGACTTCCATTGTTTTTCACCCTGCTAGATGAATGTAATATAAAGCCTTAGCCAGTAGAGAAGTGTCAAAACTGTTCAGTTGTATATGACACCTTAATGAGAAGATAAAAAAAAAACACAAAAAAATACGAGGATGAGCCAAGTCTCTAGCTAAACGTTTCAGGTCGACACCCTTAAGAGGAGGAATAATCGTGGAAATTAATAAATAAGTTTATTCAATTGTAAAAAGCAGCAACAACAAAAACCTCCCCCCCTAAAAAAAAAAAAACCAACAACCCAACAACAACAAAAGGAGAAAGAAGTTAGTTCAGCTGGTACCTTAAAAGGAGGACAACGATTGAAAATTTAGAAAGTATTCGAATAATGGACAGACAAGATATGCATTGTTTTTTTTCTGTTCTGCATATATAAATTAGGTTATAGTACAATACATACGTATACATGTATAGGACACCTTTAAAAGGCAATGAAGATACTGTAAGCAAATATAGGGGTAAAAAGAGGAAGAATTGCAGGACAATTAACAAGCCTTCAATTTTTACTTTTACATTTTCAGTTTATAGTTTTATTACTCCAAAGTACAAACGTAGTTCAATGTAATTGATAAACATCAAGAGTTTTTAACATTTAACCCTTTTTGTCATTACAGGGTGGTGATGTGGAAGAAAGTTCTGGCCGCTGTGTTTGGGGTTATAGTGGGGTACTGGTTGATCGACGATTTTAATCCAGGTATGTTTCTGGCCGCTGTGTTTGGGATTATAGTGGGGTACTGGTTGATCGACGACTTTAATCCAGGTATGTTTCTGGCCGCTGTGTTTGGGATTATAGTGGGGTACTGGTTGATCGACGATTTTAATCCAGGTAGGTTTCTGGCCGCTGTGTTTGGGATTATAGTGGGGTACTGGTTGATCGACGACTTTAATCCAGGTATGTTTCTGGCCGCTGTGTTTGGGATTATAGTGGGGTACTGGTTGATCGACGATTTTAATCCAGGTAGGTTTCTGGCCGCTGTGTTTGGGATTATAGTGGGGTACTGGTTGATCGACGACTTTAATCCAGGTAGGTTTCTGGCCGCTGTGTTTGGGATTATAGTGGGGTACTGGTTGATCGACGACTTTAATCCAGGTAGGTTTCTGGCCGCTGTGTTTGGGATTATAGTGGGGTACTGGTTGATCGACGATTTTAATCCAGGTAGGTTTTATAGCTACATGTATAAAAGATTTCGAATTCCAGTCTCTATCCCTCCTGGTCTGTGCACGATTTCCTCCGGGTACCCCGCTTCCTCCATCATTAAAACAGACTGTCCTATATGATGCAGGTGCGTAGAAAAGGGCGATAAACACCACCACACATACACACACACACTCAAACCCTCCTACCAACCGCCGTGCATTGTTGACAAGGAATCACAGGAATTCAAACTTTTATCCTCAGAGTATGCCACCGTGTTGTATAACACTTTACAACACTTGCATACCTTTTTAAGTCGTGTTCATTTACTTTCTTGATCATAAAAGAATAAAATTTCTTAACTGTGATATACACATTCAAAATGTTGTTTTATGTACATACTATATATTTTATGAATATCTGTCATTGTCTCCACTTTGTAAAGATATTCAAAACAAAATGGTCTGTTAGTGAGTTATCGTTTTTGAAATAGAGTAACAGTTCTTGCACGACTTGGTTTGATCAAATCAATTATTATGAGTTGTCATTCTTGATTTACTAGATACACAGAGTTACTGTTCTTTGTTTTATTGTAGATACGTTAAAGGGAAAGCGAGTACTAATTACAGGGGCTTCCGCTGGTATCGGGGAACAGATGGCGTACCACTACGCTAAAATGGGGGCGAATGTTGTAGTCACAGCTCGGACGGAGACCAAATTACAACAGGTACATTTTGATGTGATTGTATGTCTCGAATTCTCCTTTATAAAACATCGAGTGAGCCATCAGTAGATCTATGACACTTACAATTTTCACACAATTTTTGTTAAGCAATGTACATGTGGATAACTATATTTTTATTATATTGCACTTTATGGTTTAAGCGACACATGCATGGGTAGGGGTATTTAAACTTTTCTGTATTTGCCCAGATCGAATATTATTAACTTTCGTTATGGTCCCAGTCCTTTTGTATTTTAACATTTATTTTTATATTCCAGGTTGTATCCCGATGTCGGGAGCTGGGCAGATCTGATGGTATTTTTCATTATATCTCAGCTGACATGAGTAACTTAACATCAACAGATCGTGTTATCCGGGTAATTATTTTCATTTTACCAGTCCAAAGAATTTATCAAAATGGAATTAGAGTTATCCTTCTTTGACTGTTGCAACTTGCATTTAGGTTTCATTTGCATGCAATCACAAGAAGAATGTTAATTTAATGCTTTACGAATTAAAGAAGCAATATCACAGAGAATTTTTGATAGTACTTAGTTAAGTCGATGCTCTCTAAGAAGGCAGGGCCTTAATCATATTACATATGTCATTTTGGCAGCGAGCTGGCAGTAGCACATATGTCCCTTTGGCAGCAAGAGGGTTTTCAGTTTGACTTTGAGTCTTTCTATATTCCTATTATTTCTAAAGTTTTGTTTATTTTGCATTTTAGGAGACTGTATCATTATTAGGCGGTATAGATTTTCTGGTCCTGAACCACATCATCGTCATACCGCTGGGGATGTGGAAAGGTTCCGAGGATAACTTAACAAGGATGGATAAGATTGTGGACGTCAATTATAAGTCTTACGTACATCTGACGTCGCACGCGTTACCGTACCTCGAGGACAGTAAAGGCAGTATAGTAGTCGTCTCGTCGTTGGCAGGTAACATTAAAATACAAGCATAAAAGATACTCTTCACAGTTCCAGTTCTCGTAAACTAATAACTGCACCAGGCTTTCCGGACTTCTTTTTGGTGACCTATTTTGACCTTTGCTCTCTTAATTACAAAACGTGTAAAGTACATTAAAGTATACTACAATGTATCGCACAACCACATTACTTATTTTATAGCCTAAAATCCATCTAGTACTATCAATCAGCAGTGAAATTATCTGGTACTACTTCTGTCGGAAAGTATAAGCCTACTGTGAATCAGCACTTAGCTTGTCGGTCACGGTAAAGTCCACCAAATAGCGCCCAGGACCTGACGACGTCGGTTCAGGCCGCTTTGCCAAATGACATTTAGCGACTGCCCTGGTTGAATTGGGTAGCCATGTCACAATCGCCAGGCTATAATGTGGAAAACCTGACCGCTAACAAAGTAGTTGTGCACCATATAAGTCCGTCGCAGGTTGAAAAATCCTGCTGAAGTCCCATAAGGTCATTGCAGGGGCTAAATTGCCTGTTCCAACCCATTCCTTCTTTTTCACGACCGCAGATAAATTGTGGACGTATAATGGAATGATGCTATTGTCTGCATCTCAGTCGTGGTCGTCCACTTTTGCGTCGGTTGTCTTTTAACTTTAGTGTTACAATACTACCTTTAGTTCTAGTTATCCGATTCTCTTACCTCAAAATGTGAAATGGGATAGAATTTAGGAGTCCCAAAGCATCTAACTAACAAACCAAAGTTTTCAATGTTGTATGATTAGCTGCCCTGAATCCTCACTTACGACAAATTAAACGCTTTAAAAACTGAAAAGGAACAAGTTTTGTAACTATACTTTTGATTATGATGATTTACTAGGCTGGTACCCCGCTGTTATCTGAACAGTAGGGAGCCGGTTGCCAGCTTAATGATTTACATGTATAAAGACTGGCAGGGAAAGTTCTGATTAAATATTTTCGTTTGATTTGGTTATTTCTCCCCGATTAACACACAATAATTGTGTCTAAAATGTGTCTGTTTTTAATTTTTAGCAGTAAAAGTCAATAGACCATAGGATTTATATTTCTAAATCTATTGTTTGTCTTTCTGTTTACAGGTAAAGTTGCCCAGCCATTTTCTGGAGTCTATTCTTCCACTAAGTTTGCCCTGGATGGATTCTTCGGCAGTTTAAGACAGGAGTTCGCTTTACGGAACTGTGAGGTGTCTGTAACATTGTGTGTTATAGGACTAGTAGGTAGGTTAACCATATATACATCGCCTGTAAATAACCTCTATAGCGTTGCACACCAATTCATTCACTCACAATATAAACGTAGTTATACCCCTGCAATCAGCCATCTGGTACATGTATATTGAAGGCTGCAATATGGTGTTTCGAGAAAGGAGGGTGCGTATAGTACATGTATTCGTGTCCGTTCTACCTTCCGTTCGAAATGTTTCGAGATGGAGACATTATATTCTTGTTTTAGTATAGACATAACCTGGTGGATTGGGCCAGGTTTTGTTATACTGAACTTAAAAAAGCATCATCTTAAACTTCGGTAGTAAATATGTTCATCTAACACGACTGAGTATAAAACTCTAACTAACATCTAATAAAGTCGAGGTATCCACCTTCGTGCAATTTTATTTTAGAATTACTATCTTTTACGTGATTTCTAATTTATATTTCAGCAACAGACAGTGCAATAAAAGAACTTAAAAACTTTAGACAGTTTTTCTTACTGAACACAGTAAAGGCAGCTGAACCCCCGGATGCAGCGTTCGCTATTATTAGAGGGGGTGCATTACGTCTGCGTGAAATCTATTATCCATATATGGAAACCCGGATATTGACGATGTTACGCGATTGGCTTCCGAAAACTGTGGATTATATCAACAGATTTATGTATACTGTTAGCTGATGTTTATTTTTTGGGTTAATTATCGGGTAATTTTCTAGTCAGAATAACAAGTAAATGTTAAAAATTTGATGGTCAGGATAATATTAACATTTTTTTTTGTGTGTGAACTTTTTTGTTTTGTGATATTAAATATGCTAGGGGTAGGTTATGACCACAAAAGCTCTCCGTAGATTTTGGGCTGTTATGAATGCGTATGGTTTAGATTATCATCAGAAAAGTTATCCATACATTTTGGGGGCGTTATAAATACGCTTAGGCTTAGGGCGATGACAACGTTGGCCCTTTAAATTGGTCTAGGCTGCATGTCGGACAAAAGTGTCCTACACATAGGGGTCTTTTCTATTAAAATGTTAAAACATGTATGTGCCAGAGAAGATGCATCTATTTAACATTGTTTTCGTGTATAAATGCCTCAGATATGGCTAGCGTTCATGTTACCAGAGCGACATATAGGGGTCACATTGGCGCTATCCGTGGTCTTGCAGTTTACAGCATCCTGCATCGTCATGCAGCCTGAAGAAAGTTTCCAGGCGACTACATTAACATATCACAGCCTCTTGATATTTGAGATGTAGCGTCTTCCTACAATGCCTTATAATATTACGCGATTTTATGCTCGTAACTCATCTACTTTCAGTTGACGCAATAATTTGTTAGACAGGCGCCATACGTCTTCTGCATTCCTAGTTTTTATGTCACCTGTAACGTGTTGCAAAACGACAATATAGGAGTCACTTTAACACCATTGATCAGTCGTCGTGCGGCATGCACTGAAAGCTAAGAATGGCCATGATGACTAATTCAGTAGTCAAAATTTAACTGGGAGGTAGTCAAATATTTGGAAATAAACATGTACAGTGGTCACAATGACTACATTTAGTCATGCTGAGCAACTTTTATGTCAATGTTGACTAGTTGCATGGTCATTGAGAGGACAGTCAATATGACTATCTAAACTTGTCACAAAGACTATTTTGAGTTTTCAGTGCATGCATGCGGAGTCCCGCGTCGACCTTTCGGGCAACTACTTGTGAAAGTCTCTTGATATTGTCATGTTGTTTCCTCCTATGGTACATGTATGATATGGTGAAAAAGCAATTCAATGCCCGTAACTTATTTACTTCCTATTAAAGTAATATTTTAAGAGGCATGCGTCACTTACGTTTACCACGGCCAGTCTAGTTTTTGTATAAATTTTAATAGGGTATTGATACTAGTCCGTTTGTTTATTTACATTCAGAAAATTTTAAATGAAACCAGGTAGCATTTTTTCGCATGGTTTATCATTTAATCATTGCATGATACTTCATTTTTTTTTGGGAGGGGGGTGGGGGGGGGTGGGGAGTACCGGTTTCATTCTTGAAATTTGAAATCACTTGTGTAATAGAAATCCAAAGACATCTATCAATCGAAATCATATTTTTTTGCATACAAAGCATTTCATTCTTTACGGCTTTAAACATGCATTTCTTGGGTTCATATGTCCGTATCATACGTTCTATTGTTTTTACAATAACCTACATTTACCTTTGCATGTGATGTTTCATGTAACAGTGGCGTATCCAGAGGGGGCAGTCCAGGGGGTTTGAATTCCCTCTTTTCTTGGATTTTTTTTCTAATTTCGTGCAGAATTTAGCTATAACTGAACCCCCCCCCACTTTCGTCTTCATTAGAAAATAGGCATACACACATGTACCCCCCTTCTAAAATTTCTGGATCCACCCCTGTGTAATCTGTGGAGTTGATAGTGTTCAAAAGCTTTTATTTATACATGTGTTGGTCTAAGAAAGGCCAGTTCCTTATTTGATGGAATTTTAGGGTTAAAGAATAACTAAGTTATACATGCTTAATTTTTACTAGATTTATACGTAACGTATGCGTCGTTCCTAATTAAGCTTAAGGACCAACTATCAAACTTGAAAGGGGGGGTCCTGGTTTTAAAAAAAAAAAGAAAATGATTTTTGATAAAGAAATATTTTAGCAACAGAGGGTAAAAAAAGATATTCTGAAGAAGAATTTCATCTTCATAAAATAATGCTTATAATGGAAAAAATAATCTGTCGCGATTTCTCCGCTTTTAGTGCGGAATAATTTTTCTAACCAAAATAATAACAAAACCAAGGCCGTCACCTTCAAGTTAGGTGGTTTGTCCATTAGCACTCAATGTAACATTATTATGACTAGTATGTAACGTTCAAATATTCACAATTTAGCAAATGTACCGTTGTTGCAATATACCGACACAGATTTATGTTCTCAGTACAACGAGGTATTCACAACATGTACAATGTGTAGTTTGTGTAAATGTCACTCAGCGTTAAAACACCGTTCTTTCAAGTTAATGTATTTCTATCTAATTGTCATTTCATTCTTTCTACCTCATAACTATTGAAAGCATTTTGTTACAGCATTTTTGCCGAAAATACTCAATAAATTAATGTTATAATTTATGCTCTTTCTGTATACAAGACGAAGTGTAGCCGTTATGTAAAAGCATCTTTAAGTCTATGCTGTCCATGTTAGAAGTACCAAAAGGACATTAAAAAAAAACAGAAACTGCTTACTCTTCCGGAGAACGCGAGTTCATTCTCGTTACGGCTTGAGTTAAATTCATTGCGATTCAGTTATCTTTGTATTTCTGTGTTTTATGTTGTTAGTTTTTTCGTCCTGTTTTCGTTGGTATTGACTGGTTTTGTCTCTGCTTTTTCGGACTTTTGACAATCAGATGCCCCCTTGGTACCTCTTGTTCTTACAAACCGACAAAAAGCCTACAGCAAAGATATTACAATAAATAAACTCAAAACACAAGAACCATGTGGGGTAAGCATACCAATTTCTGTGGTTTTTGTGGTCGACAGCCAAGCACGAAAAAGAAAATCCAACTAAATATTGGTTCCTTCTTGTTTTGTCAATCTTTAATGCGATACAGAACACCTATAGCTAAGGGAAATAACTCTTTAATATCACTTGAACGATTTGGCCAGGTTCATTTATTCAAAGTAATCAAGCTTCTCAATGATCAAGATATGAAATGTTGAAACTCCATTATATTCAATGAAAATTTTCCAAAGAAACCTTATGTATGTTTCGATTTTTTGACGATTTGGCAACTAAATTTCTATGGCGCAAGAACATATTTTTGCAAATTTGCATGAAAATTAAACGACAACTTAGATGGACTTCGATCGATGCATTTACTACAAGTAATATCTCGGAGCCTTACAAATAACACGGTATTTCATATTCTTTATGAACAGTAAGATATGATCGAGTATGATAGTTCGTTTTTCAACATCAGAAAGGCAAAGGATATCATTCTGCTTTGATAATTACAAAATAGAAGATGAAAAGTTGTGGAATAGAGGTGTAAACAACACAATTTACGTATGTTAATATCAGCGCCGATTTGAATTTCCAAAAGTATAATTGACCCATAGAAGCCTTCAATGTTCCCAGAGGCTATATTGATTCATACGGTTCAGAAAGTGTAGTTGAGTAGCTGAAATAATATTATTATATTCATTAACTGCCTGACACATTTATATTAGACAATTATATATATATATATATTGAGACAATTGAGTTACAATTGAGACATTCAGTTGCTAAGGTGACAAATATTACCTACATGTAATACAATGAAAAACTAATTACGAAATACATAAGACATGTATTAGCAATTAAAAGTGACGTTTCAGCCAAAGTCATTCTTACAGATATATGACCCTTGTCCAGAAACAAACGAAAGAATGAAAAGCCAAAATTTAAGCAAAAATAATCAAGATTGGTAATTACAAATTTTGTCCGTACATATATATGTACTAAAAATGTATTAAGACAAAATAAATGTATATAAAAAAATATAATATACCTCGACGATTTGAATAAGGAAAACAATTTTAAAGAAAATATATGATATGCCTTGAGAAAGGGTTGGGTCTTTATTTGGGAATAACTAACAACAAATGACATATTTAAAAAAAAAAAAACTGACCGGAAACAGACTATAATACATTGTAGAAAGATAAATCATAAATACGTGTGAACAAAATGTTGATACGGAGTTACTGAACAAACAACTACAAGTCCGTATAGATTCAGATAGAATTCAGTTGTCACGGAGAAAACACTTCAAATATCGACAATCTACATGTAGAAAAACAGCTTTTCACCATTGAAACAAAGATAGAATTAACTGAGGAATAACCATTTATAGGTCAATTAAAACAAGACTTAATGTTGTCTGCGAATTTAATAAGTTAAAGTATATGTTCATTAATCGTGATAAGCGTACAAATTTAACACATATGTGATGGAATTGACGTTTAAAATGACGTCCATGGAATCATTTAATAAAATAATAAATTTCATAACTTTTTCACGACCAAATTAGACTAATATGGAGGAGGCATTGCCTAAATGCGAGCATAGCTAAAAGGGACTACGTTTTGTTTATATAATGATGATCATAATCAATGCAATCAAATGGTTGATATTCATGTAGGGGCATTTTTGTCTTTAAAGTCTTGTTTGTTTTTGTACCCTTGTCTTACCAAAAAGTGTGAATGAGTGGACAGAAATTATTTTTGTGTTGGATCTACTACGGGCATCTACTCAAGTTGGATATTCAGAATCAGAAGCAGACGAACATTGTAGTGCACGACCTTTGGTTCATTTTAATTACACAAAATTCAGAAGTTTATTTGGTAAACAAGTTTTTCCATTTCTAACAATCTTTTTCATATATATTTTTTATTCATATTTTGTTCTCAATGTCGACATTCAGGGCTATCGCTATCATTAATTTCCAATATTTCCATTTGCTTATTTTGGGGCGAGATGGTATGGGTCGATTAAGCTTCGAGACACGTTAGTTTCGTACGTGCATATAACCAAGACGAAACGAACAGCTTATGTGTATTTATTATTTTAAGAATATTATTTTCTTGTAAAAAACGCAATTTATTATTTTTTTAAGCATTATTTCTTCTCTGATAAATTATTTTAACATTCACTCCGGCCCTGTAAAAATAATAACCCTTTCCGGACCATAAAAAATCTAAATCAGCATTAGCAAATTTCTCGCGGAAACAAATACCGTAGAGCTCTCCGCTCGTGCCCGCTAGTGCCCGCTTGCGAGCTATGCTCGCTATTACATGTAATTAGATACCGCACTAATTCACATTATTAGGATACGTAACAAAAACGTTAAGGATTCGGTAAGACTAGTCTTTAAACGTGAAAAATCGACCGGAGACAAAATCAAAATAGAGAAAAAATATCAATTTTGGTTGGAACTTGAAAATCAAAATTAAATAGAAAAGAAGTCTTAAATGCTTAAGTTTGCCAAAACAGAGTGACATTATACAACAAAAAGGAGAAAAAATAGAAAAAATAAAAAAATCCCAGTCCCATGAAGTAGTGGACTAACAGTTATTTGTGAATACCACATGTTAAATATTTTCACTGGTCAATCGATTCGTAACACAAAAGTTACGGAAGCGACATTAAAAAAAACGTCTGTGAACAAACTAGAATAACAGCGATTCCAAATAAATAACAACCCAGATCATATAAAAGTAACGCTATAGGTACGAAAGTATCATTAAACAATAATAGGTCCATGAAATAGTGGACTAACAGTCGTTTGTGAATTCCATAAATTAGACATAACACCAAGCATACTATCAGTAACGGTGTTGAAACTAGACAAATCTTGAATTTGTGATGTTCCTATTGATAGTCCCTGAGGAGGTCCGAATGTAGTTTTAGATCCTTGTATCCCGGATGTACTTAGCGTGTTTAATGACTGCGTTGGAGACACGTCTGGGTAAACAAGTATACCATTTCTTAAGAACGAATCCAAACCAGGCGCAATAAATCCTTCCGGGAAAACAGTTGGCATGGTATTTTGGTTTGATTTCGCCCTCTTTGTCGTCAGGTCCCAAACATTAATCTTTTTTGTAGTCCCTTTTGCCTTCGTCGCTTTGTCCCAAACATTTAATTCTTTGTTTTTCTCTTTTGTTTTTCCTCTGTAGAGTGTCTCTAATGCATTTTTCATCTTTTCTTTAGACACCGGTTTAATGTCAGCCGTGCTCGCAGTCGGTTGGGTGTTTTTACTGTTTGATATTAATATCCCTGACTTAAGTCTTCCCAACATTTTTTCCAATAATAAAGAATTTGCCCTTAGCTCAGCTGTGTTATCTTTAATGAGTTCACTCTTAGCACTCACTATATTATCATTTACAAATCGTTTATTTAGCGACGAATGCGCAATATCCGTAACGCCTTGTTTGTTCAACGAAGACCGGGTTATATCGATATTATTCGACTGGTCCATAACCTGTAGTGTGTTCGATTGAATTGAGTCTTGTCCTATTTTTTGAACCCCGACCTTTTCCACGTTTCTTGCATTTAAATCTCTGAATGAGAATTTCGACTTCGGATCAGAAATAACAATTTGAGAGTTTTGTGATATCTGTTCGTTCGGGGAAGAAATGATTTGATTTGCCGGGTTCGAATTAATTGAGTGACTGGTCATGTCCGAAATGCTATCAGATAATATTTTACTTCCTGTTTCCTGTTTACTTTCAGAAGAAAGTGATGCTTTCTTGACACCAGATACTACTACGCCATCTGAAATAAACAAACAGTATATAAATTTTAAAAAATAATGTGCTCGAAAACAAATACGAGATTACAAGATCTCTGATGTGATCACATGTGGCCATGTCATGTTTTGTTTTGTTTCAGTTGTTGCCTTTTACTGTATTTAAAATTCACTATCCCGGGCGCCGTTTCATAAAGGCTGTCTTCAGTTGACCTACTCTAGTTAACTCGAGTTAACCCGAGTAACAAATAAACGACTAGAGTTCATACTCGGGTAAACCCCGATGACCTTTAACCCCTACTCGAGTTTAACTCTGGCCAAGGCAGGGTTGGTAGAGTACGTGACGTCATGAGTAGAGTTTACCTGCGACAATGTGACTGGATTTAAAAAATAATACTTATCTAATGTTTAATGTAAATAAATTACTTCAGAAAATAATGTTTTTAAATTTATTTTTTTAAAGTTTTGAAGTTTTATTATATTGTCGCTTTGGTCAGCTATATGCTAGAGAACCCTGTTCTATTGACAAATAATACACGATTAAACCCGATACTAGAATAACTTGTTTAGTTGACAAATCGAGTACGCATGACCCTTCCGAGCTTTTAATAGAAATTTACTCTACTAGGGTTAACTCGAATAGGTCAATTGAAAACGGCCAAAGTGACAGTTAGCCTAACGCGCGCGTAAGCCAGTTTAACGTACTTAGTCCATAGGATAACGAGCACCATAATGGGCGATCATAACATGAAAGGTTTCTTTGATAAACATGAACAGCTGACAAGTCCAGGGCACGTTCTTTCACTTTTGTTACGACAACGCGAGTTTCCAATGCTGGATGTAGTTTATTTGTTTGTTTTGTTTGTTTTAATGATGTCTGTTTTTGTGTTGTTTTTGTAACAAGAGATTAATTTGTCCCAGCTATTCGAACATTTAACGACATATGTTTAAGAAAAATGAACCATGAATTTGATTTTTTTTTAAAATGTTCAAATTTAATGGTGTTAAAAAGAAGCAAATTAATGATTGGTGCGTATTTTATTTTCTCTTTTGTATGTCGAAATAAGAATCAACAATCAATGAGCGAATGATGAAATTTTAAGGGCTAGAGTTGCGGCGCTTTTATCACTGTCGGCAATCACAATATGTTAAAGATTCTGAAGGAGAAAGTAAAAAAAAACACTAAAAAATTTGAAAAATTGCAAAGTATCAACGCCTTATTTCATCTCCTAGTATTTTAATTTGACCACTAATTTGTTCATTGAAAATCTCAAAGTTAACAAATCGTTTATATAGATCTTTTGTTGGAGTAGCTATAACTGTCGTGTCATTTAACCTTAAATTTTATGTTGCTTAGGCCAGATATGTTTTTATTTGCTTCAAGTTTTTAACTTCAAATTTTCCGACGAGTAAGATACAAAGCATATCAGATGTAATTCATTCTTTAATTATATTGGAGGCCATTGTTAAAAAAAGTGGTTATAATAAATTGCTATATGATAAACCCAAAGACATGATTAAATGTACCAAACAAGCATGAACTGTAAATAAAAGCTGATTATATGTTGCGTGTATAACTGTTAGTAATTACGACTTTTAGATAGACATTCTTACCCAAAAGTTTCGCTTTGATGCTAGCATGATCACCTACTGGTATTTGGTTTTGTCCAGATAGTGTGTTACTTCTCCTTGCAGTGCCTTCCGGTTTCTGGTTGGCAGTGTGTACTATGTCATCTAATTTTGTGTACAAATTGTTTAACAAGCTATTCATGCTTTGAAGCATCTCGTTCCATTGGTCTGACTTGATTGTCTTAGTCTCTGGTTTAGAAGTTACAGATGGCGGTTCCTTTTCTTTTAAAATCTTTATGGATGGAGGTTTTTGTTGGGCTTGGACTGTTTCAATGGTTGGTTTGAGTCTTGTTGTGAGTCTTTTGTGTAATATAGCATGATTTATTTTGGATACTTTCGTAGGAACGATTTGTGGAAGTACATTTTCATTATTTCTGTAAAGTTTTGCCAACATCGTTGTAGGAGCTAAAAACCCAGATTCAGAAGGCGTAGGGTCAACATTAATTGTGGAAAGGACGGTCGGTTCAATTTGCGATAATAATAATTGATCAATTGCCTCGGTTGTCGTATAATCTTTTGTCAGGGCGTACATTGCTCGCATGAACTGATCCCCGGGATCTGCAAATGTAGGCTGGGTTCCAGGTAAGAGATTAAACGGGAAAATATTCATTGGGAGTAAGCTCTCCAGTTCTGCCTCCAGCCTAGAAGTTGGTGCCGCGCTGTAAAACATGTTTCGGAGCAGATTTTTATTGATATTCATAGAAAGCGGGTCAAGTGTTGTCATGTCAATGGGTAAAGATATATCTGTCACATTCAGCGCAGTAAGCAGCGATTGGTTAGTGTTAGTGGTTGAAGCGGAAGCAGTTCCATCACCGGAAGCGGAAGCGTTGTGTAGATCACGCGATACTGTACCTTCTACCCAGTCTGCCTTCATGAATATATTGTTACCAGGTGACTGGACAAGATCTTGTTTTACACCGTCATTAATCTTCACAGAAGTAATATCGTAGATTGTATTGTCTTTAACTTCCGGTTTTACAGTAGGAGGGAGTGGTAAAGTTACAGGCTCGACAAATGGTGGCGGTAATGTTGTAGACATTGTTGTTGCCTCGTTTATTCTATCGACAAATCCGGGTGCTATCGTAGGAACGTTGATTTTTGGCGGCGGAAGTGTTGAACCTGTTGGAACAATGAAGACAGGAATTCCAGACATTCCTGATTGGACTTGACCAACGTGACCATCGACAAGATTTTTATAAGGGTCATAAATTGTGTCAATCGTCTGTATATCAATGACGTCTTTGTTCATTGTTTTGACGTCAATCTGTGTGGGAATAGTTTGTACGGTACCAGTAATTACTTCCTTGTTGACGATTTGATTCCATTGGTCAGTTGGAGAACTGGGTGTGGTAGATGTGGTAGGTTCCTCTGTCGTGTGGGGTTTCCGCCTCCGCTTTGAAGGAAGTATTGCTATGTCTGCGCAGTTATAATATTCTTCTTGATTTCCACAGCCAATGTCTTGGTAGCCGTCACCACATCGTCCCCAGTTATAGGCTGCAATGGACAATAACAATTTTGAGAGAATTTCGAGAGAAGTGCATGAAATATTGTTTTTGGACAAAACACAAAGCTTCTGTGGAGTGTTTCAAATGTTGCCTATTCTTATTTTCAAATGTTGTCTATTCTTATTTTACCTATCATTTTTATGGTTCTGAGCAGCCCTTAACTTAAACCAAAATGATAGATCTTGAGAACGCTTATAAAACAGTAAGGTTTGACAACAACTATACACACTCCAACAAGTGTTCAAAGATACTTAGAACATACAACACTGTACAAGTGTATTATAAAAAAGAGGTTTTGGACAACAAAATCAAATAACGCATTCACGTTGGGTTGATTTAAGATTTTGTCTACATTTCTTTAATTTGGGATGTCATTAGCCATTCGATATTTTCATTAACTTTGACATGCATGGAATTCGAAAGCTACATCGTAAATTTGCAATAGCTTTAGGAAATGAAACCAAATCTTGTGGCCGTAAACAAAAATTGATGACCAGATACGTTTGAAATCCACTACCGTTTCTTTATTTTCAGAAAAAAAAATAAGATAAATTAAAGGTCATTTATAAAGACCGACAAATTAATGAACACAGACTCATTTTTGTCCGTAAGCAAACAAAAGAAAATATAAAAAACAGCTTAAATTCTGACGTTTTTTTTTAGTTTTTTTTTATTCCTTTGTTTACAAAACTATTGTTAACAACTATATTTTGTATATGAAGAAAATTATTCTGATCACTAAAGGCAGTGTAGTAACCCTGCACGACAAAAAAAATCGGACAGAAAAAGTTGTCGAAATCTTAGTAGAATACGTGTCATCAATTCTTAGAGTACAACATTTCCATGTCAGATCGTCATATATTTATTACATATTTGTACCAATGTCTTTATACTATCATTATACTTTATTTATTGTCAAGTATTAATGTACAAACAATAACAAAGATATTATTATCTGTTTAACTGTTTTTGTCGTGTGACATACTGAGACAATGTTATTAATTGTTTTATCATGATGATAATGGGGGGAATTTTTATATATAATGTATCACTGTAGGATCTATCTGTACTCCCTCAAAGTACATACAACGACGCAGAATATTTTGTTTTAGGGGGAACAAGCACCTTAAGTGACGCAGAATATTTTGTTATAGGGGGGACAAGCACGTAAAGTGACGCAGAATATTTTGTTATAGGGGGAACAAGCACCTTAAGTGACGCAGAATATTTTGTTATAGGGGGAACAAGCACCTAAAGTGACGCAGCATATTTTGATATAGGGGGAACAAGCGCCTAAAGTGACGCAGAATATTTTGTTATAGGGGGAACAAGCACCTAAAGTGACGCAGAATATTTTGTTATAGGGGGAACAAGCACCTAAAGTGACGCAGAATATTTTATTATAGGGGGAACAAGCACCTAAAGTGACGCAGAATATTTTGTTATAGGGGGAACAAACACCTAAAGTGACGCAGAATATTTTGTTATAGGGGGAACAAGCGCCTAAAGTGACGCAGAATATTTTGTTATAGGGGGAACAAGCACCTTAAGTGACGCAGAATATTTTGTTATAGGGGGAACAAGCACCTTAAGTGACGCAGAATATTTTGTTATAGGGGAACAAGCACCTTAAGTGACGCAGAATATTTTGTTATAGGGGGAACAAGCACCTTAAGTGACGCAGAATATTTTGTTATAGGGGGAACAAGCACCTTAAGTGACGCAGAATATTTTGTTTTAGAGGGAACAAGCACCTTAAGTGACGCAGAATATTTTGTTATAGGGGGAACAAGCACCTTAAGTGACGCAGAATATTTTGTTATAGGGGGAACAAGCACCTTAAGTGACGCAGAATATTTTGTTATAGGGGGAACAAGCACCTTAAGTGACGCAGAATATTTTGTTATAGGGGGAACAAGCACCTTAAGTGACGCAGAATATTTTGTTATAGGGGGAACAAGCACCTTAAGTGACGCAGAATATTTTGTTATAGGGGGAACAAGCACCTTAAGTGACGCAGAATATTTTGTTATAGGGGGAACAAGCACCTTAAGTGACGCAGAATATTTTGTTTTAGAGGGAACAAGCACCTAAAGTGACGCAGAATATTTTGTTATAGGGGGGAACAAGCACCTAAAGTGACGCAGAATATTTTGTTATAGGGGGAACAAGCACCTAAAGTGACGCAGAATATTTTGTTATAGGGGGGACAAGCACCTAAAGTACAATTTTTCATAAATGAAAACAAATGCAGAAAAAAGCCTCAGAGGCGGTGAGCTTGTTTGTTAAAGTCAACCAAAGAGCGCTCAGAAACCTGAATTCAGACCCGGTCGCTTAGCCCATAAAGCGACTGGGATTTAATTGTGCCCTAAGTGGTTGAATAAGGCAGTACTTTCAGAATGAATGCCGGGGTCGTCAGGCTATGATGCGGAAAACCTGACCGCTAACCAAAGTGGGCAAGCGAGTGTTGAGAGTGTCACGCTTCGTGTACGTATAAGATCCAATCGTTGACCGCCAAAAAGGGCATCACAGTTTTCGGCCCCTACCCACCTCTTCTTTTTCCAGTAGTCTATAATATTCTCAGTTTCTTTGTGTCCCAACCAAACCCCATATTAGATTTCTCATCATCATCTCATGTCCATTTTACCATCCCTTTCATGTTCATCGCCCTTTAACTAGTAACCTATGCGTAAAACACCAACTCACTCCCTCACTAAAAATTAATGGATTTTTTTTCGATGAAATCTAGCGTTATTTATACTTTGACATAATACTCGTAATATGATTTTTGATTTTTATACGTCATTGCCTGCTTTGAAAAAGGGTAACATAGTAATGTGCTTTATAAGCTTAGATAAGCTAATCTTCTCTAATGAGTCCTTTACAGACCAAAACCCTCCTTTTTGATATAGTTCTGTTTGTTTGTTTGTTTTTGAGACTTTTGTTGTAGTTTGTTTCTTTTCATTCATAGATAAGTTTTTAAAATTTTGCATTTTATCTTATCTTGGGATGAATTTACGAAAGCTAATATCGACATTAGATTATTCTGCAACACACAGTGAGTGAATCGGTTGGTGTTTTACGAGCTAGAACCACTATCTATAAGTTTTCATAATTCCGATGAGCATGAAGACGACGCGATGATAAATTGAACATGAAATGATGTTGAGAAAGATGGAAAGGAATTGGAAAAAGGAACAGTTAATCTTGAAGTCAATTGGAAAAAGGGATAAGTGGTTAGACTGAGGCGGACAGTTTAGTTTATCATATGTGGTGCACAACTTGACGGTCAGCAAAAAGATCTTTAACGTGCACGCAGCATGAAAACTCCACACACATGGGCCCACTATAGTCAGCTGTCAGGATTTCTGTGATTATAGACCTGACGACCATTGCCACTCTCTACAGCCATGTAGGGTACACCTTGGTTGCTCTGTAATCTAAGCGCTAACCCGATGTCAGAATCCCAAAACCCGTAGTCGCCTCTTACTACAAGCTAGGCTCTGTTGCAGGCCTATACGCCACTCGGCCTGCCACGCATGGAACACATTTTAGGCAGAAATTAAGATACTTACATCCGCGCCATTTCCACTGTAAAACACACTGTTCACACGTCACATCCTGTGGCATTTCAAGTGCTAAGTTATACTTCCGGTCATCTTTTGGGTAGAATTTTAGTCCATGATCATGTATAACTAACTGATGTTTATCTAAACATTCCTGAGTCACAACAGCTGACAAGTTGTCATGGGGACAAATTCGGAATTCAAAATATCCACCAATGTTTGATGTAATATCAATAGTTACATTTATGAACTTCCTGTGTTGTCTGTACTTGCGCACTATAATCCCATTTGCATATCTCCCGCCAGCTTCGTTATTGCGATAAACTGAATCGTAAGGATCACCACAGACGCCACATTGACCTTTGTTAATACCGTGATGGTGCTAAAAATAGAAAAACAAAGATTAAAAAAAAATACTTTTATAGTCTTTATACTTTTTTGTTGGTGCAGCTTAATTAGTCCAAGCATATATAGTTGTATCGAATTTTGATCGTGCAAAATATCTATTTCGATAACTTATATTTCCCGACCAAATAGAGAAGCGGGCCCTTGGATCTGCCCTTCGAAATTTTGCTTCATGAAACTTTTTTCTAGGAAAACAAGTTTTTAGCCAATTCATACATAAAAAGGACTTCAAAACCTGAATCAATCGCTTAATGTGAACAAATTTTTCGTATTTGCGCCAGTTTTTTTTTTCACTGAAACACCTGTTTTGTTACGTCTGTGATAGATAGTTTTTTAAAATACGTACCCAGAATCCACCACAATTTAACCCGTAATCCTCTAAATTCTTCGGAATAGTCTTGTCCTTCTTCCAAGGTCTGACACGCCACAAACTCGATCGCTGTGGGGGTTCCAACATACTTCCACGGGCATCAATTAATTTAATCAATGAAATAAAATTTAGTAAATAAATAAATAATTCCATGGTCAAATTGAATACGTATAAAACCCGTCGCTCTATCCCGGCGTGACGTTAAAGACCTTCACTAATGGACGTTGCATGTTCGGAGTCCATCTAATAGCAGTAACGACATATTTCTAGAACGATTATACACACGTTTGTGGTGTTGTAACATTCTTTACCAAAAACAATAGAAATTAGTTGTAAGTAATTAATATAAAGCATAAATATGAGGTAAATTTGGGGTTTCCGAATTTTACTTATCAATGTTCAAACGAGGCGCAAGCAGGTCAAAAGTGCAAACTATCGAGATATTGCAATTGTTTCATATCCATTTATGTGTTCCTGTAGCATCATTTTAACTACCCGTAAGGATATAGAAAACAACAACAGAAAACTACAATGAAAAAAAGTTAAAGAAAATAAACTTTTTAAATAAAAATTGTATATACACATGTGCGTCCGGCATGTGCGTTACTAATCAAAGTTTCTAAATTACAAACAGGTTTAAAAGCAAAGTACGTCTACTCAGTGTTATTAAATAAATTCGACAAGAAATTAAAAAAATGCTCAACAGCAATTTACCACAAATACGTTGATGGTAGAAAAACCCAAAATGTTGTCATAAGACGTAATCAAAAGTATACGGAAATATCTGATGCCTGACCCATACAATATTCCGACCTGTCCTTTAATTTTTGTTCTTTCCTTGTCCCATTAAGTGCTTTGGAAAAAATCAAACACCCCTGAAGTTCCTTTTTTTAAAAAGAAAACAAAACTCAAAGTAAATTTACCTAAATAGAGATCAATTGATGATGTCAATAACTAATGGTGATTGACAAACTGTTTTAATTTTAATAAAGCAATAAATGTCATTCTAAAAATGAACTTTTAATTAAATCTGTCATAAATTTTTACTTAATCATCTTGAAACGCGTCAGGAAACGAAAAACAGGGCGGATCAATCTTAGAATATTTCCTGATATTCGTGTTTGGTATCTTTTTTGTTTATTATTATTTGATATTTGTTTTGGATTGAGAAATAAGCATATATATTGTACGAATCCTCTTTTCATTTGCCAATGTGCGAGTGTGACCTTTTAGTGGCCCTTATTGAACCTACCCTGTAACTAACAAAGAAAATGGGTTCTTCCGTTATACCTTTCTCCAGTTTGAGATGACCAGGTTGAGAGGCGAGCACGTGCAGCGATCTCACACTGGTCAATAAACCAATAATAACTTTTGGTACTGATATTGATTGATTACCTAAGGCTTCAGTATATAAAAAGTGATTTTTACGGAAGAAAAATGCACTTACACGCGTTCTCGGAAAGCCGGCAATAATCTTTCACTCGTCATAGAATTTTGGGGGTATTTTTGCTCGTTCCGATGCGCTCAACTCGCATAAAGACTGAAAAAATCAACACTTGTGAAAGATCTGCCGGTCTTTTCCAAGAACTTTTGTATGAACCCATAAGTCTTTCACGTGCATATAGGGTGTTACTCTTCTTATGCACAGGCATTATTTTTATTCCTTCTGTAAGTCTCGAAACCATGTCAAGATAAGAGCCAGAAAACTGGCCTATGAAACTTTTACCCCTAAAGAGGATTGAGCCACGAATTTGTTTAAACATAGTTTAATATTTTGATTTTGATATTTAATTTTACTCAATTATTACAATTTAAAGATTTGGAAACAAAATTAAGTATATTTACAGCCTGAAATACAGACCCTCAATGTCACTCACCCTTTTTTTGCTTGTCCGCTCGTCTGTATTTCAATCAGACTGGTATATTTATAAATAAGTTTCAGCAAGTACATTTAGGAAAGATTTTTTTTTAAAGTTTTGAAATTGAATAAGCAAATACTAGTTAATAACGGAGTCATTTGATATTGTTTCAAATAGTCTACAAGTCACACATATTTACAATACAAGTTCTACTTATTCTTATGCCCCAAAATGTTTATGTTTACAAATTCTACTTATATCGATGCCCACATGACGAAGATTAATAACTCATGATTAGATATAACTTGTATAAAATATAAGTTCATTTTATAAATGTATAACAAATTAATTGAAGGTAAGTGTATATAACATCACTGTAAAACATGTATAAAATTACTTGTCATGTACGAATTTACGTATCTTTTTGTTTTTGGTTCGGTCCGGCTTTGTTACATGTTATCACACATGCACCTGAAATGTTAACATGTACATGTAGTCGTTTACATATTCAATGTACTATCTGTAGCAATGTACATAATCGCCGTGAATATCCACAAGCAAATCACACTCTTACATTGAGATGATAACAATGTTCGTTCAAATCAACTATAATAATACATGTACATGTCGTTGTTAAATAAGGGTAATGAATCAAGAACTCTAATACATGTATATCAATAGTGTCACAGAACACAAATATAAAGTCTGATTTTAAGGCAAGGTTCCAAAAAGGATCAATCTTTTGAATTTTTATGTAAAAGGAAAAGAAGGGGGATTGACATCATTTTTCTTCATCCTTCCCATTTTCGACATTGCTTCTCTCACGATATTTTGTTTTTTACACGTTTTACTCCGTCCAAGGTACTTGATGTTTTTCTGTGAAATATGCGATTATTTTCTTTATAAGTTGCATTAAACCTTTTTTTTAACTCCTTGATTTTTTTTGCCATATATGATACCATCCTATACTTAACTTAACAACTTACTAATACAATCTTTAAGTTAATAAATACAAATATCAAAACGTCAAATCGCCGGATATGTAAAATAGTTTCACTATTCCTTATTTCTTAGGTGTGTTCTCTTCTTTTTCTATTTAATGGGTCATAACTGCTTTCCTTTAAAGATGATGTTTAAAGAAACGACTGCAGTCCTTTTTAGCCTCGTGTTGGTAGTAAGCACCATCGGAAGTGACGAATGGGCAAAGTTTAAAAAGCAGTACAATAAAAATTACAGCCAATCAGAAGAAAGATACAGGTGACGTGCAACTAACCACTTCCCTGCCTTTTTTGTGGCAAAAAAAAACAAAACAAAAACAATCAGTGACAGATGATATTTATTTAGATTGTGACGATATACAATAACATTTCTATACAATCTTCATAATCAAATTGTTCATAAAATCAAATGAAGCATGTTAGAACAGTTTTCCAGTTTTCAATTATCCTATAAAAGTATTTGAAACAAAATATCATAAAGAAGGAAAGGGATACCAAAGGGTTAACCAAACATCATTATCACGTAGAGACAAAGACAAAATCGGTAGGCAAAAAAATAATCGCAATGAACCAAACTGCACACAAAAAAAAAACACACATAACAACTTAACCGCATTTAGCAACGTGAACTCAAGTCGAAACGACAGTGAACTCAGGTGCTCCGAAAGAGTAAGCAGTTCCTGCTTGCTATAGCACACCAGTCGGTCAATTCGGAAAAGGATGACATTACCAAACTCTATGTCAAACCAACATCTGTGCCTATCCGAGAGACAGAAACTCCCTACCTGTCTACAAGCACATGGTGCCTTCCGTAAAATTTTTTGAGTGATGACAACAACCTTGGATCAACGGACCATTGTGTTAACAATTTTCTTGTCAACGTGTTTCTCTATCAAGGAAGTCGTGATAATGCCAACAAGCTCTGGAATAACGAATTAATTGTGATACGTATACTCTATATGCAGGAGCGGACGGAATGTTGCTACACAAAAAAGAAAAGTTGATAGTCGTCACGTTTAATACTAGTAATCATTTTAGTGAAAGAATACTCGAGGATTTGAAAATATAAATGATAGAAATCACCAAAAGGGAAAGAAGACAAAGAATATTTTGGCTGAAAAGATAGGACAATTATCCTTTTGTTTTTATATAGCTTAGTACATGTAGTATATCGACTTCAGAAAAAAAAGGAATTAAAATTGAAACAGATTCATATCAATGTACATGTAATACACTACAACAATAAAACTTGATTATATACGTTAATGGTTATCTTTTCGTGTTTTGTTTTATTAAAGGAAAGCAGTATGGGAAGAGAATGTCAGGAAAATAGAAACACACAACTCCGAGGCAGCACGAGGAAAATATTCGTACACACTCGGGTTCAACAGCTTCACTGACATAGTAAATACTTAAAATCTATAGTATAGAATAAGATCCGAAAATTATTACTCTTTAGAGATGGCCTGTAATATACATGATGTATATTTATTAAAAATTCTTCAAAAGGGGGACCAGGTTCTCTGTGAGTGAGTGAGTTTGTGTATAACGCCTTTGCAACGCTATATAGGTAATTTAAAGGCGATGAACATGAAAAAAGATGATAAAATGAACATGAGATGATGAGGATGGAGAGGGAAACAAAGGACGACCACAGGAAAGGGTAGTCCGAAATTGCTCTGACGTCCTCGGCACCAGCTTGCTGGAAAAATGCCGAGGACGTCAGAGCAATCTCGGACTAAGGAAAGGGTGGAGTCGGGTATTAAGGAAGTAAATAAAAATGTTAAAAAATGTAAACACTGAAAACAACGACAACACATACAAACACACAGACATAACGAAAGCACAGCCGCAATAATTATTACTGATCCAGGGAAACCGGAAGTGAAAATTTCCTGCTTTTTACAGCAAACTACTTGCATTGCGATTGGTTGTTTTAATATCTAATAAAATAAAAAAGAGGCATAATCATATCATTATACACACACTCACATTTACCTCTCGCCAATTCAAGGGCTATTACTGGCCATTGCTTGAATTCTGAAGACAATAAAAAAAAAATCAGTATGGGATTTCTAACAAAGGTAAGGACAATGGTAAAAAATGTGTCATGTGGTTTCCTTTTACATTTTCTGAAATAAATATTGAACACACTTTAAACTAATATGAAATCAATGAAATACTATGAAATCAAATGCCTTATCATACAAAAATTGAACTTTAGTTTTTAGAAAAAAAAAATCTTATGACATAATGGAGATTCAATAGTTTTTATTTAAATCACCGAAAAGCTTGATTTCTTTAACAAAATGTTTAGGACTTAAAACGTGAAGTTGATTTATAAGAATAATCTTGCTTAAATGGTTTTAAACCCTTTAATTTTTAGACCCATGAAGAGTTCCGATCCCGTATGAGAGGACTAAAGACCTCTGTCCAAAATACAAAAAGTCAAGGTCAACCATTTATCCCGAAGGTCGACCTAAAAAACCTTCCGGATACAATGAACTGGACAGCAAAGGGCTACGTCACGGAAGTCGGGAACCAGGTACAGTATGATTTTATGTCTTGCTTAGTTATTGATTTACTCCTATGCAGTGCGAACTAAGGGAGATAAACATGATGATAGGTGTCGTAAAATGAACATGAAATCAGCGAGGGAAATTTTTATTTTTATTATAGAAGTTTGAAGTTCAAATTTGTTTTAACAATTATAATGAAAATATAATGAGGTATCTTTATAACTTATTTTATAGCATAATACAAATGTACATGTAATAGTGAAACAGATTAAATGGAGAAAGAAGCAAAGAGGTACCAATGGAGCATTTGAGTGTCAAAAGTCCGAAAGGGCAACGACAAAACCGGTAAAATCGAACACGAGAAATAACTTAAAGAGACAAAAACACGCCAAGAAAATGAAGACTTTAATACTTAGAGTTAAGACCCTGGGCCGATTGCAAAACAGAGAGCAGTGCCTACTGGCCTCGTTGCTGGCGTATTTCGATCCTGTTTTTTTTTCTTAATTACGGCTTGTTGTGTGAGCTGTGTAACATACATCTTTTCCACATCTCATTATTTTCTATTGGAATAATTAGAACTTGGTTTAAAACAAATGTATTGGGAGCGCGGTGGCCGAGTGGCACTGGACTTTAAATCACAGGTCGACACCTCTGTGGGTTCGAGCCCCACACGTGTCAAGGTTTCCAGGCACCTACCGTTGCTCGTGGGTTTCACCGATTTTCCAGCTTGGAATATCGGGCTTTCCTCCCATACAAGCCTGGCGACCATGCAAGGGCCCTCTATTAGCCAAACTGTCGTTAATCTTGCCTTTTGTCAAAAGCTCTTCAGAGCTTATGTTAATTGTTGGACTTGTGTACACATCATTGATGTGTACTCACTGATGTTAAATAAATCTTACCTTTACCTACCTACCTTTACCTACCAAATGTATTGTATTTTTGATCACGGTCCAATGAGACAAGGAGCGACCATTGGTAACATGGAAGGGTGCTGTTATTATTGTCAATAAACTAGTCGATACGGTACGGTTCTTGACAAAGGACACGTAACATAAAGGTGACGAGTTTTGTTGTGTTCTATAGAAACGGGACTTTAGGAACCAAGTTTAGGTTGCAACGCTATCAGCGCACTTTTGATGAGTACGAACTTATTTGGCCTATTGTATTCAATTTACATGTATCTAACTTTTTTATTGTTAACAGTTTCAGTGTGGATCTTGTTGGGCCTTTTCAGTTTTAGGGGCACTTGAAGGGCAGTGGAAGGCTGTCCACAACAAACTTGTCCGTCTGTCTGAGCAAGATTTAATGGACTGTTCTCATTCGGCAGGTACGATTACTTGACAACTCTTGCAAATTTTGAATTATTAAAAAAAACTTCAGTACTATGATTTCATCATTATTCGTGGGGAATTAGTTTTCGTAGTTTTCGAGGGTGGCCTTGACCCACGAAATTTGATACCAAACGAAAAAGAAGTTTAAAATTAATCTGTATGCTACAAACCTCAGTTGAAATTAAGAATCCACGAACTTATCACTTTTCATTAAAAAACCGAAAATTGGCACCAACGAAAATAAATGAATCCACAGTATCTAGAATACTAAATTATAAAAATGATTGTAGCCACTTAAGTAAGAACTGACATTCTATTCCTAAATTATTCACATCTTTTATTTACCCTTAATAGGAAATTGTTTTTTTAACTTTAACAAATGTACAATCAACATTGATCTCGGATAAACCTCGACTGATATCATTTTAACAGGAAACCAAGGTTGTGAAGGAGGATTTATGGATAAGACATATGAATTCATTAAAAAGAGAGGAGGCGTGGATACGTGGGAATCCTACCCTTATACAGGAAAGGTAACATACCGTACAACTGTTGTTCCACTTCAGAACTCAATACTTTTTTATGGTCATTGATATAAATATTGACCTCGTATTAACCTCCACTTATATCAAGTTTCGTTTTATATATATGGATAAACCATACGAATTAATAGAAGAGGGGTTGACATTTCGAAAGTATTATACAAATGCACGTGTTGAGCCCAAATTTTTAATTTTGCACTACAGGTTTCCTTGACACTGAAAATCTGTAAAAATGAACTAAAATCGTCAGCTTGTTGATGCATTTTTAATCTGTCTGCCAAAGTTTTAAACTACTGAAACTAACGAGTTTATTAGAATCGGGGAGGGGAACTTAAGCCAAAAAGTGATAGGGATTAATTGATATTTTCCTTAGTTCAACGTTGTTCACATCATGTGGTCGACCCCAAAAGGGAAACTTCTGAAATAAAAGAATCGACATCGGATATATCTATATACCAGAAAGGTAACATGCGACTGTCATTCCACATCTGTCGCGAATTGGAAGGTGCGACATTATTTTATTTAATGGTTTATATATTCAACTGGGTTATTGAATTTCTTGTAATGTTTCGGTAGTTTTAAACTTTTTTCGGACATTTAAACTTTGGGTCTAATTGATCGTTTTCTTTGATATTGGTAATGCCGTTTCAGTCTATGGTACAAAAATGTACATGTACATGACTTTGTGTAATCTTAACCCCGGTATAAAACCGCAATGTTATAAGATACTGTAAAGTTGGAAATGTTCGAGATAAGACGACTGAATTCAAGTCCGCGCAGTTTTTAATTCGTGCTGTAATGTTATTGTCCATATAGACTACGTTTTAAGACATATATAGTCGTGCTGTTTATAATTTTCGCAATGCCAATGAAAATAAAATTTGCTGCGAACCTTCCCCGGTTTACAGTATGCTGTTAGTTTCTGTTCTCTGACACAACATCAGAACAAATAATCTTGCCATTAGGCCAAATATTTTATATGATAAGTTATCTGCATTGTGTCTCACAACTATGTGTGTTCTGTGTTCTGTGTTTGATTTTTACACATGTATGGGGAGGCTATTTGAAATAAAAAGGTAGGATGGCAAAAATCAAGAAATAAAAAGGAAAGACAGTGCTTTGAATAAAAAAAGACAGGAGAGTGCTTTGAATGAAAAATAAGGCAGAATGGTATCTTTGGATGAAAAATTTATAGTAGCTTTGAAAATTAAAAAAATTCTTAACCTAAGATTTGGTTGCTCAAACTTAGTTTTGTACTTAGTTATATATGATATCACTTATTAATCGGATTTTGTATGTGTATTCAAATTTGTTTGGAATTGTGGATTAATCATGATATGTGTTATGGTCTCGTATGCATAATCGTTCAGTAGAAACCAAGAAATATGTTACGAACGGTCTTACTAGATGATTATACTTTTTGATTTACAAAATAAAAGAATAGTTGTTGTTCTTATTATCAACTAAATAATGTTTACATACACGACTTTAATCATTAATAATTTCAAAAGTTTCAACAACTACAGGTCTCAATCTTTTTACCTCAAGTGATGAAAGCTTGGCTTTTTCAAGTAACTGTTCACAATTAGGACTGACTTACTCCTTATCCTTTCATAAAATATTTGTTTATATGTAGAAATAGAACAAACCAGAACCATTGTGGTCTTCGATTTCCGAATGTCCATGTGAGGTATTGCCATCACTTGGCGTCCGTCGTCGTGTGTCGTCGTCTGTTAACAATTGTTCTAAAATCTTCTTCTCTGAAACTACTGAACAGAATTAAATGAAACTTGGTATGAATGATCCTTAAGGTGTCTTGCACCAAAACTTTGTTTCTATTTTTGATTCGTCAAAAAACATGACCAGGGGGGGATGTCAGAATACTGTCTTTGGCCTGTAAATCAAAAAGTATAAGAGAAAGATGAGATATGATGCCACCCTACTGCTTCAGCATCAAAAGTTCTACAAAAGTATCCATTTGGTCGAAGTTGTCAGACGACCCCTTATAGGAGTTACAGCCCCTTAAAGACGAAAATAGTGTTTTTGGCCTATAGAATGAAAACTATTGCAGATAGAGAAAAGCTGTTGCTTGCTTAAATGTTCAGCCCATTTAACTCTACAAAAGTCTCTATAGGGTCGAAGTTGTCAGATGACCCCTTGTAGGGGTTACAGCCCCTAAAATGCGAAAAATAATGTTTTTACCCCTTATAGGGGTTACATCCCCTTAAAGGCGAAAAAAATAGTATTTTTGGCTTAAAGAATGAATACTATTGCAGATAGAGAAAAGCTGTTGCTTGCTTATTAATGTTCAGCTCATTTGGCTCTACAAAAGCATTCCTAGGGTCGAAGTTGTCAGATGACCCCCTTATAGGGGTTACAGCCCCTAAAATGCAAAACAATAGTGTTTTTGGCCTATACAACGAAAACTAAAGCAGATAGAGAAAAGCTAGTGCTTGCTTAAATGTTCAGCTCATTTGGCTCTACACAAGTCTTCATAGGGTCGAAGTTGTCAGATGACCCCTTATAGGGGTTACAGCCCCTAAAAGGCAAAAATAGTGTTTTTGCCTATAGAATGGTAACTATTGCAGATAGAGAAAAACTGTTGCTCGCTTAAACATATACAACTGTAGCTTATTTAGCTCCAGATACAAACGTCTTCATAGGGTTGATATCAAGACCAGGTGAGCGATTCAGGCTCCTGGGAGCCTCTTGTTTATTTTCTTATTGGATATATTAGATTGATCATCCCAGTTCGGTAGTTTTGTTATTCTGCACCATAATCGACCATATTTTCTTCTTCTGAATTTGGATTCAGTGGAAATATGAGATTGATCATCCCCATTCGGTAGTTTTATAATGACCTTACATGTAATCTTAATCATAATCTTGTCTTTTTAGAACGGGAAGTGCCATTACAACACCTCTACAATAGGTGCCACCTGTAGTGGTTACGTTGATATCCAAAAAGGTAGCGAGATGGATCTGCTCCTTGCAGTCGGAAGCATAGGTCCGGTAGCAGTTGCCGTGGATGCGACGCATGCGTCATTTGAGATGTATAAAGATGGCGTCCTAGACGAACCGAAATGCTCGTCTACAAATGTGGATCACACATTACTTGTAACCGGTTATGGTACATATAAGGGAAAAGACTATTGGCTGGCTAAAAATAGGTAAGTGCCCATGCGTCAGTCGTAGAATCTAATGAAGTGTTCTATATATTGTTGTGAATTTACACTTGCTCTGAGTAACCTATGATTATTTTATGAATCCAGTATTGAGATTTATGAGTATTTATTACATATGTTATGAATAGTAACTATCTATGTATGCAGAAATGATGAGTTGTAGATTATTTCTATGTTTTTACGCCAAGATCGTAGTTTTTAATTCTACTTTCACTTTCTCAAAATAACTGTCATTTTATTGAGGAGTTTGAGTTATCTTTCTTAGAGTGTACTTTTAAGCAGGTGCTCGTTCGTATTTATTTTCATGATGAAACGATCTTTTATGTACATTTTATATAATGAATACTTTGTAAATGAAATATTACGCGAAACAGTGGTTTTGCGGGAAGTGTTACATGACGTTTGTCATGACTACGGGTTATGACGTTTAACGTTACTTTTGGATTCGATTTAGGTAAGCAACTTTTGGACTTCCCAGAGAGCGGACGTGTTTTCCGTCTCTCCTTACTTTTTCTAAATTGGGGATTGCTTCGAGTTAAATTATTTATACTTCGGGTTGGATTTTATGTACATGTAGATAGATTCTTCATACGTTAGTTGTTAAAGCGATGAAGTTCGTGACTTCGTATGTTTGAATCTAGATTTACGCATGTTTACTTGTTTCTTGCTAATGTTAGCGTTTTAGCCATGAAGTTGGTAGCTACTTTAGTTTGAATCTGATTTAGAGTCCTGGGATTTCTCTAACTGAAATTGTTCACTGATATTTATTTATTTATTCCACGGGCTGGGCATTTTTATATGACATTTTGGTCATAGAAAGTTAGATTTTTGCCAGCTGTTTTTTATGTGATAAATTGTTAATTATTTGAGATTGTTAAATTGATTCTTTCGCACTTGTTAGAATAAATTATCTATATTTTGGTAATTTGAGTTTTTCCAGTAAAGAAAGTTTTGAGCAATCACTGAGATTTGGAACAAGTGTATAAAAAACAAACAAACCGCTCGGTACACGAACTTCCACAACACTGGTGGCAGCGGTGCTTGCTCATTGTCCTTTTAGATAGAAGTTTTTGTTTCTATTGCAGATTTTAGTGAAATTCAATTTTTAGAATTGTAAAATTTTTCACAGCTGGGTTAAATTTTTGAAATTTCTGTAGGGAACTAGGAAATCTGTGTTGCCTAAAGTAGTGAAGTCTACATGGTCTCACTGATTTTTCAATAACCACAAGTAGTGAAGTCTACAGGTTATTTCATATTTTGCAAAGTTTTAAGATAACCCTGAGCAGTGAAGTCTGTGGGTTTTCTTCTTATATATTTTGACTTTTTATAAAGAAACCATAAGCAGTGTAGACTGTAGGTTGTCTTTATTTGTTGGAAGTGATTTTAAGCAGTGAAGGCTGTATATTTTGACTTAATTAAAGAAACCTTTAAGCAGTGAAGCCTGTTGGTTTACTTTAATTTTTATTGAGGAGTATTTTTGACTTTATATTGTGGGAATAAAGTAATTATGGCTTTCACGTATAGGTCGGGGCCTATTACTCGTTCAATGGGAGGGAAGTTTAGTAGACCTGGAACGGAGGTAGGTGATAGCCAAAATGGAGTGTTCAATAGAGATTTTGACACCTTTTCTATGCATTCAGAATTGGACCATGCAGATAGAATACATGAAACGCTTATACCCAATCTTAGGGTGGGGAAATGTCAAAGCGAAAGTGCTTTAAACAGAAGGTTGGTATCAGTTGATGCACCTTATCAGAAAACTCTTGACGAAGTTGCTAAGTTAGAGGCGGTAAATAGGTCTTTGTGTTGTGAAAACTACGACCTAAAGAAACAACTTGATGCAAGTAGGTGTGAAAATGAAGTTTTACAACGTGAACTTGGTCATATATCTAATCAAGATTCTCAGTCTAAGAATGCAATCAATTGATGGTCTGAGAAGGGAGATTTTTAGGCTTCAAGACGAAAATAATGACCTTATATGTAAGTATAGGTCAGTACAAGAAGAACTTGCACAACAGAAGTCAGTCAATGCAAGGTTACAGGAGTCCATGATGAACATACATACACATGAGACAGGTATACCATATTACACGGACTGCAATAATGGGCACCCAAGTGCAAGAGGCAGTTTGCACGTTAAAGAAGGGTTTTGTAACTCTAGTTGTCATCCTGATGAACCTAAGTTTAGGTTACCAAACTTTGATGGTAAAGATGATTTTCTAAGCTTCTGGGTTTTGTTTGAGCTAGGTATTAAGCAGTTCGGTTGGGACAACAACAAACAAGTTGTACACCTGATGTGTTGTTTAAAAGGTGATGCACTGACGTATGCCAGTAAGTTGCATACAGAGGTAAGAGAAGACATTCATCGTCTTTATGATGCTCTGAAAAGACGATTTGGTGATCACACACTACCAGAACAGTATAGAGAGAATCTCAATCAGATCAGAAAGCGATCAGATGAGACAGTGACCGAGTATGCAGACAGGGTAAGTGACATGGTCAATAAGGCTTATCCAGACATGAATCCGCCTAGTCTTTTGTCAACGGTCACCATAGAGTACCTACTAAGAGGTTTAACGGACAGATCACTGATATATCATGTTCGAACCAAGAACTCTCAGTCTGTAGAGGAAGCCATAAAACTAATAACATGGCATGAATGTTGTAAAGGTAGTGTCACATGTACAATTAGTGGTGAACAGGGTGTAAGTGTTAGAAACGTTGAAGTTAATAACTATGAGGATGATGAGAATTCTGATGATTTTACGATCAGAAAGGTCTCTCAGGGTCATCCTAGGTATGTTACCGAGGAAAGGTTGGAAAGCAGACTTGGTGTGTTTGCAAAGGAAATTAAGCAGGAAATGACTGATGGTTTTACCAACATTGGTAAGCTTTTGAATAAGAGAAACCATTTAGAAGATGGGAGATCAAACACAAAAGAGGTTCTGTGTTACAAATGTAACCAAAAAGGGCATATAAGCAGATATTGTCCTAACATAAGCGAGGTGAAACAGTTAAACTAGAACGGGCTATGACTGACGGCCATGTCCTAGCCCCAAAACCAAATGTATATTTTGTTGATACTTGTGAGCCATATGAGGATTATGATGTGGATTTATTTGATTGTAATTTGTTTGATGACTGTAATGTAGATTTTTATAGCTCTAGCTCGCAGCAAACTAGGGAAGACGTTGTAGAGACAACTAGGGAAGACGTTTGTGTGGCTAGAGTGGAGACAGTAGTGTTGAAGGTCCCTGGAGCAGATGAACACCACCGAGAAGATGTGGCTAGTGTTACTGCTAGGACTGAGGGAACAAAAACTGTTGGTGAGAAGATGATGATAATGCCTGATCATGGACTGAAAGCGAACAGTCATGGTGATGGTGATGAGACCCCGGAAGCTAACGCTGATAGGCTTCGTGAAGGCGACGGTGAAAAAGTTGATGTTGAAGAGCTTAGAGAAGCTGGTGTTGATAAAGCTGATGCTTGTGAGATTGGTAAAGCAGATGCTGGTGATGAAACTGACACTGATGTTCAGTTTGGTGATAAACAGAGGTTTGAAGAGAACTCGGATGAATCATGGAGAAGGGCCGAATTTCCTGTGAAGTCCGACTGCTGTTCAAATGGTGATGATGCTGAATATTCAGACGAGTGTAGTAACATATCTACCACTACATACACGAGAGTAAAGTTACCTGATGACGATAAAATGACAATTGTATCTCCTGAAGGTGAGAGGAACGACTCGATGTTGAAGAATTGGAAAAGAAGAAGACGTCGACAAAGGTGTTACACAAGGAGAGGTGATATGACATTTGTTATTTATGAACATTGAAAATTGAAACACATTGTATTGTTGTATAATTTATTGAAGCATTATACAAAAGTTGTATATTAGATTTTCTTTGACCAATGGTGCTTTTCTGTAAAACTCTTCTTTGTCTTCAGCTGTTATCTGAAATATATGGGTATATGAATTGAGATATGATAAACAATTATTGATATGAAAATTTTTTATCTTTGTGAACGAGAAAAGTGGTGAAGTCCATACTCTCGTATTTTAGCGGACAAAAGAGGTGAAGTCCTCAGTCCAAAGACAAATTTGTTAATGTATGTGATATTGTAAACGAGATAAGTGGTGAAGTCCATACTCTCATATTTTCAGAGACTACGTAAGGGGTGAAGTCCTCGTGTAGTCCATTGTTATTGTGGTGTATTTTTTTTTTCTTATTTGTTATTGTTATAGAATAACGAGCATTTTAAAGGAATTTTGAGGACAAAATGTTTTCTCACAGGGGGGCAGTGTTGTGAATTTACACTTGCTCTGAGTAACCTATGATTATTTTATGAATCCAGTATTGAGATTTATGAGTATTTATTACATATGTTATGAATAGTAACTATCTATGTATGCAGAAATGATGAGTTGTAGATTATTTCTATGTTTTTACGCCAAGATCGTAGTTTTTAATTCTACTTTCACTTTCTCAAAATAACTGTCATTTTATTGAGGAGTTTGAGTTATCTTTCTTAGAGTGTACTTTTAAGCAGGTGCTCGTTCGTATTTATTTTCATGATGAAACGATCTTTTATGTACATTTTATATAATGAATACTTTGTAAATGAAATATTACGCGAAACAGTGGTTTTGCGGGAAGTGTTACATGACGTTTGTCATGACTACGGGTTATGACGTTTAACGTTACTTTTGGATTCGATTTTGGTAAGCAACTTTTGGACTTCCCAGAGAGCGGACGTGTTTTCCGTCTCTCCTTACTTTTTCTAAATTGGGGATTGCTTCGAGTTAAATTATTTATACTTCGGGTTGGATTTTATGTACATGTAGATAGATTCTTCATACGTTAGTTGTTAAAGCGATGAAGTTCGTGACTTCGTATGTTTGAATCTAGATTTACGCATGTTTACTTGTTTCTTGCTAATGTTAGCGTTTTAGCCATGAAGTTGGTAGCTACTTTAGTTTGAATCTGATTTAGAGTCCTGGGATTTCTCTAACTGAAATTGTTCACTGATATTTATTTATTTATTCCACGGGCTGGGCATTTTTATATGACATTTTGGTCATAGAAAGTTAGATTTTTGCCAGCTGTTTTTTATGTGATAAATTGTTAATTATTTGTGATTGTTAAATTGATTCTTTCGCACTTGTTAGAATAAATTATCTATATTTTGGTAATTTGAGTTTTTCCAGTAAAGAAAGTTTTGAGCAATCACTGAGATTTGGAACAAGTGTATAAAAAACAAACAAACCGCTCGGTACACGAACTTCCACAACAATATTTTTAGCCGAGTTGCAACTAAGTTGAACTCGGGTATTGTTAAGGTGATGGCGGGCGGCGGGCGGGCATCAACAATTGCTTTCTGGACCATAACTCCTAAAGTTGTGAACCGATTTTAATGAATCTTTAGAATATTGTTACATATCATAAGAGGAGGAACACTATTGATTTTGGGGTTAATCTGTCAAAAAAATTTTGAATTAGTGGTTTCCGGACCATAACTCAAAAAGTTGTCAACCGATTTAATGAAACTTAAGGATATTGTTAAATGCTATGAAAGAAGGATCCCTTTTGATTAAGAGGTAAATCCGTTTAAGGTTAAGGTCAAGGTCACAGCGACAGAAAACGTTAAAAAAATTGAATTGTTCTTTCCGGACCATAACTCAAAAAGTTGTCAACCGATTTTAATGAAACTTTGGGATATTGTTACATACAATAAGAGGAGGAACCCAATTGACAATAACTATTTTCTTTTTAAATCGACATGTAATAGTATAATGCCGCTGCTCGGCTTTTGCACCCCTGTGCATATTGATTTTTTAAAAATATCTTATATCTTTTAAAGTTAGGCGCAATTCTTGGGGGACAATGCTTATGTAGTTTTTTTTATTGTTGACTTTTTATGTTTTTTATCTAAATTGCCGCTTGCTATGTGAGCTGTTTCGCGTACACTTATTCCACAAACATCTCATCTCATTATTTTCTTTTAATTTGTACATTTGGGGCACACCTTGAAGAATAATGCTAATGTGTTTTTATCATTGTGTACTTTAAAAAAATATTAATATATTTTGGGGATTTTTTCTACATGCATTTTTTTTGTTTACATTTACAGCTGGGGTACGTCATGGGGAATGAACGGTTACATAATGATGTCCAGGAATAAGGATAACCAGTGTGGCATAGCGACTCTGGCCAGCTATCCTACGGTTAAATAAACTTATAATTTTAATCATGGCGGATCAAAGGAGAAACATTCTATTTACGTGCAGATGTTTACACATAATGTCTATGAAACTCCTCCGTCCTGAACATAACCAGGCAACTCCCCGCTCTTGAAAAAATCCAGATCCGCCTCTGAGTGAATGGACCACCGTTGAGCGAAATGCATTTTTATAGCTTTGTTATTGGTATTTTATTATGATGTACATGTTTTGTTTATTGCAATAAAATTCCTAGAGAAAAATACAATTATTTCTCCGTAGTAAAAGTGAAGGACTGGCTTGCTTTCATTGTGTTAGGCATTTATATTCCTCTCCCTGTTTGTGATATCTTCAGTTGGATCGATTTCATTGTCGTCAATATAAAGGGAACTTTTACGTTATATTCGCCCGAATTTCTAGCTTTTCTTGTTTTGTTCTCATTCTGCTGATGCTACAAGATTGATAGCTGTCTAAATTTTCGCCGACTTTTTGTTTTAAAGCACATTATATTTATGACGGTTTTAACATTACAGATTTTGATAACAGGTTTGATTCTTTTCTGAAAATTTATTCATTATGAATAAAGCAATGCCACGTACAAAAATTATACACTGAGCTTTGAATTATACATGTACTCAGGGGCGGATCCAGGATTTTGTCAGGGGGGTGTCACAAAATGAAGTAAAGTCATAAAGTTCAAGATTAAGAAACATCATTCTATTAACTGGCAATCTCCCCTGTTAACTAACATGCTAAATATTAAACAAAATTGTAAGGTCGGTAATGTGGTACTTTTGTTAGAGTATAATTTAATTTCATGCAGTTGCAAATGCAGCCTCCGAAGCGACCCCTTTCAGCCCAAACGTGAAAAATGTAAAACTGTGCGTTGGATTGTCATGACCAAGCTTGAAATGTGGCAATGTAGAAAAAGGGTATATGGAAAAAGCAAAGACGTATTCAAGAGGCAATCAAATGTCGTATATAGATCTCTCTATGGTTCGTTTGTAATAGACTTGAGAACACAGGCACTTGTTTGTAGAAAAAAACCCAAAATAAATACTTAACCATACCACTAGAAACAAGTCCCTGTGCTTGACAAGCAGGTTGCGAAACTCTTTCAAAACTCCCATGTAGTACGATTTTGGTGGCTATAACACGGTGAGATGAACATGAAAGGGGTGACACAATGAACATGAAACGGCGATGGAGGAAAAAGGAACTCAAGGGCAATCAGGGCATGCAGAAAGTTTCGACTTCCACTGGAAAACTGAGGATTGGTGGGTATGCACGTGCAATTCAGCTTCCTGCATAAGATCCTTAGCGAAACCTGCAGCAGGGTTCTTTAATGTGCGAGGAATGTTCCCCAACACTGTGCACCACTATAGATAGCCGTCAGGTTTTCCGTATTGTAGCCTGACGGGTCGACGGTATTCAATATCACATGCAGGGCTGTCTCATTCAAAAACCTTGTGCATACATCCCAGTCAGGTTTCTAGGCGCTTTTTGTGGACTGTTACGGACAAGACTGAGCGCTGATGTGGGCTTATTTGCCAGCCGAAACTGAACGGATTTTTAACAACTATCGTCTCTAATTGCGTTTTATGCAAGTGAACACGTCCAATTAAGAATACAATGTTTCAGGGGGCAAGGTTTCGTCATATTTTTATGCATAAATGCAATTAATGAATTAATAATTCTTAAAGTTTCCGAACAGTATAAAACATGTCTCAAATATAATTTTCAAGAATGTTGGAATTCATACAGAACTTTTCATATGCGAGTGCTTTACGACGTTATTTCTCCATAAAGATGTGGATTATACAATTTGAAGAGATTCTTTTAAGTCATTATTGAAAACGTAGATTTTTAATGTTATCTATCAAAACTTTACACTTCGATCACTGATCAAAAGGTCTTAATTAACAAAAGGTAAAATGAGTGTTGTCACAAGCGTACATTGTAATTAACCTATGACATATTTATTTAGCAATTTACATGTAGCTAGCCATCAAGCTAGACTTGTGTGGTTGATTTATATAGAAAGTGTGCCAGTGAAACCATACTTGTGAACCTCAGGGGGTGTCACGTGCACCGGGTGACACCCCCCTGGATCCGCTACTGAAGTACATAGAACATTTAATAGTAAAATTTAATAGGACAAAATTTGGAAATACTACAACATGAGGTAGACAAAAGATCCTTTGCAATCCATCTACATTCAATGTACAAACGTTTGAACTTGTCTTTTAATGCGTATTTTTGTCTTCCGATGCAAAATTTTGTCTTTCGATTCAGCAATATGTGCTCATCTCCATTCGTTTGTGTTTAAATTCAGATGAATATTTGTACATCTTTCGAACGCTTACCATAATCAGTGCACACGAAAAGAAGTCAAGAAACCCACCGATACCACAAATTATCGTGGAGTACGGGAATTCGACAAGGTTGTCCTGTATCCCTGCCTGATATAAACTATTGTCGAACTGGACGTATCTGTGTAACATTTTCCCGGCAGGTAACCAGATCATTATTCCTGAAAAATAAACCATCTCAATTAATCCAATGGATAGTACATGTACTTCGTAGGCTCCAGATTCTTTGGGGGTCTTGATCTATTTTGGTTTAATGCTCATAATACACTGTACTATATGTTCATTCAACATTTCATGATAAAAGATGCCGGACAGGTTTGTGTTATCAATATAAACCATGATCATGTGTGCTATTATAGCTTGGAGTAGCTCATATAAAATTTCCTTTAAAGGAATTCGTTAAGCTTTGCATATATTTTGCTAATTGCATAAATCATGCCTACCGATTTAAAAAAAAATATATATATTTTTATATCTATCAAACATAACCACTTTTTGTTCTTTAAATCAATTGGGCTTCGACTAGAAATTTACACCAACTGTTATAAAAACATAAGTGATAAACAAGATTTATGTTGACTTTCTTCTTCAAAATAAAAGGATATAAAAAAAACTGTTTGATAAGTGAAAATCGAACGACGTTAATCATTTTTACGCCACAAAAGCGGTGGGGTATGGAGTTCAGCTGTCCGTTCATTTGTTCCTGGTCAAAACATTTTAGAATTTTATTAAACTTACACACATTTAAAAGATTATGAGATTAGTTACAGGCCTATGGATATTTTTGGTGAAAAAGTCAATGGTAAAAGTAAAAAGTGAAAGTGAAACTGGTTTCCACAAAATAACTTTTAAACATCTTAATAGACTTCCATGAAACTTACATACTAACCCTATTTGGCAAGAAAGTCCAGGCCTATTGATTTTTTTGTTAAAGGGTCAATCGTCATGGTCACAAGTTTGTTACTTTTTGAATTAATTGCCCCTTTATAATAACTTTATTGCAATTCATTGTCAGTTTTCAAAATAGTTCTAAGTCAATAAATATTCAAAAGATTTTTTTTATCATTTGCTTGATTCCAATTCCTTTTTTATCTTTAAAATTTTAACCGAATTTTAAAAACTTCACATAACAATCATTATGTTAATCAATTTACCTGTAAAAAAAGACATCAACGCCGCGGACACACCAGTCAGCTTTGGACTTTTCTCCATAATATGTAGGATGCATAGGATAAAAGCAGAGATGTTCAGAAGGATCGCACACGTGGTAAACATTCGGAATTCTGTCAGACCCGTCATTCCAAACACTAGGGAAAAAAATACGAAACATGAAAAGAGCCAACAAAATTTATTCCTACTGTCATGACTGTATAAACAACACAATGCTACATACATTTATATTTGTTTAAAAATATGATTTATTGTAGTTTACCAAGAATAAGTTGAGCGACAAACTTGAAAATCAAATCCTATGATATTAGAGAATTTGAAAAGGAGTTGCTGAGAAAACTATTACGATTTTTTCAGTATCAGATTCACCTATTTCAAGAAGTACAATCCGACAAGAACTAATTCCTTATTTAATAATGTGTTACCATGGGTTTCATAAACATAGGATGGGTATTCCATAGTTTTACAGGAATCTTTGTTGCATATCTGCTGGTACCATAAACCAAACCGAATCTTTACCACGTGTTCATCTTCCCATGTGACACCAACGAGATTTTCCCATGATGCACCATCAATGATTACCCATCCGGGTGCCAATGTTCCAATGATAATGAGACAGGTTGCCAGGCAACCAAGCACGAATGCTGTTCGATCATGCATGACTAAACATCATTTACATGACTTGTACTTGTATTTCATCTTAAAATAAAAAAATAAATATATATATAATTCAAACGAATAACATTGTCAACTACTTAATAACATTTTGACCACTGTGACTGAAACGATGAAAAACGACAGTAAATCAGTTTCAAGTAAAAATGGTCTTGCATGCATGGAGGTTAGAAGGACCGGGGAATGGGAATGTATAATAACTTGGCATTCCATTTTGATGCTTCATGTACATATATTAAATCTTAAATACCAGACTGAGTTCATATGTTATCAATCTGTTTTAATGTTCAATGTTTGACCAAAAGGCAAAAGTCTACGCCATGTATATGATACCATCTGTTAATCCACATATTTGGTTGAAATAAAATATGCGTGTCAATTGCCAAAGGTCAGATTTTAAACATTTTCAGTTTTGTTTTGTAAAGAAAAACTATACGGGATTGTTTATTTTTTTCTAACCTGCATGCATTTATTCCTACATGTAAATATAAAAATACATGTAAACTTATAACTTAATACTTAAAGATGTACGGTATTTGATTGACATTCAGTAAACACTAGTTGGCCAGTCTGGTTTTGCTCTCCTCCCAACAACACAGAATTGGTTTAATCAAGGGGGTGATTATAAATGTGATGATTAAAAGAATATGTCATAACTGAGTGTCATAATAATGAAGTGTATGTGAGGATGTGTACATTAGGGTAAACTGTGTTTGACCGCCACTAGAACATGATATTTCAGGTTTGGTGTGGTTATTTATCCTGATCTGCAGCAGTGTTCCTAAAAGATCATGTAATAGACTTGACTCTCTTGAAATGGCGCATTTGTTTCGGACATTGGTTCTGTATCATTGGACGACAACCTTATAACATGTACCGATAACTTAACCATATCATATAACGTGCACGAGGTACCAATCTTTATCAAAATACTCGAATATGGACGAACTTAAAGTTGAAAAAAAACTAAGAGACACAATCATGACAATATCAAAAGCATTATATTTCGGGAATAACACACAAAAACCAAAAAAAGAAGACCGTAGAACTATTACAGAAATAATAGGAAGAACACCTATTCATGACACAAAAAGCACCTCTTCAATTAAGGCACCAGAAGAAACCGGAAGACGGTACATTTCTGACATTAATTATAAAATTTATAGATATTATGTCTTACCTTATCATTCGAAACAAAAGGACATAAATACCATAGCTTATATTTAATGTTTATCCAATAAAACCACCATCCTGTTATAGACCCGAGGTTAAAAAGATAAAATCAACTAAACAAGGGAGACAAATCGGTGAATTTTAACTACATGGAAACAATGGCCGCTAGGGGGATTTTTTGAATCGGACAACCATGAGATACGGATATTGATTTCAGTCACCTGTGACGCTATTTGATCTGAAATACAATGTTACAAAAATGTAAAAGATGCACGACCAATATATTTTAAAATCTGTCAAAGGCGAAATGGTCAGAAGTAGGTGAACGATAGACCTGAAATAAAAATGCCCATTCTGTAGGCACGGACCATTTGATTTATTTTTTTTTGGGGGGGGGGCCTGGGATTTTACCTTGAGCCGGGAAATTTTTTTCGCCCGCTTTGCGGGCCAGATTATTTTTTTCACACACATATTAAGCAAAGAAATTTTGCTGGCAAGATTATTTTTTTTCAATTGGCAAGATTGAAACCAGATTATTTTTTTCAACCTAGGTGCTGGCCAGATTATTTTATTTTACAAAAATCAGGGCCGGGAAATTTTTTTTCAAAAAAATCCCAGCCCCCCCCCCCCCCCAGAAAATCAAATGGTCCGTGCCTTATGGCACCCCATCCTGAGCTGCATACCTAATATCAAGTGACTGTGATCAGTAGTATATTTTATTACCCGGATTTTTATTCCGTGTAATCCGGTAAATAATTATAGAAATGTACTGTTATCACGTGTGTCAAAAATGGATGTACCTTGTAAGTTTAAGAATGTTTAAAAGTTCACGGCATATTGTTAAATCTCCCAACTTTCATGCCGGCGACGTCAGACGTATATACATATTATACCGAGAGTTTGGCTCGAGGTTTTGCTGCCAAAGCATCACAAGTGACACTGATGACGAGCTCAATTGATATTTAGAATTATTTTGATTCTTTGTGCTAATGAAACAGCTTATTATTAGCATCATGAGCCGATTAACAAACCAACTTAACCTCAGTTAAACACGAATATTTTGACAGAGTAATTGGGGGAGATCGAAATCTGATAAATTAATAATTTACCACGTATGTACGTATGATGATACACAGTCGTAAATGCATTCGAAAATCTTTCTGTATTTTCTGGAAAACTTTGCTTAACCTAACAATAAAGTGTAGATAAAGCAAAGATAGCTACATGTACACACGATGGTAGAACCACAGGCGTTTGGGTCCAGGATTTTATTTTATTATAAATAACGTGTATATAAAAATTTTCATCTCGTCTATATACTATTTCTTAGACGAGATGAAAATTTTTATATACACGTTATTTATAATAAAATAAAATCCTGGACCCAAACGCCTATGGGTAGAACGCATAATTTATTCATAAAATATAAAAAAAGATCTATTTGACGAAGCCATTCAACCAAACCTATTGTAGCGAAGTGTTGGAAATATAGTTATATGTGATACACCGTTGCTGATGCACGCCGGAAAGACTGACTTTTTGCTTGTGGAACTAAATGATATCATCAGGCAAATGAAATTGAGGATGAGTTTCCATACTTTTTATTCGTAATTCATTAGCGATTGAACGCGAACTGTTTCTTGACTTAAATTATAGAAATGGACCAAACTAAATCAATTTTTATCATTTGAAAACTATCAACAATTTCTCTTTTAATTAAGCTCTGCAAGATTATTAGAATTATACTAAAAGATAGTTTCAGATTCTGTTTTTCTTTATTGAACAAGTATTTTTACGTTTAATTTATATTTGTTTTATCATTGTTTTGTTTATTGATTATTGTATTATACATAACTCAACATTTCTTTTAATTGTTCGTACCAAGTCAGGACTATTGCGATCTTCATTTCTTCCGGTATTTGTTCCTTGTTTTGTCTTTTCTGTGAGACATTTAGAGATTGATCTTCCAACTTTGTAATTACCGTTACTTTGAAGTTTGCACACGTATATTGCATATCTTAATGTATTATATGGTATATGGGTTATTTAGAACAAAGATAAATATATGTATTTCAATTATTGCGAATATTTTGATAAGTTTTATCAGTTTAGGTGTACTTTGAAAAATAAAATCATATGAGATTATTACTATTTCTGCTGTTGCTTCCTTTCAGTACGTGTACAATTATGACATGTAACATGTGTTGAAGTAGTAAAATCGTCATTATGCATGTATAAAGCTAATCAGAATGTCGCTAAATTTCATCGTAGACCAATCAAACTATCGATATTATTAAATATCTATTGTAGACCTATCTAGAACTAACATAGACCGTTCTAGAAATGATTATTATCTGATATCGACCGTTCAATAAGTCGTGATTACAAGAAGCTATTGTAAAACGATTGAGAATGTCATGCTACCTTTTTAAACCTTTTTTTATATTGAATGCATCTTTTAAGACATAAATTGTTTCACACAACATTTCAAAGAAATCTCTAAAGAAAATGCGTATGATCTTTGTAGCTGCAACGCTAGTCATTGTTATCTGTGGTATGTATATCTATAACTCAGCTTAGTGATTTAGTTAACTTATTTATTACAAGCAAGAAAAGCTTCTCGGTGATCTAAATACGAAATTATGCTTTAACTCCATCGACTGGTCGGCATTGTAGAAATATACAAACTAACAAAACTGGCAAAACAAACCGTTTGATTTCGTTATGCTGTATTTATGCAACCCGGGGCGGTACCTGTGAAAGGACACTCTTAAGAAGAAAGTAGAAAAACAAATGACTAGAACGAGAAGAACATCTTACTACTTACTATAGAATGGCGGTCTTCTATGGAAGACGTATGTCGCTTGCGTCTTAAAATATTCGGTAAAGAGAACATAGATGACTTACGGCCATAAAATCGCTATACACCATACAGTACTACATGTATATATAGAAGGAAGCTACATGCCAAATATCGAGAGGCTGTGACATGTACAAGTAGTTGCGTCTATTTTTAAACGCGACAGGACGACGGATTGTGTCAAAGAAGCCCCTATATGTTTCTTGGCGATCTAAAAATCCAGCATTCACGACGTCGATTAGCATTTAAAGAACCAAAAAATTCGAATATGGAGAATAAAAATGTTGGAAATCCGGAAATGCAAAGAAACAATTTACCATTACAAAAAGAAACAGGAAGAGAAACTGCTTACAAAAGCACCAAAAAAGAGATAAAATTCTTTACTATTATTGGCTAAAAAATGTGTTGTTTTGTGGATCAGGTTTAGACCGTTATGTTTCAATTTCAAAGGAGTAGATATGTTAAGAACCAAAATTGGCCCCAACAGTTCAATTCGGAGTAAACTTTCTGAAATTACTTCCAAATATGTTTTGAAATGTTGTAACTTAAGAAATAACAAAAAATAGGTTAAAAATATTCAGCAGCTTGGAGAAAACTTGCCTAAAAATCATATGATTTGATGAAATTTATAGTTTTTGGCAATCGTAGAGCAAGTTTGTTTAGAAATCTTTTAAATTAACATAGAGCGCATGCGTCGACAAAAACAATTTTGTGATGAAATGCTAATTTTTGAAAGACTTATAGATGGGCAAAGAATAAATGTTGTCGACGAATGCACTCTATACTAATTTTAAGAAAAATATTTTGGAAACCCTCAAAACTGAAGCAAATATTGATATTTTTGGAGTTTTCAGCACGTTTATGACGTCATAATATCATGCAAAATGTCGTCAGCATGTGGAATAGATTAAATATGTAAAGTTTGATTATCTAACGACTGATTTACATCAAATTATTTGACATCGTAAAAAGTTGACAATTTGTGCAAATTAATATAGGGCCGATTTTAGCCCTTCCTGAACATACTCCTTTAACTCTGTATTTGCTGTATTTTTGTAGGAGGATTTTGGTAGGAAAATTTAGTTTAAGGATGAGTTTTGAACGAGTAAATGCATGCTGGTTTCATTTAGAGCCAATGAAAATAAGGCTGGCAACGAATATTGGTAACATTGAACACAGATTGCTGTTTTCCATTTTGGATTTCTAACTTGCCACTAATTGGTGTATGTTATGTCATAAAAACTTTTACTCATGATATTTCTTTTTTATATTTAATTATGTTTACTTAGTATGTTGTTCAGGTGTCACTCTCACTATGGTTCAGTTACGACAAAACTTCACTTAAACGTTTTCTATTTCAAAATTAAAGTTTGTTTTTTGCCTACAAAAACGATGTCTTCCCCCGTTTCCCCAAAAAGTTCCAAGTTCAAAGGACCATATCTCCCACAAACATTTGAGAATCAAAATTTCCTGGTAATATGCACAACTACATATGGTGTCCTTCCTATATACCAAGTTTCCTTGAATTTGGTTCAGTAGTTTCAGAGGAGTTGTGCTGACAAGATGATAAATGAGGATTTTCAGCAATTTTCTAAGTTCAAAGGGCCGTAACTCCTACAAAAATTTGAGGATCAACATTTCCTGGTAATATGCACAACTACATATGGTGTCCTTCCTATATACCGAGTTTCGTTGAATTCGGTTCAGGAGTTTCAGAGGAGTTGCGCTGACAAGATGATAAATGAGGATTTTCAGCAATTTTCTAAGTTCAAAGGGCCGTAACTTCTACAAAAATTTGAGGATCAACATTTCCTGGTAATATGCACAACTACATATAACGCCCTTTCTATTTACCAAGTTTCGATGAATTCGGTTCAGTAGTTTCAGAGGAGTTTCGCTGACAAGATGATAAATGAGGATTTTCAGCAATTTTCTAAGTTCAAAGGGCCGTAACTCCTACAAAAATTTGAGGATCAAAATTTCCTGGTAATATGCACAACTACATATGGTGTCCTTCCTATATACAAAGTTTAATTGAATTCGGTTGAGTAGTTTCAGAGGAGTTGCGCTGACAAGATGAAAAATGAGAATTTTCAGCATTTTTCTCATTTCAAAGGGCCATTTCTCCCACAAAAATTTGAGGATCAAAACTTCCTGGTAACATGCACAACTACATATGGTGTCATTCCTATATACCAAGTTTCGTTGAATTTGGTTCAGTAGTTTCAGAGGACTTGCGCTGACAAACTTTGTGACGGACAGACGGACGGACGGACGGACGGACGGACGGACACGACAAAAACAATATGTCTCCCCACAAAAGTGGGGGGGAGACATAATTTTATGTAGTTCTGGCTTTCAGTGTAACCCTGATTTGTTTAATACTAGTTTCATTCATTTTTATTTAGGTACATACAGCTGCCCCCATGGTAGACAACGTAAGTTTTGCCGCGTTTTTCTTTTTAAATTTGATTCCTTTGTTTCAATGTTAAAACATTATTTATGGCACCTAACAGCTTATCTTTGAACTCGGTAGGTGACATGGCTTAGAAAAATATGTATGAGCCTATAACGCGAATGTTATCAATATTATTTCAGGCACAAATCCAGGATTTTCGGTTAGAAAGGGTGCGGGTATTACATATTCGCGAAAATTGATGGCCTTTTAGGATTGACTTTATGGTAAAAAATCTTTTATTTTCACATTTAAGGGGGTGGGGGCGCAGGGCGCACCGGTTGCGTCCCGCATGAATCTGTGCTTGCATTTTATAGATTTTGTACTTGAATAAAAGGTAATTACCGAACGGAGATTATCAATCTCAAATTAGTATCTGTTGGCATAAATTGTAGAAGTGCTTTTTTCGAATCATAAACAAACAGTACATCATGTAAAGAGATTCTAGTGAATAGATTTCATTTGTTTGTATTCACTGACCGTATAATAATACGCATTTTTATAATTAAGTATGCGCGGTCAAGGTCAATTCTTCATATTTGCCGATATGTATAAATTGTTGTCAAAAAATTGTTCTTGTGAAACTTGACAATAAACTAACATTTTTTTTATCATTTTATTATTTTTTTTCTTTCTTTATAGGGAAAGGTAAGTGTAATGGAAGAAGCAAAGAAGAAACAAAATCCCCGCATAATCAAAAGAGGCAAAGACAAAACAAATCAACACGCAGCGGAAACAGATAACATAAAAGAAGCAAAGATGTACCAAAGGGGTAATCAGTATCATAAAACCGTTAAGACGAAGACAAAACCGGTAGACAAAAGATCATCATAACAAAACACACCACATAACAACATAAAACACACACATACATAACAACAAAACCACATTCAGCAGCGTGAACTCAAGTCGAAAAGAGAGTGAACTCATGGGCTCCGAAAGAGTAAGCAGTTCCTGCTAGCTATAGAACACCCGTCACGTTGCCAAAGATCGATTTAGTGTTTGTCAAATCCGGAAAGGATGACATTACAAATCTCTTTGTCAAACCAACATCTGTGCTCATTTGAGAGATAGAAATCCCGTATTTGTATACAGGCACATGATGATAAAACACACAAAACAATCAAGCTGCAACAAACTCGCAGTCTAAAGTTGTAAAAACTGAGAGTCAATCCAAGTGCTCCTGAAAATCAAATTAATTATAAAAGACACGGATGTTGATAACATTTAAAAAAAAAGACATCAAACAATGTACATTTTCATAACAAAACTTTGCATTAATATTGTAGCATAAAAAAGGATTAAAAAACGAGGGAAACATTCCAGGTTGTCTAATAATCCAAAGTCGAAAAAAAATAATTGATAATGCTAAATTCACGTACTTACGGCAAAAAATAATAGTTACAATACTCCAAAGCAATTGGATATCAATTGTTAAAAGATAACGCAAAATGTCTTGCATGTAAGGATAGGCATATGCTAGCTTCACCTTTCGACAGTTTCGTCCACTACGTTTCGTTCTCTGATTGGAACGTATTGTATCTAAAGGGTTAAACTTCCATATATTGACACAGAGGCAGACCCAAAAGTTTTCGAAAGGGGGAAGGGGGCAACATCATGTGGACTATGGACGAAAAGGGGGTTTCCATACCAGATTTGCAAAAAATATAAAAGAAAATAACACAGTTTTTGGAGTAAAAGGCAGGGAGGGAGGGAATGTTCCAACACCCTCAACATCACTTCATCTGGATCCGCCACTGTGACGAAGTGTTTGTCTTAAGGACCTCGGTTTCGAAAGCTATGGAAGGAAGTCAATTGATTTAAACATTCTATTTTCAAAACAAACACAATATCATACATTACTTATTGAAAGTCTTACATTCAAATGCGTCTGACGCCAGTTTTGTCTATGGAAGACTCATTATAATGCTCTTGTGCAATAAACGTGTTATCATCACCCACAAAATGAAGAACATTGTAAAAAAGAATCTTCAAAAATTGTACTAAGGTAAAATAAGTCGTTCTATTATGTGATCGGAATTGGAACTTAGGTGACAGTTTTTAGCATCACCTTACAGTTCGTCTCCGGAACTTTTGATTCTGGTTTTACTTCAAGAAACATTGTCCATTCACCACCTAATTATAAAGTATGATTCGTCTCCGGAACTTATAATATGGTTTTTACTTAAAAAAGGAAACATTGTTCAATTCATCAACGGAAGTTATCATACATCATAGTAAGATTCGTATCCGGAACTTATGATACGGGTTAACTTTCAATTCATCACCGGAACTAATAATAAAGTTTTATTTTAAGCAACACCGTGCGATGCCGACCCTTGCCAAAATGGCGGAATTTGTAGCAGTATAGGGGATGCCTACTCTTGTCAGTGTCTGAGGCCATTTGAAGGGCCAAATTGTGAAACTAACCCAGTAAGTTTTATAATGATTTATCGCAATCAATGAGGCCATTAGAGGGACCAAATTGTGATCAACAGAAAATGACAGCTGCTACACACAAACAAATTTAAAATTTCGAAAGAAAGGCGGTTTTCGTGAAAACCTTTCCACCGATTTACCAGTGAAATCATCTTAACCACCTGGTATTTCCGTATAAATTGGAAGCTTTTAATTCATAATTGCCATCCTAACATGATGGGGTGTTGCTAAAAGGCGCAACGGAAAATGGAACGGAAAAACGGAAACGTAAAATGGAATTAAAAATTGATTAAGATATTGAAATTTTAAGATTTACTTCGCAATTTTCTTAATTTTTGATGTTAATAATTTTGGTTTTCACTAGTTAACACATTTATTTCTTGATGATTATAATATTAAAGTACTTAATTAACTATCTTTTAGCTATTCAAAACCAAGTACTACGTTAGCTACCTTTAATATACATAAGATAAAAATATCTTTTCAACTTTCCACATGATCACTTAAACGTTTAAACTAATTAGATTTTTTGCTACTAAGTAGAAATTCTGATTTAATGAGATACCCCCCCCCTAATGTAAAGTAGGGGTCTATTTCAAATGAATAATCCTCAATATCTTTGTAATCCATAAAGATATGAGAACAAAAAAAAAAAATGCAGACTGTTTTAAAACATTGTTCTAGACAATTTAAGACCATATGTCAAAAATCGTGAACTTAATACATGTACTCATAAATAAAAAAAAATTCTGAATAACTCTTAATATGATTTTTGATAATTCCAAAAAGTAACAAGAGGTTTTAGGAACATAATTTACCGAAATTAAGTACAAATGTTTAAAGATTCCACCATGCATAGACTTAAATTTCCACCCCCGTTTGTGATTCGTCAGTTTCATTATTGATATTCTATTATAACTATACATTTACGGTACATTGTTTTATTTCATTTTGCACCATAGCCCAACATTTCAATGTTAATAAAGGTAATGACTGCAAACTGGTTTGATCCATCCCAAATGTCTAAGACGAAAAGTCAATACAAGCCAAAACACATGCCGGATAAATTGCAAAATGTAAAGGTGTACCAATGTCGTGAGTCGGAAAAGGCTCAGTTCTACTCTCGCAAGACAAATAATCACAAAAAAAAATACATATAACAACTATAACACTTTAAAAGATTGCATTGGTCCTTGGGTAATCGGTACAGACAACTGGAAACAAAATGGAAGGTTCATCCCATCAAACTGAAAACCCGTCTTGTTGTATAATACAATTATAGCCAAACAAAAAATCAGTCTAGCTGCATGACATATTGACGAATGGAATTTAAAATTATAATTCCTTATTTCTTCAAGTGTATGCAATGAAATAAGTCTCATATTTGACAATGATAAATAAAAATTAAATTATCATGTAAATCTAACATTTAAGTTTACAAAACTTTGCTACAAATAAATGTTTCTTCTTTACTCCGGCACCATAGCAATTGCAAGCAGGTGCGTAAGAAGAAGTTAAGCAGTCACAAAAGCAAAATGTACAAATTATTTTGAAAGCCACGAAGGATGTTTCATCCTTTTCGTTATATAGTTTATACATCTATAATTATGCTTTTAAATATTACTGTAGTCAATTTAAATCAAAATTTTCATATCAAAACGTCAAACAGTTAACGTGTAAAGTAGTGAAAAATAATTATCGGCATTAAAAGATGGCAACATTGCGAGGTAAAACTAAAACAATCAGTATTTTAACTAATTTTTAATTCCGTTTTTCCGTTCCGTTTTCCGTTCCACCTTTAAGCAACACCCTACTTACATGTACTTGTATAATGATCTTTCTTGTGTTTTTAAAGCCATTTTGGCAAATCGAAGCAAAGACCATTTACATTTTGTATGTTTACACAGAATCAACATTGTAGTTTACAGTTAGTAAATACGTTTTTGAAAAAATCTATATATCTAAGTAAATTAGAAATCGCAATTGATCTGACTTGGTACAGACATTTCCGAGAGAAAAAAATGGTTTTAACCAGATTTAACAGCGCAACCCTCCTATAGTATCAGTGCAAATTCAGGTTCCAGAAGTAACACAAAAACAGCATGGTTGTGAGACACAAACGGAGTAGCGAGATAATCATCTCAGTACAACAAACAGTCTATTACTACATGCACTGATTGACACAACCAGGATTCATATTATGTGACATAATTTAGAGTGCTGTTCTTTTTTTAAGAAATAGACGATATCGAAAGAATAAATTATTTGGGGGCCTTATCAGACGAATTTTTATGACAATTTTATTTTATATTATCTTTTAAACTACTTAACCATAAAGTCAATAACTTCGATAGATCTAAATTTGAAAAAAAAATACCCGCAACCCTTTTATTTTCTATTTTATTTTTTCAAAGTTTATTAATTAAAGTATTTCTTTGAAAAAATCATATAAATATTTGATGGATTTTGATCATTCTCTTAACCTGGCCGTTATTTTTTTTTAGCATGGAAGTGACAAACAGGCGCGGATCCAGGATTTTCGGTTAGATGGAGCGACGCACGAAAATTTTGGCCTTTTTTGATTGATTTCTTGGGAAAAAAATCATATTTTTTTAAACATTTTAGTTGGGGCCGGGCCGGGAGCGCCCCCGCCTGAATCCGCGCCTGGCAAAAGCAAAACACGACTTCAATGGTTCTTGACGTTCTGTTTCTTTTTCAGTTTGCTGGATAATGCAGATTTTCAGAGAGTTTGTTACATCTTTGTCTGAAGCATTACTATTAACAAAAAATAAAACAAAATAAAAAAAAACTTTTATTTTTTGTCCAAAATCAAAATGAGGTATGATTAACATGTAATGGTGTCAACTGCGTCTATTAGGTTAGAATCTGACCTGAGGTACTGGGAATGGCTAAGTGATCATGATAAAATAACAAATAATGAGATATGGAATAAGTGTACGCGACACAGCACACAACCAAGCGGCAATTTAAAAAAAAAACAATGGACAATCGCCAGCAGCCTTCAACGAGGCCATTTAGCACTGCTCGCGGTTCTGCAATTGGCCCATGGTCTAAATAAAATGCATATAATTCAAATCCAGTCCCGAAAAAGTCACAGATAGACCCCCTTCTTAAACAAGGAACAGAAAACATCAAAAGACATTCAAGTACAAACGAAAAATATGTTTAAGATTCCTGGCTTAGGACATGTGGCGGGGTTAAACTAGTTTTTTGTGTCCAACCTTCCAACCAATGTATTATTGGGTTACTCCTTTTATCAAAGAGCAAATATTTTGTCAAATATTTCAGTCCATTGTACAAAAATTCATTAAATAACTGTTATATTACATAGTACAAAAAATGACTTACCCAGTGAAAGGTGAATTAAGTACTTTAATGAAATATTGGTGATATCTTTCCTTTCTGCCATTTTTTTCGGAATTAAATTTGTTGTAAAACGTTCATTAGACTCTTACAGCAACATCAATTATACTTGATTGGACGATATTACCTAAAAGGAGAGACCATTTAATTTTATGGCGGTTATGGATAAGTTTTCATCCTGTCTATTTACTTTCGGAAAAAATCTGAACCTGGACTTTTTTGCGGGCGCGTTTGTTTATTTATATTTAAAGCCTTTAGGCAAATTGTATCCTTCCTTTTTCTATTTAAAGTACTGTTTTGCCTTTTAAATTTTTTGATATAAGCATCCTCCTTTTATATTTTGAATTTCATCATAACATAAAAAATCAGATGGTTGGTCCGTTTCCGAACGGTCATAAAAGGTCAGTGGAACAGATCGAGCGGAATAAGTCTTGCAATGTACCTCCCCGTGATGCAAGACGGGCACTGTTCAAGCGACAACAAAGGGTACTCTGGAGCAGCTAACATTGGCGGTGGTGAGTCTTGGGCCGGATGACCCATGACACATAGCCAGTCTTTACCTAGGTACATGTGATAGTTGCTGCAGAGGGCATTTCCCTAGAGTCTCGACTATAAACACCCATCATCATCGAACGGGGAGTGCAATAGTCCTCTCGTCGGATGATAAAGAGTCCACAAGAGGGCAGTAGGGCATATGGCAAGACTACATAGATATAGACAAAACATATAGAAATACTAATGAAACAGAAAAAATACGCTTTGTAATAAACATCATATAAAGCGTTGCGTAACGAAACATATACATACAAATTATTAGCCATTTAAAAAAAAAAACCATCCCATAATCGCGAATCGACTTGTTTTTAAACTCGAATAAAGTGTACTTTTGGGGTAATACCGGTTATCATATGCATTTATGCAAGAAAAATTATGATGAACCATGACCAACGAAACTAAAGTCAAAATCCGTACACAAGGGGCCATCGTTTATCGCATTGAATGGACATTGTTTTTTTTTCTTATCAAGGAAGTGGCAATTTACTAGAGTTTTTTGGTTTGTTAACGACAATAATCGGAGGATTTACAGAAAGGTCATATTAATAATAAAACATTATGTTTGATTGAATATAAAGAAGCTTTTAAATTATGTCAGTCAATGTGGAATTTCTTTCCACCCTTAGCTAGTACATGTATTGAATAAAATTAATGAAAAATGGTCTCTTTTTCTTCATAAAACGAAAAGGTAGACCTAATTGATTTTTACTCGGAAGTCTTCGGCTTACCAGTCTTGTCGGAGAAAAGATAAATGGAAGAAGGCGCACCAAACTGCATCAACTCGTGGAATAAAGGTCAATATAGGACCAGATTAGAAAAAGCGATGGCCTCACTCCTCACTCCAAATTAATGATATTCAATTAACCTTCCGCGATAAGAAATTTTTCTAATCGTTATAAATGTAAACAATCAAAATGGAGTGTTACGACTTCGAATTTGTTAGGCCTGAAAGAAATGAAACCTTTTCGCGAAACACGATTGACAATTTGGCACGTTCAATTTGGTGAACGGAAAGGATGATTATCTTTCTATGCATACAGGTGGTTAGAAAAGTATGTGCTACCAATTAGCTTTTCAAGTGTTTTGAACAGGGAGGCATCATGCAGAAAACGTTTGAAAATGTTCATTTGATATGTTTGATGTTTGCATTTACGATGGACCGAGGCGTGAATGTTGACGTGACAGGATACAAAGCTGTCTGTTCCAGAGAAAGAACACTGATATATCCTGCATTTGTTTTAGGTTATAATATTTGTTCAATTAGATATGTAACATTTACTAGAGTACATGCATATTTTATCGACCTTGGCCTCAGCTGCCGGACATGCAAAATAATTCAGAATGCCTTTTAAATACGTATTGGGTACGGGATTGGTTTCCCGAATCTCGGGTACAAAAAAAAAGAATTAAATAAGGTTACCCGGGACGTACATGTACATTGTTCTGTTACTCAAAAACTGAAAGAAATAAAAATGTTACAAAAATAGAAGCATAATAAATTGTTGATATACATACATGTACAAGACTCGCTTACTTGCGAGGGTTTTAATGGGGTCCCTTTGAACGTAATGGAGCAGCCGCCTTAAATGTAGTGTAAGATCATGCATAAGATGTATTTTAACCAAGTGCATGTACATGTATATACAAAGAAATTGTTGTATAAAATCCGAAATCTTGAGTAAATGTATATCATGCATGACTTGTGCATTTCAATTCTTCCCGTATGTTATACATAAGGTATATATTCTATCGCGGGCTCTGACTTAAAAGTAAGTAATCACTGACTCACCCACCCACTTTTCTTGACAATATACAACAACTTAAAAATATACTTGCATTAATGAAGGAATGAATTTTTCTTTCAAGGCTGGAGGATCACGTCTTAACATCTGTTAGGGAACATTGTCTATTTTTAGTACTTAAAATGTCTTAACTCGGCTCTAATAAACAGGATGTAGATGCGAAATGACATAGAAAGGGACGCCACGGTACAACGCGTCATGCTAAAGCTGTTTACTGAATTTGAAATCAATCCCTTCAATTGAAGCCGAGAAATCCTTTACGAAAGTTTGTTACGGACGGGCAAACAGATGGATAATGTGATTGCAATACAGCTCCCTCTCTAATGGGTATAGTATTATATTTGGTCCCACAATAACTTTGGTTCTGGTTGGTCAATTGTTATGATATGTCTTACCTTTACACCATAGATGGGATTGATTATGGGGTCCCCCCTTTTTCAATTAGAATTAATGGCCATAAAATGGGCAAAAAAATGTTCCCTTTTTATTTCTGGTCCGACTTTTTTTTTGCAATTCAAGTCTTATCAAGCAGTGGATGCAAATTTAAATATTTACAATTGCAACCCCCTATTTTCCTTTACTAAATTAGGAACCAAAGGGGGGAAAAGTAAAAGGCAGCACGTATTTTTGAAGCAGCAATTTTCTGGGGTCTGCTTTTGCAAAAAGTGTTGAATTCCGTGTCAAAAGAGGGTGGAAAGTTCACCAAATGTGGCATGTGTTAAAACAATTTTATCAGTCTACCATGGCCATTATTTGCCTCAAACATACAGCGTTCATGCAACATGTTGCGGGCATATCATGCTGCACTCGGCGAAGCTTTTTACTCACAAACAACTAAGACATTTTAAAGATATCAAATTTCTGTAATAGCAAAAAATATGCCAAAATATTTTTTCATCAAAAATCAGATCCAGACTATATTTTTTATGATAAAAACACTGTAGAACAACATTTCATGTTTTTCATTTTCCACAAAAGTCCTACAAAAAGTTTACGGCTAAGAAAAAAAACCAAGAGTTGTTGAAGCGTGAAAATGGGTTCAGGGTTACACAGCAAGGTGTGATTTACGTAAACCACAACCCCAACCGTCTATCAGATGCCTATGTTTTAAACATTTCATGTGATTTAACAAAGACGTTTTGAGTACGTCTATAAAAGACCTTATTTCATATAAGAGTCATTGAAGCGTATAAATGGATCATGGTCACATGGCATAGAGCCAGTTCCCAACTGTCTGTATACCAAATGTTTAGGTATGTATATTAAACTTTTCATGTTATTAAATTTTCCACAAAAGTCTACAAAAAGTGTGTTAAACCAGTACACTATAGGATAAAGCTAATCATACAAAATATTCATGTAGTTGCAAGTTAGAAAACCGTGATGTTCTTTATAATTTTACCTGAGTATATTATCTTGGACGGACGGGCGAATTTACGGTGTAAACAGTAAACAGTCTTTCAGTGGGGGATTGCTCAGAAGACGACAAAATTAGCATAGAAAGGGACATTTATATAGAAAACACTAGTTTCAGAACTCAACTGAACATTTGTAAATCAGCATACGCTAACATTAAGGAAACATTCTGACTTCCGAGTTATCAGTACCAACGGTACTTTGATTAATTAGTTAAGTAAATTTTAATCATGGTCGAGTACGATTCAGACCTTGTCGAGGACAATTAAGACTAGGTCATTTTTGACTGATAATAATATATTTGAAATTGTCAAGTACGTTTTATTCTTTTTAAGAATTTTCAGACTTTGGTCGAGTACAATTAAGAACTTTTTTTCGACTTTTTTAGCTCACCTGGACCGAAGGTCCATGTGAGCTATTACCATCACTTGGCGTCCGTCGTCGTCCGTTAACAATTTTTAAAAATCTTCTTCTCTGAAACTGCTGAACAGAATTTCTTCAAACTTTATATGATTGATCCTTAGGGTGTCCTGCACAAAAATTGTGTTCGGTATTTTGATCCGTCAAAAAACATGGCCGCCGTTGCTAAAAATAGACCAGGGGGGTCAGACTACTGTTTTTGGCTTGTAAATCAAAAAGTATAAGAGATAGATGAAATCTGATGCACGCTACTGCTTCAGCATCAAAAGCTCTACAAAAGTCTCCAATGAGTCGAAGTTGTCAGATGACCCTTTATGGGAGTTACGGCCCCTTAAAGGTGAAAAATAGCATTTTTTCATTTTTTTGGCCTATAGAATGAAAACTATTGCAGATAGAGAGAAGCTGTTGCTTGCTTAAATGTTCAGCTCATTTAGCTCTACAAAAGTCTCCATAAGGTCAAAGTTGTCAGATGACTCCTTATAGGGGTTATGGCCCCTTAAAGGCAAAAAGTAGAGTTTTTGGCCTATAGAATGAAAACTTTTGCAGATAGAGAAAAGCTGTTGCTTGCTTAAATGTTCAGCTGGTTTAGCTCTACACTAGACTCCATAGGGTCGAAGTGGTCAGATGACCCCTTATAGGGGTTACGGCCCCTTAAAGGCAAAAAATAGTGTTTTTGGCCTATGGAATGAAAACTATTGCAGATAGAGAAAAGTTATTGCTTGCTTAAATGTTCAGCTCATTTAGCTCTACAAAAGTTTCCATAGGGTCAAATTTGCCAGATAACCCCTTATAGTGGTTACGGCCCCTTAAAGGCAAAAAATAGTGTTTTTGGCCTAAAGAAAGAAAACTTTTGCAGATAGAGAAAAGATGTTGCTTGCTTAAATGTTCAGCTTAATTAGCTCTACAAAAGTCTTTTTAGGGTCGAAGTTGTCAGATGACTCCTTTAAGGGGTTATGGCCCTTTAAAGGTGAAAAATAGTGTTTTTTGCTTTGGAATGAAAACTATTGCAGATAGAGAAAAGCTTTTTATTGCTTAAACATTCAGCTCATTTAGCTATAAAAAAGTCTTCAAAGGGTTGACATTAAGACCAGGTGAGCGATTCAGGCTCCTGGGAGCCTCTTGTTCGAGTACATTTCAGTACGATTTAGTACAAATACTATACAATTCAGACTTTTGGAAATTTGTAGTGTCTGGTAGTAATGACGAATCAGTTGCATAACGTAAGCTTAAGCGGACAAATACTGCTACATAAAAGTGAAATAAGTCAATCACATTTATCAGAGAGCTTGGTTCAAGATATTTTGGATGACAGTTACGAAATTGATATGCGTGCACCTATAAGATATAAAGTGGATTGTTTTTTCAATCTGTATTCTGAACACTACATGTAGTAGCTTCAACCCAATCTAATTTAAAGCTTTCATTAAAGACCCATAGTCATTCTTAATGTCTTAACAAACTGTTAAGTATTTAAGACAAGGTTGCTCTTGTGTGCCTGTCCTAGGCCGGGACTCTTTGTCAAACTTTTTAGTTATCTCTTTCCTCTTTATGTTCTATTATCTTGTGGCAATACAAGTTGCGACCACTGGACAAATTGACAGAAAAAAATAATGAGATGTGGAATAAGTGTACGCGACCCAGCCCATAATCAAGCGGCAATTCAGAAAAATCAAAGTACTGAAAGTACTGGTAGCCGGGGTAATCTACAAATTTTAAATTGTTTATATGTAGCAAAAAATAAAAATAAAAAGCTACTTTTTTATGTAAAAGGGATATTCACAAGGATTCCAATGAAAAAAGAAAAGATTTTGAAAATCGAACTAAAATTTTTTAAAGTTGATTTTATGGGCGTGGCCTGTCTTTGGTCCCCTGTAGCAATGTTACGGTGCAATATATGTGAAAAAAAAACATTGACATAAACAGTTGAAATTATAACGAAGAATTCCAAACTCCTTCACAAAGGCTTTTCCTTTCCGGAAAAAAAAGGTCAAGATCATCCCAATGCTTCAGGCTTGTATGAATTCCATCAAGATTCTTGATAATTTTTTTTTATTTGAATAAATTTTCAAAATTTTGCTATTGTTAGCCATGAAAAAATATGCGAGTACTTATCATGGTTTTAGATTAGAGAGTAGTGGTCGAAAAGAGGTAATTGAAAAGATATCCGCAAAGCCTTGTGCAGTGATTAGTGCACGGACCGTTAGGGACAGGAACTGGAACTGTGAGGAGTTTGGAAGAATTCAATAAAAAATTCTTTTCAAAATTGAATAAATAATAAAAATTCTACAGCCGTTTTGTCAATACACCCATTTTAGCCCCTTTTGGCCACAAACCCCAAATCACAGGGACTTGCTCCCCTCTATCAATATTTTGTTAGAGTCAATGTGCATTACGAAAAAAAATACGACCCCCTTTTCTTCAATTCGATTTTCTTGCAATAAATCATTTATCTCATGCCCTTTTTTATATAATTTGTTTCACCGATAATTTTTCTTTCCAAAACACCCAAATATATATTTTCATTCATTGCATTTCGGCCTCAAAATCGGGCTTTGTTCGGGCAACTTGTAAAATTTGGCAATCGCGTGGACATTAAAAGCATTTAAGTCAAGGAAAAGTCTCGAGAGAAATTAATTTAATGACGTTTTTAGTTTCGTTTTACGTTACATTTATTGGTAAAGTCCCGAGAGTGTCTACAAATTTACTTTCTTTTTCATATCTAAGTGATTGCCAAATCTTAAGCTTCAGCAAAATCCTTCAAGCGGGTTAGGAGGAAAAGCGCTTACGAGTTATGTGGACAGCTAGACGGACAGACGGAAAGACAGACAGACACACAGGGTGTTCCCTATATACCCCGAAACTTTGTTTTCGGGAGGTATTAAAAAACACGTGTGTTTCTGTCACTTTTGTTGTTGTTGACCCACTGCATGGTTCAACTGAATGGATAACATTTGCTACAGCTTATATATGTATTTGGTAGATCAGTTTTAATGCAGGGCAACAGACAACTTTCTCTGACTCTATATAGTGTATTACAAAAAAGCATCTGATTTCTCTCATTCTATAGGAAAGAACATATAAATTAACAGGATTGCTACATGTTGCCAATGTCCTCCTCCTCCACATTACAACAGTTAAAAATTTACTTTGACAATAATCTTTCTATTCATGCAGACTTTTGTTCAACTCGAAACTCAAAATATAATTATGATACAAACATCATTCTGAGATGAATACAACTAAGTAAAATCTGTCCTGTAACTCCTGTAGAATTTATTAATTTGAAATGACAAACGATCCAAAATTTCATCGAAATCTGTTAAGCAGTACCAGAGAAGTCACACTTACAAAGTATTGCTATGACCTCAAACTTACCGATGGCAAACATTCCTTTTTTTCCTCTGTCAGCTTCGTTTGCAGGCGCGCAATCATAATAGAAAAGACGTCAGGGCAAAAAGACAATAAAACTGTGTTTAAAAAGTCTTTGCATTGCCATACCTTGTTTGTTTGTTCAAGATAATTTAAAATTTCTTTTCATTGGCTTCTACAATTTTCATAAAAAGATCGTTTTTGTAGTACATCTTGAAAATAAATATATTCAGTGGTTCTAATGAGCAAATCATGTTCATTTTATCATCCTTTCATGTTCATCGCCTGTAAATAACTTATATAGCGTTGCAAGGGCGTATAACACCAACTCACTCACTCACTCTAAAGAGCAAAAATTGTGTTGGTTAAAAATTTTCAATGAAAAATTACTTGGTCGAGAAACAATTTAACAGAAAATTCATTTTTAAGCCTTATTTCAAAAATCAATTATTTTAAATATGAATAAATTCTTCTTTAAAGAACCGTTTACAGAATCGTTTTATTTGATCATGGAATTTATTACCATGATCTGATCAAATGAAAAAAAAATCAGGATTTGAACTTTTAGTTAATTATCCTGCCCATCGATGTTTTATGTAGCCATCCAGTTTGACACTTATAATGAGATGCAAATTAGTGAATATGACATCACTAATGAGATCGGCGAATATAAACAAAATATCAATCCGCTTTTGTATTCTTTATTAATCAATAATTACTATCGCATCAGATAGGCGTCTTACATACTTTTACAAAATTTGAAAACTATATAAATAAATTTATAACATAATTGCTAGTGAGGCGACGAAAAAAAAAACAGATCTGGAAAAAGAACTATATATATTGCAAGCGTGTATTGATATTTCTATTGATAGATTTTTGAAAAACTGCCGGAAAAACCAACTGCAGGCTTACCGAAAGGCTATCGTAGCTATAGCCGTGGCTAATCGCTAGCGATTACCCCGGCTAAAAACACTATGGACAACCACCAGCAGCCTTCAACAAGGCAAGTAGGCGCTACTCGGGGTTCTGCAATTGGCCCATGGTCTATATAAAATGCATATTATTCAAATCTAGCCCTGAAATAGTCACATATAGACCCCCTTCTTAAACAAGGAACCTAAAACATCAAAAAGACAAGTACAAAAAAGCTTTGCCAAGATTCCTGGCTTAGGACGGGCACATATAATATGTGGCGGGATTAAACTAGTTTTTTTAGACCCAACCTTCCCTCTATCAATATTCCTAGACAAAGCACAAAAGCTAAACCCACAATAAAATAAAATCAATTAAAGGTCAATTCCACTAGAGAGAACCTTAGACAAAAGACAACAAGAACAAACGAAAGGACGGTAAAGGAACTTTCTATAGAATACTCGCTGATACTGACAGCTAGCTGAGAATCATCAATCGAATGATGTTAACAAATCAAACATATCGATTTTAAATATGACGCAACACTTCAAACAATAATGATTTGGTGGAGTGTCATCACACAAAACCGACATGCTTGATCGCTATAATGCTTAAAACTGACAATTAGTAAAAAAGTTAATGGAAGTTTTACATGTTTTAAATTAGGTATTAAGCTATCAATATTTCTGCAAAAAATACAAAATATAAAGATTTAACCAAAATAAATAATGAATTATTTATAAGTAATAAATTTTGAAGCCAATTTTTCATTTCCAAAGAAGGCTGCTGACTGCCTTTCAAAGTGAGGTTTTTCAATTCCGCTTGTTTCGAGTACACTGATTCCACATTATAAAATTGCCTATCTTGGACATCAATCGGGGAAAATAGTTGGACTTAAGTTTTTATTTCAAGAAGGGTACCATTTGCAGGCTCAGCTAATTTCTTGGTTTAAAAAAGTAACATACATGAAAGGCATATCAAATAACTTTATTATTATTCTTAAGCTTATAATTTCGGTTCATGCGACCAGATAACATCTGTTTCGATGTCTGCACTACTTAACCGCGCTGAAAAATATAAGAAAATACGTTTTATTATAGGGTCATAAGTTAAGAGTATTGTAATTATTGTAATTTTTACTTTTTGCTTGCATGCTTAAGAATCATTGTAGTATCAAAAGTCCGAAATTGTAACGACAAAACCAGTAAACACGAAATAGAACACAACAAAGGAACACAAAATATAAAAAGCACAAAATCAACAGAACAGAAATCATCTGTTGACATACATAAAAAAACAGTGAAAGCTGAAGAAAAGTCTTCCATCTGCGGACAGGGAAAATAGGAGAATGATCAAAACAAAGATTCCGTATAAAAATCACATTGATGATCTTTTCGTATGTATTTCGTTCTTCCGTATCAAGAAGAATCCAATTAGTAGGCGTTCGAATGTTATTTGGGTGTTCACCCATATTACAAAAAAATACAATTTTCAATTAAAAGTTACCAAAAAACCTTGAAAAAATAACATAAGTGTTTTTACCTCTATCATTAGAAAAAAGAAGATTCCATCTGAAAAATAAGCAGATAACTATACGTATGTATATACCTATGATAAGTCTATTTATTATTTAATAATTTAAATGATATAAGATGCATATTATGTTTTAAAAAAATACTTAATGACTACTTTATAAATGATATCGTTCAACTTACCATTGGGTATCCACAATTTCTCCCAGTCCATCCATTCCTGCAGTCACAAGAGTAACCATCTCCAGTACTGCTACAAGTTCCACCATTTTGACAAGGTGTGGAATCGCACGGTGTTGCTTAAAATAAAAACTTATCATTAGTTCTGGTGCTGAATCGCAGAGTGTTTCTTGAAATTAGACTACATATTAAGACTCAGGGACTTATTTTTTGACGAAAATCATTCCTTGTATACCCCTTAACCAAAATCATTGGTCCCCTACTAAAAAATAAATCGCACGGTGCTGGTTTAAATAAAACTCATATCAGTAATCGCACGGTGCTGCCTGAAATAAAACTTATATCAGTAGTTCAGGTAATCGCAAGGTGCTGCTTAAAAGAAAACTCATATCAGTAGTTCCGGTAATTGCACGGCGCTGCTAAAAAGAAAACTCATATCAGTAGTTCCGGTAAACGGAAGGTGCTGCTTAAAAGAAAACTCATATCAGTAGTTCCGGTAATCACACGGTGCTGCTTGAAAGAAAACTCATATCAGTAGTTCCGGTAATCGCGCGGAGCTGCTTAAAATAAAATTAGTGTCAATAGTTCCCTCGATAGTTTAACCTGTTTTCAAAGAAAGCCAGCGCACCCTTAATGGATCTGTTTTGAACTTTTAATGAATTTGTTTTGAAGGTTTATTTTCCTTAGAAAAGAATATTAATGTCTTCAGATAACTTGATTCCAAAGAACTTTTGTGCAATTTGATAAGTTAAAATAATATAACCGAGGTTTGTGTTGACGTTTTGTATAATGTTTAATCAAATATGAAGAAGTTGAAATGTCTTCCTTGTTCAAACTGTTGTGAATCAGAATCTATCTACATGCATGTCATAAATGGATATGCTACAATGCTTCAATTGGTACTAAATTGTTTGATTTGTTCCTATTTTAAAGTGTTATCAATTACATTTGGCAACGTTGACTTTCATCTTTGACATGAAAAACATTCTCGATCGCCAGATTGCAGTTTTGCTGTTTTGGGTTTTATGCATAGTTTTAGTTTGTGTCTTTTTTACTTATCTTTTTGGACGTACGACATCTGAATATTACACTTTTTATTCTTCTTTGCCTTTTTTAAAAACTTACGATCCCCTGTGAAAAGAGAAAAACGAACCTTTTGTTAATTCTATTGTTAAGCTTATGAAAACAAATAGCATATTCTATAACTAAGGAAAATGATAATATTACATAATTCCATCGGTGAACTGGACATTTGAAAGCGGTAATAACTTATGAAGAATTGACCTTGACCGGGAACAATCATAAAAAACAATGCTTACTAAATGTATTTCATTTTATTACAAGTAAATGAGACAATTCTGAAAAGATGCAATAATAAAATAAAATTTTGATTGAATATAAATTGTGATTAAGTCAAACAATTAACTTTCAATATGATCTTTATTATCAATATAATGCGTTTTTCCTTTCTCGACCAATATAATCATTTTTATTTAGGGGGTTAGTTTTGATTAGATTTAAACATTAAGCATACAAATTCACATAATCCAGGCATTGCAGACGAAGACTTTTTCTAAATTCCATAAAAAGCCGTAATGAATTTTAAATTGCATTTGAGTTAGGAACTGGCTATTGTATAACCGAAATCTTTTCGGGGTTTTTTGCTTGTCCCCCAAAAAGATTGAAGCTTTAAATGATGTTTTAGCATTGAAACAACGGCATATAGATATGAAACAAACTATAGTAGACTCACGTTTGTAAGGAGAGCTGTCTGTGCCTAAAATGTGAAAATTGAAATCAATTAACATTTTTATAGTAAAACACGTCTGGATCGAATCCTGTCTGGAGTATTTTAATAAATAATACAAACTTTTAACGCCATTCATAGTGAAGCATATTATTTATGGATTGTTCAATAAGGATTTAGGTTATTTTTTTATTGGTTTTCTACGTGCAAACCATTTCCATTAAAACCCCCCAGTCGAGAGGTTGCTCCCACGGGTAAACGACTCAAGGAAAGTACCGGTATATGCATGTAGCTTAACAACCAGATTTTTTATAATAGAAAATAATGAGATAGGGAATAAGTGTACGCGACACAGCTCACATACATGTTACGAGCGGTTATTGAGAAAAACCACAATGGACAGCCAGCCGCCGGAAATCTGCAATGAGATCAGAAGGCGCTGCTCGCCGTTCTGCAATTTGCCCATCGTCTAAATAAAATGCATACAATTCAAACGCAGTCCAGAAACAGTTAGAGATATACCCCTTTTAACAAGGAACAGAATATATCAAAAACCAAGTACAAACAAAAGCTTTGTCAAAGATTCCTAGCTGAGGCCAGACACATATAAAATGTGGCAGGGTTTAACTAGTTTTTTTGGGGCCCAATCTTCCCCCTATCAATATTCCCAGATTTACAATGTTAACATGGTTAAAGATAAATCACTCCCTTGTTCTGTTTGCAGGTGCTGTTTCTTTAAAAAATTGATAAATTTATCTGTTTGGTGATTGTTGTAATAATTTTTTTGGCATTTTTTTTTAATCAAATCTAATATTCTGCCAGTTTTCCAAGTTTTCTACTCCTAGCGTGTCTGATGAAGGTTAATCCAGAAAAGCGCTTCACACGCAGTGAAATTTTGCTTTTGTACATTTATTAAAATCATTTCAATATGTGGATCGTGTCTTTCTGGCACATATTCCATATTCTTTCGTTTTTAATATTATTTCAGAGTTTGGCTTTAGTGCCGTGTGAAGGTCGTAGAAAGCTTCCCCGTGCTTCAGTTGTATGCTCTTATATATTTTCGAGTACTGGAATATGTGTTGGAAAGACACAGTTAACATATTTCCAAAGTTTGACAATGTTTGGCTGTTTCTTTAAAAAATTGATAAATTTATCTGTTTGGTGATTGTTGTAATAATTTTTTTGGCATTTTTTTTTAATCAAATCTAATATTCTACCAGTTTTCCAAGTTTTCTACTCCTAGCGTGTCTGATGAAGGTTAATCCAGAAAAGCGCTTCACACGCAGTGAAATTTTGCTTTTGTACATTTATTAAAATCATTTCAATATGTGGATCGTGTCTTTCTGGCACATATTCCATATTCTTTCGTTTTTAATATCCTTTTTTATCATGCAAAAGCTTGCATTTCTTGCTACCATTTAAAGATATGAGTTTTTTCTTTTATTTTAAGTATCATGTACCATACATGTATTCATATAAGAAAGTGACTTAATGTGCGGGAGCTTATCAGGTTAAACCTGCATCATATTAACGTTTCAGCAGCTTTATTTTATTGTATTATATAGTAGAAGAAAATGAGATGTGGAATAAGTGTACGCGACACAACCTACATTATAAACGTAAATTTAAAATATCCACAATGGAAAACAGCCAGCAGCCTTCAATGTGACCAGTGGTAATCAATCACAAAGCAAGTTGACTAAAACATTCAACTGAGGGTTAGATATACGTACCACAGACCACAAGGACTAAAATGGCAGCCACAATAATCAAACGCATGCTGTATTTAGATCTACCTAGATTCAATGATAAAACAACATTCAATTGTATAAATAAGATAAAATCGAGTTTCGAAAGGTTAACCAAACATTAAGCGGAAACGACATCAATAGGTATATATAACAAGAAAACATTAGATAATTCTTTCCGTACAGAGGGCGGAAAAAAATATTTGTTTTCTAAAGGACAGAGTTTTTTTTTCCTTATTAGCATTTTTTTATATACCAGATATCCTTTTAAGCTCCAGGTGAGCTATTACCATCACTTGGCGTCCGTCCTCGTCGTCTGTCGTCGTCTGTCGTCGTCGTCTGTTAACAATTTTTCAAAAATCTTCTCCTCTGAAACTACTGAACAGAATTTTATGAAACTTTGTATGAATGATCCTTAGGGTGTCCTGCACCAAACTTGTGTTTCAATTTTTGATCCGTCAAAAAACATGGCCACCGTTACTAAAAATAGACCAGGGGGGTCAGACTACTGTTTTTGGCTTGTAAATCAAAAAGTATAAGAGATAGATGAAATCTGATGCACGTTACTGCTTCAGTATCAATAGTTCTACAAAAGTATCCATTTGGTCGAAGTTGTCAGATGATCCCTTATAGGAGTTACAGCCCCTTAAAGGTGAAAAATAGCGTTTTTGCATGTTTTTGGCCTATAGAATGAAAACTATTGTAAATAGAGAAAAGCTGTTGCTTGCTTAAATGTTCAGCTCATTTAGCTCTACAAAAGTCTCCATAGGGTCGAAGTTGTCAGATTACCCCTAATAGGGGTAACAGCCCCTTAAAGGCAAAAAATAGTGTTTTTGGCCTATAGAATGAAAACTATTGCAAATAGAGAAAAGCTGTTGCTTGCTTAAATGTTCAGCTCATTTAGCTCTACAAAAGTCTCCATAGGGTCGAAGTTGTCAGATGACCCCTTATAGGGGTTACAGCCCCTTAAAGGCGAAAAATAGTGTTTTTGGCCTATAGAATGAAATTATTGCAGATAGAGAAAGCAGAAAAGCTGTTGCTTGCTAAAATGTTCAGCTCATTAAGCTCTACAAAAGTCTTCATAGGGTCAAAGTTGTCAGATGACCCCTTATAGGGGTTACAGCCCCTTAAAGGCAAAAATAGTGTTTTTGGCTTAAAGAATGAAACTATTGCAGATAGAGAAAAGCTGTTGCTTGCTTAAATGTTCAGCTCATTTAGCTCTACAAAAGTCTCCATAGGGTTGAAGTTGTCTGATAACCCCTTATAGGGGTTACAGCCCCTTAGTGTTTTTTGATTATTTAGAATGAAAGCAATTGCAAATAGAGAAGATTTTTCATGCTTATAAACATTCAGCTCATTAAGCTATACAAAAGTCTTCATAGGGTTGACATCAAGACCAGGTGAGCGATTCAGGCTCCTGGGAGCCTCTTGTTTCATAATATCTGCTGCCAGAATATTTATTTTCATCAAATATCAATTTAAAAATATTTTTAGGAAAAATGAAGCCCCCTTACAAGTTAAATATCATAGGTCCCTAATAGAATAAAACCATTCATATTAAAATTATTTAGTACGAACCATTCATATTAAAAAAATACATTAATTCCAATCATACCAAAAATAATGAACACAAATAAAAATATACTAATATTCGGAAAACAGATGAATTATATTCGAACATTTACTAACAAAACACTGAACAAAAATAAAGCAATTATCCGCATATTCTCTTACCAACAGTGATATTGGCTTAGTCTGCTTTCTTATACGTTTCGTATTCTATTTTAATGAATAAGATACATGTACGTTCAAATCAAGTCATTCTCGCATCAGATGAATTAAGTCACTAACAATGGTAATCTTTCCAGAAAAAAAAAACTCACGTTTTCGGTAACATGTTCAGACAATGCACCTTCCTGTAGTTTGCTAATAAAACTCATTCTTTTACCTTCCCTCTTTAAATGAATGGAATCGTAATGATAACAAATGGGCAAAAGCAATCAGAAAAAAATATAGAGTTTTTGTTAAGACTGTGACATTACATTTGATATGAGGAAAGACCTTTATGTTAAAACTTACCCTTTTTCCAATTATTTTCTTTTGATGGGTAAAGTCAATAAATAAATGAAGCGAAAAGTACCAAAAGGGCATTTGAATGTCATAAGTCCAAAAGGGCAAAGACAAAACCAGTAAACACAAACGAGAACAGCGCAAAAAAAAACAGCAAAAAACATGTAAAACAACTGAAACTCAATCAACAAAGCGAACTCAAAACTTTCCATTATAATAATACTTTTTTGTTCGCTCTGTTAAGAATATGCGCAAACCGTTGATATGTCGTGGAGTCGCACTGTTCAAAGTGACATTTTTTCTTTAGATGGATACCGTTATTACAAATGAAAAACTAAAAAAAAAATAATATATTAAGCGTTTGTTAAGAAAGTTCGCTAAGCTTTGCTCTGCTATAAATTAGCTCTACTTGTAAACCTACCTTTTCGCCTTTCTTGTTCAAGATGGATAAAATCATGATTACAAATCTAATATGAAAACAAAACTTTCTATATAATATATTTTGTCTTTTTGCTCTGTTGAAACGATGTCCTTACCTTTGCTGGTTTGAATTTGGACTGTTGAATTTACCTTTTTCTGTCTCCTTTCCATTGTAAGTCTGACTAACAAAACTTACCTTTTTAGATGTCTGATCCACTGTCAGTATGTCTGTGATGGAAGGATCAGGTCTATTTTATACCAGCTTTTCGATACAGCGATCTATCACTCATTTTAGTCGTGCATCAGCTTATTTTATTTTATTGATTTTCAAAAGCCCTAATATAGTATTTAATAAAGTCTATATCTACCTAACTGATCAAATTTTAAGTATCTGAATCATACATTCTTTTGCAACATCGGGTGTTTGTGATCATTTTGTATGCTAAGGAGTGTTCTACTAAGCTCTGTATTGTATTTATCATTGTAAAATGCTTACATTTCAATCTGTCTTTACAATTTTCACAGTATTAATACTCATTCGTGGGTATCAATTTTCTTGGTTTCATCAAAAGAACATTTCGTTTAATATTTTAAATTCGTGGTTTGCTCATATTACTTCTAGAGAATCAAAACAAAATCAGCATTTAGTGGAGGAAATTTATGAAAATTGATACCCACGAAAAATAATGAAACCAGAGTAGTTCAGTATAAAAATAATTTGAGGTTCTTACTGTGGCTTTTAACAGCAATGAATTGGTCCCAAAGCGGTTCATAAATTAAAATCACAAGTTAAAGGGATATTAGAGGATTAATGGGCAAGCTAAAGAATTCCGTTTTGTTCGGTATCTTACTTAATTTTTGTTCTGCAACTTAGAAATATGATGATACGTAAGGGACGGTGCATTGCCTTTTCGCCAATAACTATTTCTTTTGCGCCAAAAATATATTCACCACAAATTGTACTTCAATTGCGCCTTTTCGTACATGTTTCACTTGTGCCATCTTACAGGTAAGGTATCACACAGTAGCCACACAGAAGCACAGTATGTAGATCTCTACAGATCTGTTCTCGCACAGAAGCACAGTAGAACTCTACAGATCTGTTCTCGCACAGAAGCTCAGTAGATCTCTATAGATCTGTTCTCGCACAGAAGCACAGTAGAACTCTACAGATCTGTTCTCGCACAGAAGCACAGTAGAACTCTACAGATCTGTTCTCGCACAGAAGCTCAGTAGATCTCTACAGATCTGTTCTTGCACAGAAGCACAGTAGATCTCTACAGATCTGTTCTCGCACAGAAGCACAGTAGATCTCTACAGATCTGTTCTCGCACAGAAGCACAGTAGAACTCTACAGATCTGTTCTCGCACAGAAGCACAGTAGAACTCTACAGATCTGTTCTCGCACAGAAGCACAGTAGAACTCTACAGATCTGTTCTCACACAGAAGCACAGTAGAACTCTACAGATCTGTTCTCGCACAGAAGCTCAGTAGAACTCTACAGATCTGTTCTCGCACAGAAGCACAGAAGATCTCTACAGATCTGTTCTCGCACAGAAGCACAGTAGAACTCTACAGATCTGTTCTCGCACAGAAGCTCAGTAGATCTCTACAGATCTGTTCTCGCACAGAAGCACAGTAGAACTCTACAGATCTGTTCTCGCATAGAAGCACAGTAGATCTCTACAGATCTGTTCTCGCACAGAAGCACAGTAGATCTCTACAGATCTGTTCTCGCACAGAAGCACAGCAGAACTCTACAGATCTGTTCTCGCACAGAAGCACAGTAGATCTCTACAGATCTGTTCTCGCACAGAAGCACAGTAGAACTCTACAGATCTGTTCTCGCACAGAAGCACAGTAGATCTCTACAGATCTGTTCTCGCACAGAAGCTCAGTAGATCTCTACAGATCTGTTCTCGCACAGAAGCACAGTATATCTACAGATCTGTTCTCGCATAGAAGCACAGTATGTAGATCTCTACAGATCTGTTCTCGCACAGAAGCACAGTAGAACTCTACAGATCTGTTCTCGCACAGAAGCTCAGTAGATCTCTACAGATCTGTTCTCGCACAGAAGCACAGTAGAACTCTACAGATCTGTTCTCGCACAGAAGCTCAGTAGATCTCTACAGATCTGTTCTCGCACAGAAGCTCAGTAGATCTCTACAGATCTGTTCTCGCACAGAAGCACAGTAGAACTCTACAGATCTGTTCTCGCACAGAAGCTCAGTAGATCTCTACAGATCTGTTCTCGCACAGAAGCACAGTAGAACTCTACAGATCTGTTCTCGCACAGAAGCACAGTAGATCTCTACAGATCTATTCTCGCACAGAAGCACAGTAGAACTCTACAGATCTGTTCTCGCACAGAAGCACAGTAGAACTCTACAGATCTGTTCTCGCACAGAAGCACAGTAGAACTCTACAGATCTGTTCTCACACAGAAGCACAGTAGAACTCTACAGATATGTTCTCGCACAGAAGCACAGTAGAACTCTACAGATCTGTTCTTGCACAGAAGCACAGAAGATCTCTACAGATCTGTTCTCGCACAGAAGCACAGTAGAACTCTACAGATCTGTTCTCGCACAGAAGCTCAGTAGATCTCTACAGATCTGTTCTTGCACAGAAGCACAGTAGAACTCTACAGATCTGTTCTCGCACAGAAGCACAGTAGATCTCTACAGATCTGTTCTCGCACAGAAGCACAGTAGATCTCTACAGATCTGTTCTCGCACAGAAGCACAGTAGAACTCTACAGATCTGTTCTCGCACAGAAGCACAGTAGATCTCTACAGATCTGTTCTCGCACAGAAGCACAGTAGAACTCTACAGATCTGTTCTCGCACAGAAGCTCAGTAGATCTCTACAGATCTGTTCTCGCACAGAAGCACAGTATATCTACAGATCTGTTCTCGCATAGAAGCACAGTATGTAGATCTCTACAGATCTGTTCTCGCACAGAAGCACAGTAGAACTCTACAGATCTGTTCTCGCACAGAAGCTCAGTAGATCTCTACAGATCTGTTCTCGCACAGAAGCACAGTAGAACTCTACAGATCTGTTCTCGCACAGAAGCTCAGTAGATCTCTACAGATCTGTTCTCGCACAGAAGCACAGTAGAACTCTACAGATCTGTTCTCGCACAGAAGCACAGTAGATCTCTACAGATCTGTTCTCGCACAGAAGCACAGTAGAACTCTACAGATCTGTTCTCGCACAGAAGCACAGTAGAACTCTACAGATCTGTTCTCGCACAGAAGCACAGTAGAACTCTACAGATCTGTTCTCACACAGAAGCACAGTAGAACTCTACAGATCTGTTCTCGCACAGAAGCACAGTAGAACTCTACAGATCTGTTCTCGCACAGAAGCACAGAAGATCTCTACAGATCTGTTCTCGCACAGAAGCACAGTAGAACTCTACAGATCTGTTCTCGCACAGAAGCTCAGTAGATCTCTACAGATCTGTTCTCGCACAGAAGCACAGTAGAACTCTACAGATCTGTTCTCGCACAGAAGCACAGTAGATCTCTACAGATCCGTTCTCGCACAGAAGCACAGTAGATCTCTACAGATCTGTTCTCGCACAGAAGCACAGTAGAACTCTACAGATCTGTTCTCGCACAGAAGCACAGTAGATCTCTACAGATCTGTTCTCACACAGAAGCACAGTAGAACTCTACAGATCTGTTCTCGCACAGAAGCACAGTAGATCTCTACAGATCTGTTCTCGCACAGAAGCTCCGTAGATCTCTACAGATCTGTTCTCGCACAGAAGCACAGTAAAACTCTACAGATCTGTTCTCACACAGAAGCACAGTAGAACTCTACAGATCTGTTCTCGCACAGAAGCACAGTAGAACTTTACAGATCTGTTCTCGCACAGAAGCACAGTAGAACTCTACAGATCTGTTCTCGCAAAGAAGCACAGTAAAACTCTACAGATCTGTTCTCACACAGAAGCACAGTAGAACTCTACAGATCTGTTCTCGCACAGAAGCAGAGTAGAACTTTACAGATCTGCTCTCGCACAATGCTTGTACATGTAAGCATTACCCCTGTTCAGTTCTTATAAAAGTATGTATGGCCAGAAAACATTTTATCATTTGTCCTGAGTCTACTATTTTCTGCTATTGTCTTTGTTAAAAGTCAAGATTTCCATGCGTTTATCATACCCGGGAATACTTTGAGATCAAAGGATCATAAAGGTTTATCACATTTTGCTGCACGTTACGAGTTTATTCGAACACGTTAATAAAAAAATCGGAGAATTATTAGAAAGGTCAGTGAGTATTTGTTTATATGTTTTATTGTAAATACAAATTAAAAAAAAAAAAACTATATCTGTCTTTTTACTATACCTTTCCACCCTTAGATATCTGACCATTGCTGTCCCATAACGACGAACTTTTGCAATAAGCAAGCTCGGACAAATGCAGCTACACACTTGTCAAAATTAACGAAGGGAAAGTTAGTAGACACGTTTGTCAGAGAGCTTTGTAAAAAGTATTCATTGTCAATTAAGAATTGGACATGGATAATTAATTAAGTCGATTAATTTTTCAAACAGTAGTCTGGACACAAGTAGCTGCAAAAACCTCTAAAGTTGTCATTGAAGACACAAATGTCTCAACCAAAAAGTTCAGGCTGCTCTGAGTCAAAGTGAAAATAAAGTGCCTTGTTCAAGTAGGAAATTCTCTGTTATGTATACCAGGGCTCCAGTAGTAAACCCTCTAAATGACGTATACTTGGGTTACAGTATGGCATCCTCACAAAATAATACAAAGTGTTGTACGGCGGCTAGTAAAAAGGTAAACAAAACAATAGTTAAGAAGGTAAAACCATTTGTAAAAGGTAAAATCCAAATAAGAAAATCACAATAAAAGGTAAATATTATTAAAACAATGAAAGATGCCCAAATTTTTGGACTTCAAGTCCTTCCTCAGGGGCTATAAGAAAAAGAACGATGCAGACACATCAACTGACCAGAACCGAATGTCGAGTGTATTCCCTAGGTATACCACCTGCGGAGACGAGTTCGTTTGCAAAGGCTAAAAAAAAAACCTAACACATTAAGATAAAATGAGTAGGGACGAAACCAGCCCACGTGGAGCACTATATTGAGTGAGTGAGTGAATTGGCTTTCTCGCCCCCGCAACGCCAAACAGGCCACTCAAATGCGACAAACATGAAAAGGACGACTAAATGAACACGAAATGATGACGACAAATGAAATATGGGGTGGTATGGGAACAAAGAAACAGCAAGTTCCAAGTTAACAACTGTCGTTTTATATTGATGCCAAAGGGTTGAAATGTACAAACATTTGATTATTTCTGTTCAAGAAATTGTCTTTGTTGCTCGCCAGAACAGGTTTCAAGGAAAACGGTTACCTGAATATCGTGGACGCTGTGGTTTGGCAAACAAAAGTGCTTATCGACTGGTCAATCTTTGCATTTAAAAACACTCCGTTTGTGTCCGGCGAACCTGTCTCCTAGTAGATGGTAGGTTTCCCCTACATAGATTTTACAAATTTACAGATATGTAGCTGAAACTGTTCATCAACTTGAAAGTCTTTGAGGGACCGACTATCTCCTCAGTCTCCCAGGTGAATTTGCAAGTTACACATATAGGTCGACCCTAACCCCTGGTGCCTGAAAAAAATTGGAGCGCGGGCGTCTAGTGGCATTGTTGTAAGAGCTTGAAACTAGATGAAAACTGAGAAGATAGTCGGTCTATATATTTCTTAGTTGGTAAGATATGCTCGGATCTGCAGTGGTGTGCCTGATTTTAATGATAAAAACCAGATTATCACCAAAAAAAAATCCAAAACAAGGATATCGTTTACTGAGTTTTACTAGTATCATAAATATCTTTACCTTATTGAAAGATTTAACTGCACACGTCGATCTTTAATTGTAAAGGGAATATCCCATCCGATTTGTACGGTAATGTTGTTTAAAAAGCAAATAAATTAAAAAACAATCCTTTGGGAATGAAAAACTGGCTTAAAACATTATTGAATAAAGGTTATAGAATTTTTTTGTTAAATCTTTGAATTTAGTCTTTTTTAGTAAAAATATTGATAATTTGATACAAACTTTAAAATGTTAATTGTCCCCTTTTTAACTTATGTTATTTTGAGCATTACAGCGGTCAGGTGTGTCGGTTTTGTGTGATGTCAAAATCTTTTACATCAGTCAATAGATGCTTCTTAGCTAGCTGTCAGTACTTCGAGTATTCTTAAAAGAGTATCTCTATGTCCCGTTGTTTTCTTGTTGTCCTTTTGTCTCAGGTTCTATCTTGTTGAATTGAACTTCTATCGATTTTTTTACTGTGTGTTAGTTTGTGCTTTGTTATTGATTATAAATAGGGGGAAGGTTAACCCCGCCACATTTTAAATGTGCCTGTCTTTAGCCCGGAACCTTGATCAAAGGTGATGTTTTTAATCGTCAAATTTATGTTAATTGATTTTTGTCAAGAAGAGGGTCTTTCATTTGCACTATAGGATTGGGCATTAATCATATGTAGTTAATTTAATTCCCAGGACCAATTGAAAAACAGCGAGCATAGCATACTGTAAGCAAAGCACACAAAGCAGCAGACAGTACAAAAAGCAAAACACAAAAGTGTGTGTTATACTTTTGGAGCATGAGCATTAGTTTAAAAAATGTCATGTTGGTCAATATATACATGCGTCTGTTGTTTAAATTTTCATTCTCGACATTTGTCGAATATATTAGTTGTTGTTTAAACACTTTTCACATAAATTTAACAAAATTCAATCAATAATTGAAGATAATTAATAAATACCCTGAATTTTGTAAAAAGTTACCAGAATTTTGATAAGTGAAAATAGAGTCAACTATAAGCATGGCGCCACAGACACTATGTATTTAAACATTGACGCATTGTGGGGCTCCAGTACGGAATCATCACATTGACGTATACTGGATCAAGTCGGAAATAATTTAAATGGTGTATTGTGGTGCTCCAGGAAATGTATATAGACAACCTACAGGATGAGTAAATTAAGACACTGAAACAACAATAATAACAATATTTACCAGATCGTAAAATGAACAATATTGATAGGGCCCTTATATAATCAATTGAAGAATTCTTAACAATAAATAGTATATTTACTTCACATCTCATAATTTATAGATACTTCATTCAAAACCACTCAAATTGATTGGTGTTTCGGTCGATTTTTGGAATTTATACCCTGGGACCGGCTTCACTAGTTGATATCCCAAAGATTTTCTTTCACAGTCTTACCTTGCTTTTGATCATTTTATAGATTTTATAGATGTATCACCCCCCCCCCCCCAAAAAAAAAAAGAAAGATAATAATACATAGCTCTATATCGATCGGTGTTAATCAGACTGTAACATTGTGTCATGTGCGCTAAAAAGAATCCTGTATATCTGATACGTTCTTACCGAAGTTCTCGGAAAAGACCGGCCGATCTTTCACAAGTGATAGAATTTTCAGTCTTTTTGCGAGTGGAGAGCAGCGGAACGAGCCATAAGACCAGAAAAATTTGATTACGAGTTTTTGATCTTCGCCTGTTTTCCAAGAACGCGTGAAAGTACCTATTTCTTCCACTCCACAAAACTAAAATTTCTATAGACTGAAACCCTAGGTAGCTTCATTCTAACATCAGAAAATTTTATGTAACATTGCATTTCACTGGTCGACTTCACCAATCAACACCAGTAACGACACATGTAATTGAACAGTGTCAGATCGCTGCACGTGTTTGCATCCCAACCTGGTCATCTCACTTAAGATAGCCATTTACGTAATGATTTATGGCCACTTCACTAAAGAGAGCCATTTACGGAAGAAATTAGAATATTATATAAGATATGAGTAAATTAATACGTAATGAATGGATAGCCATCTATTATCAGTACAATTTTAAGAAACATATCTATCATATTTTTAATTTAAACCATATGATTTATTTTTAAGATTTATTTATGGCATGATACATGTAGATCATATTTGCCAAAAACATAATCCTTTAATTTGATACTCCATAATGACTGGACGCTTAATAGAAAAAAGAACCCTGCGTATCATTAGAATCATAAATAAATACTGAATGGAGAATTATCTTTTATCCGTCATGTCAGTACAACAGAAAGAAGCTATATTCATGATTTAAACCATATGATCCATGTAAAACCGAACAAATGACTATTAAGGTAAAAATATGTACATGTATGCTATAATAATTTTACTGATCTTTTAATAGGCATCGTGCATATTTATCTTTATTCTATTGTATACCATTAATATACACTAAATCAGCATAGTATCCACTTGAATCAGAATGGTTTCGTTTGGTTTTTATGTTACTTCCAAGTACTCGGTACCAACGGTACTTTGATTAATATGAAAGCCTATTAAGACCATTTTCGTTGTAAGAAATTGTTTTTATTCCTCGTATTAACGAGAAAATAGTCGTTATAACGAGAAGTGAAAGTCATAATAATGAGAAGTGCAGGTCGTAATTACGAGAAAATAGTCGTTTTAACATGTTAAACGAGAACTGAAAGTCGTTATAACGAGAAACAAGTCGTAATAACCAGAGAATAGTCGTTCTAATGACTTGTTTCTCGGTATTACGACTTTTACCTCTCGTTATTACGACTTTGTAACGACGTTCTTCTGTGTAAACAGCTCCAATAGTGTAGCTCACAACACATTATATATATCAGACAAAGAAAAGTCAGTGGAGCTACAATATTATTGCTATGTGGTACCATGTCTTAAAAATGTTTAAAGTTTATATAACATTAACTTTGCTATCCGTTTTGATGATGGCATCACATAGACTGTATACACATCTCTATCAATATTTTTCTTAGGGTCAATGTGGCATACGAAAAAAAAAAGAACTAACCAAAAACACAAGGGTGATAGATTGTACTACTTTCACTTTCCCACTTCGATTGAGTTATATTTTATAAAAGAAGCAAAGGGGTACCAAAGGGGTTATCAGTATCATAAAACCGTTAAGACAAAGACAAAACCGGCAGACAAAAAATCATCACAACAAAACAAACCACATAACAACATAAAACACACACACACATAACAACAAAACCGCATTCAGCAACGCGAACTCAAGTCGAAACGAGAGTGAACTCAGATTCTCCGGAAGAGTAAGCAGTTCCTGCTTGCTATAGCACACCCGTCACGTTGCCAAAGATCGATTAAGTGTTGGTCAAATCCGGAAAGGATGACATTACAAAACTTTAGGTCAATCCAACATCTGTGCTCATCTGAGAGATAGAAATCCCGTATTTGTATACAAGCACATGATGTTGTCCGTAAAATTTCTTGAGTGATGACAACAACCTTATCATATCAAATCATTTATCTCATATATCCATGCGATTGTCCACTTTTACAACCCTAGGACTGCCTTAATAAAGTCCTATTTTAAGAAAGTGATGCAGTAAGGGCTTTGACGTTTTGGAAAGAAAACTCATTTATAAATTAAAAAGGAATTATAAATACATAACTACACTCTATTAAGTGATTTTTTAACCTGATTAAGAGTCAATCGAATTGAAGCAAAAAGGGGGAAGGGGTAGTTTAAGTAGCATCTACCTAGCGTGTGCAATTTCTTTTAATTTTTGAAGCTACTATAAACTTTTCAGCCAAAAACGCGATCATGCCTTTTTTTTAATTCAAAGCATTGTCTTGCCTTTTTATTTCTTGATATACACAAATATATCATCAGCTATGACTAACCCATATACATGTATGTGTTCATGGGGGTAAATCCTCGTTGATATTTATTGATACAATCATATTTTATTTATTAATTTTTGTAAGTTTCATCTGTATATTAAAATGAACTTATTAGGCCATCAGTATAATTTGAATCCAAGAAGTCCTTTATAAATTTATCTAAGTAACTTAATTTTCTGTGTAAAAATGTACTTGTTTGTATCCTCTAAAATAGCATTTCATTTGTCTATACATACTTTATCCCCTTTGTTGTACAATGGTTTACTTAACAGAAGTTGTGTCTAATTATAAATAAAAGTCCCCATTCGCATAAAGAGGAATAATGTTATGGACGATATATCGGTTCAATAAAAAGTGTACATGACAAGGATAAAAAATATCGGTCAGTCAGTGAAATTGTGTTTTGTCACATGTATGTACATGTATCATTTTGGTTACTACATGTACAATACAAAACAGTTGCAGAAGGAAAAACGATCGACAAAGGCTTCCGTTTACATTGTACGCCAGTGTTAGGAGCCGTCACGAACTTGCAGTGAGGGATGATCATATGTTCCGCGTTGAACTAACAGTAGAGATAAAAAGTATTTTTCGGACTTTTGACAGTTGGATTCTCCAAGGTACATGTACCTTTCTCCTTCTTAAAAACTTTACCTTTATCATTATTTTACAACCAGTTAGCAAACTATCAATTGTAAACGACCAATTTGCAGTTAAATACAGTTTTCCTTTTCATTTTCGCTAATGTAAAAATAAAACTGACACATCTATCAATTTTTAGATGCGGTAAAGTATTCCAAGCATTATTTTGTCATTAAAGGGACATAATTACAAAACGTTTTATCATCAAAGGGACATAACTACGTGTGTCATCTTGCTAATGGTATTTCTTCTAAATGGTAATGAGAAAAACATCACTTTTTTAAATATAAACATTGAACGTATTGAAAGATAAAAAATAATCAAAACATATTTATACATAAAGACGTCATTTGTTTTGAGTTTCCGAAGCAGGAGAGACGGAAGATGGTTCGTTTGGCCTGTATTGTGGTAGCTTTACTTGTTTTCTCAAGTATGTATGAATATTTCCTTATTATCAATAAGAATTTACTCAATTTGTCATGTTCATTTTGTCAAGTAAAAGGAGATACGCACTTGAAAATAAAAGTAAAATTTTAAATGTTTCCTAAAAATGGTATTTCATGCATGTTCGGAAAACTTAAATAAAGTGGATTTAATGAAGAAAAATATTAGAAGCAGTTTGGCTTTTAACTCGAATGATCCAAGCCCTATCCGTCTTCGCATACTTCGGCGGGATGTAGCGACTGCAAGCAGCAAAATATAACGGCTGTATTATTCGGGTTATTTGGCTTTGTACGTGACCTTGTATATCCTTGCTGCTATTTGTTCTTTTTTCTTTAGTTATATGTTATTACAAGAGACAAAAATTACTGCAACTGTATCGTAAAGGTACACGAATACAATTATATGTATATGTATTGTTTATATTCATTTTAATCTATAGAAAACATGTACATGTATGTATTATGAATGTAACGTATACATTATTAGCTGCACCTATAACTAAATATATATATCTTTATTAGTCAGCGTTCAAAGGATTTAGAGAGCATCATTTTACATAAGCAAAGCATTGCTCACTTGGTATTTTCAGTTGAATTATCTAAATTACAATTATTTTACTTTAAATTATATACCGTCGTTAAATTAACTGATACATACACTGTTTTTAATTTTATATAAGGGTAGATTGGGTGTCTATCACTTAGCATCTTTTTTCACATCACTTACATAACGAATAAAATAAAAAAAATAAAAAACTCAATTTTGGCATCTTGATTTGAAAATTTTTAATTTTTAAAATTAAGATTTTAAAATTTCATAATTCGATCACTATGTATGGATCATTTTAAAAAATATGTGTTGCTTTAGAAAAACGTCGTTCAATTGATTTAAATGTTTTATTGCGTGACTTGCTTCTATTTTTCAGTTGCAAGCGTCGTTACAGAAGTTATACGTAAGTTATCTTGTTGAGTAAAAAAATTAAGATTAATTTTAAAGATTTATAGGTTAAGTCCTCTGCGGGGCCAGCTGGTTGGTTAATAGGTCCCAGCAACGCCAGGGCTGTAATACAGAAAGTAAGACCACTGATCATAGTGGGTAACGTGTGTGAAGAGTGCCACGCTTCATGTACCATCGAAATATTTCTCATCAAATTGATTGTGTCCTCCTCTACATGTTTATCGTCCTAATGGTATAAAAAAACAACTCACTCAATCAATAGAGAGATTGAAAGTGAAATGGGGAAAATACGTTTGCAAAGGAATTATATATATTTTCCAATATTAACAGTATTTTCTCTATATATTTAATACACAGAACAACGCGGGTAAAAATTTAAACAAATAATTTGGCTATGCCGTTTATTTATAATTTAAGGAGCAACTACCTCTTTTCATCACCATTTTAATAGAAAAAAAATAAGGTCGAAATAGTATAAAATGTATACTCGTATCTTTGAAATCAAACATTTAAAACGTTCTACACTAAAGTTGTCATGAAACGAAATATTAAATTGTTTATAAGCTAGGTTACAAAAAAGTTACAGAGATGTTCAATCGTCAAAGAACAAAAGACAAACGAAGTACACATTATATTTACAATCCTGAAAGTCAAACAACGCAATGGTCCTGACTTTTAAATTAATATTTCGAAAGAAAAGGTGGGTTTAATCGGATTCAATTATGTCAAATTCACTCGACACTTAATGTCAATGAAATAATTCAAGGTCTACATAGGGCTTTGAATAATGGTGTTTCTATTTGACCTTATACCCCATGGTCACCACTGTTGTGTTACTGGCTTATACATTCATCGGAAGAATTTTCAAGCAAAAAGTAACCCATATACATTTATCTACGTAAGTATAAAATGCCAAGCACGATGTAGGAGTCGATGGATCGCGTACTTGAAGAAAATACTTTGTACAGAATAATATTAAATTTATGTATATCTTGTTTTATTTTACTAGCTGATCCCTGTAACTCATCCCCATGTAAAAATGGCGGGATGTGCATGAGTCAAACCGGAAGTTCGCTCTTCAGCTGTAATTGTCGTCCTGGTTACCAAGGATTAACTTGTGAAGAAACATTCGTAAGATATGTTTGTCTTGATGCTCCTTTTCAAGACTTACTTTTAAAAGAAGGAAAGAGGTACCAATGGGGCATTTGACTGTCAGGGTCATAAAGAACCAAGACAAAACATCGCTGTAATTTAGCGTTGTTGATTTCTGTTGGATTGATTTTGTGTTTTTTTTTAATGTTTTGTTTTACTTACTTAGTATGTGAACTGGTTATATATATATGGTTTTTCTTTCAAGCTTTTGACACTCTAATGCCAAACTGCCTCTTTGCTTCTTATTTAACATTTAAATGAATTATGTCTACCTCCACTTTTGTGGGAAGACATATTTTTTTTGTCCTGTCCGTCCGTCCGTCTGTCCGTCACAAAGTTTTTCATCGCAACTCCTCTAACCGAATTCAATGAAACAAATGAGTGCAAACAGCCTTTTGAACCAAATATAACACCACATCACAGACTCTAAGACTATTATAGGGCAGCTGTCCATATTTCATATCACACAAGTCTATCATTTGAAGTTAAAAAGCTCAAGTCTGCGTGTGTACCAAATAATAATAATGGAAATACGTGTGCAAAATGCTTACATATGCACGGGGTCATGTAATAAAATGTTCAAACTGCACGTGCATAACAATCATCAGTCACGTTTTCACCAAATATTGAACCATAATTGTTTAAATACTTGTAAGACGTATGTTTAAAAGCAATAGCAATTTGAATCTGTTTGTACAAGTATAAACAATTTTATATTTGAAACATATATTTAAATTGTTTTACTCTTTGTCTTTTAGATGGGATAGCCTCAAAGATGGAATCAACACAAAAACTGTTGGCTTTAAATAAATGGATATAACTGTCTCGGTGTTAGTCAACTAATCAGTATATTTAGTCCCATCCGTAGAACCTTAGTTGAATCAATTTATCATTCACTTAGTCCCTTCCGGAGAACCCCAGTTGAATCAATTTATCCGTTCACTTAGTCCCTTCCGGAGAACCCTTGTTGAATCAATTTATGCGGTTACTTAGTACCTTCCGGAGTATCTCAGTTGAATGAATTTATCTGTTCACTTAGTCCCTTCCGGAGAACCTCAGTTGAATCAATTTATCCGGTGACTTAGTCCTCTCCGTAGAACCTCAGTTGAATCAATTTATCCGGTCACTTAATCATTCCAGAGAATATCAGTTGAAACAATTTATCCGTTCACTTAGTCCCTACCGGAGAACCTCAGTTGAACCAATTTATCCGTTTACTTAACCCTTTTCGGAGAACCCCAGTTGAATCAATTTATCCGTTCACTTAGTCCTTTCCAGAGAATCTCAGTTGAATCAATTTATTCGGTCACTTAGTCCCTTCCGGGCAACCTCAGTTGAATCAATTTATCCGTTCACTTAGTCCATTCCGGGGAACCTCAGTTGAACCAATTTATCCGTTCACTTAGTCCTTTCCAGAGAATCTCAGTGGAATCAATTTATTCGGTCACTTAGTCCCTTCCGGGCAACCTCAGTTGAATCAATTTATCCGTTCACTTAGTCCATTCCGGGGAACCTCAGTTGAATCAATTTATCCGTTCACTTAGTCAATTCCGGGGAACCTCAGTTGAATCAATTTATCAGTTTACTTAGTCCCTTCCGGAGATCCTCAGTTGAATTAATTTATCCGTTTACTTAGTCTTTTCCAGAGAACCTCAGTTGAATCAAGTTATCCTTTCTTTTAGTCTTTTCCGGAGATCCTCGGTTGAATCAATTTATCCGTTTACTTAGTCTTTTCCGGAGATCCTCAGTTGAATTAATTTATCCGTTTACCTAGTCCTTTCCTGATAAACTCAGGTCAATAAATTTATTCATTCACTCAGTCCTTTTTGGAGAACCTCAGTTGAATCATTTATCCGTTTACTTAGTCCCTTCCGGAGATCCTCATTTGAATCAATTTATCCGTTTACTTAGTCCTTTCCTGATAACCTCAGTTGAATTAATTTATTCATTCACTCAGTCCTTTTTGGAGATCCTCTGTTAAATCAATTTATCCGTTTACTTAGTCTTTTCCGGAGATCCTCAGTTGAATCAAGTTATCTGTTCTCTTAGTCTTTTCTGGTCATCCTCAGTTGAATCTATTGATCCGTTCACTTAGTCTTTTCCGGAGAACCTCAGTTGAATCAATTTATTCGTTCACTTAGTCCTTTTCAGAGAATCTCAGTTGAAACAATTAACCATTCAATTAATACCTTCCGGAGAACCTCAGTTGAATCAATTTATCCGGTCACTTAGTCCCTTCCGGAGAATCTCAATTGAATCAATTTATCCGTTCAGTTAGTCCCTTCCGGAGAACCCCAGTTGAATCAATTTATCCGGTCACTTAGTCCCTTCCAGAGAACCTCAGTTGAATGAATTTATCCGTTCACTTAGTCCCATCCGGAGAACCTCAGTTTAAACAATTTATCCGTTTACTTTTCATTTCAGTTGAACCAATTTATCCGTTCACTTAGTCCCTTCCGGAGAACCTCAGTTGAACCAATTTATCCGTTCACTTAGTCATTTCCATAGAATCTCAGTTGAATCAATTTATCCGTTCAGTTAGTCCTTTCAGGAGAATCACAGTTGAACCAATTTATCCGTTCACTTAGTCCCATCCGAAGAACCTCAGTTGAATCAATTTATCCGTTCACTTAGTCCTTCACGGAGAACCTCAGTTGAATCAATTTATCCGTTCACCTAGTCCCTACCGGAGAACCTCAGCTGAATCAATTCGCCCCTTCCGGAGCTTTGACTTGGGTTTGCATTACTGTTTGGTGTTTGATTTTTGTAATTATTTGTATAATATGCCTTTCTGTGTGTTGTTGTCGTGTGTAAATGCTTTTTGGACTTTGGATTGAATTAAATTTGTGTACTTCTAAGCTCCTCTCACTTCTATTAAAGCGAGTTAAGGTATTTCATTTTTATGTAGCTTACTGTTAACATACCTTAATCAGTTAATTCAAACACAAAATTAGTACCCCTCAGTTAATAAAGATGTTTTTTAACTATAATATTTTTTTTCGAAATTCTATTCGTCATAATTCAATATCGCTTTGATTTCTATTGAAGCAGGATTTCAAGCAGTTAAAAATCCGGATAAAATAATAATGGATATCAAGCGGGGGGCGGGGAGCAGGGAAAATATTTTCAAAACAGTTCTCTCAGCAACTGCTCATCACAGACCCCTGATATTGTGTATACAGCGTCAGCCTTGGGCCCCATAACGTGAGATACGATTTCAGACATGTAACTTACAAACTTCCTGTTTAATGAAATTTTGTCATTTATTTTACTATGACAGATTTTGCAATGTTTTTATGAGCAATTGGCTTCTGATGATTTCAAGTTTGGATCTAAATAAATCTGTATAAAAACGCATATCCAGCAAAACAAGGTTAATATATTTAAATATACTGCAGTATCTAGCGACAGATCCAGACTAAGAGAGGGGACATAACAGAACGGTGCATCAAACTTCTGTGTTTCCTTTAATCAACAATGAAAAGACCCAGGCGGGAAACAGGTCCCATCTCTACATCCACCGCAGGTATCTGTTGTATATGTATTTCTATGCTTCATTGTCATAAGAAGTATCTAAGTGCATATGTTTGAAAAATAGAATAAAAATTATCGGACATCATGGTTTATTTTTGTAGAAAATTGATCAAAAAACAGTTCGAATTTAGCTATTTTTATATACATGTAGATTATATAGGAGAAAATAATTTATATTTATTTTTTTTTTTAAATTTTCAGGATAGTTTTTTGTTATATTTTGTCAAAACATCAATTATGTAGGTTCTTTAAGGTATAAAACCATGGGGTCATCGTTCATATTTTGAAAAATAAATTGGAAAAACTGAATTTTCCCTACACATTTCAAACAAATGTTCTAACTAAAAAAGTACGGGAAATGTTATAAAATAAATTAGCAATTAGGTTTTGCATAAAACCTATTTTTTCCTCATAATTTATCATAGTAACAATTTTACACAGTTAAATAGCAATGTTTTTGCCTTTGCTTAAATTTGGTAACATGCTCAGAATAGATGCTCAGTGTTAGACCACTGTACTACCTTAAATGGTAACTGATATCATCCGTATTAGTAAGTAGTCTGCCTCCCTTTTCATCAGGTCAGTCGGGCAGTTACTTCCAATTTTGTTTGAAGACTTAGACGTTTTTTTGAAAATTTTCGTGACCAATTTTTTCGGCCTCTACTAAAGGGACTGATTTCAATTTGTACACAGATTTAGCGACAAGTTGCAACATGGCTTGCCTTTCCAGGTCATGCAGTAGGGCATCTATTTCCTGTTTTCTAAATGGTCGAATGGGTATGCTTAGAACGACTCAGTGCAACTCCTTGTTGTTCCTGTTTTATGGACTTTGAGATTCAATCGGCCCTTTGGAAATTGGTGTCATTTTCAATTTAAATTTATATTTTAGGAATCATCTAATACATGATTGGTGTTTTGTAATAAAACTCCCGCATGCAAACAATGAGGGTTTATAGTGATAGGGGTGTTTGTCCGTGTATACGTGTGTTACACATGTGAAAAACCAACTCTCATCCGCAATGATATTCTCACAGCTTTTAATGGTTTGTCATGAAACTTTCACACAATCTTTGTGAAATTAAGTGCATGTGCCTTCATTCTTGGCCAGATTTTACGGAATGAAAATCCGGGTAATAAAATGCTGAATGTCGTGTGGGCAGGCGGGCTTGAAAAAAATCTTTTTGTTAAAGTTTTCTTAGTGACTACTTATCACATCCACTTGATATTTGGTACATTGTATACAGCATCGGGATGGGGGTCTCATAACATTGGATTCATTCTTAGGTCTGTCGCTTACCTACTTCCTGTTTAACGAATTTTTGCCATGTTTGACTTTGACGGATTTTTTTATTATTTAATGCAGTGGGAGATATCAGATGTGTTATGGTCTTATGTACATTTGCTCCTTACCTTCAATTAAATATCAAATGGATTGATTTGGGGTAGGATGTGGTTTGGGGGTTCCCCATGTCAAAATATAGACTAAGCCATCAAACGACACTATTGGCCAACTACATTTACTTTTCTTTGTTTGTGTAAAAAAACCGAACAGAGTATTGAACCAAAACAAAGAATGTAGTAGGAAGAAAGCCAAGTGTTCAAATTTAAGAAAGTATGACAATATAGTAACTTCAGATAAGAAACATTACATGTAGCCTGAATGTGACCTGTAAATGTTATATAATAAAGACCAGAACAGAGGCTTATCATAACTACAGTACAGGTATGGCAGGTACCTCACATTCTTACAATTCAATTTTCACCTGATAAGGTGTTTTCACATGCAATCAAAAAAGAAAAATTTACAACACCATGTAAGGTCATCCGGAAGAGTTCACGAAAACTGCGAGCCATTTAAGTGGACTCCATTTTGTCTCGCCATGCAAGAAAAAAATAAACTTCTTCTTTTTTCTTGTTTTTATATCATTCTGGTTTGCTAAGGCCTATTCGGTGCTTAAGCTTGTGATAATTGCCGGAAAGGTCTATTGGCGATTTTAAATCTGTAAAAGCACATGAATTGGCAACTTCATATAGGATCATGAAAAGTGAACTAATTTTTGTCCAACAATCGAGGTATTAAAAAGACAAAACTTAACTTAAAAAGTCGCAGATATATTGGCCTTAAGCCAGAAGAAATAATATGTGAATTATTCAGGGAAAGTATTGAAGATGAATTTCACTTTCTTAAGAAGTGTACTAAACCTCATCAACTAAGAACTCCCTATTTATATAAAAATTTTAAAGAATACCACAACTTATCTCGTCTTTCAGGAAAACAGCAATTTATATGGTTAATTTGTTGCAATTTTGTAGCTTAGTACTGGGCACCTTTAATTGGTTTAAATAAAATATCTTGTATATCTTGTACACTAGTATTAAGATCCATTGTAGCAGTAATTAGAAAATAGTAAGCAGCAACGACTGGTCAAAATAAATATGGTTTTGATTTGTCACATACGATAATTCCACAGTCACCTCATTTTTATTGCACATCTTATAACGAAAGTACTGTTACTTATACATGTTATGCAAGGTTGAATTTATTCATCTATTTTTTAGTGTGTGTGTGTGTTTAACGCCCTTTATCGATGCACCTGGGCCATGTAGGGCGGTCAGCTTTAATAGGAAACTGGAGTACCCAGAGGAAATCACTGGCCTTGGGCAGGTTACTGCCAAACCAAATCACATGAAGTTGAGGAAGTCCCTTTCTGTTTAATACAAACGGGACTCAAGCTGAGAGGTGATCGGCAAGTGATCAATAGTGTGGTATTTAAAATAGCGTCTTAGACCACTCGGCCACTAAGGCCCCTATCTTTTTTTAACAAAGAGTTAACAACTAACCGGCACTGTAATCAATGTTACTCGTACATGTATCGAGGAGAAGATAACCTTTGAAATTATCCTCTGTAAGTTGTATCTAAATAATTATAAAAACAAAAACATGTGAATATATATTTTTTACCTTAATTTCTAATCAGTGTTGTGCAAAAAAAAATAACAATTAACATCATTTTGATTTAAAAATTTTAGCTTGTTCCAAATATTATAGTCTAAAACCGAAACTACCTTCACATTTACATAAACTCATACTTTATTGCAAAAAACTTGCATATAACTAGTTCACTAATTTGAACATGTAGGTACTCATTAATAACTCCTGCAAACTAACACACCATGAAAAACGTTCGTAAACTTTCAATTTATGATTAAAAAATCAACAATGTCATAATTTCACTTATAGATAAACAACACGATTCGATTAAAGAACGCGTAGTTATTGTAAACGGCATGAAATCTATTTAAAAAAGAGGATTTCTTTAAGCAGTGGTTTCATTACGATTTCTTTACGATATCACACTTAAATCGTAAAGACATCATAGATACATTTACTCCGCGAGATGTTTGCAAACACCCCGAAACAACTACACTCACAGAAGGTTTATTTGAATTTAAATAAAAATTTTCCGACAATTTTGAAAATTTTTGAAGACTCGTGACAAAAGCAGAGGTACCAATGAGGCATCCGAATGTCTTAGTCCGAACGGGCAGAGATAAAACCAGTAAACACAAACAAGGACAGAGCAAACAATAAACAGACAACATATAAAACACGGAAACACATAAAACTAGAGGATATAAAATACTGAACTACGAATTAAAGAAATCTGTTATGTTATTTTATAGATTTTACCTTCAGTTTTCTGATACTTCCAGGGGTTTTAAATGCTGGTATGATTTTTATTTGAATTTAAGTATTACCTTATATATGTTTAACTCAAACAGTGACACCTTTCCTGCTATAAATGTCCTTCCTGGTAATTTGATTGGCTCTCATTCCATCAAATTTTGCAACTATCGCTAGTAGAGCAAATTTTCTCTTGTTGGGACAAATCAAACAAATCAAACCTTAATATGTACACTGCATATATATATATCTTAATTCATTTGATAAATGTTGTTAAGAATTTAGGTTCAGTTGTAGTATAGTTAATCTCCAAGGACGATGAAGTAATTCTCAGTGTATGATCTGTTGTTCCTTTCTGGACAAGATTTTAATTCTACTCGATTTACTGCATAAAAATATGCTAAGAATGAGAGTTCAGTAGATTCAAAATTGTTAAGTAGATTTTGACCGTGAAGTGAAATGTTCCGTTATTGGACGTCCCTTTAACACATAGACTTATATACTTATAAGAATGATTTTATAATTATTTCTTTCTGTATTATTTTTTCTAAACTGACCTATTCATATGGTACCCGTTGTTTAACCTTTTAGCATCTCAAGGATTTACCATTTACTTCATTCTCTATCTTCCAGCTATTTCATCCACAGTTATTCCACATTTGCCACACTTTTGCAGTTCTAAATCAAAATGCCAGGTGCATGGCACGTATCATCAATTAAGTTCGACTTTTCTTCTACATCTTGGAACCTGTGATTGTCATTCAGGCTACATCGGTAATTGTTGCGAAACAAGTAAGTATACTTCTATTCCTCAGCCTCATTTGTTTAATTACATGCATCTACTTTATATACTCTTCAAAAAAAGTTACGCATAGATAGAAAATTCCCCGTACGTTTAATGCAAATCGAAACAATTTTAAAACATTATTGTCGAGCTGTTCTGCAACCGATTTTCACGAAATAAAATCCAGTAAAAAGAAAACAAAATAGAGATTGTTTGTTTAATTTTGAGTAAAATCGTAACATTGCTGCTTTTGACGATATTGCAAGTAGAACTCAAGTGTATATTTTACGATTCAATTTCCCGTTTAAATCAATGCAAAATGTTCAGTGAAAACATTAGTCGTGTTCTACTCACAATTTCTTAAAAACCATTGAAGCTAGGATTTTGGTCTTTATTACTCAAACAATCTTTATTTGTTTTCTTTTTACTGGTTTTTGTTTCGTGAAAATCAGTTACAGAACAGCTCGGCAAGAATGTTTTGAAATTGTTACGATTTGCATTAAACGTACCCTTACTGAACATTAATACCCTTACTGAACACATTTTTATAGAATCTTCCATAGCCGGATGTTTTATTCGTGGATTATAGAGACAAGAATTGCGGGAACGATTCCAGCCATGGCAAAATTGTTTGAATACCTTAGTTAAGTTAGCTTAACACTTTTCTATCGAGTCATCAGTACCCATGCGCTTAATGACATGGACCGTGAAGAGAATCTAGGCATGAAATTCATTATCGAGAAAAATCTGTTGAATTTTATACTTGAGGAATTTCTCTTCAAATATTAACATAGTCACAACTATTAATGACTGTCCAGTATTATATATTTTTGACTAACATAAAAATATTTAATTGTCTAAATATGATGAAAACAGCCTATAATATATAAACACAAAACTACGCCAATATGTAATTTATCCGTCCAATATGGATATTGGACGGATACCGCCAGTCAATATGGCATATTGGACTAGTCAATATGGCATGTCAGCCATATTGGTCAGGTTAGTCAATAAAGGCATAATTGCGTAAAGTTATCCATATTGGCTGAGTTATTGGTCCTCGGCTAGCCATATTGGACTTCGGCTCCGAGGACCAATAACTCAGGCAATATGGATAACTTTACGAAATAATACTTTAAAATCAGTCCAATGTTAAGTAGAATACAGTCCAATACTAAGACTAAACAGCACTTATTGGTAAAATAAAGTACTGCATTAACAATACGTGACGTCACAGCTGTTTTTTAATCGCTGGCATAGTGCTATGGTGATTGCAATTCAGTTGCTTTTGTGTGTTTTGTTTTGTACGTTGTATTTTTCATCTTAATGTTATCGTTCAAGTTTATTAACTATGTATTTTCAAACTTTTGACATTTAAATGCCACATTTCTGCCTCTCTGCTTCTTTCATACATGTAATGTCATATTTTTGATCTATTCTCTAGGTGATAGACTGTGTAACAGTAGAACATGTCAACACGGACACTGTGTTCACGTTTCCTCTAGAACTTACTGTAGCTGTTCTCCAGGGTATACAGGATCCCACTGTGATACAGGTATGAATTGTGTTCACGTTTCCTCTAGAACTTACTGTAGTTGTTCTCCAGGATATACAGGATCCCACTGTGATACAGTAATGTATTGTGTTCACGTGTCCTTTAGAACTTACTGTAGTTGTTCTCCTGGATATACAGGAACCCACTGTGATACAGGTATGTAATGTGTTCACGTTTCCTCTAGAACTTACTGTAGTTGTTCTCCCGGGTATACAGGATCCCACTGTGATACAGGTATGTGTTGTGTTCACGTGTCCTCTAGAACTTACTGTAGTTGTTCTCCTGGATATACAGGAACCCACTGTGATACAGGTATGTATTGTGTTCACGTTTCCTCTAGAACTTACTGTAGTTGTTCTCCAGGGTATACAGGATCCCACTGTGATACAGGTATGTATTGTGTTCACGTTTCCTCTAGAATTTACTGTAGTTGTTCTCCAGAATATACAGGATCCCACTGTGATACATGTATGTATTGTGTTCACGTTTCCTCTAGAACTGACTGTAGTTGTTCTCCCGGGTATACAGGAACTCACTGTGATACAGTTATGTATTGTGTTCACGTTTCCTCTAGAACTTACTGTAGTTGTTCTCCAGGATATACAGGATCCCACTGTGATACAGGTATGTATTGTGTTCACGTTTCCTCTAGAACTTACTGTAGTTGTTCTCCCGGATATACAGGATCCCACTGTGATACAGGAATGTATTGTGTTCACGTTTCCTCTAGAACTGACTGTAGTTGTTCTCCCGGGTATACAGGAACTCACTGTGATACAGTTATGTATTGTGTTCACGTTTCCTCTAGAACTTACTGTAGTTGTTCTCCCGGATATACAGGATCCCACTGTGATACAGGTATGTACTGTGTTCACGTTTCCTCTAGAACTTACTGTAGTTGTTCTCCCGGATATACAGGATCCCACTGTGATACAGGAATGTATTGTGTTCACGTTTCCTCTAGAACTTACTGTAGTTGTTCTCCAGGATATACAGGATCCCACTGTGATACAGGTATGTATTGTGTTCACGTTTCCTCTAGAACTTACTGTAGTTGTTCTCCAGGGTATACAGGATCCCACTGTGATACAGGTATGTATTGTGTTCACGTTTCCTCTAGAACTTACTGTAGTTGTTCTCCCGGATATACAGGATCCCACTGTGATACAGGAATGTATTGTGTTTACGTTTCCTCTAGAACTTACTGTAGTTGTTCTCCAGGATATACAGGATCCCACTGTGATACAGGTATGTATTGTGTTCACGTTTCCTCTAGAACTTACTGTAGTTGTTCTCCCGGGTATACAGGATCCCACTGTGATACAGGTATGTATTGTGTTCACGTGTTTTGTGGAACTTACTGTAGTTGTTCTCCAGGGTATACAGGATCCCACTGTGATACAGGTATGTATTGTGTTCACGTTTCCTCTAGAACTTACTGTAGTTGTTCTCCAGGCTATACAGGTACCCACTGTGATACAAGTATGTATTGTGTTCACGTTTCCTCTAGAACTTACTGTAGTTGTTCTCCAGGCTATACAGGTACCCATTGTGATACAGGTATGTATTGTGTTCACGTTTCCTCAAGAACTTACTGTAGCTGTTCTCTAGGATATACAGGATCCCACTGTGATACAGGTATGTATTGTGTTCACGTTTCCTCTAGAACTTACTGTAGTTGTTCTCCCGGATATACAGGATCCCACTGTGATACAGGAATGTATTGTGTTCACGTTTCCTCTAGAACTGACTGTAGTTGTTCTCCCGGGTATACAGGAACTCACTGTGATACAGTTATGTATTGTGTTCACGTTTCCTCTAGAACGTACTGTAGCTGTTCTCCAGGATATACATGATCCCACTGTGATACAGGTATGTATTGGGTTCACGTCTCCTCTAGAACTTACTGTAGTTGTTCTCCAGGATATACAGGATCCAACTGTGATACAGGTATGTATTGTGTTCACGTTTCCTCTAAAACTTACTGTAGTTGTTCTCCAGGATATACAGGATCCCACTGTGATACAGGTATGTATTGTGTTCACGTTTCCTCTAGAACTTACTGTAGTTGTTCTCCAGAATATACAGGATCCCATTGTGATACAGGTATGTATTGTGTTCACGTTTCCTCTAGAACTTACTGTAGTTGTTCTCCAGGGTATACAGGATCCCACTGTGATACAGGTATGTATTGTGTTCACGTTTCCTCTAGAACTTACTGTTGATGTTCTCCCGGGTATACAGGATCCCACTGTGATAAAGGTATGTATTGTGTTCACGTGTCCTCTAGAACTTACTGTAGTTGTTCTCCAGGATATACATGATCCCACTGTGATACAGGTATGTATTGTGTTCACGTTTCCTCTAGAACTTACTGTAGCTGTTCTCCCGGGTATACAGGATCCCACTGTGATACAGGTATGTATTGTGTTCACGTGTCCTCTAGAACGTACTGTAGTTGTTCACCAGGGTATACAGGATCCCATTGTGATACAGGTATGTATTGTGTTCACGTTTCCTCTAGAACGTTCTGTAGTTGTTCTCCAGGGTATACAGGATCCCACTGTGATACAGGTATGTATTGTGTTCACGTTTCCTCTAGAACTTACTGTGGTTGTTCTCCAGGATATACAGGATCCCACTGTGATACAGGTATGTATTGTGTTCACGTTTCCTCTAGAACTTACTGTAGCTGTTCTCCCGGGTATACAGGATCCCACTGTGATACAGGTATGTATTGTGTTCACGTTTCCTCTAGAATTTACTGTAGTTGTTCTCCCGGGTATACAGGATCCCACTGTGATACAGGTATGTATTGTGTTCACGTTTCCTCTAGAACTTACTGTAGTTGTTCTCCAGGATATACAGGATCCCACTGTGATACAGGTATGTATTGTGTTCACGTTTCCTCTAGAACTTACTGTAGCTGTTCTCCCGGGTATACAGGATCCCACTGTGATACAGGTATGTATTGTGTTCACGTTTCCTCTAGAACTTACTGTGGTTGTTCTCCAGGATATACAGGATCCCACTGTGATACAGGTATGTATTGTGTTCACGTTTCCTCTAGAACTTACTGCAGTTGTTCTCCAGGATATACAGGATCCCACTGTGATACAGGTATGTATTGTGTTCACGTTTCCTCTAGAACTTACTGCAGTTGTTCTCCAGGGTATACAGGATCCCACTGTGATACAGGTATGTATTGTGTTCACGTTTCCTCTAGAACTTACTGTAGTTGTTCTCCCGGGTATACAGGATCCCACTGTGATACAGGTATGTATTGTGTTCACGTTTCCTCTAGAATTTACTGTAGTTGTTCTCCCGGGTATACAGGATCCCACTGTGATACAGGTATGTATTGTGTTCACGTTTCCTCTAGAACTTACTGTAGTTGTTCTCCAGGATATACAGGATCCCACTGTGATACAGGTATGTATTGTGTTCACGTTTCCTCTAGAACTTACTGTAGCTGTTCTCCCGGGTATACAGGATCCCACTGTGATACAGGTATGTATTGTGTTCACGTTTCCTCTAGAACTTACTGTAGTTGTTCTCCAGGGTATACAGGATCCCACTGTGATACAGGTATGTATTGTGTTCACGTTTCCTCTAGAACTTACTGTAGCTGTTCTCCCGGGTATACAGGATCCCACTGTGATACAGGTGAGTATTGTGTTCACGTTTCCTCTAGAACTTACTGTAGTTGTTCTCCAGGATATACAGGATCCCACTGTGATACAGGTATGTATTGTGTTCACGTTTCCTCTAGAACGTACTGTAGCTGTTCTCCAGGGTATACAGGATCTCACTGTGATACAGGTATGTATTGTGTTCACGTTTCCTCTAGAACTTACTGTAGTTGTTCTCCAGGATATACAGGATCCCACTGTGATACAGGTATGTATTGTGTTCACGTGTCCTCTAGAACTTACTGTAATTGTTCTCCAGGGTATACAGGATCCCACTGTAATACAGGTATGTATTGTGTTCACGTTTCCTCTAGAACTTACTGTAGCTGTTCTCCAGAATATACAGATTCCCACTGTGATACAGGTATGTATTGTGTTCACGTTTCCTCTAGTACTTACTGTAGTTGTTCACCCGGATATACAGGAACCCACTGTGATTCAGGTATGTATTGTGTTCACGTGTCCTCTAGAACTTACTGTAGCTGTTCTCCAGGATATACATGATCCCACTGTGATACAGGTATGTATTGTGTTCACGTTTCCTCTAGAACTTACTGTAGTTGTTCTCCAGGGTATACAGGATCCCACTGTGATACAGGTATGTATTGTGTTCACGTTTCCTCTAGAACTTACTGTAGTTGTTCTCCAGGGTATACAGATTCTCGCTGTGATAAAGGCATGTATTGGGTTCACGTCTCCTCTAGAACTTACTGTAGTTGTTCTCAAAGGTATACTTGATCCCACTGTGATACAGGTATGTATTGTGTTCACGTTTCCTCTAGAACTTACTGTAGTTGTTCTCCAGGGTATACAGGATCCCACTGTGATACAGGTATGTATTGCGTTCACATGTCCTCTAGAACTTACTGTAGCTGTTCTCCAGGATATACAGGAACCCACTGTGATAAAGGTATGTATTGTGTTCACGTTTCCTCTACAACTTACTGTAGTTGTTCCCCAGGATATACAGGATCCCACTGTGATACAGGTATGTATTGTGTTCACGTGTCCTCTACAACTTAATGTAGTTGTTCTCCAGGATATACAGGAACCCACTGTGATTCAGGTATGTATTGTGTTCACGTTTCCTCTACAACTTACTGTAGTTGTTCTCCAGGATATACAGGATCCCACTGTGATACAGGTATGTATTGTGTTCACGTGTCCTCTACAACTTACTGTAGTTGTTCTCAAGGGTATACAGGATCCGACTGTGATACAGGTATGTATTGTGTTCACGGTTAATCTAGAACTTACTGTAGTTGTTCTCCCGGGTATACCGGATCCCACTGTGATACAGGTATGTACTGTGTTCACGTTTCCTCCAGAACTTACTGTAGTTGTTCTCCCGGGTATACAGGATCCCACTGTGATACAGGTATGTATTATGTTCACGTTGCCTCTAGAACTTACTGTAGTTGTTCTCAAGGATGTACAGGATCCCACTGTAATACAGGTAAGTATTGTGTTCACGTTTCCTCTAGAACTTACTTTAGCTTTTTCCAGGATATACAGGATCCCACCGTGATACAGGTATCTATTGATTTCACGTTTCCTCTAGAACTTACTGTAGTTGTTTTTCAGGATATACAGGATCCCACTGTGAAACAGGTATGTATTGTGTTCACGTTTCCTCTAGAACTTACTGTAGTTGTTCTCCAGGATATACAGGAGCCCACTGTGATACAGGTATGTATTGTGTTCACGTTTCCTCTAGAACTTATTGTAGTTGTTCTCCAGGATATACAGGATCCAAATGTGATACAGGTATGTATTGTGATCACGTTTCCTCTAGAACTTACTGTAGCTTTTCACCAGGGTATACAGGATCCCACTGTGATACAGGTATGTATTGTGTTCACCTTTCCTCCAGAACTTACTGTAGTTGTTCTCCAGGGAATACAGGAACCTACTGTGATTCAGGTATGTATTGTGTTCACGTTTCCTCTAGAACTTACTGTAGTTGTTCTCCAGGGTATACAGGAACCCACTGTGATACAGGTATGTATTGTGTTCACGTTTCCTCTAGAACTTACTGTAGTTATTCTCCCGGGTATACAGGATCCCACTGTGATACAGGTATGTATTGTGTTCACGTTTCCTCTAGAACTTACTGTAGTTATTCTCCCGGGTATACAGGATCCCACTGTGATACAGGTATGTATTGTGTTCACGTTTCCTCTAGAACTTACTGTAGTTGTTCTCCAGGGTATACAGGATCTCACTGTGATACAGGTATGTATTGTGTTCACGTTTCCTCTAGAACTTACTGTAGTTGTTCTCCAGGATATACAGGATCCCACTGTGATACAGGTATGTATTGTGTTCACGTTTCCTCTAGAATTTACTGTAGTTGTTCTCCAGGATATACAGGATCCCACTGTGATACAGGTATGTATTGTGTTCACGTTTCCTCTAGAACTTACTGTAGTTGTTCTCCAGAATATACAGGATCCCACTGTGATACAGGTATGTATTGTGGTCACGTTTCCTCTAGAACTTACTGTAGTTGTTCTCCAGGGTATACAGGATCTCACTGTGATACAGGTATGTATTGTGTTCACGTTTCATCTAGAACGAAATGCAGTTATTTCCCCTTTTTCATCAAAATTAACAATTTTACAGTTTTTTACAGATACGACCATACATAACCTGTATGCCAAGTTAACTAGAAAAGTAAACTTTTTGACTGCCTAAAGTTAACTGATGTCCGCTTTTTAGATTGCACCAGGCAGACCGTGGACCGGTCTTAAGTTAACTGTAATATCAAACTTGGTCCACGGTCTGCTCTTCTTGACCGCTCAGCTAGTTAACTTTAGCCTAGAACCAACCTGAAGTTAACTTTAGCGTAAGAGCGACCTAAAGTTAACTTTAGCCTAGAGCGACCTAAAGTTAACCGCGGTGAAGTCAAGCGCGACCTAAAGTTTACTCGGCTCAGATTATATTTTTTCATTTGACTTGATTTATATAAAACTAAATGTTTTCTAATTTTTTTCATTTTTTAAAATTATTACCATTATTTATTCATTGTTTTTAAAGAAAAATTTAAACCCAATTATTTTAAAAAAAGTTAGATGTATTGATCAATTTCCATGAAATATATATTCAAAAATATTAATTTAATTAAAACATTGTTAATTATTTAAAGATATATTCTATTAGCATATATTGGCAGGGTGTTTAGCAAACTGCAACTATTTATTCTTTAAAAACAAAAATACTACATTTTTTTTAATAATTATGGCTATAAAACATTTTTAAAGAATATTTCTTTGTTGAAAACAGTTATTTATTTAAAAATGTTTATTTATTTGAATTGTCTAATTATATTATTTTTTTTTGTTTTAAAAGTAGAAATCTATTTCAAAAATAAAATTCTATATTTGAATATTTTTCTATTTACATTATTTATTCATTTAAGGAATATTATTTTGATTTTTGTTTATTTTTATTTGAAAATAGTAAGAAATATATTCTTTGTGACTTAGAATTTATTTTTGGTCTGCTAGCGACCTAAAGTTCCCTAAAGTTAACTTTGGACTGCTCCGACCTAAAGTTAACTTTGGTACGCTAGCGACCTAAAGTTCCCTAAAGTTAACTTTGGACTGCTCTGACCTGAAGTTAACTAAATAGTGGACCGTGGTTAACTCAAGTTAACAAGAAAAGCAACCTAAATGACTGCCTAAAGTTAACTTTTATACAGGTTATGTCTGGACCCATCTGTAATCTTATCTTGAAAACTGTGCTAAAGGAAAAAATAGAATTGGAGATTTCTTAAGCTCATTGAGATCTACAAAAATGAATTCAGGGTCAAAATTGTCAGATGACCCCTTATAGGGTTATGTTCCTTTAAAGATGAAAAATAGTGTTTTTTGTGTACCTGACCTAAAGGATGAAATCTGTTAGAGATAGAAAAAAATGCTGCCTGCTTAAATTTTCAGTTCAATTAGCTCTTCAAACATATCCATTAGGCGGAGGCTGTGAGATGACCCCCCCCCTAGTAAGGTTAGGGCCCCTAATTGTCAAGTTGTATGGTATTGTCTTTCAGATTAAACCTATAAAAGATGATAAAAAAGTTTTGTTTGCTTGATTTAGTTAGTTAGTTAGTTATTGCTTTACTCCCAAGCAGCAAGATTTCGGCTATATCCGGGAGGTGAACATGAAAGTGGTGATACAATGAACATGGAATGATGATGAAGTGGAGGAAATGGGGAAACAAGGCCAATCGGGACTGCCACTGGAAAAAGGAGTGATGGGTAGGGACGGGAAATTTCGCCTCCTGTATTGGGATCCTACGGGTTCTACTCTTACCGAGACCTGCAGCAGGGGTCTTTAATGTGCCAGGAACGTGACATTTTCCCAACACGGTGCACCGCTATGGTTTGCAGTCAGGTTTTCCGCATTATCGCCTGACGACCCTGCATGTCTCGATGTCAGGGCTGCCCCATTCAACCATCTGGAGCACACATCATAGTCGCTTTGTGGGCAAAGCGGCCTGACCCGATGTCAGATTTCCGAGCGCTCTTTAGTGGGCTTTTAACGACAAGCTTAGCGCTGTTGTGGGCCTATTCGCAACTCGGAACCCCCACGGGTTTTGTTTGCTTTAATGTTTAGCTATATTTGCTCTACAAAGTCATTCATTTAAAGGTAGAAATTGTACGGTATTCCCTTATTTAAGTTTGTCAACTCAGATACCCCAAATTATTTTATTCAATCAGTCATTGAAGTCAGCTAAGCGATTCTAAGAGAGCCTCTAAAGCTACAGCATGTGATACATCTATTCAGTTCACGAATTCTGTCTGTTTCTTTTCTAGATATAAACGAATGCCTTAGCAAACCTTGTGTAAACGGCGGTAGCTGCACTGATGGGGTACATAAGTACACGTGTACCTGCCGGGCGGGTTACTCAGGATCTAACTGCCAAACAAGTATAGCTTAGACTAACATATGAATGAGTATAGAATAATTGTTGGAATGTTTTAGTTTTGATAAAGTATACTTGGATATTTTAAGCAAAACATTCAAAGTGGTTTTCAAAGAACAACGATGTAAACATTTATAAAATCATTTTACTTCCTCACAAAAGTAATGACGGGAAAATACGTTATCACATATCGAAGGAAATACAACTTTCCTCTCCTAATAAATATTCACCAGAAAAATTATGTTGTCTTTAAGTGGGAAGCAAATGATCACCAATGGGGCAATAGAAGATCATATGTTTTAATAGGCAAAGACATTATACGTTGACTTATAGGAGGGTGTCTATGAGAAAACTATGCAAAACCCCTAAACTTTGTCCAGATTCAAGCACTCCCTTCAGGACTACTTTTTCGCAAATTATTTTTTTCTCGGAAATTCAAGATGGCTGACCTACAAGCCTTATCCGTATAACTATGTTTTCTTGGAAAAATTAGCCATACTGAGCAGTGCTGAATAAAAAAAAAAACTTTTCAATGATTTTAGTTTTCTCTTATAGGTCGGCTATCTTGAATATCTCGAAAAACAATTGTGAAAAAATAGTCCGGAGGGGAGTGCTTTTAGTTGCCTCACCCCTTTTGTAGATTCAAAATTCTTGGATCCAGAGGAAATTGCATGATTTTTCAAAGACGCACTCTTAAAAAACAACAAGGAAACTAACAACCTAGACAAAAAAAAAAAACCAAAAAAAAAAACAAAGCTAATCGCATCATGTGAATCGAAAGGGCGAACTGTTCCTGTCATACATTTTTCTACAGAGACAAACGAATGTGCAAGCTACTCTTGTACAAATAACAAATACCAAAACGCAGGTATAAACGGTTAATTTGGATATGCTTTATATCGATATTTAAAGGAGTAACCACTCATCAGTAACATTTACAGATGGGTCCAAACCTAACCTGTATGCGCACCAGACTTACAAAGTGGACCAGAAGTTTGGTTCAGGTCTGCTTTTTTTCTGGTCTGGTTTGGTTTCAGTGAACCTAGGTCTGCTCTTAAGTTCACTCCAAAAGCAAACTTTGCCCAAGTTCTGGTTCACTCTGACCTCAGACAGACCAGACCTATAAAAACTGACCATTCCTTGAGCGGACCAGACTTAAAGCAGACCAAACCTAGGTCTGGTCCGCTCTAGATTTGGTCCACTTTAGGCTCATTATTGAAAGCAGACCAGACCAAATTTAGGTCTGGTCCGCTCTAGGTCTGGTCCACTCTGGGTTCACTATATATTAAAAGCAGACCAGACCAGACTTAGAACAGACCAAACTTAGGTCTGGTCCATTCTTGGTTCATTATTAAAAGCAGACCAGACCAGACTTAGAGCAGACCAAACTTAGGTCTGGTCCGCTCTATGTCTGGTCCACTCTTGGTTCACTATTAAAAGCAGACCAGACCAGACTTAGAGCAGACCAAACCTTAGTCTGGTCCACTCTTTGGTTCACTATTAAAAGTAGACCAGACCAAACTTAGAACAGACCAAACTTAGTTTTGGTCCGCTCTAGGTCTGGTCCACTCTTGGTTTACTATTTAAACCAAAAATGTAAACAAAAAAAAAATTGGAAGGTAAAATTCCAAAGCTATTGAAAACGAAAAGTACTCAAAACCAAATTGTTCGAACAAGGAAGCCAAATCCAGCACCGAGGATATCGACCATGTGCATTACAAGGAAAGAAACCTGGTGTAATTTCCGCGAAAACAATATTAGAAATTGTATGGTAAACTATGACCGGTGAGTAGATCCTGTTAACTACTATACGTTTCCATTTGCCCATATCATGGATATGTCATTAACAGGCAATCTTAGCGCCTTCTGTTCTGTATTCCTGCTTTTCAGATACATTGTACAAACGAATATGCAAGCAGCCCGAGTCAGAAACATGACCGATGTAACGATCACTTTAATCGCTGTACAGTTTTGTATGCACATAACCGCTTTTCCTGCTTTTCCACTACCAATGAGTATGTCAGCAGACCGTGAGTGCACCATGGCCGATGAAACGACAACGTTAACAGTTCCTGTCTTGTTATTTTAATAGATAAATATAAGTGTGCAATCAGCACGTGTCAGAATCATTACCGATGTTACGATCATTTTAACTATTATACATTTTCATGTGCATATATTATTTAATGCTTTTCAGATATAAATGAATGTGCCAGCAACCCGTGTCAGAATCATGGCCTATGTTACGATCACGTTAACTATTTCACATGTGTTTGTCCTCATGGATTTACAGGAAAACATTGTGAAACAAGTTAGTCATAGAACATTTATTTATTGTAGTGTCTGATGTTAGAATTGAACATTCTAAATTTATTTAAGAGAGCCGATGTTGTAGTGGTTAACACGTCGGGCTACTAACACCAAGGTTCGTGGTTCGATCTTCGTCAGGGTTGAAAATTTCATGAATTGATTTTCTGACTCTCTCTTGACACCATTAGCGAGGATGGTCTCAAGAAACGATGCTAGTCCTTCGGAAGGGAGAAAAAGGCACCGTTAAAAACGCCACAATTGCAAACTGCAAAACCGGAGAGGAATGTATAGAAGCATTAAGCCTATTTTCAAATCATGGATAAATAAATATTTTAAACTAAACTAAATTTATTTTATTCCACCCAAGAAAGTAATATGGGGGAATAAATTTCCCTTCAAAAGTCACTATTGGCTGATATAGACAATTTGTAACATGTAGCTAACTATAAAAATACACCGTTTGTCATCTGTATTTTTATGGTAGTCATATCTGGAAATAGCTCTACTGCGTTGCTTAAAAGACACTAAGAACTTTTATAAATTAATATGAAAATATTTTGGGTAATTTTATCAAACTTCCTCATTATTTTTTTTTCATGTGCCACCATGCAATTTGCCTGATTCTTACGTTAACTGATAATTAAGTTTTTAGGATGTATCAACTTTTGTTCACTATTCGCAATATTTTATACACAGCAGAAATCCGTCTTCGTGTCAAAATACTATGTCATCAAAGTCAGATTAGACACATTTGTAGGTAAAAACCCCTCACTGGTCGGTCTTCAAAATCATTCTAAGCTGCCTGTAAGAAGTGTTGGACAACTATAAATCTGCATGACGAATATTGTCTACACATAATTGTCTGGTCTCCTTAAAAATCCTTTGAACAGCGATTTTACGTTTACATGTAGATATAAACGAATGCCTTAGCAATCCATGTCAACATGGTGGCCATTGTAGTGATCAAGTCAACGGATACAAGTGTTCTTGTAGACCTGGATATGGCGGAAGCAGATGTCAGACGGGTATGTCGTGTTCATTACTTAATTTTGGAGGACTCAGAGACCAACTTTATTTTCTATGTAAATTAAGTACTTGTAGGTCGATATATCAGATCAGCCAAATTGATTTTAGTTTCTATTTTGTCAATGTTGGTAACAATAACATGTTAGGTTTAAATTAGAAAAAAAGTACCATGTAATATTTAAGACTGCTTTGTATTTGAACTTGAATGTTAAAATATATTAATTGGGGACATAGGTTGTAGATAAAGCATAGTTAAAGTTCGAATACAAGTGTAAATGTTTCGCTATTTTCATAATCTAGTTAAGCCTAAACGACTCACAGAAGAAGGAAACATGGTAAAACAGAGTTTAGATATAAAATTTACCGATCATGTTCTGTTTTATTTCCAAAGAATTCTTTTCTTGCTGTCATAAAGAAAGGTAATAACAAAATTACCGAACTTGGAGAATCAATCTCAAATGTCCATAAGACAAGACAAAAACAAAACCGGAAAAATTGAAGATCGCAATGGTCCTGATTTAGTACAGGCATTTCAAAAGAAATTGTAAAATAAACCAGGTTTTAAGGCGCGCCATACCCCCCTCTTCCATTGCAATCTTTGGGTCTGGTAGTTACACAAAACACAACAGGTTTGTGATGACATATCAGGTATTTAGGTATGCTAAGGTGATCATCTCAGTACATCAACCAGCCAAACACTAATCATAGCAATTCATTTTCTTTCCGTTCAGGTTGGACTTAAAATAAAGTATAAATTACCTCAAATCGTCTGTATCCAAGTCTGTGATGATAGCAAAATTATAAGCCAAGAGTAAAGATGAATTATTTTATTTTCGTATGTTACAGATACATGTATTGACGAATGTGCAAGCCATCCATGTCAGCATTCTGGTAGATGCGTGGATCATTTGAACGGATACACATGCACATGCATTGCAGGATATACGGGCAAGACCTGTGAAATAAGTATGTTTATAATTTTCAACTATTATTTTAAACTTTAGGATGATCGCTGGTCAATTTTTGATATTTCTGACAGATTTTCGGAATCCTCTGCTTTTACAATTAAGATAGTGATATTGCTTTTGCTTTTGCCCATTATCCCCCATATCTTCTTTTCATAGTAAGGTTTATTATGTCATTAAAAGCTAATTAACAAAAATTTTGAACGCCTTTTATCATGATTATATCTAATATGAGTTTAGCATCCGATGATTTTTTAAAACTTATTTTGTACCTTTACCTATGGTCTGGTCATCAACTACTTGTTGCTTTCAAACTGACCAGCGAACATCCTTAATGGTACTCTGCAAATAAACTTGATTTCTTTATCTAGATCGACACTGTGTATCAAAACGATACATTTTTTTTAATTGACCTCCTGTAAGTAACAGTTGATGTCATAATCCCCTCTTAGAAGCTATATACTTTATATGAAATTAGTATGTTCTGTTATTTTTTGTAATGTTTCTATTTGAACTATATGACCACGTGTTAAAATGATTTGTACGGTAAATGCAATTTCATTTCTTGTCTTTTCCCAGATATTGATGATTGCCTTAGCAAACCGTGTCTACATGGCAGCCATTGCACTGATCACGTAAACTCTTACACGTGCACATGCAGACCTGGATATGGCGGTAAACAGTGTCAGACAAGTAGGTTAAAATAAATGAATACGAAACTTGTACATATTTAAGATTTCAATGTTTTTGCCTTCAATCAAATTTCATTTTTTTGTCGGTATCAACAAAGAAAAAAGAAAAAAAACAATCATTGCAATAAATATTGCTTTTTTGTAGACTACACGGGGCCTGGATGACCGAGTGGTATAAGGCGCTGGTTTATATACCACACTTTTGATCACTTGCCAATTTTAATTTAACAAAAAAGGGACTTCCCCCACCTATGTGATAAGGTTTGTCAGTTACCTGCAATAGGTCGGTGGTTTCCTGCGGGTACTCCGGTTTCCTCCGCCATTAACACTGACCGCTCTACATGGCCCAGGTGCGTCGATAATGGGCGTAAAACACCAACACTTACACACTTGTAGACTACGCTCAGAATAATAGTTTCTCCCGTTTCGTGCCATTTAACGGTATTTCGATGACACCTTGTGTTCGAGGATAAGTGTGTAACAAACTTATATTCAGATACATTATAACAAGTTGCTTATAAAATTATCCTTTTTGATAAGTTAGTTGAAAACGACATGTTTCGGTGCCACGGTTGAAGCATAACTTTATTGCAATCGTTTATTTGGTATTTGTAATTTAATCTTTCCAGACATTGACGAATGCGCAAGTCGCCCGTGTCAGCATTCTGGTACATGTGTTGATCATGTGAATGGGTACTCGTGTACTTGTACATCCGGGTACACCGGAAGGACTTGTGAGACAGGTGAATATTTGTTGTTAGTTTTGAATCATTCTTTTTGTATAGTTAAGAATGAAGTAAAATAAAATTTTAAAAGGCATTTCATTATTTGATTTTTGAAATAAGATTTAAAATCGAAGACTTGTTGACAATGAGACGTAGTTTATAATCTTTACAAAGGATGACATTGGTATGTATAGGAATACAAGGAGACACCTATCGGACAACAATAACTTTACCACGACAGAACAAACATACACCAGCTAAACTGCAATAATCTAAGCAAGACGCACTCATGTCAAAAACAAGTATAAAGAATGAACATTGAACTTATTACAAGACACTTTGTTACCAACGAATAATTAGCGTAGATCATATCCGATAAAGGAAGTTATTTCTCGACCAATTCTGACATTCTAAATCGCGTAATTGTTTACAAAAAAATGTACGTGCACAGTTACGGTAACAATTTCAGTATTGTCAGCAAATCTACAATATTGTGATAGTTCCTCTAACAGCTTCTTTTGTTTACATTATTGACAGAAAAGGATACAACCAAATTGTAGAAATTGTGTTTCTCAAAAACAGACAAACCAAGGTTTCAAGAAAATAGGTTTATCGCTCATAAGTTAGTTTGCATATATGGAGTTGAAGTTCTCGCCAATGTAGCAAATAAAGGTAATAACAAAACTACGTATACCGAACTTGAATGATCAATCTCATAGTCCAGAGAAAATGACAAAAAACGAATCAGTCATACCGGAGAATTAGTGGATTGCTATGGTCCTGACTTGGTACAGTAATTTCAAACGAAATGGTGGGTTAAAGCAGGTTTTATGGCGCAAAACCTCGCTCTTCCATTGCGATCTTAGGATCCGGTAATGACCATAGAATACAACAGAGTTGTGAGACACAATAGGGATATTGAGATGATCATCTCAGTACAGCAGACCAGTCAAACACTAATTAAATAATTAACCATATTGATGATCATCTCAGTACAGCAGACCAGTCAAACACTTATTAAATAATTAACCATATTATCTTTTAACTCAGTTTTGAACTTTTCTACTAATGGCTGATAACGAGGAGATATTTTTTTTAGGGATCGCTTGAGACGTATTTTCCTATAGCCCTGCTCCAAAAGTCGGTCACAAAGAAATCTTGAACATATTGATTTTTATACGCGTGTTATATATATTTTCGTTATGTTGCTTCTCATAAAGATGTTTAATGAACATAATTGTTGTATGCAATAAAAATGAAAACAAAGTTCGAGACAATAGATTTTGCAACGCCGACGCGCGTTTCTTCTATTCAAGACTCATCAGAGGCGCTCTATTAAAACTATTGAAAATACACTATATGAGTATGAAAAGCATAGTACAGATATATGCTATACTCAGTACTATTACTTTATTTAAAACATTTTATCGTTGCAATATACCTTCTTACAATCAAGGCCGGAGGTTGTAAACATATATACATATATTTGTTGAACGATGTAGGCTTTTCATATTATTACGATGTTGTTTTTTTCAGATATCGATGAATGTGCGAGTTATCCGTGTAAAAATACTGGAACATGCACTGATCACGTTAATGTAACCTGGATATGGTGGCAAAAATTGTTATTTAGGTTTGTACCCATTCTGGTTTTAAGGTACACTTCTGTGACATTATGTATACTTTGTTAATGTCTGAAATAAGTTAAGATGTACCAATAGGGCAATCAGGTGTCGTATATCCGAAAATACAAAATCAGTTGATATTAATTCATCACAACACAACAGACAAAAATATATACCTATAACACATACAAACAGGGACCATCAAGGATGACTAAAGTCGAAACATAAGTGAACTCTGAATTACGATAATTACGAATTAGTATGCGTGTTATCCCTTGACAAAATGGAACAAACTTAAGTGAAATACTCATTCCTTCTTCTTAAATCAAAATAGTACAAGTTTTTGTCAGGTCATCACAACTGAGATAAATATAGCATTCCAATATAGTTCAACATGAAACACACTTTGGAAAAGTGAGCGAATCGTCAGCACTTATCTTTTTTATTCAAAGTTGATCAAAGACAACGTGTAAAATGTTGTTAAATAAGGGATTTCATGAAATCTCCAAGCAATTGAGCGATCTACTGTCATCTCTGACTGCATTCATTAATCTGTCGTATAAACGGATGCTTAGTTCATAACAACAAATCAAACCAAAGATGAAAAAAAGCCAAACAAACAGAACTGACAAACGTTTTGAAATCCAATGAAGTAAGTACAAAACATTGCAAAAACCCACACTTCGTTTGGTATTAATATACGTTTTTTTCTTGTTGATAATGAAATCTTTATCGTTAAGTCAGTGTAAGTTAGAGATAAAATTGTCTGGTTCTTTTTTATTACCAAGATCTCAACGAATGCGCTAGCTCCCCATGTCAACATTCTGCTACATGTGTTGATCTCGTGAATGGGTACTCTTGCACTTGTAAACCTGGGTATACAGGAAAGAACTCTGAGACAGGTAAGTTTATTTTTTTGTCCGGATTTCACTTGTGAAAATCAGGGTAATAAAATGGTGAATGTCGGGCGGGCGACGGGCGGGCGGGGAAAATACTTTCGTTACAGTTTTCTCAGCAACTACTAATCACAGCCTCTTGATATTTGGTATACAGCATCAGCATGGGCACCCATAATGTGGGATTTGATTTCTGGTCTATCGCGCAGCTACTTCCTGTTAACTGACTTATTTAATTTTTTAGACTAATGTTTAATAATAGAAAAGTTTCGTAACAGTTTTCTCAGCAACTACTAAGCACAGCCTCTTGATATTTTGTATGCAGCATTACCATGAGCTCCCATAACGTGGGATTTGATTTCAGGTCTTTAGCTTATCACACGTCCTGTTAAACGAAATCCTGCCATTTCTGTCTTTGATCCATTTTATTTTTTATTACGAATTACTTGTCAAGCATTATTTACTATCAGTAAAAGAAGGCAAAGATAAAAATAATAGAAGTTTTATCTGTGCACCAAATGTTCAATGTGGATTAATATTAATGCGATCATGTTGATTTAATTTTGTTAAGGTGGCTCGGAGATATTATGATTTTATTGTAGATTTCTTTTCATGTTTCGCAATACTATAGCATTTCATAAAAAAAGTTTATAATATGGTTTTAAGTTCCGGATACCATATAATCTATCATTTTATACATATAATCAATATACAAAAATATGTTCAATATTATACCAACTAATCAATTTAAATCATTAAGATACTAATGAATACCTTATTTTTGTAACGTATTTTCATGGGTTCCAAATACAGATGAAAGTGGAAATCTTGACACTAACCAAACCATTTATTTACGATAACCCTCTTAAAGATTTGACAACCAGAAAAAAAAACCTGTAGCAAAGCATCAAATGCAAAATGATAAAGTTAATAAAGCTTGAAGGAATGTTTGGTAATTCTTGTTTTTTGTCCATTTTCAGACATTAATGAATGTGCCAGCTTTCCTTGTCAACATTCAGGCACGTGTACAGATCACGTGAATGGGTACACGTGCAATTGTATACCTGGTTACACAGGAATAAATTGTCAGACAGGTAACATTTAACGCCGATTGTTTTAAAATGCCATTGTAGCTGTTAAAGATGTCCTTTTAATAATATTAATTTTGTCTTTTTTTTCCTATCTTAGTATAAACATATGAAACAAACAATGATGTACGAATAGGACATATGACTGGACTGGTCAGCATTTGAGATTTCTGTCAGATTTTCGGAATCCTCTGGATTTTACCATTAAACTTATTATTAGAGCATAAAGTGCTTACTAAGCAAGTTTTATAAATTTCTTCTTATTTTTTCATAGTTTTTTTACACTTAAATAAATCTAATGTTGAACCTATGAAAAAGTCAGAGGAATAATTTTTCCGCCAAATTTTTAACGCTCTATATCTCAAAAACGAGTTCGGTGACCTATGAGTCTTTTTAAGCTGATTTTGTACCTTTACCTATGGGCCATTCATTAAATATAACAATTAGGAGACCTTGTTATTTTTAAACTGACCAGAGATAATCCTTAAGTTCAGAAAGGACAAAACTAAATCGATGAACAAATCCATGATGTATGCAAACCACACAATATACAAAACACAAATTTAGAGTACACCAAAATTAGAAATGTGACCTCAAGTTTTAACATGATTGAATAGGTAATAATCAATAATCTCCAGACCATTAACATAACGCTGTTTGTACATTTTCAGGTAAGATTATTACGCAGACTTAAATAGACATATTTTTTATCATTTTGTTTAGATATAAATGAATGTGCGTCGAACCCTTGTCAACACCAGGGGCAGTGCCAAGACCTTGTTAATAGTTTCACGTGTAAATGTAGCTCGGGATTTGTAGGCAGACGTTGTGAAACAGGCGAGTGATTTGCAATAGCAATTAACAACCAATTTATGTTAAAAATAAATATATCATGCAAAATACAAAACCAAAAACGCGGTGCAGTATTTGAGGAGGAATAGCACTATAACAATTAGAAAAAAGCAAAAGACGAGTAGAAACAAAAGTTCAAAATCATTTGATTTTAAAGAGTATGAAAAAAAAACAATGACAGACTCGTTCGCAAGTGAACATAATCACCATTGATTGCAGTACTGTATTTTTAATAATTGAATACAAAAGACCTCTAAAACCAAATTGAAAAACACTCTTCATTCTTTAATTTGTTTTCGTCTATTTGCTAATAAAATTCATTGTTGTAAAGTTGTTTGGTGATACTTAGATGTCAATGAGTGTATTAGCAATCCATGTCAACATGGCGGCCATTGTACTGATCACGTGAACGGATACACATGCTCATGTAAACCTGGATATGCCGGAAGTCGATGCCAAACAGGTATTGTGAATGTGTTGGTCGCTTGAAAATCTTAATCATGAAAACTTGAGTTTCAAAGACCAGTGAAAAATTGGGTTTGTCAAGAAATAATAAAAAAGCAATCAAATATAAACTAAGATGTTTGTCCCATTTATTTTTTAAACTTACTTTTGTATTTGTACATGCATCTATTTTATCGATTGGGTATACCTTTAGCAATAGACAATGGTATTTTATACCTATACGTGAATCTTTACATTCAGAAAAAAATCCATTAAGATTTGTACGTTGAACTTGTGAATAATTATCATTTAAAAGATAATTGTATAATTTCATAAAATATGAATTATGATTAAGCTACATGAATGTCAAATGTACATTTTTAAAGAATCTTTGACATATACTGTTTTATGTATATAGTACATTTATTACAAAGCATGCAAAACATTCATATTATTGCGTTTTTTTCAGACATTGACGAGTGCTCAAGCTCTCCATGTCAACACTCTGGCACATGCACTGATCACCTGAACGGGTATAAATGTACTTGTAGACCTGGTTTCACTGGCAATAATTGTGAAAAAGGTATGTTTCCTCTCAATTATAATAAGAATTTTATAATAACACGTTAATGCGTATCAAACTTTTTTAAAACAGAAAATATTTTACTTGCATCCATTCTACCTATCAATATTTATTTTGTTTACTGTAATTTTTCGTCGCAAATATCATAATACTTCATTCCCTTAAAATCTTCTTCCTTTGTAATCAGCAACTGGGGGGGGGGGTAAATTTATAATTAAGATATACGTCATTGTTCGGGTAAGTTTTTTGGCCGATTGTTGTACGGGGATGATCACCTCATTTTTTCTATAATGTCTTCATAACTGTTTTGTGCTTTATGTTTCTACTGGACCCTAAGATGGCAATGAAAGAGGGAAGGTAGACCCGTCAAAAACTTTATTTAATACATAATTTAATTTGAAATGCTTGTACCAAGACAGGACTGTTGCGGCCTATATTTTTTTCTGAAATATCTTCCATGTTATGTTATGACATTCAGATTGATCCGAAGTTCGGTTTGATAACCACGGTTGTTGTCTTTGCTAAAAAAAAATAACTGTTGACACCGTGCACTCATAGACATATATGGAAGTCTATCTATTAAATGAGTGCAAATGTTGGTTTTTCATCCACTTTTGTTTAGTCGTCCTTTATCGCATCTGACACACTTAATTGGTTTAATGCAGCACGACGGGTGTGCTTTATCAGGAAGGAACCGATTACTTTTCCGGAGCACCTGAGTTTACTCTTGTTACGACTTGAGTTCGCGTTGTTGATTTCCATTCGGTTGGTTTAGTGCTTTGTGTTTCTCCGTGCTGTTCTTGTTCATGTTAACCGGTTTTGGCGTTACCCTTTACAGATTTTGAGACTGACATGCCATATTGCTGCTTCATTGCTTCCTTCTGTAATTTTTTATCGCATCTATTTTCTCTATTTTGACGTGTACGCTTAAATCACTTTTATTCAAGTCGACAAAGCAAATCTATTTGTCATTAATTAGTTCAAGCGACAGTAGCTCAATCGATTATGAATCTTTATACTTTATTGATAATTATTCAGGACTTCATGTCATGTAAGAACTACTAGTTAATAGTTTTGTGGAACTTTAATATTACCTTTCTTGTTTTCTCCTACAGAAATAAATGCCTGTGACAGTAACCCATGTGGTTATGGGATTTGTCACAAGAATATAACCAGTTTTTACTGTGAGTGCAAGCCCGGATTCTTTGGATATGGCTGTACAAAGGGTAAAAATAATGCTACAAACTTTAATGTCTTGGAAATATTTGGTGAATGTATCACTCTCAACTAAATGTTTGTTTCCAACTTCAATTGCTAACTGGTCGATACAATCAATTCCTTTATCGTTTGCTATGTCCCAATCCTAGGAATTGGACTTCAAGCACAAGCCTTAACTGAACTACTGTCACACTGGATATATTTATCCGGTTCCTTGCCACGAATCGGACTAAGATAGATCAATAAAAAATAAAGTTAAACAGTATACGAAGAATATTTTAATCAAGTTATTTAAAAAAAATGTAATGTTTCTGTTTTGTTTGTAATTTTTTATCCTTTTTTTGTTATTTAAGAACTTATGATGAGTGTTTTATTATCCAATGTCAAAATTTTCTTTTTATCGTTTTTTATAATAAGAACTTGACGAGTGTGCCAGTAACCCATGCCAAAATGGAGCGACGTGTGTTGACAAGTTTAACGATTACCTGTGTGAATGTATGCCAGGTGACTCTGGCAAGAATTGTGAAATGGGTAAGAACGGTATAAAATTTGTAGCACACTTTCCAAAGACTTGTTGCTTTGAAACCGATATAAGAAATTGTATGACTTTCCCCTAGGTGATTCATTGTTTTTTTTTCTGGCGTCCTGATAGCATACGAAACGTAACATTGAGTGTTAAATTATTTCTCGTCAACCTATAGTCGACTCTTTTCGTTGAATTAAGCTTTGTAAGATATGACTTTGTGTAAGTACATGCCTTGAGAACTTCGTTGGTGGAAAATCAATTATATTTCTTTATTCTTTTATAAATAAATTTGATTAAAAAACAGCAATTTTATTGGACGATTTTTTTTTCAAATACTGATGAAAAAAACAAAGGGAAATTCCCACTTTCTACAAGAAGTGTCACAATTTTTGTTCTTTTATAAGTAATATAAAAAATCTGCACATTAATATATTAAGCTTCGCGGATTATACAATGTGGAATTTTTTTTCATGCCCCAAAGAAAAAAAAAATATGACAGTCATTCCTTAATTTATGTAACATATGTTGACAAAAAGGCTGAAATGTAGTAACCAGGTACGTGCTGTTTAGTCCTTTTTACGAAAAGGACGGAGTATTAAAGACAATGATGTGGTGATAGCTATTGTACATTTGTTACCATTTTGGATTGGTTGAATGTAACGTGCATTTGTGTCTGTTGTTCTTCTTGTTTAATATGATAAATTCACTAGACGGACATTGAAGATCAGAATATATGTTGCATACATGGGGGAATCAAGTATGAGAACGCCAAATGTTCAAATTCAGTCTTTAGACTTGAATTCATTGAACATGATATTTGTAAAAAAAAATGACCTGCAGACAAAAAGTTTAAAAAAATAAAGGAATGCCTCTGCTACTCTTCAGAGTTCAATGGACATAAAAATTGATAATTTTATCTATCTGAGTCTACTGCAAACGTGTCGAAACCGACAGATGTCCTTTCTCATTAAGCCTCCGGATATCTTGACAAACCAAAGATTGTGTTGCCTGAGACGATGACTGTAGATGAAGGGACCAAAGAACTCCACATACCCTGTCTAGCAGATGGTCTACCGTCACCGACAGTCAAGTGGGAGGCTATTAATGTACGTTTTTGTTCTTGTTAGATCAACATTCCCACAATAATATGAATAAGGTTGTGTTGTATTGCATCTCCTGTGTATAATTGAAGGATATGAATGTAAAAAAGAAATAAAATAACATAACTGAGGTGTTAGATTCTAAACGACCAAGATGAAAATATAAATGCAAGGTAAACACTTATCTCAAAAAATGAAGACTCTTATCGTGTTGGTACAGGTTTTTGGTAGGTTACCTGTTGGTAAATATAAGGACAAAAACAAAAAAATGAAATTTTATAGACCAAGTTTATTTGGTAGATTAAGGTAATAACAAATCTACCAAACTTGGAGGATCAACTTCAAATTTCCAAGGGAAAAGACGAAAGGGGTGTATTTTCAGCACTTTCTTGTTTGCTGGATTGAAACTGATATTCAGAAATGTATGTTGAAAAAGTTTGCAATTTGATTTATAATGATTTATTTAGGAACATTAGAAATATTTGAAAACATTAAACCTTTCACACTTTCCAAATTCTTTACATTTTAGGGCAGACTTCCGTCTAATACTAAACAGATTGGACATTTCCTTGTTCTTGACAACGTCACAATGGCCGATGGAGGATTCTTCACGTGTATAGCCTCTAACAGTGTCGGAACAGATATCAAGGTCATACATCTGATAATATCGTGTGAGTATAGTCTCTAACAGTGTCTGAACAGATATCAAGGTCACACATCTGATAGTGTCGTGTGAGTATAGCCTCTAAAGGTGTCGGAATAGATATCAAGGTCATACATCTGATAGTGTCATGTAAGTATAGCCTCTAACGGTGTCGGAACAGATATCAAGGTCATACATCTGATAGTGTCGTGTAAGTATAGCCTCTAACAGTGTCGGAACAGATATCAAGGTCACACATCCGATAGTACATGTATCATGTGAATATAGCCTCTAACAGTGTCGGAACATATATCAAGGTCATACATCTAATAATATCATGTAAGTATGGCCTCTAACAGTGTCGGAACATATATCAAGGTCATACATCTGATAATATTATGAACGTATAGCCTCTTACAGTGTCGGAACAGATATCAAGGTCATACATGTGATAGTATCATGTAAGTATAGCCTCTAACAGTGTCGAAATGGATTTCAAGATTAACATCTTAAAGTATCATGCTGTACCCTAGATTGCAATAAAAGAGGGAGGTTTTGCGCCAAAAACCGGGTTTAACCCATCAATAGGTCTAAAAGGCCTGTTCCAAGTCAGAACAATTGTGATTTTCATTTTTGACAGTTTGTCTTTCTTGTTGTGTCTTTTCTCTTTGGCACTTCAGATTCATTCTTTATGTTTAGTTATTTTGTTATTACCTATATTTGTTTTAGCTGTCGATACAAAACAATACAAAGCGCCTGTGATTTCTGCTCAGTCTACGGTCATGGTCAACTACTATTCTGAGGCTGTACTTGTTTGTAATGTAACGGGTTACCCGACACCAAGAATACGGTGGCAATACAACCAGGTCAGTGCTAATCTGTGGTTCATTTGTAATATAATGTGTTTGTATTTTTTTGTCGGCAATATTCACATGTATTGGTTTTAGTTTTGCAGCAGTAGATATTTTAAACAATGTTATGATAAGGCGGCGTATTTAAATCCCATGATATTTCACCTTAGAAACTTCATGACATTTTGTGGGTGTGTACTATCTTTAAGACTGACTGGAGATGCATATTCATTAAGTGCAATGCCAAAAGCAGCATATGAAATCGAAATAAAAGGTAATATTATGACTAGGATTACAAAAATTAAAATGATGCAAGCAGATACCTGTCTTTAGAAATTTGTAGCATTATGTATCAGCATGGGAAATGTATCAACTTATTTATGAAGAATGAATGATGAGTCTTACACATAATAAGGAAACTTACTTGTGAATTTTTTTCAGAATATACATAATGTCCATATAGATAAGGGAGAACTAAGAATTTCTAACGTTACAAGTGCAGCTACTGGAATCTACACATGTATAGCGACTAATGATATAGGATCGAGCAGGGCAAATATCAATCTAGAGACACGATATGGTGAGATGAATGTGTTGTTATGCAGAATAAAGGTCGATTTTAAATGAGTATTTATGACATAAATTCACTCCAGTCTTGCACGACAAGTAACCCGTCGTTTTTTTGTCAAGTGTATAGAAGTGTTAAAAAACACTTGAACACAATTTCGAATTAGTCAAGATTTTGGTGTGAAAAGGACTTGGTTTAGGTAAATTTGCTTTTCTTACAAACCATATCAGTTTTCTTTCGCTGTAATAGGATTAAAAATATGATTTTAAAATGTCGTTTCATTTCACAGATGAACTACACAGGGTGGGAACGGAAATTGTATAGTTTCCGGAAGCGCCGTTCTTATGACAAGGAAAAGGTAGCGCCAAGTTCAAATCCCACGGACTCGTTAATAAAAGTACTTCTTATCTAGTTAAATACACAATAAAGGTCCACCATTGCTATCAATAAAGTGCACATATAAGCTTTTTGTAGTAACAAGTATCTGAATTAAATGCGTTTTATTTGTATGTTTACGTTTAAGCATTGATTTTTTAACAAAAAATGTAGCTCGAACATCTCAAAAATACAAGACCATCTTCCTTTTTCGATCGTTTTTAAAGAAAACACACATTGAACGAATGTCGATTTGTATTTTTTTAGCCTCTTAATACTAAACAGTAAAAATCAAATGCATTTATAGAGCAGATATCAGTTTTTTAGTGATAATTTATGATATTGTCTCAAAATCTTGAAATCAAAAGTGAACGGGTAGCGTCCGGGTAAGAAAAAATGTATGAATAGGTAGCGCCGAAATTAATTTAAATACAAACAACCTCTCTTACTCATCACAAGCCGATCTAGGAATATATTTAGAAGTTCATCCGATGTAAACTAGCGTTTGGTGACTTTATTCATGACTTTGTGGCATTAAGTTGTGCAACTAATTTCCGAGTCTATATTTTTTTAAGGCTTGTGAGGGTACCCTTCCCCCATTTCGCCGGTCTAATCATTTGTACCCTTGTTGATATTGTTTCTTTAATTTTAGTTTCTTATATTTTCAGTTCTTTTTTTTTGGGGGGGGGGGGGTATATTTTATATACAAATAAAACCTTTTCTTTAAGCTCGAACTGCTCGTCTTAAACCGCTTGGTAAATCTTTTTTAAGACTTTACACACGACATTTTTTTGTCAAGTCAAGAACTAGTAGTGGTCCTTAAAAGCTCACCTTGCTAAGGGTCAATTGAGCTTTTAAATACCAACACTATGCGCCATCCGTCCGCCGTCGTCAATTTAAAAATTCCTCAGTTCCTCTGAAACTACAGATCCAATTTAACAGAAACTTTGCAGGAATGATACATGAGATGTTGGCAACCAACGATTCTCGTTTTGAACAGATTTATTAAAAAAACGTGGTCGCTGTAACTAAAAGTAGACCATAAGGTAAAATCACTTTTATAATTAAGCAACTAAAACAGATAAAAAGAAATCCGAAAAAATCTATAAAAAAAAATCTTTAAAATTATAAGCTCTACAAAATTCATTGGGTCGATGTTGTCAGATGACCCCCTATGGATTATAGGCTTCTAAAGGTAAAAAATAACGGTTTTTTTCATGTTTTTTTGCCCCGTAGAATGAAAAGTGTTGAAAATAGAAAAAAGCTTAAGCTTGCTTAAACCTTTAGCTCATTTTAGCTCTACAAAAGTATTCATTGGGATTATGTTGCCAGATGACCCTTTAAAGAGGTTAAGAGGTTATGGGCCTTTAAAGGTCAAAAATAGTGTTTTTCATGTTTTTCTATATAATAAAAACTATTGCTAATATATGAAAGCTGGGACTGCTTACGCCTTTGCCAGATGGCCATAAAGACCAGGTGAGCGATTCGGGATCCAGGGAGCATCTTGTTCATGTTTTTGTTCCATAGAATGACAACTATGTCAGATAAAGAAGAGCTATATATATTACTTTATTAAACATTCACCTTTTTAAGCTTTTGGACAAAAATTGTCAGATGACCCCATACAGAAGAGATCCTTGGTGTCCTTAGTACCACGTGAGCGATTTAGGTTCCCGGGAGCCTCTTTTTGTATAAAAAGAAGTGCAAAACATGTTTGCCTTTTGTGTTTGTTTTATGCTTGTTGGTTTTGTTGTATCTAAAGAGGTTGCTCGTCTGTTGGAACCCCATATTAACTAAAATTTTATTACTATCTGCTTGATTTGCAAGTCGTAGTTGCATATCTACTTCAGAGGCCTGGTTGGCCGAGTGGCCGAGTGGTTAAAGGCTCATGTTCAAATACCACACTATTGATCACTAGCCGATCACCTCTTAGCTGGTGTTCAACTTGCGTTTGTAATTTACAAAAACGGGTGTTCCCCAACTGTATGTGACTTGGTTTGTCAGTTACCTGCCCAAGGTCGGTGGTTTCCTCCGGGTACTCCGGTTTCTTCCACCATTTAAACTGACCGCCAAACATGGACCAGGTGCGTCGATAAAGGGCGTAAAACACCAACAAACACACGCAAATCTACACCCTGTTTTTTCAGCCGACTAAGACTTTTTTAGATAGAAAAAAATTGTTAACCGATTTCTTCGCTTCTATTAAATGGTTTGAATCAAAATTTGATGCAAATATTTATTACGATGAGTTATAACGTGCCCCGCCCTTTTCAGATCAGTAGGGCTGTATCTTTAGCTCGACTTGGAGCAAACTGTTGTTATGAACTATCTTCCCTAAAATGCAGTCAAATAATTCAGGATTAAAGATAATGTTGTTATCAAAAAAGCCCACAAAAAGACACAAAAGAGGGAGGTCTGGTGCCGTTAACCTAGTTTAACCTACCATTTATTTGGAGTTGCATGTACCTAGTCAGTACCATTACGGTCACCAATTTATCCGTTATGTCTTGTTTTGTTCTTTCTCTCGGTAGAGTAGATAAGGAGTAGGTGCCTAAGTTGTCTAATTAGTTCGGGATTTAGTAAAACTGTCAGCAAAACTAACTCTCGTGGTTATCGTAAAGCAACAACAGAGTTCTAGGCACTTGATTTTTTAACTGACGAGCATTTCGTATTAGAGACGCACTAAACACAAAGTCAGTGGGAGGGTGAATGTAATTGTTTTACGTTCTTTTCGTTGCACATAAATCATAAGCTGGCAACTGGCTCCCTACTCTTCAGATAACAGCGGAGTACCAGCCTACATAAATCACAAAGGGAGGGCAGTCTTTATGGCGGAGGATACGGAGTATCCGAAAATCTGTTCAGTGCTCAGAATGTTGTTATTAAATTGCTGATAATTAAAGATGCTGCATAAAAATGCATTTTAACAATAAAACGCGCGACCACAGGACAATTTTAATGATTTAATATAAATAAAAGAGATGTATATTGCTCTGTATAGATAACATACCATATGTTGCTAATAAACTATATGATGTTCCTAGGGTATTTTCACCAATTCCTAATGGTCTGCTAATTTGTTTTTTTTTAAATTTCTTCTTAGCATTTTTAATGTAGCAATTAATGAATTCAAAAAGAGTATTCAAATTTGATATAATCAATTTGATGTAGAGAGTTCATTTTTACGTTCCATTACTAACCTGTTTTATGTTTAAATGCGCTATTCAAATGAATTATATATAGATTTTAGTGTGAGCTACCCGTTAAAAAAAATGTGAATTTTGGAGCTACCTGTTCAATACACAGGGCGCTCCCCATTCAAGTGTTGAAATTTAGGTGTGATATAAAAAATGCAATTATACAATTAAAACACAAAAATAACACAACGTTTTTATAATGGTTTGAATCTTATTTGTTTGATCTGTAGATTTGTGCATTAAACTAGGTCCAGATTGAAACCGATTTCACATCAGACCCCGAAAAAGACACACCGTGTCACATTTTTCGTCTACTTCTACTGGAGTTCGCGTTGTTGATTGATATTCAGTTGTTTTGTGTTTCCATGTTTTACGTGTTGTCTGTTTTTGTCCCGTTCTTGTTTGTGTTTACTGGTTTAGTCTCTGCCCTTTCGGACTTTTGACATTCGGATACCCCATTGGTACCTCTGCTTCTCTCAATGTTCGCGATGAATTAGATAGTCAAAAACATGGCTGATTGCAATATTATGAGCCTTACTGCGTACATAACTTACCTGCAAATATTTTCGTTATAATTTTATTATTTTTCCTTCATATTGTGCTTGCAAATGACTGCTGATTCCTGTGTTTTAACATTTTTGAATTTGTCGCTACCTGTATTAGAAAATTTCCTCGCTTCGCGAACGGCGCTTCCGGAAACTGTACAATTTCCGTTCCCTCCCTGTGAACTAATTCGAGGCAAGAAGCTGCAGCTCTTTGTCCCATAATGATATATTTCTTTTCATTTTAATATGTCTATTTCCGTAATTTAATATCTCTTGTCTCCGATACTTTCACCGACAGCTGATGATTGCAAATAATCATGCAACTGTGATTTTTTCCCAGAAGAATTGGATTGTTGATTGATTTCTTACATCATTTGGTCTTCTGTTTCCTCGCGTTTTTGTCTTTGTTTCAACTGATTAAGCATTCTCCCTTTTAACTTTAATGATTCTTCAAAATTGTAGATACCCCATCTATCGTACGTGGGCCGGAGTCATACACAGGTAGTTCTGGTCACCCTCATAATTTTACATGTACAGCCACCGGACATCCTAAACCATCTATCTCATGGACATTTACCAGTGTAAGCCAATTCTATCCCTATAAACATACATTTTATAGTATCGAAAAATCGTTAATGTCAAATTATCAACAATAAAAAACTAAATATTCCATAGCATACTTTATATCGAAAAATATTAAACACAATCATTGTATGATGCAATGAGGCATCTAAAGGGCATTCAAGTGTCAAAAGTCCGAAAGGGCAACGACGAAACCAGCAAACACGAACAAAAACAAAAACAAGACTTAATTATAATCCAATCGTCAACTTTCCCTTCTTGTGTAGCAACATTCCGTCCGCTCCAGCTTATGGAGTTTAAGTATCTCAATTGATTCGTTACACCAGAGCGTGCGGGACTTACATCGATTTCCTTAGCAGAGCGACACGTTGGACGCAAAAATTGCTCACACAGGGTTATGTTGCTCCTCGGTTGCTGTCTTCACTTAAGAAATTTTACGGAAGACATCATGCAATTAGACAAATAAGGGATTTTGATCTCTCAGATGAGTGCAGATGTTGGTTTGTCGGTTGGTTTTGTTTTGTCTTCCTTTACCGGATTTGACACGCTGAATGGACTATTGGCAAAGCGACGGGTGTGCTATAGCAATCAGGAACTGCTTACTCTTCCGCAGTTCACTCTTGTTTCGACTGGAGTTCGCATTGTTGATTGACATTCAGTTATTTTGTGTTTCCATGTTTTACCTGTTGTCTGTTTTGTCCCGTTCTTGTTGGTGTTTACTGGTTTTGTCTCTGCCCTTTCGGACTTTTGACATTCGGATACCCCATTGGTACCTCTGCTTCTGAATGCTGAAAGGATATCCAATCTTTTTTTTTAGCAAATGAAAAACAAAATGAGAATGTATATTAAATTAGTATTTTTTTTTTTTTTTTTTTTCCCATGATCAACTAAGTTTACCAAAACATAAACTTTACAACGACGGCACTACCATAGAACTTGTTGATATCACAACTTCCGGTATATTGGTATGCACAGCAGCAAACGAATTCGGTTCTGTCGACTCGTCAGCCCACATTATATCTCATATTAGTACGTACATTGTTTTTTAATTTAGTCACATATCATCTAGATGTCATCATTTTAAGAGAGGTTACTACAAATAAATATTCTATACAAAAGATTGAAAAGATAACAAAATAGAGCATTGGAATGCTGTATGTTTTACTAAGGTTTATTTTGTTTACATGTATTGCTCTATCTTCTTCTTATTTATATATTGTTACAATTTTTGGGTAGTCGTCTCGTACGTGTCTTGACTAGACGAAACATGCGTTAGGCGTCCCGAAACTTGTTGTTTGGATCTTAGTATTTTTTATCTATTTCAAATTCAACTCAACAGCAATGTTAAAAAAAACACACAAAAAAACGACACATATAAAAAAAATAAAACACCAATCGACAACCTTAATCCATGTCAAAACGAAAGCTTACTCATACGAGTCTACAGAGGTTTTTAATCAACCGATGAATACTCCATACTTACATGTAGTTTTACAATGAGAAAAGGGAACGACGAGTTTGTAGACATTTTTGCAGAATTATACAATCAATATATTTGAATTGAATTTTGTTTCTTTCGCACATATCAACTTTCTTAAACTTATTATATATAGGCTTTGCACCAATTTTTGAAGATACGCTTTTTAGTAGCACATAAAAATGTCTTTTCATTGGTGACTGTAAAAAATCGCACAACAATACTATTTTTTTTTATATTTCAGGTTCCTTTGGAAGGTGAAAAAACAGTTTATCAGAAGCTCAACATTCATAAACAATAGAGTAGTCAATACCAATTAGAAAGCCGAAACATGTTGGTTTCTAAGAAATAAAATGGATCAAAAACATAACTTTTGGACTTTACTTACGCAACATGAATAGTGCATTTCTACGATTATTCATTTCGCTTTTGTTCTTCATACCAAATACCAGGCTGTGCTTAGCGATTGTTTTAACTTTAAATAATATATCTAGTTTGCTTCCGTCTAAATATACTATAAAGAGATGTCGAATGGCTCAACGCAACACAACCAATATTAAATAAACGGAAATTTACAAAAATCACAATGGAAAACAGCCAGCAGTCTTCAAGATGACCAGAGGTCACTGCTCGCTGTCTTTTATTGGCCCAAGACTGAAAATACAATACACAATATTCAAACAAATCCCTAGATTATCAACAAAAGACCCATTTCTGGACACAGAACAAAAACAGATAGTTCACAAAACAAACAAAAGCTTTGACAAGGATTCCTGGCTTAAGACAGGCACATATATAATGTGGCGGGGTTAAATTAGTTTTTTGGGCCCAACCTTCCCCATATTGTTAATCTTGTACAAAGCACAAAAAACACACTTTAAAAATCAAATCGATAAAAGTTGAATTAACCAAAAGACAACCTGAGACAAGAGTACTATACGAGAACCACGAGACGTCAAATAACTCTCTTGAGAACACTCGCAGTTACTTACAGCTAGCTAGGGAGCATTTATCGACTGATGTGAAAAAAATCAAACATATCGATTCTTAATCAAACATAACACTTCAAACAACTAATGATATAGTATTATATCATCACACAAAACCGACATATTTGATTGCTGTAATGCTTAAAAACAATACAATAGTCAAAAGGTAAAAGATTAACGTTTTAGAGTTTCTATCAAATTATCAATATTTCTACCAAAAACCACCAAATTTAAAGATTTACTATAACTTCCAACTTGTATCCTTTCTTTAATAAGTTTTTAAGCCAAATTGCCATGTCAAGAGGATTGTTTTTGCATTTACGTGCCTTATAAACTACATTTCCATAGAATTCGGGATTTGATATTCCTTTTACAATAAAAAAAAAACGACGTGTACAGTTAATTTTTTCAATAAGATACCCATTTTTGTGAACGATTTCACAAATTTGTAGTATCGATAACCTTGCTTTGGTAATTTTTCTGTAATGAAAAGGTTTTTATACCCCCACTCGTAAGAGAGGGGGCTATATTGCAATCACCTTCTCCGTCCGTCTGTCCGTCCGGTTTAATTTCTCTGCTTCTACTGGATGGATTGGTTTCAAATTTGGTACACAGCTTCAGCATGATGAGTTATACTATGCCTACCCTTTCCAGGTCAGTCCATCATCTACTTCCTGTTTTCCAAGCCGACTTAGACTTTTTAGGGGAAAAAAAATGAAATGTGAAATTTTTCGTAACAGATTTCTCATCTTCTACTGGATAGATTGGTTTCAAATTTGATACAGAGCTTCAGCATGATGAGTTATACCGTGCCTCTCCTTTCCAGGTCAGTCCACCATCTACTTCCTGTTTTTCGAGCCGACTTAGACTTTTTTGGTTAAAAAATTTGAAAAGTGAAATTTTTCGTAACAGATTTCATGGCTTCTACTGGATGAATTGGCTTCAAATTTGGTACACAGCTTCAGCATGATTAGTTATACCATGCCTCCCCTTTCCAGGTCAGTCCATCGCCTACTTCCTGTTTTCTGAGCTGCCTTAGACTTTTAATCGGTCAAAAATAGACAATTTTTCGTAACAGATTTCTCGGCTTCTAGAGAAGGGATTGATTTTAAATTTGGTATGCAGCTTTAGCATGATGAGTTGTATCGTGCCTCCCCTTTCCAGGTCAGTCGGTCATCTACCTCCTGTTTTCTGAATGGCTGAGTGGGGGTATGCTTAGCACGACTTAGTGCAACCCCTTGTTGTCATTTAAACTCGCTATTCTAAAACAAATTAACGTTTCATATGCATCTCGGCCAATATTCGAAATATATACAAATATTAAAGATGAGATAAGAATAACTCGTTATATATTAAACTATCATTCTTCCTACGAGTGTGGTGCAGTATTGCTGTATTGACTGTATTGACATCTTTTTCAATCCTGTCAATCCATAACAATAATTCATATAAATCCTTAACAATTGATCCTTTTTTTCAACCGAGTCAATTCATCAACATATATGATCAATGCAGTCAATCCTTCTCAATTGACCTCCCGGTTCAATGGTGTCAATTGAATCAATTGAACTCATATATCAATGCAGTCAATCCTTCTTATTTGTTTTTACACAGTTCAATTGACACAATTGACTCAATTGACTCAATTGATCTCCCGGTTCAATTGTGTCAATTGAATCAATTGAACTCATATATCAATGCAGTCAATCCTTCTTATTTGTATTTGCACAGCTCAATTGACACAATTGACTCAATTGACTTAACTGATCTCCCAGTTCAATTGTGTCAATTGAATCAATTGAACTCATATATCAATGCAGTCAATCCTTCTTATTTGTTTTTGAACAACTCAATTGACACAATTGACTCAATTGACTCAACTGATCTCCCAGTTCAATTGTGTCAATTGAATCAATTGAACTCATATATCAATGCAGTCAATCCTTCTTATGTGTTTTTGCATAGTTCAATTGACACAATTGACTCAATTGACTCAACTGATCTCCCAGTTCAATTGTGTCAATTGAATCAATTGAACTCATATATCAATGCAGTCAATCCTTCTTATTTGTTTTTGAACAGCTCAATTGACACAATTGACTCAATTGACTCAACTGATCTCCCAGTTCAATTGTGTCAATTGAATCAATTGAACTCATATATCAATGCAGTCAATCCTTCTTATGTGTTTTTGCATAGTTCAATTGACACAATTGACTCAATTGACTCAATTGGTATCCAGGTTCAACTGAGTCAATTGAATCAATTGAACTCATATGTCAATACAGTCAATCCTTCTTATTTGTTTTGCACAGTTCAATTGACTTGATTTAATCAATTGATGTCCCGTATCATATAATTCAGTCAGTCAATTATTACCTTGGTATCAACGGGGATGTACTAGTATTAATGGTATCCCCACTGTAGGGGTATCACAAAACACACTAATAAGTATGTGCATATTCATCTTATTTTAATGAGGGGGCGCTTTATTACAGTTGCTTCTCAGACCAATTGACATAGATAGATCAAAGTGATCGTAGTATCTGATAGAGGGGTTGTCGCTTGCTACAGTGCCCTCCGGTGCCCTCCGCTGCGCTGTATGCTGAAGATAAAGATCAATCTGGTATTGCTTCCAGAATAGTAAAGTAAAGTCAAGTCCTCGGGGTGTCGCCCTCCGCTATGCCAAGGCATCGCTCCGCTCCGCCGGGCGACTGCGCTGCGCAGCCTCATTATTTGACCCAAGAAAGTACACATAAACTGTATCCCAAGTTTCAATTGGAAGTCACAGACTCTGGAGTACAAGCCCTATAGATACTCCTGTTTCCAGCCCATGATTTGATGTGTGAGATTTCATGAAAGGCAATCTTGCATCTAATAATGGATTCCAAGTCATGTTTAACCATATATAGGCCTCTCATGTACCCCAATTTACATCACTACATTATACAAAGTGATGCAGAAAAACTCGATGACTCCAAAAGAATTTTTTATCAGAGAAACATAATGAGTTTGAATTTGAATTCATTTATGAGAATTGGACGTCGATTTTAATCGGAATAACAAATATTACCGAAATGTAAACATTAACTGCAGTAAATTTAGGTATGCTGGAAATGCATATTTCGTTGAGTAACAAATCGTCAGCAGCATTAAAATCGAAACAATTGGAAGATATAAAATCAAATAAGTTGGAGCGACAAGAACTAAATGCCAATAAAATGTATGAAAATGGAAGACAAATCCAGCACCAAGGCCATCGACCCGTGCAATACCTAGAAAGAAGCCTGGTTTATTTTGAGGTTTAAAATTGAATTTAAAACAACTGCAAAATCTGATAATTAAAATATATAATAAAATCGGTGTCAGAAACTCTGACGAATGATTGATTTGAGTATATATATGAGGGTAAAATATAGTCGTTGATTTGAGAACTGGATTAGAAATGGACGTGGATTTGAACAGCGTACTCTGATTTGAGAAGCTGACCCTGATTTGAGAAGCAGACGGTGACTTGAGTCTGGACGTTCATCTGAATCTATAATATATATAGCACATGAGTTGATGAAAGAACAAACTGATAGAATTATTTATGTAAAAAAATGTCACATGATTATTCATCGAAAGTTCTCTTCAATATGATCGCTCCACTGTTTTTCAACCCTAAAACGCCTGCAGCGATGCGTTGGCTAGTTTTATCTTTTAGGATAAATGCGTCGGCCCGCTGCTTTATAAAGGAACAAACTGAAAACTAATAAACTAGGCTGGTTGTCTCAATTTTCATCAATAATATTATGGTGCTCTGAATTGTAATTACTTCCCTTTATTGTTCTGCCTCTTAGACATTTTATTCATTTCCCTTCTGCTTTTTATCGATACGAGACACAGATCAGGAGCCGTACATGGATTTGAGTGCAAAGCATGAATAGATGTAGATATCCCTTTTAATAAAATAACTAGCAAATGAAATAAACATAAATATATTTAAACGGACAACAGTGGTAATGATGTAATTAAGAGAAAGACTTAGGATGGGTAAGACTAGTATAATATCGTCAAAAAGGCTCATACATCATTGAAATTGGACCGTGAATGCATATAAATATCATGAATATACTGAGATAAAATGTAAAACAAACATTATATACCGGTAATCTTACTTTATCAAATAATGTTGAAGGTTATATTGTAGTGTGTACTGTTTATCAGTTTGGAAAATTAAGGTTTCATCAGTTGTAAGGATCTAAGCCTTCTCTCGAGATTCTGGTTAAAGTCATCATTCATTTCATTAAAGAAAAAAAGCCTCTTCCACCTTGAGAGATGTCTGCTGACATGTTTATATTTGTTTAGGACATGAAACCCTTCCTCTGCGACTTCTAAGTTCACATCATGTAGATCTTTTAATTTTGTTGACCTTGGATTGTAGATACAATTATCATTCCCTAACACACAAGTTGCCTTCGTATGTTTATCACAATGAAATGTGTCCACTGCTAAAACAATGTTATTAATCATTAGATGTGCAAATTCATTTCCTTCTTTCGCAAGTCTGTTGATGAATGGGTGAATCTCACAAGCTCTATCATAAACAAGATATTTCATACCGCTACAATCCTTTTCAGATTTTAAGAGTAGGAGCATGAAGAGAAATGCTTGGGTTGACGATTCAGAGGTGAACATCTCGTTGTAGTGAACACGTATTCCACAAGGTCGAAAAGCGAAGAACATTCCAGCTGTTCGATTGTAAAATTTGTCAACGTTAGACTCCTTTTTACATCCTAGTTCAACCTGATCTTCTTCATTATCCGGCAAATTAGACATCATTGACCTTGTAATTCTAACAAAATCAATGTTGGTGTCACTGAATTCATTAAGAGTACTGGCAGAATGTTCAATGCAGAATTTATCTGGTTTATTATGTTTTCCACCGAATACAGGGTCATTTTGGCAGCATTTAATTATATTTGGCATGCCGATTTGTTTTTCCATTTTATGATTTGGCAAGGAGCAAATATACCGCCATAGCTTTTCATTTCCATCCACAACCACAACCCTTTCTCTGCATCCTTTTATGTCACATTGATGCTCCAACCACTTAGGGGGGGTTTCAGCTATTTTCTAAAATGAATAAAGCGAAATTAAAGATTAGATAATTATTCGTGCAAATACATGTACATGTATTACGTTTGTGCTTGCTACATTGCATCAGTTGTATTGGTTTTCAATTACTAAAGTTTAACATGTGTCTTTGTCATATTTTTTTATTGCACCTTTAGTTACTAATTTTATTTTATGCATCTTCAAAACAAATATCAACCGCATGTACCTAATAACCGGGCTAAAAACAAACTCTGTGAGACACTTTGCAACTGTTGTTGTGTTTTTTATTTTATTTCTACGAGTGACGGGGTGGGGTGTCGTAAAGTGATTATTGGATTATTAAAGACAATAAGAGAATAAGATTAATTCATCAGAAATGATTGGAATATTTGATTCCACAGTAACCCTAAAATCTACTATGTCTAAATTGTGATAAAAACCCTAAAAATGACTATAAATATGCGTAGTCCTCACCTTAAGTATTTCATTGCAAAGTTCATTTATGTTTAATCGTCCGTTTTTCATTCGTTTCAAATTTAGATTAGGAGACAATCCTAATTCTTCGTATCGCCTAACTATCCTCATAAGAAACCAGCCTTCCTCTAATCGTTGCGGTGACAATTTCCAGGAGCCTATCTGTGTTCTATCTTCATAAAACTGAAGACGTTTTAAATCAGAATCATTGTTTAATTTGTAGTACCCTTCTGCTTTTGAATCGAATGAGGCTCCATCATTTTCTATATCAATACCAACGCTTTGTAGGTATCGTTTTTCAAAGACTGTGTCACTTGATATTTGGAAATATCCTGAAGGTGAATCAATTGAATAGAATGACCTGGAGACATCTTCTCTATGATAATGGTAGCTGTGATGATACTTTCTTTTACATATGATACATTCGGCATGGTACATAGCAGCGATATACGTTCCATTTCTAGTATACACTACAGGATGAGATGGTCTGTTGTCAACCCGTAATGCTCTTCCACAGCAGGTCTTCTGTGTCGGAAGCAGAAGTATTGCGCGATAACCTGCATGTTTGGAGGTTACATCTTGATTGTGAAAACAATCCAGAACATTGTTGTCAGCACGATATATTTTGAAATCAGAATTGATCCGGTTTAAAACAATCCGGCAAAAGTATGCATCTGGTTTGAAGAAAGTCTCTTTCACTTTACCGTCGTCAATAGACACTGTCAAAACTTTATCTGCAAAAATGAATAAATAAAAGTAGCAGTTAATCAGAAAAAAACTGATTCATGTTGGATTATGTTTAATAAAAAACTACGCCGAACGCAGCATGATATGACCGCAACAAGTTGAACCCAGTACATTGGAGGCCCAATATGGATAGTCTATTGCTTTAGTCACATGCAGCCCATGGTGGACTTACAAAGCTTTTTTACACATGCAACCTATGGTGGACTTTAAAATGCATTATTGACACATATATATTTACAATAACATTTAATAGAAAAAAAATTATTACTATATTCATTGACATTTTAGACGCGATTAAGCCCCTTTTGGCCCCTTTTTAAAAAAAGGTTAGGACTACAAAATGCAATAAAAAGCTTCCTTCAGTGTATATGATCATCATATTTAAACTTCATAACAATTGGCAGGCCCACTACAGCTAAATTTCTTGTGTAAAACCATTTGCCTTGACCAACTTTTAAAAATGGCGTTTTTTGACCCTTCGACCACTTATATCTCAAAAACAGTAAGAGATATTTTAAATCTGATTGAAAAATGCAAGCAGGGATTATCACAAGGATCCCAATGATTTTTTTTTTTGAAAATCGGACCACAAATAAAAAAGTTAATTTTTTGGGTGTGGACTGTCTTTGGTCCCCTGTAGCAATGTAACGGTTCAATATACATCAAAACCATTGACACATTTTGTTGACAGAATTTAATAAGGAATTCAATAAAAAAAGGAATTTTCAAAATCAAATGAATAATAAACATTCTACAACAGTTTTGTCAATACACCCGTATTAGCCCCTTTTGGCCCTTTATTCCAATACGGTAAGGGCCACCAACCCCAAATACAATAGAAACCTTCCTCTAGTTGTTACAAACATCATATAAAAATTTCATAACAATTGGTCAATATTTACTCAAGTTATCGCACGGAAACCAAATGTCCCCAGACGACGACGACGACAACGACAACGAGATCGGATATGGTGGAAACTTTCAAAATCATGAAAAATATAGATAAAAGTCGACAATAAAGACAAAATGTCCCCCCTTAATAGAACAACAACAAGAGGTCACAAATACAAAATCTACAAAAAGTACAACAGAACAAATATACGCAAATTCAGTTTCACACAAAGAGTAGTCGACACTTGGAACTCTCTACCCGCAACTGTAGTCGAAACAGACACTGTAAATAGTTTTAAAAAAGCACTAGACAAACATTGGAAGAAATTTCCAATAAAATTTGTACCAGACTTCTATGGACCGGAAGCTGGCACAACAAACGATATCATTGAAACGGATCAGAGAGGCGACATGCCTAATTGAAGATCTCAAGGACAAGGTAAACAAGGTAAACGACGACGACGACAACGACAACGACGACAGCATCATATCAATATACGTCCGCAAATTTTTATTGTTACGGCTTTGCCGTAATCGTATCCTGTGTTTTGATTTTTAGGGGGGGGGGGGCTAAAAAAATCAAATGGTTGCTCCCTAATATTTCATAACATGTTTTTGCCAAAAAAAAAAGTATAAATGAAAATCTTCGTTACGGTCTTCATCTGCATAAATGTGTGCCATAGGTCGTTATATAGGTCTTCGAGTCTTACATGTCTAATTTCCGTTGAGCAAACGTTTTAATTTTGTTGATAACGGGTGACGTGGCTTAGCCTTTAGCTGGAAACCATAATACATGATTTTACATACCTTCAGAAATATTTCTGTTGCTCAGCACATATTCTGCAATCAGATCCAGTCTTTTTGGTGTCAACTCCGCAAAATGATTTGACGCATATATTAAATTGTTCAGATCACTGTATTCAATAGTTAATACCATAATTCAGTTTCTATTTACCTCATGTTGTATTGTCCGTCACCAATCCCAACTTGTCTGTAAAATTCTGCTAAAAGTACGTCAGTTTTTGGCGTAAGTCCGCGATGTCCGTGACGCTACTACATTGTGACGTATAGTAGCTGCACTGCAGAATTGTTGTTCGTCCGCGATGGCTGCACCGTCGTACAGTGAAATAAAGGGAACTTTGAAAAGGTGTCAGGCAGTGAAACTCAACTTGGAAAGTACATTTCCCGATAGGATTTCACAGGCTGTAAAGGGGTATGCCGATGAACAAGGCTGTCCGTCAGAATTCATAGCCGTGCCATTGCTGACCTGCGTCGGATCAATGATGAAGATGGCTGTCATCAAGAAAGATACGAGATATGTTGTGCCGCCTATCATCAATGCTATTGTTGTTGCCAGAAAAGGTGAAGGGAAGTCTCCAGCACTAAATATAGTAATTGATCCCATTCAGCGGATGGAAGAGGAACTCAGTTCCATAAATGACACCCAGTTACTGGTTGATGACATTACGTTCGAGGGCTTACACAGTACAATGCTAAAAAATGGTAACTGTGCTCTTGGAATATACGACGAAATTAGGACATTTCACCAATCCCTGGATGTATACAAGAAAGCCAGCTCTGAGAGGACCACTTTACTGAAACTGTACAATGGGGGACCATGGAAGAAGAATACGAAAAAAGACGGACTTCAACAAATGAAACAGACTCGATTCTTGCAAACTGGTATGGGTCGTATGGATATGTTTTAATTAGTATATAAAACATCATACAAGCAATGTATTGGCAAATTAAAAAAAAAACCATGATGAAATTATTATTGCATATCAGTGGAAAAGTTCATCGGCGTCCATTTAGTCTCACCGTGCGTAATTTATCGCATAATAATAATTTTCATATATTATCAGACATGTTAACTCTCCCGTTTTCACCGGGAGACTCCCGGTTTCAAGACTCTATCTCCCATCTCCCTATTTTGCCTAAAACGTCCCTGTTACCGATTTTCTATAAAAAAAATAAATTGTCAATAGAAAAGTTACGAAAATCGTTATTTGGTTTTTCCTTGGGCAGTGTTACAAAGATCAAATGCAATTAATTACTTATTGATTATTTGCTTCCACTTGTCTCCCAAGCTCATTCACGAAGCCATATCAACATTTCAGTGTTAATTGTCAAATTAACAATGTATAACCCCTATTTGGGGACCTAATCTCGAAGGAGGTAATTATATGAAGTTGAGTTATGTCCCTTAAAAAAGAAAAATCTTTTTAAAACATTGTTTATTTTTCCAAATATTTTGGATTTTTGTCATTTATTATGCAAAAAAATATATAGCCTTTAAAATAATGAAATACTTTTGAAACATTTTACCATTAAAATGTTATTTTTGTATTTTTATTTTATGAAATTCACCTTAGTTATCAAATACACTTTCAAAACCACTTTTATAAACAGACATGATATTGTGAAAATTTCAAAGATAAATGATTCCACTGATAATTACGGTATAATTTAATTAAAATTTAGGAAATAACACTAAGTATGAAATTGAAAATATTTTATAAACCTGGTACCAGATACTACTATAATCATAGGTTTCTGAAATTTTGTATGCAGCCTGTAATAATGGTCCTACAAGTTGTAAGCGATTGTCTGTCCTACTCCCTGTTTAACGAAATTAGGCTTTTTGTGTCTTTGACTGATTTTTTTTAAGGAAGTACGAGATTCAGAAATTGAACATTTTCGAGATCCTCGGCTTTTATCCATTTAAATGCATTAACAAATTGTCAACATGTTTTCTTAATATTTGTTCATAACTATTAAGAGAAGGTCATAATAAACACCCTATAACAATTTCATTCAATTCTAATTACAATTTCTATGTTAAAACAGAAGACAAACTTTCAATGTATTTCCTAAGTAAAATCTAGAGAAGTTTTTTTTCCCGCCATATTTTAAGGTGCTTATATCTTGAAAACGACTCCATGTTTTGAAAACTTTTTTCATAAAGTCTAGCTATTTTGAGCTATTCTTTCCAAATTTTCTATTAAAAAAATTTTTAATGACAAAAAATATCAGGCTCGTACTCCCTTAACATGTTCCCTATTCCCACTCTTTTCCATAGAGTATATGACAAAATCCCGGAGATGTACACAAATTTAGATGTTAATACTGTTTGATTTATGTTTGATATGTATATAAGAAATTGACATAGAAATACAGTTTTTTTTTCTGTCAGTGTGTGTGTGGGTGAGTCTGTATGTCCGTGTGTCCACCATTGTCACCAAGTTTTCGTAATGTATTTTTTTCATAAAACATCAATTGTAGGATTTTCAAACCTCTACTAATGTTCCCACATGTTGCTTGCCCGATTCACATTTGTCCAACATCTACCTAATGTGTAACGACTGAGTCATGACTATGTCATTTGTTTTCCCGTAGGATAAATTAAATTTCAAATTTATTAACACTATTATCAAAAACTATTAATCATAGGATTCTGAAATTCTGTATGCAGCCTCACTTCCATGAAGTGTACCATAACTTGTTTATGATTTTCAGTCTTGTTGGAAATTTGCTAAAATATGTTCTTGTTTTAGGTTTAGTTTGAAATGTACCTTAAAGTTTGTATTTTACAGGAATGATTCAACCAGAGTACATAGTTGACAGTTTGTCTAGTGCAGACCCAGAAGGTTTTTGGGACCGTTATCTTGTGTCCTGCCCACCAGAAAGACTATGTCGTAGTTTTGAGTTGAAACCACTCCCAGATGATACCTTGTCCTTTTATGCTCTCTTCAGCACAACCAGACAGCAACACTTGGAACCTGTTGTGTATCATCTCTCACAGACTGCTGTTGACATGTTTAATGATTACAGGTAAAATAGCAGAATATTTAAATTGTATATGAGTAGCAAACTAACGTTTTGCAAATTTCACATGAAATATTTTTAAGAATAAACCCAAATAGGATACAAGGATGTATGTATGTCATCTCAATATGACTAATAATTCTGTAAATTAAAGGGTAGGTTGCGTTTGCAAAGGATTTTAAAGGTAAAAGTAAACTACATCAGGTTAAAATATAGGATTGTAGCCACCATGGTAGTTCTCCCCAAAAGAATGATTTTGATTATATAAACGTATTTACATCTTTTACTAGAGTATAGGTCTAGAGGTGCCCTCATCATTTTTTAAATGGTTTCAGTTATGTAGACATATCATATAATGTAAATTGATTAAAGTAATATAATATTATTTTTAGAGACAACTACATCATCCCGATGAAAATCGAGCACGAAGATGATACCAACAGACGTGGTATCCTCTCAAAATCAGAGGGACAGTTACTCCGGCTTTCAGGTATAATCAAGGCTATGGCGAATGGGTTGGTGTTGATGGAAGGAGAAGAAGGGGAAATTGATAATGAAATAAAAGATTCTGAAATGACCATGGCAATCGGCTTGATTAAGTATTTCACAGAACAGAAGTTCCTTCTGTTGCCGCAGGTCGGTGATCTTATGGATAAATGTATGAATACTGACACATCACCGTCAACATCAGATCAAGAAAACATTGATCCAATAGTTTTTACAAATGCCGGGAAGATCCGGAGGATTATGGAATGTGTAGAAGAAGATGTACCTTGCGCCAAAATAGGGGCAAATGCTATGTATCCCAAGGAGAAAAACAGCAATTCTAAGGTATTACCGTCGCAAAATGCCGCAAGATTTATGGAGAAGTTATCATCTTTAGGATTGGGGGAGGTTATCACCAAGACGCATGCTCACACAAAAAAGAATTTTGTGTTATTCAGGAAAAGAAAATTTACTGACATGGATGCCAATGCAAAGGCGATTTGCAAATTTGTTAAGTTGGATATGAGTCGAGATACGATTAGACAAAACCATACTTTGTCAGTGTCGGTGATTCCTGAAATCCAAATTAACCGTTTATACCCACGTTTTGGTATTTGTAATTTTGAAACCACTGGGCGATAACCGCTGCTGGTGGACCAGAGGTCCCCGAGGGTAATCACAAGCCTGGTAGTCAGACTTGTCTGACACGAATTACCATAAAATTTCTAATATATTGTCGCTGAAATTTCCGATTGTTAAATTCAAAATTGATGAAAACACCAGGTTTCTTTCCTTGTAATGCACATGGTCGATATCCTCGGTGCTGGATTTGGCTTCCTTGTTCGAACGTTTTGGTTTTGAGTACTTTTCGTTTTCAACTGTTTTGGATTTTGACCTTTCCAATGTTTTGGTTTAAATGCTACTGATGAGAGGTTACTCCTTGAAATATCGATATATAGCATATCCAAATTAACCGTTTATACCCACGTTTTGGTATTTGTAACACAAAACCAGGTGGACAACGAAAGTGGTTAAAGGAACAGAGTGTCAATTAAATCTTACAAATAATTTTGAAATTGCTATGGTTATACATTAATATTCAACTCAAATAGATGTGATTTATGTTTGTTTTTTTTTGTTTTTTTTTGTTATCGGCGAGTTATTTCTTTGGTATTTATCATGAACAACTTGTTCATTAATTAATGATGTAAAATTGAAGAATAGACAATACCAGTTCATAGCAGCATCCACATTCATGAAACTGTTAATTTGTATCAGATGTTTGAATTCAAGTTCTTTTATTTTCTTATTATAAATATATATAAATGGAAAATAGCTAGATAAAATATCATTTCCAAGATTGTTTTTAAGTTTTAATGTGACGTACAGAGGGGAAAATTTTATAATAACTATGTTTTAATTGAAATAGCTCTGATATATTTGTTGAATTTTTATTGCTCTGCTATATAGTGTATGTAATATATTTATATTTTATAAGTAATTATCTTAGTTAATAATTTATTCCCTTATGATGTTGTTTTTTTATATATATAATTTATTGAGGTTTTGTTTAATGTGGTAAATGATTTGGTTTGCATTATTGAAAATGTGAATTTGTATGAATAAATATTCGATTGCCTAAAATTTGAGTTATTTTTGGTTTATCAATTTCTTTTTTTTGATACACCAAGATGAAGATATTAGATCTATTGATTGAGAGGTTCTCAAATATGTTTTTTTTCTCATAATTTTTTGTTTCATCAACTTGTGTATTTTGCAAAATTCCAAATCATTTGTTGTCCCATTATGACAAAATTAATGCTCCACCAAATTTGCGTTTTTCAAGTTCGAAGGTAATAGTGTACTTTTTGGCTTTGTGGGTCTTGTTCGTTTACTGTTTAGTTTACTTCATGTCTACTGGAGTCTAGGAAGGTGTTTATTATGCTGAATTTGTTTACTCTTTATTAGGGGCCGACTCCGAACTACCGTTTAGGTGTGGTGTCTCCTCACAGTTCACTGAAGATTATACGGTTTCTTTGAGGTATTATTGCTCCCCTTTGGGTCGTTGTCTCTTTGATACATTCCCCGTTTTCCTCATTTTTCTTATTAAGAATTGCAAATTTCATTTTATCAACGCTTTGTAGGTATCGTTTTTCAAAGACTGTGTCACTTGATATTTGGAAATATCCTGAAGGTGAATGAATTGAATAGAATGACCTGGAGACATCTTCTCTATGATAATGGTAGCTGTGATGATACTTTCTTTTACATATGATACATTCGGCATGGTACATAGCAGCGATATACGTTCCATTTCTAGTATACACTACAGGATGAGATGGTCTGTTGTCAACCCGTAATGCTCTTCCACAGCAGGTCTTCTGTGTCGGAAGCAGAAGTATTGCGCGATAACCTGCATGTTTGGAGGTTACATCTTGATTGTGAAAACAATCCAGAACATTGTTGTCAGCACGATATATTTTGAAATCAGAATTGATCCGGTTTAAAACAATCCGGCAAAAGTATGCATCTGGTTTGAAGAAAGTCTCTTTCACTTTACCGTCGTCAATAGACACTGTCAAAACTTTATCTGCAAAAATGAATAAATAAAAGTAGCAGTTAATCAGAAAAAAACTGATTCATGTTGGATTATGTTTAATAAAAAACTACGCCGAACGCAGCATGATATGACCGCAACAAGTTGAACCCAGTACATTGGAGGCCCAATATGGATAGTCTATTGCTTTAGTCACATGCAGCCCATGGTGGACTTACAAAGCTTTTTTACACATGCAACCTATGGTGGACTTTAAAATGCATTATTGACACATATATATTTACAATAACATTTAATAGAAAAAAAATTATTACTATATTCATTGACATTTTAGACGCGATTAAGCCCCTTTTAGCCCCTTTTTAAAAAAAGGTTAGGACTACAAAATGCAATAAAAAGCTTCCTTCAGTGTATATGATCATCATATTTAAACTTCATAACAATTGGCAGGCCCACTACAGCTAAATTTCTTGTGTAAAACCATTTGCCTTGACCAACTTTTAAAAATGGCGTTTTTTGACCCTTCGACCACTTATATCTCAAAAACAGTAAGAGATATTTTAAATCTGATTGAAAAATGCAAGCAGGGATTATCACAAGGATCCCAATGAAATTGTTTTTTGAAAATCGGACCACAAATAAAAAAGTTAATTTTTTGGGTGTGGACTGTCTTTGGTCCCCTGTAGCAATGTAACGATTCAATATACATCAAAACCATTGACACATTTTGTTGACAGAATTTAATAAGGAATTCAATAAAAAAAGGAATTTTCAAAATCAAATGAATAATAAACATTCTACAACAGTTTTGTCAATAGACCCGTATTAGCCCCTTTTGGCCCTTTATTCCAATACGGTAAGGGCCACCAACCCCAAATACAATAGAAACCTTCCTCTAGTTGTTACAAACATCATATAAAAATTTCATAACAATTGGTCAATATTTACTCAAGTTATCGCACGGAAACCAAATGTCCCCAGACGACGACGACGACAACGACAACGAGATCGGATATGGTGGAAACTTTCAAAATCATGAAAAATATAGATAAAAGTCGACAATAAAGACAAAATGTCCCCCCTTAATAGAACAACAACAAGAGGTCACAAATACAAAATCTACAAAAAGTACAACAGAACAAATATACGCAAATTCAGTTTCACACAAAGAGTAGTCGACACTTGGAACTCTCTACCCGCAACTGTAGTCGAAACAGACACTGTAAATAGTTTTAAAAAAGCACTAAACAAACATTGGAAGAAATTTCCAATAAAATTTGTACCAGACTTCTATGGACCGGAAGCTGGCACAACAAACGATATCATTGAAACGGATCAGAGAGGCGACATGCCTAATTGAAGATCTCAAGGACAAGGTAAACAAGGTAAACGACGACGACGACAACGACAACGACGACAGCATCATATCAATATACGTCCGCAATTTTTTATTGTTACGGCTTTGCCGTAATCGTATCCTGTGTTTTGATTTTTAGGGGGGTCTAAAAAAAATCAAATGGTTGCTCCCTAATATTTCATAACATGTTTTTGCCAAAAAAAAAGTATAAATGAAAATCTTCGTTACGGTCTTCATCTGCATAAATGTGTGCCATAGGTCGTTATATAGGTCTTCGAGTCTTACATGTCTAATTTCCGTTGAGCAAACGTTTTAATTTTGTTGATAACGGGTGACGTGGCTTAGCCTTTGGCTGGAAACCATAATACATGATTTTACATACCTTCAGAAATATTTCTGTTGCTCAGCACATATTCTGCAATCAGATCCAGTCTTTTTGGTGTCAACTCCGCAAAATGATTTGACGCATATATTAAATTGTTCAGATCACTGTATTCAATAGTTAATACCATAATTCAGTTTCTATTTACCTCATGTTGTATTGTCCGTCACCAATACCAACTTGTCTGTAAAATTCTGCTAAAAGTACGTCAGTTTTTGGCGTAAGTCCGCGATGTCCGTGACGCTACTACATTGTGACGTATAGTAGCTGCACTGCAGAATTGTTGTTCGTCCGCGATGGCTGCACCGTCGTACAGTGAAATTAAGGGAACTTTGAAAAGGTGTCAGGCAGTGAAACTCAACTTGGAAAGTACATTTCCCGATAGGATTTCACAGGCTGTAAAGGGGTATGCCGATGAACAAGGCTGTCCGTCAGAATTCATAGCCGTGCCATTGCTGACCTGCGTCGGATCAATGATGAAGATGGCTGTCATCAAGAAAGATACGAGATATGTTGTGCCGCCTATCATCAATGCTATTGTTGTTGCCAGAAAAGGTGAAGGGAAGTCTCCAGCACTAAATATAGTAATTGATCCCATTCAGCGGATGGAAGAGGAACTCAGTTCCATAAATGACACCCAGTTACTGGTTGATGACATTACGTTCGAGGGCTTACACAGTACAATGCTAAAAAATGGTAACTGTGCTCTTGGAATATACGACGAAATTAGGACATTTCACCAATCCCTGGATGTATACAAGAAAGCCAGCTCTGAGAGGACCACTTTACTGAAACTGTACAATGGGGGACCATGGAAGAAGAATACGAAAAAAGACGGACTTCAACAAATGAAACAGACTCGATTCTTGCAAACTGGTATGGGTCGTATGGATATGTTTTAATTAGTATATAAAACATCATACAAGCAATGTATTGGCAAATTAAAAAAAAAAACCATGATGAAATTATTATTGCATATCAGTGGAAAAGTTCCGTGGCGTCCATTTAGTCTCACCGTGCGTAATTTATCGCATAATAATAATTTTCATATATTATCAGACATGTTAACTCTCCCGTTTTCACCGGAAGACTCCCGGTTTCAAGACTCTATCTCCCATCTCCCTATTTTGCCTAAAACGTCCCTGTTACCGATTTTCTATAAAAAAAATAAATTGTCAATAGAAAAGTTACGAAAATCGTTATTTGGTTTTTCCTTGGGCAGTGTTACAAAGATCAAATGCAATTAATTACTTATTGATTATTTGCTTCCACTTGTCTCCAAAGCTCATTCACGAAGCCATATCAACATTTCAGTGTTAATTGTCAAATTAACAATGTATAACCCCTATTTGGGGACCTAATCTCGAAGGAGGTAATTATATGAAGTTGAGTTATGTCCCTTAAAAAAGAAAAATCTTTTTAAAACATTGTTTATTTTTCCAAATATTTTGGATTTTTGTCATTTATTATGCAAAAAAATATATAGCCTTTAAAATAATGAAATACTTTTGAAACATTTTACCATTAAAATGTTATTTTTGTATTTTTATTTTATGAAATTCACCTTAGTTATCAAATACACTTTTATGAACAGACATGATATTGTGAAAATTTCAAAGATAAATGATTCCACTGATAATTACGGTATAATTTAATTAAAATTTAGGAAATAACACTAAGTATGAAATTGAAAATATTTTATAAACTTGGTACCAGACACTACTATAATCATAGGTTTCTGAAATTTTGTATGTAGCCTGTAATAATGGTCCTACAAGTTGTAAGCGATTGTCTGTCCTACTCCCTGTTTAACGAAATTAGGCTTTTTGTGTCTTTGACTGATTTTTTTAAAGGAAGTACGAGATTCAGAAATTGAACATTTTCGAGATCCTCGGCTTTTATCCATTTAAATGCATTAACAAATTTTCAACATGTTTTCTTAATATTTGTTCATAACTATTAAGAGAAGGTCATAATAAACACCCTATAACAATTTCATTCAATTCTAATTACAATTCAATTTCTATGTTAAAACAGAAGACAAACCTTCAATGTATTTCCTAAGTAAAATCTAGAGAAGTTTTTTTTCCCGCCATATTTTAAGGTGCTTATATCTTGAAAACGACTCCATGTTTTTGAAAACTTTTTTCATAAAGTCTAGCTATTTTGAGCTATTCTTTCCAAATTTTCTATTAAAAAATTTTTTAATTACAAAAAATATCAGGCTCGTACTCCCTTAACATGTTCCCTATTCCCACTCTTTTCCATAGAGTATATGACAAAATCCCGGAGATGTACACAAATTTAGATGTTAATACTGTTTGATTTATGTTTGATATGTATATAAGAAATTGACATAGAAATACAGTTTTTTTTTCTGTCAGTGTGTGTGTGGGTGAGTCTGTATGTCCGTGTGTCCACCATTGTCACCAAGTTTTCGTAATGTATTTTTTTCATAAAACATCAATTGTAGGATTTTCAAACCTCTACTAATGTTCCCACATGTTGCTTGCCCGATTCACATTTGTCCAACATCTACCTAATGTGTAACGACTGAGTCATGACTATGTCATTTGTTTTCCCGTAGGATAAATTAAATTTCAAATTTATTAACACTATTATCAAAAACTATTAATCATAGGATTCTGAAATTCTGTATGCAGCCTCACTTCGATGAAGTGTACCATAACTTGTTTATGATTTTCAGTCTTGTTGGAAATTTGCTAAAATATGTTCTTGTTTTAGGTTTAGTTTGAAATGTACCTTAAAGTTTGTATTTTACAGGAATGATTCAACCAGAGTACATAGTTGACAGTTTGTCTAGTGCAGACCCAGAAGGTTTTTGGGACCGTTATCTTGTGTCCTGCCCACCAGAAAGACTATGTCGTAGTTTTGAGTTGAAACCACTCCCAGATGATACCTTGTCCTTTTATGCTCTCTTCAGCACAATCAGACAGCAACACTTGGAACCTGTTGTGTATCATCTCTCACAGACTGCTGTTGACATGTTTAATGATTACAGGTAAAATAGCAGTATATTTAAATTGTATATGAGTAGCAAACTAACGTTTTGCAAATTTCACATGAAATATTTTTAAGAATAAACCCAAATAGGATACAAGGATGTATGTATGTCATCTCAATATGACTAATAATTCTGTAAATTAAAGGGTAGGTTGCGTTTGCAAAGGATTTTAAAGGTAAAAGTAAACTACATCAGGTTAAAATATAGGATTGTAGCCACCATGGTAGTTCTCCCCAAAAGAATGATTTTGATTATATAAACGTATTTACATCTTTTACTAGAGTATAGGTCTAGAGGTGCCCTCATCATTTTTTAAATGGTTTCAGTTATGTTGACATATCATATAATGTAAATTGATTAAAGTAATATAATATTATTTTTAGAGACAACTACATCATCCCGATGAAAATCGAGCACGAAGATGATACCAACAGACGTGGTATCCTCTCAAAATCAGAGGGACAGTTACTCCGGCTTTCAGGTATAATCAAGGCTATGGCGAATGGGTTGGTGTTGATGGAAGGAGAAGAAGGGGAAATTGATAATGAAATAAAAGATTCTGAAATGACCATGGCAATCGGCTTGATTAAGTATTTCACAGAACAGAAGTTCCTTCTGTTGCCGCAGGTCGGTGATCTTATGGATAAATGTATGAATACTGACACATCACCGTCAACATCAGATCAAGAAAACATTGATCCAATAGTTTTTACAAATGCCGGGAAGATCCGGAGGATTATGGAATGTGTAGAAGAAGATGTACCTTGCGCCAAAATAGTGGCAAATGCTATGTATCCCAAGGAGAAAAACAGCAATTCTAAGGTATTACCGTCGCAAAATGCCGCAAGATTTATGGAGAAGTTATCATCTTTAGGATTGGGGGAGGTTATCACCAAGACGCATGCTCACACAAAAAAGAATTTTGTGTTATTCAGGAAAAGAAAATTTACTGACATGGATGCCAATGCAAAGGCGATTTGCAAATTTGTTAAGTTGGATATGAGTCGAGATACGATTAGACAAAACCATACTTTGTCAGTGTCGGTGATTCCTGAAACACAAAACCAGGTGGACAACGAAAGTGGTTAAAGGAACAGAGTGTCAATTAAATCTTACAAATAATTTTGAAATTGCTATGGTTATACATTAATATTCAACTCAAATAGATGTGATTTATGTTTGTTTTTTTTTTGTTTTTTTTTTGTTATCGGCGAGTTATTTCTTTGGTATTTATCATGAACAACTTGTTCATTAATTAATGATGTAAAATTGAAGAATAGACAATACCAGTTCATAGCAGCATCCACATTCATGAAACTGTTAATTTGTATCAGATGTTTGAATTCAAGTTCTTTTATTTTCTTATTATAAATATATATAAATGGAAAATAGCTAGATAAAATATCATTTCCAAGATTGTTTTTAAGTTTTAATGTGACGTACAGAGGGGAAAATTTATAATAACTATGTTTTAATTGAAATAGCTCTGATATATTTGTTGAATTTTTATTGCTCTGCTATATAGTGTATGTAATATATTTATATTTTATAAGTAATTATCTTAGTTAATAATTTATTCCCTTATGATGTTGTTTTTTTATATATATAATTTATTGAGGTTTTGTTTAATGTGGTAAATGATTTGGTTTGCATTATTGAAAATGTGAATTTGTATGAATAAATATTCGATTGCCTAAAATTTGAGTTATTTTTGGTTTATCAATTTCTTTTTTTTGATACACCAAGATGAAGATATTAGATCTATTGATTGAGAGGTTCTCAAATATGTTTTTTTTCTCATAATTTTTTGTTTCATCAACTTGTGTATTTTGCAAAATTCCAAATCATTTGTTGTCCCATTATGACAAAATTAATGCTCCACCAAATTTGCGTTTTTCAAGTTCGAAGGTAATAGTGTACTTTTTGGCTTTGTGGGTCTTGTTCGTTTACTGTTTAGTTTACTTCATGTCTACTGGAGTCTAGGAAGGTGTTTATTATGCTGAATTTGTTTACTCTTTATTAGGGGCCGACTCCGAACTACCGTTTAGGTGTGGTGTCTCCTCACAGTTCACTGAAGATTATACGGTTTCTTTGAGGTATTATTGCTCCCCTTTGGGTCGTTGTCTCTTTGATACATTCCCCGTTTTCCTCATTTTTCTTATTAAGAATTGCAAATTTCATTTTATACGGCTGTGTAAATATGTTGTTTTCTTACGTCCAATTATAAATGGAAACCAGTTAGGTACATTCGAATTATACTATTAAAACACATCTGTTCATGTAATTATTAAATAACGAATAACATTTGTTAAACTAAATAATAGTATGTTAAATTCCTTTAGTAACAACCTTATGCAAATAGGTGTATTTGATGGGTATAGTTGAAAAATAAGTAATTATCTAGGTGAACATCATCAACGACTTTTGCAATTAATTCGAATTTTCAAATTTGGCACTAATAACAAACACACATCATGCATCATCATCATCATCTGTTACAATACTAAATAATACAACATGTACAGTATGCATAATTTTACACTAAATACAAGTGATATTATTTCACTACAATTTTGATAATGAATACAAACAAACAATAGTTGACAGTTGGAAGAAGAGCGTACGTGTAAGACAGGTTAGACTTTTGAAAATTATCTCAATGGGAATATCGATGGCACAATTAATGAAACACTTATTTCAGAACATGACAATGGACAAGGATTGATTTCCTCCATAAATAGTATATAAAGTAAATGCTGGTGTATGCTTTAACGATTTATTTCAGCTGCAATAATAAGATGGATTGACTCGATGGATATATTGTGATATTTTAACTCGATTGACATATGTCTTAAATTGAATTAATTGTGGCAATTGATCTTGACTGACTGGATTGAGTCGATTGACGTATGAGTACAATTGAATCAATAGAGTCTATTGTGTCAATTGATCTCGATTGCCTGGATTGACTGATTGACATATGAGTTCAATTGAGTCAATTGTATCAATTGATCTCGAATGACTGGATTGACTCGATTGACCTATGAGTTCAATTGAGTCAATTTTGTCAATTGATCTCGATTGGCTGGATTGACTGGATTGACATATGAGTTCAATTGAATCAATTGAGTCAATTGTGTCAATTGATCTCGATGGACTGGATTGACTGGATTGACATATGAGTTCAATTAAATCAATTGAGTCAATTGTGTCAATTGATCTCGAATGATAAAGTAGTTCAATTGAACCATTGCACCAATTGATTTGGATTGACTTATATGACTCTTTTGACAATTTAATTCAATTGAGTCAATTGAACTCATATGTCAATCGAGTCAATTCAGTCAAAACAGCAATTCTGCACCATTATGCTTCCTACCCCAGACATAGGTTGAATATCTTAGTAATAATTTGGTTCCCCAGTTTGGTAGTTTTGGTTATACTGTTCTATGCTCTTCATATTCATACAGTGTTTGGCATTTTCAATATTTTTGGTAGAGCGCCTCTGATGAGTCTTGAATAGACGAAACGCGCGTCAGGCGTAGCAAAATTTATTGTCTGGAACTTTGTTGTCATTTGTATTTCGAACACACGTGAAGATTAGCACTGCTGGTGGAGTTAAATTCCCCGAGGTTAGCCCGCTCCGGCACCAACACTTTTGAGTTGGAGAATACATCAAAGCTTTAAATTATCCGTCTAAATTTCAAAATTGTCTAAACCCTAAGGTTCTTCCTACCCCTGACATAGGTTGAATATCTTAGTAATAATTTGGTTCCCCAGTTTCGTAGTTTTGGTTATACTGTTCTATGCTCTTCATATTCATACAGTGTTTGGCATTTTCAATATTTTTGGTAGAGCGCCTCTGATGAGTCTTGAATAGACGAAACGCGCGTCAGGCGTAGCAAAATTTATTGTCTTGAACTTTGTTGTCATTTGTATTTCGAACACACGTGAAGGTTAGCACTGCTGGTGGAGTTTAAATTCCCCGAGGTTAGCCCGCTCCGGCACCAACACTTTTGAGTTGGAGAATACATCAAAGCTTTAAATTATCCGTCTAAATTTCAAAATTGTCTAAACCCTAAGGTTCTTCCTACCCCAGACATAGGTTAAATATCTTAGTAATAATTTGGTTCCCCAGTTTGGTAGTTTTGGTTATACTGTTCTATGCTCTTCATGTTCATACAGTGTTTGGCATTTTCAATATTTTTGGTAGAGCGCCTCTGATGAGTCTTGAATAGACGAAACGCGCGTCAGGCGTAGCAAAATTTATTGTCTGGAACTTTGTTGTCATTTGTATTTACAACTTTCAAATGTGGTTAACTTAAATTCTGTTTTGGAAGGCTTTTTATCAATTCTAAACTTTACAAATTTTAAAAAATTGAATTTAGGATCACTTTCAAACGAAGTTGAAGGTGAGATGTTTTAAAACAGTTTTTTTCTAGAACCTTCAGTAAAATGTAATTTGTTTTATAAAATTCAGACAAAAAACCCGATTGTTTTTTGTTTGTTTGTTTCATTCTAAAGGGTTATAATTCCTCAAAAGGACATCTGTTTGTTTATCAAAGGGTTCTATGTTGTCTTTGAATTTGGATTTGAATTAACCAATAGGAACGCCATGGTTCTCTATAGCAAGCAGGAAGTACTTTGTTTTCCGGAACACCTGGTTTGTGTCTCTTTATGTTGTATTATTATCCATGCTGTTCTCGTTCTTGTTTACCTTTCGGTATTTTGACCTTCAAATGATACCTCTTTAAATCCTTCGCTCACTCAAACTTCATGTTCCCTGTGTGCCACGACCGAAATATGAATAAATTAGCGCCTTATGTAAAACACAAAAAACCTCTGAAGCGCTTTACAAGTAAATAAAAATACACAAACTATTAACATTTAATCGGTTTTGTGTGGAGACACCTCACTAAAACCTTTCGGATTGAAATTGATTTTTTTATTATTTGATGCATCTTATCAAGTTGTCAGTAACAACAAATGTTTTCAGGAGCGTTCCTCTGTTTCTCTCTGTTTTGGGCCTATGGAATAAAAACTGTAGCAGATAGAGAGAATCTGTTGCTTGCTTAAATGTTCAGCTCATTTAGCTCTTCAAAAATCTCCATAGGATCATAACCCCTTATAGGGGTTATGTCCCGTAAAATACCGTTTTTCATGTTTGGGGCCTACAAAATGAAACTATAGTAGATAAAAAAAAGCTGCTGTTGCTTTTCTCTTTCTACTATAGTTTCATTTTGTTGATTTTCTCTATCTATTATAGTTCATTTCGTAGGCCCCAAACATGAAAAAAGTTATTTCATGTTTTGGGCCTACAGAATGAAAACTATAGTAGATAGAGAAAAGCGTTTGCTTGTCAGCTCATTTAGCTCTACAAAAGTCTTTATAGGTTTGACATCAAGACCAGCTGAGCGATTCAGGCTCCTGGGAGCCTCTTGTTTCTCTTGTTGTTGATATGTCTAAAAATATCTCTTGTTGAATTGAACATTTATCGATTTAATTTTTACTTTGTGTTATTTTATGCATTTTAAAAGAGTATCAATAGGGTTGTATAAGAAGTCCAAAAATCTAAATTATCCCCAGCAAATTTTAATTGTGTGTGTCCAAAACCATGTCAAAGCTTATGTTTATAGTCTTTGCCTTTATGTAAGTTGTTCCAATGTCCATTACTTTGACAATATTAGAATTGACTTCATATAGAATGCGTTATATTTTTTATCTTGGGCCAAAAGCTAAACGGCACACCGTGACGACTAGTCACATTGACGGCTGATAGATGTTATGCTTACCTTGACAATGTTAGAATTAACTTCGAAAAGTATGCGTTATATTTTCCATCCTGGGTCAAAAGCTAAACGGCACGCCGTGACGACTTGTCACATTGACGGCTGATGGATGTTAACCTTGTGAATTCTTAAATTACCGTTGAAAAGTATAATTCGGTGATCATGTTGCTTTAAGGTTACAAATTTCACATTATCATCTATTATGGTGATAGGATGTTTTAAAGTCAAAACTCAGGAAAAGTGAACATCAAAGTTATGAAAAATAAGAATTAAAGCAAATTTATTTTCTTACTGTAACAGTAAAAACGAATAATGAGACATTCGTAGCCATGTTAAGTAAATTTATACTAAATACTATTTTCTAAATCGAACTAAATTGCTTTTAACCGGAGTGTGACAAAAGTTTAATTGTGCTAGATCAGTTGTCAAAAAGTAACGTTCGTTTTAAATTACTACAACGAAGTGTCTCGAACTCGATCATGTTTACACATACATGTTTGTCCATTTTTAAGCAATCAAATGTAAATACAGTCTCAATTTTTACAAGACCTCTATGAAGAGGACTATATATTTTATAAAATGATATCTAAATAACGTTTACATTACTTTTAAAACACGGTTACTAAAATTTCTATCATGTTCCAATGTGAGTTAACGTTCCTGTTTGTAACTTGTTTACAAAAGACTACATGGAAAAGAAAAAACCCGCAATTCATTTAAAATACAAATGACAACAAAGTTCCAGACAATAAATTTTGCTACGCCTGACGCGCGTTTCGTCTATTCAAGACTAATCAGAGGCGCTCTACCAAAAATATTGAAAATGCCAAACACTGTATGAATATGAAAAGCATAGAACAGTATAACCAATAATACCAAATTACAAATGAAGCTAAACAAAACAATGAAATAAAAAGCTTAATTAGTGTCTTGGCCATTCAGGATTTAATACTAATACTACACAATTTGGTGAATAAAATAAAGTAAATTTGAGGTTTCACTTCAAAAATTGTGTCCCGTAGACCTATAGTAGTTAATATTATACGTGTTTGGGTAATTTTTCTCATAAAATAGTTTATATTAAATAATTAGGTATAAAATCGCTGCTATTGGTGCCCATGCACACGCTGTCCAAAACGACGTACTTGTAGAATCATAAAGACAGAGGCTGTTCAAAACAATATCACAACATATCAGGAAAACCATGAATCGACGCATAACATCATCTGTTCCTTTACAGATCGGAAAAGACAGCAGATCAGTGAGAATTTCGACGACCCTATATTGTTGTATCATATCATTTATATCCATAGCTGCTGCATTAATCAGTGTAAATATATGTAATATAATAAAATATATTTTATCAACACATGTAAGAAAGATTAACAATACTGGTCCTAAACATTTCTGTTCCTTATGTAAAATTTCATGATCTTGTAAAGCAATATATGTATGAAAACTCCATGATTGTAAGTATAAGTCCACTATGAAGCCGAATGGTTAGATCAATTTGATCACTGTTATCCTTTCTGCATGTTCCATCGTATGATTTACCCGTGCAGCTTGATTCACATTTCATACCCCGTACAATCATGCAAATTATGTTCGTTATTATTGCCATTATTATTTAATGATTTTTATATAATTTGCATTTTCCAAAAGATTTAGAGAATTTACAAGTAGATGATTGACAGATCTAAAAAACATATCCCACCATATGGGACCGTACCTGAACTACATACCAATTACCAAATATCTACGATTAATAGTTGCTGAGAAATCTGTGACAAAAATTTTGATCACTGAAGGAATTTTAGGCGGAACCGATGCTCGCTATAATAGGTCATTTATCTAATAAAAATGGTAATAGTTTATGAAGACGGACGGTTTAAAAAGTTTGATTTATAATGCTTTTATTTTTCTGATTCGAACCAAAAGAATAATATGAATATTCGTTCTTTTACTTTTAAAACTGCACTTAAAAACAACTAAACGAGCATTACTTTGATGTCGAGATTAAAATACCTTTTTTTGTTAATAACAACAGATGCATGTAGGTCAATATCATTCATCATTATACTGCTTAATATGTTTGTACATGTATACGGTAACTAGACTTCTTTGTTAAGAATCACACAACATGTACACATATAAGCTATTTACATGTAAGTTATACGTTCCTATTCATACCTGCCCTTATTTTGCATGAGTATGTCTATAGGGTTCTTAAACGATATTGGCTTTTTAACAAATGTAAAAAAATATTTCGAAGACGTTTTTGATTCATTCTTTAATGAGCATTTAAGCAAGCAACAGCTTTTCTCCATCTGCAATAGTTTTCATTCTATAATGCAAGCAAACACAAACATTGTTTGACATTGTCATGGCCATAACCCCTTTTAGGCTCATCTGACAACGTTGATCCAGTGTAGATCCAGTGAAGATTTTTGTACAGCTGAAAGAGTTGAAAGTTAAAGCAAGCGACAGCTTTTTCACTTCAATGGTTTTCATTCTTTAGTGCTACAACATGAAAATTGTCATTTTATACCTTTAAAGGACCAAAACTGCTAATAGAGTTTATCTGCCGACTTCGAAAAAATGGCACTTGTTCAGCTTAGCAAGCAACACCCTGCACAAACAAATAAAAACACGTTGTTTTCGACCAGGTTTATTAGCCAATTTCTCTGAGGATTGTTTGTTCCCAGTATGTCATCAATTATTCGATTTTAAGTTTCTGTCAATAGAAAATAATGATATGTGGAACTATTGTTCGCAAAATAGCTCACGTAACAAGCGGTAATGTAGAAAAAAACCAATGAGAAACCGTTAGCAGCCTTCAACTAAAATAAGGCCAGTAAGCGCTACCTACCTTTCTTCAAGAGGTCCATGGACTAAATAAAATGCACATGCATGTAACTCATGCCAAGTTGTTTCAGTGGTAACAGAGAAGAAAGTGTTTTGATATTTTTAACGGAAGTAGCCAGGTGGACTTACAACAGTATTACTGCACGATGTACGACTTTTGAAGCAACTATACTTCGCGATGTAGATATAATATTTTTTCTCCAAAGTCATGAAGGCAAGTAATAATTTCTATGTTAATGTTAACTATACCAAACTTAAGACTTCACCGTGCTATTCATCGCTATATTGTTAATTCATTAAATTGATAAGGCAGCATTTAGTAGAAACAAAAAGTCTTTAACAGGTTTAGAGAATTTGGTGTGTGAAAGCGTGAGAGAATGTATGTAACACCTCTTCCTTGTATATATTTCCTTCATCATTCTTTAAAAAAACTGAACAGATGAATGTAACTCAAGTAAGCTTTTTGTAATTATCATTTGAATATCTAATGTTATTACCCTGCCTATCCTGGTCAGGTGACAATATTTGTTAAAAGCCTGACTAATAAAACAAGATGATAAGACTTCGCGTCATTAGTAACAAGTACAATATATCATTTGTTTTTTTTAACAAAAACAGGTTGTAACAAAATACTAGAAAAACATATAATGAGGTTTAAAGGTGGAAAAACATTAAAAAGAGTGAAGCAGGCAGTTAAGTTTAACAGCTTTGAGGTATACCGTCATGAACGAAAAATAAAAATTAGTTGAATAAGCATAAAAATGTTTCCAAGGCATATAGAAAGGACGTTTCCTGCCAATGATGGAATTGTTTGCTCCATGCTGTTCGTATTGAATTTAACCTTCTTCTTCTAAAATAAAGATCAGCTACAACAAAAGCACTTTACAAAAATTTAGCCGAGATTTTCCTGCTACGGTGTCAATTTGTGTATTGGAGAACCAATAAAAGCTATGAAATAGATCATGAAATTTTGAATTTGTCGTAACTTCAAGTTCGTCCTACCACAGGCATGGCAGAATCCTTATTTGGGATCCTGATTGCTTTTTTTTATATAGCTCTTAGACTATCACTTTTATATTAATGTATTCTTTGAGGATTCCATAAGAGTCTAATTAGGCAACATGCATTTTCAGGACTGTTGCATATCTTATTTATGACCTTTTTAACGAGGCGACTAAGATTTATTTGTGCTCAGCGGGAGATCAAAGAATTTTGTTCTTGTATTTTTATTTATTCATAAAAACACTGTGCGTACAATGCCTGTTTTGATTTTTTTTTTCAATCTTAGCTGAAATAAATGTTGATGTTTTTTTATAATATGTTGACCTTCAAGAGCGTAAGACTATTTTAAACGGTTTTAAACGGTTGCTCATCATCACCGGGTATAAATGTTACCGCGGGAGAGTCGATATTTGACCTATGTCGGAGCACACTAGGTATGTAAACGATAAAATCATCTATTTTCATTGTAGCAACATTCCGTCCTCTCCAGCATATGGAATTTACGAATCACAATTGATTCGTTATTCCAGAGCATGTGGGGAGTACAACGACTTCCTTGATAGAGCTACACGGCTGACTTGCAAATTGTTAACACAGAGGTACGTTGCTCCCAGGTTGTTGTCATCACTCAAGAAATTTTACGGACGACACCATGTGCTTGTATACAAATACTGGATTTCTATCTCTCAGATGAGCACTGATGTTGGTTTGACATAGAGTTTTGTATTGTCATCCTTTCCGGATTTGACCAATACTTAATCGATCTTTGGCAACGTGACGGGTGTGCTTTAGCAGGCAGGAACTGCTTTCTCTAGAGCACCACCTGAGTTCACACTTTTTTCGACTGGAGTTCGCGTTGTTGATTGATATTCAGTTATTTTTATGTTTCAATGTTTTACATGTTGTCTGTTTTTGTCCCGTTCTTGTTCGTGTTTACTGGTTTTGTCTCTGCCCTTTCGGACCTTTGACATTCGGATACCCCAATTGGTACCCCTGCTTCTTTGGCAGAGCGTAATAAATGAGTCGTCAGTAGTTGAAACGCACCCCAGGGTAACAAAATTTATCTCTGTTAGCATTGCAGTAATTTTGATTACATAAATTCGGAATAAATGGAGTTTATTAAACCTCATCCACATTTACCCCATTAAGGTGTAACATATGACCTTAGAAAGTTCTTATATATTCCGGTTAATCTATGTCTATGAACAACACGAAGTTGGTTTCATTTTCACGTTCTCTTATCTTGTCAGTTGACAGGTTAGATTTTATCAACAATTGCCTGCATAGTCATGAAGTTTGTTTTATGTAAGTATAGAAACGCAAAGAGACAAACAAAAATACCGATTGGAGGAGGATCCATGAATCTCAAATGTCTTAGAAACACAGGAAAAGAAAGACATATCGATGATATTGAAATATTCTATGGTCCTTACTTGGTGCAGATGTTTCATAAAAAAAAATTATAACACTATGTCGCCAAACCACCCTCTTCTACATGTTAAAGATATATTATTCACAATATGATTGTAGAACTAAATGCACTCTATGATCTGAAATACATGTAACATAATTGAAATGTTTCAATAGAGCGATTTACACATCAGTCATGTCTGCACGAATGGCAACATTCATAAATAAAAATAATAATGTGTACATATTTTCTTCAAATACATTTTTAGTTTGTTTTGTGTCAGGTTTGGGAGTCAAAATATAGTGTGCCCAAAAATTACTATTTTTAAATGATTGACATTAATTATTAAAAACATACAGTGCATTGACTAGTTTTTGTCTTTTTTCATTTGAAGGTTTGTTAACTTTATTGGTTCTTTCTAAAATACAATGCAAAGGTAGGTATGAATTCGATATTAATGAATTGAACGCTCTGTACATATCGCTTGTAATAGTTGGCACATAACTTATAAGTAGCAAATACGAGTACATGTACCAATAGGCATTAAAATGACGTAAGTCAAAAAGGCCATGAAAAACACAAATAGGTCACAAAAAAGAAGATATCAAGTATATTTTTATCACTTAAGGTTTGGTCGTTTAAACTACATATACAATCTTAAGACTTGTATTTTTTTATATTTTAGTTTATTTTCTTATAACTTGATTGGCTTTAACAGTCCTGTGATGAAAAAAAAAATAATTCGAATGTTTAATTTTGTAAACATATCAGGCAAACAATTCTAGATGTGCCCTTGTATGTTAACATTTTGAGGAAAGAAAACTATTTCAACAGTCTTGAAAATGAATGATGTGACGTCATGCCTTAAATAATATACCAAACATAATACATTTGTAATAAAACTATTGTGTCTCTTATTAGATGGAAACATTCCAAATGGTAAGTCTTCGGGGTTGTTGTTTTTCCCTGGAAAATCCTTCGTGAAGACAACATATCCCCTCGGGTTTTAAATTTGGAATGTTCCTCTAAAATTGCGGGTACAATTGTATATTATTTGTCTTTGTAAACGCAACCCTTACTGATACTCTAGTTATTTTCAAGATAAAAAAGCTATTAGCCCTGACGCAAAAATTAAAAACAATTTAATAAACGATGCTTTACGCGCTTTTTATTGCAACCAGGAGCTAACATGCTATGAATGGTATTCAATAAAGGTAATAACAAAACTACCGAACTTGAATGATCAATCTCATAGTCCAAAGAAAATGACAAAAACGAATGATATACAAAAGATATTTCTAAATATGTTAAACATATGCCTGTCATATGTTTAACATATGTTTTTTCAGCATTTGCTTACAATAAGCCTGTTGGCTTTATGATAAACCTAAATGTATGTTAAACACATGGCAAATGTATGTTTAATATATTGAAATAAATTTCTTTAAATATTTAAAAATGATTTCAAAGAATCAAAGAGGCACCAATGGGGCATTCGAGTGTCAAAAGTACGAAAGGGCAACGACAAAACCAGTAAACACGAACAAGAACAGCACGAAGAAACACAAAACACAAAATCAACCGAACGGGAATTAACGCAAACACAAGTCGAAACGATAGTGAATTCAGGTGCTCCAGAAAAGGTTCCTGCCTGCTATAGCACAACCGTCGTGCTGCATATTTCAAATTCAGAGTGTAAAGTCATATATTCGCAAACATCGAACTTAATATAGATTAACACAATCATAAAGCTTGTTTCTCAGTCGTGCATGACTAATGATTAATTAGTAAACATAAAATCGCAGACTGCCTTAAAATGGGTTTTAGGTCTTTAATGAAGAGGGAAACACAAATTAGAGAATCAAGAGGCATCTAGTTTGTTATATTTGGCTTTTGTTTTTGCTTTATCAAATCTAATATTCTACCGGTTTTCCAAGTTTTCAACTCCTAGCGGGTCTGATGAAGGTTAATCCAGAAAAGCGCTTCACACGCAGTGAAATTTTGCTATTGTATATTTATCCAAATCATTTCAATATGTGGATCGTGTCTTTCTGGTACATATTCCATATTCATTCGTTTTTAATATAAACATACTTGATTTAGTACTGGAAACGATGAACATGTGGCATAGAATATGGATTGACCAAAACCTTCACTCGTAGTCGAAAGAACCAAGTTCCAAATACTGGATTGGATAGTAGATGTAAGTATACTTCAATTTGACGTTTCCTTCAACGATTTATTTGGTTGGTTTAACCTCATTTCGTCGTGTTGCGTCTCAAAAAGCATGTGCAGGTTTTTCTGTAGCCTTTTGTCATTTCTGAAAAGATGTCCATCGAGCTTACACGTATGAAAGTGGACATTTTTGTATACGATTTTTTTTAGATGCACACTTATTACATATACTGAAAGCAAAATACACGTAAAACACTAACCTTAACTTGACACTTTTAATGGTTGGAGAGATGAACGCATGTTAAGAACTCAATGTGCCATTTTTGAATTGGTTAACTTTTCCGTTATGGATACCAACCAGTCACTGAGTAAATTCGTTATTAAAACGCGTCGAAAAGATGAAAAGCCATATCCACCAAGGACCCTGTATCTATTGTGTGTTGGACTGGATGTCTCAGACAAGTGGTGTTCATCTTAACTTTTAAGTGGCCGTCTCTGTAAGAATCATGCAAAACGCAAAAATAGTGGCAGATGCATATTTATGAAAACTGGTTCTTCTTATTGGAATTTGATCTTTATGATGAGAAATGAATGTACATTAAATTTTAGCCCAATCGGTTCATTAGTTCTCGTTTTATACACAATACAAATTTGGTTACATTGTGTATGAAAATAAGTACGGGAAAAAGTCCCGCCAATTTTTTTTCTTAACAAACCAACCAAAAATATCACTTTAAGTATCCGACTGATATTTTTGTTGAAATTCAACTAGAATGGCCTACTTTTTCAGAAAATATCAACAATTTTTACAGACCCTTCCGAACTTTTGAGTAAAGAGGCCAAGAAAATTGGTTGGGTTGTGTATGAAAAAAGTTCGGGAAATTTTCCCGCCAAAATTTTTAATGTCAATTTGCAGATAGTCTAATGGACCAATTTCACTTAAGTTGATATTTTTCGCTAAAGTGGTCCAAGATGAATAACTAGCCAAAAAATTGTTAAAACCTAAGATAATAAGTAAATCACCTTTTGCATGATTTTTACTGAGACAGGCTCTTAAAAGTTTAGAGGCATTCAAGGTTTTATGACTTCAGACGCTCTTTTAATGCAAGAATGACCGAGATAACAACTAAAGGAAAAGATCGGTGAGGAAAGTTCATCACTTTTACTGGGAAAGCAAGTAAAACATACAAAGATAACATATATTATCCAGTATTTCATGTAACTACTTTCATGTTATAACATACTTTTGATCAGGTCAAACAAAAACACACAATAACATATATTTCGGGTAGATAAAAAATTACCACCTTATTTTATTTATTACATAAGATTTCTTTGGCTATGCTATATCAAAACGTTATAAAAACAACAAAAACGAAAACTAACATTGCAAATAATGACGTGCTGAAGGATATATCTAACTTGCTGAAACCAAAATCGTTTCAGCCGGTGGTTTGGACAATCTTCGATTAGTATGGAAAATGTTCCTTGTAGTAAAAATAGTATGTTTTGTAGGTGTGTGTTCAATATCGGACTCCATTAATAAGGGATTCGGCCGAACCAATTATTTAACTCGGATTAAACATTTTCGATTCCGCTTAAACTTTAAGAATTTTTCTGTATAAATAATAAATATAATAAATGCGAAATGAGGCCAGTGATTTCACAATTATTTATTACTAATGAAAAAAATGCAATAAATAAGTTCTTCAGTATTTTCTGTTTCTATATGTGTATATCAGTGGCTTTGTATGTATATACCTCACTATTTGAAAGGAAAAATGCCACAACTATGGTACATTACGACAACGTTGTTGATCGTATTTTCTTAGCTCGGAATGGGGAAACAGTTCAGCTTGTTGCATTTTATTGTACAAGATTGGTTTCTCCCTTTCTGTTTCTTGCTTCATATTTAGTTTCGTAATGGCGATGATCTCGAAAGTTCTATTAGCACATTAATCTAGACGAGTCTATTAAAGGGGGGGACAGGAAATCTGTTTTTTTCTTAAAAAGTCATTAACAAATCAAGACCGCAATGTGTTCTTTAATTTACGTTATGAGTTTATCTTTTACAAGCAAATATTTATCGACCGAAGTCCGAAGTTTTGCTATTAAAACTGTGTAATACTTGCATACATCTTTTATATTGTTTTTTTAGATTTATTGTCCATTACATCAATAATCAATAAGCAGATTGTATAAAAGGCAGAACAAAATGCATTTATTTATTTATTTGATCAAATTGATAATTATTGAATTGAAAGTAACTTTTGCAAAAATTGATTCGTACATAGTTACTCAAATATATTATCCTGTATAGATACTGTATTTTGCTCTGGTCCATATATGTGTCGGCATGGCATTCCAGAACACGATCATGAAGGCAATACATATTCGTGTAAATGTGACCCCGGTTATGATGGAGAATGTTGCGAGACAGGTATCTATCATACATTTTAGTAATATGAAATTTTACAAATACATGTACTTGATACAATGTATATATGCTAGATGCAATAAATAAAATTATTTATTCAGCTTAACTCATAGGGAATAAGATATTGAAGAGAAAATAGTGATAAGTGATCAACTGAATTCGGATTTTTTTTAATGCCTAGGATTGAGGTCTAATTCCTGGTTTGTCCATAAAAATATGTCTATTGCCTAACCAGAATATAAACAGAATATAAAATTGCACCGGCTACTTAAAGAAATAGTTGTATTCATACAGATAGGTGCACACCTAACCTGTACGGAAGTTAACATAAAGTTAACTAAAAAAGTTTGTGACTGCTTTCCACGTCTGCTCATGTCTGCTATAGCACACATTAAAGTTTACTTGCATTAACTCATGACTGGTCAAAGCAGACTTGTGACAGCTTTTTAAGACTGGTCATAGCCAGTCACAAAGACATGACTGCTTTAACCAGACCAGTCATTGCAACAAGTCTGCTCTAACCAGACATGTTTAATTATTCAAGGGTTTAATTTGATATAAAAAAACTGTCTTTAACAAAAAAATATGAGCTTCAAGAACAGTTAAGGCAAAGGACATTAAATTTGTCCTTATACATTCAGTTTTTTAAGCAGACATTTCACGAAGTTAACTTGACCAGACCTGTCATAATTACGTGACTGCTTTTAAAAGCAGACGTGAAACTATGACTGCTTTTTAAGTTAACTTGGAACCAGTCGTGCGTCTGCTCAAAGCAGTCGCATGACCAGGCACAAGTGAACTTGAAGTTAACTTAATGTCTGCTTCTCAAGTTAACTTACCGTACAGGTTATGTGTGCACCCATCTATATCTCAAATATTGAAAACACACACAGAAAAAGTTTGAGATGTACCCTAAATTTTTATGTCATACTTTGTTTAATATGAGTCTTGATTTTTGTTTGTTTGTTTGATGGATAGTGTTAGCCTGAATTTTTTTTTAATTGAATGAAATGATTTGGCATCATCTTATTGCGTATGATTTAACCTTAATGCCTAATTGCACCTATTGCTTACATGTACTACATATATATATTGATTTAGTTGTGTTAACAAGGTTTTCGCGTACCTTAAAACAGTACTTAAGGACAAACAACTGGGATTAAAGAAATTTGTGTCATTTACAATTCTTTAAAAACTGCTAAAATATGTTATTAACACAGATACACTTAATTGCCAAGTCTGAAAAAAAAATCAAACAAGGGTGTTTTTTTTGGGGGAAAAATACATTATCAATATATATAATTGCAATTTAAAATTTCCTATATGATCATAACTTAATGTTTAGATGATATTACAAGGTATTTTTTTCAGAGTTTGATGAATGTCACCATGACCCGTGCAAACATGGTGGAACATGTCAAGATCACGTAAACGCCTATACATGCACATGTACGACTGGTTTTACAGGACACAGTTGTGAAAATGGTAAAATAGCTAGAAGTATTTTGCATTGAAGTGAAACCATATTTTGTACATTGACGGTAAATTTCTATATTTAGAACATCCCTCCAACATTCAAAAATACAGTTCAGATCAATTATCTTATCACTACTATCAAGCCACTGCTGACAACTCTATAACTGCTGGACACACTAAAAGTTACAGTCCCTTTCACTTCAGGGGTAGAACTGTCAAAAATTGTTCGAAGCAATGCCATTCAAAAACATTCAAATCAATCCAGCCCTCCCTTACGCGGAAAAAGTGAAGGGAAAAAACAAGCATTAGTCGATGAAGAGATGTGGAATAAGCGTACGCGACATTACCAACTTAAAAAAACCGGCAATTTAAAAAAATCATAATGAAAACAGCATGTGGTCTTCAACATTGCTTCAGTTAATAATAACTGGCCAACAACATAGTAACATACTAAAGTTTCGCACGAAACGTTGAATTTATAAACCAAAAATGTTATGATTACAGATATTGATGATTGTGCCAGTAACCCGTGCCCAGTAAACAGAGTATGTCATGATCATTGGAATAACTACACTTGTTTATGTCCGGCTGGTTATACAGGGCACAATTGTGACATTGGTAAATACCGTATAACGGGTAATTTTGGCGGATGAATTTTGCGGATGAAAATGTTGGTGTTTTTCTATTATTTTTGCAGGTTTTATATTGATGCTTTATATTTTGGTGTTTTTCTAATTTTTTTTCATTTAAATTAGACTTGATTAAACATATGGCGATTTTTATTTTGGCAACTTTTTCTTGCATGCCAACATAGCCAAAGTTACCATCACGCCAAAATAACCCGATATATACGATATTTATAAGAAAAGCGCATTTTACGATAAACAAACACGGGATGCATTTTGCTGTCACTTATATTTCAAAACATTCTCTATGTGTATTGATTGCGCGAAGCATAGCTAGAAAAAAAGAGATGTAGAGTAAGTCTATAATACAAGCGCTTATTTGAAAAAAAAAAAAACACAATGAAAACCTTGAGATTTCACTAATTTGATACCCAACGTTCCACCAATTAATTATTCCAGAAAGCATAAACATTAACACACAATAAAAATCAAATTGATTACGTTAAATTCCACTACACAGAACCTTAGACAAACGACAACAAGAACAACAAACGGCAGAGGTTCTTTCTACAAAACATTATCTGTTACTGAAAGCTAGCCGAAATCATCAATCGACTGATGTGAAAAACATATTGATTTTAACTCCGACATAATACATTAAAGATTTGGTTGTTTATCATCACACACAACCGAATTACTTGGTCGTTATAATGCTTAAAAATGACAATATGTTTAAAATCTTATTAAAGTTTTAAAATAAATATCAAATAATAAAAAAACACTATATTCTAAGATTTACTAAAAATATTCTATTGATAACTTTTGCGTAATAGATTTCAAAGACAGTTTTTTTTTCATTTCAGATGTTTTTTTTAAACTTGTGTGCTTTATAAACAACATTATCATAAAATTCAGGATGTGAAATTCCTTCCATTACCAGAAATCGACATGTACAGTTGTGGAAGAAATCCGAATTTATTTAGTAATACTTACTTGTGGTATCGATAACCATGATTGGATAATTTTTCAGTAATTAAACAGTTTTATTTTTTGAAACGAGACACAGCACTGCAGATCCGAGCATATCTTACAAACTGTGAAATGTAAACCCTATAAGATGAAACAATTTGTCGCGATACTTCAAAATACAATAAGATTTTTCCTGATGAAAGAAAAGCACATTTAGTATAGATAAAGCTAGCGTCTTAAACAAAATTATAATATGTTTATCGTTAATTTTTATGTATAAATGGTTTGGAAACAAAACGTTTGATTATAGTCAAAACCGATGCTGTATTACCATAAATATATAAACATAGAAATAAAATGACAGGTTCTTTTTGGGGTATTTTTCTTATTATACACAGTAAAAATAATATTTATCTATTAACATACATTGACGAGTGTGCAAGTAATCCTTGTCAACATTGGAGCCACTGCAATAATCTTGTAAACTCCTATAACTGTTCTTGTGTAACGGGTTATACAGGACACAATTGTGAAAACGGTAAACAAAATTAAAGCTTAGATTTATTTTATGTCAGTGACTAGTCACAAGTGAAAGAAAATCAGCATTTAAACTTATTAAGGTAGCTCGGTTACTAACATGGAGCATCTATTCCAGTCATATTTCAAATTTTGAGCTTATATTCTCAACAAACAATTAGTAAAACAAGATAACCTGTCGTAATCCGAATACCACTCCTTAACTGTAAAGTTTGATAATTATCTTATTAAATCATTTTCCTGTCCTTTGCAGGGATGAGAATCAAAATGACGATTTTTTTTATCATCTCTTGATTTAGCCAGCCAGAGATTGTTTCCTATATGATGAGAGTAATGCTCGTTGTTAAATTTACTTTTGTAGAGTAAAATAGGAGTAAGACGAATAGAAGTTGCTATAAACGTCTCACTCGCAAACTGGAGAATTTTTAAAGCATCAAGCTTGTTTTCAAAATCTGAAGAAATATATTGTTTAAACTAATAAATCTTATGTATTATATTTTTGGTCTTGGGCCAATGCAAGACAGTGAGCAGTGGTCATGTTGAAGACAACAGTCTGTTTTCCTTTGTGATCTTTTTAAATTGTCATTTCTTTAATGTTTGCTGTGTCCCCTACACTTATTCAACATCTCTTTATCGTTTATGGTGTCTACTTTAGAAATAGATGAATGTTCCAGTGACCCCTGCCAAAATGGAGGATCTTGTATTGACCAAAATCTTGCCTACACCTGTCTTTGCCTGGACGGTGATACTGGGAAAAATTGTGAAATAGGTTAGTCAAGTTTCGTAATAAAACAATATGAGTGTAACAGTATACGATGATAAATTTTATTACGTAGCTAAATCTACTAATTTTGATGTGTGGTATGTATGACACAATGTAAGAAGTATAATATTAAATGTACTAGTAAATAAGACTATCAAACTGGTCAATTTATGTAGCCGTCGTCGACCAGGAGCCTTAATGTATGATGATGATGATGATGATGATAAAGATGATGATGATGATGATGATGATGATGATGATGATGATAAAGATGCTGCTGCTGCTGCTGATGATGATGATGATGATGATCATGATGATGATGATGATGATGATGATGATGATAAAGATGATGATGATGATGATGATGATAAAGATGCTGCTGATGATGATGATAAAGATGATGATGATGACAACAAGATACGAATGAAACACATTTGTTGCATTTTAGCTTATTTGATTGAATGTGTAGTTCAATAATGAAAAAAAACGAAACATGCTTGTTTGTTTTTTTACTTATTTAACATGTTTAACAGAAAATAAATACAACACAGCCTTATGAATTGAGTTTCACCTGACATTGTCTTGAATGTTATTATACAACCGCTTCGAAGAAAGGGGTATACTGATTTAACTCTGTTCGTCCTTTTTCCATCCGCAACATAACTTCCGTTACAGTTTTCTCAGCAACTTGAAATCACAGTAACTCAAAATTTCGTACATGCTTGAAGGATGCATGTAGAATTTCGAATCGGGGTTTTTACGTGAATTTAATTATGAAATACTCAAATGGGTCAACTTTCATTGAATTCTAGGCATTGCTATCTCAGTTCAAATGTTTTCCTTTTTTAAGCGTCTAAGGTCAAAGAAAATCCGATAGTGATTTTAAGCAACGCCATAACAATAAAGGAAATGACTCCTGAAATACATATCCCATGTCACGTGGAGGGTATGCCACCTCCTGCAGTGAAGTGGCAAGCTATAAGCGTAAGAATTAATCATAAAAAATTTATCATAAATGATTTTTATCGTCTCCAATCTGGGATCTTTTTATTTTTAGACCAACCAAAGCACGTATATTCTTTTTCTTTTAATTATGTTGCTTGTTCATTAAATTCTAAGAATGGTTTCTTACAAGACGGAAATAAAAAAAAACTTGAAAAATATATCAATGTAGCTATATCTCAAATTACAAATCATTGTCTAAAGCCGATGGTATTTCATTAAAAAAAAACGATTCGTTATTTCATTTTAACAATGTACGAACTAAAGCAAAACAAGCACCAACACAAGCTTACCCGTCAAAAAATGAGGAAAACCAAATAAATAGGAGGCATAGAGTAGTGACAATCTTCTGAATCTATTTCATTTTCTTATTATGATGTCTCAAAAAAACATTTTCGATTATGAAATAACAGCACAATAAAAACTTTGGAATTTTGTACTTGTCAGAAATGGCTGAATGTAAAAGCAAAATAAAACATAACTTAAAAGTCAACAACAAAGCTAATACTATGGTCGTATATCATTGATGAAGTATTTATTGTGAGTCATTTACAGATCTTTTATATTCTGTTATGCAACTAATCTAAACTTTATGAAAAAAAAAATTAAGTATCATGAAATTCAAAAACACTTAAATCTTTGATGTCCTGTTAACAAATGCAACTTGTATATCAAAATACAATGGTTTCCTTGTAGGGACTGTTTGGTAGGAATGTTCACCAAATTGGAAATTTCCTTGTTTTACAAAACGTTACAAAGCAAAATGCTGGATTTTACGTTTGTATCGCAACAAACAGGGTTGGAATGTCATCAAAAGTTATCAACATTCAAGTTCAAGGTATTCCATTAACAAACCATGTATGTTTCAAGACTATTTCATTCTCGAAATATTAAATTTATGTTGTCTTTTGAGATGATACTTTATATCCAACTGTAAATTGATACAAATCAAGTTTATTCAGGTAAAATGCCATATGTTGGCCTTAAAAATATGATCACATAGCAATATCACTTATAAAAAATGTCAATCACGTTAAATTGAACAATGTTCCTATACATGTATTGGTAATATTAAACCTACTGATCTGGAGTGATCGATCTAAAATGTCCAAGAAAAAAGGAACTACATGTAACAAGACAAGGCCACGTCGATAAAGATTATGATTTCAATAGTCCTGACTTAGTTCATGCATTTAAACTGAAACGATGGTTTAAGGATGGACTTTTTAATATCAAAGATTTAATGGTTTGTGACGGAAATGATTCATTAATTTCGACTTTATCAGATGGTAAAAAGAAAACTAATCCGAGTGTTCGTTTTATAGATAAGTTTGGCTAGACAAAAATCAAGAAATTTTATATAATTGTAGTTGGTTTTTAAGGTTTATATAATCGGAAATGTCATAAAAAGTAGGGGTCAGTATGAAGAAAAAAACCAGTAACTGAAGGGAAAGTCTAGAGGAGATCTGAAACTAGCCTAAAATTCAGAAACACGAAAGTGACCATCCTTAAATTAGGTTTTATGATGTGACGCCATACCATTCTTTTCAATTGCTTTATTAAGATTTTGTATTGAATACATGTAATGCCTTTTTTGTGTGTTAGCTGTACAATCCCGGCCTAAAAAAGCCCCAGTAATATCAGCACCTGCCTCTGTGACTGTCATATATCACTCAGAGGCTGTTTTGTTTTGTAATGTTACCGGATACCCTGTACCGAATATCACATGGCAATATCAGCAGGTACACCCTTAAGAATGATAAGAGAATAAAGGAAACAACAAAACTAACCAACTGGGGTGATCAATCTCCTATTTCAGATAAAGAATGACAAATGAAGGCAAAGACATACAAAAGAAATTGAAGATCACATTCAATTTGGTCTTGAATTTTTTCAAGCATTTCAACAGAAATGATGGGTTGAATCAGGTTTGATGGCACCAAACCTTTCTCTTCATTGCGATATTAAGATCCGGTTTTAAATTGATAAAGATTATGCAAGACCAAATTATCAAAATATATGTAAGGTATTTAAAAAATTATTAAAAATACTCGGTAAACAAGAAGTGGTTGACTTAAGAACAAAAAAATCGCTATATACCATATAGGGTTATAAGATAAAGCTTAATGTAAAATATCAGACCTCTATCATCTGTAGTTGCTGAGAAAAACTTTGTCAAAAATTTTGCATTCATGTTCACTATGTGCAAAAATCGAAGTATTCGGTAAACAGGAAGTAGTTGACCTAGGAACGTATCATCGTTTACACCATATGGGACTGCAGGATAAAGCTATATGCACAATATCAGACTATCTCTTGTAGTTGCTGAGAAAAATGAGACAATTTCTTTGATGGACAAACGTACGCACGGGCGAACAGATGAAAAAGGGTAAAACAGTATACCCCCCTCCTCTTCGAAACAGGGTATAAAATGAATTTACTGAAGAGTATAAGTAGGACATTGAAATATTCTTCTTCCAAAACACACAACAAAACCAGCACAAAGCATAATGCATCACAAAATATAAAACAAACGACTAAACCAACACTGCAAAAATATTTGAGTCTCAGCCCTACATTAATAAAAATCAAATTTTCGATTATTTTTTTTTTGTGAATGTATGCATGATTTTGAATTATATTCTATATAGTAATTTGGTTTTATTTTTTGTGTAGAATGTAAACAAAATAAAAATAGATGGTGGAATTTTACGCATTGCAAACGTGACAAAAACGGACGAAGGAACATATATCTGTACAGCAGCAAATTCTGAAGGAACAAGTACTGCAAATATTACACTCAAGACAATACATGGTGAATTATTTTAGTTCCAATAATCCCCAAACCATAACTCGGTACATTTATTCAGGATTTCTGTACAGTCAATTCGGTTAAATATTGAACAGGTCGGTTGTGCATATCTTCCTTTTAACAGAGTTGATGCATAGAAACTTTAATATTTAAGCATAATTCGATCAAAAATATATTTTTTATCCGTAATGTTTTATACGTTAATACTATTAGATAACTTAAATACTCTAAGTGAACACTTCTTTGTTATGTCTTTCGTAGCAGGATGGTTAGCGGTGTGGACTATGGTGGGAGAGACTACGGGTTTGATTCCAGCTTGCTGTATTTTCCCTTCAATCAGTGACCTAGAAAATATTAAAGTCACAAAAATATTATCACTGGCCGTGTAATATTGATAAAAGAACTATTTATTTTACTATTTTTAAAAATTTTTACAAGACAAAGATTTTTCAAATTTTAAGAAAAACCTATGGAGTTGATTTTCCTAGATTTAAGGAGATTTGAATTTTCCCTATTTATTCTATATTAAAAGTACTAAAATCATGCAAATTTCAAAGTCGTTTCTACAAAAATTCATATGGTTAACTTTTAATTTCATTATCAAGATTTAAAGTACGACCCTAGGGCCAACTGTTACCAAAATTTAAGAAAATTCTATGGATAAGTTTTTAGACACCTCATCTAACTTAGTAGAAAACAGTCCAATATTTGTATTTCCAATATTAAGAAGCAGAGGACTAACGGGGTGTCCGAATGTCAAAAGTCCGAAAGGAAGTTCTGAAACGGATCTTGTTTTTTACAGAATTTCTTAAAAAACCTTTTAAAAAGATATATAACAATTCTAACCCGAATATATTCTTTCTACTTTTTATATTATAATCACAAACTTCAAAAAGGAATTCCGTATCGTGATCTCAAAGTGAATCATTTATCTATCTTAGATTATGAGAGTTCAAATGCTATCGGATAAAGCCTAAGAGAGGGTTGCTAGACTTTGAATTTAACGAAAACGAAACTACTATTTATCTTATACATGCCAAAATATTCAGAATAACAAACAACAATTGGAAATTTTAACGGAAAAATACATATTATATACTTTTAGATGTACCAAGAATACTGTCTGGACCAAAAATGTTTGCAGGTAAAAATGGGCAGTCATGTAACTTTACATGTCACGTGACTGGAGCTCCAACACCGAATATTGTATGGACTTTTACCGATGAAAGGTTGGCGCCAAAAAACTAGTTTAACCCCGCCACATTTTAATGTGCCTGTCCTAAGCCAGGAATCTTTATCAAAGCTTATGTTTGTATTTAGTCGAATTTTTGTTAAATGTTTTTTGTCAAGAAGAGGGTCTTTCAATGCACTTTGGGATTGGGCTTGAATCATATGTATTTTATTTTCAATCCAGGGGCCAATTGAAAAACAGCGAGCAGCGACTGCTGGTCACATTGAAGGCTGCTGGCTGTTTTCCATTGTGGATATTTAAAATATACGTTTATAATGTAGGTTGTGTCGCGTACACTTATTCCACATCTCATTTTCTTCTATATTTTACCGATGAAAGTACAAACAAAGGACAAGATAGGATAAAACACGAATTGGTCCCATAAATAGGACAAATTTTCCCAAATTGGAATATTGAATTATAACGGTGTGATTTTGTGATTCATAAGTTATATTTTTTTGGAACAGGCAAGCCTCAATGAAAATTTGACATATGGCATTATAACGCATGTGCACACAAATGATAAAACTACCAAATGAAGCAAAATTGGCTTGAAATTGTTAAAATAATAACGGTTTTAGTGAGGTGAAATATTACCTGACCTGCGACCCACAAAAATAATTTCTGGAAACATTAATTCTTGTATGCCAAATCCATAGTAAATATATTTGTGTTGGCCGCTTGTCCGCTTGTAGATTTTGAAGCCAAACACATACAAAAATATACGAAATTTCGAGTATTTTTTTTTAGGATAAAACAATTTTATCACGAATGATCAAATGCTAAAATGTGATTTGATCTATTCTTTGTTTAAATTTAAATTAATTAGCTTTCATTTCCTAACATACATTTTAAAAAAATCAATATTTTAGCATACAATTTCAATTTTGAAAAAGGGGCATAAAATAGCCCTTTTTATACTTGTCCTTTAAAAGTTGTATTGAAGATACATTATTATTATTTTTTTTTTGAACGATATCATCTAAATTAAACTTTATATGGTAGCTTCGATAAAAATGAGACTTGTTTAGGGACCGACCATTTAACTTGAAGGGGGGCCTTGGTTTTTTCGTAAAAAAATATTTTGACAATGATTTTTGATGGAAAAAATTATTTTAAAAATGATTTTTGATGAAAAAAATATTTTGGCAGCAGAGGGTAAAAAAAAATATTCTTAAGAAGAATTTCTGCCATATAAAATAATGCTAATAATAAAAAAAATATTCTGTCGCGACGCTTTCAAAAAATAAAAATTCTGTCATGACGCATTCACAAAATTTTCTGGCCAAAACAAAAAACCAAGGCCCCCTTCAAGTTAAATGGTCCGTCCCTAAGTATTCTTTGTCATTTTCATTCATACGATGTTTGCAATTTTATACATTTAGACTAGAGTGCCTCTTATAGGTTTTCAATTAACGTATTGCTCATCAGGTCATTTCCCGGTCATTTACAAGTCTTATTTAACACAGACATGTGAACACGTGTCATTTTTTTATAGTTTGCCCATCAACTTCTGACATTGCCTTCTCACACATTGGAAATGAACAACGAAACGATCACACTTAACAACATTCAAAAATCAGGAATCATCGTTTGTACAGCGACCAATAAATTTGGAAAAGACAGGGCAACTGCTAATATTATAGCACTTGGAGGTATGTTTATAATTAGGAAAGTCATTATTTATAATGCAAGGGAAAACAAATGTGTTAATTATGATAGATAAGATACTCTTTACATCTATTGAAATAAGGCAATGAAAACAAATTTCAATTGCAATTTCTTTCTTGAAAATGTTGAATAACATTGGAATCGTCCATAAAAAAGTCTCATTAAACGGTGAAATGAACATGACCAATAATAAAAGGTTCCATTTTGATTTTTTTTACATTTTATATTATCCACAAAAAACAACTATCTATTCATGAATTATCTCATATTAAAAAAGGAAAATATTGGCTTTAATGTATAATCTTAACTATTTTATCTAATTTCGTTTCAGGCAGCACTTTTGGGTAGGAACATTGTTTGAGTTTATATTCATAATAAAATCCGTTAAATATAAGTAACACATATTTTATTGAATCTCCCAAGTTCAATATTATACACGTTTAATTCACGGTTAAACATGCTTTAATTGTGATTGCAAGCAAGTCACAAGAAAGTCCCCTCCCGTCCTCAAAATTTAATGTGGTATTTGAATTTTGTTTGATCTATGGTGTTAAACATAGTATTTTTTCCCTAATCCATACTTTAATGTAGATCTGTTTAACTTAATTATTGCTGAACAAAATTTCACTAATTAAGACTTTCGCGGTATCCATAAATAAACCCCCCAAAACACAGACATCTATAAAGACGATTGTAATATTGTACAAACTAAAAATACATTTACATTAACTCATTTAAACGGAATCTGTTAATAATTTTATAATTAAAAGAAAGTAAAGTGAACATTATTATATACGTTAATAAAAAAAACACGTTTAAACCAAAGCTTTCCTTATATGCGCTACAGTATATCATCTGTTATATAGCTTGAATTTCTTGCTTGTGTTACAAAATCGGAAAAATGGGAAGAAAGAAATTACACATGTGTAACATCTGATTCGGTGTGAACTAATTCTGAAAATAAGATAGGTAAATCTGTTTTTTAAATGTCACATTAATAAAAATTTATATCGACGTTTTTTTTATTAAAACGAATAGTTATAAATGCAGTCCTTATCACAATATCATGCTTATCTGTTTTATTTGTTTATATCGTGATAGTCAATATTAGCGACATTATTCCAAAACCGCAACTTTTATCGCTTATTCCAAAAAAAAACTGCGAGAAATTTAAAATATATTGGAATATGTATGTCAGCTTGATTTACCGCCTTTGAAAAAGTTAATAAGTGTTAGAAGTACATGCATTACATCTTAGTTACCCCATCAAATGAATGTTTCTCTTTTTACAGACTTTATTTATTGTTTGAAAGAAGCATAGGTACCAATGGGGTATCCGATTGTCAAAAGTCCGAAAGGGCAGAAACAAAACCAATAAACACCAACAAGAATGGGGCAAAACAGACAACATGATTGTAAAACATGGAAACACAAAATAACTGAATATCAATCAACAACTCGAACTCCAGTAGAAACAAGAGTGAACTCAGGTGCTCCGAAGAGTAAGCAGTTCCTGCTTGCCATAGCATACCCGTCGTGTTGCAAATAGTCCATTCAGCGTGTCAAATCCGGTAAAGGAAGACAAAACAAAACCCTATGACAAACCATCTGAGAGATCAAAATCCCATATTTGAAGTGTTGTGTCGGATTTAAAATGGATGTGTTTTTTTACATCAGTCGATCGATGATTCTCAGCTAGCTGTCAGTTACAGCCAGTGTTCTTTAGAGATTTTTTTTACCGTCCTTTCGTTTGTTTTTTGTTGTCTTTTGTCTAAGGTTCTCTCTAGTGGAATTGAATTTTGATCGATTTGATTTTAATTGTATGTTTAGTTTATGTGCTTTGTCTAGGAATATTGATATGGGGAAGGTTGAGCCCATAAAACTAGTCTTACCCCGCCACATATTATTTGTGCCTCTCCTTAGCCAAAAATATTTGACAAAGCTTTCGTTTGTCCTTGTTTTTTTTTGATGTTTTCTGTTCCATGATTAAGAAGGGGGTCTATCTGTGATTATTTCTGGACTTGAATTGAATTATATGCATTTTATTAAGACCATGGGCCCTACGGATAATATAGTTATGCTGTATATGTATAATTCAAGAAGTAACCTCTCAGCAACAGCATTCGAATTAAAGCATAGGAAGGTCATGGCAAAATATTGAACGAAAAGTATTCAACACCAAAAAAGTACAAAAAAGACACCTGGTGTTTTAAACAATTCTGAATTCTCCAAGAGGAAATTTCAAAGACATAAAAGCATTAAAATTTATTAATAGATTTGTATCTGAAATATGTTTCAAAGGTTTACTTCTATAACCTTATGCTTAATAATATTAATTATGATATTGATTACATTGATTTAAATGAAAATCATGGCGAATGGAAAAAGGGAATAGTAATTGGCCGTTAAGTTCAAGGTTTGTTTGCACCAAATTTTGCATGAATGAAGCTTTACTACATTTTAATAAAAAAAGGACATAAGCCAGAATAAAAATAAATCATTATGCGTCCATTTTTGTTTGCAATTAATGCAGCTGTGTGATATAACTATATACCAATCATTACAAATTAAAACAAAACAAAAACCACGTGCAACATTATACACCAGAGTGTTGTTCTAAGCATATTATCAAATAAGAAAAAAAAGTAGATTTTTTAGTATTGTAATTAAACTTTTCTTTTAACTCGGCATCGAAATGGGTAAGGAGAAAACATCCAATATTTTTATAGGACCAGTTCATTACTACGACAACTGTTCATGGACACTAGTTGGGCACTCAAATTGACATATAATACCCTACTTGTATGAGATGAACTGTATTTCAACCACCTCGCCCGTTTAAACATTCGTAACAGTTTACTCTGTTCCTATTGAATGATTTATGCAAATTAAATACAGTTTCAGCATGGTAAGTTGTACAGATAACACTTTTTTTCCATATCATTTTCGCGTCACCTCCTTTTTTCGAGCCGAAACTTTTATCAAATTAGATTTTTACTGGAATACCTTGACAATTTTTTGTAATCCTTTTCTATGTTTCTATCGACAGGTTTTTTTTTCAATTTTGTAAGCAAGTTTGGTATGATAAGTTGTAACTCGCCTCTTTTGTCAGTCAGACAGTTATTTCATGCTCAAGAAGACTATCACTATTGCAGTCACTTGCAACCCTGTCTTTACATCCGCAATTCTATAAGAGAATACCATTGAGCTCATACAGCTGGGTGCAGACCAAGCATAACCCTGACTAGACGCGTAGTGCACATTACTAGCACTGACTATCGCGTCTGCACGTCTACTAAGTTAACACAGCAGACGCGCGTCCACTGAATTTTCGTCTACTTGAAAAATAGAAGTAGCTCTTTTGACTACTAAGTGCACTTTTCATGTGTCTACAAAGTGCACATTAAAGTAGACGCAAAAACTTGCCTCTATTTTTACGTCTTCTTAGCGGTCAAGTGCACATTGTAGACACAGTAAACGCAAGTTTACTTTGGGGTTAACTTTTAACTACAGCTGTAGGTCTGACTTGTTTAAGAATATATTCACCCTATATTTAACAGGTATTAAATATGTTTAAAAAAAATACTTTTTTAATCAACAAAACTTATAAAAGTCAAACTGAACATACGTGAGTATCCAAATATATTCAGAGAAAGATTTTATAGAGTTTTTACACTAAACTTACATGTATCTTCATGCAAAATGGATATCGTTCTGTTATGAAAATTCGTTGGCTATAATAATTTACATGTAGTTAGTTGTTGCTTTGCTCCCAAAGCTATACTAGGAAGATGAACATTAAAGGGGTAATTAAATGAACATGAAAAGATAATAAAATGAAGGAAATGGGGACACAAGGTCAATTTGAATGCAACTGAAGAATGAGTGATGGGTATGATCGGACAATTTAGCCTGGGACCATACGGGTCTTCCCTTATCGACCTCAACAGCAGGTTTCTTTAACTACCGAGGAACGTGTTTTTCTCAAGACGGTGCACCACTATAAGGTCATGTTTTCCGCATTTTTAGCTTGACGACCCCGCCATTCTTTTATGGCATGCAGGACTGTGATGCACACATCAAAGTCAGTCTATAGGTAAATTGGTCTGACCCGATGTATGTCATGTTATTTGAGCACCCTGTAGCGATCTTTGCCGAAAAGCTTAGCCATCCTGCGGACCTAATCGCCAACCGGAACCCCCACGGGTTACTTATAATTCAAATTAAAGTATATACACTGCCATTGTATTTAAAGAGATATTAAATACCAGTGACTTATTTTTATTTCCCCGCGCCGGCATGTCGGGGGGGATTAAATTTTACCCATGGCCGACCGTACGTTCGTCCGTAAGAATTTCCTTTAAGATTTTCTCAGAAACCGTACATGAAAACGATTTTAAACTTGGCAGGATGGTTCAGTATGACAAACTGTAAGTTCTTGGCGACTTTCAGACCCGTCGGGAGTCTTCTTTCTGTTTAGGACTGCCCTCATATGGAAGAAGATGTACGAGACATGAATGCCCCCGCACACCAAAACAAAAAGTAGATGTCCAACATGCCCTGAAGATCATTTCGCTTAATTGTCATTCTGAACCATCCTGCAAGATTTGAAATCTTGACTTACTTTTTCATACAAATTTTAATATTGACCCAGTCCAAAACATGAACTAGAAAGAGGCCTTGATATTGCTTTATACGTAAACTTTATTATCCTTAACGTTCTTGGCAACTTTCAAATTATTCGCATATATGATTTCTAATGAAAACTCACGACAGAAATTCGTACAGACGGACGGACGGACGAATGGGCATGAGTAAATCTTGATGCCCCTTACATGTCGTTGCAAAAACGCATAAAACTATCCCGTCTATTTTTGGGGTGCCGATTCATTAAACATTCAGTCTGTTTAAATACATATTTTGTTTAGTATATCAAAAGCTATCTTAGTTTCTAAAAACATCTATTCTATAAGCAAATAAGGGCTTGCATCAAGTCGCAACTCAAGAAATTTTAAAGAAGACATATTTTGCTTGTATAGACAAATATACGGAATTTTTATCTCTCAGAGGAGAACAGATTTTTGTTTGATTTATAGAGGTATAGATTTATCGTCCTTTGCCGGATCACCTGAATTAATTACTCTATAGTTTCCACTCGAGTTTTCGCTGCTAATTGCGTTTGGGTTGTAGTACGAAATTTTGTACAATGTGTCTTGTTTTTTGTGACGATTTTATGTTCAACTGTTTTATGTTTGCCTGCTAGGAATTGTGATATTGGATTTAGTGATACTTTAGTTAGTTAGTTAGTTAGTTAGTTAGTTATTGCTTAACTCCCAAGCAGCACCATTTCAGCTTTATCCGGGAGATGAACATGAAAGTGATGATACAATGAACATGAAATGATAATGAAGTGGAGGAAAATGGGACACAAGGCCAATTGGGAAGGAGAGTTTTGACTGCCACTGGAAAAGGGAGTGTTGGGTAGGGACGGAAAATTTAGCCTCCTGCACGGGGATCCTCCGGGTCTTACTCTTACCAAGACAGCAGCAGGATTCTTTAACGTGCAAGGAACGTGACATTTTTCCCCAACACGGTGCACCACTATGGTTTGTGGTCAACTTTTCCGCATTATAGCCTGATGACCCCGCCATTCATTGTGACAGGGCTGCCAAATTTAACCACCTGGGGAACACATCCCAGTCGTTGCTTTGTGGGCAAAGCAGCCTGACCCGATGTCAAGTTTCTGAGTTCTCTTTAGTGGTCTTTTACCCACAAGCTTAGCGCTGTTGCGGGCCTATTCGCCACCCGGAACCCGCACGGGTTCTTTAGTGATAAGCATACCCACTCTGCTACATTTATAAATCAAAGATGACCGTAGGATTATTATGGTAAAGCGCGGAACGATTCATCATACTTATTCACCTTGGGTACTTCATGTATCTAGTTTAGACTTCATCACTACAGCAGTATAGCACGAGAAATCTGTTTCGAGCATGAATGTTTCTTTTTTGCAATTGACTGCCATTTAAATAGCTTCAGTTGGCTTGGAAGTAGAGAACCGAATGACATAGAATAGAAAAGGGAAGACAAGACATAATCCATCATGCTAAAGCTGTGTAACAAATTTAAAATCAACCCGTTAAGAAGAACCCGAAACAAATAAGTTACGAAAATTTGTTTGGATCTATAAACGGACAGACAGACAAGACAGAGACTGCAACCAAGCCCCTCCTTTTACGAATTGGGGTTATGATATCAACCGGTATGTAAACTACGCAAAATGATATCTATGTTTAACTGTTAAACACAACCATCGAAACCCCGTCGATGGTTGCCCCCATTGTAAATGGTAGTTTTTCAAATAAATATATTTATATATATATATAACAAATTCTAACAATTAATGATGCCGCCATTTTGTTCACAAAATCCACATAAACACACTCAACAATATCGCGACTTGCTCCGCTCGGCGAAAAACAATCTTTATACCTCCCCTAAACTTAAATCCTGGATCCGCCTCCTGAAACTTGTTATATTCTTTTTAATCGGATTTAACGGACTTCATAAAAAATCTGAATCGTTTGTTCATCGCTGATGAATTCCTCTTAGTGAATCATGTCATTGCCACAAGAATTTTGGCTTCCTGTAAAAAGTGTTATAAACGTATTATTTGAAAGTTCTCTTTTTGTGTTGACCACTAAAATGAATTTATTAATAGGGGTGCGAAAATGTTGTTGATAATGGAATGAAATTGTTAAAGTTATAAACAATCTTTCGATGTTTTGGATACATTTTAGCATTCGAAAATACAAACCTTGTTAGTTTTGAAATTTCTAGTTTTTAGACGCTTATGTGTTTCCTTTTCTGTGCTTTTTTGAAACAATGTCGATCGGATAAGACAAATTTAGATTGAACCAGATCACAATGCAAGAGAGATGTTTGGCGCACCATAAAACCTATTTTTACCATCTATTTCTTTTTGAGATGACAATATAAAGTCAGGACCATTGCGATCTTTATTTTTTCCGGTATGTCTTTCTCGTTCTGGATTATTTTATCACTGTAGAAAACAGTCGAGAAAAACAGTAATACCACTCTTAATTAGGAATACAATGATTGAAATTGTAGTACCTAAACCGACCAGCACTGTGAAATAGGGGAGGGTTACAATCAGTCTTTTAAAACCATCCTGTTGAACAATCGGAGTAAGACAAAAATGTTTTTCTTTTTATTTTAGTGTTGTTGTGGTTAAGTCATAATAAAATCAACCGTAGAAATAAAATGTGCACATCTTCACTATCTCACAAAGATTGTGTTCAAGTTTCATGAAAATTTATTAAGTGGCATCCCACTGATTCCCTTTGACATATCAAACTAGCTAGTAGTGGGTACATGCTAATAAATCTTAGATTATCGATGATTGACCTTATCAGTGATGTAATAATTAAGCAATTACCGGTAACCTGTTAATGATAAAAGTATACTGCATGATGCCACGAACTTGACACAGCGTAAGAGTTGGTTTAATTGATTGAAATCAGCTGAGAAAAACGAACACAAGAACAAGGATGTCCATAAAAGTGCAACTAAACTTATTTCCTGTACATGTATTTAAACGATTTTATTTTTCTAAGATAAATCAGTCAATGCTCAAAATCTGTTGACAAGGAACGGAGATACAAGGGACAGACCATTTAACTTGAAAGGGGGGGCTTGGTTTTTTGCTTAGGTCAGAAATTTTTTTCCGCGCGCTTATTCAAAGCGTCGCGACAGAATATTTTGATTGATAAGAATTTTGTTAATATATAGCATAAAACCTTAGATTCAAAATATATATTTTACCCTCTGCTGCCAAAATATTTTTTTTCATCAAAATTTTCAAATTTTTTTTTTTAGAAAATAAAACAAGCCCCACTTCAAGTTAAATGGACGGACCGTAAGTGTTTGAAGTGCTAATTTCGCACCTTTAAATCTATATCAACGATCCCTCCGGAAAAAGATTACACGCTAGCTTACCGGGAGTAGCGCACTAGGTGGAATCGAAGTCGTTAGCTAGTTTAAAAGTGGATATTACAGATATTAGCAATAAAATATAAAACATTTCAGTGGCAATTTTGCATAATCATATTTTAAAGCAACACCAAAACTAGCACATACATTTTACCAATTTCAGCAATTTATTTTAAATATTTAAAAGATAGACCATAACTGTATTCGGGACTGACTGGAACGTCGTGTAGGTTAATTCGGGAGTGAAGTTTAGAACTCGATCTTAGAATTAGCTAAAATTTAAAATATAATGGTGATCAATTTGCACAAATTTGAAAAGTGATTACTGCATCAATCAGTATAGAAATACGCATTGTCAAAAACCTAAGAAATTTGGGTTGAAAATTTAGAGGTCCGAATCCATTAATTTCCAAAGTTTTATATAAGGGACATATAAAACAAATGAACTATTTTACAAAGTTTGCAAAAATTCTCAAAGGTGTGCGGACCGAACAGATGTTAACAGGCCTGTTGGACCTGTGCTAATTTCAAAGACTTTGTTACGCATAATGAAATTGAATTAATCCAATAGAATTTTAAGTTATCTTTTTTGTTCAAAGTTGTTAATTTAATTCATACATGTACATGTCAATACAGGTCTAGGTATACACGTCAGCAATTGACGTAATAAAAGTCCCAGTACGTCATCGTGATAATTACTTGATTATTAACCCATGCTGAGTGAGGTTTACCATCTGCGATAGGTGTGAAGTTTGGTTTTCCGAGATTAGACGACGAGTACCACATACCCCGCATTTAACAATTTGGGGACATTCAACTTCGATCAAGCTCGAGCATCATCGTAAATTGTTTTATCATCGTAAAAATAGTACATGAAAACATGCTGATCTTTTTCTTAAATAAATATAAAAATTAAATTAGTTTATAGTAAATTATAAATAAATTTAATGTAATAAGATAAAAACAATAGTGCGTGATTTTGGAAATCGAGTGTGTTGCATCCTGGCGTCAACAGTATTTGCAATAGATCCTGCATTCTACCGACCGAAACTGGAAGACACGATCTGCATGCCATTATTGACTAAAAGACGATCTGTTGATCGGCATACGACGGTCATATCAGAATGTCATCTAGGGCAAATTAATCATATCGGTACATTGTATCTTAGTTTCAAATTTGATTTTTTTGCAACCTTGCGTAAACATTATTCTTAATATATACACGGTAGGTCCCGTGTCCGGCGACAGGATTGTTTTTTCGAGAGGAATTGTCCTGTTTTTTCGAGAGAGGTCCAGGTTTTTTCACCTGTTCTTTTACAAAAAATCACGTTTATTGTTAGCTGAAGTTAAAACAAATAAAAAACTCATTTAAAGAGGTTTAATAGTACTCATAAAGTTCGATATATTACAATTCTACCAAAAAAAAATCATAAACTAGCATAAGTTGATGATTTTACAAAAATCATTTGTTTTTTCGAGAGGCACAACAACTTGTCCGTTTTTTTCGAGAGGAGTCCTGGTTTTTTCAAAATTTTGAATACTGAGAGGAACTGGATTTTGCAGAAACTATGCGTTATGAATGAAAGCTATCATCCCTCCCATTGACCTAAGGTATATTCTAACATGTTACATGCAGAACATCAAATATAACATGTAGTTTTTTTGACAAAATGGTTTAAATAAAAATACACGTGTTACTTTCTCAATTAGCTTTGAATAAATAACTTGTCCCCCAAAAGAAAAATGTTTCTGTTTATAGAGTGCTATATTTTGAAACTTAGGTAAATTACAAGTAGTTCGGTTGTCAATGAAACTATCAATTATACATGTATGGAGGGAAAAAAGAAATTCTTAAACAAGAGGAATATTGACTGGTGCATTCAAACCATTTATAATTTTTATGGCAATTCGCGGCTTTTAAATTATTATTTATGTTTAAATCGATTAAGAAAATCTAAAATGAATTTCAGATTCTTGTGCATTTTTGCACGTATATAATAAATGTGAAAGAAGTTAAGAAATACCTAAAGCAGGCCAATCGAGTCGTGTAATAAGTAGACGAAACACACGCCAGGCAGAAAAAAAAAACATTTGTTGTATTTTTTTTATCTCTTTTTCGCTACTGGTTAGGTTATATTATCCCGCAGTTAGCTCGTTCCGGTGCCAACAACAGTTTTTGTTGATGTTGATTCAAATTGCAAAAATAAAAATACACATTATCCGATAGAATGTTTATAAGCCTGACCCAGAGTGAATGTGCGTCTAGTGTGTGTCTACAGTAGACGCAGTAAACTAAAGTTCACTCCTGCGTCTACTAAGGCTGCGGTGTCTACTTTTGGAACAATAGTCCTTTCTCAATAAATATTCACGAAGGCGGGGCTAATATCGAAAACGAGGCTAAGCTCGGTACTTTCTAGAAACAAATATGGCGGAAAGTGGAGAGATTGATCTTGTTCCCCAAAATAAAGGGAACGATTTCCATTGCTGTGTACCTCTGTGTACCAGCAATGGAAGGAGAGATGTGGACCTGACCTTCCATCGTATGCCAAAGCCGGGATCGAGGAGAGACGCCTGGATAAAAGCTATCCGCCGTGATCCAGGGCCGTTGTTTACAGTGAGTATCATGATTGTTTACTTTACACTAATAACGACGATTATCATGTTAAAATTATCTTAAGTGTAACGATTTTTTTTTACATTATTTGCACGGTTTTTAATAAGTGAATTTTACTTTGAAAAGTATAAAGAACGAGCCCTTACCGTATAAATCATATACATGTCGGATCACGGTACCTCGAATTATCGAAAACCTCGGTATTTACCGAAAACCATAAGGATTTACCAAAAACCAGATAAATATGTCCGAAAACCTATCTGAAATGTTATTAAGATGTTATTTCTGTATTTATAACTGATTTATTTATAAAACCTACCTGTTTTTGTTCCGTTTTTTTTTTTTTTTTAAGAAAAAAATATTGGCCGATTAAGTTGCTCCTCTATGTTGTTGACGAAAAGTGTAATTAAATCAATTTGGTCTAATTATATTTTGTAGCATTTTATATGAAAATTTATTATATGATTAAACCAATACATACTACACAAATATTTGTTTAATAATTTACACTAGTTTACAGTTCCCGTTATCATCGGACACTAATTGTTTATTTGGTTGATTTAAGAGGTGTCAGACCGGCGCGTGTCCAGGCGTGTGACCGTCGGTCTATGTATATACGTGCCATTAATTTTATAGGCATTCAATTAAATTAGGCCATAATAAAATAATTGCTAAATTCATATCCACTTTGAATTCATTTACCATTTTTAATGAATTATTTGTTCTGGAATTGTTTTCATCATTTTTTGTTTGGAAATTGTTTCAGAAATTTTTCATTATATCAATTATATATTTGTTTACTTTAGATATTTTAAATTAAAGGGCTTCGATAATTGGATGAAATACATTGATATGAGCAGCTGATTACAATAAAATGATTGGATCAGTTTGTTTTTATAGACATGCTCAAAAAATTAAAAGGGATTCTTTTATTGGTCTTTTGTCTTTGTTTTCTTAACAATTGTTATCGTATTTAAGTAATTGCAAAAACAATATTCATTCTATATCATTGCAAAATGGTTACATATCCTTGTATTCAATGTGAAGAAGAGTGTCATTCTGACACTATCCAGTGTAGCAGTTGTGCCCAATGGGTTCACAGTGCTTGTGTTCCCATGACAGACACTCTATTGTCTGAGTGGGCCGATGTCAACCTTAGGTTTCTGTGCCGTCGATGCTGTTTCACTGGAAACGAATACGACCTGGCTAAGACCCTAGAAAGGTTAGTATTAATTCCTCACTATTTAAACGTAGAAACGTACATGTTCATAGTATGTTATTCACCAAATTATGTTCAAATCGGCAATATATCAACCTAAGATGTTTATATAACGAAAACAAACACATTGGTATGCAGCTCAGTTTATTTTTTTTATTTTTTAAAACCAGAATTTTATTTGTACAACGTTCCCCTCGGATCATCCAGTCACCGAACATGTTGTGGCGATTACTGTTGTGCACTTGCCAGTCTACAAAATAAAATAAAATAATAAACATGAACAAAATCCTTACGCAAAATAATATGTTTTAGCTTGTTACATGATTGTATCTTTGTAAACTAATATACATTTTTTTAAAATCTTTTGTAGGTTACGCAGTGTAGTTGGTTCAAAGCCTAGAGATGTCAGAGTTGTAACAAAGTCCGAAAGGTTGTTACTGAAGACTTACAACCAAGAACTACCGCTGAGCGACCGTCCTACGTCTATTCACGGACAAGAAGATCCATCTGCCAACAGAATACTTAAGAGGTACCACCCTGTAGTTTTAGAAGATTCATTCCCCGCAGCTACATACGGCGATGGTAATTGCTTTTACAGAGCTGTTTCAAGAGCCTTGACAGGAACAGAGGTTTACCATGTACTTCTTAGAGTGTATACCTTGCTGGAAATCCTGAGCTTTCCCATGTTTTATGATTCCGACCACAGTAAATTCGTAGACATTATACAGGATAACCGAATTATAGTTGCTGCATATATACAACTGGCTAACGACGTCGGAAGTTTAGGAAATTATGCAGATATGATGCACATGTATGCTTTGAGCGCTGCCATTCGTTTACCGTTGAGATCATACTTTCCTCCGCAGCTCGCTATGGAATACGTATCGGAACCACACTCGCGAAAGATCTGTGGTCGTGGTGTCAACAAATCGGAAATGCCAGCATGCACTATTATGTGGAGCCAGATGCAGATAATCCCAGGTCCCTTTGTACCTAATCATTTTGTGCCACTTCTACCCAGATTGAGATCACGTTCAACTTCCGATCCTATCATTATTGACCAGCCAGAATGTGATACTAACAGCTCAGTACATCAACCGACAAGTGAACATTCCGACAGTCACGACGATTTAGCTTTTGAACACTCCGACAATCATGCCGATTTAGCTTTTGATATCACCTGTTCTTCACGCGCCGACAACATTGGAATTTCATCGGACACCGAAACTGAACCTATGAACATTGATGTGTCAGGTCAGGTAAGTAATCAGGTAAGTGAAGGTTGTGGATCTGATGATATTCATCCATCGTCAATTGGGAAGATACAGAATTCATTTTTAGAAGCCGAGGATGTAGTGAATATGTTGTGCACCTATTCCGTTAAAGACGCTTGTCACAATATACCACAGGGAGCTAAGAACAACGTGTACTTTATGATTCAAAATGAGGAGAATGTTGCGAATAGGTCTAAGAAGCAGCGGAGTTCATTTTCGGACGACTGTGGTGTCTGGGATGCAAGCAAGGGTGCAACGCCGAAAACCTACTACATTCGCTCATCTGATGGAAAGGTTTAACTAGCACACAAACGGAACGGTCAATTTTGCAACGCTAAGTCAGTTAAAGGAAAGAAAACGTTCATTCCTATGGAACCGCAACCAGATCCGCATACTATTGTTGAGGTTAGTCGTTACTATTCCACCTTGAAGAAGGATCCGAATTACAAGCGTAGAGTTTCGTGGCTGGGTGTCGGAGCCAAAGATAGCGTTGCTTTAGTCGAGTATCTAGGAACGTTTCCAGGATTAGCGCCACATGGGAATTCAAAAAGTGGTGAGGAGTATTTGCGTACACCCGTGTCAGTTATGGAAGAGATGTCAGACATGCTACGACAGGAAAATCCACTAAATGTATACAATAAACTTACAAAGAAACATGATGTTTTAAATGGGCCGAAAAGCAGAAAGCAAGTTCACGACAAAAATTACAATGACAAGAAAAAGCACCGAGAAGCAGACATAGGATCCACAGTCAAACGTAACAACATCGCCGACCATATCAACGAAATCGACAAAATGCTTGCCGCTAACAAAGACACTATAGTACGGACGATTATCAGGGACCAAGGCAAGGCCCCATGTTTGATTTTATATACTGACCAACAGCTAGATGACATCAAGAATATGTGCTGCACCGGGCAATCAATATTAGGTATTGACAAAACATTTAATTCATGCGACATGCACGTTACCGCCTCGTGTTATAAACAGATGTCCGTCGTTATGGAGTCTACAAAGGAACCACCGATATTTCTCGGCCCGATATTCATTCATGATAACAGTGATTTCGATAGCTTTAGCAACTTTTTTAACCATCTTAAAGTGAAACTCCATAACACCGACACAGATAGGCTCATATTCGGCACAGACCAGGAGACAGCATTAGTAAATGCAATCAAAGCTGCTTTTCCGAGCTCCGGACACATTTTTTGTACGCGTCATATTAGAGAAAACGTAAAGAACAAACTTATAGATGAATGTATAGACAAAGCGGACAGGAACTCGTTTTTAGAAGCGCTTTTCGGGGATGACGGACTCATCCATTCGGACGATGTCATCTGTTTCGATGGAAAGTGGGATGCGTTAGAAGAAACATCAAAGGGAGTATCAGCAAAGTTCCATCGATATTGTGTATCTAATTTGAAGAACATCATGACAAAGAAATGGGAAGAGCCGGTGTTGCCGTGTGACTTTGGAAAGAATTGGACTAACAACAACTGTGAATCTTTAAATCACGTCTTAAAGAGATCTGTTGACTGGAAGTCAAAGCCATTACTGGACCTTGTGACAATACTGAAAGATATCGCTGATGTTCAGTATAAAGACCTTTTACGGTCACTGGTGGCTCTTGGACAGTACAGAGTGGCAGAGTCACACAAACACTTTGAGTTGTCAAAGTCATCTTGGATAGGCAAAACATCTGTTGAGAGGGAACGATTGTTTAAGAGATTTAGCGCCTACCAACCACCAAACAAAGGAACAGTAAGTTCAACCGATGGAAACATCAACGTGATAAAGCCACGCTCGATGGGAAAGAAAATAGGACAGAGAAAACGTAAAATCAATGAGCGAACGACAACATTCAAGAGACAGAGGCAGCCGGAATCAGAACCAGAATCAGATTAGATCTTGGACTTCTATCGGTTACCGCATCGTAACATTTTTGTAATTTTCAAATGAATAACTTTCTTAAATAACTTATTTCGCGGAACTACCAAAGATATGCCCGAGCCACGTGCAGGATATCTTGGTAGTTATAAACTTTCAAATAAAGCTTAAATAACTTGTTTCGCGGAACTACCGAAGATATGCCCGAGCCACGTGCAGGATATCTTGGTAGTTATAAACTTTCAAATAAAGCTTACATAACTTATTTTTTTTGCAGAATGTATTAAGGAATTTTCTAAATGTAAAATATCAATGACGTTGGGCAATTAAAGAAAGTTGGAAACTTGTTTGGCTATTGATTTCATTTCATGCAATTTCAAATACATGTACAATGGAATTAAATTGGTATTCCTTTTGATTGTTAACCTTTACTGCAGTTGTTTTTTTTAATATCTCATTTACCATTCATGTAAATTTAAATCCTTATTTCAAGACTATCCTGAAATGCACTTATTATATCACAAAACAGAAAGAAAAATAATTGAGCGAAAAGAAGAGGCAGTCCTTGAGACGTAGCCCCAGATATTTTAGATATATATCCGCTCCAAATATAAATATAACAATATATGCGATGAATAATATCATAAAATGAATATAAATTTGGAGTGAAAAGAAGAGGCAGTCCTTGAGACGTAGCCCCAGATATAAGATACATCGCTCCGATATAAAAAGTGCACTTTTAATAAAAAGTGAATATAAATGTGATTTTTATATGAATCATTTCAGGATAAGTCATAAATAGTATAATTTACACTATTAAATTTTCCGACATGCAGAATAATGTTAACAATCAAGAGATAAATCAATTTAACACATTGTACATAACTTTGTAAATATGTTAGTTTTTAATAAAATTATTAAAAGAAAAAATAAAAAAAAAAATAAAAAGGGGGTTAATGCAGCCAAGATGAAATATCTTGCAAGTCACAAGCCTTGAGAAATGCAGAGTGGCCACCCTTTCTTTGATTCCATTATAATTTGTACGCGGATTCATGAGTAGTGCAGTAAAAAGAAATCTTTTAATTTCATATTAATCTAAAAAAATCACTGATAAACAAAATAGGTTCTAATAGAGTAATAACTCATTTTTTAATCATTATTGTACACTTGAACCATGTTTTATTATGGTTTTCGGATAATTACTGCTGGTTTTCGGTAAATCGTTCTGGTTTTCGATAATTCACCTGGTTTTCGGTAATTCGTGCTACCCGTCGGATCATAGTTGTTTATTTTGTGATCATGGTAAATTTTTTTAATGAAAATTTTACCCTTCATGCTTTTGATTTTATAGATAAGATTGACGAAGGACTGTTGATGCTGGTTCATCACTACCCTAAGTCATTTTCAAACTGTTTTACATTTGTCAATCTGTGCCATGGCCATGGTGTTGTGGCTGTTTTTCTGTCAAACAGATTGCTTATGTGTAAACACTTTGAATGGCTTTCAGTCTACATGAACATGATTTGGACTTTACCTTAGGCACTAAGCAGCTGGCCTGCAACTTAAAACATAATTTGAGGTATAATTTGAGAGATGCTGGATCATCTGGAAGTAGTTTTCATATGTACATAAACTTTGCATTGTATTTACATGTATCTGTATCTACATGTAAATGAAAAGCCATTTAAGTTGTACATATGTGAGGTAAGTTTAAGTTAAGATCTTTAATGATGCTGGATCATCAAGTGTTCATGAACAATAAACACATATATACATGATGTAGGACATACATTGTGTAACCTTAAAATTTATATACTATATAATGAACTATTCAATATACATGTTAGATATCTTCTGTTTCTCTAATTATGCTTTTAAATATTATTATTGTTTAGATATATACATTGTACACATACATCAACCGTGAGCATATACATGTATATGAATGTAGTATATATACATCATATAAGATCCATAAACTTAAAGAGCAAAACATACATGTATGATAGAAGCAACTTCTGGCAAAGATTTATATGAATTTGAATTTAAAACAAACACTGACGACAACACTTAGAAGAAACATTTTAACAAACTGTAGAAACAAGTGAAACGAGGAGGATACATTGTCATATTTTCTTAAATATTTAACATAATGCACATACATTTTTGAATATCAATCATTTCTTTTAAAAAAATGTTTTGCTATATGTACATGTAAATTTTATGCATTTATAGCATTTTACTAAAGTTAACATGCAGATGTAATCTTATTTTCTTTTTAATTATTCATGCATTGATGACCTTTATATTTATTAGATAACATCATCAACAGTAGTGTGCAGCAGCCATTTCAAGAAGGAAGACTTCAAATGGACCCCAGTCAGAAAAACCCTGAAGCCAGAAGCTGTGCCATCTGTGTTTAGATGGAGTAAGGATGTTGCCCCAAGGAGGACCATCACAAAGTTCCCCCTTCTAGAAAATCCCTCCAAAAAGCCAAGGATAGAGGTAAATGCTATATACATGTATGAGTATAAGTCACTTAGGCAATGTCAACAGAGAAAAATGTACTGTTTATATGAAAGAAGCAAACAGGCACCAATGGATTCAAGTGTCAAAAGCCAAAAAGGGGAACAACAAAACCAGTAAACACAAACTCAAACAGCATTAAGAAACACAAAACACAAATCAACAACATGTACTCAAGTCGTAATGAGAATGGACTCAGGTGCTCCAGAAAAGTAAGCAGTTCCTGTTTGCTATAGCACACCTGTTGTGCTGCAAATTTCGAATTCAGTGTGTCAAATCTGGTAAAGGAAGACAAAACAGACAGCATTGGTTATTTAATCTTGTTGCAACACATCTATTCTGTTTCAAACAGTTTATTCATAACACTAATGAACAAGTGAAGTTATTGTTATTCTTTGCATGTATGATAAATGCAGATGTATATTGGTCTCTTTTTATGTAAACTTATTTAAGTATTTATTTCAGGACGAAGATGAGCAGACTGAAGATGTTATAATGGCAGTTGTTCAAGAAAATAGTGATCACAGGTAAATTTTAAAAGTCTGTGCATCCTTCACACTTTCTTTCATAACATATTTCTCAGCTTTTATTATTTGTAGGCTTCTGATATTCGGTATGCAGCTTATGGTAGTTGTCTCATATATTGGAATGTGTTCCCAGGTCTGTCCCTTACTTACTTCCTGTTTAACAAGCGGGCTAAGAATATTTAAGGGTCAAAGAGTTCTCTGATACTGCTGTTTGTTGGCTTTTGATATTTGGTACACAGCTTAAAGTAGTTGTTTCATGTGGTGGGATGTACTTCCAGGTCTGTTGCTATATTACTGACTAATAATGCTGATTGATTTATTTTTCGTTTTATATTTTGTCATTATTTAGTTAGATTTATCTAATATTTTAGAGATAATGCATGTACATCCCCTGAAGATAAGATCAAATTACTTGAAGGTATGCTGCAAGAAAGAGATGAAGAGATTAAAAGGTTACAGGAACAGATCAAAATTGAACGTTTCGGTGTGCATAGGTTTTCAAATGATGATTCCATGATTATGTTTTTTACTGGATTTATGTCTTTCTCTTTGTTTCATGCTTTTTTCAACTTTGTAAAACCTGCTGCTTCATCTATGACTAGCCATTATTATACAGCTAGTGAGGCTCTCAGTGTTTCTGTTGGTAGAAGTAGAAATATGTTGTTGATTTATGAATTTTTCATGTTTTTATGTAGATTGAGGTGTGGGTTAATGGAACAGGATTTGGCATCAAGGTTTAATGTACATGTATCTACTGTCAGTAGAAAAATTATAACTTGGGCTAACTTTTTACATTTTGTACTTGGAAGTTTTAATATATGGCCCAGTAGAGATTATATTCAATTCAGAATGCCCCAAGTCTTCAGAATGTTATATCCTAATACGAGAGTTGTCATAGATTGTACTGAAATTCCAACCGAAAGACCATCATCTCTAGCACTCAATTCAAAATGTTATTCAAATTATAAAAGTACACATACATGGAAAGGTCTTGTTGGCATTGCACCCCATGGTGCTTTAACTTTTGTTTCTGGATTATATACTGGTAGCATGTCAGATGTGGAAATAACTAAATTATGTGGGTTAGTTGATTTATTAGAACCTGGAGATTCAATTATGGCTGATAAGGGTTTTGTTTTAAATAATGTATTAGATGGAACAGGTGTTACTGTTAACATCCCTCCTTTTCTGATGAATAAGGGTCAGTTCACTCAACTTGAAGTTGAAAAAACTCAGGCTATTGCCAGATTAAGAATACACGTTGAGAGACATATAAGAAGAATAAAAGAGTACCATTTATTTGATAAAATTATTCCCTTAACTATGATAGGCACTGTTAATCAGCTTTGGACAGTGGCCAACATGCTTTCCTTATTTAGAGGACCACTTGTTAAGCAGTGGAAATGATTTATTTTATGTTGTGCATACATGTATAAATGTTAAAATGTAATGTATTTCACGTGCATGTGACATAGACATGTATCAGGATTTATTTATTTTGAATTTTAAAATAAAGTTAATTAAGGGGGTACCCAACACTTTAGCTAAAATAAAATTGTGTCTTTTAATTTTTCCTGAAAATTTGCAAAAATATGTACTTTAGTCAAATAAATTTAATTGCAAAATCTGAAAAAAATAAAACCATAGGTTTCTTGGGAAAATTTTCATTGAATATAATGGAGTTTCAACATTTCATAATTTGATCATTGAGAAGCTTAATTTCTTTGTATAAAATTGCCTAACTAAAATGTTCAAGTGATATTAAAGAGTTATTTGCCTTAGGTGTTCTGTACCTCCTTAATATTCAAATGAGTATATTTATATATTTTTTGAATTTTCTATTCCAAACTTTGAAGGAATAGTGTTGATATGGATACTTAAAGTTGTAGAATAAGTAATCACTTTAAAAAATTTATTTAATAGGTTATCTAGATTTTTGTTTGTATTTGAATTGAATTGAGTGCTAGAGATGAATTTGCCATCTCCAATTTTATTAGATAAACCAAAGTAGTATTTTAACAAGGTACATGTATAATTAAAACTCGGAATTATTTTGATATTCTGAAAAAATCACAGACACTTTTCCACTTGCAATAACAAGTGACCCAACTAAGGGTAGTCCATGCCTGTATGGACTAAATTTAGGTTAGTAACCATTCATTCATGTTTTTTATATGAATAAAAAATAAGTAAGGGTTAGTCTGTGCATATACAGACAGTGAGACAAACCCCTAAGTTGGGCCACTTGTTATTGCAATTGAAAAAGTGATTTTTACAGATATCAAAATAATTCTGAGTTATTAATACCTTGTTTTTTTTTAATTTGGCTATTTGCTTATTAATGTTTTTGGAAAAATTTAAAATGGTGTGCAATTAATTTCCATTTCCTGTCCCTGTTCTCTTGAACATTTTGCAATTTTGATATTGCATTCAGTAGTTTTGTCATTACCTTAAATAGTGATGTAACAGTAAAGTTTGTCTGTTACATTTTTGAATTGGTATAGGTTGGAATTTCTGTTTTTGTGTGTCACATTTGTTAAGCTGTCAGTAACTTTTGTATTAAGAAAAAGTCAAACTTGATCTTTGTTAGATTAATTCTGAAGTGAGAATAACTAATTTAAAAAGTGGTAAAAATAGAACAAGTCTAGTTTCCTTTTCATGGCATTCCATTCCTCACGGTCAAACCTCACTGTCTCAAGGTGCTGCTCGTCTGCAGTCCATACATAAAAATGACACCACTGTAACCCTGTTACAGCCAACTGCATCATAACTTGATGATAATAATTATGATTTTTTTTCAAGCAGACACTTCCATCATCAGACACTCAACAAGTGGCTTCACAGGGCACTTTATCTCGAGCAATCCATATGGAGGTACCATTGCAGGATTATACACCTTCCTGTCTGGACTTGCTGCCAACCACGGAGCATAGGGGCTTACAACAATACCACATGGAAAGATGTTAACGTTGTCATCCTGCATCTAAATATATTTGAAAAGAGAATCATTTTGAAGGTGATGAAAGATAAAGGTACATGTGCCTTCCGTAATTGCTGAAAATAACAAAAAAAAACAAAATTTGGGAGAAAAAAGTTCCAGGCAGCAAATTTATAACTTGGTCTGACATGTGCTTATTCATTCAAGACTCATCAGAGACGCTCCCCCAAAATGAAGTAATGTAAAAGTAATCTTTAAAATGAAAGACACATTCAAACTGCCAAATTTAAAACTAAGATTAGCTAATGACTAAAGAAGTAAAGCTAATCTTATAATATTTTGTGCAATTCTTTTTTTTAATGACTCATGTCTAAATGAAGCATATTTCTTTCTTACTATAGCATAGGTATTAGAAGCTATGGGCTCAAACATGACTCCATGACGCATGGCCTCTGTCATAACCTTCCTTGTCGTTTTCAGTCTTGCTACCAGGGGATCATTGTCTGAAAATATAACTAGGCTGTTCATTGTTGTTTTCATATATTATTTTGAACAGAATTAATTATTAATTTAAAAAGTTAATGCAAACTAAATTGACAACCTCTTAGAATTTTCAGACAACAAATTTTTTGCAACTTCAGAATTATTCAGCTACCCACATTTTTTTTGCAATCTCAGTTTAAAATAATATTTTTAAAAGTTCTTATTACTAGTATGTAAAAAGGGATTTTTTGTATATATACATGTATCTACCATTTATCTAGTGCTTAAAAGAATTTTAATGTGTTTTAATTTGAGATCCAGAACAGAATTTTCTATTCTTAATGATACGATGTAAGGAATAAAAAATAAAATGAAGTTATGGTATAAAGTTGTTTTTTATCAAATCTGAAAGTTGTTTTGGTTTATTTATGGTAAATGTGCACGAGACAAGATGTAAGGAATAAAAAATAAAATGAAGTTATGGTATAAAGTTGTTTTTTATCAAATCTGAAAGTTGTTTTGGTTTATTTATGGTAAATGTGCACGAGACAACAAGCTACAAATCAATGTTTTTAATATTTCAATATATGAAATAATATGTTAATGATATGACATTGACACTTTTTCATTATGTTACAGACTTCAAATTTACCAGCTCTCCTTTTCACAATGTCACCAGCAACAGAAGCTGTAAGCCTATCTCGTCGTACAGAGTGCCATTTTGGATCGGCACTCTGTAGTCTGGTCATCTTTTCAATTTCAACACTCTCTGCCTCGGTTACATGGATAGCATCAAAACTTGTTGTTGATGAAGATCTTAAAACCATAGACACTTCATTCTCCATTACATTCTCAACCGGCAGGGGAGGGAATTCTTCACCAAGGATGTTGAGAATGTAATGGGAAGACATGACCTGCTGGTATGACAATGGCGAACCTTTGGGGAAATTCCCAAACTTAGTCGTAACTGGGACATCTTCCCTATCTTTATCAACAACTGACATCAAAAGGACAGTGTTGTCTACAGCACTCAAAGCTGCACACAAGTCATCTACTTTAGGCATTTCTCCTCTGACTGGATTCTTAAGTGTGGATCTCAACCCCCTCGGCTGCTTGGTTGGCTCTTTCGGACTGTACCCACAAAGAAAGACATCATCAACTGCGCTACCATGGAGCTTCTCTCCTCTTGGAATGTGCCATGTCTGAGGAAGTGAAGTCTTCAGAATGTCCGATGGAATGGATGTCAAACCTGAAGACTTCATCTGTGCCAAAGAATATAAAAGACCAGTGACATGTCCACACATTCCTCCTTGACCTATAGCACATGAACATGTGCTAAACACCAGAGAAGGACCAGATGTTAAAGTTACCTATTAAAATAAAATGAAGATTTTTTTAAATGTTGATATTAAATGGCAAAAATAAATCCATGCACAAAAACAGGCACCAAAATTTTGGGTCATCATCAGGGGTGCTCTATCCAAAGTTTTGTTTTTCTACGGGAATTTTTATAGTAGAACTAAGTCCATTTTTTTGTGTTTTAATTTAATCATACCACTGCAAATAAAGTTTGGGCCTTGGGGCAGGACTAACCCTGTATGTATGTTTGTATGTCCACCTATCTCTACTGTGTAACGTTTCCTAAACAGCTTGGTGGATTTTTATGAAACTTGACATGAAGGAAGTAAAACAAAATTGATATTGAGAGTTGTTTGGAGAACTTTCATTGCCGTTTGATATCATTCAATCTCTAGTTGTTGCATGGGTTTTATATATGTTTGTTTATGTCCAGAAGGGGGTCTTTTGACATTTCTAAGGATTGGGTTTTTAATCGTATACATCACTATGAACCAAAAAAATTACTGTCTATACCAGACACAGTCATTTTTTTACTGCCTTACACTGCTATTTACTGTGAAACTACTGCCAAACAACAGTGAATTACCATTATCACCCTATACAATCAAGGTCAGTTTGTGACAGTGATTACCTTCCGCCTATAATGCACTGTCCTACATTGGCCTGCACTGTCCGACATTGGTACAGTTTCTCATAGATCGTGACCGACTTTACCTGGATTGTTAATCACTGTCCTAAATTGTTACAAATTTGGGCAGTAGTTAACAATTTTACCTGTATTGTTTATCACTGTCATGATCCGTAACAATTTTGCACAGCAGTTGACAATTTTTCTTGACCTTTTATGCACTGTCCACCATTGCCATAGTAAAAGGCAGTACTTGACAAGATATCCACTAACTGTAATGCACTGTTGTGAATTGCTGCAGGAAATATTAGGTCATGACAGATTTGTGTTTTCTGTCTTGAACTGTCATGAACTTAAGCAGGAAATAATAGATGGTAACAATTTATAACGGTCTCTTATTTACTGTCCTTCATTTTGTGAGTTTTTGGCGAAGACGAGATTATTTTTATTTTCATTTAATTATTATGCTTTAAATGCTTTGTAAATAGAATCTTTTATAACCTAGCCCGCCACACCGAATGCGCAAGTTCTATGGGTTTTTTATTTTTATTTTCACATATTTTTCTATCAGAATCAGAACCACAAATTTATAACTGTCACATGCATTTGTAAAGCCATCTGGAAAAATCTTCTTTTTAAAAAAATGAAAGAAACTTTTCTGACACAAGCTCTTAAAATCGCTGATATTTGTTGTTCAAAATTAAGATTAATCATTTTTTTTGTTCAAACATCGTCATGCATAAGATATAATATGCCTTTCTTACACTTACGTTTTCAATGTCAATTTTAAAACTCGGAAATAATTATTTTTATAAGTTTCATATCAGTAATAATAATTGGAGAAGAAAAAACCCACTACAAATAATATAAGAAACTGGAAGGAAAATGTGTTTATGAGAGATGGGTGAACCGCCCGTACTTGAAATATCGCCACCACCCCTCAAACATGAAGTTCTTAGTGACCTAAATTTACTGGGCGGTAGCAGTACATACTATAGTGTTTAAATATTATTGTCTACAAACATGCATCGAACATTAAGTAAACAAAGAAATAACCCATAGTCGTTCATGTGTAAAATATAGGACGCAGTGACCTATTTTCAAGCGGATGGTAAGTTCTATTCAAATCAAATCTAGCATTGAAATATCATCAATGATCATTGGCATTCACTATGTAGTATTCAAGATCACCAATTTGTTACAGATACACCGATGATTGGATGCACGGACGCACATGCGTAAAAATATAGCTCTAGCCAACATACATAACTATTAAAGCAATGAAAAAACTTCTTTTCCGTGTTAAATGTATCTTTCAATATGATAAATAGTTTTATTAATAGCCTTTGTTTCTAATTGTAAAATTACAAGTCTATGGTTCTAAAGGTAAAAATTAAAACGGGTCTATAATTCCCAAGACTTACTCAATAGTTAAAATACATCCTTACCACACTTGTACATATTACGCCTTTTACGCTTTTACTATTTTCCAGCGGATCGCTATATTCTCCGCTTTGTATACTTATTTATTTCTGGGAAATAAATTTATCTTGAAAAAATACTTTGGCAGCAGAGGTTATTTCTGCAATATAAAATTATGCTAATAAAGAATAAATAATAAACTATTTTGTCTCTTTCCCTTTAAAAATAAATATTTTTTCCGACCAAAACATAAAATAACCCCCCTTTTTTAAATGAAGTTAAATGGTCCGCCCCTGAGCCCGGTCTACATTATTCAAACATTATTAAGATGCATTAATTTTGTAAATTAACAAGTTACGCAATACTGCCGTGAAAATGTCTTGATGGGTATCCTGCTGTGTGTGACCAGGCAGTAGACAGGATGTTTATTGTGAACGACATGTACATGTATATTACTTAATACCTGCATGTCTGTCTAGGTAGCAGGTTAATTAGCCAAACGCTTACCTGAGGCAGTTTACACTCAGAGGAGAGAGTTCACAGTTTTAGAAAATCATCAGTTTTACTTTAAACATTTAACGCAGGAAAATGCATGCACTTGACAAGAAATGAAAGTATTTTATGCATGTGCACATACTTCTTATTCGTTCCGTTTTGTATAACAATAATTTAAAAAGTGGTAGAAACACTTAATACAATCAAACATCACATTATTTTATATGGATGCATTGACTAAGAACTTGTCATGAAAGATCGACCTATCTTCGTGTTCTATATATATATAGCTACTATAAGACCCCTTCCAATCTAATCATACCAAATCTAAGTAGACATAAGCTTATCAAAATTATTATTTCTCGAGAGAGGTGAGCACACACTTGTCTTATTACTTAATATTCTTCTTTAAAAGTCTTTTTTTTACTCTCAGACTTCTCCATATGCACTTCATTATTGCAAGTTTTATGAAATTAATTGTGTTATATAGATCTATAAGGAGGTGTGAATAAATGTTACAGATTGTAGCGCACACATGGTTAATAACCCTTTTTATTTTTCTGGGCTCCATATTTTGTACATGTTGCGAAAAACAGATAGGTGTTGCATCATGCGTCATCAATGACCTAAATAATGCATTATCATTTAAAGCGTGTATGTTGCAATTATTAATAAATCCCTGTCGCAAATCTACTTCCTGTTTTGAAAATATCAGTGATGTTATTCAAGGCATAAAATCAGGACGCTAGCCTACCAATAGTTAATCGTGTTTATCAAACTTATCTTTTTAAAGATCTTCAAAATTCATTACTTTTCTATACAAGAACTTCCTAGAATTTACAAGTAATAACTCTTAATTTTCAAACAATTTTAGATAAACAGGCGGCAGATGTCTCTGCTGAGAATTCCCGGGGGAGCGGGTGAGGGCTTCTGTGAAAAAAAAAACTTCCCCGCAAAGACAGGTGGTGAGAAAACATCTGTATCCCGACTACTGAGGCTTTCATGGTAAATCAAGATTATGAAACATTAAAATGGATGTTGTTTAATTTAATAAATGTGTTATGTTGATCAAAAATCTGTTAATTTAGTAGTGACAAAGGGGCAAATGCAAATGCAACATTAGGTCCATTCAGCATAGAATTGAAAGAAATGCCGCAAAATGTGTCACCTTAAAACTATTTCTGGGGGAAAAGGGTTACCGGCTATGCTTTACCGCTTGTAAACTAAAGACGTACATTTCATTAAACAAATTAATGGTGTACTATGATTTTGACAAGAAGTGGATAATAAGAAATAATAGCTAGACAAATACTATGATATATTAGACCGCTGTTCACCGCTTAGACCTATTGTTCTTTTCTACAAGTCATGATCAGGTGTATTATTTTAGACTATCTTCTTTGTAGTCGGTGACAAGGATAGCAATAGTGCAACTCGTTCGACATATTAAAGTACATCTTACCTTTTCAGCTATAGATAAACATTCCAGTGTTTTTGAATGTGTATTGCAGCTCAAAGGACCGGCCTGAACCAGATTCAAAAATAAACATGAAAAGTATAAGGTGGCAATGTGTTCATAGAATTGCATTTTTTTTTATTTACAAAAAAATCTAAAAAGTTTTTTCCCCATATTAAAAAAATCATTTAAATAGTAAGTAAAATAAATATTAATTTTATGAATACGTAATGCATTAAACAAGTTAGTAATTGATCCTATATGTAAAGGGAAACAATGATAACAAAAAGTCCACTTCAACTTGAATGGTGGAAGAAATAGAAGATTTGTGCTTTGAATTGTTACTTATATTTTGACAAGCATTGGTTATTTAGATTTTTTGTCCGGGTAAATTTTGATTTATTATCGTTTACAAGGATTTTTTTTGGGTAAATTTTGATGCAGACAGCTACATTCAACATTGTTCAAAGTACTTACAAATCACGGGGGGGGGGGGGGGGTGTTACTCTTAGTACTTTAGGGTACAAATTTTATACCCACCCCATTCATATGTAGGCCTGCTTAAGAAATAAACCCATTCATATATTTTTAATGCATTTGAAATTCCACAGAATATACTTAAACTTGACATATTTTATAGATATTCTATTTAAATCAAACGGGTTGAATGCTCAAAGTTATCGAATGCATGTACAGTAAGGTTAACATGGAGGCAAATTGTGAATACGAATTGCATATTTTAAAATTGTATGTCGCACATACAAAATAAAATTAGATAAAACATAAACAAAAAACAGGAACTGAAATATGTGAATGTTTATTATTTATTAAACCAGTGAATGAAACAAAAAAATAATGGTTTATTTAATTTCATTTAATATACGTGCGTGCAGTCTTGAGCGTTTGATTAATCTAATGTTTGAATAAGTTAAAAAAAAACTTTTTTTTTTAATTAAGGACCTTTAGTTGTAAAAAAGTCCTGTGGTTAAAATGAATTTGTATAAAAGGGATAAATATCTATAAAACTGATTGTACATTGTATATCTGTGAAATATTCCTTTGAATTGGTTTAATGAGTTTAAATGTTTATTGTGCAAGAAGTTTTGACATGTTTATTGTAACTACCAAAATCAACAAGCCGTACGTGTATTCTGATACTTAAATGCACACAAGGACGCAAATCATTTTTATAATTCTGAATTAAAAAACTCGTAATAAATAAACAAACTAATACTGTATGTATACATATAATATATAATCCTTTTTATTCTGTCATTCCAAATTTACTATTTTAGTTAAGAATTTTAATTCTAATTCTTTATCTAGCCTTTATTTGTATCATTGAACAATATCATAATCATTTATCAGATATTTTTCATTAAACCTTGTATGACCTTACCCAAGTCCGTCTAAAGACCTAAGTTGAGTCATGTTTTCGAAGGTCTCTCAATTTGGGATACTCCGTAATTTTTCTCCTAACTTTAGGACACCTGACGTTCCATATGTATTTCAACCCTATTAATGATTTTAATGATTAATTCTTAAAAACGAATCTAGTCATACTTATGCAAGAAACACCAATATTTTGGCAGGAAAAGATTTTGAAGGATTTATATTATTAAATCAAATTACATTAGAAATGTTTTAAATAGAAGTATATCTATGTGCATGGTCGGAAAATATATTATATTATTTTCTGTGAGTATTTCTTCTTTGACTTTATTTTTCTTCATATGTTCGGGTCCGGTAGCTGAATTGGCCCGCAGCAGAGTCTAGTTTGCCGTAAGAGGCGACTAAAGGTCGGAGATTCTGATTCTGCCAGTGCGACAAAGTGTGTACCCTTGGTGGGTGAATAGGATGACCCTCGTCCGCGGGTGTTTTCAGGTCTATAATACGGAAATCCTGACCGCTGACCATAGTGAGCCAACGTTTGTTGAGAGTGTCACGCTTCTTGCACGTAAAAGACCCCTTTGTTGACCGCCAAGAAGAGCATCACATAGGGTAATTTTTTATACCCACCTTTCCCATTTTCTTGTGGTCTTCAAAATTTGATATCCCCCTTTCTCATCATCATTTCATGTTCATTTTATCATCTTTTTCATGTTTATCGCTTTTAAATAACCCATATAGCGTTGCAAGGGTGTAAAACACCAACTCACTCTTCATATGTTCACAGTTTTAATTTCTTAACAAAAACTAACACAAGTAATAATATATTATATTAATTGATTATTTATTGAAATGCATAGTCGTGCCTTTATACCAGCTGCCGTTTTATAATAAAAAAATCTGTCAAAGTCAAAAATGGCCGGATTTTGTTAAACGGGAAGTAGGTGAGCGACAGACCTGAAATCGAATCCCCCGTTATGGGACCCCACCTTGATGCTGTATACCAAATATCAAGTGGCTGTGATGAGTAGTTGCTGAGAAAACTGTTGCGAAAAATATTTCCCCGCCTGCACGCCGCCCGACATTCACCATTTTATAACCCGGATTTTTCACTCCGTGAAATCCGGCCAATTATAGTTAGGATTGCCTGAGTTAAGAAGTTACTAGGAATACTTCGAAAACACCCCTAAGTATTTCTTAAGTCATTCCTAGATGTTTCCGTAAGTCTGTCTAAGAACCTTTCTTATGGCTTTTCTTAGGAAAGCATCGGGAACACCACTCCAGATTAATACTGCAAAGGATCAAAACGGAAAATTCATATTATTTAAAGGGTGATCTAGCCTCGGATCTAGCAAAACGTACAAAGGTGAGATTTATTTGTCACTCCCTGCATTTGTAGGGTTTTTTGAAAATTTCTAAACCATGAATCATATTTTAACATGTAAAAGTCCTTCAAATGTTATGTAGTTGTATTGTATGGTCGTAATTGTTTTTGTAATTTAGAGTTGTGTCCCTTTTCCCACATTATTGTTTGTACATGTGAAGTAATTTGTAGAGAGAATAAATGTTGTAATGGCTGCAGACGTGTTTTTGTCAGCCCACATTAAAAGTTTAACTACGGGCTAGTTATGTTTCCCCCTAGCCTGTAACATGGTGGAGAACCTCAAAAAAGGGACCCTGTTTAATGTTTTGTGTGCTTTTACGTGATTATTTTGGAATGACCGGGTCACCTCGCAAAATTTAACTTTGGAAAGTCGAGAAAATCGTCACCACGTGGTCAACAGATTTGGTCAGATTTCATCATTTGATTTTGGACTTTTATTTCATCAAATCGTTTGGATAATTCTAAGAGTTCCTGTTAATTTGGACACTGTCTTTCGAAGCTGATCGTATGTATTTGTGTATTTGCCATTGTCGTGATTTGTACCAGTATTGTGTAACGTTGACTTGTTTGACCCGCGATGACAAGGCGCAGTATCATATAATTTATAAAGCTACAAACATTTTCGTTTACCCGTTACAAGTTTGTAGTGGAAATAATTGTATTTCCATCGTCACGATCAATGTTTCCAGGACATTTTTCATTTAGATATTTAGAAGAATCAAAGTTACAGTTTATAAAGATACAGAATGAAGGTTGGAAATGATTGCATTTCCATTTTACAGAAGAAATTAAGTTGTACTTTGAGAAAAATCAGAAGAATGCAGCAGCTTTCCAGATTTTAAAGGTTAACTATTTTGATTGGAAATGATAGCATTTCCATATTGTTTATTAAAATGTTTAACTTTTTGACATTTGAATAGAATTTTTGTAACTTCTGAATTTGAATTATGTCTGATTTGTAAGATATTGTCTATAGCAGTGTGATTTATGTCATAAATAAAACCTTGATATATTTTATATCATTAAGAGTTCACAGGTCTCTGATGGCTATATCATTTTTTATACAGCTATTTTGATAGACAATTTTCCCAAAGATGTGTTTGGTAAAAGTACTATATGCATAGTTTTTTTTTGTATTGTTCTTGTACATATTGTCTGTGTGGAAGTAATGCGTGCATGGCAGATCCGGCTAGTTGGATACCTGGTGCCAGACTTCAACCCTTATGTGTGGGATTAATGCGTGCATGAAGTTAGCTGGCGGCTGACTTTGATGCCAGACTCCCGGTTTTTCTGCATATTTGTACTTGTATGTTCATCTGAGGGAGGGAGTGATTTGAGAGAGTTCTATTCAGTAATTTCAAATGTTCCTTTGTATTTGTATTATCTTATTGCATATACTAATTGTAATTTCAAAAAACCTTTAGACCATTAAATAAAATTTTGGAAATTTTATGTTTAAGGGGCGGGATGTTATGTAGTTGTATTGTATGGTCGTAATTGTTTTTGTAATTTAGAGTTGTGTCCCTTTTCCCACATTATTGTTTGTACATGTGAAGTAATTTGTAGAGAGAATAAATGTTGTAATGGCTGCAGACGTGTTTTTGTCAGCCCACATTAAAAGTTTAACTACGGGCTAGTTATGTTTCCCCCTAGCCTGTAACATGAGCCATGATTAATAATAAATTTGAATAAAAAAAAAAGAGCAAAATATAGAACTGCTTTTTCAAGGAAAAGTAGCGAAAACATATCATGAATGTAGGTTTGGTCGCAAATCTCATTTTTTATGATTGATAGGCCGGCACACGATAGGCAAAGTGTTTTTCCGAATCTAGGTGCTTTCGTCGAGGTCCGCTTTCGCTTTACCAAGAATGCATTTTCTGAAAATCTAGATGCTTTCTTCGAGGTCCGCTAACGCGTTTCCGAGAAAAAAAACCATTTTCTGAAAATCTAGGTGCTTTCTTCGAGGTCCGCCATCGTTTTTCCGAGAAAAACAAATCGGCCTCATGAATTATCCATTTTATGGCTTGAAACTTTGTTGACATGTTGATTTTATTAACAACATAGTGTTTTATTTGGTTATTTCAACTTATTGTTTAATTTGGTTATTTTGTGTGGTCTCAAGCGTAAACATTCAGCATTATTGTCAAAATGAGGTCTTGTTCAAAATCTATGAAGACTACCAAGAAAGTTTTTTTTTCTATTTTTTTTTAAATGAATGGCAATTAATTCTACAAAAGACCTAGTGCAAAAGGCAAAAAAAAAAATTGTTTCAAACCCGTCCCCACTTGATAAATTAAGTTCAGTGTGAAAAGCCGGATTGGAAGGTTATTTTACAAATTTCTTTGGCAAAAGAACGCGTGCAACTATCCCATGGCCACTGTCCTCTATCAAGCAGGAGTACCAGAGCAAGATATCTAGCCAAGAATCAACAATCGCTCAGTAGAAAGCGTTAGAAAATATAAACGTCCGTCTGTTCTCTTTACTGGAATGCCATCACTTATTATCCGTTGTTCATTTTCTACTTTCGGGTACAAGCGTCTCTTACGAGTCTTATATTGGTGAAACTGTAGCACTTAGTAGTGTGTTTACGTGGTTGTTGGTTGGTAAACTAAGTCAACGACCATTTAATTTTCGGGGGGGGCTGGGATTTTAATCCGAGCCGAGAATCTTTTTCGACCGCTGCGCGGGCCAGCTTATTTTTTTCCCATACACTCAATGCTAGAAAATTTTGTTCATAAAACTCTTTATTTCTAATGCGCAAAATGAGGGCCAGTTTATTTTTTTCGCCCTATAAGCTGGCCAGACTATTTTTAGGCCAAAAATCAGAGCCAGAATATATTTTTTTTTAATTCCAGCCCTCCTCCCCCGAAAATCAAATGGTCGGTGCCTAGTCAAATGTGTCGAAATTCTTTCATGGGTGATGTACACATTTGTATAGACATTTAATTCATATATGTTATATGGACACCACCTTGAAATAGAGAACCTTTTTTTGTCAGCTGTAAACGTTAATATGATGTTTGGCATATTAAGGATAAGAGGTTACATGTGTGCTCTATAAAGTTGTGTTAGAGGAGTTCCTTTAGTTTTTTTTAAATATAGGAGTATTTCCAGGTTGCTTATAAACTTGTGGTTTTGATTCCGATTCTGATGCAAAAATATGTGCAAATAAAACACATAGAACTTCGAGCATGCGTTGTATCAGGCTAGGTTATTCTGTTATTATTGATATAATATTCTTGTCGCCGCCAAAAACTAACAAAATGAAGGACAGTAAATAATAAACCATTATAAACTGTTACAATCTATTGTTTCTTGCTTAAGTTCATGACAGTTCAAGACAGAAAATACAAATCTGTCATGACCTATTATTTCCTGCAGCAATTCACAACAGTGCATAACAGTTAGTGGATATCTTGTCAAGAACTGCCTTTTACTATGGCAATGGTGGACAGTGCATCATAGGTAAAAATTGTCGACTGCTGTGCAAAATTGTTACGGATCAGGACAGTGATAAACAATACAGGTAAAATTGTTAACTACTGTCCCAAATTGTAACAATTTAGGACAGTGATAAACAATCCAGGTAAAGTCGGTCACGATCTATGAGAAACTGAAACAATGTCGGACAGTGCAGGCCAATGTAGGACAGTGCATTATAGGTGGAAGGTAATCACTGTCACAAACTGTCCTTGATTGTATAGGGTGATAATGGTAATTCACTGTTGTTTGGCAGTAGTTTCACAGTAAATAGCAGTGTAAAGCAGTAAAAAAATGACTGTGTCTGGTATAGACAGTATTTTTTTTGGTTCATAGTGCATGTATGCATTATATTTTTATTTGGTTCCAATTCGTAATAATATGCAGTGACTGGTTACATTGAAAGCCGTTTTCCGTTCTGGATATTTAAATTGCTGTCGATATATTTGTAGGCTGTGTCACATACATTTATTCCACATCTCGTTATCTTCTATTACAAAGTGCTTTGTTAGGTGTGATAAAATTTGTTCAGCCCCAAAAAGTCATCAAATCTGCTCAGCTGAACTGAACAATTCATTATTTCATTTGCAAAAGTCATATATGTTACATACCTCCATATTATGTGGACTTTCATTTTTTTTCATGGAACGATAGCATTTTGCTTTAACAAGACATCCATTAACAATTTTGTGCACTGAAAAAAAATATATATTGATTTTTTATACTTTATCTTTATTTGGTTGATATCAGATACTATAGTACTTGAATCAAATCCAATATTCAAACTTTTAATGTATTTCTGATTATATATATGCTGGTATAAACCCTGTCAGGGAATCGAACCCTGGTGTCTTGCCACAGGCAAGTGTAATTACCAATTATACTAACAGGGTTGTATATTCAACTGGAGGTGTAAAATCAATTGAAATAAAATAAACTGTAAACCTTTATAAGGTTTAACATGTCCTCAACTAGTCGGACTAAAAAAAAAAAAAAAAAAAAAAAACAATCTGACATTACACTTCCTAACAAATAATTGGACCTGTCATGAAAATAAAAAATTGGACTTACTTACCCTGTAAAAATCTTCCACAGTAGTCCTGTAATTTTGCATATAAAAGGGGGTGATGGTGATGGTGGCATAATTATTATAAAAACAACATATCTAAAGGAGAGTTAAGATCCTTAAAAGTTATAACACCACCTCTGGAATAGCCACTGTTTTATATCAGATGTGTTCTAAAAATGAAATATTATTTTAAAGTATCTCAGTGCATATCCTAAACATCAGACTTCATGATGAACAGAAAACAAATCAGAAAACCTGAAGATTTTAACATTTTTCAACGTAATACATATTCCATCAATGTTATTTTAGCTATTTACTGAAAGTGCAGGGCTCACTCTGGAGCATCATTGCACTGTGGTGCTGGGTAACTGTACAAGGGATGTCTGGTGTGCAGACTGTTTAGTAAAATGTGTATGTGTCGCACTAAGTGGAGGAGCTGTCAAATCTGTCGAGTGTCACGCAACTCGCGTGAGACTAGCGCATCTTGTGGGCAATTTGGCAACAAATTTATTTGATTTTTATTTTTTTCCTTTTCATCAAATCTCACACAAACAGCTCATAAAAACTTGACAGCCCTGAGCTGTACATGTGTTCAAGGCCCTAAAAAATGTTGTCGATTTTCATATTGGTTTCATGATTTTGTTGCATTGAATCATGTTTCCCTGGCAAAATGGACAGTTTCAACTGGATACATGTAAAAGTACTGTACATGTATGTAAGTGAAATTAAACCTACATTGTTCTGAATAGGGTAAAGTCGAAACATTTTAATAACTAGGGGTTGTATTGAACATTTCGTTTTCCTTAACATAAATTTTGTAAAAGACGTGTCAAGTTATTGCCATAAGCTTGAATCGGACTATTGCTGTGTCGAGATTTCAAATCTTAGTTTTTTGTACCTGAAAGGGCGTGGATATACTTTTCTGAAAAGTATTTATATCCTTTAGACAACACTTTGTCTCCCTGACTCTTACTCTTGGCTTTTATACAGTCTTCAACGAACCCGAAGTTAATCGGTGGTACAACAGTTAAATTTTTTGACCCTACATCGGTATTTGACATTGAAGTCGCCATGTTTTGTTTACATTAGTACCGAGCTTAGCCTCGTTCTGATACAAATTTAAATATTCATGAGCGTCTCATTAAGAAAGGTCTATTTCCATAAATGCGTCTACTTTTGCGTTTACTAAGTGCACATTTGTGTGGTCGTGAAAGTAAACAAAATGTCAGCTTTCACGTCTACTGAAAATTTCAAGTAAACACAGAGTGCACATTGCGTGCACTTGTACACCCGTCTACATGTTATGCTTGGTCTGCACCCAGCTGTATCTGCATAAGAATACCGACCGGAAAACGAATTATCCCCAATGAAATAATTAAAATACGTTTCCGGAACCAATGACGTAATCATCATAATGACAACAAAGTAAAGAGGCAAAATAAAAAAAAAACAAAACGGGTATAAAACGAATAATTGTGTTATGCTGTTAATGTATATTTTTAGAATTAACCTATTATCAGCAGCATTTGAATCAAAACATTTGAAGATCAGAGACCAAACAAATTGAATGAAATGTACTGAAACCAAAAAATGTAGAAAAAAATGCAGCTCCAGGGATATCGAGGAATTACAACCGGCTAATTTTAAGAATGTTGAATTTTATTTTCGGAAATTTTAACGGAAAAAATGTCTTAAAATTTATGGTAAATAAAGTCAATTAAGATATACACTCCGCCAATAGTTAAGCACCACCCTGTATTTTTTTTACAAATGATACTTTTAAACACCGTATATTCATAAAATCTTAAACGTGATACAAAATGTCGTTTACTCAAGTAAAAATACGTAACAGAATTTTTTACTGTTTCAAAACCACATTTTCGAAATGTTTGGAACTCTAAATTTGTTTTTTTTTTAAATGTGTGAAAATAACGAAATCTCAGGACCAGAAAAAAGTTTGACTTAGACATAAGGATTTTATTGGAAAACAACATTTGATTTTCATACATTTTTCACAGAATCAAGATAAGACATCTGGTAATGCATTACATTGTGTTTTGCTTCCGGTAAAGTCTCTTACACGGCATCTCATACTGTGGATAAGGCGTCTGAGTTTATTTTGAGGAAATCTCTGCCATTTTATGACTATTGCTGCCCTCAACTCATCAAGATTTTGACATGCTGGGTTACGGCTTTTAAGATTTCGCCCAATTGCTTCCCAAACATGTTCAATTTGATTCATGTCCGGGGATATTGACTGGCCAAAAGATACTGTCAATGCCTTCTTGCTGCTTATAATCCGTCACAATCCTTGCTCTGTGTGGTCTTGCGCTATCATCCATGTAAAGATGACGATCAGCAAGTGGGTGGCTGTCGAAATGTGGAACAACGATATCACGAAGCACAGAATCCCTGTAGATTTGACCATTCATGTTTCCTTCCAAAACATGCATTTCAAGTTAAAAGTTCAAAGAAAAACATCCTAAAACAGTAACACCACCTGCACCAAAAGCATGAGTTGGAAAAATTCTTTAATGGTAGGCTGTTCTTCGTGCACGTCTACAGGCCACGGGATAAATTGACTTTCGCCAGACCAATGGATTTTACGCCAATTTCTTATGTTCCAACGAAGATGGTCATATGACATTTGCATTCGAATCTGACGATGTCTTGTTACAAACGAGGATGCCGTATAGCTCTGCGTGCTCGTAGGTCAGCGTTATGGAGACTACGAATTACACTACGAACACTTATCCTTCCACCTAGTGGTCATTGCTGTCTTAGATGGGTTGCGGGTGTGAATGGATTGGCTCTAGCGCATCGCACCAATAATCTCTCATCTCGTTTTGACGTTTTACTTGGTCCACCGAATTAAGGGTCTATCTTTTACGCTTCACGTTTGTCTATGACGTCGTAAAAGTCTAACGATGACTGTATGGTTGACATAGAAATGGTCAACAATTGTTCTTGTACTCATACCTGTAGTTGACATGCCAATATCCTGCCATCTTTCTGCTTCAGATAATTTACGTTGTGCCATTACCGATAATCATAAACAAAAGTTCGTATTTTACCTGTATTGGTAACTTAAGATGGAAAATTTTAATACACCAAAACCTGTTTCCCACCTTGACCACGGTAGAGTTTATAAAAATCCGTCATACCGGTTTAATATTGTACAAAAAATAACAAAATATTGTTTATGCTTGTGTTAATCGGTGTCAATAAGAAACTTCGATCTTGCAATTATATATATATTTTATTGGAATGTTTAGGTATCATATATAGGTCGTGCTTAACTTATGGCGGACTGTTTAGTATATATTGATGTAACAACAACTTGTTTAGTTTTATTGTTTTAATTTGCTTGATATAAAACATAAAATTAATGATGGATGTCTTCCATCCTAAAATGGCCGTCATTGTGTTCGGCAAATGAGCTTTTCTGTCCAAAAAGAGTTAAACTATGAATTGTGCCAAACTTAATGATTGAATCATCAAATGAACGATTCTTAGGACTTGTGAGGGTTTGAAATTACAGTGAAGAAAGGTAAGATGGGTACATTCATTACTTGCACGGTAAGTTAGTTGAAAAGCAGACATAAGATTAACTTATTTCTTATTAAAAAATTGCTTTAAGCAGACGCCCAAAGTTTTTCTAAGTTAATTTAAAAAGAAGTCATTATTTAATGTCTGCTTTTAAAAACAGTCGCATACTTATGACAGGTCTGGTCAAGTTAACTTTGTAACAGGTTTGCTTTGTAGACTGAAAGATAAGCTTACACATGACATTTTTTTTTTCGTCTTTACTTTCGTCGAAATTCATTTTTAATGTTATATTATAAAACTGGGTCCAGTAATAGCGGACCTGTCTTAATGACGGGTGTGGTTAAAGTAGTTGCGATTTAGGGACTTGGTATTACAAATAAAAAAAAAGTTGTCATAAGTCTGTTTTGACCAGGCCTGAGTTAACACAAATTGACTCGAATGTTTTCTTTCGCAGACATGAACAGACATAAAAAGCAGTCACATATTTAACCTAGATTTAACTGGCTCAACGGAACTAAATGTTTTTTCCATAGACGACAATGGTAGCATTTTGGCTTGTTGATTCAAGTCTGAAGAATGTACACACTTGTGTAGGGTCTCATTTTAAAGCTGATAAGCTCTTCTTTCTACAGTTCCAATATCGGGGTATGAAGTGAGATTTATTTTTCCAATATTTGGCAAACCCCCAAAAATTTAAACATTTTAGTGATGTTGGAAATAACAAGTCCTTCAGTCTGCATCTTTAATAGGTGTCATTTTTTTACATTCATTCTTTTCTTGTAGAGAATAAATTAAACATTTTATTCCACACTACATGAGCTATTCAGGACGGTCATTGTTTTGTCATTTGATTCAATATTTAAGGTGTAGCAATATCAAACATCTCAAAGATGTCACGGTCATTGAACGCGCTTCTGTTCTCTCCTTCAGGATTCTGCTAAATTAGGGACCTTGGTCCAACTGTCATAAAGGTTATGTGAAAGTCGAAAACTCAATTGTCTTGTTGTTTTAAAAAAGTTTCCAGCAGACAATTGGGTGATATCATGAGGTTCACCGATAGACCCTTTTAATATCACCTAATATGTGTATTGATTCTTTCTGTCTTAACAAGGGTACTGAAAATTAAGAACACAATGGGTCACAGCAGTACCTTAAAATCTAACTGCATGCATTATAAGTAAAGTGACTAGTATGTTGCAGAAGACCTGCTAGACATTTTTGTCATTTGCAGTGAGTTCGATTTGATGTTGTTCTCTTCGATGTCTATTTATCCTAATTCTTTTTCTCTTGAGAGTTCAGGACTATTTCGAATAACGTTCACGTTTATCATCTGCCCACCTGCTGTTAGATTATCAGGATCTATTTGTGCTTGTTAAACCCTAGTTGTGACATGTACAATCTTATCTTCACGAATTCCGTTCTATGTAAGTAATTTTATAAATAATATATGGCAAATTTAATCTTTCAAATCCTTCAAATATTATGAAATAATTCTATTTATTCTTTGTCCGAAATTCATAACAAATTTCCTTTTGTGGGTCACGTGTGCACTATTAAAGTGATATACATTTTTATCAAAGAAAACAAAACTTTAAAAATATTCTACTGAAAGCTCAGCAATCAAGAGGGCTAAACCGGATGTTCTATACACAACCAGCTCATACATGTAGTACAACACAATTATTGTCATCTCTTCTATTTGTACTTGCGTCAGGAGCCTGTGATACATGTATAGCTAACGATAACGGAAATATTTTAATATGTAGTAGCAAATAAATACATGTAGCAGCCTTTAAAAAATGTTAAATTTGTCTTGAACTAAAACACATTTTTTTAAAGCTGATTTAAATTATGAATGTTGAATTCTCATCAATGCAATGTCTTTCGTGTTTTTTTGTTTTGAATCGAAATTGTCAATGTGATAAATTAGAATAACAACAAAACTATCGACCTTGGACGATCAATCTCATATACACGAGAAGATAAGACAAAACAAGGCAAAGAAATAAATTACAGATAAATTACAGACCGAAAATTGTCCTGAATTGAACATTAACAACATTATTGATTTAACCAGGTTGTATGGCATCTCATGTACACTTACCTTTCCTTTGAAATGTTAGGCTTCGTTAGCACAAATCACAATTATTATCATTATTATTTTTTAAGATTTGTATATCGCAAATATGATTATTCGTATACTACCCTTAACGCTTTACAGTACATGATGTAAAATAAAATGATTTGACAAGACCTAAAAATATACAAGTTATAGTGAAAATATAGTATTGGGATGGGGATAGTACATTTATATGGTAAATTGTATTTGTGAATGATATATGGTACTGTTACCGTGTTTGCTCCTTGATACGGTACATGGGGAAGTGGGATGGTAAATGGTATTGCTAATATGATTAGTCTGTTTTTAAAATTTACATTGTTAATGTTATTATCAATTTTAATTTCAACTTACTGAATGATTATTTTAGATTGTGCATTTTTTTTAATTAAATTCAATATTAAATACTTTGTAAATAGCTTTCATTTGAGCCAGAATTGTTTTAAAAAAATGCGAAATCGTAAAACTTATTTATCTTTAAAGCTTTTCATAATGTTTAAGAATGTATTAAATTTAATGACATTTAAATATTTTCATTTGAATATTTAATGCGTTTTGCAGGAATGCATAAGTAAATCCACTAGCGGATAAAAAAGGCACATACATTATTTGAAAGTTCAGATCAAATTAAATGACGTTGATGTATAAAAGAAGCAGAGGAACCAAAGGGGGAACCAAATGTCAAAAGTCCAAAAGGGCAGAGACAAAACCAGTAAACACCAACAAGAACGGGACAAAAACAGACAACATGTAAAACATGGAAACACAAAATACTGAATTTTAATCAACAAAGCGAACTCCAGTCGTAACAAGAGTGAACTCAGGTGCTCCGGAAGAGTAAGCAGGTCTTGCTTGCTATAGCACACCCGTCATGTTGCCAATAGTCCATTCAGCGTGTCAAATCCGGTAAAGGAATACAAAATAAACCCCTATGACAAACCAACATCTGCACTCATCTGAGAGATCGAAATCCCATATTTGTCTATAAGTGCATGATGTCTTCCGTAAAATTTCTTGAGTGAGGACAGCAACTGAGGAGCAACATAACCATAAGGAAATATGTTTTGCAACACCTAATTTTTGTAAATTGAATTTCATAAAGATAAGAAAAAAGAATTCCTTTCACGAAACATATAACCAGCCAATGTTTATTTGGTAATTGTAAAAGGTTCATGATACATGTAAAATTTAACTATTCAACTTTATTTTTCACTAACGCTATATTTGAAAAAGGCACCAATATTACAAAAAATGTATCCTGAACTAGTATATGCCTCAGCAATTTAAATTTTGTCATTTACATGACAAAGCAAACTAAAAATATCAGTTTAGTTATGAAGATAACTTTAAACCTAAATTTATCAATTTTTTATGCAATTTTTGGTCGAATGTCAATTCTTTCTCCATGAAACCACCAAAACGAACCTTATTTTATTGCCGTAAGTATTGAAGTCAACAGAACTGAAAGAGGTTTGTTTAGTGGTGCATTTGTATGATCCTGCAATAGAGTGCTGTTAGTTGTATTTTATGTAATTTAGGAATCCAGTACAGGGATGGAATGTCACAAACATAAAGACCGGAGGAGAAAATGACAGATTTGTGATTGTCAATAATTTTCTCGGTAGACAGTGTTTAAGCTGGGCAGGTGGAGCTATTGCTAATACAATCACCCCCTTATTTATCTGTCTAAAAAAAGAAAAAAAAGAAAATGTTATCTTGTGATTTGCGTCATGTATGGTGGACAATTTTTGGCGTTGCTGAAAATTGGATGTTGCTTAAGTGATCATTGACTTTTTCATGTAATTGATTTTCTTCAAAACCAACGACTTGACCGCTCAAACCCATTCTGACAATCGAGGCACTACATTAGTTTAAAGTCTCACATTATTTGTTGTCATTTGTATTACGACACATTAGGCTGTTCGATTCAGTATAAAGGGATAGAAAGAAAGCCACTGTCAAGATAAATTATTGAATCGTAAAGTATAAAATTGCATTATTATGAACTGGAATGGTCAGTAGCAATTGCATAAGGAACTTGACTTAGTTATTGAAGACTTAAATAGCCTTGATGAAAAAAACAAACAGTTATAACAAAACCATATAAGATTAAGTATGAACGCAATGGTGTTTTTATCGTATCATGCATAAATCTGACAATGATCAATTTATATTCAGTTAGAAAATAGTGTTGTAGACTATTTACATCCCTTTAAAGGTGAAAATATTGAATTCTGGCGAATTTGCAGCTTTTAGAATAAAGTAGAGGTAAATTTTAATTTGAGATGCCTAAGAAGGAAATTTAAACAAATATTAAATAAGAAAATGATTTTGTTTTTAAATTTAATGAATAAAATAAATATATAATTGAACAAATAAATGGATGGTCGGTAATCAACACTTGTATTGGCGGGTATGATAATAATATAAGACGCATGGGGAATGAATCGTGAAAGGTGATGGGAAATAATGTATGGGGATGGGAATAGTAAACGGTGTAATGGGGACGAGGATGGGATGGTAAATGGTTTATGGGGACGGATATGGGAATTGTAAATGGTGTAAACGGATTAAGATAGTATATGGTGTATGTGGATGGTGGGGGGATTTTTTTGGCAGAGCGTCATGTTTGACACAGGATTTGCTGACAAGGAAATATGTTGCTCCACGCTTGCTGTCTTCACTTATGAAATTTTACGGTAGACACCTTTCACTTGTGGGCAAATATGAGATTTCTACCTCTCAAATGAGCGCAGATGTTGGTTTGTCGTAGGAATTTGTTCTGTTTTCCTTTACCGGATTTGACACACTGAATTTGAAATTAGATACACGACGTGTGTGCTGTAGCAGGCAGGTTCCGCTAACTCTTCCAGATCACCTGAGTTCACTCTTGTTCCGTTGATTTTGTGTTTTGAGTTTCTTCGTTCTGGTTTTTTTTTCGTGTTTACCAGTTTCGGTTTTGGTAGTAAGAACTTGGTTCTTCCACTGAAATCCTATGGTCCGATAGTCACACAAAACTTGATACGGTTGCGAGTCATGATAGGGATGTCGAGGTTATAATCACAGTACAACAACCAGCCAAACACTAATGAAAACAATCACTAACCATTTCGTCTAACACCATTTTTTCAACCAGTGTTTGATAGCGAAGTTACATCTTTTAGAAATCGTTTGAGACTTATTTTCTTATAACTTGGTCTAAAAGTCGGCTACGGAGACAACAGTTTTGGATGAAAAAACCTGAAAAAAATTGCTGGTCCTGGCATATCGAATAGGTTGTGGAATATAAACACCGTATGCAGGTGAAGCGGCCACTATCAAAGCTGATGTTTGTATTCGTCGAAATTATCTTCTTTGGGGTTTTTTTTTGGTCAAGAAAGGGGTCTTACATTGGCACATATGGATAGGGCTTGAATCATTTGGAGTTTATTTTCAATTCAGGGCCAATTGCAAAACAGCGACCAGCGCCGCTGGTCCCACTGAAGGCTGCTGTCCATATTGTAGATTGTGTCGCGTACCTTTTTCCACCCATAATCTTCTATGTTACTTTCCAGGTTAGCAAAATTAGTAATTTGAACATCAAAGACTTTGAAGTCGTCTCTTTAGCGTAAACTATTGCACTTTGATTAACACCCGGGTCGAATTCTAGATGTAAATTTAGGAATGTCGTGAAGCAAGTAGTTTCAGTGTTTTCTTTAATCTCGTACTATTTAATTTTGTAATGGTATCTTAGATACAATAGATTTTTTATGTGTTAGTTAAACATCCACTGACTATTAATTTCAATATGAATCTTCAATACAATAATGGTTATCACTGTTTTTTCCCGTTAATTGCCTTTTTAGCAATTGAATAGTTATTGGTGTAATAAATTAAGGTAATAACAAAACTACCAAACTTGAATAATCAATCTCATTGTCCAGCGAAAATGACAAAAACGAATCAGTCATACCGGAGAATTGGGGGATTGCAAAGGTCCTGACTTGGTACAGGCATTTCAAATGAAATGATGGGTTAAACCTGGTTTTATGGTGCCAAACCTTCTCTTCCATTGCGATCTTAGGATCCGGTAATGACCATAGAATACATACAATAGTTGTGAGACAAAATAGGGATATTGAGGTGATCATTTAATACAGCAGACCAGTCAAACATTAATTAAAACAATAAATCACCGAATTTCGTAACTCAATTTTGAACTTTTCTACTAGTGGCTGATAACGAAGAAAGAATTTTTTAGGGATCGTATGAGACGTATTTTTATAGCCTTGCTTTAAAAGTAGGTCACGAAGAAATCGGTGTCTGATAAAAAAATCTGTGAAATGTGTGCAAGCTCTGGCATATCGAATAAGTTATGAAATATAAACACCGTATGCAGGGGAAATAGGTATATTGCTCTGTAGATTAGAAAAAATAATAATTTGAAAATTAAAATCGTCTTTTTGATCGTAAAGTTTTGTACTGAGATGACCACCTGGCTCAAATTCGAGGTGCAAATCCAGGAAAGACGTGAAGCAATTTGATTCGATGGTCTCTTTAATCTCCAATTCTGGAGGATATATTGAAGGAATCCATCTACCAAATGAAGTTTTATTGACAGAAAGGACATCATCAATATATCTGAATGTAAGATTAAATGATCTTGCCTCTTTCATCTTCTTGTTCTATACTTATCACTGAAGAAATTCAGTCTCGTAAGAGTATAAAACAAATCGGCGAGGAGAGGAGCACAGTTTGTGCCCATTTGAATGCCGATTTGTTGTTGAAAAATCTTTCCTCCGAAGGTGACAAATATGTTGACAATGAGGAAATCAAGCATACTGCAAACTTGTAATGAATTAAATTTTCAAATTACCAAAGAATTTAGTTTATTTTTTTTTTCAGTTTTGATTATCCTTCTGACAAGTATAAGTCATTCGTCAATTGATTTGTGTCATAGTAAGTATAGTATAGTATATTACATAAGAACTAAACAATTACTTAGCTAGTATTCATTAAGAGCACTTTCCTGTCATGATAGACAAACGTGTATAATGGGCAATGTAACAAATACGACTAAATCGAAAGGAGACTAAGACTACAGCTTAACCAAACGACTTGGAAAAAAAACTTACTATTCTTTTATCATTTCTGTTCACAACAATTTTTGTTTTTTTGTCGTTTTTCTGGCCCTTTTTAGACAACGTATGACCACTAATGAAGTCACTTGTAAAAAAAAGAAAAAAATCAAGATTATTTACTATGACATACGTTCTCATTGATGAAAAATCACGCGGCCAAAAAGCTAGCCTGTTTTAATAGTGATTTGTCTCTTCTCAGGTTTTGTTATGTGAGCACGATTTATTGTTTAAAAATGCCGCTGACGACAGACGTATGATTGAAATTTTGGAAACCCTTTTATTGACATCTTCATTTCGTTTTCATTTCTTGTTTTGTGTCTTCGTCCTTTTAACAATTGATTGTCCCACTGGAATATATGATTCCAAAATGTTTGTGAAATGAATTGTATCGTCTTCAAAGACAGAGGACAGTAAAGCCCATAATTGGCCCCTTCTATCGTTAAAAATTAAACTGTCTCCGAAAAGATACTTTGGAGATTAATTGAATGAGCAAACATTTAATAAACTCAACATGCTCGACAATATCATCTGACATTGAAGAAAACAGGATGTTTAAACAAATCAGATATATATGATTCGTGTCAAGATGGCTGATTTGGGAATGGGTCATTATTTTAATTTTTAGATGCCTTCACCTTTTTGATCCATGACTGATTCTAAAATTCACTTTAATTAAAGTCTAGACAAGTCAAAAAGTATTGGGGTCTTGTACGCCGAGGACTTTGAAAATAACAATTTTACTTCTCAAAATCAACGTTTTTTTTAAGATTTCCCCCCTCCAGTTTTAAGTGTCACTAAAATTGAAAAATAAACACGAAAAGAAATTGAAAACACAAATGAAACATTTTAATCCATATATGAAGTGCATGTACATAATTTTTTTAAGGGTATATTCTGGTAATTTTTCGGTCTCCTTAAAATCTTTTTTTTTGTAAATTACATAAACATTACTTGTTCTGTCACCAGATTAGGCCCAACAACAGACAAGCAAAATCAACTGGAAATTCACTTTATTGGGCGAAATGCAGGTAAAAGCTACAAAATACAAAGAAAAACGCATTCAAGCACTTGTTTGACAAAATATAAACCCAAATTACAAAGTTACATCGAGATCGAAAATATGTACAAAATAATGGTTATGACCCCTATGGGCTTCCATACTTGAAAAATATTCGGACGTGACCCGTGTACAAAATCAACTTTAAATCGCGAAAATCGTTAAATGAAGGATTTATATGGACCAAGTATAAAAAATAATTTAAACAGGGCTTACTGCAAGAAGTTTTTCGGTTAAAATAAAGGTAATGTAAATTTCATGAAATCATAATGCAATGTAAACAAAGCCTACAAATTGACAATAAATCTACAGTTTTTTTGCACTAAAAACATATTACACTATGTTAGCATGAATAAACAATGTAAAATAAATCAAACATACCCTGTAGTTATCCACATTTCCAAAAAGAATTGAGTTTTAACGAGTGAAAATATCGAGACATGCTCCTTGCAAAGGGCGATAATAACATAAAAATACCTATGGAGCGCCGTGAGAAACAAAGTCAGCACACTCCTCACCTGATATTAAAAATATCACTAGTACAAAGATTTCCAAAAATACAATAAAAAAAATGAAAGAATCTTATTCTTATGCAAAGAAAAATAGACCTAAAGATAATGAAACAAATGTTTTTCATAAGTTTGAAAACAGTCAATATCTGAATAATAAAAAAAATAAAATATGTTGCACTGTGGCCTGTGTATAAGTAAAATAGGTAAATAAATGGTAGGTGAAGCCACATTTAAAAGGTAAAACAAAATATGAAATATAAATAAATAAAACCTTTAAAACAAATAAAAACTAAATTGCCCAAATTTTCGGACATAAAGTCCTTCTTCAGGGGCTAAAAAGTAAAAAGATGTTATCACATCGACTGACGAGGACAGAATGACACAAAACGACCCGAAGAACATGACGTAATGTCTTAATCCTGAACTTGATGACTACATAATGAATATTAAGAAAAGGTCTGTCTTTTAACATTAATACCCAAGGGTTGAAAAGTGCCTAAAGACAGACCTTTTCTTAATATTCATTATGTAGTCATCAAGTTCAGGATTAAGACATTACGTCATGTTCTTCGGGTCGTTTTGTGTCATTCTGTCCTCGTCAGTCGATGTGATAACATCTTTTTACTTTTTAGCCCCTGAAGAAGGACTTTATGTCCGAAAATTTGGGCAATTTAGTTTTTATTTGTTTTAAAGGTTTTATTTATTTATATTTCATATTTTGTTTTACCTTTTAAATGTGGCTTCACCTACCATTTATTTACCTATTTTACAATATCTGAATAATACACAACAGTTTCTAATCATGAAGAAGAAGTACAATGTCGGTAATTGGACGTGTGTAAGTAGATGAGTTTCCATCACGAACAGTTTTCACTTCGACTTTGCGCACTTTATCATCTACGCTTTTAATTGCATTGGTCAGTATTCCCATTGGCCATTCATTTCGAGATACATTTGAGTCCTTCAAAAGAATAACGTCACCTACAGATAAATCGGGTGACTCTTTTTGCCACTTGCGGCGACTTTGAAGTTGTTGGAGGTATTCTTTCCTCCACTTTTCCCAGAATATATTTGCAAGGTGTTGAACACACCGCCACTGATTCCTATATAGATCTTGAATGTTATAAGGTCCAAAAACCCGTTCAATATTCCTTGTTTTCTGAGTGAGCAGCATATTAGGACTCAGAATGGTAGGTGATTCAGGATCAGTAGAAACCGCAACAATTGGTCTTGCATTCAAAATTGCACATACTTCAGCCATTAGTGTAGTGAGTACCTCATGTGTTAGATGTTTCCAATATGTGTCCTTCAACATTGAATCAAGGATTCTTCTAGCTGAGCCAATCATTCTTTCCCACACTCCTCCCATGTGTGAGGAATGTGGAGAATTGAAGATCCATGTAATCTTGTTCTCACTAAGAAAGTGTTTGATAGGTCCCTTTTCTACGTGCAGGACGTTTGCATTCAGACTGTCCGTTGCTCCTATGAAGTTGGTACCTCTATCTGAGCGCACCTCTCTGACGCTTCCTCTGATGGAGATAAACCTTCGAAAGCAGTTGATAAACGATGAAGTAGATAGCTCCTCTATTACTTCGATGTGCACTGCCCTAGAGTAGAGACAAGTGAAAAGTACTGCCCATCGCTTACAATTGAGATGACCGCCTCTAGTTTTTCTAGCAATTACATTCCATGGACCGAAAGTGTCAATCCCTATGCATGTAAATGGTGGAGTGGGTTTGAGTCTGTCTTCTGGTAGATCAGACATTACTTGTGTGGCATGCTTTCCACGCAACTTTCGACAATGGACACACTTATGCAAGATCGAAGCAATCAACCGTTTCTCACCCACGATCCAATAACCACCAGACCTTAAGGCACCTGCGGTAAAATGTCTGCCTTGGTGTTTAACAGAGTCATGGAAATGTCTAATGAGAAGAACTGCAAGATGGCTTTTCTTGGGAATGATGATTGGATGTTTCTCCTGAAATTCAATGTCTGAGCGACTAATGCGTCCACCAATCCTAAGAATAACCTTTGAATCAAGAAAAGGTCTCAGATCCAGAATGCTGCTTTGTCGAGATAAAGGTTTCCTGTTATCAATACACTCAATTTCAGTGGCAAAGAATTCTTGCTGAATTGTGCTTATGACTAATTCCTCAGACGTTAGTTTCGGTTCGGAAATAAGAATGGAGGCACTGGTCTTTCCATATTTCTGAGCAATAGATCGAAGAAGATCGATTGTGTGTATTAGCTTTTTCCCTACGGAGAATCTCTCAATGCGATGACTGAGTTTGAGAGAATTGTTTGTGTTATCCGAGGTATTCGTTTCACATTTCATGGTGTTAGCCGAAACATCATGCCTGACCTCCTTGTCGTTCTCTGAATCGACCATCGGATAATGTGACTCACAGATCTCACTAGTTTCTTCATAAAGCTGGGGCGGTCCATATATCCATTTCGAGTTGTGCAGCGTTTTGGTCATTGTTGGTCTAGTCGCGACATCAGCCGGATTCTGATTGGTTGGCACATACACACACTGATTAGGATTTGTAGATTTTCGAATCCGCTCAACTCTATTCTCGACGTACTTGAAAAATCGCTTACTGGTGTTATGAATGTAGCCCAATACAACTTTGCTATCCGAAAAGAATCTAACATCATCGATATCTAGATCTAGTTCTCGATTTATGATTTCAAAAATCTGAACCGCTAACACCGCAGCACATAGCTCCAGCCTTGGGACTGTGTGTCCATGAGCAGGCGCGACCTTGGCTTTGCCAAGCACAAACCCTACGTTAGAATGATTATCCGAGTACTTTGTCTTGAGAAATGCTACGGCTGCTATCGCCTGTTCAGAGGCGTCTGAATAGATGTGCAATCCTTTCGAACTGAATCACATAACGGCAAAGAAGAATATGTGCGTTGAACTTTGAGGTCTCCAAGTGCATTAAGCGAGTCCCTCCAACTAGACCAAGTACCATACAAGGTTTCAGGCAATGGTTCATCCCAATCACATGATCCTTTTGCGATTTCTCTTAATATGAGTTTGCCTGTTACTACAACTGGGGCTACTAGACCTAACGGATCGTATATCCCATTTATAGATGAGAGAAGTCCTCGACGTGTGTACGGTCTTTCCTCCGTAGAAATGTTGTACGTGAATGTATCTGATTGAAGATCCCAGTTAAGACCAAGACTTTGTTGAGCTGGGAGTTCATCAATCGTTAAGTTGACATCTTTGAGATTATTAGCACGTTCGCTCGCGTCGAAAAAATCGACAACTTCCTTTGAGTTTGAGGCTATTTTGTTGAGACGTAGATTTCCACCAGTACGTAATGAGTCAATAGTTCTCTGGATCAAGTCGGTTGCTTCTGAAGGTGTGAAGAGTGAAATAAGCCCGTCATCTACATAAAAGTTACGGTTGAAAAATTTCATGACGTCTTCTCCGTAGATATCAGCATTTACTTCGGCTGCTTTTCTGAGACAATAAGCTGCCACTGCAGGCGATGGACAGTTTCCGAAACATGGACCTGCATGTGATATTCGACGAGACCTTTACTGAAATCGTTATCACGATACCAGAAAAATCGTAGGAATCTTCTATGCTCGTTCTTGACAACAAAACAGTGAAACATAGACTCAATATCTGCTGTAACAGTTTAACTTCATCTCTCTGAAGATTTTTCTCAAGATTCTGAGCTCGTTTGTACGCATATGATCGGTTGTTAGGCAGACGTGGTCTGTCGGGTTTAAATGGCAAAGGAGCTTCCCAACTACCTTCTGAATTTCTTACGACATTATCATTCATTGTTTTGAGAAAAGTTTTGTCCTCGATGGACATTCCTATTTCATCGTCGTCTTTGTTTTTTAGAAACACTGAATCGTCCAAATTCCTAGGTACGTTGCAGGAAGAGCTCGTGACAATATTGTCTTGGTTGGTGTCAAACTTCTCAACAATTATGTCGTTTGGACATGGTTCACAAATAGAAGACCTTCCGTTCGGTAAGATGAATGTTTTGTTAATCGTAACAGAGTTTCTTGGGTGAACTTTATGGAGACAAACTTCTCCAACGATGACCCAACCTAGGGTTGTTTTCTGAGCGTATGGAGCGTTCCTGTCGCCAATCCTTTGGTCGTGAACGTGATGCGCTTGTGGAACGTCCCGTCCAATCAGAATCGATATCGGAACATCATCATGAAGTGGAGGGATATGTCTTTCTAAATCACTTAAGTGTCGGTGATACTTTGCTTCCTCCTGAGTAGGAATTTCATCACGCATGTTTGGGATGTGGTTGCACTCAATCACGGTAGGTATTGTTAGACTTGATGTTCCATCGTACGAAGATACTACGTTATTGTGAGCTTCTCTTCCAGCAGTGTTGAGAACACCTGCGCATGAAGTGATTTTGTACTCCGTAGATTCCGCTTTAATGTTCAATGACTGGAACACGTTCGGGCTGACAAGAGATCGATTACTCTGATCGTCAAGTATAGCATATGCCTTCACAGTATCGTCTGGACGATCTGACCGTGACAGGTTTACAAGAACGATTTTGGCACATGATCTTCCAGAAAACTGTCCCTTGCATATTTGGGTGCATGCCGACACAGTGTCCATAGACTTTTTATCAGAAGTATTACTTATCTCCTCACCATAAGCTTTCTTATCTATGTGCATCGCAGATGCGTGTTTATCTGAACAGCAAATTTCACATACGGTCTTCTGTGAACATTTGTTAGCAGTATGCTGGTCGGTAGCACAACATCTATAGCAAATACCATGCTCGCGCAAAAACTTTTTGCGGTCGTCAAACGATTTTTCCTTAAAGGCTCTACAGTCATTAAGACTATGCTTGGTCTTGTGTAATGGGCAGAGTTTGTCAGATTGTACAGATTTCTTATCATCTTGTCCTATGCTTGTCTTGTGGACAGACACCTGTTGCTTGCGTGGTTTACCAAATCTATCTTTCTCATGGTGTTTCTCACCATACGAGGTGTGACTTGTTGATTCACTTACATACGACAATCCAGGATCATTTTTCATACGACTCAAGTCCCGAATGAAGTCAACTAGACATGTGAAAGGAGGAAAAGACACATGGTTTGTTGTTTTGTAGCGATACGCATGTGACGTCCATTTTTCCTGTACAGAGTTTGGTAGCTTATTTATGATGGGGTTCACTCCCGAGGAGGAGTTGAGGTAACTGAGAAGCGAGTTGTACTGTCTATCGGACATAAGAGATTCTATCTCGCAGAGAATGTCTAGCAGTTCATAATATTTAGAATTGTCTTTGCCTATTCGAGGAAAGTTTGTCAACTTGCTGCGGATCACCGATTCCAGTAACTCAGCACTACCATACCTCTCGTCTAGTCTGTCCCAAATGATTTTCAATGCCTTTTCTGGGTCATGTAAATTGCTTGACCGAATGCTAAGAAGATACTTAGAAGACTGAGGCCCTAACCACTTAGACAATAGATCTAATTCTTCGATAGGGGTTGTGTCAAGTTCCTTCATTATTCCGGTGAATTGTGCTTTCCAGAAAGGATAGTTCTCGGGTTTGTCACTAAAGTATGACAGCCTAGAAATGAGCAAATCTTTCTTAAGTAGGAATTTGGTCATATCTTGAATATGGGTACCTGCACGGTAATCTACGTTGGCGATGTGGTGGTCTAAAGGATGATAATCCGATTGAACACGAGATGGCACTGCACTAGTTTGTACCTGTTGGATGTTGCTTAATTTTGTGTTAACATTAGTCCTTGCAGTTTGTTCAGCTTTGATTGGTTCATCAGTGTGTTTTTGAGGTTCAAAGTCTTGCGAAAGTGGAACATTTGCAGGTTGACATGACTTTGCATCGACATTAAGATGGTTTATTGCTGACTGGTCTTCAACATATCTTGATGTTCTCTCCATTGAATCAAGTGGTTTGCTTATATCGAGTCTTTCTAGATTTCTGAGTTGTGACATGTTACTCTCCTGTTCTCCATCAAGTGCTTCAGCTTCGGCTTGTGCCACTGCAGCTTCTTGCTTGCTTGCAAGAAGTTTCAGATCTGCCTCAAATTCTGCCTTTTTTCGAGTCACTTCTGCCTTAGCTTTAGCTTCTTGTTCTTCCAAGGCAGCTCTCTCCTTCATAATTGTTGCCTCTTGAACAGCGAAAGTCACATTAAGGTTAGCGGCTTCTGCTTTAGCTCGTTTTCTCGAAAGTTCAGATGTTTGTTTGGATGTTCTGGAAGACCTTGAGCTCTTTGAATGTCTTGACATTGTTTCAAATGCTCGTTGCCTTGCTGTAGAAATCTTATCTATGATACTGTCTACAATTTCTTTACATTTGGTGATCTCCTTAGAATGTTCTTGGTAAGTATCAATACTTTGTTTTGATCTTATTCTTGTGAGGAATGACGTGTAGGAAGACGATGTAGCACACAAGTCACTGTACGCCTTTGAAATGTCCAGTTCTAGATTGTTGAAGTAGTCAATTTGTGACATGGAAGGACTGAAGCTCTTAATCAGTTGTGTGACAATGACCCATTGAGCGTGTAGATCCACCACAAATTTCTCCTTGGCTTCTTCATACTGAGCGGCTGCTTCCGGGGTGAGTGTTCGTACTCGAAGGTTCGGAAGTTCGTAATTCATCTTTGTGACTGGTTTGGAGGTTACGAGGCTTTTACTGTTCTGTCACCAGATTAGGCCCAACAACAGACAAGCAAAATCAACTGGAAATTCACTTTATTGGGCGAAATGCAGGTAAAAGCTACAAAATACAAAGAAAAACGCATTCAAGCACTTGTTTGACAAAATATAAACTCAAATTACAAAGTTACATCGAGATCGAAAATATGTACAAAATAATGGTTATGACCCCTATGGGCTTCCATACTTGAAAAATATTCGGACGTGACCCGTGTACAAAATCAACTTTAAATCGTGAAAATCGTTAAATGAAGGATTTATATGGACCAAGTATAAAAAATAATTTAAACAGGGCTTACTGCAAGAAGTTTTTCGGTTAAAATAAAGGTAATGTAAATTTCATGAAATCATAATGCAATGTAAACAAAGCCTACAAATTGACAATAAATCTACAGTTTTTTTGCACTAAAAACATATTACACTATGTTAGCATGAATAAACAATGTAAAATAAATCAACCATACCCTGTAGTTATCCACATTTCCAAAAAGATTTGAGTTTTAACGAGTGAAAATATCGAGACATGCTCCTTGCAAAGGGCGATAATAACATAAAAATACATATGGAGCGCCGTGAGAAACAAAGTCAGCACATTACTCAAAATTAATGTTAAATGAGTATACATTAATCAAATATATGTACGCCATATAATTGTGTGAGTTTTAAGGCAATTTCCACCTAGTGGCGTCGCACCAATAATCTGTCATCTCGATGTGACATTTGACGTGGTCTACCGGATCAATGGGGTCTATCTTTTACGTTTCCTGTTTGTCTATGACGTCGTTAAAGTTTACCGATGACTGTATGGTTGACATTGAAATGGTCACCAATTGTTCTTGTGCTTATACCTGCATTTAACATGCCAATGGCCTGCCATCTTTCTGCTTCCGATAACTTACGTCGTGTAATTACCGATAATCATAAAGTGCGTATTTTAGCTGTAAAGGTAACTTAAGATGGAAAATCTTGATACACCCAAACCTTTTTCCCACCTTGACCACGGTAGAGTTTATTAAAAATCGTCATACCGGTTAACATTGCCAAAAATTTAACATAATATTGTTTATGCTTATTTTAATTGGTTTTAATAAGAAATTACGATTTAGCAATTATTTTATTGGAATTTTTAGGTAGCATTTATGTACATGTATGGTGCTTAACTTATGGCGGACAGTTTAGTATATATTGAGTTAACGACAACTTGTTTAGTTTTATTGTTTTAATTTGCTTGATAAAAACCATTAAATTAATGGCATGAATGGTGGATGTCTTCCATCCTGAAATGGCCGATATTGTATTCGGCAAATGTCCTTTTCTGTCCAAAAAGTGTTTAACTATGAATTGTGCCAAACTTGATGATTGAATCATCAAATGAGCGATTCTTAAGACTTGTGAGGGTTTGAAATTACAGTGAAGAAAGGTAAGATGGGTACATTCATTACTTGCACGGGATTTGACCTTCAAATGTTCTGATTTAAATGCTACTGATAAGAGGTTACTCCTTGAAATTTTGATATATAACATATCCAAATTAACCGTTTATATCCGCGTATTGGTATTAGTAACGGTAAGTTAGTTGAAAAGCAGACATAAAATTAACTTATTATTATTAATCGACTGCTTTAAGCAGACGCCTAACGTTTTCCAAGTTAACTTTAAAAGTAGTCATTATGCAATGTCCGCTTTAAAAAACAGTCGCATACTAATGACCACCGATCGACTCATTGAATTTCACCTAATATGTGTATTGATTCCTTCTGTCTCAAAAAGGGTACATAAAATTAAGAACACAATAGGTCAGTACCTTGCTTCTAATTGCATTCTAAGTAAAGTGACCAGTATGTGCATAAGACATGCTAGACATTTTATTTGCAGTGAGTTCGATTTGATGTTCTTCTCTTTGGTGTGTATTTGTCCTAATTCTTTTTCTCTTGAGAGTTCAGGACTATCGCAAATATGTTCACGTTTATTATCTGTCCACCTACTGTTAAATTATCAGGATTTATATTTGTGCTTGTTAAGCCCTAGGAGTGACATGTACAGTCTTAACCTAATTTTAACTGTCGTAAAGGTTATGTGAAAGTGGAAAACTCAATTGTCTTGTAGTTTTAATGCTCTGCAAAAACGTTTTGCAGACAATTGGATGATATCATGAGGTCCACCGATAGACCCATTGAATCTCACCTAATATGTGTATTGATTCCTTCTGTCTTAAAAAGGATGCTTAAGATTAAGGACACAAAAAATCATATCAGTGTCTTAATCCTTACTGCATTTTTGGAAAAGTGACCAGTATGTTGAAAATGATTTCGATGAGTCATGTGTATAAACTGTTATATGCAGTGTATTCGATTTGATGTTATTCTCTTTTAGGTTTTTTTTTCTAACTCTCTCGAGAGTACATAACCTATGCAAATATGTTCACGCTTATCATCTGTCCACCTACTGTTAAACTATCAGGATTTCTATGCGTGCTTGTTTCACCCTAGTTCTGACATGTACAGTCTTATCTTCACGAACTTCGTTCAATGTTAGTACTTTTATGGCTAACATGAGGCACGTTTAATCTTAGAATTCCTGAAATATTATAAATTAAATTATTTTTTTCCCCAAACTTCATATCAAACTAGCTTTTCTTTAGAATGACGTTTGCGCTAAGTGATATACATTTGTTTTTTCAAAATAAAAAAAAAACGTTAAAAAGATTCTGCTGAAAACCCTGCAATCAAGAGTGCTAAACTGCACGTTGCATGCACACTCAGCTAATAGTACAACAAAAATATTGACATTGCTGCTATTCCCACTTGCTTCTGGAGCCTATGATGTATTTAACAATAACGGTAATATTAAAATATGTAGTAACAAACGTATAACAGCCTTTAAAAAAATTAAATTAGTCATGATCCAAAACAGATTTAAGCTAATTTATGAATGCTGAATTTTCATCAATTAAATGACCTTCCTGGTGTTTCGTTTTGAATCAAAACGTCTATGAGAAAAAAATATCGACCCTGGATGATTAATCTTATTTTCACAAGAAGATAAGACAAAAAAAGGCAAAGAAATACCTTATAAATTACAGACTGAAAAGTGTGCTGAATTAATACAGACATTAAACAATTGATGGATTAAAGCAGGTTTTCTGGCACCACGTTTATGATTCAATTAAGATCTTCGGTTTTGGTAGCACGAATCAGAATAATCATCATTTTTATTACAAAACATTATTTTTATTTGCAAATATAACTAGAGTTTGACATCATATAATATTTTACCATAAAAATGAAACCCCTTTATATCAAGTTTTGTTGAGATTGAAACATTTTGACAAATTGCTCATTTTTGGACCTGAAATATCACATTTCGTACTAGATAATTCGAAAACCGTAAATATTGCTTCAAAACTTTTCCCCATATTATTAAATAGCTTCTTTTGTTCAATTAACTTACAAAATTTCAGAACCCTACGCACCTAAGATACCGAGATATTTGCAATGTCCTATAGTATGACATTTTCCCTGTTTCCATGGAAACAGCAGCCATTTTTAAAATTCTGATTTTTGCATGCAAAATTTTGAGTGGCACTTTATCACCATACAAAATTTCATTACGATCCATTGAGTAGTTTTTGAGAAACTGTGCGGACAAGTTCATGAACGAAAGAATTCCTTTAATCCCTAGAGTAAATCAATTTATCTCCCAAACGTTAGTGTTTGGGAGATATAATCAATCATATATAACCCTAAACGCTTTACAGTACATGATATAAAACATTGTAATATTACATTACCTAAAAATACACAAGTCAAAGTGGAAACATTGTATTGAGAAAGGGATAGTACATTTAAATGGTAAGTGGGGATTGTGAATGGTATATTGTATTGTTACATTGCTTGGCCCATGGAATAGTATATCGGGAATGGGGATGTTGATGGTATTGTAAATTTGTTAGACCATTGTTTGAAAAAAAAATTAGATTGATAATGATAATTGTGAATTTTTATTTCAACTTACTGACTGATATTTTAGATAATGCAATTTTTGTATTAAATTTAATTCATGTGACTATAATGGTAGCCTCATATATTAAAATTTAAAACATGTGAAATTATTTGAAAATAACTTTTTAGGAGCACGCTTTTTTATGCTGTTAACGAATATGTTAAGGTAAGGTTTGCGATTCTGGGGTTGAATAAGTAGGTCACTTAAGAGGACGTACAGCATGCACATTTCTTAAGTATGCTAAAAGGAACCAAATTTCTAATTTTTTGATTGAAATTTCCATATTTTGCCATATCTCATAATATCACAGGAAAACATGGAATTGACAATGTTTAAGACCTATTTTACAGAAAATAACAAAAAATCTGCACTGAATTAGTACTTAGTTCAAATTATGTCTGTCTATCAAATAATGTCAAAAAATATATATCTAATATAAAATATTCATATTTTCCATATTTTTTGTCTTTCTTTTGCCGTTTCTATGGTAACTAATGTGTTATTCTTTATAAGAAGAAAGTCCAACGATTTTTTTGAAAACTAAGGATAAAAAGCTTAAATACTTTACAATAAAATAAGCAAATAAAATCAGTATGTTACGGGGGTCGTTTCCAAGATACAGATCAGAAAAAAATGTTTAGAATGCTAAAATAAGCTAAACATTTGCAAATTTTTGTATTTACCATATTCACGGCTACAAGTGGCCAAGATCGAACTTAGAAATTGTTGTTTCATGGTTAAAAGACATAATTGAACTCTATTTTTCCCTTTGGATCAAATATGCAGTATGCTTGATTTCTTTATTGACAACATATTTGTCACAGCTAGAGGAGAGATTTTTCAACAACAAGTGGTATTCCAATTGGCACAAATTGACGACTTGTTTTAATCAAATTGCTTCACGTCTTTCTTGGATTTGCACCTCGAATTTGACCCAGGTGGTCATCTCAGTACAAAACTTTACGATAAACGAGACGATTTTAATTTTCAAATTATTAATTTTCCTAATCTACAGAGCAATATACCTACTTCCCCCGCATACGGTGTTTATATTTCACAACGTATTCGATATGCCAGAGCTTGCACACATTTCACATATTTTTTTATCAGACACCGATTTCTTCGTGACCGACTTTTGGAGCAGGGCTATTAGAAAATACGTCTCATACGATCCCTAAAAAAATTCTTACTTCGTTATCAGCCACTAGTAGAAAAGTTCAAAATTGACTTAAAAGATATGATAGTTAATTGTTTTAATTAGTGTTTGACTGGTCTGCTGTACTGAGATGATCATCTCAAGATCCTTATTGTGTCTCACAACTATGTTGTGTTCTATGGTCATTACCGGATCCTAAGATCGCCATAACACCTGGTTTAACCCATCATTTCGTTTGAAATGCCTGTACCAAGTCAGGACCATTACGATCCACCAATTCTCCGGTATGACTGATTCGTTTTTGTCAATTTCTCTGGACTATGATATTGATTATTCAAGTTCGGTAGTTTTGTTATTACCTTTACTTAGATGAAGGGAATAAAGATATATATAATTTAACGAATAAGGATGGAAGATGTTAAAACACATTTTAGCAATATTTTAGAACTTATGCGAATGAACTATACAAAAAATGAATAAAATTATACTCGGGACACATATGTATATAATATATTTAAGACTTTTATTCACAAAACATACAAAGAATACAAATAGTGCAAAGTTTCACAAAACTTTTTCTTTAGACCGTTTACTATCGAATAATTATGGTTAATAATGTTTTATCATGGAGCTTACATAAAACATAAAAAACATAAAACAAGATCAACGACTGTCAATATTGTAATTATTTCAACAACATTACTCTCAAATATGGTAAAGTCACTCATTCGTTTTGTTTCACCTTTCAACAACGCTCCAAGACAAACGTAATGACTTCAACTTTCAAAACGTCCACTATTCCTCCTTGTGCAACACTCCGTCCGATCCCGCTAATGGAGCTTGTGCTTATAGACAAATATGACTATGAAGATCATAGAATAATAAAATTAAAAACATGTTTAGCTACAGTCCAAATCATGACTCAGATCAACCAAGGCTTAAATTGAAACCTAACTATGTCGAACTAGAATACAAATTATCACATAGGAAGAACCTTAGAATTCGGATAATTTTGAAATTAAGATTGATAATTTTACCACCAGAACTGTTAAAATGCAAAAAAAAACAAAAAAAGACGTTTGGTGTCATATTACCTGTTTTAACCCAAGACCATTGCGACTTTCAATTTTTCAGGTACACTATAAATTTGTCTCTATTTGCTTAAATTACAATTTTGATAGTAAAGCTTGACACTCGTTTTTTTTTTTTTTTTAGACTTTTGCTGCGATCATTCGAGATGTGCCCAACATGGCACACCACAACATCTTTTCGGGAATGCGTATGGATGCCACTGTCATTCTGGATTTGTAGGACATTGCTGTGAAACAGGTTCTGTTATTGAATTCAAATGTTTAGGAGACAGTTTTTTTTCATCGTTTTCCATTTTTTTTCATAATTATTTATTGCCTTTTTTAAAAACGTATTTATTTGATTTAAGTTATTATCAAATTTCTTCCCACTTGTTACAATAGAAAATTATGAGATGTGGAATAATTGTACGCGACACAGCTCACAGAACAAGCGGTAAATAAGAAAAAAAAATCACAATGGAAAACCGCCAGCAGCCTTAAAAGAGGCCAGTAGGTGCTGCTTGTTGTTCTGGAGAAAAAGTCTATGGCCTAAATAAAATGCATATAATTCAAGCCAAGTCGTGAAGTGGTCGCAGATATACCCTCTTCTTAAACAAGAAACAATAAACATCAAACAGACAAGTACAAAGCAAATTTTGTCAGATATTCCTGGCTTAGGACCAGCACATAAAAACATGGCGGGGTGAAACTAGTTTTTTTATGACCCAACAAATCCCTAAATAGAATTGTGTACTCCTAAGTGGATTTTCTATTCAAGAAATCTGTAAAAATGAAGAACATAATGTGCTTGAAATTTTGGAAATTGTAAGAATTTTGTTTGTCATTTCATATTTGATCCCAACATACTTGAACGTTGCAATGCCATGGGTATGACTGAATGTACATGTACCATAATGAATTTCTGCGACTGCAGCCAAAATATAAATAAATATTTCAATATAGAACTAGCCTTCAATAACACTTTTATTTTATTTTAATTGAATTAAAGGAAGATAATGTACAGTTTATAAATTTCTCTTATCCTTATGGCACCATATTGATTTTTTTAACCATATTTAACCCTGTATCAAGCTTCTCTTAACATAAAAAAGACGTTAAAGGATATGATTTGTAAAAAAATGGAAAATGCAAACATACAAATTTGATGAATCAATACCACATACAACTTGAATAAACACACATCTTATTATTACTTGTAGATATCAACGACTGTGTCAGTAATCCATGTCATTATGATGGACAATGTATTGATCATCCTAACTCTTATACATGCTCTTGTTCGGCTGGATATACAGGGAGACTTTGTGAAAACGGTAAATGATTATTATAAACATGTTTAACCATCAAAATAAAGAAGAAAAAATGTTGAAATGGACGCAGATGTTCCGAGATAAAAGGGCAAAGAATTCTCACAAGATTGAAAATTGCTTATGTTTGGAAGTACAGTTAATCACACTGAATCAACCTATTAAATATCAAATCTTCCATATGAATGATGTCTGAAAAATACTTTACGGAAATGTTTGCATACATTTTCATATCGACACTGTCCCAAACAAGAAGTAAGTCTGGCCATACAAAGCTAAACTTCTAAATCATAATTATGTAAGATTTGTGTTAAAACAGTGACGAAAATTTGCGGGGATGCACGGAAATGAGTAAAATAATACCATTTACTACTGCTTGTCGTCGTTGGACATATAAATTTATGAGATATTACGGTGTCATTCGACAATTTTTATCACGTTCTAAAACAATATTACATCACTCTGTTGTATGATTGGAAACAGAGCTATGTATATTTAAATTCGTAAACCATGTAGGTTTAGATAGCGCATATACCCCTCAGAGAAATTTACGTAGAAAATTCCCTACACGTTTAAAACAAAACCTCAACATTTCAAAATAATATTGCGGACATTTTATACATAATGATTATGGATGGAACCTTTTCCATGCTGTATGTAATTTTCTTTTTGCTATTTTTTAAGATATCAATGTCTGTGAATCAGGCATCAAAATAATTGGCAACGACTTTTGACAGCTTTTGATGACTGAAACAAAGAAGTGCCGATGATGCATTAAATTGTCAAATGCCAGGAAATATGTAAAAAAAATACTACGTCATACATATAAAAGAACCACAATAATATCAAACAAAAAAACAAAACACACAACAATGCAAACTGACGTCAAATGCCTTGACCTCGATAGAACTGTTTGTGTTCGCCCCATCGGTAATTTTTTTCTTAGTAATGGTATAATTTCGTGAACTTATATTATGTAAAAAAGACAAAATTGGAATGTTCAAATTCTTGACATGGCCGTTCAAGAAAAGAAGACAAAAATGGGGCAAAGACTAACCATTGAAGATAAAATATTTTGGAAATATGGAAACACAAACATAAGAATTGAATGAATCAGTACCTTGTATAATTCTAATGAACATACATCTGATTTGTGACTCTAGATATCAACGAGTGTGCCAGTAATCCCTGTCATTATGATGGAAAATGCATTGACCATCCTAACTCCTATACATGCTCATGTTCGGCTGGATATACAGGGAGACTTTGTGAAAACGGTAAATGATTATTATAAACATGTTAAACCATCCAAAAAAAAGAAGAAAAAATGTTGAAATGGACACAGATGTCCCGAGATAATATGACCAAGAATTCTCACAAGATTAAAAATTGCTTATGTTTGGAAGTACAGTTAGTCACACTGAATCACCCTATTAAATATCAAAGCTTTCCTATGAATGATATCTGAAAATACTTCGCGGAAATGTTTGCATACATTTACATATCGACACTGTCCCAAACAAGAAGTAAGTCTGGCCAAACAAAGCCAAACTTCTAAATCATAATTATGTAAGATTTGTGTTAAAACAGTGACGAAAATTTGCGGGGATGCACGGAAATGAGTAAAATAATACCCTTTACCACTGCTTGTCGTCGTTGGGCATATAAATTTATAAGATATTGCGGTGTTATTGGACAATTTTTATCACGTTCTAAAACAATATTACATCACTCTGTTGTATGATTGGAAACAGAGGTATGAATATTTTAATTCGTTAACCATGTAGGTTTAAATAGCGCATATACCCTTCAGAGAAAATTACCAAGAAAATTCCCTAAACGTTTAAAACAAACCCACAACATTTCAAAATAATATTGCGGACATTTTATACATAATGATTATGGATGGAACCTTTTCCATGCTGTATGTAATTTTCTTTGTGCTATTTTTAAGATATCATTGTCTGTGAATCAGGCATCAAAATAATTGGCAACGACTTTTGACAGCTTTGATGACTGAAACAAAGAAGTGCCGATGATGCATTAAATTGTCAAATGCCCGAATATATTTAAAAAAGCTACGTCATACATATAAAAGAACCACAACAATAACAAACAAAAACAAAACACGCAACAATGCAAACTGACGTCAAATGCCTCGACCTCGTTACAACTGTTTGTGTTGGCCCCATCCGTCATTTTTTTCTTAGTAGTGGTATAATTTCGTGAACTAATATTATGTAAAAAAAAGACAAACTTGGAATGTTCAAATTCTTGACATGGCAGTTCAAGAAAAGAAGACAAAAATGGGGCAAAGACTAACCATTGAAGATAAAATATTAATAATGCAGAACAAATATTAAGCCAAATATTTTCATCAAAAATCAAATAGAGCCTTCGATGTATGTAGGTTAGAACGTTCAGTATGGCCAATTGTTAATATATTAATATAATTTAATAACAATAAATTATGAAAGGAAGGCTAAATATACAGCCTATAATCTTGTTTCCCGGCAATTCTTCGAATTCAAAATCTTTTTCATTTGTTCAAATAAATGTGATACAGTATTATGTTATTTCGAACCAATAAAAATGGGGACCCCCATCTTAAAATAGAGTCTTTATTACATGTACAAACCTTTGTTATTTTGGTTTTTAAGATATGGTATATGCGTTTGTTAAATTATTAAATATTTTCATTTACTCTCAAACGAATTGAAACAAGTTTAATGCAATTATTTGTATTTTTATTTTTGGTCACATGGTATGTGTCCTCATGATCACTAACCTTTGATGTTTTTAAGTTTTCCCACTGTAAAAAATATAAAAAAGTCAAAATTCATACTCCAAATATATGATGCTGTTTAAAATACCAATATTGGCTTATTCCCTAGGTAATTGTTATTGTTATGAATGCCGTTAGCAATGCTCGCTTACGAAAATCAAATTCACCTTTACCGGAAAGCAAATACATATATATCTAGCGAATAGCTTGGTACACACGTACTCTCTGGGATGATGCTGATTTTGGAATTCATTTCTGTGCATTGAAGTTGTGCAACTTTCCAGTAACAGATGTGTATCCTTCGACATAATTCATTGACCCATATATCAGACCAAAAACTGCTCAAACATAGTGAGTTTTGAATCTTCGGCCAAACATGAATAAAGGTAATAACAATACAACCGAACTTGAATGATCAATCTCATAGTCCAGAGAAAATGAAAAAACGAAATCAGTCATACCGGAGAATTGGTGGGTCGCAATATGGTCCTTACATTGTACAGACATTTCAAAGGAAATGGTGGATTAAACCAGGTTTTATGGCGCCAAACCTCCTTCGTTCATTGCGATCTTAGGATCCGGTAATGACCATTAAACACAATATAGTTGTGAGACACAATAGAGATAAAAAGGTGATCATATTAGTACAGCAGACCAGTCAAACGTTAATTACTATGTACTTTGACGCAGGGAGGTAACATTTCAAAATAAACTGAGTCCTTCAGGGCTTGGAAGTCTGTCACGTTAAAAGAAATCAAAATATAAAATATTGTTTTTGATATAGGTATCTTTTAACTTCAAGATGACTTGTATTTCAGAAATAAATGAATGTTTGAGTAATCCCTGCCAAAATGGAGGATCTTGTATTGACCAGCATCATGACTACACTTGTATATGTCTGGAAGGTGATACCGGGAAAAACTGTGAAATAGGTAATGACGTGTACATATCTGTCGTTAGAGGGGCATTACGAATAAAAAAAAGAGGTTAAGTCTAAAAACAAACCGATATTAAAAAACAATGAAACAATATTGCATAAACATCGACAAAAGCTGTTCCCAAAATCTTTAAAACATCAGTAATAAACAAACAAATTACCAAACAATGTTAATTTCAGATATGAAATGTTTTGATTTAAATTCTACTGATGAGAGGTTACTCCTTGAAATATCGATATCTAGCATATCCAAATAAATCGTTTATACCCGCGTTTTGGTATTTGTAATTATGAAAAGAAAGCGTATATTTCTACATTTGTTTTTAAAATTTGCTGTTTTATCTTTTTTTTTTTAGCTTCCAAGTTTAAAGAAAAACCTTCAGTGTCTTTAAATAGTACCATTATGATTAAAGAAAGAACTCCTGAAATACACATCAAGTGTCAAGCAGAGGGAATGCCACCACCTGCAGTCAAATGGGAAGCTATCAGCGTAAGGAATGAAAAGATAATTCTTCTGCCTGTCCTTAATTTCCCCTCTTACTTATTTTACAATGTATTTGCAATGGACAATTGATCGAGCAATTAGCTGTTAACGATTTAATATTTTGAAAGGTTTTGAAACATCACAATATGTTGTGATGCAAAATACTCATAAGATTTAACTCAAATTAAGAACAAGTAAAAGACTTACGTTAAGATCATACTTAATTTCATGTTTAAATAGGTTGGATATTTAAAATATTGTTTGTTTAATTTAGTTATTGGTGACAATTTGCTCTAGAATTGAAATTTCAGTAATAAAGTAAACTAAAAGAAAAATCACTATCAGTAAAAAAATTGTACAAGAGGATTTGACAGATGCACGGTTTAAGTATTTTTTTATATAGAATCAATTAAAGAACTAAACATTTTATTCGTATTTAAAAAATTCAACAGAATCTTGGTCTAATATGTGAAAGTCCTTTTCCTAAAACCTTATAGAATACTTCATAAGATAAATAGTTTTAGCATCATTTTTTTAAATAAAAGTAATAAGTCATCTTTTTAAAAGTATGGGAAAATATTGGACCTCAAAACTACGGTGTACATGTATCTAAATCAAATATTTATTGTAATTGTTAAAATTGTTGTTTACTTAGTTTATAAAAAAGTGAGCAAAAAAATTCAAAGTTATGATAAATGTACAAAAAAGATGCAGAGTCAATGACACCCCATCGACCTAAATATACATGTACTCTCATGTACAAATATCTCTAGTGAAATCATACGATGTCATTCATTTAAAGGGACAATTTGGGAGGAACGTTCATCAAATTGGACACTTTCTTGTATTGCAAAATGTTACAATGAAAAACGCAGGATTTTATATTTGTATGGCGTCAAACAGAGTTGGAGCGACATCCAAAGTTATCAACGTTCAAGTGCAAGGTAAAACTGCATGCTACATTTTTATGACAAATACTTTAATATTTTATGAAGAAAAAAACACCAACGCATAATATGTTTATCTCTTTGTCGAAAAAAGTAGCAAATACATTCCAAAAAATCTCTTTAAAAGTCCACGACCAAAAAACAAACAAATAACATATAAAACAGTGAAACACATATAAAACAAAAAAAGAAATATAAAAAAACCCAAATCCCAACGATAATGCAACTAACAATACAAATCTTTACCAACAAACGACAGATTCAGAAAAAGGTTAATCTCATTTTGTTTTCATCCTGTGTAAATAAGTTGTTTGTTGTCATTTGTATTTTGGGTAAATGGTCCAACGTAATCGCTCAATTTAGTTTATGTTTTGTTTAAATTTAGTTTATGTTGTTGCCTATTTAGCTATTGATTCCCGACCCCATGAACCCCCGAAGATATCAGCACCTGAAACGGTAACGGTCAATTATTACTCTGAAGCTGTGTTGACCTGTAATGTTACTGGTTACCCTGTGCCAAGTATAACATGGAAGTATCTACAGGTAAGGGCGTATCGTGTATGTATAATTATAGTCTGAATTATAGTTTGTTTTATTTACATTCCACATTAGGTATACGGATTTTTTTTAACCTTTAACTTATTATTTGTTATCTTATTATTCGTTTCAAAATTTAATGTCTGGAACTTTGTTGTCATTTGAATTTCTAACACCCGTGAAGGTTAGCGCTGCGTGTGGATTTCAATTCCCCGAGGTTAGCCCGCTCCGGCACCAACACTTTTGTGTTGGAGAACACATCAAAGCTTTAAATTATCCGTTAAAATTTCAAAATTGTCTAAACCTAAGGCTCTTCCTATCCCAGACATAGGTTGACCATCTTAGTTTCAATTTGGTTCCCCATTTCGGTATTGTTGGTTTCATTGTTCTATGCTTTTCATAATCATATGTTTTTTGTTTTTCCATATTTTTGGAAGACCGCCTCTGTTGAGTCTTACATAGACGAAACGCACGTCAGGCGTAACAAAATTTAATGTCTGGAACTTTGTTCTCATTTGAATTTCTAACACCCGTGAAGATCAGCGCTGCTGGTGGATTTCAATTCCCCGAGGTTATCCCGCTCCGGCACCAACACTTTTGTGTTGGAGAACACATCAAAGCTTTAATTTATCCGTTTAAATTTCAAAATTGTCTAAACCTATGGCTCTTCCTATCCCAGACAAAGGTTGACCATCTTAGTTTCAATTTGGTTCCCCACTTTGGTATTGTTGGTTTCATTGTTCTATGCTTTTCATAATCATATGTTTTTGGCTTTTCAATATTTTTGCTAGACCGCCTCTGATGAGTCTTGAATAGACGCAACGCGAGTCAGGCGTAGCAAAATTTAATGTCTGTCACTTTGTTGTCATTTGAATTTCACGTGGGACCAAGATCCTAATACTAGAACGTCGACATTTTTTAAAGGCAATTATTTTTTTGTCCAGAATCCTAACGGAATAACAATTGATGGAGGTGTTCTAAGAGTTGCCAGCGCTACAAAAACAGCAGAAGGAATATATACATGTACAGCAACTAATTCTTTAGGTACCAGCCAGGCAAATATCGTATTGAAAACAAGATATGGTAAATACATACATACCGATATAAATTTTTCAAATGACATCCCAAAAATATCAATGTTAGGTTGATTTTTTAAATCATATTATAGTATCATTAAGCATATGTTTTGTATTTTAAAAATTTTGAGTTTGCATGAAAGAGAAAGGCGTATTTCGTTGACAAATAAAAAACAAAAATCGGTTAGATGCGCTTTTTAGTTTCCGAGAGATACGTTGTTCGACTGATGTCGGGTGCTTTTTGTAAGGGGTCTATATATTATGGCGAACACACTAAAGTTGTCTTATTTTCATTTGTTACACATTTTACCTTTGATGAATTACTTTTTATTTTAAATCTATAATATATTAAACCATTTTAATGACGTCATTCTATTGTTTAAAGTGTGGATTATTTTTTACGAATTCACTGCGCTGTCTATTGTTCATTATCAGTGTTCCATGAACTTTTCACGGTCCACTGATCACAAACCTTCAGGGAAAACACTGGGTTCAGATTACCGACCGGGAGTGATTAGTTTTCAAGAAAGTTATCTTTTTAAAGGGTCAAAAAAATGCATTGAATACAGGAATCAAGTTTTATTCAACTAAAAAATAAATAAAATCGCTTTAAGTTAACAAAGAATGAATTTATTCCATGCGTTCAAAAATCTCAAATTTCTGATGATGAAATACTCCATTTTGTCCGAAACGTAATCCATGTTATTCGACGTTTTCCAAGCGACTCAAAAGTGCACATGAATATTTATCTTAATAGCTGTCCAAACACATAAAACAATCCTGACATTATGAAATTTTTGCTCATTCATGATTGGCGACAATAGTGGTGTGACCATAAAATTTAATTGTTCTCCACATTAAGATGTTCATCTGTAGCGCTCCTTTTCAGCAAGTGATAGGAAGTAATTATTTTTTACGAATCTACAGTAAACCATACATTCTCATATACATAATCAAAACATTTATATACATAGCTAGGTAGAAGATATTATTTTCGTGCTTCGACATGTATCATAACTTTGCGAGCTGTACGAAGTTCTAATTTTTTGGGGTTATATATCTAATTATGCAAAACAATTTATAAAGGAACGGTCACAATTTGGATGGCTAAACCCATTTATTTTTTTTTCATTTTTAAACTTAGGTATCGTAATGCACTATTCCTATTAATTTTGTTTTTAGAAATAAGAAATTAAACACAAATACGTAACAAGCTCAATATGTATACTCGTTTAAGGACATAAATAACAACGAAATTGTATGAAAGGATGGGTAACAAATAAACAAATTTCTACTCCTAGCGTGTCTAATGAAGGTTAATCCAGAAAAGCGCTTCACACGCAGTGAAATTTTGCTGTAGTACATTTATTAAAATCATTTCAATATGTGGATCGTGTCTTTTTGGCACATATTCCATATTCTTTCGTTTTTAATATCGTGAATATTATACACTTATGTGTCTCACAACTATGTTGTGTTATATGGTCATCACCGGATCCTAAGATCGCAATGTAAAAGACTGTTTGGCGCCATTGGTTTAACCCACCATTTCGTTTGAAATGCCTGAACAATTTCAGGACCATTGTGATCCACCAATTCTCCGGTATGACTGATTCTTTTTTTTTTGCAATGAGATTGATCATTCAAGTTCGGTAGTTTGTTATTATCTTTATATTTATAACATTCGTGGTAATTCAATTTAAAACAATGTTTTCACTAAATATAACACCTATTTACAATAACATTTCCAGTAAAAGTGATATTTTTATCATGAAGAGATATTATTATATTCATCAGATGTACCAACTATAAACGTAGGACCACAGATGTTTACAGGTAACGCTGGAGAATCACACAATTTTACATGTCACGTGACTGGACATCCAACACCGACTATCGCTTGGACATTCACAGATGTAAGGGGGTCAAACAATTCATAGAGTTCAATTAAAAAATAGTTTACTAGGATATCTAATTCATATTTTTTTTTCTGTAAACAGTTCACATTTTTTTCCAAATCCATGAAAATTGTTGCTAAGGAATTTTTAAGCACTCTGTCAGATGCATTGCAGAATAATGTGTGTTGATACTGTTGATAATTTGAACTTCAATTAAGCAACTAACATCGGTTTTATTTTCATCTCCTGTGTGCTGTATTAGATGAGCAAATTCCGACGACTTTCGAATCTTCAGAAATAAATTGCATACAACAGATTTCTGAAATTGATAAACATGCAAACGATCTTATTTATATTTTGATTATTAAGTTTGCAAATCAGCCCCTGACAATGCCGTCCCACACACTGTCAAACAACAATGAGCTGATTACGTTAACCAATATCCAGAAATCTGGGGTTCTGTTGTGCACAGCGACAAATGAATTTGGAACAGATCGAGCAACTGCTAATATCATTGCTCATGGTAGTAAGTTAAGAAAGCCACAATAGTACTAGTAACTTTTTATTGTCTAACTTCAAGTATTAATACAAAACAACAACCTGATGTAAAATACCAGTTAAACAAAATCTTAGCCTAGAACAAAAAACATTCATTACATATGAATGCAACCGCATATATGCTGTTGTTATCATTAAAAGTCATTTCATGATGGCCAGTCCGTACCTGTTTTATTTAAAAAAATGTTATTATTAGGGATGGAAACGATAAAAAAAACTTCACTGAGTCAAATAACGAGAAGAAATATATATAGATCCGTGTGTTCTGAGATATATGACATCAAAAAGTGCGCGGGAAATCAGACTAGTCTGCACTTTTATACCAACTATTTGCTTTAAATCTTTCATTTAATGATGCAAGCATGAAATATTTGGCACGGATTATTTATATGCTATACTTGTTTAAAAAAGCACGTTGGCCACGTTAAGATCAATATGGCGGAATTTTTCGTTCAAGGTGGCCACAACTTTCCCCATCATGATGTTATAAAGACATTTTAAAAGAAATACTTCTTGAATGTTGAATATGATTTACCGAACATTTAAATCATGAACAAAGGTATGACAAATAAAAGGTTACTAGTAACTAATACAAATGACCGATTAGATATTTTTCAAATGGTCTCAAGGGAAACAATAAACATCAAATATACGAATATAAGGCCTCTAAAATTAATTTGGACTTCTTCCTGTTATATTAACCACATATAATTAAATACGTTCAAAGTTGTTAACTAATGAATACAAAGCCTCGATTCAATCATTTTGCCGTGCTCAATATCACAAGAACACATAGAAGTGCAATTGAGCTTTAACCGACTTTATTTGCTTTGTTGCACACCAACATATTGTCAACTTTAAGAAAATTTTGCAATGGGTTGGAGATTTGTGCATGCCATATTCCATATCATATATCTCCTTGTTGTGACCATTTTCAATCATTTCGGGTCAATATTATAAATGCAAACTTGTCCCAAAAGCAACCTGCCTAGAAGACTGCATAATCAAATACCTATCAAATGTCTTCATCCAAAAAGACAAGGAACAATGCTGATCATATAAAATAGTCACCGTTCAACAAACCATAAAATCCACATATATTAAAAAAAACACAATCACCGACGTGAACTCAAGTCGACAGATGAGTGAAATCAGGTGCTCCTAAGTGTAAACATGGCCTAGTGCTCGCTTTATTAATTGATATTCAGTATTTTTGGGTTTCCGTGTTTTATATGCTGACTGAATTTTTGAAACCTGTAGACCTAACATTATTTAGGAAAACTCAAACCTGTTTCAGGCAGAACGTCAAACTGCCTAACTACATTAACAGTAAAAGGGTACTTTGTTTTCTTTTTTTTATTTTAGGTGGTGTATTTGGATAGAGACTATTCTAGATTCCTATATACTAAACTTAATAAACAAGTAAATCATTATATACGTCTGCTTCAAAATTCGATCCTGTTTTTCATAATGTCAAAATCAATCACATTCTCATATACAATGTATTGTTATTTCTTTGGTTGCTTACATGTAGGTGTTGTCAAGAACACTTATCCCTCATAGTATTCCATTCATCCAAATGAAAGAAAAACAGCAACGTTCAATCTTATACAAGTTATTTTTCTATTCTTAATATGTATATTGTATAAATCGCTCTTGTTTAGTTACAATGACTTTGTCATATGTTTTGAATAGACGAAACGCACGTTGAGCGTAGCAACATTTATTTTCTAGAACCTTTTTTTTTTATATCTTACTTGTTCATTACCAGTTTTAATTTCAAAACTCTCAGAGCCATAATTTTTCTTCCTACCCCAGACAAAGGTTAATCTTAACCATAATTTAGTTTCCTCGGTTAATCGTTCTATTTTCGTTACATTCATGTAGTGACATTTTCAATCTTAGGGTAGCGACTCTCATGAGGGTGAGAGACGAAGCGAGCGTTAGGCGTAGCAAAATTTTTTGTCTGAAACTTTGTTCTAATTGTTATTTGTAATGTAATTTTATAAGCGAATGTTAATATTCCTTTTATTATCTCATATTTGTCAAAAAAATGAACATGATGCATCCACAAAAATCAATGGCAATTTGAAAATTTACGTTGAAAACAACACAGCAGCCTCAAATGTGACTGTTAAGTGGTCGCTGCTCATTTCTTAATGGTTCCACATGAAACAGTATATTGCACACGATAGATAGCCGATATTTGAGGACATAAACGTAAAACCTAAGTCTGGACAAAGAACAGGTAAACTCAATTACATTGAAAAATTCAAACTAAAGCTTCAGTTAAGCTAAAAAATAGTACATGTAATACTGCAGTAAATTTTACATATGTCTGACCTCAAATCATTCTATTTGGTATTTAAGTATTGGTTAATATATGCTTAAAAGTTATCTACAGTCTAAGAAAAAAAACACAAACTGGACAGAACAATCATTATCCTCGAGACCAGACAAAATAAGGCGCATTTGAGATTGAATGCGTATCTATTCTTGTTCTTTGTTAAAATGTCGCCTTACTTACACTTCAACCACAGGTCATAACTGCTCATTTGCTTAGATGTTATGCCAGATTCTAGGAATATCAGAATGACGTGTATCTGCGCTTTAGCAATTTCAGGTATGCAACATAATTGACGAAAGAATATTTACATGTGGTTTGTCGGTATTTCGACTCCCTCTTCTTTTCATATTTAATATATATATAATTGATCCCTTTTTTCTTCAATTATCAATCCTTTGACATTCTATAAAATGTCTTGGTTCTCTTTTTTTTGCATCTCAATTTTATGGTGACGTTCCACAAAAAAAGACTTGGATTACAATGCGTTTTTATGAAAAATACTTTATCTTAATGAATGTTTTGGAGATTCTTAACTCGAGATCAGTTCCATCTTGCAACAACATCAATCTTTCGATTTCTCTACTCTTTACACTTCTATTCCACATGAACAACTCAAATCACGATTGGTACAGCTCCGCCAATGATTAAACGCAACTTTTTCAAAAAGAATGGAAAACGCAGGTAAATATCTTTGATAGTCGATTACAGTAAGATTTACTTTCTCATCAATGAGTCTAAGACAAAAAATATATATAAAAGACAAAATACAAGTAGTCGACATCCTCAATTTTCTTATCGACAATGTATTTGTTCAGTTTGGTGGACCTTTTTTTCAGCAAACAATAGGGATTCCAATGGACACTAATTACGCACCTTTGCTTGCTGATTTGTTTCTTCGCTCATATAAAGCAGACTTCTTACAATCTCTTCTAGACAAAAAAATCGTAGACTTACTCTCTCTTTTATTCTCACTTTCAGCTACATTGATAATATTCTTTCACTAAACAATTCTCGATTTCGTGACTTTCTCTTTTTCATATATCCCAAGGAACTTGAGATAAAGAACACAACGGATTCTAAGAAGTCTGCTTCATATTTAGATCTACATCTCGAAATTGACTCTCAAGGAAGACTTTCAACAAAGCTCTTTGACAAACTTGATGACTTTAACTTTCCAATCGTTAACTTTCCCTTTTTGGTCTGTCAGCTCCTGATTATGGAGTCTTCGTATCACACTTGATTCGTTTATTCAGAGGTTTTGGGAATTACATCGATTTCCATGGCAGAGCGTCACGTTTGACACAGAAACTGCTGACACATGGTTATATTGCTCCATGGTTGCTGTCTTCACTAAAGGCATTTAAATGTAGACACCGTGCACTCGTAGAAAAATATGATATTTTTATTTCTCAAATGAGTGCAGGTGTTGGTTTGTCGTAGATTTGTACCGATTTTGACAATTAGCAACACGACGGGTGTGCTATAGCAGGCATTAACTCTTCTGGGGCATCAGAGTTGTTGATTTCTGTTGGTTGATTTTGTGTTTTGTGATTCTTTGTGCTGTTCTTGTTCGTGTTTGCCAGTTTTGTCGTTGCCCTTTCGGACTTTTGACACTCTTTGCCTCTTGAAAACATCCTGACAAGAAATAATTCCTATCAAATAGGTCGTAAAAGTAAAACATAACTAATTCTGTTCTCTTTATTTTCTTATTAATTTGCAGATAGACGTGTTCTTATCCAACATCTAAAACAAAAAAATGAAAATTATATTAATTTACGGGAAATTAATTTCCTTATTATTTAGAAGAAAAACCTAATAACATGTACTATTAAAAATATTTATTCATTAGTATGAAAATTACATGGATATTAAAAGAACTATAATAATTAAAGAAATAATAAATTATAGAATTTGTAGATATATGACCCCAGCGAAGGTTTTTCTTGACGTTTTCTACCATGTTTATTCAAATAGCTGCAATTTACTCATGATGCCTTGGGGTTTATTGGAAAGGTTGAATTTATTTGCTTGCAAATCATTTTAGTGCAATATATAAATACCTCATTCTGACTAAGTAATTATTTTGATGGATATATGTATATGATAATTTTTTTATAGTTTCATGCAGTAGATAGAAAATAATTAGATGAAGAATAAGTTTACGCGACACAGCCAACAATCAAGCGGCAATTCAGAAAAACTACAATGGACAACCGCCAGCAGCCTTCAACGAGGCCATTTGGCACTGCTAGCGGTTCTGCAATTGGCCCATGGTCTAAGTAAAATGCATATAATTCAAATTCAGTCTTGAAATAGTCACAGATAGACCCCCGTCTTAAACAATGAACAGAAAACATCAAAAAGGCAAGTACAAACGAGAGCTTTGTCAAATATTCCTGGCTTAGGACAGGCCTATATAATATGTGGCGGGGTTAAACTAGTTTTTTGGGCCCAACCTTCTCCCTATCAATTTTCCTAGACAAAGCACAAACAAAACACACAATAAAAATCAAATCGATCAAAGTCCAATTCCACTAGAGATAACCTTAGACAAAAAACAACAAGAACAAACAAAAGGACGGTAAAGAAACTCTCTACAGAACATTCGCTGTTACTGACAGCTAGCTGAGAATCATTAATCGACTGATGTAAAAAAAGTCTTTAAAAATCAACATTTGTATCAGATTTCATGTCATTATATTCTATGTCAATGTTCCAAGTGCTTGTAAGCATCTGCATCATAATTGTACAAATTACATGAAGTAAGCACCCATTGACATCTCAATTGTTGCCATTTAATAAGAAAAGTTTAAAATGTTTGCTATTCTGTGAATTCATGCCTATTATGGAAACAGTATTTAATGTTCTTCTGTATTAATAAGAAATGATTTAGATCTTAATCAAATGTTTCAAACATATTAAAGCCCCTCTGGGCAATACATTTATAACTTTATAAAATTGAAAACTTACTTGGTACTGGAGGTAAAACGCTTGCAACTTTAGAAACAGATCCGTTTACATTGGTCACTGTACAGGTCCAGTACCCATAATGCATTCCTTGTACTTTCATTATTAAAAGTTGGTTTTGTAAATTCAAAGTCACAGGTGGTGATGTCACTATGTTATGGGTCTAAACATATTTCAAAAGTGATTGTTAAAGAGAAACAAAAAACTCAGAGTAATAAAGTAACTTTCAATTCATGATGATGTGAGGTCGTAATAGGATATCAAGTACATGTACTTGAAGAGGAACTCTTAAAAAGGGTAACGAAAATGTGTATACTTTCTTTAAATCAATAGAGTTTGTATGTTTGATTTTCAGATGAACTATTCATCATACTTTAACTTATTGAAATGTAGACGCAAATGGCTCAAAATGAATTGTCTACGACGGTACAATCGGCATCAAAAAAGAAAAGAAGACATCAACACATCTGCGTACTATGTAATATAAAATGGTTCTGAACTACAATATATATTTGTACTTTTCTTTACTTCATTAGCATAAAAATGATAGGAAAGAAGTAAAAAAATATTCGGTTCATGGTGTTGAATTGGATTGGGTTAGGAACGTGTGTATGTCTACATACATTCTTGTGTGTCCACTGCACGGTGAAGGGGGTGCCACTGACATGTAATACTAAACATTCCAAGACTACCGTTTCACCTATATTTGCCATCTTATTCTGTGGAGCTGTGGTGATTATAGGCTTAGCTACAAAAAAACAAACAAACAAAAAGCTATAAAGTTGGATGCATTTCCACATTTATCATGTTTATATGATTTCATACTTATACATATCTACTTGCTTCACGTCATTTTTAGGATTTATCTCGAATTTGACATTTGGATTCATCTCAGTACAAAAATAAAATAAAAAAGGAATCACTGTTCTTTTCAAATATGAATTTTCCAAACCTGGAGAGTAACAGTCCTGCTCCATTCGATAAGGTGTTTATATTTCACAACTAACTTGATCTGCCAGGACTTTTTTCAGATTTTTTCAATGAAGGACTAAAAGCCAAAGGTTAAAGGAGATATGTCTCTTACGATCGCTAAAAATATTTCTTCTTTATCAGTCATTGGTGGAAAATTCCAAACATCTTAGACAAAATTGTTAGTGATTGTTTTGGTAACTGGTTACAACAAAATCATTTTTGTGGCTACCAACCTTGTTGTAATTTGTGTAACTGTTGGACCAAAAGGAATGAAATGGAAGAGGGATCTTTGACTATATAATTTTCATAAATCTTATAGATTGCTACACCTGATAAAAGCACCCTTAAGTGAGAAATGTCAAGTTGGCCAAATGCAGAACCGCGAGCAGTGCCAAATGGCCTCGTTGAAGGGTGCTTGCGGTTGTCCATTGAAGTTTTTTTTTAAATTGCCGCTTAATTGTGGGCTGTGTCGCGGTCACTTATTCCACATCTTAATATTTTCTATTATTCCTAATTCGACATTCAAATATGGAATGAGTAACCGGTTAATACTTATTCAAAATTCAAATTTTGAATAATGAAATGGTCACTTATTCGACATTCAGTTCTTGTTGGTGTTTACTGGATTTGTTTCTGCCCTTTCGGACTTTTGACATTCGGATACCCCATTGGTACTTCTGCTTCTTCCATGTGTCGATCCTTATTTTAAGATATGCCTCTGACGAATATCGATTAAAGACTGGCTCTTTATTCGCTATTCGAATTTCAAGAATTTGCCACTTATTAGATATTGTATGCCTTGTTTAGATAATTATGCCTCTGATATTTTATTAATCGTAAGACGAATCGAGTATATTTATTTATGTATTTACATACACTAACACTTATTATCAGCGTGTTAAGGTTCTACTGAAAGCTTTTTGCATTTGATGATGGGAAATTAAAAACAAAGAAGAATTATAATAACAACAATCACAGGAAATACAATAAGTACTTCATATTGAAAAGTAAATTACCTTAATAAACTGTTGATTGACTGGCAAAATGAATTTGATGCGTGTAGTTAAGGAAATAGAACCTAACATTTTCGCAATTAAAAAAAAATAGTGAAATACACACTATTTGAAGAATACTGTATAAAGCCTTTGAAGACACTGTTTCTTTAAAAGAAAACGAACCAGAAAGTAATCTTACTGAGAGAAAGCTGAATACAAATACGCAGTGTCAAAAAAGAGGACAAACTAAATTTAAAATGTAAACACTTGCGTGCCAGTGAAACGGAAATAGACCAAAATGGAACGGAACGAAAACAAATTCGATAAGTCACGAACCATTTTCATACGGTGGGGGGGGGGCTGGGATTTTGTAACCTGATATTATTTTTTTTTCTGTCCTAATCAAAGTTACATTTTTTTCAACCCAAAGAAAAATCTTTTTTTTTCAGAAAAATTCAGAAAATTTATATATTTTTTTTACATTTGTTTTTCTATTCGTAAGTTTACAGGTCTTTTATCAATTGTGTGAATAAGGCCAGTTCTTGAACTAATTTGTTCTCATTGTCAGTAACATTCATATATTTTAAAGACAATTGGGTTATGTGGAATAAGTCAAACAGACAAACTCTCGGTAGGAGATGAAATGCACATTAGACTATCGTATTTTGATTTAAAATACATGCATATTCATAACATACATATATTTATAGGACAATTGGGAAATAAGGAGACATGGCGAATATGTCAGCCAACCACTATTGAAAGCACAAAGTAAAAAAAATGAAAATAATTAAAAACAAGAATCCCCCCAAAATAAACATTTAGTATTTATCAATTATGGACTTTTAACGAGGTCCATATATGATGTATTGACAGAGTCAAAAGTCCGTCATTGTTATATTACATATGTAGTTTTTTTTTAATTAGAGTAAAATGAATTGCTGTTTTAACATCATGTAATTCAAATTCGCAGTTTTTTTTCCGTTTTTTTTTCCGATGTCATAATTTTTTGACTTGCAATTTCAAAACAAAAATTAATTTAACTAATTTACCCAGGAAATCTTCCACACCTTAATTGTTATTATTTCTAGCCAAAATTTTTGGGCAGTAAGTTTATTGCGTCTTTGTAAAATGCTGACAAACATACCCTTCTTCACTGGTAACCCAATTTCTGCATTAACAATTATTTACAGATAATTCACGTACTAACCGAAAAATCAAATGTAATTTATTAAATTCTTAACATTTTAAACAAAATCATTGTTGGTTTTGTATCTTTTCCCACACGGTAAGAAAGTAAAGGCTCCGTTGCAACCTATGTCAATATTTAGGACTTCTAAATGACGTCACACAGATGTGTATAAAATATGTCAAGAACGGACGAATATCCGGATCTAAATTTAGTAACATAGCGTCAATATAGGTAAAAATAGAAACATAGCGTCAATATACCAAAAATGCATCGTTTTTATTTCCAAAGCAAAGAAATACACTAAATATCACTAAAATCACATGACCAAATAATCCAATGAAAATGTAAGAATGATGAACCATATGTAATATATAGCAATATCAATTTAAATGGACAATGGACAAAGCAAAAGAGCTGGATATTCAAAATCCAAAATTTGTTTCTTTTATAAATATACCTTTTTCAATATGTGAACTCTTATTCTAAAATTTATCAAGACTAGAAATGAAAGCAATATTCATTTGTTATTGCCCTGGTAACCTTGTCACGTAGGGGACTTATCACATGGTTACCTCTCAGGTTCACCTTTTGGCTTCAAAATTTTCAAAAGTTAATTTCCCTGAAACAGTAATAAGGCAAATAAAAAAACAAGTTGAAGCCAATAAGGGATCATAAAAAACAATCCTTTTGATTTGGTTAGGGATCATGCGAATTAACTAGCACCATTTGTGTGATTTCCTGAAAGCTAATCATGATATATTTAGATTTCATAATTCATTTAAAAAAAAAATCATCACATGAACTACAAAACAACACAAGAATGCAGTTGGAAATAAAAGATATCTGTAAAGATTGACCAATGCCGTCTTATAGACATGTTTATTCTTCATACCAGGGTATCCGAGGGCGGCTGAAGCTCATGGAAACTTACAGACATCACAAAATGATACTGAGGCTATATTCTGAAACCAATGGAAAAATAACTTAGACCCGTAGAATATATATAGACCAAAAAACGTATTCAACCATACGATAAATTCCAAATATTGAAAGCCTTAGGTCAATAGTTTCTGAATAATCAGTTATGGAAATAATTGTATCCCTCCGGTAAACAAACTGACGGACCAGTCTTAAACATTACACCATTTTCAACTTCTTTATGGGTATAATGCAACAATAGTGTGTACTTAAAATAGGTTATAATAATTACATTTCAAGGTCTAAGAAATGCAATGTAACTTTTTATTATCCTGATGGGGAGTCATACAGCAGAGGTTCATACATGTATGTGAGTGTGTGTTGGTGTTTTACGCCATTTATCGACGCACCTGGGCCATGTAGGGCGGTCAGTCTTAATGGTGGAGAAACTGGAGTACCCGGAGGAAACCACCGACCTTGGGCAGGCAACTGACAAACCTAATCACATACTGTTGGGGAAGTCCCTTTTTTGTTAAATACAAACGGGACTCGAACACCAGCTGAGAGATGATCGGCTAGTGATCAATAGTGTGGTATTTAAACCAGCGCCTTAGACCACTCGGCCACCCAGGCTCCCGCAGAGGTTCATACCATAACAGAACAAACCTATCGATGTATGCTAGTACTAAACATAGTAAAAGTGATACTATTTTGCACATTATAATTTCAAAATTTGAAACTTTTGTAAAAGGCAATGATGAATAAGGTGATGTATGCCGAGCAAAGCGAGGAAGAAAAAAATCAGGCTTTTATCATTTGAGTTCAAAGGATGTTTATATTTTTTTGGGGGGAAATTTATGAATATTTATTTTTTTAAACTCCATTAGGAACATTTGTATTTTTTTCTGTAAAAATTGGAATTAATATTTCTTTTTTGAAAAAAAATCCCAGGCACCCCCGCTAAAAGAAAATGGTTCGTATAATAGTAAATTAAGCAACTGTAATTTGTAAAGATAGGAAATGAAATCGGAACCGGAAAAAAAATCTGAATCGATTTTACCCAACACCAGACGTTTTCTTAATTGACCGATTTCGTTTTGTTTTCGTCTCGTTTTGGTTTCATTTCGTTTACAGTTTACCAGTACCCAGTAAAGATCATGTTTACCAAAAGTAAATATTTATTCTGGACAACGCGCTGAATTAAAATAAGATATTTTTTTAAAAAGCTGCAAATATTTGAGTTATTATGTCGGTAAAGATAAGTTTTAGAATGTATACTTTTGATATATGTTCTTTCTATTCAATTTGGAAAAAAATGCGAAATTGATAGGTTCTATGTCTTTAAGGTTCATGGTAACACTTTGATTAAAATTGATATTTGGCTCCCTTTTATAGTCTTGTTTGTTTGTTTGTTGTTTGTTTGTTTGTTTATGTCCAGTCCACAATATTGCATTCATAATCAGGACAAGAACTTATTAAAACAAATAGAATTTTGTAGACCCACCCAGGACAGCACCCATAACAGACTCAGGGGTAAATAGTTAAAAAAGTTTCCTCCATCGTTATTACACTGGAATCAACTGTTTCTTTGATTTGAAAAAGGTCTCAGGGATGGACAGACTATTTAACTTGAAAGGGGGAAGACATTGTTTTTTTTATCTTGGTCTGTAAGGGTTGATTCCTTAGCTCACCTGGACAAAAGGTCCATTTGAGCTTTCACCATCACTTGGCGTCAGTGTCGTCGTCGTCGTTGTCATCGTCGTCCGTTAACAAATTTCTAAAATCTTCTCCTCTGAAACTACTGAACAGAATTTATTGAAACTTAGTATGATTGATATTTAAGGTGTCCTGCACCAAACTTGTGTTTTTATTTTTGATCCGTCAAAAAAACATGGCCACCGTTACTAAAATAGACCAGGGGGTCAGACTACTGTTTTTGGCTTGTAAATTAAAAAAATATAAGAGATAAATTAAATTTGATGCCATCTTACTGCTTCAGCATCACAATTTCTACAAAAGTCTCTATTTAGTCGTAGTTGTCAGATGACCCCTTGTAGGAGTTATCGCCCCTTAAAGGTAAAAAATAGCGGGTTTTTTCATGTTTTTGGCTTATAGAATAAAAACTATTACAGATAGGGGAATGTTCAGCTAATTTAGCTCTACTAAAGTCTTCGTAGGGTCGAAGTTGTCAGATGACCCCTTATATGGGTTACAGTCCCTTAAAGGAAAAAAATAGTGATTTTGGCCTATAGTAGATAGAGAAAAGCCGTGCTTAAACGTTCAGCTTATTTAGCTCTACAAAAGCATTCATAGGGTTGATGTTGTCAGATGACCCCTAATATGGATTACAGCTCCTAAATTAACATGTATTCATGTTTTTTGCTCATATAATGAAAACTATAGTAGATAAAGAAAAGTGGTTGCTTGTTTAAATGTTCAGTTCATTAAGCTTTTAACAAAAGTTTCTATAGAGTCAAAGTGTTCAGACGGCCCTTAAAATAACATTTTGCACGGTTTTGGCCTACAGAATGAAAACTATTGCTGAAAGAGAAAAGCTGCTGCTTGCTTTAATGTTCAGCTTATTTAGCTCTACAACGTTCATCATAGGGTTGACATAAAGACCAAGTGAGCGATTCAGGCTCCAGGGAGCCTCTTGTTTGAAAACGTCACAACATATTTTTTCATTCTTAGCGCTTTTTCATACAGCAGATATCCTTCTTCAGAGTATTTTTTACTTGCCCTCTGCTGACAAAATGTTTTTTCATCAAAAATCATTTCAAAAAATGTTTAGGAACAAACACAGACCCCCGTTCAAGTAAATGGTCGGTCTTTAATCATGTTAATGTAATCAATCTTAGAATATAGAATAATCTACCATACTGAATTGCAGGTTAATACCTCTGTCTTTAGATCCACATAAATTGATATTACAATAACTCCCGTTACAACATTCACTACAGTACGTATTTAAGAAATTGTCGGTTTGAAATGCTGAACACACCTGAAAATCATAATAATAGTTAAAATAATATTTGAACATTAGAGAAATAAATTTAATAACAAAACTAACGACCTGAATTGACCAAAGATGATTAATTCCATATGTGCACAAAGAAAAAAACAAAGTACGTCAAAAACATAACCGATTATATAGTAATCACGATAAACATGACATGATCCAGACAAAAAATATAGAAGTTTTGTTATAATCTTCATAAAAGTACTGAAACATGTATCTAAAAGTTTTAAATTATCACATACCAAGACGTTTCAGTTAAAATGTACTGCGAAATGTTTGCCCCCTAATTGAAATTTACCATACAGTTTTGAATCAAACATTCCATTAAAACATCAGCATTTCTTCAACATGAAGGGAAAACATTTATGGAAACCTATCCTTCCTGTGTAATGTGTTAACTAAAATTATACACTTTCAAATCGAAAAAAGGAAGACGAACTGTGTAACGTTTCTAAGTGTCGGCCGTTGCAACACATATCTCCAATGATTTATATAGTTTGTGTGTGAACATGTCAAAACAAAACGACACTTTTTGCATAACTAGCCCCATATCTCTTATATCAGGAATAAAACATGCTATTTCGTCCACAAGCAAGAATTCATATCATATGGGTCATTCTAAAAAAATGTAAATATTTCGAGGTTGGCAAACTTGAATATAAGAATTGCTCACAGAAAGTTTGTAATTTATTTATTCGTATCCTCTATCACTTCAGTAAACAAAACATGCAAAGAGTAGAAAATCAAATCGAATATATTTTGAATTTTTTTGAGTCATTGTCCTTCAGGGTTGATTTAGCTGTCCTTGATGTTACCACAAAAAAAAACCGTTGCAATGAAAGAAAGCTTTGATCGTTTATTTTTAAATTCATGCATAACTTGCCACATAGGGACAGAACAACTACTTTGCAAGCGTCAGAAATAAAGATTTGCTCAAAAATTATATAAATGATGATTCAGAACATCAAAAAAAGTTTTATCTAAGACAAGCATTAAAGACTAGTCTTACAAGTTCATTATGTCTTACCTGCTTCCGTACACAAGTCAATCTATAGCGCATTTCTAGATTCTCAGGGACTTGGTGTCTGATTGTGCCGCATTGCTACATATAGATAAGGGTTAAAATAAATACAGAACGACTTTTAAATCATATTGAAAAGCATAAATGAAATGATAAAAGCGCCTCTTTCGGTTTGATTTGTTCTTGAACATGAAGCAGACTTATAATCACAAATCGAAAAGAGAACTGATATGTAACATTCTGTTATGTTAAATTAATTATGAGCTCTCACCAAACCATCTACAATATGGTGACTATCATCTGGTATATTAACAGAGATTTTAGACACTGCAGTGTGTTGTGGTTTCGTTAGTATATCATAATCATCCACATTTACATCGCGTAGGGCGATCCCCTTAAGGCTACACGCAAAAGATATGCTGGCGTTTTTTTTTAGTATGCACACAAAAAATATTGTGTTGTTGCATTAAAATATAATACTAATCCTCCATTGTATCGATTGTTCCACCAGTGGAAATACACCATGTGCTAATGTTTGAGGCTTAGATATGCCTCACTCGGTTAAAGTAATATTGTATACGGAAAAAATATTTTTTGTAACAAACAAGAGGCTCCAAGGAGCCTGAATCGTTCACTTGACATACGTGCCTAATGTAAAGATTATTAGGCAAAATCTTTTTGACATTGAAAGTATCATAATTTTAATAAGGGGGTCATCCGATAATATGGTTTAACTTAATGTAGTAATGATATTTTAGCAATTGAAACCTTCGAATGTTTTGATAATTTTCTTTCCTTCAACATTTTAAGAGGAATAACCTCTACATTCTCTGAATCATTCAACGTTCCCTTTTTGGCGTGTACCGTGTACCGTGTACAGTAGCGTTTTTTAATTTAAAATATTTAAATGAACATACATACGTACATACTGAGTTTGCTAGGTTAATACCACTTTAAAACAATATCCGACCATTATGATTTGAAAAAAACCAACTGATTCAGGGATTGGTTTTGAAACTTTTGTATTTTATTATAAGTCTTGGGCCAATGCAAGAAGGTAAGCAGTGACCTATGGTCATGTTGAAGACTGCTTGCTGTTTTCCGTTGTGATTTTTCGAATTGCTGTTTGTTTATGTTGTTGTGTTGCGTATACTTATTCCACATCTCAATATCGTCTTTTAATACGAAATACGGAGCAAAAGGAAAAAAATGGTTAACCAAGATATAGTCAACAATATTTCTGTATAGAATAGAGAATAGAGAGAAACGGTTTTGAGCATATGATTGTGACATTTTGTGATAGACTAGAAAAAAACGGGTTTTCACAGGTTTTGGAGGACATTTATAGAATGTTTGTTTATTCGACAAAAAAACAAGAAAATGGAATGTTTATTTTCGACAAAAAATACCAAGGGACATAATTTTGTTTAAATGCAACAACAGGTATACCGTAAAATAAATGACAAAAGTTTACTGATGATTTTTTATAAACTCTATATTGAAAAAAAAACAAAACTTAAGTCATTCATGTTCTCTACCCATAATGATATCCGATCGGAATATAATTTCTTGATGCCTATCTCCATTTCAAGTTTCACTAAAATCCACCGGGCGGCTTAGACGGATTTGCGATTTTAAAATATATGTGGACAGATATAGACGAACGAACAGACTAGTTGCTCCCCTTTACGGTTTGTACTTAGATTTCAAACGGTTGATGTTAAGTCACAAAAAATGTCAGAAATAATTGTTCTTTTCAAAAGGGCACGACCATTCGATTCGGTGAGGGGGTGCCTGGTAAATAAATATTCTGACCTGAAAAAGGTAGGATTAATACATAATCTGACCTCTACCTCTAAAAAATGATATGACCTTATATTATCGACTCCAAGAAAAAATAAATGTTAACTGCCTTGTCTTGTGTGTCATCTTTTGAATTCAAGGAAATTGGTATTCTGCTAGTGACACTGTAATTTGTAAGATAAACAGAAACACAAATAGCCGTGGGTGATTAACTGCTTGCGAGGTTGCATTTTGCACATGTTATGAAAAAAAAAATGTTTATTGTAACCTTCCGAAGGTAGAAAATTCCGTGTGGTAAATGTATATTCACACAATAGCAGTTCAACTTTGACGAAAATGCATAAGACACATGTACATGTGTGCACTAACCTTATCATAAAACAATAAACTGCAGGTGTAGATCCAGAATTTTCGAAAAGTTCAACAAACAGTTCAAAGGTTGGGGCATGTTTAAGACAATTATACCGAAATTCTACACAAAAATAACAATTTTCCAACCCCGGGAACTCTAACCCGAACAATACAAATGTCAACGATTGCAATTCAACTTTTCTGAAGATATTTAATACTATAACAAACGGAGGTTGACAAATGTTGGCGAAAGCAATTTTCATTTTCAGAAGATATTTAGTATTTTAACAAAAGTGGGTTGAAAAAACTAAACGTATGCAACAATAAGTGAGGGAAATTCGTGCGGGCCCGGATCGGATGGAGAATAGGCCAGCGGCAGAGCCCAGCTAGTCGGTAGAAAAGACCAAGTGTCTTGGGATTCTGACATTAGGTAACTGTTCATCCCACAGAGCGACCCTAAATGGCTGAGTAAAGGGTGTGGCCCTCGTCCGCAGGGATTTTCAGGTCCATATTACGAAAAGTCTGATTACTGACAATAGTAATGAATCTTTATACATGTACGCATATACATCAGGATATGAACAAAAAAATATATAAAAATGTAACTCTTTCATCAACTCCACGTTTGATTGATCACAGAAAAAGGTAATACTTACATGTACATGTAGGTTAACCTGTTCAGTTAGTTTTTATTAAAGGAGTACGATAACATTATAAAACTTTTTTGCATCAAGATATGATCATCCCAAAATCATCATGAAATATGAAAAATGATGCTTGTCCTTTAGATGTAAAAATGTATTCTTGTTTCATGGGCAGATGTCTTGATTGTTATTTGAATATTTTGCAACTGTGTCACAATGGGTATATCATGTCATTCGCGTCCATAACGGACTGATCTATTTGAACATTGTCTAATAATGTTTGAAATATTTCTACAAAATGTCATGCCGTTGGGACAAGGTTACAAAGTTTGACAAAAAATCCATAGGAATTGTAGGAATCTCAAAAATGGAGCGAAAACACCCCCTGTTTGCATCTCATGCGTACGGACCTGAACATTTCTTGTTGGCTTACGTATACCTGTATTTCACCTAGCCAGATTTAATCAGGTTTGCACCGTAAAAGTTTTTAAAAGTGTGCTTCGGAGACATATTATTTATAAATAAAATCGTCATTGAAAATACTCATATTATTTATAAAATATTAAAATATCTTAAACATGCAATTATTATTTTTCTTTTCCGATCTTGCAATGACATGATTCGCTTGAATTTTAGCTGTTTTAACTAGCAACCTTTCTGAAAAGATTATACAAACCGTAAATTATTTATTTTTTTTATCTAAACAAATAATTAATAAAGATTATTAAACATTGTATTAGAAAAAAGAAAGATTAATATATTAAGTATTAAAGAAACACGAAACACAGTGGCCATGTTTTAAAACCAATCAAAATTCCCCACATCAGTTATATACACATAATGCTAATAAATAAACATAATAAGTATGGTTTCAATTGGACTTATGGTGTCAGAGGATTTAACGTTTAGATTTTTTCAGAAAATGCTGTGAAAATAATCAATTTTGATGTTCTAGGAATAACCCCTAAAAAAGAAGGGTCCTACAACGTTGACCTTAAAAATATGCAATTTGAATTTCTCAAATATCTTATATAGTTTTTAAGATAGTGAGCTTAATATGTGCAAAATTAGCAAAAAATCACAAAAGGGCAATAACTCTTACATGGGTTGTTGGATCTTCAAAATTTCAGAAGATCTTGAAGTGCTAATCACTTTTGTTCTCAATCAAAATTTAAAAATATTGTCACCGTATTAGAGTTATTTGCAAAAATCTGTGATTTTCTCTTATGTTTTTTTAGCCACAGCCGCCATGTTTTACGACCAATCAAAAATCTCCACATCAGTTCTATACAAGTTTGGTTCCAATTGAACTTAAAGTGTCAAAGGAGTTAACGTTTTTAATGTAATGAGGAAATACTTTGAAAATTATCAATTTTGACGTTCTAAGGGCATTAACTCCTCAAAGGAAAGGTCCTACAACGTTGACTATAGACATATTTTGTAGAGCTTGATGCGCCTAACACTATGCAATTTAAATTTCTCAAATATCATTTATACTTTTTTTAAAAGATATTGAGCTTAACAGGTGCTAAATTTGCAAAAAAATCCACAAAAGGGCAATAACTCCTACATGGGATGTTGGGTTTTCTTCAAAATTATAGGGTATGTAGATCTTGAGATGCGGATCACTTTTTTCCAGAATTTTTATATCTGTAGCCTTTTTTGAGTTATTTGCAAAAAACTGCATTTTACCCCTATGTTCTATTTTTAGCCACAGCGGCCATGTTTTACGATGAATAAAAAATCCTCACATCAGTTCTAAGCACCGAATGCTAATAAACTACCATACCAAGTCTTGTTGCAATTGGAGTCATTGTGTCAGAGGAGTTAATGTTTTAAAAAAACGACGGACGACGGACGGACGGAGGACGGACGCCAAGTGAAGATAATAGCTCATATGACTCTTTGGGTCAGGTGAGCTAAAAAGGCCAAAAACAGACAACATGTTTTGTTTATATTTAAACATTTGAACAACAAAAGCTCGACGATGGTACCAAATTAATCTAAAAATTGATATACAATAATCACTAAATAATATTTGCAAAGCTTTACAATAATTCATATTCATGAGCTTAATTCTGCCTTGAGCAGGCGCACTGTTTTTTATTTTGTTTATAAATTTTGCTTGTTTAAATTCACGGCTAGTACATTGTATCTCGAAGTTTTTAGCGCGTAAAAATATTCACGGCGACGAAAACGCCAAGTTCGCCAAACAAAGAATGTGTCATTAATGGCTCAAATATAATAAATGAAGATGATAGATAGTTTAAATTGAATATGTTTTATTTGTCACCAATTGAAAGTAAAGTCTTCGGAAACAAAACATCCGTGATCCCGACCGATGGCCGCATAACCAATAACAAATAACCAATCAACATTAAGCGAAATAAACCAAGTTTAGGCATATTTGGTAACAAATTGGTATTCAAAGTTTTCTTTTATTACATGTTGGTCTAAATGACATTAAAATATTGGGTACGAAAAAAATATGCCTTTAATGAAACTATATGTAAATATAGCATAGTTGGCCGAGTGGTATAAGTCGCTGAAAATCCAGTCCTGAAATAGTCACATATAGACCCCCTTCTATCGAAAGCTTTGTCAAAGATTCCTTGCTTAGGACAGGCACATATAATATGTAGCGGGGTTAAACTAGTTTTTTGGGCCCAACCTTCCCCCTATCAATATTCCTAGACAAAGCACAAATACTAAACACAATAAAAATCAAATCAAAGTCCAATTCCGCTTGAGAGAACCTAAGATAATAAAAAACAAGAACAAACAAAATGACGGTAAATGAACTCTCTATAGAACACTCGCTGTTACTGACAGCTAGCTGAGAATCATCAATCGACTGATGTAAAAAAAATCAAAATATCTATTTTAAATCCGACACAACACTTCAAACTATAATGATCTGGTGAAGTTTCATCACACAAAACCAACATGCTTGATCGCTATAATGCTTAAAAATGACAATAGTGATAACGTTCATTGAAGTTTTAAAGTAAGTATCAAGTTATCAATAATTCTGCCAAAAACACTAAATTCTAAGATTTAACCAAACTATTCAATTCATATCCTTTCCGTAATAAATTTTGAAGCCAATTTTTCATTTATTTCGGATTGCTTTCAAACTTGTTAGCTTTATAAAAAAAACATTTCCATAAATTTCAGGATGTGACATTCCTTTCACTAACAGAAAACAACGTTTACAATAAAATTTGTCAATAAGAGATCGATTCTTGTGCAAGAATTTAGAAAAAGACTTTACTAATTTGTGGTATCAATAACCTTGTTGTAATAATTTTTCAGTAACAAAACGGGTTTTATTATTAAAATCAGAAACATCGCTGTAGATCCAAGCATATCTTACTAACTGTGAAATGTAAACCCCGTATGACGGCGCTTTTGGAACATCTCCTTCAAGAAAAGGGAAATTTATAATAGGGAAGGTAAAGTCATAACGTTCATTATATACTTTGGTTTGTAATTTTCCGTCAATAATACTTAAATCTAAATATAAACAAGAGGCTCACAAGAGCCTGAATCGCTAACCTGAACTACACAGGTACATATATTTGTAGATATTATTGTGCTTAACCATATGCGGTTTAGTTTTCAAGATATTCATGATATTGGGCTTAATAAGAGTAAATTTGGCAAAAAAATAGTAAAAAGAACAATAACTCCCACATCAGCAGTCAGATCTTTTCGGAAACTTCAGGACATGTAGGTCTTAATATGCTGATCACTTTTGATTCTTGCACAATTTTGATATCTGAAAACATTTTTGAGTTATTAATGTAACCAAAAAATGCAATTTACCCCTATGTTCTATTTTTAGCCATGGCGGCCATGTTTTTTTACAAATAAAAAATCTGAACGATAGAGTTGCAGCATATAAGCCATTAAACAAGTGTGCCATGTTAACATGCAGTTGGTTTTACCGTGTCAAACAAGTTAATCCTTGAAATTCAGGGGAAAAGTAATGAAAAATGGTAAATGTTGATGCTTTAAGGGCCATAACTCCTACAAGAAATGGTTCTACAGCTTTGACCTAATTACATGAAATGAAGATATTGATGTGCTAAATGATATGCAATTTGAATTTTTGAAATATCTTGTATAGTTTTCAAGATATAGGGCTAAAAAGTGCAAAATTTTGAAAAAATCCAGAAAAAGGACAATAACTCCTACATTGGTTGTTGGATATTCTTGAAATTTTCAGAGCAGGTAGATCTTGATATGTTGATTACTTTTGTCTCCATCAGAATTTTGATATCTGTAACTATTTTTGAGTAATTAGCAAAAAAAATGCAATTTACCCCTATGTTCTATATTAAGCCATGGCGGCCATATGTTTTGACGAATCAAAAATCTGAACAATAAATTTGTAGCATTTATGCTATTTAACAACTGTGCCAAGTTTGGTTGAAGTTGGATTTATGGTGTCAAACAAGTTAATCTTTAAGGGCCATAACTCCTACAAGAAATGGTTCTACAGCTTTTACCTAATTACATAAAATGTAGATCTTGATGTGCTAAATCATATGCAATTTGAATTTTTGAAATATCTTGTATAGTTTTCAAGATATAAGAATAAACAGGTGCAAAATTTCGAAAAAAAATCCAGAAAAAGAGCAATAACTCCTACATCGGTTGTTGGATCTTCTTGAAAATTTCTGGTCAGGTAAATCTTGAGGTGGTGATCACTTTTCCTCCGCCAGAATTTTGATATCTGTTACCATTTTTGAGTTATTTGCAAAAAACTGTAATTTGACCCCTATGTTCTATTTTTAGCCATGTCGGCCATGTTTTTTTACGAATAAAAAATTCGAACAATAGTTTCTGCACACATAATGCCATTTAACAACTGTACCAAGTTTGGTTGCAATTGGATTTATGGTGTCGGAGAAGTTAACGTTTGAAAAACTGTTTACAGACGACGACGACGACGGACGCCAAGTGATGGCATAAGCTCACATGGCCTTTGACCAGGTGAGCTAAAAAGGACATCTATCACCGGTGACGTTACATATGTTCAAGGATAATTCAGAAGGAAAGATAACTGTAATAAAATTAGAAAATTAAGGATTGTTGAGTGCAAGAATGTTTACTAAATATCTAAAAGTATAATTGAAAGTTTCGATTAGGTTCTGTTTGTTGGAGTCTTTTTGTAATTTAGCCATAAATTGTGATTCATAACAGTATAGGAAAAGGTCGGCTATAAGTTGAACACAATTAGTACCCATAGGAATACCAATAATTGGGCGTTAAATTTGTTTATCAAAACGTATGCAGATATTATCTAACAAATAATTTACAGCAGTAATAGTTTCTGCATCAGTCCAGTTAATGTAACCGTTTAAGCTCACCTGACCCGAAGGGTCATGTGAGCTATTGTCATCACTTGGCGTTCGTCGTCCGTCGTCCGTAAACTTTTTAAAACGTTAACTCCTCTGACACCATAAGTTCAATTGCAACCAAACTTGGTATGGCTGTTCATTAGCATTCGGTGCTTAGAACTGATGTGGGGATTTTTGATTCAACCTAAAACATGGCCGCCATGGCTAATAATAGAACATAGGGGTAAAATGCAGTTTTTTGCAAACAACTCAAAAACGGCTGCATATATCAAAATTCTGGCATAGGGTAAAAGTGATCAGCACCTCAAGATCTACCTACCCTGAAATTTTGAAGAAAATCCAACAACCCATGTAGGAGTTATTGCCCTTTTTGTGGATTTTTTGCAAATTTTGCACCTGTTTAGCTCAATATCTTGTAAACTATACAAGATATTTGAGAAATTTAAATTGCATATTGTTGAGCACATCAAGATCTACAAATCATGTAAAGGGTCAACGTTGTAGGACCTTTCCTTTTAGGAGTTATTGCCATTAGAACGTCAAAATTGAGCATTTTAACAGCATTACCTCGTTACATTGAAAACCGTAACTCCTTTGACACTTTTAGTCCAATTAAAACCAAACTTGGAATAGTTGTTTATTAGCATTATGTGTATAAAACTGATGTGGGGATTTTTGATTGGTCGTAAAACATGGCCGCTGTGGCTAAACATAGAACATAGGGGTAAATGGCAGTTTTTTTGCAAATAACTCTAAAACGGTGACAGATTTCAAAATTTTGATAGGAACAAAAGTGATCAGCACCTCAAGATCTACCAGCTCTGAAATTTTGAAGAAAATCCAACAGACCACGTAGGAGTTATTGCCCTTTTTGTGGATTTTTTGCAAATTTTGCACCTGTTTAGCTCAATATCTTGTAAACTATACAAGATATTTGAGAAATTTAAATTGCATATTGTTAAGCGCATCAAGATCTACAAAATATGTAATAGGGTCAACGTTGTAGGACCTTTCCTTTGAGGAGTTATTGCCCTTAGAATATCGAAATTAAGCATTTAAAAAGCATTTCCTCATTATATTGAAAACTGACTCCTCTGACACATTAAGTCCAATTGGAACCAAACTTGGTATTTTTGTTTATTAGCACTAGGTGTATAGAACTGATGTGGGGATTTTTGATTGGTTGTAAAACATGGTCACTGTGGCTAAAAATAGAACATTTAATTTAGGTTAAACTGCATTTTTTTTGCAAATAACTCAAAAAGGGTGACATATTTTTAGATTTTGATTAAGAACAAAAGTGATTAGCACCTTAAGATCCACCATATTGTCAGATGACCCCCTTATTAATCTTATGACCCTTTCAACGTAGAATTTGCCTAATAACCTTTACTTCAGGCACATATGTCAGGTGAGCGATTCAGGCTCCTGGGAGCCTCTTGTTGAGTCTCGTTACTAAAAGATGATTCACTAAATAGGTTTGAAACTCTACAACAGATATAATCACTTTTTAGATTTGTCAAAGCACCATTTAACCAAATACCAAATATTCAAATTTCTTTTTAATCAGATTATGCAGTAGGTTAGTATATAAAGTAGAAAACTCGTAATTATCAACGGTATGGGAAGTATTTTCAAATGCACGAAGCTTGTCCAAAATATCAAGAATATTTTTTATGCTCCAAAAATGATTATTTTTAATATTTAAAGAAAAAGCGAATTCAAACCTACTTTTTGCTTTTTAAGGCATTCTAGATACTAATAGGTTATCGAGGAGATTGTAGATTTGCTTCCCTATTAAATATTAGTTTACGAAGCTTAATTCAAATATGTTGAATTGTTAATTTTCGAACTGTTCCATCTGACTTTTTTGCAACAAATGTATCGTACGATAGGTGGGTGTCTTACAATGAATATTCTTTTTGTACAAATATATATCTTTGGAATTATTGTGTCTTTCATATCTATTTGATCTTTATATGAATCGGAAATGAACAAAAATGATAAAATATTTGAGAAAATTTATCATAGTTGTGAATTTGACGTTTTACTATACTTTTTAATGAGCGAAATGTTGCTGAACCTTTGTTTTTATTAAATATGTTTTAAAGAGTTAAAGTAACATAGTTACATTTTCATATTGTTTTACAAAAAAAAAAGAGATGGATAATTTTAATAATAAAATGTCCCTGGTAAGCTTTAATTTTGTTAACGAATTTTTGTTTCTCTTATGTACTGTCATCAAATGTTAAGACAAATATATTGACTAACTTTGAGACCCTATTCCGCCCGAATAACTAAACCTAAGGAGAAAGAAAACGTATCTTATTACGTCGCAATATTTTTTCATACATTTGTATTTCAAGGTTTTTGTCACTTACGTAACTTGCGCCACACATTTGTGTGTGAGTACAATCTTCTGGTTTAAGAACACCATCACAATGAAAACATTCTGGTCCGTTGTGCGTGAAAACTGAAATTATACATTACAAAATTTCTCAAAACATTTTGTCCTATTTGAGGAGTCTCTTAACCTACACTAGGACAACATTCTACTACAGGGTACTAACTACTTTTTTACTTAGCCCTCAAATTGTCCAGTGTTTTAAAGACTTCACTATATATTCAGTATTATTTCCCTTTCAGCAAATCAAGTTAAATTGAAATAATACCCTGGACACTGCTGGATCGGCCGTGAAGATGACCTACTAAATTTAATCTTGGATTCTTTCACTTGAACGCAACAATCAATCAACACGTCCAGTGTGAACAAACAGTGACATTGACTACAGAAGGGCAAAGAAAAAGAGGACAACCTAAAGAAACATGGATACGAAATGTGGAGAGATATTCCCAACATGGCCAGCAGCAGCCCGTGCACCTACAGATATATACTATACTATATATACTATTGAAGAGAACTTGTCAATAGCCCTATTCTACTTGCGAAGAGACGGAAATAACGCAGTGATGTTAATGACGTTAGTCCCGCCAAAATGTAAAAAAAAAGTATCCAAGTGTTGTCTCTCTTATTGCGACGAATACTCGGAAAAATAAAATGCCTGTACCATATAGATTTGATAAAATATTTGTAATTTTGATATCTTACATGTATGTACATAATTATTTACAGTTATCCGAACCATTATATTTTATGAATATTACTCCATAGTTATAAAAACCCGAATAGAAGAATTTTCTATTGAAAATTAAGTCCCGCCCGTTTACCTTATTTGGCAAATCAGACGAAATTTGATACCTCATTTCTGAAACCGGTTTTAGCACCCCACAGGTCGACATCGATTGTTTTAAAATTTCACCACACAATAGATCATAACATCTAGAATTTGAGAATTGCTGCTCATTTTTTTTTTGTATTTTTGAAAATTATAAAAAAAAATGATATATAGATGAAAAACGCAGGTTTTTCTCATTCTGATTTACCCTTTTTGTCCAAAAATTAAAATAATTTCCATATTATCAACAATAAGCATCTAAATCCAAAAACATTGATAAAAAACGTACCCCAATAAATTATTTTTAATCAATTCGATGGTGCTTTTAGGGGTCCTAAACTTCAATTTCCAATTCCGAGAAAAGCCATGTTGCAGACTAAATGGTTGCCATGGATACTTGTTTATTGTAATATTTCAGCAGTATTTAAAACGCATTTTCTTGTTTTAGCTCACCTGGCCAAAGACCATGTGAGCTTATGCCATCACTATGCGTCCGTCGTCGTCCGTCGTCGTCTGTCGTCGTTCGTCGTAGTCCGTCGTCGTCCGTTAACAATTTCAAAAATCTTCTTCTCTGACACCACTGAACCAATTCAACTGAAACTTTGCAGGAATGATATATAACATGTTGGCAACAAACGATCCTCATTTTAAAATAATTCAATAAAAAGCATGGCTGCTGATACTAAAAAAAGAACAAAGAAAAAAATCACTTAAAATGGCTTATAACTCAGCAACAATAACAGATAGAAAAAATCCGAAGGATCTTCGGCTCTTCAGATTCAAAAGCTTTACCAATGTCTCCATTTGGTCGAAGTTGTCAGATGACCCCATATAGGAGTTACAGCCCCTTAAAGGCGAAAAAATAGTGTTTTTGGCCTATAAAATGAAAACTATTGCATATAGAGAAAAGCTGTTGTTTGTTAAAAAGTTCAGCTCATTTAGCTCTACAAAAGTCTCAATAAGGTCAAAGTTGTCAGATGACCCCTTGTAGGGGTAACAGCCCCTTAAAGGCGAAAAATAGTGTTTTGGCCTATAAATGAAAACTATTGCAGATAGAGAAAAGCTGTTGCTTGCCTAAATGTTCAGCTAATGGAGCTTTAAAAAAGTCTTCATATATTGTAGGGTCGAAGTTGTCAAATGACCCCTTATAGGGGTTACAGCCTCTTTAAGGCACAAAAATAGTGTTTTTGGCCTATAGAATGAAAACTATTGCAAATAGAGAAAAGCTGTCGCTTGCTTAAATATTCAGCTCATTTAGCTCTTCAAAAGTCTCCATAAGGTCAAAGTTGTCAGACGACCCCTTATAGGGGCTACAGCCCCTAAAAGACGAAAAATAGTGCTTTTTGGCCTATAGAATTGAAACTATAGCAGATAGAGAAAAGCTCTTGCTTGTGTAAATGTTCAGCTCTTTTAACTCTACAAAAGTCTCCATATGGTCGAATTAGTCAGATAACCCCTTATAGGGGTTACAGCCCCCAGCCCCTTAAAAGTTGAATAATAGTGTTTTTTGCTTATTTAGAATGGAACTATTGCAGATAGAGAACAAACTTTTTCTTGCTGAAGCATTCAGCTTATTTAGCTATACAAAAGTCTTCATAAGGTTGACATGAGGACCAGTTGAGCGATTCAGGCTCCTGGGAGCCTCTTGTTCTAAATACATATCAAATTCCTGTTCATTTCGATATAAAATCACTGTATAATTGATTTTCATTTTTTATCTTTGAAAGGGTCGGGAAACGGACGATTTTCCGGAAAAAAGTGCATTAACCAACCTGCGAAGTCAAGTAAGTCAAGTGTGAACAACAGTTGACAGGTAAATTGTTACACTATTTTATGCACAAGGTTGGGTGGAACTTAAAGGGGTATGTTCGGAAACGGCAAAAACAGGCTTAAATTTCAAATTCGAGACAGCTTCAAAATAATTCTGCTAGAACGGTCATAAGACTCTATATTTTATAAAATGCCATTAATTGTGCATGAATTATTCACTCTCGTGAACAACACAGACATTTTTACAGTTAGTGAACCTTTAAAAATTGCTATTTTTGACATATTTAGCCTCTTTTTCTGTAAAAAATGTGAACATAATGTTGACCAAACTTTTTGGGGGGATACAATATTCACTTTTAAGTAAAAAAATTAGAAACAAAAGTATATGTTGGTCAGAGCATGAGGTCACTTTTGATTTTGGAACAATAGTGGTAAAAAGGGGTTGAAAATCAACAAAAATGAAGGTTTTTCTGTTCTTTCTCATATTAAAGGTGCCATCGAAGGAAACAGCACAATTTTATCTCTAGAAAACTATTATATTTGTAAAAAATGGGAATTATATTAGTTATTTCCAACGCATTCTTGAACATGAAAAATCCGGTCAATTACAGGTCCAATTTAATGGCCTTTTGGAACATACTCTTTTCTCATTGTTTAAGGTACAATGTTAGAGTTAAACGAAGTATCCCGAACTAATTAACCCGTGACCTACCCGGTCAATAAAATAGAGTAATATATTTGATCAAAAGATTTACGCTTTACTAGTGCTCCTTTGTGAAGAATAAGATGCACCTTTGTTTTTTTTTCTCTTTGAATTGTTACGTGACTTCTACTATATTAACAACTGTATGTGATTAGGTTTGTCAGTTACTTGCCCAAGGTCGGTGGTTTCCTACGTGTACTCCGGTAACCTCCACCATTAAAACTGACAACCCTACCACTACATGGCCTAGGTTCGTCGATAAAATACAGACACGAACATGTACAAACATTGTTACTCGCAAGGTATTGTTTGATTTGGTACACAGCTTTGATACAAATGTTTCAACCATGCCACAAATGGTGAAAATTTTAAAAGAAACACCCAACGACGTGAATTTCAAACTGGTGACGAATGAACAACCAATAAGTATGTCACTAGTTGCTTTAAAATCATTCAAACTGTCATTTAATATCTGTATATTGAATTGTCTTACCAACTCTTAATTCAATTTCATGTGAGCTTATACGTCCGTTTAAGATATATCTTATTGATCAAGTGTGTCTTGTATTTTGACTTGTATTTTATCAAGGGTTTTCATGGGATTTTCTCTCCTTTACCGGATTACGCACGCTGAATTTATCATTAGCAACACGACGGGCATGTTGCAACAAACAAGAACTGCTTAAACTGCCGTAATATTCCTTTGGATCGGCTGCAGTTAATGTTTTAAAGGATGGTCACTCCTAGTTTTTTTTTTATCAAAAATTTAATGAATTATTTTGAAAATGATAGACAATAATCCATTTTGTCAGAGGACAAAAAGAAAAAGATAGGTCAGTGTACTCGTTATTAAGATACATGACGTCAAAAATTTGTTTGGAATCCAGAATCCTCTACATTTTACATAACTTTAACATTTTGACGTATTTCGAGAAATAGATCCAAATATGAAGCGGACCTCCTAGAATCTGTAGTGTCCTTTATTTCAAGTTCCTTCGGATATATGAGATGTAAATAGTCACCAAATCGAGGATTGTTTAGTGAAAGGACATCATCAATATAACGAAATGTGAGATTGAAGAATAAAGCAAGTTTGCGGTCATTTTTGTCTTGAAGTGATTGTAAGAAGTCTGCTTCATATGAATGAAGAAACAAATCGGCAAGCAATGTTTCACAATTTGTGCCCATTGGGATATATATTGTTTGCTGAAAAACACGTCCACCAAACAGTACAAATATGTTGTCGATTAGAAAGTTGAGCATTTCTATTATTTGATCTTTGGTAAATTTGTTTTTGTTGCTAGACTCTTGGATGACAAAGTAAGTCTTTTTATAACCGACTACCAACTACTTATACCTTCGTTTTCCGTTCTTAAACTATGATGTTGTTTAAAGAATTTTTAGAATTTTTGCACAATTGGTTCTTAAGGTCTATATAATCAGAAAATGTTATAAAAAGTAATAGTCGGTGTGCAAATTTTTTGAGTATTCAAAGGTAAAATTTAAAGGAGTTCAGAAATCTGACTGAAATCAGAAATATGAAGAGTGACCATCCTTAATTGCTATTCAGTTGTTATTTCGTATTTAATATTATATGTAACTTCGTGTTGTTTCTGTTTCTGTTTAATAGTTTTGTTTTCACTTCTCAAAATTGTGACATTTGAATGCCCCATTGGTACCTCTCTGTTTCTTCTAAATCAATGATATAAAATTAAAGCATATGGACACATTTTTAACAAATCCCCATTGATATTCCAAATTAATGATATAAAATTAAGGCATATGGACACATTTTTAACATATCCCCATTGATATTCCAAATTAATGATATAAAATTTAAGGCATTTGGAAACATTTTAAACAAATCCCCATTGATATTACAAATTAATGATATAAAAATTAAAGAATATGGACACATTTTAAACAAATCCCCATTGATATTACAAATTAATGATATAAAATTTAAAGCATTTGGACACATTTTAAACAAATCCCCATTGATATTACAAATTAATGATATAAAATTTAAAGCATTTGGACACATTTTAAACAAATCCCCATTAATATTACAAATTAATGATATAAAAGTTAAAGCATATGGACATTTTTTAATACATCCCCAATGATATTACAAATTAATGATATAAAAGTTAAAGCATATGGACATTTTTTTAATACATCCCCAATGATATTCCAAATTAATGATATAAAAATTAAAGCACACACAGGCAATGTTATTAACATTAAATAAATTAGTGTTAATCGCGCTTCGATTGTTAATTTGACGTTAAAGTTTAACACTCAACGTCACATAATTCAACAGAGAATTAACGTTAAAATAATTCACACTATATTTATGTGAATGTTTAACACTCGATTCACGTAAACAATTTTAACGTTAATCTAACGTTAATTAAACATTAAATGAGTGTGACATTAAACTTAAATTAGTGTTAATTGAGCTTAGCGTTAATTTAACGTTAAGAAAAATTGCCTGTGTATGGACACATTTTTAACACATCCCAATTGATATTCCTAATTAATTATATAAAGATTAAAAACGATGGACACATTTTTTACACATCCCCATCGATATTACAAATTAATGATTGATATAAAATCCGTAAAGTTGATTCATTTTTTTCTATATTTAAAAAAATGTCTAAGTCCAATATTTGAACGTGCCACGTTGTAGCCAAATCAAAGATGTCACAGGAGCTACATTATTGAAGCTGAATGTGTATATCTAAACTACTGATTTTATGCATGCTACTTTGAGACTCATAACTTATACATACTTTGTGTGTTGCATATCTTTTTATTACAAAGGTCGCCTTGGCAGCATTGATAACAGTTGACTGTTTCCCTCTTGTTTTTAGTGTCAGTTCGTTCCTCTTTTGACCTTTTACCCGGATTTAGAAGTTGCTTGCAGACCTACAAAAACGAGCTTTTCCCATTCGAAAGACATCGAAGCAATGAAATTACAAATGTATCAATGTATCTTTAAAAATTGTTTAATCTTGTGTTAAGCTTGGCATATTTTTATTTTCTTATCTATACTATTCTGATAGTGTTCGGCATTTGACGTCTCCCGAGTTCTGCCTCTCAGTGCTAGAGAACACAAAAATAAAATCATTTGCGTAAATTTCGATATTCTCAAAACAGTAAGATATTCCTATCTTAAACATGGGTCAATTTTAGTCATAACTTGGGCTAAAGGTTGGCATTTTTTTGGATTTTTCTTTTATGCTGTTCATATCTATATAACATATAAGTGTTTGATCTGTTTGTTATGGCTTCTGGAGTGAGTATTAGATAGATATAAAACGAGTTATTGTCTAGAAAGAAGCAAAGAGGCACCAATTCAAGTGTCAAAGGTCCGAAAGGGCAACAACAAATCCGGTGAACACGAACAAGAACAGCACGAAAAAAAAAACACAAAACACAAAATCAACCGAACAGAAACCAACGACGCGAACTCAAGTCGTGACAAAAGTGAACTCAGGTGCTCCGGAAGAGTAAGCGGTTCCTGTTTGCTATAGCACACCCGTCGTGTTGCTAATTTCCAATTCAGTGTGTCAAATCCGGTAAGGGAAGACAAAGCAAATTTCTTCTGCACTCATTTGAGAGATAGAAATCCCATATTGGTCTACGAGTGCATGGTGTCTACCGTAAAATTTCTTGAGTGAAGACAACAACCGTGTAGCAACATAACCCTGTGTCAGCAATCTCTTTGTCAAACGTGACGCTCTGCCAAGGAAATCGATGTAATTCGCGCAAGCTCTGGAGTAACGAATCAACATTATTGTTACATCTATATTTTAAAACTTAATTAAATTAATGTACTCACATCCTTTGATAAACATCCTGTTTCATATACGACACTCCCAGCCGTTCCTGTTGTTTTCTTTGTGTAACATTCCTTATCAAATATATATGTATAAATATATTGTTTTATAAATAACATGGGAGATTATTATATTTACGCCAGTGATATTAAATGTCAATATGTAGGAAAACCATGCAATTTGGTTACAATTATTTTTGTATTTACAAAAAAGATGGTTCAACTGAAAGACCTGCCTGTACGACTTATTTTGGCAAAATATTTTATTCGTGAAATTCAGGATGGCCAACCAAGAAGGCTTACCAGTATTAGTGTTGGGTTTCTTCGCAAAATTAGCTTGCCTAAATACAAATTTCAAGTATTAAAAAAATATTTTCAAATTATCAAAGGTTAAACGGGAAAACTAAAAAAAAACATGTATTTTGATGGCTTTTAACAATTTGGAAAAATGCCAATGTTACCCCCTAAGGATGCTGGCTAAAGGTAATTTCGATTTTTGAAATTTCTATCTATTTCAAGGCCAAGGTATTAACTATGATGATTTTCTGTTCATTTTCTGATAATTTAAGGATAGTTGATATGTAAATATTGGTTTTTAAGGAAATTTAGGGTTTAGCATGGTTTTGTGGCAGATTTGCTTTTAAGTTATTTTTCCCATTGAATAGGGAGTTAAAGTGTTCTGAATTGTAATTATATTCAGATACTTGTTCCCATTTCGGGCTAATGTTGTCTTTGACCTATTTTTTTAGAAATCTCTGTAATTTGTCTTCTTTTTTAAATATTAGATTGGAAATCGCCACAACGTTTTTGAATCTTTTGTATCCTCACGTCGACGCAATTTGTATGTAAAACGGTAAATACCTCATTTTCCCCACAAATCATTGTATGGGAACAATCCTCAAGTCTTGCGCCAACACATTTAAAACACCTTGTTACATTTCCCAATCCTTTAAAATAAATCAAAAGTCTATAAAATATTCGTTTCTTGATTTGTTTTATAATACAAAAATGAATCATTTGTATATTGGAGTTCTGATTTCTTGGAAGAGCTTATTTAATATGTGTAATACGCCAATACAAACAAACATACGTAAACATCAACAATGCTGAAAAAAACTTTTAAATTATTATGGTGTAACAATTTCTATAAAATTATTATGACCAACATTTTTAGAATTTAAAATTTTTATTACAAATTCATATAAGCAAGAGAGAGGGTTGCGTCAAACATATCTCAAATTGATACCTACACAATGTTTAGACCTACATTTGTACATCTACGGCAATCAAAATTCAACAATGTAAATAAAGGTAATAACAAAACTACCGAATTTGAATGATCAATTTCATAGTCCAGAGAAAATGACAAAAACGAATCAGTCATACCGGAAAATTGGTGGATCGCAATTGTCCTGACTTGGTACAGGCATTTCAAACGAAATGGTGGGTTAAACCAGGTTTTATGGCGCAAAACCTCCCTTTTCCATTGCGATCTTAGGATCCGGTAAAACAGTCCTGTATATTGTAACAAGCAAAGTGTTCGGAATTCTTTTCATAAGAATGTTATTAACATTAAGCATTAGATACAAACTGAGTTCGTCAACTAACAAGACTTTGTATAAAACTATATAATTCTCTTAAACTTTCAGGTACTGAAAGCAAAGGAAAAGACATAGAATCTATCAATATCGCATTTTTTTTCTTTTGAATGAAATACACATATATATGTGAAATATCTATTCTACAACTAATCTTTAACGGCACAAAAAAAAGTTAAATTGTTGCAACTTTATATAAAATAATCGTTATTAATTCTTCGCATTGAATAAGTATTGTTCAACATAAATATTTATTTTTGGTAAACCGTTATTCACATGCCCTTTATGTAATACGGTTCAGTCATGCTCTACATTCACAAATTAGGAAATAAAATTGACAACACATTAAATGAAATGATGACAACCCCAGTAAAGTGAGTTTTTATATTTTGCAAAACCAGTTTGGTGTTCAATAAACGTTTCTTATTTAGTAAAACAGTGTTATAATGTCATTATAAAAAATAAATAAAAAAAAAAAATTATGACAGCAATTTAACAATTACAAAATTACCATGTATTGTCTAAGTGATTAGATGGTTAAGTATAAAATTCCTTATTCAGGTAACGTCGAGACTGGTAACAGTGTTTACAGTTTACAATTATTTTGTCCTCTTTTTTGCCACTGCATCTTTTTTTTACTTTTCTTTCAAAAAGAATACATTCTGGAAAGTTGTTATCCAAAACTTAATAGTTTCTTTAGAGGTTTTACACTATATTCTTCAAATAATGTGAATTTCATTTATTAAAAAAAGAATCTTTTTGAGCAAAATAAACAAAATTTAACGCAAATTTGGTAATAAATGTGTATTCTAATATTATTTTCCAAATGACACCAACAAAATTGAACACGAAAAACCTAGTAAGTGATTTTTTGTGGACAAAATGCCTTAAGCATAAGGCAAGTGATACTAAAACAAATTGTCATGACTTTAAAGTTATGGAACAATAGGATAGTATATATAGACTTACCATTTGTAGACTGAAATATATTGATCACAAAGAAACCACAGCAAAGAAACCAAGTTTCTGTAAGAACAATACATTGCCTCGTCAATATACATATTGAATGCATCATATCAATTTGTTTTCTAAACTATGTTGTGTTTGTGTTAGAATGTTCCTTTGTATCAGCTTTAACATCTGATCGCATGAATCATATTGATTAATCGGGGTCTTTTAATCTCATTATGCTTTGCATATGTCCTCCCTGTCAACAGCGCTTCGTTTGCTAGTAAAATTCCCACATTTTCATCCACAATACATGTATTGAAAGGTTAAATAAGCCACTGCTTCTACTTATCATTAACTTGACTCAGGTGGTCATTTCAGTACATAATGTATGACAAAACAGACGAGTTCAACGTTTTCGTAACATTGAAGGTGATATACATCAAAACAGTGTTTGCGACATTTATTTCATTCGATAATGCAGGTTTCTTTAAGTTACATACAGTACTTGAACCGATCAATGCAACAGTTTTTGCGATCCGTCAAGTGTCATCAATCAGTCACCAATCAGTCATCGATCCGGTCTCAATCATTCAGTATGCTTGATTCCCTCATTGACAACATATTTGTCACCTTCGGAGGAGAGATTTTTCAACAACAAATCGGCATTCCAATGGGCACAAACTGTGCTCCTCTCCTCGCCGATTTGTTTTTATACTCTTACGAGACTAAATTTCTTCAGGGACTCGTTAAGAACAAGGAGATGAAAGAGGCAAGGTCATTTAATCTTACATTCAGATATATTGATGATGTCCTTTCTGTCAATAACACTTCATTTGGTAGATTGATTCCCTCAATATATCCTCCAGAATTGGAGATTAAAGAGACCACCGAATCAAATTGCTTCACGTCTTTCTTGGATTTGCACCTCGAATTTGACACAGGTGGTCATCTCAGTACAAAAAATTACGATAAACGAGACGATTTCAATTTTCAAATTATTAATTTTCCTAATCTGCAGAGCAATATACCTACAAAATGTACCTCCCCTGCATTCGGTGTTTATATTTCACAACTTATTCGATATGCCAGAGCTTGCACACATTTCACAGGTTTTTTTATCAGACACCGATTTCTTCGTGACCGACTTTTGGAGCAGGGCTATAAGAAAATAAAAAAATCTTTCTTCGTTATGGGCCACTGGTAGAAAAGTTCAAAATTGAGTTAAAAGATATGGTAGTTAATTGTTTTAATTAGTGTTTGACTGGTCTGCTGTACTGTGATGATCACCTCAATATCCCTATTGTGTCTCACGGCTATGTTGTGTTCTATGGTCGTTACCGTTACCGGATCCTAAGATCGCAATGGAAGAGGGAGGTTTGGTGCCATAAAACCTGGTTTAACCTACCATTTCGTTTGAAATGCCTGTACCAAGTCAGGACCATTGCGATCCACCCATTTTCCGGTATGACTGATTCGTTTTTGTCGTTTTCTCTGGATTATGAGATTGATCATTCAAGTTAGGTAGTTTTGTTATTACCTTTATTCACCGATCCATCATCAATCAGTCACCGATCCGTCATCGATCAGTCACCAATCCGTCCGATATTATCCGTCAAATGCATCCATGATGCAATTTACTAATCTGTCATGCTTCATGTCAATCCAAAATACGGAATTTTTAAGTTCGTTTCTCTTATTGTATTACGTGACTCCATGATCGAATGCGTAAACAATGGTAAAGTCTTTGAATTAAATAAATTTTTATATAAATAAATGTAAAAGCGGGACTTTTGGCGCGTTTTATATTAAAAATAAAAAATAGAATATTACAAAGCACAGCCGAATTGTGTTTAAACAAAAATTAAAGTCAAACTTAAGAGGCTGTCCAAGCAAAACCCAGGCAATAGCTTGCACATGACAAATTTTGTTTTTCAAAAATTTTCATTGATTTCAAATCAGATTAACATCCATTCCCCAAAACAAATGCAGATTTTGGGTTAAGTGAAGTGAATACATAGATATAATTTATATAGAATGCATTGAAAATATGCAGAAAAAGGGAGATAACTCTTGCATATTTGCAAAATTTGGTTGCTTTGTTCATGAACTTTAAGGCTGAATCACAAGTCATCCATGTTGCTTTCAAACGAATCCTGGTGATTTTTGTTTTACATATGAGTCCAACAATACATTAAAACAATAAATTTGCTGGGATAAAATTTTTCATGTGCCATGTTCTGTAGGCTTTTGCCTGATTTCTGCATGGACTGCCTCTTAAATGTAAAAACATTACACATTTCGGTTTTTATAATGCCAAAATTCATACGATTTTAGATGTCAAATATAGTATATATTGAAATACCTCGTTTAAAATTTTGTCAGACAGTTATTTTGAAAACATTTTTTTGGGTGATTTTTATTGAGCCATCATATAACATCAAGCTCAAATATCAGATTTTTAATTTTTTATACATATGTAGCTTACATAAGAAATGTTTGGTCCTAACCTGTCTATAATGGAAAAAAAGTTTTCTTCATAATCTCTCAAGTATGAACCTTATTTCTAAGTCAAAGATATGAAGTTATTCAAGTTTTCAAAATATTATAGCATTGGTGTGTCAAATTTGATGAAAAAAGTTGTTTCACAAACCGTCATATAATTTTAAGCTAGAACATAAGATTTTACTAAAGTCTTATATATTTTACATCAAAAATTTGCAAATGTGATCCATATTCATTTGCGATCAAATTTCGTTATTATCTCTTAACTTTATGAACCTTATTTTTTTAAGTTATCAATATGTAGTTATGCAACTTTACAACTTAACTTCTATGTGTCAAACCTGATGAAAAAAGTTGTTTCGCAAACAATTTCTTGTCAATTTTATTAAACCGCCATACAATTTTAAGCTAATATATAAGATTTAGCTAAAGTTTCATATATTTTACATAAGAAATTTGGAAATGTGGTCTATATCCATATGCAAACAAATTTTCTTCATTATCTCTTAATTTTATGAACCTTATTTTTTAAGTCATCAATATGTATTTATACAACTTTTCAACTTAACTTGTCATATTTTATTTTGTGACCTAACAGTAAATTCTGGCACTTTGTTATATAGTGCTATGATTTATTATTTATATTATATTTTCTTTTTTGTATGCAATACTGAGAAGTAAACAATAAGCACATTAAACGCATTTCTGCTTCTTATCATAATCAAATTAGTATAATTCTTTTTTATATATAGATCACCTGTGCTTTTCTTTATCTTTTGTCTAAGAAAGCTTGAGTATTAACTTTTAAATATACATCTTTTGCGATGTAATTTGTCAAACCAAAAATGTTGTATACCTCCTCTAGTGCCGATGTGGATTACAATACGTTGGTGAAACTATACAGCCCTTTAGTAAAAGGATGAATCTGCTTCGCAGTGACTATAAATGCAAGCCGGACATACCTGTTAGCCGTCATCTGCGATCCAATGGTCACACTAGTGAAGTCTATCACTATCATAGACCACGACCCCACTTGGTCTAAGAGTAATGGCACGGGAAAGCTTTTGGATACGTAAGCTGGAAACCAGACACCCTTACGGAATCAATGAAAAAGCTTCAAACAAAATCGATTCCTACAGTGTAACATACTAGTACTTTTTCAGATATCTTGTAAATACGTTCTTTTTAGATTTGTAAATATGTTTGTGTTTTTACATTTTTTGATTTTCATTACCTTGTGTGCTCAGCAATATTCACTGTGTTCGTTTACCATCAACAGTGTTTAACAAAAATATAATTTTACGTCATAGCGTTTGAAATTACTGAAGAAGGATATACGAATATCCGAAATATATAAAATTTATATTTTATTTTACATCTTTTGGTAAAGTTACATGTAAGTACATCTTGTAGACTTGTTTTTACTGCCTCGTTTTTACGATCCATTACTGTTTTGGAAGAGGAACGTTGACTATTTTCTTAGACTAACTTTTAAATATAAGATATATACCTTTTGTACCTTTCTTTTCTGCCTAAGAAAGCTCAACTTTTACCTTTGAATATAAGCCATACACATAATTACCTTGTGTGCATAGTATGAACTGATTACTGATATTTGAACATTAATGTGATATGCACGTGTGTACAAACTATATATTACATTGTGTATATATTCTAACGTTTGGAATGCTACCCATGTAACCAGCTTGTACTTTTGTGTGTGTGTGTGTCATAGTGTAGCCTTTTGTTAACCATTCATGTGGAGCATCGCTTTTCCCTATGTAGATTTGGTTTGGGTCAGGAAGATGAATGTCTGAGATTCCACTCCAGTATTCGGACTATTATTATTTAAAATGGACCTTGGACCGTAGGTGGATCACTCCATTGCATGTTTAGCATGCACACAGTTGCTCTGACAATAAACTAACTATACCATATAAAGTCTTCACCATATATATGGTGGTTGATTCAGACAGTGGAGGGAAAACTACACACAAGAAATAGGTTTCACCGAAGAATTTTCTAATTATACCGATCGATCATATCAGTTGAAATAGCGGATCGATAGCCCGGTTACCTATGATATTCGTCATTTGTCTAATCCTTCCGATCCGTCATCAATCAGTCAACAACCAGTCACCAATCAATCACCAATTCATCATCAATCAGTCATCAATCCGGTTCAAACGCGTCATCAATCCGTCACCGATCAATAATCGATCCGTCAAAGTGTTGTATTGATCGGTTCAAGTATTGTATATCCATATTTTGATTTTTTTGACCCAACAACGTTGTCTCCAATGACAGGTTTAATATATACAATAGTTCAGCTCCGGAAATAGCTAGAATTTTTGTTTGTTGCTTTAAAACCTTTCTCTGTCTTTGATTCTATAGAATGGGTTCCTAGAACCCAAAATATGCCACAAAATGTAATGTTAATGACTTATTTTGTCTGTTATTACCATTTAATTTGTGGATTACCAAATATGGACATTGCATTAAAAATTGAAACTACATGCGAACCTTTTATGTATGATATCTTGAATTTTTTTTTCTGAGAAATGTCAATATGCTTTCTGTTATTCACAATGTCAAACTTCTTTCAATTATATTAACTAATAACAATTTTGTACTAGATTATATACATCTCCAAAACTTTTGTCTTGTCACAATTGTTCCATTTGTACCTACCCAGGTACAAACAGACAGTTTCCCATAGAATTCAATGCATTTTCAATTTCAATTTTCTCAGAAATGGTGTGAGATATTTTCTTCAAATCTTTTGCATCAAAGTTCTATTTTGATCTAGTTACAAATCCTGAATTTGCAAAACATATGGTGCACTGGGTTAGTGTTTGGCTTTTTCCGGATAAGAACTATTGTTAACTAGTTTGGAGGAAAACAGTACATTTGTTTCCACAAAGAACTTATATTTGCCGAGGGACATGTCAAGTACCGAAAGGAACAAAATAAATGTACTATTTTCCGAATGACCAGTAAACAATTGTTTTATTAGAGATTTCTCAACAAGACACAAAAGAACGAAAGATCCCTTAATTGGATGTAACTCACATAAGGCTAAAAATGGGAGCCCTTAATTTTGTTTCATGAGTATTATTCACTATAATGCAATGCAGAGTAACTGTAAACCAATCATAAACACAAAGTATTTTTTTCCCGTAAAACTGTCTTAAAGATAGATGGCCTTAAATTGATCTTTTAAAAGCTGTACAAGCCCGTATGAGAGCCGTTTCAATTTACACAAACCACAATGTACATAGTTTCTTTAAGAGCAACGATCAAATTGGCTGCGGTTTAATCTGCTTCCGTGTTTTGGATTAATCAAATGAAAAGAAAAAGTTGGAAAAGTTGCCGTATTGCAACTATATGTAATGCCATAATAAGATATTGATTTTCTTTTCGTGTGTGAGTGAAATGGCTTTGTACGTCCTGTTTATACATGAATGAAGGAGAAGGACATGAACAATGATCAAATAAATCTATCAAAGTCAAAAATGGCCGGATTTCGTTTAGCAGGAATTAGGTGAGTGACAGAAAATCCCATGTTAATGGACCCCACCCTGTTGCTAAGAAATTACGACAAATTCTTCCCCGGCAGCAAGCTCGCCCGCCCGACAGTCCCAATTTTATAACCCGGATTTTTCACTCCGTGAAATCCGACCAATAAACATGAAAAACGAAATATTGGGTCTGTAAGAAACAAAGTAACAATCAATTTAGAAGACCACTGGAAAAGGGGAAAAGTTTTTCGGAGCTGAAAATTTAGTCAATGTGGTGCACTACTTGGCGGTCCAAAAAGGAATCTTTTATGTGGCTGCATGAATCATAGTACTATCCACACAAATTGGTCCACTTTGGTCAGCGGTCAGGGTTTCTAAATAATAGATCTGACAATTCTTGTGTAGCAAGGCTACTCTAACCAGCCACCCAGTATACACACTCGTTTGCTCTGTGGGCTGACAACTAACCCGATATCAGAATCACAAGAATCTTAGTTGCCTCTTTCAACGAGCTAAGCTATGCTGCGGGCTTAATCGCCACCTTTACCCCGCACGGGATATTATACATTAAGAATTACAATAAGTTGTACATGTTAGAGTATTCTTCTAGATCACCCATAATTAGTGCTTATTTTGCACCAAATCAACTGCTTTTGTGAAAAGGTCTAATGTAATCAGTTTCAAAGAATATAATATATATATTTGAATATGAAAAATAGAAGGACGGAGCTTGGTCTATATTTAGTAAAATATTATATCCTAACTTTTCATGATTAGTTTTACCTATTTATTGTGAAAGAGCTAGATAAAGACACAAGTGTTATTCTTTCTGATTGCAGCTTATATGTCTTGTATTCAGTATTTGTTAGTCCGCTCCGGCACCAACACTTTTGTGTTGGAGAACACATCAATGCTTTAAAGTGTCCGTTTCAATTTCAAAAGTGTCTAAACCCAAAGATTCTTCCTTTCCCAGACATAGGTTGATCATCTAAGTAATAATTTGGTTCTCCAGTTTAGTATTTTTGGTTTTATTGTTCTATGCTCTTCATAATCATAAAGTCTTTGGCATTTTCAATATTTTTAGCGCCTCTGATGAGTCTTGAATAGACGAAACAAGCGTCAGGCGTAACAAAATTTATTGTTTGGAACTTTGTTGTAAATTTTGTTTCGATATACGTTTCCGCTTATTCTAGTTTATGATCAAATAATAGGACTTTTGGAATGTTTGTTCAGCGCGACCAATTTCTGTTATATATTTTTGTGCATCAATTGAATAAAGCAAAAATGACTTGATATTCAAGCTTAACCTTATAGTGCTTTAGCTGGGTTACGAGATTTATGACTATAATTGTACAAAGGTGAATGTTGATTCGACATTGAAAAGGTAAAATCCAAATAAATAAATCACAATAAAAGGTAAAAAATATTCGACATAACGTCCCTCTTCAGATGCAATAAAAAGAAGAGCGGTTGACACATCAACTGACGAGAACCGAATGACGAGTACAAACTTTGGGTACATCACTTGTGAAAAAGACTAAAAGTTCGTTTATATTGACCAAATTGTTTTGGGAGTATACACGTCATCAAAGTGTAAATCTGGAACTTTATATTAAGAAACCATCTGTCGTTTTATATTTTGATAATTTTCTGCTGAAGAAATTGTCTTTTTCGCCACTGGCAAAGAATGCAAAAGAAACAAATATGAATGAACATAAATTTATCAAAACCGAGCCGAGAGATATTGTTTGCTTGCTGCTCTTAAAACAGAAATGTTTTGTTGACAAGTTATAATCAATATACAAAATACTCACTCGACATCGTTCAAAGTCGTGACTTAGGTTCTTATCAATTGTGTAGTATTTGTGACCCCTAAAGACAGGTCACAGAAAAGTTATCTTAAATAATTTAGAATTGTGTTAAATACAGATCTGAACGGATCAAAGCAGTAACTGCACTTAACAAAACGATTAAACAGTGTACTCACTTATTTACACAACGAACATGTAAAATAATAAAGAATCAGAGGTCATTAAAATGTCATAAGTCTGATAGGGCTGAAACAAAACCAGTAAAAACCAACGGGAACGGGACAAGAAACAGCACAATCTCTACTCGTAACGAAAGTGCAATTATGTGCGCTGGCAGAGTAAGCCGTTCCTGTTCACCATACCACAACCGTCCCGTTGCAAACAGTCAATTCAGTGTGTCAAATCCGCTAAAGTAAATCAAAATAAAACTCTATGACAATCCAACATCTTCACTCATCTGGTTGATCGAAATCAAATATTTGTCTACAAGCGCATGATGTCTTTCTCTGAATGAGTGAGGACAGCAACCGAGAAGCAACATTATCCTGTGTTAACATTTTTTGTGTCAGACCTGAGGCTCTGCTACGATATAAGGAAACCGATGTAATCCCCGCAAACCTCTGAGTAACGAATCAATAGAGATACGTAAACACCATAAGCTGGAGGAAGCAAAGAGCAACCAATGTGTCATTCGAGCTTCAAATAATAATATGAATGTAGAAACAAATCGGCAAGCAAAACTGCCCGTTGGAATCCCTATTGTTTGCTGAAAAAAAAAACGTCCACCAAACTGAACAAATATGTTGTCGATAAGAAAATTGAGCATGTGAACTATTTGATCTTCTGTATATTTGTTCTTTTTCTCATACTCATTGATGACAAAGTAAGTCTCACTGTTATCGACTACCAGATATTTGTTCAAGCGCTTTCTATTGTCTTTGATAGGTTTCGTTTAATAAGCTGTGCCAATCGTGATTTGAGGAAGGAGGAAATGGTGCAAATAGAATGTTGCTATACACAAGTAGGAAAAGTTTACGATTGGTAATTTGAAGTTATCACGCTTGTTATAGAGCTTTGGATGAAAGTTTTGCATGAGATTATATTTCAAGATGCAGATTAAAATAAGAAGCATACTTTCTATAATCCGTTGTGTCCATTATCGCAAGTTCCGGGGGGTCTATAAGACGAAAAAGTCACCAAATTGAGAATTGTTCAGTGAAAGGACGTCATCAATATAACGGATAGTGCGATTAAAAGAGTGAGCTAGTCTACGGCTATTTTTTGTCTAAAAAATGATTGTTAAAAGTTTGCTTCATATGAATGAAGAAACAAACCAGAAAGCAAAGGTGCACAATGAGTGTCAATTGGAATACATATTGTTTGTTGAAAAACACGTCCACCAAACTGAACATGCTATTTGAAATTTAATATGTTTTCAATGAGAAAGTAGATCATGTCGATTATTTTTTTTTCTTAAAATTTCATGTTTTTTTCTCAAACTCATTGATGACAAAGTAAGTCTTAGTATAACCGACCACCACATATTTGTATCTGCGTTTTCCATCCTTTCTAAAAAAATCTCCTTCATTTCTTTCAAATTCTTCAGGATAGACATTTGATTAAAACCATTTCTTGAATAACAACAATTGTAATATTTCTGGATGCCAGATTTAATTGGCATAAGTATTGTAGTCAACAGAACTGTAAGAGGTTTTTTAGTACATGTAGATAACCCTTCAATGAAGCAGGATGTATGGATTTTTTATGCAATTTAGGAATCCAATGCAGGGATTGAATGTCATCATTATTGGTACCAACAGAAAGTCCGAAGGAGGAGATGACAGATGCACGGTTATCAATCTAGATTCACTTCAAGTAAGTCCGATAGAAAGTAGGAAAGAACGTCAATAAGATTTGCCAAGCGAATCCACAAATGTTAAGTCAGATGAATACGCTATTTCAAGCATCCGTGGAAGTTACCCATTTACAGACCCCCAAAAAACCACAAGAAGGTTCTAGTGGAAAAGTTGAAATCCCAACACAAAAGCTGGCCTTCCATTTTCGTGGTTCAGAGAAAACGTGAGAGTAGGCACCGATTTAAATGTTAACTCTTAGGTATCAGAATCACCAGCTGAGGTTCTTAGCAGCGAAAGTAGTCCAAAACCAAATAAACCGCCAACAAAGAGAGCAAAGATTCTTAAATTTCCCGAGACCGAATTTTTACAGAGACCGATCGGCCAAATTGTTAAGGGAATTGATCATTTAGAACTTTCAAAGCGTTGTTCATTTTTCACATCCAAAATCATTAGACCACGCCACATATTCCTAAATTTGCTTTTTTTTACCTTTAGCTAAAGGTAAAATGACCGTTTTATTTGTCTGGAACTTTGTTGTCATTTGTATTTTGAATAATTTTGACAATTCATAAACTTTAATGGAATACGAAGCCTAATGGACCATACATGGGACAGAACTTGAAATATCGATATCGAGCATAACGAAATTCACTGTCTTTATACCCATATTGGTATGTATTTTAAAACCACTGGGTCGATTACCGCTGTAATCACAAGCCTAGTCGTCAGACTTGTATGACACTAATTTACCATTAGATTTCTATTTTTTTTTTGTAATTGAAATTTCCTATTGTAAAACTAAAAGTTATTTAGAACAACCGGTTTCTTTCCTTGTTCTGCATATGGTTGATATCCTAGTTGTTGGATTAGACTTCCCTGTTCGAACATTTCAGCTTTTAGTAATTTTTATTCTAAACTTTAAGTTTTTAACTTTCCAATGATTTGATTGAAATGCTGCTTAAGAGATTACTCCTTCAAATATCAATATAAAGCATAACTAGATTTTCCGTGTTTTTACTCGTTTTGATATGTGTTTTTCCTATTTTGTATGCAAAAATCAATAATAATTGGATTTATGTATGCAAAAAAGGTGAAATAAAAGAATATGAGTTATTTCATGTTGCGGTGAGAAAATTTTATAAGGATGTAGGATATTGACTCATTTAAATCATTCAATGATATAGTGATGAATTATACAAGTTTAAAAGTAATAAACATCAGAGAGTATCAAATAATTAATAATTCATAAAGCTGTATTTTTTGTTCGATTATTCGATGCCTTATGATTAAGGATTACGGTCATAAAAAGAATACAACAAAAGTCAAAGCAGAAAGTTGTTCGAATTGAAACTCTGTTGTTTTTTCTTAATAACTGCTCATAAAGGTAAGGGAAAGGCAAGCTGTTGCTTTTACTCCAGTTGAGGTCTGATTTAACATCTCTACTAACATGTTTCCAGACAGTATTAGAACTGTATCTTACCCTGGACACCAACTTTCATAAACTTTTCTAAATAACGATATATTTTGAACTGTCTTAGGCTGTGACAGTTTGATAATTCTATAGCCACTCATATGTTCCTTATTGATATGATTTGTTAGCTATCATAGTATTTTAGTGTACGCCAACATGCCTTCGGTAAAAGACAATGAACATGCTTGGAAAAAATGTTCTCGTATAAGAATCAATCAACTTGAAAAACATTCTTTATTTAAAATTTTCGAAATATTTTTAAGGGAAATGATTTGCACCAGGTTTCTTAGCTGCTGGCTGATACTCACTTTTCGTGTGACTCACAACCGTGCTTCGTAAATCATTACAACTTAATTTGAAAATTATTTTGCATCAAAAACATCAATGTCTAGTTTGTCATTGCCTTATTCTGTCTCGTATTTTTAGATTGATCCTCCGAGTCTTGAACTTTTTAATTATCTTTTATCTATTCAATATCTTATATTTTTTATAAGAAATTGTAAGCAAATATATCAAAACGACTAACGTATATCATGAATTCTAACGATACAAAGCCTGTAAGTTTGGTCGGTTTCAGTCTTTTTGATTTAGATTTTCTTACTTTTGATTATATTTATCAAGGCATGAAATGTTATTTTTTTGTTTTTGAAAATTCCAAACATCATAGGAATAAAATGAAAAATATAGAACAATTAAACAAAAATATATCAAACTGGACCAAAAATCATTGAAAAAAATAAACATTTGCCTTAAGAAAAAATTGTCTTCTGACAAGTTAGAAATTAAAAGGGGATATTTTATTGCTCTGATTTTTCAACACACTAAAAAATGAATATTCCAATCACTAAACGATTATGAAGGGAAAAGAATAATGAGACAAACATATGCCAGATTGAAATCAAACAAATAATGACTATTAATACATTTCATATATTTTTTATCCGTTTACCTAGTATGCATGTTTTGTTTGTTGCTGCAAATTTTGTTAAATTGTGCTATTAAAAGTGATATTGCACGCTGGCTATTTTAAGTTACAGGTTAATTCCAATTTCTCATGTCTTGTATTCTCGTACATTGTGACGTCATAATTGTTTGTATTAAGTTTGTTGATATCGAAGTATAAAAATAGATGTTTTGAAAATGACAATATGGAAATTATAAATACAAACGATTTCATAAGAGCTAACCATGGATGAATCAAACTTTAAAGTATAACAAAATAATATACAACATCATAAATTTAAAAAGAAAGACAGAAGTTACCGTGCAGATCATACGTTACGTTAAATAATTTTACAAAAAAAACTGTTTTATATTGAAATGTTTAAGAACAGTTATGGAAGCACCCTGTATGCAATGTCATGTTTTATCTGTTTATGGGACACTTAAATCTGAAATCGACACTTGTCCGAAGACCTGCTATAGCATGCGATGAGCTGCCATAATTCTATTTAATTTTCCTTTGCTAGAGGCCGGGTGAAGTGTTGATATGTTATTGTTTCATTGTTTTAACAAGTATGTTTCTCTATTTTGCCAATGGTTAAAAACAAGTCAAAAAAAGCAAAGGTGTACCAAAGGGGTAATCAGTATCATAAAACCGTAAAGACAGAGACAAAACCGGCAGACAAAAATCATCACAACAAAACAAACCACATAACAACATAAAACACACATAACATTTATTCAACCTTTTTAACAAATACCATTTATAGGATCAATACCATTTGGCATTTCAAACACATTATCTGTAATTAACGGCGTTTCCTTTTGACCCTATTTTCCAGATATCTTTAAGAATCATGAAGACGTCAAAGTCCGTGATACTAAAATACATCAGGTTGGAGCACTAGATAACCGTGACGTCATGCGATGTTATGTGTCGTAATGTGTGACGTCATATAACGGTTTTTTGTTCACAAAAAACTAGTTACTTGTGTCTTTTTAATTATATTTCAAATAATATTATATTTATATACATTTATTTCATTTATTACTACTATTCAAACTGAAACGCTTATTTCGTCTTCGTCCAAATAATTTGCCTGAAAAAAAATAATAAATCATATAATATAAATAAAAGTTCATGTTTTTCTTAGAAAGCATTTTCATTGATTTTACAAAAAGTAATAATAATAATCAAATATATATTGGAAATTCCCGAATGTTAAATTCTTAACTGTTTAAAACATCAGGTTTTTTTTCTTTTACTGCACATGGTCGATATCTTTGGCGCTGGATTTGTCTTCCTTGTTTCGAACCTTATAACTTATAGTACTTTTTATTCAATACATTTGGTTTATGACCTTCCAATGTTTTGATTCAAATGCTGCTGATGAGAGGTTACTCTTTGCAATATCGATATACAGCATAACCAAATTAACTGGTTTGACATAGAGTTTTGTAATGTCATCCTTTCCGGATTTGACCAACACTTAATCGATCTTTGGCAACGTGACGGGTGTGCTATAGCAAGCAGGAACTGCTTACCCTTCCGGAGCACCTGAGTTCACTCTCGTTTCGACTTGAGTTCGCGTTGCTGAACGCGGTTTTGTTGTTATGTGTGTTTGTGTTTTATGTTGTTATGTGGTTTGTGTTGTTGTGATGATTTTTGTCTGCCGGTTTTGTCTTTGTCCTTACTTTTTTATGATACTGATTACCCCTGTGGTACACCTTTGCTTCTTTTATATCCGTTTTGGTATTGTATTTTGTCTTATATTACCTTTAGAGTGTTATCATTAAGAATAAGCACCTTATATATCCATTGTGTATGTGATAGCACTTCACTTAAATTCATTAAAGCTCAGTGCGCCATTTTAAATATTACCTTTTTGTAGAAATGACTTTCTTTGTAATTTACATAGTTGAACCATTGTTCTATTAATTCAATATTCTAAACTTACTTCCATGAGCTATTATATTGGCAGTTGCCCTGTCTGTTCCGAATTCATTGGATGCTGTACATACAATAACTCCTGCTTTCTGGATGTTGGTAAGTGTTATCGTCTCATTATTTTGGCTTATGAGTGCGATGGCATTACCAAAGGCTGATTTGCAAACTAAGGAGAAAATGATATTCCTAATAACAACTTCAGTTCTGGTTGACTAGTTGCTTTGAAATTTTACAATAATGTTCCTTACCACCAAATTTTAATTTTCGAGATTGTTAATGTCTCCTTTTTTGCTAGAAGTGAGCGGCAAAACGGTGCAAACTTAAATTTCTTATGGTCATATTTTGAAAAATTAAAAAAAAAATGTATTGGGTACTTACTGGAAGATAATTTTCTTCTTGACCACACCTTTCGTTTGAGTATTATGGAGTCAAAAGAAAGAGATTTTGTAGAAGTTTGTGAAAAAAAATAAGGACCATATAATCTATAACTATTCAGATTATGTTTTATAAATCTTATAATATAAAGCTGAACTTTGTTTATATGTAAATAAGGCAAATCATAAGAAGAATCATAACTAATTATTACTCATTGTTCTGTGTGGAAACTCTTATGTTTTGTTTTGATTTCTGCTGTTACTGTAGTTTTTGAATATATGATTTTCTGAAATAGCTTATATTTTTGAATATTACGTCTGTAAATGTCCAAGCAATGTTAGGTGTAGGATGGCCTGTCACGTGACATGTAAAATTACGAGATTCCCCATTGTTTCCTGTAAACATCTGCGGTCCTACTACTATTTTTGGTATATCTAAAACAAGAATTAAACTTCGTATGATAAAACATTAGAATGTTAAGAGCCTACTACTCTCTTAGCTTATCATGTTCGTATATTTTATTTCTTAAAAATTTGACAAAATTGTTGTGTAGCTTTATTATTATGATAAGAGTTCATGGATACACTTCGAATAAAATGGTAGATATTTTAGATATTTTTTCTAGTCTGTGTATGACTTAAACGAAACATAAAAACACAAAAAATTAAGTTTAGCAGCGTCTAGATCATATTATCCTCCAGTTGACAAGATAACTTTTGTTGTTTTTTTTTATTCGTGTTCTTTCCGTTCAAATTGTTCCATAAATAAAGCATGAATAACCCCTCAGTAATCTTCCATTGTGAGTAGATTTAATAACACCAATAATGAAATTTTCTTGCACACGGATGCCAATCAAAAATGCCCTGTTGCTATTTGGCTATATTTGGGTGAACTAAAAAACGCAAAGAAAATGTCCCGGCAAAAAGGATCAAGTGTGCACGTACAATATTTTAAAAGTTTACGCAAAAATATTTATCTAGACGCTGCAACGCTTAATTAAACAGTTGAATGTGTAGTTTAGCCACACAGACTGAAAAAAGACGCAAAATATCATTTTTTATCGAAGTGTAGTTTTGAACCTTAATCTAAGTTATCTAGATTAAATTATATTTTCAAGGTAAAGTGTTTTAATAACTTTAAATATGAAAATTAGGGAAAAAGCTTACCGTATTTGGTGTATAAAACAATATTTGTGCGGCTTGTTCCAGCTGAATTAGATGCTTCACATGTATACGTCCCTTCTGTAAGGTTTGTAACGCTGGCTACTCGTAATTCACCGCCATGAATAGTTATCCCCTTAGCATTCTGATCCAAAAAATTCAATACCTTCAGCGTGTAATTGTTCTTAGATCATATTATTAGGTAAGTGATAACTTATATGTATAATAACCCATTGTTTTTAGAGTACAGTGGCTCTGACTTTGTGCAGGTACTTAGATAGATATGCTGGCTTAAACTAAGTTTTATGGTACCAAAACTGTACTTATCTTTATGATCTGCTCTCACTTTTATTCCTGTTGTTGATTAAATGATTGTTTCTTTAACCACCTTAAAACACAACTCAGATTTTTTAAACATTTTTGAAAATTTATTAATTAATTTTAGTGATGTACTGAGGTGATGATAAAATGTGAAAAGATGTTTAACGGGAATTTATTGTTTGTTTTGAACCCTTATATTGGTTGATTATACCTGCACTATGTCAAACCCAAAGGATATAGCTATTTGTATCAGACCCATTAGCATGTTCTACAGTATAATATAGGTCGGTGTACTGAGACGTATTCGTACGCTTTAAATTTTTAAAAAAAATCTATAATGTACTGTAATTAAAATAAATATATATTATATGTGTATGTCATTATTTTTGTTACAAAAATTAAATAATTTCGGATGTTCGCCACTTTTATTGAAAATAGATAGGTTTCACATCTGATGCTTTAAATGAATAGATAGTGGTTAATGGTATAAAACAAACAAACATTTTTGATAGGTATGTGATCATGTTTTCATAATTACTGACGTTAAAGCTTTGGCAGGAAAAAAGTTTTCTCTGACTTTTTCATTGGTTTAGCATAAACACTTTTAGCTGTAAAATCCCATGAAAGAATAACTAGGATTAATAAAACTTTGTTAATTACTTCTTTGTGACATATTAAAGACATTCATAAATAGCAATTAGGGGGTTCGTGGGCAAAGCCATTAACCCTATATTAACCCTATATCAACAGTTTAGGAATTTGACCTTCCAATGTTTTGATGCTACCGATGAGAGGTTACTCCTTGAAATATCGATATATAGCATATCTAAATTAACCAATTATACCCGCGTTTTTGGTATTTGTAATTTTGAAACCACTGGGCGACAACCGCCACAGGTGGACCCGAGGTCCCCGAGGGTAATCACAAGCCTGGTCGTAAGACTTGTCTGACACGATTTACCATAAAATTTCTAATATTTTTGTCGCTTAAACTTCCCGGTTTCTTAATTCAAAATTGTTTAAAACACCAGGTTTCTTTCTTTGTATTGCACATGGTCGATTTCATCGGTGCTGGATTTGGCTTCCTTGTTCAAACGTTTTGGTTTTGAGTACTTTAGTTTGGGAATTTGACCTTCCAATGTTTTGACTATAATGCTACTGATGAGATATTACTCCTTGAAATATATATAGCATATCCAAATTAACCGATTTTACCCGCGTTTTGGTATTTGTAATTTTGAAACCACCTGGCGACAACCGCTGCTGGTGGACCCGAGGTCCCCGAGGGTAATCACAAGCCTGGTCGTCAGACTTGTCAGACACGATTAACTATAAAATTTCTATTATTTTTGTCGCTTTCCCAATTCTAAATTCAAAATTGTTTAAAACACCAGGTTTCTTTCCTTGTATTGCACATCGTCGATATCATCGGTGCTGGATTTGGCTTCCTTGTTCGAACGTTTTGGTTTTACGTACTTCTCGTTTTCACCAGTTAAGGAATTTGACCTTGTTTTGATTATTATGCTACTGATGAGAGGTTACTTCTTGAAATATCGATATATAGCATATCCAAACTTACCGATTATACCCGCGTTTTTGGTATTTGTAATTTTGATGATAAAAATAAACAGAGGATTCCAAAAAGAAGACTGAAATAACAAAACAAGATCAGCGAGCATCCTTGAATAAAACGTCTGATTCTGATAACATTAATACGACGTCAGTGTAACATATGGGCTGGTTCTTTGTAAACCACAGATAAATCGCTTAATCGGTTTACTAGATGCCATCTGAAAATTATTTCGTTAATAATAAGAAATTCTGGAATAAAAATATGTTTAACCACTTAATGGAAAAAAATTGCATATACTGTTGATTCATTTTTTTATGGGTACCAGTTTTCGTAAGTTGATGAAAAGTTCGTGGATTGCTAAATTTCTGATTCTTATATCTGCAGCATACAGACCAATGTTCCCTTTTATGGGTATCAAATGTCTGTCGTGGGTCAACATCACACACAAAAACCACAAATATTGATAAGGAAACCACAATCTGAAACTTTTACTTTTAAACAACATATACCTGTGTATAATGCCATGTGATATTTGGAGTTGGGTATCCGGTAACATTACAGGTTAACACAGCTTCTGAGTAATAATTCACAGTGACAGAAGATTTGGCTGTTATCACAGGAGCCTGGGGAGGACGATATAAAGCTAGATGCAGGTAACAGGCAAAAAAGATTGAGATATCATTATAACTTTGAAATTAAAATTATAGTGTTGTCAAACAAATATTTTTTAAAACTGTTTTAAACTTTCTGGTTGTATTTATAAAGATTAAGATAATAATGAATGAACAAGTCATAATTGACTGGAAATTAAAAGAACTTGATATCTTTTAAAGTATCAACAAGATTTTGTTAAGATATGTGTGGTTAATGCAAATTAAAAAAAACGACCATTTCAAGTTCTAATGTATAAATGTGCGCATAAAAAGACATGTAGCAGCATTTGAACAAGGTCAACGTTAATCAACATTCATGATAATTAAGGAGATACATGTTCCATATTTTTTCTTTTCAATGAATTTTCCTTAAAAAGTGTAAATAAATACAAAATGTATGTAAATGTCAAGTTATGACAACAATTGAACATTAAGGCCAGATGAGTTTAAATATAGCCAGAGAATGATGTATTTATGACAATTGGTAATAATAAGAATGTCTGCAGAATACATATCTTCAGGAATCAAGGCTTCGTTGTTGATTGGAGATGTAAAGTATCAGCAGAACCATGGTTAAGAAGTTTATCATTGTTTTTTAAGAACACGATTAAACTGTGTACTTTTTTCCTCTCACGAGTTATTTAGGAACATGCTTTATTGATACAAAAGTCCCTTTCTTAATATCATATAAAAGAATTATCATACAATTAAACTACCTTGTATTTTGATATTTATTACTTTGGACGCCATTCCAATTCGGTTCGTTGCTATACAAATATAAAACCCCGTATTCTGCATTGTTACGTTGTGTAAAACAAGAAAGTTTCCAACTTGGTGAACAGAATTTCCCTAGAAAAATTGCAAGACATATCTTATACATTCTATTTAAACCGGTTTATAATTACAAAGGTTTTCTTAATCCATCTTTACTTAAATCAAAAGACTGACCATACAACAACCTTATTACAATCAACAACGCGAAGTCGAGTTAAATCGAGAGTGTACTCGGGCACTTTTGATGGCTTTGTAGATTGTGAAAGTCTTGAGTTTTGGGTAATATTTAAATTTTTAATCATATCATAACATTTAATCTTGCAAAAGACTCAGTTGATCTGTTGAAAAAAGGGACATCTTGAGTCGTGTAAACTCTAAGGACAGTGAGCGGCAACCGCTAATACAATCGTTTGTTTATTTTTCACTGATTCATGTAGGTAATAGCGCGGACATGGATGATGCGTTTTATTTTTAATTGTAGCTAGTTATTTGGTTAAGGTATTCTTACACCAATTGCTTCCCATTTTACTGTAGGCGGAGGAATTCCTGCAACCAAACAAGGAATGTGTACTTCAGGAGTACCTTCCATAACTGTTATACTGCTACTCAACCAAACCTGTGGTTTTTCTGTGATATTTGAAGCTGGCAAACGAAAAAAAAATACCGCTTAAATTGGTTTATTCGGTAACCTATACAATATATGTTTATTCTTTGTGATTATAAATATATTTTGTGTAACTGCTGTAATAATTCTTACTTCAACGCCCTTTATTTTGAAATACTTGTACCACTTCAAGAAGGCCCAAACAATTTTTCTCAAATGCATTTTTGTCTTTTCTGCTTGGAATTTTTTAGATTGATTATTCCATTATCAACTTAAACTTTTAAGAAATGGGTAAGACATTATTACTTTTTGTCGATTTTGCTCTGATGGTCGTTTGAAATGTAGTGTTAATATCCGCAATATAACTACATTGTAAGACAAAATACTTTATTTCATCAATTATTAATTGATTGATACTTTAATCTCACAAACACCAGTTGATCTACTTGATTTGGTGCGGTTTTCTTCGTTTTCGCTTTTCCTTAATGAAGAATGAACACATTTGTATTATTACACTACTCTTATAATCAAATGATTTGATCTGTAATAATCATACCATGAGGGAAAGGTGTTTCTGGATAAGAAACCCCGAGGACCGGAGGTCTGAGCTAGGGGGTTTCTTATCCAGAAACACCGTATAACGAAAAGTATAACTAACTTACATCCCAGTAAAGTTAGAACAAAACTAGTTTACATTTTTTATAGATAGCAGTAAAATTTGTTATTCCTAATTAAAGAAGCAGAGGTACCAATGGGGTAAATTGAGTAAGTCGACATATTTCGATTTTTTTTCCTCACACAGGGGCCTCTTTAAATCAAGATAGTAAGCAACTGATGTGTTTTTAGGATTAAAACAGATCAATCAACTTGTTAAACTGATTCAATACTTTAATAGCTTTACAAATAACTGATGGTTTGTATTATACTGATTAAAACAGTGAACACTTCTAAACTGACTATCTTTAAGTCTCATTCAGTTAGTATATGACCATCAAGGACGGGCGTGCTTTGGCTGCTGTCCTTTTGAATATCGTTTATTTCTGAGAGCAGGATATTGTATATTTGAAGAAAATTCTTTTGATTTTAATTTGAGTCTTTCTCTCATCTACTTCCTGTTTGTTATCTTACTTAGGTTTTTACATCAATGGTCAATTATGGACAATTTTCTTGACAGTTTTCTCAGCAGCCTCTTATTACATCTTCTTTTAAATTTGGAAATCAGCTTAAGTCCCATGCCGTTGAATTAATTTCAGGTCTATTACCTACCTACTTCCTGTTTTACAAAATCCGGTCATTTCTATCTTTGACCCATTTCATGATCCATCTACAAAAGTTATAGGGGGCATTTAGTCGCCGGATACGTTCGTCCGTTTTTTCTTCCGTCTCAAATGTTGCAAGATATGGGCATTATGTCTATTGGACATATTCTTGCTTTATCTTCTTTATTCATTTTCATTTTTTTTTATGTTTTGTATTATTTTGCTAATTTCAAAATAGAATTGATTTTAAACCTTATAAAGTGAACTGTTTTTATTCCCTTCTCAGATGCCCTTGGCTAACTATTACAGAATTTTCAATGGTACCAATGGGGTATCTGAATGTCAAAAGTCCAAAAGGGCAGAGACAAAACCAGTAAACACCAACAAGAACGGGACAAAACAGACAACATATAAAACATGGAAACACAAAATAACTGAATATCAATAAACAACGCGAACTTCAGTCGAAACAAACGTGAACTCAGGTGCTCCGGAAGAGTAAGCAGTTCCTGCTTGCTATAGCACAACCGTCGCGTTGCGAATATTCCATTTAGCGTGTCAAATCCGGTAAAGAAAGACAAAACAAAACCTATGACAAACCAACATCTTCACTCATCTGCGAGATCGAAATCTAATATTTGTCTATAAGTGCATATTGTCTTCCGTCAAATTTCTTGAGTGAAGACAGGTGAGGTGTAACATGAGGTGTGTTCACAAGCGTGAAAGCAGGGGTATCTGGAAACCCCTGTTTATGTCATTGTAAAAAAAGCCTATTGTTCTTAGAACAAAAGAGTTATTCACACAAAGAAAGTTTCTGAAAATGAAAGTTCGACTTTTAACAATAGATTTGGGGTGTAAAGAATTATAATACCCTGATACCTATATTTTTATAAAAATCCATCCTCTACTATCGAACATATGAGTTCCTAATTCTCTTTTCTAACAGATACTTAGTTACATGAATGGAAATTATAAAGCCTTGAGGCTCTCATCTCCCCCTATTGACACCTAAATCACCTTAATGATATCTTAGACATGTTTATACGAGATTATATTACAACAAAACAAGTTAAAAAAAAATGTCAGAACTTTTTATAAAACTGAATAAATATAAGCGATAATGATTTTTTTTTATTTGAAACAATGTAGAATTACTGGTCAGAAGAAAGAATTATATAAATTTACAAAGCAATTTAGTTATGCATATATTAAATATTTTTTTTATGAATTTTCATTATACCCTTGAACTATAATATTTACACGACATTACCTATTTCACAGTTTTTCCCAGTATCACCTTCCAGACATATACAGGTGTAGGCGTTATATTGGTCAATACATGATCCTCCATTTTGACATGGGTTGCTTGAACATTCGTCTATTTCTGAAATAGAAAAACATTTTTTTCTAACAAGGTTTCGTATGATAAGATTCTCTATTATAACATTTCGGTGTGGTATTATGTTTTCTTCATGACTGTCCGACAAGGTCTTCCTAAAACCCGTACATAACTATGGTTTGATATTTAGCCCGGAAGCGTAGTAAAATAAGCGGTTGTCAAATCTGTGAAACATCTAAATTATGTTCTGTCTTAGCTGATATAGAAATTTATGCAAACATTCTCATTTTTATATTTTCTTAGAAATTGAACTTTAAATGATGAATTTTGTTCAGGTGTGTCCCGGTATCTCCCCTCTTTTACTCGTTTGATAACACATTTTACGGGAATCGTGTTCATCAAGCTTCTCTTAGAACTTGTATAGATGGAAATGGTTTGCAAGTTGGCAGAAATGATAAGTATAACAAAAAAATAAATTCTGTATAGAAACATTAATTTTGTTATACCGTACTTCATATTTTAATCAGTCTAACCAGCGGCATTTAAATCAAAACTACAGGTATTGAACAAAAATTACTCTAACTCGAAACGTTCAAACAGGAAATAAAATCAAATATCAAAAATATCTACCATATGAAATACAAAAAAAAACCAAGGGTGTTTTTTTTTAATATTCTGAATTTACACAATCGGAAATTTCAAAGAAAAAACATGGAAAAATTCGTGTCAGACAAGTTTTAATTCGAGGCAAGTCAGATTAGGACAAATTATATCTTTGTGCGACTTTAAGATCATGTTGGGTCCACTAAAGAGCGCTCAAAAACCTGACATCGGGTCAGGCCGCTTTGCCCACAAAGCGACTGGGATGTGTGCCCCAGGTGGTTGAATGGGGCAGCCCTGACATCGAGAGATGCGGGGTCGTCAGGCTATAATGCGGAAAACCTGACCGCAAACCATAGTGGTGCACCATGTTGGGAAAAATGTCACGTTCCTCGCACGTTAAATAACCCTGCTGCAGGTCTTGGTAAGAGTGGGACCCGTAGGATCCCCATGCAGGAGGCAAAATTTCCCGTCCCTACCCATCACTCCTTTTTACAGTGGCAGTCAAAACTTTCCTTACCCGATTGGCCTTGTGTCCCCATTTTCTCCACTTCATCATCATTTCATGTTCATTGTATCACCACTTTCATGTTAATCTCCCGGATATAGCCGAAATCGTGCTGCTTGTGAGTAAAGCAATAACTAACTAACTAAGATCAAGTTGAGGCAATAATTGGGTTCAGACACACACCTTTCGTCGATTGTCTGTCGTTAATATCATTTATTCTCATAATAAAACTAAATTGGTTTAAAGTTGTTAACTGAATGCAAAAAAAGGGAATATTGGTCTATAACTCAAATTAAAATCAAACTTTCGTATGAATATAAACTGTTTTCTTTTAAAGCAAAAGAAAAATAGAAAACAGATAACTATTAATAGAGATAATTAAAATAGTAGGCCTGGGGTTAAGGATATAATTTTAAATGATTTATATTCACGTAATTTTCAAATATCAGAAATAAATGATTAAAAATTGTTTTAAAGCTGTACTTTATTTTCATTGAACACTAACAGAAATACAATGTTTTACAAGGCTTTGAATATTCTCATTCTGATGTTTTAAAGCAAACACAAAATCATAAATAAATGAAAAGTCCTACATGAAGACAGAATTCATATATCTGGCAGGTTTCTAAAAAACCTCTGATGCAATTAGTGATAACTGAACATTAATATGCAAAAACATGCAAAAAAAAACGTAACAGATGAAATGTTTACATACTTCATTTTGTTATCTGCTGAAGAAGATAATTCAGTATGGCAGAAGCAAAGAAGCACCTATGGGGTAAGCAAGAAGCAAAGGTGTACCAAAGGGGTAATCAGTATCATAAAACCGTGAAGACAAAGACAAAACCGGCAGACAGAAAATCATCACAACAAAACAACCACATAACAACATAAAACACACACACATAACAACAAAACCGCATTCAGCAACGCGAACTCAAGTCGAAACGAGAGTGAACTCCGGAAGAGTAAGCAGTTCCTGCTTGCTATAGCACACCCGTCACGTTGCCAAAGATCGATTTAGTGTTGGTCGAATCCGGAAAGGATGACATTACAAAACTCTATGTCAAACCAACATCTGTGCTCATCTGAGAGATAGAAATACCGTATTAGCATACAAGCACATGATGTCGTCCGTAAAATTTCTTGAGTGATGACAACAACCTGGGAGCAACGTTCCCCTGTGTTAACAATTTGCTTGTCAGCCGCGTAGCTCTATCAAGGAAGTCGTTGTACTCCCCACATGCTCTGGAATAACGAATCAATTGTGATACGTAAACTCCATATGCTGGAGCGGACGGAATGTTGCTACACAGAAAGGGAAAGTTAACTATTGGAATTTTGAAGTCATCACGTTTGTCATAGAGCTTTGTACAAAGCCTTCCTTGTGTGTCAATTTCGAGAAATAGATCCAAATATGAAGCAGACCTCCTAGAATCTGTAGTGTCCTTTACCTCAAGTTCCTTCGGATATATGAGATGTAAATAGTCACCAAATCGAGGATTGTTTAGTGAAAGGACATCATCAATATAACGAAATGTGAGATTGAGTGAGTGAGTGAGTCAGTTGGTGTTTTACGCCCGTGCAACGCTATATAGGTTATTTACAGGCGATGAACATGAAAAGGATGATAAAATGAACATGAAATGATGATGATAAATGAAATATGGGGTGGGGTGGGAAACATAGGACCGGTAAATTTTGAAGAACCACAGGAAAAGGGGAGAAATGGGTAAGGGCGGAAAATTTAGCCTATGTGGTGCACTACTTGGCGGTCCACAAAGGGGTCTTTTACGTGCATGAAGCGTGGCATTCTCCACACACGTTGGCCCACTATGGTCGGCGGTCAGGGTTTCCGTATTATAGACCTGACAACCCCCGCGGACGAGGGCCACCCTATTCTGCCACCTAGGGTACACACTTGGTCGCTCTGTGGGCTGAGCACTGACCCGACGTCAGAATCCCAAGACCCTTAGTCGCCTTTTACGACAAGCTAGGCTCTGCTGCGGGCCTATTCGCCACCCGGGCCCCGCACGGGGCAAATGTGAGATTGAAGGATAAAGCAAGTTTGCGGTCCTAAAGCAAGTTTGCGGTCCTTTTTGTCTAGAAGTGATTGTAAGAAGTCTGCTTCATATGAATGAAGAAACAAATCGGCAAGCAATGGTGCACAATTTGTGCCCATTGGGATACCTATTGTTTGCTGAAAAACACGTCCACCAAACTGTACAAATATGTTGTCGATTAGAAAGTTGAGCATTTCTATTATTTGATCTTCTGTAAATTTGTTTTTTTTTGCTAGACTCTTGGATGACAAAGTAAGTCTTTTTATAACCGACTATTTGAGTGTCAAAATTCCATTAGGGCAACGGAAAAAACGGCTAATACGAAGAAGAGTAGCACAAAGAAAAAAAAACAAAATCAACAGAATCGAAATCAACAACGTGAACTTAAGTCGTAACAAGAATGAACTGAGGTGCTTCGGACGAGTAAGCGGTTCCTGTCTGCTATAACACACTCGTCATTCTTCTCATTTTCAATTCAGTGTGTCAAATCCGGAAAAGGTAGACAAAACAAAACTATACGGCAAACAAACATCTGCACTCATTTGAAAGATAGAAATCCCACATTTGTCTACGAGTGCACGGTGTCTATGGTAAAATTTCTTGAGTGAAGACAGCAACCTTGGAGCAACCCTGTGTTTCAATTTCTGTGTTAAACGTGACACTCTTCAAAGGAAATCGATGTAATTCCCGCAAGCTCTGGAGACACGAATCAAATGTGATATGTGGAGCAGACGGAATGTAGATATACAAGAAGGGAAAGTTTACAATATGAAAGTCGAAGTCATCACGTTTGTCATAAAGCTTTGTTGGAAGATTTCCTTGAAAGTCAATTTCGAGATGTAAATCTAAATGTGAGGCATACTTCCTAGAATATGTTGTGTCCTTTCTCTCAAGTTCCTGAGGATATATAAGATGGAGAAAGTCACCAAATCGAGAATGGTTTGGTGAAAGGACATTATCAATATAACGGAACTTGAGGTTAAAAGAGATAGCCAGTCTACGATCTGTTTTGTCTAGAAGAGATTGTAAGAAGTCTGCGCCATATGAATGAAGATACAAATCAGCAATCAAAGGTACACAATTCGTACCCATTTGAATCCATATCGTTTGCTGAAAAACACGTCTACCTGCATTGCGTCCCTTTTAGTAGGGTTTTGGCAAACTTACAGTTTAGTTAAATGTCTCTAAAAACAGACGGTAACTTTAGTAAACAAATATGTGTATTTTGGCAGTTTTATGATATTAACAAAGTATTATTTTCAACAAATTACTGTTCCATCATAAAAAGGTATTTATTTACTAGGTCGTAATAGCTGTTACAGCTTGTCCAATTTTATTCAAAATTGAACATATTTTGTTTTACTTATTGATAGTTACAATTGAAAAATACTTAAATGATCTATGGTTTTATATTGCATTACAGCGTATACTCTCATGTTCATTATTAAACATTGCACCAAGTACCATCAAGGTCTTAATTGGTAAGAAATATCAATATTTACAGGACCCTAGCAGAAAGACTAAACGGCAAAACCAATCCTGGTATTCAATTTTTAGATACATGTTTAGTAGTTTATGAAAGCATGCAGTTTATTTTTTAATTGACTGTTGGTAAAAGATATGTGGTATTACTCTATTTTATTGACCGGGTTAGTCACGGCTCATTTGTTTTGGACTTTTTCATTTAAATCCCACCTAAAAGACAGAGAAATTTAAGCTCCGCCCAACCTTGTGAATAAAATAGAGTAATACATGTAACCCAGGCCTACTGCCCACTGTAAAAGATAAAAAGATGTATACCTATTTGACAGTTCCTTCCTGTAAAGTGTTGTTTACAACTACAAAAATAAGAACCAAATGTATTTGAACAGCTTCCATGTTGGCACGGGCTGTGTAGACATTCGTTGATATCTAAAGTAGATACAAATCAAATCAAAGAGTGCGCTTCAGCAAAGTTTTCTGAAATTAGCTTCTGTTAAAGACAAAATAGTGTTAGGGCTATACTATTGAGCTATCAGTTGATAATTTTCAGAGTTTTATGACAAGCAGCGAGAAAAAAATATGCATTGAAAAGAAATCTTAAAGGCAGTGATATTGAACGGACAGTTAGGGAAGGGACTTAGAACATCGACGTGATCAATAAGTTTGATATTGATATTTGTCTTTGAATCTTAAACACAATTTATGTTTTTTTCAATAAAACTTTGTAAATGCCCTATCAGAGATATTGGATTGTATGTTTGCATATGTTGTATACATGTATGTTACAGTAAATGATTGTTATAATGGGTTACATGTAATTCCTGACATTCACGGATTTCGTGTAATCCCCAACGGGCTTAGTAGTTACAGGAAATCCCTGAAAATGTCCAGGAATGTTCTTTCAAACCTTAGTTTTTACTATATTATGTGTGAATGAAAGACAATGATATATAGAAAAAGAAGATTTTAACCCATCAAATGGCTGCTTCGATTAACTCAAAAGGAGGACTTTGTCCACCGTTTATTTTTGCATGGAACAGCTTTTCTCAACATCTTTATTGAATAAGATAAACAACATAATTTATAAAATGACGGAATAGTGGGGGTGGTGGGCATTCACTTAAAACTTTGTCCGTCTGTCCAAACGTCTGTCTGTAGGCCAAATTGACAGTTTTGTTTTACCTCTAAAGGATCATTACTTTTACAATGGAGCACCTGAAAACTTCTATTCAATGAAGACTTTGAAGCAAATATACTTTGCATTCGTTTATTTTCTTTAAAAACGCATGAAAATTTTGGTCCATCTTTACAAAAAATCCAGTAGATCCCCGCTGGCAACTTAGATTGCCCGCAAAAATCATTAATCAATTAAGTGTGTCAAGTTATGTTTTCAGTTAAAATTCGCTTATTGATATGTTTTTTGGTTAATTTGTTAATGGCGTGCCATAAAACCTGGTTACACCCACCAATTATGTCGAAATGTCTGTATCAAGTCATCACCATTGCATTTTTTTTATTTTACTGGTACAATTTCAAAGTTGGTTATTTTGTTATTACCTATATATAACAAATTTAACTTCCGGTAATAAAATATATTTACCATTTTCACAATTTATGCCAGTGAAACCCGATGTACATGTACACAAATATGAGTTGTCTTGATCTTGGCATTGTCCCCCATGTTGGCAGGGATTACTGGAACACTCATCAGTATCTTTAAAAAAGAAATAAAAAAATCTTCATTTACCTTTATGTTCTTGGAGCATGTTAGGCTATTATTGAATCTATGAATAATAAAGAACATTCAAATGAACGGAAACAGTACTTTCTTTTTATACCCCCACTCGTAAGAGAGGGGGCTATATTGCAATCACCTTGTCCGTCCGTCCGTCCGTCTGTCCGTCTGTCCGTCCGGTTCAATTTCTCTGCTTCTACTGGATGGATTGGTTTCAAATTTGGTACACAGCTTCAGCATGATGAGTTATACTATGCCTACCCTTTCCAAGTCAGTCCATCGTCTACTTCCTGTTTTCAAAGCCGACTTAGACTTTTTTAGGGAAAAAAAAATTGAAACATGAAATTTTTCGTAACAGATTTCTCAGCTTCTACTGGATGGATTGCTTTCAAATTTGGTACAAAGCATCAGCATGATGAGTTATACCGTACCTCCTCTTTTCAGGTCAGTCCATCATCTACTTCCTGTTTTTCGAGCCGACTTAGACTTTTAAGGGTAAAAAATTTGAAAAGTGAAATTTTTCGTAACAGATTTCTCGGCTTCTACTGGATGGATTGGTTTCAAATTTGGTACACAGCTTCAGCATGATAAGTTATACCGTGCCTCCCCTTTCCAGGTCAGTCCATCATCTACTTCCTGTTTTCTGAGCTGACTTAGACTTTTTATGGGTCAAAAATAGACAATTTTTCGTAACAGATTTCTCGGCTTCTAGAGAAGGGATTGATTTCAAATTTGGTATACAGCTTTAGCATGATGAGTTGTACCGTGCCTCCCCTTTCCAGATCAGTTGGTCTTCTACTTCCTGTTTTCTGAATGGCCGAGTGGGGGTATGCTTAGCACGACTAAGTGCAACCCCTTGTTAGGCCAGATAAAATGTCCGATTTCATTTCTTTTCCCGAAAATGGCGTTCCGAAATAAAAATCCAAAAATGGTAGGAGTAATTTAAATTCAAGCCAATGACCGGTCACTGTGCCCAGGTAGACGCGACGCAAAATGAGCATATGGATTGATTTTTTTCGATATAATTATTTAAAACAATACCAGTCTTATGGATCGTATTATTATTATAACGGGTCCTGATCTTTTATTGTTTTTATTTTAAGATAAGAAAAATCAAAATTACATTACACAAACAATTTCCCAGAGGCCATCTGCGGAACCAATAATGTGAAAACATCCCAATTTTGGAGTGCCTTATCTGTGTTAACTTGTTTTGTTTTGGCCTGATGGGCTTTTGACATTCGCTTACCTCATTGTTTTTTTTTTCTGATTTTATATAATCTTATATCTTTGAATACACAAAACAGAAAAAAAAACTATTATTAATAACGAAAAAATAATCTAAGAGAAGGTAAAAGGTTCGATGGAGTCAAACTTTTCTTCCATAGAGTCAGAGTATTTTATAGTATTTAACCAATGGACAACCAAACTGTGTGGATTAATTTCTCCCATGTCAAGATAAATTCACTAAAACACAAGATTGTCGTACTAAAGAAATTGCAGATCACAGTGGTCCTGCCTTGATTCACTAACTTCAAACCGAACAAGGGGCTTACAATGTACTATTTTTTATGGTGCCAAGATCCGGTCTTCTTTTGCGATCCTGGGTTTATATTGAGTGTCAATATCTCAAAACACAACACTATCGTGAGATAAAATAACATAAGATTGGTGATCACATCAGTAAACGAAACAGCCAAACAAAAATATAAGAACGGTCAGGAATTGAAGCAAGCGTACCATTGTTTTAGACACGCTTTTATTTTTATTTTAATTCTACCACGTTAAGAGACTTAAAATAATTCAACCTTTTTAAACTTTTCTTAATTTTGCAATTTTCCAGACTACCCTTTTACACTGGTTAATTCAAGCAATTTTGAAGCATTTACCAAGACGGCGGCGTTAACTTTTTTGTAAGACTTTTGTAGACAATGAAAATTATAATAGCATTTACCTTCGCAACAGCTTCCTGTGTAGCCTTTATTGCATGTACAAACCAGTTCGCTGCCACACCTTTGTTGACCAAAGTCAACATGTCGACATGTGGCATGTATTTGCATTCGTTGAATATCTACGCAAGTTTGAAGTACATCTTAAAATACAATCAAAAACAATTATGCGTTACGTTATACATTACATACTTATTGAGTATTGCTTTGGTTATTTAACTGACTTGTTGCCGTCTTAAATTGTAATAATGAAATACATGTATGGAATAAGCGTTCGCGACATAGTAATTTAAAAAGACCACAATGAAAAACAATTAATTACCTTCGAGGCATGTAGTTGGTCCTTAACAATGACTGCTGTGTTTTAACAAGCAAGAAATGTCTACATTCTATTTAAATCTTGAGTATACTTTATATTTTTGATGCTTTTTTTACTTTAACACGTTTTGCTAATAGTTTAAGTTCTGAGAGTGCATTAATGTTTCCACTTTTTAATGAACAAACAGATCCGCTTTAGACCGCATGTTTATCAAATTTCAATGAAAAATACAAAAAATAGACATACAATATGTAAGTAAAAACTTACGAGATACACATGGCTTCTCACATAACAAATTCGGTAACATAAGAGAAAGGGTCGTTAAAACTGAAATAATTCAAATTGAAACTCAAACTAAATTCATGTATCACACTTATCGTACTTGTTAAAGGGTGGAGGTGATAAATGTCTTTAGCCTCTTTGATTCTCTGGAAATCTACATTTTAGTACGTGTAAAAGTTATCAAAATATGATATTAAAAGGTATTATTTCATTAAGAGGTAATTAAATTCACACGATGTGCGCAATGATACAAATATATATGTTTAAAAGACCCCAAATAGGTTCCTTGTCTGAAATCACCAAACAGTGTTGAAGGCTTATGCAGAAGGAAACATTACGAGGGATTCGTTGAAAATTTTACAGACATAAACTGATGTCCTACGTTAATCAAGCTATACTTTAATCTTCCAATGTCATCTGATAGCTTTGCGGAACGAAACCCACCAGTCTAAACACCGAAGTAAGACAATAAGCTTATTGAAAAAAACAACAATGAAAAACATGCGTAAGACTTGCGATTTTATATTTAAAAGCCGTCGGTTATTGACAGATTCGGTTGGTGATGACTAATTTAAAAGCATTTACTATTTATTGAATGTGTTCATTTTGAGATTGTTACAATTTATCTAATTTTGAATTAGGTGCTACAAGATTTTTAAGGTGTTTATATCCCTCTTTGCTTTGGGAGTAGAGCAATAACCAACTTTGAACTTTGTATGGTATAAACTAAAGCTTTTAGACGACTTCCAAGGTAAAGTGTGTTTGCAACATCAGTATGCAAACATAAGGTAATGCGACGTCAATTTTTGATTGGCCGTATGTTGTTTTGATGGTTTTGGTCTTTTATTTAAATAATAGTTATTTCCCCTTCTTATGAAAATAGATATGTTATGCACGGGCAGGTGACCATTTTTTTTCTTGGTCAGTCATAGTGAAGGCGTGTTCATTTTAATTTCATTCACTGTGAACCAAAATAATGACTGACATTACCATGGGCAGTTCAAATTCCATTGCAAATGACTATATTAACTGTAATCGACCACAATCAATCTAATAATTGCTGATCTTATAATTATTTTATGAAATGCCTTCAGTTATTCTAAATGTATGTCTTACACAGGCAAAATGTGGACTGCGTTAAACGTGCGTCTGGCGTACATTAAACACATGTCATCTGCCGCACATTAAATTAGCGTTTCTAACCGCGCACGTTTGAAGCACGTTAAAAATTTATCTTGGCAATATTTTTATTTCATAATAAAACACACTAAATAAATAAGTCACTAATTTCATACATTTTAGGAAACTATATATCTGACGTATGGTAAACGTATGTTTGATGCAAGTTTAAAAAATGTACGTCTGACGTATGTTTTGACAATTATTTAAATTATTTTGACATACATTAACCGTACGGCGGTTAGAAACATATGTTTAATGTACGTTTATACATTATGTCAGGCGCACGTTTTTACAAACGTACCTCAGATGTACGGCTATATTTTGCCTATGTATTACTGTTTTAGTTGTTTCTAACTGTAGCTGACGAAGTCAGTTTATACATGTCAATTTTGTCAATATTATTGCAAAACATAATTAATTTCTAATATTCACCTTGATTTTAAATTAATGATGTGGTTTGTAACTATCATCGTCAGTCATTAATACAATTCTGCATTTATTTCAAATGATTGACACTGCATGAAGATGTATAATCAACGCAATGTAAGTCAATTTAAGAAGCAGAGGTACCAATGGGGTATCCGAATGTCAAATGTCCGAAAGGGCAGAGACTAAACCAGTAAACACAAACAAGAACGGAACAAAAACAGACAACACGTAAAACATGGAAACACAAAACAACTGAAAATCAACCAACAACGCAAACTCCAGTCGAAACAAGAGTGAACTCAGGTGCTCCGGGAGAGTAAGCAGTTCCTGCTTGCTATAGCACACCCGTCGCGTTGCCAATAGTCCATTCAGCGTGTCAAATCCAGTAAGGGAAGACAAAACAACACCCTATGACAAACCAACATCTGCACTCATCTGAGAGATCGAAATCCCATATTTGTCTATAAGTGCATGATGTCTTCCGTAAAATTTCTTGAGTGAAGACAGCAACTGAGGAGCAACATAACCCTGTGTGAGCAATTTTTGCGTCAGACGTGTCGCTCTGCTAAGGAAATCGATGTAAGTAGCGCACGCTCTGGAGTAACGAATCAATTGAGATACGTAAACTCCATAAGCTGGAGCTGACGGAATATTACTACACAAGAAGGGGAAGTTGACGATTGGAAAGTTGAAGTCATCACGTTTGTCATAGAGCCTTGTTGAAAGTCTTCCTTGAGAGTCAATTTCGAGATGTAGATCTAAATATGAAGCAGACTTCCTAGAATCCGTTGTGTCCTTTATCTCAAGCTCCTGTGGATATATGAGATGGAGAAAGTCACCAAATCGAGAATTGTTTAGTGAAAGGACATCATCAATATAACGGAACGTGAGGTTGAAAGAGAGAGCTAGTCTACGGTCTTTTTTGTCTAGAAGAGATTGCAAGAAGTCTGCTTCATATGAATGAAGAAACAAATCAGCAAGCAAAGGTGCACAATTAGTGCCCATTGGAATCCCTATTGTTTGCTGAAAAACACGTCCACCAAACTGAACAAATATGTTGTCAATAAGAAAGTTGAGCATGTCGATTATTTGGTCTTCTGTAAATTTGTTCTTTTTCTTGGACTCATTGATGACAAAGTAAGTCTTGGTATAATCGACTACAAGAAATTTGTACCTGCGTTTTCCATTCTTTTTGAAAAAGCTGCGTTTAATCAGCTGTGCCAATCGCGATTTCAGTTGTTCATGTGGTAAAGGTAAAGTTCTATTAACTACTTTGACAGTTACAAAACTCTCCAGTTATTTCAAATCAAGGAAAAATATTTAAAATTAATCTCATGATTCATAAACATATAAACTGACATTGTCTGCTTCAGTTTAAGACAGTAAAACAGTTGACAGAAAAAAGTACATTAATAGAACCAGCATTAAGCAGATAAAATATGGTGCATTCCAGTCTTGATAAGTCACATTAAATCGAATTTGATTTGTACATTTATACATGGTAATGTCAGTCATGACTTTGTTCATAGTGGATTTGTTTGATATCGGATGATGACTTTTGGTCCCGTGACAAGGTGATATCATGAAACTACCGTACTGTTGTTTTGTATTAATGTTGTGAAATGGTTTGTCGTATTGAATAACCCAATTAGTCCTGTGTTTGTAGTTGTGTTATTTATAAATGATAGTTCTTTACCCTACTTTATAAAACATAATTGAAAACTAGGCAAATTCTTGGACAAACTTTTGGCCTATGTATAAATAAATCCAAATTAAATTTGTAACATACTAAATCAATCTCCCTACTTGCTCATCCGACACACTGTCATCAAGATTCATATACAGACGAGAACCTGTCCGGTACTTTTATTGAAATTGAAAACGCCCCGAAGGATTTTAACGAAACATGGTACGATAGTAAATGATTTACTAGCCGGGATGCACAAGAATTTCGGAATTTGCAGTATGGCCGCCGTTTTCGTGCAGGTAAAGAAAGGTCATTGCAATATCTTGGTAACCTAGGCATACAGGTAGCTGGAATTTTGAATTGAAAAGGAACAACAGGGGCTCTTTAATAATACGAAAATAATTTTGAAGCGATATTTATGGCTTCAAGTTATTTACAAAAATCTCATTTACGGGCACATAAATGTGAATTTCCCGAGACGCTTTCATTTCAACAAAACTGTTTATCTAGTCCGGTGAATTGAAGAAGTGGATGATAAATAAGAATACTATGTCGAAAATGGGTTCGTTTGGGGGTCATTTTGTGCTGAGCATTCCCAACACCATCATAACTTGTTTCTCTCATTTCTTTCTATAAGCTTAGATATTTAGTAAGATAAACATAATTTGTTGTAGATTGTGAAAGTTATTCTACAAGGAGTACGTTCCCTTTTCAATTCAAAAGCAGCTTTCTATTATATGTCCCCTTTATCCATTCCTTTACGGGGTAAAGCACCTAATATCGAATGACGACAATGATGTAAGTATCACTTATTAATCAATACGCACAAAAAATGATTTAATCCACACACTCTAGACATTTTTCTTTTCGTTTTTCATTTTCCTTTTTGATTTCGAATAAAAAAGATGATCCGTTTTCCTTTTCAATCTTTTTTATTAATTTTTGTTTGTTGATTTTGAATTTCTATTATGATTTCGAATCGGAAAATATAAACGAAAAGGAAATGTGCACAACTACATATGGTGTCATTCCTACCTTCCAAGTTTCATTTGATTCGGTTCGGTAGTTCCAAAAGAGTTGCGCTAACAAATTTTGTAACTGACAGATGGACGGACGGACAGGAAAAAAACAATATGCCTCTCCACAAAAGAGGAACATAAAGTCGCGTGATCCTAGGATTCAAAAGTCCTATTTTGTTTATGTGTAAGACATTAGGTTTACACGTTGTTAAGTTTAGAGGAATATAAAACAATTAAATGCAAAGACGGTTAAGTTAATGGTTAATAAAATTTATATCTTTGGTGAATTGTAGTTTTAAACATGCTATCTACTGCCATCAATTTATATCCAAATTTGTGTTGGGCTTTAACTTTCAATATTGGCATATTAAGTAAGACTTAGGAAAGATAAAAATCAATTGAAATCATTCCCCTTGAATTTTATTGTACTTTTTAAAGATTTATTTTAACGCTAAATATTGAAGTACTTACACAGAAAAATACGCATGACCGTAACAAATGTCTATGTGACAAGAATCAACATTATATTTATCTGATAAGTATTGTCAGTCATTCAAATGTTATAAACCTTTCTTATCTATAAACATATGCACTGTGTTTAATCAAAATATGCAAAGATCGGATTGAGCCGAATAGTCTATGGGAGCCAACATTTTATATTTCTGGACGCTATGGATACTTTTACTTTAAACTAACTTTTATACGACCGCAACAAAAAATTGTGCACGTATAATGGTATGATGCTGTCGTCGTCTGCGTCGTCCGCGGCGTATTTGTCTGTCTCTTAAGTGTATACACAATAACTTTAGTTTTAGCAATACGGAAATTTACAGTGATGTTCTTTACAATAAAAGGATGGATGGGATTGATTTTACGGGTTCCCACCTGTTTTCGTTTAAAAATTAGGGGCCAAAAAGGGGCATAAATGCTACACTCTTGTTTGTTCCTAAAATAACTTTTGTTCTGGATTACCAAATGCTGTAAAATTTAATAAGAATGTTTCATACCATAAAAAGATGAACAGGATTAATTTTGGGGGGACCCCCTTTATTTGTTTAGAAATTAGAAGCCCAAATATGGCAAAAAACTCAAATAATTTGTTTGTTCCAACAATTTCTTTGGTTTTAGCTGGCAAAAAGCCATGAAATTTGACAATGTTATGATATGTCCTACCATTAAATCATTTATTTGATTGATTTTAGGGGTCCCCCTTTTAAGCTCACTTAGACAAAGACCATACAAGCTATTGCCATCACTATGCGTCCGTTGTCGACCGTCGTCTGTCGTCTGTTAACAATTTCAAAAGTCTTCCTCTCTGAAAGCATTGAATTAATTTAACTGAAACTTAGCAGGTATGATAGATGACATGTTGGCAACAAACGATGCTCATTTTAAAATGATTAAAAAAAAAACATGGCCGCTGCTACTAAAAATAGAACATAAGGTAAATAACTTAAAATGGCTTATAACTCATATTAGCAACCATAACAGATAGAAAAAAAAACAAGATCTTATTTCCTCAGAATCAAAAGTTCTACAAAAGTGTCCATTGGGTCGAAGTTGTCAGATGACCCTTGATAGCGGGTTTTTTTCATGTTTTTGCCCTATAAAATGAGAACTATTGCAGATAGAGAAAAGCAGTTGCTTGCTTAAATGTTCAGCTTATTAAGCTCTTCAAACGTCTACATAAGGTCGAAGTTGTCAGATGACCTCTTATAAGGGTTACAGCCCCTTGAAGGCAAAAAATAGTGTTTTGGCCTTTATAATACAACCTATAGCAGATAGAGAAAAGCTGGTGCTCGCTTCAATGTTCAGCTCATTTAGCTCTACAAAAGTATACATAAGGTCAAAGTTGTCAGATGACCTCTTATATGGGTTACAGACCCTTAAAGGCAAAAAAAAATATTTTTGACCTATTGCAGAAAGAGAAAATATGTTGCATGCTAAAATGTTCAGCTCATTAAGCTCCTGAAAGTCTCCAAAGGTCAAAGTTGTCAAATGACCACTTATACATGTAGAGGTAACAGCCCCTTCAAGTTGAAATATACCGGTTTTTTTCATGTTTTTGGCCTAAAAAAGAGAACTATTGCAGATAGAGAAAGGCTGTTGCTTGCTTACATGTTCAGCTCATTGTGCTCTACGAAAGTCGCCATAGGGTAAAAGTTGTCAGATTACCCCTTTTAGGTGTTATAGCCCCTTACAATTTATTAGACCTAATAGTCACGTGATCATGTAGTTTTAAGCTAATTGATGTCACTGTGCATTTTCGTTGCGTATTTAGGCAATAATTTAACTATTTGCTCATATGTCTGTCTTGTTTGTGTCTTAAATGTTGTCATGTATTATCACCTGTAACAATCTTTTGAATAGTGAAATTTGAAAATACATGTAATCAACGGTGATGTTTTTTATTTCTATCTATTTTGGACACATTTTTCACGAAGAAAAACGAAGATTAAAACGAGATAGTATAATAACACATTATCTTCATTTATTTATTTTAGCCTCAAAGCAAAAATTATGCACGATATATCATGTGAAGCAAGCAAGCGTTTTTATCCAACATAAAACATAAATGTTATTTGGAATGGACTAGGTTGTTAATTCATTGTCATAACGAAAGTCTGAAATTAATGATATTTAGAGCTACTTGAATTACATGTCCTATGCAACCCTATGTGATAAAAATGTGTATGATATTCACAACCAACCAACGGTTCCGACTTTTGAAATATTAACCATGATTAGCTTTGAGTAAATAAATGAAAACTCATACTATTAAATGCAACATTTTAATATATAAAACAACAAAATACAAGTAAGAGGTCAAATACAATCATATATTAATAAATCTATGTATCAAACCACATTGATGAGATATGAATAGTCAACCTTTGACCTCTAAATAAGCTGACATAAAATTAAAAATAATGATTAAAAATCAAATCGTTTTCATTTAGTCCGTTGTTCATAGACAAGGACAGACAATATCAAGGTGTTGTGTTAAATTTTGGAGGATCCAATTATTGCGTTCAAACGTTCATTTATTAATTAATGGTATGAGACTAGTTTTAAAATAAGATGACTTTTTCTGTTTCAATAAAAAAAATTAACATATATATTATTAGGGGATTTATCATTTTTTACGATCGATCAACATTTTATAGAAAAAATTGCATGCTTTGATTGTACGTGAACTTTTCACATCTTTTAATATAATGCCACGATAAAAAGGGCGATAACTCCAAGACTATCCCGGCCTACTTGTATGGCATATAGCCGGAATATTTAGTTGTTGTTTATTAATAATATTGACCACAAATTTACAAACTCTAAGATGACATAACATGTATAAGTGTGAAATAGTTCACTTATATCAAAACAAGTACTTGTTTCCATTATATGGAATTGACATAATGTTAATTTTAAGAAGCTTCATGCGCTAAAAGTATTTTAGGAATGATCAATTGCAGAATAAAATTTCTTTCTAGAATTTGTTTGTTTGACTTTGCAATATTATATTAAAAAATAGTTAAAGTGTTAAAAAAACAATAGCACAGTGTGTTTGGAATCATTTTTTTTCCATTTTGTTGATACTTTTTAGAGTACGGTTAAAGTACTAGTAATTGTAACTGCAGAATGAGTTTGTAATAATACAGAACATCCATGATCATATCTGTCCTGTCTAATTCTTCTCCTAAATCTTGTACTTTCGAGCACACCACACCGACACTGTTTTATCAGTCGGGCACGCCGCACATCCCGTCGCATCTATCGTTGCATAAGTCCCATCTGCCAACCACCCACAGTCACAACTCTTCTGACCAGCATCACGTGCCTTTTGACGCATGTCAACTGTTGCAATGACTGTTCCTTCCGCTTTACAAATATCCGAGGCTTCCGCTGCTGACATGGTAACGAGATTACTGGGTATGGATTCCTTCTTGTTTAGTAACTTGAGTACTTTTCCTAAAGAATACATGATTTAAAAAAAGATTTAGAATAGAGATGCTATTATTGGTCTTGACACCATTTTCGATTATATTTCATTACCTAATCTAGACTGTGACAGGGCACAAAATGTTGTATATAAACGTTAAAGATCTATTTTGCCGCGTTCGGTTCAATTGGCCCCACCACAAATGATATGCTTGCAAACTGCAATGTGTAGAGGGATTTACCGATTGAAGTGTAAAACTTGCTTTTCGTTCCAGAATGAATAAGTTCTTCCATTGCTGATTGTGTACACTCTAGTAGGCATTGGTTTATTGCGGTCAGAATTTGAGAATTAAGTTTCAATTTGGCATAAGGGGTATTTTTTGTACTTTTCATATCCAACGATGAATAGTGTGAATTTAGTTTTGGCACTTATTGTGAGTTTCAAACAAACTTGATAAGCGTTATGGGTAAGAATATCAATTGCTTGAACCTATTCCATTGGTTAGAAATAAAAGAATAGATATTTCCGAGAAATAAAAAAAAACAAGTATAAGATTCCCTCCTAGTATATAATTCAACAAAGAGTACGTCCTGGTTTCTTTTTTACACCTGAGTAAACCAGCAGATGTCATATACCTTTGAGATCTGTTTTTTGTGCAAAACTATAGGCATATTTACTCAACTTTATTTAGGTAATAAAATCTGAAATATTTTATATGTTATATACATGTAGGACATACCACAGAATAGGTTGTTATGGTAACTAGTAGTTCCTGCTGCGCATGACAAACAATCGGCACTGGAAGAGAAATATTGGTTTGTCTGTGGACAACATGTTGCCGACCTTCTATATCTTTGATCACCTGCTGACTTAGGCTTGCCATATCTTCCCCTTTTTGACATTTGAACTTTGGGATCGATTGATCTTCTATAATCGGTGCCATTAGACATGCTGTAATTAAATTCATTCAATATAGTAGTCTTTAGCCTTTGATCGGGCTAAGCTAACCTCATCTCTTAAAATAAAAATAAAACTACATTGGCGGTCTTCCATGGGCGACGTATGTCACCTACGTCTTAAAATATTCTGTTCAGGAAGTAGATATAAGTTACAGGCATAAAATCAGTTTACACGATAAAGTACCATAGGAGGAAGCTGTACCCTAAATATCAAGAGGTTGCGACTCGTAGTGTCCAAGAAAACTGCGACTGAAATTTTTGTGACGCCGCAGGACGATGGCAGATGGTGCCAACACGTTGCAGGCGACATAATAAATCATTATTAGTGTCATGTCTTATTTTCGTAGATCCTCTACGTCAATCGTTTTTTTTTTTTGCCAGGAGCATGCATTTTAATCATTGTAGAATTAATAAAGTTGTATAAATTCAGCGAATACAAAAAAAATAACATTAAACAAAACAAGCAAAAACGAAAGAAATGCCAATAAATAATACAATAAAAAGAAAACACACATACAAATTAAGAAAAATATTGGATAAAGAAAAATATTTTATTCCAACACTAGAAAGCGAAAATAGTATAAAAAAGTTTTTGATAATTGCAGCGTTTCAGTTGTCAAAAGTTTTTTTCTAGAAATCGAATATAACAACTATTGTTTTGATCCAATGATTGTTGTTGCAAGCAGACATCGACACCACGTATAGACATGATCAACACATTTTTTTTTTATTTCTGTTGTTTCATTATTTTATGTGAGGTATAATTTTCGTGGTTTTTGTAAGTGGTTTTGATCCACGAAATTTGATACCTAACAAGAAGGGTATTTATCATTGATCTCTATGCTGAAGATTTCAGAACCATATTAAGAATTGGAATAGGGAGGTTTGGCGGGCCATTTAACCAATTTCAACCAATTATTTCATGGAAATACCTGTAACATGTCAGGACCATTGGGATCTTCAATGTTTTCCGTTACGTCTTTCCTCTTGGACAATGAGATTTATACTCCAAGTTCGGTAATTTTGTTCTGACGCTTATTTGTATGTCTGCTGCGTCATGTAATCAAAGTCATATTAAAAACGTCCCTGGGTGTCTTGTTTCATTATATTGGTTGTGACACGTACACTTGTTCTCATTGTTTTATCCTCTATTAATCTATAACTTCCGGAGCACCTGAGTTCACTCTTGTTTCGACTGGAGTTCGCGTTGTTGATTGACATTCAGTTATTTTGTGTTTCCATGTTTTACATGTTGTCTGATTTTGTCCCGTTCTTGTTGGTGTTTACTGGTTTTGTCTCTGCCCTTTCGAGACTTTTGACATTCGGATACCCCATTGGTACCTCTGCTTCTTTCACCCACGCTTGAGTTTCACCTATGACATTCCCCTTACCTGACATCACGCCGCCTATCATGTAGGTTTTGAAGGTCAACATAAGCAAGCTTAATGGCTGCCTTGAGTTTGAAGTCTCCGCTTGGTATGTCCAGTTTATAATTCTTCAGGGCGTTCACCTTTATCTTGAACTTTGAGAAAATCGAAGACGCAATGTAAGGAACACCAGAAAATAGAGTTTTCACGGCTGAAATAGAACGTAGTTAACACGCAAATAAAAAATATGCATTTTAAACTTAAAATATTCCATAACAACTAGTCAACGGGAAATAACCCATGCTGTTAAATGTATAGTACTGAACGCTACTGAAATTATCTTGTTAAACTTTTAACAACTGTTACTGAACATACTTGACCGATAAAGAGACAATACACTGGACACTACTATATCGATCTTGAAACTAACTACTGAAATTGCACTGGAATTCTTAACACCATTATACAAATAACAAGTCCAGTTTAAATCAGTATTAACTAGTAGATTATTTCCGTTTAAGTAAGGAAATGATCATCTAGTGTACACACATCTAATACAATCCATCTCTGTAATGATGATTCTTAAAAAAATGATTGTTTTATTTCTAAAATGATTTTCATGTAGATGGAAATGATAGTGATATGTCATTCTTTTCATCTTACTATTAGACAGACACTACATGTATTCGTCGTCCCGTGCGGGTCCCGGGTGGCGAAAAGGTCCGCAGCAGAGCCTAGCTTGTCGTAAGAGGCGACTAAGGGTCTTAGGATTCTGACGTCGGGTCAGTGCTCAGCCAACAGAGCGACCAAGTGTGTACCCTAGGTGGCTGAATAGGGTGGCCCTCGTCCACGGGGGTTGTCAGGTCTATAATACAGAAACCCTGACCGCCGTTCATAGTGGACCCACGTGTGTGGAGAGTGCCACGCTTCATGCACGTAAAAGACCCCTCTGTGGATCGCCAAGTAGTGCCCCACATTGGTTAAAATTTTCGCCCCTACCCACCACTCCCCTTTTTCTGTGGTTCTTCAAAATTTATAGTCCCTTTGTTTACCACCTCAACCCCATATTTCATTTATCATCATCATTTCATGTTCATTTCATCATTCTCTTCATGGTCATGGCCTGCAAATAACCTATATAGCGTTGCACGGGCGTAAAACGCCAACTCACTCACTCACTCATGTATTATTTTGTGTGCTCGTTCCAATTTATCAGGACTTTGGACTCCTCTAAATTTTACGTTGGTATTTTATGAGTAAACCAAACAAGCACCCTAGTTTGTTATTTTAAGAGCAAACCAAACCAGCAGCCTGTGCAGATGATTCAAAGAATCGAAGTAATACGGCATCCGACATCATTATATGATTTTTGCTCTCGTAAAACAAATATGTTTCATTTGAAGAATTTAATATGATTTAGATATTTACCATTATTTTATATTGGTTTGCTGAGAGTGAACCAAACCAGCGCCTTGTTCAGAGAAAACCAAACCAGCGACAAAAGTTGGTTTGGTCAGAGCAAAACAAACCAGCCGACTGGTTTGATTTGGTTTGCTTTTCAAACCAAACCAAAATTGAAAAAAAGCGAATCACGGTTTCTTTTGAGAAAACTAAATGTTTGCTCTCGATTCACTTTTGTACTGGTTAGGTTTGGACACATCTGTATCCCCGCGAACAGTGGCCCCCACCTTCCATAAGGTTTGTCTATAACTTAAACATACGTATATTGTTATTGCATATTTTAGTCTCCACGAACAGTTGGTCAACACCTTCCAAAGGGATTGTCTATTACTGCAACTTACGTATGTTGTTTTCGCTTATTTTAGTCATATCATCACGAACAGTGGCCCCACACTTCCATAAGGATTGTCTATAACTTTAACTTACGTATATTGTTATCGCATGTCTTAGTCATATCTCCACGAACGGTGTCCCCGCACTACCCTTAAGGATTGTCTATAACTTAAACTCACGTATGTTGTTATCGCATGTCTAAGTCATATCTCCGCGAACAGTAATACCAATAAATTTAACTTACGTATGTTGTTTTCGCATATCTTCGTCATATCTCCGCGAACAGTTGCTCCGCACCTTCCGTAGGGATTGTCTATTAGATTTCCCCGACAACTATCTGCATTCCCTACACTGAATTCTTCATTGAGCACTATTTGTGGCTTCACTAAGTACTCAACAGTGTCTGTTGGGTTTAATTTGTTCCCATAATTAGTCGGCGTGACCTTGACGTGAATCTAATAATAGATGCAGAAAATTTACCTTAATATCAGACGCGTAACCTTGACATGAATGTAAGAATAGAAAGCACACAGGAAACTGTGACATTAATTAAGAAAAGAAATCAGGATCTCGACCTTGAGATTTATCTTTAAACAGACTACGGATAGGTGATTGAAATATCTGAAAATTTGTTTATCAAACGTAGTTTTACAATAAAATCTGAAAATTATAGAACAACCATTTGATAAGGTATTAAAAATGGGATATTATTTTAACAGGAATGTTTGGGCATGTGGAGGGGGGTATTACATTATGTAAACATATGATAATACCAATACACAGTTAATGCCCTCGGACTTTCGTTGATTAAAGGTAGGACCTTAGAAAAGAATCTGTATCAATGTGATTTTTTTTTGTGGTTATTTTTGGTCTCATTTGAAATGCGAGTGGTCACACACAAATAAGACACTTCACAGCATACTGGTTGCATTAAATTTCTTTCGGTGAACTTCATTTGAGCAAAAAGGCACCGCAATTGAGCTACAAAAATCTTCATTTATGCGAAAAAAAAATATTTTTATTTTTGCTTTTCTTTAAAGGGTTAATTCTTCAATTACTTACTAAATTTGAAACATGTAAAAATTCTTTGTTACAATCTTTAAGGTATTACTGTTTTGTCAGTTCATTTGTCCGGTAGACACAATTGACTCATAGACAAATATGGTATTTTTATCTCTCAGATGAGTGCATATGTTGGTTTGTAATAGACTTTTGTTTTGTGCTCCTTTACCGAATTTGACACAGTGATGTGCTATAACAAGCAGGAACCGCTTACTCTTCCGGAGTACCTGAGTTCACTCTTGTTACGAGTTGAAAATTGCGTTGTTGATTTCTGTTTGGTTTTGTCGTCAACCTTTCGTTTTTTGCTAATCGAACTCATCCTGTATTTTTTATTCGCGCAAATGAAAAAAGTCTCTAAAATAAAACCCCAATAACATCTTTGTGCGACTGTTTATGAATTTAGACAATGATAACATTTGTACCTGTACATTTTCATGTTATATGCATTTTTTTTAGAAATATTTTGAATCGTAAGGGAGGTTAAGCAAGCAAACAAATACGTGTACGGGTACATGTAGAAGGGGAATCCCCTACCTTTACGGTGTTTTACGTTATCTTTTTTGACGTCCAGTGAATTCTACACTTGTAACGTTCGTTGCGTGTTACTGCCGGTCCTTAAGATCGCAATGGAAAAGGGAGGTTTTGAGCGCCATAAAACCTGTTTTTCCCAACATTTCATTTGAAATACCTGTACCAAGTCAGAACCATTGCAATATATAACTATTTCAGTGTTTCTTCTATGTTTTGTCTTTTCCCTTGGACATTGAGATTGATCCTCCAACTTCGGCAATTTTGTTATTACCTTTATTTACTAAACTTTGATCTGGACGACAAAAAAAATTGGGTGAAAAAAATGTGATTTTCGTGAACATTTTATATGAGATTGTAATTTAAGAACGCTTACTTGTCCGTATTCAATTAGTTATTCTTAATGTCAGTTTTATCATGTTCACTTTTCTCCCAAAGACCGGTTATGCGGTTAGTTCTTTCGCATTTCTCGATAGGAACTACAAGTTGTAAGTAAACAATATGATACTTCATATGTATATATTCTTTATTGATTGTATGTTTTTGTAATGCCTGTTGTTTGAGCACCTTCAAATAAAATAATTTGAATTTGAATTTGAATTTATTTCCAAGTTAACATTTTTCAGTTTCAAGTTGACATTCCTAACTTCAAAGTTTGCTATCTCAGTTTCAACTTGGAAGTCAGAAATGTTGCATTGGAAGTGCGAATGCAAACTTGAAACTTAAAGAACTAAGAAATGTCAACTTGGAGCTGGTAAATGTCAATTTGGAAATGAGAAATGTCAAATTGGAAATTAGAAATATTAACTTCGAAGTCAGAAATGTCAATTTTGAACTAAGAAATGTCAACTTGGAACTGGGGAATTTGTATCTACAACCGTTGAATGTAAAAGAACTTATGGCACTACCGTACTTATCCTATATCCCAACTGTTTTTATATATAGCAAATCTTACCGTAAGTGCATTGGTTGAGGTCATGGGGAAAAACAGTTCCAACTCGTGCAGATAAAAGACAAAATATTTCTCTGATTCTCTAATAAAATTATTGGCTACCATCCAATCAGCATTTGGGATTTGAAAGTCAATTTCTTCTCCTTCATAGAGACGTTTTAGATCAATAAATGCTAAATCTTTATCAGCTGCAGGCTTGGTTGGTATGTTGACAAATTTAAACTCTTGATAATAGATGGGTGGTCTTAAAGACAGAAGCTTTAGAACATTGGTCGACATCCCCGTGCAAATCTTTGGTTTCCGGCCACGTGTGTATGTTAATATGTCACAATACTTGTATACATTGGTCGTCTGCAATATAGCGAACGACAACCCTGAAATCTGCGTCATCCGCGTGATATCTTTATCAGCCAATGAGGTGCTGGAGGCTGACTCTGTTGCTGTCGTGCCAAGTTTTTTCGCTTCGTGGATTCGCACCCAGGAATGCATCATCTTAGCCATCGTTTCCATCAACTCGAACTGAAACTAAACAAATCGGTAGAAAATATTTTAAAAATTGGCCGATTCCGTAAAACAGGAAGTAGGTGAGCGACAGACCTTAAATCGAATCCCACCTTTTGGATTCCACCCTGATGCTGTTTATCTGATACAAAGTGGCTGTGATAAGTTGTTTGCTTAGGAAACTTACGAAAATTTCTTCGCCGCCCCTCCCCCCGCCCACCGCACGCCCACTATTCACCATTTTTAACCCGGATTTTTAATCCGTTAACTCGAACCAAAAATAATTCTACTGTAATAATTGAATTAAGATTTAACACTGTATATGTTGATCTGAATAAAAGGTATTAGCTTTATTTTACCACAACGTTATTTAATTAAGGTTTCGGTCAAAAAGGATCTCAAATGAGAAAATGGATAGGTGTGTGCATATTTCTGTAATCTTTAAACTACGTGTCCCTTTTTATGTATGCATTTAGTTTTCTTTCATTTGATTTAACTACAAGTTCGGAATAGTTTCTGATTAAGCCGGGGAATATAGTGGCAGTTTAGAACTCTCCATAGAATAACTTGACATTAAATTTTTGCCACCTTACCTTATATATTTCTTCTAGAATAGTAACGACAGCAACAGCTTGACCTTTGACCTCACGGCATCTTTTATCTGTTGTACCAACAGTTCGTGCAATATTTGCACCTGTGCTTTCTGAATTATCTAAAGCATCACAGACGGCATCAATAAACCCGTCCCAGTGCGCGGTGAGCCTGACGATGTCCTCTGCTGTCACTTGGGGAGTATAGTCACCATACTGTTTCAGAAAGTCAGCTACATTGTTCTGAAAATCCTTTGATTCTGTCTCCGATTTGATGCCATCAAGAATCTTTTTAACATTCCGTAACGGAGCCTGGTTTTTGTTTAGTTTATTTACAATGTCCATCTGTGCGTTGAAAAGACCTTGGAATTTTATAAAGAATCCTATCGCTTCCGCTATTTCTTTAGCCTTTGTAGATATCTCAGTTGCCGATTCCATTAGTTCTTGTGGACTGCCGTTGCTTCCAGTTAGCCAGCCGAAAGGATTAGTTGCAGCAATAACTCTTAATGCCAGTTTAACCAATGCCTCTGCAAGGTCCAAAACTTTAGCGGCCATGTTTACTTGCATTATTACTTGCAAGTTTGATGCCAAACTTTGAGCTTTAGTGGTTAATCGCTTGTTCAGAGTAGTAATCGTGCCATTTAGATACTCCACGTCTTTAGTTAGTTTCGACTTCTCCATTGCAGCCACGCGTGTGAAGTACTGTCCAAGTTCTTGGAATCGCTGGTTCTGATTGGCTTTGATGGCCGTCACGGCTCGTTCTAGACTTAAGGAATACATTTCTTGCAGTTCCTTAATTTGTTTGGAGTGAAGGTTCATGATGTAGGATCTGTAGTTAAAGTCTGAGACAATCAGTTTCTTGGTGTTGATAGCTCCTTTGTTGTCCTCATAAGTGTAGAGAAAAACTCGTAAGTTCGTAAAAGTTTTTGCGCATGTGCATAACAGCCATTTGAATTCCGGAAATTTGACAGTAAAGTCACAAGGGAGATAATTTCCCTCAGGCACCACTTTAAGCATGTTAACAACTTCTTGCCTTTTAAACTCTATAAAGTCTCGGAACAGCTTTTCTATGATATCCGCTAAGTATACATTAATGTTTGAATCTGTTGTTATTGGGTCAAAGGTCGAGGCGATTTCGGGAGAAGCATCTTGTCTAATGGTGTAAAAGTTAACCATGATAGCTTTCTTATATAAGGGAGTATATCCCGTTGTCAATCCCCAAGATGCTGAAGGTACTAGTTTACAAAAGTCTTCCACCTTATCTGTCAGATCAAACATTTTGCGCATCTCGCACACAGCATCAGTTGACCTGCGCGCGCATAGTTCTGAAAACTCGTGCCTCATTCTGATAGCCACGGTCTTTGACAACGGTTTCGCAAACGTACAAAACTTGTCACGTGATGTCAGAAGCCTACTCCATATGGCAACAATTTTATGCTGAACTGTGGGTTTCAATTTTGTAAAATCAACTGCTCCACAATTAAGAGCAAGAAAGACGTTATCAAGGAACCAGGCACCCAAGTAGTTGATAAATAATTCCGAGGCATCCAATACAGTAAATGATGACGGAACGACTGCCTGGAGTCGATTTAGGTCTTCTACGAAGTAAGTCTTAATTATAGACAGACGATGATAGGCGCATTGACTCGTGTATTGAGTGGCCGGAGTCATTGCAGAGCATTTACTTGTTTGTTTAATTCTGTCTGCATGTGAGAATGTTGGATCGAACAACTTCTTTCCAGCTATTTCTAATTGAGCATTAAATGTGGTTTCAAATTCAGGAATATTAGAACCATTACTGCGACCAGGGAGAGCAAAGATCAAACAAAACTGTTTAAGTTCACTTTCTGAGCTCAGAGCTGTCCCTTGTACGTAACCTAGCAACAAGAGTGACGTCAGAGTTGCTACTCCAATCATCATTCTACAAATAAAATAACCCGTAGCATCATCATAGATACATACATTCAGTTCGTTTTCATAAGATTTACTTGGATTCTTAACATCAATAATTCGGATATATCTGAGAAGATATGAAATCTAGATGATGACATAATACCATTTGGGTTATAAAATAAAAATCCGCATTGAAACTTGGATAAGGTCTGGAAATACAGCCCAGGAAAAATATCGTATAGAAATTTGAAGCTGTAGCTATTTCAACGAAAAGGAAAATTCAATTCGTATGTCATAGTAGCGATAATGTTAAGACGAAAGTCATATGATCTTTAAGAAAAAAAGATTTAAACTCGTAGGTCTCGAGTTACAGCGCTTTCATTGATAGAAGTAGCAATCATATACTATGATAATCTTTTAAAAAAGGAGAGAAATAAAATAAAAGAACACACAAATTAAAGGATAAGGTACAGTATCTTTCCTTTCATGGGATGCCTTCAATCGACCCCTAGCGTGTCTGATGAAGGTTAGTCGAGAAAAACGATTCACACGCATTGATTATTTGTTTTTTTTTATCATTTATAACAATTACATAAATATGTGGATCGTGTCTTTCTAGCAAATATTCCATATTCTTTCTTTTTTTATTTCTAAAATTTTATGGTGTCTCTCCGACTGTTAGTCTTGAAAAGTTTTATTCTCACTTTTAGCTTACCTCGTTTAGACAACGCGCTTACCTTGGCCATGCGTATCTATCTTACTGCATGTACAAAATCAATAGTGGTGCACCGTGTTGGTATAAAATTTCCTTGCAAGTTTAAAAAACATAGCAAAAGATCTAAAAATATTCGGACCATTAGGGTCCTAATGCAGTAGGATAAGTTGTCCAATCCTACATGTATCTATCCTTTAAATCCCAGTCGAAGATAAGATCCCCAACGTGATTCGCTTTGTGTGCCTTTTCTCTGTTTTAGCACCATTTCATTTTTATTTTATCATCCCTCGAAGGTTCAGTTCCCTTAATTTTATCATCATTTCATCTTCAGTATATCACCCCTTGAAGGTTCATTTCCCTGATAATAACCAACTAAGATATTTATTACGCATTTCCAGCAAACCATGATTAGATCCATAGTTTGGTTATCTTTGTTTGGTTGAAGAGCCTAACTGAACATCTACACTTTCGATGTTCTTTATAAACCTTCAGTCTGCTGTAAAAGGACATTCTTTATACCGATGTCTAACATATCCTGTCTAAATTCATAGGTTAAGTTGACCTTTGCTTTTTTGAAGAGCCATATTGCCAAAACGTACCTTATCGATGTCAGTCCAACTGCTAGTCTGTGGTAAAATGATTTGATATAATTTATACTCATTTCTACCAAACCCTGATTAGATTCATAGTTTACCTTTGCTTAATTGAAGAACCTCACTGCCAAAGCTGTCTTTTCGATGTTTTTTTTTTCAAAATACAAATAACAACAAAGTTCCAGACAATAAATTTTGCTACGCCTGACGCGCGTTTCGTCTATTCAAGACTCATCAGAGGCGCTCGACCAAAAATATTGAAAATGCCAAACACTGTATGAATATGAAGAGCATAGAACAGAATAACAAAAAATACCAAACTGGGGAACCAAATATACCTAAGATATTCAACGTATGTCTGGGGTAGGAAGAACCTTAGGGTTTAGACAATTTTAAAATTTAGACGGATAATTTAAAGCTTTGGTGTATTCTCCAACTCAAAAGTGTTGGTGCCGGAGCGGGCTTACCTCGGGAAATTTAAACTCCCCCAGCGGTGCTAACCTTCACGTGTGTTCGAAATACAAATGACAACAAAGTTCAAGACAATAAATTTTGCTACGCCTGACGCGCGTTTCGTCTATTCAAGACTCATTAGAGGCACACGACCAAAAATATTGAAAATGCCAAACACTGTATGAATATGAAGAGCATAGAACAGTATAACCAAAAATACCAAACTGGGGAACCAAATTATGACTATCAACGTTTAGTCTGCTGTGAAAAAAAACTGATATGCAGAATACTAATGTCTAGCAATCCCTGTTTAAAAGTAAACTTGAACTTAAAGTCTGTTTTGTTGAATGAGCCTATTGCAAAAACTTACCTCTTCGACTTCTTTTTCACTGTCAGTCTGTAGTGAAGGGATCAGATATATTTTATACCAGGTTCGAGCTAGACCTCCCTGTCACTCATTTAAGCCATGCGAACGTATATTAAATTCATAGATTTCTCATAAAAGCGAAATTGTCTTTAATAAAGTCCTATCTAAAAACCAATCAGTATTTGGCCGTTTTATCCACACATTACAAAGTAACAGCGGGTGTCCATGATGATAGGTTTTGCTAAAAATAATAAATAAAGTTGAAAAAGTCAGAAATAATTGTTAGGTCTTTCCCTTTTCATGAGTGCTACATTATCTTTACTCTTCTTAAACACGGAAACACAAAAACTACTGAATATCAATTAACATCGCTTACTCTAGTCGTAATGAGAGTAAACTCGGGTGCTCCGGAAGAGTAAGTTGTTTAAGTAAGTAAAACAAATGACAACAAAGTAAGGCTTTGTACAAAGCTCTATGACAAACGTGATGACTTCAACTTTCCAATAGTTAACTTTCCTTTTCTGTGTAGCAACATTCCGTCCGCTCCAGAATATGGAGTTTACGTATCACAATTGATTCGTTATTCCAGAGCATGTGGGGAGTACAACGACTTCCTTGATAGAGCTACACGGCAAGCAAATTGTTAACGCAGGGGTACGTTGCTCCCAGGTTGTTGTCATCACTCAAGACATTTTACGGACGACATCATGTGCTTGTATGCAAATACGGGATTTCTATCTCTCAGATGAGCACAGATGTTGGTTAGACATAGAGTTTTTTAATGTCATCCTTTCCGGATTTGACCAACACTTAATCGATCTTTGGCAACATGACGGGTGTGCTATAGTAAGCAGGAACTGCTTATTCATGAGCACCTGAGTTCACTCTCGTTTCGACTTGAGTTCGCGTTGCTGAATGCGGTTTTGTTGTTATGTGTGTGTGTTTTATGTTGTTATGTGGTTTGTTTTGTTGTGATGATTGTTTGTCTGCCGGTTTTGTCTTTGTCTTCACGGTTTTATGATACTGATTACCCCTTTGGTACACCTTTGCTTCTTTGGTTCCTGCATGCTATAGCACACACGTCGCGCAGCCAATTTTCAATTCTGGTAAAGGAAGACAAAACAAAACTTAATGACAAACCATCATCTGCACTCATCCGAGAGATGGAAATTTCGAACTTGTCTATGAGTATATGTTGTCTATCGTAAAATTTCTTGAGTGACGACAGCAATCGAGTGGCAACATAACCTTGTGATAACAATTTTTTTGTATAACCTAAAGTTCGTGATGTTTTAAAATTATGAACAATTTCTACTTAACTTTTCAAGATTTAGAGGGACTTTGACAACGGGAATTTGAATATTGAATACGTTATTTTGAAATTTTCCTGTAAGTGTTAAGCGCGATAAATTGTAAAGAAATATATTTAATATGAGAATAAACTTATATTTTTGTTCGATCCCAAAAGCTTTATAGTGACCTATATTTTTCATTACGTAAACATAAAATTGTAAAAGCGAGTTGGATTATTAGAAATCTGATTCCCTCTATTGAATCTATATTCAACATTTATTTTCCATACCCATTCATCCCGAAGTATTTTAATTCAAACTGTAAACGAAATCTAGGAAAACTATACTCACTCAAAAAGTTACGCAACAATACAAAATTTCCCTATATATTTTAAAAAAACCTACCTAAGTTTATTTTTGTATTGCAAAGCCATTTCTTAATAAAATAAAACAAAGAGAACGAGAAATGATTGAAATTTATTTTTTATGATTTTAGAAAAATCGTCACTTCACCGGTTTTTAAGATATCACAAGAAGAAATCAACTGTGAATTTTATGCGCCAACAACCCGTTTAAATTAACCAACATTTTCCGTGGAAAAGCATTGGTTATGTTCTACTTGCGTTCTATCAAAAACTGTAACAGCTAGGATTTTGCCAAAATCATAAAAAATAAATTTCACTTTTTTGTCTTTTTCTTGGATTTCATTTGAAAAAAAAAAATTGGAAAACGGCTTGGCAATATCAATTTATAATAAGGTAGGTTTACTTTAAGCATATAGGGAAATTTTCCACTGTTGCGTAACTTTTTTTCAGAGAGTATATTTTGGACAATAATTTGGACCCTTACCTACCTAAACACCGTTCATTGGTTGTAACTCAATGTGGCTTTAGAATTTGCCGTTGATAAAACATCTTTTTTAGAAATTGACTATCGGCATACATTTTAGTCTGTAAACTAAACATCAATTAAATGAAGGACATAATTTGTTTCCCTGAGTGATGGTGTAGAAGTTCAATGCCTAAGCAAACCAAATAAAGTTTCATCAGAGCGACACGAAAAAAAGGACTATGATCACGACATGATGATGATGATGATGATATGATGATGATGATAGCAAATCCATTTTAGCACCAGAAGTGAACCCAGGTGCTTTGAAGATATTTATCATGTTAATTTTGTATATGGTGCATTTTGTTGGATAATAGATACAATATTTACATTGTGTTTGGTGTTCTTTCGTTCTTGACATAGTCCTTAAACAACCACAAAATACTAATGAAACCACGTACAGTATAGAGTTTAAACCTATAATAATAACTTTCCAAACTGATGACTTCTGAAAAACTTCACAGACACACATGGTGCCCTTATCATCTGAAATGATCTTCGTTTCTATTGATTGGCATCTAAATTATCTGTTTATTTTATTGTATTAATCTCATTACACCTGATACGTAAAAGTTGACTTTCGTCACGTGATTCTCTTGGGTTGTCTTTCAAACTATCAACCAATAAACATTCAACTCGTAGCTGTTTGTCAACGCATGCGCTGAAAACCCCAGTAATAGTTTCAATGTATAAAATATGTGAAGGACAAAAACGGCAAAACAAAACCGGTAACAAAAAAGAGAAGGCCAAACAACTACCTGAAACCTGAAAATTTCCGGGTGTAATCACAAGAACAGGCAAGGTAAGAACTTATACATTTTAAGGATGTTTGAGGGTCAGTTTTTGAGATTTTTGACATTTTTTTAGGAATCCTCGGTCTTTTACCATAAAAAAGGCAACTTTTGCGAAGCAAACCCAATTTTTCTTTTATGTTAGGTCTTTATGACATCATCAGTATCTGTTTTACAAATTTATTTCAAATTCTAATCACTTTTCACAGGTTTAAACAGCTAAACTATGCTAAGGATAAAGATAAGAAAAAAAACAAAAAAACCTTTTACCGCCAAATTTTGAACTCTTATAATCTTTAAAACGACCACGGTAACCCAGCTGGTTTTCTGATATTTAATAACATGATTGATATGGACATGATGTTGTGTGGGATCTATTTCTGGAAACGTTTTATCTTTATCTTTTTTGTTTGCCGTTTATTCTATTATCACATGTCAGCTTTCTTGCTGTCAATAAGTATCTTGTCGCATCAAACACTATGAAGAATTACCTTCATTAAGAAAAGATACATGCCTGGAGGCTATTGGGCTAACAGCAGCGCCAAGCTTGTTGGTAAAAGTCCACTTAAGAGTGCTCAGAAACTTGACATTGGATTAGGCTGCTTAGTTCAAAAAGCGGCTGGGCTGTGTGCCTTGGGTGGTTGAATGGGACAGCCCTGTCATTATGAATGTTGTAGTCGTCAGGCTACAATATGGAAAACCTGACCGCAAATCATAATGTGTATTAAGAGTGCCATATTTCATGCACGTAAATTACCCCTTTGTGATCCACCAAGAAGTGCACCACAAAGTCTTACTTTTTCTCCCCTACTACTTTTCCCTTTTCCCGTGGTCTTCAAAATTTACTGTTTCTATGATGTTTAAGACATTTTAAACACATTTTTTTAATTGTGGATTTCCTTTTGTTCTAGTGCTGCTGATGTGGAATAAAATTCCGAAATGGGCATACAGCTCATAAAAAATAATTGCAGTTGGAGTTTACATATTATTTGTTATGGTCTCATGTTCATTTATCCTATTATAAAATATATATCCAAGCAATAATTGGATTAAATCATTAAATGTGTAGACCAACACCACCAACTTTTTACCACACAAATTGATTCTATTGAAATGGCTTATCAAAACCGACTTGAAAATCATATTAATATTGAAAATATTTCTATATATTTATAAATTTATATTGAATGTTATAGTTAAACCATGCAAATTTTCTGCAAAACTGTTTAATGTAGTCGAAAGTTTCGGAAGATTAGACTTCACCCAACAAACTTCCTTGAATCATTGTTGTACATGCCCATGTATCTACATAGAAAAAGTTTTACCTTAATTGTCATCAATAAATTGATCTTAACATTTTTTTCTATTTTTATTTACCTTTCTTTCCTTTAATAATTTCAGGACAATGTCGGCCGTTTTCCGGTTGGCATTATTGTTTGTCTTCCTATACGTTTACCATACAAATGGAACAGCCTTAGGTACTGACCAAGACATGAAACAATTTTGTCTTATATTTGCCTTACCCGGCAGATCAAACGGGTCCAACGTCCCAGAGTTCAAAGCAACGGTCGAAGGTCACCTGGCAACCGTAGGAAAACAAATATTTGGCGACAGCTACAATCACGATGAGGTTATGAAAAGAAATGACATCAAAAGATGTAATATTCTTTTGAAACCAAATGTATACACAAAACAATGCGCCTATTACAGACTGTCGAACATTAAAGACATTTTTGTGTCTGACCTAACAAGACTAGAGGCTTCCAAACCGTCCGGATTTTCCGACCACCCGTATTTGTTTATTATGTACCTCTCTTCGATCTATCTAGACAACGTATTTTTAGCCCTTGACTGTAAAGTCGTCGATCCGGTTAAACTTGTACATAATATACTTGAGAAGTTTATCGCCGATTGGTCCAAAGCTCTGTCTAACCGAGACACATTCTGTGCATATGGTCTTCCATTCTCGCGTGAAATTGCGATAAAACTACGAGAGTACACGACCTATATCTGTAACATTCGTCTATCGGAGCCCATATGTAAATTAACGCAGCTTTTTGATATCGTGGATAACATGAACAACTTTTGTAAATATGTTCCCGCCGCTTCATGGGGCACAAAACCAAACTTTTTCCGAGATGCTGCGGTAATAAACTTTTATACCAGAAAAATGACTGCCCAAAAAGAGAATGCAGCTGCCTACGCTGATGAGGTCAAACCAGAAACCGTTGATAAAACCGTTAATGTCATCTATGAGAAAATGTTTTACGATTACAAGAAGAAGGATTTAACGCTGGCCAAGAAGCTCTTAGATGTTCTTCCCGACAGCATTTATCTCCCTTGTGATTTCACAGCTGCATTTCCGTCGTTTGCATGGCTTATGTGCTCTTGTGGCAGAACATTTAGTGAACTCAGAATATACGTTCAAACGTACGAAAAGAACGAAAGTGGGGCAAAGAAGAGAAAAACCGTAGTAACAGAATACGACTACAAAGAGTATATTACGTTGATTAAATGGAACCATTTGAAACAGCTGGCTGAGCAACAGTCTTATCAGTTACAGGTTGCAGTCGCCGACACCATGAACAACCTTCAGGACAGGTTCAAAGAACTAGGATCTTACTTTAAAAACGTCGCCAACTTTGAACAACAAAAACTCATCAAGGATGTCGACTATATTAAACAAACACTTGATAAGTACAAGACTCGATACACTAAGGTATCAGATGACATAAAGCTGAAACTTGGAGGTCTTCTAACGTTCACTCTCATAGTTACCGGAACAAACGTTGCCTATGATGTGGGCATGCTCGCATTGTGGGTAGTGGAAAATGGGAATCCCCTGAAACACATTTTAGGCACTGACGATTACGATGATGGTATCAGTTTAGCAGCCCAATTAGCCACATCCATTAGAGAGCTTGCAGAGACGTTTGAAAATATCCATGCTTTGGTTAAATTAGTGGAAGCGTATGGTAAAATTGGGATTAAACTTAACATGAATCGGGCCGATATTAAAAACATGAAAACTATTATTGACAATGTAAAAGCCAACATTGGTAGTTCAAATGCAGACTTTGATAAAGTAACAGACAATTTCATTAAAGCATACGGTAATTATAATCCGAGAGTTAAACGTGATGAAATAGAAGCACTTTCACCCATGTGGGAACATCTTATCGATGGCCTTTGTGAGAAAATATCCGGCGCTAAAGACCCAAAAGTGAATGTCGTACTCACATTCTCAGACATCCCAGGGCAGTGTGTCAGGGCCAAAAAAGACGCCGCCTCATTAGTAGCCATACAATTAGAAATTTACGATCTGCAATTTGAGTTGGTAGAAACTATAGCCCAAGTGGCAATTAGCTACACTAAGATGCAGGCGTCTAACGTTCTGGGGTCCGGTCCGAAAGTGGAGCGTCCAAGTGAAGTCAGCATCAGAACACTATTGTCCGTGTCTACAATGTCGTATATCATAGTCCAGACATCCAATGTTCATATCTATTGTGACTACCTAGAATACATCCAAGGGAGGAAACCCAATGTATGTAATGGGATTGGAACTGACGTTGAAGCTCTGTTATCGATACAGCTAATGGGCTGTATGAGTGGTGTCCATAAATACTTCAACATTCCGACGAAGAAACCAACTGATGCAGCCCTAAGTAAGGCATGGGTTGACGTGGAACGGCTTTATAGAGGCGAAACAGTACCCTTTAGGATACCAAACTTCTCTACACTCAAGGCATACGCTGCTACTGAGAACTCGATGAATGATGACCATGCTGAGTATACTTTCTATTTAGGAGCTATGGAAATATACATGCCATTCGTCAGCAAAGCAGATACAAGAGTGAGTAATTTGTAACATAATTTAAGTCAAACGTCAAAGACGACTCTAGGACCGGCGTACCGGACCCCCCCCCCCCCCGTTTGACAAACAAAATGGTTAGGAACTGTTTTAAACAAGAGGTCCCAGAAGGTTTTTTTATAATTGCGCCCCTCTCGTTTAAAAATTTCTGGATCCGCCACAGAACATTGAAAGGTGAAAGTTATTCAATATTAAGTTGATGTCGGAAGCTTTGATTTGTTCAGAAAGTTAATGCCATTCTCAAAGGCGCTGGTTGTTAAGTGGTAATTATCAAAAGTCATTCATTGTCCAATAGTCAGTAAATCGTATCTTTTTTTTTCGAACTAACCGAATTGTGAATCGGTAAATACTCAATAGTCATACTATTGTAAATAGTGAATTTTGCAAAATGCTACCGTAATTGGTTATATTGAAAGCTGTTCTGCGGTACAAGGGCTTTTTGTTCCTTGGTAACTCTCTCCATTCAAAATTGTTTTGGAAGACACCAAGCAATCATAGACAAATATGGTATTTCTAACTCTCAGATGGGTTAAGATGTAAATGAGTGATAAGATTTCGTTTTTGACTATCTTTACCGGTGTATGGGGATGGTATATTGTACAATGGTAAATAGGTCAGAACAAAGTAGCCAAATCAAGCACTGAGGATATAGACCATGTGTTGTACAAGAAAAGAAACCTTGTGTTTTAAGCAGTTTAAAGACGAGTTCATATATTGCAGGTAACTCTGACTGTCCAACCAACCAACATCGAGAACAAGTTGCCTAATGGCATCACAAACTATATCCTGTACCCGACTAGGAACATCCGAACCACGTACTCAGAAGGGATGAATGTTGTTTGTAGACAAGGATCTATTAAAAATCCGTACCTGAAATGTGGCCAAAACACCAGACCCGATATGACACCTGTCTGCCCTTTAACAACAGGTAATTTATATGGAAAAAACATGAGAAGACACCTGTCTGTCCTATAACAACAGGTAAGAGATATGGACAAAACATGAGAAGACACCTGACTGCCCTAAAGAAACAGGTGAGAGATATGATCACCACATGAGAAGACACCTAAATGCCCTGAAGCAATAGGTAAGAGATGGGGACAAAACATGAGAAGACATCTGAATGCCCTGAAGCAACAGGTAAAAGATATGATCAAAACATGAGACAACACCTGACTGCCCTAAAACAACAAGTAAGAGATATGATCACAACATGAGACGACACCTGTCTGCCCTGAAACAACAAGTAAGAGATATGATCACAACATAAGAAGACACCTGACTGCCCTAAAGCAACAGGTGAGATATATGGTCAAAACATGAGACGACACATGGCTGCCCTGAAACAACAAGTAAGAAATATGGTCACAACATAAGATGACACCTGTCCTCCCAGAAACAACAGGTATAAAATGTTGACAAAACATGAGAAGACACCTGACTGCCCTTAAACAACAGGTGAGATATATGATCACAACATGAGACGACACCTGTCGGCCCTGAAACAACAAATAAGAGATATGATCACACCTCATTGTCTATAAACATCAGGTAAAAAACTGATCAAAAACCAGATGCGTCAATGTCAACAGTCTGCCAGATAACATCAGTTAAGGGGGTGAAAGACAGTGGTCACTTGATCAGTCAACACTAGAATTCAATTTACTGTATTACTTTGTTTTACAATGTTTCTTAACTTAAAAAAAGTATTTTCAAAAATTTTCTAAACTACAAGCTTAAGACTTTTAGTGAGATTTGAAAATTATTGTTTTAGTGAATTTTGGTTTTATTTTGATAATAATTATCAAAAAACCAAGTAAAATCGTGTTTTCTGCGTTTTTGCGAAGGGAGAAAATTTGTGTCAAAATATGCCATTTTCGGTCACTTTTCTCTTTATCAGAAAAACGAAACGCGGGGGGGGGGGGCACCCTTTTTCTTTTTGTTTATATAAAGCATTATTCAAGCCCTTTATAATATCAAAAAAATTCAAAAATTCATTGACAAGATGTTAATACAGACACGATATTCCTTTGAAATTGGTAACTTTCTTTAACATTTCAATGAAAATCAACCCGACTTTTGAGTCATTGATATGAAAAACCAAGTCGGAAGCATGTCCTTTCTTTATTGAAATTTCAAAGAGCATGTCATGGCCCACCCATTAACAAGTTTTAAAGAAAATTTATTGACAAAAAAAATTGATGGATGTTGCATGTACCTTATTTACTATTTTTTTATTCTGCTCTTAAAATCTACAATTTAACACATATGATCAAAATTATCTTTAGAACATAGAAGAACACCAGCCTACCAAAGAGTAACTTTTACAAACAGCAGTACGATGATTAAAAATTCATAAAAATCTACGAATTGCACTAACAATTGTCACCTATAAGCACAATGGATTCAAAAAACCAGCACGTGTTATGGTAATTGCATCAATTTCATGGTTGTGTTTGACTTGTTTGTATTCCTGATTTAGATTGATCAATCGGTTTAGTAATTTTGTTGTCCCCTGTATTTTCTTATCACATTCGGAAGTTAATTCATTGAATATATACAGACCTGCTTTCCTTCTTATAACATATGTGTTAAATGCCCTTATTCTACATCTAATCTTTACTTTTGTTTTATGTTATACAGATACGTTAGTGTGGACGAAGGATCGGGCAAAACCAATGATTTACTCCCAATTTTATCTCAAACTTGAGGGATATGAGAATTTACATTTGGACGAACCTACCAATGATGCCCGCATCAAAATGGCGCTTAAGTTTTGTTCTATTGATGCCGTTTCTGCTAGTACTGGGCGTAAAAGGTAATTTATAAAAACAACGATCCAATTAGCCTTCAATATGCGATAATCGTTATTGGTGACCGTAAGTTTTTAGGTAATCGATAATAGTCGACTACTTTTCTGAATTTTGATTTATTGTATTCGACATAATCGACTACTGGTCAAAATTTTATATATTTTTATACAACTATAATTAATTTCGACTTTTTAAATAACCTTAAATGTATACAGTTTTAGAGGATTTATGAAAGTATGCCGGTAAAGTATTTAGTGATATAAATGAATTAATATAACTTTTAAGGATCTAACTTATTCACTTAATGTTCAACTTTTTATATCACATGTTCGTATTTAAACTAAGTTTACATGAAATAACCATTTAACAAAGTAAATTCGAGTGGCATTTTAATGAGTGAATTTAAAAGTGTTTCAATCATAGCTTTACGACGCAAAGCCGTGTGGCGCTAATACAGACACTGTGTTGAAATATTATTTAAATCCTCTCTTAAAATATCTCAATACACACTCTTTCAAAATTTATCATGTTATCTTATTAACTCCCTTACAAGATTCAAACTTATACACGTCAAAGATTTTATCATACAAATCGATGTCCCAACTTTAAACGCAACTCAAATTTAAGAAGGATATCAACTCCGTGACTTAGCTGTATCATTACACACAAGCTTGTGGACTGTCACTCTTTGGTATACCTGTAACTGTTTAGGGACCGACAACTTATCTAGCAGGGATGCTTGATTTTTTCCTAAAATAATATTTTGAAAATGATTTTTGATAAAAATATTTTGGCAGCAGCTCGTAAAGAAAAAATATGCATAAGAATGATTTTCTTTACGTAAAATAATGGTAATAATAGAAAAAAACTATTTCACGACACCTTAAAAAAAACATTTTTTTCTAAATGTAATCAAAACTAAACACCAAGGCCCCCTTCACGTTAAGTTACCCATTCCTTCAACGTGAAGTTTTACTTGACATGAAATGCCCACAATTATGGGAAATAAGAAAGGTGATGACGTCGTTACAGTATTTTTCTGTTTGGTTTATTTCTTTTTTAACACTTCAAATGCATATTTTGGTCAAATATTGGATAAATAGATTTAAACAATTACTGTCGTTTGATTCGATAAATGTGAGTGTTATTGACTTTAGAAAAAAATAAAGATATTCACCTCGCCCTTCGGGCTCAGTGAATATCTGTTTTTTTTTTCAAAAGTCAATAACACTACACATTTCCCTCAACAAAAGACAGTAATTGTATAATATTATTCTGAATCGGTGAACTCCTCAGTTTTAACCACGCCTTCTGTGCACTTTTTACAGTGTACTTAAGCCACGCCTACTACCGATCATTTAAAAAACCTGCGAAATATAATTACGGTACTATTTCCATAGGGACGTAGCTTATACTATATCCCTTCGGAAATAATACTTTACCGAATTCAAGATGAAATAGTTAAAATGTTTACTTGTATTTCATATAGAAAAATTCTACTGAAGTATAAAAAAAACTAATATTAAGTACCACAAGCTTAAAAGATATAATGTCTTGAGTTTTCAAATGTACTTAGTAATGCAAAAGTACCAGAAAGACCATAAGGACGGTCACCCATCATGTTTTAGAATTTGGGTCGAATTATGGGACTCCTCTAGACTATACCTTTAAATACTGAAGCAATTTGTTGCACACTGATCCCTAATTTTTATGACATTTTCTGATTTGACGGATCTTAAAAACTAACTGTATAAAACCTCTTGAACTTCATGGTTTTAAAAAACGCCACAATGCTAGAGTTTTGTGAAAACTAGAGTAGTCAGATTTTCCGCTAAATGTTTTAGGTCAGATATCTTGGTAATGAACACATGGACCTATAGTATTCTTTTTGTGGTTTGATTAAGCGGAGAATTATCAATCATTTCCTTCACAAGTCGTAAAATATTTGATATAAAAAAATAGGATTTACCATCCTTAAGTCGTATTAGGCATAATAACAAAAATGGCCTTTTCAACTTAAACAAAATCAAAGTGTTCAAATAGTACATGTTTATACAACCTTACAATAAAATCAATATTTCAGAATGTTACCGAAGCGCAAAAGATCAACCAACCAGTGTTGTACAGGCGAGAATCAGTTTTTCTCCTACAATACAAATAATTGCCAGGCATGTCCAACCGGGACCAAGTCATTCTTCAACAGCTTGTTTTGTGGTAAGCCTCAATATTAGTCTAGTCAACCTGTGCCGTATTCGGCTTGAATCTAAACAAATTGCAACAGAAATGATTTCACCGATTTTGTATTGTGAAAACATGAAACAATCATATAAAAAAAGTCTAGAAAAATCGTACGGTCGGAAAATTCTAATTTTTTGGTTAAAAATAATGATTTTATTCAAAAATCGCCAAAAACTGCAATAAATTTGTATGTTTTTCTAATAGATATTTAATGCCAACTATGATAGCCAAAATGAATTGATACGAAATAATAAACAATATCTGACGTGTATTTCATTTTTAAACTATGTTTTCATTCTTAAATACCAATATTTTGGGGTAAAAAACCAAAAATTGGATGAAAAATCGATAAAAATTGTGAAAAATTTATAAGATATTTAGAGGGACTGTTTATGATATTTAAATAATTAATACGTTTAAGAATCATCATTTGGCGAATTCTGGTTTCATTTTCATCATACATTAATGATCAATTTGACCAAAACTAAAAGAAAAAAACATATGTTCGACCTCCAAAATTGCAACATTACACATAATTCATCTTTAGGTAAAAATATCGTTTTTTTACACATCATCTAATTCATCAGTTTGTGGGATAGAAGTGTTCGAACAGTTAATTCCTCTACATTCACCACATGCTGGGGAACAGTCAATGCCATGCTTACGACATGAACACCGCTTGGAATCACAATTCTGTCTACAGTTGCATTTAATGATCTTTAGAAGTTTTTCAGGAGCAGGTGGAAGTGTTGCTCGTATAGGTAGTAACTTATTGTCTTCAACGTGCCAACCCCAATCAGTCGGTTCAAGACTTTCACCGTTTCCGATCCACACTTGGGTTTGATGGTAGACCCTCAAGCAATGTAACTTTGCAGCATCAGATGTTGGCGGCAAGGTATGGACCTGTACGAAGATGTTTCCTACACAAACTTTTGAGGCAAACATTCGGTATCGCAAAGTGTCTAGTGTTTCGACGTCTGCTAACCCTCCATACAGAGAAACGAAGATTTTTTCACCAGCTCCACGAACTTTTTCCTTACTGGATCGTTGGCTAAAGACGGACGCAAGGTCTTTAAGGTTGTTACTTCCACATACTTTCTTCAGTACTGACCCTTTCCCATGACCAAAGATTCTGGAGGTTGTGTCACATCCGCTAAAAGCATGAACAAATGGCAAAATGTCACAAACAGATTGGCCCAATTTGTTTCTTCTCTCCGTAATATCCCATATCTTTATTTTCGTGGTTGTTTGTTTAGGTTCAGACTTGAAGAAGATCTTGTTTGTGGTGTTTTTGGCATGGTAGCATAGCAAAACTAACAAATCCGTGTCTTCTCCTATGACAGTTACAGTGGTGTGTTTTGACTTTTCGACTGCTGTTAATACAATACTTAGGTCAGCATCTTGTTCTGCATGAACAACTTCAACGTCGCTTGCCTGAAGTTTTGATCCGAGACTGTTGATGAACAGCTGCTTATTTTCTGGGTTTGATAGAAATTCATCTTTTTTAGTTCTGATTGGTGTGTCGTCATCGAAGTTGATCTTAGGTGACCTTATACCTCTGGTACGTCTTATGTGAGTTACATCTTTTGTAGTTGGTATTGCTGGATATCCGTCGAACACAACAGTTGCAGTTTTATAATGCGAGTTGACATAATTGACGTACGACTTGCAGATGTGTTCTACTGTAGCTCCTTTCGACCAAGACAAACGATGTAATAAAGACCCACCATCCAAAACGTAACTTGTGTCTGTACTTATAGGATTATCTTGTTTGATGTCGACTAAATTCCATATATATTCCGCAAGGTTGGACTTTTGTGGCTCCCTTGGAAGACCCAAGCTTTCAAACATTGACGAGGGTACTCCACACAACTCAAACTGAAAGATCTCGGAAATGTCATCAAAAATACCATTTGCAGCAGTTGTACATCTCTGGAATAGAAGCTGTGGGTCTACTTGTATAGGCTCTCCGTCTATCTTCGTGTGGATTTTATTTCCGAGAGTTACAGCCTGTTTCTTTCTCTTAAAGGAAAAGTCACCTATATTCTTTCCGACTAATTCTCGTACAATGCTAGTGCCGATCTGTCTGGCGTCATCTACGTTTACGCTCTTGTCCGCTTCTTCTCCGGTTTCAATGTTTCGTAGTTTACCATCACCTACAACAAACGGGTTTCTACTTTTCAAAAATGTGAGGAGAGTTTTAATGTCCTCTGTGTCTTTCTTTTGTCTAGCCTTGGTTTCGTCTTTGTGCTGGTCACTTGTATAATATCCAACTCCTGACAGATCTTGCATTGCTTGGTTAACATCGGCGCATGCTGGCATGGACAATAGCCAAAGGGATCTTTGGGCTTCGGTCAAACCACGACCTCTCGTAAGGCCACCCGCTGTCTTTACACTTCTCATAAGAACCTGTTCGATTAATAAATCAGTTGAAATTCCAGCCCAGTATCTGTCGCTTCGTCGTATGACATGATGACCGTGCGTAAACATGTCGTAAACATTTGGATGGTCGTTCTCTAGTTCTTGCATCTCCATCAAGTACACATATGCTGTTTTGGTGTAAAAGTTATGTCCGGAGGAAGCCAAAAAAGGCAACATGTCGAAAATGCTCTGTAAGTGGAGATGCCAATTTCCTGTTCTCTCGGATTTTATAAATTGCTTAAGAATGTTGATCATTTCTGAGTACTGCATCCATAGTTTAGCTGTTCGGCTTTGCTTCAAAGTTGCCAGCTTTCTTTTGACATTTACCTCAAGGTGTTGTAACGCATCAGAGTTACAAGCTTCCTGGATGGTTACATCACCGGACGTCAGTTGAGAATACAATTCACCAAGGTCATTCAGCTCAGGAACTTCAATTGGTTCGTTTCCATCCACGATATTAGCAACATCAATATCAAACATCTCTGACACCAGTAAGCAATGAAGTGCTACATCCACCAACATATGTCCTCTAAATGCCCTGGCTACAGCCTTTCCGTTGAGTATATGTGTCACAGCATTTGGTGCATATATAAGTTCCAGCATCTCTTTCAGGCCACTGTTGGACATCAAATTTCCAATAGATCCAAAGAAACTCATCTCCGTGTGGAATGGTCCTAGTCGTAAAACTAAAGATTTCAAATGACTTCCAGGATATTCATTTTTAACAATCGAGAGGGCCTTCCAATAGAGTGGCTGGTCGAAAGTCAGGATCGGGGTGATGTCATAACGTTTTGCCTGAGTTGAGACGAAATTCAGTGTGGAGTAAATGCATGTCATGTCTGAGGCATTCAAATCTATCATTGGAAGAAATGAAACTGAAGATTTGCCAGGGTGTTCTCCTGTTTGAACCATCTGCATTATACCTGACCACATTGGAATTGGATACTTGAGAGGCCAAGCAACTACGGACAACAAATCAATTCGTAACGTTTCATCTAGTGTTCGTAAGATCTTCAATTCTGCGTACGTCAACTTTGACATATTGTCTGTCTGTGGTTTGTAGTACTTGATTTCTATCTTTGCCAATGCCTTTAATTCTTCTGCAGAGACTGTTATCCTCGGGATAGGTTGTGTTCTTTTGGTACCAGGAGTAATGCCAGCTATAATTCCCATTCCATGAAAAGTATTAAGACCGTCTAATGTTCTGGTGTTGTGATCAACATTATTGGCTACAAACTGTATAAAACTGTTGCTTACATCCCCTGGAAGGTCAAGCCCTTGCACAGCTGCAGCACTAGACTCAAATTTCTGAACCTCGTAATACGATGAGCAAAATCCCAGGTTGTTTAAAGTTGAGACCAAAAATCTAGAGGCAAAATTGTGATGAGCTTGTACTCCCAAACCAAGTTGCAGTGGTGCAATTATTGATCGTGGCCTCGAAGCTTGCATTAGTGCTTGTCCTATAGCAGCTTGTTTCACAGATGAGTCCTTTTCAGCAAACAAAGTAGAAAGTAATAACAGCAGACTCTCGGGGAGATAGGCCAAGTTTGAATCTACAGACGCAAGGTCGCTTTGAGTTGGATAGTTCGTCTTATTTGTATCAATTGAACGAATGTCACTTTTCAAAAGCTTAGCAGCTGCTTTAATTAAGGCTCTCTTTTCGTCGTCTGGATTTAAATTACTTGGTCTCTGATAATAGTCTTGGAGGATACAAGTAGCTGTGTCTCGTAAAGTTACGATACTCTTTTTGCTCGGAATATCTGTAATCAATATTTCGTCCCCAAAATGTTGTTTCAGTCTTTTTTTCATATAAACATGACTAAAGGCTTTTCCTTCACACATTTCATTCATCTTTTCTACAAGATCTGCAATCGATACTTGATCGTCGTCGTGATGCTTTAAGAAGTCTACGATCATGTAGAAACCTTCCTCTTGCAAAGCTGGTCTTCCTCTTTTTGTTACAGGTTTAGGATCTGGTGATATTGGTGAGCGAAAGACAGGGATGTTCTTTGAAGTTCGAAAATTCACAATGCATGCCTGATGATAGATAGCATCCGCTGCATGGAGGTCACTAACACTTTCCAGTCTTCCACGTACCTCAGCTGCCCACTCATCGTTGCGTATATCACAAGCCTGTAGGATTCTTGAATCAAAGTCGTCAGTTCGAACTGGAAATACGCTTTTGTCTTTTTTCTTTGCATCTGTAGCTTCGTTTCCACAAAATAAACAGTGATTTTTGAAGTCAAAGTAGGCCTTTGATCTTAATTTAAGCGGGGTATTTGTGCTCACTTCTTGAAGAATGTTTTTCTGTTTTTTATACTTCTTGATGTCATTTGGATTGGTATATGTTTTTCTGCATGATTGATGGACAAAATTACCCACTTCTACTGTCAAAAAGTCTTCTCTCTCTTGGCTGACCTTGATGATTCCAAGATATCCTTTTTGTCGTAACTGTACCATTGATGTTGGTAGGTCTTCTTTTAGACAAACAACGCACTTCTCCATGAACCTCAGTTTTGCTGAAATAAAAAAGAGGATACAGATACAATTTGTGTTATGTCATTTTGCGATTTCTTAATACCCCAACATTATGTACATGTATATATATATATTTTTTAATTGATAAAAGAAGCAGAGGTACCAATGGGATATCCTAATTCCAAAAGTCCGAAAGTGCAGAGACAATACCAGTTAACACCAACAAGAAAGGGACAAAAACAGACAACATGTAAAACATGGAAACACAAAATAACTTAATATCAATCAACAATAGCGCGAACTCCAGTCGAAACGAGAGTGAACTCAGGTGCTCCATACGAAAATCATTCATAGCTTTTTGTGTATTCATTTGTATATTCAATATGTTTTTTGGTTAGCAGCGTCGCCTATATTTAGAATGCAATATGTTGTGCATGTAATAATATTAATTTTATTTACAATTGTACACAAATATTTTGCTGTATTTCACTGTATTTATTTATTCAGCTGTATTTGTGCAATGTTGTATGCTGAATATTACATCACTTTACAATTACATTTTCATGTTTGTGTATACGGTAAAAGAAATAAGATTTAATACCTCTTTAAGTAGTCATCCTTGAATGGAAAATCGTCTGGATAATTGAAGACATCGACGAAAAGAAATCTGAAAAAAATAAATATAACCTTTTGATTATGAATGAAAACAGAAAATTCGCCTCCATACACACATGGGACCGACCTTTTATCTTGTAAAGGGGGGGCATGGTTTTTACTTAAAAATATTTTTATGAATTTGATTTACGATTTTTTGGCAGCAGAGATTAAGATGAAATAAATTATGAAAAAGGATTTATGAAATATAAAATAAATTAATGCTAATAATGAAAAAAAATCCTGTCGTGGTGCTTTTAAATAAAATATTTTATCCACGCTCATGGAGGAAAAAAATCTGATCAGAACAAATTTAAAGGACCAAGACCTTCTTCCTTAAAGTTAAATGGTCGGTCGGTTGAAAATTTGTGAACTAAAATATTGTGTACCTAACGGCAATCAAAATATAAAAAAAAAAAACGCGCATAGAAAAAAAAATGTATTTTGGCACCTTTAGCGTTCCGTACTTTTTGGCTGTTTTTAGCGACGCGACGTGTATGCATAGTGATTTCTTTTTATATTATGGGAATTTTTGCATTCTATTTTATTTTAATATTTGTATTTATGTAAAGAATTACACAAAACACTAAAATTATAGCTTTAAACGTTTGTAAAGGTTTCATCTGCCTTTTTGTATTTTGTTTTGTAAGGGTTTTTTCTGGTTTGTTTACAAGGACGGAAACTTAAAAAAACTACGGACAGTTATGTAAAAAACAATACTTACCAATACATGATGTAGTAAAATAAGTTTATTTGTTCATTTTAGTTCACTCTTATCCAATTCTATCACAAGTACATCATCATTTAATGTGTTTCGATAAGTTCCGTTGAACGAGTAATCTCCCTTTGTTGATATGGAGGTCCATTTCGGACATAAATCAGGGGTCCATCGCCACTTTTTTCATTATCGAAAATATTCTGATTTCCGACCGTACGATTTTATTAGACTTTTTCTATGTTAATAAACTAACGTCATACATCATAAAACGCACGGAACCATTTCTGTTGCAATTTGTTTAGATTTGAACTATAGACAGACTAGACTATATCTTCTTATAGGGTGTTAATAGATAGGGATAAATTCGTATAATATTTCAAAAGACCTAGTCTAGAGTAACAGCACGCGATTCAATGAAATGTCGAAGAAAATTTATTCGATCTTTTTGAACAACTTTTAGATAATTTCGGCAAATCAATAAGGAAATCACGCAACGCATGGTAACTAAGAAACAGAGATTCGGCAGGATCTTATTTAGAAAATTAGCCTGGATCCAACTTCAAAAAACATCTCGAGAATTTCCTCAGTTAAAATCTCTCTTTAGAATTTCCTATATTAATTTGAGGATAAACTCAAAATTAAAATGTTTCAATGAAACCCAAGCCTGATGTCTTGGAACTAATTAAAATGTTTCCTGTATTTAGAAACTTTCGCAAATCCTACTTTTTTTTCCTTTAAACATAATACTATTTTGTTTTAGATAATTACAGGGGCCATCTGTAAATACTACATGTATATATTACCTATATTGAAGGGACGTCTCTGTACATATTTTTGCTTTTTCAGGAAATCTCGTGAAAAGAATACAAGGGCCCTCTTTAAACAAGACTATTGACTACGCTACTGCTGAGTCACTATGTACAGCTCAGGGCACTACCGTGGCGGGCAAAGATTTGATGACCCAGGCCAGGGCTCTAGGTCAAACGTCGTGTCTCTGTGGATGGGTTGATTCTACCACCGCCGAGTCGCTCTCCCCTCGGGCAGGATGTAACCCAACATTGGCGTGTGACGTCGCCTCACAGAGTGGGGTCTACTGTAAAACAAAGTTTACTGAAACATAGACTTGGTTTGAATGTATTGTATAAGGTTGCTGACTTGACTAATTTAAAGAGTCTTTCCTGATGTTCATTTCCTATAGGCTTTGTTCAAAAAATTAACGTTAAAGTAGTAGCTATAAAATATACAAACCCAACTTCTGTTGAAATTGAATGAATTTATGAAAAATTAAATAAAATGTATGAAAAAAGAGAAACAGGGGCGAGCATTAGTGTCTATTCACATAGTATCGACCAATCCCGTATCAGTTATTGTGTTGGTACCTAAAAAAATCCCCATTATATTTATCATATTCGAAAAATAAAATAGACAACTTAAAATCCTGATATATTCAAGTCAGCTTCCTTAAACATACATAATGATACGTAGATAAAATTGTTTTTTATCAATGTATTTTGCGCGATTTTTTTTTGTATTTGTTGTGTTTTAGAGAAGGTGTTATTTTTTTATTTGATTTGCGGTGAAAGGAAGTTTTCATTGATATTAGAATAAGTGTTAATTCAATATTATTGATTAGAAAAGAAAAAAATGTTAATGCAAAACACAAAACATGAAGATAAATACTTAAACAACAGGAATCAAGGTAACATCGAATGAAAATCAAAAAGAAAACTCCAAGACAATAACAAGATTATAAGTTTCTGTTTGGTGTAAGTGTTTGTTTCATGCTTTTAACACTGTAAACGTAACCATTAAAATCTGAAACGATATCCTGAGAATCCAAACGATGCATATTCCATTGGCCATTTAGAAACTACATTTGAAAAAAAACGATTTAGATCTGACATATCCGTCTTAAAATACAAACGATGTCTATAACCTCAAATTTCATTGGCCATGTAGAAAAATTACCTTTTTTAATTAAAAAAAAACTTAGTTCTCACTTATCCGACATGGAATTTGAACAAAGTCAATCCATTATTGTATTGAGCAAGTAAAATGTTTATGACTGATGACGAAGTTAATTTTAGCTTGAGTGTCATACACATATCTGTAAATACTGTAAAAACGAAGCAATTTTTATCTTGTATTAAAGTTGACCTGCTAACCACTTTCTCGATTACAGACTTTGTTAAATTGATCTAACAATAGGTCACGTTTACAATTTTGCATTATCATTTTTTAATCTTCACCAAGAAAATAAGGTCTTGAATTGCATTGACCACCAATTCGACTCCTTTTATCTTGGAATCCTATGTATCAAACCACATTCAAACATGTTTAAACCAGACCAATTATACTCCTTCGCCTAGCAAAATGAGTTTACTAATAAATAAATTGGTACGGGTTCTATTTAAATAATATGCAAAAAATGGGTTAAGTGTGTGTTTGTGCAAAAACCATGCAAAATCCCCCCCTAAAAAAAAGACATGTCCAGATGCAAGAATTTCAGACTTACAAAAGAATTGTGCAACTAAAAACACTCCCTTCCAAACTATTTTTGGCAAAATATTATTTTTTTCTTCGAGAAATTCAAGTAACCGACCTACGGGCCTTAACCTGTGGAAACTGTGGAACTGAGTATTGAGCATAATTATCAATAGTGTGTTGAAGACAAAAATACGTTTTAATCGTTTAATATCTATTTATTGTTCCATTGTTTTTGCACCATCTCTTTTGACTATCTGATATTCTTGCAAGAGACATTTTTGTACCATTCGCTGGAAATGCAATATAACAAAATTTTATTTTAAATTAAGGATGAACCAATTGATATCTAAGCTGAAAAAAAATCATTTGGCGTTAAAATAAATTAATTCTTGTTTTGGATTAAATAATAGAGTCAAAATATGTTAATTTTTGAGAATTCAAATGAAATAAAATTGTACTTAAGATAAATACATGTTTATTGTTCATGAAATATTAAATTACTTCCACCGATATCTGTGCAAAACAAATTTGGAACCATCAATTCATATGAGATATGAATAGACAACCACCACGCTTTAACATATTAAATAAAGGTAAGCGGTGTATATGGTTTTAGGCAAAAAAACGAAAATTCTACTGACGTAGAAGAATAAAATGGATTGTAGATATTATTGTTAACAGATCAATGTGATTTTGAAGATTAGTTAAAATAAAAGAAGAAAGGTGATTGCAGTTTTTCTTTATATTTCATCCATGTTAAAAGTTTGTTTATTGAAGGAAAAACAAGTAGCTACAAAATTACCTCAAAAGGCCGAGGACAACACCAATAGAATTGAAGATCGCAATGGTTCTGACTTGGTACAGCGTTTTCAAATTTTCATACCAAACAATGATTGAGCAAATTAAAACTACCCATTGCATCTTATTGCCTAGGAGTATTACTTAACACCTGATACAAATGTTGTAAAGTATGAGAGTAAATGTGCTTATAGAATGAAGTAAATTAGACCAGGTTTTATGATCGATAACCTAATTCTTCCAGATATCAGAGGCCGGTACTAACACAAACAATAACAGGCTTATGCTATTCAGTTAAAATGTCGATGCCATTAAAAAAATAATACTAATATCAAAACCCAAATATTGGTTCCACATGAAGAGCAGGAAATTCAGATTGGATTCATTAAGACCAAGGATCAGAAACAAAAAAAAAGGTTTATGCAAAACATCCAGTTTAAATAATGGAATGGCACTGTAAATCCAAGCAAAATCTGATGGCACAAAATTTCAATACAAATTTTAAACGCACAACATAAAAACCACTTGCATGAATACATCTTGAGAGGGGGGGGTCTGACGGTCTAAAAGGGGGGGGGGCACTCTAGTCATGCTTACACGATTTATTTTATATCCAATACTTTTTTATCGACAAAATGGGCGCTCGGAACCCTCTGACGATTATTGATCCACCTCTGGTCTAGGCCTAGAAGGGAGAGTAAACAAAGTGGTGGATTTTGTCGTATTGTGCAAACATTTGAATTCAAATGTCAAAGAAGTTTTAAAAGGGTAAAATAGGTAAGAGTATGTGTGAATTACCTGAATATGAAGCTTTATTTTATTATATTCAATATAAGCGGCAATAAGGTAATGCAATCTACCTTAGGGTGAATTGTAACCATATTACTTGTATTATCCTGATAATAAGCACCAAAGTTTGACTTGAAGCTTTATATAACTGCAAGTAATGATAGCATTGCAACAATTCTATATGGCACCAAGCCTACTCTTTTCCATTGCAATACAGTATTCCGGTCAAGTAGTAATTAACAACACAGTTTTTACAAAAGTATTATGGCCAAAAATCTACTTTTTCCATTGCAATCATAAGGATTATTATAAAATTGATAATGAATGGCCTTCAATGGCCTTGTTGATAATGCAAAATCAACACAAATATCAGTTCAACCAAAAAGAACGAAAAAAAAAAACAAATGAGACAAAGATCAAAATAAGATTAACCGAACCAAGAAAGAAATCATGACGGTATATATGTTATGTACAAGTTGCAATTTTGTACATGTTGCAACATGTATGGTGCCAGTGTACAAGTTGCAAAATGGACACCTTTTGCTGTACTTGTTGCAACATGTACAGACTTTTTAATCAAATTTGTTCTTACTTGTACAATTGGTCATTAATGGCCCTGTCACACTATAACGTTTTAGCCAACGTGTGCCGAACGTTCAAATAATTTTCTAAAACGTTGGAACACGTTGGCAGTCGCTGTAAAAAGTTTCCAAAAATATCTCGGTGAACGACCACAAAGCGTCAGACTAACTACCTGCAACGCACGACAAACTTATTCAAAACTTATCTATAACGTTTGTCCGGCGTACTTGACGTTTGCCTAGCGCATGTCTGGCGACTGCAGAACGCATTCATAGCGTTAGTTTAAATTATATTTTGTTTCTCTCGGTGGGGAGACCTAGGATTTCTGTTCTTTTCTTTAGTATTGTTTCCCAATAACCCAAATAGATCTATTACTTGGCTTAAATGTATTGCTGGATTAATTAATAATTATAGATACATCATGTAAATTTAATTGAATGAAATAAAAGAATGAAACTTTAAAATACAAACTTACAAACATAAGCATTTTTGAATTTAAGAAAACTTACATGAGCATAAGCAATCAATATAAATGCATAAATACTTAAATTTAAAACAACAAAACAATCCAAATTCATTTTATTAATTTTCTCAGGTAAAACTTATAATGATAAAGAAGGCTATAATAAAAATTCATTGTAGAAATTAACACAACCTATTTTTAGCAGCGATTTTTAAATAAAAACCAATGAAAAAGCCAACAATGTGACCATTGGTTGCTGATCGCTATTTTGGTCTAAATAAATTGCATATAATTCAAATCCATTCCTGAAACAGTCACAGATACATGTAGACTCCCTTCTTAAACAAAGAACAGAAAACACCAAAATGACAAGAAAAACAAAGGCTTTCACAAAGATTCCTGGCTTATGACAGACAAACACCTCTGGAGTACATTAAAAAAATGAGTAATGTTTTCTCAAAGAATCGGACATTGTTACCAGTCAGAATTTAATTACATAATACAGTCATGACAGTGAAAAGGACATGTACAGTATATCTTAAAATGTAAAAACTGCATTGGGCTTAGTTTTTTGTGTCTTTTATATTTCAATGGTAAAACTGGTACTTCATACCCCAAAAGATCAAATTGAAAATTCTTTATGTGCCGCCCTCTGTCTGATCCGTAAGGAATAACACTTTTAAAAAGGTATATATCACACATCATCTCTTCTTTTTGTTAATATAAACTGTTTCCCAAAATTGAAAACCCAGAAGACCACATTCGACATTTTATAAAATTTCACCTTTTATTTTTCTAATACCGAACCGCCTATTGTATCTTATAAATATAAGAAACCTACGCGTAACATTATTCTTTGTCATGCGACTGTGCTACATGTTAATTTGATTTCAGATATGCTCCTTGTAATCATGTTGTTACCGGAGACCTTTCAATCGTCAATGACCCAGAGGTTATTTGAAAAAGGACCAAAGTTTAGACCACCAACAAAAAATAATTGGAATTTCTGCCTAAACTGTATCAAAACTTCCCTTCTTTTTAATTGCAAATCTTTGATCAGGAGAGAATTTGCCGACTCAATATCTCTAGACCGTTTTCTAATAAAATTTATGACATCTGTTCAACTCAGAATCAGCTAATTTCAAAATTCATTTGTAGATTTTAGGCCTAATACTTACCTTATTCGAATAAAGTCAAAAACCCGTTTACTTGGTTTGCATTCGTGTTTGTTCCCGCCGATAAAGCAGCTAGCAATGTCTTTGTGGTATGAAGAAAATATTACCTTGAGGTTTAAATGCACGAAATAAAAAATTGGAACACTTTCGTTTCCGTGCATTCGACAGAATCAGGTATCATTGACGATCATATCATAGCGACCACAACACTTCGAGTTGCCCAGACATACTATAAGTTACCTATTATGTACTGGATACCTAAATTGCACAAAAATCAATATAAATCTCGTTTTATCTCTGCTTCAAGTAAATGTTCTTTAATCTATATTTCCAGGTTCTATCTCTTACTTTAGCTACTATGAAGGAATTTATTATTCAATACTGTAAAAGGTATTAGAAAACAGTGGAATTAATCATTTTTGGTGTCTTGAACAGCTTCGTGCATTTGAAAATACTTTCCTTACCGTTCATAGTTACGATTTTTCTACTTTATATACTCGACTTTCGCATAATCTGATTAAAAAGAAATTTGAATATTTGGTTAAATGGTGTTTTGACAAATCTAACCTATAAAAGTGATTATATTTGTTATAGAGTTTCAAACTCATTTAGTAAATCATTTTTTAGCAACGAGACTCAAAAGGGTTACATTAACTTGACTGACGCAGAAACTATTACTGCTCTAAATTATTTGTTAGATAATATTTACATACGTTTTGGTAAACAAATTTATCGCCAAATTATTGGTATTCCTATGGTTACTAATTTTGCGCACTTATTGCCGACCCTTTTCTATACTGTTATGAATCACAATTTATGGCTAAATTACAAAAAGACCCGAACAAACAGAACCTAATCGAAACTTTCAATTATACTTTTAGATATTTAGATGACATTCTTGCACTCAACAATCCTTCATTTTCTAATTTTATTACAGATATCTATCCTTCTGAATTAACCTTGAACAAATCTAACGTCACCGGTGATAGGTGATAGATGTCTTTTTTTTAGATTTAGATTTAAGTATTATTGACGGAAAATTACGTGACGACTCTACCAAATTTCCCTTTTCTTGAAGGAGATGTTCCACTAGTGCCGTCATACTAGGTTAACATTTCACAGTTAGAAAGATATTTCATAATGAAAACCGTTTTATTACTAAAAAAATATTAAAACAAGGTTATCGATACTTTAAATTAGTAAAATATTTTTCTAAATTAATCCTCAAGTATCGATCTCTAATTGAAAAATTTAATTGTACACGTCGTTTTCTGACAGTGAAAGGAATACCATATCCTGAATTTTATGGTTATGTTTTTTATAAAGCTGATAAATTTAAAAGCAATCCATTAGAAATGAAAATTGACTTCAAAATTTATGACGGAAAGGATTTGAATTGAATATTTTGGTTAAATCTTTGAATTTAGTGTTTTTTTGGCAGAAATATTGATACTTGCTTTAATACTTCCAAAAACGTTTTTACTATTGTCATTTTTAAGCATAATAGTGATCAAGCATGTCGGTTTTGTGTGATGACACTTCACTAAATCATTATTGCTTGAAGTGTTGTGTCGGATTTAAAATCGATCTGTTTGATTTTTTTTTACCTCAGTCGATTGATATTTCTTAGCTAGCTGTCAGTAACAGCGAGTGTTCTTTAGAGAGTTCCTTTACCGTCCTTTTGTTTGTTGTTGTTGTTTTTTGTCTTAGGTTCTCTCTAGCGGAATTGGTCTTTGATTAATTTGATTTTTATTGTGTGTTTAGTTTTTGTGCTTTGTCTAGGAATATTGATAGGGGGAAGGTTGGGCCCAAAAAACTAGTTTAACCCCGCCACATATTATATGTGCCTGTCCTAATCCAGGAATCTTTGACAAAGCTTTCGTTTGTACTTGTCTTTTTGATGTTTTCTCTTCCTTTCTCCTACATCAAAGCTTTAAATTATCCGTCTAAATTTCAAAATTGTCTAAACCCTAAGGTTCTTCCTACTACAGACATTGGTTGATTATCTTAGTAATAATTTGGTTCCCCAGTTTGGTATTTTTGGTTTTACTGATCTATGCTCTTCATATTCATATAGTGTTTGGCACTTTTAATATTTTTGGTAGAGCGCCTCTGATGGGTCTTGAATAGACGAAACGCACGTCAGGCGTAGCAAAATTTATTGTCTGGAGCTTTGTTGTCATTTGTATTACAAACACACGTGAAGGTTAGCACTGCTGGTGGAGTTTTAATTCCCCGAGGTTAGCCCGCTCCGGCACCAACACTTTTGAGTTGGATAATACATCAAAGCTTTAAATTATCCGTCTAAATTTCAAAATTGTCTAAACCCTAAAATTCTTCCTAACCCAGACATTGGTTGATTATCTTAGTAATAATTTGGTTCCCCAGTTTGGTAGTTTTGGTTTTACTGATCTATGCTCTTCATAATCATATAGTGTTTGGCACTTTTAATATATTTGGTAGAGCGCCTCTGATGAGTCTTGAATAGACGAAACGCGCGTCAGGCGTAGCAAAATTTATTGTCTGGAGCTTTGTTGTCATTTGTATTGCTTAAGAAGGGGGTCTATCTGTGACTATTTCAGGACTGGATTTGAATTATATGCATTTTATTAAGACCATGGGCCAATTGCAGAACCGCGAGCAGTGCCAAATGGCCTCGTTGAAGCTAGGCTGCTGGCGGTTATCCGTTGTGGTTTTTCTAAGTTGCCGCTTAATTGTGGGCTGTGTGGCGTACACTTATTCCACATCTCGTCATTTTCTATTATTATAAAAAGACTTTATATGATTTTCATAATAGCCTGACGAAGAGTTTGATCTTTGCAATGCAGATTTTTTATATTCGAGTGACCCATGCATATGGATACATTGATACATGTCTTGTTCTTTTAAAATAAGTTCAAAGTTGGTAAACATATGTCAAAATATGCAGAGAAACCGAAAAAATCAATTCGATCAAAATATTTGAAAGATTCATGAAAATCTGTTTAGGAAAATGCGGATAAGAGTTGGTTACCATCAGGTCGTCAAATGTATAAAACAATTAATTATTATTAATCATTCGGGTCAAGAAGGCAAAGATTTACCGATGGGTGGTTCGAATTTCAGAAGTCAGGAAGTGTAAGAAAAATACGGTTAACAGGAACGAAAACAACACGAGGAACCAGTGAATGAGTGAGTGAGTTGGTGTTTTACGCCCGTGCAACGCTATATGGGTGAACATGAAAAGGGTGATAAAATGAGCATGAACTGATGAAGATAAATGAAATATGGGGTGGGTTGGGACACAAATGAACAGTAAATTTTGAAGAACCACAGGAAAAGGGGAGAGGTGGGTAGGGGCGGAATATTTAGCCTATGTGGTGCACTACTTGCCGGTCAACAAAGGGTTCTTTAACGTGCATGAAGCGTGCACTCTCCACACACGCTGGCCCACTATGGTCGGCGGTCAGGGTTTCCGTATTATAGACCTGACAACCCCCGCGGACGAGGGCCACCCTATTCAGCCACCTAGGGTACACACTTGGTCGCTCTGTGGGCTGAGCACTGACCCGACGTCAGAATCCCAAGACCCTCTAACGACAAGCTAGGCTCTGCTGCGGGCCTATAAGCCAACCGGGCCCCGCACGGGATGCATGAGGAACCACCAAAAAAAACCAACAAAATAGCAATAAACAAGCAAAGCAAATACTAGTCGAATCATGGGTTAAACCAGGTTCTGTAATAGTGAGGAGTTCCTGCTTACTATTGCACTACCATCGCGATGCAAAAAATCAATTAAGCGTGTCAAATTTTGTTAACGAAAACAACACATATCCATATGACAACCTATTGAACATATTCACTCATTTAAAAGATAGAAATTGCATACTGTTGTTTCATTATTATTCGAGGGTTATCAATTTTCGTGGTTTTCGCGAATGGCCTTTACCTACGAAAATTCATGTCCAACGAAAAATTAATTTAACATTGATTTTTTTGCTGCAGTCTTCAAAACAGGAAATATATGGGAACAACTGGAACAAACAGCAAAGAACATGCAGCGCTGGAGGACTATAGTCGATGGCCTATGCACCAGAAGGAGCGAAAGGCCAAAAAAGGTAAAATAAGTCTTCAAAACCACGAATTTGAGATTCCATGAAATGATTCTTTTTCATCAAACCACGATAAATTGGTACCCCCGAAATAATGAACCAACAGTATAGGTTTATGGTCGCATGATTTCTTCAGTGAATACAACAACCGATGAGCAACATAGCCTTGTGTTAGCATTTTTGTCAGACGTGACGCCAAGGATTGCAATGTTTTTACTTTTTTTCTTTAAAAAGTTGTGTTATAAATGCTATAAAGTATCCGTTTGAATTACATAAGGTTCTGCTTACCCCAGACATAGGTTGTTCTTAGTCATAATTTGGTTTCTCATTCGACATTTTTGGTATCATTATTCTATGCTCTTCACATTCATTTATTGTTTGGCATTTTAAACTTTTTGTAGAGCGCCTTGTATGAGTCTTGAATAGACGAAATGCGCACCAGGCGTAGCAAAATTTATTGTCTGGAACTTTGTTGTAATTTATATTTATTTTATATCCCGTTTTGAGATAAAGGACACAACGGGTTCTAGGAAGTCTGCATCATATTTAGATCTACATCTCGAAATTGACTCTCAAGGAAGACTTTCAACAAGGCCCTATGACAAACGTGATGACTTCAACTTTCCAATCGTCAACTTTCCCTTCTTGTGTAGCAACATTTCGTCCGCTTCAGCTTATGGAGTTTACGTATCTCAATTGATTCGTTACTCCAGAGCGTATGGGATTTCCATCGATTTCCTTAGCAGAGCGACACGCCCGACGCAAAAATTGCTCACACAGGGTTATGTTGCTCCTCGGTTGCTGTCTTCACTCAAGAAATTTTACGGAAGACATCATGCACTTATAGACAAATATGAGATTTCGATCTCTCAGATGAGTGCAGATGTTGGTTTGTCATAGGGTTTTGTTTTGTCTTCCTTTACCGGATTTGACACGCTGAATGGACTATTGGCAACGTGACGGGTGTGCTATAGCAAGCAGGAACTGCTTACTCTTCCGGAGCACCTGAGTTCACTCTTGTTTCGACTGGAGTTCGCGTTGTTGATTGATATTCAGTTATTTTGTGTTTCCATGTTTTACATGTTGTTTGTTTTTTTGTCCCGTTCTTGGCTTATCAATAGGGGGAAGGTTGGATCCAAAAAACTAGTTTAAACCCGCCACATTTTATATGTGCCTATCCTAAGCAAGGAAACTTTGCCAAAGCCTTTGTTTGTCCTTGTCATTCTGTGTTAACTGTTTTATGTCAAGAATTTGGGTCTTTCGTTGATGATTTAGGGATTGGTTTTGATACTTTTGTATTGTATTATAAGTCTTGGGCCAATGCAAGACGGTAAGCAGTGACCTATGGTCATGTTGAAGATTGCTTGCTGTTTTCCGTTGTAATTTTTTTAATTGTTGTTTGTTTATGTTTGTTGTGTCGCGTACACTTATTCCACATCTCAATATCGTCTATTTTGACATTCGGATACCCCATTGGTACCTCTGCTTCTTGTATTTGATTATTTTGCGTGTAGTTATGTTGTCTATTTTTTTTTATTCGAAATAGTCTAAATATATTACATATGTATAAGTTTATTATTCGTTTTTTCCATAAATATTTCACTAAATTGAAGGCAGCTTAAGGTGTCAAGGAGGTATTAGAGTTCTACAATGGATTGGTTTTGCACATTGATATACTTCAATGTAAAGATAGAAAATATCAAATATAAAGAGGGGGTTCACTACATTTTAGAGAGCTATCGGCTTTCTATTAGAGCTAAGTTTTCATATACAGTGTATCGAATATATAGGGATAAAAGCTATTTAGGGCCCTAACCATGCAAATTCCTACTACAGAATTAGCAACCCTTGCGGGTTCCGGGTGGCGAATAGGCCCGCAGCAGCGCTAAGCTTGTCGGTAAAAGTCCACTAAAGAGCGCTCAGAAACCTGACATCGGGTCAGGCAGCTTTGCCTACAAAGCGACTGGGAGGTGAGCCCCAGGTGGTTGAATGGGGCAGCCCTGACATCGAGAGATGCGGGGTCGTCAAGTGATAATGCTGAAATCCTGACCGCAAACCATAGTGGTGCACCGTGTTGGGAAAAATGTCACGTTCCTCGCACGTTAAAGAACCCTGCTGCAGGTCTCGGTAAGAGTAGGACCCGTAGGATCCCCATGCAGGAGGCTAAATTTCCCGTCCCTACCCATCACTCTTTTTTCCAGTGGCAGTCAAAACTATCCTACCCGATTGGCCTTGTGTCCCCATTTCCTCCACTTCATCATCATTTCATGTTCATTGTATCATCACTTTCATGTTCATCTCCCGGATAAAGCCGAAATCGTGCTGCTTGGGAGTAAAGCAATAACTAACTAACTAACTAAAGAATTAGCTAAAAACCTAAAAAAAAACACCTTTCTTCTAAATCTCTTCGAATTGTCTGAAACAAGTACATGATGTTTAGGATCACCGTTCGTTTTTTTCGAGAGATTTATGGGATCGAAAATTTTCCTATTCATTTTTTTATAAATCATCTTCAGATTAAGCACAGTAAAAAATTCTAAAAAAATATTAGAATGACATTTTTTGTTATAATATATAGTTTTTGTTAGCAAAGACTGGATAAGTTCGTTCATCCATTTTATACAAATATCAATATATGGAAAAAAAAGTTTAGTTGCCTCAAGACAACTAAAAAATGCTTGAATTCGATATGCAAATGATCCAATCAAAAATTCGGATTGAGAGGTTTGGCGCGCCACAAAACCTGGTTTAAACCACCATTTCATTTGAAATGCCTGAACCAAGTCAGGACCAATGCGATCTATAACTATTCCGGTGCGTCTTCAATGTTTTGTCTTTTCTCTTGGACATTGAGATTGATCCTCTAAGTTCGGTAATTTTGTAATTACCTTTATTTATTGATTAGTTCGATTTTGTAATGCTCAATGAAATTCTACATGTAATATTATAATAACGTACTGAACATGTACTAAAGATAAACATTACTGAGAAGATAAGGACTTTACTAAGGTCACTTCACTGAGGTCACGAACGGATCAATGGCGAGTGAGTATATGTTATAGGCCTTAACCATTATAATAGAGTAGCTAAACTTGAGTTTTCAGAGCCACCAAACCTGGTTTTAACCCATTATGCTATTTCAAATGCCTCTACTTTGGTCTTTTGTTTCTCCGGTATTAAATGGCCTTACTATTTGTCAAATCTTTGACGGTTTGATATTGATCAACCTTGTTTCGTAATTTGTTGTTAAAATGGAAATTATGGAATATCTCTAACGCTAACTTTTACATTTAACCCTTTAATTTCCGACAACATGGTAGGTATTTTGAATAACCAAAGGGTCAATATGTGATCCAAAGGAAAAACAAACCAATACCAAAAACACGGACATTTGTGTTGCATACTTTGTTAAAGTTTGCCTTGTTCCCGAGATAACCTGGCAGAAAATAAAAGATTTATGAGAAATACGATTAGTTAGTTTAAGACCCGTTTACACTGGCCATATATTGCAATGAAACATACGACATTTGCGTTTACACTGTATTTCATGAATTATGATACACAGCGGTGGTTTAAATTATTTCTTTGTTTTCTCCACCTGAAACATTTGAATGTAATCTCTGACCTCAAATGCTTTAATCTAATTGGCTAATTCCCTATTTCATTAAATAAGGAAAATAAAATTGTGCTTTCTTTATTTCATTCTACATATTTCAATAATATGAGGGGGTTAGCACAATATGATTTGAAAGCATTTCAAGCCGTATATGATACAACATATAGTGTGAACGGGCCTTTAGTTATTGCTTCATGCCAAAGCAGCACAATTTTGGCTGTATCCGGGAGATTAGCATGAAAGGGGAGAAAAAATGAATATGAAATGATGAGGCGGAGGAAATTGAGACATAAGGCAAATCAAAGAGGAGAGATTTTACTGCCACTGGAAAAAAGAGTGATGGGTAGGGACCGGAAATTAAGTCCCCTGCATGGAAGTTCTACGAAGCATACTCTTATTTAAAGAAATAAGACTTCTTCTTAAAAACACAAATTCACTTTCAGTTAATAGACAAACCAGTGTGATTACCGTAGATTTTAAAACGTGTTCATTTGATTCAGTACTTTCAAAATATAGAATCACTTTGAATCAGATTTAGACCCGTGCGGGTTCCGGGTGGCAAAAAGGCCCGCAGCAGCGCTAAGCTTGTCGGTAAAAGTCCACTAAAGAGCGTTCAGAAACCTGATATCGCGTCAGGCCGCTTTGCCAAAAAAGCGACTATGATCTGTGCCCCAGGTGGTTGAATGGGTCAGCTCTGAAAACGAATGATGCGGGTTCGTCAGGCTATAATGCGGAAAACCTCACCGAAAACCGTAGTGGTGCACCGTTTTGGGAAAAATGTCACGTTCCTCGCACGTAAAAGAACCCTGCTGCAGGTCTCGGTAAGAAGAGGACCCGTAGGATCCCACGAAGAAGGCAAAATTTCCCGTCCCTACCCATCACTCCGTTTTCAAGTGGCAGTCAAAACTTTCCTACCCGATTGGCCTTGTGTCCCTATTTCCTTCACTTCATCATCATTTCATGTTCATTGTATCACGACTTTCATGTACCTCTCCCGACATAGCCGAAATATTGCTGCTTGGGAGTAAAGTAATAACTTACTAACTAACTAAATGAATCAGATTTATAAAAAGATTGACTGTACACAACAAGGGTGCATTTTAAGATCAGTGGAAGGGGGTATCTCATAGAGAACTTTTCCAAAACTCTACAAAAATAAACTTTTGGAGGGGAACTGTCCAAACTGATACATTGAACAACACCTCTAAACCAGAACCGCTAACGTTTTAAATCTATTCATTGAACACTCAGATTTATCAAGTAAACTTTAAGCAGTAAACGCCATAAAAACTCAGACCATTGTATGACATATATGACTGGAGAAAACGTCAAATTCAACTCCCGAAAAAATGCAAATAAGACACTACAGAACTGGTATAACGTTAACACAAATACACAATGTGTTTTTAGTTTTTGCTTTACCCCAAAGCAGCGCAATTTCGGGTATATCGGGAAGATGAACATGAAAGGGGTGATAGAATGAACATGAAACAACGATGATTAAATCGAGGAAAAGGAGACACAAGGCCAATCGTAGAAGAGAGTCGGGTCTGCCAATTGAAAAGGGAGTGATGGGTAGAAACGGGCTAAGGGGTTCCTACGGGTCCTACTTTTGCCGAGACCTTAACTTGACACTTTTCTCAACACGATTATTTGCAGTCAGTTTTTTTTGGCGTTACATCCGGCACACATGATGACAGGGATGCTCCTTTCAACTACATGGGACATACATCTCAATCGCTCTGTGAGCTAAGCGGCCTGACCCGATGCCAGGTTTCTGAGCGCTGGAATATTTTACTGAATAACGAAAAAATAGATATGAATATAATAATTCACTTTAAACAAAACATTCAATATAATTATATGACCCAATTTGGAAACAATGCAATTTTGTCACAGTAGACAACAGTCTAATCTTAACATTGTCTAATATGTCTACCATTGTCTTTTTTTTATATTTCAAAATCATACACAGATAATTTGTTTAGACTGTCTTCAGTTCCTCAGCAGTAAATATCTCGTGGCCACATACAAACGTGTACAATGATAACACGAATTAGATTTGGGTTTAAGTTGCAATTACAAAATGTATTTTGTATCTCCTCTGTGTTTTTGTAATTGTAGATATTATGTATCTCATCTGTGGTTTACTGTGGATTAACGTACTACAATATACATATGGTAAGGGATAGATGAAGGTTAGATAAAAATGAGATCTAAAAAAGTGTGTAAGATTAAAAAAAGAGATTATTTTATACTTCCACCTGATTAGGAAAAAAGGTATCTTCTAAAAAATAACTTGTATAATGTAATTTGAACCAGGATATACATAGGTAATTTGTAAAAGATATTTTATGTATCAATATATTGTGGATTCATTACAGTTCGTGGGGTACAAAATGTACCAAGTTTTGTTGTTTTCGTGAGTGACCAAAAGCTATGAAAAATAAATTGTAACAATAAAAGGAGTTTTATATTGATTCCCTCTACCAACATTTGCATATCGTGGCTCTTTATAAATAATGTAAATGCAAAAGAATATATAATCTTTAGAAATGAAAAACTGTTTTTTTTTAAGATTCATCGAGAAGCAGTATATAAGTTGATCATTTTGTTAAATCTTTGAATTAAGTTTTTTTTGTGAAATATTGAGTGTTGTCGAGATAGTACGTTCTATTATGTCTCGTTTCTGTTGTTGCCTCAGGTTCTCTCAAATTGAATCAAAGTTCAATTGAATTTATTTGTATTGCGTGTCATTTTGTGCTTTGATTTAGACTATCAATATGGGAAAGTTGATGTGTCTACATCTTGTTTTTAAAGCCCCTGACGAAGGACTTGAAGTCCGAAAATTTGGATATCTTTTATTTATTAATTATTTTTACCTTTAATTGTTTCTTATTTTTTTTCTTATTTGGATTTTACCTTTCAAATGTGGTTTTACCTTCTTAATAAATGTTTTCTTTATCTTTTTACTTGCCACCGTGCAACACCTTATATTATCAATATGGGGAAGGTCGGGCCCAGAAAATGAGTTTTACCCCGCCATATTTCATAAACCTTTCATAAGTCAAGATATCCCAGCTGGCAAAACTGGTTGTTTTTACGTTGGAAAGACGTCTTTTCATGACGTCGGGAAGACGTCTTTTTTATGTTGGATTTGAAAGGTGCGAAGACGTAATTTTTGTGACGTCTTTTCAACGTCCTTTTTGTGACGTCTTTTCAACGTCTTAATCATGTCGTCTTTTCGACGTCTTTTTCATGACATTTTTCCGATGTCTCCTCGCGACGTCTTTTCAAAGTTATTTTGGTCAGAAGTAATGTATTTATTGCATTTGTAACTCTAGAAATTTTGTTCGATATTAAGACAAGAATTATTGTTCCATTTGCATTTACTAAGTTGCATGATCAAGTACAGCCAGTTGCCAAATGTTCTCACTGCTTTTTTATGTTTTTTGTTTGTTTTTTTCTTTTGGTATCTTTTTACATGTTTAACAATCTTGTTAGTATTACATGTTGTAGTAATATATAAGGTGAGACATAAATTTGAATTATCTTATATGAATGCTTGTACAAAGTCAGGATGACCATCAGTTTTCACTCAAACTGTAATTTTAAATAAAGAAGAGATTCATTTTAAATAATACACATTTTATAAACAAAATTAATAACAATTAACACACAAACTAACACACAGGCGTAGTTTTTTTAAAATGCAGTCAGTAGTCAATGAATTCTTCTTTTGTAACACTGGTACACAGACAGTCAAAGTATACAATCAAATGTTCCTATCTCAGTTGGTAATTCACATTCTTTACTGTATTGTTATGTTGTTGCTTTTCCTTCATTTTGGTTCATATAATCTCCATGTTTTATTCTGCAATAGAACAAGAGTTCGATATTGTAAAAAATCTGGCACAACCATAACAATCGACATGAATGATATTGATATACAAAGTTAACAAACTTCTTAGTACATACGTGTCTTTGGAAAAAATAAGTATTTTTAACATATGTACAAATTTGTCATTTATTTTAACAGGTTTATAATTACCATTCGATTGTATTATTGAACATGCAAAATAAATAATCTTTATATGCCCTACCTCATTCAAAATACTTCAAATTCCAATTAACACTGCCTGGATTTTAAGCTGGTGGCGTCCACAATACATTATTAATTAATGTGTATCTGTAAAAAAAACAGTCATCAGACAGTGTGGCTTTTCTTATCTTTACAACATCATAAATAGATGAATCTAATGTGTAATTACACTGCCAAATGAGATAACTGATAAGGATATAGTATTACATGTATTATAAGATTAGACACATGTTTATCTAAATCGGTGTGGTTCTAGCGGATGCATGTGTGTATATAGAATAGAATTGTGTATCTCTATTTTGTCACGGCAAAGAAATAAAATTTAATTGATATTCTGAATCATCTTTGAACAGAAAATTAACCGAATGTTACCGTTTATTTGGTTCAATCTATATCTAATTAGTATCAGAATATGAGAAATTGCCTATGATTTGGGTTTTTTTTTACTTTTGTCTGTTAAATAACCATTTAAATTCTATCAAAACATATTTCCTAATAAAACATTAATAGTTCGCTCATTTATTAGATACGACAAATTAGATGTTTAACTGTAGTTTCTTACCGTAATTTTAAAAGTGTTTATATATCCTGTCAGCATTCAAAATAACCATACTCTCATTTTCAAACTTTGGTATAATTTTGTTGTGCGCATGCGTATCTTTCGAAAAACTTCACGTGTAAAACCGCCAATGTGAAATAATTACGATTGTACTACCACATGTATTTACATGTACATGTAAATCCAAAAAAAAAATAGTGCAAACTATTATTATTGTAAATAAAAGATATTTCAATTGATAATTAGGTTTTAAAAAAGGTATTTATTCACTGGACACTAGAATGGTATCACCCCCCCCCCCCCAAATCCTTCTCCTGTTCCTGCATTTGTGACTAGTGAATTCGTGCTGTAAATAAACGAAAACCTTAAGCTTGATAGTGTCCCCTATAAATTTTGAAAATAATCGATGACTTTTCATTACACTTTTATTGAGACAACATTTAAAAGTGCTTATACTAGTACCAGATATATGTTCGGGTTTTGTCTGAGTCATACGTATGAAAGGACGTCCAAAACGAGAAGTCGAATTTTAGTTACATGAAAAACGTTATATTTATGTTTTCGTCACGACGATACCAGAAAAAGACGTCATAAAACCATCTTTTTACGACGACTTTCTGACGTCCGAAAAAGACGTCTTTTTTATGTCGATATTTGGTTATATGACGTCGCGACCAAATTTCAACATAAAAAAGACGTCAGGGTGACGTCTTTTGCCTGCTGGGATGGGTTTTCGTCATTTTCCTGTTATTTTTTTTTTGTCCCAAAGGGAGTTTTCTTTGACAGTTTAAGGATTGGTTATGAGTTGTGGGCATTATATTTTAGTCTTTGATAAATTGCAAACGGCGAGCGGCGACTACTGGTCACCTTAAAGGCTGGTATTTGTTTTCCATGATGGAAATGTGGATTTTAAATAACCACTGATATATGTATATTACATGTTTACTGCGTACATTTATACCACATCTCATTACCTTTATTTTATAATCGTGCAATCACAGGTTTGGGGAATAATACACGATGCTTCCAGTGTGAGGGTGTTCCGAAGATGGAGGATTGTGCACATACGGTATCCTGTGGAGATCATGAAGTAAGTCCACTACCAGTTCTTTTATCACTAGTCATTTCCGTAAATTTAAAATCAAAGTACTTAAAAAACCTCGTTGTCGGGATAACCTACAATTTTTGAAGGATTGTTTATGTTTAGTATAAAAGTAGAAGTGGATATAAGAAAAGTAACTATATTGCTAAAATATATTGATATCGGAATTGAAATGTGATGAGGCAACACGACCATCAGATAGCTTTATTGGTCATTTACCGAATGCACTATTTCCAAAGGGTTAGATTGACTCAAATCCTCTCATTTTTTTTTTTTTTTTGTACAAGAACCATTGAAAAAAGTTTTTTTAACGTTAACGATCAAAACATTGTACTCCGTCGTTCTAGTTGATGCCATCTTCCCTCTCTTGTTTTACTTTGTATAGGAATGTTACACAAGACGTAGTACGGGAACGATTGGAAATGTACTATACGAATCCGGATGTGTATCTACAGAGGTAGGATAAGAAAACAGGCTTTTTGCAAGAAAGCATTAATTAACAAAGATCTACTAATGTAACGTTTAATAATTTGGAGAGGCAAATGACCAAAAAAATCTACGCAAACAAAATGCACATGAAGATACAGATAACAAAAGACATACAAAATCTAATCAACAGCGCAAACTCGTAACGAGAGAATACTCGGGTGCCTTAGTGGAGTTAGTAGTTCCTGTTGCTACAAAGAGCTATTTTTCTAATACATTTTCAATGATCATACTATGCAACTTACAAAATGTCATCCCGCCCTGAAATAGTATGTTATGAAAAATTCATTTTGTAAATTTGCTACATCAATTAAAAGTAGCTTCCTGCAGGTTTTGTGTTTTTGTTTTGTTTTTTTTTTTTTTTTTTTTTTTGGGGGGGGGGGGGAGCACGGCTCATTACTCTTTCCTTACACGGGACATCAACTTTTCCTAAGAATCAAAATGTGTCATTTTGACTATCCTCGCCAAAGGTATCAAGGGACAGACAGATAATTAAGAGATAAAACACTTTTACACAATCACTGTACTTGTACTTATACATTTTTTGTTGTTGCCGCAACAACGTTATTTGTTTTTTTAACCATAATGTAATGGAAAGTAAGAGTGAAATGTTATCTTTGTGATTAAACCTGGGTCAGATGAACGTTTAATACCCAGCTGGACCTGATAGTCTGGAAATAACCCACTAGGGTAAATTGTAAAGAGTAAATGTAAAATAAACTTTGTATTAATAAACAAATTAATCGCTTACTTCGGTAATTTTACACCGACACATTAACACTTGCGCCTGGTCGTGATCAATTGTATTGTAAATGACATCGATTCCTCTGAACTACACCACTTTGCCAAGCTAATGTCCCGCCATACATGTACTATGTAACATACCCAAGAGAAAACCTACGAGTGGGTATCACTCGGTTAGCAAAAGCTATATTTTAAATATATACTAGTTAGCTGAGTGGTCTAGGGGCCGTACTGCAGGCGGTGTTTCCAAAGATATTCCAGTATGGGATTGACTCCCTCTGAGCGAAAAAAAATACATGTGCAAATTTAAAGCTCTGACATTGATTGGGCGATCTTCATACTTTATCAACCCTGCATCACGTTGTACAGGAAGAAAAAAGTTGCCATGTTATATAGACGTATATATGTACATGTATATGTAATAATCGTTCCGTTTACGTAAAAATGCCAAACTATAACCACCTACAATGGATTTCTTTTAAGGTATGCAAACAGCTCTCAAGTCTAGGAATAGGTAAAAGGTCAATAGACGACGAAGACACAGAATCTAAAAATAGAAAGAGGAGGGAGATCGTCAGTTGTTTTCAATGTTGCCATGGAGAATTATGTAACAAACATCTTTGTACAAAAAATCGTAAGTAATCTAACGCGGTGAACTTATAGAGAGGAGAAATACTTCTTTAGAACAAGTAATTCACTGTTCCTAATAAAAATATATCGAATAACAAAATTAATTAAAAAGTCATTTGTTCAGAGAACAAATGTGAGGTCTTTCCCATGTTTTTGTTAGTTTTATGATAACCGTTACGTTCGGTTAGGCTATTTGAGTCTGTTTTTGACAATAGTATTATATTATTAGTTGCGAAAAATGTTTTAGAGTAAACAGCAGTGAGTTTGAAGTCAGAAAAGATATGGTTGCTAAGGACTTTTATAACGGTTGCTATGGACAGATAGCTACTGCCGGTTAAAAAATCTAAACTCTAAACTCAGAAAGTAGTCTTGGTTAAGAATATATATGTTTGCTTTGGACTTTTCATTAATGTTACCTTGTTGCTAGGGAATGACCTTGACCTATGACCTTTGACCCTGGACTCAAATTGTAGCTCTTTATATACTGATTCAATTAAGTATACATGTTTACTATACTATCTGTTATGGTTTTCAAGTTATTGGCAAAAAACGTGTTTTGCGAAACTTGTTTAGGCCGCCATTTTGAAACCGTTCAACCAAATCATGTACTGTTTGGGTTCAAATTGTAGGTAATTTAATTCTCTTTCAAATGAACCCTATGTTTCATTCATCATCTTTTATCGTTTAAAAGTTATAAACAAAAAATCATTTTAAAAATAAGAATCAAGGGCGATAACTCAAAAACGACAAGTTTAACGCTTTCGCACCTGAAACACTTTTTGTAGATTTGGACATGGCGAACATTTTTTTTATGTATTGTCCACTTCAATTTTGTACGGTTTACATGTTATTTCATAAAAACTGTTTACGGTGTCAGCCATTTTGAAAATGGCTGCCGGTAACCATTCGACTTTGGTCTTAAATTGAAGGACACATAATAACGGTCACAAAAAACCCATATGTTTACTATATTATCTCTGACGGTTTAAAAGTTATAAGCCAAAAACAGATAAACCGAAACACGTTAAGGGCCATAACTCGAAAACGGTTTGTCGTACAGTGTTTGACCCTTTATATCAAATAAAGGTCTTAATGAGAAGAGTATTTTTCCCATTACATGTCTGCTTCAATTTTGTATGGTTTTTAAGCTATACTGCAAACAAGGTGTATCATGACCTCTGACCTTGAGATTTGACCTTTGACCTTGACATTTTTAGATGTAACATATGTCACTCGGGATGATTGGTGAAGGTCCCAAGTCTCTAGGACTAACCGTTTTGAAGAAAAAAAAATTGATGAGTCGTGACCCTTTTCGAGTCAAAAACGCGTAACCAGGAAGATGATCGAAAATTTTTTTTTTGCGACACAAATCATGACCATGAGTCTAGCAACATTTTCCCCACTTCAGATTTTTGATAACGGTTACAGTTTCTGAGTTAATCTGCAAACAAGGTTTTTGGGTTCCGGGCAGATAACTCCGTTACTAAAAATAGATCGGTTTCGCAGGGTTACTCAAGTCATGCCCTCATAGTGTCGGTTAATGGTATGAAGTTTCGTAATGTTACGTTAAGTATTTCTTTCTTTTTTTTTTGGCGGAAAAAAAAAATAATAATCATGAAAAGAAAAAGAAATTTGAATAAAAAAGTCATTTGTTCAGAGAACAAATGTGAGGTCTTTCCCATGTTTTTGTTAGTTTTATGATAACGGTTATGTTTGGTTAGGCTATTTGAGTCTGTTTTTGACAATAGTATTTAACTATTAGTTGCGAAAAATGTTCCAGACTAAAGAGCAGTGAGCCTGAAGTCAGAAAAGGTATAGTTGCTAAGGACTTTTATGACGGTTGCTATGGACTAAGGGTTACTTCCGGTTGAAAAATTTTAACTCTAAACTCAGAAAGTAGTCTTGGTTAAGAATATATATGGTTGCTATGGACTTTTCATAAATGTTACCTTGTTGCTAGGGAATGACCTTGACCCATGACCTTTGACCTTGGACTCAAATTGTAGGTCTTGGCATTCTGATTCATTTAAGTATACATGTTTACTATACTATCTGTTATGGTTTTCAAGTTATGGGCAAAAAACATGTTTCGCGAAACTTGTTTTGGCCGCCATTTTGGAACCAGTCAACCGAATCATACACTGTTTGGACTCATATTGTAGGTCTTTTAATTCTCTATCAAATGATCCTACATTTCATTCACCATCTGTAACCGTTTAAAAGTTATAATTGAAAAACTATTTTCAAATTACGAATCAAGGGCCGTAACTCAAAAACGACAAGTTTTACGCTTTCGCACCTGAAACATATTTTGTAGCTTTCGATGTGGCGAACATTTTTTCCATGTATTGTCCGCTTAAATTTTTTGCAGTTTTTGTGTTACACTCAAAAAACAATTTCTGATGGCGGCCATTTTGAAAATGGCTGTCCGTAGCCATGCGACTTTGGTTTTATATTGGAGGGCATAAGTTTACGGTCTCAAATAACCCATATGTTAACTATGTTATCTCAAACCGTTATAAGCCAAAAACGGTTTAGCCAAAACGCATCAAGGGCCATAACTTGAAAACGGTTTGTCGCACAGTGTTCGACCCTTTATATCAAATAGAGGTCTAAATGAGATGAGTATTTTTCCCATTACATGTCTGCTTCAATTTTGTATGGTTTATCAGCTATACTGCAAACAAGGTGTGCCATGACCTCTGACCTTGAGATTTGACCTTTGACCTTGACATTTTTAGATGTAACATATGTCACCTAGGATGATTGGTGAAGTTCCCAAGTCTCTAGGACTAACCGTTTTGAAGAAAAAAAATTTGACGAGTCGCGACACTTTTCGAGTCAAAAACGCGTAACCAGGAAGATGATCGAAAATTTTTTTTTTGCGTGACGAATCATGACCATGAGTCTGGCAACATTTTCCCTGCTTCAGATTTTTGATAACGGTTACGGTTTTTGAGTTAATCTGCAAACAAGGTTTTTGGGTTACGGGCAGACAACTCCGTTACTAAAAATAGATCGGTTTCGCAGGGTTACTCAAGTCATGCCCTTATAGTGACGGTTAATGGTATGAAGTTTCGTAATGTTACGTTAAGTATTTCTTCTCTTTTTTTTGTGGCGGAAAAAAAAAATAATAATAATAATCATAAGAAATACAGTAAGGTCTTTCCTTCTGTGGAAGGGAAAGACCTTAATAAGAAATACAGTAAGGTCTTTCCTTCTGTGGAAGGGAAAGACCTTAATTAACTACACATCATTTATAGCTATGAAAATGTATTTTTCATTGGAAAAGAATTAAATATAATCAGGTTTTGAAGTAGTGAGGCATGCTACATTTGATCGGATGACGATGTCTAGTAAACTTTGTAGTTTTATTCCAATATAGAAAAGATCATTACAGGCACATAATATCAAGAAATGTTGTTTATGTTTATACATGTATTACTTAATTATAAGGTCAAGCATTTATTAAGCAGTACTGCTTTAGACATGTTAACATGGTATACCAATTTAACGTTATCAGTAAAATGATCGCGAGAATCTTCGGGAACTTTGTAAAAAAAAAATAAACAGAAGATTTTTTAAAAATGTTTCCAAAATATTGATTTTATCAATTAACAAGAGGCTCCCAGGAGCCTGAATCGCTCACCTGAACTACACAGATACATATATATTGTAGATATTAATGTGCTTAACCATATGTGATTTAAATTTCTGAAATATCTTGGTTAGTTTTCAAGATATTGGGCTTAATAAGTGCAAAATTGGGCAAAAAGTACGAAAAAGGGCAATAACTCCAACAACAGCAGTCAGATCTTTTCCAAAATTTCAGGACAGGTAGATCTTAATATGCTGATTACTTTTGATTCTTGCACAATTTTGATATCTGAAACCAGTTTTGAGATATTAGCAAAAAAATGAAATTTACCCCTATGTTCTATTTTTAGCCATGGCCGCCATGAGTTTTGACGAATCATAAATCTGAACGATAGAGTTGTAGCATATAAGCTATTAAACAAGTGTGCCAAGTTAAGATGCAGTTGATATTAGGGTGTCAGACAAGTGAATATTGAAATTCAGGGGAAAAGTAATGAAAAAATGTCAAGTTTTGTTGTTTTAGGACAATAACTCCTAAAAGAAATGGTCCTACAGCTTTGACCTTAATACATTTAATGTAGATCTTGAAGCGCTTAATCATATGCAATTTATTTTTTTTAAATATCTTGTATAGTTTTCAAGATATATGGCTAAATAAGTGAAAAATTTTGAAAAAATCCAGAAAAAGGGCAATAACTCCTACATCAATTGTTGGATCTTCTTGAAACTTTCAGAGCAGGTAGATCTTGAGATGCTGATCACTTTTGTTACCCATCAGAATTTTGATATCTGTAACCATTTTTGAGATATTAGCAAAAAAATGAAATTTACCCCTATGTTCTATTTTTAGCCATGGCGGCCATATCTTTTGACGAATCAAAAATCTGAACGATAGAATTGTAGCATGTATGCTATTAAACAACTGTGCCAAGTTTGGTTGAAGTTGGATGTATGGTGTAAGACAAGTTAATCTTTGAAATTCAGGGAAAAAGTAATGAAAAATGGTAAATTTTGACACTTTAAGGGCCATAACTCCTAAAAGAAATGGTTCTACAGCTTTGACCTAATTACATGAAATGTAGATCTTGATGTGCTTAATCATATGCAATTTGAATTTTTAAAATATCATGTATAGTTTTTAAGGTATAGGGCAAAATAAGTGCAAAATTTTGAAAAAATCCAGACAAAGGGCAATAACTCCTACATCGGTTGTTGGATCTTCTTAAAAATTTCAGGGCATGTAGATCTTGAGGTGCTGATCACTTTTACCCATGCCAGAATTTTGATATCTGTGACCGTTTTTGAGTTATTTGCAAAAAACTGTATTTGACCCCCCTGTTCTATTTTTAGTAACAGCGGCCATGTTTTTTGACGTATCAAAAATCCGAACGCAAACTTTTTGCACAATACCCTAAGGAACAACCATATTAAGTTTGGCTGCATTTGGCCGAGCAGTTTTAGAGAAGAAGATGTTTGAAAAAAGCTAACGGACGACGGACGACGGACGCAAAGTGATGGCAATAGCTCACATGACCCTTCGGGTCAGGTGAGCTAAAAACGGATGTTGATCCAATTTTTCCATGAGATTTATCGTTCCCCTCCATTTGGATATCCTTTCCGCCGTTTATCAGGAATAATCAACAATTTACTTGTTATAAAAAATGATGTTCTTGTATATCATGTATATATTGAGCTCTGATATTTTTTATTTTATCGCTTTAGCTATTGCAATAGACCGAACAGAGTGTTTTCAATGTGATGATGTTCTTAAGCCTGAAGAATGTTCTCACACACAACTGTGTGGCTTAGATTATGTAAGTTTAAACGTTAGGTGATGTGGCTGATATTTTCAATGTTTGATTTTTTACTCGGTCAAAACACATTCAATTTTTATATCAATAAAACAGCCAATCTCTGTAGATATTTTGTTAATATTAATCTAAAGACCCATTGTTGTGACCTTGTTTTTTTTGGTTTCTTTCTCCGACAATAGAGTAGGCTGGCTCATACAATCATCATTGATAGGTATTTTTCTTACAGAAATGCGCCGCCATAAGATACCAGAACCAAGTTAATCTAGAGTTTCGCTATAGAATGAATTGTGTCAGAAAAGAGGTAAGTCCAATAGGTTTGCAAGATCGGTTCTGGCTACACGCATTGCATGCATTTCTTATAAATGCCGTCCGTCCGTTCCAGCTATCACAATTGATTCGATTACATCGATTTCCTTGGCAAAGCGTCACGTTTGACCCCAAAATTGTTGTCAAAAGGTGATGTTGCTCTTTTGTTGCTCTCGTCACTCAGGAAATTTAACGGTAGATATCATACGCTCATAGACAATAAGCAAAGAGGCACCAATTGGGCATTCAAGTGTCAAAAGTCCGAAAAGGCATCGACGAAACCGGTAAACACTAACAAAAACAACACGAAGTAACACAAATTTGGGAATTCCCTCTCTCAGATGGGTGAAGATTTTGATTTGTCTTCATTAACCGGATTTGTCACACTAACAGCGCGACGGGTTTGTATAGCAAGCAGAAACCGCTTTCTATTCCGGATCACCTGAGTTCACTCACATTACGACTAGAGATCGCGATGTGAATAAATATTCGGTGGTTTTTTTTTGTGATATATATATGTTGTCTGTTTTTTTTTGTCCTGTCCTTGTTTGTGTTTACTGGTTTTGTCTCTGCATTTCGGAATTTGATATTCGGATGACCTAAAGGTACCTCTGGTAATGTTCTATTATGATTTGTCTGGTATGACTTTAATATAATAAGGGCAAGGGTAGTTTTAAAATAATAAAAACATGTGCTAGTCTATGGGGGACATTAAATACATTTGTTATTTTGCATGCATTCTGTTTGTAAATAAATGTCCGACTAAACTAAATTTATCTACATACCCTTTTAATTCAATATTTTGTATCAATTCCTATGTTTTATCTATATTGATCAAATCAAGTCATTATATCGTAATCAATTTATCCAAGTCACGTGATGACCTTGATAGTTAGAATTGTATTATTTCTATAAAACGAAATTGCTTTTTTTTTCAATATCTCGAATAATTAAATGGTTACGTCAATAAAACGAAATTGTTTTATATATGAAAACTATAATTTCGTTTTTAAAAGAGATAACCATTAAATTTTTTCGAAGTATCGGAATAAAAATTTCAACGATAAAATGATATATTTTCAACCGAGATCGCGAATGGGATTTATTATACATTTTTATCGAGATCATGATAAAACATTCCTGACCGAAGGTCCATGTGAGCTTAAACCATCACTTGGCGTCCGTCGTCGTCGTCGTCTGTTAACAATTTTTGAAACGTTAACTTGTCTTACACCATAAGTCCAATATTGCAACCAAACTTGGTACAGTGGTTTAGTAGCACTATGTGTACAAGACGGATCAGCACGTCAAGATCTAACAGCCCTGAAATTTGCAAGAAAATCCAATATCCCATGTAAGAGTTCTAGCCCCTTTGGTAGTACTCCACAATTAATTTATTTTGCTCATTTTTGCATGTGCTCGACGTTGACTTTTTTGTCCCGGGTTCTTGTAATCGCTTAAACTGCTATTTGCACTTTAAACTATGTGGTGTTCCAAACTCCGGGCATGTTTAGTCGTGTTTTGTGCGGTATTTGGTTTCTTTGCTGTACTCGTTGCCCCTAGCAACTCTTTACATTTGTCAAAAATTTGGGGACAAAAATAGGCAAAAATCAGGGTTTTGTCCTTTTTAGCTCACATGACCCGAAGGGTCATGTGAGCTATTGTCATCACTTGGCGTCCGTCGTCCGTCCGTCGTCCGTCGTCCGTCGTCTGTCGTCCGTCGTCCGTCGTCCGTAAACTTTTTAAAACGTTAACTCCTCTTACACCATAAGTCCAATTGCAACCAAACTTGGTATGGTTGTTCATTAGCATTCGGTGCTTAGAACTGATGTGGGGATTTTTGATTCAACGTAATACATGGCCGCCATGGCTAAAAATAGAACATAGGGGTAAAATGCAGTTTTTTGCAAATAACTCAAAAACGGCTACAGATATCAAAATTCTGGCAGGCTAAAAGTGATCAGCACATCAAGATCTACCCACCCTGAAATTTTGAACAACAACCCATGTCGGAGTTATTGCCCTTTTTGTGGATTTTTTGCAAATTTTGCACCTGTTTAGCTCAATATCTTGAAAACTATACTAGATATTTGAGAAATTCAAATTGCATATTGTTAAGCACATCAAGATCTACAAAACATATAATAGGGTCAACGTTGTAAGACCTTTCCTTTTAGGAGTTATTGCCCTTAGAACGTCAAAATTGAGCATTTTAAAAGCATTTCCTCATTACATTGAAAACGTTAACTCCTCTGACACTTTAAGTCAAATGGAACCAAACTTGGTATAGTTGTTTATTAGCATTAGGTGTATAGAACTGATGTGGGGATTTTTGATTGGTCGTACAACATGGCCGCTGTGGTTAGAAATAGAACATGAGGTAAATGGCAGTTTTTTTGCAAATAACTCTAAAACAGTGACAGATTTCAAAATTTTGATTGGGAATAAAAGTGATCAGCACCTCAAGATCTACCAGCTCTGTAATTTTGAAGAAAATCCAACTACCTATGTAGGAGTTATTGCCCTTTTTGTGGATTTTTTGCAAATTTTGCACCTGTTTAGCTCAATATCTTGAAAACTATACAAGATATTTGAGAAATTAAAATTGCATAATGTTCAGCACATCAAGATCTACAAAACATGTAATTTGGTCAACGTTGTAGGACCTTTTCTTTTAGGAGTTATTGCCCTTAGATTGTCAAAATTGAGCATTTTAACAGCATTTCATCATTACATTGAAAACGTTAACTACTCTGACCATTAAAGTCCAATTGGAACCAAACTTGGTATTATTGTTTATTAGCATTAAATGTATAGAACTGATGTGGGGATTTTTGATTGGTTGTATAACATTGCCGCTGTGGCTAAAAATAGAACATTAGTTTAAACTGCATTTTTTTGCAAATAACTCAAAAAGGGTGACAGGTTTTTAGATTTTGATTGAGAACAAAAGTGATCAGCACCTTAAGATCCACCATATTGTAAGATGACCCCCTTATTAATCTTTTGACCCTTTCAACGTCCAATAGATTTTGCCTAATAACCTTTACTTCAGGCACATATGTCAGGTGAGCGATTCAGGCTCCTGGGAGCCTCTTGTTTTGAACGTTGCCAGTGGTCGAGCTTTCGGTTCAGGTGAAACGTAACATGTATGAAATGAAAGCCCGAAAACAGTCCTTTCTTTCAAGACCAAATAAACCTATCCGACTTCGGCTCTTTTTCCGCTAAAATTGTTCAAACTTAAAAATCTAAAAATAGTACATTTAAATGTAAGCCCATCCGCTGGTCACCATGCACAACCGGAAGCGACGCTTTATGATCATTGGTATTGATTTTTACGACATTATTCTTTAAGACAATAACCGTGGATCGTAATTCACAGGGGTCACATACGAAAACAATACTGTGAAAAAAATCATAATTGTGGAGTACTACCTTTTCCGAACTTTGCACATGTTAAGTTCAATATCTTGAAAACTATTAAAGTCATTGAAGAAATTTAAATTGTATATTGTTATTAAGCACATCAAGATTTATAAAAAAAAATGTTTAGGGTCAATGCTGTCGGACCGTTCCTTTTAGGAGTTATTTCCCTTAGAACGTCAAAATTGATCATTTTTACAGCATTTCATCATTACAATAAAATCGTTAACTTGTCTAACACCATGCAACCAATTACATTCGAACTTGGTACAGTTGTTTATTAAAATGAGTGTTACAAAACTATCGTTTGGATTTCTGATTCTTAAAAAAACACGGCTGCCATGGCTGAAAGTAGAACATAGGGGTAAACTCTAGTTTTTGCAAATAACTCAAAAACGGTCACAGATATCAAAATTGTGATGGAAGCACATCAAGATCTACCAGCCCTGCAATTCTCAAGAAAATCCAATTACCTATGTAGGAGTAATTGCCCTTTTTCCGATTTTTTTTTCAAACTTTGCCTTTTTTAGCTCACCTTGCCGAAGGCAATGTGAGCTTTTGCCATAACTTGGCGTCCGTCGTCTGTCGTCTGTCGTCCATCGTTCAACTTTTCAAAAATCGTCTTCTCCGAAACCGCTTGGCCAAATGTAATGAAACTTAGTAGGGTTGTTCTGTAGTATGTCCTCTACAAAAATATCGTTCGAAATTTTGATTCTGCAAATTACTCAAAAATCGTAACGGATATCAAAATTCTGACATAGGGTAAAAGTGATCAGCACCTCAAGATCTACCTGCCCAGAAATTTTCAGGAAGATCCAACAACCGATGTAGGAGTTATTGTCCTTTTTCTGGTTTTTTTTTTTTTTTAAATACTTATTTAGCCCTAAATCTTGAAAACTATACAAGATATTTCAAAAATTTAAATTGCATATGACTAAGCACATCAAGATCTACAAAAGTCGTAACAGAGTCAAAGTTGTAGGATCGTTCCTTTAGGAGTTATACCCCTTGGATTGTAAAAATTGACCATTTTCACAGTTTTTTGTTCAACTTTTCAAAAATCTTCTTCTCTGAAACTGCTAAGTCAAATGAAATGAAACTTGGTAGGTTTGTTAAGTAGTATGTGGTCTACAAAATTATTTTATAAATTAGATTTGACAAAAAACATGGCCGCCATGGCTAAAAATAGAACATAAGGGTAAGTTGCAGTTTTTTTGCAAATTACTCAAAAATGGTAACAGATATTAAAATTCTATTTAGATAATAATGATCAGCACATAAAGATCTACCTGCCCTAAAGTTTTGAAGAAGATCTTACAATGGTTGTAGGAGTTATTGCCCTTTTTATTTTTTTTTTTTCAAATTTTGCTCTTTTAAGACTTATATCTTGAAAACAATACAAGATATTTGAAAAATTTAAACTGCATATGGTTAAGCACATAAAGATCTAAAAATTATGTAATGGGGTCAAAGTTGTAAGACCTTTCTTGATAGGAGTTGTTTCTCTTAGAACATTAAAATTGATAATTCCACAGAATAGCAGTCCTTTGTTAAAATATCCAGCATATAAGTATCATCGAATACAAGGTGAGCGATTCAGGCTCCTGGGAGCCTCTAGTAAAGCTCAATATCTTGAAAGTATTAAAGTTATTGAAGAAATTTAAATTGTATATTGTTTAGCACATCAAGATCTACAAAATAATATGTAATAGGATCAATGCTGTCGGACCGTTTTAGGAGTTTTTTCCTTAGAACGTCAAAATTGACCATTTCCATATATGTTCAATTGAAAGTTAACACAATATATTCTTTCAAATTGGCAGTGTTGCAAAACATCTATAGTATATATTATGCAGTATTCGGTTAAACCTTTTACTTTATGACTCTTTCAATATCAATAGGCTTATAATTTAGGCATTTAAGTCAGTTGAGCGATTCAGGCTTCTGGGAGCTTCTTGTTACCGAGATCATGGTACAACAGCACTGTTTAATGGGAATAATGATACATTTTTATCGAGATCATGATAAAACAGTACTGTTTAATGGGAAAAGTGATATTGGTTATCGAGAGCATGGTTAATTTAAAGTAATTCTTACATTTCTTTTGTGGTCTCGGATTAAAAAGTATTTCTTAATATATTTTGTGACGTCCTTTAACGGCTTCAGTTTTTATTTGCAAAAGATTTTCCGATTGACCATGCAATGATTTATTAAGATATTTGTTTGTACAAGTTATTTTTACCTGTGTCGCCGAAGGCGAAAGCAGGTCTGGTAGTCGGGTCATTCCGTCGGTCTTACGCGCTATGGGGTGCTTGTCTTGTGTTATCTAAACCTCACACACCCAACACTAGATCTTTCTGAAATTTTACACAGTGAATACAAATATATTGAAGATATGCACCTCCCCTTTTGAGGTCATTTTATTATTTCGTTTGGAAATTAGGGGCCCAAAAAGGGACCCAAAATGCGACTTTTTTATTTGTTTCATAATAACATTTGTTTTGGTTTATCAAATGCTATGAAACTTTACAGTAATATTACTTACCATGACAGGAAGGGTGGGGCTGATTTTGGGTGCCCCTTTTTCCGTTTAGAAATACGGGGCCCAAAAAGCGTAAAAAATAATGATAAAAAAAAGATGACAAAAACTTTATTTGTTTTCCACCATAACTTATGCTCTGGTTGATTGATTGCTATAAAAATTTTCCAAAAATGTTCCTTGCCATTAAATGACTGATTGGAGTGATGTTCAGGCCTCTCGATTTTTCATTGAGAAATGAGGTGCCCAAAAGGGGCAAAAATGCTACTATTTTATTTATGGCCCGATTTAGAAAAAAAAATTGCGAGTTACTTTTTGTCATATATTGGATACAAAAAGTAGGATAATTTAAGAAAAAGGGGGAATAGAAACTTTAATTTGTTTGTCTTTCTATGATTTTTTAGGCAGAGCCTTATAGCGTCATAAAGCTATCTGATTTTCGCGTTTTTTTCCGTTTAGACAGCGTAAATCGGTCAGTCAATATTGCTACCAGAGGATCTATTACAGAACATTATTCGTGTATTGTATTTTAAATGTTATACGTATTGTCTAAAATAGGAGGTACATATTTATACCCTCAACATAAATGCGATATAAATGTGCACTACATATCGTGTATCAATACTCGTTGACGTTTACTTAAGCATTTTTGACCTTTGATCTTTGATCAAGTGGGCGGAGCTTAATTACAGATTTCTTAACAAATATGTGAGTGTGTGGAGGAAACAAGCAAAACTGATGTGCTATGTTTCAAGTTTATGAAACACAGATCGTTCTTTATTTTTAGTGCTTAGATTTAGCTCTGCCTTTAAACGCTTTAGCGCTTTGATTTAAAATTCCTGTTCGATATGAGAATCTGAAATATTTTTAATTTCTAAATATGATTTGTCAGTCTATAATGGGTTGCATGACCAGACATCGATTGGTCTTGCTATATTGATATTTGTAACATTTTAGGTATGTGCAGCATTTGAGACGGGAGCTTTTGTCAAAACGTATTGTTCATCTTGTTGTAATGGAAGTTATTGTAACTCTAAACTCTGTGGATTTATAGATAGAGGTAAGCTATTAAGTCACATTATATCTAAATCACAGTTACAATTTCTAATATCCAGATAGCAACGTCGCGCTAAAAAAATGAAACACGAGAATAATATGCCACACAAGATGTTAAACGTCGTCCTGCCATCGTTCATCACGATAATTTATATTTTTTTTTATAAATGTTTGACCCGGCCAAAAAATCAGTAGTTCGTATGTTATTATACAGTACAAAGTTGACAATCATCAACATTAAAATGGCCTTTAGCATGATTTTCAAGACGCTACAGTTATCATTTTTAAAGCTGAGCAAATCTAAAATAATCCCGAAGGAGGTACATGCCATGCCACATGCACCAATTTTTTCCTGTCAATGAATTTTCTTTTAAAATTTGTCAATGGATGCATTATTACATTCTCTTTGAAAAGGACATGCTTCCGACTTACGGACTGACCATTTGATTTTTATTGGGGGGGGGGGGGGGGGGCTATGATGAAATTTGAAATGAAAAAGGCAGGGTGGCAAAAATCCAAAAATAAAAAGACAGGACAGTGCTTTGAATTAAAAAAAAGCAGAATGGTAGTTTTGGCTGAAAATTTTATAAAAGCTTTAAAAAAAAAATAAGGCAGAACGAAGAAAATATCCATAGCCCCGCCCCCCATAAAAATCAAATGGTTGCTCCCTAAGAGAAATGAAAAGAAAAAAAGGTGTTTTCCATTTCGTTTTCTGATATTGTATACCAAAGAATGGCCCAAAATTGCATAATTTGACTCAAATCATACCCCTTTGCAAAAATGCAGTTAATACAATTATACTTGGTTTTATAATATGGTCATTAAGATAAAACAAACATTTACTAAATCAACCTTTACAAATAATTTCTAAATCAAACTCCAAGTCTAAAGCATGTTATAAAAAAAATTTAAGCAACATAAATTAAATTTAAGAAACCTTGCAAAACAAAGTAATACGGAAGTTTGAAGTTTAATTTTGGCTGGTCATGTGATCACTGTTTTGCTCCTCCTTAAATCTGAATGTTATTGCGTCAACGTTCATGCATTAAATTTATTGAAATTTAGCAATTATAAAATGCTTTGATAAAAGAAGAAATCAAAAGACTAATTTAACAATAATCTTTTGACCATTTATTTGAGCTATTAAAACAGAAGTAGCTTGGAGAATTTTGTTTCCAATATTGTGGTTGTCTGACAGACAAATTGCTTACTCAGGGGTTATTTTGCTCCCTGTTTGTTGTCGTAACTCAAGAAATTTAGTATGTTGTGCTCATAGACAAACACAGGATTTCTATTTCTCGGGCAAACATATCATAGCTTGAAAAAATTCTGTAGATGTTTAGCATTGTCGTCTCTAATCGGATTGTATTCATGCTAAAGCAATCTTTTGTAACGCCAAGTATGGGCTATAGCAAGAAGAAACTGCTAACACTTTCGGAGTTTGGGTTGTTGATTTCGGTACGTTTGTTAAATATATTGTTTGTAGGCTGTAAAATTGCTTTTGTTATATATACTTTGTGTCTACAAATGTCGTCTTTGTCATTTCGGGTGTATTGCATTAGATTGTACCATTGGTGCATCTCTGTTTCTTCCACACATAAACATATATGGTTTATAACTTCGTTGTTGTTGTTGTTGTTGTTGTTGTGTTACTCTATTTCATTTACTTGGTTGGTAACGGGTAAATTATTGCGAGGTTTTCATTTAAATTTTACCTAAAAGACTGCGAGATTTAAGTTCCGCCCAACCTTGTGAATATTACAGAGTAATAGCTAGATCAAATTTTAATTACTTCAATATGACCAATTTCTTGTCATAATGTATCAACATTTTTTCGTATTTTATTGTTATTTTTGGCAGCTAAACCAATACTCACTGCTTACCCACAGGACAAAGTTGCTAGATTAGGTGAAACTGTTACGCTACAGTGCTTAGTGGTCCACATCGACAGTGTTCCGTTCAAAATCCAGTGGACACACATGCTGGTATGTATACATATAGATTTGCTTAGCATTATGGTCGTGCTAAGAGCAATTTAGGTCATTTTCATCGTTTTTTTTAAAATCATCAGAACAACAATGATAAATAAAACGAGTATGAAAATGAAAATAAAGGAGCAACCCTTTGATTCTTATGGATGGCTATGGATATATTCGTCATTCTGCCTTTTCATTATCGGGAGAAAATATTGCCTTGATTTTTAGAGGGAGCTTGCGCACACTATTTTTATTGTTAAAAAGCTTCTAAAATTTTTGAGTCAAAAGGACCTTTGTACCCTTTTTAGTTCGAAACACCTTCTGATTTTTTTATTTCTGAAATTTTGGCATCCTGCCTTTAAATTTTATATTTTCCCATAGCCTTTCCCTCAATTAAATAAATTGGTTGCTTCCTTAAAAAAAACAGAAATAACAATCTAATTGTGTTTAACCTTATGCCAAATTTTCAAATGCATATTCTGCATGTATATTATGTAAATGAAGTGGAAATATTCATAACAATAGAGGGCAGGTCTGATGTGTCAAAGGTGGTGCAAGAAGGTGATCACATGACGATGATGAATGTTTTTAAGTCGACCTCCTGACTATAATGGAATGCTCTAGATAATCCTTTGTTATCTCTGGAGCAGGGCCTGCCTTCCACCTTGAGAAGGTACTGGTAGGAAGACAACCCAAAATCAAAATCCAAAATTCTCGAAGTACTTTATTTCTAAGGTTCTGACATTAAAAATATTTTCTAAAATTTTCTTTATAACATGCTTCAGGCTTTGAATTTGAGTTAAAAATATATTGACCAATTTGTTTTAATTGATAAATTTCTGTTTGTCTTAAAAATATCATAAAACCAAGTAGAATGGTGTGTATATAATATAAAAAGATTACAAAAAATCATTGAAAAATCTTTAAACAGACATGATATTACTTCGAAATTGGTAACTCTCTTTAACAGTTGAATTAAAATCAATCCGACTTAGGAGTTTTGATATCAAAAACCAAGTGGGAAGCATGCCCTTTTTAAGATGAAGTTTCAAAAAACAGGACAAACCGCATCCATTTACAGATTATAAAGAAATTCCTACTTCCTATATAATCAATGGTATAAGTGTACCGCAATATAGGGTCTACTTTTTCAGGCATCGAGGTGTAGAACATGGTTGCAAATTCAGACCATTTGTTATCAACAGGTTTACAAATACGTGCAAGTCAATAAATTTCATCAGTTTAATAAAATGGAAATGCTTCTAAAATTGAAAGTTCCGGATCTATTTCACCTCAAAAAGTTATCCCCATTGTGAATTTCCCCTGAACGGCTATATATATGGTAAAATATATACACAAAGGCAATATGATATTGTCATATTAATATGTAACAGGGTATGATATAAAATGTCGGTAGGCATAACAGGGTATGTCTTTCGCAAATTTCTTAATACTAACAGGGTCCAGTTCAGAACAGACCAACGGTATACCATAAATCATAGGCAGTAGCCCCCCCCCCCTGGGAGCATGTTCCGTCATGGTTGATATCTTTGGTGCTTGATTTGGCCTTCCTATTCGATTTATTTTTTGGGGGAGGGGTAAGTTCTTTTTGTCCAATACTTTTGGTTTTAGACCTTCCAATATTTTGATTTTTATTTAAATTTTGATTTTGGTTACTCCTTGAAATATGCATATACAGTATAATGAAATTACCAATTTAATACCCATTTTTTACGTTTGTATTCTGAGCCACTTTTCAACAAGGAATGCTGCCAAAGAATTTCTCATAAATCATAAAAAAATATCCCCCTTTCATTACTATAGTTATAAATTTCGTACATCTAGAATTGACAAAATTATTAATTCCTAACTTTTAAAGACATAAGTTAATCTGACCCTTACACAAGCAATAAGTGATACTTACTACTTAAATCTTCCTACAATTTACCTGAGAACTAATTACTAAAGATTAAAGAAAGGTGATACTTTCTAATAAGCTTTGATCTGACAGCTCCCAACAAGCCAATTAACAGTCATTTGCGCTGACTTAAGGTCCTTACATACAGGTTTTGGCACTTCAGGGGACAGTTTCTGATGGTCACTAGTCACGTTGGACAGGTGGTCACTATATAGAGGTCAAATATGTAGGAAAAATTGTTGGTGGGGGTCTCAAAATAGTCTTTATGGATGGGAAGTCTTAATATGGAGGTGGTAACTAGTACATGTTTTACTGTATATGAAGCAGATAATAAACTGGATCTCTTTTTTAACCTAGTTTTATGTTATACTGATGATGTCATTTCACTGACCAATTCTCGATTTGGTGACTTTCTACATTACATATATCCCCAGGAACTTGAGATAAAAGACACAACTTATTCAAGGAAGTCTGCTTCATATTTTGATCTTTATCTCGAAATACACTTTCAATGAAAAACTTTCGACACAACTCTATGACAAACGTGATGACTTCAACTTTTCAATTGTCAATTTTCCCTTCTTGTGTAGCATCATTCCGTCCAGCTTATGAAGTTTTCGTATCAAAATATCACAATGGGTTTGTTACTCCAGAGCTTGGGGTAATTACATCGATTTATTCGACAGAGCGTCATGTTTGACACAAAATCGTTATCCCAAGGTTATGTTGATCCTCGGTTACTGTTGTTACTCAAGAAATTTTACAGTAGACATCATGTGCTTATAGACAGATATGGAATTTCAATGTCTCAGATGAGTGCAGATGTTGTTTTTTTTTCATAGGGTTTTGTTGTGTCTTACTTAACCAGATTTCACACTTTGAATTGGAAATTGGCATTGTGATGGGTGTGCTAAAACAAGCAGGAACCGCTTACTCTTTTTGAACACCTGAGTTCACTCTCATTACGACTAAAGTTTGCAATTTTAACTGATATTCAGTGGTTTTTGTGTATTCGTGTTTAATGTGTTGTCTGTTCTTTTTCATCCTCTCCTTGTTTGTGTTAACTGTTCGTCTTTGCCTTTCGGACTTTGACACTCGGATGCCCAATCGGTACTTCTGCTACTTTTGTCAATTGCTAAGTAGTGTTAAGAGTACTAGTTCAAATTCAGTCTTTAAGGTCAATCCAGTAGTTTCAAGTGCATGGACTCTTATTGAACTCCATCTTGATATTACTTAGTTAACTGCAAGAAAAATACTTTGGTTTCATTATTATGCATGGGGTAATAATTTTTTTCGGTTTTCGTGGGTGGCTCTAACCCACGAAATCTGATACCCCACGTAAGGAAAATTTATCATTGATTGAAATGCTGAAGACTTCAAAACCACGAATTCAATAATTTATGATCTGATCTTTCTTACCAAATCGCAAAAACTGGTACCAACGAAAATAAATGATTCCACAGTATACAGAATTTATACTTAATTTCTTAAAATACTGGAAACTTTGAGAGACCAGTAAATCTAGTAGTTGTCAAGAAGATAGACTCCCTTCTTAAAAGGAGACAACAAACATCAAAAAGACAAGTACAAACGAAAGTTGACATTAAAGTAACTGAATTGACGATACAGTATCCAGTGTCAAGGGACGATATTCTGGATCATACAGCAGCGACCTAAAGAATGAATTCTCATCAATTCATATCTGAAATGTAAACAGAATATCAGATCAAAATGCTTTTATTGTACGATTGTTGAAAAGGTCATAGAGTTCTATTTTACAGTACACTTAATTTATTTTTATTTTAGGCAGATAAAACACCAGCATCTCCTCCTGTTACCTACACCTCAGAAAATCAAGTTTTGACTATGACAGTGGAAAAAGAGCATTATGGGTATTGGAACTGTACTGTAACTAATATAAACGGATCGGTATCAAAGCAAGCCGTGGTGACACCCCCAGTGCCAAGTAAGTACTAATAGTTTTTGCATTCTAGACAACAGAAGACACGCACCGCGCAGTTTAATAGCAGATACTTCTTAAAGTAGTTGTCCGAATGATCTGACATTTCGGTACAGCATTTGCGGGAACAAAACATCAATTGCTGTACATTTTAAAAAAAAAATCTGATTTTTCGTTTTTAGCTCAACTGATCCGAAGGTTCATGTTAGCTATTGTCATCATTTTGCGTCCGTCGTCCGTCCGTAAACTTTTTAAAACGTTAACTCCTCTGACACCATAATGCCAATTGCCAGCAAACTTGGTTTGGTTGTTCATTAGCATTCGATGTTTTGAACTGATGTGGGGATTTTTGATTCGTCGTAAAACATGGCCGCCATGGTTAAAATAGAACATAGGGGTAAAATGCAGTTTTTTTTGCGAATAACTCAAAAACGGCTACAGATATCGAAATTCTGGCAGAATAAAAGTGATCAGCACTTCAGGATCTACCCACCCTGAAATTTTGAAGAAATTCCTACCACCCATGCAGGAGTTATTGCCCTTTTTGTTGATTGTTTTGCAAATTTTGCACCTGTTTAGCTCAATATCTTAAACACTATACTAGATATTTGAGAAATTTAAATTGCAAATTGTTAAGCTCATCAAGATCTACAAAATATGTATAGGGTCAACGTTATAGGACCTTTCCTTTTAGGAGTTATTGCCCTTAAAACGTCAAAATTGAGTATTTAAGAAGCATTTCCTCATTTCATTGAAAACATTAACTCTTCTGGCACTTAAGTCCAATCGGAACCAATCTTGGTATTGTTGTTTATTGGCATTAGGTGTATAGAACTGATGTGGGGATTTTTGATTGGTCGTAAAACATGGCCGCTGTGGCTAAAAATATAACATTAGGTTAAACTGCATTTTTTTGCAAATAACTCAAAAAGGGTGATAGATTTTAAATTTTGATTGAGAACAAAAGTGATCAGCACCTCAAGATCCACCATATTGTCAGATGACCCCCTTACTAATCTTATGACCCTTTCAAGGTCAAATAGATTTTGCCTAATAACCTTTACTTCAGGCACATATGTCAGGTGAGCGATTCAGACTCCTGGGAGCCTCTTGTTTCAATTTCTAGAAAATGAGTTTTATAGCCGAAAATTAAAAAAAAATCATCAATTTCGTGAAAATTATCCAATTGTAAAACCAGGGAATGGGAAACAAAGATTTCCTTTTTTACAAACTGCTAATACATTAACTAACAGTTTTGAATACACCAATCCTATACTTTGATTTGTTTTATTTCTTTAACAAAAGTCCATGCTGCAAACACACTGATAGATATTTTAGATTTGATGGCTTGGGTTTCTTTTTTTTTCAATTTAGTTCGATCTATTATTTAGCATAACCATTTTTTTAGATTTTCTAAATTTTAATAGATTCTTGGTAGAAAAAGAAGTGGTGCATTATTTGTGCTGCTGAGTTTAGAATGTCTCTCCTACTGTGAAGGATTATTTCTATTTTAAAGATTGTCACTTCGCAGATTTTCATGATTTCAGCAAGATTTAAATTTGGAACACCTCTAGATTTTACATTTTAAACTGATTTAATTTCATGATTGTACTGAAACTGTATAAAAAATCTTAAAATAATTCACACATACATTGTACATGACATAAACGACTTTAAAACTTTACGATTTGGTGAAATGTAAAAATTAAAAAGTCTGTTTTCCCGCTAAAGAATTGCCTTTTGTATTTTACCGAATACATGGAGCTTTCTGTTTTGAGCTATTGATGTTTCAAATTATTTTCTATATAATTTTCATTGCAGTTTAAAAAAAAAAGTACTGAAAATAGAGTGACTATCCTTAAAACTTCAAAAAGATCGAGTACAATTGCAATTAGTAATTTAGCTGTGTCCAACTGCCATGCATATATATAGAAAACGCTGAATAACTTTTGTATTCTTTCTTATAATACTAAGATCATTTTATAATGAAATTTATTTTGTTCATGTTTAAGATTTCAATTCATTAATTATTCTATTGTAGAAGCTGGATGAGAATTCTCGTTTATGATGAAGGAATTTGTATTAAATAGTTTTGTCACCTAGTATTTTGCTTTATTAATAACCGATATTTGAGGGAACCTTAAAATATTGAACGACCAATGACTGAAGTCTTGGTCTCTGTTTTTGGAAAGCAACATATCAGTAAAATCAATTGAAACTGCGTGTCACCTAGAAAGAATTGACAATAGTGAGATTTGGAATAAGTGTACGCGACATAACTCACAACACAAGAGGTAAATTAGAAAAAAACTCAATGGAAACCCGCCATTAGCCTTCAACTAGGTCACTAGGCGATGCTCGCCGTACTGCAATTGGCCCATGTTCTATCAATAAGATGTATAAAATTAAAATCAAGTCCTGAGATAGTCAATGATAAACCATCTTTATAGAGAAGGGACCGAAAACATCAAAAAGTCAAGTACAAACAAAAGCTTTGTCAAAGATTCCTGGCTTATATAAAATGTGACGGGTTAAACTTTTTTTTTTGCTGGTACATTGTAATCCACCGTCAAACATTTTACCTTTAAGCCTGAGTGACCATTGACAACCTTTATTGAAATTTAAAATGAATCAAAAGTCGACTTTCAACCGTACATGAAGGAATTAATCGTAACTTAGATATTATCACCAAAAACATTAGGAAAATAATTAACATATAAAACAGTTTATTACAATTATAACGGTTCCAACAGGGTCCTTTGGCTGACTCGCAGTGAACAGAGTTAGTTTCTATGACATAAGATTGTAATAAAAAGTAATATATATGGTTCAACTTAAGTTAGTTTAGTATGGCCACTCTTTAGATTTCAAAATTTTAATGTATTGTATATGTTACTATAAACCTGTTAAACCTGGTTTAACCCACCATTTCGTTTGAAATATAAGCCTGTACCAAGTCAGGACCATTGTGATATACAAATTCTCCGGTATGACTAATTCGTTTGTGTCATTTTCTCTGGACTATGAGATTGGCCATTCAAGTTCGGTAGTTTTGTTATTTACCTTTATTTACAGTAAAAGTGTATAATTGGGAATTATACATAATTACTAAAAATTTCAGTAAATGTGTATAATTACTGGCATTATTAGTTATTATACAAAATTACTGAAATTTTCAGAAATTATGCATTTCGGAACTCCTCTAGACTTTGCCTTTAAATATTGAAGAATTTGTTTGGAAACTGACCCCTCCCTTTTATGACATTTTCTGATTATATAGATCTTAACAACCAACTGTATAACATTTCTTGAAATTCTTGATACAACTTCATGGTTTTTAAGGCAAAAAACGTCACAATGTTAAAGTTATGTAAAATCTAAGGAGTCTGATTTCCCGCCAAATTTTTGACGTTATTTATCTCGAAAACGAGCACAAGGACCTATTATTTTCTTTTTATCATTTGATTAAGTAAACAATTATCTATCATTTCCACCATATTTCATAAAATCTTTGATTTAAAAATGTTCAGGGGTGATCATCCTTAACTTATTCTAGTTTGTTCAAAAACATGTCAAGCAAAGGAAAATAAGCAGAAAATCATTACCTTTCACAGAATTTTAACCCCTTTAGAAAAAATATTCATTTGTAAAATTTAGAAAGTCAAATATCAAAAATGAGAGTTGGGCAACATAAAACCCTTATTCAGGGAGATAATATAAATTTCAGATACTATCTTTTGAGTTGAAAGGCACCAGGATATTAAATCTTAAATCATTTGGTTTATTCCTAATTGTCCCACATTTTAAAAATACGCTATTCCTAATTGTTCAACAATATGAGTTCTGATTGTCCCACATTTTTGTTCTAGGTAAATAATTCTTAGATAAACAAAAACAATGTTTTTATAGTCATTAAAACATAATTGATGTTTAAAAAATAGAAAAAAAATGTTGCAAGACTTAAAATGTAAAAAAAAATATATATTATATCTTTAAAAGTGCAACTAGAACATATAATATCAAAATAATTATTTTTCAATTTAGTTTACCAATTTATATAAAAAAATAACCTGAATGTAAAAATTAGTTGTGAAAAAAAAAACGAAATTGTGTAAATATTTCAAAAAATTAAATTTCAAAATTCATATTAGTAATAATAGTAGTAGTATTAGTTAATAGTATTAGTTAACTTTAACACTTGATGCGACCAATTTATTAATTAAAGTATCCCAAGCTGATGAATAATTCTACATAGAATATTCAGCCATTAAGCCAATTATAAGCAAAGCTTAATTGTGATATGTCTTTGATCAGAAAAAAAGTGAGCTAAGTTCAATAACAAATAACCAAGCCGTTAAATTTATTGAGCTGGGGATGCTGACAGAACAGTGCTCACTTGCTCTATAAATGCTGTTGGAGTTTTAGTTTGAGACATAACTGTTTGAGATGGCTAATGCACAGTTGCAAGTTAGTTTTGTAGAGAACGAGAGAGGTGGGCAAAGTCTTGTCTACCAGAACTACCGGTTTCAAGTTAAAAACAGACGAAATGACAGAGTATACTGGAGATGTGCAGTACGTACGTGCCCAGCTACCATCAACACTTTGAACAACATACCCATTGGTTTCAACCTTGTACACAATCACCAGCCGAATCCAGCTAAATTAGAGGTTACCAAAGTCCTTCAACAAATTAAGAAGAGATGCCGAGATGAAACAACACCCATACCAACCATCTATAAACAGGAAATCGCCAAACTACGGACTCCAGAATGGAATGATGATACCCACAGAATGGTCGAACAGTTACCAACATTTCCATCAGTAAAGACCAGCCTCTACTACCAGAAAAAGAAAGCGGGCCTTATACCTAACCTACCAACATCACTTCTAGATATTAATCTTCAAAATGGTTGGACAGAGGTAACAATCAGAGTGATAAGTTGAATAAAATTTTTAAAAATATTATTATTAAAATAAACATGAGATATATAGTTCCAGACAATACATGTATTTTATATCTATTAAAGATTTATGTTAAATAACAATGAATATATATATTACTCTCTATTTTATGTATTTTCAGACTACAGCAGCAGAAAGATTTCTTCTCATCAATGATGGTACCTTCGACAGAATACTCATGTTTGCTACAGACAACAACCTGCATCTTCTTGCCAACAACGACAACAACACCATCTACGCAGACGGAACTTTCTACACCTGCCCTTCACTCTTCACACAGTTATATACACTACATGCACTGATCGACGGAGAGATGTTTCCTCTTGTATTCTGTCTTCTACCAGGAAAGTCAGAGGAAATCTACCTAAGACTATTCCGCCTGCTTAAAGATGCCTGCACACAGCGACAGATTAACCTCAATCCTACTACATTCTTCATCGACTACGAGACTGCTGTACAGAATGCTGCTAGACGATCATTTCCCGGTATCTCCATTAAAGGTTGCTTTTTCCACTACACACAGTGCATCTGGCGAAAGGTACAGTCTACAGGATTGGTAAAGGACTACAACGACGACCCAGACGTACACAGACTTATTCGACGAGCAGCTGTATTACCACTAGTACCAGAACACGCAGTAGAAGATGTATGGTTCCAGGCCCTAGAAGACATTAACCAAGCAGATACTACAGATGTCACTACTTTCACAGATTACGTAACAACATACTGGGTCGAAGCTAACAGGCAACTCTGGAACCACCACCAGACCGAGGGACCAAGAACCACCAACCACCTAGAAGGATGGCACAACAGTTTGAAGAAGATCGTCAAAGTTCCACACCCTAACCTATATGTACTTCTGTCCTATCTACAAGAACTTCAAGCCGCCAACGAGGTCACACTGATTCAGTACAACGCAGGAGGACTTAAGCCAACCAAGAGAAGAAGATACACCACACTCAACACAAGACTTCAGCAACTAAAGGCACAGTTACAGAGACGAGAACTACACATCATCCAGTATGCTGATACCGCTGCCTACCTACTTCACCTACAGGACTAGTGTCATTTATGAGAAAAAAGACTTTTAGTGCTCTTTCATATACATGTATTTATTATCTGATGTCTGTTATGTGTCTGTTTAATTGTTATATAAATAAATAAATATTATACTTAAAACCTTTTGTTTATTTATGCTTATGCAATAAAAACTAAAAAAAATCAAATAAAGACGAATCACATATCATACCGTCTCGACAGAATTGCTCTACCAAATGTATTGAAAAGCCAAACATGCACTATTTGAATATGAACTTTTATAAAATACGTCATGAATTCATCAGAGGTGCTCTAACCAAAGTATTGAAAAGCCAATCACTAAATGAATATGAAATGTATTTAGCATTCTGAACTACATGTAGAATTCTAAATTATGTCTAGAATCAACCTATATGGAGACTCATCAGAGGTCTTCTTCCAAAAATATTGAAAAATTCAAACACTATAGAAATAAATATTTTATGAAGACTAGACTAGGACAAACTAAAGTTTGTTATTACAACAATATGCTTAAAACAACATTTTATAAAAACATTTCCTAATTGTCCAACATTTGAAATTCCTAATTGTCCATCACTTCTATTCCTAATTGTCCCACACTTTTTCTACCTTTTTTACCTGTATTTTTCAAAAGTGGGACAATTAGGAAGACACCAATCATTTATCCCCTGAATTTGGGAATCTCTCCAGTTCTCACTATGCAAGTACGGCACATTATATTATTACTCATATATTTCAAGATATGTTTAGATGGCAACACGTTGCACATTTAACTGCATTTTCATCAATAACGTTTGTTTGTTACCTATCTGTTTTTTTTTTCAAATTTATGACAATTTTACTGATTGTTTCTATAAGTTTAAAGATGTAAAATTGTCTTTACATATCAAATGCAAGTCCGACATAAACATAAACTATTAAAGTATTGGTTTATTTGATGAAAATAAAGTTAACAGGGAGACTCCAGAAAAAAGAGAATGCCCATTTATTTGACTATAAGACTAGAGAACCTGCAACACTACCAAAATACACACGAGTCATAAACAGTTACCTAAGATATTAAATGGACCTTAACCAAACTTGTTTAATGCTAAGAACAATTAGAGCCTGTGGCCGGGTAAACGAAGTTAATGAATAACCAAATGCAAATCCCTTAAGTTTGGAAGCAAGTGTCTACAGGGCACAATTGATTTTTGTAAAAAGACTCCATGCATTGAAATAAAGACAGACAAATAATCTCCCATATAGAGTTAAAGAATGGGAAGATATTTCATTAATAGAAAAAATATTCATTTGTAAAATTTAGAAAGTCAAATATCAAAAATGAGAGTTGGGCAACATAAAACCCTTATTCAGGGAGATAATATAAATTTCAGATACTATCTTTTGAGTTGAAAGGCACCAGGATATTAAATCTTAAATCATTTCCATCCAACATAATGATCAAATAATCCATGATATAAAAAGTTCTTGTGACTGCGTCATGGTTAGTTAAAATAATATTACACTTTTCATTGAGATGTTTATTTTTGTTCCAAACAGATCAATTGCGTTAAAAAAATGTTAGTGTAACACAACAAGGATAGCGAAGTGAAATGAGTAATCAAATGATTTTGTTTGTAACCTCTTACGTGTTGACAAAAGAGATAAAATAAAGAAAGACCGACAAAAGAAATAAAGGAAAAAGGTAATAACAATAAAACCGAACTTTGAGTATCAAACTCGATATCCACTAGAAAAGACACAATATTGAAGAATTACCGGAAAAATTGAGATCGTATTGGTCCTGACTTGGTACAAGTATTTCATAAGAATTTTTTTTGTGTGTGTCAAGTTTTCTGAAAACTTCGAAGATGCTTGATTTCAATGAAATTTGGTGTCTGAGTAGATTTAATAATCCTTATTTTATATTCGGGAAACGGGTGCCACATTATAAAAATTGCGGCTTTTAAAAATGTTGTTATCGCTATAGTTATAAACCACAATTAAATAGTGTAATGTCCCTTTCGGTTTGATATATACTTATATATAAATTGGTTAAAATCAGTCAGCCGGTTCGTGTTAAATTGATAACCCTTCACGTGCTTTGCCTTTCCTTGTATTAAAAATGATAAACAGTAAACACCAAAAACAAAATACCTGGAATAACAGCTTTCAGTGTAGCAACGTTCCGTCCGCTCCAGCATATGGAGTTTACGTTTCACAATTGATTCGTTATTCCAGAGCATGTGGGAATACAACGACTTCCTTGATAGAGCTACACGGCTGACAAGCAAACTGTTAACACAGGGGTACGTTGCTCCCAGGTTGTTGTCATCACTCAAGAAATTTTACGGACGACATCATGTGCTTGTATAAAAATACGGGATTTCCATCTCAGATGAGCACAGATGTTGGTTTGACATAGAGTTATGTAATGTCATCCTTTCCGGATTTGACCAACACTTAATCGATCTTTGGCAACGTGACGCGTGTGCTATAGCAAGCAGGAACTGCTTACTCTTCCGGAGCACCTGAGTTCACTCTCGTTTCGACTTGAGTTCGCGTTGCTGAATGCAGTTTTGTTGTTATGTGTGTGTGTGTTTTATGTTGTTATGTGGTTTGTTTTGCTGTGATGATTTTTTGTCTGCCGGTTTTGTTTTTGTCTTTACGGTTTTATGATACTGATTACCTCTTTGGTACACCTTTGCTTCTTTCAACTGTTTTATTTTACTTGACCATGCTTGTAAGCTTATGCGAAGTTATTTATCGTATTTGACTGTGTGCGTGCAACAATTATCACTTTTTAACTATACAAAACTGGTTCTTTTCTTATGTTATATATACAATTTTTTGTCAGTTACGCTCTTCGCATGAAAAGGTGGGCCATGCATCTCTATCAACTCCTCGACAAAATTTTAATGAGACATTAACCTTAGATTTCTCTTGCTTACTCTTCCGGAGTTCACTCTTGTTTCGACTGGAGTTCGCGTTGTTGATGGATATTCAGTTATTTTGTTTTTCCATGTTTTACATGTTGTCTGTTTTTGTCCCGTTCTTGTTGGTGTTTACTGGTGTTGTCTCTGCCCTTTCGGACTTTTGACATAGGGATACCCCATTGGTACCTCTGCTTCTTTTATTGATTTTGTTTCAGATGACAAAGGCAATATGTGTTGAATGCTCCTTCACAATTGCTTGTAAGTATCCTTTCTGAGCAGGTGATAATTTAAAATGAACGGGTTACACTCCCACGAGACACTTGTGTTTCTACTTTCATTCAGGTGGCGGATAGAAGTTTCAATGCATCTTTGATAGTAGTTGTTATGTTGTGCAGTTTGTTTTCTATTGGTTATGTATGTTTTGCTTACTGATGTTTCCACTGTTGAGGTCTTCCGGACTAACGATATATTAAAATAAATTCTACCTTGGTACTCATGTTCATTATTTTTGTATGTATTGTTTGATTTATTTATACTGGTTGATCTTTTGCTTTATTGAATTTCCTGCTCTTCTTGTGCAATGAAATAACGTTTTTTGAATCGGTGTCTCACAAGCATTTTATATATTTCGTGTTACTACCAATGGAAGAAGAGGAATTTTCAACATAAAACATGGTTATTTTTTTTTACTCCAACAAATGCCCTTAATATCATTTTATGAAACACAGGTGTGTTGTGTTGTGAATTATAACTGATAGCTATTGTTCAATCAACCTTATCTTTTGAATTGCCAGTACCAAGATCTTCAATGTTTTGTTGACTTTGCCTTTGACTTCCTTTGTCATGATAAGAAGTAGAGGTCCCAATGGGGCATCGGAATGGAAAAAGTCCGAAAGGGCAAAGACAAAACCGGTTAACCACTTACACGAATGAGAATAGCATACGGAAATATTCTAAACCCAAACACAAAAAATAACCCCAAAATCTGAATAGCAATCAACAACACGTACTAAAGTCGTAAAGTGAACTCAGGTCCCCGGAAGAATGAGCAGTTCCTGCTTGCTGCAGCAATCTCGTGCTGCTAATGGTAACAATCAGCGTGTCAACTCTGGTAATAGAGGGCCAAAACAAAGCCAAATGACAAACCGACATCGGCACTCATCTGAGAGATATAAATAAAGGTAATAACAAAATTACCTAACTTGGAGAATCAATCTCCAATGTCCATAAGACGAGACAAAACAAGGAAGACATACCGGAAAAATTGAAGATTGCAATGGTCCTGACTTGGTACAGGCATATCAAAAGAAATGGTTGGTTAAAACAGGTTTTAAAACGCGGCAAACCTCCCTCTTCCATTGCGATCTTTGGGTCAGGTAGTTACACTAAACACAACAGGTTTGTGATAAGATATCAGGGATGCTAAGGTGATCATCTCAGTACATCAACCAGCCAAACACTAATCAAAGCAAGAACTATCCATTTCGTCTAACATTATATTGATTTTTTCTACCAGTGACTGATAACGAAGAAAGAATTTTTAGAGATCGTAAGAAACGTATTTTCTTATAACCTTGGTCTAATAGTCGGTTACGGAGAGAGCGGTGTCGAATCAAAAAATCTGAAAAATGTGTACAAGCCCTGGCATATTGAATTAGTTGTGAAATATAGACACCGTATGAAAGTGACGTTGGTACATGTTTGTTGGTATATAAACCCGCTTATGTGTGTAGGAGTGCGTGGCTTCTTAACAAGTCTTCAAAGTTCTTTGGCTACCACCATTTATACGGCCTTTCTTTTAAAAAATGTTTCAAGCATGACGATTTACTATTCATATCCCATTGATCTTAATTGATGTTTGAATTAAGTTTTCGCGTATAGTTCTTAAACAAATAAAACATTTCATTGTTTGCTTTCACCCAATATACAATATTATGTCATATATGGGATTGGACATATGAGTTTGGTCATACCATCTCGGTAATTTTGTAGCTTCCTTTTTTTACTACTTAAACGTATACAACGGTGACATCTTATAGAAATCAAAAACAAAAATAATCTTTCTACTTTTATTTCAAGCAATCAGTGAAATCACACAGCTCTGTTAACAATAATTACTACAGTCCATTTTATTTTTGTTATTTGCCAAACACCATATTGATGATACATACCGGTTACCTTTTTATAAATATGTTGAAGCATGGCGGTAAACTATTCATATCTCATATTTTTAAATTGATGGTTTTACGAAAGATTTTGTATATAACTCTCAGTCTTTTTAATGTAATATTTCATGTGTAATGGCAATGAATAGAATATTTGCTTTTCATCATATAAATAATATCATTTAATAATTTTAAATAAAATTGTTATTCATATTTTGCCACTAAAATTCAATAAACTACTAGTAGATATTCCTTATTACTCTAAGTAGATTTAATAACTGGTAAATATTTGAATGGGTTGGCTTCCATTGATTGATTGATTGATTGATTGATTGTTAGTTGTCTAATGTCCGGTCGGCGATATTGCAGCCATGATCGGGACATAAACGAGTTAAAATAATTATGTGGTTGGCTTCCAAGTTAAAACATTAACCTTGTTCTGTTCAATTTGAAGCATGTTCTTAAAATTGTGTTCAAAAAATGTTTTTGTGTACAGTTCTTGGTATAAATGTTTTAATTGAAATGTTTAAATGTGGTTTAATACATAGGATCCCGAGATAAAAAAGGAGTCGAATTGGTGGTCAATGCAATCCAAGTCCTGTTCTTCTCTGTGTCCCTTAAAAACGAAAATGCAAAACTATACACGTCGTCGGATTATTTAAACAAAATGTTTGTTTTAAAAGGACAAATCTTAAGTTTAGTGCACTTCTGTTAAATGTAAGAATTCAATTTTTAAATTTTGTATCTTCAAAATTTACCGAAATATGTCATTAAATCAATGTAAAAATATTTCATGCATCAACAGACAGCATTGGTTTGTTATAACTTTCAATTTTTGCAATCTATCACCAGAGGGAGCTTATATCAACACTGACTTCTAAACAATCGCGCTAAGAATTATGGGAAATTTCTCCGAAATTGGGGATTGAATATCAATGACATATTCCAAATAATCCTGAGCGCGATAATATAGAGGTCAGTGTCAATAGACACTACCTCTAGTGCTAGATAAGCAGTATTGAATAAATAAATTTAATTAAAATACTGTAATTTGATTGAAAAAAAAACATGAAATGGTAATGGAAATTGACGTTAGATGCATCTTTTGAATTTCAAATATTTTGTTTAATAGTTTTGTTGTCACGTGTACAGTGTATAAAACACAAGATAAGCACTTAAACCAAACAAGGATTAACTGCTCTATAGTCTTGGAGTTTTAATTCTTATTTTCGTATGATGTTTCTAAGAATCCTGTTTATATTTAACATTTATCTGCATGTTTTATTTTTTTGCATTTTCAATCTTTATCAAAATAATAACTCATCAAATCAAATATATCTGATAAAAAACAAAATACATATAAAAAAATAAATAATGTGTAAAGGAAGCTGACTTAGTTAATTCATGGTTTCATACTAAGAATACAATCAAACGCTTAACCAAACGGGGAGTTATATAATTGTGGTTTTGTCATGCATTTAGTTTTAGACTCCTATTAGATTTCTAGCCCTTATCTTAATTTTTTTTTGCATCAACTTTCTAATAACCCCTACCCCGCCAATTAAAACTAGTTTTCAAAAAATCACAAACTACGCAAAGCCAGGCTTTTGGAATCTGACTTAGTAATTTAAGAATTTTATAGCGTCAAATTATATGAAAAGTTAAAGATTGTTTTAACATTAAACTGCTTCTTGAACGTTAATTTAAAAAAAAAAACATTTAGCAAAACTTTTGGCAAAGAAAGATAGTTTACATTAAAAAAGTCAGCTCACATTTACAACTCATATGCACAAAATCTACGCTTTGCAGTAGACACCTCTCTGGGCGGTTATGTCACATGGGGTTGTCGGGTTGCAACTGTCCCTTGGGGAGATCGATTCGGCGATTGTAGTGTTAACCCATCCACAGTGGCACGATCTCTGACCAAGTACCCTGGCTCGTGCCATCAATTCTTTGCCTGCCACGAAAGAACCCTGTGTTTCACAAAGCGATTTAGCTGTAGGGAAGTCAATGATCTGGTCTGGAGATGGCCCTGTAATTCTCTTGACATAATTTGCTAATATGTACTTGGTTTTACAGTAGACGCCACTCTGTAAGGTGACGTCACACGCCAATGTCGGGTTACATCCTGCCCGAGGGGAGAGCGACTCGGCGGTGGTAGAATCAACCCATCCACAGATACACGACGTTTGACCTAGAGCCCTGGCCTGGATCATCAAATCTTTGCCCGCCACAGTAGTGCCATGAGTTTTACATAGTGACTCAGCAGTAGCAAAGTCAATAGCTATAATAGTCTTGTTTAAAGAGGGTCCTTGTATTCTTTTCACGAGATTTCCTGAATGAAAGAAAGATGTTTATGACAACTCCCGCGCTTATTGAATATAAACATGTAATAAGTTGAGAGAAGGGCCTTCTAATGATTTTTTTAATTATAACTTATTTTGTAAAGTTCTCTATATTTGGCAATAAAGTTATAAATTAGGGGATATATTTAGAACTTAAAATCATACCTTAAATATTGACATTTAATCAATAAAACAGCAGATCAACACTTTGAATCATTTCAAAATAAACATATTAAAAAAAGATCAAAAGAGATATTTTGCTTAAAGCAACAAACAACTTTTAAAAATAAATGTGATCAAAATACATTTTTATTTCTGAAATAACATGAAGTCATTAGCAAAAAGCAGAGGTACATACGGAGAAACCGAATGTCAAAATCCGAAAAGGGCAGAAACAAGATAATCAAACACCCACAACCAAGGACAGGAGGAAGGGATAATACAGTCGTACCACAAGGCCTCCATAGGGTCCAAAAACACAAACAAGGACAGGGCGAAGGGGTAATACATGTAATCTAGATCACAAGGCTCCATAGGGTCCAAAAAACACCCACAAGGACAGGAGGAAGGGGTATGACCTGTAATCTAGACCACAGGGCTCCATAGGGTCCAAACAAACACCCACAAACAAGGACAGGAGGAAGGGGTAAAACATGTAATCTAGACCACAAGGGTCCATAGGGTCCAAAAACACCCACAAACAAGGACAGGAGGAAGGGTTGATACATGTAATCTAGACCACAAGGGTCCATAGGGTCCAAAAACACCCACAAACAAGGGCAGGAGAAAGGGTTAATACATGTGATTTAGACCACAAGGCCTCCATAGGGTCCAAAAAACACAAACAAGGACAGGAGGAAGGGGTAATGCATGTAATCTAGACCACAGGGCTCCATAGGGTCCAAAAAACACCCACAAACAAGGGCAGGAGGAAGGGGTAATACATGTCATCTAGATCACAAGGCTTCCATAGGGTACAAAAAACACCCACAATTAAGGACAGGAGGAAGGGGTAATACATGTAATCTAGACCTCAAGGCTCCATAGGGTCCAAAAAACACCCACAAGGACAGGAGGAAGGAGTATTACCTGTAATCTAGACCACAGGGCTCCATAGGGTCCAAAAAACACCCACAAACAAGGACAGGAGGAAGGGGTAATACATGTCATCTAGACCAAAAGGGTCCATAGGGTCCAAAAACACCCACAAACAAGGACAGGAGGAAGGGTTGATACATGTAATCTAGACCACAAGGGTCCATAGGGTCCAAAAACACCCACAAACAAGGGCAGGAGAAAGGGTTAATACATGTGATTTAGACCACAAGGCCTCCATAGGGTCCAAAAAACACAAACAAGGACAGGAGGAAGGGGTAATGCATGTAATCTAGACCACAGGGCTCCATAGGGTCCAAAAAACACCCACAAACAAGGGCAGGAGGAAGGGGTAATACATGTCATCTAGATCACAAGGCTTCCATAGGGTACAAAAAACACCCACAATTAAGGACAGGAGGAAGGGGTAATACATGTAATCTAGACCTCAAGGCTCCATAGGGTCCAAAAAACACCCACAAGGACAGGAGGAAGGAGTATTACCTGTAATCTAGACCACAGGGCTCCATAGGGTCCAAAAAACACCCACAAACAAGGACAGGAGGAAGGGGTAATACATGTCATCTAGACCAAAAGGGTCCATAGGGTCCAAAAACACCCACAATTAAGGACAGGAGGAAGGGATAATACATGTCATCTAGACCAAAAGGGTCCATAGGGTCCAAAAACACCCACAATTAAGGACAGGAGAAAGGGATAATACATGTCATCTAGACCACAGGGCTCCATAGGGTCCAAAAAACACCCACAAACAAGGACAGGAGGAAGGGGTAATACATGTCATCTTTATCACAAGGTTCCATAGGGTCCGAAACACCCACAATTAAGGACAGGAGGAAGGGATAATACATGTCATCTAGACCACAGGGCTCCATAGGGTCCAAAAAACACCCACAAACAAGGACAGGAGGAAGGGTTGATACATGTAATCTAGACCTCAAGGCTTCCATAGGGTACAAAAAACACCCACAATTAAGGACAGGAGGAAGGGGTAATACATTTAATCTAGACCTCAAGGCTACATAGGGTCCAAAAAACACCCACAATTAAGGACAGGAGGAAGGGGTAATACATGTAATCTAGACCACAAGGCTCCATAGGGTCCAAACAAACACCCACAAACAAGGACAGACGGAAGGGTTAATACATGTAATCTAGACCAAAAGGCTCCATAGGGTCCAAAAAACACAAACAAGGACAGGAGGAAGCATTAATACATGTAATCTAGACCACAAGGCTCCATAGGGTCCACAAAAACACAAACAAGGACAGGAGGAAGCATTAATACATGTAATCTAGACCACAAGGCTCCATAGGGTCCAAAAAACACAAACAAGGACAGACGGAAGGGTTAATACGTGTAATCTAGACCCCCAGGCTCCATAGGGTCCAAAAAACACAAACAAGGACAGGAGGAAGCATTAATACATGTAATCTAGACCACAAGGCTCCGTAGGGTCCACAAAAACACAAACAAGGACAGGAGGAAGGGGTAATACATGTAATCTAGACCACAAGGGTCCATAGGGTCCAAAAACACCCACAAACAAGGACAGGAGGAAGGGTTGATACATGTAATCTAGAACAAAAGGCTTCCATAGGGTCCAAAAGAAAACGCACAAACAAGGGCAAGAAGAAGGGGTAATACATGTAATCTAGATCACAAGGGTCCATAGGGTCCAAAAGAAAACCCACAAACAAGGGCAAGAGGAAGGGGTAATACATGTAATCTAGACCACAAGGCTCCATAGGGTCCAAAAAACACACCTTCGATCTGAATATTTTTTAGGAGCGACACCTTGTCTCTTATTGGTTTCCAATGAACTACCGGTATCTAAAAACATTGTTTTAAAAAAAAAAACGACATGTGGCATTATAAACTGTTCGACTTAATTGAGTTTTGACGGAGACCAATCATTTACCTTGGATTTCGTAAAGGTTCTTGAAAACAACTTCTGAAACATGTCTTGATATGTCCCCTTTATATTTCATACATTTGTCTTGTTATGGCTCCTACTTAACCCAGAAATATGTCTTTATCTATCCCTGTATACTTCGGACATGAGTCTTAATATGTCTCTTGAATACCTCAAAATATTCCCTGAAAATTCCTCCCCTGTCCAACAGATACATGTCTAGAAATGTGCACGTGCCCTGTATAAACCTGACAAGACAACGTAAAAATGTTCAAAAATCTTTCCTTGAAATTTTGACAAAGATTTTTGTGGTGGTTGAATTTGTAAATTTAAAACAAAGGATTTTCATTTTTCGATTGAATTTCTATGTTCTATGTTAAAATCCCAACAAAAAATTCTGCAATGTTGAAGACAGCGAGACTTACCACAAAACAGGCTGTTGTAGAATGAAATTGTCCCTGGTGGACATGCCTGGCAACTATTTGTTTCGTAGGAAAAGAATTGCTTTTCGCCTGTACAACACTGGTTGGTTGACCTTTTATGCCTCGATACCATTCTGTAATGAAGACGTTAGTATATGTGTAATTACAAATACCAAAACGTGGGTATAAACGGTTAATTTGGATATGCTATATATCGATATTTCAAGGAGTAACCTCTCATCAGTAGCATTCAAACCAAAACATTGGAAGGTCAAAATCCAAAACAGTTGAAAATGAAAAGTACTCAAAACCAAAGCTATTATGCAATAATGGAGTATATAGACTGGTGTTACAGCTAGTAGGAATTGCTTAATTTTCTATAACACCAAACGCCTAGGTTCAGTCTCCATTCTGTAATGAAGACGTTATTATATGTGTAATATTATGTAATAATGAAGTATATAGACTGGTGTTACAGCTAGTAGGAACTGCTTAATTTTCAAAAGCACCAAACGCCTAGGTTCAGTCTCCATTCTGTAATGAAGACGTTATTATATGTGTAATATTATGTAATAATGAAGTATATAGACTGGTGTTACAGCTAGTAGGAACTGCTTAATTTTCTAAAGCACCAGACGCCTAGGTTCAGTCTCGTTACGACTTGAAGTTTCGTTGTTGATTGCTATTGACTTGTTTTTATTTTATCTGTATTGTTTTTTGTCTGTTTAATCGTCTATTTCTCGTTTGTACTGGTTGTGTCTCTACTCTTTCGGACTTTTAATATTGGATGATCCATTGGTACTTATGCTTTGCTATAAGAACATTTACTTTTTACATTTAAGTCGGTACTCGTGTGTTCCGGGAGATAAGCAGTTCATATTTGCTATCTTAAGTTACCTTTTACGCCCAGTACTTGTAGACTGCCTATCAATTGAACAGAACTTGAGCGCCATTTTGAGGCTAGCGTTATTGACAGGTCCATCTAAATGTAAATTCTGGTATCCCTCAAGTTTGAGATTAAATTGGGAGTAGATCATTGGTTTTGCTCGATCCTTCGTCCATACTAATGTATCTATATAACGAAAGACAAAAGTAGAGGTAAGATGAAGACAACAAGCCAGCATGATAGCAATTATAATTTTAAAAATAAGATTACCGGAGGCGTCAAAAATTAAACCAAGTTTAATGTCGATGAACCTACTATCATGCTTAAATGAACAGAGTAGATCATTGGTTTTGCTCGATCCTTCGTCCATACTAATGTATCTGTATAACGAAAGACAAAAGTAGAGGTAAGATGAAGACAACAAGCCAGCATGATAGCAATTATAATTTTAAAAATAAGATTACCGGAGGCGTCAAAAATTAAACCAAGTTTAATGTCGATGAACCTACTATCATGCTTAAATGAACAGTGATAAAAATCAGCAAAATTTAATTATTATTCTCATACTTTATAGTCGTAAACCGATTTCAATGATATGCAAATGAAAAAAAAAGTTTCATCGTGGATCTGGTGTTTGACTACATTTCTCATCTTACCTGTAGTATCTAAGCAGAAGGGTGTTATTGCAGGTCTTCATTTTACCATATTTACATGTATTCATGTTGTTTTCGGTCGGATTTGTGTTAAATTAAGATCAAATGTTTTGACCATATTTCTTACCGGTGCTTTTTGGAGAGACCGGTGTCATCACAGGTCTTTTGTATTGACCTTCATTTTGATTAACCTTTTGTTGGTTGGAGGGCCGGTGTCATCTCCGATCTCGTGTCTTGACCTTATTTATTATTTGTTGCTTAAGGGCAGACATATGTCTTTTCGGATCCGGTATTTGGTCCACATTTCTTACCTGTGTTTCAGGACAGTCAGGTGTCTTCTCATGTCTTGTCCACATTTTATACCCATTGTTTCTTGGAGGACAGCTGTCATCTTATGTTTTGACCATATGTCTTACCTGTTGTTTCAGGGCAGTCAGGTGTCTTCTCATGCTTTGTCCACATTTTATACCTGTTGTTTCTGGGAAGACAGGTGTCATTCCATGTTTTGACCACATTTCTTACCTCCTGTCTCAGGGCAGCCATGTGTCGTCTCATGTTTTGACCATATCTCTCATCACCTGTTGTTTCAGGGCATTCAGGTGTCTCTCATGTTTTGATGCTCTTTCTTACCTGTAGTTTCAGGACAGTCAGGTGTCGTCTCATGTTTTGACCATATCTCTTACCTGTTGTTTCAGGAATGACACGTGCTTCTCATATTTGTCCATATCTCTTACCTGTTGTTTCTGTACAGGCAGGTGTCATCTCAGGTCTGGTGTTTTGACCACATTTCTTGTACGGATTAGTTATAGATCTCAGCCTACAGTCTGTATTTATCCCTTCTGAGTACGTGGTTCTGAAGTTCCTAGTCGGGTACAGGATATAGTTTGTAATACCATATGGCAACTTGTTTTCAATGTTTGTTGGTTCGACAATCAAAGTCACCTTTAAAAATAAAAGCTCTTTTATTTAGATTTTAAATGTCATTAAAGGTAATAAACTGTTAACACAGAGATTTGTCTTGTCTATTGCAGCTGGACACATTATAAAATATAGTCACTTATTAGTATAAAAAAATCCCAATGTTTGAGGTGACTATTCTTCTGCAATTTAATTTGATTGATTTATTGATCATGGGGATAGTCAACTAATTTGGCCTATGTTACTGTTTATTTTTTTGTCTGTTTAACACGAATGAATGAATTGCAGCTGGAAGAAGCAGAGGTACCAATGGGGTATCCGACAACCGCCATGTTAGTATGTTTATGTTACAAAATGACTCACCCTTGTGGACCCTTTGCTGACAGTTGGAATGTATAATTCAAGTACCCGTATGTTTAAGTTACAAAATGACTCACCCTTGTGGACCCTTTGCTGACAGTTGGCATGTATAATTCAATGGCTCCTAGATAGAAAGTAGACTCGGCTTGGGCATCGTCCATCGAGTTCTCCGTAGCAGCGTATGACTTGAGTGTAGAGAAGTTTGGTATCCTAAAGGGTACTGTTTCGCCTCTATATAGCCGATCCACGTCAACCCATGCCTTACTAAGGGCTGTGTCTGTTGGTTTCTTCGTTGGAATGTTAAAGTATTTATGGACACCACTCATACAGTCCATAATCTGTATGGATAGAAGAGCTTCAATGTCAGTACCAATCCCATTACATACATTGGGTTTCTTCCCTTGGATGTATTCTAGATAGTCACAGTAAATATGGACATTGGATGACTGGACTATGATATACGACATTGTAGACACGGACAATAGTGTTCTGATGCTGACTTCACTGGGGCGCTCCACTTTCGGACCGGACCCCAGAACGTTAGACGCCTGCATCTTAGTGTAGCTTATTGCTACCTGGGCTATAGTTTCTACCAACTCAAATTGCAGATCGTAAATTTCTAATTGTATGGCTACTAATGAGGCGGCGTCTTTTTTGGCCCTGACACACTGCCCTGGGATATCTGAGAACATTAGTTTCTTATTCACGCTGACATCTTTAGCTTCGGATATTTTTTCACAAAGGCCATCGATAAGATGTTCCCACATGGGTAAAAGTGCCTCTATTTCATCGCGTTTAACCTTCGGATCATATGCACCATACTGTTGAATGAAATTATCCGTTACTTTGTCAAAGTCTGCATTTGATTTGTCAATGTTTTTTTTTACATTGTAAACAATAGTTTTCATGTTTTTGATAGCGGCTTTATTCTCGTCGAATTTCATGGCAATATTTCCATAAGCTTTTACTAAGTCAACCAAAGCTTTAATATTTTCTAACGTTTCTCCCAGCTTTCTTATTGATGTTGCAAGTTCGGCTGCTAAACTGATTCCATCATCATAAGCATCAGTCCCTAAAATGTGTTTCAGGGGATTCCCATTGCTCGCCACCCACATCCCCAGCATGCCCACATCATAGGCCACGTTTTTTCCGGTGACATAGATAGCGAACGTAATGAGAGCTCCAACTTTCACCTGTATGTCAGTCGATACCTTATCGTATCGAATCTTATAGTTACCGAGTGTTTGAGTAATATAGTCGACATCCTTGATGAGTTTTTGTTGTTCGAAGGTGGCAACGTTTTTGAAGTAAGTTCCTAGTTCCTTGAAACTGTCAGTGATACTTTTTTGTATGTCGTAAACAGCGGTCTGTAATTGATAAGACTGTTGTTCCGCCAGCTGTTTCAAGTGGTCCCATTTTATCAACGTAATATAAGCTTTGTAGTCGTATTCTGTGACCACGGTTTTTCTTTTCTTTGCACCACTTTCGTTTTTCTCGTATGTTTGAACGAAAATTCTAAGTTCACTAAATGTTCTACCACAAGAGCACATGAGCCATGGAAAAGATGGGAACGCAGCTGTAAAATCACAAGGGAGATAAATGCTGTCGGGAAGAACATCTAAGAGCTTCTTGGCCAGCGTTAAATCCTTCTTCTTGTAATCGTAAAACATTTTCTCATAGATGGCATTAATGGTTTTATCAACGTTTTCTGGTTTAACCTCATCAGCATATGCATCTGCATTCTCTTTTTGGGCAGTAGTTTTTCTGGTATAAAAGTTTATTACCGCAGCATCTCGGAAAAAGTTTGGTTTTGCGCCCCATGAAGCGGCGGGAACATATTTACAAAAGTTGTTCATGTTATCCACGATATCAAAAAGCTGCGTTAATTTACATATGGGCTCCGACAGACGAATGTTACAGATATAGGTCGTGTACTCTCGTAGTTTTATCGCAATTTCACGCGAGAATGGAAGACCGTATGCACAGAATGTATCTCGGTTAGACAGAGCTTTGGACCAATCGGCGATAAACTTCTCAAGTATATTATGTACAAGTTTAACCGGATCGACAACTTTACAGTCAAGGGCTAAAAATACTTTGTCTAGATAGATCGAAGAGAGGTACATAATGAACAAATACGGGTGGTCGGAAAATCCGGACGGTTTGGAAGCCTCTAGTCTTGTTAGGTCAGCAACAAAGATGTCTTTAATGTTCGACAGTCGGTAATAAGCGCATTGTTTTGTGTAGACCTTGGGATCTAAAAGAATATTACATCTTATGATTTCCTCTTTTTCCATAATCGTGTTATGATTGTAGGCATCTCCAAATATTTGTTTACCTACGGTGGTCAGATGACCTTCAAAGGTTGTCTTGAATTCTGGAATGTTGGACCCGTTTGATCGGCCGGGTAAGGCAAAAATTAGACAAAATTGCTTCAGGTTTTGGTCGCTACCTAAGGCTGTTCCATTTGTGTGGTAAACGTAAAGAAAGAGGAACAATAATGCCAACCGCAATATGGCCGACATTTTCCTGAAATATAATGCAAAGGGGAGGTATATAAAGAATTTACAGAAGTTTTTTTTTATCATAAACAATAATTATTAAAACGGGAATACAAACGTAAAATTTTATTATGCATTTTTTCAAGTAGTGTTCTCTCATCGTCAATATTTGAATTGAAGCATTTGAAGGTAAAAAATAAACAAAAATATTGAACGAAAATTATTCAAAACCAAAAAAAAAATCGAACAGAAAAGCCAAATCAAGCACTAAAACTATCGACCGTGTGCATCGCAAAGAAAGTAACCTACGAATGAATTGCTTCACACAATTTTAGAAATTTTGAAGACAGAAAATGGTTGAAATTGAATTAGCCAAGAATGTAAAACAATTGAATGCAAGACAGAGCGGAAAAAATGAAGATTGCATTAGTATAGAATTGTAAAATAAACGTTGGGATAAACAAAATTTCTTTTTGTACATGTATCATAGTTTAAGCCTAACAATAAACAATTATCTTCTGTGGTATAATTTTGATTTGTTTCATGGATATACATTTATAGCTGGTTGAGATTATTTCATTTATTGCCATCATTTTGTTCGGATCGGGATGAATATAAACAGGTTTGCGTTATGTTAAGGATGGTCTCTCCTCATATTTCTGGAGTTCAGTCAGATTTCGGAACTCCTCTAGATTTTACCTTTGAATACTGAAGATATTTTATGCATACTGACCCATACTTTTTATAAAGTTTTCTGATTATATAAACCTTAAGAATCAACTGTATAAAATTTCTTGAAATTCTTAAACTACATTTTAGTTTATAAGGTCAAAAACACCACAGTATTAAAGTTATGTAAAATCTAGAGTCCAATTTCCCGCCATTTTTTACGTCATTTATCTCGGAAACGAGCACACCGACCTTTCGTTTCTTTTTTTTTCATTTGATAAAGTGAACAATTATTAATCATTTACACCACAAATTATAAAAAGTTTGATATGAAAAAGTTCAGTCAGTAGTGACCATCCTTAAAGTATGGCCTTTTTATTGTTAAGAGTAAAAAAACTGCTCTAAAAGTATCGTACTAGTTGTATTCTAATTGACCAAATATCCACTATGAGAAGTAGTCAGGAATAATTGTTGAAGGTTCAGGTAAACAATTGCCAAAAAAAATGCCTGAATTTTATATCGATTTTTCAGTATGGGTCTAGCAAAGACTGCAAGAACAACTAAAAATTAACCGTAGCAGAACCTAAATACCGTATAGCGGGAAATTTTCGCGAGGTTCTAATTTTCTCTATATTCGCGACCATTTTCTATCGCGAAATATTGAACCCGCCTAATATAGAAAAAATATTAATTTGTATTGAGAATATAATGAAATCGTGAAAATAAATGTCCGCATAAATAAAAATCAGTATATTTGGTATGAAATCGCGAAATTTGCAGGCCGCTAAAATTACCCGCTATACGGTATTATGTTTTTTTTTTATATTTCATTTAAAATATTTTCATGGTTAGTTCTAATATTTTTAAGATCTGCATTTTCTGTTTGTGTGCACAGTGCATGTGTCCTAAAATCTCATGCGACATTTAATTATAATTTTACTAGCATTTAAGTTGGTGTGGTTCTATCAGGATATTATGTCCTTATTCAAAATGCATTTTGAACGCAAAAAAAAAATTGTATCGAAAAAAAAACTGTGCTATCTTCAACCAAAACAAAATGTCAATGTAACAAGGTGTGCTGATAATAGGCGGTTTGAGCAGTAATACTTAGATTTTCTTGAGAAAAAAAAAGTTCAAATTGTCCTGATGACCCTTAATACAAGTGTGTCCAAAGTGACCATCGCCTGTTGGCACCACCACAAAACCCTTTTAAAGTCTACTTAGGCCTTAAATTCTAAAATTTGGATGAAGATGAAATTCAAGATCATATTTGACAGGGGCTTGAACGACGTATTAATACATGTAGCTGTTGAGGCTTAACATGAAAGACTTAATATCACACAGTCATTTAGTGTAAAACTTACGTCAATGTCACATGACATGGTGACAGTTAAGTGGACTATATTTTGACTCATCAGTTTACCAAACATTAGACATGTTAGATGCCTAGCTATTATTTACTGATTTTACTTTTCATGTATTTCATTGTTCACAAAATTGTTACAAAGAATTCTATGGTAATATAAAACAAGTTAACAGAGTCACTGAAGTGTCAAGGTATTATCATTTTAATATAAATTAAATCATTTTCCACAAAGCTTCCTGAAAGAAAATGAGACAAGGTCACACGACATGGTGAAGTAAAATGCGAGTGTCTGTATACCGAATATTATTGCCGTCTCCCATGGGAGACTGCATACATGATCAAACGATGAACAGTCTACGGAGTAAATGGCTATCTGCTACTTGATTGGATGGTGTCGCCCTTAATCGGGATCGCACTAAAACGTGTGTTGTTGTTTTTTTAGATAAAGTCGCCCTTAATCAGGGTCGCACTAAAATGTGTGCTGCTTTTTTCAATACAGTATTTGATTGAATCGGGATAACCAAACGATGAGAATGGCTATCTGATTGGATGGTTTCGCTCTAAATCAGGATCGCACTAAAATGTGTGCTGCTTTTTTCTAAAAAGTCTTTGATTGAATCGGGATTGCATACAGAGATTTCGTTTACCCTTTAGGTGGGACTTACGTTAAAAACGACGTTACCGATAAAATTTACCCGTACACTGAACAAGAGGCTCCCAGGAGCCTGAATCGCTCACCTGGTCTTGATGTTGACCCTATACTTTTGTAGAGCTAAATGAGCTGAACATTTAAGCAAGCAACAGCTTTTCTCGACCTGCAATAGTTTTCATTCTATAGGCCAAAAACAACATTTTTCACCTATAAGGGGCCATAACCCCTATAAGGAGTCATCTGACAACTTCGACCCTATGGAGACTTTTGTAGAGCTAAATGAGCTGAACATTTTAGCAAGCAACAGCTAATCTCTATCTGCAATAGTTTTCATTCTGTAGGTCAAAAACATGAAAAATCGCTTTTTTCAGGGGCCGTAACCCCTATAAGGGGTCATCTGACAACTTTGACCCTATGGAGAATTTTGTAGAGCTAAATGAGCTGAACATTTAAGCAAGCAACAGCTAATCTCTATCTGCAATAGTTTTCATTCTGTAGGCCAAAAACATGAAAAATCGCTATTTTTCAGGGGACGTAACCCCTATAAGGGGTCATCTGACAACTTCGACCCTATGGAGAATTTTGTAGTGCTAAATGAGCTGAACATTTAAGCAAGCAACAGCTAATCTCTATGTGCAATAGTTTTCATTCTGTAGGCCAAAAACATGAAAAATCGCTATTTTTCAAGGCTGTAACCCCTATAAGGGTTTATCTGACAACTTTGACCCTATGGAGACTTTCGTAGAGCTTAATGAGCTGAACATTTAAGCAAGCAACAGCTAATCTCTATCTGCAATAGTTTTCATTCTGTAGGCCAAAACATGAAAAATCGCTATTTTTCAGGGGCCGTAACCCCTATAAGGGGTCATCTGACAACTTCGACCCTATGGAGAATTTTGTAGAGCTAAATAAGCTGAACATTTAAGCAAGCAACAGCTAATCTTGATCTGCAATAGTTTTCATTCTGTAGGCCAAAAACATGAAAAAACGCTATTTTTCAGGGGCTGTAACCCCTTTAAGGGGTTATCTGACAACTTCGACCCTATGGAGACTTTCGTAGAGCTAAATGAGCTGAACATTTAAGCAAGCAACAGCTAATCTCTATATGTGCAATAGTTTTCATTCTGTAGGACAAAAGCATGAAAAAAACGTTATTTTTCAGGGGCCGTAACCCCTATAAGGGGTTATCTGACAAATTTGACCCTATGGAGACTTTTGTAGAGCTAAATGAGCTAAACATTTAAGCAAGCAACAGCTAATATCTATCTGCAATAGTTTTCATTCTGTAGGCCAAAAACATGAAAAATGGCTATTTTTCACCTTTAAAGGGCCGTAACCCCTATAAGGGGTCATCTGACAACTTTGACCAAATAGAGACTTTTGTAGAGCTTTTGATGCTGAATCAGTAACGTGGCCTCAGATTTCGTCTATCTATTATAATTTTTGATTTATAAGCCAAAAACAGTATTCTGATCCCCCTAGTCTATTTTTAGTAACGGCGGCCATGTTTTTTAACGGATCAAAAATCAAAATACAAGTTTGGTGCAGGACACCCTAAGGATCATTCATACCAAGTTTCATTAAATTCTGTTTGGTAGTTTCAGAGGAGAAGACTTTTGAAAAATTGTTAACAGACGACGACGACGACAGATGACGACGACGACGGACGCCAAGTGATGGTAATAGCTCACATGGACCTTCAGTCCATGTGAGCTAAAAATGCGTCTGAACGTCGTGAAACGGGACGTCAATTTTAGTTGGATTCTATTGCATTTTTCACGTATAGGCAAAGTGTAGGAAACTGTACCTTAAAAACGAAGCCCGTGACATATCCTTTATTTTACATAAATGCATCGCAAATTTTCCAAGGAATATTATGTTAGTTTTTGGTCATAATTTGGATATCGTTAGTCTATTTTGTGCACAAAAAGTAAAAATTGATGGTGTTGAAGCTGTGTTTTTCCTATATGTCCTTGTTAATTTCCCGCCAAAACGGCAGTTTTCAGATACGTTTATTTAAAAAACCAGGTCCGTGACCCCCATTATTTATTTCATATATGGATGTATATCACTAAGAACTATACGTCTACCAATTTTCATTAAAATCTGGATATATGTCATTTGGTATCGTCCCACCTTAAACGGAAAAACACGAATCAAGGGATGCTTAGCACAATACATTGCTTAGGCCAAACAAAAAAGTATATGGGTTTACTGTTAAATGCTGAAAAAAAATAGGGTCGGTAGGTAGGAAATTATTTTTTTAATTTTTTTTTTTACCTTGAGTCTATGGGGGCAGCTTTGTGACTTTAACAGTGCTTAATGGAAAATGCTAAAAAAAAACTTTAGGGTAGGGGGTAAAAATTAGGTAGGGTCGGGTGACAGTAAACTCACCTACTTTTGTTTTGGCCTTAGCTGTGACCAACATGTCTGTATTAATGATATTTTACAGATACCAGTTTCTTTCATTGACAAGTACGTGCTACCGTGAACCATATTACTATTGTAATTGCATCCTCAAATGCTTATCACAATACATGTCTCGAATGCTGACTGTAAACTACATGTACATTTTCTGCTTGAATGACCACCTACAGACCATACAATGAAGCAACGATCTCGAGTTGTGCAACTATTTAAATTTATCTGAATCCGCATTTTGAACTAAAAAAAATGGTAAAGCAGCTATGAGACGTCTAGTTTTTTTAGAAAAGCTAAACTTGGATGTTTATCTATTATTTTACTTTTCCAAAATAGTCCGAGAAAAAAAAAGATAACGCCACCTCCGAAAAGAAGTATCTTGGTCGCGGGTGTGACAAAAAAAATAACGCCACTTCCGGAAAGTAGCACCTTCGTCGCGTGTGTTACAAAATTGAGACAAAGAATTATGTCATAACAATTTGTATACGTAAACTAATACACTAATTCTGGCTCGAATACATTTAGATAATTAAGATAATATAATGAAATAATAAATTTAAGAAAAAATTATTAGTTGTTTTTGCACTGAAGGGAAATTGGGTCCATTTTCTTTTAAAGTTTTAAAAAATCAAAGAATTTGATTTAATTAACGATCATTTAAACTACGCCTATTATCATAAAGAAAATATTATCGAATCCAGTTAAAACCGAAATACGACAATGAAGTTCATATTTACTTTGTAATTGTACGGACGCGACATGCAATGTGATTGACAGGTTTAATTATAAATACGCCTAATAACCGATTTGTTTTATGTTCATGAAAAAGTTATTATATCACTAAATTTTCGCGCCGTATTTATCAATAAACTTATTCATAAGTATTAGCTGTACCAAAATGTCATAATGATCTGGCTTATCGTTCCCCATACTAAATTAAATATTTACAAATACTGTAAAGGGGCGTCAAACAGCATCAACTAACAGAGAAAATGTGTGGCGAAGCTTTAATTCCTATCAAGGTCGTTAAATTTCAATTTTTACATAACCACTCTCATCCCCTACCCTATAATACTGTGTTAGGCTTATTATTATTATTATTTCAGGGCTGGATTTGAATTATATGCATCTTGTTTGGACCGTGGGCCAATTGCATAACCGCGAGCAGTGCCAAATGGCCTCGTTGAAGGCTGCTGGCGGTTGTCCATTGTGGTTTTTCTAAATTGCCGTTTAATTGTGGGCTGTGTCGCGTACACTTATTCCACATCTCTTTATTTTCTATTAGTCAAATGCCTGTACTGAGAACTGTGATTGTTATGTACAATCTTAGGGTGTATGTCTCGTCTCATCCGGACACAAACAAATTATGAATTGTAAATAAAATTCTAATGTTGACCAAGTCAACACATAATAAAAATCTGTCAAAGTCAAAAATGGCCGGATTTCATTAAACAGGAATTCGCAGTATGTGAGCGACAAACCTGAAACCGGATTTTAAGTTATGGGGTCCCCTCTTGATGCTTTTTACCAAATATTAAGTAGCTGTGATAAGTAGTTGCCGAAAAACTGTAACGAAAATTTCTTCCCCGCCTGCCCACCCGACATTCACCATTTAATAACCCAGATTTTTCACTCCATGAAATCTGGCCAAAAATGGACAAGAACAAACAATTTGAAGTTTTAGATATTTTTACACAGGTTTGAAATAAGTCTTTTTTTTATGAATAGGAAAAACTTTTAATGAAATATCCACTAATTTATAAAAAAAAATATAAGTTTCTTATGAACCTGTGGTAGCGAAAAAGAAATACTACTCGGGCAAACTATCATCTATCTTTGTTGCAAATATCCAAGGTCCCCGAATACCATGGTGCAAACAAAGTATTTGACAATAGAACATACCTTAATGGATTTATAATTTATAGTTAAGTTAGCAAATACACTTTTGTCCACTTTTCAATATATTAAATATCCTTATGTTTTTGATAATTCGAAAAGGGTCTTACCTGTTGAAGTCTGGTTTTCGAACCCAAACAGTTCTAAGCTTTCAACTTCCGATCCCTATCGTTCTCAGATGAAGCTAATTGTTATGTTCGTCTGTTGTTGGCTTTATGTTGAAGCTTTTCATATTAAGATATTTTATACATTGAAAGAGATAAGGGTTAATTTGGCGCATGTGCTTGAAAATTACTACGAATCAAATTCTCCTTGGCTGATGGTTTGATAGACAACCTAAGAGTATCACGTGATACCTAGAAAATTCCTAACAATCACGTGCTTTTTTGTTTAATCAAATAACAGAAAACTTTAATAACTTCAGACAAAACAATAAAATAGTAGATTGTTTTAGATGATAAGTGCACCATGTGTTTTTACGCAGTTTTACTAAAGTCATCAATTTATGCAGTTATTATTTTGCATTCAAACTCTAATATCCATCTTAAATTTACTAAAACAATCAGAGGCATCATGGGCATCCGAATGTCAAAGTCCGAAAGGTCAGAGACAAATAGAAAATAAAGAGATGTAGAATAAGTGTACGCGACACAGCCCACAATTAAACGGCAATTTAGAAAAAACACTGGACAACCGCCAGCAGCCTTCAACGAGGCCATTTGGCACTGCTCGCGGTTCTGCAATTGGCACATGGTCTAAATAAGATGCATATAATTCAAATCCAGCCCTGAAATAGTCACAGATAGATCCCCTTCTTAAACAAGAACAGAAAAAATCAAAAAGACAAGTACAAACGAAAGCTTTGTCAAAGATTCCTGGCTTAGGACAGGCACATGTAATATGTGGCGGGGTTAAACTAGTTTTTTGGGCCCAACCTTCCCCTTATCAATATTCCTAGACAAAGCACAAAAACTAAACACACAATAAAAATCAAATCGATCAAAGTCCAATTCTACTAGAGAGAACCTAAGACATAAAACAAGAACAAACAAAAGGACGGTAAAGGAGTAACCAGTAAACACAAACGAGGACAGGACGAAAAGCATGTTTTTGAATGATAAGATTGCTTTACCATCCCCATGTCTGTTAAATACCCTTCTAAAATACAGACAAGAAACGGTGTTCTATCATGCCTTGATCAGTACATACCGAAACCGACATAATATTTGATATGTAAAATGCATTTTCAAGGACAACAATAAACATTATTATATTATTTCCGAAACATATTTTGGTAACTTTCGGTGGGTTTGTTTTGTCTTTTTTTTCGGGGGGGGGGGGGGGGTATTAAGTTTAATCTTTTTTTAGGGAGGGATTATGATATTCAAATCTTTTATCGAATTTAAAGGTTGGTAGCGTAGAGCAAAGTTTGGGTTAATTCAATAAAAATATATGAACAATGAAAAGGCCATGGCTCTACTTGACTCACGATCGGGACCATGCACCTTTTTATCATTCGTGACAGGTTTCTGACTTTTGTAATGCAACTGTTTGCCCCTATTGGATCTGTTTTTCCAAACGTTTGTCCGTCCGTTTGTCTGTTCATCCGTCCCAAGTCATGTTTATCATAACTTTCGGCTCTTCAAAACTTGACAACACTGGGTTGTCTTCTCAAAATGTTCTCATCCAGGCAAAATATTTTTAAAACGAGAGTAGAATAATAAATCAAAAATATGCCAAACTTCTAGTTGTTGGACAGCAATAAAGTATGACGTATATCATCGTGGTTTTTTTAGCATGCCCCTTTTATTTGTTGATTTGATTTTCTAAACTGCTTTCAGAAAAACAACATTGTAGTCAAAATCGGCAAAACCAGCCTAATAAACTATTTTCATAATTATCAAAATTACTTTGAAAAGCATACAGAAACTTTAAGATATTTACATTGATCAATGCATGACAAAATTTGCCTTAGTTAAACACGCTTAAACATACAAAATGATCACAAACACCCGATGTTGCATCAGAATGTATGATTCATATACTTAAAATTTGATCAGTTATGTAGATAGAAACTTTATTAAACACAATATTGCGGCTTTCGAAAATCTATAGAATCAAATAAGCTGATGCACGACTAACATGAGTGACAGATCGCTGTAGCTAAAAGCTTGTATAAAATATATCAGATCATTTCACCAAAGACTGGCAGTAGACACAGGCCGGAAAAGGTAAGTTCAAGCAGATATACTTCACGACAGACCTAAAAGGTAAGTTAAAGCGGTGTGACTCTCTATGATAGACCTAAAAGGTAAGTTCAAGCAGATATACTCTTCACGATAGACCTAAAAGGTAAGTTAAAGTTGTGTGACTCTCTATGATAAACCTAAAGCAGTAAGGAGGCCGAAAACAAAATCACGGACAGTTTTCCACTTGAAAACAAAATCGCGGACACTCTCTATGATAGACCTAAAGCAGTAAGGAGACCGAAAAAAGGTAAGTTTAAGCCTTGTTACACTTCAGATAAGCAAAGATAAGGTTCTTGAAAACAAAACCACAGAGAGTTTTCCATTTTATTTTAATCACTTTTGTATCTAAAGCTAAAATAAGAAACAGGTCAGTTTTACCCAAAAAAAGTTTGCCAAGCGAAGCTCAGAGCGCTATCTGTACAAATACTTGTAATAATTATTTCTGATTTTTTGTTTAATTGAACCGAGTCAGGACCATTGCAACCCTTTCATATTTCCGGTACGTTTTTATTGTTTTGTCTTTTCTCGTGGACATTTGAGATTGATCCTCCGAGTTCGGTTATTTTGTTATTACCTTTGTTTAATGCGTGAATTACCGCAGTATATTTCTGTTAAGATTTCCACCTCTCATCTCTTTTACTTAGTATATTAATTCATTCGTGAGTTTAACCGGTTCTAGACGACTTAATTGGTTCAAGAAGTTGGATATAAAAACCTTGAATTATTATTCTTATCATGAGTTACTGTTATTACTTTAATGGCGCTGCACGGGCGTAAAACACCAACTCATTCATTCATTCATTCATTATTACTTTAATGAGCATACAGTCATAATAAAGATCGGAAATGAAAAATTATTTTATTATCTTTAACTTGCATGACAAAGGTTTGGAAATTCAAGTACACGAAACATAAGCTTGGAAGGATTCTCTGACAAAGCTTTTGTTTGCACTTGGCTTTTTGATGTTTTCTGTTACTTGTTTAGGGGTCTCAGCGGTCATGTGACTTGCCCTTAATTAAATGAAATTTAAAAAAAAATATTTTGAGATTTTTGTGTTTTTAGAATATTTATATCTTGTTTAGGTACATTTTATCAATATGATTAAAATTTGTATTCTAAAAGTAGTATAAATTTTTAGCTAAAATATGGTCAACGGAAGCACTTTGGCAAAAATCATGAAAAATCATCAAGATACAATCAAAACTTTCTAATTTGATGACGTCACAATGAGTTGAGAATATTCTCAGACTTAAGTAATTTTTCATGTTTTGTGGCCTCCAGGCCAGAATTTCACACTATTAACAACACAGTTCTCAAATTTTGATAACTATTTCTTCATAGACAGAAAAAAATATTGTGGTCATTCCTTACATGATTCTTTAGTTCCATTGACAGATTCAATTTACATAGTTTTAACTGTACCATTAATCGTAAAAAAAATCCGTTAAATTATGAACAATACCAGTTAAACGCATGTTGGTTTTGTTTTGATTTGGTTTTTATGTGTTGTTTTTTTTTTTTCCTGGAAGGTTTTTATTAGACTTTTCAAAGTACATGTAGATTCCTAATTCATTTATTTGTAGGATGATGATTGGAGTATCTACTCTGGTGTCACTCTTGTTGCTAGGTTACGTACAAGGGACAGCTCTGAGCTCAGAAAGTGAACTTAAACAGTTCTGTTTGATTTTTGCTCTCCCTGGTCGCAGTAATGGTTCTAATATTCCTGAATTTGAAACAACATTTGATGCTCAATTAGAAATAGCTGGAAAGAAATTGTTTGATCCAACATTTTCACATGCAGACAGAATTAAACAAACAAGTAAATGCTCTGCAATGACTCCAGCAACTGAATATACGAGTCAATGCGCCTATCATCGTCTATCTACCGTGAAGACCTACTTTGTAGAAGATCTTAACCGTCTCCAGACTGTGGTTCCGTCCTCATTTTCCGTGGTTGATGCCTCGGAATTATTTATAAACTACTTGGGTGCCTGGTTCCTTGACAATGTCTTCCTTGCTCTAAATTGTGGACCAGTCGACTTTAAAAAATTGAAGCCTACAGTTCAGCATAAAATTGTTGCTATATGGAGTAAGCTTCTAACATCACGTGAGAAATTTTGCACGTTTGCGACACCGTTGTCAAAAACCGTGGCTATCAGAATGAGGCACGAGTTTTCAGAACTATGCGCGCGCAGGTCAACTGATGCGGTTTGCGAGATGCGTAAAATATTTGATCTAACAGACAAAGTGGAAGGCTTTTGTAATCTGGTACCATCTGCATCTTGGGGATTAACCACTGGATATACCCCCTTGTATAAGAAAGCCATAATGGTCAACTTTTACACTATCAGACAAGATGCTTCTCCCGAAATCGCTTCGACCTTTGACCTAATGACGACAGATCAAAACATTAATTCAAATTTAGCAGATATTATAGAAAAGTTGTACAGAGATTTCTTAGAATTTAAAACGCAAGAAGTTGTTAATATGCTTAAAGTGGTCCCTGAAGGAAATTACCTCCCCTGTGACTTTACTGTCAAATTTCCGGAATTCAAATGGCTGTTATGCACATGCGCTAAAGCTTTCACAAACTTAAGAGTATTTCTGTACACTTATGAGAGCAACAAAGGAGCTATCAAAACAAAACAGCTGATTGTCTCAGACTTTAACTATAGATCTTACATCATGAACCTTCACTCCAAACAAATACAGGAACTGCAAGAAATGTATTCCTTAAGTCTCGAACGGGCCGTGGCATCCATCAAAGGCAATCTAAACCAGCGATTCCTAGAACTCGGAAAGTACTTCACACGGGTGGCGTCAATGGAGAAGTCGAAACTTACAAAAGACTGGGAGTATATCAATGGCGCTATTGTAACTCTGAACAACCGATTAACCACAAAAACCCAAAGTTTGTCGCATAACTTGAAAGCAATTATGACTGTAAACTTGGTCGGTAAAATTTTGGACCTTGCTGAGGCATTGGTTAAACTGGCATTAAGAGTTATTGCTGCAACTAATCCTTTCGGCTGGCTAACTGGGAGCAATGACAGTCCACAAGAATTCATGGAATCGGCAACTGAAATTTCTACCAAAGCCAAAGAGATTGCGGAAGCAGCAGGTTTCTTTATCAAATTCGAGCTTCTTTTCAAAGAACAAATGAAAATCGTAAATAAACTATACAAAAACCAGGCTCCGTTACGTAACGTTAAAAAGATCCTTGATGGCATCAAATCGGAGACAGAATCCAAGGATTTTAAGGAAGATGTAGCCGAATTTCTGCGACAATATGGAAGATATACCCCTACAGTGACAGCGGAGGACATTGTCAGGCTTACAGCGCACTGGGAAGGGTTTATTGATGCTGTTTGTGACCATTTAGAAAAATCAGAGAGTACAGGAGCAAATACTGCCAGAATGTTTGGTACAACAGATATGAGGTGTCGTCAGAGCAAAGGGCAGGCTGCTGCTGTCGTGACTATACTAGAGGAAATCTATAAGGTAAATTGACAAAGTTCAAAGGTAGAATATCAATCAAAAATCTGCACCGCAAGTTCTGCTTTTTATCCCGATATCTGTTATATTAGTGTAACATTGTGAAGACATTTCCCGCTATGTTTACACTTATTGGTCTACAAATGTTCCCGCATGAATAGGATCGAACAAAATAAATTATTTTGTAATTTATAAACTTTTTATGAATTTTCATTTTCCCCAATTTTCTTAGTTTCAGTTCGAGCAAATGGAAACGATGGCTAAAATGATGCATTCCTGGGTGCGAATCCACGAAGCCAAAAAACTTGGCACGACAGCAACAGAGTCAGCCTCCAGTACCTCATTGGCTGATAAAGATATCACGCGTATGACGCAGATTTCAGGGTTGTCGTTCGCCATCTTGCAGACGACCAATGTATACAAGTATTGTGACGTATTAACATACACACGTGGACGGAAACCAAAGATTTGCACGGGGATGTCGACCAATGTTCTAAAGCTTCTGTCTTTAAGACCACCCGTCTATTATGAAGAGTTTAAATTTGTCAACATACCAACTAAGCCTGCATCTGATAACGATTTAGCATTCATTGATCTGAAACGTCTTTACGCTGGAGAAGACGTTTACTTTCAAATCCCGAATGCTGATTGGATGGTGGCCAATAAATTTATTAGGGAAACAGAGAAATATTTTGTCTTTTATGTTCATGAGTTGGAACTGTTTTTCCCTGTGACCATAACCAATGCACTGACGGTAAGCTACCTTCAATAAAAATGCATTTGAGATCAAGAATAAGTGTACATCATACAAAACGTAGTCGGCAATTAGTAATTACAAGCCAATTTGTACTAAAACGTCCGGATTCAAAACCAAATCACTACATTTATATTCATTCACCGTTTTCTGGCCGTAAAATTAATGACATGTTTATTAAAACCACAAGTACAGCTGTGAATTCATGGGAGGGGGTGGTAGTATTGGAAAATATAAATAAAATCATTGATGCATGACCGAATTCGGCACTATTTGCCGGTCAGTGCCAACATACAAACTGAATATATCGAGGATGTACAATCGGAAGCATTGTCAAAGAATAAAAAAAAATGTGATGAAAAACCCTGATTTCTATTTCTATAAAATGTCACCAATCTAATTAATTATTTTTTGAATCATGTTAAGTCAATGCTTCTAATTCTATATTAAGATCTATGTCAAGGACACTTATCTATTTTTAGATCCATATCAAGGTAACCCCTACTAACATTCAAAACAGATTGAATCCAACAGACTCAGTGGAGTATATAGTGAAACCTCAGATACCACTCAATGAGCAATATACTATAGGGAATTTTGAGAGTTGCAGAGGAATTAAGATAGCAAATCCTTATGGAAAGTGCGGAACTAGTGTCCGGGCGGATATGAAACAGTTATGCGATAACAAAATACGTAAGAATGAGTACGATAACATCTGTGCTAGAATAGGGTTTAGAAAAGTAGATCGTAACCCTTGGCTATCAAAGATGATAGAAGGAGAACATAATCCATAGATTTGCATTATTCCTTCACAGACAAAACATGATTTTTTTAAGGAAACAAGATTGATGGTCAAATTTTTAATCTTTCTTTGGTTTTAATTTTTTGAGTGTGTCATTTTTAATGGCCCAATTTTTCCATTATGGAAATTTAACAAAGAAGTCTTCAACAGATATCCGTGAGGAAACAGAGAACGAAAATTGTGTTAAAATTGTATTTTTCCAATCTCTTTTTTAGATTACATTAAAAAATATTCAATAAAACAGGAAATTTTCCTGACCCATTTCGGACATTTGATAATTTCGAGTACTTCTCTGTTTCGTTATAGCCGTACACAAAGTGTTTTATAAGTACCACTTTTTATAAGAATTATACAAAGAGCAATTCATGGGTGGAAAGCCTTCACCAATTTATGTCTCCTACTAGCAACCTGCTTTGATCTTTTTTGCTCTTTATCCAAACTAGCCCTGGTCCTGAGAGAGAAAAAAAATATATAGAATGCATAGGAAAAATGTAAGAAAGGGAGATAACTCTTAAAATTGTCAATAATTTGACACAGCGCATTTAAGGTAGAATGTGACTGTATTCGGCCATAAAACTCATTCCATCAACCAGATGTAAAATATAACTCATCAAAATCAATGAAGTAATTTATGTGATAGTTTTAGGTGTTATAGTTATATTGACATGGGCCGAAAAGATTTAGGGACGAAAGGGGCGAAATCTTGGGACGAAAGTTTCAACTGAAAAGTTCTGGGGCAAGCCGGGGTCACAGCTTCAAAATTTTTATCTTAAAACGATTGTCATATTATATTCTAACGAAATATTGCCGTGCCTTGATCTCTTGCACATACAGTTTTGAAAAAATGAGAATTTATTGTTCAAATTAGCGAGTCCGAGCCTACCTGGTGACAATTTATGCTAATCATATTATTTGTCTACCAAACACACTGTTTGCACGGCAATATTACGTTAGAATGTAATATGGAAATCGTTTGTAGATAAAAAATTTTAAGCTGTGACCCCGGCTTGCCCCAGAACTTTTAAGTCGAAACTTTCGGCCCAGGATTTCGTCCCTATCGTCCCTAAGATATTTCGCCCCATAAAGAAATAACACAAATATCTATAAATTTCACATATATTATTTAATTGATCTTGACGGGTCTTATTTCACATCTGGTTGACGGAAAGAGTTTTATGGCCAAATAAAGTCATGTTCTGCCTTAAATGCGCTGTGGAATAGAAAACATTGTAACAAAATGGCAAGTTTTCTCCAAGGACCAGGCAGTTATGAGCAAATTGTTATTAAGTCACCCAAAACAAAGTTTGGGAGACTTTTTGTTTTTGCACCGTTTCTTATTATCTTTTTTATTTTTTTTTCCTTAATAGTGAACTTGTCCGACACATTTTGGGAAAACGCTTTGACCAATCAATATAAAACTTGCTGAGGTGGATGGAAGGTTACTCAAAAATTGAAATTTTCAAAATGGCCGCCATTTTCAAAATGGCCGCCGTTTAAGATTTTTGGCCCCCTCTCAGATCTCGGAGATGGGTGGATGGATTTGAATGAAAATTATTACACTGGTAGGGTGGTCAATCTTGAGAAACTTGGCGAAAAAAATTGACGCCCATGCCGACATTTTAAAATGGCGACCGTTAAACAACACCCGCCCCCCAAAAACGTCAACATTGTCCGATTTCAACGAAATTTTATTTCTACACCTGTTTTAATGCACTGATTTGAATGGAATACTATCCATGGCAATTTTTGGCGACTTGTGTGTTGGCATCCCAGCAAAATTATTTCTTGTTTATTTCTTATTTTATAATTTTGAACTATCTTTCGTTAAAAAAAACACTGTAGCCTTTTTATCGATGAATCACTTCAATTTTGAATGATTCTTAGGTAGACTACTACTTAATCACTTAAGATGATGTCCAAGCAAAACCTAGGCAATAGCTGGCATATGACAAATTTTTGGTTTTCAAAAATTTTCATTGATTTCACATCGGGTTAACACCAATGCAGATTTTGGGTTTATTGAAGTATAACTAAGATATAATTTGTATAGAATGCATTGAAAATATGCAGAAAAGGGGAGATAACTCTTGTATATTTGCAAAATTTTGTTGCTTTGTTCATGAACTTTAAGGCTGAAACATAAGTCATCCATGTTGCTTTCAAACGAAACCTGATGATTTTTGTTATACATATGAATCCAACAATGCATTAAAACAATATTTGCTGGGATGAAATTCTTCGTGTGCCAGATTCTGTAGGTGTTTGCCTGATTTCTACATGGACAGCCTCTTAAACGTATAACATATATCGGGCCAAGTTTAAAGTCTGCTTTTAAATCAAAATGTTTTGTGATGATTCTATGTTTGTTTTTACTTTTCTGACTGGTGACTTTCGAATGTCTCTTTGATAAACCTTAACTATTTGTATTATAGCAGTACTGAGCATGTCTTGTTTTATTTTCTGCTTAGCGCCTCAGAAAGTCCCTTGATATATTTTTCATCCTGTATTGCAGCGGTACGAAACCTATATGACAATGTGCCATACATCGCCTCTTCGATTTTCGCAAAGTTCAAGATAAAGGTCAGCGGCCTTCAAAAATATAAACTAGACATACCAAATGGAGACTTCAAACTCAAGGCCGCCATAAAGTATGCTTATGTTGACCTACAAAATCTCGTGGACAAGAAGCGTGATGTCAGGTGAGGAAAAAGTCGGTCGCAGGGGCCTTATGGTCGAAGGTAAAAGATAGAAGGCGATGATACGGGACAAGATGTCAGGTAACGAGAGGGTCGGTCACAGGGGTCTTTTCATCGAGGAAAAAAATAGAAGGCGAAAATACGAGGCGATATGTCAGAGATGAGTTAAGGGTCGGTCACAAGGGCATTATGGTCGATGGAAATAGATAGTAGGCGAGGATATGGAGCAGGACGGCAGGTAACAAGTGAGTCGGTTACTGGGCCCACATGGTCGGGAGATATAGATAGAAGTCAAGAAAAGGAGGCGAAATTTACATGTAAGTAGAGGGTCACAGCGGCATTGTGACCGCGGGATAAAGATAGAAGGCGAAGGTATGAGGAGAGATGTCAGTTAAGGAGACGGTTACCTTAAAATGCTAATAGTTGGTTGAATAAAGAAAGGCAGTGGGGAAAGGGATTATCGGGGACTTATGGTAGGACAGGTACCGATAGATGGTAAGGAAAGGAGGCGATGTGGTAGGTAGAGAGGGGATTATCGAGGACTTGTGGTCGGACGGATACCGATAGATGGCAAGGAAAGGAGGCGAGATGGTAGCGTAGAGAGGGGATTATCGGGGACTTGTGGTCGGACGGATACCGATAGATGGCAAGGAAAGGAGGCGAGGTGGAAGGTAGAGAGGGGATTATCGGGGGCTTGTGGTCGGGCGGATACCGATAGATGGTAATGAAAGGAGGCGATGTGGTAGGTAGAGAGGGGATTATCGGGGACTTGTGGTCGGACGGATACCGATAGATGGTTAGGAAAGGAGGCGAGGAGGTAGATAGAGAGAAGATAATCGGGGACTTGTGGTCGGACGGATACCGATAGATGGCAAGGAAAGGAGGCGAGGTGGTAGGTAGAGAGGAGATTATCGTGGACTTGTGGTCGGACGGATACCGATAGATGGTAAGGAAAGGAGGCAAGGTGGTAGATAGAGAGGGGATTATCGGGGACTTGTGGTCGGACGGATACCGATAGATGGTAAGGAAAGGAGGCGAGATGGTAGGTAGAGAGGAGATAATCGGGGACTTGTGGTCGGACGGATACCGATAGATGGTAAGGAAAAGAGGCGAGATGGTAGGTAGAGAGGGGATTATCGGGGACTTGTGGTCGGACGGATACCGATAGATGGCAAGGAAAGGAGGCGAGATGGTAGGTAGAGAGAGGATTATCGGGGACTTGTGGTCGGACGGATACCGATAGATGGTAAGGAAAGGAGGCAAGGTGGTAGATAGAGAGGGGATTATCGGGGACTTGTGGTCGGACGGATACCGATAGATGGTTAGGAAAGGAGGCGAGGAGGTAGGTAGAGAGGGGATTATCGGGGACTTGTGGTCGGACGGATACCGATAGATGGCAAGGAAAGGAGGCGAGATGGTAGGTAGAGAGAGGATTATCGGGGACTTGTGGTCGGACGGATACCGATAGATGGTAAGGAAAGGAGGCAAGGTGGTAGATAGAGAGGGGATTATCGGGGACTTGTGGTCGGACGGATACCGATAGATGGTTAGGAAAGGAGGCGAGGAGGTAGGTAGAGAGGGGATTATCGGGGACTTGTGGTCGGACGGATACCGATAGATGGTTAGGAAAGGAGGCGAGGTGGTTGGTAGAGAGGAGATAATCGGGGACTTGTGGTCGGACGGATACCGATAGATGGTAAGGAAAAGAGGCGAGATGGTAGGTAGAGAGGGGATTATCGGGGACTTGTGGTCGGACGGATACCGATAGATGGTAAGGAAAGGAGGCGAGATGGTAGGTAGAGAGGGGATTATCGGGGACTTGTGGTCGGACGGATACCGATAGATGGTTAGGAAAGGAGGCGAGGAGGTAGATAGAGAGAAGATAATCGGGGACTTGTGGTCGGACGGATACCGATAGATGGCAAGGAAAGGAGGCGAGGTGGTAGGTAGAGAGGAGATTATCGGGGACTTGTGGTCGGACGGATACCGATAGATGACAAGGAAAGGAGGCGAGATGGTAGGTAGAGGGGATTAACGGGGACTTGTGGTCGGACGGATACCGATAGATGGCAAGGAAAGGAGGCAAGATGGTAGATAGAGAGAGGATTATTGGGGACTTGTGGTCGGACGGATGCCGATAGATGGCAAGGAAAGGAGCCGAGGTGGTACGTAGAGAGGGGATTATCGGGGGCTTGTGGTCGGACGGATACCGATAGATGGTAAGGAAAGGAGGCGAGGTGGTTAGTAGAGAGGGGATAATCAGGGACTTGTGGTCGGACGGAAACCGAAAGATGGTAAGGAAAGGAGGCGATATGATAAGTTAGGAATAGGTCATTTGGGGCTTGAGGTGGTAAAGAGAGTAAAAGAGAAGAGAAAATGACCTCTAAGTAGTCTTGAATCGATCAACTGTAAGTCAAACTAAACAATGTGTTTTGTGGTATTATGAATAAGATGTGGTGATATTTTTTTTTTCATTTCGTCGAGCGGACATATTTTGTAGTGATATTTCAAACCCCTTCATAATACAACTATCAGATGGGTATAATCACGGTGAATTTGGTTACAAATTATCTGGTATCATACACTACTTATTGCTTACATCGTTGACTTTCAATTATTTTAACCTTAGGATGGACTTAGGTTGCAAATTTAAACACAAAGATTTAGGCTTTAATTGGGGAAAAACTCAAGACGTATATTAAATTTAAAACTTTGATGATAATTTCTATAGCAATCAGACCAGTTCTGGAAGACCAGTCCGATCAAAATTTCAAAGGTCAATACGATCAAGGAGTCAAAGGTTAGAGAGGTCAACAAAGTGCTGTCCACTGGCGAATCAGTATTATAGTGGTGCCCAATCAACATGTTTGTCATGCGCCACCGGAAGTACAAGTTACCATAACAACCTGTTTTGTGGTAAGTCTTATATATGAAAATATTCTTTTAAAATGTGCAAGATTTGGGTTGTTCTTATCTGAAAAAGACGAAAAATTACTAAGTTAAATAGAATGAAAAAAATAAAGAAATTTGAACTGAACCAGTACTGTATACATATTGCACTTTTAAAAGCATATTGTCTACAAAAATCACATTTTTTCGCTTCAAACTTTTTTTGTCAATTAGAAGTTTAAATTAACATTTAGTCCAAAATTCGCCTTAAACGTGGTTAATTTCGCTCAACATTAATCGACCATGCTTAATCTTCATGACAACAAATTAAATATATTTTAGTGTATTTGATACAGAAATCAATCTCGTATGTTTTGTTCCCAAAAGCTTCAAAATTAAACAATCAATGTGAACGATATCTAAATCATCTCATTTCCTTTGATTGGCGACTTTGGTGGTTCTAAACGGACCAGAACTTCGATATACAGATAACTGGCCATGGGTACGAACCAGCAAAGGATATAAACAAAATTAATACAGTGCTTAAGCAGGGATTAGAGCTAATAAATATGATTTTTTTCAATGCTTTACAAATATTATTTAATGGGGATTGGTCTTCGGTTTATATATTAATAGGGTACCATTTTATATTTTTGTTGCTCATACGTTAAGAATTAGACAAAACAAGTTTCTGTTGGTCTTTTATTTGTTAGTAGAAATTTTCGTCGACAATATCCTTTTAAAGAGAAACGCAGCTGGAAAACGATATTAATGAAATGTTTCATAAAAACGCTAATGAAAGAAAATTCTAAAAAAAGTAAGATTAATGTGTACGAATAAAATAAGCAAAGGTACCAATGTTGTATCTGAATGTCAAAAGTCCGAAAAAGGCAAAGACAAAACCAGTTTACACCAACAAGGACTGAAAAAAAACGACAACACAGAAACACAAACACTTCTGAATATCAATAAAAAAGTGGACTCTATAGTAAGTCATGAATATACAATTGTTTTAAGAATGGTTGGAAATCCGACTCCTGATGATTTTCCATTTGAAAGGCATTGAAATAGGTTTTTTTAACTATTAATAGAAAATAATGAGATGTGGAATAAGTGTACGCGACACAGCAAACAATTAAACGGCAATTTAGAAAAACACAATGGACAACCGCCAGCAGCCTTCAACGATGCAATTTGGCACTGCTCGCTGTTCTGAAATTGGCCTATGGTCTGAATAAAATCGATATAATTCAATCCAGTCCTGAAATAGTCACAGATACACCCCCTTCTAAAACAAGGAACAGAAAAGATAAAAAAAAGTACAAACGAAAGCTTTGTCAAATATTCCTGGCTTAGGACAGGCACATGTAATATGTGGTGGGGTTAAACTAGTGTTTTTGCGCCCAACCTTCCCCCTATCAATATCCCTAGACAACGCACAAAAACTAAACACACAATAAAAATCAAATCGATCAAAGTCCAAATCCACTAGAGAGAACCTAAGACAAAAAACAACAAGAACAAACAAAATGACGGTAAAGGAACTCTCCCTAAACACTCGCTGTTACTGACAGCTAGCTGAGAATCATCAATCGACTGATGTAAAAAAATCAAGCATACGATTTTAAATCCGACACAACACTTCAAACAATAATGATTTAGTGAAGTGTCATCACACAAAACGACACGCTTGGTCGCTATAATGCTTTAAAATGACATTAGTAAAAACGTTTATGGAAGTTTAAACCTCAAGCATTTGGATTTGGATTTTGTATTCATTATTGCGTGTATATAAGAATTTTTATCCTTGCTATACTTCTATTCCTTCCCACAGTTATAAATTAAAATTAGAACAATTTTACCTAATATTTCTCATAAAATTAAATGTTTAAAGTAAAATATTCAATCTTTTAATCCTTTCAGTATCATTTTTAATATAATTTAGCACAAATCTAGAGTCCATTTTTGAGTAAACTGGATTAAAAAATAAGGTCCATTTTAACATGTTTAAGTCCATTTTTTGAGTTCATTTTTGGGTCAATTTCTGGGTCCATCCCATGAGTCCATCTCGCGTTTTCTAGTATGACGTAAAATTTACACTGACTATTAAGATATGATATACGAAATGACTAATAGAAGTTAGGGTTCAATAAGTTAAGTTTTAATTGATAAAGGAAGGTAATATAGACAAATGTTCATTCATAATCAGAATCTTTACTCTGTTAATGTCATACGGTTATGACACTTGCACTTATTTAAGCACTTGCCTATAAGATTTTTTTTCTATTACTTGGGGGTTTATTAATTAAAAAGATAAATAAGTGGGGGAACAATGATTGATGCGCCTAGCATGGAAAACAGTTTCTGGCATTAACAAACAAAAACAAAACCTTTCTTTCAAGTTAAATGGTCGGTCTTAAGGTGTAGAAAATATATCATTTTACCTTTTTAGCAGCCCAGTTTTATTTCATATTGACCATTTTCTACGATGAATTATATTGTTCATGTGAATGACAATGCCCAGAAAACTCAAAAAATAGTAGCTGAAAGAAAATTGAGCATTTTAATCAGTAAATTTGATATTATGAATTATTGACCTTTTTTCAGCTGAAGTACTGAAGCTAGTTTTGAAGCAGTCTACTGTACCAACAAAACCCGTTGCCATAACAAAAGAAGAAGCCACAGGTGTTTGTCAAGCGGAAGGAACCGTTATAGCAACTGTGGAACTACGCCAAAAGGCACGTGATGCTGGTCAGAAAAGTTGCGACTGTGGGTGGTTGGCAGATGGGACTTATACAACGATAGATGCGACGGGATGTGCGGCGTGTCCGACTGATAAAAAAGTGGCGGTGTGGTGTGCTCGAAAATACAAGATTTAAGTGGAGAAAACATTGAGGACGGGACAGATACTTTTATCGATGTAAATCAGTGCAGACAATATTTATAACGTTAAAGAATTAGAATAAACCTTCAAAATTGTTTATACCAGCTGCAAACATCCATTTTCATAATTCGTTTAATTCCAAATCCTTTTTAGTATCAATATACCTTCCATCCCCCCTAATGAAATAAGGCAGTTAAGACATTCATTTCATGTTCTTGTGCTGCCATCCAATATCTGATATAACTTGTTTGTGTCTCAGTACATTATTCACATCTATGTTATCTTTGTGGTCAAATATAGCAAGAAACAACAACAAAAACAACATCCGGCTATATGCCATACTAGTAAGTCGGAATAGTCTTGGAGTTATCGCCCTTTACCATCGTGGCTTCAATGATGTGAATAATTTACTGAACATTTACTTAACATGTATTTTAGTGATTGAAGTAATATAAATCCTGAAATGTCATGACTTCAAAAGAATTTTGATAGTGTTTTTGATTATTTTTCAAACTCGGAGATTTCCTTTTTTTGACCCGTTTTAAGGCAACATCTTACTTTTTTTTCTTTAAATTGTCATACAACCACTTCTCCTTTCCTCCATGTAGTTTAAATGGCCACTTTCGTAGGTGTGTGTTTCAAAGTCAACATTTACAAACAATAAACGAAATCATTGATGTTTGATCTTTTTTAATGTTTCCTTAACTTTTATCATAATACACATCCCACCCCGGGTGCCACCCCTTTCCCACAAGAACTAGAAATTTGAACATAAACAAACAAACTTAACGAGGTAATTTTGATAAAAAGGAATGTAAATCATCAAATAGTTATGAGTCCTTGTCCACGATGAACGAAAAAACAGAACAATTATATTTTTATTTCTAAGTGTATTTTTTATCTTAATGCTAGCTTATTTAGAGGTCAAAGATTGACTATTTATATCTCATCAATGTGGTTTGATACATAGATCTGTTATTATATGATTGTATTTGACTTCTTATTTGTATTTTGTTGTTTTATATATTAAATGGTGTATTTAAAAAGGAGAGTCTTTCTTGTAAATTATTGTATATGCCAATTGCCGATAATAAGATGTGGAATAAGTGAACGCGACACAGTCTACAATTTAAGCGGCAATTTTTTAAATTCGCAATGGAGAACAGCCTTAAATATTCGCTGTTTTGCAATAAGCCCTAGATTTAAAAATATGATGCGCCTGAAACAAATCCTAAAATTACTCCTGAAATGTAACAAAAAGACGCCTTCGTAACAAAGATTAAACAACATAAAGTAGCTGAGAACCTCAGCTTAAGACAGACACATATAAAACGTGACAGGGTTAAACTAGTCTTTTGGGCCCAACCTTTCCCATATTGATAATCAATAAACACACACACACACTCACAAACACATAACACACAGTAAAAAAAAACAAGCGAACTTTACATACAGTGAGAAATCTCACTAAAACTACAAACAAACAATTCCACTTCAAAATAAGGCAAACATATCTCCACAGACCGGTATCTGAAATACTGAATGCTGACATGTTCCAGTTATCTTATGGGACAGTATTATCGATGTTTATCAATGCACACAATATAATAAGAATAAAATTTCACACTTGTTTATACCAACTACAAACATCCATTTTCATAATTCGTTTAATTCTATTCCTGTTTGGTTTCAATATACCTACCATTCCCTATTGAAATAAGGTTGTTAAGACATTCATAACATTTTCTGAAATTCTCATACAATATCTGAGATAATTTGTTTGTGTCTCAGTGAATTATTCACATCTATATTACCTCAGTTGTCAAATATACGTATGAGACGTATTTTCTTATAGCCCTGCTTCAAAAGTCGGTCACGAAGAAACCGGTGTCTGATCAAAAAATCTGTGAAATGTGTGCAAGCTCTGGCATATCGAATAAGTTGAGAAATATAAACACCGTATGCAGGAGAAGTAGGTATATTGCTCTGTAGATTAGGAAAATTAATAATTTGAAAATTAAACTCGTCTCGTTTATCATAAATTTTTGTACTGAGATGACCACCTGGGTCAAATTCGAGGTGCAAATCAAAGAAAGACGTGAAGCAATTAGATTCGGTGGTCTCTTTAATCTCCAATTATTGAATTGTCGAAATCATGGAACTTAATCATTTCCCCATTGACATCAATTGTAAATAAATTGTTAATGCAGTGATCCACTACGATTTTCCACACGACATAAAATTAAGGTAATGAAAAATCCTTTTACATGTAAGTAAAAATCTTATGACTCTATTCGCCTTTTGTAAAGTGTTAATGAAAATTACCTGGCTCGATTCGCGTGTTCCTTGGAGTGAATATTAGCTTGATCTCTATTTCATATTATCTACATCATTTAGGTCAGAAAGTGTTGAATATGACCCAGGTTTAAGTAGAGATATTAAAGACAGTCAGTTCAAAAAAGTAAATCTGATATTTAACGTTCCTAAGATTAACTGACATGTGTTCAGTCATGAAAATGTTTACGGAAAATATCATGCACTGACAAATATTGGATGTCTATATGTTAGATGATAGAAGCTCATTTTTGTTCATTGTCATTAATGTAATTAGTTTCCTGAATTCATTTTTGGCTTATATGTTACGTTATTCATTTGATGTGCTCCATATTTTAGTATCAGTGTCTTTTGTATCTATAACTTTTTGTCCTTAACGTAAGAAAACGTAAGATTCACCAAAAGATTTCTTCAAATACTTGATTGTTTAGTTCACTTAAGGCGGCTCACAGTTTTTCTTTTCACTTTGCCTACTCTCAGCAGATAGCCCTGCCTTTTCTTATGGAGGAGAACCTCTTTACTTTATCATTCTGTAGCGATTCAATTGTTTTTTGTTTTTTTTTTGTTTGTTTGGGTTTTTTTTTTTTGGCATAGTGACATGAATAGACCACGTGGATCATAAATAATCAAACTTTTAGAGAAAAACAGATTGTCAATTTTGAGAACAATAGCCTCAACCAGGGGCATCATCGTTTTGATTATTCGCTATTTTAAGGGTCATAACAAGTTTTTGTTTAAGAACTGTGAAATGTTCTCTGTTTACATCCATAGGGGATGTTTTAATCTTTTTACAATGGCTGACTATTTTTATGTATATGTTTCGGTGCACACCACTTTATATAATGTTTATAACAAAGCGTATCTTTCTGTTTCATTAGTATTTCTATGTTTTTGGTATATTTCTATGTAGTTTTGACCTACTGCCCTATTGTGCACCCTTTATCCTCCGACGCAAGGACTATTGCACTCCCCGTTCGATGATGATGGGTATTTATAGTCGTGACTATAGGGGCATGCCTCTCTGCAGTGACTTTAGCAGTAAAACTGCAAAGACTCACTATGTGCCATGGGTCTTCCAGCCCATGACACACCACCGCCATTTGTAGCTGCTGCAGAGTACCCTTTGTTGTCGCTGGAACAGTGCCCGTCTTGCACCACGGGGAGGTACAATGTACTGGTCGGACTTTGCAAATTGAAAAAAAAATATCCACATGCGCTTACATAGAAGGTTATCTGTGCTTTATTCGAGGTACCATTTTTACGAAAGACAATTATTATTGAAAACAGCAAAAGGTATCTTGTTACATAAAAGGAAAAAACATGAGACGTAATGTATATCTAGCCGCTGCCATACTTGATGTGTACAAACTAGAAAGTCGGTAAATATCAAACATTTTATTCGGAGAGTAACCTTTACCTTTCATTGCAACCTAACTCATGAGTGCACCATCAAATATCCGAAGGAAAAAGACAGACTTGGTAAACCACAAAATTATCATTCAATCAAACCATACAGCGTACAAAAATATTATTCAAATATTTATTCCTCGCTATGCAACAGCGCATTTTTTATCAGTATTTTAAATAAGGTTTATAAAATAAACCTATCATTCTGTTTGTTATAACTTAAATCTTTCAAGGTAACCTAAAGATTTAAAGTTATGTATCTTTAATTTTTCGATTGAACAACTGTGTGAAGTTTGTATACAATGTACCAAAAAATAATTGATTTACTAATGGATAAATAAAGTAAGAAAATGACTACGTTTTGTAGTGAGTATGACATTATGAAAAAGGTAGGAATCGATTATTTTTACTTGTTACCTTATTTCCTGCTTTACAACTGAAAGAACACATGAAATTGATACAACAAATTAATAATTTGATATAATAATTTAATTATTTGATATAACAGATTACTAATTTGATATAAAAAATTAATAATTTGGTATAACAAATTAATAATTTGATATAACAAATTATTTGTCTATTTAAATGAAAAAAAATATTAGCTATAGATCATTTTGTTTTCAGTAAGCGTCACAGTTACAACGCGAATGACCCCAAACTCCGCGCAGTAGTCGGCTCCATCCAGAACTACTTTCTGTCTTACCAGTGTAGACGGAACGGGCACTGCGCGGAGTTTGAAATGACCCACCGATATTTAGCTTCAGATACGGAATTTTAAAACTGTATTTCTATAATTACATTTAACTTTCAAGAAATTAAGTTCATTTTGACAGTAAAGCATTATTATACACCCTGTTACAATAGTTTGGCTTGTTAAGAAAGCTGTTATTTGGCTCCACCCACCTGAATATTTGTTGGCTAGATAAAAGGTCGACAATGCTTACTTATACATCAACTGGCGTTTTGATATATGAAATAGTGCACATTTATATTGCATTTATATAGAAGTATTAAGATATACCAATTAGTTTATACAATTTCTATAACATTTTATACACTTAAACAAATGAAAATATACAATTAAGATTAGTGTTCTTTTATCAATCCTCCAGTAGGAATATTGCCTGGCCGATTTTCCTTACAGACTATATAAAAACGCGAAAATCAGAAAATGACTAGATGAGGCTCTGCCTAAAAACTGTAAAACCCTCAATAATCTATAGATGTCATAAGGATTCGATGCGGTTGCCTAAAATTACCAAAAAAAGGATAACCATCAAGTTTCAGTTATTTTTCTATGAGAAGGGTGTGATTTTATCTTATAATGTTGTTCAAATATGCATATTTGCATAGTAAAAATCATCATAGAAGTATTACCCTTCCCTCCCAAAACACACACACACACACACACACCCTCACAAACAAACATTCAATTGACTTCTAAGTTCAGTGATTGCAGACGGAAGGACAGAATGGGAAATAAATGTAATGAGAACAGTTTTACATGACACAACCTGCAGCATATACCAGCGACAATTTTTAAAAAATCCACATTCGGAAAGCACACAGTATGTGAACAGTTTTAAGGCGGAGCATCGTGTTCTTGTTTCGAAAGCTGATTGTATCTGAATCAGATAAAAATCGGACATAAAACTCCATTTTTTTATATTCTGGTAATATAATACTGACAAAACCCCGTTTTTCCAAATGTGATTGTCATATAATAAGGATAGAGCGTTTTCTGCCATTCGGTTATTGTCAATGTAATAACAAATTTTGATTTAAACCAAGCATCACTATACTCTTTTATAATGTTTCAAATAAAGGTAATAACAAAACTACCGAACTTGAATGGTCAATCTCATAGTCCAGAGAAAATGACAAAAACGAATCAGTCATACTGGAGAATGGGTAGATCGCAATGGTCCTGACTTGGTACAGGCATTTCAAACGAAATGGTGGGTTAAACCAGGTTTTATGGCGCCAAAACTCCCTTTTCCATTGCGATTTTAGGATCCGGTCAAATTATGTCTGATAGCTGTCCGTTCCTTGTAAATATAACAACAACAACAATAACCACAATTGAGATATTGTTATGTTCGCGACACAGTGCGATCTTTGGGCACAACCTAACAATTTTAAAGTTAATAAAAATGCCTTTTTATATTTCAAGATTTATATAGTCCTAGATTGATGAAACATGGTATGCACATGACCTAATTTAGACCAAAACAGAGCCTTGCATCCCGATCTTTTGAGTTTCTAGTATAATTGCATAGGTAAAATATACTCTCTCAAAAAAGAAACGCAACATGCAAAAATTTTGAAAATACATAGCAAACAAAAGTCGAGTATTGTAGCACCAGTTGTTGCAATATCATTATGAAATTTTACTTGGCAATTGTAGAGGGGCCATTTTTTCTTTAACTGCTAAAATTTTTATACAATGTCGACAAATCGAGTGCGCATGCTTATCAAAATTATGTCATGCAGTTTGTTTGCAAGTCAGTACTCAAACTACCATCCCCATATTCAAAAAGAACGTTCTGCACAAGATTTCAATATCAGATTCTTATAACCCACAAGTTTGTGCTTTCTTTCCGTGGTTTTTGATTGTGCAATTAGGCGTTGGTGTGTGCGCAGATCCAATTTAATCAGTAGATGCACGATTTTTCATAACATCAAAATTTTCAGAAGGTCTTTAAAAATCAAAAATGTCTTGTGTTTTACGTTTGTTATGTTATTGGTAAGGATTCTCATGTACCCATTTGACTTGATGCACTACACTCCGCCCAATTTTTCAAAATCTCTGAATCGTCCTTCTCATACCGTTTGCCATTTGTTAAAATGTTTTGCAGAAGCTTAGTTTATAAAAATTGGTATTTTAGTTCACGACAATGTTTTTGGTGCTGATATCACTCTGGATGAATAATCAAAGGAGAATTCCCATGTTCAAAACTCCTTCAACCGATATGCTGTGTGCGGGGGAAATTCACGTCTCATGCTGAGCCTGATGTTAACCACTTAAGACGGGATTATCGTTATAATAATGATGGTATCAAAGAAAGGAAGATTTTTGCATGGTTATGGAACCAAAAAAGTAACCGTTTCAAATATTGGTTACCAGAATTATTGGATGTTAGCTCAGACTATTAATTTCTATGATTTTTCAAAGTTGGATAAGCGCAAGCGCTAGCGCCACCCGATGTTTTTAAAAACGTGGGGTATGGGAGCAAAGGCTTCAATATGTGTGAAAATGGGAGCCACAAGATCGTATGCAGCGTTTTTTTAGAAACCGAGAGAACAAAGGTGAAGTCGTTATTTTATCATTTAGTCGGTATTACTACAGTTGGTGCTGTGCCTTTGTTGGCTACTAAATTTGAATTTTGTTTATATCACACGTAAGATTAATCATTCCTAAATGATTCTGCAAAATTTCACATTCGGACGACAATTTTTAGTTGAAATTCAATAGGTTTTATTTCAATGGTATTTTAAATATCTTTATATGTTGCGTAACTTTTTTGAGAGAGTATAGTAATCTTGAAGTTAAAAGAACACCTTAAATATCTCTTTGGTTTGTAAAACTAAGAACGTGTATGCATGAGAAGCTTAAGACAATATATTGTATGGCCATTTTTGACAACTTGATTTTCCGATTGGCTTTGATAAATTTGAAGACATGACAATATCATGTTAGAGATTAATGAGCATCTTCATATCTTCGAAAATGTAGCTAATAAGTTGATTAAACTTGATACATCACATTCAAATGGCCAAACTAGTAGCTAAGCACAGCTGCATCACCATCTTCTGACTTTGACCTCAAATGTCCGATTGAGCAATTCACAACTTTTCAATACGTTCACAAAGCATTTTAGGACACTAGAGGAATTTTATAAAAAAACATTTTGATAAGCTTCAATGCTAGAGTTTCTAATTTACAGGCCCAATATGAGTTTCAATAGAACGACTTTGTAAGTTTTAATTCTTTAGTCTATGTTAAATCTGTAATTATACTCCACGCAACGAAGTTGCAAAGGGTATTATGTTTTTGACTGGTCCGTCTGTCCGTCCGTCTGTCTGTGATCAAAGTTTGTTATCGCAACTCCTCTTAAACTACTGAACAGAATTTATCGAAACTTGGTATGCAAGATGTACACCATATGTAGTTGTGCATATTACAAGGAATTTTTGGATCGGCAATTTTTGTTGGAGTTATAGCCCTTTGGACTTAGAAATTTGCAGAAAATCATGATTACAGTTTGTAATCGCAACTCCTCTAAAACTACTGAACAGAATTTAACGAAACTTGGTATGCAAGAAGTATACTATATGTAGTTTTGCATATTACAAGGAATTTTTGATCAGCAGATTTTTGTGGGAGTTATGGTCCTTTGAGCTTAGAAATTTGCAGAAAATCATGATTACAGTTTGTAATCACAACTCCTCTTAAACTACTGAACAGTATTTAACGAAACTTGGTATGCAAGAAGTACACCATATGTAGTTGTGCATGTTACAAGGAATTTTTGATCCGCAAATTTTTGTGGGAGTTATGCCCCTTTGGACTTCAAAATTTGCAGAATACTTGCACATTCACTTTTACAATCATTCAATATTATTGATTCTTGTAGCTCGATACTAATTCTTCAAGGATAATATTGATATTCCAATAGCGGAACGCGTGGGGTATGTGAGCGTGCTCACTAAGGTTTTTTTCATTTTTCAAATGGTATATGTTTTTTTAATGTATAGGAAAAGAAACAATCAATTAATAACTTTTTTGTTGTCGGCTGACAAGACTTGAGTGTAAACTCTTGTTTGCATCCTCATCAAAGTATGACACTGGTGGCAAGTCATATTGTTGGGAAACCGACAAATCTGGGGATAAATTCACACAAAAGAAAAAAAACTCCATATCAATAAACAAACAACAACAAATATTATAAAACAAACAAACAGAACATACTTGTACATGAGAATGTATCTTTTGTGCACACTTTGTTTCTAACTATTGTCTTAATTTATGTAAATTCTTAAATGTAATGTTTAACTGCTTCCATCCTTAAAGCTATATGCTTTCTTTGTTATTGTTCATTTCGTCATTTGTAAACTTTCTTTAATCATGTACCTCATGTTACACTGTATGTGTCTCAGCATTGAATAAAGCCTTGTCTTGTCTAGATGATTCTGTTGTTTTGGGGTGTGTTTTTTTGGAGGGGGGATTTGAAAATGTGTTCTAGTTCTGCTGATGAGGAAATAATTTCCGAAATGGCCATACAGCTCATTAAAATTATTTGTTATTGTCTCATGTTTAAATACTACCTATCATGTCAAGAAACGAAATATATCAAATATCAAATTGTGAAATTATGCCGCTTCAACACCGAGATAATCTTCTTAGTGTACCCTTCTTGTCACATTATATAACGAAAGAAAAAAAACAATATGCATCCATGAATACGTGTAGCACATTTAAAAGCATACGCCCGGTTTTTCATCATATTTTTATAAAATAAAACTATAAAGCTATTTTTTTATCAAATTTTTAAAATTCCATACATAAAACATATTTTCACACCGTCATGACCGTGGCGCTTACTAACACAAAATGGACAACATCTTATATTTTTACATTTAAAAAGAAAAATAATCTGTTATATCAAATTACTAATTTGTTTTATCAAATTATCAACTTGTTATATCAAATTAGAAATTTGTTATATCAAATTATTAACTTGTTATTTCAAAATAATAACTTGTTATATCAAATTAATAATTTGTTATATTAGATTATTAACTTGTTATATCAAATTAGTAATTTGTTATAACAAATTATAAAAAGTAAAGTGCATGGCCCTAAAAGGCTTCCGCAATACGGTTATTAAATACGTTCTCTGAATACATAATGCTCAAATCTAATACTAAATTAGGCATTCTAGATTTTAATCCAATATAGGGATTTACCTTATTCAAAGTCTAATCTGAAGGACTTTCAAGGTTAGTGAGGACACATGTCATTTGACAAAAAAAAAACAGCTAAAAGTGCAAGAAATAGTGAAACTGTCATTAATGATGTAAAACGACTTAAATATGTTCATTTAATAAAACTTAATCAAAATAATATACATTATATAGTTTTTAAACAAATATTTAAATCGAAAAATTGATAGGTCTCTATGTCTTTAAGTAATTGATTTCATCCATTATGAACACAAACAAAGCAGCGCAATTTATCATTCTATACATTTGTGATTCTTTCGCTAGTATTATTGACCAAAATTAAGGTTGAGACAATTAGTTTTTTTTTTCTTTTTGTTGTAACTTTATTAATGTTTATTTTAATTGCCAAATGAATGTATCTAGTGAAAGATTTTATCAACAATGATCCTTTTAACTAGTATAATAATTGAGTATACGACTATAAAGCAAAATGCACAAAAGGTAACAAATCTTTTGTTATAAAACAAAGGCATATCTAATTTTGTTTTGTTTCAAGCCAATGCTCTTCTTAAATAATTAAGTTACCGATCTTTTTAAAGACCCGTTTTTATCTTTACTCTTAAAAAAAGGTTACGCATAGGTAGAAAATTCCCTATGTATTTTATACAAACCCACATCAATTACCAAGCCGTCCATAGGCCGATTTTCATAAAACAAAAACTTGTTAAAAAAAAATGAATGAATTTATTTGTTTAATTTTGAGCAAAATCGTAACTTCGCTGCTTTTTAAGATATTGCAATTAGAACTCAAGTGTACATTTTACGCATCAATTTCCCGTTTAAATCAATGCAAAATGTTTCGTGAAAAACATTGGCCGTGTTCTACTCACAATGTCTTAAAAACCACTGCAGTGAGGATTTTGGTCTAAATTAATCAAACAATCTTTATTTCGTTTTCTTTTTACTGGATTGTATTTCATCAAAATCGGTTGCAGAACAGCCCGACAATATTGTTTTGAAATTGTTTTGATTTACATTAAACTTACGGGGAATTTTATATCTATGCGTAACTTTTTTAAAGAGTATATTAAAAAGGTATCCGAGAATTATAATTTACGGGACAATTCTGTTAAATAAGTTTAAATAATTACTTTATTTATTCATATACAAATAACAACAAAGTTCCAGACAATAAATTTTGCGCCTGACGCGCGTTTCGTCTATTCAAGACTCATCAGAGGCGCTCTACCAAAAATATTGAAAATGCAAAACACTATATGATTATGAAGAGCATAGAACATTAAACCAAAAATATCAAACTGGGAAACCAAATTATTACTAAGATGATCAACCTTTGTCTTGGGTAGGAAGAACCTTAGGGTTAGACAATATAGAAATTTAAACGGGTAATTTAAAGCTTTGATGTGTTCTCCAACACAAAAGTGTTGGTGCCGGAGCGGGCTAACCTCGGGGAATTAAAACTCCACCAGCAGTACTAACCTTCACATGTGTTCGAAATACAAATGACAACAAAGTTCCAGACAATAAATTTTGCTACGCCTGACGCGCGTTTTATCTATTCAAGACTCATCAGAGGCGCTCTACCAAAAATATTGAAAATGCCAAACACTATATGATTATGGAGAGCATAGAACATTAAACCAAAAATATCAAACTGGGAAACCAAATTATTACTAAGATGATCAACCTATGTCTTGGGTAGGAAGAGCCTTAGGGTTAGACAATTTAGAAATATAAACGGGTAATTTAAAGCTTTGATGTGTTTTCCAACACAAAAGTGTTGGTGCCGGAGCGGGCTAACCTCGGGGAATAAAAACTCCACCAGCAGTGCTAACCTTCACGTGTGTTCGAAATACAAATGACAACAAAGTTCCAGACAATAAATTTTGCTACGCCTGACACGCGTGTTTCGTCTATTCAAGACTCATCAGAGGCGCTCTACCAAAAATATTGAAAATGCCAAACACTATATGATTATAAAGAGCATAGAACATTAAACCAAAAATATCAAACTGGGAAACCAAATTATTCCTAAGATGATCAACCTATGTCCTGGGTAGGAAGAGCCTTAGGGTTAGACAATTTAGAAATTTAAACGGGTAATTTAAAGCTTTGATGTGTTCTCCAACACAAAAGTGTTGGTGCCGGAGCGGGCTAACCTCGGGGAATAAAAACTCCACTAGCAGTGCTAACCTTCACATGTGTTCGAAATACAAATGACAACAAAGTTCCAGACAATAAATATTGCTACGCCTGACGCGCGTTTCGTCTATTCAAGACTCATCAGAGGCGCTCCACCAAAACTATTGAAAATGCCAAACACTATATACTTATGAAGAGCATAGAACATTAAACCAAAAATATCAAACTGGGAAACCAAATTATAACTAAGATGATCAACCTATGTCTGGGGTAGGAAAAGCCTTAGGGTTTAGACAATTTTGAAATTTAAACGGGTAATTTAAAGCTTTGATGTGTTTTCCAACACAAAAGTGTTGGTGCCGGAGCGGGCTAACCTCGGGGAATTAAAACTCCACCAGCAGTGCTAACCTTCACATGTGTTCGAAATACAAATGACAACAAAGTTCCAGACAATAAATTTTGCTACGCCTTACGCGCGTTTCGTCTATTCAAGACTCGTCAGAGGCGCTCTACCAAAAATATTGAAAATGCCAAACACTATATGATTATGAAGAGCATAGAACATTAAACCAAAAATATCAAACTGGGAAACCAAATTATAACTAAGATGGTCAACCTATGTCTGGGGTAGGAAAAGCCTTAGGGTTTAGACAATTTTGAAATTTAAACGGGTAATTTAAAGCTTTGATGTGTTTTCCAACACAAAAGTGTTGGTGCCGGAGCGGGCTAACCTCGGGGAATTAAAACTCCACCAGCAGTGCTAACCTTCACATCTGTTCGAAATACAAATGACAACAAAGTTCCAGACAATAAATTTTGCTACGCCTGACGCGCGATTCGTCTATTCAAGCCTCATCAGAGGCGCTCTACCAAAAATATTGAAAATGCCAAACACTATATGATTATGAAGAGCATAGAACATTAAACCAAAAATATCAAACTGGGAAACCAAATTATTACTAAGATGATCAACCTATGTCTTGGGTAGGAAGAGCCTTAGGGTTTAGACAATTTTGAAATTTAAACTATGTGATATAAACTACAAATTTTTAGCTGTTTTGGTTCTTTGATTTGAATTACGTAATCGATTTGCATACATTATAGATATTATTAGATTGTTGTACATTTAATCGTCTTCGTATAAGTTTAATAAGTTTCGTGCTTTTAAAATGTATCCGAACTAGCCATGCAAAAGTCTGACCGACTATGCGTTTCATATTTAAAAAGGATAATTTAAAAACGGTAGTTTAGTATCCAAGGAATGTGGTTATTAGAAGAGTAATGGGGCATGATAAATCGTAAGACAGCCTTGTATTCAAAATATAAATATCACATCGTATTACCGACCTTATTGACAGTGTATAGTTTTTGTTGACACCAATCGGGTGTTTTTAGGGGGATTTTTTCCGTTGAAGGAAAGAAGCTATTCCTATTTTCATTTTTATTATATTTGCATGAAATTAAAGGTTGTGTTTGAAGTAAAGGTAGATTTATCGGTCCATTATTATCAACTATGTCAACGAGCATGGCATTTTAATTGGTTTTATCTGGAAAACTTTTTTTTTCAACTTCCACGTGAAATCACACGCTTATAGCATGTATAACCCTTGAATTTTAAGTGCGTGTCTCGGAGAAAACCCTGCAGTTTTGTCCAGAAGCAATATTGTTATGGCTATGAAAGCAATGGTGTAACTTAAAGTCCTTTATGGAAGACTTTATTTGGCAAAATATTTTTGTTGAAAAATTCAAAATGGCGGATCTTTGGGCCTTAACCAGTATAACTGCATTTATTTGCCAAATCAGTCTAATTGAAAGCAAAGAACTGATGGAGATTCTTAACTCTAAATCAGTTTCATCTTGAAAACATTCGATTTCTCCACACTTTACACTTCTATTCAACATGAACACCTGAAATCGCGATTTGCACAGCTGATTAAACGCAGCTTTTTAAAAAAGAATGAAAAAACGCAGGTAAAAATATTTAGTAGTCGATTATACCAAGACTTTCTTTGTCATCAATGAGTCTGAGTCAATTTTCTTATTGACAACATATTTGTTCAGTTTGGTGGACGTGTTTTTCAGCAAACAATAGGGATTCCAACGGGCACTAATTGTGCACCTTTGCTTGCTGATTTGTTTCTTCAATCATATGAAGCAGACTTATTACATTTTCTTCTAGACAAAAAAGACCGTAGACTAGCTCTCTCTTTCAACCTCACGTTCCGTTATATTGATGATGTCCTTTCACTAAACAATTCTCGATTTGGTGACTTTCTCCATCTCATATATCCCCAGGAGCTTGAGATAAAGGACACAACGGATTCTAGGAAGTCTGCTTCACATTTAGATCTACATCTCGAAATTGACTCTCAAGGAAGACTTTCAATAAGGCTCAATGACAAACGTGATGACTTCATCTTTCCAATCGTCAAATTTCCTTCTTGTGTAGCAACATTCCGTCCGCTCCAGCTTATGGAGTTTACGTATCTCAATGGATTCATTACTCCAGAGCGTGCGGGACTTACATCGATTTCCTTAGCAGAACGACACGTCTGACGATAAAATTGCTCACACAAGGTTATATTCCTCCTCGGTTGCTGTCTTAAATCAAGAAATTTTACGGAAGACATCATGCACTTAAAGACAAATATGGGATTTCGATCTCTCAGCTGAGTGCAAATGTTGGTTTGTCTTCCTTTACCGGATTTGACACGCTGAATGGACTAGTCTCACCGCGACGGGTGTGCTATAGCAAGCAGGAACTGCTTACACTTCCGGAGCACCTGAGTTCACTCTTGTTTCGACTGAAGTTCGCGTTGTTGATTGATATTCAGTTATTTTGTGTTTCCATGTTTTACATGTTATCTGTTTTTGTCCCGTTCTTGTTGATGTTTACTGTTTTTGTCTCTGCCCTTTCGGACTTTTGACATCCGGATAACCCATTGGTACCTCTGACTCCTTCAACTATATTAAGGTTTATTTTGTCTCAATGTCTACTGATTATCATCATACTACAGAAATAGATAAATATACTTTTTCTGCATTGAAGAACTATTGCATAAAATTAATACAAAATGGCCCTAGAGCTCTTTTTGGCACGAAACGGCAATGGTCCGAGATCACCTCTTCATGCCTGTATCATGACAAAAATGACAAGGAAATTTGTAAACATTATTTCCTGAAGACCAAAAATGGTTCTTTTAATACATTATCACCACATTTCACCTGTGCTATGATCATCTAAAACTAACTATTTCTTTATTTTTCCATTAATTCTTTAACATTTCATATTTTGAGCCCGGATTTGAACATTTTTCGTTAAGTCAAAACATGCACAGCTATTGTTATTCTTACAAACTATAATATCACTTATTTAAAGTGCATTTTGTTTGAAATTAAACACTTTCATGTTTTTACAAAGGTTGTCAAAAAATTAAGAGTTTTAATTTTCAACCAAAATGGAAATTAACCCATTTCACAGACTTGTACCGAAGTTAGAATACATGATCCATGGTTGCATGTTTAACATGTTAAGTAATACGCTTTTGAATATAAGAAAGATTCTCATTTAAGAGGCCTGCCTTGGACAAAAGTAAACGTTAGAAATAAGAATACAATTTGGCAAATTGCCAATATTACCCCATAGGGTCCTTATTAATGGAAATTATTAATTTTTAAATTTCTTTTGCAATTAAAAGCTAAGGCATTTTCATGTTAAATGTTTTATAATCAGAAGATATTGGGGCAAAATAAATCTGAAAATAGTTGAATTTCTGATTTCAATAAAGATGATGTTGGCAATAATATGCATTTATACTGATTAAGACCCAAAGGTCGGCCATCTAGAATACCATTTGCATCTAGATATCGACCAAATAAAAAGTGTAAATAAAAGAATACAATTTTTTACCAAATATCATAATTGCGAAATCTCATACTTGTATATATACATGTATGATTGCGTTACATACATAATTTTATATAAAATTGATTTATTAAGATATCACTAGTCTTGTGGTAAAAATCTAGCATTTTAGGTACATCTATCAAAATCTGCTTTCGAACTAAACTAACCACGTCTTCAATCATTGTTGGAGTACGAATACTTTAAACCAACTAGTTTTGTCGAGCGATTTATATTCGCGTTTTTCCCAATGAACAGTAATTCGCGAATATGAATTGTCGCAAACTCCTTCATTTTCACAGTAAAATAATAGTTTTTCACGAAGCATCTCGAAAATAAATAGCCGCAAAATTGCCCTTTGACACAAAAACATGAAATATTCTAGCCACGGAAATAAATTGGTTTACAGTATACAATGTAAATTACTTTATAATGAGTTAAATATATGAGTTATGAAAAGGGGAAGCAAAATACAGTCACTGACCCAAATTCAAACCTTTACCGACTAACCGTTATTGTGCTTGATATCGGTTACAACCGCTTATTCAAACCTGTTGGAGTTCCACACGAAAACAGCAAAGACAACCGTTCTTTTCTCTCACTACCCTTTTTAAACAAAGGTTTAGATGCCATAAATTTAGGAAATATTCTACATCATAAATCTGTTACGGCACATATTCTTCCTTATTTCAAAGATAAAAGTATTCCAATCATCTCTTATACCTATACTTCCACTATTGCACCCAAGGTCTTCAACTACAAACAAGTGTTGCGGGATTTCCAAATCAATGACCTCAAAGCAAAACCTCCAGACTGTTCTTGTGAAAAGTCCCCATTCAATTATAGTCCCTCTGGCCACGTTATAACTGGTGACCTAAACATCGTGGAAAATGATTTACTTCGCGATGTTTTGGCTAAAGGACCAAAATACCGTGAGCCTAGACGTATCAACTGGAACCATAATTTTAAAACAATTATGGATTCAGTTGAAGACTATGCCAGAAAATGGGCCAAGAAAGAACAGGAAAAAGAAACGGACGTTTTGTCAGAGTGGGTTAAAGCTGTGAGGTTATTGATTTTGAAACGAATTAATTCTTTGAAGAGCTCAATGAGCACTAAAGCAACATCCATATTTAACAACGCTGATGTTGCAAAAACACTGTCCACCTTACACGACAAATATGTTGTTGTACCTGCAGACAAAGCACCAAATAACATCATTTTTGTGTGCAAGAAACACTATATTGAGTGCTTGACAGTTGAATTAGGGGTTAGTTGTACCAACAATAGCAGCACGTACACAGCTACAACATTGCCTAAGGAGGAAATTATTGACAATCATAAATCTGTCATTTCCTCCTTCGGGCTCTCTGTTGGTGCTGACAATGATGACATTCCATCCCTGTATTGGATTCCTAAATTACATAAAAATCCATACAAACAGCGCTTCATTGCAGGGTCATCGAAATGTACCACTAAACCTCTTTCAGTCCTGTTGACCTCAATACTGACGGCAATAAAATCCGGCCTCCAGAAATATTACGATTGTTGTTATTCTAGAAATGGTGTCGATCAAATGTGGATCCTGAAGAATTCGAAAGAACTGATGGAGATTCTTAACTCTAAATCAGTTTCATCTTGCAACAGCATCAAGACTTTCGATTTCTCCACACTTTACACTTCTATTCCACATGAACAACTCAAGTCACGATTGGCACAGCTGATTAAACGCAGCTTTTTCAAAAAGAATGGAAAACGCAGGTACAAATATCTGGTAGTCGGTTATAATAAGACTTACTTCGCCATCAATGAGTCTAAAAGTAAGAACAAATTTACAGAAGATCAAATAATCGACATGCTCTACTTTCTTATAGACAACATATTTGTTCAGTTTGGTGGACGTGTTTTTCAGCAAACAATAGGGATCCCAATGGGCACCAATTGTGCACCTTTGCTTGCTGATTTGTTTCTTCATTCATATGAAGCAGACTTCTTACAATCTCTTCTAGACAAGAAAGATCGTAGACTAGCTCTCTGTTTTAACCTCACGTTCCGTTATATTGATGATGTCCTTTCACTGAACAATTCTCGATTTGGTGACTTTCTCCATCTCATATATCCCCCGGAACTTGAGATAAAGGACACAACGGATTCTAGGAAGTCTGCTTCATATTTAGATCTACATCTCGAAATAGACTCTCAAGGAAAACTATCAACAAAGCTCTATGACAAACGTGATGACTTCAACTTCCCGATCGTCAACTTTCCCTTCGTGTGTAGCAACATTCCGTCCGCTCCAGCTTATGGAGTTTACGTATCACAATTGATTCGTTACTCCAGAGCTTGTGGGAGTTACATCGATTTCCTTGGCAGAGCGTCACGTTTGACACAGAAATTGCTAACACAGGGTTATGTTGCTCCTCGGTTGCTGTCTTCACTCAAGAAATTTTACGGTAGACACCATGTACTCATAGATAAATATGGGATTTCTATCTCTCAGATGAGTGCAGATGTCGGTTTGTCATAGGGTTTTGTTTTGTCTTTCTTTACCGGATTTGACACACTGAATTGGAAATTGGCAGCGCGGCGGGTGTGCTATAGCAGGCAGGAACCGCTTACTCTTCCGGAGCACCCGAGTTCACTCTTGTTACGACTTGAGTTCGCGTTGTTGATTTCTGTTCGGTTGTTTTTATGTTTTGTGTTTCCTTGTGCTGTTCTTGTTCATGTTTACCGGTTTTGGCGTTGCCTTTTCGGACTTTTGACACTCGAATGCCCCTTTGGTGCCTCTGATTATTTCACTACATATTCATTATCTAAAACAAAAGGTACTTCGGGACTTTTTAAAAAGGCTTCAACTATTTTTTGTTCAAACTCAATCTTTAATACAATTGTATTCATTACAATAAAACGGTTGAATTATGGTACAGTAAATTGAAACGGAAATGATCATATTAAAATATGTTGATTATTTTTTATAAATAATTACAGTATAGTGTCAAAATCAAATAAGATAATTTTGTTAAAATTAAATGCGCCTTAAATGCATTCTAAAAAAATGAATCCATTAATTAATTCTAAGGCGTTTCGGATCATTAAAAATAGCTTTGATAAACACAACTTTAAATTGCCACATATCAATGTGTGCACTTAAACGCGCCATCATTTGTTAGAAATTTCTAAAATACAGTATTATTCAGGCCCGCATTAGAGCCTAGCTTGTCGTAAAAGGTGACTTAAGGTCTTGGTATTCTGACGTCGGGTCAGTGCTCAGCGCACAGAGCGACCAAGTGTGTACCATAGGTGTCGGAATAGGGTGGCCCTCGTCCGCGGTGATTCTAATAGTCCAGTCGATTTGTGCAGGTTTTTGCGAAATTGCTCAAAGTATGGTAAAAGCATGAAATTTGGCATGGTGGTAGAAAATAGCATACAAAACAATATTAGCTATGGACCCAACTCGAAAATTCAAAATGGCGGCCATTTTCAAGATGGCTGCCTAATGGGTTATAAAATAAAGAAACAAATCAAATAAAAAATCATTAAAAAGTGTACTTTGAAGATAAACCCACTAAATTGTGTAGGACAGCAGTGCAAAATATTCTAAAGAATATAGTTGAAAACGATTTGCCTTATATTGAAAATGGCTGTCATTTTAAAGATGACCGCCTCAGAAATAGCATATATATCTACATTAGGAAATCATGTTTTATTCAAAGTTATTTATGTCCCCAAATATGAATGAATGCAATTGATAAGTGCTCAAACAAATTTAAAAGACGAGTAAAAGGAATCTCTATTCTGTTTGAAGATATCAGACGGGGAGTGTACAGAAATATTTACATGTCTAGCTAATCAGAGTAAAATTGTGTTTAGATGTGAATATTGTCATATAAGCACCTGAAACAATGACATATATTCAGCCTGCTGCAGACCACCTTAATATAGACTGTTCATTGCCATCTTAAAAAGAAATATCAAAGCCATAAAGACCATGAAAACTGACCAACGCCAGACTCAGAATGTATGTCATTATTTAAATCGAATAAAAAAACAGCTTTCTATGTCGTATTAAAGCAACTTCAGACAAAAAACTGCGAGACCAAAATTGATTGAAAAAAAAGAAAAATCTAGCATTGAACAGATAGTCAACCTGCACATCAAGCAGCCAATTCAATGAAACAGTTTCCTTTATATCTATTACATAGACTTCGAGGAAGCTTTCGATATCCTTGATCGATCGAGAATTCTGTGGAGACTTCTTGTGATCTATGAAATTCCAAACAGAATTGTTACACCAATAACGAATATGTACAGCTCTAGGAACGAAATGTCAGGTAGTGCACCCGCGAGATATAAGTAAAGAGTTTGAAATACGTCTAGGTTTTAGACATGGTTGTTTACTTTTCTTTTCTTTGTTTCTTTTTGGCCATGAATGGATTGGATGATTAGAAAATCACACCAGAGAAGAGGAAATGGATCCACCATATGTAAGAAAACATCTTTGAAATGGTTGAAAATGCTTCAAAACAGTAGTACGTATATAAAAAGAGGAGACCATAATGAGAATTAATAAAAACAACATCAATATCAGCGAACTAGATGCACTCACCAAACAAAGAACACCATTCACGTTGAGAGAATAACATTTTAATTTTTATATATATAGAAATTGTGATTAACAACTTTGGTGCAACAGATGATGAACCGGCCCTTGGAATGCCTGTATGGGAATCAAAGCAAGTATTTGTAAAGACCAAGCTAAGTAAATTAAGCAGTAAATATAAATCATAGATCTGTATTTAGCATACAGGGCTATGGTTAGATCACTCTTGCCGTACGGGTCAGAAACATGGAGCCTCACAATGGCCAACATGCAGAAACTTCAGGTATTCAGATACAAATGTCTCTGATCCATCCAAAAGATCGCCTAACAAAATAACCAACGAAAACAGACCAAAAAACACCTATTGTTCTCGAAATAAAGAAGGGTAAGCGGAAGTGGCTAGAAGCAACCATTTGATTTTTATGGGGATGGGGCAATGGAGATGCTCCACCTGGATTTTTTTTTGCATGCACTTTAAAATTTTTAAAGCTACAATAATGTTTCAGCACAAAACGCATTCCTGCCTTTCTTTTAATTCAAAGTATTGTCATGCCTTTTTATTTCTGGATTTTTGCCATCCTGCCTTTTTTATTTCAAATCCCCCGTATGGTCGCTCACTTTGGTAGCACATTACGCATAGGAAAAACCAGGCCCTACAACGGAAATTACAAGGAAAAAGAAAAAAAAGGGGTGACCTAGACTGACATGGAGGAGATACAAGAAAAAAAAATGATTGAGAATGGTTACATGTGGAGCAGCATCAACTTTCAAAGGACAGAGGGAGATTGAGAAACATTGCAAGAAGCCTATACCCCATTTGGGGTAAAATGTCTCCAGTCAAGTCATAACTTATAGGGTCCATAATTGTAGTACCCCTATTGCAGGCTGGACAAATTGATACACATATGGATAGACAGAGTGACACCGGAAAAATGCTTATATAATTCTTCAAAATGTAGGCTTTAAAAACACCATTTTGAGTTAATAGTTTCAATGTTAATATATAAATAATTCTGCCATACTATATTTAATAACGTTAACACCTAAACACAATTTTACCACAATCAGATTGATATGATTAGATCTGCAGTATATTCCTGTACACTCCCCGCCTGATACCATCAAACGGAATCAAGATTATATTCATACATCTTATTTAATTTGATTTAGCACCTATACATTGTTGTTTGGACTTATTTAGGTCATAATTTACCTTAAATAAAAGATGATATGATTTCGTAGGTATATATGCTATTTAGAGGCGGCTTAATCTTTAAAATGGCAGCCATTTTGAATTTAAGGCAAACAATCTTCTAATATCTTGTTCAACATAGTTTGCACTGCTATTATACATGATTTGATGATTTTATCTTCAAATCAGAGTTTTTAATGAATTTTTACTTGATTTATTTTCTAATTCTTTATTCCATCTGGCGGCCATCTTGAAAATGGCCGCCATTTTGACTTTTTGAATTGGGTCCATAGCTAATATTGTTTAATATGCTTTGTTCTACCACTATGCTAAATTTGATGCTTTTACCATCTTTTGAGCATTTTTTTCACAAATCGACTGGACTAATGTGAAATAAGGAGTATATACAAATTGGTACTTGAATTTGTATTCCTACATAATTTTTCGTATCATTTTAGGCTTATCGTTTTTTTACGCTTGGAATATGAGTCTATCCTGTTGTTACAATATATCGTTTTCATATGCAAAGGTTGACGAGTGTTGATAATTTTAGTTCTAGTGTGAAATATGTTAGTCCTTTTTTAATATACAATACCAAAACGGGTATAAAACGGTTAATTTGTTTATGTTGTTTACCGATATTTCAAGGAGCAACTTCTTACAGTGACATTTGAATTAAAATACTGTAAGATCAAAAACCAAATATATTGAATGAATAGTTCTCAAAACCAAAAAGTTCGAACAGGAAGCCAAATCTAGCACCGAGGACATCGACCATGTGCATTACAAGGAATGAAACCTGGTGTTTGAAACAATTTCGAATTCAACAATCAGTAATTTCAATGACAAAAGTATTAGAAATTTATTGGTAAATTCGTGTCAGACAAGTCTGACGACCAGGCTTGTGATAACGGTCCACAAGCAGCGGTTATCTACCCAGTAGATTCACAAAACTATACCAAAAACGGGCATAAAACGGTTAATTTGGTTATGTTGTATCTCGATATTTCAAGAAGTAACCTCTCATCAGCAGCATTTGAATCAAAATATTGGAAGACCAAAAACCAAAACTATTGAATGAAAAGTTCTCAAAACCAGAATGCTCGAACGGAAAGTCAAAACCAGCACCGAGGATATCGATCATGTGCATTGCAAAGAAAGAAACCTTGTGATTTTAACAATTTCCAATTTAGCAATCAATAGTTTCAATGACAAAACTATAAGAAATTTACTGGTAAATCGTGTCAGACAAGTCTGATATTTGGATTTTGGACAAACAACATTTTAAATTTCCCGTTTGGACCCACTTTGATTACATTGCACACTGGGAATGAATTTTAGATGTTTTCAAAATAGGTTGATGACCTTTGATCTCGTTGTTGTGTCCTTCGTGAGTCTCTGCCTTGTTTTCTTTATTCTTCTGCGACATTTGAGATTGATCATTTGAGTGCGGAATCCGAGGGAAACTTACAAAATATAAAACATATTTGTATTAGTTAATATTGATTCAATCTTACAAAATGATTCCTTTTTGCACTTTCTTCAGTAACGAGGAAAACAAAATCAACGCACATGATTCAGTGCTGATAAATAGGACCAGAATTAGATTTGAAAAACAGCATACAGAGAAGAAATGATTTCCCAATTACAAAGGTAAACTTGCAAATCACCCATAAGAAAAAAAATACAAGTAATGCAAATCATTTGTTCATTTCATCAACTTTATCCTCGTGTGATCTGACAACTTTTCAATGACATAATGTTTTCATCTATGTTTTTACAACCTCTCATAAAGCCTTTTAAACGTAATTGGAGATGGCCTACTTTTTGGGTAATTACAAAATTACTTTACTTGCAAGATCAATCCCGGTGCTTAGGAGAAAAGACAAAACATGGAAGACATATCGTAAAAATTATAAATCGCAATGATCCTTACTGGGAATGATTTTTTACCAGAAATTGCTAGTCCTGAGTGATTATCAGATCTGTCATATGCTTACCTCTTTTTGATACTTATTATGAAACATCCTCTGAACATGAAACCGGACATAAAAATTATTTTTAATCTTGCAGAGTGTTTTGTATAAAAACAGTATTGTTATACCGATTTCCATACATGTAACCATGTGTAGTGATCTTACTTCTTGTTTTTTCAAGCAAGTTTTTTTTTTTAAGTTATCATTTCTATATGAATGTTTTTCTTTGTAGTGTGGCACTTCTAACTGGTCTTGCTGGGGCCCTTGGTGCATTGTTTTTGTACAGACGGCGAACAGACAAGATAAAGGATAAGAAAGGTATGAATAAAAGTAATAATCAAAGCGCTAAAAGGCAGAGCTAAATCTAATCACTACAATAAAGAACGATCTGTTTTTCACCAACTTGAAACATATCAATTTTTGCTCGTTTGCTCCGTCCACTTAAACGTTTGTTATGAAATCCGTAATTTTGCTCCACCCACTTGAATATATATGACGTATTGATTAAATCAAAGGTTAAAGGTCAACAATGCTTAATTAGTGTATCGATATGTGAAATGTAGTGCACATTTATATCGTATTTATTATAGGGGTATAAAGATGTACCTCTTAGTTAAGACAACCTGTATAACATTTTAAACATTGAAACAATAATTATACACGATGAATATTCTATGACAGATCTTCGGGTAGGAATATTGCCAGGTCGATTTACCCTGTCTAGACGATAAAAAAAAACGCGAAAATCAGATAGCTATACATAACGCTTAATTATGCAAATAAAATGCCTCTCCAGCTAGCAGATTTCGAGTGTTGCCTTTGTAGCGGCCCCTTTGAGCCTACTCTTATCGAAATTTACAAAGGATTTCTAACATGCATGGAATATTGCTCTACCATACACGGGGAAACCTTTTTTGTACCCTCCGAAGGACTATCACCGTTCCTTGAGACCAACCTTGCAAATGCTGGCAAGAGAGAGTCAATAAGTTAGTTTATGAAAGTTTCACCTCTGATGAGGTTCGAAAAACTAACCTCGGTATAAGTAGCCCTACTACACCATCGGCAAAACTTTGTTATATAATTTAACTGTTTGACTGGTCTGCTGTACTGAGATGACCACCTCAATATCCCTATTGTGTCTCACAACTATGTTGTGTTCGATGGTCATTACTGGATCCTAAGATCGCAATGGAAGAGGGAGGTTTGGTGCCATAAAACCTGGTTTAACCCTCCATTTTGTTTAAAATGCCTGTACCAAGTCAGGACCATTGTGATCCACCAATTCTCCGGTATGACCGATTCGTTTTGGTTATTTTCTCTGGACAATGAGATTGATCATTCAAGTTCGGTAGTTTTTGTCTCGCCTGCGACGAAAAGTCGCGGAAGGCGAGACATAGGTATTACTTTCCGGCGGCGGCGGCGGCGACGGCGGCGGCGGCGGCGTCGTAAACTTTTTTGTAAGACTTTTATGGACAATGAATTGCTTGAAAAGTATAATAGCTAGGCATCTGATATTTGGTATACAGACAGTTCAGGTTATGGTCTACGCAACTGTCACCATGCCATGTGACCCTGACCCCATTTTCACGCTCCAGTGACTCTGTGAACTTAGGTCTTTTTTCAGGCTGTAAACTTTTTTGTAAGACTTTTGTGGACGATGAATTGCTGGAAAAGTATATTAGCTAGGCATCTGATATTTGGTATACAGACAGTTCAGGTTATGGTCTACACAACTGTTACCATGTTTTGTAACCCTGGCCCCATTTTCCGCTCCAGTGATTCTGTGAACTTAGGTCTTTTTTCAGGCCGTAAACATTTTTGTAAGACTTTTGTGGACGATGAATTGCTGGAAAGTTATAATAGCTAGGCATCTGATATTGGGTAAACAGACAGTTGCGGTTATGGACAACGCAACTGTCACCATGCCATGTGACCATGACCTCATTTTTATGCTCCAGTGACTCTTTGAACTTAGGTCTTTTTTTCAGACAGAAAACTTTTTGTAATACTTGTGTGGACAATGGATTGCTTGAATAGTATAATAACTAGGCATCTGTTTTTAGGTATACAGACACTTTTTGTGTTTATATCAAGAAATGAAAGCTTAGGTAGTTGATTTTAGTGATGGTGCCCGCAGGCGAGACATACTTTTAGTGGCCACACTTGTGTTATTACCTTTATCCATACCTTTTGTGTTCTGTTTACAGAAAGGTTAAGTGGGGTGCATTTTGAAAGAGGAGCGGTTCAACATCATCGGAATGAGCGTTTCATTTACAATGTTTCTATGACATGTTTCGTTGAGACTATGCAAAATGGTTCTAAAATTGGCGACCTGCGTCCTTGAACTATTTACATCAAGGCATATTTAATGCAACGTCTATTTATATTTTTTACAGAGAGTTCTTCTACTGGTCCTCAGGTTTTGTTGTCTTTTGTGTTAGGTTCTTTCTGGTTGAATTGAACTTCTATCGATACGAGTTTCAAAGTTCAAAATTTTGCGGAAAAAATTTTTCTCTGATTTTTTTATAGCTTTAACTCTAGCATCGTTTAGCTGTTCAAAACTTTGAAAAAGTGATTAGAATTTGAAAAAAAAGTTCAACTGATATGTATGGTGTAATGCAGACTAGAGAAATTGAGGTTACCGTGCAATTGTTTTTGGCCTTATATAAATGGAGAAAAAGAGGATTCCGAAAGCAGACACTCCAACATCCTTAACCCTGCCACATTTAATATGTGCCTGTCCTTTACAAAGCTTTTGTTTGTTAATGTCGTTTTATGTTTTTGTTCCTTGTTTAAGAAGGGGGTCTGATTTTGACTTTTTCAAGACTTGATTTGAATCGTAATCAGTTAGTTTTACCTTGCTCCAACCACAAAACAGTGAGCGTTGCCTACTAGCTTCGTTGAAGGTTGGTGGTATTTTAATTTATTTTACATCTCATTGTCTTCCATATGTGTCTTTTTATAGATCAAGGAAAATCAGATTTGGCTTCAATTAAAAGTCTTGAAGAACTTTACAACAACGTGGTGCTCAACACAATACATACGTACTTTGAATTAAAAATCATTGATAACAGTACGTGGTACACATTCTTAGATGAACGTCTTCATGAACTGTTTCATTCCTTTAAATCACGCACTGCCTGTTGTAAGAACAGTAGTCAATCACCGTGTGCCTCCATACAAAGATATAGTACACTAACAAAGGAACAATTTGATCTTTTATACCAAGAAGACTTGTCAATTCCGGCCATTCACATTAAGAAGGATGGCAGAGGTTACACAACGCAACATTGTACCTGCCCTCTAACGCCTAATGCAGACACTGATGTTTCAAAACTAGACATAACATTGATGTGCATTTTAATGAAAACATGTCGTAGGACGCCAGCAGGTAACCCTATATGGTTCGAAGAGGTAAAACGTATACGGAATAAAATGTTTCATCGTGGAGCTAATGAAACAATCTCTGATCATCAAGTAGAGGAGTGGAGAAAGGTATTGGAAGAAGCCGTTACCAAAATAGCTGGCACAATTACTCCGACTTTTAAAACAGGAGTCAGTAGAAGATTTTTGGAAGCAAATGAAAAATACTCTCAAATAGACATGAGAGGTAACATCAAGCAAACTCACGCTAATATAGAGGTAATATTGATTTTTTTATTCCTTTTCAATTTAAACGTATTTACTCTTATCAACAAACATGATAAAAAATAGTTTACATTCGACATTTAGAATTGAAATATTTACGATTGAGGTAAATAAACTTGGGGTCCATATCAAAACAACTTTATTTCAAATATAACATATATAGGAAAATTTCAGCCATTTTATTTTTTATAGTTCATCCGAATGCGGGTCGGACATACAGTTTTACTGTAGTCCATCCGTTAGTCCGTCTATCCATAACAATTTGGTAAAGTTTTTGGGTAAGGTTAATATCTTCAGAGGTACGTGGTGGTGGGTCATTGATATTTACCACCAGATGCATGGAATAGTAGTGAGTGTGTATGTTGGTGTTTTACGATCTCGCAACACTATATAGGTTATTTGAAGGCAATGAACATGAAAGGGATGATAAAATGAACGTGAAATGATGCTGGTAAATAAAATATGGGGGTGGCGTGGGGAACAAAGGAGCAGTAAATTTTGAAGAACCACTGGAAAAATGGAAAAAGTGGGTAAGGGCGGATGGTGCATCATTTGGCGGTCCACAAAAGGATCATTCTCACACGCGTTGCCCCACTAGTGTCGGCGGTCAGGGTATAATAGACCTGGCAACCCCCGCGGACGAGGGCTTACCTTTTCAGTCACTTAGGGTACACACCTTGATTGCTCTGTGGGCTGAGCATTGACCAGACATCAGAATCCGAAGAACCTAAGTCCCAACTTACGACAAGCTAGGCTCTGTTGAGGACCTATTCGTCTCCCGAGCCCCGCACGAGACCACTACATTCTAAAAGTTAAAAGTCCATCTATGTATCCCGGGTAATACATGTGTTAGTCAAGAACGTTCGGGTAATTCGTGCATCATGGAAACATTTTTATAGAAATAAAAGAGCCTGTGGAACCTGCTCGACTCAAAAATTATTATACAGGGCTATGAAGCTCCTCGATTGTTGTCTTCTCTTAAATATTTACGGAAGATATCATATAGTTGTAAACAAAAATGGGAATTCGATCTCGACTACATCATGCATACATAATGTTGGATTTTCATATCATATTTATACCCCCACTCGTAAGAGAGGGGGCTATATTGCAATCACATTGTCCGTCCGTCTGTCCGTCCGTCTGTCCGTCTGTCCTTCCGGTTCAATTTCTCTGCTTCTACTGGATGGATTGGTTTCAAATTTGGTACACAGCTTCAGCATGATGAGGTATACTATGCCTACCCTTTCCAGGTCAGTCCATCATCTACTTCCTGTTTTTCAAGCCGACTTAGACTTTTTACGGTAAAAAATTTGAAAAGTGAAATTTTTCGTAACAGATTTCTCGGCTTCTACTAGATGGATTGGTTTCAAATTTGGTACACAGCTTCAGCATGATTAGTTATACCGTGCCTCCCCTTTCCAGGTCAGTCTATCATCTTCTTCCTGTTTTGTGAGCTGACTAAGACTTTTTATGGGTCAAAAATAGACAATTTTTCGTAACAGATTTCTCGGCTTCTAGAGAAGGGATTGATTTCAAATTTGGTATACAGCTTTAGCATGATGAGTTGTATCGTGCCTCCCCTTTCCAGGTCAGTCGGTCATCTACTTCCTGTTTTCTGAATGGCCGAGTGGGGGTATGCTTAGCACGACTTAGTGCAACCCCTTGTTTGTTTTTTGTCTCCTTTTACCTGTTTTGACACGGTTGACCGTTGGCAACAGTGGTTGACACCGTCACTTGAAGAGCGTGGTGCAACAAACAGATACTGCTTACCAATTCGAAGCGCCTGTGTGCATTCTCGTTACGACCGGAGTTCCTATTGCTAATTGCTGTTCTGTTGCTTTGTGTTGTCTGTTTCTGTTGACTGATTTTGTTTTTGCCCTTTCTGAATTGACAGTCGAATGCACCATCGGTACCTCTCCGCTTATTATAAAATGGAAAAACAGGCTCCACAAATACGGAAAGCACTTGGAATTGATTCGGAATCGTCCGATTTATCTTCGAAGTAAAACATTAAGTAAACAATAGAATTATACAGTGATCACTTCTGGTTCTTCCTACCCCAGACATAGGTTGAATATCTTCGTAATAATTTGGTTCCCCAGTTTGGTATTTTTGGTTATACGGTACTGTTCTATGCTCTTCATATTCATACAGTGTTTGGCATTTTCAATATTTTTGGTAGAGCGCCTCTGATGAGTCTTAAATAGACGAAACGCGCGTCAGGCGTAGCAAAATTTATTGTCTGGAATTTTGTTGTCATTTGTATTTCGGTGTTGTTGGTACTAAATTATTAACTGAAAACAAACGTTCCTTGTTTTATAACTGTTATTCATTCTTTAAAAAGAATTGAACATGTTGAAGTTTAGATGAAAAATGACCAAAAGTTATTGAAACTTACATTAACGTAAATTACTAGTATAAACTACTTATACTGTGTTTTAATTTTGAGATTTCCCCTAACTTTAAATACCCAAATCTCGAATTTAAATTGTAAAATGTCGAATGTAAATGATTTTTCTGTCATGTGTAATAGAAAATTACACACAAACATACATGACATATTTAATAAACGAGATCCCTATTGTATTTTTTTTGTATTTTCTGAAAGGAGATGTACCACTAGCGCTGCCTGAAAGAGTTAATTGTGCTTTTTTATGTTTTATGTTATTTGTCTTTGTGTTTAATTGTCATTGCTCTTTGGACTTTTGACACTCGAATGCCTCTTTGCCTTTCACAGTTGCAGGTAATAAGAAATTTTGATATTATTGTTTTTTTTATTATACATAAAATACTAAAACAATGTTTTCGGTACCAGAATTACAAATACCAAAAACCACGGGTATAAACGATTAATTTGGATATGCTGTATATCGATAATTCCTGATCAATATTCCAAAAACAGTACTCAAAACCAAAACATTCGAACAAGCTTAAGGAAGCCAAATCAAGCAGAAATTAGGAAATGATTTCAATAAATCTTTCATTTATATCGACAGGAGTATTGATTAAGCAAAGTTTTTAATTTATGAAATATTAAGTTTGCCACTTAAATGTAGTTTGTGTCGCATATATCCATTCGATCTAGGGTTTAATTAAACATTCCCATTATTGTTTACAACGTTTTTTTTAGCACTTCCGGACTTTCACCAAAAACAAACCCCATTGGTACTCTCTGCCTTTTGCGTTTTCTTCTATTAATAAGAAGGATAGCTGGGAAACAATTGGTAGATTGATATTTATATTTGTGTTTTAGAAAATACTTCTAGTTTTGAAGAACAAAGATATCAATGTTGGTAAGTAAAGACATTCTAAGTTGATGACTGATCACTAATCGTTATGTTTTTAAACGATCATGCGGGGGGGGGGGGGAGTTAACAATAATTTTAGTCACAAAATTTGAAATATAAGGAGTTCAAGCATGTTGTTTTTTTAAACAAGATAAAAAAGATTTTATTTGAAATCTTTCCCGAAATATCCAGCATTATCTTATCAGGTAAACGATTAAATTTGTTCAACGGATGTTACAACTTCCTAATATTTTTTAAAGGAATTCAGAAAGGAAAAATTATAAAATGGTTGCTAGGCAGTTTAAATAGAAAGAAAGTTTATAAGCATCAAAGGTTCTTCCTATTTAAAAATAATTTTACACTGTGGTTATATGGTGTCAAACTTAAGATTCCGATATTGATACAAAATAAAACATTTTAAAACAAACTTTATCAACAATATTTTACTATTTTAGATGGCGTTGGTTTTCATATCAGCAAAACAAAAGTCCTGAAAGTTGAGCCTCGAACATCCACTGAAGAGGTTGATTCGACATCAGAAAAAGGTAATATAAGAGGAAGGAAATTGCAATAAATAACCGAAAAAGAATTTCCAATCTTTCGTCAAATCGCTACAACCTGACAAAAGTCTAACATTGCCCATATTGGTCCTAAAGAAATTGGTTTTAAAAATTGTTTTTAGTAATGTTATAGCACTGTCGTGTGGCTGACAGATAACAAATTCATGAATAGTTATACATTATCATGAAAATGGCAAACATAAGATTCAAATGTTAATCAGTACAATGAAATGTTAAATCATAACGCTAAAGCATAAAAAAATAATAAAATATAATATAAAAATATACATGTATTTGTTCTCTTTTAATTTATTGTTAAAAATGTTCACGAAATAATTTTTGTGGGCGAGAAAAGAAAGGCTATGCAGATGTTTTCAAAGTTAATGTTCCACCCTGACAATGATTGAATCACAAACAAGGCATTTCCTACTTCTTACTTCCAAGTTGACATTTCTCACTTCCAATTTGACATTTCTCACACCAAGCTGGAACTGAGAAATGCCAACTTGGAACTGAGAAATATCAACTGGGAACCGGAAAAAAATCCCACTTTCAAGCTGTCATTTCTAAGTTCCAACTTGTCATTTCTCAGTTTCTCAGTTCCAACTTGACATTTCTCAGTTTCAAGTTTGAATTCCTCAGTTCCAACTTGGAAGTGAGAAATGTCATGTTGGAAGTGAGAAATGTCAACTTGGAAGTAAGAAATATAAGCTTTGAAGTATGAAATGCCGACTTTGAAGTGAGAAATGTCAACTTGGAACTGAGAAATGTCAACTATGCTATTTGAAGTTCCAATAGAGAATTATGAAAGAAATAAAGGCACTACCGGTCTTTCGTAAATACCCCATCCTGATAACAGTGCTTACATCTTTCTGTTTTGTATGATGGCACATCACATATATATGTTTTATTTTTCTAAGTAACAGAATGACAGACGGACGGGACGGGCCAGTTATAGCATTATACTCTCTGCAACTTAAATGCATAATGATGCCCCGTCTCATATTTTCCCAATAAAACCTGTAAAAGGAAGTTGATACAAAAGTCTTAATTTTATGTTTTTCTATGCTCATTATTTAAAGAAAACCAAAACGTGAAATTTGATATTTTATAATCATTTAGATAAACCCCCTTTCAAGTCAAACGCATCGTGAAAATGTTGTCGGTTATTAAATCGATGTGTATTTGTTTATTATTACACATTTGATGAAAAAATATTTGTCATCGAATGATATCATTTAATATAATGCTAAATGCATGTTTGTCTTTACTGAGATTTTAGCTCCAACATATGCATAGGTAATATTGAGGCTCGATTATTGGCCCATTGGTATAATTTTTTATTATAATTTTTTTCCATAACTCCTGTCAATGGACCAGAAATTAATAAGGGCAACCACAGTCTGGCAGTTGTGTTACCAAATAAATATGTTTAAAATTTCTGATTTGCTAAATTATATTTTTTTCTATCTGTAGATCCGAACAGATGCACTGTAATCTGGACATTTTATGAGCCTGGTGATTGGAATGTCGAACAGATGCAACAGAAGCTGGAATGCATCGGCACCATAGGTGATTTCGATATAAAGTTTGTTCATGGTGGATCACTGGTTATACATACAACGGCAAAAAAGTATCTTCTGTTACATGAGCACGCATTTAGAGATGCTACAGAAGAATTTTTTACGCTCTTTGCAAAGCGACTTAAACTTCCCACCACGACTAATCGCAGTCTAGATGTTGCCATTGAAATATGGTGGCATAAAGACGAGGCTGAGAATGACAATATAAAAGGTAATTTAATGAACATTTATGCATAACTTGAATAAGGATGATCTGTGCTTCATTTATGTCAATTATTTAAAAAATTACATCACTCATGCGGGTTCCGGGTGTCGAATAGGCCCGGAACATGGCTAAGCATGTCGGTTAAAGTCCACTAAATAGCGCTTACAAACTTGACATCGGGTCCGGCCACTTTGACCACAAAGCGAATGGGTGTGTGTCCAAGTTGGTTGAATGGGATAGTCCTGTCATAATGAATGCCGGGGTCTTCAGGCTATAATGCAGGAAACCTTACCGCAAATCATAATGGTGCATCTTGTTGGGACAAATTTCACGTTCCTCGCACGTTATAGAACCCTGCTGCAGGCCTCGGTAGGAGTAGAACCCATAGGATTCCCATGCAGGAGGCTAGATTGCCGGTTCCTACCCATAACTCCATTTCTCAGGGGCGGTCAAAAATCTCCTCCCCGATTGGTCTTGGTATCCCGTTTCTTCCACTTCATCATCATTTCATGTTAATTCTATCATCCTTTATTGTTCATCTCCTGGATATAGCCGAAATCATGTTGCTTTGGAATAAGGCAATTAAGTTACTAACTAACATTCATATATGTTACAATTGTTATTTCATTAATTAAGTCCCCTCTGTAAAAAGGGTTAAAAAAAGTTTGTAGCCTCATCTCTACTCTGCATTGCCGGAAAACGATCTTTGCAACAGAATTACAATATAATTATATCAAAGTACTATATTTCAGATCCTAAAGAATCTACAGATTCAGAACCGGAACCCCAGCTTCTGTCAGTAAACAATAAATCTACATCAGAACCAGAAGAATGTGAACGACCAAGTGGTGAAGGGGGATATTTGTCATCAGAAAAGTCAAATTTTTCCCTGAAAGAACGAGGTTAGGAAAGAAATTAGACATTTTAAGACCAAATTTGTAGACACAAAAGATAATAAAAAACAAAACGCACAACATAATTGAACGTAAACTAGAGGCTTCCCTCATCTGGTCTTAAGTGAAACTTGTAATCCATTAAATGTCTTAAACAATACATTGATAGAACTAATAAAGGCAAGAATGTACAATATTCACTAATTTTCCGGTAAAATGTACATTTTCATAGGTCAGAAAGGAAAATTTAAAATTTTCGATTTTTAGACCAATTTTCGTTTAATGAATGGTTAGCATGTTAGGAGCTTTCCCTTAAAATATTAGCAACACTCCTTAGACAAAAGCTGAGATATACGTTTTCAAACATTGAACGATTCTTTAATCAAACCTGTTAAATTTGACGTCGCGTCGTTGACGTCAACGTTAAAATCACTGATATTTTTCCACATTTCAAAATGAAAAGGCTGTTCATTATATTTTGTTGCATTGCTGGGGAGATATTCCGTATGTTTGACCTTAATGCTTTATTACAGTAGTATACATTTTTAAAGTAATATTTCTCAGGAAATCGATCTATACTCCATTAATTTGTATTTATTGACCATCATGATATGAATAAACAACTGTGAATTTTTAATGTATGACGTCATCAAGCCGTTACGTAAAGCACCGTGACGTAAAACACATTTTAACGGTTTTTCTGATATTTTTCTAAAACTACTAGTCACAAATTATTCATTTTTATATCATTTTTATTCTATTAAAATACTTAATTTTGTGTGTAAGCCTTGTCTTTGGGTAATGAAATTTCTCCGAGAAAACACGCCCTTTAAAAAAACTAAGTCAACAAAATTCATTAAGTAAGGACTGGTCATAACAGCAATTTCCTTGTCAAAATTTTTCGAGCATTCATTTCTTAATATGAACATGGTTCGTTTCATATTAGGTGCAACTTTTTTTATTTTCAAAGCCATTTTTCGGTGGACATGTCGACTTTTAGCAGCCGTTACGTAAAACACATTTAAAAAAGATTCAATGAAGGAGACATCATCGGAATACTCGTTGCTTAGCAACCAACGAAATCACGTAAAAAAATTGATTTAGCATGAGTTAGAACATGTCTACAATAATATCTCTAAGTTTGAAAACTGATGGACCCATATTTATATTGAGAGATTTCTTAATTGAACCGGCGTCCATTGGACATAGCAAAATCGGATTTAAGGGGGCTCGAGGGTCTAAATTTGAAATTATAGATTTTTCTGTAATTTACCACACTTATAGTCCTTTATGTATGGATAAAAAATATGCAATAAAAAATGGGGGTCACCGTTCATTTAAGCCCGCTATTAAGGTTCTCAAAATAGGCTATTTTCATTCTTTTTTTATATAGATTATATAGGAAAAATGATAATTTAAAGCTTAAAAATGACATAGAAAAAAATCTAAACAACAGAATTTCTTCAAATTTGCAAAGAATGTGTGTTTTAATGCATTCTTTAAATTGAATCAATAAAAAAGGGGGGTCACCGTGCAAATAAAAAAATGAAATTAAAAAAACTGTTAAAATTTTGCCAATTTTCACACAAAATATAAAGAAAATGAAGATTTCAATGTAAAACACGGCATAACGAAAGAACTGAACAATAAAATTTCTTCAAATTTGCACTGAAGGTTTGTTGTTTAATGTAATCAGTGACGGTGCTACAGTCATTGGAGGGATTTGCAGATACAATACCGCTGCGCAAAAAAGATGCGCAAATTTAGACCCGCGAGCCTCCTTAATACCACATATGGTGAATGGTTTTTATCTTAATCTTGGGCTTAACACATATTTTTTTAAAATATGTTAGAACTATAATATTTTTCCAACAATTACAATAAAATGGTATTCTAAGGAAACAGTGCGACACTGGTAGGGCCCAGAAGTCAAAGACGGCATTTTAACGTTATTGTACATTTTACGGGAGAAAGAGTGTATTATCAATCTATAATTATAATGCTTACACTTCCGGTGCACCTGAGTTCGCGTTGTTAATTGCTCTTGTTTTTGTGTTTTTATATTTCATATTTCTTTGTGCTGTTTTCGTTCACATTCACAGCTTTTTGGTGTTTCCTTTTTGGACTTTTGACATAAAAGAAAGCTCATTTTGACCGTCTAAGGACCATGATCCCAAAACGTGGTTATCTGAAAGCTACGACTCAATGAACACTATCGTAGCTGTTTTGCAAGCATAAGCTTTTTTTCTGTCTCCAATGGTTTTCATTCTATGAGCCAAATGCATGATTTTGACTTTTCAAGGGCTAAAACTCTCTAAAAGGGTCGTTTGACAACTTTAACCCAATAAACACTCTTATCAAGCTTAATATTGAAGCAGGCAAAACCTTTTCTCTATCTGCAATAGCTTTCATTGTATAATTCATCCTCCTGTCAAGTGGTATCAGAGAAGAAGATTTTTTAAAAGTTGAACGAATGGACGACAGACGACGGACGCCAAGCAATTGCCATTGATCAAATGGACTTTGGCACGGTGAGCTGAAAATGAAAAAAAAAACATGTTAAATCCATGCGACAAGGAACAGCTTACACTCCCGGGGCAGCTGTTTCCCAGCTTACTTCGACTTAAGGTTACGTTGCTGGATGTACTCTGATCGTTTTTTGGTTTTAGAGTTTTGTTCTTTCATCCTTTATAGGATTTGAAACTCTGTTCATTGGCAGCGCGACGATTGTGCTATAGAAAGCAACAAATGCTTACTCTTCCAGTGCACCTGAGCTCGCGTTGTTTATTGCTGTTGTTTTTGTGTTTTTATATTTTATATTTCTTCGTGCTGTTTTTGTTCACATTCACAGCTTTTTGGTGTTTACTTTTTAGAGTTTTGACATTCGAATGCCCCATTGGTGCCTCTTTGATTCCCGTAAGCTAAAATTTCCCGAATATTTCTATACAAATAAGAGGCTCTCAGGAGCCTGAATCGGTCACTCACTTATGTGCATGCAGTATACTATAAGCGATAAGGCAAAAATGTTTGAAATTGATAGGATCATCAGTCTTAAAAGGAATCATCTGACGATATGGTTCAACTTAAGACATCAATAAACAGAGTAATATTTTAGCAATTTAAAGCTTTTTAGTTCACCTTGCCGAGGGCAATGTGAGCTTTTGCCATCACTTGGCATCCGTCGTCCGTCGTCCGTCGTTCAACTTTTCAAAAATTGTCTTCTCTGAAACCGCTTAGTCAAATGTAATGAAACTTGGTAGGGTTCTATAGTATGTCCTCTACAAAGTTATCGTTCGAAATTTTTATTCGACAAAAAACATGGCCGCCATGGCTAAAAATAGAACATAAGGGTAAATTGCAGTTTTTTTACAAATTACTTAAAAACCTAACATATATCAAATTTCTGGCATAGGGTAAAAGTGATCAGCACATCAAGATCTACCTGCCCTGAAATTTTGAAGAAGATCCGACAATCGTTGTAGGAGCTATTGCCCTTTTTCTTGATTTTTTCCAAATTTTGTACTTTTTAGACGAATATCTTGAAAACTATGCAAGTTATTTTAAAAATTTTGATTGCATACGGTAAAACACATCAAAATCTGCAAACGTTGTAACAGAGTCAAAGTTGTAGGACCGTTCCTTCAGGAGTTATACCCCTTGGATCGTAAAAATTGACCATTTTCACAGCTTCTTGTTTAACTTTTTCAAAAAATCTTCTTCTCTGAAACAGCTTGGTTAAATGTAATGAAACTTAATAGGATTGTTTTGTAGTATGTCGTCTACAAAACTATCGTTCGAAATTTTGATTCGACAAAAAACATGGCCGCCATGGCTAAAAATAAAACATAAGAGTAAATTGCAGTTTTTTGCAAATTGCTCAAAAATGGTAACCGATATTAAAATTCTGTTTGGGTAATAGTGATCAGCACATTAAGATCTACCTGCTCTAAAGTTTTGAAGAAGATCTGACACTGCTTGTAGGAGTTTTGCCCTTTTGGGTTTTTTTCTTCTTCAAATTTTGCTCTTTTAAATTGCATATGGTTAAGCACATAAAGATCAAAAAATTATGTAATGTGGTCAAAGTTATAAGACCTTTCTTGATAGGAGTTGTTTCCCTTAGAACATCAAAAGATTATGGATAATTGTTTCTTCAATTTGTTCCCCAGGCGAATATATGACATTTGCCGTATAACACACAATACGTTTTCTTAACATTCCGCGGGTAAAAAAAATCACAAGGTGGAACAAATATAGACATTGATAAAGTTCCTCTGGGGAACATTACAAGAAAACTCAAGTTAAACATAAAGTTCCTCTGGGGAACAGAGCCTACAAGAAATGCTAATTTAAACATTGTTAAAGTTCTTCTGGGGAATATTACAAGAAAACTCAAGTTAAACATAAAAGTTACTCTGGGGAACACTACAAGAAATTTCCATTTAAACATTGATTAAGTTCATCTGGGGAACACTACAAGAAATATCCATTTAAACATTGATAAAGTTCATCTGGGGAACACTACAAGAAATATCCATTTAAACATTGATAAAGTTCATCTGGGGAACACTACAAGAAATGTCAATTTGAACATTGATAAAGTTCCTCTGGGGAACATTACAAGTAATGGAACTATTTTTCTCAATGTGCCTTCAAAAATATCAATCCTCTGTTCCCCCAAGGAACAAACTGAAGAAATAATTATCAAAGAGCACATTAAAATTGATAATTCCACAGAGTACCAGTCCTTTGTTAAAATATCCAGCTTATAAGTATCATCGAATACAAGGTGAGCGATTCAGGCTCCTGGGAGCCTCTAGTTATTATTTTATTCATTAGACATCCTATAGGGAATTACTCCTAAAAGGCATGATCCTACAACGTTAACCCTATTGCATGTTTTGTAGATCGTGATGTGCTTTACAATATGCAATTTGAATTTCTTTATTATTAGGGCCCCGCATCAAAGATGTGGACGCCCTATAGTTTTCACTTTGTCCGTCCGTCTGTCCGTCCGTCCGTCCCCCGAAGGTTTCCGATCAATAACTTGAAAACGCGACAAAGGATTTGAATGATATTTTGCACAGCTGTTAAGTACAATAAGATACAGGTCAATTTAGATTTCTAGCATGATCCCAAAAAAAGTTTTTGAGATAGGCCACTTTGAAAAATCAAATTTCATGAATTTTTCAGTTTCCGACCAATAACTTAAAAAGGCGTCAAGGGATTTAAAAGATATTTTATACAGCTATTGAGTACAATAAATTACAGGTCAAGTTCGATTTCCAGCATGATCCAAAAAGTAGTTTTTAAGATAGGCGACTTTGAAAAAAAAAATTATGAAATTTTGAGTTTCAAACTGACAACTTGAAAACACGTCATGGGATTTGAATGATATTTCGCACAGCTGTTAAGTACAATTTAATACAGGTCAAGATCAATTTCCAGCACAATCTGAAAAAAACGTTTTTGAGATTGGCGACTTTTGATATTGTATCGTGGCGGGCTATCATTTAATGTCCCATTACATGCCCTATTTTTGAGATATAAGCAAACAACTAAAATTTAACCCTATGTTCTAATTTTAGGCACGGCGGACATGTTTTATTACCCATAAAAAATCTCTACCTTAGTTTTATACTTATAAACAATCACGAGGTTTTATTGGTATAATAGTAACAAGTATGGTTTCAGTTGAACTTATAGAGTCAGAGCACTTAACGTTTTAATGTAATGAGGAAATGCTGTGAAATGGTTAATTTTTACGTACTAAAGGGGAATTGTTTCTAAAAGGAATGGTCGTACAATGTTGACCCTATTACATATTTTGTAAATCATAATGTGCTTACTAATATCCAATTTAATTTTTTCAAATATCTTATATAGCTTTCAGATATTGCGATAAGAGCAAAATTCATCCAAAATCTAGACAAAGGACAAATCTCCTACATGGGTCGTTGGATTATCCCCAAAATTTCAGGGTAGGTATACATAGGCCTTGAAGTGCTGATTACTTTTACCTATGCCAGAATTTTGATATATTTTGTGATTTTTTAGTTTTTTGCAAAAAAAATGCAATCTACCCCTAAGTTTTATTTTTCGCCACAATGGCATGTATTACGACGAATCAAAAATCCCCAATTCAATTCTAAGCTTATAAACAACCATACAAAGTTTGGTTGCAATTGGACATATGATGTCAGAGGAGTGAACGTTTGAAAAAGTTTACGGACGATGGACAGACGAAGGATGCCAAATGATGGCAATAGCTCAGATGACCGATCGGGTCAATAAAAGTAATAACAAAATTACCGAACTTGGAGAATCAATCTCAAATGTCCATAAGACGAGACAAAACAAGGAAGACATACCGGAAAAATTGAAGACCACAATGGTCCTGACATGGTACAGGCATTTCAAAAGAAATGGTGGTTAAACCAGGTTTTAAGGCGTGCCAAACCTCCCTCTTCCATTGCGATCTTTGGGTCCGGTACTTACACAAAACACAACAAATAACACATATCAGGGATGCTAAGGTGATCATCTCAGCACATCAACCAGCCAAACACTAATCAAAGCAAGAACTAACCATTTCGTCTATCATTACATTGAATTTTTATACTGATAACGAAGAAAGATTTTTTTAAAGATCATATGAGACATATTTTCTTATAGCCTTGGTTTAACAGTCGGTTACGGATAAAGCGGTGTCGGATCAAAAAATCTGAAAAATGTGTACAAGCCCTGGCATATCAAATTAGTTGTGAAATATAGACAACGTATGCAGGTGACGTTGCTATGTTACTTTCCAGGTTAGGAAAATTAATATTTTTAAAATTAAAATCGTCTCTGTTATCGTAATTTTTTTTACTGAGATGACCACCCGGGTCAAATTCGAGATGTAGATCCAAGAAAGATGTAAAGCAGGTGGATTCAAGTGAGCTTTAAGGAAAGATGACGATGAATATGGTACATAAAGTTTTTATGGGCTGTACGTCTCCCATGAACTCTTCTTAAATAATATTTTTCACTTAATTAAGCAATACTTGTTCTCTGTTATTATCGAGTCAGAATTAAGCATAATACGGAGTATACCACTGGTCGAATTTTCATTTTAATGCTTCTATTTTGGATAATTTCGATTCTTTTAACATTCCAGTTGCTTGATTCACATGGTTTTTTTTATAGAAATGGTGTACACAATGTTGTGAATAAAAATAGTGCTTTATGTTGCATATGCCTCCTTCGTGGAGTAACCTCTCCATAGGAGCATTTAAATCTAATAAATTGAACATGTAAAAGCAGGAGTGTCAAAAAGACGTATTAAGCCCAATATGGTTAAAAAGGCTGTCAAAACTAGACTGTGGATATTTGTCATTTGCAATACAAAATAAAACATTTTGTGTTAACCAATTCTAGAATTTAGTAGCGAGCATCGCAATTGCGAGCCCTACGACATTGTGCATGTATTTAGATGTGTTAGAAATATACTGACGAAGAAACCGGAACACGTCTACTTTTACGGAGAAAAAAAATAATAAGCACCGGAGCAAGTAAAACAATCAATCCTCTGGGCTTATAAAATATACATCACAATCTGTTGTGCAAAAAAAAAATTAAAGAAATACAAAACCAGTGATAAAACCCTCATTCATCCACTTGTTTTTTTATACATAGATTTTTATTTAAACAACACTCGGTCTTTTCCGCTGAAAACAAATTTCCGAAAATTACCAAGCTAGCTTTTGGCAACTGTTGAAATCGTCCCACTCACTGATTGACTAGTCACACCTAATGCATGATACTGAACAGGCTTTGTTAAATTCTAAGCAAGATAAAGATAAACATAAATTAACTGAATAAAATCTACTTACAACTTTGCACCGACAACGGCTAATTCATAATATAATAATAAATAAAAGGGTCTTTCCTGAAAATGAAAGTAGTCCCATCCTGCAGAGTTTCACTCACTTTCCTCAATCCTGCATGATATTTTTACCTTACAGTTTTGACCGCCAGGTTTCTTAATGTACTTTCTGTTACCAATGCTACAAATTAAACACTGATTCTCAGAAAATCTCACAAAACCGGACAGAATCTGAATGTGGTTTAGGTCTGCTTAAGGAGCGCGGAATAATCTGACAAGGAAATGACATCACAGAATCAATTAAGGGATAATTTCCCCGCTAAATATCGTCTCAGTATGTTACAGGGATTTATTATTTGCACAAATAAGTAGTTATTGATCCCAGATATTTTTAACAACAATTTTTTCAAGTGCATATAATTGGGGTGGGAAGGGGTCAGACTTTGCTGCTATTCAATTCCTTTTTGAAGGTTCCTTCTTAGACTTAGACGATCGAGCACATGGAAACATTTAAAGTATATATATAAATTTTTGCTGCTCGCTAAAAAGGCAGGGCAGGGCCTTAATCATATCATTTAGGTGATTTCAAAAATTTATAATGGGTACAATTCGTCTCGGACAAGTCTGCCGACACGGCTTGAAATTACCGCATCGGACCTTTTGTTCACTAGCAGAGGCTATGGACCAAAATACGAAGTACGAGGTAAGAGACGATTAAATTAGTATTTTCGTTATGTGGAACCAAAATTTGAGTATAGTCATATTTAAAATTTTATACTGTTCCTATTTCGTTTGTTTAGATCGCAAGATTTCACAACAAGAATTATGGGAAAGAGAAGATTTAGTGTTCTACAGTGACACAACAGCCGTCAAAACAGCTACAGACCTAGTCAACAAGAATCAGGTGGTAACAATTATCGGAGGTCCTGGAGCTGGAAAGTCAAGCATTGCAAGACATATAGCCCTGGAATACCAGAAACAAAACTTTGAAGTAGTACCTGTTTGTCAACCAGAGGACATTATTCAGTTTGCCGACAAATATAAGGCTCAGGTTTTTGTACTTGATGATATTTTAGGTGTTCACTCTTTAGATTTATCATTATATAACAAATTGAATGATACAAAAGAAAGCATTTTGACAATATTAGGAGATTATTCCAAACTTATTTGTACAAGTCGAAGATTAGTTTATAATCTAGCCAAAGAATTTGAAGCAAATAAGATAAGTTGTTTTGTTATAGAAAATGTTATTGATATTGAGGATGAGTCAAACCAATTAACAGACTTGGAAAAGATTGCAATCATGCAAAACCATTGTAAAATCGAATACCATTTATCATTTAAAAATTGTACTTTTATGTTTCCCTTATTATGTAGAGTTTTTGGATCCTCCAAAAAACATCTTAAAAATCCCCAAAAATTCTTTGAGTATCAAATGGAATGTGTCCAAGATGAACTAGAAAAAATGGAGAAAACACAATATGCAATTTTGGTTCTATGTATGATGAACTCCATAATAATTTCAAGTCTAGAAAACCCCTTGTCATCTATCGATAAAGAATTACTGCTTAAAGTTTTTTACTCTTGCAACGTTTGTGCAAACCCAACAAAAAGTCAGATTCAACAAGCACTAAATGCTCTGTCGGGAACTTATCTTACTAAATTTGATGATCAGTTTACATTTATTCACGAGTCTATACAAGACATTGTTGCACATCATTTTGGAAAGGACAATTTAAGACTCATGATAGAGCACACGCCTAGCACCTTCATAAAAATGCTTGTTCTCACAAGAGCAGATCCAGTTGATCATCTGATGTTAGAAGTCACAGAAGCCATCTACCCACTGTTAGCAGGCCAATTATTAAAACATATTACAAACGGAAAACTGCATGATGTCTTTACAGGCCCTGTTCTCTCTGATAGACACTTCGTGAATGTCTTCATTGAAGTTCTGAAGAAAAACTGGCCATACAAACATTTTAAAGAAATGTTTCTTACAGCAATGGAAGGTGATACATCCCAAATTATAAAACAGAGTGAAAAATTAACAACATTGAATCTCTTGTTGGGGTACACCGCAAAAGAGTTTACAGATGAATATTCCATACGTATAATAAGCTTTATTATATACTACGGACACTTTCATCTCTTTCAAAGTATCATAGATTATGTCCTTAGTGAACATGATACAGTGAGATCTGTTGTTGGATCAGACCTATCAGAACAATCACGATTACTTACCTTGGCAGTCTACAGTGGTAATGTAGATGTCTTACAAACCCTTTTAAGGTACACAGAAAAGACTTCTTTAAACGTTTCAGCAATGAATGATGGATTGGATACTTACAGAAATCGCCATAGAAAACATACAGCGTTATCAGCAGCATGTTATATTGGTAACCTGTCTGTTGTTAAGATTCTTCTCGAGATGAATGCTGTAATCAACCCCGATACAAAACCTTACCACACACCTTTGACAGCAGCATCAGCAGGGGGAAACCTGGATGTTGTTTCTTACCTAGTAGACGTTGGTGGAGATGTGAACCTCTGCAGTGAGAATAATATGTCTCCTCTCTATACTGCATCAAGGGGTGGCCATCTTGGTGTTGTTTCTTTTCTGGTGGACCATGGAGCGGACGTAAACATTTGTACTTTGAAAAATGAATCCCCTCTGTATGCTGCATCATTCGCAGGCCATCTTGATATTGTTTCCTACTTGGTAGATCAAGGTTTGGATGTAAATTTCTGTACAAGTGATAATGAATCTCCTCTGTATGCTGCATCATTCGCAGGTCATCTTGATGTAGTTTCTTACCTATTAGACCATGGCGGTGATGTCAGTCTTTCTAACTCGTATAATCAATCTCCTCTTTATGCTGCATCATTAAGAGGCCACTTTGATATTGTTTCCTATTTTGTAGACCATAGTAGATATGCAAGTCTTTCTAACTCCTGTCTTCATGCTGCATCATTTGGAGGCCACCTTGATATTGTTTCCTACTTGGTTGATCAAGGTTGGGATGTAAATTTCTGTTCAAATGATAATGAATCTCCTCTTTATGCTGCATCATCTGGAGGTCATCTTGATGTTGTTTCCTACCTGGTAAACCATGGTGGGGATGTCAGTCTTTCTAACTCGTGTAACAAATCTCCTCTTTATGCTGCGTCATTTAGAGGCCACCTTGATGTAGTTTCCTACCTGGTAGACCATGGCGGGGATGTTAATGTTGTTGACAGTATAGGTCAATCTCCTCTTTATGTTGCATCATTTGGAGGCCACCTTGATGTAGTTTCCTACCTGGTAGACCATGGCGGGGATGTGAACCTCTGTTCAAATACTAACGAATCTCCTCTGCATGTTGCTTCAGAAAGAGGACACCTTGACGTTGTGTCTTACTTGGTTGACCATGGTGGGGATGTCAATCTTCATGATCTTTCCAATCAATCACCAATGGATGTAGCATCTGGACCGAAAAAGTTAGATATTGTAGAACTTCTGCAAAAAAGGAAATTAATCAAATAGGCGGATGTAAATGACATATGTTTTTTGTATATTGTCCCTGGAAGACGTTTTCAGCTGTAATCAATTCAACACTTGTTTTCAAAACGGAATTCCGTAGCTCCAAGCGTCCTAACAATAGTAGGTTATTCTGATTGCAGTATGGATATTTCATGTGTTTTGTTTTATTGTATGTTTCGTTGTAATGATTTTAACAAACATACATCTTTATTTTCAAACATATCATATTACATCTTGCACAAGATTTTCAAGATCATTCTAATCCTGCCTGTCAATTTTCAATTATCATCCACGGTTGTTATTAGTTGAACTGATGTCTTGAATTTTGTTTTATTTTCTATTCAGCCGCACAGGCAGCCAATTTAAAAAAAAAATGATTGAAAAGCATTATATATGGAAGCAAAACAAACATCTCAAATATCAAAGTATGTTGGATTAAACCATTGACTGGTACTTAAATTTGTATAATATTTCGCGATGAGAGGAGTTAATAGATACATTTTTGTATAAATGTTGTTTTCTTTCTGTGCATGCATTGAAAAGAATAATTGTAGACGGGTTAGTTTTTGTTCATATGTGTAGAATTATATATTTTTCAGAATTTTGTAAAAAGTTAGATTTTGATGACATTATGTTCATGTATTGTATTGAATATTTGTAAAATTTAAGTGAATAATTTGCTTTTGATTAACAGTGTCAGTGTTTTATGTTGATCATGTATAAAAATGTTCTGGATACAAAATCTTCTAATGTCTGACTTCTGGTGTTAGATAACATTGCCAAAAAAGCCTTATCCAATTAACTGCGTATCAATCTAATGTAAAATAATACCTATGTATTTGGTTTTCAAAATGTAGTTTGGATTGAATTGTCAAAAATGTTTAATGGTAAAATTACAGGTAATTGATACAAATATTATATGAAAAACATGTTACAGGAAGGTTTTGTACTATATATATTGTAGCCAAAGAGTTTTTCTGTGTACATAGTATTTTCTAAATGAAAGAATTTTAACTGAATAATTAATTTTCTGAGTTGGATGTTTTTGTTGTTTTTATTTTATTTAAGAAATAACAATGAAATGTATTTCTAGGTTAAAGCTCATATCTTGTATCATCTTGTACAATTAACAAAACTGTTCAGATTAAATAATGTCTTTATAGTTATGTAAATCCCCTTGTTTGTAAGTTCAGAAATTCAAATGACATGAGCAAAGTTCCAGACATTAAATTTTGCTACGCCTGACGCGCGTTTCGTCTATTCAAGACTCATCAGAGGCGCTCTACCAAAATATTTAAAAAGGCAAAAACATATGATTATGAAGAGCATAGAACAATGAAACCTAAAATACCGAAATTGGGAACCAAATTGAAACTAAGATGGTCAACCTATGTCTGAGGTTAGAAGAACCTTAGGTTATACAATTTTGAAATTTAAACGAATGTGTTCTCCAACACAAAAGTGTTGGTACCGGAGCGGGCTTACCTCGGGGAAATAAAACTCCATCAGCAGCGCTAACCTTCACGGGTGTTAGACATTCATATGACAACAAAGTTACAGACATTAAACTTTGCTACGAGTATTGTAATAGTAAGCAGACTTGAATGAAATGTTAGATGGCTGCATGAACGACTCAGGTTAAAGTTTTGGTAAAGGTCAATATCTCAGCGACTCCAAGTGATAAATAGATGGTATTGAGTCAATGGGTAGTAACCAGAATCCGTATCAAAACAATGTCACATTGAGCTACATTTTCCGCATGAATAACTCAGATTAAAGTTTACCTGAAGGTCCATATCTCAACAACTGCGAATGATAGAGAGAAGATATTAGATAAGTGGGTATATTTTGGATAGTTACCAGCACCCCTACCAAAATTAGGACACACTGACCTATATTTTCTGCATGAATGAGAGATTAAAGTTATTTTCATGTCTGTATATCAGAAACTACAAGAGATGATATTGGGTTTGTTGGTACTTCTTGGATAGTAATTAGCATCTGTACCAAAGCAAAATAACCTTAAGCTACATTTTCCGCTTTATTGACTGGGGTTAGAATTTGGTTGAGGTCAATATCTCTTCAACTGCAAGTGGAAGACAAAAGATATTTGGTAAGTGGGTATATCTTCGATTGTAAGTTTCATCTGCTGCAGATTTAGGTCACATTGAGTTACATTTTAATGAAACGGTTGAGATTATCTGACTTGTGCGTCTTTCACTCTTGTTTCGACTTGAGTTCACGTTGCTGAATGTGGTTTTGTTGTTATGTGTGTGTGTGGTTTATGTTGTTGTGTGTTTTTTGACCGTTATGACGGTTTCCCCCTTTGGTACACCTTTTCTTCTTGATGGTAAACTAACCTTGAATACACAGCAGCAGCCTTAAGTAAATTTGTTTGTGGTCTTTCAAGTTAATTTAATCTTTAATATTAATTTGATCAATACAATTTATCATATTTTGAACAAATAAGCTAAGAAAACGATGAGGCTTTCGAATGTCAAATGTGCGAAAGGACCAAGACAAAATTAAACCAGTAAATATAAACGACATCAAGACACAGACAACACAAAAACAGCAAAGAGCTGTAAAAGTCAACAATGCACATGTTGTAACAAACGTCAACTGGGGTGCTCGTGGAGGGAAAGCAGTTCCTGTGTGTTGCAACAAACCCGTTTGTGTTTACAGTAACACAATATTAATTGGTGATACAAGTTTGTGACACAACCTGCATTTACAACTTAAATATAAGAATACACATTGATGTATTGTCTGCATTCCCATGCATTATGTGATATACTTTGTACATGCGCATTCCTGATGGCAAAACAAACAAACAGTCAGACAGAGTAACATTTACTATTTAAAAGTTTTCTTTTTAAACACTTTTGTTTTTACCGGATCTCAAGTTCGACTTTTTATGAGCTATTGCCATAACTTGTTGTCCGTCGTGGTCTGTTAACAATTTTTCAAAAATCTTCCCCTCTAAAACTACTAAACAGAATTTTATGAAACTTAGTATGAATGAACCTTAAGGTGTCCTGCACCAAACTTGTGTTTCGATTTTTGTTCCATCAAAAAACATGGCCGCCATTAATAAAAATAGACCATGGGGGTCATACTACTGTTTTTGGCCTGTAAATAAAAAACTATGAGAGATATATGAAATCTGATGCCACCGTACTGCTTCAGCATCAAAAGTTCTACAAAAGTCTCCATTTGGTCGAAGTTGTCACATGATCCCTTATAGTGGTTACAGCCACTTATAGGTGAAAAATAGCGTTTTTTCGTGTTTTTGGCTTATAGAATGAAAACTATTGCAGATATGGAAAAGCTGTTGCTTGCTCAAATGCTCAGCTCATTTAGCTCTACAAAAGTCTCCAAGGGTCGAAGTTGTCAGATGACCCCTAATAGGGGTAACTGGCCCTCAAAGGCGAAAAATCGTGTTTTGGCCTGTAGAATGAAGCTATTGCAGATACGGAAAAGCTGTTGCTTGCTTAAATGTTCAGCTCATTCAGCTCTACCAAGGTCTCCATAGGGTCGAAGTTGTCAGATGACCCCTTTTGGGGGTTACAGCCCCTTAAAGATAAAAAAGCGGGTTTTTTCATGTTTTTGGCTTTTAGAATGAAAACTACTGCAGATAGAGAAAAACTGTTGTTGGCTTAAATGTTCAGCTTATTTAGCTCTACAAAAGTCTCCATAGTTGTCAGATGACCTCTTATAGGGGTAACAGCATCTTAAAGGCGAAAAATAGTGTTTTTGGCCTATAAAATGAAAAATATTGCAGATAGAGAAAAGCTGTTGCTTGCTCAAATATTCAGCTTATTTAGCTCTACCAAAGGTTTCATATGGTTGAAGTTGTCAGATATTACAGCCCTAAAATTAACATGTTTTCGTGTTTTTGGCCAATATAATGAAAACTATAGCAGATAAAGAAAAGTGATTACTTTCTTAAATATTCAGTCCATTAAGCTCTTTAAAAGAAAGCTCTTTGGAGAAAAGTTTAGGGGATGGGTATTTATGCTCTTTAAAAATGCAAAGACGTGCATACAAACTAACGGATTTGTATCAAAGTACATAGGAATATCCCGTTCTATTCGACAGGGATGTCCGATAGCGCCTTTGCTCTATATTTTACAAGCAGAACCGTTTGCTGCAACAATTCGAAACAATCATAATATTAAAGGGATTAGTCTTCCTTCCAGGAGTGAGGACTAATGAAAATTTAGAGGCTAAACTAAATATGTTTGGTGATGACACGCAGCTTTTTAATAAAACGGAACAGTCGATCGAAGAAACTTTCAAAGTTTTAGAAACATACGAAAAAGCTAGCGGTGCGCGTATGAACATGAACAAAACGGTCGGTATGTATTTAGGGCGATGGAAAAACAAAAAACCGAAATTTAATAGAATTAAATGGACAAAGCAGCCTGTTAAAGCGCTTGGGGTCCAACACGGGTATGGAGTTAATATAGATCGAATATGGTTAGATAAAATTAATAAACTAAAAAGTTGTATCGAAGTCTTGAAATCAAGAGATTTAACATTCGCCGGGAAAGTCCTTATTATTAAATCACTCGTTTTATCCAACATTGGCTATGAAATCGAGATGAGAGGTATTCCAGTAAAATATGAAAAAGAGATAAACCATATCATGTGGTCTTTCATTTGGGATGGAAAACCAGATCGAGTATCTAGAGCTGTATGTTGTCTTCCGAAAGAAAAGGGTGGGATAGATATGGTTAACCTTAGAGATTTCATTAAGTCTAAGCATGTCAAGAGTTTTTACACCGTGGTTAATAGCGATCTAGATAACTGGAACGCTATAGGCAAGTTTTGGCTTACCTCGCTCGATTCAAAATTTGATACGGATTTTTTTTATTTGTAAGTGTTCAGATATTACTGGTCTAGCCCAGCCGAAGATATCGGAATATTATCTAAATCTCTTGAATTCCTGGGTAGAACTTCAAAAACAAGTTAACTGTAATATTACGTCAAAAGAGAAACTACTCGAGGAGAACCTTTTTGGCAACTCGCACTTCAAATTTAGAGGGCATCCATTATTTTTTGATAATTTTTCCAAAAGTGGGATGAAAAAGGTTAGGGATATATGGGATGAACAAAACAATTCCTTTTATTTCACCTTTGGCAGTTTTTAACAAGTTAAATGATAAAAGAAATTGGATTTCTCAATATAGTCAAATAAAGGCATCATTTACTGCGAATCATATTTATAATATGTTAAAATTCGATAATGTAAATTCGCAGCAGCAGAGGAGACCGTTTGAATTAAAGGGAACACAATTCGTGCGAGAGGGTAAAATCATGGAATCCAGAGATATTAAACTAAAGCAAATACAAAGCTTCTACAAGTATTCATTGACTCCAAATTGTGAGCAAAAATGGGAAAATTATTTTCAAAACAATGTCCAGTGGGGTCAAATATGGAGTGCATTGCACAACAACTTTTCACACCGAAAATGTAAACAGCTACAGTGGAAATTACTCCACAATATTATTTATACAGAGGAGTTATTACATAAAATTAATTTGTCTAATGGTTTATGTCATTTTTGTAAAGAAAGGGAAAGTTTATTACATTTATTTGTTAACTGCAAATTAGTTAAAGAGGTGTGGGGGGATATTTTCGTATTAATCAATTCCTTATGCACTCGAATCGGTATAGATGTGGTGCAAAATACTGAAAATATCGTAATATTGGGGATACAAAAGCTGGATGTTAAACACTTATTAGTTGAAACAGTCCTTTACATGGTAAAATGGGCAATACGGAAATATAGAAATATTGCTAAGTACCAAAAGAGAACCGTTTCAAAACAAATGATCATTAATATGGCATTTAATGATATAATTTTTGTCAGTAAAATTAACAGGGGAAAGATAGGTGAAAATGTTTATGTTGAAATGAAGAGAGTTTTTGAATAGATTGTTAAATTTGCATAATGGGCAGCATATTGTAGCTTGTCCAGGTTACACACTCCCATCAATGTACTTCTTTTTTTTCATGTTTTTCCACGTATTACATGCTTTTGAATAGCTACATGTATTAAAAATGAATAATCATTTTCCTTATCTTGAATATACATAGTAACTTACATTACATATGAATACTAAATAATCCACGCGTATATATATTTGCATTAATCACAACTGTATAATTTTGATGTTCTATTGACAGCACGTGGCCCAGCAAAACATTTAAAATACACTTTTATTTATCTCCAATGATGCGTGAAAAGTAAAACAAAAAGTCACGAAGTTTAAAAGGTAGAACTTAAGACAAAATACATGTAGCTATTACTGTTAACATTGATACAAAAATAATGAATGATTTTAATATATTTTAGCCAGTGATTTGTTAAAGATGAATGAAACATTATCAGAAGGGAGTATTTTTGCTAACTCTTGTGCTATCCCTGGGCGTAAGGGGTGTAGAAAGCAGGGAAACCCTTTACTGCTAGCCTGGGCGTAAAGGGTAAATGTATTGCAGGAGTTTGTAAATAAATTATGTATATATCTTAAAAAAAAAAGCTCTTTAAAAAAGGTTCTACAGAGTCAAAGTGTTCAGGCGGCTCTTAAAATAACATTTTGCACGTTTTTGGCCTACACAATGAAAACTATCGCTGAAAGAGATAAGCTGTTGCTTGCTTAAATGTTCAGTTTATTTAGCTCTACAAAATTCTTCATAGGAATGACATCAAGACTAGGTGAGCGATTCAGGCTTCTGGGAGCCTCTTGCTTTGTTGTTTTGTTGTCTGTGTGTAATTTTGTTGGCAATGAGTTCTAAATGCCTTAACACCATATTTTTGCTATAATTATAAACGTAAAATACTAAGGCCAATAATTTTAAAGTAAAGAGATAACGAGTGTTTGCATGGCACAATTTAAAAAAACATATGAACAGCGCTTTTACTGCTGTTCTGCATCCTAAAGTCACATGATTTCAGCTTAGAGTTTGACATTCGGACTTCACTGCAAGTTTAGGACGAATCGATCTCTAGCATCGGTTCAAGCGGAATTCTTTGCTAAATGTCGATAATGCTTCACAAAGTCTTGCGGTTTGAAGTTCAATAAGTTAAATAAAACTCTGACAAAAAGTATAATATTGATACGTCGCGTAAAATATATGAACTAGAAAAGGTTAAACATGAAACTTTATTCAAACATACAAAACATTATTGTGCATCTTGTCCCTTTTTCCTACAGCTGGCAAACTTCCAGAAAACGCCGTCACAACTTGATTTATCCATTCTAAGTATGCCTGCACGCGGGTATAAACTCCCGGTTGGTAGGCTCCTGCGCATGTGTAACCCCATGACGTAATGCCTACGACACTCCAGACGCCGTTTTTACGACAAACCATTGGACCACCCGAATCACCCTTATTAACGAAGAAACAAATAAATTATTAAGACTTTATACATGTACATGTAGCAAAAAGAAAAGAGTTGTAAGTTCAAATTTCCTAGAAGATAGAGTGAAGAATTGATAAACTAAGCGCATGGTGATCCGTAAAGAAAAAACTGTGCACATGAATGTAAAAATGAATGGTCAAATGACAAATTCTTAAGTCAGAAAAGTGAAAAACGTGAAAGTGAGGCGAGACAACAATTTGTCAATTTATTCGATGTTCCATTTAATATCAGGCATAGTTCGTTTTACTGTAGGGTTAAGACTCCAACCTGTAGTAGCATTAATTTGTAAATCCATATCAGAAATGCAACGTGACTTCCGATGACAAAATGCGACAAAAATGTTAACATGACGCCTTGACAATGCAACCAGACTGACAAAACATGGTCAATGAGATCTTTTAACGATTTGGGCTTTGGTCGAATTTAAGGCTAAAGCCTACTGTATATTAAAATGATGCTGGGGAAAAAGACAGATATAAATGGCATGAGTACCTGACATGAATCAACTCCTCCGTGTTTTCTCCCAGCACATACTTCGGTTTCCGGTATCTGCCGATCCATTAAGTAAGAACAAATCTCATTGGATAATAATGGAACATCCGCCTTATATAATCCATGAGTTCCATGTCCACCTGCATAAAAAGAGATATCTGCAAACATGTACGAGAGAGCCGTTTTACTTATGACGAAGTAAAACGACAACATATTTTATATGGAAACGGTCGAGTATAGACGGGTGTAAACAAGTGTTAATGAAGTCAAAAAGTTGGTACAAATTTGAGTATCTTTGAAGATGCACAAAGGGGAACGTAAGTACAATGGGAGGGCACTGACAGCTGTTTATGCCATCGATTTTCATCTATATTGATCTCAGATTATGGCAAGGTAGGCTTTTATTTCCCTCTTTACCTTATCCAATGAAGGTGCTGCTGACAGATGGGATTACTGGCAAACATGTGAATGACTGGATTCTAATACTTGAGGCCGAAAACATCTTTTATTTATCATGAAATTAACTTTCATGTACTAACCATTGTGATTGGCTCCCCATCCTGTAATTGTGCATATCATGTCATCATAATTTGTGATGTTGTCAGGGAGACACGCGGGGCGGATGTACATATTGTAAGACGGAACCGGATGTCCTAATTTCAAAAGTGCAATGTCATCTTTGAAGGTCTGAACATTGAAGTCTCTGTGGATGAAGAGTGTGTCAACTTTCTCTAAGATTTCCGTCCCCTCTATGTAGGCTCTGTCGTGTTCACCGACAACAACGGTGAAGGCAAAGGGATTCTTCTCTCTGAGATAGACATATGACCATTGGAGAATATTACGAAACGCAATGGTCTGCTAATACAATGTTTCCTACCACATAGTTGCATATGAATAACTGTATTGTGTTTTAAGTTGTAGACCCTTGCGTAAATGTGAATTTTACTTTTTATATAATTAAGTCGCCCAAAACATAGTTTTTTAAGTCGCCCAAAACATAGTTTTGGGGACTTATTGTTTTTGCACAGTTTCTTATTAAGTCGCCCAAAACAAAGTTTGGGAGACTTATTGTTTTTGCACCGTTTCTTATTAAGTCGCCCAAAACAAAGTTTGGGAGACTTATTGTTTTTGCACCGTTTCTTATTATTATTATTATTATTATTAAGTCGCCCAAAACAAAGTTTGGGAGACTTATTGTTTTTGCACCGTTTCTTATTATTATTATTATTATTAAGTCGCCCAAAACGAAGTTTGGGAGACTTATTGTTTTTGCACCGTTTCTTATTAAGTCGCCCAAAACAAAGTTTGGGAGACTTATTGTTTTTGCACCGTTTCTTATTATTATTATTATTATTATTATTCTTCTGATTCTTTATCGTAAAGTTGTCCTCCCTAATTCAAAAAAATGGTTCAAGGAAATTTAATAACACTTGTTGGATTGGATAGTGGGTCACTTAAAGGCGTGTAATCAAGTTTTGAAATTTTCAAGATGGCCGCCGTTTCAAAATGGCGGCCGTCGGAAAAAGTGGGCGGAAAATTTTTTTTCATCGGATCGTCCTGAAAATTGGTCATCTGGGTAAAACGGGTATGCTGAATTCAAATCTGCGACCGGATTTGAAATCCGACTTCCTGTTTCAAAATGGCGGCCATTTTACTACACCCGCCCCCCTTAAAAATGTGAACTTTGTCCGATTTCAATGAAATTTGATTTCTATACATATTTTATTGTACTGAAAGGGACGAAAAAGTATCCAAGGCGATTTTGGGCGACTTGTGTGTTGGCATCCCAACACAAATTATAGCTAGTTATTATTATTATTCTTATTATTATTCTTCTGATTCTTTATCGAGAATTTGTCCTCCCTAATACAAGAAAACGGTTCAAGGAAATTGAATAACACTTTTTGGATTGGATAGTGGGTCACTCAAAGTTGTGTAATGCACTTTTAAAATTTTCAAGATGGCCGCCGTTTCAAAATGGCGGCTGTCGGAAAAAGTGGGCGGAAATTTTTTTTTCATCGGATCGTCTTGAAAATTGGTCATCTGGGTAAAGCGGGTATGCTGAACTCAAATCTGCGACCGGATTTGAAATCCGACTTCCGGTTTCAAAATGGCGGCCATTTTACTACACCCGCCCCCCTTAAAAATGTGAACTTTGTCCGATTTCAATGAAATTTTATTTCTATACATATTTTATTGTACTGAAAGGGAAGAAAAAGTATCCAAGGCGATTTTGGGCGACTTGTGTGTTGGCATCCCAACACAAATTATAGCTAGTTATTTTTCTTATTATTATTATTATTCTTCTGATTCTTTATCGAGAATTTGTCCTCCCTAATACAAGAAAACGGTCCAAGGAAATTCAATAACACTTGTGAGATTGGATAGTGGGTCACTCAAAGTTGTGTAATGCACTTTTAAAATTTTCAAGATGGCCGCCGTTTCAAAATGGCGGCCATGGGAAAAAGTGGGCGGAAATTTTTTTTTCATCGGATCGTCTTGAAAATTGGTCATCTGGGTAAAGTGGGTATGCTGAGCTCAAATCTGCGACCGGATTTGAAATCCGACTTCCGGTTTCAAAATGGCGGCCATTTTACTACACCCGCCCCCCTAAAAACGTCAACTTTGTCCGATTTCAACGAAATTTGATTTCTAGACTTATTTTGATGCACTGATTTGAATGGAACTCTATCCAAGGCGATTTTGGGCGACTTGTGTGTTGGCATCCCAACACAATTATACCTAGTTATTATTCTTCTGATTCTTTATCGTAAAGCTGTCCTCCCTAATACAAGAAAACGGTTCAAGGAAATTGAATAACACTTGTTGGATTGGATAGTGGGTCACTCATAGGCGTGTAATCATGTTTTGAAATTTTCAAGATGGCCGCCGTTTCAAAATGGCGGCCGTCGGAAAAAGTGGGCGGAAATTTTTTTTTCATCGGATCGTCTCGAAAATTTGACATCTGGGTAAAGCGGGTATGCTGAATTCAAATCTGCGACCAGATTTGAAATCCGACTTCCGGTTTCAAAATGGCGGCCATTTTACTACACCCGCCCCCTTTAAAATGTGAACTTTGTCCGATTTCAATGAAATTTGATTTCTATACATATTTTATTGTACTAAATTGGAAGAAAAGGTATCCAAGGCGATTTTGGGCGACTTGTGTGTTGGCATCCCAACACAAATTATAGCTAGTTATTCTTATTATTATTATTCTTCTGATTCTTTATCGAGAATTTGTCCTCCCTAATACAAGAAAACGGTCCAAGGAAATTGATCAACACTTGTGAAATTGGATAGTGGGTCACTCAAAGTTGTGTAATGCAGTTTTAACATTTTCAAGATGGCCGCCGTTTCAAAATGGCGGCCATCGGAAAAAGTGGGCGGAAATATTTTTTTCATCGGATCGTCTTGAAAATTGGTCATCTGGGTAAAGCGGGTATGCTGAGCTCAAATCTGCGACCGGATTTGAAATCCGACTTACAGTTTAAAAATGGCGGCCATTTTACTACACCCACCCCCTAAAAACGTCAACTTTGTCCGATTTCAACGAATTTTGATTTCTAGACTTATTTTGATGCACTGATTTGAATGGAATTCTATCCAAGGCGATTTTGGGCGACTTGTGTGTTGGCATCCCAACACAATTATACCTAGTTATTATTATTATTCTTCTGATTCTTTATCGTAAAGTTGTCCTCCCTAATACAAGAAAGGGGTTCAAGGAAATTGAATAACACTTGTTGGATTGGATAGTGGGTCACTAAAAGGCGTGCATCCAAGTTTTGAAATTTTCAAGATGGCCGCCGTTTCAAAATGGCGGCCATCGGAAAAAGTGGGCGGAAAATTTTTTTTCATCGGATCGTCTTGAAAATTGGTCATCTGGGTAAAGCGGGTATGCTGAATTCAAATCTGCGACCGGATTTGAAATCCGACTTCCGGTTTCAAAATGGCGGCCGTTTTACTACACCCGCCCCCCTAAAAACGTCAACTTTGTCCGATTTCAACGAAATTTGATTTCTAGACTTATTTTGATGTACTGATTTGAATGGAATACTATCCAAGGCGATTTTGGGCGACTTATGTGTTGGCATCCCAACACAATCAGCACTAGTTATTATTATTATTATTCTTCTGATTCTTAATCATGAAGCTGTCCTCCCTAATACAAGAAAACGGTTCAAGGAAATTGAATAACACTTTTTGGATTAGATAGTGGGTCACTCAAAGGTGTGTAATCAAGTTTTGAAATTTTCAAGATGGCCGCCGTTTCAAAATGGCGGCCGTCGGAAAAAGTGGGCGGAAATTTTTTTTTTCGTCGGATCGTCTTGAAAATTTGTCATCTGGGTAAAGCGGGTATGCTGAGTTCAAATCTGCGACCAGATTTAAAATCCGACTTCCGGTTTCAAAATGGCGGCCATTTTACTACACCCGCCCCCCTTAAAAATGTGAACATTGTCCAATTTCAATGAAATTTGATTTCTATACATATTTTATTGTACTGAATGGGAAAAAATAAAATCCAAGGCGATTTTGGGCGACTTGTGTGTTGGCATCCCAACACAAATTATAGCTAGTTATTATTGTGTTTTGTTCTGCTTCAACGGATTTGAAACGCTGATTTGCTGTTAGCAACGCGATGGGTTAGTTTCAACAAGCAGGAACTGCAAACCTTTCCGCATTATTCCGGAGCACCTGAGTCAATTTAACGCCTTAATAAGTTTGCTTTGTTGCTTGCTATTCAGTTGTTTTTTGTATGTTTATATGTTGTCTTCTGTGCAGTTCTTGTCAGTATTCTATATTGAGTCAAATAGCCTTGACAGAATCTTTGTGAACAGTAAAGCCTGTTTAAAAAGACTTACTTTAGGAAAAAAGCTAGGTTAATGGAGGCAGGTAATCTAAAGCTTTATGTATATATGGGTTATCTTCAAGAAAGGTCTTAATGTATAATTTATGATAGGATATGGAGTGAATGAACAGGAGACCAGTAAACATATGATAACTCCAACTGCACTTACTTTTTAAGAACTGTGTGGTCATTTCGGAAAATTATTCCTCATTAGCAGTACTAGAACCCAAACATAGGAAATCCATCATTTCAAAAGTTGTTTTAAATGGATAAAACCAAACGAAATCCAAGTAGCTTAGACCAAACTACGATGGATGGAGTTAAGCCTTAGGTTTTAAAATTTACACTTTATTTTATCAGAATACTATTATTCTTAATGATTCAGTAGACATGTTATTTAATTATTCACTAAAAAGCCTAAAATCTCAGCAAAAAAGGTTTCGTTGTGAAAAATAATTTTTACCTACTCTTTGAAACAATGAGCAGCAGTCAGAACCCATTGGTTGTTAATTAATGTTCCGCCACAAATATGGAAATCATGAAGTCGCAGCGACACCTAGTAAAAGTAAATTAAGACATGTAAGACATTACAACGACGCAAAGATATCATACAATTCTTCGGTTTTGAGGACTATTCAAAGATTTTAAGAGAACAATGGATCAGGGTTGTCCTCACAAATCGTTAGACCCATACAAGGGTGAAAAAGTATATGACAAAAGCGAAAACGTGTACTAGGCAAAACTTGAAATTGTAGTAAAGACCCTTAAAAGTGGGGAAATGTAGTTATCTTTACACAGACATGTTATATGCATCATTCAAAAAATATTTGTTTTATATCTACAGATCTAGATATCAACAAATTTAGTCCCAATAATAGTGTTGGTCAGTAGAAATTTGTTTGGATAATGTTCCATTAAAGTAAGCTTGATTAGTTCCGATTACAATTAATTCCGACTAGATCCTTAAGGCCAGTGACAGCAGGGGCGTAGCTAGGCAGAAATGAAGCATACGCAAAGCTACGGCGAGGGGTCTGGGGGCCGCTAAAGGCCCCCAGTGGGTCCAGGGCAAAGCCCTGGTAGGGGGTCCAGGGCAAAGCCCTGGTAGGGGGTCCAGGGGGGCGAAGCCCCCCGGAAGCTCCTTGGATTTAGCAAAAACGAAGGCTAAAATTGTTGCTTTCCGTGATAAGGAACCGACCATTTAACTTGAAAGGTGGGCCTTGGTTATTCCTAAAAAATATTTTGAGTAAAAAAATATTCTTGCAGCTGAAGTTAATAGAAAAAAAAATCTTTGCAAAAGGTTACCTGATATATAAATTATTGCTTATTATGAAAGAAAATTGTCATGCCAACATTGAAGGCTGCTGGTTGTTTTAAATTTATTAAAAAAACATATATACGCAGGTTGTGTCGTATACACTAAGTCTTACTCTAAATCTCGTCTTCTATTTAAAGATAAATAAATAGATTTCCCTGCGCGAAATCAATCTGATAAGAAGAAGAAAAAACGATGCCTCTTTACAAGTTGGTCGGTCATCAAATACAGACTTAAATAAAATCAATAATTATTATATAGTTGTTTTTTATAAGAAATTAGAACTCTGTGTAGTCATGGTTTTAAGTTTCCTATACTGTAGAGATTCTTGACTTATGAATGTTTGTGTTCAAGACGGTATTTTTTTTCTGTTTCATGTAAAATGTCAAACGTTAATGCTGCACAACGATTTTATTTATAATTAAACAAGTCAACAAATTTATTTTTGAATTTATATTTTCAAGTTAAAGCAATGCATACAATTTTTATGTAAATCCAAAAAAAAGACGTGAAAGGGGTAGAGAGTCACTGAAATCACGATGTTTATGTTACTCGGTCTTACTCCTAGCTGTAGCTGTGTTCTGTCCTTACGGAATTTTGTGATCTTTTATGGGCACTCTGATCATGGAATATTTATAGGAAACATCATCTGATGGTATACTGAAAATACGGGATTTCGATCCCCTGGCCATGGCTTTGTCTTTGTGTTATGAATTTTCAAATTTTTATGCCCCTTTAATACTTAATAAAAATGTAAAACTGCACACAAATACAAGTAAGAACCCCTCGCATCCCTAAAATAAAGTAAACGAACTTTCAACATGGGAGGTGCACAGCTACATTAAGTTACAATGATTGTGTAGTTTCACGAAAATCCATGTGTATGAGTTGAGGATTAGGAAACGGTACCCCGATATACTGGCCAAGGTGCACGGCTAACGGGCGTGCGTATACAATGATTCATCCTATCAAAAGTAGTTACATATACACTTTCAAGCGGAGGTATATGTATAAAAAGATTGTAAATAACTAAATTGAAAAACCTCTTAACGACATATGGAGGGGTTAGTTTAAGTCTTCTTTTTTATTTTGGACACGAAAAATGTGCCTTATGACAGTTATTATTACTTACGTAAAAAATGTAATATTTTTATCAACAATTCTGGAGGAGGTGATAGTGGCAAGTGGAGAAAGGGTGAACAGTAAAGATGTTTTGCTAAAGATTAAAAAAAAAACAGTTTTTTTTTATTTTTGCTGATTTGACCATGTGTACGCAACTGCGTTTTTGCGTACGGGTTGCTACGCGCCTGGACAGGCAGAATTTATACCTGCATAAAACATTATAGACCAAACAAAACGGCCATGATCTAAGTGCACTTACCTGCCATGGGAATTCTCCAACAGCCGCCGCTGTGCCACCCACTATTTTATTGGTATGTTTTGGGACAGGCGTACTGATGCCACACTGACCTAGAATTAAGACAAAATATGTGCATGATTGTCTACGTGCCAGAGTTTACTGTAATGCTCGTTTGACGGTGTATATCAAGGGTGCCGTTTTATCAAGCGATCGGTAATTAACTGGCTAAAAAAATAACGTTCACGATCACTTTATGCATACCCGTAGCCAGGGGGGGGGGGGGGTTCGAGGGGTTCGGACGAACCCCCCTTGGACGATTTTTTTTTTTAAATATAGGTAAAAACAAGCTGAAATTTGGTTAAGCACTATTAAAATAAAGGAATATTTTGAAAATCGCCCCCCCCCCCTACAAAAATTCTGGCTACGTTGACAACGTTTGGCTGTTTCTTTAGAAATTGATAAATTTATCTGTTTGGTCATTGTTGTAATATTTTTTTGGCATCAAATCTAATATTTTACCGGTTTTCCAAGTTTTCTACTCCTAGCGTGTCTGATGAAGGTTAATCCAGAAAAGCGCTTCACACGCAGTGAAATTTTGCTTTTGTACATTTATTAAAACCACTTCAATATGTGGATCGTGTCTTTTTGGCACATATTCCATATTCTTTCGTTTTTAATGTTATGCAATAGCATACATTCGTTTTACGTAGCAGACACTGTATAGTAATTATGATTCCCGCATATAGCAAAACTGTAGCAATTTAGTATGGAATGTATTGTTTTTATCCTTTTCATGAGATATCTTTCCTGTACATTGTTCGTGGATCTTTGTAACATTAAGCTCCGTCTTAAATTCGCAATGCAATGCCAATACAAAAGGGCGAATCGCGACCACTGGTCACATTCATTGGAGGCTGCTATCTGACTTCCATTGTGGATTTTTTTTACTGTGCAAATTGTATGTAGGTTAATTGTAATTTTCTTTTCAAAACATGTAAGTTATAAATGTTACTATTCTGAACTGGTAGTCATGTTCAAATCATATATAATAATAAAAATTTTGTTCTTTTTTGTATCACAAAAGATGCGTTGTCCAGTGTCACGGTAGGTCCCGTGTCCGGCGACAGGATTGTTTTTTCGAGAGACATTGTCCAGTTTTTTCGAGAGAAGTCCAGGTTTTTCCGCCTGTCCGTTTACAAAATATGCGTAAAATCTCAATTGTAAGTGAAACAAAACAAAAAAAAGGAATAAAAGTATTCAAAATGTTCAAATTATTGCTTTTCTTCCAAAAAAGACCGTAAAGAAGCATCATTTAATGATTTATTAAAATTGATCAGGTTTTTTCGAGAGGCACAATAACTTGTCCGGTTTTTTCGAGAGGTGTCCTGGTTTTTTTTTAATTTTGACTAAAGAGAGGCACTGGGTTTTGTGGAAAATAAACGACTTAAATGGAAACTAATATTCCTCCTACTCAATAATCATACATTTAAACACATTACATGCAAAATATCAAGTTTGTTACTAATTTTAAAGCATAAGAAGGCTGCCCAAATGCATTATCTTTGAAGACTAAAATAGTATTTTGACAAAATTAGTTTTATAGTACATTTGTACATTTGTGACTTTTTTGATGTGCTTTAATAAATTACCGGTTTCAAAAAGAGCGATTGTTACGGTGGGCAACATTTTGAAAGGTAACTTGCAATCTTGTTTTTGTGCCTTTTCAAGTCTTTGAAACTATAAAATCTACATGTATGTCAGAAACAAATAGATACAAAAAGAGCACATTCCACTGGTGCATTTTGTTATTTCAAGAGTTTAAGGGTGTTTTGGAATATGGGATACCTGGGATACGTGATATTTGAGGCAAAACAAACTGGGATATAGAATATTTAAATCTATTCTATTTACAGGGATATGGGATAAGAAAAAAACCTCTATTTTGGATACGGGATATTTGATAAAAACATTGGGGAATATGAGATTTTGGAACCCCTTAACGTATACATATGTATGTAAAGATACAGAAACTTAAATAACATTTGAATCTCATATTCTTATGTTTGTTTTATGTCCAGTCGACACAATTTCAGTCATAATCAGCAGGACAAGAGCTAATTGAAACACCAAAATGAATTCTGTAGACCCACACAGGACACAGACCTATGTATGTCATTCGAAGGACCCATGCACGACCACAAACCAGAAGTAAAACGAACCAACTCACAAGATAGGCCAATGTACCCTAAACGCACCATAGGCCAATGTATCCAGAAAGTGACGAAATCCTTCCTCAAAAGTTTCGCACAATTTGGAACCCTTCCATATGGTGACGGACAATGAAGAACCCTTACCCGAAATGAGGTCATACTAGATAGAACATCTACCTGGGTGGGATATAGCCAACTCTTACCCAGTTTCAAATAACCATCCTTTATCTGGCGAAAATACAATGCTGAATCCTGTTTGAACCTATACTCACTGAGAGAGAGAGAAGCGGGGTTGGAGTGGGAAACAAAGGATCTGTTAATTTTGAAGATCACTGGAAAAGGGAAGAGGTGGGTAGGTGCGGAAAATTAAGCCTGTGGCGGTGCACAATGGGAATTTTACGTGCATGAACCTTGGAACTCTCCACGCACGTTGGCCCAATATGGTTTACGTTCAAGTTTCCGCATTAATAGTATAGCCTGATGAACCGGCATTTATTATGACAGGGCTGTCCCATTCAACCACCTGCAGCACACATCCCAGTCGCTTTGTGGGCTAAGCGGCCTGGAAAGATGACAGGTTTCTGAGCGCTCTTTAGTGAACTTTTACCGACAAGCTTAGCGCTGCTGCTAACCTATTCGCCTTCCGGGTCCCGCACGGGAGCATACTCTTATGAATTTTTTTGTTGAAACTATAACATATACAATAAATACATGTACATATGTGTAAAAATTAAGACGTACTGAAAAGGCATTTGAGTCTTATATAATCCTGGATAAAACAGCAGACATGAAAGAAGACGACTCTTTGATACAAACAAACACATCCAAGAAACAACTACAAGTCAAGTTAAAAGAAGGTAGCCCAGGAACTGTAAGCATTTTCTGCTTGTCGCAACACAAACATTTTGTTTCCAGCCAAATATTCAAGTAGGCTATTATAACAGCGGTTCGCACCGGTCTGTTATACAAAAGTTCAGGGAAATCTAGCTCACTTTTTAAACGAAACAAAACATGAAATAAAGTTCCAAATGTTAAAATTATTAATGAAGTACATATGGAATAATCCACATAAAACAATATATTTTAAAAGACGGCTTTCCGTAAACTATTTGTAAAATGACTTTAAAACGTACGACGTCCGTACAGTTAACAATGTCGGATTCCAACTACCCTCACCATATTCAAAACATCGAAATTACATAAGAATTTACAATAGATTAATTGAACATTCTAAATAGACAAAAGAGGATTGAGACTTAGCAACATTGAACAATTAGACATGATACATAAAGAATTAGGAACCTACAGATTAAATAAATTAAAGATAAAATGACACTTTTAAGAAATAAGTTAGATAATCCTTTAGAACGTTTATTTACACTTTTCCATGGGAAATATTAAAAATAAAATAATTAAATACTAGTACGGTAAATGTTTCAGATTTAAAAACAATACAACAATTTTGAAAGGTTTAATATTTCACTAAATTTATAACTCCAAAAATATCAGATGTATACATTACACGAATTGTTTCCACTGTTACACTATTTTCAATTTATAACAGTTGGTAATTATGCATAGACAATAGATTAATGGGTTCTAGTTGTAGGCGTCAAGTATATGTGCCTGCCTGTTTATATAGGCGGTATAAGGTTGAATTCTTGACTATAACTGACGTATTCTTGTCCAAAACCCTTGAAATGATAATACCGTATTCTTATTTTTTTTAACAACATACAATGTCTTTTATAATATGATTTAAGAGGTAAACAACACGCACAACTTGTCTATCTAAAGTATGAAAAAACCTGGACCTCTCTTGCAAAAACCTGGACGCCTCTTGAAAAAGCCTGGACATGTATTTTATTTTAATTTAAAAATATGTAAGACGCAACTTTTTGGCATCAATGTTCAGGATGCCATAATATAACATTGATGTTCACTAAATAATGGTTAGCAATTTGTCTCTTAAGGGGTGAAAAATGCAAAAAGGTAAAAACTCAAAAAACAGCCCACAATTTTATTTAGGAATCACATTTTTTACAGGAATTGGTGTTGTTATACAATATGATAATACTAAAATATGCCTACCCGTTGGTAACATTTTTTCTTCGCTTTCAGTTAAAAATCACTAAATATCACCAAAGTTTACATTTTTATTGATCATGTTGATTATTCTCTTGAACAAAAAAACAGGACAATTGTACATCCCTCTCGAAAAAACAATCCTGTCGCCGGACACGGGACCTACCGTGAGTGTAATAAGGACCAAATGATACATGCAATTAATATGAAAACTTTTTTTGCGTATGACATACAACATCCCCGAAAACCCAGAGATTCTTCTCCCGCTTACTCATTCATCAACCCTAAGCCCATCCTCGGAAACCCAGGGATTCTTCTCCCGCTTACTCATTCATCAACCCTAAGCCCATCCTCGGAAACCCAGGGATTCTTCTCCCGCTTACTCATTCATCAACCCTAGGCCCTTCCTCGGAAACCCAGAGATTTATCTCCCGCTTACTCATTCATCAACCCTCGGCCCATCCTCGGAAACCCAGAGATTCTTCTCCCGCTTACTCATTCATCAACCCTAGGCCCATCCTCGGAAACCCAGAGATTCTTCTCCCGCTTACTCATTCATCAACCCTAGGCCCATCCTCGGAAACCCAGGGGTTCTTCTCCCGCTTACTCATTCATCAACCCTAGGCCCATCCTCGGAAACCCAGGGGTTCTTCTCCCGCTTACTCATTCATCAACCCTAGGCCCATCCTCGGAAACCCAGGGATTCTTCTCCCGCTTACTCATTCATCAACCCTAGGCCCTTCCTCGGAAACCCAGAGATTCTTCTCCCGCTTACTCATTCATCAACCCTCGGCCCATCCTCGGAAACCCAGAGATTCTTCTCCCGCTTACTCATTCATCAACCCTAGGCCCATCCTCGGAAACCCAGGGGTTCTTCTCCCGCTTACTCATTCATCAACCCTAGGCCCATCCTCGGAAACCCAGGGATTCTTCTCCCGCTTACTCATTCATCAACCCTAGGCCTATTTCATATGATTTTTTTTGCGTGTTCGTTATCAGATCCTGAACTTTATAAAATCTAAATAAAGAAACATGTTAAAGTACTTTAGAAAAATGTAATGTGACTTATCAGATGGCTCGATACAAAACTATTAACAAGAAAGTGATATTTCATGTCTTATGACCCAGGGGGGGTGAATGAGTTAGCGATTGACTCATGAGTGAAGAATCCCAGGGTTTCCGAGGATGATGGCCTATTGACGATAAATGACCATAAATATATAAGCGATAATAAAGGTTCCTGCTGTTAGTTCAAAGCATGAACTTGTTAATTTACCTGGAAGTAATGGCGGTGAGGTCACGTGAACGGAAGGGATACAGCATATTTCCTGGAAAGCACATCCGCTTCTTGAGTAATACGAACCAGAGAGACAGTGGTTAAAGTACATATTGACACACGTACCGCCCCACTGTGAATGGCATGCTGTAAGGAAAAAAAATGAATGTGGGTAATGTTCCTTGAAAGCACATCCACAGACGTTTTGGTCTAGGTTTTAATTTATTTTATTTTATTTTTTTTTTGGGGGGGGGGGTTTATTTATGTTTTCCGCTAGCTGTTAGACTCAAAATATGGATATATTTGACACATTCAATATACTTGTAATGAAACTTTTATTTGTGCATGAAATGCTTAAATAAAATAGAATAATAATTATATATGCTCAAAATGAAACAGAAAATCATTGGTAGTAGTTGCCATGAATTAGACGGGGAAATACCGGCAAAATAGACATTAGACATTATTTTATTTAGCCAATCAAGGACCTTTGCAGGCAATGACAATTAACATTTATGATTTAAAACAGTACATAACAGACATTAGCATCTAATTGTTATACAAAATATATAATATATACGTGTGTGTTTGTGTGGAACAAGCATGGTTGACTATATGAAATTAAGAATAAGAATAGATGTACAGTATGTTAATGATATAGATATCCAAGGAGATATTCATCTCTCAGCTATGGACACCAAGGGACGGTGCTTAAGGAAACACTTTTATTTTTTTAAACAAATAGTGTTCCTCCTCGTGTCCAAAGCAGAGAGACAAACTTTTAATTAGATATCAAATTATTCGTCTAAGTGCTATAGACACCAAGGGGCGGTGCTTAAGGAGATACTTTATAAAATATAGAATGATTAAAAATAGTACTCCTCCTCGTGTCTAAAGCAAATAAACAAAACATAAGTGTTGATTGAGAAGACAGGTGAGAGTCAAACAGCATGTGTTAAGATATAAATCTCATTTGCAATTCTTATTAATAAAACTGCAAAGGTTATGTAATATAGCTTTATCTTCACAGGTCATTAACCAAAAGAATTTTTCGTTATTATTTAGGTTTATAAAGTTATGACATGTTTTTGAAATAATATCAAACAGTTTCTGTCTCTCTTCAACAAAATTTGTACAGGTGATAAGAAAGTGTATCTCATCCTCTACTTCTCCAGAGTTACAGTGAAGACAGTGTCTAAGGGGTGGAGGTATACCCTGGTATCTACCAGATTCAATCCGCAAATGATGGGATGAAACTCTAAGCTGTGTTAAGCTTCTCCTCCACTCAAAATTGCTAATAAGACTCAAATAATTTTCAAACCCATGACTAGTTTTAAATTTAACAAAAGTTCTTAATTTGCCCTCTGAATTGTTGGATAATTGGTTCTCCCATAATTTAATGTAAGAATCTTTAACAATATTTCTAATTTTCTCTTTTGACTTGTAATTGTCCTTCAGTTTTGGTATATTTTCTATAATTTTATGGATAGAAGCACTCCATGAAGGTTTATGCTGTTCATGTAAAAGTTTAGATTCTTGGTAAGCATCATTTAAAAGTGGAAAATTTTCATTATTTTCTAATCGAACCCAATAATTGATCATAGCTTTAACAATGTCAAAATGAAGTGAAAATCTTCCCAGTTCTGAAAGAACAGCAAAATTTGTGGTCTTTTTGTGTACCCCAAGTATAAATTTACAGAATTTTATGTGCAATTTTTCACAGGTAATGTTACCATAAATTTTGTCAAGTGAAGGAGAACCATTTCTAAATTTAGCAGTATATGGGTTGAAAAATCCCCATATTTCACAGCCATATAAAAGAATAGGCTTTATTGTATGATCAAATACATTTATACTTGTCTTTACATTTGGGTTATAAGTCAAAAAGTCTTTTTGTAATTTATAGTATGCCTTCAGACTCTTTTTGTATAACTCATTTTGAGCAAAGGAGAATGTACCAGAAGCACTAAAAAACACACCTAGATATTTACAGTGTTGCACACATTCTATATTAAACTCTTTGTAGTTGAACTTGTGCTCTATGTGTCTGCCTGCCTTGTTGAAAATTAATACTTTGGTTTTTTGGGGGTTTACAGTAAGACACCAATCATTGCAGTACCTACTTAGGATATCTAGTTTAGATTGAAGTCCCGTGGCACTGGTGGATAGAAGAATTATATCATCTGCATACATTAAGCAGTTCAAAGGTTTTCCAATTAAAATTACTGGATCAGGAGAGTTTTCAAAAAGATCAGGAAGATCATTTATGAAGATTTTAAACAAGTAAGGAAAGTTACTTAGTTCGTTGTTTTTTCTTTTTCCCCCATGGTCATTTTCATTGTCAAAATTACCGTGACACTGTTAATTTTTTTTTTATTGTCTTCAGTTTGTCAGTGGTAAACGATAGCGCGTAATACCCTGAGAATTATAACTGTCAGTATTGCTTGACAATGTGATTCAATCTAATCACATTGTCAAGCCTGGTCGTCAGACTTGTCCGACACGAATTTGACCAATACCGGCATATATATTTCTTCTAACTTTTCTGGTCGTTCAAATTTGAGATATAAACTAGAGAATGTGTCTATATCAGACACAGGATGGCCCTCCCGTTCTTGAAATATCGTAACCATATGTATTACCTGGAATATGGACCTTTACAGAGAAATTAATCAGAAGTGTTCATGCGTGAAACATAGTCCGAAGTGACCTAATTTCTGGTGGATGGTGCCGTGTTACCAAGACGCATCTAGTAGTAAAATATCATTGACCCCTAACATGTAGCATTCGAAAATGGGCCTTCACGAAGAATTTAATCAAAGTCATTCATGTGTCAAATATAGGTCACAGTGACCTAATTTCTAGTGGATGGTGTCACCTTACCCAAGACACATCTAGTGGTGAAATATAACTGACCCCCAACATCTAGTATTCGAGATATGGACCTTAACCAAGAACTTAACCAAAGTCATTCGTGCGTAATATATAGGTCACAGTGACCTTATTTCTAGTGGGTGGTGTCACCTTTCTCAAGTGGTGAAATACCATTGACCCCCAATATCTTATATCAGAGATATGGACCTTAATCAAGAACTTAACCAAAGTCATTCATACAAATCCCTTTAAAAGTCTCCTCTTACGACAAGATAGACTCGGGCCTTTTAGCCACCTCGGTCCTGCAAGGGTCCTCATAAAAAAATACAAAGTATTGCATTACCCGGTATGTCTCCTAGACAAATCAGCATTTGGACATCTTTAGAACGATGTGTACAATGTATGTTTGTCAGGGGACATAGGTTTTGTTTAGTGTCAACCTTCAACGGATTTGACCCGGTGCTTTATTGGCCACCGATTAATATATACGTATGTTGTAAAAACCAACATGTCTTTTTCCTCCTTTTGTTGTAATGATTTTAAATTGAGTTATTACACTTAATTTATAATGCCAGTTGGACAACACCAGTTGCTAATATTGAGGAGTTACTAGTAATTTTCGGGTCACAGCTATAATATATGTAACAGTTACTATTTGGTGAGTTGCAAGTGGCTGATCCGGAGAAGGGGTTGTCGTGGGGCGGGAATCCCATTTTTCCTCGGAAAATTTTGTACAGAAATCCGAGAAACTGTCCTAAACCCGCCCCCTTTCTCGTCCTCTGTAAAGACGTGCTGGATGCTCGATTTTGTCAAAGATGGGCAAATGGTGGAACGTTGTCAATGAAACAATCACCTTTGAACCGTACAATAATGATAGTGAATATAAACACGAAGGTGAAGAATGTGTACAAGCAAAAACCCGGTGCAGTGACAAGGGAATTACTTGGAAAAGAAAAAAGAGGGCACCAACCGACTGGTTTGGGAGAGGCACTCTTGTCATACTTCAATAACTTCTCACATATCCAAATATCAAACCATTTGTTCGACAAAATGGCTTTGTTCTGTCCCCCTCTCCCCATCCCCCCCCAAAGCCTGGATCCGCTGCCCCTGTGATTAAATAATTTAAAGTTCCATATCACTTACTGTCGTCGCCGGAAGAAGAGGAAAATAATAAAATCAGAAGTACGACCGTCCTGGCCGCCATGTTGGTAACAATGGAAGACGTTCCTTATCTATTCTATAAAGTCATCTTAGGTGACTCTATACGTTATCAATGCTTTAGGATAGGACTGACGCAAAGATATACATATCTATATAGAATCATATATACACGCACCTGCGGTACCCATGATAGCTCAGGCTAGGAAGGGTGTGGCGCATGCATTGTACTTCAGGTCTATCTTTACATTAGGTGAACGCAAGTTATATGCGTCCAATGCTTTAGGAGATAGACTGACACAAAGACATAAATATCTATATAGAATCATGTATACAAGCACCCGCAGTACCCATGATATCTCTGGCGAGGAGGGATGTGGCGCATGCATTGTACTTCAGGTCTCTATCTATACATTAGGTGACCGCAAGTTATATGCGTCCAATGCTTTAGGAGATAGACTGACACAAAGACATAAATATCTATATAGAATCATGTATACAAGCAACTGCTGTACCCATGATAGCTCTGGCGAGGCGGGGTGTGGGCCATCCATTGTACTTCAGATCTTCATCCAAAAGTATGTTTATCAAAGTAACTAAAGACAACGTTATATTATGACTGATATCTATAAATAAATTATGGCTGCTAACACCTGCGATATTCTTTGTTGCTCTTGCGATTAGAGTGTAGGGCATACATTACTCTTATGAACTCTATCATGTATCACATACAATGATAGAATAAATGTAAATATCATTACTAGTATCTAAGGATGGGACTGATGCAAAGCCCTAAATGGACAGCGCGGAAAATCGTGGATAAAAAAACCCAAGTGGAAAAGGGGGGGTTGACAGGGCAAAGGGGGTCATATTAATTTGAAGGGCAACATTTGTACTTCAATGTTACAATAATTATGGGATATTTTTTTTCTTCAGTTGAAACTTAATTCAACTTTTATTTTCCAATCAAAAAGTCTCCTATCAATAATCTTGAAACTTTTTGTAATTAAATCCCTGGTTTTCTAGCGTCTTCTGTTCGATGGGGACTTTTGAAGGCTTGCACAATAGAAAGTTTATCGTCAATTGTCGTGACTGCAACGACTGTTAAAACTAGACACGCTATTTGTCATGCATCCTCCAGTCCATGACACACCACCGCCATAGTTAACTGCACAAACTACAGTTGAACAGGAGACAGGAAACGTCTGTTGCCGCGTAGAGATTCCGTTCGGAATTCAGGAAATTTAGTAGGCTTGTTGGTCTGTAAGGTGTATGTATGCAGCATTTCCCTCTCTATGTGCATTAGTCCCAAAACACAGGATATTTTACCTTTTTAGAAGAATAACCCCTCAAAGGAGTCCCTGGCGACTGTTGTCCATGGATTTTTCATTCTGTATAGCTTTTGATTCTAGAGATATCGTGAGACATCAGTGACGGTGCCGGTGCTGGTGCGGGGGGGGGGGGGGATGACAGCCCTCAATTTGATTTTTTTTTCTATATTACATTTTAAAGCTTTTTCTATGTGCACATTTTCTTATGATGCACTTCCTTCCAGAAAGATTTCAAACAAATCCACAAAGCGGCTTAGGAGTTTTATTTACAAGATATGTTGACAGAAAGACTTTTGAGGCTGTGTAGGGTGAATAATTACTTACTGATTAACATCATTTCATATTCCATTAGAAACAAGAATTATACTATAAGGTATCATAATGCCATCACATAATTCTAATGCTCACAAGTAATACCCCCGCTGCCCAAACTAAGCCACACATACAAGTTTAAATACTTTAAACAGGAAGAATTTGACGTAGGAACATAAAATCGCTATCCACCATATGGGACTAAAGGATAAAGCTGTATACAAAATATCAGACCCCTATCTCATATTTGCCTTGGAAACTGTGACGGAAATTTTGCATTTATGTCAATTTGTGTAAAACCCTAAGTATGTAGACCATCTAGGAGCATCAAATCGGTATACATCATCTGAGAAAATCATTGTCTCAGACATCATATGGTAGTATAGGATAAAACTGTATACAAAATACCAGAACTCTATCTCATATAGTTGCTTAGAAAACTGCAACGGCAGTTTTGTTAGTACGGACGGACGAACGAACGGACGGACGGAAAAACGGACAAGGGTAAAACAGTATAACCCCCTCTTTTTCGGAGCGGTGGTATAACAAGAGGCTCCCAGGAGCCTGAATCGCTCACCTGACATATGTGCCTGAAGTAAAAGTTATAAGGCAAAATCTATTTAACGCTGAAAGGGTCATAAGATTATAAGGGGGTCATCTGACAATATGGTGGATCTAAAGGTTCTGATCACTTTTGTTCTCAATCAAAATCTAAAAATCTGTCACCCTTTTTGAGTTATTTGCAAAAAAATGCAGTTTAACCTAATGTTCTATTTTTAGCCACAGTGGCCATGTTTTACAACCAATCAAAAATCCCCACAACAGTTCTATACACCTAATAATAATAAACAATAATACCAAGTTTGGTTCTATTTGGACCTAAAGTGTCATAGGAGTTAACATTTTCAATATAAGGAAATGCAGTTAAAATGCTCAATTGTGACGTTCCAAGGGCAATAACTCCTCAAAGGAAAGGTCCTACAACGTTGACCCTGTTACAAATTTTGTAGATCTTGATGTGCTTAACAATATGCAGTTTAAATTTCTCAAATATCTAGTATAGTTTTCAAGATATTGGGCTAAACAGGTGCAAAATTTGCAAAAAATCCACAAAAGGGCAATAACTCCTACATGGGTTGTTGGATTTTCTTCAAAATTTCAGGGTAGGTAGATCTTGAGGTGCTGATCACTTTTACCCTCGCCAGAATTTGGATATCTGTAGCCATTTTTGAGTTATTTGCAAAAAACTGCATTTTACCCCTATGTTCTATTTTTAGCCATGGCGGCCATGTTTTACGACGAATCAAAAATCCCCACGTCAGTTCTAAGCACCGAATGCTAATGAACAACCATACCAAGTTTGGTTGCAATTGGACTTATGGTGTCAGAGGAGTTAACGTTTTAAAAAGTTTACGGACGACGGACGGACGACGGACGACGGACGGACGACGGACGCCAAGTGATGACAATAGCTCACATGACCCTTCGGGTCAGGTGAGCTAAAAAGCAAGGAGGATGTGAAGTAGAGGCAAGACAAGGAAGAGGAGCAGGCGGAATGAGGAAGAAGAGCGGGAGGAGGAGGATGTGGAACAGAAGCAAGACAAGTAAGAGTAAAAGGAGGAAAGAAGAAAAGCAAGGAGGAGAAGGATGTGAAAGGGAAGTAAGACAAAGAAGAGTAAGAGGAGGAGACGGAAGATGGGAGAAGAGCAAGGAGGAGGATGGTGTGCAAAAAAAGCAAGAAAAGGAAGTGTAAGGTGTAAGGAAGAAGAAAGCGAGGAGGAGGGGAGGACTCAGGAGAAGCAAGACAAAGAAGAGTAAAAGGAGGAACCAGAAGGTGGGAGTTGAAAAGGCGAGTAGGACGTGAAGGAGAGATGAGACAATCAAAGGAGGATTAAGGAGAAGCGAGAGGCAAGATAAAGAGTAGGAGCAAGGAGTCAATGAAGAGAAAGAAGTGGGGAGACAGGGGAGAAAGAGGTAGATGTGATGGAGGGAGGAATAGAAAAAGAAAACTTCAAAAGGGACAAGGAAATGTAGGAAGAAAAGAGACCTAGAGTAAGAGTTGGGAGGTAAAGGAAAAGATGAGGAGGAAGACAGAGGAACAAGACAAGGAGGCGAGCTATTGGAGTGAGTAAAAGGAGGAAAAGAGGAAGGACAAGCTAGATAAGGAGTTATAGCAGGATGAGTGGAAGCAGCTAGACCAGGAGGAAGAGAAGCAAGATGAGGGTGAAAACGGATGAACGAGACAAGGCGGAGGCGAGCTGTTGAAGTTAGTAAGGAGAAAGAGAAACAAGATGAGGGTGAGGAGCTGGAGAAAGAGAGAATGAGGTGTGGAAAGAGAGAAGGAAAGGTAGTTAGGGAGAAGCTATACAAAGAGGGTGAGAAAGAAAATGAGGAGGTTGAGAAGTAAGACAGTAAGTAGAAATAGAGGGACGAAAAATGAATGGTATTCTGACACACCAGCCTATAATAGATTAGACAACTGCTAAGCTGTAGATCATAAATAAGAAAGTCACATGGCATTTAAATCACCTAGGACCTCAACTTCTTGAGATATGGGATTGCTATTGCACATACATCATGTACATGTATTGAAATTTTTAAAGGTAAAGTTCAAATGATGTGGTGTCATGTACTGATGTACATACAGTAGGTCATTTTTTTCACACATTATAAACAAAAATATGTTCAATAGACAGATGCCTTATCTGTCAACAAATTTGTGGTTTATTTTGGCAATAACTTAACCATAAAGTTAATATCAGAGTTGTGATTTCATCATATACTTTTCTCATAGAAAAGTAAATTAAACCTATAGATAAACCTACATGTAAGTATAACATCCCACCCCCTTTTTACAGTGATCATGAGGTTTTTGAGACAGGTTCAATATTATAAGGATTTTTGCATGCTCCTGTCCTGAGAAATTTTTAAAAAAGTCTTTGAAAAATAATTATTATAGGATTTAAAACAATGTTGTCAATCAGTCCCTTATATAATTTGTATTATAACATGTACTTTTATCTGAAAATAAAAAAGTGTAAATTATGCAAAGGGTGCACTTACCAACATGAAACTATGTATGTCTATATAGTAACATAAGAAAAGAGACACTTAAAATAAAAAAAAAATCTTTTTTAAAAATACCCTTAAATTAGCTTCATTTAAAATCACCTTTTTGAAGTTTTCAATTAAGATGTCTTCAGGCAATGACATTTTTATTGTACTTGTTTGTTTTTATAACAATTAGATATATTCACTAATTGGGGTCACATTTTATGAAAAGACAAAAGACCAAGGGATTAAATCTAAAATATGAATAACTGTAAAAACAGAAATGGCATCTCTGTCAATCATGGCTATAGTGTACTTGCAGAAAACACTATTTTCTGATTTTATTAAAGAAGATTTCAAAATTCATATTAAAAAAAACACCAAAACTATAATATTATTTCATAATAATGATTAAAAGTATTTTCAATATATCATTTATGAGAATTCTACAGTAATGTGAATAAGTTAACCTCATTTCTGTTGGTATACAGATTTTGACCATTTGTACAACTGAAAGTACAAACTGGGTTCCCCAAAAATATTCTTTGTAATTCCAAATCCATATATCTCTGCTAGGTGTTGTGATATTAACTTTTTTGAAATTTTCACTCGTTCATATTTATGTAAATACCATTACATGTTAGATGTTTAAAATGTCAAAACATTATTGTATGCAGTACAGAACAAAAAATAGTGTTTTCTGAAAATGTCACCTATTAGAAGACCAAGAGGATTTACCTTTAAATATTTAATCAAAATGTAATGTGTAATACAATGCATTACACAAGCAATGTAATGGTAATGTAATGCATTACAGAAAAGAAAAAAAGTAATGGTAATGTAGTGTTATGACAAAATTTGTAAAGTAGTGGTAATGTAATGCATTACATTGCATTATTATTGTCCCCAGGCCTGGACATCACACTTCCTTAATGGAAAGCCTGTACACAGGGGGTTGTGATGGGTGGGAACCCCTATTTAAAGAAAATTTATAAAATCTCCCCCCCCCCCGCTGCACCCCATTGAATTTCTCAATGCTCAATGTAAATGCAGCCTCTTTGAAATAAGTCTGTGTACGGATCTGGATGGTAAAATAACATTAACCCGATTTAAAATAGACAGACGTATGGATGGACGGACGGACGGACGGACGTATGGACGGACGGACAAACAAACACCTTCCCAATTAAGCAATCCAATGTCTAGTTCAAGCATAAAAGGCATAATATGCAAAATAAAAACACTAAATTTTGAATCATAATATCATATTATCTCAGCTTTTTAGACACTAGCCAAGCAGGACAAAATAGTAACTTATTTATCGTCTTCCATCATTCAGGGCTGCCAACTTTTGAAATTTCGAAATCAGGTTTTAATTTTTCTGTGGTGTTCAGGTTAAGGAGATACGATCCTGTTGTTTTGAATATTTTTCAATTTCCTCTGCCTTTATCCATTAAAAAGCATGGGAATTATTTTACCCATTGACCCCCTATTTTCTTTTCATTTTTTTTTTAATATCATGCCTAAATATTTACATATAACAAATTTCAGCAAGATTTAATTATTATTTCCATGCTTCTTAGGTCAAAAACCGTTTCAATGTTATTACAATAACAAGAGTTAACACTAAAGTATGTCTCGCCTGCCGGTACCATCAGAAACAATTTTTCTTTCTTACTTCCACTATATTTTGAATTTACATGGATTTTCAGTTTCTGAGATCAAAAGATGTTTATAGAACTTAAACATTGCAAATATATGCAATAAAAATAATCAAAGTCACTCAACCGGAAAATCAAGGTCAAGGTCAAAAGATGGGGATGCAACTGTGCTAAGCTACTACTGGGGCATATGTATACCAAGTTTAATCAACCTAGGACCTATAGTTCTTGAGATATGGAGGTGCTCGCAAAACATTTCCATTGCTATTATATGTATTGAAAATTGTCAAAGTCACTCAACCAAAAAATCAAGGTCAAGGTCAAAAGATGGGGATGCAACTGTGGTAAGCTACTACTGGGGCATATGCATACCAAATTTCATCAACCTAGGACCTATAGTTCTTGAGATATGGAGGTGCTCGCAAAACTTTTACATTGCTATTATATGTATTGAAAATTTTCAAAGTCACTAAACCAAAAAATCAAGGTCAAGGTCAAAACATGGGGATGCAACTGAGCTAAGCTACTACTGGAGCATATGCATACCAAGTTTCATCAACCTAAGACCTATAGTTCTTGAGATATGGAGGTGCTCGCAAAACTTTTTCATTGCTATTATATGTATTGAAAATTGTCAAAGTCACTCAACCGGAAAATCAAGGTCAAGGTCAAAAGATGGGGATGCAACTGTGGTAAGCTACTACTGGGGCATATGCATACCAAGTTTCATCAACCTGGGACCTATAGTTCTTGAGATATGGAGGTGCTCATAAAACTTTTCCAAAAAGTTAATGCCGCCGTTGCCGCCGCCACCGCAGTTGCCGCCTCCGCCGCCGGTAAAGTAACACCTATGTCCCGCTCTGCTTCGCAGGCGAGACAAAAAATCTAGAGGAGTCCGATTTCCCGCAAATTTTTTAAACCCTTATATAGATCTTTAATCCAACTCATGTACATATGATTTTTTTCTTTGATTTAACTTTATTTATGTTTTTCTAACAAAAGAGACCATTTTAAGGAACATTTAATTACTTTTATTTTCAAGTGCATATCTCCTTAATATATTACAGTCTTCGAAATTGGCCACAGGCCACAAGCCATGGCTAGTGAAAATGCTTGAGGGCCTGTAGAAATGGCAACAACAAGCCAATGTTGTCTATACAAAATTTTTCAATATAAAGTTGTCGGGCCTGTGGACCAAAATTTATAGCTCGAAGACTGTGACATTATAAAATAAAGCATGAAAATTGAGAAAACCATGAAAAACAGGAAGGTTGGGCAGCCCTGATGAATCAAATTCATTTGACCATTTCCTGGAATGTACAGAAATGCTTAGTCCACTTGGAAAATGGAACAGTCCATTATGGAATGCTTAATCAATGGAACAATCCATTATGTCCATTGAGTTTCTTTTATTATCAGCCAATGACATCATCAGGAATATCCCATTACTCTGTCTAGGAAGGTAGCAAATTTCTGGGGGTCTCCAGGGGGAAATGCTTTAAGTTTGTTAAAATCAACACTCATCAAAGTCTCATCTAAAGACCTGTAGAGAAAAAAATATTTATCATTATTTAGCTAATGTGTACATCAAGAGCAGATCTGGAAATCTGCCCATTGGTCATGCTTCAATGATTTTTTATGAATTAAAAACTACTTTTTATTTTCCCTCTGCAACTACCCCCCTCACTAAATTGTGACTGACACTAAACTATTACAACCCGTCCGATTTAACTATGGACTTTCCATTGTTACGTAAAGGTAAGTGTGCAAACACAACAATGAAAACTTACATCGTCATGGTCGTGCAAACATTAAATCTGATTGGATATTGTTGAATGATCTAACTGACATTGCACACAGCTTCCATCTGATTGGGTTTTCATACTGTGATGATTTGCAGTTTTTGTTACTGATTGGCTTATTCATGACGACATAAATTGTCGGTGTTTTGTTTGCACACTTCAATCAAAAGTCCATAGTTAAATGGAACGGCTTGCAACCACTGTGTTTTCCTATTGTCTGTAAGTTGTGACATCATTGTCTGTGTATTGACACTGTTGCCGGTAAGCTAATTAATCACAGGACAGCATGATTACTAAAATTTTAAGAAGTTTTGAGTAAATCAATTCATGTCATAACTGCAAAATTCAGGTTTGCATTTTAATACCTATTGGTAAAATTTATTTTTTTTAAATGAGCATGAGAAAAATTATGAAAACCAGTTGCATCCTTATTAAACTAGACTAGAAAAAGTAACCGGAAGCAAGCTCAAGGGCGGTAGGACATTTTTTTGCTCTCTGGAATATGTGATTTTCTGACTTACAAACCCTTTCCTGGAGCCAGGAGCGTAATTGTAAAGTTTAATGCAATAAGTACGTCCCGTTTCGATTCCTTTTTGTGTTGTATTGTCAACAGAAATGTGAGACATAACCATTTTGAACATTTCACCCGTCGTCCTATATTATGAACTTGTTATGATCTTTGTGCCTTGTCAATGTGTACTTGAACAGTTGAAGTAACTTATTCAAATTCTGAGAATCTCTGATATTCTACAGCTACATGTATTAAATGTCATCTCCTAAGCCATTTTCAAAACGAAAAGAAAGAAACAGCCAGCCAACCCCACCTATACACCCTGATACAAAAAGATATAGACTTAACATGTCGGGCCAAGATGATCCAAATACATCATTTGATAACCCATTCACAAGTACTAATGTGACACTATCCGAGTCCGATGTCGAAAGAATTGCGTCCGCTGTAGAGTCAAGGCTCCTTGCAAATATAAATAAAATTGTATCTGACATGGTTGACGAGAAACTATCACCTTACAAATGCCAGATGCAAGACCTTATAATTGAAAACCAACGCCTCCGTTATCAAGTGGATGACATAAACCAATACGGTCGGCGAAGTCTGATACGTGTTACCGGCATTCCTGAGACGCGTGGCGAGAATACGGATGACATCATATGCGCACTTTTTACAGAAATGGACCCCGAATTCAAACCTGAAGATTTAGAACGGTCACATCGAAACGGTCCTCCGCCACCCGGGCTACAAGATGACATAGAAGCCGATGAGGAAACCATCGGAAACGAAACCGCAAACCAGTCTGAAGAAACTAAAAGATCAGTCGAGTCCGCAAGTAACACCAACCCAGGCTTGCATAGCCCGCGATCGCGAGCTCGGGCTTCCTCAAAACCAAGGCAGATCATGGTACGCGTTAAAAATCCTAACACTAAGATCAGGATTCTGAAATGTAGAAAAAATTTAAAATCGTCAGCAACCTTTCCAAGAGTATACGTAAATGAAGATCTCACCCGTCTACGAAATAGAATGTACTGGCACGTTAGACAACTAGCCAAGGACCGGGATAAAGTCAAAGGCCACTGGACAGTGAATGGAAAGATCCACGTCAAAGGTACAGACGACACGATTCATATCGTCAAAACTGTAAATGACATTAACGCCGTCGCTTGTCTTCTCGGCATTCGTTACCAGTTTATAACCATGAAAAACTTATTTGGTTTATAAACATTATTTCTAATAAACTCACCTGTTAATCTGTTAGTCATTCACATGTTGTATCTATACAGTATATAAATAATCCCGACTGTAAATGCTGCTCATTAGTCAACAATAGTCTATCTCTTAAAATTGTACACTTTTTCTCCATATTTTGTCTTTGTTATATACAGAAACTTATTGTACTCTTTACATGTTAGCTGGTTACTTTGAAATATTTTCTTCAAAGTCACTACTCCTTCTTTTTTTGAAAATTAGGAAAACATCCATAGAACACATTTAATCCACACATTTAATCCCCATTCACACACATAGTAAATACCAAAGGTAAAATGAGTTGATATGTACTTTTAAACTTCATTGATAAATTTTACCTTGATACGTCACGTACGGATAACGGAAATTTATTTTTATTCACTTATTAACCAATTCATTGCTCGTTATAATCACGAGTGAAGAAATTGAATTGTGTAAACATCTAATAAATTGAAAATTAAAGGCAAAACATAAATTACTAGTGTAATAAGTGGAACAGGCACTGTTAAATATTATTATTATACATAGGCATACGTACTTATTTTTAGCATAAAGTTTTAAACTAATCAATTGCACCGAATTTGGTACATTGCATCACTCCTCATTATGTTATTCAAAAGATAATTTCTTGTACAATTATGTTATAACATGTTAATTCAAACGTACATTTTTGCAAAGACATTCCATTATCACGTAGACACCAAAGTAAAGCAAGACTATCATACCTAGATATTCTCTGCGCGAACATAATACTTAAGTACGGACTTTTGGGATCACTGCCAATTCTAATTATCTTGAAAGTGATTCTAAATGTTACCACCGAAGAATTAAGAGAAAAACGTGTCAAACAGCAGTTAGTCCTTAACAACAAAAATGAGTCCCCTAAAATATCGAAGTATCTATATGTTATCATATGTATCCTGCTAGTTATATCAGGCATAGAATTAAATCCGGGTCCTACAGAGGACAGTAACGGTTCAGATGCTTTTTCTACTTCGGTTAGTTCGTCGTTACTTAACATATCCTCAATGTTCAAAGAGTCCATATCTTTCTTACATTTGAACATTCAAAGCATAAAACCTAAAATAGAGCAGATCTCAGTAGAATATAACAGTTTTGACATACTTTCATTTACGGAAAGTTGGCTTAAACCTACAACTGTTGATAACGAAATAGCCATCCCCGATTACACAGTGTTTAGAAATGATAGACAAAATCGTACCGGAGGTGGTGTAGTTGTATATACCAAAGCTAATCTTAACTGCAAAGAAAGACCCGATTTGCAAATAGGCCAGCTTGAATGCTTATGGATTGAGATTAAATTAAAAAAGAAAACTATATTGTATGGAACTTTTTATATACCCCCAAATAGTAAAAACTCAACTTGGGATGAACTTTACCAGTCGGTCGATGTAGCGTTAAACTCTGGGCATGATATAATATTAACCGGTGACTTCAACTGTGACCAATCAATCGACAATCCTAATGACAAAATAAGAAATTTGCTACAAACCTTTAGTCTTCATCAACTTATAAATGAACCAACCCACTTCACTGAACATTCGTCGTCACTTATTGACTTAATTATAACTAATAACCCAAACATTCTGCTATACTCTGAAGTCGGTTGCTCTCTTCTCGAACTAACACGTTATCATCTACCAGTGATTGGCATATTAGACTTTCCCAAGTCAATATGTAAATCTCTTAAACGTAGAATATTCCTATATGATCAATGCGATTACGACTTACTGAGACATAAACTATCTGATGTTGATTGGGACCTACTCTTTGTAAATAACGATGTAGATTCATCAACTGCAATTATTACAAATAAAATTCAAAATATTTGTAATGAAGTCATACCAAATAGAATCGTCCGTATTCACAAGAATGAACCTCCCTGGATTACTAGCAAAATAAAACAACTAATTCGTAAGAAAGATAGACTCCGTAGAAAGGCTAAGAAGTTAGATAGTCCCCTTAACTGGGAAAAGTATCGTAAAATAAGAAACAAATGTACCCTTGTTGTCAAAAATGCCAAAGACGACTACTATAGTAACGTTAAAGATAAAATCAATAGCGACGAAATCAACTCAAGTAGTTGGTGGAAATTAGTAAAATCGCTCTTAGGAAACTCAACTAAATCTAACCTTCCCCCTTTACGGACAGACAACGATATGGTTGAAGATGACAAAACCAAAGCTGAACTTTTCAACGAATACTTTAATGAACAATGTCAAGTTAATGATGCCAATAAAAGTTTGCCTAACCATTTTAATTTGCCCAATTTTAGCATGCAGTACCTCCAGTTGCAGGAAAGCGAAGTCGAGGACGTCCTACTATCACTCGATACGAGTAAAGCGGTCGGTCCTGATGGCATAAGCCCAAAAATTCTCAAAGAAACATCAACTATATTAAAAACCCCACTTTGCAAACTATTTAACATGTCCTTAAACTCGTGTACCTTCCCAAAATCTTGGAAGCAAGCCAATGTCACTCCTGTCTTTAAATCGGGATCGCAAAACGAAGTAAAAAATTACCGACCAATATCCCTTATAAGTTCTCTCGGGAAAGTAATGGAACGTTGTGTCTTTAAACATCTTCACAACTACATGAAGAGTCATAACATAGTTACAAACAATCAATCCGGATTTACCAAAGGCGATTCTACTATAAACCAATTGTTAAGCATTACTAATGAATTTGGTAGAGCGCTTGATCAAGGAAAAGAAGTTCGTGTAATATTCTGTGATGTAAGTAAGGCCTTCGATAAAGTTTGGCATCGCGGATTAATATTTAAGTTAAGATCAATAGGAGTCTCAAACGGCCTACTAGACTGGTTCAGAGACTACTTTAGCGGACGAAAACAAAGAGTTGTCATAAACAATAGTTGCTCAAGCTGGAAAACTATAAGAGCAGGGGTTCCTCAAGGTTCAATCTTAGGTCCTCTTTTATTTATTTTATTTATTAATGATATAGTTAGTGACATTAACTCAATTATAAAGTTATTTGCTGACGACACTAGTCTTTATATGATAGTTGACAACCCAAATGATACTGCCCATAAGTTAAACCAAGATCTACAAAAAATTCATGAATGGTCTGAACAATGGCTTGTTACCTTCAATTCTAAAAAAACTGAAACAATGACAATCTCAAGAAAAAGTAGCAAACCAGCTCATCCGGACTTAATTTTAAATGATACTGTAATCTCAAAGGTTTCTCAGCACAAACATCTTGGTCTTATAATATCCGATGATGGTGGATGGAGTAAGCATATTGATATGATTGTCACAAAAGCTTACAACCGACTTAACATTCTCCGGAAATTAAAATTCATTCTCGACAGACGAACCCTGGAAAAACTCTACTTAATATTCATACGCCCTATTTTAGAATATGCAGATATAATCTGGGACACTCCAATTGCAATTCTGAAGCACAAAGTGGAAAATGTGCAAATAGAAGCCGCTAGAATTGTTACAGGTGCAACAAGACTATCATCAATAAATAATCTGTATATAGAAACTGGTTGGCAAAAACTAAGTGATCGTCGTGAAAGTCACAAATTAGTTCAACTATATAAAATGATAAACAACATAACCCCACCATACCTAAATGTACTAGTTCCAAGCAGGCAAAATCAGATTCACAATTATCCTACTCGCAACGCTGATGCGTTACAATTAGTCCATACGAGAACAAGTCTTTACTCAAATTACTTTCTGCCATCTACCATACGAGCATGGAACCTTTTACCCACTAATGTTAAATTATCTCCATCCCTAAATATATTTAAATCTCAAATAAGCAACATTATAACTAAACCGAAATATTATTATTGTGGCAATCGTAAAGGACAGATACTACACGCAAGACTTCGTCTTAAGTGCAGCATTTTAAATAAAGACCTTTATGATAAGAATCTAATACCATCTCCAGCTTGTATTTGTGGAAACAGCTCTGAAACAGCTTCCCACTATCTTTTACATTGTCCAAGGTTTCAAGCACACAGAGAGAGTCACATTCTTTCTCTTCAAATTCCACCGATTCAACTATCATGTAACATACTTTTATTCGGTTCAGAGACTTTGACAGACGAACAAAATATTCATATATTTAAATCCGTACAACAATATATCTTACAAAGTAAACGGTTTGATTACGAATAAAAACTAAATGTAAAATAAAACCTCCAATGATGCAGGATTGTCTAACCTCTTCAATCACAATCACCTTCCACCTTATTCCCAACAAACCTCACCCTTTCTGAGAATAATGAAAAATTATCCTCCTTCCGCACAATCACGCACATACCATTGAATTGTATACTTTTATTGTGTAACATTGCCCTTGATGCCTGCTGAATTTGTACAAACAGTTATTGTATTCTTGTCTAAGGAGACGGATTAATATAAGACTCAAAGTCTTGTTTCCGAATCCTTTTATTAATTTGTATATTTATTTTAACTGTCTTGTTGCTTTGAATGTAAAATGTTAAACAAATTATTAATAAAATATGTTTACACTAAACTAGACTTGTGGTCTTCCATGGAAGACGTATGTCCCCTGCATCTTAAAATATTCGGTAACCAGGAAGTAGATGAGTTACGGATATAACACCATATAGTACTGTAGGAGGAACCTACATACCAAATATCAAGAGGTCATGACTTGAAGTTGCCCGGAAAGCTGCGACAGAAATTCTTGTGACACCACAGGATGCAAGCCGACAGATATCGTCAAAGTGACTCCTTTATGTCGCTTTGCAAACACTTTGCAGCTGACATAATAATACAAATGGACACTGCACCAATTTATCAATTACAATATGGTTTGGACTCAGTATTGTTATTTTATTTCAATTTGATAAAATTGTTTACAAACGTCATTCAAGTGCAAAGATACTGTGCATAGTTACTCCACTGTGTAACTTTGATACAAAATGTTCTCATGATTTTTATTGGTTAAAGAGCAAGCATTAAGAGGAACTGTATACCCTTCCACAGTTCATTCTCAATACGAATTGAGCTTGAATGGTCAATTGCAATTCAGTTGTTCTTGTGTGTTTTTGCATACTGTATGTTTCTTTTTGCTATTCTCATCTGTGTTTACTTAGTTAGATTTTAGACTTTTGAAATTTGGTACCTCTCTTCTTCTTTCTGATGACAAAAACATCAATCAATCAATCATACCTGCAGGTGCAGTAGTGTATATGTCCATCTTTATGTAGCTGTAATGCCAGCTCCAGTTGGTGATTATCCATCAGTTCATCGTTTATAACAACCAGTAAAGGTTTCTTAGCTCCGAGTGCCTCGAGACAGCTGCCTGCTCCTGAAGAAAATGATCAAAACTTTTAAAGACTTGAGGACTTTCAAGGAAACTAAAGCTATAGACAGGGGGGCTACTGCCTATGATTTAGGGTATACCTGTGTCGTTGGCCTGTTCTTAAACGGACCCTGTTAGTATCAAGAAATTTGCATAGATATACCCTGTTGATACCAGCGGACATTTATATCATACCCTGTTATGACAATATCAAAATGCTTTGGTGTATATAATTAAAGTTGTATATAGCCATTCAGAGGAAATTCACAAATGGAAGAACTTTTGAGGTGAAATAAATCTGGAACTTTCATTTTTTGAAGCATTCTAAGTTCAAAATTTAACTTTATTTTACTGATGGCATTTATTGACTTTCACGTATTTGTAACCCTGTTGGTAACAGCTGGGCTAAATTTTAACCCTGTTCTACACCTTGATGCAAAAAAAGTTTACCTTATACTGCCGCATACTCATACCATCGTTTATATAGGAAATAGCCCCCTGGGAGCTATAGGCAATTCATCTTATAGTGAAATTAATGTTCAGCTCAATTAACACTGATTTAATGTGATCTAACACTAATTTTATATAAAATTAAAGTAAGTTTAAAAAAGAATTTTAACTAATGTTTCACTTTTTAACATTCATTTTCCTGTTGAATAATTGCGTGACATCAAAAGTAACACTACTTAAATGTTTTAAATTTCTAAAGATTACTTTATGTCAACAAAGTTGCAAGTAATGTATACCATCTCCTTCATGTCCTTAGAATAAAATGTATTAAAGCGCTGATTGTAATGATAGGAAGTGTAAGAATATTGTGAGCATGTTTTCCTATTGAAGCCAATGAAGGTAAATATTTTATTAAAATAATCTTTTATTTCTTAGGCTTATTCTCACAGTGTACCTGCATGACTAATAACTAGTGCTGCCTGATTGATATCTTCTTCAAGGGATGGTTTATATCTATAGAATTCTATAGTGAACCCTTTAACATTGGTCTCTGTAGATGGGTCAAACTCACATCGACCAATCTGTAGTAATAGTTTGGTATAGCCAAGAGACTTCAGTAACTACAAAATAAAGGATCCATTGATTACAAAGTCTTAGACCATTAGAAGTTAGTAATTTATCTAATCAAGAATCCTATAACATATATCTCTGTCTCTCTCTCTCTCTCTCTATTAATAAATGTGCCTATTTGTGTTCCAATCATTCTAAATCATTGTTCTGTACTTGTATGACTTATATGTTGTTGACTGATTTATATGCCCGATGATGGGCCCTATGATCATGATTATTAGGAAATAAAGATATCTATTTATTTATAAATCACTTTTGCTTTTTTTTAAATCCAGGATAAACATGATAAACATCCTCTAAAACCTGGGGGTTCTTCTCTTGCTTTCTCATTCAGACTTGTATGATTTTTTTGGTTCTTTTGCATGTTCTTGATCTGATCTTAAACTTCATAATATTCAATACAGAAACATGTTACAATCACATTAGAAATTGTATTGCGACCAATCAGAAGGCTTGATACAAAACAATTAAAAACGAGGTATTTCATGTTTAATGACCCAGGGTTATTAATGAGTAAGAAATAGAAAAACCTCTGGGTCTCCAAATCCAGGATAAATAAATAAGTATAAACCTACATCATGTACATGTAACAAGAAACTATACCATCAATATAGGCAGCTCATTGACAACCAAAGAATAATGGACTTTATACATATATGACACAAATTATATAAAATGATACATAATAATTTTTTTATGCATGAGCGACTTCGGTTAAGTTCTTGGTTAAGGTCCATAACTTGGATACTAGATGTTTGGGGTCAATGATATTTTACCACTAGATGTGTATTGGGTAAGGTGACACCATCCACTAGAAATGAGGTCACTGTGACGTATATTTTACGCATGAATGACTTTGGTAAAGTTCTTGGTTAAGGTCCATATCTTGAATACTACATGTTAGGGGTCAATAATATTTCACTACTCGATGAGTCTTTGAGTTATTACCAGTCAAAATTTAGTTACATTTGACAGTGAAAAATAATTTTGAAACCATATATCTAGGCACCATCTACATGATCTTTTATCTAATATGTTAAAATTGGAATTTATCAAAGTGCCACTGCTCTGCCTGATACTTATGTGGAATAAAGTACATAATTAATATGACAAAAAATTGTAAAGCGTAATGTTTTCAAAACTCAATTAAATTATACATGTTATATCATGTATATGAAAAGGAAATATATGATCATATTAACATGATTAATAAGGCCAGTTTTAAAAATAAGTGCTAGACCATGTAGACCTTTCCCAACTCATCAGTTTTAAGTTGGGAAGGTCATGTAGTTCGGTAGGTAAATTATTTATTTTTTTTTTAAATAAACATAAAATCAATACATACTGTACATACTTTATCAAAAAACAAATTGCATTTGGTTCTTTCAAATCAAAAATACAGTGTATTAACCTTTATTTCATGTGAATAATCCATTCTAAAATATTATCTTCAATGAAATCTATTATCTAAATTAAATAAAAGGAAATAACTAAATCAGGAACATTTAAAGAGATAACGTTCCTGACTAAATCATTTATCTTCAAATTGTGTTATTCTGGCTTAATTCATTAATTAATCCAATTATAAAAATAATTATATAACGAGCAATTAAACAATTTTACTTAATTACATGATTAAGAAGCCAGCAGCTTTGTATTTTTTCCTTGATAAATTCATTAATCAATCAAATTAGGTAAACTTCATAGCCTATGTATTTATATTTTACTTTATTTTTAACTCAACTCAGAAGCCAGAAATAATGTAATTATTTATCAATTAACCTGAATTGTACTGTCTTTTGTTATACTCTCGATTAGGTTGTCAAACTGTGTTGTTCCCACAGTCACAAAAACTGTTTTAGACATGGATGTGGCAATATTTGAGTTTTCGGGCACCTGCTGGCGTAAATTATAACAGCTAGATCTTATTACGAACGACCAGATGTTGAGCAAGAAATAAAGAGAAAAAATGTTAGCCGGTATGTCAAACTATGATTTTAGGTAATTCAGCTTTTACATATCCAGGAAAACATAACTCTGTTAGATTTGATTTACCTTGACCTTAATTTTTATCCAATCAGAATCGAGCTTGATCTTCATTTCCTGTCATGACTAAAATGGATTTTACAAACAAAACAAACGAAACATAATCCAATTTCTTAACAAGAAAGGTAACTTATTCCCAAAATCTAACACAGTATGGATATCTAAATGAATGTACCATTTGATTAATTTATGAAATTATCACACTTTTGAGTGGCTGTCTGACAGAAATATTGAAAATTTCATTGTATTCCCTTTGTTTTTCTTTCTGAGCAATATTTTTGCAGGAAATGACCATGCCATTGGTGGGGAGTGCCTATGTAACATAATAAAACGTGGAAATGAAAAATAATGTTGTTAAGAGTGATACACAGAACACAAAAACTTAAATTACATCGACCCATCTCATGTTGAGCACAGCCACAGGGCTCATACTGGCAGTGACTATGTATCGGGTCTGTTTGCCAGGTTGGGATTAAACCCCCTGTAGAGAAATAATTACTGTGTAGATGGGATAAACCGTCTATACGGGTATAAATTTATCCACGTATACGAGGATATTTTTTTTATGTGAGGATTTTCGGGAATGGAACAAAAAGCGCATCTTGCACGCAAGTCAGGTAAGAACTTTTAAACTTTACCTTTCGTAATTTATTTATAAATTTATTTCAAACCATCAAATTATTTGCGCATTTAAGATTTAAAATGAGTTTGTCTTACCGGAAGTTAAATTTTCGATCTTTTTATTAGTGTTTATTGTGATTCTGTGAAATAAAAGACAAAAGTGAAGCGACAGTTCGTTTTGTTTATTCTTTTCTCATCCATTGTTATTAATCCAGGTCATTAAATCGGATTGACCAATGATCTTTTTTGTTTTAAAAATATCTGTGCATGAAAAATTGATGTATGGAGCACCACAGCGGACTGTGACATCAAGGCAGTGGTTCCTGGTACAAACAGTTTGTACGATTAGCAGTGTGGCTAAACATTCTCACTATTCTTTTTTATTTAATTATATACTTTAACAATTATTTTCTAAAGGTGTGTTTTAAATAAAAGATTATATGTATAAATGTTACTTTTTTTACTGAACCAATTCCTCGACTATTTGACTGTACACGTACTTATTTTTAAAAAAATCATAATAAATGTCCTGCCATTTCTTGCAATTTGAATAACATTTACTTTTCTTTATTTAGACATGTTAACTTTCCCGTTTTCACTAGGAGACTCCGGGTTTATATATAACTTTATTCTCATAACCATATGTATAGAGACAAAATATTTACAATATATACAACGAACACAATCACACACAAATAATCTGGCATACATTCTACTAAAGTAACAGTAATAAAAATCACTACTAGTAATTGGGAGGACTTGCTTTTTTCTTTATAACTAGCAGCAGTTTGATTAACTTTGATAGTCCTATCTCCCGCCTCCCGATTTATTCCTAAAATCTCCCGGTTACCGATTTTCCATAAAATAAAAATAAAACTGTCAAAAGAAAAATCACGAAAATCGTCATTTTGGTCTTCTTTGAGCAGTGTTACAATGATCAAATGCAATTAATTACTTGTTTATTAGGTAATTCCAGCTGTCACCCAAGCTAATTAACGAAGCCATATTAAGCTGCCAGTGTTAATTGTCAAATTTCTTTTGAAATGTTTGTACCAAGTCAGGACCATTGCGATCTTAAATTTCTCTGGTATGTCTTTGCCTTGTTTGGCTTTTGTTCTTGGATATATGAGATTGATCATCCCAGTTCGGTTACCTTTATTTGACATGGTATAATCCTTATTGGACAACTCATAGCGAGTTGTTTGACTCATGCCATTAGATAATGAAATAGAGTTTTCCTTTTAAAAAAACTTAAATTCTTTGAAATCAGCAATTTTTTAAAACATTTTAGTTCTTTGCCAAAAATTATTCAAAGAAATATATGACATTTGGATTAAAGGAATAATTTTTAAACCAAATACACCAATTATTGACTATTTCCGTTGACTTTGGTGCATTGATGTCATAGTCCGCTGTGGTGCTCCATACATCAATTTTTCATGCACAGATATTTTTAAAACAAAAAAGATCATTGGTCAATCCGATTTAATGACCCGGATTAATAACAATGGATGAGAAAAGAATAAACAAAACGAACTGTCGCTTCACTTTTGTCTTTTATTTCACAGAATCACAATAAACACTAATAAAAAGATCGAAAATTTAACTTCCGGTAAGACACACTCATTTTAAATCTTAAATGCGCAAATAATTTGATGGTTTGAAATAAATTTATAAATAAATTACGAAAGGTAAAGTTTAAAAGTTCTTACCTGACTTGCGTGCAAGATGCGCTTTTTGTTCCATTCCCGAAAATCCTCACATAAAAAAAATATCCTCGTATACGTGGATAAATTTATACCCGTATAGACGGTTTATCCCATCTACACAGTAATTATTGCTCTACAGGGGGTTTAATCCCAACCTGTTTGCCCCTGTCCTACGTTCGCCCTGGGTCCGTTAGCCTGAGTTCGTTCCCCTATATTATATATTAGGATAATGTCAACTGAAACTTCAACTTATTAGACTTGAATATGTGACATTGTACATACATTTTTGTACATGTAGGACATGTAGGATTCCTATAATTCTAGTGCAGCAATATAAAAATTTAAATGTTAAGATTTCACTGTACTTTAACAATGTTCAAATGGCTTTTATAGTAAGATAAATTAAGAATTTTAAGCATGGTTAATGATTGTTTTTGTTTTCCTTTAAAAATATTAATGTAATAATGGGAACAGTGTGCTAATATATATTGTCACTTTTACTAGTGTGATCCTGAATTACATGTATACTGTAAAGGTCAAGATCAAAAGTAGTAAAAATTTGATTTTGTAAATAAAAGTTGAACATTTTAACAACATGTTTAAGCACAAATCCCAGATGTATCCCATGTATTCGGGAGTTTCTTATTGTAGCACTAAAGTTTCAAGAGACTGCTCCAGTACGTTCAATGGGTTCCTGTTAAAACCCTCGTGAGTTATGGAGCGAATAGAGTTGTTTATATATTAAGAACTAGCACTGGCTTGACTGGAGTAGACTAAAGACCTCTGTCTCATACATGTTCATTTCAAAATGCACACATGATACAGAAATCTTCAATTAAGCTCTGAGCAATATCATACTAGGCATGCTACATGTATTTATAATGATGTGTGACTGCAGCCTGGGAACAGTGTGCTAATAAAAACGATAAGAACTGTGTGCCATCACTAATCCACCATGTTAGGCTGGACTTTTTGATGTTTTTTATTTACTTTTCAATTAGTTCATGTATTTCATGTATTTATCTCAGCGTCTTACAATATCATAAGTGCTTTATCTATAAATGGCTTTGATTTCCAAGATAGAGTTCAATATGACAGAGGAGGAGGGGTTTGGGCATAATATACATGTGTATGTTCTTTTTGTGTAATCTCCCGCTTTTTCAAGACGTGACAATGTTTTGTTTTGTGTTATAGACATTTTTTATTATTCATACATAAAACATTTCTGGGGTTTTAGGGGTTTTTCAATGGTCACATGATAATTTCACAGGTAGAGATGTAAATTGAAGATTTATTGTCATAATTGATCTAATAATTGTATAGTCAGTGGGAGATTATCAGTGAGGCCAGTTACATTAGATGTAAACTAGTGTCCTTAATGGACATTGAAATGCAGTTTAAAAGAGCGTTGAAAATCTCCTGCTTTTTTGTTCAATCACCAGGTAAAAAAATCAAATTCCCAGCCTGGTCATAAATGTAACAGATTCGTCATATGTATGATATATTGTAAGTTCTGTTTGGTACCTTTATCATGTTTATGAAGTTTTATTGTCTTTTAAGAAAACAAAAGACTCCTTGTTCTGTTTGGTGCCTTTATGATGAAGATTTGTTTGTTTGTTTTCAGAACAATGGACTCCTCTGCACATTTACCTGTAAGCCCAGAAGTTTCAGAGGCTGCCTGGCCAAGTGGAGCTGCTTATCCAATCAAATCAGAGGTAAGAAACTGGTCACCTAGCAAATGAAAACAGAGGCAACTTAGCCAATGAAAACAGAGGTAAGAAACTGGTCACCTAGCAAATGAAAACAGAAGCAACTTAGCCAATGAAAACAGAGGTAAGTATCAGAGGCAGTCTAGCAAGAATTTTTAATAAAAAGTATAATGTTTTACATGTAGGAAGCAAAATTTGAAAATTTAGTCAAGAGCATTTTACCTCTTTTGAAGGTAAATGCTCTGTATGAAATTATGCACTGCACTACAAAAAAATTGATTCCTCTGAGAAAATGAAGCATTCAACCCCTCACTATTTATTAAAATGGAATGACCAAAACTTGTCATGTGACTTAGCACAACCATTTAGACATACATCATGTTTAAGTGAGGGAGGTTTGGTGCCATAAAACCTGGTTTAACCCACCATTTCGTTTGAAATGCCTGTACCAAGTCAGGACCATTGCGATCCACCAATTCTCCAGTATGACTGATTCGTTTTTGTCATTTTCTCTGGATTATGACATTGATCATTCAAGTTCGGTAGTTTTATTATTACCTTTATTTACTTTGATCTTTCTCCAACAGCCAGAAGATGAAGAGATTATATTGGAGGAGGAGTCTAAAGTAGCCACGCCCCTTTTGGCGGGAAACCTTGTGGAGGACATTGTCACTGCTCAGGCTGAAGTTATAGCAGAACAAACTGTCGGTATGTACCATGATGTACTGTGTACTGTACAAAAATATACAAGTAAAAAATAAAAAGTTCTGTCTGCAGAACAAAATTGGTATGTTCTGTGTTCTGTACAAATATACAAGTCAAAAATAAAAAGTTCTGACTAGCCTTAAGTTAAGTTAACATATTTACCGGTAGCTGTAACATTTTATTCTTAGTCTGAATATCCATTCATATGCTTAACTTGACTTATGGTTAGTTGTAATAATTTATGTCTAGCCTAAAATTATTATGCTAGACGCTTTTATTCTCATTTTAGGCTAGGCATAATCACAGAGAATTTCTCCAACATTAAAACTGACAACCCTGTTCAACCCATGTACACTGGAGAGGACATTAAAGTCTATTTCACATACAAATACACTGCATAGAATACAAAATAAAAGACAATGAGATGTGGAATAAGTGTATGCGACACAACCCACAAAAGTTTGAAAACATATTTCACTCATAGCGTACAATGTATAATGTATATGGCCTATTTTCAGATCTAGCAGAGAATGTATGGGAAGACAACAATGAAGATCCCATGGAAACAACAGAACAAACAGGAGAAGGTAATGCATCTAGGAATTCATAATCAGAGCTTAGAACTGTGGTTACATTAATATTTGTGGGGTATCGATTTTCGTTGTTTACGTGGTTGGTTTATCCATGAAAATTGATACTACACGAAAAAGAAATTTAACATTGTTCTGTATGCTGCAGTCTTCAAAACCATGAATTGATCCTTTTTTAGCTCACCTGGACCGAAGGTCCATGTGAGCTATTGCCATCACTTGGCGTCCGTCGTCGTCGTCGTCGTCTATCGTCGTCGTCGTCGTCTGTTAACAATTTTTATACGACCGCAAAATTTTTGCGATCGTATAATGGTATGGCGATGTCGTTGTCGTCGTCGTCTGGGGACATTTGGTTTCCGTGTGATAACTTGAGTAAATATTGACCAATTGTTATGAAATTTTGATATGATGTTTCTAACCACTAGAAGAAGGCTCCTATTGTATTTGGGGTTGCTGGCCCCTACCGTTTTGGAAAAAAGGGCCAAAAGGGGCTAAAACGGGTGTATTGACAAAACTGTTGTAGAATGTTTATTATTCATTTGATTTTTAAAATTCTTTTTTTATTGAATTCCTCATTAAATTCTGTCAACAAAATGTGTCAAAGGTTTTGATGTATATCGAACCGTTACATTGCTACAGGGGGCCAAAGATAGGCCACACCCAAAAAATCAACTTTTTTATTTGTGGTCCGATTTTCAAAATCTTTTTTTCATTGGAATCCTTGTGAAAATCCCTGCCTGCATTTTTCAATCAGATTTGCAATATCTCTTACTGTTTTTGAGATATTAGGGGTCAAAGGGGCAAAAAACGCCATTTTTAAAAATAGGTCAAAGCAAATGGTTTTACACAGGAAATTTAGCTGTAGTGGGCCAGCCAATTGATATGAAGTTTAAATATGATGATTATATCCACTGAAGGAAGCTTTTTATTGCATTTGGGTTTGTGGTCCTAATCTTTAAAAAAAAGGACCAAAAGATGGCTAAAACGGGCCAAAAATGTCAATTAATATAGAAATAAGATTTTTAGCTCACCTTGCCGAAGGCAATGTGAGCTTTTGCAATCACTTGGCGTCCGTCGTCCGTCGTCTGTCGTCCGTCGTTCAACTTTTCAAAAATCTTCTTCTCTGAAACCACTTGGCCAAATGTATTGAAACTTAGTAGGGTTGTTCTGTAGTATATCCTCTACAAAACTATCGTTCGAAATTTTGATTCGACAAAAAACATGGCCGCCATGGCTAAAAATAGAACATAGGGGTAAATTGCAGTTTTTTGCAAAAACTCAAAAACCGTAACAGATATCAAAATTCTGGCAAGGGTAAAAATGATCAGCACCTCAAGATCTACCTGCCCAGAAATTTTCAAGAAGATCCAACAACAGGTGTAGGAGTTATTGCCCTTTTTCTGGATTTTTTTCAAAAAAATTACTTATTTAGCCCTATATCTTGAAAACTATACAAGATATTTCAAAAATTTAGATTGCATATGAATAAGCACATCAAGATCTACTAAAGTTGTAACAGAGTCAAAGTTGTAGGATCGTTCCTTTAGGAGTTATATCCCTTGGATTGTAAAAATTGACTATTTTCACAGTTTTTTGTTCAACATTTCAAAAATCTTCTTCTGTGAAACTGCTTAGTCAAATGTAATGAAACTTGGTAGGGTTGTTTAGTAGTATGTGGTCTACAAAATTATCGTTCGAAATTTTGATTCGACAAAAAACATGGCCGCCATGGCTAAAAATAGAACATAAGGGAAAATTGCAGTTTTTTTGCAAATTGCTCAAAAATGGTAACAGATATTAAAATTCTATTTGGGAAATAATGATCAGCACATAAAGATCTACATGCCCTGAAGTTTTGAAGAAGATCTGACAATAGTTGTATGAGTTATTGCCCTTTTTCTTTTTTTTCAAATTTTGCTCTTTTAAGACATATCTTGAAAACAATACAAGATATTTGAAAAATTTAAATTGCATATGGTTAAGCACATAAAGATCTAAAAATTATGTAATGGGGTCAAAGTTGTAAGACCTTTCTTGATAGAAGTTGTTTCCCTTAGAACATTAAAATTGATAATTCCACAGAGTAGCAGTCCTTTGTTATATCTAGCATACAAGTATCATCCAATACAAGGTGAGCGATTCAGGCTCCTGGGAGCCTCTAGTTCTATTAAATGTTAATATATATATATATGTGTTAAATGTGCATTTTAAAGTCCACCATTGGATGCATGTGTCAAAAATCTTTGTAAGTCCACCATGGGCTGCATGTGACAAAAGCAATAGACTATCCATATTGGGCCTCCAATGTACAGGGTTCAACTTGTTGCGGTCGTATCATGCTGCGCTCGGCGTAGCTTTTTATTCAAAAATCTTCTCCTCTGAAACTACCAAACAGAATTCAATGAAACTTGGTATGAATGATCCTTAGGGTGTCCTGCACCAAACTTGTGTTTTGATTTTTGATCCGTTAAAAAACATGGCCGCCGTTACTAAAAATAGACTAGGGGGTCAGACTACTGTTTTTGGCTTATAAATCAAAAAGTATAAGAGATAGAGGAAATCTGAGGCCACGCTACTGATTCAGCATCAAAAGCTCTACAAAAGTCTCCATTTGGTCAAAGTTGTCAGATGACCCCTTATAGGGGTTACGGCCCCTTAAAGGTGAAAAATAGCATTTTTCCATGTTTTTGGCCTACAGAATGAAAACTATTGCAGATAGAGATAAGCTGTTGCTTGCCTAAATGTTCAGCTCATTTAACTCTACAAAAGTCTCCATAGGGTCGAAGTTGTCAGATGACCCCTTATAGGGGTTACAGCCCCTTAAAAGTGAAAAATTGCCATTTTTCATGTTTTTGGCCTACAGAATGAAAACTATTGCACATAGAGATTAGCTGTTGCTTGCTTAAATGTTCAGCTCATTGAGCTCTACAAAATTCTCCATAGGGTCGAAGTTGTCAGATGACCCCTTATAGGGGTTACGGCCTATGAAAAATAGCGATTTTTCATGTTTTTGTCCTACAGAATAAAAACTATTGCAGATAGAGATTAGCTGTTGCTTGCTTAAATGTTCAGCTCATTTAGCTCTACCAAATTCTCCATAGGGTCGAAGTTGTCAGATGACTCCTTATAGGGGTTACGGCCCCTGAAAAATAGCGATATTTCATTTTTTTGGCCTACAGAATGAAAACTATTGCAGATAGAGATTAGCTGTTGCTTGCTTAAATGTTCAGCTCGATCATTTAGCTTTACAAAATTCTCCATAGGGTCGAAGTTGTCAGATGACCCCTTATAGGGGTTACGGCCTCTGAAAAATAGCGATTTTTCATGTTTTTGTCCTACAGAATGAAAACTATTGCAGATAGAGATTAGCTATTGCTTGCTTAAATGTTCAGCTCATTTAGCTCTACAAAATTCTCCATAGGGTCGAAGTTGTCAGATGACCCCTTATAGGGGTTATGGCCCCTGAAAAATAGCCATTTTTCATGTTTTTGGCCTACAGAATGAAAACTATTGCAGATACAGATTAGCTGTTGCTTGCTTAAATGTTCAGCTCATTTAGCTCTACAAAATTCTCCATAGGGTCGAAGTTGTCAGATGACCCCTTATAGGGGTTACGGCCCCTGAAAAAAGCAATTTTTCATGTTTTTGGCCTACAGAATGAAAACTATTGCAGATACAGATTAGCTGTTGCTTGCTTAAATGTTCAGCTCATTTAGCTCTACAAAATTCTCCATTGGGTCGAAGTTGTCAGATGACTCCTTATAGGGGTTACGGCCCCTGAAAAATAGCGATATTTCATGTTTTTGGCCTACAGAATGAAAACTATTGCAGATAGAGATTAGCTGTTGCTTGCTTAAATGTTCAGCTCGATCATTTAGCTTTACAAAATTCTCCATAGGGTCGAAGTTGTCAGATGACCCCTTATAGGGGTTACGGCCCCTGAAAAATAGCGATTTTTCATGTTTTTGTCCTACAGAATGAAAACTATTGCAGATAGAGATTAGCTGTTGCTTGCTTAAATGTTCAGCTCGATCATTTAGCTTTACAAAATTCTCCAAAGGGTCGAAGTTGTCAGATGACCCCTTATAGGGGTTACGGCCCCTGAAAAATAGCGATTTTTCATGTTTTTGTCCTACAGAATGAAAACTATTGCAGATAGAGATTAGCTATTGCTTGCTTAAATGTTCAGCTCATTTAGCTCTACAAAATTCTCCATAGGGTCGAAGTTGTCAGATGACCCCTTATAGGGGTTACGGCCCCTGAAAAATAGCCATTTTTCATGTTTTTGGCCTACAGAATGAAAACTATTGCAGATACAGATTAGCTGTTGCTTGCTTAAATGTTCAGCTCATTTAGCTCTACAAAATTCTCCATAGGGTCGAAGTTGTCAGATGACCCCTTATAGGGGTTACGGCCCCTGAAAAAAGCAATTTTTCATGTTTTTGGCCTACAGAATGAAAACTATTGCAGATACAGATTAGCTGTTGCTTGCTTAAATGTTCAGCTCATTTAGCTCTACAAAATTCCCCATAGGGTCGAAGTTGTCAGATGACTCCTTATAGGGGTTACGGCCCCTGAAAAAAGCGATTTTTCATGTTTTTGGCCTACAGAATGAAAACTATTGCAGATTAAGATTAGCTGTTGCTTGCTTAAATGTTCAGCTCATTTAGCTCTACAAAAGTCACCATAGGGTCGAAGTTGTCAGATGACTCCTTATAGGGGTTATGGACCCTTATAGGTGAAAAATAGTGTTTTTGGCCTATAGAATGAAAACTATTGCAGGTAGAGAAAAGCTGTTGCTTGCTTAAATGTTCAGCTCATTTAGCTCTACAAAAGTATAGGGTCAACATCAAGACCAGGTGAGCGATTCAGGCTCCTGGGAGCCTCTTGTTATCAAAACACGAATATTGGTACCCACGAAAATATATGAATACACTGTTTATGATCATTTACATCCACAGAATGGAGTGGGGGGGGGTTACATAACACATCTATTATCAACCCAAGACCCTCCATATCTATCAGGCGGCCTTCAGCCACGTGGGAAAATATGGGTCTAGGGTTGAAAAAAGATGTGATATGCAAGCTGTCATATAACCTAGACTGAAGATTTCTGTGTCCTGAATATTTTATCACCACATACATGTATTTTATTTTCCTCATTTTGATGTTATATTAAGAAAATAGAAAATGGGATGTTGAAAATTCAAATAGGCACACCCATTACAGAAACCTTTGGTCTAATCATAATCTTTTTATCATGTACTGAAAAAGATTACATTAGACCACAGTTAGAAAAAGTTCAGTTTGCCCAAACCCAACCCATGTCATTAAGGTTTAGGTAGGTAGGTAAATTTTTTTTTTTTCTCTGCATGACAAAAAAGTAGACTTTTTATGAAGACTCACTAAATCAGGTATAAAAAAAACCATACATGTAACATTTTTATTAAAAAAAAGAATTTGAGTAGGCAGGATTTGTTATGGGTAGGTACTGTTTGGGCAAACAAATTTGTTTTTGCCTTATAGAATAATTGTGTTGTAACTCTTCATGTTTTCTAGATAAAATTGTTTTCTTTGAAATCAATGATAAAGTAATAACATTATTAAATGATACTTTTCTGCTTGCATTTTCTTAGCTGAGATTTTTAAGTACAAACAATGTCAAATGTAGTTCTGATCTCCATGAACAGCAGAATTAACAAAATAAAATGTATTTGAATTTCATTTAAGATGTGATGATCATGTAAAAGGTGACTTAGAAAATTCCTTTTCTTGTGTTTTTTCTTGTTTTCATTCAACATAATTTTACTATTCTTTATTTCATGTCTCAAGTTACCCATGATAATTCTCTTCTTTTGTAAGGGATCAGTAGCCCATGGAGCCAGTTGATGACGTATAAAACAAAACCAACATGACCAATAACAAAGATGGTCTAAATCTCTCCTAATATTTTTACATATTTGTTTTTATATTCTGCACAAGCACATTTTTGGTTTGTATAGAAGTCGCCATATATACACATACAACGCAGGCACAACTTCTAAACTGCTCAATTGATTTTGATGAAACATTACATGGTGGAAGTAAATTATATGGAGATGAGTTTTAAGAATGTGCACAGGTTATCTTTTTGTCAGCTCGCTCACAATATACCTTGTTTTTGAGGTTTTCCTGTTGAGTTATTTAAGAGATTATTTTTTTTTACAGAGGACTTGGCTATAGCAGCTCCTATACCTACATCAGACATAGTCCCTGATAGTAATCATGGTAACATGACAGACAACTTCAGGTCATACATGGGTCACCTGTCTAACCTACGACATCACCAAGACGTCATGGAGATCTATTCCTCAGAAGACAGTGATACAGGTGAAAGGTCATGGATTTCTAGACAACCATGTCAACAAAGCAGCCTATCAGATCCAAGGTCAAAGGTCAAACCTTCCACTGGAGATGCAGGTGTGAATCAGGGTCCTGGGGGTGTTTATGATGATATGGATGTAGGACGACAAGACAGTTCTGGTGGACTGTATGATTCAATGAATCCATATTCCTTGTTTAATCTACCCGCCCCTCCAAGTCCTCATCAAAATCACCATTTCCATAATCCTGCACTTTCCAGGGACCAACCCACTAGAGGAGGAAGGGGTTATTTACCAAACACACAGGCTAGAATCCCCCCTCCTCGGACTATTCCATTCCACCAGAGGGAGCCACCTCATCCTGATATATTCCCAGACGCTACTGAACAGGGAGTTATCAATCATCTATACAGAGATAGCAGAGTTAGTGCTTTTCACAGAGACGGTGCTAGTAGAGGAGACCCCTGCCCCATGGCCCCACGGCCTATGTGTCGCCCCTGTGCTAGAAAACCTTGGCAGCCTCTGGAGCAGACCCAGCCTGTCAATGGTCTGGACCTGACTAGTGAATCGTCTCGACAAAGGGCAGCTGGACCTTCAAATCAACGAACCTCAAACCAACCCCAGACGACTCCCTCATCACAAACTGGTGCTAGCAACGAACTTCTCATGGACATGGACGATGCAGACCCTGCAGGACGTCCATCGTGTGAATTGTCAAAGTCTGCATTCAGACGTTACCAACAGATGAAAGATTCTACCATGGCGGCCGGTCCGTCTCAGCCTCTGCGGGAACCATCAGGTATCGAGGCTCCATGCGAGGTACGAGAGATGAACATGTCTCCATTGCTTCCAGAGGTCAATCTGTCATCAGGGTCGGAAGATAGCGATATAGAGGTGCTCCATATAGAGACTAACAGGTAAAGTGTTAACTGTGATAAAAAACTTCAATTTTTTTTTATTGTGATAAAAAAACTTTAATTTTTTTTTTATTAAAAATGGAATTTGACTATTTGGTAAATAATAGTATTTTGCAGAAACAAATGAGTCAAATAATCATGATAACACTGCTCTTGTTGCTATATTTACTATGGAAAAATACATAAAGCATTGGAATATAAAATACACCAGAGTTCCTGACAATAAATTTTGCTATATATCTATTCACATGATTCAAGACTCATCAGAGGCACTCTACCAAAAATATTATTTTTAACAGCCCTATTATTTTTCTGTTTTATTTGCATTTTGTAAACATAAATTATGAATTTACCCAAAATATAATTAATGCAAATGTCTGTTAAAGCATAAAACTTTTAATTCTTAAAATTAAAATATTATAAAATGTAGTCATATAGTGGGTTATCATGAAAAGGTACTAATAAACATAAAAAATGAGCTCATATTTTCCAAACAGTGGAAAAGATATTTTTACCTTATGAAACAAAGATATTGAAAATGTTTTATTAGCCACAACCTCATTTATCAGTCAACATGGTGTCAAATCTGTCCCCTGGATGCATGTATCTTCAGTAAAAAAAAAAACAATGCAAAATTTAAGAAACATGTACACAAGGCAAAATGTTTAAAATTTTAACATGGTGTTTTTCAGACCTAGAAGAAGACTGAACTCCCAGGGAAGAGCAACAGTTGTAGTAGATCTAACAGAATCTGACGAAGGTAAAGTTAAGTTAGAGGGAAAATGATAATTTTGAGATGAAGCATTTTTTAAATGTACCGCTACACAACGGCATTGTCAATAACTATTTAATGTGCACAACGGAATCACCAATTAACTATTTAATAAAACTAACAGATTACAGAAATTTGAGAGAGAAAAAAATTAGTATAAACTAAAGAGACAGCTGATTTCATTGTAAAATACAATGTGTACAAGTCATAAAATGTGACTGCATTTAACATTGACAGAAATATTACATGACATATTGTGGTAATAAGAAATTGTGCAATGACAATTATACAGAAGGCTTCTTTTTTTTACTTTATCCATATGTTTGTCGAACAACGATTATTTTGGATTCTAGATCTGTAAGGTGCACAAGTCTTCACAGCAAAGAAAATTTTCATCTTAAAATTTGTGCTCATTTGACATTCCTTTTTAGGGCGCCCTTTGAAGATTATTAGTCCTAAGTCTAAAAATAAAACAGAACATGGGTAACTAAAGAAAAGTGTACATTTGGAACATTTCCCCAACCTTTTTCTATCCCAAGTTAACATGTTTTTCGTCCTTTAAATAGGTCACCCTGACATGCCTGAGTTATAATTGTTGTATGCAAACTTCAATACTGTAATCAAGCAATTATTATTTGGAAAAAAACTTAGATTTTATGCAAATGAAACCTTTGATTATGTCAGGATTATAGTATTTTATTAAATCCTACAAAGTTCATGTGCTTTGAAGTGTGTGTGTGTGTTTTTTTTTACTACATGTATGACTTGTGCTTACATTTGATGGGATATTAAAATTTTGATTTTATGCTTTCAGCTGACCCTGTGGAACCCCCTCACCTTCCACAGCCAGTAGTAGCTCCTCCCCTCAACCAATCCAATGTCAGTTCAGCACCCAAGGACACTCCTACCTCTGGAAACCATGACAATGTCACAAATCAGGAACCTCCCCCTGCAGGACTTTATGGGGGAATCCCCAGACAGGCTTGGAGACCCCCTGTATCACATGCACAGGGGAATCCCAGGATTCCACAAGGAGGCTGTCGACCATCAGAACAAGGGGGACAACCCTGTGCTCACAGCTGTCAACAGGTAATTACAAACTGGATTATCAAGTACATTTTTAAAAAAATCAATTACAAGCTGGCAAAAAATGTCTTTAGAAAAACCAAGTTTTCATTCACCAGTTGGTCCCAATATTTTTGATGTATGTTGTTCATTCATTCTTAGTATGTGACTTTTTCAGCTCCATTTTTGTGAACATTCTCAAAAGAAGCAAACAAATACTGATGGGCAAATCAGAAGACATAAAATTGATCACACAATTTATAAAAAACACATATTTACCCAAACCTCAACAGCAACAATGAAATAAGGAACAAAAGTTTACTCAGTTGTTCCAGAAATGTTAGCAGCTCCTGCTTGCCGTAGCATACCTGTTACTATGAAATATTCAGGCGCTGATTTAGAGGGGGTGTGAAGATCTCGGGCCCAACTAGAACTGGCAATTTTTTTTTCTCCATAAAATCCATATTAGATCACTTAGAAACATTTTTAAAAGTTTTTGCCTTGCTTTGCTCTGCACAAAAATAAATTTAGGCCCTCCACCCCCATAATATACTCCGTAATCAGCCCCCGATACTTGAGCTCTGAATTCATGCTATAAGTGGCTAAAGAAAAAACAACCAAACAATAGAATGTTTTTCCCCCTATTGCGTTATTCATCCTTAAATCTTATTATTACAGAGACAGAGACCACATGCATTCATGCCACAGCACCTGCATAGACTGCCGTGTGCCTGTGGCAGATGTATCCACGAGAACAGTCACGCCCACATGCACATGCCACACCAGAGACACGGTGCTAGAGGTCATCAGGGTCACCACGGTCATCCCGCTACCCCACATGCACACGGACAGTGTCCAGGTTTGTTCGAGGCTCCTTTTTAAGATGGTCGTACACAGTGTCATAACATGCTTAAAGAAAGATTTGTTTGTGGAAGAAAAATGAAAACTAGACAATGAAAAGCAACAATAAATTTGAACACCTGATGCAGGTTTTAATTATACCCCCACTCGTAAGAGAGGGGGCTATATTGCAATCACCTTGTCCGTCCGTCCGTCCGTCTGTCCGTCCGTCTGTCCGTCTGTCCGTCCGGTACAATATCTCGGCTTCTATTAAAGGGATTGATTTCAAATTTGGTAGACAGCTTAAGCATGATGCAATGTACATTTCCTCCACTTTTCAGGTCAGTCCATGATCTACTTCCTGTTTTCCGAGCCGACTTAGACTATTTTAAGGGTAATAAATGGGAAATTTTTCGTAACAGTTTTCTCAGCTTCTACTGAAGGGATTGATTTTAAATTTGGTATACAGGTTCAGCATGATGAGTTGTACCGTGCCTCCCCTTTTCAGGTCAGTCGGTCATATACTTCCTGTTTTTCGAGCCGACTTAGACTATTTTAAGGGTCAAAAATGGGAAATTTTTCGTAACAGTTTTCTCAGCTTCTACTGAAGGGATTTATTTTAAATTTGGTATACAGGTTCAGCATGATGAGTTGTACCGTGCCTCCCCTTTTCAGGTCAGTCGGTCATATACTTCCTGTTTTTCGAGCCGACTTAGACTATTTTAAGGATCAAAAATGGGAAATTTTTCCTAACAGTTTTCTCAGCTTCTACTGAAGGGATTGATTTTAAATTTGGTATACAGGTTCAGCATGATGAGTTGTACCGTGCCTCCCCTTTTCAGGTCAGTCGGTCATATACTTCCTGTTTTTTTAGCCGACTTAGACTATTTTAAGGGTCAAAAATGGAAACATTATCGTAACAGATTTCTTAGCTTCTACTGAAGGGATTGATTTATAATTTGGTACACAGATTCTGCATGATGAGTTGTACCGTGCCTCCCCTTTTCAGGTCAGTCTGTCATCTATTTCCTGTTTTCTGAATGGCCGAGTGGGGGTATGCTTAGCACGACTTAGTGCAACCCCTTGTTGTCGTTTATTTTAGGTTGTGTCAAGTACATTTCAGTGTTCCAGCCAGGATTTGAAAAGGGCAGGGATGAAGATAAAAAAAGGGCACATTCATGCATTGACTTCATCTTTCAAAAGGGCATACAAATGTAGCTAATAACAATCAATTACAGCATACATTCTTTTTAACAAACAAACATGCATTTTTAGGCTGAAGGGGAGCCTCTTGTTTCTATCACAAGACTTTAGGCTTTGCATTACATTCATACATTCTATCAGTGCTAAAAAGCTTGAATGTCAGCCCAAGAAAAAATTAAGAAAACCAATTTGATGTTTATTGAATTTGCTAGTAAAATCCGGAGATTTAGTACCATTCCGGTCAGAGTCCGTGTTTAGTTTTTAACTTCCGCTTCCTGTCATTATTTGTAAACAAAAAAAATATGATGGAGCATTTCACAAATCCATCAACATCGTTTCTATTTTTCAATAAAAGCGCACATTTAATGTTGTTTTTGATAGAAAACATCCAGATGGGTTCAGATTCTAATTTGTGCACAATTATCATATCCGAGGCAGAGAAATTTTCAAAAAACTTACCTGTAATTGAAATTGATTAATCAAAATAAATACCTTAATTAATTGACTATAGAGAACACACATGTTTATTTAATTTGCTAATTGGCTTGGGGTTGTAAATATGCCATTCAATTATTCCAAATGGCTTCATTCTCAATACACAAACTATGTACGATTATCATTGACTGAAAAAGGCAAATGTACGATCAAAAAGGGCAGGGCGGAGATGAAAACCGGCAGGTATCCTGAAAAGGGCAATCGGGCGGAGGTAAAGGCAGGCGGGCGGACCGCCCTCTGAAAACAGCCTAGCTGGAACACTGTCATTTATTCCAACATCCCACTATCTTCTATTTGTTTATTCAAAATTCAATCACTATCTTTATAATATTAAATCACCACAACATTAAAATAAAATGTTGAATCCAACCTTAAGCTGGGGTAGGACAAAGTGACTTTTTACCATGAAAACTTGCATGTAATTTTTATTCATCATGAAATTTCTTTCTACTTTTACAGGAAGCTGTGATCATGGAACACCTGCCAACTTCCACCATGCCCACGCCCATCACCACCAACCCCCTGTTCACCCCCACTCCCACCCTCCACTACCCCCCAGAGCCCACATTCATCACCACCACTACCACCCTGGGGCCTTTCCTATACCCCCTATTCTCCCATTCATTGTGCATCACCAGCCGATGGAGCTTCAGGCCCGGAACATTGAGGGTCCCCCACTGTTCCAGCATCAGCCCATGCACACAGCTGCTCCGGCCCCGCCCACAGAAACCTGCACGTCACAGCCGTCACAGATGGGATGGTTACCATGGCAAGCACCAGTTGTACCACCCCAGACCCCCAACACATCGTGTGCAGACCAGAGACCACAACAGCCCCAGGGACCTGTGGACCTCACTGGAAGGATGTGGTAAGAAAACTTAAAGTATTTCTGTACTCAGAATTAGTTTTTCAGTTGCTGTAATAATAATTCATATGCATGTTTAAATTGCATAGACCGAATGCCCTTATGCTAAGGCCATTGAGTTAAACACAGGATTTTTATATATAATATAACAAAACAATTATGGATTCAGTTGAGGACTATGCCAGAAAATGGGCCAAAAAAGAACAGGAGAAAGAATGTGACGTTTTGTCAGAATGGATAAAAGCTGTGAGGTCATTGGTTTTGAAAAGAATCAATTCTTTGAAAGGCTCAATGAGCACTAAGGCAACATCCATTTTCAGCAACGCTGATGTTGCCAAAACATTGTCCGCCTTACATGACAAATATGTTGTTGTACCTGCAGACAAAGCACCAAATAACATCATTTTTGTGTGCAAAAAACACTATATAGACTGTTTGACAGCTGAATTGGGGGTTGGTTGTACCAGCAACAGCACCACATACACGGCTACAACACTGTCTAAGGAGGAAATCATTGACAATCACAAATCTGTCATTTCCTCCTTCGGCCTTTCTGTTGGTGGCAGTAATGATGACATTCCATCCCTGTATTGGATTCCCAAATTACATAAAAATCCATACAAACAGCGCTTCATTGCAGGGTCATCCAAATGTACAACTAAACCTCTTTCAGTTTTGTTGACTTCAATACTTACGGCAGTAAAATCCGGCCTCCAGAAATATTACGATTGTTGTTATTCTAGAAATGGTGTCAATCAAATGTGGATCCTGAAGAATTCGAAAGAACTGATGGAGATTCTTAACTCTAATTCAGTTTCATCTTGTAACAGCATCAAAACATTCGATTTCTCCACACTTTACACTTCTATTCCACATGAACAACTGAAATCGCGATTGGCACAGCTGATTAAACGCAGCTTTTTCAAAAAGAATGGAAAACGCAGGTACAAATTTCTTGTAGTCGATTATACCAAGACTTACTTTGTCATCAATGAGTCCAAGAAAAAGAACAAATTTACAGAAGACCAAATAATCGACATACTCAACTTTCTTATTGACAACATATTTGTTCAGTTTGGTGGACGTGTTTTTCAGCAAACAATAGGGATTCCAATGGGCACTAATTGTGCACCTTTGCTTGCTGATTTGTTTCTTCATTCATATGAAGCAGACTTCTTGCAATCTCTTCTAGACAAAAAAGACCGTAGACTAGCTCTCTCTTTCAACCTCACGTTCCGTTATATTGATGATGTCCTTTCACTAAACAATTCTCGATTTGGTGACTTTCTCCATCTCATATATCCACAGGAGCTTGAGATAAAGGACACAACGGATTCCAGGAAGTCTGCTTCATATTTAGATCTACATCTCGAAATTGACTCTCAAGGAAGACTTTCAACAAGGCTCTATGACAAACGTGATGACTTCAACTTTCCAATCGTCAACTTCCCCTTCTTGTGTAGCAATATTCCGTCAGCTCCAGCTTATGGAGTTTACGTATCTCAATTGATTCGTTACTCCAGAGCGTGCGGGACTTACATCGATTTCCTTAGCAGAGCGACACGTCTGACGCAAAAATTGCTCACACAGGGTTATGTTGCTCCTCGGTTGCTGTCTTCACTCAAGAAATTTTACGGAAGACATCATGCACTTATAGACAAATATGGGATTTCGATCTCTCAGATGAGTGCAGATGTTGGTTTGTCATAGTGTGTTGTTTTGTCTTCCTTTACTGGATTTGACACGCTGAATGGACTATTGGCAACGCCACGGGTGTGCTATAGCAAGCAGGAACTGCTTACTCTTCCGGAGCACCTGAGTTCACTCTTGTTTCGACTGGAGTTCGCGTTGTTGATATTCAGTTGTTTTGTGTTTCCATGTTTTACGTGTTGTCTGTTTTTGTCCCGTTCTTGTTTGTGTTTACTGGTTTAGTCTCTGCCCTTTCGGACTTTTGACATTGGGATACCCCATTGGTACCTCTGCTTCTTATGATCATAATGAAAGAAGCAAAGGTGTACCAAATGGATTTTCAACCATCATTATACAGAAAAGACAAAGACAAAGTTGGTAGACAAAAAAATTCATCACAAGGAAGCAAATCACACAACAGAACAAACAAAAACACACACATAACGACTTAACCACATTTAGCAACCTGAACTCAAGTCGAAACAAGAGTGATCTCGGGTGCTATAATATGATATTTGGAATTACTGGACACCTCCTTCATATCCACAATTGGATTTTAACAGCCTACAGCTTTCCAGTTTAGTCCATATACCTGTAAGCTTAGTTGTTTCTTTATATAAGAAATGTTTTAATGAACAGATTTAATCATATTAAGTCTTATCCTCGGTGCCGGATTTGGCTTCCTTGTTCGAACGTTTTGGTTTTGAGTACTTTTCGTTTTCAACTGTTTGGGATTTTGACCTTCCAATGTTTTGGTTTAAATGCTACTGATGAGAGGTTACTCCTTGAAATATCGATATATAGCATATCCAAATTAACCGTTTATACCCGCGTTTTGGTATTTGTAATTTTAATACAGTAAATTAACATCTGTTTTTCACTTACAGTGGTCAGAATCAGATGAATCCTCTTCCACAGCATTTACAGCATCAACATCTTCATCACCATCTCCACTATCATCCACCCAGACTTCATCCGTTCTCCATGCAGGCAATACCTGACTTCCCTCCAATGGTAAGTAAACTAGTCCATTCAAACCTGACTTCCCTCCAATGGTAAGTAGACTAGTCCATTCATACCTGACTGTTTTTCAATGGTAAGTACACTGGTCCATTCATACCTGACTTCCCTCCAATGGTAAGTAGACTGATCTATTCGTACCTGACTTTCCTCCAATTTTAGTAGACACTGGTTTATTCTTATTGTCTCGCTCTTAAGAAAAGGAGATATACTGCAATCTTCTTGTTAGTCTGCCTGCCTGTCCATCCATCTGTCCATTCACAACTTAAGTAACAGATTTGTCAACTTTTACTGAAGGCATTTGGTACACAGCATAAGCATGCTGAGTCAGTTAATCATCTTCTTTCTGGGTTCTGAAGAGGCCAGGTTGGGGTGGGGGGGGTTTCGACCTTTGTCATGAAAGGAAAGACCTGGTTATTACTTTCTTGTGGCTGCTGTTGATTAAACTGTTTTGTAAAGACTTTTGTTATAATTCATTTGAAATAATAGTTAGGGCATTGCCAAAAGTTTAAAAGGGCCAAGACAAAACCAGAAGATATACACAACACAGCAAGCAACATACATTTAACAAATCTGCTATCAGCAACACTTACTCATATCATTAGGAACATTAAATAAGGTGTTCAGGAAAGGGAGACAGCTCTGCATCTATTTATTCATTGCTTTTCAAAATTATTTCCTGTGAATTTTGCTTCAATGGAAGAGAGAAGTTTGACACCATAAAACCTGGTTTTACCCACTATTTCTTTGAAATGCCTGTACCAAGTCAGGACCATTGTGTTCTTCAATTTCTACAGTATGTCTTCCTTGTTTTTTGTTTCTCTTGGACATTGTAGATTGATCCTCCAGATTTAGTCAACTTTATATTACCTTATTGGCTAGATCGTTCATGTAGTGAAAATCAAGATATAGTAAAGGCTGTTCCAGAATTAAATGTGTGGTTGGGGGTCAGGATGCACTTTTTTCTTTACCCCAACACCCATTAAAAATATTAATTTTTATCATGTTTCTTCACAAAAGATTTCTAAAACACCCACCACCCACCATATAATTATGTAAAAGAAGTTCCTCCCAACTCCCCCCCCCCCGGTTAAATTCTGGAACAGCCCTAAGGTGAATGAGGGGGGAGGGGGTGAAAAAAATGTTACAAGTTTATCTAGCTTACATTTACAACTACAACTATGTATTACAGCCACTTGATACTTTGTATGAACCATCAACATGGTGTCTAGAATTATGGGATTCAATATCAGGTTTGTTTCTCATCTATTTCATATTAAGAAAAAACTGGCCATATTTGAAATGAAATTTTCTCTCTATTTCAGTACATACCACAGCCCATTAGTCCTATGAACATTTATCCTAGGAATATGCAAATGAGGTTACGAGCTATGATGCTACATCAGAGACCTTCATATGAGGTGGGTATTTATTTCTTACATCAAATAAAAGGGGGAGGGGGGTTAAAGAGATGTCAGGAGTAAGTTTGTATTTGTGTTTACATGTACCTGTTGCACTTCAATAAGCTGCATTAAAATAATATGTGTGAATATTATTAGCAAGCACAGCTTATTAGCAGTCATAAATTGCCTGCAAGAGCTGAGAGCTCTATGGCATGTTCTTGTGAAAAATCTGCCTAATGCTGAAATACAAAGTTCATGGTCAGAAAGTGCAATTTAAATTCAAAGTACTGGCAAGAATTTTTAATTATACCCCCGCTTCGAAGAAGAAGGGGGTATACTGTTTTACCCTTGTCCGTCTGTTCGTCCGTTCGTCTGTTCGTCCGTTCGTCCGTCCGTCCGTAACAAAACTTCCGTCGCAGTTTTCTAAGCAACTACATGAGATAGAGATCTGATATTTTGTATACAGCTTCATTCTATAGTACCATATGGTGTATACCGATTTTATGCTCCTAGGTAGTCTACTTCCTGTTTACCGAATACTAAGGTTTTTACACATAATGGACATAAATGCAAAATTTCCGTCACAGTTTCCCAAGCAACTACATGAGATACAGGTCTGATATTTTGTATACAGCTTTATCGTATAGTACATTATGGTGTATACCGATTTTATGCTTCTAGGTAGTCTACTTCCTGTTTACCGAATACTTAGGTTTTTACACATAATGGACATAAATGCAAAATCTCCGTCACAGTTTCCAAAGCAACTACATGAGATAGGGGTCTGATATTTTGTATACAGCTTTATCCTATAGTACCATATGGTGTATACCGATTTTATGCTTCTAGGTAGTCTACTTCCTGTTTACCGAATACTTAGGTTTTTACACATAATGGACATAAATGCAAAATTTCCATCACAGTTTCCAAAGCAACTACATGAGATAGGGGTCTGATATTTTGTATACAGCTTTATTTTATAGTTCCATATGGTGTATAGCGATTTTATATTACTAGTTCAACTACTTCCTGTTTACCGAGTATTTAAACTTGTATGCATGGCTTAGTTCGGGGAGCGGGGGTATCACTAGTGAGCATTAGCTCACAGATTTACTTGTTATACCCCTTCTTAAAATATTTAATGTCATTTATGTGTTTTAATCACAAAAGACAAATATCAGAATGGCAAAAATTTCCTTGCAACAAAATTTAAATGAGCTTTGATTTATTTAAATTGTAATTAAATGTAGTAATTATTGTCAACTTTATTATTCAAAATTGTTATCACTTTTGAGGGTATCTCTTTTGGTTAGTCAAGGAACAAATATATGGTGATGTTAAAAGCACTATGGATTTACTGATTGGCCATGGGGTTGGTCAGAAAATTGATATATTCCTTTTATTGACTACAAATGTATGGTAACTGGCGCCTGGAAAAAAGCCTTTCAATCCCTAAATACATAAGGCCCTACATATGTGCTTGTTTTTCCTTACAAAAATTAAAAAATGATGAGATTTATGTTGTCTTTTTCAGGAATTGTTACATTTGGAGGAGAGACTTGGAAATGTCAATAGAGGTGCTAGTCAAGAGGTTATAGAACAAAATACACTACCACACACTTATAAAAAGGTAAATACACTACCACACACTTATATAAAGGTAAATATACTACCACACACTTATAAAAGGGTAAATACACTACCACACACTTATAAAAAGGTGAATACACTACCGCACACTTATAAAAAGGTAAATACACTACCACACACTTATAAAAAGGTAAATTCACTAGTACACACATTACACTTCCAAACACCTATGAAAGGGTAAATACACTACCACACACTAGAAAAATACTAAGTACATTTCTACACTTTAACAGTGATAAATGCACTATCACACACTTACAAAAAGAATCAGTTCCACACACACACAAGAACAGGTATCGAAATACAGTACCGCACACTTTTAAAAAGGTAAATACACTTCCACTCACTTATAAAAGGGTAAATACATTATTACACAACTTCAAGAAGGATGACATTTCAGTTGTATAGACCTATTGAAAATGTTCTGTAGGGGTTAATCATAGCTAATTTCAGGTCACCTTCATAAGTGTGAAACAAAGCTATACAAAGGTTAGTTTTAAGTTTCTATGTAACATGCCATTTAAAAATTACTCAGTTCACTAAAATAAACATAATAAACATTCAAAAACAGATAGTATGAAACTTAAACCTATCAAAAAATTTTTTTTTTTAGCTTTTCATTACTAGATACCTAAAAGTGTTGATGTATTGTAGCTATGTGTGCCTAGATCCTACATGTTTTTTTTTCATTCCCAGATACCTAAGAGTGTTGATACGGATGGTGATGACAATCTACAGGAGAAATGTACCATTTGTTTGTGTGAATTTGAAGACGGTGAAGATGTCAGGTAAAAAAAAAATCATTTATAAAAATTTATTAAAAAAACTCCTGCAATATAGTTACCTAGGCCTTTAAGCCCAGTCTATAGCAGTAAAGCATTTCCCTGCTTTTTACACCCTTACGTATTTAGAAAATATTCCTTACAGTAATTCACATTTTACAAAAATCACTGAAAAAAACATAAAAAATCCATTATTTATAAATATTGATATTATAGTGCTCTAAATCTGTATCTTAACTCGTGACTTTTGTCTAATTTTTTTTCACATACATGTATCCATGGAAATGTATATAAGTTTATTTTAAAATGAATGACTATATGCTGTCAACAGAACATTAAAAATGAAACAGCAGTGAATCATATTGACTCATAGTAAACATGGTTAAGGTCACAAGCGTTTTGCATATTTACAATTTCAATATCTCTGATATATCTTTATACTATAATATCTGAATATGGAATTTTTGTCTTGCAAATGCATCAGTGTAGACTAAGAGAAATTACCAGCACTATTGAAAATAATAAGATGTGGAATAAGTGTACGTGACACAGCCCACAATAAAGCGGCAATTCATATAGTCATTTTTAACATTGGGACTTTTTTTCTTCATTTTATATTGTGTCAAGCTGCTACAGACTCAACTTTGTGGCAACATTTTTTTTTTAATATAACATTGTCCAGTAAACCAGCCAAATATAAGGGTGCCCCAGATTTCTGTGTAATTTGTTACATTTTTCATCTCTGTTTAATTCTCGTCATATCTATGTAGACAAATGCACAGTATGTAATTGTTTCATATCAGGTGTGTAGTCATTAAATTTGTTGAACATATTTATTTATCCTGGATTTGGAAACAAGGTTAATGCTTATGTGAATTCCTCTCCGACTAGCAGTTTGCGAGTATGCGTAATAATTTATTTTTATCATATTTTTTGTAGACGACTTCCCTGTATGCACTTGTTTCACATCGAGTGTGTCGACCAGTGGTTAGTGACCAACAAAAAATGTCCAATCTGTCGGGTCGACATCGAGGCAGGGTCAAAAGGTCAAATATCACAGGATTGAACAGATTACCCAGAATTCAACTTTCAAGATGGTGTGCTGAGTACCAAATGAATTAGCCAGTGCCTGGTTTAAAAAAGCATCTCAAATTTTAGTATTTCATCTCTCAATGAATTTGTATATTAATTTGAGGAAATTCTCATATTTGAGGGAATACCTAAGTTTAAGATGTGTTATAAAACCAAGGCCAGGACTACCAGCATTGAGAAGTTGGAATTCAATCACCTGTATTTGTTGTAGTGTTATTAAAGCTAATAATCTCGCTCTCCTAATTATGAAGTATATGGTATTAATTTTATGGTTTTTCCCTATCAATATTAAAGTGGTATATCTCCAGTGTAAGTTTTAAAGTTGATCTGGTTTAAATGGTTCATGTATTAGTAATCATTTGTATTTAGCAATTTCATATTTTTTTCCACTCTTTCTATAATTATAAAAATTCAAACATATTCACAAAAACTGTATGCGAAAGGAGATTGATAGATAACTCTTGAAGCCTTCACATAAAATTCTTGGGAAATTGTTAAATGACCATCATGTTTACATATTTATAGAAGATTTCCTTTATACAATTATTTTATTAAGATGTTGCTCCTATCAGTCATTTACCATATGAACTTCATGTTAAATTTGAAGAAAAAGATTTTGCCAGTTTTGAGGCAAATAAAAAAGTCCTAGATTCTCATCCCCTCCCGCCCTGATATTTTCAGCCACCTCAAAATATCCTACTCAGATTTTTTATGGCAAATTATGTTTATGTTTGGTCAGTTTCCTTTAAAATGACAGAAATTTTATGTAATTTCAAATAGGCAAAATAGATAAATATGAAAACAGAATTTGCCAGCCTGCCCTATGTTTTCAGGAAATTTTAATGGGAATCTAGGAATTTTTTAATTATGGCTTAAGGTTAATACAGACAGGTGTCACATGACTTTTGTACCTTTAAAAATGCAAAATCTATAAAGTCAATAATAAAAAATAGAATATTTGAATTTATTGAAATGAGTAATAAATTTTCAATTGTTTAACAATTGCATCAATCGTTTCTTGAATAATGCAATTTTTGACAAAAACAAGGGAGATAACTCACTTCAAAATTACCCTAAATTTACTATGGAATTGAATAGTAGACAAAAATCTAAGCTGGTGACCCCCCCCCTGTTTTCTATGTTTTATTTTAATATACAGGTAAAAATATAACTTTTGACAAAATAAAAACAAGATCCTAATGTAAGGAATTTTTTTGAGACATGATTTTATGCCTAAAATTTGTCCTTTCCTATATAATCTATTGTAATTCAGGCATACTTTAACCACTTATATTGCAAAAACAAGCATGGTGACCTATCCTAATTTTTATTTTAAATAAAGGATATTAATAATATGTTTCATTTTAGACCATAAAATCAAATGTTTAATGACAGATTTTTTTCAGTATAGGTGTCCATACTAACCTTAAGTTTCAGCTTCAATGGTTTAAACACTGCCTCTATACTGTAAACCAACAAACTTTTGCGGCTACAAACTTTCACCGTGTGATTACATTGGACGTTTTCACGAAGACAAACATTCGCGGTTTCCGAGATTCGTTTAATGAATAAAACTTCTCAGTGACATATTCACGACTACAAACTTTCGCGGATGTAAAGTGCTCACGAATCCCGCGAACGTTTATCACACGTGAAAGTTAATTGGTTTACAGTAATTTTATAAATGACTGTTATGTTTGTTGTCTGAATACCTTTAGTTATTGTTTGGTTTTATATGTAAATGTCTCTACCTGCCTGTATTTTTCATTGTTTATAAATTTGTTTGTTTTGGTTGTTTAGTTATTTGAACATTTTTTATTAATATCTCTTCACTTTTTTTTGTGGTGCTTTCATCTTCCATGCAAACACTCATAAGATTGTTTGAATTAATGGATTTTCACCTAATTATGAGTAATTTAAGATTAAAAATTACGACCAGCTTATATCTTCTAGCTCACTATTCTGCGAGTCAAGACAAATATATTTAATGTATTAATCTTTCATTAGATATCAACATAGGGTTATTCCAGAAATCGATATATGGATGCTGGACAACACTTTTATTCACACCACACAACCCACGTCAAACTTCAGTCACTCTTTTCTCAGAAAATACACCAGAATGATTTGAAGTTTGACAAGGGGAATCAATACATGTATCACAAACTATGTACTGAACAATTTTCAAACTGGTAAGACTTCTATTTTCTGTAAGGGGCTCTACACTGGGCCATTTGTGTCATGTTCACATTCCCTTTTCTATGTTTGCCAAAAAAGATAAATTTTCTCACAAGCGATCATACTTTTATAAATAATGCATAAATTGCCTTCCAAATTATTTTTCTGGAATAACTCTTAGAATGATACATGATAATAAATTGTGATACATATATTGTAAATTATAGTAGACAACATGCTATTATAGATTATTTTTATAATGTTATTTAGAGGGGCTATTCCACATTAAAAAAAAATGTCTCATGGTCACTTTTCAATGGTATTAATTCAACTTGTGTCAGTCTATTTGTACAAATATTTTTGTCAAGTATTTCTTTCGAAAACCATGCACAGAATTCATTGTTTGGCAGGGCGGTTCAGTGTGACAAATTGTATGTCTTTGCCGATTTTAAAGATCTGTGAACACTCACATGTCACATGTGGGCACATTCCTTCTTTTTTTCTCAATACATTCTCATTTTGATTTTTTTAATGTGGTCTAGCCCTGTATATAAGTTATCTGCAATATTTATATAGTAAGAGACTTATTTGCTGTTTGTGCAATGACTAATTATTTAGAAGTCTAAATTTAGCTTAATATGGGTTGTTTTTATAACAAAGATTTAGATTGGTGTATAACATTCATATTCAAATTCTTTATAAAATGACACTTTTTTTCAATTTAAACTTTTTGTATATCCCAATCTTTTCCCTCTTTTTTTTTTGACATTTTTAATTTGGGCTGTTCCAGAATTCAATGTGGGGTTTATGGTGAGGCACTTAATTCACTAACCAACTACCCATAAAATTTGATATGCAATTGGGGCCTGAAATAGACCGAAACATCTTGAATTGCAATACTGAGGTATGTTGTCATTATAAAAGCAATCACGAGGTATTATTTGGTGTTTCCATCAAAGGGAAACAATTGTTTTATTATATTTTTGGTTTATTGTGTAATTACCTGGTTACGTAAAATTATTGATTTTTTTACGAGTTTTTCAAAAGTTAAACATTCAGAGTTTTTTCCTAGATATGTTTACAAAATAAAACATCTTAATTATTATTTTGATCACATGACTGTAAAATTCAATCAAATTATTAGAATTTTATCAAAAAATATAAAAAATATAATAATATATGGTACTTTCCTATTGCTTTTCAAATTGCTTCTGTGAATACAACCACCAATGATAGATTAATAAAGGTTGTCCCTCTTTCTTCACATTTGCTTTCAGACAGCCCTTGTTTGTAGTTATAACAGTTATATTGGTATATCTTTCCGGTTTTTACTGTAATCTAAAAACATACAGGGATTTTTCCCTTTTGATGAAAACAATTCTTTTGGAGGGAAACCATTGTTTTTTTTTAGATGTTTGTTTTTGCTTTTTTAATTACTTTAAACTAAATGGATCTTTTTATCAAAATTATAATATAGGACACCAACTTTGCATACCTTTTATAACATTTTATTTGAAATTTATTTTGTAATTATAAAAGCTGTCATTTACTGGAAAATCCCTAATCTATTTATAACTTGGTGGTTACTTTTCTTTAGAAATTGTTTTTATATTTCTTATTAAGTGTTGTGAATTTGTAACTTTGACATTATAAAGATTATATACAAATTAAACAAAGAAAAATTCAAACTATTTTATTTATTTATTTGTTGTCCATGACTTAATGTGCATCTCAGCATGCTGGATAATTTTAAAATGTTCTACAAGACTGAAATTCTTCAGGTGAGTGAGTGAGTGAGTTGGTGTTTTACGCTGGTGCAATGCTATATAGGTTATTTACAGGCGATGAACATGAAAAGGGTGATAAAATGAGCATGAAATGATGATAATAAATGAAATATGGGGATGGGATGGGACAAAAAGGAACGGTAAATTTTGAAGAACCACAGGAAAAGGGGAGAGATGGGTAGGGGCGGAAAATTAAGCCTATGTGGTGCACTACTTGGCGGTCCACAAAGGGGTCGAACCTGGGTACAAAAAGCAAGAAAATAAAAGAACCAAAGACCTTGGATTTATCTCGTATATTGATGATATCATTGGTTAGTTGCCAGATGGGGTCAACAGTTAAAAAGATTAAAGAAAACATTGTTCCAAGTGCTTGTGTAATTTTGGGTTTGTATATCAAATTAGACTTGTAAACTTTTTAAGGTAGATGGGATGTCTTAAAACTTGTCCATAGAATTTTCTTAAATTTTGGCTACAGAACTACAGAGTTAGCTCTAGAATGGTACTGTTAATTAAAAACAAAATTAACTTTTTAACACACGAATTTTTGTTGAAACAGCTTTGAAAAATGCATGATTTAAGTACTTATGATATAGGATCAATTGGGAAAATTCAAATTTTCTTCATCTAAGAAAATCTACTCAATAGATTTTCTAAAAAATATTCAAAATCATTGTTTTGTATTCATTTTTCAATATACTAAATTAGAAATTAAGTTCACCCTGAAATTTTGGGAAAAATTGAAAAAATGTGGGTTTTTTCCCCTATTTTTCCTATACAAATTATCTCCCCTTAAAAAGTATAGGGAAAATATTGAAACTCACAAAGAAGGTGAAATTTATTCAAATTTTTGCTGTAATTATCAATTTTGATGTTTACCTTGCCAAATAGAAATCAAGTAGAATAGCTAACATTATAAATTTTAAAGTTAAGATAGATGTATAAATAAAATGCTCAGTGAAAGACACCCTATCTACCTTTAGGGTTTGTTATGCTGGTTTTCCATTACCTCTAGGCTTAAATGGTGTTACGATTTGGAGAAGTCTTTTAAGCTTGTAAGAAAATGAAATTGCTAATTGGCTCTCCCGCCGGACAGCCTCTTTTATTACTGTAAAAAAGACACACACACAAACACGGAGAGAAACATAGGGAGGGTTATGTTATCGTAACTTGCAAAGTCACTTAACCGGAAAGTCAATGCCAAGGTCAAAAGATGGGCATACAACTGTGTTAAGCTGGCATTGGGGCATACACATACTTAGGTTCATCAACCTAGGACTTACAGTTTTTGATATGTGGAGATGCTTGCAAAACTCAAAAAAGCTGGAAAATCAAGGTCAAGGTCATAAGATGGGAATGCACATTTTCTTATTTACTAGTGGGGCATATGCATACCAAGTTTCAGGACTTATTTCTCGTAAAATATGATGGTGCTCAAAAAAATTTTACACTTAATTTAACGCCGCTGCTGCAGGTAAAATGACACCTAACGCTCGCTCGGCTGCGCAAGCAAAAACTTTGTCTGCAATTTTTTATGAAAATCTAAAGAAATGTCATTTGTAAACGTCCCATCTTACATACAGTTTAACCAATAAGTAAGGAAATGGGAATATGTAAAAAAAAGTAGCAAATAGGCTATAAGAGATAAGTAACCAAAAGGTAAGGAATAGGTGAGTGAGTGAGTTGGTGTTTTACGCCCGTGCAACGCTATATAGGTTATTTACAGGCGATGAACATGAAAAGGATGATAAAATGAACATGAAATGATGATGATAAATGAAATATGGAGATGGGGTGGGAAACAAAGGACCGGTAAATTTTGAAGAACCACAGAAAAAAGGGGAGAGGTGGGTAGGGGCGGAAAATTTAGCCTATGTGGTGCACTACTGGGCGGTCCACAAAGGGGTCTTTTACGTGCATGAAGCGTGGTAAGGAATAGGAAATAAGTAGCGAAAATGTTTCGATTAGGTGATAAAAAGCTATAAAATAAAGAATAAATTAAGGAATCAGATGTAAACTTACATCAAAGAATATGGAAGTAGGGGCGAATGTGTGTAAGAAATAAAGAATAGGGAATAAGAAGGGAAGTTGTGACGAATAGGTTATAGGGAAATACAAACGAATGTGAAACGAAGAGGGAATTCAAATTATGTAGCGAAGAAGTAACGAATCGCGAAAAGGGAATAATTAAGTAGCTAATTTATATAATATGGAAAAGCAAATAAGTAGCGAGTAAGTAAAAAAATACAAGGGATCGGAAAAAAAGTAACGTAAGGGTCACAAATAACGCGATGAGCAAATTTCTAATAAGTTGCGAGAATGTAACGAATAAGTAACGAAAGATAAGGATATTTAACAAATAAGGAATAAATAGCAGATATGTTACAGATAATCATAGAGAATAAGAAGCGATCATGCAGTAAATATGAAATAAAGAATAAGCAGCCAATTTGTAACAAATAGGGAATAAGAGAATGCGGAATGGAAAATATGTACCGAACATGTAACGAATAGGAAATGTAAATAATTGATGCAATGAATAGGGAACAGGGAAGAAAGCAGAAGTAACGAAAAGATAAGAAACGTGAAAAAAAAAGGAAACGAGTCTCTAACGAATATAGGAAATCGGAAATAAGTTACGAAAAAGGTAACGAATAGGGAATAAATACAGCAAAAGTAGCGAATAATGTACGAATATGGAATAAGTAATCAACTTGACACCAAAAAACAACAACAAAAAAACAGAATTCACAACATTGCACATTAACGGATTTGCAGACAAGATCAAATAAGGGAGCGACCATTTTATTTTTAAGGATGGGGGTAGGTGGTATGGTAAAATTTGATATAAAAGGCAGGATGGCAAAAGTCCAGAAATTAAAAGGCATGAAAGTTCTTTAAATTCAAAAAAGGCAGGATGGCATTTTTGGCTGAAAAGAATATAAAGTAGCATTACAAAAATAAATAAACCAGGCTCGGTTCTTTCCATAAATAAAAAGGCAGGATGAAGAAAATATCCATAGTCCCCCAAAGTTTGCGCCCAAAGTATAGATAAATATCGAAAAGCATTTTTTTTATAATATTGATAACCTATCACACAGCAATATAAATTCAAAATTAAAACTTTTTTTCTTGTTCTATTTTAGCGATATCGTCCGGTGAATTTTCTATTAAATATAGAATGTCATATGGGTGTTTCATACCGTATCTCATAACAACACGAGACGTCCATATCATCCCGAGACCTTTATCTTTTGTTTATCATATAATTGAAATTGAAAATGTTTATACACTGTTAAAATTGTGCTTAGAATCTAAACACTTTTAAAACATGTTAAGCCCTAAACACGTTTAGGATTGTGTTTAAAATCTAAACACTTTTCACATTAAGCATACATGTTAAATCTAAACATGTTTAGGTTTTAAACATGTTTCACTTTTTAATAATAGAAATTTTAATCTTAGAAATTTTCCTATACTATTTTCATTAATCTAAACACAATCCTAAACATGTTTTGCCAAAACACATGTTTAGACCCTAAACACTAGAGGCTCCCAGGAGCCTGAATCGCTCACCTGATCTCTTATGCTAAAGCCTCTTGCCTAGTGTGCAACATGGTCTACATGAACTTGGTAAGTAACATTAAAGATTGAAAACACTTATTATAAAAGGATGATCTGACAATTTTGACCCTGAAATCATTTTTGTAGATCTTAATGAGCTGAACAATTTTGCAATGCTTACTGTTCCTCTAACTCTTATGGCTTTTAAGATAAAGTCCAAAAACTGTGAAAATGGTCAATTTTGACAATTAACGGGAAATAACTCCTATAAGGAGGTGTCCCATAACTTTGACTCAATGGAAAGTTTTGTAGAGCTTTTGATGCTGAAGAAGGGAGATTGCTTCGGATTTTCTCTATCTCTTATACTTTTTGAGCTATTAGCTAAAAACTATGGTCTGACCCCCTGTTCTATTTTTAGTAACGGCGGCCATGTTGGTTGGTCAACGTTCACAAATTTCACAAACTTGGTAGAGGACACCCTAAAGATCAAGTGTACAAAGTTTCAAAGCAATCCAATCAGTGGTTTCAGAGAAGAAGATTTTTAAAAATCAGTCAAAATTGATAGAAAAATCAGTTAAAGGGGGATAACTCTTAAACGGTTGATCTGACAATTTGGTCCTTGAATTCATTCTTGTAGATCTCAATAAGCTGAATAATTTTGCAATGGTAACTTTTCTTCTAGCACTTACAGTTTTCAAGATAAAGTAAAAAAAACTGTGAAAATGGTCAATTTTGACGATTAAGGGGAAATACCTCCTATAACTAAGGAGTCATCCCACAACTTTGACTAAATGGAAAGTTTTGTAGAGCTTTAGATGCTGAAGAAGGAAAGTTGCTTCAGATTTTCTCTATCTCTTATACTTTTTGAGCTATAAGCTAAAAACTATGGTCTGACCCCCCTGTTCTATTTTTAGTAACGGCGGCCATGTTGGTTGGTCGATGTTCACAAATTTCACAAACATGGTAGAGGACATCGTAAAGATCAAGTGTACAAAGTATCAAAGCAATCCCATCAGTGGTTTCAGAGAAGATCTTTGAAGAAAAGTTAACGACGGACGACGGATGGACGGACGGACGACGGACGCCTGGCGATGACAATAGCTCACCTGACCCTGTCAGGTGAGCTAATGACACCAATTTGTTACATTTAAAGTGTTCAGATAAATGTTTAGGCCCCAAACACATTTTTTACAGTTTATGTTTTTACTTATTCAAATTGTAAATCGACAAATGTAGTATCAAATCTTTTAGTATTTTAAAAATCACTATCACGGCACATTTTGCTTAACACATTTTTTTGTATGAATCATACCTCGGTATGACTGAGCTATGTTTGCTTAAAATAAGTATCAAACCATTAAAAATTTTGAAACAAAATCTTTCCTTTTGTTGGATTACGGGGACTTGCTCCTCTCTATCAATGTTCCAGTCAGACAGGTGGTGACAAAATATTATCTCCCTTGTAAATATTTTGTATGTCTAACTGATCCGAAAAACACATCATTTTGAATGACGCGGTGAGCTGAAATCACCAACTTAATCTTTTGATTGATAAAAAGTAGGTCATGGTTATTTTCAAGTTCGGGTACAAGTGAATAGACAAACTATTGTTCTTTTTTCTTAGTTAGGATGTTTTACGCATAGAATAATAATTTGTGACAAAAAAGGGAATTTATTATCTCTAAGGAATAACCGGAACTCTATAAAGGTGATAAACATGTTGAATTTAAAAAATAATGGTAAGTGCGACGGGTTACATACTTTTACAGATGACGACCAATCTTATGCGTTTTTGTTGACAAAATTTTAAGGAAATCGGAGAAAAATGTTTTTTTGTCACAAGCAAGTCTAAAACGTTGCTAGGCAAATGAAGGGAGACGATTACAGTTTTACAAATAGAACAAACCTCACTTAATAGACCCCCTTCTAAAACGTCATTTTACATTTGCTTAGTATCATTTTATTATAAAGACATGCATTATATTAATAAAAAGTAAAATTTAAACAGTTTCACCAGTTAAGGCCTTATATATTGCAGAATTAAAGAAAAAATATTTTAGGAAGTCGAGTAGACCATTACTATTTTTAGCTGGGTATGATTTTTATGAATGAAATTTCTATATTTAGAAATGGGGATTCACAAATAACTTATGAAATTAGCACAACTTTGACCATCATTTTTATCAATACCGCTATAGCGACGGGTTCAAGAATTTTTTATCAGAAAGAATGGAGTCTTATCTGTTGGATATTTTTTTTCAGATTTTTAGGAGCATGATGTTTCATTTGTCACAAACGAAATCAGACCCCATTATATCACTAAACATGAGAAATGTGCTCTTTTCACGCTGCAAATTTAATAAACCAAGGCAAATTCGGTGTTGTTTACTTTCATTTTACATATTTTATATCACAATTTATTTTAAAAGTTGCTCTAATAAACTTTTTAATGCCCATAGTTACTACGTATGCCGAATCAAATTCTACCTTATTTACTATAGAGCGCATATTCTTTTGTCTCGTTCTGACCACCTTTCTGACTGGTTCGGTACGAAAAAAACACTTGCTTTTATCGTATCGAACATTGACTCTAACAAAATATTAATAGAGGGGTGCAAGTCCCTGTGGTGTGATCATAAACCTTGAATTTCAAGTTGAAAATGCAAATGAATATCTAGCAAAACTTTTATTGTATTTTTTGTACTAATCTGAACCATATTGTTTCACTCATTCCTTTTTATTTGGCGAAACAAGATCCCATGTGGTATATTTTAAGCTCTTTATTTGATACTCATGCTTGTTTGTATATTCAACTGTATATATTTTTGTCTATATGCAACTCAAATCACATGACTTAATCTAAAAGTTCGTTATTGATTTTATATTTTATTTTATGCGTTATGGCTTTTTTGGGGGTGTGTTAATAATAATGGATGATACGGGAAAACAGTGATATGCTCTTGTATCATATTTTAAAAAAAACGTAACAAATATATGATAATTAAAATATCTATATGATAAAACATGCTCAGTATGAGAAAACTTGATAATTTAACAACAAAATATGAATATCATGTGAATTTTCTCAATTGGATAGCCGTATACAGACAAAACCGGAAAACACGAACAAGAACAGCACGAGGAAACACAAAACATAAAATACACAAAATAAACAAAACTGAAATCCACAACGCGAACTTCAGTCATAACAAGAGTGAACTCAGGTGCTCCGGATGCGTTAGCAGTTCTTGCCTGCTATAGCACACCCGTCGCACTGCTAACTTTCACTTCAGTGTGTCAAATCCGGTAAAGGAAAGCAAAACAACTCTTTGACTAACCAACATCTGCAGTCATCTGTGAGATAGAAATCCCACATTTGTGATTGAGTGCATTGGGTCTACATTATCATGTTAGAAAAGATAAGAAAATAACTATGACTGTCACGTACAATGGCTCTTCAAATGAGAAATTGAAGACGGTTCTGAATTATAAAGAAAGCAAGAGAATTAATGATGTCAAGAGTCGACAAAATGGTTCCTGCAATGTTAACTTCTGTCATCTAGCTCATTATCAGTTAACATAAAACCGTTTAATAATAGAATCATATAAACATATATTTCGTAGGCTCGGTAGCCCGATACCATGCGGTATATAAAATTCTTCCGATCATAATAGAAGATAATGTAATGTTGAATAAGTGTACGCGAGATAACCTACAAATCAATATACCAAGTAAACGACAATTTAAAAAATCCACAATGGAAAACAACCAACAGTCTTCAATGTGACCAGTGGTCGCTGCTCGCTTTTTTACCAATTGGCCCTGGATTGGAAATAAACTACAACTTCAAGCCCAATCCTAAAGTGCAATGAAAGACCCTCTTTTTAAATGTTAACTTCTGACATTTAGAATGATAATTCTTGTCAAAGCTTTTGTTTGTCCTTGTCTAGACCTATTATCTGTTTTTTTTTTTGGTTTTATGTCAAGAAATGGGTCTTTTTTTGATAATCTAGGGATTTGTTTGAAATGTATTGCATTTTTAGTCTTGGGCCAATGCAAGACTGCGAGCAGTGACCTCTGGTCATGTTGAAGACTGCTGGCTGTTTTCCATTGCGATTGTTTAAATTGCCGTTTCTTTAATGTTGGTTGTGTCGCGTACACTTATTCCACATCTCTTTATCGTTTACCTCTTATTGACAAAAAAAAACCCTAAAAAACAAACAATTAACATAAATTCGAAGAAATACGAACATAGACTTTGATATAATAAAAAATAATGAGATGTGGAATAAGTGTACGCGACACAGCCCACAATTAAGCGGCAATTTTGAAAAACCACAATGGACAACCGCCAGAAGCCTTAAACGAGACCATTTGGCACTGCTCGCGGTTCTGTAATTGGCCCATGGTCTAAATAAGATGCATATAATTCAAATCCAGTCCTGAAATAGTCACAGATAGACCCTCTTCTTAAACAAGGAACAGAAAACATAAAAAACATAAAAACGAAAGCTTTGTCAAAGATTCTTGGCTTAGGACAGGCACATATAATAAGACATTAACATTAACATTCCTTTATTGATCTGGTCATTCTTGGCATTTGAATCCTCAGTGCTAGCGATATAGTCAGGTCTTGGCCCAGTTTTATTCATACATCTTATAAGTACTATTATCCTAATAGTAAAAATTACACGAGAACCGAATGTATAAAAGAAAATCCCCATTAAAAGCTTTCTCTTGTTGCTAGAAATATTATTTTTTACTAAAATCAGCGTTTGCTACTCAAACTACAGTACTGAGGATTAATCCGGACATCATTTGGACAATAATTAATCCTTTCAAATAACACTCATCCTCTCCGAATATATTGACTAAAAATGTTAAGAAAAGACTGACGTATATAGCTAGCTCTATTTTTGAAGCTCGCTTTATCAGAGAAGTTGCTCTTTATATCTTAAACATTAAGTAAAGTTAACAATTAAGAACTTAACAGATTTACATTTTAGCCCGTACAGTAAATCAATAAAAGACTGGAATTATTATTTAATTCAAACATTCCATAATATAGGTTGGCTATTTAGAAACAAATATGAACTCAAAACAAAACACATGCAAAATGTTGATTATTAATGAATAACAAAGCTTTTTTCTCTATATTAATGTAGCATACTGGTATAAACATGTACAAAGACTTAACTCTTTAAGCTTATACTTTTCGATATTTTAGACAGTTAAAAATTAGATAAAAATGACATAATAAAGCATTGAAAACAAAAGCAAGGCGGCGATTTCATCAACCCAAAGATCTTTTTAACACACGAATTGAAACCAGGAGCTGCTTACGCTTTTTGACCACCTGAGTTCACTCTTGCTTGTAACGGTTTGTGATTGCGTTTTACTATTCATTTTTAATGGTGTCTTTTTCTAGGGTAAGAATTAGGACTTGGCTCAATAATATGCATACGTTCTGTAAATATTTATTAATTTTTCCAATAGAAAAATTCAAATGAAAAAAGAATTGTAAAAGACAATCCCCATTAAACATTTTTCCACGGTTCTAGAATGATTGAATGCCACGTTGCCAAACTCAATAAGTGCTATACTGCTAAGGATGAATCTGGACACCATTTTGACAACATGTTACATGAGTAAGTATGGTTTTGAAATTTGTGTCCATAATGTCATCCAATAAAATAACGAGTATTCATCCGATTTATCAACCTCTTAACCCGTCGTGGAAAAATATTCACCTCTAGAGAAAATTTTGTTCTCAGCGTAATTGCACGTGTAATTGATGATCAACCATTTTGCAATTTTTACCTGTACACATTAGTGAAAAACCTTCTACAACTAAATTCTCGATGATAATGGAATTTCTAACATCTCGGGAAATAAATTTGATATTTTAATCGCTCGGCAAGTCTCTCCATTAAAATAATCAAATTTATTTCCTTTGATGTTAGAAATTCCATAATCACTCGATCGCGTTGTAGAAAATATATTTGTTAACATTGAATCGATTTTCCTTAACAAATTTTTAGCAAAAAAAACCGCTCTCCTATTAAAGGTTACATAGTTCTACCTAATACAAAAAAAAATGTTTTAAAAAACCTGTTATTTTTACCAATTTTGGTATTGTTTTTTTTCAAATCGAGTTTGTCAAGGCCTTTTAATTATATGGAAAAAAACACAAAAAACACAAGAAAAAGATCGACATATTCAAATAGTCAACAGACCTAACATGTTTAAAGAGAACATAAAAGAACTCTTTGTCAAATAAGGTCTGAGCGTATGTAGCACTAGAAAAAGTATTGCCATCAATGTCTGGTTCTTTGTATCCTAAACCACTGTAGTCATTTGTATTAGGTAGAACTATGTAGTTTTTTATATGTTGTCTGTTTTTTTTCATCCTGTCCTTGTTTGTATGTTTGCTGATTTTGTCTCTGCCCTTTCTGATTTTGACATTCGGATGCCCCCATTGGTACCTCTGCTTCTTTCTTTAATCAACCATTTAAAATAACGTGTTAACTTTACCTTCATAAACAATATGGTTGGAAGCCTTCTCTTTCGGTGTGACAGCAAACTTGTTATGTAAATAAAGGTAATAACAAGATTACCGAACTTTGAGAATCAATCTCAAATGTCCATAAAACAAGACAAAACAAGGAAGACATACCGAACAAATTGCAATGGTCCTGACTTGGAAAAGGGAATTTGAAAAGAAATGGTGGGATAAACCAGGTTTTAATGTGCACCAAACATCCCCCTTCCAATGCGATCTTTGGGTCCAGTAGTTTCACAAAACCTATCAGGTGTGTGAAGACATATTAGGATTGCGTAGGTGATCAACTCAGTACATCAACCAGCAAAACACTAATCAAAGCAAGAACTGACCATTTCGTCTAACATGATATTGAATTTTCTACCAGTGGCTGATAACGAAGAAAGATTTGTTTTAGAGATTGTATGTGACGTATTTTCTTATAAGGTCTAATTGTCGGTTACGGATAAAGCGGTGGATAAAAAATCTGAAGAATGTGTACAAGCCCTGGCATGTCGAAATAAAGATGCAGGTGACGTTGGTATGTTACTTTCCGATTACAAAAAGTAATAATTCTAAATTGAAATCGTCTCTTTTATCGTAAATTCTTTAACTGAAATGTGAAACAATCGAGAGCTGCACATTCTCTAAATACGGAGCAAGGCCGAGCGTTAACTCATTTCCGAAGTGCAAAAGTTCTGGTATTTCAGTCCTCCACATCGTCTATGATGTTCTTTAAAGTTGTTGTACCAATTTATATTCTGTGGCTCACTAAATTTAAGTCCATGGGAACTTCACCTCGAAGCAAATCATTATGAATTATCTTTAGACAACCTTTGATACCAGCAGTCTTGACCATAGACAAAGAGGTGTTTTTGAAAATTGTGTTACGGGGGAAAATCCTACATACTTTGATATAAATCAGCGCACCTTAATTGTTTATAATCAAGAAATGTCTTACTTGACTCATCTGGATATTTTGTTTTTGTTTATGATCTCTGAAAATGATATTGCTTATTTCCTGTCACTTTCCAATTTTACAATTCAGTGTCTTATTCCGTAACCGACTATTAGACCAAGGTTACTAGTATAAGAAAATACGTCTCATACATTGTCATACAATCTCTATAAAAAAATCTTTCTTCGTTATCAGCCACTGGTAGAAAAATTCAATATCACGTTAGTTCTTGCCTTGATAAGTGTTTGGCTGGTTGATGTACCGAGATCCCTGATATGTCATCACAAACCTGATGTGTTTTGTGTAACGACCGGACCCAAAGATCGCAATGGAAGGGAGAGGTTTGGCGCGACTTAAAACCTGGTTTAACCCACCATTTCTTTTGAAATGCCTGTACCAAGTCAGGACCATTGCGGTCTTCAATTTTCCGGTGTGTCTTCCTTGTTTTGTCTAGTCTAATGGACATTTTAGATTGATTCTCCAAGTTCGGTAATTCTGTGATTACCTTTAATCGTCATATGAATCAACAATTATTGAATTACTAGGACTTTGGACAATGGGTCAACTTTCAGTGTATCGGTAAAATTTGTCCATATTTTTGGTGAAAAGAAGGGAAATTTTCCAAAGGAAATTAAACCGGTCAGGTTTACATGTAAAATAAGTTTTCTTTAGCTAGTGCTTTGTTTTATTTTTTAGTTTTATAATGTTGTTTAAGGCGTACATAGACAAATCGTCTGCTATGATCCGAAAACCCAGTAAGTTAGTAAATAAATAAATCACATAATTTTAAAGACCATTTTCTAATAATCCATAAACAAAATATTTAATTATTTCGTTCTTTAAAAAAAAGTCATTAAAATAATAATTATCTTGTAACCATGTTTGTGTCTAATCTTTTAGTCATTCGTGTAATTGGATGTCGAAATTTTCAACCATATAAAAAAAGTTTAAAATGGAATTTTATGTGGATATTATTTGTACAATTTTAAGCAATTTTTTCGGAGAGGAATGGTGTTGTTGTAAAAAGAAAGTTATTTTAATTCTACGAATTTTGTCTGGATTTATCATTAGCGTTATTGCCATTATCGTAGTTTGTGTAGTGAATGATTTAAGTGTAAGATATATGTTCGACTTTACTGACTTTGGTATTTTAAATAGAAGTTTAGATACAGCCGAGCATCTCAAAAGACTGATCATCGGGTACACGATTGGTTTGTACTTTGTTTTTACTTTGATTGCGATAATAATCATATATTGCATGATGCGATTTGAAAATAAAGTTAATACTACAAATTCAAATGCGGATTATGAACTCTCCGGAGGTGAAAGTTCTGGTAATGGTGATTCTAGAGAGGAAAAAAAGGAAGAAGCCGCCATCAAGTTTTTGTATATAATTATGTCGATATACCGGTCTTCAGAAATACTGTTTGATATCTTGCTATTGTTTTTCAATTTAGTTATATCAGATTATGAGATGAGTGAAATAAACATAGCAGCCATAATAATTTCGTCGGGGGATATCATTATTAACATCGTTTTACTTTTTAAATCCGTCCATCATTTTACTGATGATAAGCCTTGGTTCGTTACAGCGGGTGTAGCTATGCTGTTCTTAATCGTCGCAAATATGTTTGGTTTAGTGGTGCTGATATTTTTTGCATACCGCTTTGTCGAAAAGCTCACAAACAATCAAAATATTTTGAATTGGAGGTTTCATGTATGTTACTGATAAACACATAATTATGTATGCAATGACCTTCAACAAATAAATCAATTGGAAAAGCAGAACATCTAGTGCTTAGTACGTTGCCTCGGTCAAACAACAAATGCAGTCAATTACAGGATACATACTACACATTAAAGTTGGATAATAAATATTTCTGTGAACAATGTTCATGCCATATTAAAAGGGAGAGAATAAGATCGAATCTTTGCCCGACTAAATTGACATTAAAACGTAACAGGTATACGGTCTTATATTAACAATCATATCAAATCAAATCAAATTTTATTTGCATTAATAACTGAAAACTTTGTGACAAAACAACATATCGGTACAAATTAACACTCCAAGGACCACGCGAATCGATCCAGGTAATTTTTACTTACACTTTATATAAGCGAATAGAGTCTCAAGATTTTTACTAACATGTTAAGGATTTTTCATAACCCTTATTTTATGTCGTATGGAAAGCCGCAGTGGATCTCCGCATTAACAACTTTAGTCTTATTTATTGGTGTCATTGGGGAAATGTTTTAGTTCCATGAGTTCGACAATTCAATAATTTGACGAACGTACAATTTATATATCGAACGAGCACAGCCTCGCTGATTTTTAAGAAAAGTTATTTCATTCGATTTGCTCTGATAAGTATATAGTTAATGAAGAAATCTTCTGTGGTGTTTCGTAAAAATTACCTGGATCGATTCGCGTGTTCCTCAGGAGTGATCAACATTACTCATTCTGCGGCTCTTGTACGATAATCTCTTAAATTATATAATCGTATAAAAATCTTTATTTTGATTCGCTTAGACGTTGTCACGTGACATGTGATATTTCGCTGGGTCAACCGGTAATCTTTGGGTCGCATGGTAAGGTCCCCCTCTCGTGAGAATTTGCACGTGACCCCACGATTTTTCTTCAACATTGTATGGGCTGTATTTTTCCCATGAAAAAGGTTAAAATGTCCAAAATTTGTGTAAAATTCAATATTCAAATGGTTCAATTAATATTCGATATAATATAACAGTTATCACCCTAGATGATATGTGGCCCGGCATTTTTTTCCCCTCGAAAAGTAAGGTCACCCTCGGGGCAAGCCCTCAGTTGACCTTACTTTCTCGGGGAAAGAAACCACCGGGTCACACACCAACTAGGGTGATAATTGTATGATAGAGAATATCGGATGAGGTTGCTTTTTTCCCAAACATTAAGTCTATTAATACAATGAGGAATGAGTCAATATACAGTTATCACCCTAGTTGGTGTGTGACCCGGTGGTTTCTTTCCCCGAGAAAGTAAGGTCACCCGAGGGCTTGCCCCGAGGGTGACCTTACTTTTCGAGGGGAAAGAAATGCCGGGTAACACATCGTCTAGGGTGATAACTGTTATATTATATCGAATATTGAAATGAAACAATTTAATATAAAATTTCAAACATATTTCGGACATTTTAACCCTTTTCCATTGAGAAACTACAGTCAATAAAATGTTGAAGAAAAATCGTGGGCTCATGTGCAAATTCTCACGAGAGGGTGACCTTACCATGCGACCCAACGATTACCGGTTGACCCAGCGAAATATCACATGCCACGTGATAGCGTCTAAGCGAATCACAATAAAGATTTTTATATGAGTATATAATATTGTTGTTTCCCTTGTATCTAATTCTACTCTCTTTTAAATACCAATGCGGGATTCAAAATGATATTTTAGAATGTTGAATAATAAATACTATGTTAAGTTATTTAGAAATCTGAACTATAGAATAACTCTTGTATATTAACTATTCACTGTAATAAAAGAATTTTTTGAACTCAATAAAAGTTTTTTTATATTCATTCATTAATTGGGTATTTCATCTTATATATGCTTTTCCATTGTTGTTAGTTTTAAGGTAAGCCCTTACACCACTTTGACCTAGATATCGACCAAATAAAAAGTGCTGTTTTAGTGAATAAAAAATCATAACGTACCCCTAAAAATTGAAATGCTCAATTTACAAGAAAAGTAAAAATTTTAACGCACATTTTAGTCAATTAATATCCATGCAATGAGATATCACACTGTTATGAATGCATTGCATCCATAATTTATTTGAACAAATTTGATTTCTAAAAATTTGATTTGTGGTCAAAATCTGCAATCTAAAACTATTAACGTCCTTCAAATGTTAATATAGGTAATTATACTAAATTACCCAATATGCATTACAAGGTAAAATATTAATTTATTACGCCTTTTAAATTTTAACCAATTACTTAGAAATACAATCATTATATATTTTCTGTGTAGATCGGTGCACTGAGGCAATAGAGATTGTTTTTTTTTAAATTTCTTTCACAGACACATACAGTGATATTTATGTAAAGTCATTTCCGTTTAATAAGCCATTTTTACTAAATACCTCACTAATGTTCGTTTCACAAGCATATGCAACTTGGAAAAGATTTTACTTTACTTTTCTTGCAAATTGAGAAATTCATTTTTTTGTACGGTATAGATTCTTAAAATTATGGCATGGATAGAAATAATATGACTAGAATAGAAAATAATGAGATGTGGAATAAGTGTACGCGACATAGCCCACAATAAAGCGGCAATTCAGAAAATTAGGTTTCCTTTGTGTATCGAAGCCAATGGGCACAAATGTCAAAAGTCCGAAAGGCCAGGCAAAACCAGTAAATACCAACGACAATAGGACGGTGAACAAACAACATTAGCCACAAAATATAAAAAACAACTGAAAAGTAATCAACAACGTGGACTCAAGTCGTAACGATAGTGAACTTAGGGGTTAAGAAGAGTAAGCAGTTCCTGCTTGCTATAGAACATCCACCGCGTTGACAACTGCCAATTCAGACATATTCGCATCTACTCAACACTCGGACAGAATCATAGATATGGATCGTCAGTTGACGATAAGCACATTCTCTGTCTTAATCTTGAGTCTCTAAAAAGTCTGTAAAAAATATGACATAAAATAATTGTTTTTTTTTAATCGATCTATGAAATAAATTTAGATTGATTGAAAATCCTTTAGAATGTCTAATGAAAGGGAGGCACTACAGAAAAGTAAAATTGTGTTTCAATATATGTGCTCCTGTGTCTGTACTGGTCAAATCTATACAAGCCAGGCAACAGAAGATTTGTGAATATTATTTATATTCATTGCAGTTGTATCTTCCGTGTGCCTTTGTTACAATGCAGCTCATGTTTTGAAGTCAATCATAATGAATTCGTGTTATAAGACAGGTCATTTGTAGAAGGAACAATTCGCTACCGACCAGATGCGATCTTCTCTATCCGATCCGGTTAATTAACATGGGTAACAAACTGATAGAATAATATATCCGGCTACTCCGGAACTAAGCCCTATCACTTTTGGAAACTGGACCAAACAACAATTTCAGTCATGACAAGGTAGGACATTTCTTAATTTTAAACTACTAGCGACTTAAATAATTCAATGCGAAGTATACCTTTTCTAAGGAGAACGGTTTTAAGATTTGTCCAAAGTAGTTACTTTTTCACAGTGTTTTTTTTTGTGATTTTCATGAAAAGCGGGCAAACGTGGAGTTTTACGATGAAATTCTGAACTGTGTGTCAAAGAATTCAAAAATCAAATAGATTCTAAGCCCCCAAGTGTCAATTATGTGTATTTAAATAAAAATGAAAACATCATTAAATTCAGGCTGTTAGTTTATTTACATTGTTGAAAGTTCATAAATTATGACGGTAAAAGCAGATCTCTGCTGGGAAATTCTCGGAATAAACCGTTAAGAATTGGGGAAAATTAAATGTCCAAATAGTTTTGTGCTGTTTTTGTTCGTGTTTACCGGTTTCGTCATTGCCCTTTCGGACTTTTGACACTTGAATGCCCCATTGGTGCCTCTTTGCTTCTCCCAAAATGATGCATCCTGTATTTGAATATCCATATTTTACTGTATCCCAAAACAGTTGCCAGTTTACAATAATCATCTGTTTCTGATTAATAGCTTGATTTTTATAAAACTTTTTAATACTCTACCACAGCTGAGAAGCTATACGCTATGCGATATTGTAATGATTGGTCCACTTGTGGTGAGTTTTTTAAACCGCCTTGAACAGACAACTTAGACGCATTCCACTTGGGTTTTGTATTGCTTTTAAACCAGTGATACATAATTTTTAAATCTGAAGATACAAATACCAAAACGGGTATACAAACGGTAAATTAGATTATGCTGTACATCGAAATTTTAAGGAGTAACATCTTCATCAGCAGCATTTGAATCTTAACGTTGGAAGGTAAAAAAAAAAACTAAAGTAAGTTTTCTAAAAAGTTAAAGGTAAATAGAAAAATGAGTGCAATATACTAGATATTCTGGAATGAAGAAAACAATACAAATGCTTCAAATAAAGTTATTAACAAAACTACCGAACTTGAATGATCAATCTCATTGTCCAGAGAAAATGACAAAAACGAATCAGTCATACCGGAGAATTGGTGGATCGCAAAAGTTCTAACTTGGTACAGACATTTCGAACGAAATGGTGGGTTAAACCAGGTTTTATGGCCCCAAACCTGCCTCTTCCATTGCGATCTTAAGATCCGGTAATGACTATAGAACACAACATAGTTGTGAGACACAATAAGGATATTGAGGTGATCATCTCAGTACAGCAGACCAGTCAAACACTAGTTGAAATAATTAATCACAATATCTTTTTACTCAATTTGCTACTAGTGGCTGATAACGAAGACAGAATTTTTTTAGGAATCGTATGAGACGTATTTTCTTATAGCCCTGCTCCAATGGTCGGTCACGAAGAAATCGGTGTCTGATAAAACAATCTGTGAAATGTGTGCAAGCCCAGGCATATCGAATAAGTTGTGAAATATAAACACCGTATGCAGGGGAAGTAGGCATAGTGCTCTGTAGATTAGGAAAATTAATAATTTGAAAATTAAAATCGTCTCGTTTATCGTAAATTTTTGTACTGAGATGACCACCTGGGTCAAATTCGAGGTGACGTGAAGCAATTTGATTCGGTGGATATATTGAAGTAATCCATCTACCAAATGAAGTGTTATTGACAGAAAGGACATCATCCATATATCTGAATGTAAGATTAAATGACCTTGCCTCTTTCATCTTCTTGTTCTTTACAAGTCCCTGAAGATATTCAGTCTCCCAAGGGTATACAAACAAATCGGCGAGGGGAGGAGCACAGTTTGTGCCCATTGGAATGCCGATTTGTTTTTGAAAAATCTCTCCACCGAAGGTGACAAATATGTTGTCAATGAGGAAATCAGGCATACTGCAGACTTGTTCCAGTGTGTAACAAATTTTATCTTTGAAAGATGTTTTGGAAAAGAATGTAGAGTTGTAACTCAAAGCAACAAAATTCCTACAATTTGAAAAGGCTTTTTCGAGAATTTTTTTTTTCATACGACATTTTAGTTTTTCGTGTGGCAAGGTAGTGTATAAAGTTGAAAAATTGAACATTTTCAAAGAGTGAACGCCAGAAAATGATCTAGATTTAAAATTATCTAACAAATCTTTTGAGTGCTTCAAAATCCACATATGGTTGATTCCACTACGATTATAAATAGTGTCGCAGTATACTTGTTGACCTTCTTTGACAGCAGACAAGATTTTAGTTAAATCGACGGACAGCTCTGCAGTTGAACATGATAAAGATCCAGCTATATACCTTTCTTTGTACGGATTTTTGTGAAATTTAGGTATCCAGTACAAATATGGTAACTCTTTATGTTCCTCTTTCATTTGAATATTGAAAGAGGACATAAAAGAGTTATGGTTGGCAATGATTTCATCTTTGTTAAATGTCAAAGTGTAATAAATATATATCTGCATAATCCCGTCCATTTAGATTGAAACAAGCAATAAAATCGTTATGTACTCCATGCTCGGAAATATGGTCCAGGATTTTAAGATCTGTTACAACAACAGCCTAACACAAAATCCTTCGCAGTAGGAACTTATCCTTGTCGACTGAAAGTAGTACCGGATAATCAATCCCCACTGTTGGATACTTTCATGATTTCGACAAAATTCTTGTAGAAAATTATAGTTTCAATGAATTGCTAAAAAAAATATATAATTGTTTATTGAATTACCAACCTTATAGCCCATATTTTTTTACTACGCAAAATTAATTAGATTTGCTGTAAAACCGGTTCCAGCAAATGTACACTATTTTAGAGTGAATGATACTTAGTGTCTTTTTAGGCTAGACAATAAGCAGCTTGTGAGTACTGGTGTCACAATAAGTCACCGTTAGGCCACAAGATGACATCAAAAAAGAAGTCCAGCAAGTCTGTCGCAGTGATTAGTGTACGGACCGTGGGACGGGAACTAGAACTGTGAGGAGTTTGAGCTTAAACAGTAGTTCTTCAAAATACAAATAAAATCAAAACATCATTCGCTAACTCTTCAGCGATCAAAATGAATAAACTACCAAAAGTAAAAAAAAAATATTTGTGAATATTTTCAAAACTAATTGTTTTAAACATAGGAAAGAATATTAATTGATTTCTAATAATACCCTTGTTTTGTACATATCATGTTGAATGCTACAGTTGTGTCTATATTCACATCTATTCCATTTGTGAATAGATGAATTTTATCAAGAAACACTTGTTTGCTTGCCATCTCTCAGTGCGTCAGTACTTTGACTTGAATTATCCCCCTTTGTTCCTTTTTCGCGCCACAGCCTGCCTGGTAAGAAGCCTTCATATGCATGTTACATTTTCCAAAAAATGCACAACGAAGCATGTTGTCTTGAGTATTTGAGGTTTAAATGCTACTGATGAGAGGTTACTCCTTGAAATATCGATATATAGCATATCCAAATTAACCGTTTTATACCCGCGTTTTGGTATTAGTAATTTATTCATCCGCAAAGTAAAAGATACGCACGGCGTTATGATCAGTTGATATTTATAAAAATTGGCATCGAATCGTCACCCGAATGATATGTTTTCAAACAATTTTTTTCCTTTTTTATAAAAACCACGACCACGTGGTCGTTGGTGCACACCTCGAGTGCACACAAGCTTAAGATACACAATGTACATACAATAAATATTCCGCAAAGTAAACACATACGGAGCTGCGATCAGTTAGGATACTTGACTCAAATTTCCAAAAAATGTTTCCTAACAAATCACGTTGTCATTGAGTGCACCTTGCGGACAGCTTAAAAATACCCTGGCTTGGAACTTTGAAAAAACCTTTTCTATTAAAAGTCCTAAGAGGAACAAACATTTTTATTTTTGAACATGTTGAATTTAACCTACTGACACCATTTAGTAATTTTTATATTTCACAAACGATCGATTGAGTATGTCCACCAGAAGAAGCAAAAGGAAGACCTCAAGCACCTATGCCTCTGCACCCTCTGGATCAGACGGCCCCGATGTCGAGATGCCTAGCACAAGCAAGAGAGGACGAAGCACCAGCACGAGCAGTAGAGAGACTGCATCAGTTGTGACCCCAGTTCAATTGCCTCCACAGAATGCAATTGCCTTGCAACCTGATAACCAGCCAGGTATAAGTGGTGACAAAAACAATATGCAACCTATATGTACTGCTTCTCAAAATCATATACCGGTCATGCAAATACCAAATGACCCTAACTTACCTGTACAAGTCCCACATTTCCAACAAGTGCCTAGCATCCATTCCCAGCTTGGCTTAAATGTGTCTCAAACCATTAAGAATAAAATCACTAATGGTGAATATGTCGATTTAGCTGGTCTACTCGACCCCAATCACCCTTCCACGAAAGAAATAAAAACTGTTGTACTGATAGACGGGGTGTTGACAACAAAGGACAAACCCAAACATGAAATATCCACCATTGAAAAAAGGACAGATTCTTTTTTGGTATATACCAGTATATATATAAGTGTTCACCCAGAAAAGGCTCAAAGCCTATTAAAATACATGAATACCATTCGATTGGGGGCCTCCCGAATTCGGGGTCTGGGGTGGAAAGAATATGACCAACAGTTCCGTTATAAAATGTCATTTGACCCATGCAAATCATGGGATATGGTTGACAGTGAGCTGTGGCTTATGTACATGAATAATGATGGGAGCAATATTCGAGTCCCTGCACCATCAAAAAGTTTTGGCCAATTCAACACCTTTAACAAATGCTACAATTTTAATTACAAGGGTACATGTGATCGAAACCCATGTACATACCAACATATTTGTTTTAAATGTTCCCTTCCAGACCACCCCTTCCTAGCTTGTCCACTAAACAGGAGCTTTAATCAGCCCCAGTCGTTTGCTAGGCCTATTCGACCAAGAACACCTAATCAGTATTTTTCTGGTCCAACCATTAGACCCCCAAGGTTAGGTCAACCAAATACAGGCCAGCCATTTCATTCACCCAGATCTTATGGTCCTAGGAAATTCCCCTATCAAAATTAAACCCTTGATTAAGGAGCTTCAATCATACCCATTAAGAAAAGTAGCAGATGAGTTAACATATGGCTTTATAAATGGTTTCCATTTACACTATAGTGGCCCTAGGGAGCACAGGGAAAGTCCAAATTTAAAGTCTGCATATGAGCATAAAGATGAATTGATCAGCAAAGTTAAAAAAGAAATTGAACTTGGTCGCATAGCCAGTCCTTTTAATGTTTTACCATTGCCAAATCTTCAGGTATCACCAGTAGGCATTGTGCCCAAGTCTGAAGGGATATCCTGGAGACTAATAACACATTTGTCCTATCCCAAATCAGTTGGAGTTAACGAATATATTGATCCTAAACTTTGTTCTGTATGTTACACTTCATTTGACAGGGTTGTTGACATGATCAGTACATTAGGTAGACATGCAGAATTAGCAATAGTAGATATAAAAAGTGCATTTCGGCTTTTAAGGGTTCATCCTGAAGATTTTGAGTTGCTGGGTTTCAAAATTGACGATCAATATTATGTAGACAAAAACTTGCCAATGGGTTGCTCAATATCTTGTAACTTGTTTGAAAAATTCTCCTCCTTTTTACATTGGCTAGTTGCCGAAAAGTCTGGGCTAAATACATTAGACCACTATTTGGATGATTTTATTTTTGGTGGGAAATCAGGATCAAATAACTGTCAACTTTTAAAGGACACTTTTGTGGATTCATGCGAAAATTTAGGGGTACCTTTAGCTCAAGAAAAGTCTGTAGGTCCCACTACTGTCCTTAAATTTTTAGGACTGATCATTGATACTGATGAAATGACCTCTGAGAAAGTAGTTGAATTAACCAAACTTTTAGAATGCTATGTACAAAGAAACCGAATTAAACTGAGAGAATTACAGTCATTGGTGGGGTCCCTTAATTTTTTCTCTAGGGCAATAAGATGTGCTCGAGCTTTTAATAGACGTCTTTACGATTTAACTGTAAAAGCACGGCTTCCCCACCACTCTATTAAGATAAGATCTGAGGTGAAGTCTGATATGCAGATATGGTTGAAGTTCCTTAAATCGTTTAATGGGGTAGCTTACTTTCCAGAAAAAGAATGGTCTGACAACTCTGTTTTACACCTGTACACAGACAGTTCAAAACTTGTCGGTGGTGCTTACTTTGGTAAAAAATGGGTATGCATAACCTGGCCAGAATCATGGCAGAATACTGAAATCATAAAAGATATAACTTTTCTAGAATCTATTCCTGTAATTCTTGCTTTAGAAATTTGGGGTGATATTTTGAAGAATAAAAAGATAAAACTGCACATTGACAATTTGGGACTTGTAGAAATTTTGAACAGACAATCCTCAAAATCAAAAAGGATCATGCACCTTGTGCGCATATTTGTTTCCAAAATTTTGGACCACAATATAGTCTTTCGTGCTTGTCACATACCCGGGGTATATAATGATATAAGTGATGCCATTTCTCGACAGGACTGGTCCAGATTCAGACGGATAGCACCGGACGCCAACCTAGAACCAGAGAAAATCCCCATACATTTCCAAGACATGATTTACAAAATGAGGCTAACCGACTTATAGATTGTGCATTTGCTTTAAACACACATAACTCACACATTGCTGGATTATCAGCATTTGACGAGTTTTTAAAATTGAACCACATAGTGAGCTCCTGGCCGCCGCCACCTGATGACCTTGTTTATTTTATTGCCTTTTTGTCGCTAAAACATTTATCATTCAATACAGCTAAGTCCTACATCTCGGCAATAGGTTATAAGTGCAAAATAATGAATATGTGCGATAATACTCAACAATTTATTGTTAAAAAATGTCTGGAGGGTATGAGAAGGACAAAGTCTAGGGCTGATAGCAGGCTTCCCATTACAGAAAGCATTTTATTAAATATAGTTTCTAGATTGCCAGGTCTAGCAATGAACATGTACGAAAGTAAATTGTTTAAAGCAGCCTTTGTTATAGCTTTCTGGGGGCTTTTTAGAGTAGGGGAAATTACACTTACTAAGAGCAAACTTATAAATCAGATTATTGCTTATCAGGACGTTAAATTTGAAGGCGACTCTGTGGTTATTTTGGTAAGGTTTTCAAAATCTGATCAAACTGGTAAAGGAGACAAACTAATACTAAAAAAGACTAAGGGATTGATATGTCCTCTTGCAAGCTTACAGGAATATCTTGAAAAGAGACCGAACATACCGGGTCCATTGTTTTGTCACTTTAACGGGAATCCAATTTCTAGATTTCAATTTTCGGCCATGCTTAATAAATGTGTGACAAAGGCTGGTTTAAACTTGCAAAGGTTTACATCCCACTCATTTCGCATTGGCGGGGCTAGCTTCTTGGCAAGGAACGGGCATTCAACCGAGGAAATAATGAATAGGGGTCGTTGTAGGTCATCCTCTTACAAAGGTTATATTCGTTAATGTTTTTAGGTCCTGCATCAGTCTGGATTTTAGGATCATCAATCATAAAAAAGGGGTTCCTTCACGCAAGAGGGCGACAAGGAGACACAAATCTTGGATTTGATAATAGAGACGTAGATATTGTTTGGCAGGGATATAGTGGGCTTAAGCTTACACAGGTGACAAATAAGTTAAAAACATTGTCACAAATATTTGAAGACCCTAGTATGATAATCCTCCATTGCGGGGGCAATGACATAGGGCAGCTAAAATTGCACGAGGCTAGAAAAATAGCAAAACGTATACTTGTTTTTCTCAAGGGAAACTACACACGCATTGTGTGGTCGCAAATATTACCCCGAAACAATTGGAGATACTCCAGTGACCTAAAAGCAATGAAGAAGGCCAGAGTAAGATTAAACAATTACGTGGCAACTGAAAATATAAGGCAAGGGGGCTACTATATTAGGTACCCTACCATAACATTAAGGGATTTGGCAAGTGATCAGGTCCATCTATCAGATTATGGGAATGATATTCTTCTAGAAACACTGAAAGGGGCTATCCTTAAATTTTTGACTACTGAGGAATTTGTTTTTCCCTGAACAGGTTATAATTATGTGCTAAATTTTGTATTGTGACTGTAGGTTTAGAATTTATTTTGTAAATAAGTTGGACTCGGTTGATAAGGGTAGGGTGACGCTTTCCCCCACTTGGTGGCGGAGGTCATGACCATAAAATCATGGTCATGACCTTGTGGCCATTGCGCGTCACCTCGAATTAAATCTTGACAACTGGTTACCCAGGGTCAAGTGCTATTTTCAATAACTTTGTTGATTCACTGGATAATGTGAATTTGTATATAATTCATTGATCTATAACTGTTGCTGTGGAAACTGTATTTTGATGCAAATATTCAATCTCCATTTTGCGGGAGTTGTGTGCCTTATATTATTGCTGTATATACTACATAGATGTGTGCTACTTTGCCATGTGTGCAGCCTTTGTGTAAACTTTGCAATATTGATGCAACATGTGCGGGAGTTATTTCCCTTTCAATTGTTTTTATTTTGCTGGGGCTGCAGCGTACAAGCATTTGTTGGCAGCCCCACCTTTTTGGATTTATGATTCACAGCCGAGTCCAACAGTGCCAATACTTTCATTTAATAATTAATAAAAGTAAACTTTATATTTGTTTTTGATTATAATGGAAAAATAAAACAAATGTCACGACAAAAAATACATGTACAGAACATGCCTATATTAAGGCATCACAATACTTTCACTCATGAAACTTGCACAAATAATGCACGAGTATAGTTAAAATACCATTTATGTCATTCATGAAACATGCACAATTACAACTTATTTGTAAAGCAAAGTGGACATATCAATAACACGAGCTTACATGTACATGCATTAATTAGATAGTCATGAAACTTTCTCCCATACACTACATTCTTATCAGGCAGCTATATTTTTGGAGTTTTGTTGTTTTTTGGGTTTTCTCTGATAAGTAATACTGTTGATTTTTTATGAATGTAAATTTTGTTTGCTAGTTTGGTGGCCTTAAGATAGATTAATTTAAGCTAATTGAGTTACCCTCTTTAAATTAAGATAATAATAGTTATCATTATAACTTAAAATATTGCATAAACTACAACAATAGATTACTGTCTACAGGTTAATAAGTAGGAACGTATCATACGATCTCTAAAAAGTATTCTTTTTAAATTCATCAACTACTGGTAGCAAAATTCAAAATCATGTTAGACGAAATGGTTATTAGTGTTTGGATTGCTCACAACTGTGTTCTGTTTTATGTTACTTTTGGACACTATGATCGCAATGGAAAAGGGAAATTTGGTGCCTAATTAAACTTGGCTTAATTAACCCACCATTCCATTTGAAATGCATTCTTTGCGATTTTTGATATCTCTTGTTTGTATCCCATGTTTTGTCTTTTCTCTTTGACATTTAAGATTGAATCTCCAAGTTCGGTAATTTTATAATAAGATGTTATTTCTCTTATTTTGACGATAATAAATAATATTTTCTCATCTTTAAACCAACTTTTTTCTTTACATCCAATTAACATTTAAAATAAACGTTATATTAGAGTTATAAGGTTTCGATTGTTGATTCAATTTCAGTTAAAGTTTTACATTTTAACTGCCATAATAATAGTAATTAACATTTAAGAGTGAAACATTAATATTTTGTACTCAACAGATGTATATATACGAATGTTGTATTAATGTTTTAATGTACAGTGCGACGTCAAAAGTATTTCATGCTTTATATTCTTTACATTATATTTCATATGAATTCACATTGTTCAAAAAATTGTTACCAAGTCATTTTTGAAAAACCAAAAGATGCAGCAATATTTCAAGTTTATTTCTATATTTTTGCATCATAAAATGTTTGATGGGTTGGATTTAAGGTAAAGTATACGAAATTGACTGTCCGATCAATTTTCTTTAAAAAATAGCCATAGATAGCTTAAGTTAGGAGGAATGGGGAAATGCAATAAAAAATTGGGGTCACGGACCTTGTTTTCGAGTTATGACCTTCCGAAGGTGTGTTGGTTTTATATCAAAATTACATTGAATATAATAGGAAAATGAACATAAAAAGTCATGTTTTTGAACATTTTCATTCAATAAAAAATTATTAACCGATCAATATTTTTTTAAAACTCAAGACATATTCAAAATTAAATTCTCCGTAGTTTGGTGTAAAGAAAGTCCTTGACTACGGAGTTCGTTTTCACGCTACAGACTTCCAAAGTGGAAATAAATGATAAAAATGACGCATTTTGGTGACGTTTTCGGCAACGTCAAAAACAAATAAAAGAGCGACGTTTATAAGTAAAATCTGTGTTGTTTTGTTTGTGTTGGTTTGAACTGTTTTGACAGGATTCTTGAAGTATAAGTTAACAAACTATACTACTTAATAAGCATGTCGCTACTTGTATGTGATAAATTATACAATATAAACTCATTATTTGTGTTGTCCGTTAAATGATAATCTGCGATCCGTAAGCCTTCTGAGTATTTTTTTTAAGTATTTACTACTACGTGAACTAAGTAAAAACGCTGATTTACATTTTTTTGTACATGGTTTTTGCCGTCGTCAGTTTTTTTCTTTATTTCGAAGGTAGATGAGCATACATAGTGTCCCGGTCCGTACGCCCGTTCGTCAACTCGTCAGTCCCAAATCAGTTTTACATTCAGGTTGTCATAAGTACATACGTACCCTATCTCTTACAAGTATATAAAAAATACGCACTGATCGATTTTCTTTTATATTTCAAGATGGACAGTATTTGTCCACGATTTAATAAAAAAAAAACACGAACGGCTTCGTCTCGCAGAAATCCCACCTGGAAGCCTAAACTAAAAGAGTTCCGAAAGAATAACAAAACTTACCAAGATTCGCGTAAAGGCATTTAAATAGAATATGTTTTGTCTGGCGAAGAAAAAAGGAACAAGTTTGGATTCTGGGGCCAGGTTAATGAAGCTGTACTAAGCTGTGTCCTAAACCATGTCTTAGGACTTAAAATGGGATGTAGAAAGGATCATCTTTAGACGCATCCTAGGATGTAAAATGAAGCCATCTTAGGATAGGATAACCACAAATAGGACCATCCTTATACGAATTTAGGATAATCCTAAATAGTCATATGTAATGCATCTACGCCGATGTAAAGACGTTTGAAAAAAGAAATTTTTTGTTTTGCATTTTCAAATGTAAAATAGATTTAAACGGTTTTTTTTTATTGAGAAGCCTCTAGGTTATTTTTGTAATAAAAATTATTTATTGCAATATCATTGCATTTCTTCATTTGTTTTTTTTCTGCGTGTTGCACTTATCACTAATAACAAAAGCAAATCCTTAGGTGGTGGAAGCAAATATCCACGTGAACTGTTAAATGTAAATTTCAAAAGTTACTAAATATATTAGAATATCGTCAAAATATAACTTGTAAAACACAGATCACAATATCCAATATATGGGTAACTATTGGGAAAATTTCATCAATGGCAAAAATATCTTTATCCGCTAAATTTAGTAAAGTAAATATCAAAAATGAGAGTTGGGCCAAATACAACCCTAATTCAATGAGATAAAACCTATTTCAGACACTTTTTTAAGTTTAAAGTCACAAGGATGGTCCTAGGACAACAATTTTCACATCCTAAATTTAGGACCAAATTTAGGACATGCCCTTTTTTAGGATGCCTTCAATAACACGACTTAGGACTGAGACATGTCCAAAGACCATCCTTAGACATACCCTAATCCTAGGACACCTTCGTTAACACGGCCCCTGTTTTGTATTTTGTATCATTGTATTGAAACACAAATATTTACCAAAACCATTTTTATGTAAACTCATCTTACTGCGGGTGGAAATTGGCTTGCGTTTACCCCAATTGCATTAAAAAATACTACAACACCGAACAACACAATGAAGATCTCGTCGGCAAAAATCGGAATGTTTACGGATTTACTTAAAAATTATTTTCGTCCAATGAGTGCGTGAGTAAATGGGTGAATTTTTGTTTTACGCTCTTGCAACGCTATATAGGTTATTCAAAGGCGATGAATATGATATGATGATGAGAAAATAGGATGAGGTGGGAACAAAGAAACAGTAAATTTTAAAGACCACAGGAAAATGCCGGGAGATATGGGTAGGGGCGGAAAATTTAGCCTATGTGGCGCGCGTATTGGCTGTGAACAATATGGATCTTTAACGTGCATAAAGCGTGGCACTCTTCACACACGTTGGCCCACTATGGTCAGCGGCCAGGTTTTCCGTATTATAGACCTGACAACCCGGGGGACGAGGGCCACCCTATTCAGCACCTAGGGTTCACACTTTGGTCGGTTTGTGGGCTGAACACTAGCATCGATGTCAGAATCGCACGACCCTTAGTCGGCTTTTTTAAGATCTAGTTCTTCCTGCATACACGACCATGTAAATTGTATTCCTTATGTTACCGCATCAATTTTACCTACGCGCGTCTGTTTCGGCAGAAAATATCAGTAAAATATGACAACGTACTGACTAAATGAATTCGGAAACGAAAGTGAAGTGTCGAACGTCGCGCCATTTGTTGGAGCACATTATGACGTTACGTAACAACCGCTAGAGGCGCTCAATTACGTATACTTTACCTTAATCATAATTAGAGCACAAATTAATGATATATTTCGCAAATCATTATACTTTATTATTCAACCAAATATTTTCTGTTATTTTTTTTTCTATGCGTCACCTGAGTTCACTCGTGTTGCGACTTGAGTTCGCGTTGTTTATTTCCGTTTGGTTGATTTTGGTTTTTTAGTGCTGTTCTGTTCGTGTTTACCGGTTTTGTCGTTGCCTTTTCGGACTTTTTACACTAGACTGTCCCATTGGTGCCCTTTGCTTCTTTCTTTACGCGTATAAATGTTAACCAAGAGGTTTTAACAGATTTTCAAACAAACTTCAGACAATTCTGTACATTTGATTTTTATTTCAAGTTTAAATGGTCTGGGAATAATTTTCATAAATAGGTATAATTTTAATAAAATATCGAAGGAAAAGAGTAAAGCATGATAAGCTTTTGACGTCGCACTGTAAGATTAACGTTTACTTAGTTTTAATCTACCTTAGGGTAAATTAAATGTTAGTACAAAAATGCCTGAGTGCTAAAACAATCAATTTGATTACAATACCAAAACAGGTATAAAAACGGTTATTTACATATTTTCTTTTGGTCTATCTGGACCACTGATATTATGTTTTCCATCAGATGGTCTATCTGGACCTCTGATATTATGTTCCCCATCAACTGGTCTATCTGGACCTCTGATATTTTATTCTCCATCAGCTAGTCTATCTGGACCTCTGGTATTATGTTCTCCATCAGCTGGTCTATCTGGATCTCTGATATTATGTTCCCCATCAGCTAGTCTATCTGGATCTCTGATATTATGTTCCCCATCAGCTGGTCTATCTGGACCTTTGATATTATGTTCCCCATCGGCTGGTTTATCTGGACCTCTGATATGTTCTCCATCAGCTTGTCTATCTGGGTCTCTGATATTATGTTCCCCATCAGCTGGTCTATCTGGACCTCTGATATTATGTTCTCCATCAGCTTGTCTATATCTGGACATCTGATATGTTCTCCATCAGCTGGTCTATCAGGATCTCTGATATTATGTTCCTCATCAGCTGGTCTATCTGGACCTCTGATATTATGTTCTCCATCAGCTGGTCTATCTGGACATCTGATATGTTCTCCATCAGCTGGTCTGGACCTCTGATATTATGTTCTCCATCAGATGGTCTATCTGGACCTCCAATATTATGTTCTCCATCAGCTGGTCAATCTGGATCTCTGATATTATTACAAATACCAAAACGCGTGTATAAACGGTCAATTTGGATATGCTATATATCGATATTTCAAGGAGTAACCTCTCATCAGTAGCATTTAAACCAAAACATTGGAAGGTCAAAATCCCAAACAGTTGAAAACGAAAAGTACTCAAAACCAAAACGTTCGAACAAGGAAGCCAAATCCAGCACCGAGGATATCGACCATGTGCATTACAAGGAAAGAAACCTGGTGTTTTCATCAATTTTGAATTTAACTATCGGAAATTTCAGCGACAATATATTAGAAATTTTATGGTAATTCGTGTCAGACAAGTCTGACTACCAGGCTTGTGATTACCCTCGGGGACCTTTGGTCCACCAGCAGCGGTTATCGCCCAATGGTTTCAAAATTACAAATACCAAAACGCGTGTATAAACGGTCAATTTGGATATGCTATATATCGATATTTCAAGGAGTAACCTCTCATCAGTAGCATTTAAACCAAAACATTGGAAGGTCAAAATCCCAAACAGTTGAAAACGAAAAGTACTCAAAACCAAAACGTTCGAACAAGGAAGCCAAATCCAGCACCGAGGATATCGATTATGTTCTATCTGGACCTCTGATATTATGTTCTATCTGGACCTCTGATATAATGTTCTCCATCAATTGGTCTATCTTGATCACTGATATTATGTTCTATCTGGACCATAGATATTATATTCTATCTGGACCTCTGATATAATGTTATCCATCAATTGGTTAATCTTGATCTCTGATATTATGTTCCCCATCAGCTGGTCTATCCGGACCTCTGATATTATGTTCTCCATCAGCTGGTCTATATGGACCTCTGATATTTTATTCTCCATCAGCTAGTCTATCTGGACCTCTGATATTATGTTCTCCATCAGCTGGTCTATCTGGATCTCTGATATTATGTTCTCCATCAGCTATGGACCTCTGATATTATGTTCTCCATCAGCTGGTCTATATGGACTTCTGATATTATGTTCTCCATCAGCTGGTCTATCTGGATCTCTGATATTATGTTCTCCATCAGCTAGTCTATATGGACCTCTGATATTATGTTCTCCATCAGCTGGTCTATCTGGATCTCTGATATTATGTTCTCCATCGGCTGGTCTATCTGGACCTCTGATATTATGTTCCCCATCAGCTGGTCTATCTGGACCTCTGATATTATGTTCCCTATCAGCTGGTCTATCTGGACATCTGATATTATGTTCCCCCTCAGCTGGTCTATCTGGACCTCTGATATTTTATTCTCCATCAGCTAGTCTATCTGGACCTCTGGTATTATGTTCTCCATCAGCTGGTCTATCTGGATCTCTGATATAATGTTCTCCATCGGCTGGTCTATCTGGACCTCTGATATTTTATTCTCCATCAGCTGGTCTATCTGGACCTCTGATATTATGTTCTCCATCGGCTGGTCTATCTAGACCTCTGATATTATATTCTCCATCAGCTTGTTTATCTGGAGCTCTGATATTATGTTCCCAATCAGCTGGTCTATCTGGACCTCTGATATTATGTTCCCTATCAGCTTGTCTATCTGGACCTCTGATATTATGTTCCCTATCAGCTGGTCTATCTGGACCTCTGATATTATGTTCTCCATCGGGTGGCCTATCTGGACCTCTGATATTATGTTCCCTATCAGCTGGTCTAACTTGATCTCTGATATTATGTTCTCCATCGGCTGGTCTATCTGGACCTCTGATATCATTTTCCCAATTAGCACTCTTTTTGTTGTTTAAACAATAAAACAATCAAACTTCTCAACAATGCATTATGTACAAAATCTAATCTACATCGCTTTAGTGTTTAAGCAAAGGAATACAATAAGTATTCATTTACTTAGAGTATTGGATATCAATAGACAAATTTACATCGCTCTTTCATTTTTTTCACAAGATTAAGTATAAATTTACATAGAGTATTTTAAATAAAGATACAAATGTGTATTGATCTTTCCTTGAACAAGAATAAGTATTTATGACAAGGTAGTTAAAAAAACATATTAATCTGCATCGCTTTGTACTTTTTGTACAAGAATAAGTATTAGTTTACTAAAAAAAAATCAAAAGTGCATCGCTATCACCTTTTGACAGAATAAGTATTTATTTACATAGAGTTTTTGTCATGAAAACATAGATTCCTTTTTGTACAAGATCAAGTATTGATTTACATAGAGTATTCAAAATAGAAATACAAATATATATCGCTATATCCTTTTTGTACAAGATTAAGTATTAATTTACATAGAGTATTTAGAATAAAAATTCAAAAATGCATCGCTATACCTTTTTTGAACAGGAATAGTGTTTTGCACAAGAATAAGTATTAATTTACATAGAATATTCATAATAAAATTAAAAATGCGCATCGCTCTAAAATTTTTGAAGGAAAATAAGTTTCATTTACATAGAAATTTCATAGCGCATCGCTACATACTTCTTGGTGGCTCAATAAGTATTCAATAACATGTAGATTTTATAATATTCGTTACAAATACTGATGGTTATAGCTTGAATCAGATGGAATAGTATAACGTTACATAAAAGAATAATTTAAGTAGTTAAAGAGTTGTTATGCACCTGCATCCGTTTATCTAATCTAGTGAGTTATATAAGGTCGTAGGTAGCAGTATTTTAGAATTCATACAGGTTTAATAAGGGGACGACCTTTTGATTTTGAGGGGGGCTGGCAGTTTTTGAAAATAAATATTCTGGCCTGGAAAAAGTTGGAAATAAATAATCTGGCCTCTGTTTGCAAGAAAATAAATAATCTGTTCCAAGATCCTTGCTCAATTAAGCAATTGTATGCAGAAAATAAATATTCTTGCCGCGTAGCGGCGAAAATAAATATTCTGGCCTTTATAATAAATAATCTGTCTCCACTGAAACAGCCAGCCCCCCCCCCAAAGAATTAAATGGCAGTCCCCTAATTCTCTTGTATTATAGGGAAGATAATTTTTTGATGAATAGTAATGCTCATTAGAATATTATTAAAATTCTGTTAGAATAGTTCGTATTTACTGGTTTTGACTTTGTCCTTTTGGACTATTGACAATCCAATGCCCCATGTATTCTTTTGCGCATAAAGGTTCATTTTCACTTTTAGATATTGAAATATAGAAGAAAGGAATAAGGTTTATATTGATTAAAGAGCTCTACAGATGTTAAACATTCATGTTCGCTAACACATTGTTAAAGAAATAGTTTGCTGTATGAAACTGCAACTGGTAAAATAAAAGACTGTTTGTCTGGTTTCCATTGTGGATTTTTATTGCCATTTACTTATGTAATGTTCTATCGCCTACTCTTATTCAACATCTTATCTCCTATTACACAGTTAGGTCCATGTTTATATGTTAAAATAAAGATTTGCCAATCATTGTATAATAAAACAAATTACATAAAACTGAAACATCTATTGGTCTATGTTTTTCTGTGGTTGATTTAATTCTAATAAATAAATCTACTTTTACTCGTTTGTTCTCAAATCGTATTTAAAAATAGAAAAATATAGAATAACTTATCAATAGTAGATTTATTTCAAATGATTTGAACTTTTTAACTTTAAAGAATCAAATACATTGACATTGACACATGTATAACACCCAGTGAAAGAAAGTCGTTATAAATTCAATATAAATCAGATGAACCGATGGTATGGTCCACATATAGATATGCCTTAACATTTGTCTAGATATTGTTGAATTGGACAAGAGCTGCTTTCAAAATGAATTTGTATTTGGCCTTTGTTCTGTTATTTTTGATAATAAATTATCACTTGGAGATAGGAAATATTTCTGTAAAAGGAACCAACAGCAAAGACGTGTCAACTAAACCTCTGTACAAACCATCAAAAGGATTCAAAAGCGAAGAAGTGTCAACTAAACCTCTGTACAAACCACCAAAGGAATTCAACAACGAAGAAATGTCAACTATACCTCGGTACAAGACATCAACCATTCAGACGACGGTCGATCTTATCTCGGACGAAACACAGTCGCATTCAACAGGCTACGAACAACAATGTTCGAATCCAGATTCGTGCAAAACAGTTAGAGGAGAGGGTTTATGGTACTGTTATGATAACGATCCGTGCTTCAACATTAGTGAGTCTTACTGCTGTAGAGAACTAAATGACCAAAGGCATATAATAAATGGACAAACATATCATTGTATTCCGAAATCTTATATTGAGATACACTCTAAAGGATTCGGTTATTTAGCTGTTGACAGTTGCCCTGATCGTTATAATAATACCTCTGCGCTTGACCTTTGTCGAAAAACACAGACCGATATTCTCGGTTGTCCAGCCATAGACGATAACACAACAGTTTCGGATCTTTGTAAGAACGGGAAATTGGAAGACAGTGGTCCTTTTGTCATCCACGATAAATCTGTTGTTTTTAAGAATAAGTTTTGTGCACTTTGCAATGAAATTAGTGATTTTGAATTTTTTAACGTGTTTTACACTGTAAGGAATAGCTTTTACGATCAGGTGTCTGCGCTTCCGCGAAATGCTGCATTTGAAGTTTTAGCTATTTATCGTCACGAAATCATCCCACCACCTGGTTCAAACGTAAAAACATGCATGTTCAACAAGAAAACTACCAACATTTCATACCAGTGCAAGCACTTTACGAACCCGGTTGTTATTTCCAATAATCGTTCTTTTCAACACAAAGATTGTAAGGAAAATTTTGACTCTCAGTTTAGAAATTATTACTCCGAGGAAAAAGAATGGACGAATAAAAGTATCGGCAAAAAAAATCAACTCCTGTCAGTTTTCTTCAAATTTCATGCAAAAGAAGTTGACGAAATTGAGGAGGGATGTCTAGTATGGGAAGAACAGGTATGATCGATAATTCCTATTACTTTGATCATATTACTTCAAATTAAAAAAGAAAAAAAATCATTATGTCAAGCAGAAGTATTATTATCTCTGCGCTGGCTGTGCGATGTACATCTGGCGTTAATGTCGTCCAGGATAATCTCGTAGATAATGAAACTTTGGTCATAGATTGCATTGTGGGCGGGAACTGTGCCGAAAGTTTCAGAATTATATTTCGCCCCAAGGGGCTGGACTGCATAGGTAATCTACGGGCATAATATTTTTTTCGCCATGCAACACCTCCCAGGTTATTTTGAATACCGAACTGAAACTTTGCTCAGAAGTTGCACTGTGGATGCTAATTCTGCCGAAGGTTTCGGAATTTCAATAATGCCAGTAGGGGCTTGGCTGCATATGTAGCCTAAGGGCTCATTATCCCTTCGGCGTAACGTAACTTTTCCCAGGTTATTCGGAAGACCTACCTAAAAACTTGGCTCAGTAGTTACACTATGGATAAAGAACCTACCAAAGGATTCAGAATTTTGATAATGCCCCTAGGGGATGGGCTAGATAGGTAGGCACTTAGTTCCTTCGCTTACAACTCGTATCATGTTTTTTTTAATACCGAGCTGAAATTTTGCCCAGAAGCTGCAATATGGAAGTAGATTTTGCAAAATGTTTTGGAATTTTGATAATGTACCTAGGGGCTGAGCTGCAACTTCTTTACACATAAAGCATAGGTCTATAAAATTTCTTTCTATTCTTGGCCATTATACTTGTACTATAAAACACCAGAAAAGCGCGTTAATATGCAGCGTGGCTGCCTTGACTAGCTTGTTTTAATTTACTTTACAGATGAGAACCAACGGCAAATGTAAAGATTTGGATTTATTCAGTAATCCAGACAAGGTGATGGATTTCTATATGCTGTCAAACAGTGCATTGAGTCCACAGGATTTTTCCATCTTAGGACATTTATTATCCATGACATTTGAATCAGAGTTAAGTATGGTCATGCGAGATTATATATTTATAGTGGAAGAAAACCAAACTCTATGTCGACTTAGAATAATAGTTAGGTTTCTCAAAACTGCATTCAAACACGAGGTAGAACATTTCTTTCGTGTGTTGCATCATCGTCAAACGGCAATAAATATTCGACTGGAAAACGACAGGTTTCCTATCCATGTTAATGTATCCCCTGATGTTCCAAACATAACTTCGGATCATTTATTTAAACCTTATCTTAGATTTTTGTATACTCTTGAAAAGATGCGTTTGAATATTTTCCTAAACGGTTTTAAGTTTGATCCAAAAGCCATATCATGTTCTTTATCGATTAACGCGTTAGCCAACTTTACAAAACTAGTTGTCCAGGAGGTTATCTGTAATACCATCAAAGATCCTATAGATTCAGCTGATATAAATATTGGAAATATCATAACATATATATGTTTTGGTGTTTCAATTGTATCATTAGCGTGTCTTGTTGTACTTCAAAGAAAATACGGAATGGTGACAAATATTCCTTCGTCTAACACTGAAAACATTGCCGTTTCATTGCTTTTGTCAAACTTTCTCTTTGTGGTTGGTGTTCAAGCAAATGTAAAAAAAAGTCTTTGTTTTCTTATCGGTGTTTCTCTCCATTATTTGTGGCTCTTAGTTTTTGTCTTTATGGCGATTGCAGTTGTTTCCATTGCTGTTGTAGTTTCAAAGTTACAGGCACGAAGATTTGTCTCCCCTTGTGTAGAGAAAAGACAAAGAGTTATCTTATCTTTGCTAGGGATTGGTTTACCTATACCCATTGTTGCTGGTGCTGTTATCCTGGATGTATACGGCCCACGATCATGGTCCGCAGGCTATGATACACTTCCGTGTTTCCCGAGTGTTTATCCCGCCAACTTGTTGTTCTTTACGGGACCAATTGTACTTATCATAACCTTTAACCTCGTCTGTTTGATATACATTATTTGTAGAGTATGTGCTGTACGCATTGAAACAGCCAATGTACGAAAACTCAACCCCTATGATGAAGCAAAGATTTATCTTAGGATGTCAGCTTCATCGGGAGTCTTGTGGTTTGTTGGTATATTAGACACCTTAGTTGATGAAGAATGGCTTAACTTTGCGTTTACCATCGTATGTGGATTACAAGGGTTCTTTATAGCACTCTCTCATTTTACTTCAAAACGATTTTACATTCGAAAAAAGGAAAATAGTACAAATATAACTTCATAAATTTTATACATGTAGTTATAATGAAGAGTTGAGATGTATTTGTATTTGTAACTTTTTTGTTCGTATTTTGTGTGATTACTTTGTTATATTATTGTAGCTTTTGAGCAAATAAAACTAGGTGCACTATTTGAATCTTTGTTATAAGAAATCTTCAGAATTGTCGCCTTTTAAAGAAGCAGAGGAACCAATGGGCATCCGAATGTCTAAATTCCGAAAGGGCAGAGAGAAAACTAGTAAATACAACGGGAACAGGACAAAAAAAAAGACAGAAAACTCAAGCAAATCAAGTCGTATAAATTTCGTATATTTTCATATCTTAAATAAACTGTTAACACAGAGACATGTCTCGCCTGTCGCAACTGGACACAGTATAAAATGAAGTAAAAATCCTCCTTAAACTGATCTTAACTAATGCTTAAGCAGCTGCATACCAAATATAAATGGTGAACCATAACTGCTTTATAAAAAACACTTGTGACATAAGTAAAAAGTTAAAAAGTGTAAAATCTAAAAGTCAGTAGACCGTGACTGCAGGATCATACAGATAAAATACTTTTGAAATTGATCTGTACTGATGCCAATGCAACTGCATACCAAATATCAATGATGTACCATAACTGCTTCATGTTAAACAGACTTAAGAAAAAAGGTTAACCTCGGCCAAATCAGTGTAAAATTTCAAAATCAGTAGACCCTGACTGCAGGAGCATACAGGTGAAATCCTTTTAAAACTGATCTGTACTGATGCTGATGCAACTGCATACCAAATATCAATGGTGTTACATAACTAGTTCACACAAAACAGACTTAAGCAAAAACTTAAACCAATTGTGGACGCCGCCGCCGCCGCCGCCGCCGCCGTCGCCGCCGTCGCCGGAATCACCATACCTAAGTCTCGCCTTTTGCGACATTCGTCGCAGGCGAGACAAAAATGGTTCAACTATAAAAGACCTTCATAAAAGGTTTATTTTGGCAAATATTTTGTTTCCAGGAAATGAAAGATGGCCACTTCCTGTTAAAAGTTACCGTTTCCCCATAATTTGTTTTCATTGGGATATGCATTTTTGTCGTCCACTCAAATTTCAGTATTTTGATAAAATTTGTTTATATTTATGCTATAAAAATTACAGGTTTACTTGTAAAACGAAGATACTTAAACTGTTATAGTCCAATGAACAAATTATAAAGCACAATAGAAAGCATTACTGGCTTATTACCATCTTAAAAGTAAGGGGGAAAAATATGTAAGAGAAAATAGACATTAAAATTCAAATGCACAATCTATAACAATAAAATGAAATTAAACTAAAAAAACTATGTTTGTAAAAAAAAAAAAAACCCTAAGATCAAAATATGCAAAAGCGGTGAAACTTCTTTAGTTGTAGTAAAAAACAAATAATGTAAACGAAGTCCAGCAAAAAATAAAAGATAGATGCCAACAAACACAAAATACAAATATAAAGAATAATGCCAAAATAATTTGTTGGAGTCTACGAAAGTGGGAGAGACCAGCATATGTTGGTAAACTGACCAATTTAATGGACAGGGCCATGATGTGCAGACGTCGGACAAGCTCTCATCAGTTAATGTTTGAAATAGGGAGACATCTCCAGGTACCAATATAGAGCAAAAAATATGTCCAATGTGTCACATCTCTAGCTTTTTTTCTCTTTGATTATAATTTTTATAATATACAAAGATATGATTTTAGTGATTAGATAACTTCTATATACAAAAAAAAAGAATTTATGTCCAACAGTGAAAAGGTAAAATTACTATTCAACGCCAGCTTGGATTTGACACGCTGAATGGACTATTGGCAACGCGACGGGTGTGCTATAGCAAGCAGGAACTGCTTACTCTTCCGGAGCACCTGAGTTCACTCTTGTTTCGACTGGAGTTCGCGTTGTTGATTGATATTCAGTTATCTTGTGTTTCCATATTTTACATGTTGTCTGTTTTTGTCCCGTTCCTGTTGGTGTTTACTGGTTTTGTCTCTGCCCTTTCGGACTTTTGATATTCGGATACCCCATTGGTACCTTTACTTCTTTCATTTGTACCGAAGATGTCTAATTTCATAAATAAGACAGGGGGAATAAGAAATCTACGAAAGCCAAGATGGTTGCTTTCGTAGAAATCATTTATATACACTATAAATGTTTGAATTCTATTTAGAGTGTTTATCATGCTTTATTATTTTTCTATTGTCAATTGTGTATTATTGTAATATAGTTCTAGCAATTAATAAAATTGAATTAAAATCTAATAATTAACTGGAGAAGGATTTCTTCTATATGAAATAATGCCAATCATGAAAAAATCTTCAGTCGCTCCCCAAGGAAAACAAATAACCAAAACAACCCCCTTTTTCAAGTTAAATTGTTCATCCCTTATTGACTTTTAGGCGGACATGTTTTATAAAACTGATAATCACTGTTGTTAATTTTGAATCCGTGTTCTATCTTTGGACGTTGGAACTAGAAAATAAATACTTTCCTATATCCAACAAATTTCGTAATAGAGGAAAAGGGATTTACTAGATATATAACGTATATCGAACGTCTATAAATAGAAAATAATGAGATGTGGAATAAGTGTACGCGACACAGCCCACACTTAAACGGCAATTTAGAAAAACCATTAAGCCTTCAACGAGGCCATTTGGCACTGCTCGCAGTTCTGCAAATGGCCCATGGTCTAAATAAAATGCATATAATTCAAATCCAGCCCTGACATAGTCACGGATAGACCCCCTTCTTAAACAAGGAACAGAAAACATCAAAAAGACAAGGCACTATAGGGTATGGCATTATAGCCTTACCTTTTCTTGTTGTAGGTTTGTTTTCTATACGTCAAGGGAGTTATAAAATTTCTCCTTATTAGTTGTATTTTTTAACACAATATCTCCATCACAGTTATAAACACACTTTTATTTAATTAAAAAGTGTTATTTTTTTAAAATAGAACTAACCTGTTTTAACTCACAATTTCTTTTGAAATACCTGTACCAATTCAGGACCATTGCAACCTTCCATTTTTTTTTATTTCCTCGTTTTGTCTTTTGGATATTTGAAAAAAGAATCATCCCTTGTTCCTACTGAAAAAAATCCATTTGCTAGAATATTGTCTTCGCGTATACATAGACGTCGATAGATCACTGACTTTGCTGATTTAAGCCATCATCTTTAAGGTAGAGCGTGGCAATTGGATCAAAATCAATTTGTCAATAGATTTACTTCAAAATTAGCATAAATGTCCAAAATGAGGTACTCCTTTATAATTTGAATCAACATTCATGGGTTTTTTCCCTACTTTTTTAGTTATATAAGTTAAAGTATAAAATATTTTACTATGGATTATATAGGAAAAGCCACAAAAACACACAAAAATGTTTCATTACTTTTTTTTCGGTTATTAGACTTCCCTCATTTTTGACATTTTATAGATCTTGCAACAATTCATCATTTTAAATCAATTTTAAGTAGGGTTTCTTCCCTTGATTTTTACGTACAAGCAAAGATAGGAGCCAAAACGATGATTTTCCATGATTTTTGCCAAATAACCTTAGTGTGGTGACCATACTTTAGCTAAAAATTTATACCACTTTTGGAATATAATTTTAATCATATTGATAAAATGTGTCTAAACAAAGTATAAAGATTCTAAAACATGAAAAACACAAAAATCTCAAAATATTTTTCAAATTTCATTTTATTTGGGTAAGTCACATATAACTGTCCTTCTTCAATTTAAGGAAGGCATATATATGTAATAAATAAAAAAAAACAAAGAGGAACAAATGGGACATTCGAGTGTCAAAAGTCCGAAAAAGTAACGATTAAACCGGTAAACACGAACAAGAACAGCACCAGGCAGCACAACTAAAGTTAAAACAAGCTGCGGGAGAGTGAGCGGCTTCTGTCTGCTATAGAACACTCGTTGCGCTGCTATATTTTGATTCAGTGTGTCAAATCCGGCGAAGGAAAGCAACACATCTGAGAAATAAAAATCCCATTTTTGTCTACGATTTCATGGTGTCTACCGTTACATTTCTTGAGTGCAGACAGTAACCGAGGAGCAACAGTACTACCATGTGTTAGCAATTTTAGTGTCGCTCTGCCCAGGAAATCGATGTTATTCTCACAAGCTCTTGGCTTCTGTCATTGACATCATTTGTACAAATACTGTGAAAGTATTTATATTCGTGGGGTACCAATTTTCGTTGTTTTCGTAGGTCAGGCAAATTACGAAATTAAATTCCGCAACGAACAGAGAATTAAACATTGATTTTAATAGAGAATTGTTTTAGCCTTAAATTCATGAATCCACATAAATACAATTCACTCCCAATGCCGGTGTTAAAAGGACTGACATTTTTTTAAATACCATGTTTGATATGAGTTATGACATTTTTCTTTATTAAAATTGTATTTTTTATAAGTTGAATATGTATGACGCCTGTATCAGCGCAACGAGGTACCCCCCTTTCTCTCTCATGCGCTTCAAGGACCTTTTGTACAGTTCATTAACAGTAGGTCCAACGTTGGCTGCTACCTATGCCACAGTGGCAAAATGGAAAGGGATTCATGCACATTTGTGTAGCAATATATTTTGCTTATAAATTTTGGATTTGTATTGAATTTTGTGTATGACTTTTTCTATCTAGGGCATAGGCAAAACGACTAGCAAACACAACCGGTCACATTTAAGGCAAACTATCTGTCTACCATTTTTTTTCTTTTTATATTTTGTTTTAAATTGCCGCTTGTTTATGTAAACTTATCCCACATCTAATGATAATGGTATATTTCTATGGAATATTTGTTCCGTACTTATCACACGTTACCTAACTGTCAATGTACATGGATTTACAGATAAGACCTTGAGATCGTAACTGGAACATGAACTTTCATTCAGTTGGTTCGTATTACCTTCATTATTAATTTGTTTCGTTTTCACTTAAAGTGATAAAAAACTATACGTTTAGCTTTAATTTTCAAGATTGCCACTGTGATGTTTTGGGCGTTACAAAGATGATTTTACAACATTCATTGTTTTGTTTACAAATTAAGCAATTAAGTTAATTAGCCGTGTCAAATATTAATTTCATACCTGAATAAAGAAATGGACGTTTAATAAAATTTGATAGAATGGCAGATACGGCTACCTGTACATTTGATATAAGCGTGAGCAGGATATAGACGATAATGAGATATGGAATAAGTGTATGCTACACAACCTGCATAAACATGTAAACAAGCGACAATGTAAAAAATCCACAATGGAAGACAGTCATTAGTCTCCAAGTGTTCGATGCCCTCTAGATCTGTTTTGTATTGACTCAGGATCATTGTTGTTCCCTTTGTCCGTCTTTTGTTTATTCTCATACTTTGTTGGTGGATCAGACTTTCTCATGCTGCTCTCTGTGTGGTCTTTTCTGCTGCAACGGCCTTCCTAGACGCTATGTACCAATGTAGAGATTGAGAGGTGTGCTTTTGAATAGATGGTACTCAGTGTCCAAGGTATATCATGACCAAGAGTGACAAAAGGAACATAAACCGCGATACGTTCGCAAAAAATGGCTCTTTCTGTTTTTTTTTTCCAAAGATTTAGAAGGAGTTTCAAAATGATAACTGTGTAGAAACGACATTAAATTATCATACATTAACAAAGTCGAATAATAAAATGTTTTCCTTTCTTAAAGCTTTAACGTGAAAATTCTTATTTGAATAATCAGACAAACAATCTTAGGCCAGTTTAGAATGACACAGGACGTCGTATGCTACCAACACATGCTGCAGGACATTTTGGCGATTTGTCTCAGACGCTGGTTGGAGACTACTTTAGTCATTGCAATTCTGGAAGTAGATCGCGTTTTGCTATATTAATGAACAGAAACTTGACCAGCATTTTTAGATTTTTCTGTTTCCTGCTAAATGTGCATTTTATTTATTTGTCACTAGCGAACGAAATATACATAAACCACATATACGAAACTAAGAGACGAATAATTTGGTTTTGTTGTTATGTGTGTGGGGTTTTTTTCGTTTTTGTTGTTGTTGTGTGTGGTTAGTTTCGTTGCGATAATTTTTTCTTGTCTACCGATTTTGTCTTTGTCTTTTCGGTATAATAATGTTCGATTACCCCTTTGGTACATCTTTGCTTCTTTTTATGAAACTTGCGAGAAGCTAAACGATTCGCTTAAAAAAAGTCATTATGACAATTACATAACTTTCTTATGACAGTTACGTAACTTTAAGGTGTACTTCACTTGTCTTTGGCTAAATTTTTATGTTCTATTTTTTTGTGTGTGTGGAATATAAGATATGCTCGTTCTTTTTAATGTTTTGTTTTTATAATTGTTCCTCAAGATTCTCACTTTCATGACTGTTACCCCTGTTAGATGTGTTTTGTTTTATATTTGTTTAAGTATAATGAGGACACCTGTCATGTGACCAAAACCAACTACACATGCAAAAAACAAGTGCAAATGTCACAAATACCTGGAAACTTGTGTTAAATGGTTTCATTTAATAAAATTAATCAAAATAAATTAATTTTGATACAACTAAAACAACTTTTCCTTCATAAATACAATTTTCAAATAAAACAAGGTAGATAATCCACTTGAAAAAATGACCAAAAATTACAACGATTTGTATTGTAGACAGAAAAGTAAGCTGGTGACCCCCAGTTTTTATTGTTTCATTTCAAAATATATTGTATTTCATTGATTTTCATCAATTAAAAATAAAATTTAAATTCGTAGATTTTTTCTGTGATAAGATTTTATGCTAATAATTTGGCCTTTCCTATATAATCTATAGTAATTTCGGAAAACTTTGAACCTAAATTTTGGGAAAATAAGCCTGGAAAGGGGTCAAATATTTTTACACAAGATAAAATATATACCTTAAACAAATATATAAAAAAAATTGGACATTTTAAATTCGGCATTATTTTTGGGTCAGGTGTCCTCACTAACCTTAAGAGGAGTTACTTTGCTTTACTGCTAAATTTTAAATATGTTGCTACATGTATATTGCCTTTAAATATTCAGGTGTTCTGCTGTGTTGTTTTGTACAATGTACTGTACTTGTCGAAGGAGGTATGTCTATAATAATAATTTCATTGTTCAGAATAAGGATACTTTAACACAGGTATGTTGCCTGCGTCTTAAAATATTCGGTCCCTTGAAGTTGTTGAGGAATTGACAAAAATTGCCCAAGTTACCCCTTCATTTATCTGATACAACATGTATATTGCAATCAGCTCATGAGAAAAAAAACTGTACCAATTGTTTAAATAAAGTTTTAACAAACTTGTCTTCATTGGTGAAGAATTGTTTTGTCTCGTTATGTATACGATCAAAATATTAGGGGTTTTCTATAAGGTCATAATTAGAAATAGTTAAAGTTGCTCAAACACTACCCATGTCTTCAAAGTATGTGTGGGTAGGTAGATTGAAGTTTTTTTTTTATTTTCTCTGGAAGACCAACAATGGAATCTTTCCGTATTAAAACTCAAGGAAGGATTATATAAAAAGTCAAAGTTTTTATTAAAATAAAAGAATTTTAGTAGGCCAGGTAGCATTTGGGCAATCAAACATAATTGTTATTTTGTACTAAGTCTTACATTATTTAATCTCAACACTCATAGTCTTTAATCAAAATAAAGTTGTATATTCTGTACGACAATGTTTCGTCGTATAACAGTTATTCGAACAAGTTTTGGCGCAAAATTACCTCCCTTTAAAGTATGGATTAGATAAATACATATGAAAAACGAATTTAAAAATCTTGTTTCCATACAAAAGAATATGGCTTTTTTATTCAAACAGGTATCATGTGTTATCAATGTGACCTTCTACCTCATCAACGTGATTGTGACAAAGTCGTACAGTGTGGTGATCACGAGGTACGTAACACGTGACAATAAAAATGTCGAAAATGTGTGAACATTAGACAAGTACCACAATAAGCAGCAAAACTGATAAAACAGTCCAGTGTGGCGGTCATAAGGTATGTATCACATGACTGTGACAAAGTCGTATAGTGTGGTGATCACGAGGTACGTACCACGTGATTGTGACTAAGTCGTACAGTGTGGTGATCATGATATATGTATCACATGATTGTGATAAATTAGTCCAGTTTGGTAATCATGAGATATATTACACGTATGAAATAGAGTCGTCCAGTGTGGTGATCACGAGGTACGTACCACGTGATTGAGACAAAGTCGTCCAGTGTGGTGATCACGAGGTTCGTACCACGTGATTATGACAAAGTCGTCTAGTGTGGTGACCACGAGGTACGTACCACGTGATTGTGACAAAGTCATCCAGTTTGGCAATGAGCATGACTGAGATACAATGGCCAAAGTTTGGTGATCAAGAAGTACGCACCAGGATGACTGTGATAAGATCGCCAGGTGTGGCTATCGAAAGATACGTATCACGTTGCTGTAATAAAATCGAAAAGTGTGGTGATCATAGAGGTACGCATTAGCATGACAGTGATAAAAACGCCAAAAGTGGTGATCTTTAGGCACGTATCACGTGCCTGTGATTAAGTCGTTCAGTGCGGCAAACTTGAGATATGCACAACCTGTGTCAGATGCATAAAACTCGGGGTTTTTTCTATAAGTGTTTTATAAATATATTTAGCTCCTTATTACTTGAAAAGTTATCAATCCGAAAATGAAACAATTTATTGCCTAACATATACATATCATTAACATTTCTACACACATTGCTTTTAAAAAAATTGTTTGCGAAAAGAATTTTCAATATTTTTCTTTTATTGTTTGAGACGAATCAAACTTCCAACGAGTCTTTTTACACAACAGATAAAAGTGGGCAAACCCGATGTTCAAAAAAGAAATTAAAATGATATCAAATTACAGGTCTGCTACGGAGAGAGACGTGTTACAACTGACGGAATTGTGGTTTTTAGATCCGGATGCAAGTCAAAACAGGTTTGTTCTTGACTGGTGAAAATGTCACGTATAGAGGCGTGGAAAAAAAATTGAGCGGCATTTTCTATTAGCTTTTTGCTGCATCTTTTCGTTACGTTATTGTTAAAAACACAGGTGCGGGGAGAGGGAAAATATTTCTCCAGGAAGTCAATGTACCCTTAACAATTTATAAAAGATTAATTTACTCCAATGCATTATTTGACATTAGTGTTTTTGAAAAAATTGAAAGAATATGTTTTGCACTTGTTAAAAAATGAAACTTCATTACAAACATAAAAATGTGTCATAACGTTACAATGACGTCATAATTTTTCTAACACTTTTCTAAATTTACTCAATTGTCAATTATCTAAATAACTGATGTAAGTCTAAAACAAAAACAAAAAAGAAACGGGCTATGTTCGTTCCCTTCTAACCAAAAACTATGTGATGTCATTTGTCAGTATAAGTTAAATGAGATTTAAATGAACTCGTCCCCACATGATGACAAGGTCAAGTTGAATGGGCAATTAACAGATATTAATCTAAAATGTACGTAAAAGTGTATGAAATAAAAGATCATTCTTCAATTTAGGCCTGTACCGGCTTGATCGCACCTAGCAGTAATGCCTTCGGCAGAAGAGAGGAAAGCAGCTTCACCCTACAGAAAAGCGATACCATCTCCTTAGACAAGAGAGAAGATCTTATTCCATGTTCTCAATGTTGTAACACGTCTTATTGTAACAGGGAAACATGTGACGTCACTGTACCACGTATGTAATGCAAAGATGGCACCAATAGCTAGTTTTTAGGTGGCCTTAAGTGTCAGTACCTTTTATGACAAAATGCAGAATCTCATTTAAAACGATAAATCTATCAATAAATAATATTAACAATTGAACTGATAATAAATTATATGATAAAAATAACATCTTGCCAGCAGAATTTGAATAAAACACTTGAAAACCAAACGAAAGAGAGGACGACCACTTGATTGTGAGCAGGACTGGTAGTTTTCGTAAATAAATAACCAGGCCTCGAGAAATTTTGAAATAAATAAATTTGCCTCTATCTCTAAGAAAATCTAACAAAAATAAATAATCTGGCTTAAGATTCTTTTGAGTTGCATGTAAAGAATAGATATTCTTGTCGCACAGCGGCATTAAAGTAAAATTTCTGACCTGCAAAAGTGAAAAAAATGACCCGACTCTAGCTGCACCCCTTCAGATTCAAATGGTCTTCCCCTAATTATGAAATGAGTATGGTAAAATCAAAAACAAATGTCCATATTTCTTTATTTTTCCAAAGACACAAGCTATCATCATTTTTGTTTATAAGATTGGTGGTTTAAGTGATCATTCTTGTAAGTGTAAGACTGATTGTTGTACTGAAATGATCACCTTGGTATCCCTATTATGTCTTCACAAACGTGTTTTTTTTTAACCAACGAAAGGACCCCATTGGAAGAGGGAGGTTTGACCGTCATAATATCTGGATTCGAAATTTTTATACAAAGTATGGACCATTGCAATTTTCAATTTCGCTGGTCATTATTTTTTTTTCTCTTTTATATGTGAGATTAATCGTCCAAGTTCGGTAGTTTTAATTTGTTATTACCTTTATAAAATTTCAGATTTTGGTATAAGATGTCTGTCGTGCCAGTATGCTCTGACTCCACAAGACTGCTTTGTTTCGTTACAGTGTAGCACAGACGAGGTAACTATTGAAAAAAAACTAATTATAAGTACTTAACTCAAAACTATGGTTCAAACAACTAATACCATGAATACCAAATACTTGATTTTAATCTATTGTGAAAACTAATTAGAAATACTTAACTGATCACTATCGAGAAAAAATAACACTCACTACTTGAATAGATAACTAGACTGGTTTAAACTAATATCAACTATTTTAAGAGCTTTCGGTCCAGGAACAGAGACAGGTTATGATGTCCCTGTTGGATACATATTGTGACGTCTTGAAATGTACGGAAAAAATGCCAGAAATAATTGAAAAAAAAGCTATTTCGTCAAAATATTTTAAAAATGAGCATGTTCCACTTTTTACTGTCATTCTTTTACGGAACAAAACACTAACATCATTTAAAAATTTCAGAAAAAAATGCAATGGTCAATTTTTTTGTTTTATCTTTTTATTTATGGAAATTAATTCTTCAAGATTTGCATATAATTACTTTTTGACCCAATTTTAGAGTTTTTTTCAGAGCATTGCCGAATGATAACATAAAAAGTTCGTAGTTTTCAAATTATATATTAAATTAAGGAAAATGACCCATGCTTAAAAAATTGTGTCATTTTGAATGATTTCCATAATATTTTACTTTCTTAAATTGTTGTGGAAACTATCTAATTATCAACATTACATATTATTAAAACGGTACCGTTACGACATTGTTTTTTTTTAAATTATAGCGAATTAAACGCTCCGTTACCCAAGGCTGAACAGGAACTCATCGAGGTACTAAGGAGTAACTTTGCTTCTGTTGAGATCTGTTCTATTATCTCTACTGTCAGGCTCTCGTGAGCTTTTCAAAGCAACACCAACTTTCATAAACTGCTCTGGAACAAAACATTCATAAACATTCCCCGTCCCTGTCAACTCGAAAACTGTTCTAGTCCCTGACAGATTAAAACTCTTCTAGCCCCTAACAGCGTAGAACTCCCGTAGTTCATGGCGGCTCATGAAAAATAATAACAGATTAAGTATACATATGTGTTAAAGTCTCATTTTCATTTACTCCACATCCTTTCATGAATTACTTCTGCCCAGTGACAGTTCTAAATTAGGTCATTTGTTTTTTATTGTAATGTCTTGTTAGTTGTTAAAATTTTGTTTTACAAATCAATAACTTTCTGTTAAGATTGTATCCTCGACAGCCTTGCAGCTTTTATTACTCTGGACAATGAACCGGAATAGTTCTGATGCTGTCAAGGTTTAGAGCTGTCAGGAGCTATCAGGGCTTAGAAATGTCAGAGGTTGAGCTGCTCAAAACTGTTAGCAGCTCTCTGAGCTTAGAACTGTCAGGGCACAGAACACCTTAGAGCTGTCTGAGCATTAGACAACTTAGAACTGTCAGGGGTTAGACCAGTTCTTATCTTTATGCTCTATGACAGGACACAGTTTGTTATACACTGTACTGGAAATATTAACCGAACAAAATTTGATTCCTGGCAGTTTCTGAGATAAGAGATGTAAGAACTGGTCTCTACCATGTCAACTGTACAATGAATATGGTCCAAACTTACACTAACTACTCTTACTTATAAAAAGGTCAATATCAATAAAAATTACTTTAACTTATGTAACTGTATTCGCTCTTTTTAACATTCAAAATATGATAATAGTTTATTAAAATGTATAACCATAGAACGAGATTGATGTACACATTAATATTCAAGTACATCTTTGATTTTTTCAATTTTCTCACATTATTGATATGTCGTGTTGTAGCTATGTTACAGTCAGACCATCATTCACAACTACGAGAAAAGATACAGATTAGGGTGTATATCTAAACAGGTAGGCCATTTTGCTTCATTATTTCACACTGCATATTGAAATCTCCCTCTTATGTAATATCTTTTCTGGTAAAAAATGTAACAACAATAAAACAATTTAAAGCATAAAGATTGGGATTTAACATACGATAATTTTATTTTTTTTCTTCCCGTTTTTTGACAATTCGTGTAATCGTAGGTACGCCATCATAATTGTATACTGTAATACACAACGCCGTTAACATAGTTAAATCTCTCTATAAAGAACCAAGAGAAACTTTTATCTTTCTTAAATATTTCATAGACGATAAAAAGATGTGGAATAAGTGTACGCGACGCAACCAACGTCAAAGAAACGACTATTTAAAAAATCACAACGGAAAACAGCCAGCAGAGATCACAGCTCGCTGTCTTGCGTTGGACAAAAACTAAAAATACAATGCATAAGATTCAAACAAATCTCTAGATTGTCAACGAAAGACCGATTTCTGGACATAAAACAAAAAACATATAGTTGACAGGGACAAACAAAAGCTTTGACTTAGAACAGGCACATATCAAATGTTGCTGGGTTAAACTAGTTTTTTTGGGTCCAACCTTCTGACCATTGTTAATCTTGTACAAAGCACAAAAATAAGCACACTTTAAAAATCAAATCGATAAAAGTTCACCAAGAGAGAACCTGAGACAAGCCAAATTAAGAGGATTGTTTTAGAATTTACGTGTTAATTGAATAAACTACATTTCCATAGAATTCGGGATGTGATATTCCTTTTACAATCAACAAACGACGTGTACAGTTAAATTTTTCAGTAAGATACTCATATTTATATATCTATTAAAAGATTTGACTAATTTGTGGTATCGATAACCTTTTTTTAGTAATTTTTCTGTAATTAAACGGTTTTGTCATTAAAATCAGAAACACCACTGCAAATTCGAGCATATCTGACTTACTGTGAAATGTACGCTCCGTAAGAGGGAATTAGAGGAACATCACCTTCAAGAAAAGGGAAATTTACATTTGGGAAAGAAATTATATTCTTTAGTGTGCAATTTTCCATTGACAAGGCTTAAATCTAAATCCATATATGGACATCTATCGCAGATCGAGTTAGATTTATTAAGGGTTAATATTTTAGGATATATATCATTTATAAAGTATATCGACATGTAAAAACCTGTCTAAACCGCACAATTTATTTGACCTGAGAGTTTTTGGTTAAGTAGGTATTACTTTGACAGCCATGAGAAAAACTGTTCTAAAGACAAACATTAAATGTTCAAAATTTTAGTTTCGTCTATCGACTAATGTAAACTATAAAATGTAAGATATGACTTAGAAACAATCAAGTTTTTCACTCTTTTCTACAGTTCTGTAATAGCCCAGCAGAAACATTAGTTAATCCAATATAAGGTAAATGTGCGCTAGCTTAGAAGCATCTATCGACTGATGTTAAAAATCAAAATATGAAAAATGTTTAAAAACGATTTATTTCGGTTTCCTTATATGTCACAGCAATGCAGCGATAGTCCAACAGTATTAGGAAGAAGACAAACATTGAACAATAGCATCACTGAGTATTGTGGCCAATGTTGTTATGGTGAAAACTGTAACCGGGAGTTGTGTTCCTCAACAGGTAAAAATGGGTTGATCTAATAGTCTCCTTGTGACATTGATTTTTTAAGTCTCACTGAAATCATTGCTTCGTTTCAAGCTTGTACATTACAAAAGTGTCATTTAAATGATAATTAAGTTGAACAATGCAAATTCCAACATTAACAAGGAACTTAACCTAAATATACAAATTAATTTAATAAACACAGTTTTAGTTATCTATCTGTGAACTATTTAATCTAATTGAAATGCTAGAGTGAATTTAATAGTATAACCTTCATTTATCTGTTCAAAGGTTCACAAGCGATGGCCCTGAATAAGCCACCAGCACTAGCTGAGTGTAGAGACAACATCTCTGAGGTCTGTTCTAAAAATGTACATCGCTGTTCGGAGGAAGACTTCAAGTTTTACAAATGCCCGTATACATGCGGAACTTGTACCGGTAAGTATGTAATTTTCTTATTTTCGCTTTTTAGTAAAAATTTGTAGACTCACATAATAATCTCGAAATGGTCAAAATATTATAGTATGATGGTTACATTAAAATAAATTTACAAACAATCGGGCACTGATTTGATATATTATTAAAGCAAAAAAGAAGATATTTTAGTAATAAGTGTAGCGACAACCAACATAATATATAAATTTTAAAAAGTCCGCAATGGAAAACAACCAGCAGCTTTCAATGTGACCAGTAGGGCTGTTTTTGTTTAGCAATTGGTTCGATATCAAAATATAATTCATACGATTCAAAACCTATTTCGAATTTTCGAAGACTAGATTAACCAAATATAAATGATTCAGTTCTTAACAGTCAGAATATTTTCCTTTTTGTTTCAGGTAGTGGTTCAACACAGGTTATAGGTATATTTGACTTACCTTTTGCTTCCAAACCATTTAATTTGAAAATTTTCAAAAATAAAATTCAAGTTATACATTTAGACTTGAAGCTGCATGTGACAAAGACCTTCATGATATTAGTCAAGCTTCTCTGTAACCAGAAATGTATGGTGTCTATGATTTTGTTATTACAGTGTGCCTGAAAGACAATACTGCGCTCATCGCGTTTTAATTCTAAGAACAAGCCTGGTGAAAAACTAAACGCATAACTTACAGTTGGCATATATACGGATCATTCATGTCAATATATCAATAATATCAGCAAATGAGAACTTTTGACAAACATATTGGTTACCATTTTTTTAACAATTAGTAGATCTATCACCGAGTGTATTCGAGCGTATATTGACAATATACTTTACAAGGAAGGAACCTTGGTATTAAAAAACGATCTGAAAAACAAGTAAACTTCCGATTTGTCATTTACCCCAATGACACCTTACTTTGTTTTCTGTTTTGACGACAGATCATTGCACCAATAACCCGTGTGGATCCCACGGTACATGTAAAACTGTATTGAACACATACTCGTGTAACTGCTTGACTGGATACACAGGACTGAAATGTGAGACAGGTAACCAGTTTGGTTAAACGAAATAGGTAACCACGTCTTAGTAATACGAAACAGGTAACCATTCAAATTTATAAAAGATACGAAACAGGTGATCAGTCTTAGCTTAACGAAATACCAAACAGGAAACCAGACTATGTTTAACGAATCATGTAGCCAGTAACAGTTTAACGATACACAAAACAGGTAACCAGACTTGATATAATTTTAAAAGGATTCAAAACTAGTAACCAATATAAGTTAAACGAGATACAAAACAGGTAACCAGTCCAAACTTTTGTGACTTGTCCTGATTTCTATGACAAATGGTCACGTCTGACACACTAACTGCTTACATAGGATTATAATTCTCTTCAGTCTGTTGTTATCGTCACTGAAGATGTTTGCATCTATAATTTATAAACAAATACTTGGTTTCTGTCTCTCAGGTAAGTACAGACGTTTGCTTGAAACAAAATGTCAGCAATCTGTACCCCTTGCTCTTCCTTTAATTGGTGGTTAGCAAAATGACGGATGTGATATATCAAGCAGAAACTGCACGTCTCTCAGGAAATCACCCTTGTTAGAGCTGCTGTGCCTTGCTTAGTAGCATTGCAAATTCAGTCACTGTATTTGTTTTTGTTATGTTAACGTTGTGCGTTTCTTCAATTATATGTCGGTAAAATTCAGCGTTTTTTTCTTACTGACTTTTGAAACCATTTTGGATTTATGATATATAAACGCCACATTTCTTTGCTGCTCTCTTAGTATTACACTAGAATTAAAAACATCAAATGTCAGCGAAGTGAGTATACACGAAAGACAACAGTTCGACAGAAGCAAACAACACCGCATAACGCATATTTACTCATTTACAGAAATTGATGAATGCGCCAGTAGTCCATGTTTACATGGGGGCACTTGCAAAAATCTCGTGGGTAATTACAGCTGTTCTTGTGACCACGGATATACTGGGAATAGATGTGAAACAGGTAGGTGTGTTTCTGACTTTTTAAAGCAAACAAGAAGGCACCGTTTGGGCACTCATGCAAGACAACCCAATATTACACAAAGGGCAAATGCCAATTACAAAACAACTACATGTGAACTGCAATCAGTTGAGCAACTGACATAAAAGGATACGTATGTTTTGTGCATGTTGCCCATGAAAGATTTTTTTATTTAAAAAAAGGAATATTTTCAGTTAAGAACATCAGAAATATAAAATTATACCCCATTACTTTCCAGAAACGTCGAACTGGAAGAAACTTCAGAATTTAAGCCAACAAGTATATTTCAGAAACGAAAGAATAGGTTGACACCATAATTTCCTGTTCAACCCATTTTGATCTTTATACCAAAAGCTTGTATCATGTTAATTTTCACATATCTATATATACAATAATAAACTTTTTTGTCAGCTCTCCTTGGAAATTTAGTTAAAATATACCTCCTGCTCAGTTAATGTGTTGTTATCTTATTTTTTGTTTCATTTACAGAATTATTTGACTGTTCTAAAACTCCCTGTTTAAACGAAGGAGTTTGTATCCATAAAAACAACAAGTATACCTGTAACTGTACATCAGATTTTATTGGTCAGAGATGTCAAACAGGTGAAGTAATAATGTGATATAATTATTACGATAGATTGATAAACAGGTTACGTCATAATGTTAGGTAGATATTTCGATAAACAGATGACACAATAATGCGACGTAATTATTACGATTGATTGATAAACAGGTGAAGCAGTATTTAATGTGACGTATTCATAACAATAATTTGATAATCAGGTGACGTAATAATGTGACATTGTTGAAGTTTTCAAAACTATAGATACAATGGTAATATATATTTTTTTAATATATGTTTACTTGGCACAAATATGGATACAAGCCCATAATCTGCACACTAAAAAACCAAACTTTTTCAAACCCTACATCTCCTATACTTGATCAGCAATTGAGATTAATGATATGTATTCATCAATGCTGTCTTTCTTATTTGAACTTACATGTACCAGACGAAAGTTTTGTTACATTAGGTTTCAGCTTTAAATTTTTTAATTTCTTATTTTATTGCTACTGATGACCGGTTACTAGAAATGTACAAAACATTGGACAGTTAAATTTAACGACATCCATTCTGTTTTTTTTTTCTTTCGTTTATTTACTTTGTGTGAATTTTCAAACCACTGAGTCGATAAGCCTTTGCCAGAGGTCACTGAAAATTATCATGAGTCCGTTTGACAGATGTCTAACAAGAAATTAACAAAATCATATGATGTTTTCGAAATTATATATTGTTTTAATGCAGAATTGATTAAAGGTTTCCGGTGATGAAACAGTTCCATTCTTTCTAAGAACATTTCGTCATTTTTGGCAGATTTTTGCAAATCGGATTTGAAACCCGTTGTAAGTATCTTATAGGCAAAAGCTTCCCCCTTTAAAAGAATCCTGAATCCTTCCTGATTTGATTATTCAATATTTTCAGATTTGTATTATTGATGTAATATAGATAATTTATCTGGTACGTTTTCTATTCTTCACATGTAACAGCGAAATGCACTCACAGAAAGGACCACCTACTTTATAATGGACATTGCTATTTTCTGGCTCATCTTGTTAAACCCTGGGATAACGTGAGTTTTTAAAGGTTGACAAATATCAATGGGTCATTAGAAGGAAGCTAAAATAACGATTGGGGGATAAAAGAATCGGGGAAGATTCGAAAAATGAATTTGAAAGAAGCGGAGAAGTACGGAATGAGGATTCAAAAAAAAAAATTAAAGAAGTACCAAATGGCATTTGAACAAATTGGGAAAATTTATGGATGGTGAATTCGAAAGAAGTAAAAAAGTTCAGAGATGGAATTTGAAAAAAGAGAGATACTGAAAAGTATAATGATTTGAACGAAAAATTAAACGTGATCTGTAAAAAATAATCAACAAGATGAAGTGGCTCATCATCATTTTACTAAACTACAGTCAGCATTAATGCAAACTCATGTAAAACTACCATAAAAATTCCGAGCGAATGATTTGAAACTGCTTGAGGTGTTCGTTTCTTAAATCAATGGCTCTTTTTCATGACAGACCTCTGTAATAGGTTCCCCAGATTGTTTAAAACTAAAATTGTTGACAAGGGTGCAAAAACAAAATACGAAACATTAAATACAGCACTGCTTCATTTCTCATATTACAAACTTTTTGTCCTCAGTTTATGCATATATACACAAAAGTATATTGTGTTGATTAAAGAGGCAAATGTCTAGAAGTACCGATTGGGCATTCATTGTCAAAGGTTCGAACTGGAAAATAAAAAGACATTCATCACAACGAAAACAGCACAAAGAAACCATACAACATGCGCACACCGCCACGTTGCAAAGGATTTTGAATTATGGGGTATCCAACACTTTGGCTTTAATAAAAATGTGTCGTTAACTCTTCATGAAAATTTTCAAAAATATGTACTTTAGTCAAATTAATTTAATTGCAAAACCAATCAGAATAAATAAGAAAATCGAACCGAAGGCTTTCTTGGTAAAATTTTCATTGAACATTTTAATGTTTCAACATTTCATATTTGATCATTGAGAAGCTTGATTTCTTTCAATAAATGTGCATGACTAAAACATTAATGTGATATTTCAGAGTTATTTACCTTAGGTGTTCTGTACCCCCTTAAGAGTGTTCAAATAAAGAACAAAATCATATATTATGACTTCCTAATTTCGATTATCATTTAAGATAAAAAATCTATAAATGTTTTACGGCTGAAAGAGTTTATCGTGAAAGTAATGTTATATTTTTGGTTAATTTAAGGATATTTGTGGCGGTCACGGTCATTACAGACAGTAACATAATGCTTTTGGTTGATTTTAGGATATTTGTGGCTGTGACGGTTATTACAGACAGTAACGTAATGCTTTTGCTTACTTTTAGGATATTTTTGGCGGTGACAGCCATTAAAGACGGTAACGTAATGCTTGTGGTTAATTTTAGGATATTTGTGGCGGTCACGGTTATTACAGACAGTAACGTAATGCTTGTGGTTGATTTTAGGATATTTGTGGAGGTCACAGCCATTCAAGACAGTAACGTAATGCTTGTGGTTAATTTTAGGATATTTGTGGCGGTCACGGTTACTACAGACAGTAACGTAATGCTTTTGCTTACTTTTAGGATATTTTTGGCGGTCACAGCCATTAAAGACAGTAACGTAATGCTTGTGGTTGATTTTAGGATATTTGTGGCGGTCACGGTTACTACAGGCAGTAACGTAATGCTTGTGGTTGATTTTAGGATATTTGTGGCGGTCACGGTTACTACAGACAGTAACGTAATGCTTGTGGTTGATTTTAGGATATTTGTGGCGGTCACGGTTACTACAGACAGTAACGTAATGCTTGTGGTTGATTTTAGGATATTTGTTGCGGTCACGGTTACTACAGACAGTAACGTAATGCTTGTGGTTGATTTTAGGATATTTGTGGCGGTCACGGTTACTACAGACAGTAACGTAATGCTTGTGGTTGATTTTAGGATATTTGTGGCGGTCACGGTTACTACAGACAGTAACGTAATGCTTGTGGTTGATTTTAGGATATTTGTGGCGGTCAGTCATTAACGACAGTAACGTTATGCTTGTGGCTAATTTTAGGATATTTGTGGCGGTCATGGTTACTACAGAGCAATCATTTCCAGTGATCAAGAACATGAAGCTTTGGCTAGTTTTACTCGAGCTCGGAGTAAGTCTGTATACAAATATAATATCGTTATCAAGTCTAGGTGTTTACATGTTGTCTGTGTGTAAATTGTTCTATGTTGAAATGAAGGTATCAATGTGATAATTTAGAATCATATGTATCATTCAACATTTGACAAGGGGTCAATTGGAGACTGAGGTCCAAGATTAAAAATAAAGTGCATGTCATTCAAAACCAAACCTAAAGAGAACGGAGGGCAGGGTCTACTGGACTCATTGACGGCTGTTTGTGGTTTTCTATTGTGGTTTTTGTGGGTTTTTTTTTTTGCTTTTTATGTGGGCTGTTCGGCAATCACTTATTCCATACCTTATTATTTACTAATGTGAAAAGAAAACTTTCTTTTTTAGAGATCTTAAAATTAACAAAAACAGAACATGTACAAACATTGTTTTTGACACAATGTCCTGGCTTGGGACAAGGATATGTAAATGTGACGGGAGTTAAGGGGAGTTAAATTTATAAACAGGTGCACCCATAACCTGTACAACTAGTTAACTTGAGAAGCAGGCATAAAGTTCATTTCAAGTTTACTTGTGATTGGTAATGCGACCGTTTTAAGTAGACTCGTGAATTGTTCCGCTTGCACAATCAGTAATCATTTTATGACTGCTTTCATCTGTCATGAGTTAACGCAAGTTAACTTGATTGTCTGCTATAGCATATACAGGCGAATATGGATAGCAGCCACAAAATTAACTTTATGTTAACTTTCTTACAGGTCATGGTTGCATCTGTATGTGCATGCATTTCAAGAAAATCAATATTTCGATATCAATAATATGTTTTAAGACATAATAGACAGATGCGTATGATCGTTTATGTGTATTAACATTGTTACCTAAAAGTTAGTTTAAACATATTTATTAATCCTGGACTGGGAAACAAGCTTAATTCTTATGTAAATCCGTCTCCAGCTAGCAGTTTGCGAGGGTGGACTTTGCAGCGGCCCCCATTGAGCCTACTTTTATCGAACTCTACAAAGGGATCTTTAACGTGCATTGGGTATTGCTCTCCACATACACGGGACAACATTTTTCGATCCTTCCAAAGGAATAGCATCGTTCCTTGAGACCATCCTTGCAAATGTTGTCAAGAGAGAGTCGGAAAATTGGTTCATGACATTTTCACCCCGGACGAGGATCGACCCACGAACCTTGGTGTTAGTAGCCCGACGCGTTAACCACTACACCACCGGCTCTACCTAAAAGTTATGATCTTGATCAAATGTGGTCTACATTTTCAACCTTTTTGACTGCAGAGCCTCCGTAAGGACGAAAGCGTGACAGCTATATTACGGCATATCCACATTTAATGCCTCGATCTGGTTTTTTTGTGTATGAAAGTTTGATATATAAGGCTGGTGTTTGAATATGGGAGAACAACAGCTAAAATAAAAGATAGGACTAATGTCCCAAAGTGTTAAGATTAATGACGTTCAAAATATAAAAAGTAAGTTAATTGATTGCAAAAGAAAAAAAGAGGCAAAGTTTTAAAGAGAACAGTATTTTAAAAATACCCACTCTAATACCCTTTTATATTGCATTTTTTCTCAAGATATTTCCTGGGCTTGGATTGGGGGTAGATACCAAGACAGCAGTAGTCGGTATGATTGGATTAGTGGTGGGGACATGAACGAACACTCAGACCACTGGGAACACCCACCAGCTCACCATACTCAACGTTGTGTCACGTATCATGTAGGTCGATGGAACCCTCAGGACTGCAATAACAACTATCAACATCTGTGTGAGAGGCCGCTGACATCTCTAGTCAATATAGGTAAAATAAGATTATGTGTATGTGGTTGATTTTGTGTTTTGTGTTTCTTCGTGCTGTGTTTACCGGTTTGGTCATTTCTCTATTGGTGCCTCTTTGCTTCTTTTACAGTTTCTTTCATATGTTCCCATTCATTACAGTCGGTAACGCCTGTCCATCTCCTGGCTTTCACTGTATCTGTCATGATCCCAATGATTACACTCGTTAACACCTGTCCATCGCCTGACTTTTACTGTATCGATCACATTTTCTCGTCTGTGACAATCGATAGTGCCTGTTTTTCACTCGAATGTTGTAGTATCTATCACTTGTTCCCGTCTTATACAGTTCGTAATGCCTGTAAATCGCCAGATTTTCATTGATATTATCATATGTTTCCCTGTTTTGTAGTTGGTAACGCCTGTCACTTGCCTCAATTTCATTGTATCTATCACATGTTTCCCTCTTTTTCAGTCCGCAGTGCTTTTTCATTGCCCGACTTTCAGTGTAACTATTACCTGTTTCCCTCTTTTTCAGTCGGTAACTCCTGTCCATTGCCCGACGTTCATTGTAAATTCTATATCTTTCATCTTTTGCAGTCGGTAAAGCCTGTCCGTCGCCCGACTTTCATTGTAAATTCTTTATCTTCCCTCTTGCAGTCGGTAAAGACTGTCCGTCGCCCGACTTTCATTGTAAATTATTCATTTTCCCTCTTTTGCAGTCGGTAAAGCCTGTCCTTCGCCCGACTACTACCAGTCTGGAAATACATGTTACTACTTACTGAAAGAAACTAAAGGCCCCTGGAATACTGTAAGTCTAGTTAGAAATACATACTCCAACTTGAATGTCGTGATTGTCATTAAATTTGATGTTGTTCTAAATTTGTACGTTTATTTTTTTGTGGGGGTGGTTCTGTTTTGTACGCGAGTCTACCTAAATATCTGTTGAATTTGTATGTTATCAATTTTTTTTTTTAAAAGCCTTCTTCAATGGTTTCATCTTTGTTCAACGGTCGTGAGTTTGCCTGATTGAAACTTCATAAACATTACATTTGTTTACATGTTCAAGGCGTTACTTCTGTTTCTTTTGTCGTTGTATTAAAGAAACAATAAAGTATGAAAGGATCATTTAAGTGCCAACAATCCAAAAAGACCAAGTCAAAACCAGGACCACGAGATTCCATACAAAAAAGTCACAATCTAACACAATCAGCACCTTGAATGTACGTTGATAATGAATGTCTCATTCAAGTCAATTGAGGACCGATAAAAAGAAAAACAAACGAAATGCGAAAGTCAAACACCACTAGGATTTTCTAAAAAATTTCTAGAAAAAGTTTTTCTATTAAAACTCAGTTAAACCAAGATTTTCTGAACTTCATGTTAGTAACAAGATAATCTTAGTTTAAGTTAAGAAAATTAATGTTTCGCTGTAACATACATTTAGCTGGGTTAATCTTAGTTTACTTACTTAATCCTAGATAATGCTCAGTTAAACTAGGATTAAGTAACTTAAACTAAGATTTCCTCATGAAAGAGGTAACGGCGTGCCATACTTTCGTTTTTGTAGCGTTGTGACGTTGTGGGCCCCTGCTCATTCCCTACATAAATGAAGATGACGAGATGTTGAATAACTGTAGGAATCAAAACCTACACAAAAAAGTCACAATGGAAAGCAGCCCTTAAAATGACCAATGGTCAATAAATGTTGTTTGCAAATGTCAAAAAAGATTTAACATTACTAAGTTAAGAATTAATCAACAAATAATTTCTAAGTTACACATTAATTGAAATGAATGAATTAATTTTACATTTATTACTTTTAGAACGCGTGTGATTCTATCGGGATGAGACCGGTTGACGTCACAGGTAACAGGGAACAACACGCCATTGTACACTTCGTAAGAGATTTAAAACATTGTAAGTAGCTCAAGGTCAATAACTTATTATTTTGTTAGGGATATGTCCATAGATTAGTAGGCCAAAGGTTAAGAGATAAAGTAAACAGTGCTTGTACAATAAAACAATTAGGTCTAAAAGATATAGTCCACTATGTTAGAGATTTACAACACTGTAAGTATGTCAAGGTCAACGGCTAAAATTTGTTGTCATGGATTTATCTATATATTAGTATGTCTAAGGTTAAAATATAAAGAAAACTGTGCTAGTAAAACAATTAATTCATTTTAAATCATTAGGTGAACAAATATAGTCCACTGCGTCAGAAAATGTCAACACTGTAAGTAGGTCAACATTGAAAGTAAAAAAATAACTTGTCATGTCCCTACATTTAAACTAGTATGTTAACGGTCACTCTTAATATCACAAAATATTAAAATATCTGAAGTCAAAGTAAAACCTTTGTATTAAAATCACATTTTGTACGTTGTCAATGGTTATTACCTTCATATGTCAAGGGACCAAGGGTCGAAAATAGATAAAGTTTCACTAGAAAAAGAATAGATCAAGGTCAGAAATAATATTACACTACACCAGAAACAAGAAATAATTGTGTCCGTAAAGGGTACTATGGAGAACAGATATTATCACACTTGTTTTACATTCGTCATTGGTGGCAACATTGAAAAGCATGATATTTCTACTTAAGAAAACACACAGGCTAAATTTTCCAAAAGGAATTATAGCTTACAACTTCTCTCTTTTCCATAGTAATTGTTGGCCATTTTCCTCGATGCAAAATGTTCTATGTCTACTTTATTGCATAAATAAGAGACATCCACTAGACGACCGTGGTACTTTGTGATCAACAAAATAGAAAATAATGAGATGTGGAATAAGTGTATGCGACGCAGCCCACAATTAAACTGCAATTTAGAAAAAAAAACACCGCAGCAGCCTTCAACGAGGCCATTTGGCACTGCTTGCGGTTCTGCAATTGGCCCATGGTCTAAATAAAATGCATACAATTCAAATCCAGTCCTGAAATAGTCACAGATAGACCCCCTCTTAAACAAGGAACAGGAAACATCAAAAAGACAAGTACAAACGAAAGCTTTGTCAAAGATTCCTGGCTTAGGACAGGCACATGTAATATATGGCGGGGTGAAACTAGTTTTTTGGGCCCAACCTTCCCCCTATCAATAATCATAGACAAAGCACAAAAACTTAAGTTTAACGCACAATAAAAATCAAATCGATCAAAGTCAACTTCCACTAGAGAGAACCTAAGACAAAAAAACAACAACAAACAAAAGTCGGTAAAGGAAATCTCTATAGAACACTCGCTGTTACTGACAGCTAGCTGAGAATCATCAATCGACTGATGTAAACAAATCAAACGTATCGATCGTAAATCCGACACAACACTTCAAACAATAATGATTTAGTGAAGTGTCATCACACAAAACCGACAAGCTTGATCGCTATAATGCTTAAAAATGACAAAAGTAAAAACGTTAAAATAAAGGTAATAGCAAAACTACCGATATAAAAAAGTAAAAAGGTAGTGCATAATGTCGGGGTTGATTGCAAGTTGGTTGTAGAATGTTTTTTTGATTTTTGTGATGAATTTATGTCGACCGTTTTCTTTTGGTCTTTCAGATTTCTTCACTGGATTGCTCAGTTCGTACACCTTTGATTCAATGGGCATCATATTTTGATGATATACTCTTCTGGAGCACCTGAGTTCACCCCCGTTACCACTTGAGTTCGCGTTGATTTCTGTTGGGTTGACTTTTTTGTTTATTTTTTATGTTTTAAGTTTCTTTGTGCTGTTCTCGTTTGTGGTAACTGGTTTTGTAGTTGCCCTTTCGGACTTTGACACTCGAATGCCCCTTTGGTTCCTTTCTTCTCCATTGATTCATCAATCATCGTCGTTTGATAAAATTTGTTGTGTGGTTTGTTTTAATGATGAATTTATGTTTATTTTCCATTCGTAAACCTTTGATTCATTGGTCATCTTCGTTTGATTATATTGATTTTTTCTCCTAAGATAAGTTACCTGTATGGATAGGAGGCCGTTATTCGAAAGAACGCCATCATTACCGGTGGTACACTAGCACCAGTTCTAAAACAATGGATGAGACAAGCACTCATTGGAAGGAACCAGACATGGTACACAGGCAAGGGTGTGTTGATCTGTCGGGAGATAAATGGAATGTTGCTGACTGCTCACATAACCACGCCCATCTATGTGAACGACCAATAGAATGGCATTAAGATTTGAACAGCGAATAGACCGCGCCGATCGGTGTGAGCTACTCGGCATTCAGATTGATATCAATTATGCGAATGTGAAATGGAATTTCTTAACATTAAATAACAATATTATTATTTTTATTCTTTATAATTTGAAGATAGTTTTACTATGAATAAACACTTCTCCCTGTTGAACATATCTTATGACTGGGTTATGGAAAAGTATCTGCGAACTGGAAAAAAGACTGATATGTTATGATTTAACATGATATATTAGCTTTTCTTCTTAGTATCTTAAATCAGTTACATGTAAAATATATATAATTAAAACTTCTCCCCCCTTTAGTCATATCTTTGATTTTTCGTTAAGATTGAATTAGTGATTTAGAAAAGGAGTTAATATTGTTGTATTAAGGAAATTGCTGTTTTAGGTGGGAATTCAAATCAGTAAAAAAGGATTAAGATATATATATTTAAATTGCGAAATGAAGCGATCGATAGCGAGAATAAATGTAATAGAACGACTAAGACTAAATTCTCTTCTATCTTAGCTATCCCTCCCTTTCCGAGTCACAGTGGAAGTCAAAAGTCTAATTTGTCCCTGTTTCCTTAGCATTTCATGTTAATTTTATTACCCCTTGCATGTTCATCATCTTACTGATATAGACGATTTTGGGAGTAAAGCAAATTAGGTGAATGTGGTTGCTGTGTATATCTCTTCGGTGGAATTTGGTATCAAAGACACTTTAGGGAACTACTTACCATCTTAACATGACACTCAATCGAGACTTTTCACAAAGCTCTATGCATATGAAAAAAAGTGATTACTAAAACCTTTCCTTCTTGTGTGCTGGAATTCCATCTTCTCCTATTTACGTTTTGCAACTGGTTCGTTATCCCAAAGCTTGTGGGGTCATGAATTTAATATAACTTGTTTTTTATCATCTAAGAAACAGTCATGTTCAAAGAAAATAACTCAAACAAATATTACTAGGCATCTTCTGACCAACAAATAATTATGATCTCTTCTAGAACTGTAAGACTCAAAACTTGCCAAGTTAGACAGATCACATTCAGATGGTAGAGGTATATCGGATAAATGCCACATACAGAAAAACGGTTTAAAGTCCATTTCGCTTACTGCCAATTGCTTCATCTAGGTATGGTAGATACCAAAGGCAAAATACCAAAGCGGTATAAACAACGGTCATTTGGTCATGCTATCGATGCATATTTGCAGGGGTAACATCTCATCATCAGCATTTAAATCCAACCATTGGAAGGTCAAAAACAAAAAGAGTTGAAGGAAAAGTACTCAAGCCCAAAACATTCGAACAGGAAGCCAAATCTAGCACCGAGGATATCAACAATGTGCAGTTCTATGACAGAAACCTGTTTTTCTGCATGGGTGACAATTTTAAATTCTAAAATTTTAAAGTCAGTTTCCGATAATTGATACTGCGTAACGAGGTGATCGAGCTTTTTAATTTATAGATTACCTATGGTCATTATCGCAAAATTGCTATCTTGTCCCAGTGTTGCTAATTGCAATTTAGTTGTTGTTATGCGCACCTTTTGTGTGGATTTTTCACTGTGTCTCAACTACCCAGGTAAAAAATGTTTCGCCTCAAGGTCGTCTAATGTAGAGTAAATGACAGAAATGAGGAAAGGGTTTTATTTCGAGTTTAGAACAGCTAACCTCTCACAAAAAATCACACGATATCGTGCGATATAAGATTATAAACAAGGAATTAATTTTTGGCGATTTTCCGGTGTCGTTTGTTTACATTTTTTACCTCTTGAAACTGGGTTTTTCCTAAGTTTTCTATTCTTTATATTCAAGCTTATATTGAGAATTAGTGCACTGCTTTTTGATGAACAGATTCACAACATTATCTATGCAAATAATTTTATCAAATTTTAGTACATTGAATATTTCTGTTTTTAAAATCGCATCGAGAGGAAATGTTGAGAAACAGTCTTTTTGGTGCTGTTGTTTTTTGTGCAATCAAGTGTTTTCTTTACCCTTTCGATTTAATAATAAAATTCGTACCTTATAAAATCAACAACAACCAAAAAAAAATAAATTAGAAGGCAAAAGAAATCATTATTATGAATATTAAGACGAAATCAAGTAAGCCAATTCACCAGCATAAATCTAGAACTCCAAATTATCCGATAGAATAAAGCATCAGAAAGGAAATATGGCTTAGAAATGTAAGAAGTATGTGGCAAAACTTACCGGCTGGCAAATAGCCACAGAGCAGAGCTAATCTTGTCGGTAAAAAAAAAACGTTTGTAAGCGTAACATGGGGTCAGACAGCTTTACCCACAAAGGTAATGGAGTGTGTACTCCATAGGCAGAGTATAAAAAGTGAATCCATATTGAAAGGGGCAGCCCTGTAATAATTTGTGCCGCGGTTGTCAGGCTATTTAGCCAGAAATCATGGTGGTGAACCGTGTTGGGAAAAATTTCATATAACAATAACTCTAGAACTCTGAAATTAAAACCCACAGGATAACAATGCAGGAGGCTGCAAAATCTACCGATTCTATCCGTCCGTCCTTTTTCAAGTACGAATTAAAATCTTCATGCCACTGGCGAAGAAATCATATAATTTAAAACAGCCAGCGGCCTTCATATCACAAATGGTTGCAGCTCATTCTCATGATCCAAGATATAATGCACACAAACATTCCTTCCTTCGATATTTCCAAATTACCGCCGCACCTTTCCTTATTGAGTATAGAATAAACTAACAAAAATTACGAGCACGACAATAACCTTTGGCAAAGAATTCAAACTTTAGTAGGATATATACCCATAGAATTAAATTAGTTTTCTTTGGCCGACCTTTAATTTTGATGTTTTTTTAATCATTTTTTGTTTGTTTAAGATCGTTGAAAGGTTAAACTGGATTTACTTGTTACTGTCAAGCTCACATGGAGAAGTCACGAAAGATTATCTAAACGTACCTGTGGCTTACGTGAAGATGAAGATGTTTTTGATAAGCCATTTTCATGGAAAATGATTTGTCTGGAGCTTTAAGTACAGAGGCCTTTAACATGGCCAGTCTTCGCTGCTGACTGTCTTGCGATATAGCCGAGAACAAAGATGTAATGCATATTTCTAATATTTAAACCCCCCTTAAATGGATAAAGCTAACAAACATAATAGAAGATAATGGGATGTGGAATAAGTGTACGCGACATAACCTACAATATTATTTAAACATCCACAACGGAAAACAGGCAGCAGCCTTGCTAAGGGCTGGAGGTGCACGCAGATATACACAGTGCAGGGGCGGATCAATAAATTTTCAAAAGGGGGGGTCCACATACTGGGTTCTGTGGGCCAAAGGGGGGTTCCAGACCAATTTTTAGGAAGGAGGGGGGTTGCGACCCCCAAAACCCACCCCTCTGGATCCTCCACTACAGTGTAAGTTAAACTGGTTTTATTTGTTGTAGTTTCGAGTTTTTACATTTTTGTATCAGATTTACCTTATCATGTTATAACCTTAGTGTTGGCGTACTTGGCCTTGATGATAAGGCCTTGAGTCGAGACTGGAACATGAACTTTCATTCACTTGGTACGTTTCTTACTTTCTATTGCTTTGTTTATTTCAAATGTTTGATTTGAGAAGTCAGTTATGCTTACCTTTCCTGTATTAGACCGAAATCGTGAAATGAAGGACGTCCACTGCTTGTCTATTTTTCATATATTAATTAGATTTACAATTTTTTTATTTTATTTGACCATGGGTTGAAGGATAAGGTTATTGTGTACTTATAAACTGTAATCTAACGTATCGATCATTCTACTTAAACAGTGGCATTGTTTTGCCTAGAAAATATACTGGCAGCAAAGGATTCTAAAGAAGGATTTCTGCTATTATATAATAATGGTTATGATGAAAATATATACATTCTGTCATGTCGGCCTACAAAATAATTTCAGAGCAGATAAAAAGATCTAGCCCCTCTTAAAATTAAGTGGTCTGTTCGTAAAGGAAATATTATGAAAAACATTTTTTGTAAGTTGTAGAGAACATCATTAATGTACATGATGACCAGGTGCATGTATTCGATTTGTACCGTATCATGTCCTATTTAAACACGTCATATACTTCTTTAAATTTTCAACTGAAGGACATTATGAATCTCAAGACTAGTATAGATTCTTCTAAAATTTCTTTCAAGGAATTTGATCACCTGATATTGAAACTTAAGAAAAAAAATCATTTTTGCTTAAGGTTAATGTGGACACCTATACTGAAAAAAAATTGTCATTAAACATTTGATTTTATGGTCTAAATTGAAACATGTTATTAATATCCTTTATTTAAAATAAAAATAAGGATAGGTCACCATGCTCGTTTTTGCAATATAAGTGGTTAAAGTATGCCTGAATTACAATAGATTATATAGGAAAGGCCAAATTTTAGGCATAAAATCATGTCTCAGAAAAATTCCTTACATTAGGATCTTGTTTTTATTTTGTCAAAAGTTATATTTTTACCTATATATTAAAATAAAACCAAAAAAAACAGGGGGTCACCAGCTTAGATTTTTGTTTACTTTTCAATTCCATTGTAAATTAAGGGTAAATTTGACGTGAGTTATCTCCCTTGTTTTTTTGTCAAAAATTGCGTTATTCAAGAAACGATTGATGCAATTGTTAAACAATTGAATATTTATTACTCATTTCCAATAAATTCAAATATTTTATTTTTATTATTGACTTTATAGACACTGGTCTTAAATTTGCATTTTTAAAGGTAAAAAAATCATGTTACACCTGTCTGTATTAACCTTAAAGAACAACTGTTCTTGAGTCAAAAAATGAACTTGACCAATTTTAATGCTGTCTTTCACATGGAACAGTGACTTTATCAAAAAAGAAAAATACCAGATATAACCTTCAAAAAGTTTTCCTTAATTATGGTCACCACTGTTTTTTATCATTAAGTATAAGAAATGCGCTGTATAAAATGTTTAATTGAATGACCAAACAACAAACAGCTGATCGTTATTTTAGACATATGACGTTAACATGACGGAAAAGCAGGTTCCTCGAGATTTAACATAGCATTTACACTGGTTTTTTCAAAGCAATCAAGTTAAATCACGAATTCTTTTTTTTTCATACAAATAGGTGCGTCTGTAGGTCTAGCTTACAATGAATTTCATGAAAAGTGGGTGTCAGTGTGCAAAAACCATTTTTCAGTACTATTATTTAAAGATGAAGTCCACAGTATTGTCAATGAAGCAAGCAGAGTTGTACCTATGTGTCAAGATATAGATGATCTGTGTTAATTTCAGTTCGTTGAACTTAAAGAAGTACTGCTGACTTTTTGACCAAAATGTTTGCAAATCTGTTTTTACATTTTTTTTTCTGTTTGTGTGCATTTTTGTTTTTCCTTGGAATGTCGATGTATAACTTTGTTCTATCAATAACTTTTTGTAAGGTTACTTTTTACGATTCCTGCTTCCATTGCTGTAGTGCTATTTTGCCTTATCCTTACGATTGAAAAGATGAAGTCATCACATTTGTCATAGAGCTTTGTTGAAAATCTTCCTTGAGAGTCATTTTCATCTTCAATTATGCGACTTTGTCTTACCAATGGCATTTTTGCGACTTAGTTTTACAAATGACATTAATGCATTGATGTCTTTCCAATGAAATTAATGCTACTTTGTCTTACTTTATGATATTAATGTAACTTTGTCTTACCAATGACATTTATGCTACTTTGTCTTACCAATGACATCAATGCTACTTTGTCTTACATATGACTAAATGCTATGACATTTTTGCTAATTTGCCTTACCTATGACATTTATGCTACTCTGTCTAACCTATGACATTAATGTGACTTTTCCTTACCAATGACATTTATGCTACTTTTACTTACCAATGACTTTTATGTTGCTCTGTCTTACCAATGACTTTTGTGTAACTTTGTCTTACCAATGACATGTATGTTACTTTGTCTTACCAATGACTTTTATGTTACTTTGTCTTACCAATGACTTTTATGTTACTTTGTCTTACCAATGACATTTATGCTACTTTGTCTTACCAATGACTTTTATGTTACTTTGTCTTACCAATGACGTTTATGTTACTTTTTCGTTCAAATGACATTTATGTTACTTTGACTGACCAATGACATTTATACTACTTTGTCTTACCAATGTCATCAATGCTACTTTGTCTTACCAATGACATCAATGCTACTTTGTCTTACCAATGACTTTTACGCTTCTTTGTCTTACCAATGACTTTTATGCTACTTTGTCTTACCAATGACTTTTATGCTACTTTGACTTACCAATGACATTTATGCTACTTTGTCTTACCTATGACAGCTATGCGACTTTGCCTTACCTATGACATTTATCCTACTTTGTGTGAACTTTGACATTTATGCTACTTTGTCTTTTCAATGACTTTTATGTTACTTTGTCTTACCAATGACGTTTATGTTACTTTTTCGTTCAAATGACATTTATGTTACTTTGACTGACCAATGACATTTATACTACTTTGTCTTACCAATGACATCAATGCTACTTTGTCTTACCAATGACATCAATGCTTCTTTGTCTTACCAATGACTTTTATGCTACTTTGTCTTCCCAATGACTTTCAAGTTACTTTGTCTTACCAATGACATCTATGCTACTTTGTCTTACCAATGACATTTATGCTACTTTGTCTTACCAATGACTTTTATGCTACTTTGACTTACCAATGACATTTATGCTACTTTGTCTTACCTATGAAAGTTATGCGACTTTGCCTTACCTATGACATTTATCCTACTTTGTGAGAACTTTGACATTTATGCTACTTTGTCTTACCAATGACTTTTATGTTACTTTGTCTTACCAATGACATTTATGTTACTTTGTCTTAACAATGACTTTTTTATACTTTGTCTTACCAATAACACTAATGCTACTTTGTCTTACCAATGACACTAATGCTACTGTGTCTTACCAATAACACTAATGCTACTTTGTCTTACCAATAACACTAATGCTACTTTGTCTTTTCAATGATGTTTTTGATACTTTGTCTTACATATGGCATCAATGCTACTTTGTCTTACCAATGACATTGATGCTACTTTGTCTTACCAATGACATTAATGCAACTTTGTCTTACCAATGACATTTATTTTACTTTGTTTTACCAATGACATTTATGTTACTTTGTCTTACCAATGACATTTATGTTACTTTGTCTTACCTATGACTTTTATGTAACTTTGTCTTACCAATGACATTTATGTTACTTTGTCTTACCAATGACATTTATGCTACTTTGTCTTACCAATTACATTTATGTGACTTTTTCTAACCAATGACATTTATGTAACTTTGTCTTACCAGCTACTTTTATTTGACTTTGTCTTACCAATGACATTTATGTAACTTTGTCTTACCAATGACATTTATGTTACTTTGTCTTACCAATGACATTTATGTTAATTTGTCTTACAAATAACCCTTATGCTACTTTGTCTTACCAATTACAGCTATCCTACTTCGTCTTTCAATGATGTTTTTGCTGTCTTGTCTTACCATTCACCTTAAGATTATGCTATTGTCTTTTTTGCTATTTTGAGGTGTGCTACTTAGGCATAAAAATGTAACCGTCTAAATAATACTTGAAGGTGCATTTATCCTACTTTAAAGTGTGCTATTTTGCCCTACAAACGAATTTGGTGCGTCCCTTTTTCTTACTTTTAACTGTGCTACTTATTCTCATCACTGACATTGGTGCTTCCTTTTCTTACTTTTAGGAGTGGTACTTTGTTGCCTTTTACAATGCACAGTTCTCGTCCAAGGAGGTATGTATTGCATAAGTCGTTGTCAGGAAATCAAAACTACAACAAAGTTCCAAGTTCACGAAGATAAATATAATAGGTTATTATATAGATAGATATAGTATATTATGTACTTTCCTTTTTGATACTATCTACATCAAGGTGAGTATCAGATGTGTCCGGTAGGACGAGTCTGATACGAGACTAAATATAGATAGTATCAAAAAGGAAAGTAAATAATATTTTTTTTTGTCGGTAATGACGTCACAGTTATCAAGTGCTCCCACCTGATATTTTCTTGTATCACGGACTGTCCATGATACTAAAAAATGTCAGGCAGATGAGATCAAAGGAAAAGCCGCTTTTTACCGATAATAGTGAAATATCGAGATTTCCGAGTGAACAGAAATTGTTTGTCACACTCGGTGAAATAACTCAAATTTCTATTAACTGTTATTCGACGTTACCTTATAACGTCGTCTATGACGTCAAAAACCATTGCACTTGAATAGAAATAGTCCGACCAAAAATTTGCTAAATTCAATCATAAATAAAGTAATAATTGAAGAATTCTCTCTGTAATAAATAGTATAACTAGCTCAAGATCCCTAACATTTCCTCAAATTCGAAATCATTCGTTTGTTATACTTTAATTCTAATTCAGTCAAGAGTAAATAAAACTGTGCCTCCGCCCCAAGATAGTTTTTAGTCAAAATGCGAGTCCAGAATGTGACTGTTGGTAGATTAAGTTGTGATGACCATGAACAAACTGTAGAATAGTTTAATTGACCATTCTTTGACGTCTGTATTGTACGCGATATGTTTTCATTTCTTATTTCATGACGATTTTTTGAATAAGAATATTGTGCATTTATCTGTCTGTGTAAAAATACATGTTCCTACCAGATGCTCTAAAGGTAATTGTTGAAAACCTGTATATTGTTCAATGAACCTTATTCTGTATTTATTTTTTCTTAATAGTTAGAATAGAAGTAAATGAGATGTGGAATAAGTGTAGGCGACACAACCTACAATATAAACGTAAATTTAAACAAAAACCCACAATTGAAAACAGCATCTTTTATCCAGTAAAATAAAGCATTGCTGTATAGAAGCAGAGGTACCAATGGGGTATCCGAAAAAGTATTAGATAAAGTATGTGCTGACAAATAACTATTACAAATAACAAAATTAATGTTAAAACATATTGTGATCGGACGTAAATAAATATAATAACCAAACGCTCGAATTTAAAGGATCAATCTCAAAAGTGCAAGATAAAAAACAAAAAAAGCTTAGAAATTACAAATCGCAATAGGTCTGACTTGGTCCGAACTTATGCAGAAAAAAATAATTCTTTTTAAACAGGCATGATGTGTTATCACTGCGATCTCCTGCCTCATCAACGTGATTGTGATAAAGTCGTCCAGTGTGGTGAACATGAGGTACGTACCAGGGGACTGTTATAAAGTCGTCCAGTGTGGTGAACATGAGGTACGTACCAAGGGAATGTAATAGAGTCATCCAGAATGGTTATCATAAGATACGTACCATGGTACTGCAATAAAGTCGTCCAGGGTGGTTATCATAAGATACGTACCATGTTACTGTAATAAAGTCGTCCAGAGTAGTTATCATAAGATACGTACCATGTTACTCTAAAAAAGTCGTCCAGAGTAGTTATTATAAGATACGTACCATTTTACTGTAATAAAGTCGTCCAGTATGGCGATCATGAGGTTCTTAACAGGGGTCTGTGATTAAGTCGACATGTGTGGTGAATATGAGTTACGTACCTAGGAAATGTGGTTAGGTCGTCCAAGGGGACAAGAATGAGGTATGTACCACATGACAGTGAACAAAGCGTGAAGTATTTTGAACGTACCTGGGGAATGTGTTTAAGTCGTCCAAAGTGGCGAGCATGAGGTAGGTAGCCGTGACTGTGGTAGACAGCAAGCAAAGGTGCACAATTAGTGTCCATTGGAATCCCTATTGATTGCTGAAAAACGTAATAATAACCATATTTGCTTATTTTCGCACATTCCATTAAAACGTTTATTTTGCGGGTATTAATTGTCAGGGTACGGTTTACATTTACCACACTTTGGTTTTCCTATCATTATTGCATATTCGCGTTTTTTTTTTTGGTTTTTTTGGAGAATTTCATCGAGCGCGAATATAGAGAAAATTAGTTCACAACAAATTTACGATGTTAACAGTATAGTGATCTATGCATTTCTTAGTTATACTATAACGGTCAGCACGGATTTGTGTTTTATTGATAGTGATATCTAATTACAGGTCTGTTACGGTGAGAGGATGGTTACATCTGATGGAATTGTGGTTTTCAGATCTGGATGCAAACCGAAACAGGTTCTATTATTTCGACAACAAAATGACCATTTGAAAGCTTAAATTAAACGTTATTGTAATTTTTTTCTCATTTTGTTCCAATTACAGATATAAGTACCCGAATAATAACCTGACAAACCAAATCAAATCTGTCTAAACTTTCTCATTGACAGTTTTTTTTAAATAGCTGCTTTAATGAAACTCATCTAGCCCTTCATATGCACATGATAAAACCAACCAATGATGTGTTTCGCTAGTGCTTTGCTTACCACTTATTGATATCTCTTTGTACGTTTGGATTAAAGTAGAGACCTTTAAATTTACATTTCAAATCAAAACCTTTAAGGTTAGAGCCTTCATTAAAAGTTCTTCGAATTTCAAAAGAGAAAAAACACGCACCGACTCTAAAGTATTTCGTTCTAGGCTTGTGCCCAACTGACTGTAGATCCTAGCAGCAGCATTTCTTTCGGTAGACGAGAGCAAGAAAGTGGTGATACCATGGACAAGAGGCAAGAGCTGATACCATGCTCTCAGTGTTGTAACACTTCTTATTGTAATAGGGAAACATGTGATAGTCACGTCCAAAGTAAGTAGCATTTTCGAACATTAGTAGAATCTAAGAAAAAATGCGCATTTTACGGGAAAAAAATGGTAGCAAAATAGATAAATATGAGCATTTTTAGAAAAAAAAGTAGTGGCGAAATAGTTAAATATGAGTAATTAAGGGAAACAAAATCGTATCAAAATAGATAAAAATGAGCATTTTAGGGAAAAAATAGTAGTAAAATAGATACAAATGAGCATTTTAGGAAAAAAATAGTAGCACTACTTATGATGGGACATAAAATATTTGACATTTCTTGTTTACACTGGACGTTTAAAAGAAGCAGAGGTACCAATGGGGTATCCGAATGTCAAAAGTCCGAAAGGGCAGAGACTAAACCAGTAAACACAAACAAGAACGGGACAAAAACAGACAACACGTAAAACATGGAAACACAAAACAACTGAATATCAATCAACAACGCGAACTCCAGTCGAAACAAGAGTGAACTCAGGTGCTCCGGAAGAGTAAGCAGTTCCTGCTTGCTATAGCACACCCGTCGAGTTGCCAATAGTCCATTCAGCGTGTCAAATCCAGTAAAGGAAGACAAAACAACACCCTATGACAAACCAACATCTGCACTCATCTGAGAGATCGAAATCCCATATTTGTCTATAAGTGCATGATGTCTTCCGTAAAATTTCTTGAGTGAAGACAGCAACCGAGGAGCAACATAACCCTGTGTGAGCAAATTTTGCGTCAGACGTGTCGCTCTGCTAAGGAAATCGATGTAAGTCCCGCACGCTCTGGAGTAACGAATCAATTGAGATACGTAAACTCCATAAGCTGGAGCTGACGGAATATTGCTACACAAGAAGGGGAAGTTGACGATTGGAAAGTTGAAGTCATCACGTTTGTCATAGAGCCTTGTTGAAAGTCTTCCTTGAGAGTCAATTTCGAGATGTAGATCTAAATATGAAGCAGACTTCCTAGAATCCGTTGTGTCCTTTATCTCAAGCTCCTGTGGATATATGAGATGGAGAAAGTCACCAAATCGAGAATTGTTTAGTGAAAGGACATCATCAATATAACGGAACGTGAGGTTGAAAGAGAGAGCTAGTCTACGGTCTTTTTTGTCTAGAAGAGATTGCAAGAAGTCTGCTTCATATGAATGAAGAAACAAATCAGCAAGCAAAGGTGCACAATTAGTGCCCATTGGAATCCCTATTGTTTGCTGAAAAACACGTCCACCAAACTGAACAAATATGTTGTCAATAAGAAAGTTGAGCATGTCGATTATTTGGTCTTCTGTAAATTTGTTCTTTTTCTTGGACTCATTGATGACAAAGTAAGTCTTGGTATAATCGACTACAAGAAATTTGTACCTGTAACTTTTTAAAAGGTGGTACGATTTCTTTCCTTGTACTGCACATGGTTGATATCCTCGGTGCTGCATTTGGCTTCCTTGTTCGAACGTTTTGGTTTTGAGTACTTTTCGTTTTCAACAGTTTTGGAATTTGACCTTCCAATGTTTTTATTTAAATCCTACTGATGAAAAGTTACTCCTTGAAATATTGATAGATATCATAGCCAAATTAACCGCTTATACCTCTATTTCTAGTTCACGGGTGTGCTATAGCAGGTAGGAACTGCTTACTCTTCCGGAGCACCTGAGTTCACTCTTGTTTCGACTGGAGTTCGGGTTGTTGATTGATATTCAGTATTTTGTGTTTCCATGTTTTACATGCTGTCTGTTTTTGTTCCGTTTTTGTTGGTGTTTACTTGTTTTGTCTCTGCCCTTTCGGACTTTTGACATTCGAATACCCCATTGGTACCTCTGCTCCTTTCAAACTTAGTAATAAATCTTCAATCATACCCAGTAGTGTGTAGCTCATTATCTCTTACTGGACATTTTATTTGATTAACCTCAAAGAAAATTCACTGAATTATAAATGATTTTAAGACTGAACACTATGACTTTGAAGGTTTAGTAAATTTAGTAGTTGTTCAATACATTTTGTCTGTTTATCTTGTGTAGCATCTATGAAAAAAGCGTATCATATCACTTTAAAAAATAGAAAATATCATCAGCACGCACAATGCTTAAATATTTCTTATTGCTATAATTACAGATGCAATTATTTAGTACAGTAATTAAATGCATAAAAATTTAATGTGTAAATCTGGTGGATTTTTGGTTCCCATAGTAAAACATGTTGTTTGCCATTACACTGTTAGGATAATTATCCACAACTCCTTCTTAGTCCCTTAATATATTTTCTCCAATCATTTTAGACATTCATTTCAGAAAATTGTAGATGACTGTGTACTTTTTCTAAGTTTGATCTGTTCGGTTTTAGTTGAACTAGTTATTTCTTTGTGAGCTAAGTCTCACAGTTTTGCTAGGTTTGCTTATTGTTGCAAATTATGTCATTAGTTGTCCTTCTTGTTGGTGTGCAGCAACATCAAAGGATTGTTTTGTTTATTCGTGCAGGTTATGGCATGAGATGTCTTTACTGTCGGTACGCAGTGACTCCAAAGGATTGCTTTGTTTATTCTTGCAAGCTACGGCGTGAGATATTATTCGTGCCGGTACGCAGTGACTCCAAAATGAATGGATTTTGTTTCTTCTTGCTGGCTATTGCGTGAGATATCTTTCGTGTTGGTCCGCAGTTACCCTAAATGTATTGTTTTGCTTGTTATTACAGGTGATGGCATGAAATGTCTTTCTTGTTGGTGCGCAGTGACCCAAAAGGATTGTTTTGTTTATTCCTGCAGGTTATGGCACGAGTTGTCTTTTGTGTTGGAACGCAGTGACCCTAAATTGTTGGGTTTTTTTTTTATTACAGGTTATGTCATGAGATGTCTTTCGTGTCAGTACGCAGTGACTGTCATCCTAAATGTAATTTTGTGTTTTTATTACAGGCTATGGCATGAGATGTCTGTCGTGTAGGTACGCAGTGACCCCAAAGGATTGCTTTGTATCGTTACAGTGTAGTACAAACGAGGTATGTTGATCCATAATATAAATTACGCACAAATCGGCATTTTCCTAATATCATTAAAATATCAAAATGTCAAATGAATCAAACTTAGACAAAACTCTATCTATTCGATTGCAATACAAGTTATACAAACACGTTAAGCTGTGTTAAGCTTTTGAATCAGATTTAATGACATTTATATATACAAATGTAATGAAATTTGAAACATTTTCAGTTATTCTTTTATGGTCGATATATTCTTGTTAGATTGTATCTGGTCGCTTAACATCGGAACTGACAAAAAACCAATGCTTTGCATTTAAAGACAAATTCCACTATTCAAATCTGACGTTAGAAATACTTGAAAACTTGTACATATAATCTTGAGCATTGGAAAAATAAAATAAGCTGATAAAAGTCATATGTCACCGTGCTTATTTTAAAGATACATCGCCATAAAATATACAGAGATTTGACGGTTCAGAAAAATACATAACTATTTCTAAATTCGAATAAAAACTTTAATAATGATACTAAAATCAAGTTTTGCACACCAAAAAGGAAGAGCAAATGATTCTCTTCAAGTTATAATAACTTATTGTTATTCAATAACATAAATATTTCATTATAAGCTGCATTTTTTTAGTGATAAACTTTTTCCCACCAAAACCGGCGCCGTTTGTTGAAAGTTTAAATTATTTTTTTCTCAAACTTCTAACGTTTAGAATTTTTTTATTGCAATTAATAGTTTAAAAAGTAGTGGTCACCGATCGAATAAAAAAGAAAACTGGCATCAAATCCAAAATTCTATGGTATTTTTGGTAATTGGACGTATCACGTTATTCAATGCATACAGTAACGTCAGTAACATTACGCTAAATTGAGGTTTTTTTTAAAGTTTCCGCAAATGGATTTTACAAGTAAACCAAAGCATTTTCGAAACTGAATCTCTTATACCCTCCTTCCGCTTGAAAAGTTGGTGATAATATAGTAATAGGGATGTCAGTCAGTGTGTGTGTGTGTCCGTGTGCCCAGTGCTTCCGCAAATGGATTTTACAAGTAAACCAAAGCATTTTCGAAACTGAATCTCTTATACCCTCCTTCCGCTTGAAAAGTTGGTGATAATATAGTAATAGGGATGTCAGTCCGTGTGTGTGTGTCCGTGTGCCCGGACCGTTATGCATTTACTGGGTGTTCATCTCTTATCCGCCATTTCTCAAAATCTCTGCATGCACTTTTCATGGAATTTTCAAACAATCTTACCATCAATACATGTTTATATGCATGTCCATCTTCGTTTTGAAAAAACAATATCTGATTTTTTTAAGGGGGTGCTTTGTCGTACTTATTTGTGAGCTACCGCGTTTTTCTAGTTTTGTGGAATATGTTGGCTTATGGTTACAACAAAGTACACTGCATGAGGATTAACTTCCGTTATCGTAGTAAATAAAGGTAATAACAAAACTACCGAACTTGAATGATCAATCTCATAGTCCAGAGAAAATGACAAAAACGAACCAGTCTTACCGGAGAACTGGTGGATCGCAATGGTCCTGACTTGGTACAGGCATTTCAAACGAAATGGTGGGTTAAACCAGGTTTTGTGGCACCAAACCTCCCTCTTCCATTGCGATCTTCAAGTCCATTATATATATTGTTACATAGAATAGTGTGACATCGTAAAATTTGCTTTTCCCATAATACATAGTTACGTAAAATAGTGTGACACTGTATAATATTCTCGAAAATAATAGGACTGTAGGATATGAAAATTATCATGAACAAAATACAGAAGCTTTTGTCTGGAACTTTGTTGTAATATTTATTTGAGAGAAACACAAAAGATTTAAACCAGTGACAATCAACGACAATATCTAATAGATGCAATTTCGTTTTAAAAAACTGACAAGAAGGAATTTCTTGGTCCTTCGCCGTGTGGCAAAAATTAATATCGCTTCAAAATATTAGTATATCAACCAACTAAGTGAAACTGAGTTCAAATCAGCAAAAAAATACGTAATGTTGCAAAAAGGATTGTGTTAGTTTTCTGATAAAATATGCGATGTTAAAAGTAACTTTTGGAGTAAACAGATATGTTGTGGTCTCATGTTAATTTACCCCATATCCTTTTGTAAATTATTTATTACTGGAGTTTGTCTTTTATGCCGTGTGGAGTTAGTAGAACAATTCCCCATGTTTCGGATGTATGCTCTTTATTTTTTAGAAATTGAGTACTTGTACATGAGATTACTTCTCATGTGTACACTTTGTTTTTAACCCCTATCTAAATTTATGTAAATTCTAATACCTACGGTTAAACCTCCTCCATTGTAGTTTAGCCCTTATCTATCAATGTCTATATATATTTGGATATTGTTTGGTTTTATGCATTTTGAACATCTTTTGAATTGTGGATTTTCGTTTGGTTGGTTTCTAGTGCTGCTGATGAGGAATATTTTGTTCCGAAATGGCCATACAACTCATAAAAATTAATTGCAGTTGGAGTAAACAGATGTGTTGTGGTCTCATGCTCATTTACTCCATATCTTTTCATAAATTATTTATTGTTAAATCAACAATTAAAGCTCATTTAATACAAACTTAACACTTCATTAAATTCAAATGTTTAAACATGAGCATTAAGTCTGTTCAATTTATCTTTTCTAGATTTGTTACAGTCAAGCGATTATACACAACCATGAAAAGCGATACCGGTTGGGATGCATTTCGAAAAATGTAAGAAAATTAATTTGCTCATCTCAAAATCACTGTAAGTTTCTAATACCCCGGTTATGTGTTGTACATTACCTCAATTGTATCTCATGTCTGTGTTTTGTTGAACATTACAATCAGGCCCTAAAATTACAATGAACATGATGAAAGAGGGAAGTTTGGCTCCATTAAACATGATGTTTGATATTTTTGCCCGTTTTTTGGGGAGAATCCTTAGGATTATTCATTCAAATAGGGTTATCTATTTATTTGATAACCCTTATTTTTATAATAAGGTTTGTTGGGCATTAAGGGCTAGTTCATAAAGTTTATAAATTTCTTGGTATTTTTCTTACGTTCTCACGCTGTTAAACTTATGGAAAGGAAAATAAATAATTTTCCAGCCAAATTTTGAACTCCTATTTTCTCAAAAAAGAGAAAGGGAACCAAAGAATTTTAAGCGTATTTTGTACCTTTATCCATGTTCTATTGATCAAATAATTATACAATTTTAGAAACCTTGTAGACTGACCAACTATCATTCTTAACACGTGAAAATTTTTGCTTTAACATTTTCAGTCTGAATTCGTTTCTCAATAATCTTTTTTCAAACACATGAATTATTTTTTAATATTAAAATCAAGATGTTTTCTCGCCTATTTCTCTCTTAGTCAGAAATGACCAAAGACGTAAAGGGAAACATCAATATTATTGTATAATTTATCAATATAGTCGTCTTGATGGTCTTCGTTCTTTGTCCAGAATAAGTTTATCTATGGAAATTCTAATTTAGTTTTGAATCGCATTCTCTATATTTTTAAACAGAGCCAAATGTAAAACAGCGAGCAACGGCCTATTGACACATTAAAGGCTATGTTGCCTGTTTTTGGTTGTGGAAATTTAAGTTGGCTTCGATATATGTTATGTAAACTTATTCAACATATCATTATTTTTATATGGTATAGTTAATTTTCATGGTTCCCTAAATTGTCACAGCAGCATATTGTAAATTAGAGCGAGCACTAGTCCAACTAATATTTGGTCGAAGGCAAAAATTAAATGTTTGCTAGCTAAGATGCATCTATCCACTGATATAAAAAAAATCTAAATATCAAAACATGGAATGATATTTACGCTTAATTTTAACAGCAATGCAGTGTAGAACCCATAGAGACACTAGTTCAAAGTACAGTAGAACCACTCATCCAAAGTACAGTAGAACCACTCATTCAAAGTACCATAGAGACACTAATCCAACCAATATTAGGTCGGAGACAAACATTAGACGTTAACGCCACTGATGAGTACTGCGGCCAATGTTGCAGTGGGGAGAACTGTAATAGAGAAGTCTGTTCCTCCGCAGGTAAAATTATTATATTTCATGTAGAAAACAACTTGATTTAAATATATTGAAATGTTAGTAGTGGTTGAGTTCTTATCATTTATAATTTCCGAAATAGGTTTCTCAGTGTCAAGGTTCAAGAAGAAAAGACCGGAAGGAAAAAGACTTTCTGGACCGATTAAAGTTATAGATAATCATTATTTTCAAATGGCATTTCAAATGGACAGGTTGGTTAAACTTTGTTCTTCCGAAATAAACTTAGGATCTGATAGTTTCATACTGACAAAAGGGATATCGAGAAGATCATTTCAGCGTCGGTTTATACTTTTTATGGTCAATACCATTGCTATCTTCAATTTGTCCGGTATGTCTGCCTTCTAGTATCTTTTTTCGGACATTTAAGATTGCTAAAGTGCAACAGCATTTTTATCAGATATGCTGAAGTGTAACAATATTTTTATCAAACTTGCTGAATTACAATATAATATTTTTTTACAGATTTGCTGAATTACAACAATATTTTTATCAGATTTGCTGAAGTGGAATTAATATCTTTATCAGAAGTTGAACAACCAACAATATTTATATCAGAAATGCTCAAGTGTAACAATATTTTCTATAATATTATATGTGATTAACATTGCATATTTTAAAGGTTCACAATCACTGACTCTGGAGAAGCCACCAGCTCTATCTGAATGTCGGGACAATTCTACTGAGTTCTGTACTAGCAACGTTAAACGATGTTCCGAAGATTCTTTTAAATATTACCACTGCCCATATACATGTGGTTCATGTAAGTTTAGTTAATTCTGTTCTTACCATTTACTTTTCAAACGAAATCGACCGAGGCCATTTGGTTCCATGTGTGGCATTTGGCTCCATGTGTGGTAATTAAATTGTGGCATTAATACCATTCAGTCCTGCGACTATTGCCATCCTGTCACTGTCGAATGTAAAAAGTGTCCACAAATTGCTTTGTGTAGCACGTAAGCCAGGAGTTCTTTTTTGTCTTTTTTTTGGTACATAATAAAACATTAGCCTTATGACCTTGTGTGATAGGTCTAAAAACTGCAAGCAAGATGACTACACTCGTTGTGGTTTTAGTATTGGAGTATGAAGGAAATAACAAAACTACCGGACTGGATTGTTCAATTTCAAAATCAAAGACAATACAAAAAAACAAACAAAAACACAAGGGAGAAATTTTAGATCGCAATGGTCCTGACTTTTTACGGACATTTCATAAAAAGTTGTGGGCTAATCCGTGAGCTTGTATGGGGATTTCGAGTTTATTGTGTTTTTTGCTTAAGTTATTATCTGATCATATCAGTGCATCATACAATATTTCAGTAAATCAAAGCGCTAAAGCGTTAAAAAGCAGAGCTTAATCTAAGCACTATAATAAAGAATGGTCTGTGTTTCATAAACTTGAAACATAGCACATCAATTTTCTTTGCTTGCACCTTTGTAATTTGGCTCCGCCCACTTGATCAAAGGTCAAAGGTAAACAATGATTAAGTAAACATTAACGTGTATTGATATACGATATGTAGTGCATATTTATAATGCATTTATGTTGGGGTATAAAGGTGTACCTCTTATTTTAGACAATCTGTATAAAATTTAAATTACATTGAAACAATGAAAATACACGATTAATGTTGAATAGATCCTGTGGTAGGAATATTGGCAGACCGATTTACCCTGTCTAGACGGAAAAAAACGCGAAAATCAGATAGCTTTATGACTATATAAGGCTCTGCCTAAAAATGAGAAACCTTGAAACTATCGATTAATGTCATAAAAGCTTATTTTTAATGCATTTTTCTTCTTTAGGTGGGGTGGCACAGGTTATAGGTAAATATTATTATACTGGTGTAAAGTAACATATTTGATAGTTTGTTTAAAAGCCCAAAAAATGTAATATGGAGTAAAGGCCCCACTTTATACATTGTACAAAAACGTTAACATTTTCAGAAAGTAAATAGTTTAATGGTGGCTTTAGAGTGCTTATTTTGGAGAGCTTAAGCGCTAAGCCAAAACGGAACATTGAAGCCTTCAACGTTTATTTGTGTTTCTGGTACATATGTTCTTTATGCCTTCGGAACACTTATTGATGTGATTAATCAATTACCTCTTGTTCATTTACTATAATGTCAGTTTTTTCAAGTTAATTTTAGATGTAAGCATCCTTACCCCGGAAGGTATACTGATTACGCGAACAAGCCATCAAGCCCATTTACACGTGAAAAGCTTAAATATTGATTGGTGCAGTTTTTCAAAAAGAACGGAACACGCAGACACAAATATCTGATTCTTGATTATGCTGAAACTGCTTTTGGCATTAATAAGTCAAATAAAAAAATATTCAGAAGAGCAAAAAAAAAGAAACGTTTCTCATTAGCACATATATGAAGAATGACTTCAAAGAACAATTTTTCAGTCGTAATCCTTATGGACACTAATTGTGTTTCAATGGTCGCTGTTTGTTTCGGTAGTCATATGGAGTGGACTAAATCTTTGCAACACTTCTCGACAAAATTGACTTTCGACTTGTTCTATCTTAAATTTGCTTACATGTATTTCCTTATATATATATAGTTAAAACGTCCAGCAATCCGAGCTTTGATGTCTTTCTGCAACTTATCCCCAGGAGTTTTCGACTACGGATTCTATGACGTCCTCCTCATATTTGGATTTATATTTTGAAATTGACACCACGGGGAGACTTTGTACGAAGCTCTACAAAAAGTGTGATGACTCAATCTTTCACATCATCATCATTTTTGTGTTTCACCATTCATTCTGCTCTAGCTTATAAGGTTTATGTGTCGCAAATGATTAGTTTTTTTTCCATGGCTTGTTGTGTGTATCATGATTTTTTAAATAAAGCAACATTACAGACACACTAATAGCTTTATCAATTTAATTAACATGGACAACGTGTTTGTACTGTATTCAATCGAAAAAGTATTCTTTTTACGCTGCATTGTTATTTTTCGTTGGCAGATCATTGTGCTGATAACCCCTGTGGTAGACACGGCAGCTGTAAGAATGAACCAAATACCTACTCCTGTACCTGTTCTACTGGTTACTCGGGAGTTAATTGTGAAACAGGTAACCGGTCAGTTTTTATCCCCGATCCCAGTATGGTTCGTTTGTACGCAGTGGCCAATCAAAAATAAGGTGCACCCTACCTACACCCCCTAAATCTGACAAAAAAATATGTTCAATGCACAAAAATCATGTCCAAAAACACTAAAAAATTTCACGCTTCTCTTTGCTCGGCGAATAACAAACACAAAAGATATGTTCTAAACTAAAATTCTGTATCCACCCCTGGCATGTATCCTTATTTTCAAAGACCAAATATCAGCAACTAAAAGTGGAAGAGTGTACATCTGCAAATATTCAAATTTTTTACCAGAATTAGGTTTTAAATTCCGCGTGAATTGGACAGGTTAAAGTTTGTGTAAGGTCCTTATCTCAGCAAATGCAAGCGATAGAGAAATAATATTTGGTCATAAGGTACATCTTACATTTGTACTAGAATTAGGTTACTTCAACATCAATGATCTGCATGAAATATTCTAAAAGCTTTTTACCTCTAGCAACTACATTTTTTAAGTTAAGTTGATTTAGTCATTTATTATACAGTCAATATAACTCATTAATCAGTTTATTCTACTTTTAGTCAAAATAACAGTTTGTCCAGTCAATGTAGTTCTAACATTGATCACCAAAGTATATTGATAAATTATCGTTCGTTTGGGACCTGGAAACCTTTCTCAGTCCCACATCTCTGTTTGAATAATATCAACTTCATTATATAATTTGACTTTAATACATAAATCCACTTTTTTTTCAGCCCCAGATCTTTGTAAGAGTAACCCATGTGTTCATGGAAGGTGTCATAACCACATCATCCGATACTACTGTTCATGCCCTCATGGCTTTACAGGTAGCAGGTGTGAAAAAGGTATTAAATTAATATTGTTTTGTTATCGAAGCTCAAAAAACAAAATGAGTTTTGTAATGTTTTTAAACGTTTTTGAGTAACTTAGCAGTGTTTATGACAATTTTTTCCTGATATGTAGGTTAAATGGACAATGATGTTAAAATCCAATAAAGTCTTGGTGTTTAAAGTAGATGTACACTAAAAATGGTGAAAAACATAAATATAACAGTTAGAGGGTAAACGGTACAATATTGGTCAGTTCTTACATCTCTTTACAACTGTCAGAAACTGTCAGGAGTCTGTTCTAATTCTGTTCTGCTGACAGTTCTATGACAGTTTATAACAAGCCGTGTCCTGTGATAGAACAGGTCTGGACAGTTTTATCCCCTGTTGTTAGCTTTCATGGGTTAGAGGAGTTCTTAGCAGCCAGGGCCTAGAGCAGTTCTACAATAGTCAGGTGCAGGGACAGTTTATGACAGTTCTGTCCCAGAACAGTTTATGACAGTTGGTGTCCTGGGTTAGATCAATTCTAGAACTGTCAGGAGGGACTGACAGTCGAAACGTTAGAACAGATCTCAACTGTACATGACCGTGTATTGGTATTTTATTATTTAGTGTATTTTAATTCACTTATATTTCCAAATTCTATTTTTTATTGTTATTTAAAATCATTATCCTATTTGTTAATATCAGGCTATTCCATACTTACTACTTACGCCTGATTTCATCGAGCCGAGTGGTCATAATAATCTTGATGTTATAGATCCATTTTTGCAATATAGCATTTCCAGGGTAGGGCTATAAGGTGCTTATTTTGCCCCAAATTTGTTATGAAAATAGATTTGGAGAACAGATCGAGTTTATAGTGTAATTAATTTATGTTATGTATGGTTGTAATGTAACAAGCTGAAATACACATTTCATCATTGACATGATGTCATAATTGATTGCTTAATGACGTCATATTTCAATAAAAGCTGAAAACGGCAAAAATTCACAATTTAAGACCAGTTTTTCAAAAAATTAAATGCTTCCGCATGCCTCCACCAAAAAGATATTTCACACACTGCAATTTTGTGTCATCTTGCATATTTTTGCTTAGTGTCATTTTGGTGGAGGCGTTCAAATTTAACAAGATCCAATGTAAAATGTACAGAGAAACGAGTTTTTCACATATATACATTTTTTTCGCAAAAGCGTAATATTAAGACAGGTTAATAAAAGATCAAATATAACATGGATTATGTACTATATGCTATCTACTATACCCGCAGTTCGGCAAGAAATGGAAGACTGTTGAACATATGTCCGTCCGTTAGTTTAAAAATTCACCTGATTTCCTAGTAAAATGACATTTCTTGAACGGACATATGTACTTTACAAGTCTTGTTTACAATAAACTTGTTGCATGTATTTGTTCTTTTGTGTTATTGTTCAAGTTCAATTTCCGTAGTTTATTCTCAAGGTCTATCCAGCAGTGTCCAGTGTATTAACTTTTGATTTATCTGGACTCGATCTTGATTTACTTAATTTACTGCTAGAAGAAAAAATTGAATTTCTTCAAAAACTGGAAATTGTGAGAGGCAAATAAATGTAGCAATTGTTAAGTAGGTTTTGTCTGTGACAGTTCTGAAATGTTCTTCTAGTGAATGTTACATTTATGTCCCGTGCAGGGTCCAGATGGCGAATAGGCCGGCAGCAGAGCCTAGCTTGTCGTAAGAGACGCTAAGGGTCTTGGCTTTTTGACGTCGAGGCAGTGCTCAACCCACAGAAAGACCGAGTGTGTACCCTAGGTAGCTGAATCGGGTGGCCCTCGTCCGCAGGGGTTGTCAGGTCTATAATACGGACACCCTGACTGCTGACCATAGTGGCCAAACGTGTGTGAAAAGTGCCACGCTTCATGCACGTAAAAGACCCCTTTGTGGACTGCCAATTTGTACATTACTAGACTAAATTTTCCGCTCCTACCCACCTCTCCCCTTTTCCTGCGGTTCTTCAAAATTTACCGCTCCTTTGTTTCCCCTGCCAGACCCATATTTCATTTATCATCATCATTTCATTTTCATTGTATCACCCTTTTCATGTTCATCGCCTGTAAATAACCTATATAGCGTTGCACGGGCGTAAAACACCAACTCACTCACTCACTCACTCACTATGTTACTTTTATTGCTTGCCAATTAAGCAGAGCAGACTCTTACAACGACTTCTAGATAAAAGAAGCATCGTAGACTTGTTTCTTAACTTTGACCTAACCGTTCATTATTATCAAAATTAACACTTTGACAATATTTTCAGATATTGATGAATGTATCAACAATCCGTGTCTTCACGGAGGCACGTGTAACAATCAAGTGGGTAAATACAGCTGTTCCTGTGTTAACGGATATACGGGCAATAATTGTGAAACAGGTAAAATTAGGTTCAATATACAAATCGATATTGGAGGTGAAGATCTTTCCTTTGTGTATGTCGAGCCAACGTACTAAAATGTTTTTACACTATAATATTTTGGTTTTGTGGTTAATATTTTTGAATAACGAAGATGAATAACTTTTCCTTACACTTCTCTTTCCGTATTGTTCGGATCCTTCTGAACCTCAAAGTTGCAAGTTTTTCCATTGAAAACATGCCTATTCAGTGGATCCTAATTTATGCAAAGGATGATGGGTTTTAATAATGGTAAAGGTTTAGAAGTGCCGATTCAACTACCTAAAGGAAACGCGAAGTGACCTTCCATAAAGATCATAGTTACATAACAAAGATCCAGGAAAGGAAATTTGGTATCATCCTGAGGACTGAACATTCTTGATCGAAAAGATTTTATGATAGTATTCAAGAGTGATACCGAACGAAAATGTTTTAATGCCCCATCTACAAAAGTAGAAGGCATAAAGTGTTCCGTTCGTCTGTTCGTCCGTCCGTCCGTCCTTCTGTTCGTCCGTCCGTCCGTTCGTCCGTCTGTCCCAAATCCCCATATTTTCAAATTCCCACTTATTGACAAAAGCCACATCAATCTTATTGGTATGGAAGGTGCCTATAATGATGCTAAGCATAATACATGCTTCGGATGCTGGATGTGACCTTTTATTTCCAAATGAAAGGATGTTAACAGATGAATGGTCAAAGTCCATTCTCTCTTACTGACATGAGCCATATCAACCTATATTTGTATGGTAGGTGCACCTAGTGATGCTTAGCACAATGCATGCTTTTGCTGCTGGGTTTGACATTTATTTCCACATTAATGACCACTTACAGACAAATGGTTTAAAGTCTATTCCCACTTACACTGACAAGTGCAAAATAACCCATATTGGTATGGTAAGTGATGCTTAGTCCAATGCATACTTCTGATGCTAAATGTGACCTATTTTTTCTGCATGGAGGAACTCATGCAGCTTAATGGTTAAAGTCCATTCCCATTTACTGACATGTGCCCCATCAACTATATTGGCATGGTAGGTACACTTAGCGATGCTAACCACAATGCGTGCTTCGGATGCTGACTGTGACATATATTTTCCACATGAATGACCACTTATAGAAGAACTGTTAAAGTCTATTTCTTAATTATTACCTGACATGTGCAATATCAACTATATTGGTATGGTAGGTGCACCTTATGTTGGTTGTGACATATATTTTCTGCATGCATGACCACTATAGAAGAATAGTGATGCTTTAGTGATTGCGGTAAAATGCAAATGTTACGAGATGGGGCATTATGTCTTTAGGACATATTCTTGTTAAGACCCTTATTTAGTATCATTAACACTTCTAAATATAAACTGTTCTATAAAATTTCAATTCTGATTAAACTATCATAACTTACATAATTTATCATTTTTTGTTGGAAAGGTAAAATGTCTGAAAATTGCATTACAATATCACTTGTAATTACAGATATCAATGAATGTGCCAGTCATCCGTGTTTAAATGGAGGCACCTGCCATGATAAAGTGGGTAATTACAGTTGTTCCTGTGTCAACGAAACTAAAGGTTTCAATTGTGAGACAGGTAAAGCTGTAAAATCATTTACATTAGTAACATGAAAATCCGGACGAATAAAAACATAACAAAAACAAACAAAAACAACTACAGCTATGAACTTGAAATCAAATCACAGATAAACTACTTGACAAACTTAATAAATATTTAGACAGCTGAAAATCCTCCTGACAAAGTCTGAACGCCAATATCATGTTTGCTCCTGAAAAATTATTGAAGGCTGCTAATTGTTTTTCCATTGCAGATCTTTTTTTAAATTGTCGTTTATATTGTAGGTTGTGTCGTGTACACTTATTCCACATCTCATGAGCTTATACAACACGGCAATGAGACACAAAATGGAAATTGGGATGATAATCTCAGTTCAAAAAAAAGCAAATCACTTATCAAAACAATCACACATCATTTCGTCAAACACAATTTTGAATTTTTCCAAGCAGTGCCTGATTTTAAAGGAAAAAAACATTAAGAGACCACATCAGACTTATTTTCCTATAACCGTATTATAAATTGGTGTAATAGTCGTTCACGGAGACAGTGGTTTCGAATAAAAAAGTCAGTGAAGGATAGTTTGTTTATTCAAATGTTATACCCTTGACAATGCACAGCTTATTATTTCTTTTAGTTGTAGTAAATGTTAATGACTGCTTCAGTGAACCATGTCAAAACAACGGTACATGTCATCCTACAGCTAGGGGCTTTGACTGCACGTGTAAACATGGTTTTACTGGTCAAAGATGTGGAGTTGGTAAGTTGTCAGCCTTGTGTTAGTGATCAAATATGTTGAGTCAGTAAATAGTCAACATGGTTTTACTTATAATAGATGGAATATCTGTAAATAAATGTTTAGATAAATCGTTGTTGTATGTCCTCTTGTATCGTTGCATTGTTTGTAAACGATGATCGCCCGTTTTGATGTTTCATTTTGGTATTGCAAATAAGTAGTGTTTTTGGGGGGCAACAAGCAAAAATATGAAAAAGTTATGTTACAGATAAATTACGTCAACACCAAAACCTGTTATATTATATATGCAAACATTTCCGGTATATTTTCACTGTAAAATTTGTTTAATTTTGATCTGATTTATTTTTAAAGATATAAATGAGTGTTCAAGCAGTCCGTGTATAAATGGCGGCACCTGTAAAGACGGCGTTGGCAAGTTCACGTGTACCTGTAGTGATCAGTACACAGGATCCAGATGCGAAACATGTAACGTATAAATGCCTAATTACCTAAGTAGATGTGTACTTCTATTTTCTAATAACCGTTCAATAGATGATATTATCAGATTCTGTAGTTTCATGCAGCGTGTGTCTTATGAGGTTCCAACGTACCAAAGAATATGTATCAAAAATCAAAAGGTAAATTGAGAACCATTTATATTTACCTGATATACTGAATAATTATATAGTCAATGTAGGTGTTTTATTGGTTTGATATTAAATTGGTTTCACTCGTTCAACACATATTTGCTGAACGAATTACAGTTACTAAAATTCATTTAAAACCAACCGCTTAATATCTGAAATGTGTGCAAATGTATAGGCATTTTTTAATGAAAAATATGTTTTATAGTTTTTTTTTCAATTATCAAAACCAAAGAAAAAACACTTTAATATTAAAAACGAAAGAATATGGAATATGTGCCAGAAAGACACGATCCACATATTGAAATGATTTTGATAAATGTACATAAGCAAAATTTCACTGCGTGTGAAGCGCTTTTCTGGATTAACCTTCATCAGACACGCTAGGAGTAAAAAACTTGGAAAACCGGTAGAATATTAAATTTGATTAAACGAACACTGAAGCCAAAAAATGTTACAACAATGACCAAACAGATAAATTTAACAAATTTTAAAGAAATAGCCAACCGTTGTCAAATTTTGGAAATTAAGCAAACAAGTACATTAACCTTACATTTTTACCAACAAATATCGCCATTGTAGACAGGGACTTGTAAAATCTGCCCTACACAATAGAAAATCTTTAAAGAAGTTTAATATATTATTTAATTGATTTATTAGTGTTTGATTTTTTTCTATTGGGTTGAACATGATGTGGTATGATGTATTCACTCAAACATCTTTATACTTTTTAAGGCCGTTATGTATAAAAAATACGAATTGTTCGATGTTGTTTCGAAGAAATATTGCCCAAGAAATGGAATTTCACTACAATTTCCTATTTCCGCTGGCGTGGCATTTTCGTTCACACTGTTATAAAGAAATAACGTCGGCATCATTAGTAAAGTTGAAAGCCACCACATCGGCCATAAATTACTTGACAATTCTTGTTTACACTGGACCTATAAATTGTTTAGTGGTGTTAAGAGTACAAGTTGAATATCGGTAGCTTTTCTAAAAAGTCAGGACGATCCATCAGTGTCCAGTGAATTATCTCTTGATTTTTCTGAGTACGATCTTAATTCCAATTGATCGACTACAAGGACTAAATTCTGATTTTATACTGAATTTCTTGAAAGACTGGAAATAAAGGTAATAACAAAATTACATAACTTTGAGGATCAATCTCAGTGTCCCCGAGAAAAGACAAAACATGGAAGACACACCGGAATAGTTATAGATCGCAATGGTCCTGACTTGGTACATGCATTTCAAATGAAATTGTAGGTTAAACCAGGTTTTATGGCGCGCCAGTCCTCCATCTGTCATTGCGATCTTATGGGCCAGTAGTAACATACACTGCAACACGGTTGTGAAGACATAATAGGGATAATAAGATGATCATCTCAGTACAACAATCAGCAAAACACTTATCAAAACAATCACTAACCAAAACGTTCAACTGAATTTTGAATTTTTCCACCTAATATATATTTTGAGTTCTTTAAAATCCTCATCCTAAGGTTTGATATTTTAGTACATTTTTTAGTTGTCAAGTAAATTTCAAGTAAAAGGTTATACCTGACTGAGCAATTGCAACATATTATGTTGCCGTACAGATGTTTACCTTTCATTTAGCGTGTAAAGTGTCTTCACTAAATTAAATATTTGAAAACATATGTAAAATATGTAACGTAGATATATACAAATAAAATATAATTTATGCATTGGCGATTCATTTACAAAAAACATATATATTTTCTAAAACACAGATTAGTCATAACAAACCAAAACATATGGTGAGTATAATTTTTGAATATAAATATATATATGATAACAATATATAACAATATAAGCACTTAACGTAATGTGATCATTTGTTAACATTTCAGCTTGTGGTTTAAAATGTGTTGCCATTTTTCCCGTCAAGGACGCAGGACAGACGCTTTAATCTTTTGACTGGCAACCACAATTGTAGTTGTGGTTGCCTCCGTAATTGCGTGTTCTTTTCATTTTATTTTTCAGTGAAATGTATTGGGAAAGATCATATGATATACAACGGCCATTGTTACTTTTTAAGTCACCAGAAAAGATCTTGGGAAACGGTAAATTTTAATAAAGTCTGCCAGAGGCTGTCTTTGTTGAATATTTGTTCCTGACCATATGAGTATCTAGACAGCACGCGTATGGGCATGATCATATGGAATTAAAATAACTGATAGCATTGACAGTTTATGTAAAATTGATTTTTAAAAATCCGTTCTTAAATCACATTAAAAAATAGGTTAATAATAAGTTAACTTTTTTACTAATTCAATAACACTTTAAGGCAAAAAATCTGGGGGATCGAAATTTGGGATGATTAGGCTAAAAAGATTACGTGTGGGTTGACGATTTGACTAAAGCTTAATTGGACAATATACAGGTAAATGTTTGTAAAATAGAGGTATCTATTATAGAATTCTCTCTATTTCTTTTAAAATTATTAAATGGTGACATACTGCCTCTGCAGTAAAAAAGGTGTTTCGTTTATCACCTTTGTGAATGTGGGTCAAGTTTGACATTATATTATGGATCATTGACTGTTTTATATTTTGAGGTTGTGCATTTCCAAGATATTTCCCCGTTTATTAAAAGACACATTTATTCGAAAAAACTAAGAGCTTAACATCACAGGTAGTAATGTGTCATATCTTATAATGTTTGGTAAAGGGATTTTGTCATGGTATGGTAAAGGGAGGTCATGGTTTGTACAAGGGATTTTTTTCTAAAATATGTAAAAATACCTTTATTTTAGTATCAAATCGTGTAAAGAGCTGAAAGGAATTTAACATGACGATAAAGGTTTACTGTGTTAACTTTAAATCTGCTTAGTTGTGCTTTTTAACCAAATTTACATTTTGTCATGGTTTGGTAAAGGGAGCAATAAAGTGTCATGGTTTATACCATTATGTCATGGTTTATCACATTTTCTAAAGTAGATCTGGCAAAATATTAGGTTTTTTTCTGCTGTTTTATTGTGTTTGACGACATACTGTGTTTCCGTGTTTCTTAATACGCATCTTTAACCGCCAAAAAAATCATTGGCTCGTTTCTTGGAATTTATTAATCGTCACCTTCAGTAATAACATATGAAAGATATATTTTTAATTTTATATATCATTTTAACTTCTGCTCTGGTCCGTCATTAAGCCAACAACATATCCTAACCATCAGGATTACCATTGAACATTGAACAAAATTACAACAAAGCTTGAAATGAATGCACCATTTTTTAATTTTTTTATTTCCCGTACTGATTAATTGCAATTTGTAACAAAATAATAGGGAAAACAATATTTAAAACGTTAAAACTTTCTTATAATGTATAATTTAAAGCCTTTAAAACCAAAGATTTTTAAAGTTTGAGAAAAATCTATGAGGAAGAATTTTGAATTAGACATGATACCAGTAGATGTTAATGTGAATTTAACCTATTGATTTCATATTTCAAATTACTAAAACATCATGCATTTTTATGTCAATTCGTTCGGAGGTTACGATGGCAAACTTTTAATTTTATTCCAATGTAATTTTGTAATTTTGAAACCACTGGGAAATAACCGCTCCTGGTGAACCAGAGGTCACCGAGAGTAATCACAAGCCTGGTTGTCTGACTTGTCTGACAGGATTTACCATAAATTTTCTTATATTTTTGTCGCTGAAATTTCGATTTCAAAATTGTTTAAAACACCAAGTTTCTTTCCTTGTAATGCACATGGTCGATGATATCCTCGGTGCTGGATTTGGCTTCCTTGTTCAAACGTTTTGGTTTTAAGTACTTTTCGTTTTCAACAGTTTTGGAATTAAACCCTTCAATGTTTTGATTTAAATGCTACTGATGAGAGGTTACTCCTTGAAATATCGATACATAACATATCCAAATTACCCGTTTATAGCCGCGTGTTGGTATTTGTAATTTATAAAATGCTTTTACGTCTCACTGTCACCTGAACTAAAAGAACATTCCATAGGCAAAATAGTATGCATCCCATCTTACTTTATGATGTTTTATCTTATCATAAATGTTTTTGTTTTTGTTTTGTTTCTATGTTTCATTTGTTTTGATTTAAGCTCACCTGGACCAAAGGTACAGGTGAGCTTTTGCCACACTTGGCGTCCGTCGTCGTCGTCGTCGTCCCTCGTTAAATTTTCTTTGAAAATCTTCTCTCACACTACTGAAGGGATTGCTTTAAAATTTTGCACACTTCATTTATGGGATGTCCTCTACCAAGATTGCACGAATGATGACTGCCGACCAAAAATTATGGCCACCATGGCTAAAAATAGACCAGGGGGTCAGATTACTGCTTTTGGCTTGTAAATAAAAAAGTATATGAGATAGAGGAAATCTGATGCCATGCTGCTGCTTCAGCATCAAAAGTTCTACAAAAGTCTCCGTTGAGTCGAAGTTGTCAGATGACCCATTTTGGGAGTTACAGCCCCTTAAAGGTGAAAAATAGCATTGTGTTGCTTGCTTAAATGTTTAGCTCATTGAGCTCTTCAATACGGTCGAATTTGGCAGATGGTCCCTTATATAGGTTACGGTCCCTAAAATAAGAATTTTTTTCATGTTTATGGCCTATGGAATGAAAACTATAGCAGATAAAGAGAAGCTGTTTCTTCCTTAAATGTTCAGCTCATTAGGCTCATTAAGTCCTCTTAGGTTCGAAGTTGTCTACTTATAGGTGCTATGGCCCCTAAACTGATGTTTTGTTATGTTTTTGGCGTATAGAATGAAAAATATAGCAGATAGAGAAAAGGTGTTGCTAGCTTAAATGTTCGATCATTTAGCTCAACAAAAGCCTCCATATTGTTTAAGTTGTCACATGACCCCTTATCGGGGTTACAGCCCTTAAAATAACATTTTTTCATGTTCTTGGCCTATAGAATAATTACTACAATAGATAGAGAAGAGCTGTTGCTTGCTTACACATACAGCTCATATAGCTCTACAAAAGTCTTCATAGGATTGAAGTTTTCAGATGACTCCTTACAGGGGTTATGATCCCTAAATAACGTTTTTTTTAGAGAAAAGCTGTTGCTTGCTTAAATTTTCGCTCATTTACCTCTACAAAAGTCTTAATAGGTTCGACATCAAGACCAGGTGAGCGATTTAGGCTCTTCGGAGCCTCTTGTTTAAACACCTAAGAAGTTTTTATAAACAATTTATTTCATTAATAGTTCAATATGTTTCGGTCCATTTAGTATCAGAAAAATACGCGTATTGTCATGACCATATGGGTATACTCATGCATATGGTCGGATAACAATAATTTCAGTTTAAAAGAAAATAACTTCAAATGATGTTAATTAATTTCATAAACAGAAACCGAGGTTTTTAAAGATAAACAAATGTAAATAATTATAATCCGTTTTTCGAAAAGTTTCTTGATTTTCGACATTTTGAATTACCATCATGTATGAAAAATCGAATGATCAATTTGATTCACGGCTAAATATTTGCATGCGCAAGTCATGGAGTAAAAATATCAAAAATGAACTTTTGATGTGTGCCGCTGATAAATATACGATATTGAGATGTGGAATAAGTGTACGCGACACAACAAACATAAACAAACAGCAATTCAAAAAATCACAACGGAAAACAGCAAGCAGTCTTCAACATGACCATAGGTCACTGCTTACCGTCTTGCATTGGCCCAAGACTCACAATACAATACAAAAGTATCAAAACCAATCCCTAAATCATCAACGAAAGACTCAATTCTTGACATAAAACAGTTAACATAGAATGACAAGGACAAACAAAGGCTTTGGCAAAGTTTCCTGGCTTAGGACAGGCACATATAAAATGTGGCGGGGTTAAACTAGTTTTTTGGATCCAACCTTCCCCCTATTGATAAGCTTGCACAAAGCTACATATAAAACACACTGTAAAACTCAACCCTTTATCATGAACAGGTGTGTATCAACGAATTGTACTGGTCAGTTGGTCAGTAAATGTAGTCAGTAGGTGACGTATCACTTGTTTTGTCAGTCCGCACAAACAAAATCCTTAAAGAACATTAAAAAAAATCATTTTTCGACGGAAAGATCACATTTTGTTGATCGGGAATGACCGAAAACAAGAATATATGACTTTTCAAATCTTGAGATCTAATTTATCACTGGTGTATAGTTCACCCTTTGGGTTCACCATAAACGAGTAATAAACTCATCTCAATATTCAAAAGTCCTAGATTCTATATGTATCGAGTCAGGATCATTGTTTATTGTAATTTAATCCTGAAAGGCTTTTGCATTTTCGAATAATTTTGATAATCCTTAGTTGCTTCTTTTAACCGAACATGGCTCTTATTTTACTATTAGTTTGTGGGCTGTAGCGGTTTTATTTGATATTTAAGAATTTGTGTTGTGGTAACGGCTTTTATGAGGTGATATTTATTATTTTAATTTTAGGATTTGTGCAGCGAAAATGGATTTTATCGTGTGATAGTTAATAGTGATGGTGAAAATGCAGCATTGGCCAACTTTACCAAAGCTAATGGTAGGTGAAATAATGAGATATCCAATATTCAATAAATAACTGTTATTTAGCACAATAAATCAAACAAACAACAAATTATATTCCAGATTTTTTGAATGACAAAATTGAGATAAAAAAAACATTTATAGCATATAACCATAGTACCTTCTTTTGCAAACATACATATATAAATAATATTGCCTAAAAAACAAAATATCAGCTTGGTTTCTTGTTTGATATTTTGATATTATTTGTATATGTTTTTAGTGTACACATATATGTTTAAGGAACTTATTTACCCTCTTTAGGGCAAAGCTGTCCAAGTTTTAATACCTTTCAAATATACTTTTGATAACCAAAACCTCACTTGAAAATCAATCCAATCTTCAAAACTTTTAGAAAACAGAGGCTAAATCTAGCTCCTTAGATGATTAAAACAAAAAATATATCCATTGTTGACATACAAAATGTTATAAGATAACTGCATAATATTATTATGATTTGCATGGCTATTACAAAGAGGTAGAAAAAAATGAGGTCACCTTTTTGGAGGTTGACACCATATGTCATTTAATAGGTTGTTACATTTAAAACACATATAAAATAAATGTAATAACAAAAAATCCGAATATGGAGAGACAAAACAAGACATGGGGAAATTGAAGATCGCAATGAACTAACCTGAAATGCAATAGTACTGACAGCTTTTTGAAAATAAAATAGATTATATAGTAACAGAACGTTGGTATGATCACAAGACCACCTCTTATTTGATCGAAAAAATGGAATGATATCCGAAAAAAGCTGCTGTATGGTTATGACTTTTATTAGTTTTTATGGTTTATGGAGCATGAAAATGATACCGAACGCATTTATGTCGACTTCAATATGAAGGTTTATTGAGAGATTAACTGATAATGAACGACACGATCCCAAGTTAAGTATCAGCTTTTGAATACCAACAGCTCTAATACAGAAAAAAGAACTGTTATGGTTGAAATATAACACAATGAAAATAATTGCGAGAAATGGTCATTATTATGCAATATCCTTACAGCTTGACTTAAACGCAAATCAATAAGGATAAGATTTTATTTACTCATCAATCTTTAACCTTAAAACAGGCCTTGGCATGGCTTGGATTGGCGGTCAATATGGTCATCACCAACATCGCTTTGAGTGGGAAGGTGGAGCTAGTATTGATCAACATTCCTCCCATTGGGAACAGCCACCATCACATCATCATCACCAAGAATGTGTCATGTTACACCATGATAAGTGGCTTGCTTATGGGTGTGATTCTGAACACACTCATTTATGTGAAAAACCATTGTCAACATTGATAGATACAAGTAAGATAAAAAAAAATATGTTTTTTTGTATATATATGAACGATGTAGCCACAAACCTGTTTAGGCCAGCGACTATTTTCTGTAGGACGTCTAGTTTTCGAGTTTAATGTACCGGAATACCATACGGCTAAAAATGGTTGGGAATTAAAGATCGACATCTCTAGTTTCATATTATTTTGTTCGTAAGAAAATCATGTGGTCACAATTTTGTAAAATTAACATTAAATAGGGGTACCCTATTATCCTTATACTCAGTGCCTATGGTAAGAACGATGCATTTCTTTATCACTATAACTATATAATTATTTTACAAAATATTTATAATAAGTAAGATATAAGTTATCAATATACAATACAAAAAGTTAGCAAACATACCACATCGCAAAATAAGAAGCATTTAGAAATGTACTATTATTTACACATTTTTTACATGTTTTTCACTAATAGTTCAAATTGCTTAAGATTTAGATAGCCCAGCATCATAAAAACTTTAAATATGAATTAAAAGGCACCTCTGTGCAAAATTTCGTAATTTTACGTTGCACCTAAACCTCAAAATCGTGAAAGAAAAATATATCACTGAAATGAGACCAATAAAGCGGAAAGTACTTTTCCGATATACGATTGTACGTTAATGTGTCGGTCAATAATTAGTACGAACTGACTTGTTATTAATGCTCACAATACGGCATACGGTCTACTTTTGTGATACTAATATTGTCGTTTTGTGTATTTTTATTGCATTTGAAGTGAAATAGGGCTTTAATTGTTGCCTTTTAGTCACAAAAAGCTTTTCTTTTTTACATCAATTTTAACCGTTTTATAAAATACAAATCGAACCCTTGGGAAACGTTTTTTTCCGTATTTTTTAGGGGGATATGTTCGTAGTATAGAATGTAGAGTGTTTATAGTTTTATTGGTTGTATTGTTTTCTTTGTTGTTTTTCTTTCGTGGTCATGTTTAGAATTGTTCCTTGTTTCCTTATTTGTCCGTTTTCTTTTTTTGCATAGACATGAATTACTTTTTTTATAATTTTAGTTCTGTGCCTATAGCGAATTTGTTTCTACTCTCAGCATTTGTTTAATGTTTGCCCGAGATTATTATGGTTTTATTGTTTTTTTAACAATTTATGGGATTGTTGTTAGTTTAGAACTGCATTTGATACATGATGACGAGCTTTGATAGTCCAGTTAAGTTTGCCCCTTCGAAGCCCAAATGAAAGAGAGATGATTTTTTATTAAGTGTGTGATTTGTCAACAAGATTCGTCTGACAAAAAACTGAAATATTGGTGATAAAAGTTTTGCTATTGCACTAGCAAAACGCAAAGACCATCAGCAAAACCAAAGACTGTCGTCGTTACATCCCTGCCCATGAATTATTCAACAAGATTGGAACAGTCTTGTGCAACGTGTTGCCTGCTGCTCATGCGATAACGTGATGTGATACTACATCATCTTTCTTTGGTATTAGAAAGAAGACAGTATATATAAGGTTTTAAAAGAACATCAGACAGAATTTGAAGACCTGCGAAACATTTCAGCGAGTGACATCGAAACGTCTATACATTGTAGATGTTAAAGTTTGTTACAAGGCTGTATGACCAAAAGTCAAAATTTAAAAAAGAGCATTGTGATCTGAATACACTGAGGTCTCGTTTAGCACAACAGAAAGAGTCAAATCTTATTAAATTGCCACCAAGCGAGTCAACGTTTTATCAGCATGTGCTTAGGGTTGTTATACAGGTTTATATTATCATCATCTACAGCTCAACCCCCAACCCTTTCCCCTATGCAGTATGGTAGGCAAAATAATAATGGCCTGATGCCAATTTATTTTGAAGGACAAACATCATCTGATTTTTGCAGGACTTGCTGTGCACTTGTAAGGGAAAAATGTTTGTTCAAAAAGTTGTGTATGTTACGGTAAGAGCCATATTTGGCCCCCTATTTTATGAAAAAATAAATCTTGCGAAAATTATTAAAATGCACTTTATATATGGAGTAAAATGGTTCATATTTAAGAGTATGCTTTCAATTTCCAATAATCTTTTCGGTTTTCAATTTTATAGAAGTAAAATCAACAAAATCGAGAAAAATGCTGATTTTTAGAGCTTACATTGTTATTTTCAAAGGCCTCTGCCTACGTGACCCATAGATTTCTTAACTGATTTAGACTTTAAATGAAGTCAGTTTTAAAGTTAATTTACAAAATGTCTGGGTCAAGAAGGCGCAGACATCCAAAAATTGAAAAAATGACGCAAAATTCGTCCATTTTTAGCCAATTTGACAGAAATCTTTCATATTTGTTTTGTTATGACATCATATTTTTCACCAATGTCAGATGCTACGCTTACAAAATTATTAGAACAAGTTTGTTCATTTACTTGAACTTCTAAATAGCATAAGAAATCTTTTCCATATCAATTTTGTAATTTTGAATTACAGACGGGGCCAAATATGTGCCTTAATGTACCTTGTCCTTTGTCCTGCACTGACCTTTGTCCTTGTCAAGACAGTGCTGATTGTAGAAACCCCAATACTCGGGTTTCTATATATGATAATGCAGATGAAAGTTGGGGTTTTGACAACCATGAAAACTAAACACAAACAATTCAGTATTTATCCTCTTTTCTTCTTTTTCCAATAGATCAATCAAGAATATAAATATTGACATGTTTTCTCATATTGACTGATCATATTTTAACTTACATTCTGTTTTCCGAGGACCTCTGGAATGGTCCTATTGTACTTTGTGTCTTTTATCGGTCTTGTTTCCATGTCACCTTGATTGTCATACTTGTTTTGAGGTTTTCGTTGTAGCTTTAAAGTATGATTGTCACTTTTCTAATTGGTTTAATATAAAGTGATGGGCTTATATTTATGTATATAAAAAAATGAATAAAAAACAAACAAACTGGGAATTCTAGACATTTTTGTTCAGATAGTCAGCCCATAGACCTACCCAGTGCGTCCCCAGGTTGCGGAAAGGGAAAGCCTATCCGGGGTTACTCTCCCGGGGGCTGTTGGGTTGATTACGTTCAACCTGACAGCGGATAATAGTGGGCATATGTGCGTTGTGACTGACCCAAAAGATAGTAACATCAGAATGAATAAACAGATTTTTAAAAACAGGTGGCTTATAAATCTTGCTTTTGAAAACAAGAGCTGTACATTTGCTTCCTTTTCTTTCACATGCCAACAAAGTACTGTAACTAAAATTGTCAATAATCATCGACTTGACAAAAACATATCCTATGAATCATTAAGTACCCCTATTCTTTACAGAATGTCTATGTTTTTGAAAAAAATACTAGTAGACTCAATTAAAAATTCGGTTAAAAAGCAAGTAATGGTAAACCATACCTCGCTAACGCCTCAGAATTAAGTTTATTATTTGCAAAATGGCTTTTTGAAGTCTTTAAAAGTAATGTCTCATACATAATTTACTTTAAATTAAATTTTACTTTTAAAACTAGACATTAGGATTAAAGGGGTCACTTATAGGCAGAAGTAGCAAATATTATGAGAGACCGGAAGTATTTTTTCAAGTACAGTGTAACTTTCTCAGGTAAATTATGAGCTAAAAAATAAATTTGATGTATAAACTAACACATTATGATGAAAAATGTTTAAAATGTCCATATAAATTTACAAATTTAATTTAAAAAAATTAAAGGTGTAAACATTTCGAAAATGCATAGCTGAATTTTGGCGCTATAATTACGCCTCACACCGTCAACATGTAGGGGGATTGTGACAAAAATCCTCTTTTCTATATTCTTATCTAACACAATAATGATTTTTATAGCCGTTGAGTAAAAAAAAAACTTAAAAATTTGACTTCTTTATGATTTGACAGATTTTTTACAATTTCTATGGGTTGACCTTTGACCTCCAATTGATAAAAACATGACCATTTCTCATTTTTACGAACAAAATTTCTGAATGCGTCTCATGATTCTCTTTCCAATGATATATCATTTAGCTGTATGGTCTTCCGGTCCATTAAGTCAAAAAAAATTATCTAAAGGTTGCAGGCCTAGTTGTTTTATTCTTTTTAAAGGAAGATGATACATTCTGATTCACTTAATTTACACAGTTTCTTTTAACATCATATTTAATTACTTGAACAAATGTTTTATTGTATAATTATCGGTTTAGAGTAAGATTAAGTTACTTAATCTTGATGCAATGCTATATTACTCCAACTAAATTGCTATGTTACTAGTTCAAGTCATGCTTTATTTACATATGCTGACTTTTTGAAATTAAGATTAGTGCAGTTGGAGTTTACATATGTGTTATAGTCTCATGTTCATTTACTCCATTATTTTCACTATTAAACTTAAGCATTCATTATGTTTCGTGTTTTCTACCATAATAGTTATCATTTAAAGAGTTTTATTATACAACAAATTCAAAAATCAAATAAAATAAATGATAGCAACCATTTCTTTTATGATAGCAAAAAACGAGACAAATATTTTTACAAACTCTCAATATAGCCCAGTATTTACCACTTAATCAGATATAGAAAAAACTCCTTTTTTCTAAAGATATTCCACAAAAAAAAACTTTGGTCAAGTTCATAAAAATACACCTTGTGTCACGATTTCTTTAAGTGTCAGATATTTCGTTCAACATTTTTGTCAGAAATAAAGATTCGTGATAGATTTGCCAGTTTGTTGTTCCAAAACATTTTTCTAACTATCTTTATTGTGTTTCACAACTGTGGTGTGTAACGGACCATTAACGTAATTAAACCTTGTTCTTCCCACCTTTTTGTTGGGATAGAAGATTATGAAATGTGAAATAAATGTACACGTCAGATACTATTATATCAACACAAATTTTAAAAAATACAATCGTATTACTTTTGTTCTGGAAATTTTAGACTGATCATGTCAGCTTGGTAATTTTACCTTTTTAATCACAGCCAGTAAGTCTTGTCCTCAGCCTGAGTATTACCGAGAGGGTTCCACCTGCTATTATTTAATGAGGGAGGCACACACTCACTGGAATACTGTGAGTTTTCTTCGTATATTGTAATTTTCTATGCTAGGTAATTGTGTTATAAACCATTATACTTTGGCTGTACATGTACTTAAAAGTTCTTTTGAATGTAAATAAAGGTATTAACAAAATCAGCGAACCTGGAGGATCAATCTAAAAGTCCAAGAAAAAAGACAAAACATGGATAAAATACATGAAAAATCATAGATCGTAATGATCCTGGCTACAGCTACCTTTAGATAGTAATGTCATCAACACCTCATCAATATTTACAATTATACATGTATCACTTAAGTAAAAAGGTTGAAAATTAAGAAATAATCCATGGCCGCCCGTGGTTTATTGGAGATTTTAACATGGGTTGCCATTGTTTTCGTTAGTTATAATAGACGAAAACAATGGATATCCATGTTCAATCGACAATAAACCACGGGCGGCCATGGATTATTTCTATTCTAATATGCATTTTTGTGTTTTCCGTTGACCTATAGTGCAAGACAAAATGTTTACCATTTTGTTTTGTTTTTGTGCACAAAATATATTATGACGTCATTAATTTTAGCGTAAAGTAACTGTGACGTCGACCCGGTGTTAATTGAAAATTTACACACGGCTTGTCGGCATGGTTGCCTTTGTTCATGGGCGTGGTCCATATTAGAATTTAAAGTAAAACGTTTGAAACTGTCATGACTGTTCGCGACACAACCTTTATGATATAAATATATCGGCGACAATTTGAAATCAACAATGTTTCATATGGTCTCTAAAAGCATTTGACCTTTGATATCAGCCTTTGGTAGAACAGTTCAAAATAACGTAAGACTCTGTATTTTCTTATTTTTGTTTGATTGTCTGTCATCTGTCTGAGATGATGACCTCACCATTCATATTAAGTCTCTCCACTGTCATGACTGTGTTGTCGTTTTGTTACTATCAAACTAACCATCCACATGCCACATAGGTAATACTTTGATTCTTACAAAACTACTGAATAAAGTTGTCAGGTTTTAAATTCTTACTAGTATATGGGTTACTCTAATGATGTTTGTTACGAGATACATTTTTTCATGAATCTTTTATTACTTTACAACCCGTCCGATTTAACTATGGACTTTCGATTGTAGCGTAAACTGAAGTTTGCAAACACAACAATGAAAATTAACGTCGTCATGATTGGGTGATTACAAAGATACTTTTAAAAATCACATGGTTTTCCATAAAGAACCTGACGAATGGGTCATGCATGCAAACATTAAATCTGATTGGATATTGATGAATGGTCTGACTGACGTTGCACACAGCTTTTATCTGATTGGGTTTTCCTACTGTAACGATTTCCCGGTGTTGTTACCAATTGGCTTGTTCATGACGAAGTAAATTTTCATTGTTGTGTTTGCACACTTCAATCGAAAGTCCATAGTTAAATCGGACGGGTTGTATTTTGTTTTAATGAAAACAACAACTTTATTTACATGCGTTGTATGTTTGGTAGAGCACATCTGGTGAGTCTTGAACAAACGAATCGAGCGTCAGGCATACAAAAATTCATTGTCTGGATTTTGTTGTAATTTTTTCCCAATCATATTGTATTTTAGGAAATTCTTGATTTTTTTATGTTTAATAGACGCCATGTGAATCTATAGGGATGCGAATGGTTGATATCACAAGCGAGAGAGAACAACAAGCCATATTACACTACGTTAGAGACCTACAACATTGTAAGTATCAATGTCATAGCCAAACTTCCTTATCAGGTATCTTCATTTAAAGTAGTGGGTCAGAACATTACGTGAGGAATTAAATAAGTTTGAGTTTGTCAACTGTTATATAATACGCAACATTTGAAGTACGTCAAAGGTAAAAAGGTCAACTTGAGGAATTTACAACCTTGTAAGTAGATCAACTGTAAAATAGTACACTACGTTATGGATCAAAAATATAAAAGTATATCAAATGTAATAGAGTACACAACGTGAGGGATTTATAATATTGTAAGTAGTCGATAGAAATACAGTACTTAACATTATGGATTTACAAAATTGTAAGTAGGTCAATAAAGGTAAAAGCAAAACTACCGAACTTGAATGATCAATCTCATAGTCCAGAGAAAATGACAAAAACGAATCAGTCATACCGGAGAATTGGTGGAACGGAATGGTCCTGACTTGGTACAGGCATTTCAAACGAAATGGGGGGTTAAACCAGGTTTTATGGCGCCAAACCCCCTCTTCCAATGCAATCTTAGGATCCGGTAATGACCATAGAACACAACATAGTTGTGAGAGACAATGGGGATATTGAGGTGATCATCTCAGTACAACAGACCATTCAAACACTAATTAAAACAATTAATCACCAATTATCAAACGTAATACAATACACTACGTCAAAGATTTACAACATTTTAAATAGGTCAAATATTATATGTACACTACGTGAAATATTTGCATTATTGTAAGTAGATGTTATGTAGAACATTGAGAATTTACAACGCTGTTATTAGTTCAAACGTAGTATAGTACACTACGAGAGGAATTAAGAAGATGAACTGTAAATTACAACTTTATATTATAATGCTGTTAATAGGTCAAATAAAATGTTCTATAGTTCATAACGTAAAGGTTTAACAAGATCGTAAGTTTGTCAAGGACAATTTACTACCCGCATATCCTACATGAGTACTAGTAGGACAAGGTTAAAAGAGAAAAAGGGAAAATTCGTTACCTAAAGGTTGTATAGCAGAATAGATATTGGTAGTTATTTTGTAAGACGTTTTACCAGACTCAAAAAAGATTTAGAATCGTTAAAAAGTAACTGAAAAGTTATTAAGTGCACAACGTTAGAGAACTATAAAACCGTAGGAAGGTAAAAAGAAATGGAGAACAATACGTCAAAGAAGTTTAAATATTGCAAGTTTGAACTAAAAGGCAAAATAAACCTTTATACTTTAGAAAACTCAACTGAGAATTGTGCAATAAAGGGTACCAAGTCAATCAAATCAACTATCAAATAAGAGATGTCGTATAAATAACTTTGTTCTGCCTTGTTTTGTCTTCTCTCTCGGACCACCTGGTTTTGGTACTTTCGTTCTTATATTTATTTTATTGCCTCCATATATATTTTATTTCCTGGGTTGATAAGGATTATAAATATCTCGGTCTTCATCATTTAAGACTTGCATATAAGACTGGTAAAATTTGACTCCTTTTTGGATTTGGCTCGCTTAATTAATTGACTGTTAGCAACAACAAGGGTTGGTTGCAAACGAGCAAGAACAAATTATACTTTTATAGCACTTGAGTTCGGTCTCGTTAAGACTTGAGTTCGCGTTGTCGATTGCTATTCAGTAGTTTTTGTGTTTTATTGTTTTCTGTTTCTTTGTGCACCTGTCGTTTTTGTTTTTCCTTTTTAATTATGACATTCGAATGTCTCTGCTTCTTTCTTTCCGTATCTTTGTCCAATCTTGTGAAACAATTGAGTAATTTCAACTTTAACAATGTAGGAAGGTTATCGTTATGTTCGGAATTTCTAAAGGTCAAACGTTATAAATATATATATTTTTCTTCAGTTAAAGTTGGGTGTGGGAGACTTTTTATCCTCTAGATAGTCAAATCTTCATGTTTATTGCGATCCAGTATATTAAAATGTAGATTGCAGTAGAATAAAAATTAATTGGAAAAATTATTCTATAAATTCCTATTGGTAAATATATTTTCCTATAGTAATCGTTAAAACTGTAATTTAAAATAGTGAGGCAGGTAGAAATCTTACAACGACCCTGTCAATAAGTTTGTTTGCGAAAATATAACTGTTTGTTTTGAATGGGAAGTTGATTTTCAGAACAAACGTCATTGTAAAAAGAGCATGGCCTTTTACTTAATACAGAAATAAGAAGCATGACAAGAAAGTATGAAACTGGTATCAAAAGCTCTAAAACTGTCAAACTGAAGATGATAGTATTTGTAAAAGATCGTCAGCCATAAGTTATTCTTATATTCTAAAATGTCAGCAGAAATTACTTTGTTGTATTATTTCAAACATTGGTATTGGTAAAGATTCTAAAGTGTAAGAGCATGTTTCATTATAGGAATATGATTAATAGGTAGAAGGAAAAAGAACAGAATTTACACTGGAACATAAATTTCCGTGACATGTCAGTCGTCTTGCTTAAAAATACGTGATAATAAATAAAATATATGTCCTTTACATCATGTACGTACAGCCTTATCAGAAAGAAGTAGAAAAGGTACGAATTGGGCATTCAAATTCGGAATTTTTGCTTCTGACAGATGAAGCCCCCGTGTGGATCGGAGGACGTTATTCCCATTCCCGTCATCAATACCGATGGTATACAAGCGACAGCTCTTATACTATGGACGAGAATAGCCACCATTGGAGACACCCTGACTCAACTGATGAACATGGATGTGTTGCGTTAGAGGGAGATAAATGGGGCGTGGCTGAATGTTCTCATTATCACGTCCATTTATGTGAAAGACGAGCGGAATAGATCAATTGTATTGATATGGGGAAGGATTTAAGGACCTAGCTATAGAAATAGAAATTGATATAAGAATAAATTCAGAAGATAATATTTTATCTTGCTGTTTTGTAAAACATTGTAAAATGAGACATTTTTGCGACATTTTAGTTTTGAAAATTTCGCTTCATCTTTATATAAAAATTAGCATAATTATACTTCACAAAGTTATATTCCATACAATAGACGATAAAGAGATGTGGAATACGTGTACGCGACACAACCAACATTAAAGAAACGTCAATTTAAAAAATCACAATGGAAAACAGCCAGTAGTCGTCAACATGACCAGATGTCACTGCTCGCTGTCTTGCATTGGCCCAAGACTAAAAACACAATACAATAAGATTCAAACAAATCCCTAGATTATCAAAGAAAGGCCCATTTCTGGACATAAAACAAGAAACAGATAGTAGACAAAGACAATCAAAAGCTACTAATGCAGAAACATTTCTAAATTTAAAACTACCACACATAGGTCGAGAATGAAATCGTGTTTTCAAACTACGTGGAAGTAGTAGTACGTTTTGAAATCTGGCATGTTGTTTTTCATGAAGGAAAAACAATAATGATATACTCTATCAAATACAGTTACTTTATCATTAACAATGTCGTCAAGAATCAAGAATATGACTTTAAGTTCAAGCAGATATATTTCTGCTTTAACCATATATTAGGACTTATCTATTAGTTATGTTTTCTTTCGCTCTGATAATATTCCCTTTGGTTCTTTTTAAATGTTTGTAGGAAGTCAAATACGTTGCGGGTTTCTTATCTTTTCCTCTGTCTTTGCAATAACTTGATATTGTTTTAGTTATCTTCTTTAACGTTTGAGAATTATCATCCCCGTTCTTTGATGTGGTGTTCGCTTTATCTATTAAACGCTGGTTTTAGAATCTAAATTTCGATGCAATGTGCAAGAATGCCAACACAGTGTGAAAAGGTGTTAACAGTACTAGAAAGAAGTTTCTTATGTCCAAAAAGAACGTAAAACAAAGAGAAAAAACAGCAAATTCGCTGATCGGAATGACGGAATTACTTCGACCTCGTACATGAATTTCAAAAGAAATTTAACTATGTTAATTATCGTATGTATATATGTATAAATGTATAAATTCTTTAAATGTAAGTAGAATTGCTTTAAATATGGCACTGTTCCTTATTTTGCCTTAAAGCTTCTCCGCTTCAATACATCTTCGACAATAAAAATGAAATAAACTGGAAGATATTTCAAAATATATTCTTGATTTTATATTTTCAGTCACAAAAAATAAAAATTTCTGCTCATAAAGAAACACGTTTACGTTTGGCTTTTTATGAATAGTGTGGAAGCGGAAATATCATTGTAATGAACTGAGTAATTACGACATTGTTAAAAAGGTGAATAGTTTTACTATAAAACAATCAGATTTAACATGTAGCTTGTTTATTTGGTCAGATATATGAAAGACTTATGCAATGGCTAACCTAGTGTTGCTTTATCATTTGTGTCAACCTGCTTGAGTATTTTATTTTATTTATACTTGAAAACGACTTATTTGAAGATAGAATGTTTTCATCATATATTTTAAAGGATTATGCAATGTGTTCATTTGGTAGTACCAAAGAAAAAGACAACATATATAAATGGTAGAAAGCAGTCTTATTTTTTTAAAACTCTCTCTCTCTCTCTCTCTCTCTCTCTCTCTTTATATTACAGTTGTTTTGTTAAAAAGATTTTATGTCTACTGGTTTTTATTTCTGTCTTTTAGGATAAATGATATTCGGTTGTTCTTTATGTATACCTTTGCTCCTTCCTATTTGAATAATTATAAAGTAGACGTTAGCAATGTATACAAACATTAAGCAGATTCCCCTTTTTATTGTTGTATATTAAATCGATATTTTTAATTAAACGATTTTTTGTATCAGTCAAACTAAGGGTATCCACATGCTTAAAATGTTAATCTAATACATATATATATAAGAATAACATTTGAAGGATTTGAACCGAAACAAACAGAAAGACGTCATTTAAGGAATAATTCTTTATATATGAAAAAGGTATACCAAAATAACCATTCTTAAATGTCCAAATAGATTTGACAAAATAATGCGATAACATCAAACGTTCTTTTTTATTGTCAATTTTAAGGATTTGCATTAATTAATTTAATATAATTTATCATTTAAAACATTTATATCGAACTCAAGCAAATAGCAGCGAGATGTAATGTAACATACAAAAGAGATTTAGGACTTAAATGGTCTTAACATGGTAAAACATATTCAAAAAATATGTTGGTTTGAGCCAGGTTGGGAACATGTATTGGACCGAACATCCCTCTATAATTGCAATCTTAAAACCCGTTAGCTACTAAGCCCACAACGCAATTAGTAAAGTCATCTGGTAGAACAAGCACCAAACAACAAAGTTAGGTTCATCCTTTTATCAAGAGTAGCAGTCCGTCCTAGATGTAATAGTCATCTGAAGGGAAGGAAAGTACTGGATATTTGTGTAGTCTACAATTATCAAAAAAATTTAGAAAAAAACAATGTATAACATGTGATAATATGGTACAGAATTCTTCCTATAAAATATGTTTTGTCGCCATTGACCGAATTTGATATACACTTAATCAATCGTTTGCAAAATGACTAATGTCTTATACCAAGCAGGTACTGCTATCTCCGTTGAACCCCTCTCGTGTCAACTTGATAGAAACAAAGGTACACCGACGGAACAATCATGTTATGGTGAAGGTTGCATTTAAGTTGGGGTTTAGTGTTATTGGTTCATTTGTATTTTTTTTGCCATTTTAGAAATTCGACATGCCTTATTGGTACTCCTCTGTTTCTCTGATGATACAATCATAAATGTGTGCCTCACCTGTCAACTGCCTGTATAACATGCATACAGTACAAATAATTAAACATAAACGTAGCCATTAGCTTACTGTTCCGAAACAACTCATTTTTACTCTCGTTTCAACTTAAATTAACATTGCTGGTTATGGTTTGTTTGTAATATTTTGCTTTGTATGCTGTGTGGATGTCTACTGCTTTTGTCTTTGCCTTTTTGGGCTAACGACATTCTATTGCCCAATTTTTACACCATTGCTATTATTAAGTAGGGGGGAGTTGTGTCCAAAACAGTTACGTATATAACTGAAACAATTAAAATCAAATAATACATTGTAAAAATAATTATAAGTAGTTTTTTGCTGATAAATTTATTTCTCTCATTTTTGTAGACAGGTTACCGGTTTGGCTTGGCGGGAAATATAGTGATCATTACCACAGTGTCCGCTGGTATCATGACGGGATCACGAGACCGTTTGTAGCAGACTTAAAACACTGGTGGTCACATGACTACACACACTATCGTGGGTGTGTTTCATTGTGGTCAGAGAGATGGTATATTGAAAGTTGTGCTTATAAATATGCTCATCTGTGTGAGACGTCAGTTCATTAAAGCACAATTAAAAAAAATTGTCTCATATATACGAGGTATGATAGTGCCCATATTTGCCCCCGTGTAATACTGAAAAATTGAGCATCGACATAGAGAAACGTTTTATTGTAAATAAGCAAGTCAAATGGTGAGAAAAAAAAACACGTACAACTCAATTTTAAAGAATGTTACATTTAAGTTACTTGTGATTAGTTGCTAGTTAAAATGACAAAATTTTAAGATTTTAATTTTAAGCGCCATCCGCTGTACAAAGTGTTGTAAAATCTACATAAGGGAAACCTACCGTCGGCTAGGAGACAGGTTCGCCGAACACAGACGGAGTGTTCTTAAATGTGCAGATTGCCCAGTCGGTCAGCACTTTTGTTTGCCAAATCACAGCGTCCACGATATGCAGTAAACCGTTCTCGTTGAAACTTGTTCTGGCGAGAAACAAAGATAATTTCTTGAACAGAGAATTATCAAAATTTTAGGAACATTTCAACCCTTTGACATCAATATAAAACGACATTTGTTTACTTAGAACTTGCTGTTTCTTTGTTCCTATACCACCCCCATATTTCATTTGTCGTCATCATTGCGTGTTCATTTCGTCTTCCTTTTTGTGTTAGTCGCATTTGAGTGGTCTGTGTTGTGTTCCGGGGGCAAAAACGAAATTTCACCCACACTCACTTAATATAGTGCTCCAAGTGGGCTCACACTATCATAACATAGTGCTCCAGGTGGACTGGTTTTGTCCCTAACCACCTCTCCTTTTTTCCTGTTGATCCTCAGATTCATTTTATCTTACATTTTGCTCAGGTATTTTGTACATAAGCTAGATAAGTCTTTGCAAACAAACTTGTTTCCGCAGGTGGTTTATCTAGGGTCTACATTCTGGTCACCTGATGTGTTCTTTAAGCCCCTGAGGAAGGACTTGCAGTCCAAAAATTTGGGCATCTTTTATTTTTTTATTAATTTGTACCTTTTATTGTGATTTTCTTATTTGGATTTTACCTTTTAAATGTGGTTTATCTTCTAAACTTGTGTTTTGTTTACCTTTTAACTAGCCACTATACAACACCTTTTATTATTGTAATAATAAGTGATTGTTTTTATTGATGTCTGGTTCATTGTTGTACTGTGATGATCACCCTAGTATTCCTATTGTATCTTTACAACCTTGTTGAATTTTGTGTTACTGCCGGACCCTTAGATTGCAATAAAATAAAGAGGTTTTGCACGCTATTGAACCTACTTTAACTCACGATTTCATTTTTAATGTCTGTACCTATTCAAGAACATTGAGGTCTTCAATATTGACGGTTGTTCTTCCCTGTTTTGTCTTTTTTCTTTTACATTTTAATTGGTCCATTTAAGTTGAGTAATTTTGTTATTGTACAAAATAATGCTACATAATTGACCATAAGCTAGATAAAATCTATGCTTATACAAAGTAATACTGGAATACTGCTCAATCTCGATGAAGAAGAAAAAATCAAATCAAAAAGATAATCTGGAGAAATTAAAGATCACAATGGTCATGCCTTTGTAATGGCATTTCACATGATTATGGCGAAAACGCTCTCTCTTCCATTTTAATCTTATGGTTCGGTACTTATAAACAACACAACACGGGAGTACGACACAATATTATGTTATGGTAAGATGATCCCATTTTTTTCCAACCTATGGTGTGCATGGCTAATCTTTGTAAAAAAACAAATTTGCTGGGTTTCCATATAACAGTTAAAATGCAAATCCAAAAATTTGATGCAATTTTTAAATTTGTATATTTTAATATCTGGAACGGTTCCGATCCAACAGTTATACAGGAACAATAGCAACTTAAGAAATGTTCAAAAATTATCAATAAATATGAGTTACAGACACGTTTCGCATGTTGAATTTCAATAAACATACAAGTTTCAACAATTTGAGACCCCTAACAATGTCGGCTAAAATTTCAAGGTCCCCTGTTCATTTAAAAGTTCAAGTTGACTCGCATGTAAACAAGGTTCGCATATTGATTTCTAAAGATTAATTCAGGTTAAATAAGACACAATAACATGAATAAGGCATATAAACCTAATCTATAAACTGTAGGTTCCTCGTACGTACAAAGATTGCCTTATTCTTACATTGTCTGTGAGATCGTCAATTAGGCATAATGCCTCTGATCCGTTTCAATGAATTTTGTTGCACCAGCTTCCGGTCCATAGTAATCTGGTTCAAAATTTATTGGAAAATTTTTCCAATATTTGTTTAGAGCACTTTTAAAACTATTCACATTGAGTATTAATTAGGCAAAGCATTGTTCATTTCTGGATATGGATACTAGGTGACACTTTTTTCTGTATTTTTTATTTTAAAAAAACGTTCACTTCGCAATTTGTAAATGGTAGAAATGTCCGTGACCCCATATTACATTTTATTGTTCAACTAGAGCGACATGATTTGACCAAATCTTGTGTTTACTTCCTGGCACCTAAGTGTATCTTTGCTTTTATGATAGTTTGATTGCTAGTTGCAGTTTATTTTCATAATTGGTCGTTTTGCTTTTTGTTTGTTTGTTTGTTTATTTTTTGCTTCTTTTTGTTTTTTTGTTTTTTTTGTTTTTGTTTTTGTTTTTTTTTTTTTTTTTTTTGGGGGGGGGGGGTAATTACTGTTTGTATCATCGTGTTAAGTTATATCTTTGTGGTATCATATGTCATTTTAGTATTATTTGCACTTTTAATTTCGAAGCAAATTAATCACATTTTTACATAAATATTTAAGACGTCTAGACAACAAAATTAAAACTGAAAAGCCTAAACCAAGTTAAATGAAAACATTTATTAACAAAATTATGTGCTTGTCAGCCAAAACCAAAAATAAATTAAACATTTATAAGTTTAAGTAATAGAATGCATTCACATACATTTTTTTGACGAAATGATCAACGTATATAACAAAGAATTTTATATGTTTGGAGCTTAATTTGTTTGCTCTACGACTATGACGTGTTCTTTAGCTGAGTCAAATATTGAAAAATTTGAATTTTTAATATCTAAAAATTAAATTTTAGTTACAAACTCATGCCATGCGGTGAGTTAAGAACTTTAAGAAATTCGAACATGTTTTGATTGATAAATAATGAAGTATCAGTATCGTTTATTAGTTTTATCATAGACGATATGATACATGTATATTACTTCCAATATCTTTTTTAAAGGAGTACAGACCATTTTAAAAAGATTATTCTTGAAAACTAGTAGGGTGTTTTACTCAGTAGGAAGTATATAACATATAAAATAAAGCTACTCTGTGATCAAAATAGGAAATTTTGTAACTCCATTATTTTTGAAGAAAATGTCCTTAAAAACCATGTGGTTCGAATTTCTTAAAGTTCAACAGTTACTTTTATGTTATTAAAGAACAGATTTCATCTAGGATTTATGAAAAATAAACAACATAGTTTATTATAGGCAAGGTGTTTGGTAGCCCTAATTAAGACTGGACTGAAGTAACTGACACCTGTACACTTTAAACTTAACGACAAGTAAGTGCTTTTTATCAAGCACTTGCAAACTAGAATGGCATGTATCTTAAAATTTGGTAAACAGCAAGTAGATGAGTTTCGGGCATAAACTCGCTTTACACCATAAACTACTATAGTAGGAAGCTACATATTTAATATCAATAAGCTGTGATATGAACTGTAACAGGAATTTTGGTGACGTCAAAGTACGACGCCCGCAGGACGTCACAAGACGACAGATGTACCAATGTGACCTCTATGTGACGATTTGCAACATGTTGCAGGTGACATAATTACAAAATTATACCAAATTGACAAGAAAAGCTGAAGGCCCAGAGAAATCAAAGTCAATAGGACAGAATTTAAGACCATAGTGTCAAATATAGTGTCAAATCTAAGCTAACTAAATTCTAACTCTTATCTTGGAGCAAACCGAAGAAAATTGCTATAAGTAGTTCGATGTGAATCTTACACCAAAGACCTCTTTAAGTAAGGACCATGACACCTATCGATTTTTGCACTTTGTAATTGTTACCTAAAATCTCATCTCAATATGTGACAGTATATGTTGTCAATAAGACCATAGACGATAAAGAGATTTGAAATAAGTGTACGTGACACAACCAACATGAAAGAAACGGCAATTTTAAAAATCACAATGGAAAACAGCCAGCAGTCTTCAACATGATCAGACATGTTTGTTTGTTAAAAACAAACATTAATCAAACTTGATATTTGTATAATTTTAGTCATGGTGTAAAAAACATTATCTTCATAGAATAATTAGATAGAACCAAACTTCAAAAAAAAAAGTTTCATATTAAACGCATTATTATCTATTGTCGGTACATTTATTTGTGTTTAGGTATGAATTAAACTTACTTTGAAAATACAATGCTTACAAACAAAGACAAAAATATTCGGCATTCACCTATAGTTTAAATAAGGATAATCGCTGGTCAGTTTGAAAAAAAACAATTTAAATATTTGATTGATAGACCATAGGTAAAGGTACAAAAAGCTTTAGAAATTCATAGGTTGCTGGACTCCTTTTCAATGTATTAACCATTCAAATTTTGGCGGGAACTGGCTTTCTCTGATTTTTTCATAGGTTTAGCGTTAGACTTTTTTTAGTGTAAACACCTATGAAGAATTAACAAGAAATTTTAAAAACTTTTTATATTTACTCCTAATGATCCAATAAACCCTATTATAAAAAAGAAAATAGGGGGTTACTGGGCAAAAATGTTATCTGTATTGTGATGGTAAAATCCAGAGGATTTCGAAAATCTGACAGAAATCTCAAAAATTTACCAGCGATCATCCTTAATGAAAAGAATTTATTTTTATCCATTTTAAAATTAAAATCCTAAGGGTTTTTACATAAGTTATTTGAGACGAACTTTTAATTTCTCTTCTAGTTAGGTGGTGTATAAAGTAGAAACATCGAAACTTTTAAAAGAATGAACTTCAAAAATATTACAAGAGGCTCCCCGGAGCCTGAATCGGTCACCTGGTCTTGATGTCGACCCTATAAAGACTTTTGCAGAGCTAAATGAGCTGAACATTTAAGCAATTAACAGCTTTTCTCTATCTACTATAGTTTTCATTCTGAAGCCGTATAGGCCCAAATTATGTTTTCATTTTATAGGCCAAAAACATGGAAAAAACATTATTTTAGGGGCTGTAACCCCTATAAGGAGTATCTGACAAATTTGACCCTAATGAGACTTTTGTAGAGCTAAGTGAGCTGAACATTTAAGCAAGCAACACCTTCTGTCTATCTGCTATAGTTTTCATTTTATAGGGCAAAAACATGAAAAAAACGTTATTGTAGGGGCCTCAACCCTATAAGAGGTCATCTGACAACTTTAACCATATGGAGACTTTTGTAGAGCTAAATGAGCTGAACATTTAAGCAAGCAACAGCTTTTCTCTATCTGCAATAGTTTTCATACTATTGGGCAAAAACATGAAAAAACGCTATTTTTACCTTTAAGGGGCTGTGTCCCCTATAAGGGGTCATCTGACAACTTCGTTCCTATGAAAACTTTTGTAGAGCTAAATGAACTGAACATTTAAGCCAGCAACAGCTTTTCTCTATCTGCTATAGTTTTCATTCTATAGGCCAAAAACATGAAAAAACGCTATTTTAGGGGCCGTAACCCTATAATGGCATCTGAAAACTTCGACCCTATAGAGACTTTTCAAAATCCAAACGACGGTTTTGTAAACCATACCTCAAAGAACTACCACACCAAGGTTAGTAACTGTGAGACTTATGGTGTTAGAGAAGTTAACGTTTGAAAATAGGATGAAAAAGACTGAAAATGGTCAATTTTGACAGTCTAAGGGAAAAACTCCTATAAGGAATGGTCCTAGGACTTTGACCCTTTATGTCATTTGTAGATCTTGATGTGCTTAATCATATGCAATTTAAATTTTTCAGATATCTAGTATTGTTTTCAAGATAAGGGGTTAAAAAGGGGAAAATTGGGAAAAAAATCAGAAAAAGGGCAATAACTCCTACATCACATCGGTTTTCGGATCTTCTTGAAAATTTCAGGGCAGGTAGATCTTGAGGTGTTGATCACTTTTCCTTAGTCAAAATTTTGATATCTGTGATCGTTTTTTGAGTAATTTGCGAAAAACTGCAATTTACCCCTATGTTCTATTTTTAGCAATGGCGGCCACTTATTTTTTACCGAATCAAAAATCCCAACACCCTAAATAACAATTATACTAAGTTTCATTCCATTTGATCCGGCGGTTTAAGAGAAGAAGATTTTTAAAAAAATGAACGGACAGACGACGGACGACAGACGGACAACGGACGCCAAACGATGACAATAGCTCACCTGGACCTTTGGTCCAGGTCAGCTAATAAAAATGTAATATAAATCAATATTATTGTCATGTTTTTATATGAATTATAAGACACAATAATGTCAAACTAGACTTAAAAACTATTTCCTTCTTATTTTCATTGAACTGGTCTTCATACCGACATTGAATGTCCAAGGGAACCAGTTATTATTTTGATTCCCACTGGATCCCGGTCCGTAAAGTCCGTTCAGATTAACAGTTGTGCACGAACTTGGTGCAAACCACCATCCTGACTGATACACAGTTGTACATTGATCACCATTTATATCAACCGCAGAGTTCCGGTCATGTGTACTAAAGACATCGCCATTATTTTGTGACATTCCAAACATCCCGTCGTCATCTGTAGAAATAGTTATAACTAGTTCCATTTAAGATAGAATTGTTGCTATATACTTTTGCCTATCCTAAGCAAAGAATATTTCACCAAAGCTTATGTTTAATGTTAGTAGTTCATTTTTCAAAAGGAGTGTTTCTTTTCCATTTTTATAATTTACAATAAATAATATGTGTTTAATTTCAATATGCGGTTGCTTGCAGAACGATGAGAAAGGTGAATTTTTAATTTGTCACAGATTTACTTTGATTATGTCACGTAAATGTATTCCTCATCTTATTACTTTCTGGGGAAGACTTTTAGAATAATTGTTGTTTAAAAATCTAATTTCGAATGAAAATTAAGTCTCAAATAAAGTTTCTTTTGTCCTGGTTTTCATAACAGAACATTACCTGCTGTGCTGCTAGTACAGTACTCTCCTATAGTCAGATTATAATTGTCGCTTTCTCCCGCCACCGAAAACGTGCCATACACCACGTGACTTGTTGCGTCACTATTATCTTGCATGTCTATTCGGAGGACATAACCGCCATCTTTGGTCAACAGATGTATGTTTTCGTTCCCTATTAAATGTATTGAGAAGATCATGAAATGGAAGGATCATGAATAGCGAATATCATGAAATGGGAAGATCCATAATAAGATCTAATTAAAAGAATTTACAACTTGTACTAAGTTACAATTACCTGCAAGTTGAAGCTAACAATTAAAAACAATACCAAAAAGTCATTTGAAGACCTCTTTGCGACGCTTTTTCCGTTATCTAAAAACGAATCGACTTCAAAATCTGTGTGTTTACCTGTTGGTAGAATTACTTGATGAACATATTTCACATTTGTGCTTTCGAATAATGAACAAAATACAAGACGCGGTTTTATTTCGGATGTGCAATTCAAATATGAAATGGTAAAAGCGACAAACAAACATTGATTTGGTTGTCAAAGTTAGATAGTCCTTCCGAGAAAGAATATTACATTTCAAAACCATAAGGGCGAGATTTTATTATATCACATTATTCCCCCATTTAACATGTCTCAAAATGATATCGAACCCTAACGAATAATGTTATATTGTGTAATATTTCGGGACAATCCCATTAGCGCTTGTTCGGAATGCTCTATTGCGTGATCATAATATTCGAAGAAAAAACCCTTATTCCTAGGTACAAATTTGTGCGACTTTATGCTTCAGTGAATTATCCAAAATCAATGACCTGATTACCTCTCCAATCGACATGAGTTGTTTTCTTATAACAAAAACATGTAATAGTTATTACATGAGGACGCGGTGTGTCAGTAAAAGATCACCCCGACGGCCGGAGGCCGGAGGGGGTGATCTTACTGACACACTAAGTCCGAATGTAATAACTATTTTACATCCCAGCCTTCAAAATATATCATGTAAAATTTAAATACAAAGATAAGAATACATTTTGTGCATTTTGAATCAAATAGAAAACATTTTTATAATATATATTTTAGAGTATCCTTATTGGGCCCCTTTAATATTCTTCATGTACAATTTTTTAGCGTAGATTTTCCATCGGTTTCGTGGTCTAGTGGATAAGAAGGTAGTCTTGAAACAGTGAGATCCGATGTTCAAACCCCAGTGGGAACTATGTTATTTTTCAATCTTCAAAAAAACTTTGTTGTTGATTTTATAATTTTCCTATGTTCAACTTAGTGAACATTTCTAAAAAAAAACGTGTTTGAAAAACAGAAGAAAAGGAACAATAGAGTGAGTTGAAAAAGTAGAACAAGATATTCCGAGGGATGATCCGGCTCAGATCACCCCTGTTAGAACAAAGGAGCTGGGATGTAATGATTGAAAATTGAAAGTCTTTTTGATAAATTGAGTCTAGAGGCATAGATTTGGGTTTTTTTTTAAGAATGCATTTTCGACCAATTAGATTCTTGCTTTTAGAGAAACGTTTTTCACAACCAGTGAATGACAAATGAAACGTGAAGAACACGTGGTTAAGGTAAAGAGTAAAATTGATATATACACTTGGTTAAGGTAAAGAATAAAATTGATTGCCCTTTAGTGGTCACTATAAATCAATAGGTGCTTTCCCAGGCTCATACCTTAATGAGTTTTAGTTCGAAACAAGTCTCAAAACTTAAGTGTTTGTCCTTGCAATGATTCTAACATTTAATAACCAATTTCGTAAAACACATCACAAAACCAAACTTTTAAATATGCAATTGCTCGCTCTCCCTCTCTCTCGGTCATTCATGACACTCACCTAGCCAATACTCTCCAGTGACGTCACCAAACCCTGTCTTATACTGCTCCCACGTGTTATAAAAATCGACAGAACCATCAAAACGATTTTGAATGACCTGTCAAATAAAAACAAATTTGGTCAAAGAAATTTATTCCGAATGGTCGATGTTCTCGGTGCTGGATTTTGGTATGCCTGTTCGAACCTTTTGTCTTTGAGTACTTTTTATTTAATACTTTTGGGTTTTTTTTACCTTCCAATGTTTTGATTCAAATGCTGCTGAATGAAAGGTTACTCATTGAGATATCGACATACAACATAACCAATTTAAACTGTTTTGGTATTTGTATTTTGTTTAAGGTAAAACTGGTTGGTAGTTATATGGTTATTATAACAAGCGATCATGTCAAACAAACATGTTCATCTATGATAAACTTCATTGTCACGACTTAAGTTTGTGTTATTGATTTCTGTGTTTTGTGTTTCTTCAATTCGTGCTCTTTTTGTTCGTGTTTACCGGTTCCGTAGTTGCCTTTTCGGACTTTAGACACTTGAATGCCCCATTGGTGCCTCTTTGCTTCTTTAAAGCGACACATGCATTAAAAAATAAAAATCGAGTATGTCAACCATCCATGAATTATCATTTAATAGAATATCCCTCTTTGGTTAGATAAATTCCAATTTCACATTAAAATATTCAGTTTATAACAATGATCATATCTCTGTAAAAGGAACTGATTAATGTTGGTCATTACGTAATATGCATGGAATAATGATGATTTGTGCAACTGTTAATATCAAATACTCTAAATCAACAAGACATTTGATGAAACCAGCAGCCTTTCTAAATAAAAGTTAATATAATAAGGATTTATAAGGACTGTCAAAGTTAATGTCAATCATTTTTAATATAGGTAAACTTGATAAGGGTTGATAAGGAATGTCAAAGTTTATTATATAGTATATAGTCATTTAAAATCAAGGTAAATTTGGAAAGGGGTTAATAAAGAATATTAAAGATGTTATCAGTAAATTTAAATCAAGGTAAATTTCATAAGGGTAAATAAATAATATCAAAGTTATCATCAGTTATTTAAAATCAAGGTAAATTTCTTAAGGGTAGATAAAGAATGTTAAAGATATTTCTGATTTAATTCTCTTAGATAAAATAATTTAGAATGAAATTAATTACTCCTCGTCATAGTGTTTGTTTTTCATCAAAAGTGTCGTAATGGTTGTTCATTTGTCCGCCCAGGGGTTTCTAGGTTTATATCGTGTATTTTACAGGTCATTCATTCAGCACAACGTCCTAATGAACGGTTGATAAATCATTTGTTTGGAGTTTTTTTGTATTTTTGTGCAGTGCAGTGCAGATGAGATTTATTTGATATATAACTGTGTTCTTCTGTATATAGATATTAAATCTAGAAGCGGTGTTGTCGTGTTGCTATCCATATATATTGTCTTTGATCCTGTTAAAGACTAGCAGCAGTGTTGTCTTGTTGCTATCCACTCTATATTGTCTTTGACCCTGTTATGGCCTAGCAGCAGTGTTGTCATGTTGCTATCCACTCTATATTGTCTTTGACCCTGTTATGGCATATCCTTTGTCGTGTTGCTATCCACTTTATATTGTCTTTGACCCTGTTATGGCCTAGCAGCAGTGTTGTCATGTTGCTATCCACTCTATATTGTCTTTGACCCTGTTATGGCATATCCTTTGTCGTGTTGCTATCCACTTTATATTGTCTTTGACCCTGTTATGGCCTAGCAGCAGTGTTGTCATGTTGCTATCCACTCTATATTGTCTTTGACCCTGTTATGGCATATCCTTTGTCGTGTTGCTATCCACTTTATATTGTCTTTGACCCTGTTATGGCCTAGCAGCAGTGTTGTCATGTTGCTATCCACTCTATATTGTCTTTGACCCTGTTATGGCATATCCTTTGTCGTGTTGCTATCCACTTTATATTGTCTTTGACCCTGTTATGGCCTAGCAGCAGTGTTGTCATGTTGCTATCCACTCTATATTGTCTTTGACCCTGTTATGGCATATCCTTTGTCGTGTTGCTATCCACTTTATATTGTCTTTGACCCTGTTATGGCCTAGCAGCAGTGTTGTCATGTTGCTATCCACTCTATATTGTCTTTGAACCTGTTATGGCATATCCTTTGTCGTGTTGCTATCCACTTTATATTGTCTTTGACCCTGTTATGGCCTAGTAGCGGTGTTGTCGTGTTGCTATCCACTATATATTGTCGTTGACCCTGCTATGGCCTATCCCTATCATAGTATGCGGTTTATTACAGTTTTAAAGTGTAAACACCAACACGTGGTATCCATTTGGTTTGGTTTTGTTTTAGGTTTGTTTGCTGGTTTTTTTTTTTGTATTATTTTTAAGTTTTCACTTTAATGAATTATTTTTGCATACCAGTAGAACATAAGTTATTTTAAAATAAAAGTAAATTTGATAAGGGTTTATAAGAAATGTCAAAGATATTATCTGTAGTTAATTCGCTAAGGGTATATAAGGATTGTCGAAGTTATTATCAGTCATTTTAAATGAAAGGTAAAATTGATAAGGGTTTACAAGAAATATCAAAGATATCATCAGTAATTTAAAATCAAAGTTCATTCGCTAAGGGTTTATAAGGATTGTCAAAGTTATTATCAGTTATTTTAAAATAAAAGTAAATTTGATAAGGGTTTATAAGGATTGTCAAAGTTATTATAAGTCATTTTAAATCAAGGCAAATTTGATAAGGATTTATAAGGAATATCAAAGATATCATCAGTAATTTAAAATCAAAGTTAGTTCGCTAAGGGTAAATAAAGAATGTCAGAGTTATTATATTATCAGTAATTTTAAATCAAGGTAAATTTCATAAGGGTAAATAAAGAATGTCAAAGTTATCATCAGTAATTTTAAATCAAGGTAAATTTCATAAGGGTAAATAAAGAATGTCAAAGTTATCATCAGTAATTTTAAATCAAGGTAAACTTGATAAGGGTGTATAAGGATTGTCAAAGTTATTATCAGTCATTTTAAATCAAGTTAAACTTGATAAGGATTTATAAGGAAAGTCAAAGATATTATTATTTTCTGGTCATTTATTTTAAAGCAAGGTAAATTTGATAAGTTTTATAAGAACTGTCAAAGTTGCCATCATTAATGTAAATTCAAGATTCTATGAGAAATGTCAAAGTCGAAACCTGACGGTGGCTGGTGAGACATATCAGTCTTTTCAATTTACTATTTTATGCCTGAGACTGACTGCATGTAATACAAATAGTGAATTACAGTTCAATGAAACACAAGTAAAATACTTACCGATGTTTGAACTTAATATATCCTTAAATTAACTAACAGGAGTTTTGAACATACATTTTAGTTTTGTGTGATTTATTTCTAAAACTTATACATATATAATGTTTTATTTCAAATTCATTACTATCAATGACTACACCAAGCAAATCTAAATAGAAATATAATTTGAAAACCGACACCTTCACTTTCTTTTATTGAAACTATCAAAGTTGGTAGATATATGATATTTGATATTAAAACGAAATACGAAAGGCGACATCATTTTGTGCACAGCATTAGCCTACATCGGGGCAAAGAAAATCAGCCATATGTCCCTACAGCGTTTATTAATTCTTCAAAATATTTTTCTTCCTCTTTTTTTATGTAGTGTATTCTCGTTTCCTTTTCGTAAGTGACTTTTCGTTGAGTTTACATTGACAAACGAGATTGCTTTTATTATTTTCAAAATGATGAAGTCAGTGTAAAAACTGATGACATAACGTTTTTGAGGACATATATTGCTTTGCTTTTTCAAAAATAAAAGCACATTGATGTTTAATGAACATTCATAATTGGAATTGTAATACAATCTTTTATACAGTATCTTAAATATCTGATTAACGTTAAAAATCAAATAAACATAACTTTATGTTGCAATATTGAATGTCGAATGTTAACTAAGAGTTAAAGTTATATTAACAATCGAATCTCAATTACCACAATTCTGAATAAACATTTAACCTTAATTGAAATTCAAATTTATCAATTGTGAGTACATCCATTCTAAATGTTAGAACGAACAGATGTAAAGGTCATATGGACTAAAATTGACGTCAACAATAAGTGAGTAATGATTGACAATGTGTGGTTAGCACGCTCCGGTATCAACACTTTATGTTGACTAACACATTAATTATCTGTGTAAAATTCAACATTTTTTAAACCCTAAGGTTCATCCTACCCCAGGTTAGTAATAATTTGATTTTCGGTTCGGCATATTTTGTTTTATTATTCTATGCTTTTCATAATCGTTAAAGTTTTTGGCATTTTTCACTATTTACGCTTATGATAAGTCTTGAATGGACGAAACGCGTGCCATGTTTAATAAAATTTATTACCTGGAAATGTGCTGTAATTTTGATTTATAACATAAAAAAAGGAAAAATATTAAAGCTTTCTTCCTGATCGATATGGCTAAATGGTTTGAGAAAATGGAATATAAAAGCAAATATTTTCTTAAAAATTACATACATAAGTTAAATTTTAATTATTCGTGTATTCAGAGGCATCCGTTAACCGGGGTAAAGTCTAAAACTGCTTAAACGTGTAAAAGTTAATTGTATTCATTTCTCAATGGAATTTACATGCATCTAAAAAATCATACCGTCCATCCGCCACCATCTGTCGTCATGTCACAGTACACCGGAAGTCCATTTGGAATACCCTCTGGATAGATCTGATACACCCCATCTGGTTCTCCTTTATTTTTGTGAAACGTACAATCACGTGGTTGGGAATTAAATCCTGAAAAAAAAACAATGGCGCAAATATTTTGAAAAAGTTTTGATTTACTGTTCTTTAAATTTTCTAGTATTCTGCTATTTCAAGGGCGTATTTGGTATTTCTCTTTCCAAAAGATGGTGTTTTACCCTGAGTTCATGAAGAAAGTAGGATTCTTATTTGGCCGAAAATCTGTGCAAAAAATACGAAAATTTCCAAGGAAAGTGGGAGGGTTTGAATATCCGGATCCCCCATCTTAATTCACAATTTAGTGCTTAATTGAATTATAGAGTTCCAATGTACTTTACAACCAGCTTTTTACCTATAAATGTTTCAGAATTGTCTAAACGCTAAGGTTCTTCCTACCCCAGACATAGGTTGATCATCTTAGTAAAAATTTGGTTCCCCAGTTTTTGGTTTTATTGTTCTTTGCTCTTCATCTTCATATATTGTTTGGCATTTCCAATATTTTTGGTAGAGCCCCTCTGATGAGTCTTGAATAGACGACACGCGCGTCGCGCGTCAGGCGTAGCAAAATTTGTTGTCTGGAACTTTTCGTCTGTTTTAACGTAAAAGGAAAGTCAAACAAACAATAATGTTACTTCATTGCATTAACAAACTTACTATAAAATATAACATAACGTAATGAGAAACTTACCACTCAAATCTCGAGTAATGGCGTAAAATCCCGGTGCATTTCGGGTGACCCTGTCACAACATCCGGTTGTATAGATCTTACAAGTGTTTGTTACATTGTCATAATCGGCTATACACCCATCTTCGTGAAAGTGAAATCTATTCACACAAAGAACTAAGGACCTTGACGTGTATGTCACTAAAGCGGAATAACTTAGGTCAAAAGCAGTGTCTACTTCCACAGAAAATCGTCCAATTTTAGTATTATACGTTAAAGATTCCGACAGACGAAACATCAAAACCAGTAAAACCAACCGCTGTAAAATCAGTTTTGTATCCATCTTGGTAAACTTTGTCAAGTTAAAACCATATTCGCCAAATATGTTATCTTATGTCTAATTGTTCAAATTTCATCTTTCACGAAAATTCAGAAATTTGTTTACTTCTTTCTTTAGAATATAATTAGACGTGAAATAAGTGTACTTTTGTTGACACTACACGAATAAACAGTTTTATGTAAAAAAAAATATAAATCTATACCTGTGAGACTTGATTTCAACGTTTAATTTCTTATTTTACTTAATGTTTCCCATTTTATCAAATAAACAAAGAAATATGCGGGAAAAAATATGTTCACACTTTGACTTAACACTTAATAGTTATTGTCCATTTCTACCGATAATTTTGCATTTGCATTTTAGAATTAACGTTCTCTTTTCTTCGATCTGTTTTTTTTTATTACATTCAATTGAGTTTTGTCTAACAATTAAACAAATTAATTATTTTATCTCAGCAAAAAATTATTACAAATAGTCCTATAAAACATATATAGTCTATCAAAAGTTCGTTTTTAATTACATTTAACTGTTTTTTCTTCCTTTTATCCACAGAAATTACGCACATAAAACATAATTATACTTTAACTGAGGTATTCCAACTCTAAATAAACCGAACTCTAAAAGTGTAACCCGTTTTATATTCTTTGTTTTTTCTAACATCGATTAATTGTAAATTATCACTTTATCGCAAAGGGGCGGATTTCATTGGTTCGTTTTAAACTGTGATAAAAAATCATCTTTAATTTGATGGGGATTTTAACATAATTTTCAAATCCATCTTATGATGTGTTGAAATCAATGATTGTCAATATGTAACAGTTAAACAATGATCTGCCAAGTCTGCTTTATTATGACTGTTGTTTATACAGATCCTAATTACTATGTACAAACGTCCAGTCATGAAACATCATGAAACAAATCTGAAGAAAAACGTTTTCATTCACAACAATTCAGTGGCGAATTATTCAAAACGCAAAAGATATGTGAAACAATTATCTGTTATTGGGGTGAATTAACAAGGTGGTTCTTCGTTGATAATTTTAAGTTTGGTTCAGATTTATGGGTTATGGAAGCCCCGACGTGCCACGAACATAAAAACTATTAAACTTGTGCACAGGGGTTTTAAACTTGAGCACACGAGTTCCAAACTTGAGCGCATGAGTTTCAAACTTGTGCGCACGAGTTTTTTTTTATCTTGTGTACACGAGTATTTTATCTTGTGCAGACGAGCTTCTAACTTGTGCGCATATGTTTTTTTATCTTGTGTGCACGAGTTTCTATCTTGTGCGCACGAGTTTCTATCTTGTGTGCACGAGTTTCTATCTTGTGTGCACGAGTTTCTATCTTGTGTGCACTGCACGAGTTTCTATCTTGTGTGCACGAGTTTCTATCTTGTACACGAGTTTCTATCTGTGCTCACGAGTTTCTATCTTGTGCACGAGTTTCTATCTGTGCTCACGAGTTTCTATCTTGTGTGCATGAGTTTCTATCTTGTGTGCACGAGTTTCTATCTTGTGTGCACGAGTTTCTATCTTGTGTGCACGGGTTTCTATCTTGTGTGCACGAGTTTCTATCTTGTGTGCACGGGTTTCTATCTTGTGTGCACGAGTTTCTATCTTGTGTGCACGGGTTTCTATCTTGTGTGCACGAGTTTCCATCTTGTGTGCACGAGTTTCTATCTTGTGTGCACGAGTTTCTATCTTGTGTGCACGAGTTTCTTTATTGTGTGCACGAGTTTCTATCTTGTGTGCACGAGTTTCTATCTTGTGCACACGAGTTTCTATCTTGTGTGCACGAGTTTCTATCTTGTGTGCACGGGTTTCTATCTTGTGTGCACGGGTTTCTATCTTGTGTGCACGGGTTTCTATCTTGTGTGCACGAGTTTCTATCTTGTGTGCACGAGTTTCTATCTTGTGTGCACGAGTTTCTTCATTGTGTGCACGAGTTTCTATCTTGTGTGCACGAGTTTCTATCTTGTGCACACGAGTTTCTATCTTGTGTGCACGAGTTTCTATCTTGTGTGCACGGGTTTCTATCTTGTGTGCACGGGTTTCTATCTTGTGTGCACGGGTTTCTATCTTGTGTGCACGAGTTTCTATCTTGTGTGCACGAGTATCTATCTTGTGTGCACGAGTTTCTATCTTGTGTGCACGAGTTTCTTTATTGTGTGCACGAGTTTCTATCTTGTGTGCACGAGTTTCTATCTTGTGCACACGAGTTTCTATATTGTGTGCACGAGTTTCTATCTTGTGTGCACGAGTTTCTTAATTTGAGCGCATAAGTTTCAAACTTGTGTATTATCTTGTGCACGGGTTTGTTATCTTTCGGATCCAAAGTGCAGTGAAATCTTAATTAAATCTTGTCTGATTAAACCAAAGTAGATTAAAACCTTTCTTTATAAAGGTTTATTCATTAGACCTGTACAAACTGATCACCTGCCTCTACAGACCAGATTCGTCGGTCCATAAAGGACTCGGTATGGACACATTTCACTGTATGATAAATTTTAAGTTTGGAAATAAATCAACGCTTCGATACAACTCGTTAGAGGCACTTTCGCATAAAACAGCAATAAAAATTTATCAATCAGACCGGATAAAGCATTGATACAAAGGACCAGGTTCCCTAACTACAAGTATCAAAGTTGGCCCTTAAATGGGGACAATCTATAGTCGTAACCAGAAGTTTTACTTTCACAGACGTCGGTAGTTGTCAACCAATTTTCATAGAATATAATTCTTTTTTTTTTGCCAAAGGAGGTTCCGTCGAACCCCCTCCCCTCGGGAACCCCTTTCACATCCAATGGCGCACTCCAAGATTTATCAAAGAGAGAATCTGTTCATTGCTTAAGATAAAACTTAAGAAATTCGAAAAATGAAAATTTTGAAGTTTTAGCATGTTGCGTTCTGTAAAGTTACCGCATTATCCATATTTAATAGTGTTTGTTGACTTTAAAGTGTTGATAATAAATAAAAACAGTAAAACCCAATTAAATGTTGGTTATCTTTCAAAAATCTCGCCAGTCCTGATGAATCTCCGTCATGAACGATAGATTTATGAATTTTTGATTCGGTAGACAGACTAATATGATTATTATGCACAAATCAGTTCTTAATAATGTTTTATTATGAATATTAATATGGTGTGCAAAACAATATCAAAATGTAAAATTTACAATATGTTATAATTGTCATGGTTGTTATTATAAAAAATGTATGAATAACTACTTTAAAATGCTAATATTTTAATAGAATATAAATTCCTGTGGATAAATAGTCATTTTTCTAGAGTAATGTAGGCCTCCACTGGCAACGAAATTGTGTTCCAGACTAAGTATGCCGGGAAAAAAACACAAATAACCGGTATTTTTCACAAACCTCACTTTCTGATATACTGACGATGTCCATTTCACAATGCTTCACTGAACAATTCTCGATTTTGTGACATTCTCCATCTCATATATCGTAAGGAACCTGAGATAAAGGGAACTACGGATTCTAGAAAGTCTCCTTCATATTTAGATCTACATCTCGAAATAGACTCTCAAGGAAAACTTTCAACAAAGCCCAATGACAAACATGATGACTTCAACTTCCCAATTGTCAACTTTCCCTTCTTGCGCAGCAACATTCGTCTGCTCCAGTTTATAGTGTTTACGTATCACAATTTATTTGTTACTCCAGAGCTTGCGGGAACTACACCAATTTCCTTGACAGAGCTTCACGTTTGACACAAAAATGCTAACACAAGGTTATGTGGCTCCTCAGTTACTGTCTTCACTCAACAATTTTTACGGAACACACCGTGCACTTGTAGAAAAATATGGAAATTCTATCTCTCAAATGAGTGCAGATGCTGGTTGTCATATGGAGTTTTGTTTTGTTTTCCTTTACCGGATTTGACACACTGATTTTTGTGTTTTGTGTTTCTTCGTGCTGTTCTTATTCGTGTTTACCGGTTTTGTCGTTGCCCTTTAGGACTATTGACACTTGCATGCCCCATTGGTGCCTCTTTCAAATTGCTTCTTTCTAAAGGAAATTGGGTTCAATACCCCATTCCCCTAGCACCCTAATTTGATTGTCGTTAAAAGTCAAAACCATTTCATAATTATAAGTTTTGGCAGTATCTTTAAAAAAAATGAAAAATACCAAAGGAGCGTTCGATTCCTCGTGCCCAAATCAGCATTGAAGACAACAGCATGTAGTACTTTTAAAGGGAAAACACTTTATGCGCACGAGTTTATTGAAACTGCATTTAGAGATGATAGCTAAACAAGCAATTACAGCTTACCCTTCCTGAGAACCTGAGTTCACTCTCGTTTTCGACCTGCGTCGGTGTTGCTGATTCCAGTTGTTTCGAATCGGCTTTGTTATGTTTACCCCTGTTTTATGTCTGGATTCTGAAGCCTCTTTTTTTTTTGGCTTTAAAAACCTTTTAAGGTATTTAAGCGCGAGTTCTTCCTTTTTGCAACGCACCCGACGCGTTGCCAATGATTCAATCCAAAAATCATTGCAGCAGCATAGTTCATTTCGCTCGCATGATAAACTATAACACGGTACTATGTTTATAAGAACATCAATTGTTTTTAGATACGTGTCACACAGTGAAATGCTTTGCTTGTAAGGGCATCGTGCAGATATTTTCTTAAATGTGTCGACTTAATATTTCATGGCACGTCCATAACAGCATCGCTGCAGCTAGGGAAAACGATCTGCCATATATTAATCCGCCATCCAAACAACCCAACACATAATCGTCTTACAGATATTATCTAAAAACCAATTTCCCGCCAATACAATAATGACATAATATCAAGCATCAATTTCAGGTAATTTCACACGCAGTTGTGTCGTGTTTTGTCCAATTAAGCACGGAAATGACATTTATTGTTTCTTTATTGAAGAAGCTTTTATCTATGGCGGTCATTTTGGATCTGACTAGAAACCAAAGGAGAGATATTTGTCACGGCCAGAGATAGGTGTCAATTTCTTTTAAGTTCGATTGTTGTAGCATAATACGTTATCCGGTTTTACTTGTCAACATAATTTTTGTTTAAAGATAATAATTAAATGATAAATCTTTGTCATTAGAGATCAGTTAAGTCTTTCCAAAGCCTGTCAAACTCCGAGTTTCATCAGATATTATTAATTTCAAACATGCAGTTATGCGACGGACCGTAAAATTGAATTATCTAAACATCGAATGCCAACTTTACATGCAATGGTTAACTTTGTAGAATTTATTGGAAGCATTTGAATTTATTTCCCTCTCAAAGTCATTGAAAGTCGACATCTTTAAAGAATGATATCAGTTTATAGTCAAATACTAGTTGATTGCTTTGGTAAGGCCATTTTGTTTGTGCAGCATATTTCCAAAAGGCAATTGACGACAAATTGAAATCATTATACTGTCATTATAATGCCATTTATTTTAAGTTGTATTTTATTTGTTTTAAAATACCATATTACATCATCTTAGTTAACAGATTTTATCCTGTATATCCATGAGTTATTGTTCTTTTCATCAGTCGTGATCACCTCCTGTCTGGATATACAGGGGGATAATAGGGTGTAATTGGGGTGGGGAGCCTTAATTGCAAAACAAAATTGAGAAAATCGATATAAGGGGCACCACAATGAGCTTGTACTTCAATCTGAAATGTCTGAGAGAAAAGACAAAACAAGGAAGACTGAAGATCGCAATGGTCCTGACTCGGCACAGGTATTTCAAAATAAATGGTGGGTTAAACCAAGTTCGATGGCGCTGCACCTTACTCTTCCGTTGCAATCTTAGGCCGTTTTCAGTCGACCTACCCGAGAAAAAAATTCTAAACCGAGATCACGAATTACTAAACCGAATCTCGGATTGATAAACCGGGATCACGAATAATTAAACCGAGATCTCGGATTGATAAAGTCCCGTGCGGGGCCCGGGAGGCGAATAGGCACGCAGCAGCGCTAAGCTTGTCGGTAAAAGTCCACTAAAGAGCGCTCAGAAACCTGACATTGGGGTCAGGCCGCTTTGCCCACAAAGCGACTGGCATGTGTGCCCCAGGTGGTGGTTGAATGGGGCAGCCCTGACATCGAGAGATGCGGGGTCGTCAGGCGATAATGCGGAAAACCTGATGGCAAACCATAGTGGTGCACCGTGTTGGGAAAAATGTCACGTTCCTCGCACGTTAAAGAACCCTGCTGCAGGTCTCGGTAAGAGTAGGACCCGTAGGATCTCCATGCAGGAGGCAAAATTTCCCGTCCCTACCCATCACTCCTTTTTCCAGTGGCAGTCAAAACTCTCCTATCCGATTGGCCTTGTGTCCCCATTTCCTCCACTTCATCATCATTTCATGTTCATTGTATCACCACTTTCATGTTCATCTCCCGGATTTAGCCGAAATCGCGCTGCATGCTTGGGAGTAAAGCAATAACTAACTAACTAACTAACTAACTAACGGATTGATAAACCGAGATAACGGATTACCAAACCGAGATCTCGGATTAGTTTAATTTTTTTCCTTGTCCCTTCATGCCTTCCGTAGTCAGATTAAGAATGATGCGCCCCCTAAAGAATGACGACCCTTAAAGTATAAAGAATAATGTGAAAGTGACAAAATAGCTAGCATTAAAGAAAAGGGGCAAAGAATTTACAGTATACATAATTGATAGCACCCCATTCCATACCCTCGTGATATTCTGAAGGTGTGATCACGACATATTAGAAAACAGAAGAAAAAAATATGAACGATGTGATGTTTATCAAACAGTAGAATTGATTCATTAATCAGTATGATCTGTATTGTTTAACGAGCGTCACTGATTCATCTGATGGATATGCTAATATTTTAATCATTAAAACATAATTTTATAGATTTCTCATATTTTATAGGCCATTTTAAACGTTGATTTAGGGCAAAAATTAGGTGAGCCGTGTGGAGGGTATGCATAAATCCGTCTAAAAGGTAGATTGCCCTAAATTCAAATGGTTTATATACCGGTATTCATTTTTGTTTTCAAATATTTTATATTCTTTTGGTCATGATGTACATGCAAGTACAAATCTTAAAGGTATCTTTTCAAATGGGTAAGGGTTACCAAACACATCGGTAAAGGATATGGGTTGCGATAAGACCCTTGTTTAGCCCATCGCGAAAGTTAGAATTAAAATTAAGTAAAATTTATCACAAAATAATCTTCTTGGAAAGGTTAAAATTTCTATTTTTTTTTAAATAAACGTCTGTAGTTGAAAAGCTAATTTTATTTTTAGTAAATGGTGCTTGCAATGAACCACCGCAAGTGATTTTAACATTGTGCCTTTGCACACCTGGGAAACTTGCAAGTCGCAACCAAGTATTGTTACCCGGAAGTTTACTGATACTTAGTGAAAGAACACTGTTTGCAAGAATCAGAGAATGTCACATGTGAAATTTGTCACAGATCTTAAATATACCAAAAATAAAAGTTAAGACTGCATTTTAAGCCATAAATCGTGTTTACATTGTCAAGGCGATTATATTAACTAGTTAAGGAAAATGTAACTTAACGTTATTAATTGAACAAAATAAACTTTTTTTGCTTTTATCTACAATTATTGAACAATTATACATGGAGTGACATTCCTCGATTTTTCAAATTTATTACGTTAATTAAAATGTAAATCACAAAATTCCGAGTCCCGGAATTTTGATTGCGACTTTTGACTTTCCCAGGCGTGCTATACATGGGAACGTGGTGCTATCCCTCCCGGAAGTATAGCCTTGCACGCGGAATCAGCTCCATATTTTATTCAAAAATGTGTACATAAATGTATCACTAAAACACATCTTTTTGAAAGTTTCAAGCTGGTTCCGCGTGCAAGACATACTGAAAATTTAAAAAGACTACAATTTTTTAACTTGTTAGCAGTAGTTAAAAAATGTGCGAAATCTCTCCGTTTTCTTCGTTTTTCTTGAGATAAGCGGCCATTTTAGTTTAAAGTGATGTGTATATATGATGGACCTTTTTTAAAATTGAAAACACTGGCTTCAAGTATATAAGCACAAAATTTCAAATCATTTAAGCCCTACCTAGAAATTTTCTTTAATTCAAGACCCACTTTTCTTTCAAAATAGGTCAATTGTGAACCCGATTTTCGAAACTGTGGTTGTGCAAAAGTATTTAAAAGTAGTCTTTTACAACTGTACAATCATTTTGCTACAAAATAATATACTTTTTATTTTTCGCCTATAGATAGGCCAAAATAGGGCCTTATCGCAACCAATTCTTTAAAACTGGGAAAATAGGGTCTAAGAAACGGCCAGAGACCAAATTCTATGAGGGACTACAAAATTATAGGACTTTGAACACATGGTTGTATATCTTAAATGTCCAAATCGTGTTATGAAAAGATCAAAGTGCACATGTACCACTTATAAGAAAATAAAAGTCAATTGATACCTATAATTTTAATTGAAATCTCATTTAAAATCTGAAAGAAGTAGTTTAGATATCTTCGACCCATTTTGGACCTGAAGGCATTCTGGTCTATAATTTACAAATGGTCAATCGGTCGTTTAAGAGATGGTCAACATTTTGTCCCTTAATTTGGTCCAAATGTTAGTCATAAAGAAATTGGGTCGTAAAGATGAAGCTCAGGCAATTACTCCATCGCTTGTCGACAAACACAAAATAGCCTACATGTCATACAGTCATGTACATGAAATTCTCTTGTTGACTTGTGGAATAAAAATCAAAAGTTTCGGACAAAAAGAGAACATTTGAAATCTTTTAAATGCATTTTTCAATATTATAGATTTGTGTATTTGAAGGCTTAGTTTGTTATTTAGAAGGTCTAAAACTTAAATAAGAACTATATATTTTGAAGGTATTCGATTAATTAAAGGATTTCTATTGGAATGACTATAACTATGTTTAAAGCAGTAATCGAGGCATCTTGGACACTATAAGACTGTAAATCTTATAATACTGATAATCTTTGCCTATAGACTTTAAGTTATCGCTTTTTAAACATTTGGAATCAAATACGGGAAATAAGCATTAATTCTGGACTAGAGTGGTAATATAGAGAATTTTGTCCAGGACCCACAAACTCCGATCCAGGAACAGTATATATACGTTTGCTTTCCATTAGAGAATAATGGGTAATCCAGTTCTATTAGTTCTAATAGTTTGTGCTGCTGTTACAACAGCAATCTCGGTGAGTACTTATTTAACATGGCGCTACAATAGCAATTTCAGAGCAACGCGATTTTGAGTTGGTGTGTACTTTCGTTTGTATTTGTCTCTTTGATGATTTCTGTTCCTTGTTTAAGAAGGGGATATATATGTGACTATTTCAGGACTGGATTTGAATTATATGCATTTTATTTAGACCATGGGCCAATTGCAGAACCGCGAGCAGTGCCTACTGGCCTCGTTGAAGGCTGTTGGCGGTTGTCCATCGTGGGTTTTTTTTTCTGAATTGCCGCTTGATTGTGGTGGGCTGTGTCGCGTATACACTTATTCCACATCTCATTATTTTCTATTTCAAAGTATTTCTGATCAAAACTCACCATGCAGTTTTCGAAATCTTTTTTGATTCGCTTCACCTTGTGTACCTCTGGGTGTATCTTGATATTTGTTATCTGATTCTGCCCTCTGAGAGCAAATAATAGTTAGGGAGCGACAATTTGAATTTTATGGGTGGGCTATGGTGGAATTTGAAATAAATAAGCAGGATAGCAAAAAAGGCAGAATGGTGGTATTGGCCAAAAAAATTATACAAGTAGCCATTTTAAAACAAAAATTCAGGCTCCAATTTTTCAGAATAGAAAAAGACAGGATGGATAAATTATCCATAGCCCCCCATAAAAATGAAATGGTCGCTCCCTTAGTACTCGTTTCTACTGAATGATGTTGGAAAGATAGATACAATGCTAAGCGGGAAACTCTGGTGAATCTTACAGATATTGGATTGACATAGAGTTTGGTTATGTCATCCTTCCCGGATTTGACCAACACTAAATCGATATTTGGCAACGTGACGGGTGTGCTATAGCAAGCAGGAACTGCTTACTCTTCCGGAGCACCTGAGTTCACTCTCGTTTCGACCTAAGTTCACGTTAATTGCTGAATGCGGTTTTGTTATGTGTGTGTGTGTGTGTGTATGTTTGATGTTGTTGTATGGTTTGTTTCGTTATGATGAGTTTTTGTCTACCGATTTTGTCTTTGTCTTTTCGTATGATGTTGATTACCCCTTTGGTACACCTTTACTTCCTTGAAAATTTATCACTTTATTTCAGGTCGAGATGGACACAATGGGAAATTCGGAGAGAGAAATAGATAAAAAGGGAAATTCAGAAAAGGAATTAGGGGAGTGGGGACTTAGAAAGAGGGAAGATTCTAAGAAGGAATTGGGAGAGTGGGGACTTAGAAAGAGGGAAGATTCTAAGAAGGAATTGGGAGAGTGGGGACTTAGAAAGAGGGAAGATTCTAAGAAGGAATTGGGAGAGTGGGGACTTAGAAAGAGGGAAGATTCTAAGAAGGAATTAGGGGAGTGGGGACTTAGAAAGAGGGAAGATTCTAAGAAGGAATTAGGGGAGTGGGAACTTAGAAAGAGGGAAGATTCTAAGAAGGAATTAGGGGAGTGGGGACTTAGAAAGAGGGAAGATTCTAAGAAGGAATTAGGAGAGTGGGGAGTTGGAAAGAGGGAAGATTCTAAGAAGGAATTAGGGGAGTGGGGACTTAGAAAGAGGGAAGATTCTAAGAAGGAATTGGGGGAGTGGGGACTCAAAAAGAGGGAAGATTCTAAGAAGGAATTAGGAGAGTGGGGACTTAGAAAGAGGGAAGATTCTAACAAGGAATTAGGAGAGTTGGGACTTAGAAAGAGGGAAGATTCTAAGAAGGAATTAGGAGAGTGGGGAGTTGGAAAGAGGGAAGATTCTAAGAAGGAATTAGGAGAGTGGGGACTTAGAAAGAGGGAAGATTCTAAGAATGAATTAGGGGAGTGGGGAGTTGGAAAGAGGGAAGATTCTAAGAAGGAATTAGGGGAGTGGGGACTTAGAAAGAGGGAAGATTCTAAGAAGGAATTAGGAGAGTGGGGACTTAGAAAGAGGGAAGATTCTAACAAGGAATTAGGAGAGTTGGGACTTAGAAAGAGGGAAGATTCTAATAAGGAATTAGGAGAGTGGGGAGTCGGCAGAAGACATCAAACTCCAGTAATGAGCTCCAAAACAGATCAAGATATAATCAATGACAAAAGTTTGTATATATAGCACTCAGTCACATTTAAGATACACAAGCACTTTACAGACTAAAACTACATTCGACTTGTTAAGATTAGATAATCATGATTTAAGTACAGCATAATGGACATTCAGAACAAAACAATGTACGGAATACCTGGAGGGACATTGCCAATATGTAATGACGAGTACTAAAAAACGCTAAACATAATGTCAGCTTAAAAAAAATAATTGCAAAATGCCAATGCTATTTTGCAAAATAAGATGGCAACTAAAAGCTATTGCTTATGACCATAGTGAAATGCAAAATGCCAAGTCTGTGATATTTGTCCTTATCACATAGCGGATAGGGAATTATAAAAAGTCGTCAATACTCCCCCTAAAAAAACAAATAAAGAATAAAGAGATTTAATCTCTATTAGACATTGCTTAAATTGAACTATATTGAATTAGGCATGAATACGGAAGAAACGGTTCCGCAACAGGGAATTCCTTTTAAAGGACCGACCATTAAACTTGAAAAAGAGGGGGGGCTTGGTTATTTGTTCTGGTCAGAAAAAAAAGAATTTTTAAATGCATTATGACATATTTTCTATTATATTATGAGCATTATTTCATTAAGCAGAAATCCATCTTCATATTAACCTCTACAGGCTGCCAAAAGGCTCCTAGTTAAATGGGCACTACTGCACGGGCATTTCGGGAACAGTTACTTCCCGGGCCCAAAAATGCCTACCACAGTTAGGGTAATATTAAATACGAAAGAATAATGTTTTAATGTTCAAGATTTCATATCTTTTTAGTTTGAGGAATTGGGGCAATGAACGAGGTTTTACAATACGCAAAAAGGACAATTGCATATATATTTGGGGGCAACGATGAAACCGGTAAACACGAACAAAAACAGCATAAAGAAACACAAAATACAAAATAAACCGAACAGAAATCAAAAACGCTAACTCGAGTCGTAATAAGAGTGAACTCAGGTGCTCTTTTGAACTTCTGCAAAAACTATGATGCATGTTCGTGTCAAAATCTATAGTCTGAGTCAGGTAAATTCTGCGCACGGTTTTCTTTATTTATTTTAAAACTGCTTACCAGAATCACTCGAGTTGTCTCTCATTCCTTAGATCGTATTTGTCCAACTTTTTTGGCAGCAATTATTTGCCTGATCACCGCCTTTTACTTTGTTATTTTCTAAAAATAAAATCCTTACGGGGAATTTCCATTGTAATGTCGCCATCTTGGTTTCTAAGGGGATCGCTTATTATGAATATGTGTTAGGAACTTCTCGTCGCTTATCGCGTTATTTAATGTGACACGATTTCCCGCGCTTTTTTTCCTGTCAAGATTTTATTGATCCGGCGGTTCTTTTCCGAAAAACGAAAGTAAACTAAGTGGTCCCTGACCTTATATTTATGAAAACTGATGCAACAGCTGATCGGACAAAGACGTGAAGCGAAATGTTTATTAAAAAGCGATGTTGGCGTACAGTTACATGTGTGTGCCTATGGAAAGAAGAATGTTTTTAAAAGTATCTGATCCTCTGTACACGGAGTATCATAGACCAATATTATTTTTTTTGATTTTGAGAGAGTGAGGACAATTTTTCAAATAGTTTCTTTCTTTTTTTTCAAACAACATTCTACAGTCATGAATTTCACTGGCAGTAATGAACTGAACTCCTGACAGAAAATGCCCCTAACTCATTCGGATTTACATATTTCTGTTCCCATGAATTACAAAACAATATTCAATAGTTTGAAATTGAATTTTGATTTATGCACATATCTAGGTCCATGTTTGAGCAACATTTTTTGATAATATTCATTATTGACCAATTAGCTTGAAAGGGGCCCTTGTTTTTTTTTCCTAAAAAAGGTATTTTCAGACTGATTTGTGATGAAAAACAACACACCAGAGGCTAAGAAAAATATTCTGTCATGTATAAAATAAATTGAGATTACATGATTTGATAGAACTTTGAACGATTGGTGCTGCTCTGTATTTTTTTCAGAAAGTGTAAATGTTTTGAAAGAAATACTGAATTGTATGAGTTTTTAAAAATGTTGTCTTGACACCTTTAAAATAATAAAAACTTTTGAGACTCTAGGCAGAAACTTTTTTTTCTGACCAGAACAAAACAAAACAAATGGCTCTCCTTCAAGTTAAATGGTTTGCCCTTAAAAGAAGTTGCTATGAAATATTTATGGTGACAGGTCTACTTGTTTTGTGCCATGAAAATTTACAAATTTCCACATCCAAGAAAAACATTGTCAAAAACCATGCAGAATCAACAAGCAGAAATATAGAAACCACTATGAAAAATGAGCCTTTGACGAGGCCAATAAAAGCGGCTTGCCGATTTGCCATTGGCCCAATATTGAATAAAGATTCAAACAATTCAATTCCAGTCCTGAAATAATCCAAGAAAGATCCCTGGGGCCCCTCTTTAACACAGATCAAAAACACCTAAAACTGACAAGTACTAAAAATTTCTGGTCAGAACATGTTTCTACACAAATAATGATCATGATCAGCAAAAGATATTGTTTGTGATAATAATGACATGAATGAAAAAAACAACAAAAAATTTAAAAAATCAAATTAGTTTTCTTACTTCATGCTTACATAAAATATTTGATAGTAGTTAATGCACCAAGTTACTTATACATGCCGCAACTTGGTAACAATAATGACTTATATGTGTATTGTTATTTTAATGAAACATTTTTATTTTTATTTTTGTGCTTCATAATAAATTTAGCATTGTATTATTGGTGGGAGAATACCAATTACCATGTAACTTTCATGCTGAAGGAGAGATACAATGCTGTAAAAGTAAAAGGAAGCCTAAGGAGTGAAATAATAATGGTGTTGCTGTCAACAAATGACATAAATATATTCTGACATGTCCAGGACAAGTTGGGGTTATGATTTTTTGTTTTGGTAGCATATTCAGCTTTCTGGTGCAATTGTTTTTTTTCTATTTTATGTACCTGGAGACTTTTTACTAATGTTTTTGACTTTAGTTTTGGCATTTTTCAAATTATTCACTTAGTCAATCAGTGTGAGCTGTATTGCAGAACTGCAAATGTTATTTGTTTACTTTCGTCTGCTTTGTTTTCAAAGTTTCTATTGCTTACCTTATATTTGGAGTAAAAGTCCGAGAAGTACGAAAAGGCAATCCCACAAAGCACCTGCATTGACAGGTGTCGCTCTGGTGCTCGGATCACAGATGTAAATATTGGATCCCCGCCGTCACTTCCGCTTGACAACAAAGAAAAACAATGGCGGATTTCCCATTATAAATCCCCGTAGACAATCTATTTTTAGCTGCCATCGATTTAAAAGGCGGTGATCAGGCAAATTATTACTGCCAATAAAGTTGGACAAAAACGATCTAAGGAATGAGAGACAACTCGAGTGATTCTGGTAAGCAGTTTTAAAATAAATAAAGAAAACCGTGCGCAGAATTTACCTGACTCAGACTATAGAGGGGGCAGTTTGTTGGTAAATCTCCTAGATACATTTCTAGTTGCACATCTAATCAGAATAATCAATTAATCAGAGGGGCTACCACTTTTCAAAATGTTTACATACAATTCGTCATAGAAATAAAGAAAATCCATTTCATGTACTTTTCAGGGGGTCCGTCGGAGGAGAAGATGAAGATGACCAATTCATTACGAATCCTCGAGTCGTTAATAAGCAAGATCAGAGAAAAGCGAAATAAGAACTGAGAAGCATAGAGTATCTAACAATAAAGTCCTTAGCATTATAATATGTGTAATTGTCAATTATGTTATATAAATCTTTTAGCAGAATATTGTTATTTGTCACTTGGAACTTTTGTTTAGAAGTTAATGAGATGTGAAATAAGTGTACGCGACGCGACACAGCCCACATAACAAGCGGCAATTTAGAAAAACCACAATGGACAACCGCGAGGCTAGTAGGCGCTTACCGTGGTTCTGCAATTGGCCCATTGTCTAAGTTATTAGTTATTTATTGCTTTACTCCCAAGCAGCACGATTACGGCTATATCCGGGAGATGAACATGAACGTGGTGATACAATGAACATGACATGATGATGAAGTGGAGGAAATGGGTACACAAGGCCAATCGGGTAGTAGAGTTTTAACTGTCACTGGAAAAAAGGAGTGATGGGTAGGGACGGGAAATTTAGCCTCCTGCATGGGGATCATGTGGGTCCTACTCTTACCGAGACCTGCAGCAGGGTTCTTTAACGTGCGAAGAACGTGACATTTTTCCCAACACGGTGCACCACTATGGTTTGCGGTCAGGTTTTCCGCATTATCGCCTGACGACCCCGCATCTCTCGATGTCAGGGCTGCCCCATTCAACCATCTGGGGCACACATCCCAGTCGCTTTGTGGGCAAAGCGGCCTGACCCGATGTCAGGTTTCTGACCGCTCTTTAGTGGACTTTTACCGACAAGCTAAGCACGGGTTCCATTGTCTAAGTAAAATGCATATAATTCAAATTCAGTCCTGAAGTTAGAGGTCATCTGGATAGTAAAGATACAATAATTTTTTGACATTTTAAGGTGAAATTTTAAAAGTTTAAAATCCTTAGATTACTCTACTCACAGACAAGTCAGCAGTAATATTCGGTCATAGCTATTGGACACCCATGCACGTGATCATACCCATCCCTCTTTTTTTTAAAGTGGCAGTAAAAAATTTCATCCCCGATTGCCCTATCGCCTTGTGTCTTCAATCCCTTTTTTTGTCATCTCCGTGACTCCGTGATATAGCCAATTTTGTGCTGCTTGGGAGCAAACTAATATTTAACTTCATTAGTAACTTTGACTTGTATTATTTTCAAGCTAACTTCTCTTATAAATGAGATATATCATTAACGATAGAGCGCGGGTCAGACGAAATTTGAAATTTTGAACCTTGTCTGAGAATAGCGCCAGGCAGCATTGACCCTCTGGTCCCCGAAATGGTCCACTACAATTGAATTATTTCTTGTTCCGACCAACACAAATCTTGTTGTTCTTTTCGAATATTTTTAAAACGATTTACACAGTTAGCTACTACAGCTATTGATTACAGACATGTTAAGGTTATAGCGAAGTTATCGAACTTGGAGGATCAATCTTAAATGTCAATGAGAAAAGACAAAACAAGGAAAACATACCAATTAAATCGAAGACCGCAATGGTCCTGACTTGGTACACGTATTTCAAAAGATATAGTGGGCAAAACCAGGTTTGATGGTGCATCAATTCTCCTCATTCCATTGCAACCGTTTAGAGAGAGAGATCCTTATGTCTACTCCTTGTAAAAAGATTAAATTGGTGGGTAACATTTTGCTGCTGTTTTCGACCTTATCATTACTTTTTCTAATTCTGAATACTAGTATATATTGCTACCGTGCACATACCAGTGATCTTAGAGCACTCGGACATCAAAAGTGTGGCCTCTGTAACTTTCATGACTTATGTTTATTAAAAAAAAAAATACCGATATACATGTAATACCTTTACCAAAAGATAATGTGATGTGGAATAAATGTTCGCGACACAACCTACAATATAATGACAATTTAAAAATCCACAACCGAAAACACCCAGCAGCCTTCAAGATGACCATTGGTCGCTGCTCGCTGTTTTGCAGTTGGCCCTGGATTGAAAATAACTCAATTCAACAAGGGAGAACCTGAGACAAAAGGTCAACAAGAAAATAACGGGGCATAGAGATACTCTCTTGAGAACACTCAAAGTTAGTTACAGCTAGTTAAGAAGCATCTATCGACTGATGTAAAAAAAATCAAGGATGTCGATTTTAATCTGACACAACATGTCAATCAATTAATGATCTGGTGATGTATCATCACACAAATCCGACACACTCGACTGCTGTAATGCCGCTCAAAAATGACATAAGTAAAAAGGGGACAATAAACATTAGAAGGTAAGTATCAAATTATCAATATTTTTACCAAAAAAGACTAAATTCAAAGATTTCACTAAAATGTCCATTTCATACTCTTTATTCAATAAAGTTTTTTAAGCCAGAATATTAACATTTTCATATGAAGAAATAACAAATGACCATAGTCAAAATGATTTGAAATAAAAAGCTACACCGAGCGCAGCATGATACGACCGCAACAAGTTCAACCCTGTAGGTTGGAGGCCAAATATGGATAGTATATTGCTGTGGTCACTTGCAGCCCATGGTGGACTTACAAAGCTTTTTGACACATGCATCCTGTGGTAGACTTTAAAATGCATATTTGGCACATTCATATATATCTAGATCAACATCAAATTGAAACAGTACTAGTCTTGTTTATATATTATTTGATATCTTTGGCTCTCTGATCCATAATTTCTCAAAAATTGTTAGAGATAGTGCAAATCTGGCTGAAAAATACAGACAAGGATTTGCACAAGGATTCCAATGAAAAAAAAAAGGTTTGAAAATCGGACCAAAAATTTAAAAAAGTTGAGTTTATGGTTGTGGCCCGTCTTTGCCCCCTGTAGCAATAGAACAGTGAAATATATACCAAAACCATTGACATATCTAGTTGACAGAATTTAATGTACAATTTAACAAAAAAAGAATTTTCAAAATCGAATGAATAATAAACATTCTACAAAAGTTTTGTCGATACACCCGTTTTAGCCCCTTTTGGTCCTTTTTTCTAAAATCATTGGGGCCACGAACCCTTAATACAATACCAACCTTTTTTCTGGATATAATCATCATATTAAAACTTCTTACAATTGCCTGGCCCACTACAACTATTTTTTTTGTATAAAACTATTTCTGGTAACAAACTTTTAAACGTTTTTTGCCCCTTCGACCCCTAATTTCTCAAAAACGGTAAGAGATATTGCAAATCTGATTGAAAAACGCAGGCAGGGATTTTCACAAGGATTCTGATGAAAAATAATTTTGAAAATCAGACCACAAATAAAAAAGTTGATTTTGTGTTTTGCCCCTTTTTGATCCCCTGTAGCAATGTAACGGTGCAATAAATATCAAAACCCTTGACACATTTAGTAGCTACTCCAACAAAATATTTCATTAAGACATTTGTTATTTCGTAGATATTTCACTTCTAAAATTAATGGTGACCCTAATGTAGATGAAATGAGAAGTGGTAATCCTTGTAATTATCTGTTCAATTTCTGTCAAAATACCAAGGTTCAAATTATTTGATGAATGCACGTTGATGCACGCCAGATTTAAATTTTGTGTGTTTTGCTATTTTCTCTACTTTTTAAGGAATTTTTCTGAAATTTTATTGCATACAACGACCAAAGCGCCGTAACTCTAGGCCAATTTATTTCGGGATACAGTTTGAATCCATTGTGAGGAAAGGGAGAAAAAATTCGACTGACCGGAAATAAAAAAAATAGCACAGGAAGTGAAAATTTTCATTTTTTTAACAATTGTGTGCTCCGTGCAATTTTAAAGTTTTTAAGATAAAACTTATATTTTCCTGTTTCTGAAGCAGATACCTATTGATTTAAGTTGCTTTTATGAATGTATTTGACAATTAAAATTTTTAGTTGGAGTAGCTACATTTAGATAACAGAATTTAATGAGTAATTCAATAAAAAAAGAATGTTTAAAATCGAATGAATAACAAACATTCTACAACAGTTTTGTCAATACACCCGTCTTGGCCCCTTTTTCAAAAACGGTAGGGGCTACTAAGTCCAAATACAATATCAACCTTCCTTTAGTGGTTACAAACATCATATCAAAATTTTAAAACAATTGGTCATAATTTACTCAAGTTATCGAACAAAAACCAAATGTTCCCAGACGACAACGACGACGAAGACCTCGCCATATCTTGTATCTCTTGTAGTTTCCTCCGTTCTGCGGAGCACCATGCATTAATGCAAGTAATATATATATATATAGTGGTGGTGTTGGATTATCCAGAATACCAATTAATTTCCATTACCAAACAACGGTCCTATACCGAATATACAAATATGCAATAGAAACTATAGCACAGTCAAAGTCTGAATGTTTATATGTGAATACTCCATTTAATCAGTGAACAGTTAGTTCTGTATAAGTACTGCCCTCTCAGTATGTAGGTCAAAGATCATGTTTCTGGAGATAACTTCAAGTTCACTACCATTTACTTTATTTTCAATCAGTCCAGCAATATCTGGATGGGAGCTATCCATTATACATTGTAACAATTTGTTTTCAACGTCAAAGATTGAGTTGGATACCGCCACACCAAGTTCTGGCTCCAATAGCTGGCGAAGGGCACAGAGATATTTCTGGCGTTTCTGATGCAGTGCTGTACATTTTAGGATAAAATTACTTCTATTTTCTGCCTCTAGATTGCACAGTGGACATGTTTCAGGTGCCTGGTGTTGGTTGAATCTTTGTCGATAGGCTTGTAGCATGTATGTACCAGTCAGGACGCGGACTTTAATGTAGGCTTTGGATATAGCTCTAGGGTCACTATTTGCACTCTTCCAGATGTTATGTGGATTCTTTGTTGGATTGTCCTGAATGTGGAGATGTCGTAAGGAGGGTTTGTTTTCTTTCTCCCGTTCCCATTCTTGTTGCCAGTAGGTGTCAGAGGCACGATCAAGCATTGATTTCCAAGCTGCTTTTTTGGGAGGATTCCTCATAAACTCGTGTGCAGATGGCAGGTTATACTTCTTAAGAAGGAAGCGGATGTATGTATACCAGCTATGACTGCTCTCTCCTTTCACTGCCAGTTGTCTGGATGCAATGTCATGCTCTATGCTCCCTGGAGTAGAGGCAATGTTAAGAAACATTGTGATAGCCTGTCTTTCAACTATGCTGGTGATAGGGATAGCTCCTATAAGTATGTAAGCTGCTATGTTGGCACAGCGGTCTGGTAGTCCCTGTAGATTCTTGAGAGTCTTCCTTTCGAACTGTTCAAGCTCCAGTCTTTCTCTAGTGCTAAGCTGAGTGACTTCCAGACCATAGCTGACTCTTGGTCTGCAGAAAGTAGTATATAGTTTGAAGGATATGACTGGATTAAGGCCATTTTTCCCATGAAGCCCAGCTCCCATGAGGGCATATAGAGTTCTTCTACCTTTTTGAATTCTTTCCTCCACTGCATTCTTGTTATTCTTGTGGCGGGTCAGTCCAATATGTGTTGTTTTTTCTACTTCCTTGATTTTGTCTTTACCAAGCTCCCAGGTTTGCTCATCTCGGTTACGACTGGAGTTAAAGATGACAGCATCACTTTTCAGAGAGTTGATGGTAACTCTGTCTGCTCTAGTACAGTCGTTGACAATGTGAAGAGCACATTGTAAGTCAACTGGGTTGTTTGCAATTATCGCAACATCATCAGCCACAGTGGGTGCTCCGATGAACGTGGTACCAATACGAGCCCCTGCATTGTGTTGTTGAAGAGTATCTAGCATATGGTTGTTATATCTCTTGTATAAGGTAGGTGAAAGTTTGGCACCTTGTCTTATGCCTTGCTGTGAGGGGAATGCTGGACTCAAGTGAACTTTCCATTTCACCCTTGTTATTGCCTCTGTTTGTAGGGATTTAATCAATAGCCAATCCTGTTGGTCAATGTCACTGTGATACAGTTTCCTCAGTAGGTGAAGATGGTCGACTTTATCGAAAGTCTTTTCTGCGTCTAATGTGATAACTGCGAAAGGGTTGCCAGAGTCTAGTGCCTCGTTTATACCCTCTGAGATTAGAAGGGCAGCGTTGATTGGGTTGGTCTTCTTTGAGAAGCCTCGCTGCATCCTGTTCTGTGTTGGATCGAGGGCCTTGTCAATCTGATCTTGAAGGATACACTCCAGAAGTTTGATAATGACTGGGGTGATTGTTATCCCTCTATAGTTGCCTGGTGCTTTTGGGTCCTTGTTTTTCTTCAAAATTAGGGAAAGGAGACCAATCTGCAGAATCTCAGGGATGTGTTGTTGCTGGATTATGTTGTTAATCAGTGAAGTTATGTAGCCTATAAGCTGGTCTGAGCCATTTTTCAGATGTTCAGCTGTGATACCAAGGTGGCCTGGGGCTTTGCCACTTGCCAATTTGGAGATAGCCTTTCTAGTTGACTATTCAGTAATTCTTGGACTATGGTTTGAGGTTACTTGATGGGCTATTAAATCTTCTATGATTTTACAGTCTAATGTAACAAGATTGTGGTGATTCTGGTCAAATTCAGGGTTGTTTTGAGGTGTGGCAAGCTTTTCAAAGTGTTGTTTCCAGCCATTCATAATATCATCTTCATTCACTAGTTCATTCTCATCAAGTATCAGTATATCTGTATCTTGGGTTTTCTCAGCACGCTGTTCCCTTATAAGCTTGAAGAACAGCTTTTGATCGAATTCCTCTGCCTGCATTATTTTTGTGTACTTGTCGTCTCTCATTCTAGCTTGGGCTTGTCTCTGTTTCTGGCGTAGCCTCTTTTTTGTGCATTTCATAGCCTTATACAGATTGTTGTTCCTGTCATTTGGTGATCCGCCCTCTTTCCATTCATGGAAGGCCTTTTTAGATGTCTTAGCTGCTGCATCAATTTCTTCATTCCAAGGTAGTCTTCCCTTTGTCTTCTTTGTAATTCCCTGTGTGGAATCGTATCTTGGTATTGAGTTCTTGCCAGCCTCATGTAGTACATTTGTTAGGTGGATAACGTTCAATGCGATATCAAAATTGTTTTCGAGAATCTGTTTCTCTGGCAACATCAGCAGTTCGTCTACAGTATCTTGGTATGTAGTCTTGTCACATGTATCCCATCTTGGATTTTTGTATATGAGCTTACTTCGGACTGCTTTGGATGATTTTGTTAGGTTCTCTACCTTTACTGTTCCAGATATCAGGGTGTGGTCTGAGGTGTTGAGAGGTTGTATACCATGATTCCTGACTTTTGAGAAAGACAGATTCTGGTCCTGGAGTGTGAGGAAGTAGTCGATTTGAGACTGTGACCTCCCATCATGATGAAAGAATGTTGCTGAGCGTGGGTATCTGTCTGGAGTCTTTAGGCCCTCTAACTGTATGAATTTTTTGAATTCCTTATCGTTGTCATTTTCTGGGGTCCTGAATAGAGAGGCATTCATGTCTCCACCAATGATGATGTTATGGGAGTATTTATATTTTAATATAATTTCTCTAACAATATCTAATGAGTCCAAGTATTGGGTTTTGTAGCTACCATTACTCCTGCTAGGAAGGTACAAGTTTATGATGCATAGTGGCTTTGGTTTGCTGTCAACTTGAATAGCAGTGATTCGATGGTTTCCGTCAGGGAGACACTTTATATGTGGAGACAAGCTTTTGTGGAGACAAGCTTTTATCCCAAATAATAGCAGTACCTCCATAGCCTCGAACTCTCTGAAGGTGTGAGATTGGGTCCTCCTCATCAACAAATCTAGCAAATATTTCTTTATTAGGAAGGAGTTTGGTAAGTTCTGTTTCCTCAAATTTAAAAAGCCAATGTTCCTGAATGAGCATAAAATCATAGTTTTCTAAAAGTTTGTTGAGATAAGTAAGGTTTCCTTTGATGTTTTGTACATTAATGCTTCCAATCTCTAGAGAAGTTGTCTCTTTATCCCTGGTATCATGTCTGGTTTTTGGATTATCAGGGGTTGACCAGTCAGTGCCTTTGCTAGTATTGCGAGTGTGGTTTTGGCTCGGCCACATCCTAAAAAAGGCTGTGTGGTGTTTCTGTGAGTATCTGTGAATGGAAGTGTTGGTGAAGTGTTGCTAATAGCAGTTGAGTCCATCCTAACTGTGCTATTTCTATGATTGTCTGAATTTCTTGGAGATTTGCTGCTCTGATTTTGATGAGTTGTAGTGACTGGTACCAATGGGGTTGGAGTTTCTTCTATGAATGATGTCTTGCCTCCACCAGAATGGTAGTATGTGCCTTCAGCTGCTTTGTTGCTGAGAGTACACGGAATAGTGTCTTGTCCATTCATATTTCTTGTGGTTTTTACCGCTGTCTTTGGAGATGTAGGACATTTTAAGGTCTCTGATTGTCGTGTTGGAGCTAGGTTGAAATCCATAGTGTCGACTGCCACGTTGCTGGTATTTTGCATTAAGGACAAGTTAGCATCCTCAGATTCCACTTCTGTTTGAGTTTCTATTGTTCTGTACTTGGTTTGTTGCAGTGTGGTGTGGTTGGCCATCTGAGATGTACTTGATGATGGGTTGTTTGATCCAGCCATAATATCATGAGTAGAAGCGAGGTAGTTCAGTTTATCTATTAGCATTTTATTTTCCAGACTGACTCTCCCAACCTCAAGTTTAAGATGCTCAATTCCAAGTAGTATTTTCTCCATGTTTATATTCTGAAGATTGGTATTCCACTGCGCTTGGGCCTCAATTTGGTGTCCATTGTTTGAGTTGTAGCCTGTGGATTGGTGTGTGTTTTCCGCTAACAGTATTTTGAGACGCATGGAAGAAATTGTTTTGTCTTTATCGTTGTTTAGATTTCCCAATCGAGCAATTTCAGCCCTGCAAGCTGCCAGCTGTTGCTCTGTGTCATTTAACGAGAAAGCTTTTTTAGTTCTTTTTGTTGGGCGATTGCTTTTGTCTGCAGCCGTTGGTTTTCCTTTATTAGAAGCTCATTCCTCCTGGTTGGATTCTTTACTGAGTGATCCTATAAGACTAGTGCTGTCGATTTCACTGGCCACCTGTTTTAGGTAGGTGACGTCATTTTCCTGTTGTAAGCTGTTGCCGTTACTACTTATCATATGTGCATTCACATTGGTTCTAGAGAGGCTTGTCTCAGTTGTATGGGTTTCTTTGGTAACTGGACTTGTTGGAGGCTCCCTACTGTAAGTGTTATTAATTTCTGAATCTTGGTGGTCTATTTCTTCACACTCATCAGATCTGATTAAGTTCAAGGACATCTCTTTAAGAAGGCAGGTATCTTCCATACATTTGCAACTGCTACAGATGAAGTCAAGATTTGGGTTTGTATCATAACTGTTGAATGCGTCTTCTGAAAGATTTTCACATTGTAATGTACCCATTGGAGACACTTACTGCATTCAATTGAACCATTATCAGCTTCTGTGTTGCATATTGGGCAAACCCAGACTTTCTGTTTAGCATTTGTTATTTCATCGTCTGTATTTATTGCTTTGAGATCGGTTTCTTCCTGGTCGTATGTTTCAGGCGTGCTACAATGGGAATTGCTTTGCTCAGTTGTGGAATCTTGATGGGTTGCTCTTCTCTTAATAGGGCGCTGTCTTGTTGTTGGGGCAGTTGGCCTTCTGTCGCAGTTTTGTCTTGCTTGCTCTTGCTCTACATTGTCTGTGTTATTGTGTGGGGGTTGAGGTCCATCCAAACAGAGAGTAATACTATGAGATGGTGTTTGATTATTGGTTTGAGGGCTGTTGTTATGTGCTATCTGTGGGCTGTTGAGTATAGATATCTCGCGTAATTCCTCATCAATCTGTCTACGTTCATTTTCCTGTAGGTGGCAATATTCTGGGTTAAGTCTTATCTGATGTACTATCTGTTCATGAGTTTCCATGAATAAATGTGGATGTTTACCATTAACCATCATCTTGTACTGTGTATGATATAGCATGATACAGAACCTTAGGGTACCTTTTCTACTTCTACTCCCTGCCGTCTTGGTATGTACTTGAATCTTATGTTCAGTAATTTCATCACGCCGATCAATCCTTGTTTTTTGCTGTCAACACGCAGAAGGGTTGAATTTGGAAAGTTTATCGAGTTTTGACACTATATTGTTTTGAGTTCACTAATGACCACCAGCACCACTATATATATTCCTTCGTCCACTGTTTCCACATAAAAACACTAGATTAAACTGTAAAATATTTGCCGGCACCAAAAAAATTTTCCTTCCACCATCAACCGGAACCGGAAACATCATTATACGATCGCAAAATTTTGCGGTCGTATAAAAAGAAAAAAGCCACGCTGTCCAACCACAATTTTTGCTCGCATAATAGTATAACCATAAAGCCGATACATTACGATGCACCGTGCTACAAACACCAAGATTCGTGGTTCGATCCTCGTCAGGGGCTCTCTCTAATCATTTGTAAGGATGGGGTAGAGAAACGATGCTAGTCCATCGGAAGGGACGAAACAGGGTTGTCCCGTCTATGTGTAGAGTAATACCCAGTACTTGTAGAGTTTACAATACAGGGCCGCCATGAATTCCAGTATCGAGGGACCGCCCACCCGACAGTCATCTAACATATAGAAAGAATGCAAAACCCGGATTTTCACATTTCTGACCAAAATAGAAGAACAGAGAAATAGCACAACTTCGACTGGTTGTGAGTTAGTAGACCTTTAGATAATGTGCAAGTTTTGAATAAGAAGGCAAAAAAGGCCGGAAATCAATTGTGGTATTGCTGTTTTATCGTATGGCTACTGATGATCACAATTTATACAATCACCGTTGAGTAGAAGTCATCCTATAGAACTAAAGAGATAATAACACTTTTAAATTAAAATTAAATGAGCTAAAAAATAAATTAGAACTATTAGAAAACAGCAGAATTGGTTTTAATGAACTTGATTTTAAAATTACATCTGCTGAACTACAAAAAGCATTTGGTCAACTAAAATCTGGAAAAAGCCCTGGTCTGGATAATGTTACAAATGGAATGCTTAAAGTTTCACAAAGCTATATGAATAATAGTATCTTAAAACTTTTTAATGCTGTTCTTGTAGCTGGTATCTATCCAAGTAAATGGTCTGAAAGCTATATAACCCCAATATTCAAATCTGATAACCCCAGAAACCCTGAAAATTACAGGGGTATTGCAATTAATAATAGCATCGGCAAGTTATTTAATATAATTCTCCATAACAGGCTTGATAAATATTTAACTGAAAATAATATCATTAATAAAACTCAAATTGGGTTTTCAAAACGAGCCCGCACAGCTAGATCACATATTTGTACTTAACTGTCTAATTGAAAAGTATGTCAAAACTGGTAAAGGTAAATCATATGTATGCTTTGTAGATTTCCGCAAAGCCTTTGATAAGGTCATACACACTGGTTTAATGTATAAATTGTTACATGTTACTCATAATGGTATTTTCTATCAAATATTGAAATCTATGTATAGTAATGATAAACTATGTGTTAAAGTAGATGATAAAATGACCAACTTTTTTTAATATGATGTTGGTGTGAGACAGGGTGATGTATTGAGTCCCTCATTGTTCAAATTATTTGTTAATGACTTACCAGATGCATTGTCTAATATTCCAGATAATGTCAATCTAGATAATGAAAAGATACCATGTCTTCTATATGCAGATGACCTAATTTTAATATCTGACTCGAAAGAAGGTCTTCAGAAGAGACTTGACACTCTGTATAAATACTGTCAAGATTGGTGTATGGAAATAAATGTAAAGAAAACAAAGATAATTATTTTCAATAGAAATGGACGACTCCTTAGGGAAGATTTTAAAATAGGGAATAACCCCATAGAATGCGTAAAACAATATAAATATCTTGGGATTGTTATCCAAAACACAGGAAACTTTATTGAGGCTAAAAAACAATTATTCCAAAAAGGTTTAAAAGCTTCTTTTAAATTGTATAAAGACATGAAGTCATCAACCCCCCTATTAAAACCCTTTTACATGTATTTGACCATTGCATACAGCCTATTATTACATATGGATGTGAAATTTGGACCACTATTAATATTACTCCCAAGAGGAAGGGATTATCATTGTATGATATTTTTAAAGATTGGGAATTTGAAAAACTAAATTTAAAATTTTGTAAATTTGTACTTGGGGTTTCCAAAAAGTGCACAAATATAGCAGTCCTGTCTGAACTAGGTAGATACCCCTTATATATTAGTGCCTTAACACTTTTCTTTATGTATTGGCACAGACTTGAGAATTCCTCAACAGATCTATTACAAAAAGCCTACAATGAGATGAAAACTATAAGAAGCACAGCTCCATCTGGTTGTAATAACCTATGGCTGTCCAATATTCTTTTCTTCAGTGAAAAACTGGGAATTGATATAAATATTTGTAAGAATTATGGAAAAAATAAATTCAAAAAAATGTTAAAAAAACTACTTAAAACTAATTTTCAAGATATATGGGGAACAATCAGAGATGAATATCAGCAAAAACAAGGGAAACTTGATACATATTTTTCTTTCAAAACAACCTTTATTTATGAAAACTATCTAGACTTGATAAAGACACACAAAAGACAGTTGTTAACAAAATATAGACTTAGTAATCATTGTTTAAGAATTGAAACTGGAAGACATGAGCGTGTTGTCAATGCATCTGGTAAATCAGAACCTCTACCAAGACAAGATAGGCTATGCTTATTTTGTAATTTAAATTTAGTTGAAAATGAAACACACTTCCTTCTGGAATGTCCTCTGTACAAAAACATTAGAAAAGATATTATAAATTACACTAAAAATTATCCAAATTTATTAAATATTGATAAAGAACAATTATTTATATGGGTTATGAATAACGAAAACTGCTATTTTTTATCTGTACTATGTGATTACATTGAGGAGGCTTTGAAACTTAGAAAAACTTGACCATTATATATTGAATATGTATTGCTATTATCTCCCTTTGACCACTGACCTTTTCCTTAATAACTGTACCATTGAAATATATTTGTTACACTTAATTATTCTGTAATGTTTTGTCATATGTAATTTTATGTTATGCCCTTAATGGGCCCTTTAATTTGGTAATAAAAAACATTCTATTCTATTCTATTCTATAGTAGCTAAGGAGTGGTCAGATAAAAAGTTTCGCAGAACGACAGACCGATACCATAGCCTAAAATATATATACACCTGGAGAGAAGTTAAGCATATACCAGTGTGTTTTTATAGTCGTATATATTTAAAACACTTTCTTAGGTCTAAGATTGGATTGTCATTTCTTTAAAGATTACTTAAGTGTCCACCACAGGGAATAGTTCTTATTTCGAATAAACATCCAAGAAATATGATAGTCCATTGTTAAGGTTTAATTCATAAGCATAAAATTTGGGGGGAAAAAAGAAGGAATGTGTCCATGGGACACAGATGCCCCCGCTGGCCCTGAACAGGAACTAGAGGTCCTATATATAGGTCTGAAAGTTGCTAAGGGCATACAGTTTGTCATACTGAACCATCTTACCAAGTTTCAAATCATTCTCGTGTATGGTTTCTGAGAAAAGCTTGACGGAAATGTTCATAATCATGTTCACATATTTTCACTCGGCCTAAGTCCCAAATAGGAAGTAGATGTCCGACAGGTCTGAAAATCGCTTAGGACGTACAGTTTGTCTTACTGAACCATCCTGTCCAGTTTCAAATCATTCTCTTGAACGGTTCCTGAAAAAAGCTTGACGGAAATTTTCATATCATGTTCAAATATTTTAACATTGGCCTTAGTCCCAAACAGGAAGTATATGTCCGATGCGTCTGAAAATTGCTAAGGACGTACGGTTTGTCATACTGAACCATCCTACTAAGTTTCAAATCATTCTCTTGAACGGTTTCTGAGCAAAGCTTGACGGAAATTCGTACGGACAGACAGGAGTAAAACTTAATGCCCCCCGGACATGTCGTCGCGAAGACATAAAAATCATTCAAAAGAAAGACGAATTTGGTTTTGGGGCTCCTAGACAGGGTTTCGGTTAATTACCTTTAATTTGATTCATATGCAGCTGGCGAGAGGTTACTCCTTGTGCATATACATCATGCGCATAGGGTAGAATTAAAGCCTTTATAAAATAGTTTATATACAGAGATAAAGTATAAAATGTATGAAGAAGAAATGTTGTTATTGTACTGCATTAAAAATACTGTTCCAGATTTACATAATTAAGATACCATTTGATAAAACCAATCAAACACATCATGCATATATAGTTGCAATGGAGGAGCCAGCTAATCATTATTCAAAGAGGAATAACTCTATTTCACCGATGACCATGAAATGAATGAAGATCAATGAAGTGTGCAGTTTTTCAAGGCAAATAATTTCCAACTTTGTGTGACGATGGTTTTATTTAAATGGCCAATGTGTGTAGAAAATAGAAAGTACAAGTAACTCTGTGATCTAATGCTCACTAGTGATACCCCAATCCCCAAACTATACCATGCATACAAGTTTAAATTCTCAGTAAACAGGAAGTAATGACCTAGGAACATAAAGTTGCTATACACCATATGGGACTATATGCAAACTATCAGACCTCTATCTCTTGTAGTTACTGAGAAAATTTTGACGAAAATTTAGCATTCAGGTTCACTATGTGCAAAAATCAAAGTATTCGGTAAACAGGAAGAAGTTGACTTTGGCACACACCATATGGTACTAGAGGAGAAAGTATTCTTTGGGTCTTGTAGTTGCTGAGAAAACTGTGACAGAAATTTTGCATTCATATACACCATCATGTCCATGTGAAAAAACCTAAGTATTCGGTTAACAGGAAGTAGTTGACCTAGGAGGATGAAATCGGTATGCACCATGTGGTACTATAGGGGAAAGCTATACACAAAATATCAAACCTCTGCGTCAATTAGTTGCTGAGAAAACTGTGATGGAAATTAAGACGAACGAACAGACATCATACAGACAAGGGTAAAAAAGTATACCCCTTTCTTCTTTGAAGCGGGGGTATAAAAGATCCAAATTCTAGACTCATCATGGATGCTATTGTTTAAAGTTTGTAAGGCCATATCAACTAAAATGTTTATTTTTGTAGTATCTTACCAAAGTTTCAAGAAACTCTTTAAAGGTGTTCAAGGATTATTTTACAACTTTAAGAGTAAGACTAACCTCATAACCTTAAATATGTTCAAGTTATACTATCATTCTATCAATGTCTAATACTCAAATGCAGGAAACCAATCTGTATTTTTTTACACTTTTTTCAAATCTTGAGACATCAACCTTTGGACCCCAAGACCTTTTACATTATTCATCTTTAATGTATAAAAGTTTCATGAACCCAAAGAGTGTTAATGAATCAAATGGTGACATCGATGGAATGCAAATGATTCACATCTAAATGATCAAGGCTTCAACTCTTCAAAAGAAAATGTCAAAAATTTTCTTTTTTCCTCCCTACATGCCCTTTGAAGATTGAATTTAATTTCTTAGTTCAACAAAATAAGATCAAAATTTCTTAATCGTTTATTTACATGTTAAGAATGAGCTGATGATATTCAATGTAATAAAATATACATAATATACAGAAGTCACATGACCATGGAGAGCAGGCCAGTATCACAGTATAAGTCCCCTAACAATAGGAGCACCTCCATATGAAAGGAGATATCTCATTTCAATGTTTTTAAATGAAATGTGGAATGAGTGGAAAAATGGTAACCAAGATGAGAGTGAAAAATCAAATACTTCTAAATCTAAGAATTTGAAAATATGAGATCATTTTTAACGGACCACAGTATATATGATCATGCCATCAGTCATACCATATTGTCAACCTTCACATTCAAACAGGCAGTGAATTGTATTAATCACACATACAATCAATCAATCAATTAAAGTAACTGCATATGGCTGCTAAAAATCAGAAAATTGATTTCCAAGTCAGAATTTTTATTTCTTGATTTCCCTAACCCCCTGTATTTCTTAATAGTGTGAAATATACAGACTAGGGAGTTTTAACGTCGTGGCTATACCTATATATAGGTCTGTAATTTTGTGAAATAAAAATAAATGACCCATTAACCTGAATATACTGGCCAGCTCTTCATGGTTGACTGACCACACACAAAGAAGCACTGAACATCTCATTTGCCTTATTTCAACAGATAAAAATAAAGAACAATATAGAGACTGAATTATAATTTAAAACCTCCCCCCTTTAAAAAGATAGCTGAAAGTTTTCTCCTTTTTTCATATAATATTTTTTTTCCTTCCTAGGTATTTTAACAGGAAAAGCCCCTCTATCATATTTTCCTCTACTTTATTAAGCAATACAAAATAATGTAAATATTGCATCCCTCTTTATTATTTATGTATACACATTTCCTGAGACATCATTGTTAGGGAGTGATTCAAGGGACTATTTTAATTTGACCCCTGTGAACTATAAACAAATGAAATAAATACCACATGATCAAATCCTACATAAATGCTTTCTCTTAGTTACCATGACAACAGTATGATGTAATGATATTTGTACAATGCAATAACAGTAACAACATCACTTATTTCTCAAGTTACCATGACGATAAAAGGTCAAGTTTAAGGTCATAAACAAACTCTCATACAGATGAAATTCAAATATATATATACTCCATAATATCAGGTTTGACCCTAAAATTGCCCTTTGGTCCATTATAATTGCCATTAGAATAAAACATCATCTGGTAACCTGTAAATAGCACTCGTAACAAGACAAGGTTCCTTGGTTGGTGGGAACCAGTATATAAGAGTTATGTCCCTTGCATTGGTTTAAAAATAGACAACAAGTTAACAATTAATGATTTCAATCGTCCTCCTCTCCTTCCTCGTCTTCAAGTTTTCGTTTCTGTCCCCGTACCGGCGATGAGCCCTCTGTTAAAGATAAAAAGTGATAGTTTTATAGTTATATAATAGTAATATGATAGTTTTATAAGTTTTATACAATTCATTGCTAGGTTTACAAAATATTTAGTTGCTTCTTTTTTTTGTTTGTTGGGGTACAATGTCCTTTTGAAGCACCTGGGCAATATAAGGCAGTAAGTTTTAATGGTGGCAGAAACCAGAGTACCTGGAGAAAACCACCGACCTTGGGCAGGTAACTGATAAACCTAATCCTTAACAAATGGGGAAGTCCCTTAATATATTTAATAGACAATAAAGGGATGTGGAATAAGTGTACCCGACAAAACCAACACAAATAACCAGTAATTTAAATACCGGTACATAAATTAATACAATTACAGAAATCTAATACAAGAGGCTCCCAGGAGCCTGAATCGCTCACCTGGTCTTGATGTTGACCCTATACTTTTGTAGAGCTAAATGAGCTGAACATTTAAGCAAGCAACAGCTTTTCTCTACCTGCAATAGTTTTCATTCTATAGGCCAAAAACACCATTTTTCACCTATAAGGGGCCATAACCCCTATAAGGAGTTACTGACAACTTCGACCCTATGGAGACTTTTGTAGAGTTAAATGAGCTGAACATTTAAGCAACCAACAGCTAATCTCTATCTGCAATAGTTTTCATTCTGTAGGCCAAAAACATGAAAAATCGATTTTTTCAAAGGCTGTAACCCCTGTAAGGGGTCACCTGACAACTTCTACCCTATGGAGAATTTTGTAGAGCTAAATGAGCTGAACATTTAAGCAAGCAAAAGCTAATCTCTATCTGCAATAGTTTTCATTCTGTAGGCTAAAAACATGAGAAATCGCTATTTTTCAGGGGCTGTAACCCCTATAAGGGGTCATCTGACAACTTCAACCCTATGGACAATTTTGTAGAGCTAAATGAGCTGAACATTTAAGCAAGCAACAGCTAATCTCTATCTGCAATAGTTTTCATTTTATAAGACAAAAACATGAAAAATCGCTATTTTTCAGGGGCCGTAATCCCTATAAGGGGTCATCTGACAACTTCGACCCTATGGAGAATTTTGTAAAGCTAAATGCGCTGAACATTTAAGCAAGCAACAGCTAATCTCTATCTGCAATAGTTTTCATTCTGTAGGCCAAAAACATGAAAAATCGTTTTTTTTCAGGGGCCGTAACCCCTATAAGGGATCATCTGACAACTTCGACCCTATGGAAAATTTTGTAGAGCTAAATGAGCTGAACATCTAAGCAAGCAACAGCTAATCTCTATCTGCAATAGTTTTCATTCTGTAGGACAAAAACATGAAAAAACGCTATTTTTCAGGGGCCGTAACCCCTATAAGGGGTTATCTGACAACTTCGACCCTTTGGAGACTTTTGTAGAGCTAAATGAGCTAAACATTTAAGCAAGCAACAGCTAATCTCTATCTGCAATAGTTTTCATTCTGTAGGCCAAAAACATGAAAAATGGCTATTTTTCACCTATAAGGGGTCATCTGACAACTTCAACCCTATGGAGAATTTTGTAGAGTTAAATGAGCTGAACATTTAAGCAAGCAACAGCTAATCTCTATCTGCAATAGTTTTCATTCTGTAGGCCAAAAACATGAAAAAATGCTATTTTTCACCTTCAAGGGGCCGTAACCCCTATAAGGGGTCATCTGACAACTTTGACCAAATGGAGACTTTTGTAGAGCTTTTGATGCTGAATCAGTGACGTGGCCTCAGATTTCCTCTATCTCTTATACTTTTTGATTTATAGGCCAAAAACAGTAGTCTGACCCCCCTAGTCTATTTTTAGTAACGGCGGCCATGTTTTTTAACGGATCAAAAATCAAAACACAAGTTTGGTGCAGGACACCCTAAGGATCATTCATACCAAGTTTCATTAAATTCTGTTTGGTAGTTTCAGAGGAGAAGATTTTTGAAAAATTGTTAACAGACGACGACGACGACGACAGACGACGACAGACGACGACGACGACGGACGCCAAGTGATGGTAATAGCTCACATGGACCTTCGGTCCAGGTGAGCTAAAAAGTGGTGATCAAATATCATTTAGCCTATGATTAATAATTTCTGCCAAATCTGTTACAGATATTTCAATTATGGAAAAAATTCTAAGAATACTGACTAAGGAACAGAAAGAACAATCCAATATATTATGCCGTCACAACTTCACTGGTTGCATTATAATTGAGCACAGGATACGATTACGGCAAAACCGTAACAATAAGAATTTCTTATTGTTACAGCAAAGAAGAAAATCGGGAATTGATGACGGGACGGAGACCAAATTATTTAGGACCTTAACAATTAGAATTTTATTATTGCCGCAAATTATTAATTGACAATATGCATAGGAAATTTACCAAAGATAAGATATTTTATAGTTAACTTCATTCGTATCCGCTATTAATAATGATTATCAAATTAATCAAATAAAAAGAATAAAATCAATTCTTCTCATCGATAGTTGATAATGGCATACATTCTCTCTACTCTTTGTTGATAAGAAAATTGTTATTATTATGGTCGAAAACGATTTGATGTCTGTTCGTTGTATGTTCCTGATTTTCGTCTTTGCCAAAACAATGAGAAATTCTTATTGTTACTTTTTTTTTTCTGTTGGTGCAGGGTTTGGGGTGTATGTGTACTGTAATTTTGTTTGGGGTCTTGTACAGTGTGTCCCCTCTTTCCCATGTGAATTTTAATGGAATAGCCCTAAGGTCAAAGGTCACACCCACCTTCATCTTCAACATCATCTTCGCCTTCATCATCCTCTCCCTCTGGATCAAAATCTTCCCCTTCCGAGTCGTCCTAAAATAGAAACACAGGGTCAATAAATAGACCATAACTATATTAAAATAGAAACATAGGGTCAATAAATAGACTTTAACTATATATGTCTTGCAAGTAAAAACAGAAGTTTTGTGTTCCTTTTCCATTTAAAGTTTTATTTTCAAAATCAATCTTCTATATTATAAAAGCAAATCTATTACTGTTTTGTCATTATCAGAGCTAGCATGGCAATTATTCTACTGTTTGTCAGTCTAGGAGTGTTAAAATTAAGCTACAATTTTCATATGTAAACAAATGAACTTTTTCATATATTTTTTTTAACATTATTTTAACTAGCATATATATGAGACTTAAATATAAAGCTTACACTATAAGATATGTTATAACTAAAGTCACAAGTTATAAAACAAACATTTCAAGTCACATATTATAAAGCTTACACTATAAGATATGTTATAACTAATGTCACATATTATAAAGCCAACACTATGAGATATGTAATAACTAACATCACATATTAAAAGCCAACACTATGAAATATGTAATAACTAACGTCACATATTATAAAGCCAACACTATTAGATATGTAATAACTAACGTCACATATAAAGCCAACAAAATGAGATATGAAATAACTAACGTCACATATTATAAAGCCAACACTATGAGATATGTAATAACTAATGTCACACACTATGAGATATGTAATAACTAACGTCACACACTATGAGATATGTAATAACTAACATCGAGATTTTCTTTCTCCAGATAGCTGAGACCAACCTCGTCATCCTCATCGTCTATTTCATCTTCATCTCCGTCCTCATCGTCGTCATCATCATCATCACCCTCTTCATCATCGTCGTCGTCATCATCTGAAATATAAATAGCACCTGAGTGATTTTAGGGTCAGTGCCCCAGTTATAGACTCAACATATATATATGATAGTTCTGCAAACAGCAAGATAACAGCATTATCCATTTTTATAAAGTTCTGAAGTCCTACATGATCAATATACATGTACAGCTATCTGTTTACAGGTAGGTCTTCCAAAACAGGAAAAAAAAATTATAAATCACTTGTATTAGTTCGAATTCATTTTCAATATTGTTGAGTTTTAATATATCTAAAAGCATTCAAAGGGGAACAACTCCATTTGTTAAAATTTAATGACCAGTAAATTAGAGAAAGGCCTGAAAGTTACAATTGATCTTCTCATTTTCACTTTCTTTGGCATGACTCAGAATGAAAGACTACATTACTCTACAATAAAATTTGATTTAGGTGTTGCCTATATGCAAACACAGCATAATCATATTCTTATAAATAAATTTTCGAAAACTATTAAAAAATTTAAAGAATTTGATTAATTTGCACCTAACAGCCATTATTCTAATTGAAATCGCTCTAGTTTAAAAAGGAATACAATCAATGAAATTTGTAGACTTCGCAGTTGCATGAACTTTTGCATTTTGATTTACAGACACGACAGATGTAAATATCAACTTGCTTAATTAATTGAATCTGATGTATTTGTTGAGAAACTAAATTTTTAATTTCACAACTCCAACACTTTTCTTCAAATAAAAGATATATAAAGGTAAAATAGAAAATTCATCCCAGTACTGTGAATTTTAACTGCACTTCAGTAACATGAAAGTTCTTTATCAGCATTTGGCAGATTCCCCCCCATTATAATATTAAATAATTCCTAGATTCTCATCCAAATTTCTAGAAAATATGGGGCGGGCGGGAAAATTTTATTTTTTATCCATTTTGATAACAACTCCTGTCATTTTAAGGTGAATTGATCAAAACTTGACATATTTTGCCAAAAAATTGAAAATGAAAATTTTTGAGAGGGCTGAAAAAATGGGGCGGGAGGGGATGAAATTCTAGGATATTTTTTATATTGGCCTTATAACAGATTTTTATATTGTGAAACACTATTCAGTTTGTGTTTATTACCTCCACCATCAACCTCTCCGTCTTCATCGTCATCATCTTCTCCATCAACATCCCCATCTGTAAAGGGAGATAACTGAGATTAAAATTAAACAGACAGGAGAAATAAATTATATCTAATTAGATTACCTGAATCTTTTTTTTTTTTATTTCTACCATAAAGAATTTTTAAAATATCTCTTTTTAAAATGTTTTTTGGAATAAGTCATCATGACTGTTAAATTGAGTTGCCATTTGTGCATTTTTTGTCTGCATTAACTGATATAATGGTAAGCATACAATTTAATAAACATTTTCATACCAGACTGAACCCATTTTGAATGAATATTCTATTTTGTCAGATCTTTTGAACCACTGTAAACATGCAAAATTTCATGTTGCATTCACATGGTAGTTGTTAAAATATTTCCAATTTATAAACACCAGTCTGAGTCATGGAATTTAGAATAAATGGGATTTACAGGACCGAACACATTTTTACAGGTCCTGGTCTGTCGTCCTGTGCTAATATCCATGACTGTTTCAAAAGACACAGTCACACAGTTTTTCTATCCCATAATTCCCTTACCTTCATCGTCTTCATCCTCTGCCTCTTCATCGTTCTGATCGTAACCATCTAAATACTTCAGCTGAGACAGTAATTCAAACACTTTATCTCTGTAGTCCTCTTCATTCGTTACTTCACAGTTAAATAAATCTAAACTTTTTAAATTGGCAAAACTTTTCTGAAAATAGAGTTAAATAAAAAGTCATTTTACATATATACTAGTGTACATACATGTTCATTGTAGATAAATCTTTAAACCTCAAGTTTTGTCACCGAGTTACATTGTAGCAAGCTGTACCCTTTTGTGAGGTTGTTTCCTGTCCTTTAACATATCGTGGTATCAAGGCCGTTCTTAAATGGTTTATGTACATTTACATAATAGGTTTTCAGTGAGTTTCAGATATACACGTCAATGACAGACTTCTTATTTACATGTAAGACCACAATGCACAAAGTTTTTTTTTATAACTGCTCACTGATATGTTCACTGCAGTCTTGTTGGGTTTTTTACATTTGTATATCAATACTACGTGTTGTTGAATGCCTTCCTGGCTTTGAAATTTTTACATCAAATTAATACACTTGATGTTTTTTTTTTCCTGAGCAAGCAACTGTCATGACTGTTAACTATAAAGTACTTACTAATGGTTCTACTGTTGCTAAATCTTTAATTTTATTTCCACTAAGTGTCAAATGTGTCAGGTTGGGACATCCAGATAGATTGTTAAGACCTGTTGATATTCTGTTATCACTTAACTCCAACTGAAATGAAAAAAATGTACATGTATATAACATTAATATGAACATTACACATTTCAGCAAATCGTCTCATCATGTTGGCTCATGTATCATAAGTGTATCTATTTTTGTTCATTTCCTCTTTTTTTTATATAAAACTCTTGTTGCTCCTGATAAAATATAATACTATGTTCATCATTGTAAATGTACATGTGTTATAATAAAAGACAGGAAGCAACAGATTAGATATTCTGTTAACTATCCACATTTGATCATATCAGTGAGTAAACATCATACAATGTATTGGCCTGTAGTTATGCAACTTTTCAATTTTGATTTTTTTTAATACATATAAATGGGTTCAGTATCAAATGTTTAAAAAAAAAAGCTGTTTTCACTGTAATATGTATTTAATTAAAAGCCTACAAATTTTACATTTTGAATCTGACTGGTACTTTAACATGTTAAAATTTAGTTTTACCTTTTTCAGGTTAGGCAGACTTGGAAATCCTTTCAATGATGTCAAACCAACATTAATTAAACTAAGGGATTCTAAAGCAGAAAAGTCGTCTGTCAGTCCTTCAACTTGTGACGCTCGGCAGTTGTCTAGATTTAATTCTTTTATCTGAAAATAAAAATAACAACATTTTAAATAAAAAGCTAGAATTGGAGTCTTTCCAAGAAGACAATTACTACCTTCATGAACTTTGTTTAAAATTCTAGAGTCCACAGGAAGTACATGTACACTGTGTAGTTGAGATACTGTATGGACATACATGCAAATTCACTTTACAACTTTATGAAGTACCATGGAGCAAAGACACAGTACATGTTGATATACCTTGTACTTGTACATACATGTACAATGTATCAAAGAACCACAACAAGTAACATTGTTGACTTGTGTCATGAACGTCACTAAAACTCAACCAGTCTACATGTACATCTACACTGTTCATACATGTACTCTTAAAAATTAATCATACAATCAGTTTGTATCCAATACCATTAGCTGCAGGGCTGCCTGCTTGTGTTAACATTTTATATAAAACACTCCTGTGGACAGTTCTTATGGTAGAAAAGGCAAGAATTTATATTTAGTTGTACAATATATGAGCTGAATTTTCCTTCAATATCTGGTTTTGTACACTTGTTTTCCCGAACTTTCAGCTTCTTTATAAAATTAACACTTTTTTCATTGATTATTTGGTACTACATCGGGACAAGGAATTACATAGAATTATTCCTTGATCGGGAGCTAATCTTCTACTTCTTCTTCTACTGTCTGATGGCCAACTTCAACAGGATGAAGAAACTGCCATTTCTCTGCGCATGCATATATATAAACAATTTTAAAAAGTGATTTACGGGTAGGTGAAAGAAACAAAAACTTCTAAGTAGACAGGTGATAGTGAAATAAAAATAACTGACTATTTTTTATTTTTACTCATTATTTATTTATTTTCATTTTTTTTTTTTTTTATTATTATTTTATTTTATTTTTTTTTTGACATTTTTAGAAAAAAATTCTTTAGCTATATAGGTTAAAACTATTTACATAAAGACTGTATTTAATGGCTGTAGTTGTATTGAGTTATTGTGGATTTGAATGATTCGACAGAATCATTCATTAAGATGTTTACAGGGATGCTATTCCAAAGTTTTATGGTTCTTGGGAAAAAGGATTGGTGTCTTACTTGAAGTCTGCATTGAGGGATTTGGAAGGTTAAGGAGTGCATGTTTCTAGACTGTCTGAGAGGTGGTATGAGTCTGTCAGTTTTGTTGATGGCTACTAAGTGGTATTGTATTTTATAGAGGAGTATAAGTCGTGCATCGCATCTTCTATGTGCAAGGCTCCTCCAGTTCAAGTGGGTTAGCATGTTTGATACGCTAGAGGTGTTGTTGTATCTGTTTGTTACAAACCTAGCTGCACGTCTTTGGATCATTTCAATTTTGTTTATATTTTCCATTGTGTATGGATCCCACACAGAGCAGGCGTACTCTAGAGATGGACGGACGAGTGATTTATATGCCTGCTCCTTAACTTTAGTAGAACTGATATTGAGATTTCGTTTTAAAAAGCTGAGAGTGTTGGTAGCTTTGTTGCATATATTATTTATCTGTCTCGTATTAAAACTTTATTTAATTATCTATAGTTTCAAACAGATCTGTTTTTTTAGCAATGAAAACATTATTTTATATGTTTTTCAACATTAAAGGTTTTATTCAATTCTTTTTATTAGAAACAGAATTTCATTTGTCAAGTTTAACATTCCCCCCTTTTTTACATGTCCTTTTAATTTCTTCTTTTTTTTTTTCAATGAAACTACACTAATACTAATACTAATATTTATTTGTTTAACACATTTACAATAAATGGTTATAACACATACATAATGACAAATTAAAGATTGAGACATAATGCAAACAATAGATACTGGGTCTTGATGCAACCCTACACCCATTCACCACAATTGGTAAATAAGTGAGTACAGAATCGCACCAAGACGCAGCTCCTAAAACAATATTTGACGACAGAGATAAAAATAAAAGAAAATTAAGAACTATATACCTGGAGCGGTAGTGACTTAGAGAAAAGTACATATTCATTTATACTTATTAAATGTTTTGGTTAATTTAACTCTTGACATTTTTTTATATACTCAATTACTGCTTTTATTATTATTAAAGAGTTGCTGTTCAATATGAAAGACATTTTGTTTTCAGTTATAGAATTGAAATCTTTATGAACATTTTTGACCTTTTGAGTAAGCTCTTGTCTAAATATATTGTAGGCAGGACAGTGGATGAAAAAGTGCATTTCATCTTCGATTTGTGACAAATTACATTTTAAACAGATTCTTTCACTTCTGGGAATATTGTTATATCGTCCTCTTTCTATTGCTAGACAGTGGGCACTTAATCTATATTTACAAATAATAGATCTATCAGATTTGAATCTGCAGATATCAACATATGGAGGTCTTTGATTGAATTGACATATTGTGTTATAGAAAGATAATTTATTGTTTTCAGTTAAAGTACTACTTCTATTTTGTAAAGCTTGGTCAAATATTCTTTGTTTAAAGTTACTTAAATATTTTATAGAGTTAGTTGTGTTATGAGTTATGTAATTAAATCCTAGTTCTCTGATCCATTGGTTTGTGGTTGTCATCCATCTATTACTGGGGGGAAGGTTGTTAAAAATCTTATTAACTAAACTGTTGTCTAAATTAGAAAGGTGATCTCTAAATTTGAGTATTAAAAATTTAACCTTTTCTCTCAAAGGGTATCGGTTAAGTTCAGATAAGCAAGCGACATTTGTTGCTTTGCTATGGATGCCTAAGATTTCTTTGATAAATTTGATATGTAGATATTCGTAGGGGTCTGTATCTTTTAGATTAGAATATGCCCCCCAAACTTCACACCCATAAAGAATTATTGGTGAAACCAGTGTATCAAATAGTTTTTCTAATAAGTTGCAAGGATTATTTAAACCGATGTTTTTCTTAATTTTGAACCATGCCTTGCGTCCTTTGTCCATTAATAAGCTTGTAGAGACATTAATATTGCCTGTGTATTTTAAAGTTATGCCAAGGTAACAATATGACTTTACAGTTTCAATATAGGAATCATTGATTTTGAATGAGTTCAAATAAGTTTTACCGTTTGAATTAAATACTATCACCTTGGATTTTTGTTTGTTAACTTCTAGCTTCCAGGATGAGCAGAAATCATTCAGAACATCAAGTGACTTTTGTAAGCCACTTTGGGTGCTGGACAGCAGAATAATATCGTCTGCGTAAAGAAGAGAGTTAACGGAAACATCACCTATGTTGATTGGATCAGTCAATGATTTATTTAAATTTGAAACAAGATCATTAATATATAAATTAAATAAAATAGGACTCAGTACGTCCCCTTGTTTAACGCCACATTTTGAAATAAAACTTCTGCTTAGTCCTTGTTTGAACTTGATTCTACAAGTGGGGTCTTGATACATTGAGTGTGTGATTTTTAAAATCTGTTTAGGAAAATGGTTTTGATACAGTTTGAAGAAAAGACCATCTCTCCAAACAGTATCAAATGCTTTTTTTAAATCAATAAAGGCAGCAAATACTTTCTTTTTTTTAGATTTATATGTATCAATTATAGATTTAATGGTAAAGATATGGTCAGTTGTCCTGGATTTTCCTTTGAATCCAATTTGATTTTCACAAATCAAATTATTGGAATCAGTAAATTTTATAATTCTTGCAAGTAGAACTTTATTGAATAATTTCCCCAGGTTAGAAGTTAATGATATTCCTCTATAGTTTGAAGGGTTGGCTTTGTCCCCTTTTTTATGAATTAGTGATATATAACTTTCATTCCATGTTTTTGGATATTGACCCTTTTCAAATATCAAATTAAACAATTTGTGAAGTGGATCGAGTAACTGATCTATTCCATACTTCAGCATCTCATTCGAGACTAGGTCACTAGATGTTGCCTTCCCATATTTTAGTGTTTTAGCAGCTTTAATAATTTCATCTTTATTAATGGGTTCATTGTATGGACTGGTATCTTCACATTTTCCTAGATTATTGGAATGCTGCAAAAACTTGTTCAGCTGATCCTTTATGGAGTCATGAAATCTATTGTTTGGTGCATTTTCAGAGTGATTATTTATATTTTGAAAGAAGTGAATGAATTCTTCTTTATTAGAAATATCTTCTTCATTAGTTACAGAAGAATTAAGTTTATTAACCATGTTCCAAAATAGTTTTGGGTCATTATTCATGCTTGAGTAAATATTGTCACATATTTTTCTTTTATATTTCTTTTGTTCAGTTTTACATGATCTCCTATATTTAGAGAGGAATGAGTAATATTTTATTCTATATTGTGCATTATAAGGGTACTTATTAACAAGAGAAAGATAACTTTTGACTGTTGTTTTGAGGTCTTGGCAATTGTCTGAGAACCATTCAGTCTTTTTTGATTTTTTCTTTTTATTAGGAAATTTCCCTTTTAGAAATTTTGCAGACATTGAAGCAGTTTCATGTAAAATTGAGTTAAAACTTTCAACAGCTGTCTCACAGTTTTCATTATTATTCATTAAAAAACTTTTAAGCTTGAGTTTTATTGGATCACTTTGTAGATTAGATTTATATTTTTCAATTGCATTGCAATCCCATATGTATTTACCTGGCAAAGGGGTCAAGTTATCTCTTATTACTTTATTATAAAAACATGTGAGCAGAGAGCAGTTTATTAAACGGTGATCAGATATATCTGTAAGATTATTTACTGTAAAACTACCAATACCTTGTAAAAGGTTGCAAGAGGCAAGTGTATAGTCAACAACACTGTTTCCATTGTAGGTTGTACATGTATATTTTCCTTGGAGATCACCAAGAGTACGTCCGTTCAGAATCCTTAAACCCGTTTCTTTACATAAATTTAGAAGTTCTTTTCCACTTTTATTGGGTAACTTTTTGTCAGAGTTATTTCTTGGTAATTGGGAATCAGATATATAGTTTATGTCTTCAGAATTGGGATGTTCTGAATCATCAAAAATGACAAAATCTGGGTTTAAGTTTGTATAGGCATTAAAGTCGCCCTGTATAATGATATCACCTAGATTACTGTAATATTCTACATCACTGAGAAGTTTATTATATAATTCGTTTAAATCTTGGTTAGTGGTACCTGAGGTTTCAGGAGAAAAATAGATAACACCAAGAAACACATCTTGTTTTAGATTAAAGAAAGATTTAAGGAGCTTAATCCAAACAATATCTGTGTTATTATTAGGCAATTTGGACACACCATTTTTGAGTTCAGATTTTACTACATAAAATGAATGCAGAAAAAATAAAATACATTTGCAGAAATAATGTTTCAATGTGTGCTGAACAAAGAAATCATGAATAAACTTTGGTTTAGGTAAGCAAAATTTTCTAAATGTTTTGTCATGATATTGTTTACAATTCATGGCGTATGAATATATATCTTTTCTGGGTTCAAATCACGTGACGAGAAATTTCTTCACACAACAGAAAGATGCTTCCCCAAAATTTGAACTTTTCCTTGCTTTAAAACATCTGTCAAACTTAAATTTATGTGGATAATAATATATATTCACTTTCCTATCATACCGCATATCTTTTTCAATCAATATAATTAAATTTCTATAAAACTTTTTGTCATCTTGAGAGGGTCTATTTCGTCTTGGGTGTACGCATTAAAATTTTGCAGAATGCCTGTCGCCGCCATTGCTGAAACACTGTCCGCGTTTCTATCCGATTTTCCAAAGATATTTGCCAACTCTAATCCAATGGAATGGTGTTGGTAAGTGGAAGAAATGCATTCAGTTACAAAATTTTACTTGAAAAACTGAATAAATGCAACAGATTTCGCCAAAAACTTGCAAAAATTATGTCTAAAATTCAACAAAAATAAAATCTAAGATGGCGTCCGATTTTCATCGTCAGGTGCGTCATCTGCTGACCTAATTTTACAATTTTAATATTTTCAATTTTTCAAAATTCAAGCTTGTGTTTTGACTATAAACCATCATAAATGTCGCTCATTTATAATTATTTTAACGATTTACACTTTAAATTGTCTAATAAACAACTATTTTCAGCAATGGCGGTCGACAGTGGGCCTAATCAATTAGGTCACCATTACAAATCAAAATAAATTGGAAATTAAATCATATCAAAGCTTGATAGTGTTGTTTTAGACAGCATGATAATCGCTAGACACTAATTAACAAATGTACACACACGCCCCAAGCCGTTGGGGGACAAATGACATTGTTTTCGTAACTTTTCAAACTCGAGGGGATTAACAATGAAGAAAGCAACGAACCGCCATTAAAATAATTTATCAACATGATTATAGAGTGGAAAAACATATTTTTAAGCATGTTTAGTAAAATTAACCACTTAAATACATTGACACTAAGTTGATGAAATGAATAATACACGTTTTTAAACAAAAACTGCCATGCAGACAGCACATTTTAAACACAAAAATTCACAACCTTTCTAATGATTTCTGAGTGGTCAAGATGACATCTCTTGGAAAACTCTTGAACCTGCTCCGTTCAGTGGCTCAATTTCGCGTAATTGAAGCTCACATTTGACTTTCTATATTTCACTCACATAGGAATGTTATTCTATACCTGCATCAAATTTTCAATGACAAGAATATATTTTTGTTGCATTTGATGTGCAAAAAATGTGACACAATATCATGGCATGTGAAATCAAAGTTTTTCTTACAATTACAAGCTGTAAAATTCTCTGTTTTATTATCAAGTTATGAAAATGAAGCATTGATTGTTTTGTCAAGTATTTATTGCAATATTTCAGCTTCCAAGCTTCACCTTGCACCATGAACGCTTTGATTTTTTTCAAGTTCGTCGGTCTGCAAGATTTATTTTCAACATTATATATTTCCAACTTTGTTAATTCTACTTTACACGTGTATTGCTTTCACTAGACATGCACACAATGCTCCTAGTATTTTCAAAAGATTGAGAGGGGCACCCCATGACACAAAATGAAGCACATGGGCCCCAGACGCTTCATCGTGTAAACAACGTTTCTGACATAATTTCTGAGTCAAACCTTCCAAAAAGCATCTAATTATCAGTCTTACCTCAGACGATTTCCGTCCTCGCTTTTCCAACTCGATCCTCTTTGCCATATCCATCTTGAAAATACTTATTTTTGTTCAATAACAATCTATGGCGATAAAGTCGAATGTTGAACAACCACAGTGCGCGGGCTGATCAATGTTTCCTAGAGGGGTGCTGTCATTGGTCAATTGTTGATACCCAAACACGTGAAGATTTGATGAATATTCATAGCCACGGAAGCCGGTCAACCAATCGAATTTTGAAAGGTAGACTACGTCACTGTTTGTTTACAACTTGATAACAACGTGGTCAAAGAAGAAAGTAGTGCCGATTGCTTGATGTTGAGCTAAAAATAGCAACAGTTAAATTTTAGATTTACAAGAAAATAATTACTTTAAGTTATTATTTTTCGACAAGATATGGTCAGTCTTTTTTGGTTTAAATCTTATTTATGTTTTTTTTATATAATTTATTAATATCTGTATCATGGGTAGACATGGTAGAACTAGAAGAGAGCTGGAGCAAAAAAAATTTTGGATTTGAGTTAATTTACATCCCTGTTTTCGGCGTGTAAAAATAAAATAGACAAAATCCAAAACTAAATATCTTTAAAAAATAATCATATATGAAGTAGTTATTTTTTTTTTTTTTGATAATCTGATATATGACCAAGTATATTGTATAATTACTTGTTATTATTATCATTTTTAAATTTATTTTATTATTAATTTATTTTTTATTTATTTATTTTTTATTATTTTTTTTTTTTATTTTTTTTTATTTTTTTTTTTTTTTGGGGGGGGGGTATTTAAACTTGCTTTATGTACCAGTCATGTCTATGGCTGATCTCCCCTATTTTTAAAAGTGAATTAGTGCAACAATCAAGCGGCAAGCGTCTTGAGCCAGTGCCCACGCACCTGTTAAATCTACACGGTAAGTTTTCCGTTGATGTAAAGTAAATTTTAGAATTCAATGGCTTTCATGTTAAATTATAATGAAACATTGGTTTAAGGTATTACTAAATAAACCACTAGAACTGTACATTAAAAGCATAATATGCATTTTAGGGTTCCAACTACTAAATCGGCCAATCAGATTTGGAACATATGTGAAAATGCTAAGAATTCACAGGGATTAAAATAAAACTGATTGTTTTGGACATCCCTGGAATTCCCAAAGAAGTGATTTCAAGGTTCAATATTTTTCATAAAAATGTAAAGTTTTGTAATATCTGCATACAATTAGGACATAGGACACATAAAAGAGGGTCGGGAAGACCTTTTCCGGGACGCCGGGATTGGTCATATTATTTAACGGGAATTCGGGAAAAGCGACTAGCGGGACACGGGAACCTGCATTTTATTTTTCGGGATGCGGGATCGGTAGTTTTTATTATCCGGGAAAATGGGATTATAAAATTATTTTGACGGGACCCCCTTCTCCCCCTTATAAGACATCTCAGTAACATGTCAAACCCAAATTTAAAAAAAAAAAAAAGAAGAAGAAGACCTTAGTTTGCTTAAAGGGGGTATCCCAGGACCTATACTTTTTGAAGATCTATGCTGCCTGTAAATCGTTTCTATTTTTAGGCCGCTCTTCGACGAGGAGAAAGCTTTTCTCTACGACTTTAAATGTGTTATGAAAATTTGTAAACAAACGAGGTATATGTTAAGGATTCTGAGGATATATACTTGTCAAGAGGTTTTACTCAAGGTAAACTGGCTAGAGGGTTTTGAAAAACTGATTTTTTAGTTGATTAAAGAGGGGGCTTGATTTAGTAGTTTGTACCCTGTTTATGACGGTACAGTTTATATTGGATGGATAATTTCTCGATAAGAAACCCTGGACCAATTTGTTTTCTTATTTTGTGTAATTAAATAAAATCTTGTTTTTTATATCTGCAGTTTTTGAAGCAAATTGACAAGAATTACGACTGTACAAAGATGCTTAATTAAAACACTCTCAGGCTTCAAAGCAACTCATTGTCAAGAATTGCGACTGTAAAAATGAGTACCATCCTCTCCATTATGTTGGATTGACCCAGGTCGTTGTGAAATAAGTTTGTCTTTCCATGATATCTATATAATGCATTAAATATTTTTATGACCAACTGCGTGTAAAGAGAGCGAGTATCTGTCTATCACCACTAGACACATTGAGGATTGCATTAAGGGATATGGCTGTTTTCCATTGTGGATTTTTAACTGCTGTAGATTTATAAAGGTTGTGTTATCTAAACCTATTCCACATCTAATTGGAAGGATTCGAGGTAGGTACATGTATAGGTTATATTCAGATTCAAGGCAATTACCGGAATCCCTTATAAAATTACGTTGCGCACGATATTGCGTCTATGTATAATTACCGCATGTTCCTGTCGAAAAAAAATGCCTTTTACAGGCTTTCAATACAATAAATATATTAAACCTGCATATTGTTATAATCGTGAAAGCATAACCTTTTAAAATATAATCTGTGCAATATTCTTTTTTTAAAAGTATATGTGCAAAATATAACAAAAACTGCGTAAAGTCATGAAAAAACGCATGTCCGGCGTAACATAACTTAGGCCACCCGAATTAACGAAACGGTTTTGTAGTCTTGTTACAAGTTTGAAATTCGCAAACTTTTGCATAAAGCAACTATGTCACATAGGATTTATGATGTAATTTTCCAAATAGCGTTTACAAAAGAGCAAAAAGTGATTTTCAAGAAAAATGTAATGCATAGTTTTGGGGCAGATTTCCCATAGTCATGAGTTAGTAAATTTCAGGAGGCTATTTGAAAGTTTAGTAAAACATTTCTTCCGCGATTGTTGGCATCAAGTTAAAGTTCATTAATTAAACAAGTTGACTGTGGAATGACAAACATTTTCCATAAAAAACAATCGCGTAGTATCATTTTGAAAAAGTCCCACAGTTTGTCCAAACATATTTTTTTACGGTTTTGAATGAAAACATAAAAATTCGAACGTTATTTTAGAAAGAACACTTATTTAATTTGTAAAAACGAAGTTATTTTCAGATAGTTCCGATAGTTCGGATAAAAAATTATCGAAATGAACTGCTTACCGCTTCGAAAAATTGGAAATCTAAGCAAAAGCAAAAGTCCCACGATTTGTCCAATCCGCAATTTTTTAACGTTGCTTACGCTATACGTTATACGTTGTAAGCATGATTTATATAGGTGATTCATGAAGTGTACATCCAGAAAAAAAGTTATGAAAAATATTCAAACAAGATCAGTGTAAAAGAAGAAATCGAAAACATGAGATCTCAAGGAGCGTATTGTATAAAAGGTTTCAACGCCAAAAGGTTAATGATAAGAAAGAGAAACTAACACAGTATAAAAGCAAATACCGACAAAAAGTTTTTAAAAAGCGCAAAGGGTATGATGTAGACCAAGTTGATAGTGTGGACCTTGTAACATATAGAATGTCAAAATACAGAGATTTGAAACAAATTGATAACGCATTAACGGCCAAGCAAGAAAAGAAAAACCGTCATTCATGAATAATACATATATATATAGGCAGCTAAGCTCAAAAAAAAAAGAAAAGAAAACGTCGAAATCTGTCGTTACCGTACAGGACGCAATAACGTGCGCAACGTCTAATTAAAGAATCACCACCACTGACGTTCATGTTTTAAGAAAGGCGTTCTCTTACTGACGTACGAGGGTTCGATTCCCTCCCTAGACATTTTATATCTTAACCTGCTGGTGCAAAGTCGGGCAGATTGTCTAGTGGCCCCGCGTCAGTGAGAGGAAGCTTTTATTTTTATCTATTTTAAGAGCCTGATACACGTACGGACGGACGAGCAGGATAACTTGCGCTTCCAAATTTTCCATGATTTCTTCCTTTTCTATAGTAGTGGTCTGTGGATTGGGACTGTGGGCTCTGTAGAAAGAAGATGAATTGAATTAACAGCACTATTGCATTGTGTTCAAGAATTACTCATAACAGAGAATTTATAACTCAAAATTGCTATCGAATTTCAGGGTAAAACGTAAAACAAGATACTGAAAACGTCCATAACTAATATTTTACGATCATTGGTATCAGATCGGCGGAACAGTAGACAGAGGTTGGATGGCCTTGTCGTAACTAAGATTCAACAAAAACAAGTTGAGGAGGCACTGAAGAAAAACATACTAATGATATATAAATATCAGAAAACGGCGATAACAGGAGAAGCTATGGCAGCTTCTGCTATAACAACACGACTATAGGTCTGCAAAAGCATATTTAATTCAGGGAAGGTGCGGTTTGTGGCACAACTTAATTAAGGCTGCTATCCCTACTTTGTTGCTGGGTGATAAAGTTTTAGTAAGGACTGTTCCGCCAATTTGCCACAATATGCTGCGTAATTTGTATAAAGCTATAGATAAATTTAACTCCCGAGACATCTTTTTAATTGGACGGAGACGCAACGCGGTCCTTTAGCTCCTAAATGAACATCGCCGAAATCACACTGGGTGTATATAAAAAAATGGTACTGAAACACTACTAAAATTATTATTATAACAAATTGAATTACTAATAAAACTTTGGTGTAATTGTATGTATACGCTGCTTCAGCGACTACCCAATTATGATTATATCAAAACCATCCACGACCTCCACACAATATGATCCTACGGCACTTCTACTTCACACAGGTCAATCTTTTTGGCGCGCCATAAAACATGGTTTAACCCATTATTATACCCCCGCTTCGAAGAAGAGGGGGTATACTGTTTTACCCTTGTCCGTTCGTCCATTCGTCCGTCCGTAACAAAACTTCCGTCGCAGTTTTCTAAGCAACTACATGAGATAGAGTTTTGATATTTTGTATATAGCTTTATCCTATAGTACCATATGGTGTATACCGATTTTATGCTCCTAAGTAGTTTACTTCTTGTTTACCGAATACTTAGGTTTTTACACATAATGGACATAAATGCAAATTTCCGTCACATTTTCCCAAGCAACTACATGAGATAGAGGTCTGATATTTTGTAATATAGCTTTATCCTATAGTACCATATGGTGTATGTATACGATTTTATGCTCCTAGGTAATCTACTTCCTGTTTACCGAATACTTAGGTTTTACAAATAATGGACATAAATGCAAAATTTCCGTCACATTTTCCCAAGCAACTACATGAGATAGAGGTCTGATATTTTGTATACAGCTTTATCATATAGGACCATATGGTGTATACCGATTTTATGCTCCTAGGTAATCTACTTCCTGTTTACGGAATACTTAGGTTTTTACACATAATGGACATAAATGCAAAATTTCCGTCACATTTTCCCAAGAAACTACATGAGGTAGAGGTCTGATATTTTGTATATAGCTTTATCCTATAGTACCATATGGTGTATACCGATTTTATGCTCCTAGGTAATCTACTTCCTGTTTACCGAATACTTAGGTTTTACACATAATGGACATAAATGCAAAATTTCCGTCACATTTTCCCAAGCAACTACATGAGATAGAGGTCTGATATTTTGTATACAGCTTTATCATATAGGACCATATGGTGTATTCCAATTTTATGGTCGTAGGTAGACTACTTCCTGTTTACGGAATACTAAGTTTTTACACATATTGGACATAAATGCAAAATTTCCGTCACAGTTTCCCAAGCAACTACATGAGATAGAGGTCTGATATTTTGTATATAGCTTTATCCTATAGTTCCATATGGTGTTTAGTGATTTTATGTTCCTAGGTCAACTACTTCCTGTCTGCAGAGTATTCAAGCTTGTATGCATGGCTTAGTTTGGGGAGCGGGGGTATCACTAGTGAGCATTAGCTCACAGATTTACTTGTTTCTTTTGAAATGTCTTCACTAAGTCAGGACCATTGCAATCTATATTTTCCGATATGTCTTCCATGTTGTGTCTGTTCTCTTGAACATTGAGATTGATCTCCCAGTTCGGCAATTTGTTTTTACAATTTTTATGCCCCGCGACGACTTCTCAGAAACCTTACGTGAGAATGATTTGAAACTTGGTAGGATGGTTTATTATCACAAACTGAATGTCCTAAGCGACTTTCAGGTCTGTCAGACATCTACTTCCTGTTTTGGGCCTATCGGGGGCGTCCGTGTCCCATGGACACATTCCTTCTTTATTTTTTTAGTAAAAGTCAATGGAACTTTAAATTTTGCATAACACGCGAAACTTTAGATCTTATTAACATACCTTTTAACAATGGTTTATTCTCTACACTTTGCTGGTATAGCCAAATAGATAATATATTTACCTTCTCAGGACCATGTCCCATCAGTCTTGAGGCAGCCCCATTGTCCCTTTTTATTGCTCTTCCATAAGTTCCTTAAGATAAAAACCAAAAACCATCTGACTCATTACATTTTGGGTGTTGACAATGTAAAAAAGTTGCCTCGTCTCCTTTTAGGACCAATAAAAAAAAATAAAGTAGAAGCCTCACTCCCACGTCTGTTTTTGAAAAAAAAAATGGATTTAGAAGCTAAAAATATTGTGTATGACCTAAACGTAAATTTTAACACAGTGACGGGCCAAAAGTATGACAAAAACTGGCGAAATATATCAATTTTTAGTTCTTTTACACAAGCCAATGAAGCTAGCTATCAGTAACGTCAAGTGTTCCCTAACAAGTAATTCTACCCTATATTCTGTTGCTAAAGGTTCTCTCTGCTTATATGAAACTTTAATAAACTTGATGTTTGTGCTAATAAATTTTGAGAGTTAAACTAAAGTTTAACGTTGACATATTAAAGTTTATCCTAATGTATGTCAAGGCTAACCTTTTAACTTGGCTAATGAATAAAATATTTTTAACGGTAAAAAAATATCTTTTGACTTAGGTTTTTCTTTGGGGAGCGAAAATACGGTACCAATTATTATGGTGATTAAAATGTTAGAAGTTCGATAAAACAATATCAAAACAAGTACAATGTATAGAAGAAAAGATAACACGAAGAGACTGATAACATAAGACTAGGCCTTGCAAGATCCGCTTATGTCAATTAACTATGGTGTAGAAGTCACCAAAATATAGCTAGAGTACCAAATTTCTCCTCTTAAACGCTAATGTGATATAAACACTCCCCTTCTGTGCAAATTTGAAGAGTTAGAAAGAAGGACCAAGGGATGTCAGGGCACATTTCATCGTTAGTGCCTGTGCGGAATCCTGAAAATCCATAACAGGAATGGCACAAGATGTTGTCTGGCCTCATGAGTCCATAAGGACCAAGATAGTATATGTATGTATGGTATCTGGTATCTCTTGTAGGTTCATCCGTTGTGCTTCGGAGCACCATGCAAAAAAAGTTGTATTTGAATACAGAGTGTTAGGGAGGTGATAAAGTTAGGCATATCCTATATCCCTGATTCCATATCCAATTATTAGTAATTACAACAGCTTGACATTATATACACAACAGAATACACAATATTTGTACAGTAGACAAGTCCATATAATGGGTGTGTTCGTGATTTTAGATAAGATTGAGTTCTTGACTATAGTTGACACTGACTCAGTGTAGTTCAAAGATAACATTCAGAGATGTATGTACTGATAACATAAAACACAAACACACCAAAACCAAACTGCAATTAACAACGCTAGCTTACATTGTAATTAGCACGAACCGCTCACATTGTAATAAGCATGAACAGCTTACATTGTAATAAGCGTGAACAGCTAACATTGTAATAAGCACGAACAGCTTACATTGTTAAAAGCATGAACAACTTACATTGTAATAAGCATGAACAGCTTACATTGTAATAAGCACGAACAGCTTACATTGTAATTAGCATGAACAGCTCACATTGTAATAAGCATGAACAGCTTTCATTGTAATTAGCATGAAGAGCTCACATTGTAATAAGCATGAACCGCTCACATTGTAATTAGCATGAACAGCTCACATTGTAATAAGCATGAACAGCTTATATTGTATTAAGCATGATTGAACAGCTTACATTGTTAAAAGCATGAATAACTTACATTGTAATAAGCGTGAACAGCTAACATTGTAATAAGCATAAACAGCTTACATTGTAATAAGCATGAACAGCTGACATTGTAATAAGCATGAACAGCTTACATTGTAATAAGCGTGAACAGCTAACATTGTAATAAGCATGAACAGCTGACATTGTAATAAGCATGAACAGCTTACATTGTAATAAGCATGGACAGCTTACATTGTAATAAGCTTGAACAGCTTACATTGTAATAAGCATGAACAGCTTACATTGTAATAAGCATGATTGAACAGCTTACAGCTTACATTCGAATAAGCATAATTGAACAGCTAATATTGTAATAAGCACGAACAGCTTACATTGTAATAAGCAAGAACAGCTTACATTGTAATAAGCCTGAACAACGCACATTATAATAAGCATGAACTCATGCTTCGGAAGAGTAATTTGTTTGTTCTTTATTTCAGAACATGGTAACTTTTTGTCATGAAAAAAATCTTCTCCTTAGTGTCTTGTTAAATTTTGCATTTTGAAGGTTTATGACAGCTTAAAAAAGAAATTCAATACTACAAATTAAACACTGATACTCAGAAAATCTCACAAAACCTGACAGAATCTGAATGCTGTTTTGGTCTGCTGAAGAAGCGAGAAATACTCTGACAAGGAAACGACGTTATGGAATCCATAAAGGGATAATTTCGTTTCCGCTAAATGTCGTCCCAGAATTTTACAGGGATTTATTATTTGCACGAATAATTGAAATTTTGATACCCAGATATTCTAACAACAACTTTCTCAAGTGCACATGATTTGGGTGGGTGGGGTCAGACTTTGCTACTAACTTATTCCGTTTTAAAAGTGGAACTTAGCCGGTCGAGCACACGGATATATACACTTGGACAAAAGTTAGGGACCACCTAAAAATCAACCACTTTTTTTAAACCAAAAAATGATATATTTAACACATAAAATAAAATTATCCAAGGGCTTAATAGAATTGTCATCAAATCAACTTTGGAATTCATCAAGAAAAAGAAAAATTATTTTATCTAAATACTGGAAACATGCAATTAATTTTACTAGGTGTAAAAAATTTAGGCAAACTAGGGGGTATCATTTTTTTTCACAATATGTAAAAACTTGAATGATCGATTTTATTCTATTGTTTAGAAATGGTAAATTTTTACGTTAAGGTCATTTTTTACGCAATCAAGAACAAATTCTTAATTACAGACAATTTTAGCTGCCAACTTTTTCTGGATTATTCTTTGTGATTTACCCCATGTTTAAAAAAAAGCCAACTGTTGGTCACAAACGTAATGGTTTCATAACAGAAAAACGTTTAAACATTAGCGGACATATTCGTCTTTTATCACCAAGCAGGTTTTTGATCTAATTGGTTTGCTTCTATACGACAAAAAGAAAACAAAATTGTTGAAAATTTAAGAAATCGGTGGTCCTTAACTTTTGTCCAAGTGTATATATTTTTAAAAATTATAAATAAATTTTCGATGCTCGCTAAACAGGCAGGGCCCTAATCATTAGTGCTTAATCAATTTTTTACTGGAGAGGATTCCGGAGAGGGGTTCGACCGAGCCCTAAGGACCCCCTGACTACGGGCATGGTCTGACAACATTTATATCCTTTTGTTTCCATCTCTTGGTTTGTGAAGTTACTATACTTGTTTCTTGATCGTCCTATTCTGCTTCTACCTTATGGATGACATTGTCAAGATTGACAAGTGATGTTAATTGATGGGGTTTCTGAATTTAGTGAAAATCTGGTATATGCAAAGTCTCTATGACGAACAAAGAGCACTAAGGACGTGACGCTCTGTCAAGGAAATATTAATAGCGAGCACAGCTCGTAGCGGGCACGAAGCGTCCGCGACAGCGGAGAGGTCTACGGCAAGTTTCCGCGAAAAATTTGCCTAATGCTGATATTGATTTTTTTTTCGTCCGGATATGCTTCTCAGTCAAAGTTACAGGATCGGCGTGAATATTAATAATGTTAATAATATCGCTTTGGTATTTTAAAATATGGAAGAAGTTTTAAAATATTAGTGGGGCAATTATTTACAAGCAAAGCAATTTTTTGCGTTTTCATTTATTTTTGTACATTGCATAACAATGAAGTAAATATTGTCTATGTCATCATTCAAAATTTTGAGCGAAACGTTACGCGCTCATAGACTCCATTTTCAGAATCAACCACATTATTCACAGCGTCGTTGGATCATTTGAAAGGACTTTTTATGATTATCAAGTTTACACATTTCGATCCTCTTGTTTTCCTATCAAATGAAGCAAATTGAATAATCATGCTGTGCTCGCAGCTAGACAATGCCTAAATCTTATTATATTCTAAAATAAGGAATCAGTTGTGATACGTAAACGATTGATTACACAAGATTCATAATATGTCCGGTAATTGTTCTGACCAACCAACGCTCTACAGTGAGCAGCCAAGGGACAGTTCTGTATTGACGATTTATTTGCAACATTTAACAAATAATATATTTACATTTCAGAAAGGTTCACTATTTTCTGTTATAGCAATATAATTTGTTACTTTTTAACATCAATAAAACAGTGTTCTTTTAATTTCAGTCGTCTTCTACAGCGTAAAATGACCGGGATTCAGTAGCCCATAAAACAAGTAAAATTTACGTAGAAATGACTGTTTGTATTCAACAAAGACCCCAACATACCCAATTGTGGGTCACTGAAAAAAAAGTTTAAAGTTTCAAAGACAGAACAATGTCGGTAATGGACATGGTTTGAATCCCCTCTTTTGTCAACATATTAGAAAGGAATAATATTATTTGTTTCAAAATATGCCTTTATTTACTTTCGCACAATCTATAGAAAAGTTCGTTACAATCTCTACTTTTCCACTTCTCTCCGTGTAGAACTAGGCAACCATGTTGGACGGGTTCGTGGTGGGCCCAAAGATGATTCGGGGAGTTTATAGGTACATGGTTTACCCATCTCCACCCGTGAGTCATGTCATGTTGTCCTCCGAGCCATACGTCTTCTTGCACTGAAAATATGACGTCATAATTACTAAGAGGCGATTTCGTTATTGCTGTTATAATTATTAAGGATGTTCGCTGGTTAGTTTGAAAACAACAAGGTATCTAAATTTATACATTTGATGAATTGACCAAAGGTGAAGGTACAAAATAAGTTCATAAAATTCATAGGTTGCTGAACTCGTTTTGGAGATAATAAGCGTTCAAAATTTGGCGGGAAAAGGCTTTCTCTGGCTTTTTCATAGGTTTAGCATTATGCTTGTTTTACTGCAAAAACCTATGATATAATAACAAGAAATTTATAAAAATTTGTATAATAGCTCTCAATGACCCAATGAACCTTATTATGAAAAGAAATTAGGGGGTTGCTTGGCAAAAAAATTATCCCTACTTAAATGGTAAAATCTAGAGGATTCCGAAAATCTTCCAGAAATAGATGAGAATAATTATTCAACTTAAGTCATTGAAGGTGTGACAATAAGTCAAGTGAGTGCCGTAAAGACTAAATAGTTACGGACACTTAAGGCGGATTTAGAAACGGCGAACTTGATCGCCGTACCTCCCGTTTGACAGGAAAATTTGGTTAGGACTGTATAAAAATGAGGTCCCAGGAGATTCTTCTAAATTGCACGCCCTCCTGTTTGAAAATTTCTGGATCCGCTAGAGAACGCAAAAGCAAACCAAACAGCACACAAAAACAATGTCTTACATGCAAAACGAGGTCCGCATGATGAAACAAGGGGTTGCACTTATTCGTGCTAAGGATACCCCCACTCGCCCACTTAGAAAACAAGAAGTAGATGCGCGACTGACCTGGAAAATGGAGGCACAATACAACTTATCATGCTAAAGCTGCATACCAAATTTGAATTCAATCCCTTTTGTAGAAGCCGAGAAATCTGTTACGAAAAATTGTGTATTTCTGACCCTTAAAAAGTGTAAGTCGGCTAAGAAAACAGGAAGTGGATGCGCGACTGACCTAGAAAAGTGAGGCCTGATACAACTCATCATGATTAAGCTGTATACCAAATTTTGCAATCAATTACTTCAGTAGAAGCTGAGAAATCTGTTACGAAAGTATGTTATGGACGGACACACGGACGGACGGAAAAGGTGATTGCAATATAGCCCCTCTCTTACGAGTTGGGGTATAATATTTATAAAAGTAAACAATAAACGGGTATAAAGGTATGGTGGAATATGGTGAATATAGTTGGTCTGTATACAAATATAGCAGCGAATTCGAAGGAATGCCCTCTGATTACCAGCATTTGAATCAAAATAATGAAACGTCAAAGAAAGAAAATTAATTGTTTGTACCCCAAAAACCAAAATATATAACAACGAAGATATCATGCATGTGCAGTACAAGGAAATAAGTCTCGTATCTTGAGTGTTAGCGTAGAACATGTGCATATACAAAAAGTCTAAAATATAGCTAGTATATTCCATTTGAATCATTTTCTTCAAAGATGCACTGTCAGCTATTCATGGGAAAGGTTGCGAATCGTGACACATAAGATCTTAGTTTTTGTCCTCTAGCATACATGAGTCAACATGTTGCTGTGCGATTAAGCTGGCTACCTGCTCCTTCAGATAACAGCGGGGTTCCAGCCTACTGTACGACATCGAATAGAAATAAACTAATGATGGCGGTTTCTCAGTGGAGTTTGTATCTTCTCTTTGATTGGAAAATTTATTAATTTCATGCAAATTATCTTCATAAGACTATAGTGGTTCAAAGTTTTCAAATATCTCGATCCCTCCCTGTGATAAACTTACACTTTAAGTATGTCTCGGATAAAATGAGTAATTACAACTTGTTCCTCATCACTGTTTATTATCGCTTTCTGAAATCCATGACCACAGTGCGACTGAAACAAATCAAATGAATGTACGTAATATAGCTACTCCAACTAAATAATTAAATTGTCAAATTCATTCATGAAAGCAACTTAAAACGATAGGTATCTGCTTCAGAAAAATGAAAATATAATTTTTATTTTAAAAATTTCGAAATTGCACGGAGTACAGAATTGTTAAAAAAATGAAAATTTTCACTTCCTGTGCTTTTTTTCCATTTCCGGTCAGTCGAAATTTTTCTCCCTTTCCTCATAATGGATTTAAACTGTATCCCAAAATTAAATGGCCTAAAATTACGACGCTTTGACCGTTGTTAGCAATAAAATTTCAGAAAAATTCTTTAAAAAGTACAGAAAAAAGCAAAACACACAAAATTTAAATTTGGCGTGCATCAACGTGCATTCATCAAATAATTTGAAACTTGGTATTGTGACAAAAATTGCACAGATAAATACGAGGAATACCACTTCTCATTTCATCTACATTAGAATCACCATTTATTTTAAAAGTGAATTATCTACAAAATAACAAATCTCCTAATGAAATGTTTGTTGGAGTAGCTACGTTATATGTTCAAAAACGTTATCTCGTGTATGCGGAGAGTTATACCAATACATTATTAAAGACCTCTTTGTAGACATATTTCTGTACCAAAGTGACTGCAAGATGTTGCTTTGTGGGAGAAGTAAAAACTTAAGCTAAAATTTGTTAAAGATTTACTTACGCTAGAAAAATCGCGTCGTTTTTCTTTGTCTAGGAAATATGTATGACCTCCAAAACTATAATAGTTACCATGGGGACCTGTCGAGTAAACATTTAAATGCAAAATTATGTGTTTATGTTTAGGTTTCTTTTAAATATTTTTTTCTTATTAATGAAGTCATAATTTGTATGTTTAGTGTGGTTTTCAATCAAAGATTTTATTTGGTTTTTGATTTATTTCAAATTACCAAAGCAAGTTTTTATGCATGTGCTAACACGATTAAGTCACAAGTTATTTCTTGATTGTTGTCTTTACTTAAAAAAATTCTATGAAAAAAATCATGCGCTCATAGACAAATATGGGAATTTTATCTTCCCAAGTCAGCTGTTGGTTTGTCATTAGGTTTTGTTTTGTTCTCCTTTACCGGATTTCACATGCTGAATTCAGCGTTAACAACGAGATGGGTGTGTCACTCTCGTAACGATTTGAGTTCGCGTTGTTGGTTGCTTTTCAGGTTTTCTTTTGTGTTTTCTGAATCTTCGAAATGTTCTCGTTTGTGTTTACTGTTTGTTTGTTTTTTCTTCGCCTTGTCGGTCTCTTGATATTTGAATGACATAATGGTACATCTGTTCTTTTTCAAAAACTGATCATTAGAGTATGCCTTTTTGGGATCATATTTTAATTGGTTATCTATCTATGCACCGCTGGTGTTTTTTTTTCAAATAAATAATCAAAACCCATGAAGTGATTTAGAAGACTTTTCAATATGTGAACGGACAAACAAACAGACAGACGGAATAATTCCTACACCACCAAACTTTTCTTTGTGGATTAAAATGAATAAGATTTAAGTAAGTAAAAGAAGCAGAAGTACCAATGGGGCATCTGAAAAGACAGAGACAAAACCAGTTAATACTAACAAGGTCAGGACGAAAAAAAAAGCCGACAACATATAAAACACGGAAACACAAAAACTACTGAATATCAATCAACAACGCTTAATGATGTCTACCGTAAAATTTCTTGAGTGACGACAGCAACCGAGGAGCAACATAACCTTGTGTTAACAATTATTGTAAAGAAAATAATGAGATGTGGAATAAATGTACCCGACACAACTCACATAACAAGCGGCAATTTAGAAATCCCACAATGGACAACCACCAGGTACCAGCCTTCAACGAGGAGCCCCTCTGCGTCAAACGTGCCGCTCTGCCAAGTAAATCGATGTAATTCCCGCAAGCTCTAGAGTAACGAATCAATTGTGATACGAAAACTCCATAAGCTGGAGCGGTGGAATGTTGCTACACAAGAAGGGAAAGTTAACGATTTGAAAGTTGAAGTCATCACGTTTGTCAAAGAGCTTTGTTGAAAGTTTTCCTTGAGAATCTATTTCGAGACGAAGATCTAAATATGAAGCATACTTCCTAGAATCCATTATGTCCTTTATCTCAAATTCTTGGGGATATATGAGATGTAGAGATGTAGAAAGTCACCAAATCGAGAATTGTTCAGAGAAAGGACATCATCAATATAACGGAAAGAGAGAGCCAGTCTACGATCTGTTTTTGTCTAAAACAGATTGTAAGAAGTCCGCTTCATATGAATGAATAAACAAATCAACAAGCAAAGGTGAACAATTAGTGCCCATTGGAATCCCTTTTGTTTGCTGAAAAACACGTCCATCAAACTGAACAAATATGTTGTCAATAAAAAAATGAGCATGTCGATTATTTGGTCTTCTGTATATTTGTTCTCTTTCTAAGACTCATTGATGACAAAGTGAGTCTTAGTGTAATAGACTACCAGATATTTGTACCTGCGTTTTCCATTCTTTTAAAAAAAAACTGCGTCTATTAATCAGTTGTGCCAATCGTGATTTCAGTTGTTCGTGTGAAAAAGAAGTGTAAAGTGTGGAGAATTCAAAGTGTTGATGATGTTACAAGATGAAACTGATTGAGAATCACCATCAATTCTTTCGAATTCTTCAAGATCAACATTTGATTTACATCATTTCTAGAATAACAACAATCGTAATATTTCTGAAGTCCGGATTTTGTTGCCGTAAGAATTGAAGTCAACAGAACTGAAAGAAGTTTAGTGGTACATGGTGGATGACCCTGCAATGAAGCGTTGTTTGTATGGATTTTTTATGTAATTTAGGAATCCAAAACAGGGAGGGAATGTCATCATTATTGACACCAACAGAAAGGCCGAAGGAGGAAATGACAGATTTGTGATTTTCAATAATTTCATCCTTCATCCTTAGACAGTGTTGCAGCTGTTGAAGGTGGTGCTATTGCTAGTACAACCATCCCATATTTCAGTTGTCAAACAGTCAATATAGTGTTTCTTGCACGCACAAATGATGTCTGTCGGTACAACAACATATTTGTCATGTAAGGTGGACAATGTTTTGGCAACATCAATTAGGTTAATTTCACACCTGTTGTTGTTTTAGAAGGCGTGGCTGTGGTGACAGTTGGAATGTGTAAAGGGCGCATACAAAGATGAAAATGGTGGTGGGTGCAGAAATCTTTGGACCAGGAACCACCACCTGGAAGTACTGCCATGCAGTTAATTCCACGCACATGGTCACGTTGTTCACCTAACCAATCAGGATTATTAACTGAAATTGAGGTTCCATCTAACCACGCCCAGATATGATGATCCCTGTTAAAGTATCCGCCAATCCAAACTTTTTCACTTCCTGAAACATGCGAGAAGCAAAGGTGTATCAATGGGACAAGCAATTGTCTTAAATAAATAAAAAACAAAGACCAAGTTGGTAGTCAAAGAATTATGGCATAATCCTACTTTAATCCCAGGTGGGACTAAACCGGATTGCACAAAAAAATGCATGAATTGCTATATTTTTGTGCCTAATGTTGAATCTACCAGAAATACATGAATTACTATATTTTTCTGCCTAAAATTTAAGGAAGTGGTGTGAAACGTATGACACGTTGATTATGTTTTTATGAAGGATCTTATATGTATATGCGTTTTTTTCATAGAAAAGTGTCTTATATATTAATCCTGTTTTAGTCCCACCCCTATGGAAAAAACAGTACTTTTATATAGAAGGTGGGACTAAAACAGGATTAATTAATATATAAGCGTTTTTAATAGAAAAGTGTCTTATATATTAATCCTGTTTTAGTCCCACCCCTATGGAAAAAAAACAGTTCTTTTATATAGGAGGTGGGACTAAAACAGGATTAATATATAAGCGTTTTTTAATAGAAAAGTGTCTTATATATTAATCCTGTTTTAGTCCCACCCCTATGGAAAAAACAGTACTTTTATATAGGAGGTGGGACTAAAACAGGATTAATATATAAGCGTTTTTTAATAGAAAAGTGTCTTATATATTAATCCTGTTTTAGTCCCACCCCTATGGAAAAAAACAGTACTTTTATATAGGAGGTGGAACTAAAACAGGATTATTACATAAAACAAACCAAGCAACAATCTATAAACACATATAACGACTAAACTGCATAAGAATTTTATCTACAATAAATTACTTATTGTTTGGATTTTGGTCTTCTCTAGATTATTATTGAGGACTGGTTTTTTTGTGTTTTTTTTTTTTGACACTTAAAATTCAGCTGATTTTAATGTTAATTTTTGTTGCATATACTTATCCAAAATAGTTTATATAATATCTTTTTTTTTACACCAACAGGTTCTGTTGCTAGCAATATGGTTGATTGATTGGTTGATTGATTTATTGTTTGTTTGTTTGTTTTTTTGTTTGTTTAATATCCAGTTGAGAGTATTTCAATCATAACAGGAAAAGAACAAATCAAATTGTGTAGACCCAACCAGGAAATAGCACTCATTACACAGATCCAAGTTTGTCATGTGAAAAAGGGTCAATTTTCAACTACAAACCAGAGAAAAAATTAACCAACAATACAGGCCAATGTACCATAGGCAAATCCACCGAGAAAGTAACCAAACCATGGCAAAATTTGTCCCACAATCTGGAACCCTTCCCCATGGTGACTTCCAATAAGGCATTCATCAGATCACATCGATTGATATATCTTAATTTAATGCTGTTGGAAGCAAACGGTTGTGGGTTGTATGCGAGTTTATGGTGTTTTGTTAATTTACCATTCTGTAAACCGTTAAGGAATGTTGTTAATTCTGAGGTTGCCCCAGGCTGGTCTAGAATGGCAGGTAACATCTGGTTTTGCTGACAGATATCCTTCACAAAGTAAATTTCAATCAGTACATGCATAGATTATTAATAACAACATGCAGGAACTGATTTCATTTCTAGGAACACCAAAGTTCACTACCGTGACGAATTGAGTTCGGCTTGTTGATCGCTACTGAGTTGTGTATGTGTTTTTTATGCTGTTTATTTCTTCGATTTGTTCTCATTCGTATACAGTCTGGTTCTTAGCCCGCCGGAGTTTGACATTCGAATGTTCCATAGGCACCTCTCCGCTTCTTTTATCATTCGTAAGAGAGGGGTTTTATTGCAATCACCTTGTCCATTTGTCCGTTTGTCTGTCTGTTTGTCCGTCCGGTACAATTTCCCATGTTCTTCTGAAGGGATTGATTTCAAATTTTGTACACAGCTAAAACAAAATGAGTTGTACCCCCTCCAGGTCAATGGGTCATCTATTTCCTGTTTTCTGAATGGTCAAGTGGGGGTATGCTTAGCTCGACTAAGTTGCACCCCCTGTTATTGTTTCTTGTGACTGTTTTTTTTCCATCTCCATTTGTACTTCTCTGCTATTTCCATAATCATGTTAAAGTATACATGTAGGCTCCTACTTACATCCTTCCATATAGTTTGGACACTTGACCTCCAGTAGCACATGTTGTTCCATTGGTGGAAAAATGGTCCAGTACATTCTGAAAAAAAAGGATTTATCGAATTCAACATATAAATAAATTTATAAAGAAAGCATAGAAAGTAATATCTTTAATTTCTTTAATGTTGGTTGTGTCGCGTACACTTATTCCACATCTCTTTACCGTCTATCTGTAGGTTAAGGTAAGAGAAGGTACTCCTAAAAGGAAGAAAAAATATCACAAGTCGAACAAGGAGAGATCAAAATAAACATAATGTAATGAACAATGCAATCTCGTTTCGACACGAGAGTTAACTCAAATGCTTCTGCTTGTGTTTTTATTTTTTATGTTTAAAAAACAAAACACGCTGTTTTAAAAATGAATTATCTACTTGTAAATAAAGTTACAGATGCAGGCTATTTGTCCTATTTTGCAGACCTATTAAATAGCGAAATATCCGAAGGGATGGGGAGCGACTTATTCCGGGATCACCTCTCTTAAGACCCACCACTGTGGCACGGTAACTGAGTTATAAGCTCATTTTTAATTATCTACTTACCGCCAGTTACTTGTGTGGTTCCACTACCTTAAAAAAAGAAATAGCAAACGGCATGCATTTAAACATTCGATATGAGGGTGCAGATTGGGTTTAAAGAAGAGAGAATAATGGCAAAAAATAATGACCACCCACAAAAAAAAGAACAGAGGATAATGACCCAAAGAATGATAAGGAAAAAATAAAAAGAAAAGGGCAAATTATTTAAAGAATTAAGGACACTCCGTCCATATCGTTTTTTTATCTGTATTTTAAGCAAATATATTTCTTTATCTTCGTAGCTAGTATATCGAATTTTTTTTTTCAGATTGGTAATTTTCCTTCGTTTTTATACCATTTATACTATTAAGGTATGTTGTAGATGAATGGTTTGGTATAGCTTTGTCCAATTTGCATGAGATTTGCTATTTCATCTACATGTATTAAAGTTTTATCGTTGGTATGGAATTGTAGATATGCAACAACCTGCTATTTTTGAACGGATACAACCACAAACCGTTTGTAGCGTCTGCACACGATAGATTTCCCCTCTATTGCTAATTAAGTCAAGTTCACTTTATACTCACCACCAACTACTTGTATGCCACCACCTTAATTAAAAATATAGTTAGTTAGTTAGTTAGTTATTGCTTTACTCCCAAGCAGCACGATTTCGGCTATATCCGGGAGATGAACATGAAAATGGTGATACAATGAACATGAAATGATGATGAAGTGGAGGAAATAGGGACACAAGGCCAATCGGGTAGGAGAGTTTTGACTGCCACTGGAAAAAGGCGTGATGGGTAGGGACGGAAAATTTTGCCTCCTGCATGGGGATCCTACGGGTCCTTCTCTTACCGAGACCTGCAGCAGGGTTCTTTAACGTGCGAGGAACGTGACATTTTTCCCAACACGGTGCACCACTATGGTTTGCGGTCAGGTTTTCCGCATTATCGCCTGACGACCCCGCATCTCTCGATGTCAGGGCTGCCCCATTCAACCACCTGGAGCACACATCCCAGTCGCTTTGTGGGCAAAGCGGCCTGACCCCGATGTCAGGTTTCTGAGCGCTCTTTAGTGGACTTTTACCGACAAGCTTAGCGCTGCTGCGGGCCTATTCGCCTCCCGGGCCCCGCACGGGACAATTAAAAAAATATATATATATATATATATATATATAAAAGCAAAGCTAATGTTTCCTCCATGTAAATTTTAATTCTATTCTCGTAACAGTATACTGATTTCATTTTCGATATATATAATTTTTCAACACGGGTAGATCTATTTCGATAATCTTTAAGAGCTACCTTTAATTTCATTAGTGGATGCTGCTGGTAAGAAGTTAAACATATGTTACTAACATTTGGAAGTTTTGAACAGTTTTGTCTGTCATAATTTTTAGACTAAAATGTATATTCTAATGCATTTTATTGTTGATGGAGAGAACTTTTAGACAGTGAGTTTGCTGCGTAACGCTGGCAAGCATACTCTACTCCCATCTTCACAAGCCAATTACGGGTTACTGTCCACTAAATAACACTATGAGAGATCGCAGTTTGTTACACTTGGTAAGCGAGATTACTTTAATCCAGACCACTTCTTTTCTTTATTTTTGCACTTCCGATGTCACCCGGATTTTAAGTAGTCCTCGGAACAGCGATGCACTTATATATTCAGAATCACATGTGTAGAGGCACTGGTAGAATTTAAAATAGTACTCAGAACAGCGAAATACTTACATGTACCACATGTGTACGGACACTGGTAAAATTTAAAGTAGTCCTCGGAACAGCGATGTATGTTGGCTCTGCAAAGAGCTGTCGAATTGTCTCGACACATATATAATGATGGTGGCTGGATAAGGGTCATTGTCTGCGAGCCTATAAACATTAAACGACAAAACGGCAATTCTTAAATCAAAATTGTTACGTTCCCGAAAAACAAATTACAATGATTTCGAAAACGGTGTATGCTTTTTTAATGCTCAAATGTCTAAGATTGGACAACTGTTTTGTAAAAAACTAACACAAAGAATAAAAGCTTCTGACTTTCAAACAAAATTATCGCGCAGGAATAACCAATTTTGAATGAACAATAAGACAATACCTTTAAAAACGCAGATGATCAATAAAAATCGACAGAATAGCACCATGATCATTATCGTAATGGACACATCGATTATAATGCTTCTAAACTTGACTTTAATAGGTTTCATTACATGGAATAAACAATATTTATCTTTAATGTTCAAATATACTTTGATTGAATTTTTTCTACGAAAAAACATTAAAGATAAAAGCTCATGTTAAGATATTTACCGGAAGATAAAAGCTCATGTTAAGATATTTACCGAAGATAAAAGCTCATGTTAAGATATTTACCGGAAGATAAAAGCTCATGTTAAGATATTAACCGAAGATAAAAGCTCATGTTAAGATATTTACCGGAAGATAAAAGCTCATGTTAATATATTTACCGGAAGATAAAAGCTCATGTTAAGATATTTACCGGAAGATAAAAGCTCATGTTAAGATATTTACCCGAGTAGGAACAGACTTCCCTATTACAGTTCTCCCCACTACAACATTGGCCGCAGTACTCATCAGTGGCGTTAGCATCTAAAGTTTGCCTTCGACCCAGTGGTTGGTGTAGTGTAACTATTTGATCATTACTACAATGCTGTAAACGGATAAAGTCAATACCACGTAATTAACAATGTAATAAGCATAACTACGTTATCGATATACAAGTACATGTATATATTTTATAAAATAAAAAGATTTTCAGACTACCTTACCAAGATAAATGTGCAGATTTTAGCACAACTTTATCGATATACAGGTATCATGAGGTATACGTTTAGTACAAATGAAGTAGAAGATGAGCAACATTTTCTATTAACATGTCCTAAATAAGATACTGTTAGAAAGGACATATTAAATCAGATAGAAAACAAGTTTCAAATTTAAAACATAAAATCACTTGATACGGGTGCCAAATTCTTATGGCTTCTTTCTGTAGAAGACGAATTTGTACTTGATCAACTATATTTGCTAATGAGCAAATGAGCAAAATGAATACTTTAAGACAAGACATTCTCTCTGGCGGTACAGATAGCAATTCTTGATACTTTATTTTATTTGAAGAATGTTCAATAGTATAAATTTGAAAATATAAATAAATAATAACAATAATACATTTTCGAAGTCTTGTATCCTGTGCTTCCGTTTTTGTTTATTTTCTATGACAGACAGCCCATGACAGACAGGATCATGTGACCATTTCTGTCATAGAGAAATCCACCAATAAAAAACCTTTAAAAAAGTAGTTCGTAAAAGTTGAAAGGTCAATGAATAAATTAATTATATGTCGTCGGTTTTATTGGTCGCGCATTAACTCAATCTATGCAAATTTTAATTTTTGCGCATTAATTCAATATATGCAAATTGGATTTTGACCTCGTTATATTCATTTATGAAATTATTTTTTCACTGTTAAAAACGGAAGAAATATGTTCTTACACTCGTTATTTATTGAAGATCTGGAATTTCTTACACTCGTGGAAGAAATCCTTGTTCTTCAATAAAGACTCGTGTAAGAACCTATTAGTCTGTTTAAGTTAATATTTTTATGTACATAATATCATTGTTTGTCAACTTATTTTACCAATCATTTCAATAAATGTAATCAATGTATGAAATTAATGTTAATTATTCTGCCTAAACGGGCGTCTTTGATTGACAATAAAATATTTTGTTTGTTGTTTGTTTGTTTGTTTGTTTTACAGGCCGTGTAGATTTTGAAATACAGGTATTAGATTATCGTGATAAACAGATGGAATTTGAATAACGTTACCAGGTTAGGGACCGACCATTTAACTTGAAAGGGGGGGGGGGCTTGGTTTATTTTTGATGAAAAAAATATTCTGGGAGCAAAGGGTAAGAAAAAAATATAAAATAATGATAATAATAAAAAAAAATATTCTGTCGCGACGCCTTCGATTTTTTTTTTTCTGACCAAATCAATCAATCAATCAATTTTATTGGACAAAAGCACAGTTTAAATATACATGTGATGTGTTATCCAAATATTACAAAAAAATATAAAGCATAAAGGAAAAGAAAAAAAGAAAAAAAGCCCCCCCCTTTCAAGTCAAATGGTCCGTCCCTTATTAAAGAAATAAATTAAAAAACTTCTTTAGTAGCTAAGTGGGTTTTTTCCACACACATCACATTGAACATTAGATGAAATGTATTTAGGGGAAATCCCGCGAAAACTGATTACCCATGAAAATTAATGAATCCATGAAAAGAAGGCAAAATATAAAGGTCAGTTTTTCATTTTTTACCTGTTTAGACACACACCCTAATCTGTATCTGTTTTCGTGGTTGTGAATTATAGTCTGACTGTAACATATCTACAAGAAAAAGGAGTTTGTGAAATATAAAACGTTAAAACGAAACGTATACATGTCTTTTCTAAAAGAGAGCAATGTATTCAATAAATGCAAGGATAAACTTGACTGATCTCAATAGAAGATTAATGTTTGGTACTATGTTTAACTCACCGTTTTGTTTGAAATGCCTGTACCAAGTCAGTACCATTGCGATCACCAATTTTTCTGGTGTGTCTTTTCTTGTCAGTTTTGTCTTTTCTTCTTCGACACATGAGATTGATCATCTCAGTTCAGTAGTTTTGTTATTATCGTTTACTTTTGATGTGTTTAAATTTATAAAGAGGCTACAAACCTCGTCCGTATTACACTGAACGGAAACAAAACAGCTTTTGGGATTCAGGGCATACTGACACGACAGGCATCTCATGCCATAACCTGTAATTTTAGACAGAATAGCGATAAGCTGTGAAAATACCCGCAATAGGCATGATAGGTTGGTAAAGGCAAAGGTACTCATGGGGCATGCGAATGTCAAAAGACCGAAAGTGCAGAGACAAACCAGTAAACACCAACGGCACAGGACAAAGAAACAAACAACATCGATAAGGCACAAAAATACAAAAACAACCGAAAGGCAATCAACAACGCGAACTTGCGTCGTAACGAGAGTGAACTCGGGTGATCCAGTCACTTTTATCAATTTATAAATGATTTGGTGTTCAAGTTCCTTGTGTCTTCAGATGTGATTAGAAAAGTTTCAAATTTGTAAACTTTTGACTTGTCCCTATAATGTATCTCAAGTTTGCTTGTATCCTTGTCACAAAATGATATGCAACAACATAGAGACTAGAGAGGCTGTATAAACTCTTATTTTGTTTCAGGCATCACTATAATTCATGTTACGGTTTTTTTTCCCCAAGAGATTACTTACTTTGTACAGGAACATCACATATTTCTCTGTTACAGTAAGATGTATCACAACACTGAGAGCATGGTATCAAATTTTGTCGTTTGTCCAAGGAACTGCTGCTCGCCAACATTCGTCTACCCAGACCATTACCTACCGGTGAAGTCATTCCGAGACAGGCCTATAAAATGATAAAGATCTATACAAATGTAATACAGTGAAGAAAAGCGTCAAGAGCACGGTATAAGACTATGTCGTGTGCCTAAGGCAAAGCTACTGGCCGACACTCGTCTACCCACACCTTTACTGACTGGTGAAGTCATTCCGACACAGGCCTATAAAATGATAAAGATCCATACAACTGACATACAGTGAAGAAAAGCATCTAGACCATGGTATGAGACTTTGTCTTTTGCCAATAGCATTGCTGGTGGTAGGTGCGTAACAACATATAATTCATTCAAGGTGTAAGACCCTTACGACAAGGGTCTGGGGACCGTTTAAAATCCCCAGTATATCCAGGTCTCTGGTAGGGGTCCAAAGGGCGAAGACTAGACTGCAAAGTTTTTTAAAGCCGATTAAAGATATTTTAGAGTGCTATTTCGAGTGTGCTTCTTCGAAAATATGTATCGTTTGAAATGATGATTTTTTTTACTTTTTCGGAGACAACCTATGGAACTCTCGCCTTTCTCATATTTAGATTTACATCTCGAGATAGACACTAAGACTTTCAACAAGGCTCTACGACAAACGTGATAACTTCTAATTGTCAACCTTTCCGTCTGTGTAGCAACATTCCGTCATGCGTTTATATATCAACTCTTGTCGTCCTATCCAGCTTATAGCGTTTATATATCAACTCTCGTCTTGCTGACTGGTGAAGTCAACCCCGAAGAGCATGAAAGAGGCCAATAAGATAAAATCGTTTGCCTAAGGCATCACTCTTTATTGCAGCGCAACCCTCTAAGACCCCCTAAATATCAATTTTTGATATCGGAACAAGTCTCATTTTTACCGGAAATTTTCAAACAATTGAAATTTGATTATTTCCAAATTGACATTGTAATTTTCTCTTATTTTCATTCGATTTATCATCTTCTCAACTTGTTGTGGAAATAAATATGAACATTGGAAAACAAAATACAAAGCAAAATGTAAAAACACACACCTGTTTTGACTTACAACCGGATCTAAAAACGACGATGCCGTCAGTTGTGACGATTCTCTCTCCGAAACAGACCTGTAAAACAAAATGTTTGATGTTTTGTTATAGCAAAAAAAAAAAACAGAGTTTGAAATATTCAAAATGTTGTTATTTTGGATATTTATCAATTCCATTATAAAATAGTGCGTTTTTTTTTCATTTATATGCATCTAAATCTAAACATTTTTGCCTTATTCTTGAGTGTACCGATATTTAATTTAAGAATTCGCTTACGGTAATTTATGTTGTCAAGCCCATTGAACGACTTTTTCCGATATCACAGTTACATGGTCAACAACTCATGTTAAACACTCTGATCACCACACTGGACGACTTATCACAGTCACGTGGTATGCACCGCATGATCACCAATTTGGACGACTTTATCACAGTCACGTGGTATGCACCGCATGATCACCAATTTGGACGATTATCCCAATCGTGTGGTACGTACCTCATGATCACTTTCACAATCAAATGGTACGTACCCCATGATAACCACACTGGACGACTATCACAATCACGTGGTACGTACCTCATGATCACCACACTGAACGACCTTATCACAATCTCTCTGGTGAGGAAGAAGATCACATCGATAACACAGAATACCTGCAAACAATTTACAACAATGTGTCACTGAAATAAAACATGACACTTAATTACAGACTTTCTGGAAAAAAAAATCATAAAACAAGGACATTATAGATTTTTTGTATTTTGTGAAGTTTACATTACACAAATGTCATGTGTTGTTTTGGGATTACAAAACGAATTATCACAGTAACTGTAGAATATGAATTTTGATGGGGAACTGACTTACATTATTTAAACTAAAACTGACACTGAATTTAACTAGAAAAATAGCCGTTTGTAATATTCATGATATATTATACTATAGGACACAAAGGTGCATCAATGGGGCTATAAGTTTGATGTTTTATAATTTTTACTAACGGTATTCCTTTTAAATCATGAACATGCATTTAATGTCTTAAAAACCTTTCTCAAGATTCCAATGCCCCTTTCGAATTTTGCTCATGCATACATGTAAATCTGTAAACATTAAATTTTGTTTAAATTTTAACTTTAAACCAAGACTGAAGCATTGTAACTACATGAACCATGCTAACTGCTTGTATTTTTTCTTTTACTTTGCCTTTGCTTATTTCCTTAATTATCATACGTATGTGTTTTCTATCTATTTAGTGCTCACCTTGTGTCTTAACTTATGCAAATTGTATTTTATAGGTATGCTTTATATATGCCCTTAATTCATTCGTTCATTCATTCATTATTCATTCATTCATTCATCCAATACTCATGCACTCATTCATTCATTTACTGATGTTTCTTTTCGTTAAACTATATATTACCACTAACCAGCTTCGATAAGGACTGTGAATTGTACAATACTACAGACGACCAACCCTGAAAAATAGAAAATAATTAGATGTGGAATAAGTGTACGCGACGCAGCCCACAATCAAGCAGCAATCCAGAAAAAAACACAATGGACAACCGCCAGCAGCCTTCAGCGAGGCCAGTAGGCGCTGCTCGCAGTTCTGCAATTGGCCCATGGTCGAAATAAAATGCATATAATTGAAATCGAGTTCTGAAATAGTCACAGACAGACCCCCTTCTTAAACAAGGAACAGAAAACAAGTACAAACGAAAGCTCCGTCAAAGATTCCTGGCTTAGGACAGGAACACACAATATGTGGCGGAGTTAAACTAGTTTTTTGGGCCCAGCCTTCCCCCTATCAATATTCCTAGACAAAGCACAAAAACTAAACACACAATAAGAATCAAATCGATCAAAGTCCAATTCCACTAGAGAAAATCTTGGACAAAAACAACAAGAACAAACGAAAGGACAGTAAAGGAACTAAAATAGAACACTCGCTGTTACTGACAGCTAGCTGAGAATCCTCAATCGACTGAAGTAAAAAAAATCAAACATGTCGATTTTAAGACCGACACAACACTTCAAACAATAATTCTTTGGTGAAGTGTCATCACACATAACCAACATGCTTAATCGCTATAATGCTTAAAAATGACAATAGTAAAAACGCTTATGGAAGTTTTAAAGTAAGTATCAAGTTGTACGTAGCGATTGGCCACGGCCTTTGAGTAACTGACCAATAAAAAGTCATGTGGCCTTATCACATATCGAGTCACATATACCAATACACGATCGCAATATAGTTCCTTTTCAATATTCAATAAGTTATTACTACTCTTCTTTTATGTTTAACATAAACCACCTTTAAAAAATGTAGATTTTTTGGCACTAATACGCTTCCAGTACTTTCAGTACTTTGATTTCGGAATCCTAGGTTCAATACATGCCACCATCTCTGCAACAGCAACAGTATGTGCCAACATCTGTTGAACGGCAACAATATGTCCCACCAAGTGGACATTAGCAACAGTATGAGATAGTTTTAACTATCAAAATAGGGTTAAACAAATTCGCACCAATCCCCCTATTTTCTTTTGATCAGTGTCTTAAATATGTCAAAAAGAACTTATTTATAAATAACAAAGTTTTATTAAATTCTGTTTATTCTTTCACGAGTTTAAATGAAATAGCGAGAAAAAACTTTCCAGCCAAAAGTTTAACGTTCGTTTATTGAAAGGCGAAGTCACGAAGCGATTATTTAATATTTTGAACTATTATCTTTAAAAATTTAATTGAATGGATCGAATACTTTGAATAATAGTAACGAGAGCAAGATGAAATTATTATTTCCATGCTTCAACGAATACTTCAAAACAAGTGTAGCTTCGAAGAGGGGGTTATACTGGTTTACCTCTGTCCGTCCTTCCATCCTATCGCAACATAAGTACCGGGACAGTTTTTTTCAAAAACTGCAAATCACAATGACTTGAAATTAGATAATATATGATTTCAGTATGAGGTCCTTTTTGCAAGTACCGAAATTAGGTCTGTCGGATATCTACTTCCTGTTAACGGACTTAGTCAAAATTCAACATTATAGGTCAATTGTTGAAAACTTTCGTAACATTTTTTAGCAACAACAAATCAGTGACTTGATCTTTTTGTACATTACCAGTATAAGTTCCTTTATTGCGAGTACATAAGACATAAGACATAAGACATAAGACATATTTTATTACCAATTAAGGTCCCTCAAGGGGCAGGATCATTACAATGATTAATTATAAATAACAGTAAAGCAACAACAACAAAAATAATAAAGTATACAAAATTAAGGTATGATTGTGACAGTATATACATTTTTTGTAATGGGTAATGAAGCCATATAAAATATATAGATGGGAGCATGGATATAAATAGAGATTAATAATTAATACCTCAAGCTACAACAACGAGTGTTATTAATATTATTTTCTTTTTATTTTAGCAGCCCTCCCTGTAATCAGAGCACATATATAAGATTCAGTCATATATATGCTATGGTCACCAGGGGACGGTGCTTTAGGACTGCAATAATTACACCCAGAGCAGCAGCATTGATAATATATTATTTTAATTATGTTTGTATATACTGTACAGTTCTCCCCGTGACCAAAGCACAAATGGAAGTATAGTTGTTCCATGAATGCAGTGGTCACCAGGGGACGGTGCTTAAGAACTGCAGTATTACATAGTTTTATCTATTTTTGATAATAATCTCAGAGCTCTCATTGATATCATATTGGCTTAAGTTACATGCACATACCTGCGTCGTAGACCAGTAGATAGGGATTTATGAGAAGTATATATATATATATATATTATATATGTGTCAGGAATGTACAAACTGAATTTAGAATGTCATAGTCCTCATTTGTAACTAACCAAATGAGTTTTGCCCTAGGATCTAAAGCAGTAAAATTTATACATTTTTTCTGAGCAATAGTTTCTAGCTCTAGTCTTTTGTTGCTCATTCCATGACATACACATAAGAAATGAGTCTCATCCTCTACTAATTTTAAGTCGCACCTTGTACAGAGTCTATCGTGTCTGGGAATGCCCTTGTATCTGCCAGTTTCTATATTAAGTTTATGTGACGAGATCCTAAATCTGGTCAATCTACGTCTATGTTCAAAGTTTTTAATAATTAAAAGATATTTTTCTAGCCCAAAATTGGTTTTAAATGTAGAATAAGTACATAATTTTCCATCAGAAACTTGATGTAATTTTTGTTTCCATTCTTTTAAGCTAAAATCCAAAAGAGTTTTATTTGTAATTTTATTGTTGACATTATTTGGAGTATTTATCTTTTCAATCATAACTCTGACAGATGAATACCAGGATAAGTGCTTTTTTGAATCAAGTAACATAGATTCATTGTATGCAGCATGCAATAGGGGAAAGCAATCTTGAATTTTGCTTAGTCTGTCATTATATTTAATCATGGCTTTAATCATATTAAAATAGATAGGAAATCTTCCAAGTTCTGATAAAACAGCAAAATTGGTGGATTTTTTATGAACTCCAAGAATAAATTTACAAAATTTTTGATGAAGTGTTTCAGCTTTTTGCTTTGAATAAATATCATCAAAGCAGAAATTATCAATCCCATTTCTAAATTTTGAAGAATAAGGATTAAATGTTCCCCATATTTCACATCCATATAATAAAATTGGCTTTATAGTATGATCAAATACATGCATACTGGTTTTAACACTTGGATGAAGAGATAAAAAAATCTTTTGATAGTTTAAAATATGCTTTGATAGCTTTATTATATAATTCCTCCTGTGCATAAGCAAAAGATCCAGACGCACAAAAAGTAATTCCCAGATATTTATACTTGTTGACACATTCTAGAACTGTATTGTCAAATAAAAATTTCATATTGATAAGTTTGCCGGCTTTGTTGAATATTAATATTTTAGTCTTTTTAGTATTTACTGTAAGACACCAGTCTTTACAGAATTTATCAAGTAAGTTAAGTTTTTCCTGTAATCCAGAAGCGGAAGTAGACAGGAGAATTATGTCATCAGCATACATGAGACAGTGGATTGCCTTTTTATCAAGGAATACAGGGTCAAGTGAATTATCTAAATACTTTGGAAAATCATTTATAAAGATCTTGAACAGGTTAGGACTTAGATTGTCTCCCTGTTTAACTCCTAAATTAGTTGGAATAAAATCAGTCAGATTATCATCAATTTTGATACTAGATTTGCTTATAGCATACATATTTTTGATAATATTATAAAATAATGATCCACAACCTACTTCCAATAATTTTAATTTTATTCCTGCATGAATTACAGTATCAAATGCCTTCTTAAGGTCAACAAAACAGGCAAATATCTTGTTATGGGTGGTATTACAGTATTTATCTAAGATAGTTCTTAAAATAAACATATGGTCAGAAGTTCTTGCTTTCTTAGTAAAGCCTATTTGACAATCATTAATGATATTATGTTTTTCTAAAAACTTTACCAGTCTGTCATTTAAAATGCGATTAAATAATTTTCCTATTGCACTTGTAATGGTAAGTCCACGGTAATTACCCGGGTCATTTAGATCATTACCTTTGTGTAAAGGTACTATATATCCTTCAGCCCAATTTTCTGGATAAATTCCACTTGTAAGACAAGCATTAAATATTTTTTTGAAACAAGGTAATAATGCAGATTGACAATTCTTGATCATATTATTTGAGACATTGTCTAAGCCAGGAGATTTATTAAGCTTGATATGAGAGATACATAAATAATTAATGTCTGTTGGATATCTACTTGTACCTCCTCTTTACCGACTTAAACAATTAAGGGGATAAAAGCGAGGTATTCTGAGTGAGCAGTGGCCCACAGTTTCCTTGTTCACAAAACTGTTTCAATGTTATTCAAATGCAAATTCACGAAGGGTCTGACTTTCCCGCTTATTTTGTAGGGGACGGACCATTGAACTCGAAGGGGACCTTTTTTTTGTTTTTTTGGTCAGATGATATTAATTTTTGAATGCAATGCGACAGATTTTTTTTTCATTATTAGCATAATCGAATATTGTCATAAGTTGTCCTTGAAGTAGAAATACCGACTATTTCCGCGATGACCGTTCCATATCACAATTATATAACCACTATATATATACCAACCTATTAAACGGAAGTCCATGATGTTCCTACGTCTGACGTCTTCTGGCCTTATCACCTCGAAACAAGGTCATGTACCTGTTGACAGGTAAAAGTAATTAAGGTCAAATAGTGTGATAAGATCAGTTTGTGTAAATATGTTCGCACTTTTCTCCAAATAGGTATCAGGAAGTGGGTGGCACACTCTTTCACAGCAGGCTATCCTTCATAAAGTAGGTCCGGATACCGTGGGACGGAAACTGGAGCTGTGAGGCTATTGAGGGAAATGTGAGGCGTTTGAGTGGGTGTCACTGTGTGGCACATCTACACCCTCCGTCGTTTAACTTGCATCGCATTATTTTAATATGTTTTCAACTTCCTGTTGTCCAACATAGGTCATTTGGGGATAGAGGGGTATATTGAGTGATCAGTGGCTCGCAGATTCCTTGTTGATCTTTTACATTTTATGGTTTCTAAAGTTCTACATAATGCATGTAATGAATATAGGAGAAAATGGCGGGAACATTTTTCAGTTGTTCTCACTTTGCAATCTAACAGATTTTTATACAGTAATAAAATTTTAATGAGAAAAAAATCTTTTGTGCATGTACAATTTTAACCTGACTTTTGAAGAGCTTTTTAAAGTGAACATTTAAGCAAGCAAAAATTGTTTTCTATATAACTGTACAAGAAAAAAACAAGAATATGTCCAAAAGACACAGTGTCCCTCTCCCAACATGCATGCATGTTCGTGTCACTGGAATCATTAAGCTGGTGTCAGGGGTATATGACTTAATGCTGATTTTTGTATGCTTATATCTTGTTATGTATTAAATGAAGTTTCAGTTTAATATGTGCACATTTCTTTTTTTAGAGAAATATTTTGGTAAACCCCAGTATATTTTACTGTGATCAGTCAACGGCGAGGCTCATTTTCACTGTGATCAATGACACATGCTCAATTTTATGTTAATTTTTGTTTGTTCATACCCTGATGTATATGAGTATTCAGTTCCATCTAGGTAAAGTATCTTTAACCTGTAAGTAAACCTATGAAGAAGAACACACCCTTTTCTGTAACCAAGGAAACAAAGGAATCTGACCTCGACCAATGATTTTGTTTAGGACACTCTATGGAACATCTCTACAAAGTTTTGTTCAATTTGTCGAAAAGCACATCATTGATAATTTGGACGACACACCTTAATCGCTCACCTGGTCCGTCAGGTAAAACACTTAAAGGGGGTTAGTAATTAGTTCTTACTGAACATTTAAGCAAGCAACCCTTTTCCCTATATAGATCTCAAACAGGAGAACTCGAAAAATGGTCATTTGACAACTTCGGTCTCATTAAGGCAAGAAACTTTTTTTTTCATTTTCATTTTTCTCTAGAATAGTTTTTATTATATGATAAAAAAGAGGTTTACATGAGCATAAATCGCTTACCTGGTCCATAAGGGTGTCTATTGTGAAACATAACCTTAAATAGGAGTGACAACAATGGTGTTGTGGATACTTCAATGGGACATTTAAGCAAGCAACAGTATTTCTATGGCAAGCCGTTTTTACATTTATTCCTCTTTATAGATATCTCATAAACTTTATAAGATATCTCATATACTTTATAAGATATCTCATAAAGATATCTTATAAAGTTTATAAGATATCTTATAAACTTTATGAGATATCTTATAAAAAATAATTTATAAGATATCTCATATACTTTATAAGATATCTTATAAACTTTATGAGATATCTTATAAATTTTATAAGATATCTTATTTACTATATAAGATATCTTTAAAAGAAAATGAGATATCTACTAAAACAATGTTTATAAGATATCTGATAAAGTTTATAAGATATTTCATAATGTTTATATGATATCTTATAAAGTATATGAGATATCTTATAAATTATTTTTTATAAGATATCTTATAAAGTTTATCAGATATCTTATAAACTTTACGAGATATCTTATAAAGTACATGAGATATCTTATAAATTTTATGAGATATCTTTAAAGAGGCCTTATAAAAATATAAGATATCTTATATAAATGGGAGTTTATAAGATATCTTATAAAACATGAGATATCTTATAAAACATATAAGATATCTTATAAAGCATATAAGATATCTTATAAAACATATAAGATATCTCATAAAGTTTATCAGATATCTTATAAAGATTATGAGATATCTTATATAAAATAATTTATAAGATATCTTATAAAAGTTATAAGATATCTTATAAAGTTTATAAGATATCTCGTAAACTTTATGAGATATCTTATAAAAAATAACTTATAAGATATCTCATAAAATATATAAGATATCTAATAAACTTTATGAGATATCTTATATGTTTTATAAGATATCTTGTTTGTTTTTGAAGATATCTTATATGTTTTATAAGATATCTCATGTTTTATAAGATATCTTATAAACTACCATTTATATGAGATATTTTATATATTTAATAAGATATCTTATAAAGTATACGAGATATCTTATACATTTTATGAGATATCTTTTAAGAGGAATAAATATAAATATGGCGTGCCATATATTTCTCTATCTGCCATATAGTTTTACTTCAATAAGCTAAAAACTTGATGTTTAATCTTTTTAAGGGGCACAATCCCTTAAGGAATCATCTGACATTCTTTTGTCTAATGATGATTTTTGTACAGCTTCTTAAGTTCTTCTTCGCAACAACTTCTGTCTTTATGCAATATTGTTCATTCTATAATAGAAAATAAAGAGATGTGGAATAAGTGTACGCAACACAGCCCACAATTAAACGGCAATTTAGAAAAACCACAATGGACAACCGCCAGCAGCCGTCAACGAGGCCATTTGGCACTGCTCGCGGTTCTGCAATTGGCCCATGGTCTAAATAAGATGCATAGAATTCAAATCCAGCCCTGAAATAGTCACAGATAGACCCCCTTCTTAAACAAGGAACAGAAAAACATCAAAAAGACAAGTACAAACGAAAGCTTTGTCAAAGATTCCTGGCTTAGGACAGGCACATGTAATATGTGGCGGAGTTAAACTAGTTATAAGGCAAACACATGAAAAAATTTAACACTATATCTTAAAAGGGACAAAACAACTAAAACGGACAAATCTGACAACTTCAGCCCAACGGAGTCGTTTAAACTTATCTGACGTTTTCATTCTAAAAACTCAAGACCAAAGACATTTTTTCTATCTCTCATAGTTTTAAGCTAAATGCTATTTATTTCTAATTTTACAATTTGTTCTTTATATAGCGATAGGGACAAAACCTTATTTGTGTATCAGGAAAACCCAAAACATATAGCAAGATTAACCACACAACTTTCGTGTAGGATACCTTAAGGATTAATATTACATAATTTCATTAAATTCTGTTCAGTTTTTTAACAAGAAAATGTGTCATACAGACACGGTGCCCGCCTTTACAGGTGACAACTCTCATTTTTTCTGTACCTCCCTTTTTATGCTTATATTTTAGAGTTTCATGAAAATATCTCGCTTTATTCATAATTATAAGGTTTATAACCTTAAGTAAGACATTTAGCTGCACCCAATTACAAAATGCTTTCTGATTTTCTTTGATGTTTGACACAAGGGTCTGGAAATTTTCTGAGCTGATTTCGGTCATTTTTGTCCGATTGTGCTGAATACATACATGAACATTACAATGACCCCCCTTTTTTCCCTTATCCTCCTCTGAAATCCATCTCCTAATCTATAAAGGTTTCTGTATAAAGTTTTTTGATGTTCAACTTGATATCCAGATCATATTTTTATTTCAGGTAGAGTCTCTTCAAAGATATAAATTTCTATTGTTTTGAAAACAAACACCTTTCATGATAAAAGTTAAAGTGAAAGTAGAATCACCCGTATGTTGATAATTGGACACCTCGTTCTGTTTACAAAATAAACATATCTTATGTCCCGAAAGACTGACAAATGCTCCTTTAAATGTGAAATTGGTAAACAATTATTGTTTTTATAAGTATCAAAACAATCTGTACATTGAATGAGTATTTACAAAATAAATATATCCCCGCACATGCGTAATCAAACACTATGCAAATTTATACAATTTGGTGTGCACATGTTTTGATAAATACCATCATTATTAGAAATAATTTCTAAATAAACATAACGGGCATCTCAGGACAAATTAATAACATGAGATGATTTATATAATTAAACCCATACAATGCAGGCAAATGCCGATGGCCGTGATCAGAAAGGTGTAACTGATTATCTAATTAGCATAACCCCGAGCTGAGAAAATAATTAAATGTTTATTGTTATCTCAGCCCCGAGGCTATTCTCACCTGTGTTTGACACCTATGTGTTAATTATGTGATTAATGACCACAAGACCGGATGCTAAGGTAGATCATTAAACAATTATATGACCGATAAGTCAAATAATGCTTACAATAAAATTTTGAATTGTCCGATTGGGAGAATTTTTAGTCGGTCATTTAGGACAAAATTTCGGTCATGACCGGCAAATATGACCGTTTCCAGACCCTTGGTTTGACACCACGTAACCTGAGATTACCTCATCAGTCCTTCTAAAATGCCTGTACCAAATCAAAACCATTCAATTTATTCAATTTCTCAGGTGTGTCTTGGTCTAGTTTTGTCTTTTTTTCCTGATCATCCAAGTTTAATAGTTTTGTTATTGCTACTTTTAAAGACTTGAACTTTCCCCAATTCCAAGCAGAACCTCCATATGGTGGGAGATGCTTCATGTAACTAAAGCAGCCAACTCTGGTGATGGTGATTCACAGGCTTGACTACTCATGGCAAACAGCAAGATCTAAGTTTAAGTTAATTAAAGTTCTTGAGATATGGAGGTACTCACAAAACTTATGAAAATTCAAAGTCATTCAACCAGAAAATCAAGGTCAAGGTCAGAAGATGGGGATGCATCTGTGCTTAGCTACTACTGAGGCATATGCATACTTAGTTTCATCAACCTGGGGTTAAGTTTAAGACTTGAACTCTCCCAAATTCCAACCAGAACGTCAACATGGTGGGATGTCCTTCATATAACTAAAGCAGCCAACTCTTGCAATGGCAACGAGACCCCAATCAACAGTCACTGCAAAGGATTCTAGTTTATAGTTACAGCTATAGACTGTATGCCTTCCACTTTTTTAGGCAAGAACTAGCAGCCCAATATACAATATTAAGAGATAGAAGACTTATTTATCATAACCATAAAACTTTAGGTAGTAATGTTGTCTGTGTCTGTAAGACACAGATGGCGCCCCTGCAAGTTTAGGCAAAATCAACTCAAAACCTCCAAACAAAATGGTAGAAAAATGTCCCAAGGGCCATAATTTCTTTGAAAATCAACTGACCAAAACATAGCAAAATAGACCTGTTACTTAGCATGATAGACTCTTATACACAAAATCAGCTCAATATTTGCAGGCATGCGTAAAAAAGTCTGGAAAGTTGTAATTCCTTAAATTTTCTTAGTCCAAGGGCCATAATTTGGGTGAAAATAAAGAGATCAAAACAAAATGCAAACTTGATCTATGACTCATCATAATAAACTTACATACCAAAATTCAGCATCATATCAGCAAGCATCAGAAAACTTATGGGACAGATGGAAGGACAGAAAAAAATAAGACAATAGACCCCCAACTATAGATGCAGGGCATAAAAAAGACAATTGTTTTCTATAACACCAAGTTTGGTTTATTAATAATTTGTTGTTCAATGGCATATAAATAGAGTGTTAACAACAGTCACATCAGTAAGTTATAGCAACCTTAAGAGCATGAAGGAAAAAAAAAGGGGGGTAAAACAGTGAAAAAATTGACTTAAGGGCACCATGAGCACACATAGTTAATACATTGGTTCTTTGTAAGGGTTTATTAAACTAAATAGTCAGTATAGCAAATACAAAATTTGGGAAATAGATCTGACAGGTGAAACTATGAAAAGCAACAAAGGAATTGAAAAGTTTTTTTTTGTTTTTGTTTTTTTTTTGTTTTTGGGAGGGGGTGGTTAACATCTAAGTAAACATTTACATGAGGGTTAAAATCTAGACCAAGTAATTCACTTTGTGTGTCACAGTGACCTTAACTTTCAATCAGCAAATTATCTTGATTAAATCTTGTTTCCTATGAGTTTTGTGATTTTCAACTTGTTCTTAGAAACATTTCAAACACAGTAAAAATATGAATAAGATTCAATTATCCTATATCATAATGATACGTAATATAATGTTAAAGAAAAAATATATTAACAAAATGACTATTAAATAAATAAACAATAATAAACAAAAAAAGCACTTCACTTAAAAAATCCAACAAAAATATAGCACTAAAGTTGTGATGCAGAGTTGCTTCCCTTTACCAGGTCCATGCAAAAATTCCTCACTAAATTGCACCAGGAACAGAGAATTCTTTTATATTTGTTTCAACTATTCTTCAGAGTTATATAGGCAAAGAATTTTTATTTACAGAAATATTATTTTTATAGGACAGCAACTGCATGCCATCAATTGGTTTAAAATGCAAATTCTTCATGGTCACTTATTTTGAAATAGAAAGAGCAAATCTGCATTATAAGATTTATGTAAAATCAAAACTAGCTGAATATATTCATGAAAAAGAAATCAATGTTTTATGAGCTAATGCTGTTTGAAAAGGAAGGGGTTAAATATAAACAAAACTTGCTCTAGCATAAAAATCACTTCAGTTAGTGAACATTCATGACCTTTTAACCTTAACCTATATATCATGTATATACAGCAAAACATTGAGGTAAAATCTATTTGGGACCTATGCTAAAGCATGCTTGCCTCCAATGAAGGAGTATGAACAAAAATCTCATTGAAAATTTGCAATTTTTTGCAAGTTGCAAAGTTTTTTGCAAATCTAAATATGCAAACAAAGAGAAAACAAAATTACAATCTCCATCATTTTCTTTTCGTCAAAACAAAAAGTAATTTGTAATCTAAAATAATAAATTTATACTAAACCAAAATTTTGTTTCAATAATTTACTTATCTAAAAAAAAACAATATATGCCAATAATAAAAACCTATAATGTCATAAAAACTATAAATAAGAAATAGATTCCTCAGCACACAATGAGGTCTTTTATAACTTTACAACAAGGTCTTAGCAACAATGATAGAATCCATAGCAACAAGTGGCTTGAGTCCTTAGCAACGTAAAACTGACGACCAAGGTTCAGGAATCAGACACCATACATTCTTACGACTGTCAACAGACTAGAAGAACCGGACATCACCATCGATGGACTTTGAACTCTCGTCTGAGAGGGTGAGACCCTTGAGGGAGTCTCCCGATGCCAGCCTGTTGAAGCTTGGCACGCTGGACACACCTGTGATGGGGTCCAGCATCTCCTTCAGTCTCGTGTCTGGGGCGTTGATCACTCTCATCGTGTTTGTAGATCCAGATCCCGGCTTCCATCCTGTTACTATGACGACAGCATCACCAGGGTTGATGAACCCTCGACTCATGCCTGTGTCAATGCCCATGTAGATTCTACGATCCACATCCACTGTCCATTCGTTCATCACTGATTCTGTAAATAAACAAATACAAAATTAACAAATTCATTAAAAAAAAATTCATCAGAATATGTCTGATCTTTGAAGATGCCTTATTACATGTATTACATTTCTAGATGGTGAAAACCATAAACTTTGTTATAGTATCTGTTTTTGTAAGCAGAGCCACACCTCGTTAGTTTAAATGTTTTGTGCTTTTTTAGACTCATCAGAAGTTCTAAGATTCTAAGCTATTTATCAAAATTCATTGTAAAATGTTAACTTTTGCATGCCAGTTATTTTCAATAAATTTGTAATATATCTATGGTAATAAAACAATAGCTGTTGTATGTTGCACATATATATTCAAGACATTTAATTACAAAATTCTTGAAGAATACTTTGATTCATAAGAAAATGAAGGCATTAATTACATTCAATGTTTAAGTTAGACAACCAGTCAATTGTGAACTGTAAACTAAGCAAAATGCAAAACAAGCAAAGCACAAATTAACAGATAATAACACAACAATTTTATTTTTTGAAACATACAACAGAAAGACAATTCTTACCAAACATAACTCCTGATTCACAGAAGGTGGTCATTTTTGGAGAACCATTGGATTGATTTTTAAATTATCTGTATTATTATTTTTATCTAGGGTCAAAAGCAGAGCAGTAAGCAGTCACCACTTGTCAACACAAGAAATATGTGGACCACTGCTCATTCAGTATACACCTGCTGTTCCCAAAATAATGTTTTACCAGCCTTTAATTCTGTACCCTTTGATTGCATAAAAAAAATCAAATCACTTTAATCACACAAATCTATAACTGCTGAGAAAATTGTTCCAAAATTTTCAATCATTAAATATTCAACCAGGGAGTTACAACCATGGACCTGTGATCAGTTTTAATGGTGGAAGAAGTGAGAGTATTTTATTAAAAAGATTGGTCAGAGCCTTAGTTTCTTAGTGGATTTAGAATGATTTAAAAAAAGAAGCCCATAATAATTTACTTTTGACCAACCTTGTCAATAAAACTAGAAAATCTGTGAGCCGCAGCTCACAAATAAATACCCCCCACCCCCCAAAACAATTAATCAGATAAAATTTAGAATAGGAGATGCACATCTACATTATGTCACAAAGATTGTGTGTAGGTTTCATGAAAATCCATCAAGGGGTTTAGGAGGAGTAGCAGATAAGAGATGGGGACCCCCATGTAGTCGAATGGCTGAGTCCATGTATTGCTATGGGAAACCCAAAAATCATTCTGATCAAACTTTCAAATAGTTGGTGCACATCTAAATTATGTTACAAAGATTGTGTAAAAGTTTCATGACAATCCATCGAGGGGTTTAGGATGAGTTGTGGATAAGAGATGGGTAGCCCCATGTAGGCGAATGGCTAAGTCCATGTTTTGCTATGGGAAACTCCAAAAATCATTCTGATCAAATTTTAAAATAGTAGGTGCACATCTATATTATGTCACAAAGATTGTGTGTAAATCCACCAAGGGGTTTAGGAGGAGTTGCGGATAAGAGATGGGGACCCTGAAGTGTAACGGAAGGACGGACGGAAGGACAGATGGAAGGACAGACACCCCTATCACTATATACCCCCCACTTTTGAAGTGGGGGGTATAATAAAGTAACCCTGGGGTAACCACTGACCTTTCTATCTTTTTAAGTTATTAACTAGTGATTGAAATCATGGTATATAAACTAGTGAACAAGTGACCGCTCTGGCACTCAGGCCCCTAATACGCCTCCTTAATGAGGGATTTATTACAAATTTGGAGTTCGTTTACAAATCAGAAGATTGCATTAAATAAAATTTAATATCAACTAAAAAAAAATCACATATCACAGCAAGGTTTACACATTCTCATCTCAACAAAATCTTGAACAAGTAAATTCTCAATGATTGAGAAGGGTGCTCATTTCAGTAAAATCAAATTGAGAAACAGCATGAATTAAAAAGTTTAAAACTGACTGAACCATGGAATTTGACAGTTAAAACAAGTTTTTCATTATGCAAACTAAATTTTATACAATTGACTTGGATTATTTGATGAAAGTTCATTTTTCAGCCTATGAAATATCAAGTGAAATTTAAAATGATCACTGTTGCCACAAAATTAATCCAAGGTTCATTGTAGCAAAGCTTCACTAATGTTCTAATCATTGAACCCAGGGATGATGGGAGTCCCGAGGATGGGGCCATCATCTGATTCAGGCGTGTTTATAATTCTCATGGTATTGGTGTATCCCGCCCCTGTCCTCCATCCAGTGACGATGATCAGGGGGTCATTGGTCTTGATGAAGTTTCTCTTCCTGCCGACAGCGATGCCTTTATAGATACGTTTATCCATATCATCTGTCCATGACTCCAGCTTGGGCTCTGTTAACATGCAAAGCACATACAAAAGCAAGCAAAAGTTAGGAGGCATGCAGACAAAATGTATACAATTACAAAAGGATGGTTTATAGGAAGCATGCAGACTAAATAGTGATTCTGAAAGAAATTTGAAATTAAGTTTGTTTTTGCAAGGTGTCCCCCATTTCCCAAAATTTCTAAGTTCAATGTACTGTAACTACCAAAAGATTCCTTGGAAATACACATGCATATGGTGCACTTGAACTTGCTACATATCAAGTTACATATAATTTGGTTGAATTTAGCAGTTAAGATCAAATTCTATTTAAAATAGGGATGATGTTACAGTAACATAATATCTGTTAAGCATTTATACTGCCATAGCTCTCAATTTGACCAGAGGTCAATGCAAGGTCACTACAAAAGTTTATATAAGGGCTAATTTCCATATTCATTCTGCTAATATATAAATTGAATTTTTAAAGACCAAACAATGTTTTGCCCAACTCATTCAGACCTTCAGAATCACTAAATAATTTAATGTACAAAAAGCAAGCAGGGACTAGCAAACATAGAGAGCCTACACCAAGGTATTACTAATAAGCAAGTTTTAAGCTGGAGTGGTTTCAAAGATCTTGTCAAACCTAATTTTGTGTCAATTCAAATATAATTTTTTGTCAAAAATCTTTCTTTGCCAGACATAGCAGTTTACCATTCAACCAATCTTTGAAACCACTAACAAATAGATCTAAATTAAAGCATGTAAAAGCAAGCATTGATGAGGCATGCAATGACTGCCACCAGAATGTTGAGATATGTGTACATTAGCCTATAAACAAAGTCCCAACTCAATTTTGAAAACTTCAAACTTTTTTATCAATAGAAAACTACTTAGACATAGGTTTAACATCAAGTGTTTTAAATATCTGTTCGACATTCCAGAAAACAGAAATAAGACAAAATCTACAGCTTTTAACATATGAATGGGAAAACTTTACTTTTCTTAATAGACTGAGGCCAAGCAAAATGAAAATCAATTAAATAAACCCTGATTTTACTTAATATTTGACACATAATAACATTTATTTTATATTCAAAATTGAATGGGAACCATGTATGCAAAACAAAATGTGGTGTGTTTTTTTCATGCAAGTCAAAAGCAAGCGTAGTAATGACCAAAAACTCCTAAGCTCTTTAACAAGAAGTTCTTGTGAAAATATTCTAAAAACAAACATTTCTATAAAAGCTACTCTAAAACAAAAAGCTACAAGACTGACTACCAAGGGATGTAATCACTACATATAAAGGGAGATAACTACCTGTGTAATGAATTGGGAATATTCCTCTCCATAAATGACCTTGTCGTGCAGTCTGTGCCTTACGTGTGATGGCTAAGATTGGACAGCGTGGACGATAAGCAGAGATCAAGTGAGCAGATCTATAAATAGAAATGACAACAATTTTAACATTTAAAATTAAATGAATTCGAGCAACCTGAGAAAGATATAGAATTTTCTAATTTTATTATGTTCTGTGTCAACTTTCAATGGATGATTGTCTTCCCTGTCTTATACAAATACACATATTTATTGTAGATTGCAGTTGTGAATTGTGTTAAATATTAAAAAAAAAACTTTTTTTTTAATCTCCTTGTAATTAAACTTTTTTCCATTTTGATAGCAATGTAATTTTTAGGGGGAAACAATCTTTGATTGCAATCTAAACCCTATTTCACATTTCATGCTTCACTTGTTCAAAACCCCCAAAATTCTAACTGCAGCAAGATAACAGTATTTTTTTCTGTATATTAAAAAGAAAACGATTTAAAATTCTACTTTCAGTGATGCAAGGGCATTTGCTTTATGTTTTACTCTTCACAAAGAACAGGAATAGTATCAGTTTTTTCTTCTTAGGATATTTATGATTTTATTTTGTAATTAGCTGTCTACAAAATCAGTACTGGCCAACATGCACTTGGTAAGTAAAAATCTGTTCAGGCAAGTGAAAATTTTGATGATTTTTTTAATGCATAAATAGAGCAAAACCTAGAAATCAAGGATTTGGGCTACTAAACATAAATAAGAAATCTTTACTTCTAAGATAGCATAAGCATCATATTGTGTTGCATTTCATAATGCAACAGGGACAGGAACAGAGAGATGGCCTACCTTCCAGAAGTGGTTATCACAATTATAGCAGCGGCCATACATTTGAATGAGGCCTCGACGGCCGCAATAGCCACCGTGTGAGTGGGCTCTGTAGGAGTTGGGGTATGTTTTCTTAGCTCCTCAAACAGCTGGGTGTGGAATACTGCTGATTCAGCTTCTCTACAGATCTGGAAAAAGGATAACGGTAATGAATAATATGAATAATTTTAAGTACTGGAAATATCTAATTTAGAGAAGTTAGATGATACATGTAGTACATAAGTTATTGTTAGTTTTTTTACAAGTCATAAAGGATAGGCAGTACACGTAATAATATACATGATATAAATCATCCAAATTTCATGAAAATATGGGGTGGAGTGCAAATTTTATTTTTATCCATTTGATAAAATTTTCTGTCATTTGGAAGGAAATTGACCAAAAATGAACATTTTTGTAAAAAATCTGAAAAATTGTTTTTGAGGTGTCTCCCCATTACTTGTTACATGCCTTTCACAATATACTGAACAGGAAAAGTTTGCTTATTTATTCTTCATGTGCCACCACATATATGCATTTTAACCGATTCTTAGGTGGAATGATACTTTTATCAAATATTTATATCCATGCTACATGTACCTTATGCATGATTTTGACAGCTTCTAGAGGATAATCTCCCTTGGCTGTTTCCCCTGACAACATGACACAGTCGGCACCATCAAGTACAGCATTAGCCACATCACTCGTCTCAGCTCGTGTGGGGCGAGGCTTCTTCACCATGCTCTCCAACATCTAAAATTCACAAGAGTTCAAATAGTATTTACTGTGTAGTGGCAATTTTCAGAAGGGGGATTATCGTCACCTTAATTGAGAAAAATAATAGTTAAATTTCTACATTTGATTTTGTTTTTTAATTGTCAGGTTTTCTTTTTCCTAGAATAACTTGTAGAATATAGTAAAAGTTCAAAACTTGCATTACTTAAACATTTTGGGCTATAAGTGATCTCATATAATGATGTTTTAAATATTTATATTCTTTCTAATAACATCACCATTTGGGTAATAGAAAATCTGCCAAAGTCACGAATGGCCATATTTCCATAAACAGGAAGTAGGTGAGCAACCGTCATGAAATTGAATCCCACAGTATGGGAACCTATGTTAATGATGCATACCAAATATCAAGAGACTGCATAAAGCAGTTGCTGAGAAAACTGTTACAAAAGTTATTTCCGTCCTGCCTGTAACCTCAATTTTTCACTTTGTGAAATCCAGCCAAAAAGTGGTTTTTTTTTAAAGTTAATTTGATAACAGGCATCAAAATTCATCAATTTTGGTACATGCATTCAGATGGAACTGGAGATATTTTTGCAGATAAATCTGTACTGAAAATATATTATATTTAGCCGTAAAGCTAAGCAAAAATTAGTTAATTTGGGTGAGTTCAAGTTGTTGACTGATATTCAGCTGTTTTTTGTGTGTATGTTATGTTGTCTGGTGTTTCATGCTCTGGTTTGGGTGTTTACTGAAATGTTCTTTGCCCTTATGGTCCTAAACAAGAGGCTCCCAGGAGCCTGAATCGCTCACCTGACATATGTGCCTGGAGTAAAGGCTATTAGGCAAAATCTAATGCTAATAAACAACTATACCAAGTTTGGTTCCAATTGGACTTGGACTGTCAGAGGAGTTAACATTTTCAATGTAATGAGGAAATGCTGTTAAAATGCTCAATTTTGACGTTCTAAGGGCAATAACTCCTAAAAGGAAAGGTTCTACAACGTTGACCCTATTACATATTTTGTAGATCTTGATGTGCTTAACAATATGCAATTTAAATTTCTCAAATATCTTCTATAGTTTTCAAGATATTGAGCTAAGCAGGTGCAAAATTTGCAAAAAATCCACAAAAAGGGCAATAACTCCTACATGGGTTGTTGGATTTTCTTCAAAATTTCAGGGTAGGTAGATCTTGAGGTGCTGATCACTTTTACTTTGCCAGAATTTTGATATCTGTAGCCGTTTTTGAGTTATTTGCAAAAAACTGCATTTTACCCCTATGTTCTATTTTTAGCCACGGCGGCCATGTTTTACAATGAATCAAAAATCCCCAAATCAGTTCTAAGCACCGAATGCTTATGAACAACCATACCAAGTTTGGTTTCAATTGGACTTATGGTGTCAGAGGAGTTAACATTTTAAAAAGTTTACGGACGGACAACGGACGCCAAGTGATGACAATAGCTCACATGACCCTTCGGGTCAGGTGAGCTAAAAACATCTTCCAAAACAGCCATTTTTTACTTTCTACTTCCCCAACCTGTGTGGCACATATGATTGGTTTTCCTGATCTGTTACATCGACCAATCATCATCTTCTGGGCTAGGAAGACTTTCTCTGGTGGAATTTCAATACCTAAATCTCCCCTGGCAACCATTATGCCATCTACTTCCTCTAAAATTTCATCAAAGCTGAAAATAAAAGTGTGATCTACTATAAAACTGTCTATATCTGCAAAATTAAAAATAAACAATAAAAGGTCTGAAAATATGGAGGATTGAAACTGACTTTATAACATCTTTGGTATTTTTTTTATCCCCTTTATGGATGTGTTAGCTCTTGAAAAATTTGCTTTCAGTTCTTGAATGTTACTTATGTTTTGACATCTTTTAATGCTGTTTTTTTTATAAATATTGTCGCCTTGGTTCTCTGCTTTAGAGGTTAAGGGTTCAGAACTTACTTAGGCTTACTATTTTGGAGGATTTCAATATTAGGGGACTGTAATTTACTTTTTGGACACAGTCCCAGCTTTCTTTTTTGGATGGTTTTAAGGGAAATGTAACTTACATGTTGACATCACCATGGTTTTCCACTTTGGAGGTTTTTAATGTTAGGGGAATGCAACTTACTTTTTGACACCTTCATGGTTTTCTATTTTGGCAATGATTTTGATGTGACGACCTTGTGCTCCTAAAATCTCTCGGATTTCTTTGATATGAGAACCACTTCTAATAAAAGAAGCAAACACCATGTCTACCTGTAAAAGATTATAACAAACATTGCATAACCAACTGCACTTAATTAACAATAGATGCACAATTTATTTTGAAAGATTCAAAAGGCAGTATTTTCTTGGTTTCATAAACTGAATCATTTTTGTATTGCTTTAATATTTATTCTTCTGTATAAATCAAAAATAAAACTCTGTCTGTATGGTGATATTTTTTGAAAAATTAATTTGCTATCATGTAAAATAACCCACACCTAAAACTTTTGACATGTAATGAAGGTTTTCCTTTCTTTAGAAAAACATTTCCTTTTTCAAGGTCAATACCTTACTTCTTGCTAACCTTTAACCAATTTCCATGCTTATTACTTCCTCCCTCTTTTATACAACTAAATGTCTTATCCAAGGCCTAGGAAGACTTACCAAGACATTTTGGTAATTTACTTTAGGAGGATATATTTGATATTTTCCCCACAGTTGATAAAAATCTTCAAACAAGAATATGGCCCATCTCACAACTTTAAGGATGTAGGTACAAATGGACATACCAATGAACAGACAAATGGACTAAACTGTGTCTTACCCCTTGTTCAACACCAAACAACAGATCTTTCTTGTCTTTCTCTGAAACAGCAGGAAGATCGACAGGTGTCCCGGGAAGGTTACATCCTTTCTTACTGCCGAGATCACCACCATTCTCTATCTCACAATTCAACCAATCATCACCTAAAAGACAGAAAAAATATTGCGATAAAAAATGAAATCAAATTTAAGTACTTTGCGCTTGAAAAATGAGTTTGTTATAAATACAATTTTAATAATTCTTTACTGAATTTGATGTTGCCCTTAATGAATCATTGGCAACCCAACAGGTTTGTAGCACCAAGTAGGGACTATTTACCTCTCCCAAGCACCAAATCAACATTGTTTTGACATGAGTTTGTGTCAATGTTACTGATTGCAGTCTGATAGTGTTGTTTGCATGTCAAGATCTTTTTAGAATTGGCTTTGAATCGTATGCTTTTTATTTTGTTTTATCTTGGGCCAATTGCAAAATGTCGAGCAGCTGGCTGTTATCCGTTGTTGATTTTTAAATTGTCATTAATATTATAGGTTGTGTCACATATATTTAAGCCACATCTCCTTATCTTCTATTAGTGTCTTCTGATTTGTCTTAGCTTTTTACAGAAATTTAAAAAACATCCTCTTTGTAATTGGAACAAGAAAACATGAAATCCTACTTGTCCAAGCACAACCTTTATTAAAGATAAGTAAGACTTAAATTTAAATGTCCTGTGAAACAGTTCTATTTGATTTATATTGACAATGACCCCCTTTAGATGTAGACCACATATTATTATAGAAGCCTGGTTGCTAGTCTTTAACTTTATATTTTGTTAGGGGCAAATGAGTGCTGGCTAAACATTGGACAATTTTGTACTGTTTTCTTTCAATATGACTGATATAAGACCATCATCTATGAAGATTTTTACCTTTTTCTTTGACTATGACTGATATGAGACCATCATCTATGAAGATTTTTACCTTTTTCTTTGACTATGACTGATATGAGACCATCATCTACGAAGATGTTTACCTTTTTCTTTGACTATGACTGATATGAGACCATCATCTATGAAGATTTTCCCTCCTACATTCATCACTTTGGTGATATTTTTATAATCAACATACAGCAGTTCGTCTGTACATTCTTCATAGTATTTATCATCTGTTGTCAGCTTGATCATGTTACCCGTGTTAAGTGTAACCTCAGCCGATGCTCCCTGAAACATAAATAATATATATAAAATAGTTTTGTTATCAGTACACTCCCCTCTTTGCATCACATCTGTTGTCAGTTTGATCATGATTTTGGTTTTAAGTGTTGCTTCAGCTGAAGTGCCCAACAGATATTGTATACATGTGTTCATAGTACATTTAACTCTTTAAAGTAAAGGCTGGTGTAGCACCTTTTATCATGTATACTTTGAAATTCATTACACTCCTCACATAATATCTCATCTGCTGTATGTTTTACCAGGTTAACTTTTTAGTTATATTAAAGCCAATACCCTACATCATAGATATTAGCACATTTGCTCAATGCATTAACTATTATCTACCATAATTAAAACCCAAACCATCTAATGTATTTTTCAAACGATTGTATTTTTCAACTTCAAGCTTAAACAACTTTGTGAAATTAACTTGCAACATGAATATCTAATGTAAGGACAGTAATTTATTAAAACAAAACATTCCTCATACGTTATTGGCACAACTATACATAATTATCTTTTGAGCTATCTAACAAGAGTTGACAGTAAAGTATGTCTCGCCTGTCAGCATCATCACAGAACTCATTGAAGGTCTAGCTTGGCCTTCAGAAAAGTTAAGGTCAAGGTCATGTGACAGATGACAGAATTCCATTTAACAATCACAAAAATGTCTAAAGTGTGTTCTAGATACCTTAGTTATTGAGAAACAATGAAAAAAGACCAACATTCACTAAGTCATTCAACCATGAAAATGGGGTCAAGGTCTCATTACTTGTTGATGTCAGTTGTGTATACCATAATCTCAAATATCAGATGCCTAGCTATAATCTTAACTCGTTTTCCACCAAAAAATCATCTAAGTTCACAAAGTCATTGAACTGTGAAAATGGTCACACAACATGGTGTCAATTGTGCAGACTAAAACCCCAAATGTCTGTATACCAAATATCAGATGCCTAGCTATTATACTTTTAACTTATTTTTTTTCCACAAAAGTGTTACAAAGAGGTATTTTGGCCTGAAAAAACATCTAAGTTCACAGAGTCCCTGAACCATGAAATTGGGTTCAGGGTCAAATGGCAAGGTGCCAGTTGCGTAGACCATAACCCCAACTGTCTGTATACCAAGTATCGAATGCCTAGCTATTATACTTTTCACTTAATTCATTCTCCACAAAAGTCTTACAAAGGGCTTTTTTAGTCCCCAAAAAACCATATAAGTTCACAGAGTCGCTGAACAATTAAAATTGGGGTCAGGGTCACAAGGAATGGTGACAGTTGCGTAGACCATAACCTCAACTGCCTGTATACCCAATATCAGCTACCTAGCTATTATACTTTTCCAGCAATTCATCGTCCACAAAAGTCTTACAAAAAGTTTACAGCCTGAAAAAAGACCTAAATTCACAGAGTCACTGGAGCGTGAAAATGGGGTCAGGGTCAAACAGCATGGTGACAGTTGCATGGACCATAACCTCATCTGTCTGTATACCCAATATCAGCAACCTAGCTATTATACTTTTCCAGCAATTCATCGTCCACATAAGTCTTACAAAAAAGATTACGGCCTGAAAAAAGACCTAAGTTCACAGAGTCACTGGAGCGTGAAAATGGGGTCAGGGTCAAACAGCATGGTGACAGTTGCATGGACCATAACCTCATCTGTCTGTATACCCAATATCAGCAACCTAGCTATTATACTTTTCCAGCAATTCATCGTCCACATAAGTCTTACAAAAAAGTTTACGGCCTGAAAAAAGACCTAAGTTCACAGAGTCACTGGAGCGTGAAAATCGGGCAGAGTCTCACAGCATGGTGACAGTTGCATAGACCATAACCTCAACTGTCTGTATACCCAATATCAGATGCCTAGCTATTATACTTTTCCAGCAATTCATCATCCAACAAAGTCTTACACAAAAGTTTACGGCCTGAAAAAAGACCTAAGTTCACAGAGTCGCTGGAGCGTGAAAATGGGGTCAGGGTCACAAGACATGGTGACAATTGCATAGACCATAACCTGAACTATCTGCATACCGAATATCAGATGCCTAGCTATTATACTTTTCAAGCAATCCATTGTCCACAAAAGTCTTACAAAAAGTTTACGCCGCCGCCGCCGCCGCCTATGCTTCGCCTTCCGCGACTATTCGTTGGAGGCGAGACAAAAATTGTATGCCATGGAAGGTTGAGTCTGAAAACAGTGCTTTCAAACCCCACATACCTTTTTATTGCTGAAATAGCCCTTAAAATATCTACCGTGCTCCTTTTATGAGCCTTGTTCTAATTTCTGGTCCTTTGGTAACAAGGCTATAGCGACGGGTCGAGGCGAGCTGAATTTACTGACTGCTTCTCTGGTGTTCTTTATTGTTTTATCATGGCACTAAAAATACCTACCCCTTTAAGAAGCCCTGTTCTAATTTCTGGTCCTTTAGTATCCAGGGCTATAGCAACAGGCCGAGGTGAGCTGAATTTACTGACTGCTTCTCTGATGTTCTTTATTGTATTACCATGGTACTGAAATATAGATAAAGGCATTATAATATTAGAGGATGGACTTAAAAGCCTGTTCATGGGAAAACCATAGGCTATTTTTTTCATTTTTTGTAGAAAGGTATAGCACAACTATAATACCACCTTATAAGACTTATACAGGCAAAAAAAATTCTTTTAAAAATCCATGATGACAGCCAATTGCATTGATATTGCTAGCCAGAAAATTAAACAGCGTCACTATCTATGTCTTTGATCGTTGTCTATTGACAATAACATTACAGTGTGAACTAAAATTTAGTTGTTTACTGTAAAATAATGATGGTGTGCAGTTTCCAAGGTTTACAGTAACTTTACAATTGATTCCTGTTGCTGATTACAATAAGTGTTTTGTGTTGTATAAGGTGTCTTTGTGTTCCTTGTTTAAAAGTTTTGATATTAACTTACTGGATTTTTGAGATTGGACTGCTCCCTCAATACAGTATTTCTCTGCTGTTTTTTGTTAAGAAAGCCAAGAAACACCAAGGTACAGTCAAATAATGTGAAGACATTAATGACCATTTATATTCTTGACAACAAAGTACACCCTAATAACTTGCATGCCACATGTTTGTAAATGGGGATAATAATACCTCATATGTTCCGTGTGAGAAGTTCAGACGTGCTACATTCATTCCCTCTATGATCATTTTCTGAAGTGTGGGAACAGCTACACAGGCAGGCCCTGTAAAATACAAAACACAGTTTTAGTACATGTATGTTACAATCCAACATGGAGGTTTACATAACACAAGGAATGTGCTTTATTTCTATTAAAAAGATATTGTTCACCAAGGCCCTTATACATGACCAATTGTTCAAAAACAGCATTATCTCACTTGCATACAGTGTGGTTAACATGTCAGATGTAAGTAACCCGCATATGAGCCAATCTTAACTTACCTACCTTTCTACCTTTGAGGTATTCAAAATCTATACATTTAGGTATTATCCCTTACCTTTCCAACTGACATATGATATAGGTGTGACCTGGTTGTAGACCCCCCTCTGGCTATAGACCCCCCCCCTTGTTGTGTGACATACCTATAGTACAGATTATCCCAGTCATTCTGACTTCATGGGGCTCTGAGTCTATGTCCAGTTGACACATATGTTCTAGGTGTGACCTGGTTGTAGACCCCCCTGGCTATAGACCCCCCCCCCCCCTTGTTGTGTGACATACCTATAATACAGATGATCCCTGTCATCCTGACTTCATGGGGCTCTGAGTCTATGTCCAACTGACAGAGGAGTTCTAATTGTGACCTGGTTGTAGACCCCCCTGGCTATAGACCCCCCCTTGTTGTGTGACATACCTATAGTACAGATAATCCCAGTCATTCTGACTTCATGGGGCTCTGAGTCTATGTCCAGCTGACACATGTGTTCTAGGTGTGACCTGGCTGTAGACCCCCCTGGCTATAGACCCCCCTTGTTGTGTGACAAACCTATAGTACAGATTATCCCAGTCATTCTGACTTCATGGGGCTCTGAGTCTATGTCCAACTGACACATGTGTTCCAGGTGGGACCTGGCTATAGACCCCCCTTGTTGTGTGACAAACCTATAGTACAGATTATCCCAGTCATTCTAACTTCATGGGGGCTCTGAGTCTATGTCCAGTTGACACATGTGTTCCACCCCCCCCCCCCCTTGTTGTGTGATATACCTATAGTACAGATGATCCCAGTCATTCTGACTTCATGGGGCTCTGGGTCTATGTCCAACTGACAGAGGAGTTCTAGGTGTGACCTGGTTGTAGACCCCCCTGGCTATAGACCCCCCTTGTTGTGTGACATACCTATAGTACAGATTATTCCTGTCATTCTGACTTCATGGGGCTCTGAGTCTATGTCCAGTTGACACATATGTTCTAGGTGTGACCTGGTTGTAGACCCCCCCCCCCCCCTTGTTGTGTGATATACCTATAGTACAAATTATCCAAGTCATTCTGACTTTATGGGGCTCTGAGTCTATGTCCAACTGACACATATGTTCTAGGTGGGACCTGGTTGTAGACCCCCCTGGCTATAGACCCCCCCCTTGTTGTGTGACATACCTATAGTACAGATTATCCCAGTCATTCTGACTTCATGGGGCTCTGAGTCTATGTCCAACTGACACATGTGTTCTAGGTGGGACCTGGCGTAGGCCGCCTGCAGCTGCTGGGACTGACGGTAGTAATTTCCCTCCGTCTCCATGCTGGCCAAATCAAACTGAAAAATATCAAGTTCAAGATTTAAGTGAATAAGACCTTCATCAAGTTCAGGACCTCTATCATAATAATAATTAATCACTTTGCCATCAAAATTCAAAATAAGATGACAGCTTTACTTCTTTTTCAAAAGATATTAAAATTCCTATTGATTAATAATCAGCTAAAAAATTAAAATTTCATATGCAAGAAATAAATTTTAATTGGTGCCTGTAAAATTTATACAACTGACTTGTAAAATCATACCTTAGACATTTTTACTGTAATATAACTAAACAAACTGTGAACTTAATTAAAAGGTAAAATCAGATAAATGGAAACAAAAACGTGTGCACATTGAAATAACAGACAATAACAAACTTAGCAAAACTGAATTGCATAAAACTGGAAAAATCCAGTGACAATTTTAATCTCACCTTTGGCTAAAAATAGAACATCAAAAGACATGATAAAAACCATAAATAGTTTACATAATATTCATCAATAAGCATAACACAGCAAGTGATAAAATCATGCAGGCTAAGACATCAACATAAAAATTCTGGGGGAGATCAAGAAATTTTCAAAGGAGGGTTCTATCCAGAGTAAAAAATAAATGGGGTGGGGAGGGGGAGCTTGACATGTGGATAATTAAAGTCTTTTTACTGTCCTGGTACTTAATATAAAAAAAATCCCTGTACAAATATTTGATTCTACTTATACAATGAATGCAATATTTTTGAGTTTTATTGGTGTGTAAAAGCATGGACCTAAGCACATTTTGAATGAAGCGCGGTAGCGCTTCATGTAAAAAATGTGTGCATCGAACGGGAAATAGATGTTTGTGGATTTAAATATTGTGTTTTAAATGATTGATTTGATGAATTTAAAATTTCCTTATTCTTGGAAGCATATTATATTGTTTCCTCATTGATTTTTCTTTTCTTAACTTTAAACATGAATATATAATTTTGAGAACAAAGATTCACTAAAAAAAATCTTAAAAATTGAATTTTGAGAACAAAAAGCTGACTTAATTGAAATTAAACCTCAAAATGTATATACCCAATGACAGATACAAGACATTTTGATAGGTGGGGGTGCCTTTGACACCAAAGAGGGTTTCAGGTCTCATCTCCTTAGACTCAACCAACATGTAATTCATGAGGAGGTTGCCCCCACCCCGTCTAGACTACATGCCTACGATAATAATAGTTTAGATGTACCTTACCAATGCTCAATTGTCTAATACTGTATAATCCAGAAAGAAAGACTTAGATCTTCAAACATAAACAATCCAGACATAGGAAATAATTGTAAACACTTTATGTAAACATCCATTCTTAAAATAGAAAGCTAGATTTCCAAACGTATGTAATGCACTGAGTCTACATCACGAAAAAATATTTTAAAAAATTGTTTATAAAAAGTGTAGAATTAGTTACATGATCATTATACATCAGCTACGTATGATCTTCACAACTGATCTTAATACTACATTGATTGGTTTATTCCGTGTGTTGCTTGATGGAAAATTTTGTCCACAAGTCTAAAGAGGGTAGCAATTATATATGTTAACAATGTCAGGCTGGATTTAAAATTAGGTTTTAATAATGCATTGTCAGCACAGGCTTTATAACAAAATAAATGGAAATTTTGTATAGATGGGCGATTTAAAGTATTCAATATTTTGTAACAAAGATATGTTTTATCAGATTAAGATACTTGCATATTTTTATGCAAGGAATTTGCATGCTTTTATCAAAATATTTAATAACAAAGCAAAAGAGTGCCTTAGTGTAATTAAGAAACATGTGAGGATCTAAAAAAATATTGTAGCTATTTTATACATGTATAACAGTAACATTTTTTTGCAGACTGTTTATTTAATGCATGTGTTCCACTTATTTGTTAAAGGGAAAACATTTAAAATCAATACAGATCACTAAATTACACTGTTTAAATTTTTAATGTTTGCACAGTTAAAATAAAAAAAAAAACCATGAACTATTAGCATAAAGAGATGTTGTTTCATAAAAAATTCATTAAGCAAGCAAATAAAATGTTGATGTTGAAACGGATGAATAAAAGCAATTACCTGATTTTGATTCTTAATAAATTCCTGTCCTTCACATAACAATTAAGAGACACCAAGGAATACTATGTACAACAGAGGGTACACATATTATAGAGGACATAGGAATATTATATAGACTAAACAATTATCTGATTTTGACAAGGCCAATAATATAATATGTGTTAGGCCACATCACGATAATTTGTAGATTATCATCCCAGTTATGTAAAGCCGAATTTCAAAATGATCTTCATAATTTTTAAAATTTCTCAAAATTTGTCCTGATATTTTAGAAAGCTGTTTTTTAATTTTTTCCTAAAGGTCCTCCGCATTTTTGCAACAAAATGAAACTGTTCAATAAGTCAACATGGTAATCTAAATAGGTCAGATTCAAATTTTGTACATACAGAAAAAAATAAATAATAAAATTGGAGCAAATCCTGAGGATTTAGGTTTGGGGGAGGTGACAATTTTTTTTAACCTTTTTTTAGGGGGATTTTGTGCAAACAAAATTTGGTCAGTTTAAAAGGCGCAAGCTGGCCTAGCTCTGGCCGACCTAGATACACATTTACTTGGGTCAGAGCCTGATAATCCTCTTATCGGCCCCTTTTTTGTTGTTCCTGAATAAAAATCTGCAAATTAACTAAGCGTGGCCTGAAAGGTATAGGTCCTTTAATGATATGACCTTGGCTTGGGATATTATATTGTTAAATGATTTTTTGTTTACAATCTATAAAATTAGTGAAGTGTAGAGTATAGGCATATAAGCATAGTGTTAATTAAACTAGGTGAAATGTGAAGTTAAAAATAATAAAGTGTCCCACATATCTGAATTTTAGAGAGGTAACAAATTGGAAATTTAAACCTAAATTGGCTAATTTAAATTTAAAACAATCTGAAAGTGACATATGTGCAATGAAATTAAATTAAATCATATTACAGAATGATTTTTTTCAAGACAATAGAAATATAAACCACAAGTTAATTATGAAATTGGGAGTTAAACAGTAGAGAATCAGGTGGAAAATTTCCAGAGCAATTACTCTACATGAGAACAATCAACATAGCATTTTATTTGGCTGGCCTTTTATAATAACAATACTGACACTAAAATGATATATATGATTTGGACTTAACTCAAACTAGACATGCTAGGGTCATTTGAGGATAAAGGCTATATAAGTTGAATGGTAAGTATGCTAATATAAGGTATCATTACTGTGTGAAAGTTTAAACTTATAATAAAGAATTCAACTTTTAGAAAGTTTGTACGAAATAACTCATTTCAATTAAATTAATCCTTGTATAATTGAGAAGGAAATGTAGGATTCTACATATTCAAGTTTTTAAGAATGAAAAGACCAAACCTAAAATTGATGAAAATGGTTAATAAAGGGTTAAACTTAATCTATCTGTGGCCACGATTTTTCTGTCAATGCAAAATAATCTAAAGAAATTGACAGACTTATATTGAAAATATCAAAACTGGTCATATAAGAACTATTTTCAATTCTAATAAACATGTACAGAAGTGTTTTTATATGCCTTTTCCCATGAAAAATCTTTGAATCTTTATTTAATGATGTACAGAGTATGTTAATGTTCTCTTGGTCCATCTCCATCAGCATTGGAAAAATAAATATGTACAGGCTAATGTTAAGACTTTCAGTATCTTTTCAGTCAAATTAAATAATGTCATGCAGTTAATTCAGAGTTGTAAGATTATAAGTCTTAACAAGTCTTAACTAACTACAAATCCTCATAGAACTGGCCCCGATTTCATAAAACATCCCAAATTGAGTATTTCCACGAATCCTTCATCTTCCAAATTCTTACCAATCAAAAATGTTTGAAATTTGAGTTGAGGAGAGATTTCAGAAAATACTCAATTTGAGATGTTTTATGAAACCGGGCACTGAATACCTTTACAATTATTAGGAAGTCAGAGACCTTCACAATCATTGCAAACATCTAATTTTACAAAGGATGTACCACAACACCATGTTAATTAACCCTTTTACTTCTATATTTTGTTAATGGCCTACCCAAGGCTTGCAAATGCCATGACAGTACCAAGCTACTTCAGAATTTTCTTTTTGCTTTATACATGTATTACTTGGCTTTTTATCTGTACAGCACAATTATTCAAGCCTTGAAAGATTTTTGGGTGTTGAAAGAATTTTTTTTTTTTCAATTATTTTAAGGTAGATGGTTAAATTGTCAGTATGAATCGTGTGCATCTTTAATACTTTGAAAAATTCTGAATAAGCTTGGTAAATTCTTAAATATTGCATTAATAATCATGGATCCTCAGCTACTGAAAGCAAAGATAAATTGTTAGTATTAGTTTAGTAAGCCATGAGTCCCAATGATATTTAGATAGTAAAAAACAGTCTGTATCAAACCCTGTGTAAACCCCAATCACATTTCAACACAACTTGAAATATTTGCATTGTTAAAAATATTAGTCTGCCAACTTGTTTGACAAGCGGCTGATTGAGTCTCAAGCATCAAAATCCTAGGAGTGTTCTGGTGGGTGGGACCCCTTTTCCATTGAATTTCAATTTAGGCATCCAATTTTTCAGCAAATCGGTCAGGAACCCAAATCCAACCCTTTTTAGTTTTCATTTTACTGTTGATGGACCCCTGCCCTCTTAGGAGTTCAGCACAGACGGGTTTTACTAAAAAATGGACTAACTGTGGTTCTATAGCTTTTTATGACCCTTTAGCTTTTTATGACCCTTTAGCTTTTAATGACCCTTTAGCTTTCTATGTCCCCTAGGCTTTTATGGCCCTAAGTTTTTTATGACCTATTAGCTTTTTATGTGATATGGCCCCTTTAGCTTTCTATGGCCTTAAGCTTTTTATGGCCATTTTAAGGTTTTTGGCTTTTTGATTTTCTGGACCATTAAAGGCTATAAATCCACAGCTAAAAATAGACATGATGTTATGCATCAGAATTATTGAGAATTAATCAGAATTAATGAAAAAAATATATACAGTACAGCGTGAATAAACTACATATGATTTCCATGTATGATTTTATATATCTTACTGTCTCACTTCCGACCTGTAAAAGACAATACACTACAGGGTATGGGATTTGAGGAAAAAGTTCCCAGAAAGGGCATATAGATAAACAAGCTGTTATAGAGGCTGTCCATGTAGAAATCAGGCAAAAGCCTACAAAAGCTAGCACATGAAAAATTTTATCCCAGCAAAATTATTGTTTAAATGTATTGTCTGACTCATATGTAAAACAAAAATCACCAGGATTCGTTTGAAAGCAACATGGATGACTTGTGATTCAGCCTTGAAGTTCATGAACAAAGCAACCAAATTTTGCAAATATGCAAGAGTTATCTCCCTTTTTCTGCATATTTTCAATGCATTCTATATAAATTATATCTAAGTTGCCACTTCAATAAACCAAAAATCTGCATTTGTTTTGGGGAATGGATGTTATCCTGATGTGAAATCAACGAGAATTTTTGAAAAACAAAATTTGTCATGTGCCAGCTATTGTCTGGGTTTTGCTTGGACAGCCTCTATAAAAGTTAAAAAAAAATTCCCAGTAATTTACGTAGATAAATACCAATAATATAAATAAATAAATGTGACACTGTGGATTCATTTTTATGGAAATTCAACTTTCGAGGTTTCCCCCAAAAGAAAGACAGTACATTTGTACATGAATTTGAATACTAAGTTCTTTAGGCTTGCTTATATCAATGTAAAAATAATGCTTTGTTGAATTCTTTCTTCATTTAGGTGACTGATACCCAAGAAAACCATGAAAATTGGTACCCCACAAATGAGACCACATTAAAATATTTTGAATCATTAAAGGCAAACTTATAAAATATGATGTAATTATGGGATACATGCAATAGTGGATCCAGAATTATTTGGCTAGGAGAGGGTCTTTTTATTGAATAAGGGAGACTGCCTACATAACACTTCAGTGACTTCTTCTAAACCAAAAATTTAAGCTTACAGACATATTGAAATTTTTTTAGAAAGGAACAGGACATTTGGTCCTGTGAATTTGAAAATTGCGTCTGTCTGAAGCATTTTTTGTCTGCATGCAATTAATTGATCAACCAGTCATTCGGTCAGACACACGTCACATGCAAATCTTGCTGGACTGAACAGATTTTGCAAGACAGGTCCTGCGGTCCTGTATATTTCAATATGTCTAGCCTTGGGATCCCTGACCCCCCCTTTCTGGATCCAGCACTGAAATGTACAGGACATAAATTTGAATAGTAGATGAATATGAATAGACAAGCTGTAATAAATAAATGTGTCCCGCTGATATCTTACTTCATCAAAAGCAACCTGTAAAACAGTAAACAACAGACTAACTGCAACTCAATCATTAGTGGAAAACATATAAAGCTCTTAAAGGTCATTAAATATTATTATTTTTACGTTAAAAAGGACACATTAGGATACTTTTATGAAGGATAAGTATTCCCAATGAGGATTTTATTTACAAAATTAACTGACAAAGATGAAATATTTAGTAAAATTTCAATTTTCTGTGTCTCTTAATTGATGAATAATATTGGGTGTTATTTTTTTCATTTATTATATAATAAGGATTCTTGTGAAATTTAAGTCAAAATTCACCTTAGTTTAAACTATGTGTATTTCTTAGTTAAAAGTTGTAACTATCAGATAAGGACTTGAACCTGTCAAATTTGTGTTAATTTTGTTTTTAATTATAAGTATACTGTAGATTTGAACTTTTCTGAAAATCTCAAAAATCTTAAAACACTTTATTATAGAAACATAAACATAAACAACTCAAAATTGACACAATTCAGGGAAGAATTAATGGAATTATCCCTGCAAGAGAACCATGAATTATGTCTTATCGTGATCCAGAAATCTGTAAAAGTTAATGTCTTTATCCCTGCCACAGTGTCATTAATCAGATGTCATTGCTCAGATCACGATATCTAGGTCAGTAACTTAATCTTAGTACCATAAGATTGTCAAACCGAGGCAATATTAGATTACAGAATAATTTGGAAAATGTTGATCAACTATAAAATGTTTCTTGAAATATCACTGACCTTCCAACATGTTTTATAATACCTCCTAAACCTAATTTGTTTATGAGTAAAATATAGGTTGCAGTGACCTAATTTCAATGGGTAGTGTCATGCTAGCAAAGGAACATCTATAGCTAGTGGTGAAATATTATTGCCCCCTCCCCTAACTTGTACAGTACCTGAGATATGAACCTTTACAAAGAAATTAATCAAAGTTGTTCATAGCCTCATAGGCAAAATATAGTGACCTTATTTCTAGTGGGTGGTGATGTGGTTCCCAAATAAGAATCTAGTGGTGAAATATCATTGACCCCTAACATGAAGTATCCAAGATATGGACCTTAATAATCAAGAACTCTACCATAGTCATTCATGCCTAAAATATACATGTAGGTCACAGTCATCTCATTTTTAGCGGAAGGTGTAGCCCTACACAAGACACATCTAGTGCTGAAATATCATTGACCCCAACATCTAGTATCGGAGTAATGGACCTCAACTAAGAATTTAACCAAAGTGTTACACCCATATGGACAAACAAGGGTATTTTAACTAAAGCATGTCTTTCTGATTTTTTAAAATCCCTCTAATCAAGGATGAAGAACACATTTCCATGGTTAGAACATGGGCATAATAACTTCAATGTATACACATCAATTTCCTTTTAAACAAGAATATGTCCAAAAGACATATTGCCCCATTTTGCAAAATTTATTTTTTCTGCAATCACAAGCATCACTAGGTGCACCTGCCATACCAATATGGTTGCTATGGCACTTGTCAGTAAGAAGGAATGGACTATACCATTCTTCTATAAGTGCATGGTCATTCATTGATAAAATATAGGTCACAGTCAGCATCCGAAGTATGCATTATGCTTAGCATCACTCAGTGCACCTACCATAACAATATCATTGATGTGGCACTTGTCAGTAAGCAGGAGAGGACTTTAACCATTATTCTGTAAGAGTTCAACCAAGCAGAAAATATAGGTCACATCCAGATTCTGAAGTATGCATTGTGCTAAGCATCACTAGGTGCACGTACCATCCCAATATGGTTGCTATGGCACTTGTCAGTAAGAAGGAATGGACTTTAAACATTCTTCTATAAGTGGTCATTCATGCAGAAAATATAGGTCACAGTCAGCATCCGAATCGTGCATTGTGCTAAGCATCACTAGGTGCACCTACCATGGAAATATGGTTGATGTGGCGCTTGTCACAGTCAGTAAGTGAGAATAGACTTAAACCATTCTTCTGTAAGTGGTCATTCATGCGGAAAATATAAGTCATATCCAGCATCCGAAGCATTCATTGTGCTTAGCATCACTATGAGCACCTACCATACCAATATGTTTGATGTGGCATTTGTCAGTAAGTGGGAATTTGGAAATATGGGGATTTGGGACGTACAAAAGGACGGAAGGATGAACGGAGGGAAGGACAAACGGATGGACAAACGGACCTAAACACTATATGCCCTTCTACTTTCGTAGATGGGGCATAAAAATTGTTGAGAAAATGTTGCTAATTATCAATGATTATAGGGCTCCTACTAAAGAAAGGACACATGTTCTCAAACATAGTTTAAAATATCAGATGTTTTATATTTGAAAACAAAAATGACATAAATTGTAAATAAACCTCAATTGGCCTTACTGATGAAGACTCTGACAAGTATGGTGTATTGATCTAATTATAGAGGTCCATTACGGAGGTGATTAGATAGACAAATAGATTATCGACAAAAGTTAGGACAGTAAGATAACAGTATGGTAGTGGTTAACTTAACCAGTCCAGGAAATTAGGATTTGAGATTCACTTGCCAGAATCCTTGCATTTTGGTTTGTGTTCTATTTGTCCATTATAAATTTCCTTCAAATTTCACTTGCCCCAAAGGATTTTTACTGGCCAGGGGCAAGCTGGCAAGTGCTTAAATTTCGCAGACCTTGCACATTGTAATAACCATACTATTCAGTATTAAGTCAGGACCAAATTACAACAAATTAAGTTTATTCCAGTACCTCGTCATTAATTATAAGGACATCATGATAAAAATATGGAAGTGGTCAGTCTAATTTGAACAATATTTAGCTCTGTTAAGGATACAAATTCCTTTGGAAAATGTATTTATCAACCAGTTGCGGATCCAGAAATTTTGAAAATGGGGTGGGGGAGGGGGTTTGGGTGAGCACCAAGGGTGTGTGGGTGGTGTTTGGGGGAGCGCCCACTTAGGTCATACTTCAATGATTTCCTAATTGATATCCAACCAAACTTTTCTGCCCAAAAAGGGGGGGGGCTCTGGATCCGTTCCTGTCAACAATACCAATGGATGCCTAAACTCCAATGCTAGAATAGTAAATTGAGAGATTAATCAATGATGTTAAGTTAGAGTCCATTAACATTGTACAATATAGGATCAATCATCTGGTTCAACCTCCATTAACAGTGTAAAGCAATATTCTTAATGACCAAAGAAACCAAGCTTTAATTGTCTGCCATTATTTAAAGTAATGTTCTCAATATGATGTATTAACATAAAAAATGTCTTCAAGTTCCTACGACATTTTCGACATTTTCCTTTGGGAAATTAAGATATGAAAACTTGAATTGTGTAAAACTTAATCTTTCCTGTTTTGATATAAGATTTTGTGTAAAAATAAGAACAACAACAATCAATTTAACATTAACTACTGTCATTTTATAAGAAATCTGCAAAATTTAGCTCCAGAGAAAAAAAAATCATGTATATGGTAAATTTATGTGAAGTATTTTTTTAATGTACTGTGCTTATCCTTAAAGATCTTTAATTATTTCCCTGTATCAATATATTAAATATATGAATAAGAACCAGAGGAAAGTGAAACTAAGGCGTGAGGGGAAAGGACCAAAATTGGACTCCCTTAAAGTGCAGGTAAAAAGTCAAGCTTTCTAAGAAATGTTTAACCTTGCTTAATTTCAATCACAACATAAAAGGCTGCTGACTGTTTTCCATTGTGAAATTTTTAAATTTTCGTTTATATTGAAGGTTACGTGTCGTGTACATTTTTTCCACATCTCATTATCTTTTCTTGTTAAAATAAATTTTTTCACTTCTTATATTATCATATTTTAGCCTTACCCTTAATGGTCTAATCTCCCTATTTTAAGATAGAATTTTCCAAACAATACATGTATAAATCACTGTCCTAATACACAGACCCAGGCCATAATTCACATCATCTATAGAGCTGTGTTAAGGTTGGGGCACTGCCAGGAGTTAGATAACAATGTTTATACATGTTTCTCGATATGTAGATACATGTACTGATGTCACAAGGAAGATATTGATGGCTATCAGACGGAATGAGAGACACGCACATAGAGGTATTGATTTATGTTGATTTTCTTAATTTACATTTTTCACAAATTTAAATTAAAGATGGCAACATTCAAAAGTGCTACATGTATATGATTAGGGTTGGGGACAAATTGCTGATTGTCATATTTGCAAAAGGAAAAACAAGGTATTTGATTGCATTACTAACAATTGACTAATGCTAATTTTCTAAGTTTACACTTTTCACAAATCTAAAATCTATGTTAACATCTAGTTTATTTATAAAACATGATTTTCAAGTTGAAATTTTCTTTTAATAATTTAAGACTTGAGCTTAATTAGCTGACAAATCACCAGAAAAGAGATAACATTGATTACTTTGAATAATCTTTTAACATACACTTAGACAAAAAAGTTACCAAGATAAAACATGCACAAATAAAGTATTGAGACATTAATATATGTATATTTTAAAAGAGAACTGATAACTCAATTTTCTTAAAGATGTAGGCCTACAATGGTTAATCCAGAAATTTCGTAAAAAGGAGGTCACTTTAGTTATGAATAACTAACCAAATTTTTCTGCCAAGAGGGTGGGGGCAGCCCCCATTGCCCCCCTCTGGATCTGCCCCTTAACATTAAGGTGTTGAGGAATTGGGTACTTTATCTAATCTTATCAATGGCAGATATTGACTGTCTGTTTTTATCAGCAAATGTCACGTCCCCTATCCCCTACCACTGATACAAACTTCATCACCCAGACCAAGTGGAGGTCCTCCATAACCATAGAGAGTGGTCAGGCTCATCATATGTCAATGTTTTCCTTTAGTTTCAAGTAATTTTTTTTTTATCATAAATGGGAGAAGGTTGGACCTGAACCACCAGTACTCCTACACCCTCCCCCCTTTAAAGTGCACAAATGAATCTAAATTAACTGATACATGTTAATATTTTAAAACAAATAAAATTTTATAGCCACTATTTACAATACTGAATAGAAAATATATAAAAGAACTACATGTATATCATGGATACATGTACTTAAAAAACATACATGTACACTTTATTTTTACATACTTCACAGAACCAGGAAGATAATTTTTTTTTTTTTTTCAGTTACGTTTGTTCTCTTTTTAATAATAAAAGATGTTTTATGCCAAAAAAAAACTGTTAAATATCTGATGTTGACAATTCAAAATGAATTTAAGCGTCATCTCTGTATGAATGTATTGAGTGTTACTGTTTATAATATGAACCACTACTGATTTTCTTATATATTGCTTAGCTGAACAAATAACATAATGAGTTTAGATAATTGTGTTAGCATTTTATCAATGAATGTACGGGGTCTTTTTAGTAATATAAACAAAAGAGTAGATGTTTTTAATTGGGCAAAGAGTAAAAATGCATCCATAATTTGTTTTCAAGAAACCCATAGTAGTGAAGGTGTGGAAAAACTATGGGAAGATGAATGGGGTGGCAAATGTTTATTTAGTCATTGTAATAATAGTAGTGCAGGTGTTTGTATTATGTTTAAACCAGGTTTAGATTATAATATTCATAACCATATAATTGATGAAAATGGAAGATTTATAATAGTTGATTTATCTATTTTTGAACAACGACTTACTTTTGTTTGTATATATGGTCACAATAAGGATGAACCTTTATTTTTTGAACATTTATCTAGAAAAATAGCTTCTTTTAATAACAATAGCTACCTACTATGTGGTGACTGGAATGTGGTCCAGGATTTTAGAATGGACACATATAATATAATTCACAATAGAAATGTTAACTCTCGTAAAAAGATTGAGGAAATGTGTGAACAATTTGAGCTAATTGATCCTTGGCGTGTTAGTCATCCTGATGATAAAAAATATACATGGCGTCAAAGGTCTCCTTTGAAACAAAGTAGACTTGACTATTTTTTGGTAAGTGAAGATTTATTCTCACTTATGAAAAAATCAATAATTATTCCTGGCTATAGAACAGATCATTCTGCCATTGTCTTTAGTTTCTCAGCAAGTGTAGGGATAAGGGGGAAGGGTTACTGGAAGTTCAATTCCCAGTTACTGAGAGATAGAGACTATATTGATAAAGTTAAAATGTGCATCAATGACTCTGTATCTGAGTTTTATCTATCAGGTGATTTGAATAACCCATTACAAGTTCAATTAACTTGTGATGACCAATATTTTTTTTGAATACCTGAAGATGAGGATCAGATCCTTGTCAATTGAACATAGTATTAATAAATCAAGGGAAGAAAAGGCATTAATCCTTGAGCTTGAAAAAGATATACAAAGACTAGAAAATGATATGAATGTGAACCCTAATGAGGTAACATTGACGTCACTTAATATCAAGAAAGCTGAAATGCAGACAAGACGAGAACAAAAAATTGAGGGCATTATTCTTCGTTCACGTGCCAATTGGCATGAGAATGGAGAGAAATGTACTCAATATTTTTGTAAACTTGAAAAAAAGAACTCTGTAAAGAAAACAATGGTTGAATTGATCAATAGTCAAGGTAATATTATTTCAGATCAGTCAATGATCATGCATGAGCAGTCCAGTTTCTATAAGAAATTATACACTGCTGTGCCTTCGGATAGCTTAGACAATTCATTCTTTACACATAATGTTAAACTTACACAGGAACAAAAAGACCAGTGTGAGGGTAACATTACTTTTGAAGAATGTTATGCTGCACTTAAAAATATGCAAAATGATAAAAGTCCTGGGTCAGATGGATATACAGTTGACTTTTATAAGTTTTTTTGGAGGGACCTCGGACCATTTGTTTATCGATCATTGTTGCATGGATATGCAACAGGCAAATTTTCTGATTTTCAGTACCAAAGTGTGATTACATGTATACCAAAGAGGGAAAAGACAGACGTTTAATTGGCAACTGGAGACCTATTAGTCTTGTAAATACAGACATTAAGATTGCTTCGGCAGCTATAGCTAATAGATTGAAAGTTGTCTTACCTCATATAATAAGCGACACTCAAAAAGGTTTTATCAAAGGTCGTTTTATTGGAGAAAATACTCGTCTGTTATATGACTTGATGCATTATCTTGAATATCATAATTTAAGTGGATTATTACTTTTGGTAGACTTTGAAAAAGCCTTTGATTTGATTGAGTGGGATTTTTTGAAAAAAGCACTTAGAAGTTTTAATTTTGGTCCATCAATAATCAAATGGTTCGAAAGCCTATACTCCAACGCAAAAAGCTGTGTAATAAACAATGGCCACTTGTCAGATTTCTTCAATCTTGAGAGAGGTTGTAGACAAGGTGATCCCTTGTCTCCGTATTTATTTATTATAGGAGTGGAATTATTATCTTTAAAACTTAAATCAAGCCCAAATATTAAAGGAATTGAAGTTGGCAATCAAATGTCTCTTTTAAGTCAGTATGCTGATGACACATTTTTAACTTTAGATGGTAGTGAAAAGTCTCTTGAAGAGACACTGATATGTTTCAAATCCTTTGCTGATACTTCTGGATTAAAAATGAATGCTTCAAAAACTAGAGCTGTTTGGATTGGGAGTAAAAGATATTCAGATCAAGTTCTTTGTCCAAATTACGATCTCTTTTGGTCTCACTCAAATTTTAAGTTATTGGGTATAGAGTTTTCACTTGATATACAGAGTATTCTGGATGTAAATATTGCTAAAACTAGAAAATGTGTCTATGAGCCACAGGATGGCCCTCCCGTTCTTGAAATATCATTGACCCTCAATGTGTATTACCTGGGATATGGACCTTTACCAAGAAATTGATCAAAAGTGTTAATGTGTAAAATATAGGTCGCTGTGACCTGGTTGGTGGTGCCATGTTACCAAGACTCATCGAGTAGTGAAATATTATTGACCCTAACATGTAGTATTCAAGATATGGACCTTAACCAAGAACTTAACCGAAGTCGTTCATGCATAAAATATAGGTCACAGTGACCTTATTTTTAGTGGGTGGTGTAGCCCTACCCAAGACCCATCTACTGGTGAAATATCATTGACCCCCAACATCTAGTATCCGAGTAATGGACCTTAACCAAGAACTTAACAAAAGTCATTCATGCGTAAAATATAGGTCACAGTGACCTAATTTCTAGTGGGTGGTGCCACCTTACCTAAGACACATCTAGTAATGAAATATCATTGACCCCCAACATCTAGTATCCAAGTTATGGACCTTAACCAAGAACTTAACCGAAGTCATTCATGCATAAAATATAGGTCACAGTGACCTAATTTCTAGTGGGTGGTGCCACCTTACCTAAGACACATCTAGTAATGAAATATCATTGACCCCCAACATCTAGTATCCAAGTTATGGACCTTAACCAAGAACTTAACCGAAGTCATTCATGCATAAAATATAGGTCACAGTGACCTAATTTCTAGTGGGTGGTGTAGCCCTACCCAAGACCCATCTGGTGGTGAAATATCATTGACCCCCAACATCTAGTATCCGAGTAATGGACCTTAACCAAGAACTTAACCAAAGTGTTACGGACGGACGTACGGACGGACGGACGGACAAGGGTAAAACTATATGTCCGATCCACATACGTGGTCGGGCCATAAAAATCAAAGAAGTATCAGCCATATTGAAGAGCTGGCAGCATAGAAAACTGACTCTTCTAGGAAAGATAACTGTGGTTAAAACTTTGGCTCTTCCAAAACTAATTCATTTATTTACCTCACTTCCAAGTTTGTCAGAAGCCAGGATGAATGAGATAAATACTTTATTTTATAACTTAATTTGGAGTGGTAAGACAGATCGTATAAAACGTAATACTTTAATCGGAGATCTGTCTCAGGGGGGGTTGAACATGATACATTTGCCATCTTTTGAGATTTATCTGAAACTGTCATGGGTTAAGAGATTCTTTGAAAACCCTGATGGAATATGGCAAACACTACTGGTTTCTGAACTCAAACATTTTGGAGGAGCTAGAGTTTTTAATCTACAAAAAGAAAAATTGTGTGAAGTTTCACATTGTATTAAAAACATGTTTTGGAAAGGAGTATTTTATAATTTGTCTATAGCAAAACCGGACATAAAGCTTTCTAAGCAAAATGTTTTTTCACTTGATATTTTGAATTTTGTTTCTGTATCCAATCTTACATTATGTTTAAAATGGAAAGAAAGCAATATCATGTTTATTAAAGACATTGTTAACTTTCAAAGCAGGACTTTTTACAACTTCCTGCAATTTAGAGAGAAAGCAAATACAAATAACTTTCTTTTATATCATAGTCTTATATCAAATATTCCTGAGCACATAAGAAAATATGTCAAAGAGAATTGTCATGATATTAATATTGAAAGTTTTACTCCTATTGATGAGTTTTTAGATAAGATTCTTACAACCAAAAAAATAAAATTTGTATATATAGATTTAGTTAATAAGATCTTTACATACCCCATTCAAACATTCTTGAAATGGGAGGAAAAACTTCATATGGATGTCCCGAATTGGGACAATTATTTTGTTATTTTAAAGAAATGTTGTAAAGATACTTATCTGAAAAATTTTCATTTCAAGCTTTTACATAGAATTTTACCTACTAATTCCTTTTTGTTTAAGATAAAGTTGAAGAACACCAGCTTGTGCTCTTTCTGTAAAAATGAGGAAGAAACATTAGAACATATTTTTTATGAATGCAATATTGTTAATAGATTTTGGGTTCAATTATTTCAGTTATTTAAGATTTATGATAGAAATATTGGTTTTAATATTGAAAAACTTTTGCTTGGCAGCAAAAACTACACCCTTTTTATTAATTTGATTATTATAATCGCAAAGAATTATATTTATAAATGTAAGCTACATGAATCTTTACCAAGCCTTCTTGGCTTAAAAAACAGAATTAAGTACTACCAATCACTAGAAAGCTTTAATGCTATCAAAAACGACAGCATAAGAGCATTTGAGAAATTTTGGGCTCCGATGCAAATAATATTTCAAAATTGAGTTGTTCTTTTTGTTGTTTTTTATATTGCTTTATTTTTAATATTTCATAAAATTACAAATGTCAGTAAGTTATATTAAACATCGAACAATCAAATTAATGCATATTGTAAACAGCGTTTGTATGAATTTGTATATGGTATGTGTTTGTAAATGTGAGTGAGTGTGTATCTTCAATTAAATAATTATTGTTACATCTTTTTGTACAAAAAATAATTACAAAATGTCTAGCTTTATACATGTTTTATTTTTCAATTTTGCAACCTCCTAACATCCTTGTCAGGTGATGATTGTAGGGAGGTATTGTTAAAAGCCTGACTAGATAAACAAATAAAAAAAAAAAAAACGAAGATAATTGATAATACATGTAGTAAATGAATCAGGACGATAACATGAAGTAAAGTTTTACCATTTTATATAAATTTGTCATTTTTTACATCTTTCATTTTGTCTTAGTTTGTATATACATATACATGTAATTAGTTTGACAAGGTCCCAGTAATTCCTTGCTTAAATATTATACTTCAAAAATAAGTAAAAAGGATTCTCCTTCAATGTAAATCAACATTTTTCAACAAGTTACAAGTACAAAAAATGTATAGTTTATTTACTTTTATAAAATTATAATGCACCTACCTACAGGACCTATACATGTGTTCAAGAAATTACGTAAAAAAATTACTATTAGTACCAGTAATCATTTGCAAAATAAATAGAATATACATGTATCTCAAAGCTAGAAAGCAGACACTATATAGTATACATAAATGTGATAAATTTTGCATGCTTCATATCATTATTTCCTAGTTCAATGTTTTTTTTTCAAAAATAAAGAGCAAAAATAACCTGACCATTCTGACAAATGTAAATGATAATCCTTGACAAAAAAGTAAAATATCACTCCGAGAAATTGCCCAAGCTTTAAACAGACTGTGTATGTACAGTAAACTAAAAGGATATTCAAATAAATGAAGATGTAACATCAAAGTGTTCCATTGAAAAAAACTTGTCAAAGATCATGTAAACACAATATCTTTTATGTTCTTTATCACTGACAATAAGGTTATAGGCTTTGTTTTTCTTCAATTAAATAGGTATAATATCAAAGTCAATCCGGGTCCTTTTAAGAAATTTTCTGACTTGTGATCAAATGAGGAATAAAAAGCTTCGCTGAGCACAGCATGATGCGACCGCAACATGTTGAACCCTGTACATTTTAGGCCCAACATGTATAGTCAATTTCCCTTGACACATGCAGCCCATGGTGGACTGACAAAGGTTTTTGACACATGCAACTTTTGTTAGACTTTCCACTCAAAAGGAATTATTTTTTTGTTAAGGAGATCAAAATCAGACCACAAATAAAAAAGTTTGATTTTGGCCTATAGTTTCAAAATAGGGGGGAAAGGGGGGGGGGGATGTCGCAAAAATTAATTCTCAATTTTGTATCTGCTATAAGACAAAAACGAACATACAAAAAGAAATTTCAAAATCGGATCAAAGTAACAAAGTTTCGATTTTGGTCCCTTTTGGCCCCTTATTACGTAACAGGGAAAAAGGGGGCACGAAAATTCATCAGGTTCATTCTTTTATTGTAAGAAACATTCTTCACAATTTCATAGCAATAGGCCAACTAGGACCAAAGTTATGGTGGAAACAAATAAAATATTTGAACTTTTGGCTCCTTTTGGGCTTCTTATTTCAAAAAACAAAAAAGGGGGACCCCCAAAATCAATCCCATTCATCCTTTTATTGTAAGGAACATCATTGTATAAATAAATTGCAATTGGATAACTAGAACTAAAGTTATCGTGGTAACACTAAAGTTAACAGACGACGTGGACGATGACAACGACGACAGCATCATACCATTATATGTCCACAAAAACCTAATGTACAAAATGTACAATCATGACTACAATGTATGAAGTTAATAATCAACCATTTTATAGAGTCGGCATGCTATGATCGCAAACACAAGGAAAACCTTGATAATTTTACTGGGGAAAATCATGCTATATTTGCATACATGTAAAACAGGCTTTTCATATCATATAAGTAAACCTTCATAATATATACATTATATACATGTATAAGATGCACATACAAGAAAAAGTCAAACCTCTACCCAGACATTTCATTCTGACAGTACATACAGGGTACAGTGCAAGGGGAAATAATTCATTCATCTCTTTATATAAGCAAGTATGAACATGATGAACTAGTGCTTAAACAGTTAATCATGTACTCTAGAAAAAAAAATCTTTTGGTCATACTTTTTCTTTAGGACGGACCATTTAACTTGAAGGGGGGCTTGTTTTTTTTAATTTGGTCTCTCAATAGAAATCTTTTTTTATCATTAACTCTGTTTTATATAGCAGAAACCCTTCTTTGGAATATTTTGTTTTCTTACCCTGTTCTGCCAAAATATTTTTTCTGTCAAAAATCATTTTCAATATGGAAAAACCAAGGTCCCCCTTTCCAGTTAAATGGTTGGTCCCTTATGGGTAATAGTTTCTATTTTATCATGCCAAAACATATATATCTAAACTTTAAGCACCAGTTCATCTTGCTTGGTCTATAAATACATGTAGATGGGGACTTTCCTAGTTCTATAAATAGATAGGGACTATACAAAAAGCAAGCAGTGGATAAACAAACCTCAGAACCACCACTGCTTCTGACAGTCCTGATAGAGGGTACATGTAGTTCCTGTAGACAACAATAGATTATATCACACATGTACTGATAAACAAACATATGGGGGAATGTGTTCATGGAACAATGATAAACAAACATATGGGGGAATGTGTTCATGAGACAATGATAAAACAAACATATGGGGAATGTGTTCATGAGACAATGATAAACAAACATATGGGGGAACGTGTTCAAGGGACAATGATAAACAAACATATGGGGGAATTTATTCATTGGACAATGATAAAAAAAACATATGGGGGGATGTGTTCATGGGACAATGATAAACAAACATATGGGGGAATGTGTTCATGGGACAATGATAAACAAACATATCGGGGAATGTGTTCATTGGACAATGATAAACAAACATATGGGGGAATGTGTTCATGGGACAATGATAAACAAACATATGGGGGAATGTGTTCATGAGACAATGATAAACAAACATATCGGGGAATGTGTTCATTGGACAATGATAAACAAACATATGGGGGAATGTGTTCCTGGGACAATGATAAACAAACATATGGGGGAATGTGTTCCTGGGACAATGATAAACAAACATATGGGGGAATGTGTTCATGGGACAATGATAAACAAACATATGGGGGAATGTGTTCATTGGACAATGATAAACAAACATATGGGGGAATGTGTTCATTGGACAATGAAAAACAAACATATGGGGGAACGTGTTCATTGGACAATGATAAACAAACATATGGGGGAATGTGTTCATGGGACAATGATAAACAAACATATGGGGGAATGTGTTCATTGGACAATGATAAACAAACATATGGGAGAATGTGTTCATGTGACAATGATAAACAAACATATGGGGGAATGTGTTCATTGGACAATGATAAACAAACATATGGGGGAACATGTTCATTGGACAATGATAAACAAACATATGGGGGAACGTGTTCATTGGACAATGAAAAACAAACATATGGGGGAATGTGTTCATTGGACAATGATAAACAAACATATGGTAGAATGTGTTCATGGGACAATGATAAACAAACATATGGGGGAATGTGTTCATGGGACATTGATAAACAAACATATGGGGGAATGTGTTCATGGGACATTGATAAACAAACATATGGGGGAATGTGTTCATTGGACAATGATAAACAAACATATGGGGGAATGTGTTCATGAGACAATGATAAACAAACATATGGTGGAATGTGTTCATGAGACAATGATAAAACAAACATATGGGGAATGTGTTCATGAGACAATGATAAACAAACATATGGGGGAATGTGTTCATTGGACAATGATAAACAAACATATGGGGGAACGTGTTCATTGGACAATGAAAAATAAACATATGGGGGAATTTGTTCATGGTACAATGATTAACAAAACATATGGGGGAATGTGTTCATTGGACAATGAAAAACAAACATATCGGGGAACGTGTTCATTGGACAATGAAAAACAAACATATGGGGGAACGTGTTCATTGGACAATGAAACACAAACATATCGGGGAATGTGTTCATTGGACAATGATGCCTAACGAAGGCGAATACCATACAAGTTGCTTTTTCATGCAGATACATGTATCTTATTTTCCCCTTAATTACATGTTAGATGGAAAATTGCGAAAAAAAATCTTGTAAAGTGTAAAGTACAATTGCTAAAATTGAATTCCTTGAAAAAAGATCTTCCATTCTTTTAGATAACCACAAAATTTAGCTCCTTCGAAAAAACAAATCAACTCATACAGTATTAAGAAAAGGTCAGAAAATTGTTTAGGTAATACAATTAATAATTTTAAACTCTCTGGCCATTCAAATCAGTCTTAAGTATGGTATGAAAAAGCTTGAAGAAAAATTTGGGTATCAGCCCAGTTTAAAACAGTATATGTATGGACCAGACTGGTCTGAAATCACTGAGAACATCTTCAATCATAGCAAACCACACTACTGAATTCCAAATCATTCTCTGGTATGACTGATTCGTTTTTGTCATTTTCTCTGGACTATGAAATTGATCATTCAAGTTTGGTAGTTTTGTTATTACCTTTATTCTCAGAGATGTCTATTCCTATGAAAGCTTGATGAAAATTTGTATGCAAGTACTTAACTAAAACTTAATGTTGGTGTTGGGCCATACATGTATGTAGATAGAACATTTACAAATACAAATGTAGCCTCTACATGTACAACACATACTAAAAATGTAACTAACTAAGAACATACTAAAATGAATAACAGATTGTAGTGTGGATATTTCATGATACATGAAACCCTATACCATGTATACTAACAAAATTAATGTGCGCTTGTGATTTTTTTTTATTTGATACATTCTTTTTAATGACAACAGTAAATGTAATTTAATATACTATGATCTGGCATGATCCATGTTACTGCTCTGGCTACCTGGGTTTCTGTAAGTTTCACTAGTAACAGGTAGAGCCTAACTAAAATTTGATATAAGTGCTATTTCACTGAATCAACTGTGTAAATGAATGCATTTATAATGTGTTACAGATGTGGTTTAATATTGTAAAGATAAAATTCCATATACATGTACATGTTTACATGTAAGTATCTTAAAAATTACACTATTACCTTGCTAGACATTTTGGCAGGCTGTTTATGTATTTCCTGAAAAAGAAATTTGCAATGGTCAACAACGATTTTGATAACACTGATATTGTGAATTCATGTAAATGTTTTATGTGTTAACGGACTGAATCGAAGGCATTTCATTTCATCATATAATTAATACATGTAGATCATCTTATCTTATGAAAAAAATTGTTTTTTTTACTCAAGTTATTTTGTACATCGTCATATAAGTCTAATCAAAATGAAAAAGAATGGTTAGTTTCATTAATATGCAATATCTAATCTCAACAACTTCCAAGTGCTCAATTATGTTTAAACTTTGGAAGAGCCTACATTTGTACATGTACATTGTAAGCCCATTTTATAATTTAATAGATACTTTGTTATGCACATGAAGACTTAAACCACATCTCTTTTTCGAACATGTTCCACCATTTGTTTTGAAATGCCTGTACATGTGTACCAAGTCAGGACCATTGCAATCTTCTATTTTTCCAGCATGTCTTTGCCGTGTCCTTCCTTCTTTGACATTTGAGATTGAGAATCCCAGTTTAGTATTTAAGTCATAACCATTATTCATTCACAAAATATAACTTTTTATAACATGTACATGAATACTGCAGTGGTTTCCTTTGAAGGCGGTATTTAACTCTGTGACCTGCTACTTTTGCCAAAAATAAAGGAAATGTTATTAAAATCAACCTTTTACTTCGCAATTTTAGCCTTCTACTTCAAAATACATGTATAAGGAAAACCCTGATACTATAGGCCTGCATATGCCTAAATTATGAAATAATTTTAAAACTATTTTAAATTGTAGGCTGGACCTTCTTCTTCCATGTCTCCTTTCAATAAAGTGCAGGTCCTCTCCGTAGTAATATTGCACTTGCAGACCTGTCAAATGTCATGCAACTCGTGTGAGACTCGCACATCTAGTCCGCAAATTGGACTTTTTATTTGGTGGAAAATTTCTTGGATCGTTCAATTTTTCGTTGAATCTCATGCATGCAGCTCATAAAATCTTGACAGCCCTGCAGGATGTGACAACAAAAGCGCAGACTATGTAGTATGTGCAGGTGAAAAGGTGCATGTTAAAAGGAGGCAGTACTTTATCCCCTAAAATTCCCCTTCCAGTTCCACTTTTAGAAATGGGAAACCTCAATTGCCATGTGGTATACATTTGTAGATTGTGCTGCCCTACTACTACTAGCATTTGGGAACATGAACTTCATATTTGAATTTATTTAAATACAAAAAAAAATACAAATTAAATTTATGAATCATTTTAAACCATGCAATGAATGCATGGCCATGGCCATGGGCAAAAGGCAGTTACAAAAATCGACTTGTCTGTTGTTATTTTAAGTAGCTTCCACGATGTAGCTTGTGGAAATGATGTGTGCTTTGATTATTCTGAACACTAAGTCTTACCAAGTGAACGCTTTCAACAGAGTTTCTCTCTAAATGAGTTTTAAATGTCAAATTTAAGATATTTAAAACTCCGTTTTGTTTTTCTTTTCAGACGTTCACTTCCGGTGATTGACCTCTCCTTCAACTTTCACTTCTACTTCCGGGTGAATCTGTACAAACTAGAGGCTCCCAGTAAAAGAAGAGCGAGGAGGGGGAAAAATCTCCAAAGTATATTACATTAATGTGCCATTCAGTAATGTTGTAGCATCTGATCTATTTGCAGAATTCCAATAAATTCTCTCTCACGAGGAAACGACTATTGTTTCATTTTTTTTACAAGGATGATTTTATAGATAAAAACCAAGTTATTATTTATAAGAATTTAAGACAACAATTCTAATTACCTTTTCATGACAAACAAAAACAACCAAACAATCAAACATAAAACACAAACAAACAAACAAAACAAAAACAAAAAAAACCCACAAGATTTTTGAACATTTGCCTTGTTCCCTGAGGGATTTGAAAATGTTGATATAAACTGAATGCCTTGTGCTTTCAAGGAAGCATAAGTGCAGTTCAGATATAATTTTTTGGCCCAATCAAGTTGACACTGATTATCAAAAGAGAATTAGCGTATAATTCAATAAATGTTCGGTCAAACTGTTTAAAAAATCCAAGACTTTTATAGACCAATGTACAAGATACAAGATACAAAAGATACAAATGTTTTATTGTAAATAAAAGACGCCCTTGCAGGCAGTAAAATTACAAAATATACAATAATTGAATGATTGGTTAAGTAACAAAAACAAGAATAAAATATATAATAATTTCAATGTTGTTAATAGAAATAGGGTTAAATCAATAAGGGACAAATGTAAGTCTTTGTTTGGATTGTACTCTGTTCATGGTTATCTAATCTTGTCGTTTCTTTCAAGTGTCCGTCTCGATTCATTTTGAAAAAAAAATAGCGTCTCTGATGGGCCAGTTATCATGCTTATAGAACGAAAACTCCACACAGAGCAGTCTTAAAATTTCTGGGATTGTTTTAATTTTACATCAGGTACGTAGATTCTAATGGTGGTGTGCTTTACAACCAAAAGGTACGCGCGCTTTAATATACGTTTATAAACTTTAAGATTACTGTGTTAGAAATCCATATACCATGCATGAACCTTTTAAAGTATATTGAAAATAACATCATGTTAGGATTTTTCATAAACACACCGGCATATATTAGTATTGGTTTAAAATTGAGCATTCAGTAATACTAAACTTTAGATCCTGCAAACATGCATGCACTCACAAAAACAACCACCCTTCCCACAAATAATCTTTTTACTAACCTTTCTTTCTTTAAGTTCCTCGCATACTTTGTCTGATTGAGGCAGACCTCGTTTTCTCTGTAATGATCTTTCCAATACCAAGAAGACGCGAGGAACTCTGAAACAACCGGCCAGGCTTGTGTGTGTGCAGAAGACCTTGAAATCCCCTTGTTAGACACAGAAGTTTTCGGTTGTAGTGAACTGTGGCTTGCAAATCAGAATACAGTCTTTTCGACCAACATCAAAAACATATAGAGCCAATCTTTAGTCCTCCATATATGATTGTGTTAAGAGCGTAAAGAAATGAAATCACCTTGAACATGATGAAATGAATTAAAGTCAACGGCAACTACAATCGACGTCACAATAATTAGCTATAGCATTCATACTTTCATTGCACGATTTGATCGTTCAGAAGAGCACTAATCTGAACTTGTCATAAAGTATACGTACATTTATATCTACCTCCGACCAACTATCGGATACCATATATCCCAAATGAATACCTTAAAACCTCAGAGGCTGCATTGCAACTTACAGGAACTGCTTATACTCTAAAGGAACAACATAGTTCACTCTTAATAAAAAAAAACTTTCGGCGATGCTATTTGCAGCAGTCTTTTTCTGCAGACAGTTTCCTTGAATTGTCATTAATTTTGTTTAAAGTTTTTTTATGATATAAGTGAGTTATGCCCTTTTTAATACACAAGGATCACAAAGAGCAGTCAGTTTTAAACTGTAATTGTAAAACGGAAAACGGGACGGTTTGATGATCTTTGATTCAAACACCCCGGCTTAAAAGTTTGCTCCTCGTCGGGCCCAACAAATGGAAATGTTAGCTGGGGACGGGAAAAATAGAAAAGGAAATGGGGAGTACCCGGAGCAGGCTGATAAGCAACTTTGCAATTCCTATATAGGAAAATCTCCAAAAAATAGGAAATTCAAAATTAAAATATGGGAAAATATAGGATCATAAACCATCCATTTTACCAGTTTTAATGGCATTTTAGCATGGAAAAATAGACTAGTATTGGGTTTAAGATATGTTCATATTCTTTATCTTACAATTTTCCCAACATTTTTCGTCTGTTTTTAATCTACAATAACCAGTTCACTGATTGAAATTGACATAAAGGTCAATTTAAAGTTAAAAGGTTACAACAGCATTTTAGCTATATCTTCGGTCATATTTTAATTATTGTTACTCTCATTCAGTGAGTTTGTTGCATTTATTCAATAAAACGGACAAGGCTTTTTTAAAAAAAATAATGTACTTTTTGCAAAAGAAACTGTGCATGCCGACTAATTATAAAATTCAACTAAACCACAGTCTTTTGTTTCTTTTATAAGTGAAAGAAAACCATATATGATAAATGAAATTATACTCTTTATCAAATAGATGATAAAGATCATTTTGTGACAAAAATCTGTAAATTTTGAAGATTCTAACAATATAACATAAAACAAAAAAGATAGAGAATTGTCCTGATATCAATCTGCAGATAAAACATCTATTGGGGTATTGAAACAGAAATTTTCTGTTAAGATTTTAAAGAAAAATAGAGCTTGAAAAAAAATATTTGTTTTATGGTGAAATTTTGAATTTACAAATTTTTAGGATTTAGCTAGGAGATGCATCTATGTTAAGAAGCAGATATGTCATAATAGTTTAACAAAATTATCCTGATTTTTTTTTTAAAGTACTAAAACATGTAATTCATAAAATAGCATTACAGAAGTCATGCTAAGGAATCTCTTAGAGGTTCTAAAATTTAAAAGAATAACTTAGAAGGTATGTATAGATGCCTTTTTCATAAGACAGGCTGTATTTAAAATATATTTAAATGTAATTTGTTCTAAAATACAAGAAATGCGCTTGTTTGCATATAACCAAAAAGTAGATTATTCTCAACAGCAATTTTAATGCCAAATATAGGAAAATGTAGGAAAAATTGGTCAAATAAAGGAAAATATAGGATGCTTCTCAAAAATAGGAAAATATGAAAAAAAAGAGACTTGTCAGCTTGCCGGTAAAAAACATCGAACTTGGACAGGTTACTGAGGAACTTAATTTCCATCGGTGTTTAAAACTTTTTTGTTGGGTAGATTACAAAGAACTCCAACTGGATATATGTAGATGTAAATGGACTTCACACCTGCACTCTCCGACTATTTTTCTGTTATCACAGAGTCACAGAAATAAAACAAATAAAACTATACACCTATAGTTACAACTATACATCTAGTTTTTTTGCAAGTCTTCGTTTGGTCCAGGTGAGCTATATATTGCCATCACTTGGCGTCCGTCGTCGTCTGTTAACAGTTTTCAAAAATCTTCTCCTCTGAAATTACTGAAAGAATTAAATGAAACTTTGTATGATTGATTCTTAGGATGTCTTACTCAAAGATTGTGTTTCGATATTTGATCCATCGAAAAAACATTGCGACTGTTGCTAACAATAGACCAGGGGGTTCAGACTTCTGACGTGATAGAGAAAATAAGATGTAACCTTCCTTCTTCAGCATCAAAAGCTCTTCAAAAGTCTGCATTGAGTTGAAGCCCTTAGATGACCACATTCAGGGGTTATGACCCTACAAAGTAAAAAAAAAAACTTGTTTTTCATGTTTTGGCCTATAGAAGGAAAACTATTGCAGATAGAGAGAAAAGCAATTTTAATAAAATTGCTTGCTTTAACCTTCAGCTTGTCGAGCGCTTCAAAAGTCTCTATTTAGTCGAAGCTGTCAGATATTGCAAATCTGATTGAAAACGAAGACACAGATTTTTACAAGGATTCAAAGGGAAAAAAAAATCAAAATCGGACAACAAATAAAAAAATATTTTAGGTGTGGTCCCTTTTTGATCCCTCATAGCAATGCAACGGTGCAAGATACATCAAACACTGTTGTTACATTTTGTTGACATAATTTATTGAGGAATAAAAATCATGATCAAATTGGGTGAAAAATTAACGTTATACAGCAGTTTTGTTAAAACACCCATTTTGCCCCTTTTGCTCCTTTTTTTCTTAACTGGAAGGGGCCACAAGACTCAAATGCAACACTTACCTTCCTTCAGTGATTATAAATATAATAACAAAATTTTATAACAATATGTCAACAAAAACTGAAGTTATCGCACGGAAACCAAAGTGTCCACAGACGACAACGACGACGACGACAACAACATCGCCATTACATAATACGATCGCAAAAAATTTGCGGTCGTATAAAAATGCGTTTTTTTAATGGTTTTTTTTGCGTATAGAATGCAAACTATTGCAGATAAAGAAAAGCTGTTGCTTACTTAAACCGTTAGATTACTAAGCTATCCAAAGGGCCGAAATGTCAGACGACCCTTTATTTGTGTAATGCCTCTTTTTAGGTCAATAACGCTTTTCCCAATAGAATGAAAAATATTGCAGATAGAGAAAAGCTGTTGCTTGATTCAACTTTCAACTCATTGAGCTCTTCAAAAGTCTCCATAGGGCCGAAATACAGTTGACCCCTTATATGGCTTAATGGATTGGCTTATGTCCCTTTTAAGGTAAAAAATAGCGGTTTTTTTTTCGTGTTTTTGTCCAATAGAATGAAAACTATTGCAAATAGAAAAGAGCTGTTGCTTGCTTAAACCTTTAACCTTCAGCTCATTTAGCTTTAAAAAGGCTCTATTGGGGAAATGTTGTCAGATGACCACATATAGGGGTAACATTTCATAGAAGATACCCTAGCTATCGGACCAGGTGAGCCGGGTAAGAACACCTTTTCAGGCAACATACTATAAAAAGAAACAAAATAGTTTTATTTCAAATAACAAAAATTCTGGCACTTGTTTAAAAAGAACAACAATTCAATCAAAAGCACTAACATGCAGTCACGTACTAGTATACCGGGGGTATATATTTTACAACACAAGACACACAGCCATACCAAACAACACATTTCCCATTTTACATACACGACAACGTCTCATAACGCACAACAATCTCGCACAACATACATACAATTACGCACAACACACTTGATAATTTCACATAACAAACATTTACAATTCTGACATTTCACACAACACACATGACCATTTCACACAAAACATCACTATTTCTGGCATTTCATATATAACACGCATAAAAGTTTCACATAGCACACGTGTCAATTTCACAAAACACTCATGGCAATTTAATTTCATAAAATATACGCATGGACATTTCACGAAAACTTGACATAATATTTGACATTGGAATTGGGTCATTGGCGGATCCAGACATTGGGAGGGGTGGTATGAGAGTTGAATATAAGAAAGATTTATTTGAATTCGGATTCGGTCTTCTTGTTGAAAGTTTGCTTTTAAGATGGATTAAAGCTTTCAATGGAGTCTATCATAAAGGGGTTGTATCATTTTGGTAGTTGAGGACCTCAGACCGCTCTCTTTCTTCAAGAAGAAAAATGCAGAAGGTAACCCTTGGCTTTAAAATATCCAACTTTCTTTAGAATATTTTGTAATTTTGTACAAATTTTCGACACAGATTAGCCTAGTCTCAACTGGACTTGTGCTTGGGTCGATCTCCTTTTGGAAAAAGACAGTACGTGGACCGATCTCCTTTTGGAAGATAACTTTAGATCAAAACCTGAAGCTGCACCTCGCACTCGCCCCACCAGATTTCTTTCCTACTTAAAAAAAAAGAAATCTGGGTAGAGAAAAGAAGTTTTACTAATCTACTTTTACTGTATAAAGAGTTCGTTTCATTTTTTTCGGGGAAGGGGGGTGTTTTGTTTTTGTTGTTGTTTTTTAGGGATGGGGGTGGAGAAGTGTGAGTGTGGTTAACGATAAGTCTATGTTGACCTTTGGTTATTTTTTATTCATATTTACTTAGTGGGGTCGCGGGGAAAGGGGGTGGAAAAAGGTTTATTTTGGTCTTTAGTTGGGCATTTTGTAGGCGTTCTGTTTTTTTTTCGGTTTTTGTTTTGGTTTGTTTGTTTGGTTTTTTTGGGGGTGGGGTGGGGGGAGGGGGTCTTCTTGTTGAAAGTTTGCTTTTAAGATGGATTAAAGCTTTCAATGGAGTCTATCATAAAGGGGTTGTATCATTTTGGTAGTTGAGGACCTCAGACCGCTCTCTTTCTTCAAGAAGAAAAATGCAGAAGGTAACCCTTGGCTTTAAAATATTATGGGTATTGGGGCCTTTGTGGGATTAATTTTCAAGGGGTATTGTACATAATTTGTTTTATTGGTTTAGTTAAACATTTTGCTTCTTGTTTGTTTCTTTTTTTCTGGAAAAGGGGGGGGGGGGTTATGGGTAGATTACTTTATAGGAAGTTACTATTGTTTGTTTAACATTCAGATTTTTGTTGAGAGGATTTGAGTTACATGTAGAGGATTTATAAAAGGTGCGCATATCTTAAGGGACGAATAATAAACATTCAAATTTCCTTTAGCTCTAGTAATTAATAATTTCATTTTTTGTTTACATCTAACCTTTATATACCATTATTAACACGAGTTACATGCAAATGGGGATTTTGGAATAACGATACAGTTTTACAGTGGAGGATCTAGAAATTTCGAAAAAAGGGAGCACTGACCGGCTGACGGAGGAGGCACTATGGTCATGGTTCATCGATTTTCTATATATCCAACCAACTTTCACGACAAAAAGGGGGCGTGTTCCCTGGTCACTCCCGCTGGCCGATCCGCTCTAAGTTTCGAGACTGAAAATAAAAGCATTCAAGTTTTGTTTGGTCATACCTTTTCGTTACGCTATGGTATTTTATAAGATAATTTGTTGCTGATGACAATTTATCCTATACCATTATAATTAACACGATTAAAACCACTTTCAAATTTCAGATAGACCTACAAAAAGAAATGAAAGGATATCGGAAATAGCTGTACACCAGTAATTCTTAAACAGTGCATTAAGTCAAAAAGACCATCGACAGATCCTTCAAATACCATGAAAAGGAATATTTCTGCGTGGTTTTGTTTGCGTTTTCTGTGCGAAATGCGTTGCCACGTTTTATCTTAGGGAAACGTCACATTTCACGACTCATTTTGGTATACAACATGGGAAAAAAGCTTCGTGTGGTAAAATTGTCGCTAATTAACAGATCACGTGAAATTTGTCCCGCAAAAAAAATAAAGCCAGATCGACAGATTTCCTTTTTTACAATGTTAAAATAACGCACATTACACCCAATCATTGCACTCTATACCACAAACATTTCTTTTCATTCTCAACTTTCACATTCAAAAGTATTCCATGTATTCATTAAAAACAATCCATGATAAAAATGATATTTACAAAGACAATAAAAGTAATAGTTTCTATTTCATGCTAATGAACCACAGTATTCAAAGGATTCGTGTAGTTTCACCACATAGAAAAAGAGAATTCCTTTAACATGTTTAAAATTCTTGAAATCAAAAGTTTCTCAGATCTTTATATTTCCATATATTTTTCTACTAATTATAAAGTTTGGCTGTCCGAAAAAGACCCACCCATATTAAAATGTTACATAATCTTTTGACTAACATAATCATGCAATAAAAGCTAAAAATAATAGAATCAATTTAGACACGATTGTTAGATGATTTAAATATAAAAAACTTTTGTTGTGAATTATGAAAGAGACATGCGGGTATTTAAAAATCTAAATTAAAACAGATCATTTTCTAATTACTGTATAGGGAGTTTTATCATTTTCTAATTACCGTATAGGGAGTTTTATATAGTAGAACTCATCACAACGTTGTTTATACTCTCCTTATAGATTCCTATCTTTATCAAGACATCCTAACATTGCATAGGTCACAGTCGTCTTTTTTAGGGATTCCCCCTTCAATACTAGACCCCCGCCCTACAACTTTAACATCCTCCAAAAAGGAAGCACCCGGTATTGTTCTTACAGAGAACAAGTCGATTGGCTCAGTGTAAAACACTTCCACGACCACGTTCATAGTGACAGTCACGTGGTATTCGCCGTCATCCAATAGGGTCAACTGAAGAAAAGGATTCTGCGCAGTGTCGAGCTGGATTAGATTTTTGCTACAAAATTCGTCTGGTTCCGATCCTGGTTTTGTTAATACTATAGTAACGTAATGGACGACGTTGTTATAGCAATAGAAATCAGCGAAGTACATATTTGTGCTGTCATTCAGAAGCAAGGACGATTTGATGTAGTACCGACGAGTTCCGAATATCGAAGTTTCTGGCGGTTTTAACGTCCGCGGAAGAATTAATGCGCTGAAAAATATTCCCTCAATATTGTTATTGACAATAGAGTACCTGTCACCGTTGTTGTCTTTTAGGAGTGGGTACATCACACCGTTACATTTCCTCATAATGTCCTGGAAATATTTTAAATCTTTATTTCGGTAAAAATAAGGAATTGTTACACACCGCTGTTTGCGGCGGTGGACAAACTCAATGGCCTTCAATCTGAGCGATTCCAATTCTTGTTTAGTGAAGTCTGGAAAAAGTAAAAGATTATAAATATCATGATTCTTCAACACAACATGTACAGATGATTGTATGATAATACAAACCCAAAATACTGATTCAGTTGACGAAGGACATTTCCTAAAATCGTACAATGAAGCATCAAATAAATTTTATTTTTAAACACATTTTCAGACAGTCTGGCAAATCGTTGACATTGTTATAGAAAAGGCAGTTTGACCCATAGACTTATATTCACATGAGAAATTCACTTTTTTCCCATGTACTGAAAAAGCTAATTACAAAACTTTACCTAATTGGAATGATGAAATGAAAAAAAGACAAGTCACTAGAGAAATTCAAAATCGCAACAGCACTGGCCAGGTTAAGGCATTTTGAAAGAACCTCTGTCTTCCATTGTGATGTTATAGCCAATCAAATATTTCATTCCCCCAAGCTGAACAGGAGTTCATCAAGGTACTTTGGAGTACTGGTGCTTAATCTATCTATATAATGTTGTAATAATAGAAGTTAATCTTTTTGATCAGTTAAACTCGCACATTCATTGAAAATGAAGGTAGATGATTTTTACCTGAAGGAAAAAAACTCCTATCTCTGAGAGAAAATTGCTTATATCTACGATTGTTGCAACAAAATAATATTTTTTTTATGAATTTAATGCTTTAAACAACTCTTTGACATTTATCTTTCACGTTTTCTTTTATATAAATATCCTTTTTGAGCTATTTTTTCAATGTGAATTTTTCAACAGGTAAGTCTTTTATAGTAGGAAAATTTTTCCTTCATACAACAAGATAATCTCCTCTCTATAGATGTGAGTTTTAACTGATCAGAGAGATTAACTTCCATTATAACACATTCAATAGTAGGATTAAGTACGGGTACTCCAAAGTACCTTGATGAGTCCGTGTTCAGCTTGGGGTAATTAATCATTTTATTGGCTATAAGGTCCGGTTGTAACACAAAACTCACCAAATTTGTCAGACACAAAAGGAGAAACTTACAAATACTGGAGACTTTGACTTTTGAAGCTTGTTGGAGTTGGTGGGCAAGGAATTCATCTACGACATCATTATTGTTATTAGAGTCTGTCGTAGCTATTATATGTAGATTGTTTGATACATCGTCTCCCTTGATGTGACTTGAGGAATATAGCACTAAACATCTAAAATTTCCATTGAAAGTATATGGTCAATCAGAGAGCGAAAAAACAAAAAGGTGAAAAAGCAAGCAACACATTGAACAAAAGCGAAAAAAGTCAAAATGACTTAACTTTTGCGTGTTTTTAGAATAAAAAAAAAGATGTAAATTTTGGAGTTGTAAGCAATTTTGATAGGCTTATATGTATAAGTAGTTTAACTTCAAAATAACATTCACACAGGGTATAACCGGTTACGCTAAACAGTGGCAAACTGAGGACGGTCCAAAAAACACATGTGCATCATGACTTTTAACAAAGAACAATAGAAGAAAACGGCTGACAGCAGTCTTGTGATTATCATGCATGGTCAGCAAGCCTTATCTGCTATTGTTATCTTCTTTGTCAAAATCCATACATCGTTATTTTTTTTTTACCGTATTCAGTTTGCCAGCTGTAAACTATAGCCCATAATATTTGGTATCTCGTCAATGTATATCTGGTAGCAGCAGTGGGGCATCCAATAAATAAGTAAATTCAATTTTTACGTATAAAAAACAAAACCATTACAATTCCACGTAAAGACACACGTATTCGCATCATATACCTCAATAAAAAGAAAGTTTTAATTAAGCAAATCCGAATTTTGGTTTTTTGTGAGTTATCTCCCATTTGCAGAGTTACTTCTCTTTTCGGAAGGTATTTTATACTAGTTACTGTGTGGAAAAATAAGTTTTTCTGCATTTAATTTTTAATTTGTCCGCAAAACATTTCCAAATGTAAAATATGATTATTTTGAAAAAGGTATATAACATGTTTTCCTGATTTAATAGGGTCTTAGCCTTTTGAATATAATTTAAAAGAAAATAAAACCTTGTTTTTCCCATTCATTGCAATATAATATACCTACCGTAATGGAGGACAACTCTTGTAAATGGGAGATAACTCACTATTTTCGAAAATAAACGAGCTCAGATAACGATACACTGCACGTTTTTCATTACCGATATTCCCGTCCAGGTTGTAACATGAAAGGAACACTTTTAAAATTCCATGAATTATTGGTAAACATCAGGTAAAGTTGTTTATTCTGTATCTGCTGTAGAAGGATGAGCTTCTGTGTACAGAGCCCCGTCCGTCCAGGGGGCGTCCGTACCCAATATTTAGATCCGTGTTTGTGAGACAGTAGAACATCGGGTCCTTCCTATGTAAAGACAGACATCAATTGATATAACTCTTGTATATGCTCGGTAAAAGTAAAACTAGCCTAGATATTTTATTTTCCGACTTTATAATAAGTTGTATGCATGGAACATTTTAGACGCAAGTGTGTTGTAAATATTCAAACACTGTGAGTGCCTTCTCGGCGAAGAATCTAGCTCGGTTTGTTAAGATTTTAAGAAGATGAAACTAGATGTAGGTTAAACAATCTATTTTTTCACGATTGCGGCAAATACATGTGTCAATTCAGTTGTTGATAAATGAAATATATTTGCGGCCAACCTTCATTTAAAAATACAGATTGTAGTACATGAAATAATTTTTTTCTTGTTACTTTTTTAAAAACCATATAGAGAACTTCCATGTGTTATGCACTTATTAGTAGCTTTAAGTAAGCTGATACATTTCCAAAATATCACTACACTGTGTTGTAAAGCGAATACGTACGGACATTCTCTTCTTGAATTCTTCAGTATATATTTACAATTGTAGATGGAGATCACTGAGGCCAAAAGCAAATTGGTTAGTATGAATTTTGTTCTTAATCTATTATATACATGTTAGTAGGACAAAAATGATGTTAGAGACAGGATTTTTTTTACAGATTTCTAATATTTGAAAATGGGCCAACAAGTTAGAAAATTACATATTTAAAAAAAAAATTATGTAGATGGACAATTACATGAAAACTTCAAGTAAATTTGGGAACTAACAAGTGATTGAAATAAAAATGCAATTGTAACGACATAAACGAATACATACATGACATAAAAACGTTACCATGGCAACATTACCTCATCTTGGAAACCAAACAAAACGTCTGCGATGTCGCCCCCTTCGCTGGACTTCAGTTCCACCAATGGCGTGCCATCTGTATCTAAATCAACATTCATATGCTCATCTTTTTAATATTTTATTATTTAACAGTGGCGGATCAAGGGAGGGTACAGGGAATGGAACCCCTTTCAATCCTAAATTGTTATTTTCGTGTAGATTTTTCTGCAAAAATGGCCTGGAACTTCCACCTTTTTCGAAGACTATAAGCGAGACCCCTCCTTCCAAAAACATATAGATCCGCCCCTAAGTTACTCACATGGGAACATTGGGGACATGCCTTATTATATCAAAAGTATTAATATCTAAAACGTTGAAAAAATATATCCCGTCATAAAATCAGATAAGCACCTATATCTCTTCTGTATGCATTTTAAAGACAGACACACTTGTCTCCTGTAAGACACAAAAGGCCGCGCTCCGGCTCATATTTGCTGGAATTGTTTCATTTTTGTTGAAATGTGTTGTCTTAAGATTTAATTTCTGATAACCCAATTAATTTTCGAAAAATCAGCTTATACACGAAGTAAACCTTTAGATCGAGTGACCGACGTCGGACGATAAAGCAGCTCGGAATGTTCGACCAGGCACTGTCGTGTGCAGGCAATGAATTAAAACATTATCAAATAATTTGTGCCAACATGAAATTTCATAAATTCTTGAAAAGAAACAACGTGTACTGGTTCAAGTATCTAGGAGATTTTATAAATCTGTTTTGTTTGATTTTGATTTGAGAATCTTACCATTATCCGGTTCCTCCTCTATATCGTCCACTGAAATACAAAATAAGGCACATAGACACTGCACAATAACCGAACGGAAAAAATATGTTGTCTAACTTTAATTTGTAAAGTGGTTTCTACTCAAATCTTTAAGGGTACAGTCTGCGACGTATTGATAAAGAAATGGAACAGTCGCACACGACAGTTAATTACCCCATACGTTACATTAGCCTGAAGGTGACCTAAATCTGGAACAGATATCAAATATCATTCCTATACTAATTATGTATCTTAACCAAAAATTTAACATGAGTCATTCATGAAGAAAATGTAGGTCAATGTGACCTTATTTTGGTGTGGATGCTGATTATTATCAAAGATGTAACCACTGACCCAATATCGTACCTTGGTGTTGCTAAGATGTGGACTTAAAGTTAACCAAAACTTTAACCCGAGTCACTTGAGTCATTCATGCGAAAAATATAGACCTCTATTAACTTACCGTTTTCTTCTTCACCCGAGCATAACGACTAGAAAAGACTCAGCAGACTAAATTTTCCGACTTATGCCGGTATTTCACTTCTACAAAATGTATGCCCATGAAGGTTAAAAAAGACTAGGCCACCACCTTCTATCAGCTTACCCTTTTCTCTGTCGGTGATGTCTAGGAAATACTCAGGTACCTCCTTTTATCAGCTTACATTTTCTTCTCCGTCGGTGATGTCTAGGAAAGACTCAGTCACCACCTTCTATAAGCTTAACTTTTTCTTCTCCGTCGGTGATGTCTAGGACAGACTCAGCCAACACATTCTATCAGCTTACCCTTTTCTTCTCCGTCGGTGATGTCAAGGAAAGACTCGGCCACCACATTCAATCAGCTTACCTCTTCCTTCCCCGTCGGTGATGTCTAGGAAAGACTCGGTCACCACCTTCTATCAGCTTACCTTTTTCTTCTCCGTCGGTGATGTCTAGGTAAGACTCGGCCACCACATTCTATCAGCTTACCTTTTTCTTCTCCGTCGGTGATGTCTAGGAAAGACTCGGCCACCACATTCTATCAGCTTACCTTTTTCTTCTGCGTCGGTAATGTCTAGGAAAGACTCGGTCACCACCTTCTATCAGCTTACCTTTTTCTTCTCCGTCGGTGATGTCTAGGAAAGACTCAGCTACAACTTTGTAATAAGCCTGTACGCCTTCTCCAATCCTAATCAGACCGACGACGTGCATTATGACAGAACCCGGATAATCACTCGTTCTCACTTCTAAGAACAACTCTTTTTTGTTCTTGGGGAGTTCTACCAACTGGTGCTTGATGACGTCAAAATCGTCTGCGATTACGACATAAAACAAAGCTTGGACTGAGTCCGGAAAGTACAATGGCCACGTAGTAAAGTCAATCTTGTCCTATAAGTAATAGGGTAAACCGTTATCATCGTTAACATGGTTCACAGGGACTTGCTCCCCTCTATCAATATTTTGTTAGAGTCAATGTGCGGTACGAAAAAAACACTTTTTTTTTTCGTACCACATGACTCTAACAAAATATTGATAGAGGGGAGCAAGTCCCTGTGCAGAATTCGAAATCTTCGTTACCAAGTAAATATTTTTTAACCGCAATTGGTTTAATAATGATCTCAGGCTTTTAGAATTGAGGTTTTTAATTAATTGTTCTCAATCAAGTAGCACATTTTAAAACTTACGTTACCATAAAATATATACTTGATATACAATGGTTATAGTTTTTTATCAAAGTTTCTTTAAAAGAAACATATTTAATGAAAGAACCTTAGTGAGCACGCTCACATACCCCACGCGTCCACATTATGGACAGAGATTATCTATTTCGAGTTAGGAATAAAAAAGTCTTAGCTGTTGTCTTTCCAAGACGGCTCATTAAACAGGAAATGAATGAGTGACAAAGCTGAAAATGTATCCCACCATATGGGATCCCTCTCTGAAGCCACGTACAAAATATCAAAAGCCTATGGTTAATAGTTGCTGAGAAATCCGTCACAAAAATTTTCAACCCTGAAAATTTAGTGAAAAATATCTAAGTAGGCTCGTGAAAAACAGAAAATAGATAATCAACAGACCTAAAAAAGAATCCCACCATATGCGACACCTACTTGAAGCTTAATACCAAATATCAAATACCTACCAGAAATAGATGCTGAGAAATCTGTTACGAAAATTTTCAAACCTGAAAATTTAGTGAAAAAAGTCGACGTCGGCTATTCAAACAGGAAGTAAATCATCGATAGACCTGAAAACAAATCCCACGATATGGGACACCTTCCTGAAGCTAAATACCAAATATTAGATACATACAATTAATAGTTGCTGAGAAATTTGTTACGAAAATTTTTAACCCTGAAAATTTGGTGAAAAAGTCTAAGTCAACTCGTTAAACAGGAAGTAAATGATCGACAGACCTGAAGACGTATCCCACCATATGGGACCCCCACCTGAAGCTTCATCACGGTAGGTCCCGTGTCCGGCGACAGGATTGTTTTTTCGAGAGGGATATACAATTGTCCTGGTTTTTTCAAGAGAATAATCAATAAAAATGTTAACTTTGGTGATATTTAGTGATTTTTAACTGAAAGCGAAGAAAAAATGCTACCAACGGGTAGGCATATTTTAGTATTATCATATTGTATAACAACACCAATTTCTATAAAAAAAATGTGATTCCTAAATAAAATTGTGGGCTGTTTTTTGAATTTTTACCTTTTTGCATTTTTCGCCCCTTAAAAGACAAATATATTGAACGAGATTTCTAACCATTATAAGTGAACATCAATGTTATATTATGGCACCCTGAACGTCGATGTGTAAAAGTTGCATCTTACATATTTTTAGATTAAAATAAAATACATGTCCAGGCTTTTTCAAGAGGCGTCCAGGTTTTTGCAAGAGAGGTCCAGGTTTTTTCATACTTTAGATAGACAAGATGTGCGTGTTGTTTACCTCTTAAATCATATTTTAAAAGACATTGTATGTTGTAAAAAATAAGAATACGGTACTATTATTTCAAAGGTTATGGATGGACAAGAATACGTCAGTTACGAAATGTAAAGTCAAGAATTCAACCTTATATAGCCTATATAAACAGGCAGGCACATATTATAATTGACGCCTACAACCAGAACCCATAAATCTATTGTCTAAGCATAACTACCAACTGTTAAAAATTGAAAATAGACTCCTTGAATAATTGGCTAGAAACAAAATGTTTGTGTTGCGACAAGCAGAAAATGCTTACAGTTCCTGGGCTACCTTCTTTTAACTTGACTTGTAGTTGTCTCTTGGATGTGTTTGTTTGTATCATAGAGTCGTCTTCTTTAATGTTTGCTGTTTTATCCAGGATCCTATAAGACTCGAATGCCCTTTCAGTACGTCTTAATTTTTTACACATATGTGTTTATTGTATATATTATAGTTTCAACAATTAAAAAATTTCATAAGAGTATGCTCCCGTGCGGGACCCGGAAGGCGAACAGTTTAGCAGCAGCGCTAAGCTTGTCGGTAAAAGTCCACTAAAGAGCGCTCAGAAAACTGTCATCTTTTCAGGCCGCTTATCCCACAAAGCGATTAGGATGTGTGCCACAGGTGGTTGAATGGGGCAGCCCTGTCATAATAAATGTCGGTTCATAAGGCTATACTAATGCGGAAACTTGACCGTAAACCATATTGGACCAACGGGCGTTCCAAGGTTCATGCACGTAAAATATCCCATTGTGCACCGCCACGGGCTAAATATTCCGCACCTACCCACCTCTTCCCTTTTCCAGTGATCTTCAAAATTTACAGATCATTTGTTTCCCACTCCAACCCCGCTTCTCTCTCTCAGTGAATATAGGTTCAAACAGGATTCAGCATTGTATTTTCGCCAGATAAAGGATGGTTATGTGAAACTGGGTAAGAGTTGGCTATATCAAACACAGGTTGATGTTCCATTTCGGGTAAGGGGTTAAGGGTTCTTCATTGCCAGTCACCATATGGAAGGGTTCCAAATTGTGCGAAACTTTTGAGGAAGGATTTCGTCACTTTCTGGATGCATAGGCCTATGGTGCATTAAGGGTACATTGGCCTATCATGTGAGTTGGTTCGTTAATTTTACTTCTGCTTTGTGGTCGTGCATGGGTCCTTCGAATGACATACATGGGTCTGTGTCCTGGGTGGGTCTACAGAGTTAATTTTAGTGTTTCAATTAGCTTTTGTCCTGCTGATTATGACTGAAATAGTGTCGACTGGACAAAAATCAAACATAAGAGTATGAGATTCAAATGCTATTTAAGTTTCTGTATCTTTACATACATATGTATACGTTAAGGGGTTCCAATATCTCATATTCCCTAATGTTTTTATCAAATATCCCGTATCCAAAATAGAGGTTTTTTTATCCCATATCCCTGTAAATAGAATAGATTTAAATATTCTATATCCCAAATTGTTTTGCCTCAAACATTCCGTATATGTAAATATCCCATATTCCAAAACACCCTTAACTTGAAACAACAGAATGCACCAGTGGAATATGCTCTTTTTGTATTTATTTGTTTCTGTCATTCATGTAGATTTTATAGTTTCAAAGACTTTAAAAGGCACAAAAACAAGATTGCAACTTACCTTTCAAAATTTTGCCCACCGTAACGTAACAATCGCTCTTTTTGAAACCGGTAATTTATAAAAGAACACCAAGAAAGTCAAAAATGTACAAATGTACCATAAAACTAATTTTGTCAAAATACTAATTTAGTCTTCAAAGGTAATGCATTTGGGCAGCCTACTTATGCTTTAAAGTTAGTAATAAACTTGATATTTTGCATGTAATTTGTTTAAATGTATGTTTATTAAGTAGGAGGGATATTAGTTTCCATTTAAGTCGTATAGTTTCCACAAAACTTTCAAAAAACCAGGACACCTCTCGAAAAAACCGGACAAGTTGTTGTGCCTCTCGAAAAAACCTGATCAATTTTAATAAATCATTAACTGATGCTTCTTTACGGACTTTTTTGGAAGAAAAGTAATAATTCGAACATTTTGAATACTTTTATTCCTCTTTTTTGCTTTGTTTCACTTACAATTGAGAATTAAAGCATTTTTTTTTAAACGGACAGGTGAAAAAACCTGGACCTCTCTCGAAAAAACTGGACAATGCCTCTCGAAAAAACAATCCTGTCGCCGGACACGGGACCTACCGTGTTCATACCAAATATCAAAAGCCTACGATTAATAATAACTGAGATATCTGTTACAAAAATTTTGATCACGGACAGACGGACTGACGGACCAGTCAAAAACATTATACCCTTCGCAACTTCGTTGCGTGGGGTATAATAACGTAAATGGATCTTAAATGCGGCATGCTGATATCAAAATTTTATATATTAAAAATAAAACATTACATCATCGAAATACCCAAAACAAGAATGATCAAGAATACACAAGATAAAATCAAAGTACTGCTAGCTGGGATAATTTATACTTAAGAAACAGTTCGTGTTTAGTATAAAAGTAGAACAGCGATTGGAGATCGGGAAAAGAACTATTCTTGTGAATGTGAATTGATGTGTCGAGGCAACACGACCACCAGCTAGCTTTTGATTGGTCAGTTTAGAGTTCACGATACTTAAAAGTTCTTTGTCAGACATAGGTCCATCAAAATAGAATCTTTGATCAGACCTTATTTTTTTACTGGTAATTTCTATTACAACTTTCTAAAAAATTACTTAAATCTACCAGACATGGGTCTAGTAAGTATGTTTAAAATGCCGGACCTGCTTAAATTTTATCAGTCAGGTCTGACATGTCCGACACATTTCGCCAACTCCGAAAGCCAGGCTAAAAATCAGTCACCACAGTCTTCACGAAAACTAATGTGTCTGACTGCCCGTCATTACGGCATTGGACCAGACATTTTTTTTTGGAAAATAAAAAAGAGATTAACATGTAGCATGTGAAGGTCTTGCATTGGTTTCTTCGGCCATCAATCTATCACCCGAGGAAACATCTACTACATATGTAACTGGTATGGATTGCATATCAAATGAAATGATAAAGAGTTGCGTTCACGTAATAATGCCAAGTTTAATAAAAATATTTGACAGCATTTTGAATATAGGCATATATCCAAAACAGTGGAAAGTGGTTATATTTGTCCAATTTATAAATCTGGAATAAATACTGACCCAGCTAATTATAGAGGAATAACAATAATGAGTTCCATTGGAAAATTATTTAACGCTTTAAACATGCGATTAGATAGATACTTAGAGAAACATAATATTATACATGAAACTCAAATAGGATTTCAAAAGAATTCTAGAACATCAGATCATATGTTTATTTTGAGAACTCTAATCGAAAAATATACATTAAACAAAAGTCGGTTGTACTCTTGTTTCATTGATTTTAAAAAAGCATTTGATTCGGTTATACATTCAGCTATTCTACTGAAGTTAAGGCAAGTTGGAATTGCTGGTCCTTTTTACAATGTAATAAAGAGCATTTACAAAGAAAATAAATTATGCATTAAAATAAATAATAAGCTCACTGAATTATTTACATCTGAAGTTGGAGTGAGACAAGGTGACAACCTGAGACCTAACCTGTTTAAAATTTTTATCAATGATATTCCTGATATATTTAGCATGGACTGTGACCCTGTAGCTCTAGGAAATAGAAAATTGAATTGTTTGCTATATGCAGATGATGTAATTTTGTTATCTACAAGTAAAACAGGTTTACAAAACTGTCTAAAGAAGTTAGAACAATATTGTGATGAATGGTGTCTAGAAATAAATTTAAACAAGACAAAAGTGCTAATTTTTAATAAGAATGGGAAACTTTTAAAAGACCCCTTTGAAATGTATGGTAAAACTTTAGAAAATGTCCAAAGTTATAAATATTTAGGCATTATATTTTCAGCGTCTGGTTGCTTTACAGCTGCAAGACAAGATTTATATCAAAGAGCCCTCAAAGCTGTTTTTAAATTAAAAAGTGTTTTTGGAGATATAACTCCTTCAATAGACACCAGTATTCATATTTTTGACCACACAATTAAACCTATTCTTTTATACAGTTCTGAAATATGGGGCACCTTAACCTTTTCTAAAAATGAATCAATAGAACATAAATATGAAAAGTTGGAGTGTAATAATCTATGTATGAAATTTTTCAAGTATATCTTGAGTGTCAATAACAAAGCTACAAACATTGCAGTAATTGGTGAATTAGGAAGAATACCTTTTCATGTAGACATCATTATTTCTATGTTTAAATATATTCAAAGATTGTTATTGCTTGATGAAAATCATTTGTTATCTCAGGCCTTACAGGATAGCAGAAACATTGAAAACAAGAGGCTCCCAAGAGCCTGAATCGCTCACCTGAACTACACAGATACATATATCAGTAGATATTATTGTGCTTAACCATATGCGATTTAAATTTATGAAATATCTTGGTTAGTTTTCAAGATATTGGGCTTAATAAGTGCAAATTTGGCAAAAATTAGGAAAAAGAACAATAACTCCAACATCAGCAGTCAGATCTTTTCCGAAATTTCAGGACAGGTAGATCTTAATATGCTGATCACTTTTGATGCTTGCACAATTTTGATATCTGAAACCAGTTTTGAGTTATTAGCAAAAAAATGAAATTTGCCCCTATGTTCTATTTTTAGCCATGGTGGCCATGTTTTTTTACGAATCAAAAATCTGAACGACAGAGTTGTAGCATATAAGCTATCAAACAGTGTGCCATGTTAAGATGCAGTTGGTCTTACTGTTTCAGACAAGTCAGGGGAAAAGTAATGAACAACGGTAAATATTGACGCTTTAAGGGCCATAACTCCTTAAAGAAGTGGTTCTACAGCTTTGACCTAATAAACATGAATTGTAGATCTTGATGTGCTTAATCATATGCAATTTGAATTTTTGAAATATCTTGTATAGTTTTCAAGATATAGGGCTAAATAAGTGAAAAAATTTGAAAAAAAATCCAGAAAAAGGGCAATAACTCCTATGTCGTTTGTTGGATCTTCTTGAAAATTTCAGAGCAGGTAGATCTTGAGATGCTAATCACTTTTGTCTCCCATCAGAATTTTGATATCTGTTACCGTTTTTGAGTTATTTGCAAAAAAATGTCATTTGACCCCTATGTTCTATTTTAAGCCATGGAGGCCATATTTTTTGACGAATCAAAAATCTGAACGATAGAATTGTAGCATTAATGCTATTAAACAACTGTGCCAAGTTTGGTTGAAGTTGGATGTATGGTGTCAGACAAGTTAATCTTTGAAATTCAGGGTAAAAGTAATGAAAAAAGGTAAAATTTGACGCTTTAAGGGCCATAACTCCTAAAAGAAATGGTTCTACAGCTTTGACCTAATTACATGAAATGTAGATCTTGATGTGCTTAATCATATGCAATTTGAATTTTTAAAATATCTTATATAGTTTTCAAGATATAGGGCTAAATAAGTGCAAAATTTTGAAAAAATCCAGAAAAAGGGCAATAACTCCTACATCGGTTGTTGGATCTTCTTGAAAATTTCTGGGCAGGTAGATCTTGAGGTGCTGATCACTTTTACCCATGCCAGAATTTTGATATCTGTTACCGTTTTTGAGTTATTTGCAAAAAACTGCAATTTACCCCTATGTTCTATTTTTAGCCATGGCGGCCATGTTTTTCAACGAATCAAAAATCCCCACGCTAGTTTTATACTACCTATGCTAATTAACAACTGTGCCAAATTTAAAAGCCATTGGACTTATGGTGTTAGAGGAGTTAACGTTTGAAAAATGTTAACGACGACGGACGACGGACGACGGACGACGGACGACGACGGACGCCAAGTGATGGCAATAGCTCACATGGACCTTTGGTCCAGGTGAGCTAAAAAAGGGAACAAAGTCGTGGCTTTCATGCGTTAACTCAATTGCTTATGATATTGGAGTAGAATTTAGTGACACACAAAAAGTAAAAACTATACTTATTAATAGATATAAATCCTTTTGGAGAAAACAAATAGAAAATAATGGGGAGATAAAACAAGGAAAACTGAGAACATATTGTAAATTTAAAAATATTTTCCAAAAAGAACCATATCTCCAATTTGCTACTTACTCCCAGTCCAGGAAATCTCTTACCAAGTTTAGAATAAGCGCGCATGATCTGGCAATTGATGTGGTCGATACAGAAATATTGATAAGGATAAAAGATTATGTAAGCTATGCCCTAAAGATGCTATAGAAGATGAATATCATTTTCTAATTAATTGCAAATCTTATGATAAAGAAAGAACAACCCTTTTCGAACATGTTGATAATTATTGTTCTAACTTAAAATATCTTAACAATGACCTTAAATTCATATGGCTGCTATCCTGTGAAGACAAATTAATTTGTAATAAATTATCCTCATTTATTCATTATAGCTTTGATATGAGAAAAACTAAACTAGATAATAATTAATGTGTTTATTTTCATTGATCACTTTTTGTTTTTGTTTTTTTGTGTGTTAAATATGTCTATATCTTTTATTTAAGCTATGTTTGATGTTTTCAATTGTATTCATGTATGTATATATATATGCCCAGTGATGGGCCCATAATTGGTTTAATAAACTATTCTATTCTATTCTATTCTATGTAACAGTGACGTCAGTATTGATAGACGCTCCCTCTGAAGGCAGATTGAACCAATTAGAATTATCTCACTTGGGGGGGGGGGCAGACAGAAATTCTAACTTCCGCGATGACTTTTACCATAAAACATCACCGTACCTTAGTTCCATTGACATGCAGTATAAAGGGTGAGCTTGATGATTCTAATCCGTCTCCGCTATCTACTGTATCCGTGACAAGGGTGGCTTCCGAAATATCTTCCATAATTCTTGATATTGCAAAGTTGCATCGGACTTAATTCATGGCATTAAGGAATTTACAGTAGTATCTGGTGTTTATGCTGCAAGAATTAAAGAACACAGTAACTTTGAAAATTAATTTGTTGACATTGTGTGAACACGAGATGTTTAAAGCAAAAATAAAATTAACTTGGACTCTTAGGGGTCAACCATTTTAATTTCGGAAGAGGAGGTTTGGATTTTGGATCTGATTTTTATGAAAATAAGAACGGAATTTTTTTGCCCCCCCCCGCCGAGCGTCCAAAAGTTTGCTCGCTAAAAGGGGCACACTTTCCACATAAATTGTCAAATTGTACTCGAACTCGAACTAAGCCAAACCAGTAATTGGGATTAAGTGGGCCATGTGCTTTTTTACATGTCCCATAGAAATCCGGAAAATTTACAAAGAATTTTAAAGAATGTCCCGATCAAATTTTGAAAAAAAATGGTAAAAAGACACAATCTCAAACTGTTAATTGAGAAATGTAGGCATGAGAGTCCTGACAAAAAGCCGGTGTGAGGGATACATGGACCTTATTTTCGTGGCCAAAGGGTACATAACTTCCACAAAATGAAATACAGTAGCATGATACCTAAATTAGAACTTGTCAGACGTCGCGCACAATGTTCATACCATCGTTCAAAGCGTCAACCAAGTCTAATGAAAATTTCATTTTTTAAATTGTCGGAAAAATCACAAACAAGAAGCTTATATCAAATTAAAGTGTAGATTCTGTGGAATATTTTTTATAAGTCTTTTCAATATCATTTTACACAGAAAAACAGGGGCGTTTTGAGAAAATTGAAAAGACGTCATTTTTGTGCTGTAGTTAAGTTATACATGCCATATTTTATAAACAGATACTTGCCGACAAACTAAAAATGTTTTTTCGGAAAAATCAAAATAAAGCGCAATTTTGTTATGATCGCCATTTTTCCTCTTGAAAAAATGATGTAGACGCTGCGAAAAGTGACCCACAAAATTATTTTTCGATAAGCGATTTTAAACATATTAAACCAACGACAATATTTAGACATTTTTCTTGATACTTAGACCATTTTTGGACCTCTTATATGTGAATTTTCTTGAACAGGCGCGGAAAACAAAGTAAAAGGAAAATGTCACAAAAACGAAAAATGAGGTTTTCAAGTTTTTTAGTCTATGAACTATACAATTTTATCAGATGAAGTCGAATGCTATTATTTTTGCCTTAAAGATATGTTTTTCTGCAAGCGTATTCCTTTTCAAAGAAGAAATTTAAAATCATCTAAATGGTTCCTTCTTGTAAAGATCTCAGTTTTAGTACAAACGGGTCAAATGTCACACGACGTAAAAATGACCGTTTTGGGCGTCGGAAAGTTTTTTTGTGAAACTTCTCATAAATCCAATAAGAAGATGAACAAATAAAACAAATTTTTGCTTATATTTTTCAAATGTGCATTTATTCAAGTAGACGTATCTTAAAATTTGAAGATATACTACTTTATATTTTAACGCATTTACATTTTTTCGATTTCGCACACAAATGTCACATTTCCGAGAAGCAAGGCAAAATACTACTATTTTTACGTTTGCTACAATATTTGAGACAATGTATCTTTGATTTACAGTTCTGGATTAAAACTTTGAAACCATTTTTAAAATGTGCATTTTGTCAACTTGTTGTAGAACTAGTTTCGGAATTTCATGATAAAAGTTATCAAGACCATCGGATTTTTACGATTTCGCACTTAAATGTTTCGCGTGCTCATTTTTGACGTTTTCCAACATTCAAAAGGACGTAACCATACACGTTTAGCATACTGTCTGCGTTTGGTTTATTGTTTTTCATCCATTTCTTTATTTGAGTGAAGGCACATTAATCCCTTTTGATGTGGACATACTTGTGTGTGTTTATATATAAAAAAAAATAAAAGTTAAATATATGTAAAAGTATAAAGAACGAAAACTTATAAATAATACGTAATTACTAGTATTATATGTATATAATACAACAAGAAAATAACAAACATGACACGAGAAGCCAAATATAACATACATGACATAAAAGTGAATTCTGATAAATATTCTTAAACGTTTTGAATGGAAAAAATCATACTGAAAAAATATCATATAATATCGGAAGAAGCAAAACGGAATTATTATATATGCACAATCTCATTTGTTTGTACATCGTCTTGACAACGTTACGGAAAGCGGTACCAATATCGCGCGCGACGTCTCAGGGATTTTTTAAACATTATGTATAAATTTCACTAACATCTATATATGATAAAAGTAGGTGTGAGTGCTTACAAAAGTGTGATGGCCTTGAAACATTGACCCCATTTCATGTAGTATTCAAGTTATGGACCTTAACCAAGAACTTAACCGAAGTCGTTCATGCATAAAATATAGATCACAGTGACCTAATTTTTTATTGTGTGGTGTCATGTTACCCAAGACAAATCTAGTGGTGAATTACCATTGACCATCAACATGTAGTATCTGAGATATGGACCTTAACCAAGAACTTAACCAAAGTCATTCATGCGTAAAATATAGGTCACAGTGACCTAATTTCTAGTGGGTGGTGTCACTTTACCTGAGACACATCTAGTACTGTAAAATATCATTGACCCCAACGTCTAGTATTTAAGTTATGGACCTTAACCAAGAACTTAACCGAAGTCATTCATGCGTAAAATATAGGTCACAGTGACATAATTTCTAGTGGGTGGTGTCACCTTACCTAATACACATCTAGTAGTGAAATATCATTGACCCCCCAACATCTAGTATTTAAGTCATGGACATTAACCAATAACTTAACCAAAGTCATTGATGCGTAAAATATACTATATAGGTCACAGTGACCTAATTTCTAGTGGGTGGTGTCACCTTACCTAAGACACATCTAGTAATGAAATATCATTGACCCCAACATCTAGTATCCAAGTTATGGACCTTAAACAAGAACTTAACCGAAGTCGTTCATGCATAAAATATTGGTCACAGTGACCTAATTTCTAGAGGGTGATGTAGCCCTACCCAAGACCCACCTGGTGGTGAAATATCATTGACCCCCATCATCTAGTATCCGAGTAATGGACCTTAACCAAGAACTTAACCAAAGTGTTACGGACGTACGGACGGACGGACGGACGGACAAGGGTAAAACTATATGTCCGATCCACATACGTGGTCGGGCCATAAAAACTAGACGGAGCCTTCCCCGGAAGGCATATGTCGCCTGCGTATCTATGTTTGTTCGCCAAACAGGAAGCAGTTATTTTCGGGCATAAAATCGCTTAACACCTTATAGTACTATGCAATGACTAAATATCAAGAGGATGTGGCATGTAGTTTCTTGGAAAACTGCGACGAAAATTTGGCATCTATGTCCATTATATATAAAACATTAAGTAATTGTCAAACAGGAAGTAATTATTTTTCGGGCATAAAATCGCTTTACAGCTTATAGCACTATGTGATGAAGCTACATACAAAATATCAAGAGGCTGTGGCATGTAGTTGTCTGGAAAACTGCGACGAAAATTTGGCATCTATGTCCATTATATATAAAACATTAAGTATTCGTCAAACAGGAAGTAGTTATTTTTCGGGCATAAAATCGCTTTACACCTTATAATACTATGCGATGAAGCTTCATACCAAACATCAAGAGGCTGTGGCATGTAGTTGCCTGGAAAATTGCGACGAAAATTTGGCATCTATGTCCATTATTTATAAAACGTTAAGTATTCGTCAAACAGGAAGTAGTAATTTTTCGGGCATAAAATCGCTTTACACCTTACATAGTACTATGTGATGAAGCTACATACCAAATATCAAGAGGCTGTGGCATGAAATTGCCTGGAAAACTGCGACGGAAATTTTTGTGACGCCGCAGGACGACGCAAGACGACGGATAGTGCCAAAGTAACCCCTTAAATATGTCGCTTCTGCAACACGTTGCAGGCGACATAAAAATCGATAGACCGGAAATAGATGTTTAATGGGCATAAAATCGCTTTGCACTATATCGGAGGATGATACATGCCAAACATCAAGAGGCTGTGACCCGTTAATGCCCGGATCACTGTGACAGATATTTGCAAGGCCACAAGACAACGATACTGCCTGCCAAAGTGACCCCTATATCATGCTTTTTCACAACATTGCAGGAGACTTAATATTCAAATGAGGAATGTGTCAATGGCTACCGTGTGACACTGACGACACGGCGAAGCGCGGCAAGCAAGAATTAAAAGTATGACAGGTCCGAACATCATCCAAGGCATTTTGTTTGTATTACAAAATACACCATGTACATGTACACTGCCGAATTTAAAATATTTTAACATTTAAGTATTGTTTCTGGGAAAAGCTTGACGGAAAGTTTCACAATTAACCGAACATTAGAGAGCAAATAATTTCTATCTTCATACGTGTACATGTCTTCATATGCTAATTTTTTAACACCTAAAGTTTCATTAAATTCATCAAGCTGTTTATGAGTTGTGCTAATAGATTTAAGATCTGACTGACGGTTTTATACGTCTCAAACTGGGTTTGCTAGGAATAAGATAAAGACACCATCTATCATGTCTATAAACACTTTTCTGCGAGGAATCTTAATCCATCTAGAAAATTGAGTTCAAGGTCAGCTAATGAACATATAAAAACTATCGAATTTCATGACGTGCGACTTACTCTTACTTTCAATCCCGGGGGGTTACTCCCTATATACCAATATACGGGATGTGCATTTTTTATGGGTCCATTTTCACAATTTTTTACATAGATTTGGGTTTCTTTTTTAAGCAGTACACAATAGATTTGGTACCCATTTTTGTTGATGTCTTACATAGGCATGCATGAGAGTCAAAACAGAAAAGGTGCCATAGACTTGGGTCTTTCGTGTTTTTGGGATACTTAGCGAAGTTAGATGTCATTTTAAGTAAGAAAGAGACTTGTAATTTATTTTATAAGGCTCTAATAGATGAAAAAAAACTTTAATTGACTTCACCCCCGTCATAAAACACTAGAGTAACCCCCCCCCCCCCCCGGGCTTTCAATCCCCATTTCAGATGTTTAACCTTTGGTCCATGCATATTAATTGGTTAAAATTACTCTATATAAACATGATAAACATTGAAGCCTTCAAGGTCAATTTAAAACGAAAGGAAACTGTAAAAGACTGAGATACTATTGATACAGTTTGTATATGACATGATATGAAGTGGCAAAGCAAAAAAGTATGCTTGCACTTTTCGATGTCGCTTAAGAGGGTCAAGGTCAAATACAAATGACAACAAAGTTCCAGACAATAAATTTTGCTACGCCTGACGCGCGTTTCGTCTATTCAAGACTCATCAGAGGCGCTCTACCAAAAATATTGAAAATGCCAAACACTGTATGAACATGAAGAGCATAGAACAGTATAACCAAAAATACCAAAATGGGGAACCAAATTATTACTAAGGTATTCAACCTATGTCTGGTGAGGTACTCTGACTCAAATCTAAAAAAGAGTATAACCTTTAATTTAAAATCGTCATTGTTTGTTATAAAATGTTTGACAGTACCAAGTGCAAAAAGGGACTCAAGACACTATCCATTGAATTCATGTAAAATATTCACCCTTAAAAGAATTTATTTATTTTTAATCTTTAAAAGAAGTTACTCCCCTTTTACTGACAAACCCAAATCACATCGTAACAAATTTATATCCCGTTATATTGTCCCCTTTATTAATCTGACAGCCAAATAGAATAGAATTGACCTTTCCTGAGGTGGTGACAACAATTTGCAATAATGATCAATAATCATAAACAAAAAAACATCTGGTATGCAAAATTTGTTTACAAGCAGTGCTGATCAACAAGGAAAACTGTCATGCGCTCAAAACATTATAAAAAAGTAACTTACCGATATTCAAACAGTTTTACTCTCTCTTTCTTTCAAAGAAATTATGGAATTTAGACACGTTGCCCAGAACAGTGTTGTGATTGTTTCAATTCGAATTGTGCACATGAAAGTCACGTGTTCTGAACATAATTAACTTATCAAATTATGTGTTACACGTACGAGTTGTCTAAAGCTGCTGGGGGTCCATCGCGGTAATATCAAGATATTAGATAAAAGAATAGAATTAAAGTGACAAGAAAATATTACGGGCGCATTTTTTTTTTATTAATTTGCAGAAAGATTGTTCAGCGCCTTGGATTTAAAAAAGATATTGATTTGCATACATTTTTAAGTCCTTTTAATGCAGATCATGATGTTGAAAAAAGATGGACTATATCTATATCTTAAGCAGGAAAAAAGTTTTTATCAAAAAAATATGATCTAATATAGATGATGAACGCCACTTCTTTTTATATTGCAACGATAACAAAGCTTTTAGAAATAAATTACTGACAAATTTTGTGAACTACCTCTGGTCATATCTCCTACAAATTTGTGGCAAACTCAGAGCCTTGCCTCCTTCATTAAACGGTCATCAGAACTGAGGATAGGCATGATAGGAGTCTCATACACTTTATTTTGTCGTTTACTTGTACTTTCTCTGTTTTTATTTCTGTCACAAATCATATGTGTTAGACTGTGTTCAAATTAGAACCGATTGCAATCGATTCTAACTATAGAATCTACTCTTTTGAAACTGGTTTGCGTTCACGTTTGACGCTTAGAATCGATTGCAAAAAGTCTGTATTGTTCACATTTAAATCGATTGCGATCGATCGCAATCGATCTTTTTTACTTGCACATGCCAAGAACCAATACGCTCATCTCCTTTAAATATGGCTGCTGCTACAGGAGAACTGCTATATACTTACTTCAATGTTTCTTATCTCTTCTTACGACGTTTGTATTCAAAACTTTGACAAGAAGAATCGAGATGGCTCGAGTCGAGAGGAGGCGGAAAATTCGCTCAAACAGACTCAAGCGGCGAAAACTGAAATCAATCTTGCAGAGAAAACTGCGCATGAGATGCAGGTTGTTGAAAAAGAAAAGACGCCGTCTTTTCATATACATAATGTTAGCCTTACCATCCCCAATCGAAAGAACTATATGGGCAAAGGAAAGAGTGTCCAACATATGGAGGGATGTCCCCAACTGGATTCCATCCGATTGGTATGAAAATGTCCGTATGTCACAACTAACATTTTGCATATTTGCAATGAATTAAGACACAGAATATCTAAGCAAGAAACTCGGTTCCGCAAGCCTATCGATACCCATAAGCGGGTAATGATAACTCTTTGGAAATTAGCTACAAATATTGAGTTCAGATCGCTTGGACATCTGTTCGGCATCAGCAGGACTACTGCTTGTACATTTTTTCATGAGTTTGTATAGGCGCCGTCACTAGTGTTCGTACGCCTTGCTATATCAAATTTCCTCAAGATGCATCGCTTAGGGACATGACAGAATAATTTAGGACCCGATGCATGGGGCTCTCGTCAGTGTTGTGGTGCCATCGACGGTACACATATACCCATCATTGCCCCAAATGAATATCACGCCGACTATTTTAATAGTCTGTCATACAAAGGAAAGGAGGCTCTCTTCCCTCCGGATTTCCCATTGTTTTCTTTACATTTCGTGTATTGGGCTTTCAAACGTTTCACCCTGGCCCTTCATTCTTTTAATTTGGAGTTTTGCTGAAAGTCCCGTTGGACAAAGCTTTGATGTTCTCGACAAGCTTCTGGTATGTTGAGATGTTACGTCTTGGGGCATTTTCCAGCTCATTCCGGATTTTCTCCCCCGACCACGATTCTAGCAACGAAATGGTTTAATCGTTTCACCAAGCTATTCCCCTCTGATTTGCTGATTCCGTTTTGTTTTCGGCCATATTTGCGCATTAACCAGGAACTGTTCGCGCGGAAAATGGGAATTCAGTGCGCCCCTGCTCATTTTCAAGCATCTTCCGGAGCACCTGAGTTCACTCTTGTTTCGACTGGAGTTCGCATTGTTGATTGATATTCAGTTATATTGTGTTTCCATGATTTACATGTTGTCTCTTTTTGTCCCGTTCTTGATTACTGAATTTGTCTCTGCCCTTTCGGACTTTTGACATTCGGATGTAACATAACATCGGTGTACTAAACTATACTAGTGGCGTAGCTATAGTTTACAGCAAAGTGAAAGCACACTAGTTTTCGGCAAGGGGTCTAGGGCCATTTAGAGGGTCCCGGGCCGGTGAAAACCCTGGGACCCCCCACCGGAAGCCCATGAAGACAATAACAATATACGATATTGAGATTAGTTGACTAGAAGACACTCGAAAAGTTACTGGATCGACTGCCATTGTTTACCAGAGTAGAGACATTGTATCATGAAATAAGTTGGGATACGAAATAATGGGACTCCACTTATCCAAATAATCTTATTTTCTTTCGAAAATTCAAAGTCTTAAATTAATAAATACTCATCCTTAAGGTTTGCAAAATATGAAGGCAAATGATAGCGGGGGTTTAAATTAGCATTTAAAAGTAAAAGGTCCAGGACTTTTTGGATGTTTAGTTAGAAAGTCCTCCAGATAACATCAAAAAGTCCTCAGTTCAAATATCTACAGAAACATGCATGTGCAGGACTTTTGTACATTAAAATTGAAAGGTCCTGAATGAAAAATTGGAGGTACCAGACCTCGGACTAATGCTAATTCGAACCCCTGGATAGTACTACCTTTTGTAGACTATCCAACCTGACAATTTCATTCCTTATACTGTTCACCAGACGTTGGAATAATTAATTATATGTACAAAGGTTTTTATTGGCAAAGATAACACATCTATATAATCATTGATCACCCTGATTCTTTTTGAAGAATTTATGTTCGATTTTGAAAAAAAAAAGATAAACATGTTAAAAGCTTAAGTTATGCCAGCTTGCTGCAGTCCTTCAGTTTTTTGGTACTGACACATTGTGTCGCTAGACATACCCCAGTCGACCATTCAGAAAACGGGAATTATTTTGTAGAAAACTGACGGCGAAAAGCACAGCACGGTACAAATCCTCATGATAAAGCTGTGTACCGACTTTGAAATTAATCAATTCCTTCAGTAGAATCTGAGAAATCTGTTACGAAAAATTTTCATTTACCCTAAAATCAATCTAAGTCGTCTTGTAAAACAGGGAGTAGATGACCGACTGACCTCAAAAGGGGGGACACAGTACATGTCATCAGCTAAAGTTATCTATCTTTTATCATTTATCATATCTTGTCCCATGGATATTACCTCCATGCTTGTCCTTTGAAATCAACTCCTTCACCTGGGGGTGGAAAGGGGGGGGGGGGGCACTTGCCAATAATTTGAGTAATACTGTGCCGATCGCCCTTTATAAATGGACCCTGTTTAAGACAGGAAAAACCCAAAAATACCCCCTGTTTAAGAACGGCATAAACTTTATCCTAAGACATTTTAGTTTTATATGTTTGTGTGTTATTCTCATTTGAAACCATTTTTCATTCTATATAATGCTACATTTAGCTTTGTTTTTCCTGTATTCTGCTGCTTCAATCATGAAAGCTTGACGGGAGAATAGCAATATGGAAATTGTTGCCCTGTTCAAGACAATAGTTGTTAAAAAGATACCCTGTTTAAGACAAACTGGTTGCAAAAACATGACTCTTTCATGCGGCACACTAATATCATCTTAATAATAGCCCCCAGGCCCCTTAAGTAGAAACCGAGAAATGTTCTCGAATTTCCATTTTAATTTTTTACAACAGTACGAGTCGTCTCGGAAATCCGACCGTTTGGCCTGGAAAGGGGCGTCATGATACAACTCATCATACTATGATAGTAAAACCTACAAAAGGACGACCAACGTTCAACTGCTTTGATTAAGGGAATTTAATTCGGGTTAGAAAGTGCATTTTAACCTTTTCTTAGCAATCCTCGATACAGGAGTCATCTAAAGATCATCTAAAGACTTTTACCAATCTGAGCTGAACAATTAAGTAATGCAATTATGTTTAACTTTCTAGCGAAGTGTTTAAGACAGTTAATTAAGGCAACAGGCTCCCAGTTGAAGAAGGTAGCCTGTATTGCTGACCTTACCCCGGGGCCTGAAACTGAAAGCTATCGACGATCGAGGATCCTTTATATCACCAGACAGTAGAACATAACAAGAAATAGGAAAAGATTCTGGAATGGAATAGATTGTACCTATTTCGCAGGTCAAAATTATGTTAAATTTTCATATTTTCTGGTGCAGCATACCCCATTAGAATTACAATCACTTCAGTGATTTATTTCTTAAGCTTTCTATCTATTTTATTTTTAAGTTCTGATTTATTTTTTAGTGCTTGCTTTAGTAGATTTATTTTGCTAGCATGCTGCTTAGTGTTTTTTTTTTTTTTTTTTAGTTTTGCTTCAGAGTTTTTATTTGGCGCCTATTCTTTTTACTTTAATTATTGTACCGCTTTCATTTAATTAATGTCAATTTTGTACTGATGTATCCATCTTACCATATTATCACAGCTTTTGCATGCATGTTTGAATACTGTTTGTCTTTGTGTTTTTTATATATGTTTGTCGGTTCAAAAGCTCATGAGAGCGTTTGTTATTTGTTATTTGTCTTGCCGACTTTAAACAGCGATTATCTTATCTTAAGCCTAAATGACTTTAATGTCTGAACTTTTAGTTATATTAAGGTAAAACAACTATCATGACTATATTGTCATAAGTATAATTAAGAGTCATCTGACAACATGAATTAACCTAATTCATTTAAATGTACAGTTATTTGGTTGAACATTTTAGAAGTTCTTCTTTAGTTCTTTAGGGACCATAAATCCTATAAGGGGTCAATAAAAACAAATCGATCTAATTGATTTTTTTATGGCTTAACAGCTAAACAATTCTACAATAAAATTTTTGGATATCTAGATAGTTTTTTTGAGTTATTTGCTAAAAACTTTCCATTCTCCCCTAATATGTGCTACATTTTTTTTTAGAAAAAGTAGCTACTGTTAGACAATTTTTTCCCCCACTAGACCAGGTTTGATTCCAATTTAACGTATCGGTGTCAGAGAAGTTGACAGTTTTCAAAATAATAAGGAAAGGCTGTAAAAATGTTCAATTTCGATATTTTATGGGGAATTATTCATCAATGGAGTGGTTCTACATTGAAAAAACTTGAACCCTGTTACATATTATGTAGATCTTGATCTGCTGCACAATATGCAAGATATAAGGGCTATTCTTTTGGCCCCATTTTCAATGTGATAAAATTCTTTTAAATGTTCATTGTACTACTCTGTAGTGGTGAATTCTAGTTTTTATGTTTTAATCTTATTTTAATCGGTTTTCTTCTCGGTGTTGTCCTAAATATACGTGAAGAGCGATTTTTTTTCTAAAAAAAGCTCGAAATACACTGAAGTATGAGCGAACCTGTGACCCACAATAATATTTTAACTGTGGGTGAACCATCACTATTCCAATGTTTTCCAATATATCTTTGTGGTTCACAATTTTTTTCATATTTATTTAGAACTATAGGTCCTAGGTTGATGAAACTTGGTATGCATATGCCCCAGTAGTAGCTAAGCACAGTTGCATCCCCATCTCTTGACCTTGATTTTCCGGTTGAGTGACTTTGACAATTTTCAATACATATAATAACAATGGAAAAGTTTTGCGAGCACCTCCAAATCTCAAGAACTATAGGTCCTAGGTTGATGAAACTTGGTATGCATATGCCTCAATAGTAGCTTAGCACAGTTGCATCCCCATCTTTTGACATTGTCCTTGATTTTCCGGTAGAGTGACTTTGACAATTTTCAATACATATAATAGCAATGGAAAAGTTTTGCAACACCTCCATATCTAAAGAGCTGTAAGTCCTAGGTTGATGAAACTTAGTTTGCATATGCCCCAGTAGTTGCATCCCCATCTTTTTACCTTGACCTTGGTTGAGTGACTTTGATTATTTTCATTGCATATATAAGCAATGTTTAAGTTCTATAAACATCTTTTGATCTCAGAGACTGAAAATCCATGTAAATTCAAAATATAGTGAAAGGAAGAAAGAATAATTGTTTCTGATGGTGCCGGCAGGCAAGACATACTTTCGTGTTAACTCTTGTTTAGATATTAATCTCTGGAAAACAAGAATATATCCAAAAGACATAATGCCCCATCTCGCAACATTTATTTTTTTCTGCAATTACTAAAGCATCAACATGGTTGACAACGTTTGGCTGTTTCTTTAAAAATTCATAAATTTATCTGTTTGGTCATTGTTGTAATATTTTTTTGCATTTTTTTTTTTTTTTTTTATCAAATCTAATATTCTACCGGTTTTCCAAGTTTTCTACTCCTAGCGTGTCTGATGAAGGTTAATCCAGAAAAGCGCTTCACACGCAGTGAAATTTTGCTTTTGAACATTTATTAAAATCATTTCAATATGTGGATCGTGTCTTTTTGGCACATATTCCATATTCTTTCGTTTTTAATATTATTTCAGAGTTTGGCTTTAGTGCCGTGTGGAGGTCGTGGAAAGCTTCCCCGTGCTTCAGTTGTATGCTCTTATATATTTTCGAATACTGGAATATGTGTTTGAAAGACACAGTTTACATTTTTCCAAAATTTGACAACGTTTGGCTGTTTCTTTAAAAATTCATAAATTTATCTGTTTGGTCATTGTTGTAATATTTATTTTTTTTTAATCAAATCTAATATTCTATCGGTTTTCCAAGTTTTCTACTCCTAGCGTGTCTGATGAAGGTTAATCCAGAAAAGCGCTTCACACGCAGTGAAATTTTGCTTTTGAACATTTATTAAAATCATTTCAATATGTGGATCGTGTCTTTTTGGCACATATTCCATATTCTTTCGTTTTTAATATTATTTCAGAGTTTGGCTTTAGTGCCGTGTGGAGGTCGTGGAAAGCTTCCCCGTGCTTCAGTTGTATGCTCTTATATATTTTCGAATACTGGAATATGTGTTTGAAAGACACAGTTTACATTTTTCCAAAATTTGACAACGTTTGGCTGTTTCTTTAAAAATTCATAAATTTATCTGTTTGGTCATTGTTGTAATATTTTTTTTTTTTTTAATCAAATCTAATATTCTATCGGTTTTCCAAGTTTTCTACTCCTAGCGTGTCTGATGAAGGTTAATCCAGAAAAGCGCTTCACACGCAGTGAAATTTTGCTTTTGAACATTTATTAAAATCATTTCAATATGTGGATCGTGTCTTTTTGGCACATATTCCATATTCTTTCGTTTTTAATATTAAGGCAGTTGTCAGTCAGAAGGAATGGGCTTTAACTTAACCATTCTTCTATAAGTGGTCAATGCCAGCATCCGAAGCATGCATTGTTCTAAGCATCACTAGGTGCACCTACCATACCAATATAGTTGATGTGGCAAATGTCAGTACAAAGCAATGGACTTGAACCATTCTTCTATTAGTGGTCATTGATGCGGAAAATATAGGTCACAGCCAGCATCCGAAGCATACATTGTGCTTAGCATCACTAGGTACACCTACCATAACAATATAGTAGATGTGGCACATGTCAGTAAGTGGTAATGGACTTTAACCACTCTTCTTTAAGAGGCCATCCATGCGGAAAATATTTTTCACATCCAACATCCGAAGCATGCATAATTATTAGTGCACCTACCATACCAATATGGTTGATGTGGCACTTGTTAGTAAGTAGGAATTTGGAAATATGGGATTTGGGACGGACGGACGAATGGACGGACGAACAGACGGACGGACGAACGGACGAACGAACAAACGGACGGAGAGACGAACGGACCCGAACACTATATGCCCCTCTACTTTCGTAGATGGGGCATAAAAATAAAGCAAAGTAATCTGGAGTTGCTGATCAAAATGTGACAAAATTTTGATATCCAAGACCGGTTTTGAGTTATATGCAAAAACTGCAATTTATCCATTTCATTTTAAGCCAATTTGCAGCTTTGTCTTTTACACTACTAAAAAATCCAAATAAAAAAAGTTTTGTACCACCCAAGCCAATAAACAACTATACCAAGTTTGGTTATTATTCAACAGGCAAATCTGCAATAGTTTTCAAAACAGCCAATGAATTTAAAGGGCCATAACCCGAAAGGTGTCATCTGACAACTTCAACCCTCCATTTCTTTTAGATGCCTGTACGAAGTCATGGCCACTCTCCAGTAAATCTTTTCAATATGCGATTGATTATTCGAGTTAGGCCTGTTTGTTATGAACTATATCTATAGGATACATCTCAAGAGCTAAACCGACTAGAGGTAAGCAACAGCAATATCTTGAATAGGTTACTATCAATGGGACAAAAAAAACCACTATTTTTTATCTGTGAAGTGGAATAACCTCTATATAACAGAACATCGTGCAATTTGACCCAATGGGTACTTTTGGAGAACTTTTATTCTGAGGGACCTAGGAGTCTGAGTCAATTTGCAAAACAGCGAGCAGTAACTGCTGGTCACATTGAAGGCTGCTGACTGTTTTTGGTAATGGCTTTTGAATTGTCGTTAATATTAAAGTTTATGTCTGGTACTCATCTCAACACATTCTATTTAATGATTTTACCCTATGTTCTATTTTTAGTAGCAGCAGCCATGTTTTCATTGGATATATTCAAAATGAGGACCGTTTGTAGTCAACATTCCAATCTGCAAAGTTTCAATGGAATAAATTTTTCGGTTTCAGATTCAGAGAGGAAGATTTGTTTATTTGTTTATGGGATGGACATGTGCAGTTAGAGTAAATTTGGACAATCAGGGTATCAATTTGGAACTTAACCAGATCAGGGAAACAAAGACATACTGTAGAAGCAGAAATATTTATGGGGCATTTAGGCTATGATAATTTATTCCTAGATTCTTGTCCAAATTTCTTGAAATTATGGGGCAGGTGGGTGAATTTGATTTTATGATTTTTATCCATTTTGATAAAATATGCTGCCATTTTAAAAGAAATTGACAAAAATTATCATAGTTTGCCAAAAAATCAAAATAATTTTTTTTTGAGGGGGTTGAAAAGACAGCGCCAGAAGAGATGAGAACCTACAATATTTTTCATATTGGCCATATTTTTGCATTTATTTTGTGGACAAGAGAAATCCCCCAAATTTAAAATATCTAGTTGAAAAGAATATTTCACTATAAAAAATTCCATGAAAATATGTCCCCATCAATATATTTTTGTGCTCATAACCACAAAATGTTATCCCAATGAAATTAAATGATTATACAGTATATAAGAAGCAGAGGTACCAATGGGGTATCCGAATATCAAAAGTCCAAAAGGGCAGAGACAAAACCAGTAAACACCAACAAGAACAGGACAAAAACAGACAACATGTAAAACATGGAAACATAAAATAACTGAATATCAATCAACAACGCGAACTTTAGTCGAAACAAGAGTGAACTCAGGTGCTCCAAAAGACAATGATACATTATATAGTTGACAATGATCTTTAATAATAAAAATCTCTAATAAAGACATTAAACAACATAAATATCACAAAAGTGAAGTAAAAATAGTATCAAAAGGTATAAATAATGGATTCATATGGTCTTTTATAAAGAACAGTAATATATTTTCTTTTAAGACAATTAACAAAATCTTCTACAATAGAGTTTCAAACATTTAAATAATACCAATTTCTACACTTAAACCATAAGAAATGGTTGATTTCAACTGACTTAAGGCAAAGGACGGAATAGATAAATATAAAACAAATATAAAAGTCTCACAAAAATTGTAATAAATTATATTAATAATAATAAAAACATGATACATATACCATACATGTATTATCACAACCATCTATGTAAAAACACAAAGCTTCAAGTTTTAAAACATATAGTGCTAAATACATCACAGATTACATATACCCCTGCTCACTATACAGTCAAAACCTGTCCAGGGGCCGATCCAGAAATTTTCGAAAGGGGGGGTCCACTTACTGGGTTTTGAGGGCAAAAGGGGGGAGGGTTCCAGACCAATTTTGCTGAAAATCTACACAAAAAATTAAAAATTTTGGAGGAAAGTGGGGGTTCCGACCCCCAGAACCCCCTGGATCCACCACTGCTGTCTTAAAGAGAAGAGTGAACCCAGGTGCTCACTTGAGTCTGGAAGGGTAACTCTTAAGTAGACTGGGGGTCTAAAAATCAGACATAGGATCTTTTTCAAACTTTTATAGTAAATTGACATTTATAGTATGATCATTGAAAATATACAATAAAAACAATAGGTCACGGTGCTTATTTTGTAAATAATTGGGTTTCATTCTTTAAGAAATTTGTATACATTGTATAGGGAAAATTCTCAAAATGCATATATCTTTAAAAACCTGACATAGAAATTTCTACAAATTTGTGTAAAATAACAAAGTGGGATATACCTTTGATTTCTGTAATAAAAACATGGGGTTACGGTACTCCTTTTCGAGATATTTACGTAAAACTCAATTTTCCTATACATTACATAAATTAGTCACACATTTTCCCGCCAATTATCTCCCCTGAAACCTGATTTTTTTAAGAAAAAGCTTAAAATCATTTGAAGTGTTTATCTTGTAATTTTTTTATTGATAAAATATAATAAAAATTAATTTTACAACATTTATGCTGTAACAAGTCTTTAACCCTGAAATATAGGCTAAAAGTTTGCAAGATGACTGAAAAAGATGCTCTGTTACAGAACCCCCAGCCTCCTTAAATAAGGATTTGGAATTTTTTCCTAAATAGATACATGGACAGGTTTGAATGTATGGAAATTAAAAGAAGGAACAGATAACAAAAACATAAGTTTATTCCTGTTGCAATGTAAGGCCTCCTTGATTTTCATGCAAATTTCTTGAAAATATGCGACAAGGGGTAAATTTTATTTTTTATCCATTTTGATAAATATGCTGCCATTTTAAAGAAAAAAGTAAAATAAAAGGCTTAATTTGCCAAAAAATCAAAAAAAATTTTTAGGGGCTGCTGGGAAAATCATGGCGGGAGGGGTTGAGATTCTAGTTTTAATTAGATAGTTCCTGTTAAGGCAGGATCTCAGTTTAAACAGGGTTTGGTTTATGACAGGTTTAACTGTTATTATGTGGAATGCTATATAATGCTACAGGACACTTACAGCATCATTTTGACCTTTTGTGATGATCATTAGTCCAACTTTTTATTACAAGACAAACATTGTACATTTATAGATTGTCAGAGTTGATCATTTAAAGGCAACAAAAAAGATAAAACATATCAAATATCAAATTCATGAAAACAATTCTTAGAAGTTCAAATGTGTCTTTCAAAATTTGATTATTTTGGATTTCAATGAATAAACATAAAATTGATTATACATGTAGTCAAAATTATCATAACAAACGATTGACCTGTTCATAGTTGAAAATTAAGTGTTTTAAAGTATTCCATTTTACAAAACAATTTAAAACATGTATTTTTGGCCAATATCACACAAATGTTATACATGTACAACTTTAAATTTGTTTCATTCATTGAACTTTAATATCAATTTCAATTATGTTTTAAAACCAACATATTATCTTTTGTTTGGATATTGAACAATTGTAATGATTTCTACTACAGCTCTAAGGTAAAACTGATATAAGCCAAAAACAACTACTAAAATTTCTAACTATAAAATTTGTTTGACAAGTTTTAAAAAAAGTCAAATTTCTCATTCTAATTGCTTCAGGTGTACAATTTGATGGGTATTAATTCACAATAACTTTACCATTATTGTAAATACAAGGTCTCTATATGAAAGATTTATCAGTACAAGTAAGAGATCATGATTTGGATGGTATTGTGACAGTCTCAAGTAATATTTAACATCATAATTTACTGTTTACGAGGATATTTTTGTGCTGTCTTTTTTTGTGGTAGGATGACAGAATTTTAGTTTGTGTATTCTTAAATTTACGCTGTAATGTTATTGTCCATAGACAATGAAGGATAAACATTTTTGCGCCTTTTAATTTTTGTGTTAGTAATGTCAAAACTAAAAATGCAAGAAATTATTAAACAGCTACAAAAAGTTCCCGGTTTACAGTAACTATTTATATTTATAATCAAAATGATGTGTCTGCAATGTTTTGTTACATTTATTTAATGCCATGATTGGGACAGTATTTGAGATAAGTCACAGTAACGTTAAAATATTGCGTGTCCCTATTCCTCCTGCATTCTCTTTCTTCGGTTTCGCCGTGCTGCCAGTTTTTCTTCCAGACCCTGATCCAATCGCTTCTTGTTCATGTCTTGAACTTTGATGAACTCTGACCTTTCTCTCGTGTAAGATTCCTTTAACTTGTTAATGTTACCAAACAGCATTTCTTCATTTGGAGGTGGAGCAAGATCTTTGAGTGGCATTGGGGTAGGGGGTGGCATATCTCTTGACTTCAAAATGAAAAAAAAATAATCAATATGCATGTACAAAAGATTCATGATATAATCTTTTGTGGGATTTCAGCAAGTTGCAAACCTATTCTAGTATATACAGGTCTATGTCACTATGTTAGGGCTATTCCAGAATTAATTGTATGGGGGGTTCGGAAGGCACTATAATTAAAATTGTATGGGGGGGTCGGAAGGCACTATAATTAAAATTGTATGGGGGGGTCGGAAGGCACTATAATTAAAATTGTATGGGGGGGTCGGAAGGCACTATAATTAAAATTGTATGGGGGGGTCGGAAGGCACTATAATTAAAATTGTATGGGGGGGTCGGAAGGCACTATAATTAAAATTGTATGGGGGGGTCGGAAGGGACTATAATTAAAATTGTATGGGTGGTGGTACTTTTACATATTTCTCAAATGCAACATAAAGGGAAAAAAAAAATAAAATTTTATGCATGGTGGGTATAAAAAAAAAGTGCCTTCCGACCCCCCATACATTAATTCTGGAATAGCACTTATGTATAAATTATCAGTGTTTCTTTGTCCTTTATGTAAACCAATTTTGTCTTTGCCTTATCAGACATTCATGTTTTCATTGACATTAGAATGGAATCATAAGTACTTATTTTCAATCCAGGGCCAATTACAAAACATTGAGCAACAAATGCTGGTCACATTGAAGGCCCTGGCTGTTTTCTTTTGAGGGTTTAATAATTTATCGTAAATATTGTAGGTTATGTAGTGTACATGTATTCCAAACATAATTACATTCTATTAAAACATTTAAATGCCTCATTGGTACTTTTTTATCTTTGACTAAGTTTTGTAATCATGGACCCTGTGGTATAAATCATCAAAAATGAGGACAACTTGATTTTTTTTAAATTTCTATTTTGACACAAAACTGCTTATCTGTGTTTTTGCCAGATTTTACAAAATAATTTGGGTTATAAAATGGTGAATGTCTGGCAGCAGATAAGGAAAAAATTCTGAACAATTTTCCCTACCACTAATCATCATATTCACTTGATATTTGGTATGCAGAATCAGCATTGGGTTATATATTGTGAGATTCAATATCAAGTCTGTGGCTCACCTATTTTCTGTTTTAACAAAATCCACCCACTTATTACATTTTTATAATTTTTAGGCAGAACTTTTAAGCTCACCTTATGTAGTCATATAATTAGCTGTTTTTTTTCGTTTTTTTTAGACAGAAAATGATGCAGGCAATATTTCTACTAAAGGGTCTATATTGGAACATTGATCTTGTTTATTTTCATTGTTTCAATGTATTTGCTGTTAGTAAGATTTTCTAAACTAATAGGTATATCTTTAAGCTGGATCTTGTTTCTGATGTTATTCTTTCTTTATTTTTAGAGCTTTAAGTTGGCTTTGCCTTTTAACGCTTTAGCACTTTGATTTAATGTTACTCACAGTTTGTTCTGTTCCTGGAATCTCATCAGCCTCTGTTAGTCCTATCAATTCTTGTTCCATTCCCCTGTCATTAAACTCCTCTTGACCTGGTCAAAGAAAGATAACTCTTATTGGCTAAGGAAAGATAACTCTAATTGGTAAAAGAAAGACAACTCTTTCAAAATCAAAAGGAAATAACTAAAACTGAACAACACAAAAAAGTAAATATAAATAAATATGTGTAAAAACTAAATGAAATGTGTATCAGAGGCAGTTAATATAATACATAAAATGCAACATTTACGAATATATACAAGTACTTGTGATTCTTGAAAACATATTAGTCATAAACAAAACATTAACAGATTAAAACAAATTATTTAAAGTCTACTTGAAGTAAGAAATTGAAAGAAGGTCTACATGCAAACTTATCTAAAAACTGAAAAATAATTGTAGCAGGCGTGTAATATAATTTCTAGCTCTATATGCCAGCTTCATTCTATGATCAAATATCTAAATGTTAGTGGAACAAGTGTCAGAAATCAAACATATATGTGTGCATAGAAATTCTGAAGTTAAAGAAGGGGAAATTACTAATAGAAGAAAAATTGTACGCAACACAACCTACAATATAAACTTTGATTTAAAAAATCTACAATAGAAAACAGCCAGCAGCCTTCAATGTGACCAGCGGTCCCTGCTTGCTGTCTTTCAATTGGCCCAACATTTATTTTGTCCCCTATATCTAAAAATCAACATTAACTTTGGAAAATGACACAAAAAGTATACTTAAAAAAATTCCTCTATAAATTTTTTTTAGGAATGTTAAAAGAGTAAAAACAATACTAAAGCATTTTTATTTCTGTAGTTAGAATATATAAAATACAAAAAAAAATCTGTCAAAGTAAAAAAAGGCTGAATATTGTTAAACAGGTCGTAGGTGAGTGACAGACCTCAAATCAAATCCCATGTTATGGGACCCTACCTCGATGCTGTATACCAAAAATCAAGTGGCTGTGATTAGTAGTTGCTATGAAAACTGTTACAAAAGTTTCTCCCAGTCTGCCGCCAGACATTCACCAATTTTTAACCTGGATCTTTTAAAAATCAGCCCTGCCAATAAATAGAACTTGTGTTCCAATGAAAACAATGAAAACTAAAACAAAAGAAAAACATGCACTGTTCATAACTAGCTTTGGATCACTATATTATGTTTAAAATGGACTGTTATAAGATGACTTGGGTATCAATTTATAAGAGGAAATCTTGTGTTTTAGGATACAGTCTGACATATTAAATTCATTTTGTCAGTAAATCAATGTGATATTTTATTGACCAGGCAAGGATTCAAATATAAATTTTTGGTTTTCAGTAGATTGAGAAAAACTGTTTCTATTCATTTAAAAACATTCCCTTTCAAATTAGAGCCGATTTGAATACCTCTTTAACCAGTTTCTTTTAAATTATAACATACACCATAAACTGATGATGGGAGGTTTACTTTAGATGTAGATGAATATAACCTGGTTACTGTTACCTAAAGGTACTACTTATAAAACATTGATATAAATGGCATAATCAGCATGTATGAAAGTTATCAATTGCTTTATGAAGCAACAAACAGATTTATCTCTGTAAAATACATTATGTACTTAAAATGCTTAAACTTTGTTGTTAAGAAATTTTCCAATCCTAACTATCCATACTTAGTTAGGTTGGCAAGAATGATGTCAGACTGTATCCCTGTTGACTTGAAAACCAGAACCAGGTGAAAGTTTGCAATTATCATACCTCCTAGTTTCCTCAAAACTAAAGAAAAATAAATTGTAAGAAGATAATGAAAGAAATGAGAAATCTAAATATGTAAGTTCGATGCTTTCAAAGACCCTCTTGTAGAAGATGTTTATATACAGCAATCCCCTTTTAAGGAGACCACTTGTGAATAAGTTATCCCTCTTAGAAGACCAGCCCTTCTACTAATCCAATCCCTAAATGAATGCTTGGAATGTTCAATTCATCAAAGCTTTAAATTATCCGTCTAAATTTCAAAATTGTCTAAACCCTAAGGTTCTTCCTACCCCAGACATAAGTTGATTATCTTAGTAATAATTTGGTCCCCCTGTTTGGTATTTTTGGTTTTATTGTTCTATGCTCTTCATATTCATATTGTGTTTGGCATTTTCAATATCTTTGGTAGAGCGCCTCTGATGAGTCTTGAATAGATGAAACGCACGTCAGGCGTAGCAAAATTTATTGTCTGGAACTTTGTTGTCATTTGTATTCCTTTCAAAAAGGGTGGTCTTCTAAGTGGGCGACTACTGATTATAGAGAGGAAGATGTTTATGGGTTCCAGTTCCCTCTGAGTCTATAATTACCCTGGACTGCCCTTGAAAAACCTTTAAATTGAAAATTCTCATTACATTATTATAGATATATAGTAAGTATAGAAGGGGTTGACTAGTTAAAATCTCTTGCCTAATATAAGGGTATCACAAAAGCCTTCCTCTCTTCATGAGGTGAGTTAAAAATGTTGTATGGGTGGTTTGTTTTGAAAAAAAAAAAACAACTTTCCAATTTTCGTTTTTTATCCTGGAATAGCCCTTGATCATTGTGTTAAACTTCAGACATCTTTCACAAAAAAAAAAAATTAACATCCAAACTTGTATAGGATCTTATGCAACAATGATCATTAGCTTTCATTATCAGTTTGGTCATAAAAATCATTCCCAATTTTGTGCATGAATAAAACAAAATGGGTAACTTAACATTTTTTTGAAATTTTATGACCCATTTTAATTAAACTCAACCTTTAAATATCACACATTCAAACTTTCAAATGTATCAAGCACCAACTGTTATTTAATACATGTACATGTTAAGCAATTTTACAGGTTATTATCAAGCAACTTTAAATCTCAAAACATTATACACTGTAATCCCAATATATCAAATAAGTAAACTGTTAAAGCCTTCTTGAGCAAGCTCACCCTTTTTATTATTTTCATCTGAAATTTAATTAGAAATAAGTTTTGTCTTGAAGAGTGTAGCAAGAGCGTAAACATTAACTCACTCACTAACTCACTTACTCACTCACTCTTTCAAAGACATATTTGAATTTGATTTTGTAAGCTTTTAACCGAGTGTTTTCTCATGATTTTGAGTGGGTATTTCAAAGGTTTTTTAAAGCTTAATGTTTCAGAAAGCAAACATCTGTGAAAGTTTCTACCGTAAAAGTTTAAAACTTCAAATTACATAAACTAACTATGGGTTGTGTGGCTAAACATCAATTTAAAAGAAAACTTTTGAACTCCATCTTCATTAGTTCAACTTAATTACTTTTTTAGTATTGACCAGATTGGTTAGGCCATAATAACTATAGAATAATTCCTAGATTCTCATCCAAATTTCTTGAAAATATAGGACTGGCAGGTGAATTTTTTTTCTTCACATTTTGATAAAATATTATGCAAAAGAAATTGACTAAAATGAACATAATTTGGCCCTTAATTTTCAGGGCAGCTGAAAAATTGGAGCTCGAGGGGAAGAGAATATGGGGGTATTTTTCATATTGGCCTTTTGGGTCAATTATTTTGGACTAAATAATTTTAATTTTACTCAAAACAATGGTGATATTAGGCCCTGTCCCAATCTTGTGAATAAAATAGAGTAACACACTGTCTTGATGAAATAATAGAAATCCCAATCCCCTACTAAGGGTTATTCCAGATATAAATGTATGGGGGGGGGGGGGGGGGGGGGGGGGGGGGGGGTCGGAAGGCACTTTTTTTTATACCCACCATGCATAAAATTTTAATTTGTTTCCAATTTATGTTGCATTTGAGAAATATCTAAAAAACTACCAGGCACCACCCATAAAATTTTATTTATAGTGCCTTCCGACCCCCCCATACAATTAATTCTGGAATAGCCCTAATAAATTACCTGTAACTTTTACTTTTCATTTATGATCGATTCAAACAATCTACCTTACCAAATTATTGTAAACCTCGTACAATCTTATTGTTTACTAATAAAATCTTAAGAATACATCATAAAAAACCTACTACAACCTTACTGTTTCAGAAAGTGGATAATTATAAAACATACATTATGAATGACCTCTGAGGGTGTTTAAAAGCTACTTTAAATACATAATCCTGTAAAATCCCTCATCATAACTTACTGGCATCTAGATTAACAACAGTGCCGTCCTTCTCTACTTCTTCTTTCATTAGTTTGAGTCGCTCCATTCGTAGATTCTTAGAACACGTTCTCTCTTCATCTGAAGCCTCCTTGTAGTCCTTCTCTATCACTGTGTTCAGCACCTAAAAATAGAAAACTTGAGGCTCAAAGGAGCTCAACAGGTAAACAAGAGGCTTACAGGACGGATCTAAAAATAGACAAGTGTGGCCACTAAAAGTATGTCTCGCCTGCCGGCACCATCGCTAAAATCAACTACCTAAGCTTTCATTTCTTGATATAAACACAGAAAGTGTCAGTATACCTAATAACAGATGCCTAGTTATTATACTATTCAAGCAATCCATTGTCCACACAAGTATTACAAAAAGTTTTCTGTCTGAAAAAAAAACCTAATTTCACAGAGTCACTGGAGCATAAAAATGGGGTCATGGTCACATGGCATGGTGACAGTTGCGTTGTCCATAACGGCAACTGTCTGTTTACCCAATATCAGATGCCTAGCTATTATAACTTTCCAGCAATTCATCTTCCATAAAAGTCTTACAAAAAAGTTTTTCGGCCTGAAAAAGACCTAAGTTCACAGAGTCACTGGAGCGTGAAAATGGGGTCAGGGTCACACGGCATGGGGACAGTTGCATGGACCATAACCTAAACTGTCTGTATACTAAATATCAGATGCCTAGCTAATATACTTTTCAAGCAATTCATCGTCCACAAAAGTCTTACAAAAAAGTTTACGGCCTGAAAAAAGACCTAAGTTCACAGAGTCACTGGAGTGTGAAAATGGGGTCAGGGTCAAACGGCATGGTGACAGTTGCGTAGACCATAACCTGAACTGTCTGTATACCAAATATCAGATGCCTAGCTATTATACTTTTCAAGCAATTCATCGTCCACAAAAGTCTTACAAAAAAGTTTACGGCCTGAAAAAAGACCTAAGTTCACAGAGTCACTGGAGCGTGAAAATGGGGTCAGGGTCAAACAGCATGGTGACAGTTGCGTAGACCATAACCTGAACTGTCTGTATACCAAATATCAGATGCCTAGCTATTATACTTTTCAAGCAATTCATCGTCCACAAAAGTCTTACAAAAAAGTTTACGGCCTGAAAAAAGACCTAAGTTCACAGAGTCACTGGAGCGTGAAAATGGGGTCAGGGTCAAACGGCATGGTGACAGTTGCGTAGACCATAACCTGAACTGTCTGTATACCAAATATCAGATGCCTAGCTATTATACTTTTCAAGCAATTCATTGTCCACAAAAGTCTTACAAAAAAGTTTACGCCGCCGCCGTCGCCGCCGCCGGAAAGTAATACCTATGTCTCGCCTTCCGCGACTATTCGTCGCAGGCGAGACAAAAACTTGAGTCTAAAAGGAGCTCAACAGGTGAACAAGAGGCTTACAGGACGGATCTAAATATAGAAAACAAGAGGCTCAAAGGAGCTCAACAGGTAAACAAGAGGCTTACAGGACGGATCTAAATATAGAAAACAAGAGGCTCAAAGGAGCTCAACAGGTAAACAAGAGGCTTACAGGACAGATCTAAATATAGAAAACAAGAGGCTCAAAGGAGCTCAACAGGTAAACAAGAGGCTTACAGGATGGATCTAAAAATAGATTTTCAATCATTATGTTCAGGACCTAAATAAATAAAACTAGAGACTCCTTAGAAAACAATATGCTCACATAAACTTGATGCTCACAGAATACGCCATTTCCGAGATAGGACGGAATGGCTAGTTTTCCCGGGGTGATTCTTTTATTAGAATTTTTTTAAAGCATGTCAACTTCCCGTGTAGGAATGAGCAAAGGGAAAAAATAAATATGCCTAGTTATTGATTAACGATGAAATCTGAGATTTTAGAAATTTTTCTACACAGGTAATAAAACTTGACCAATTTATTGAAGTATTTACCGTTTACAGAAATATTATTGTTTGTCATAATTCCACAGACGCTTTTGCGTAAGCTTATGGGGCAGCAAACCAGTTTGCTTCAAAAACTGGTAGAGTCACATGATAAATTCTATCTAATTGAGGGATTTTTCCGGAAAAGCAATGAACTCAAAAATTGCGTATTTATTTTTCATGGCTGACACAGAAAATGGTTCTTTATTCTCAAATTTATAACATTTTCATGAAGGTGTAATTGAAGCTTAATATGCAATCCCAACATGACCGATCTGGACCTGTATCACAGTGTTAACAAAACTTTTGCAGAAAAATAATGCAATAAAGGTAAGGGCTATTCCAGAATTAATTGTATGAGGGGGGTCAGAAGGCACTACAATTAAAATTGTATGGGTGGTGGTATTTTAAGATATTTCTCAAATGCAACATAAAGGGAAAAATATTAAAATTTTATGCATGGTGGGTATATAAAAAAAAGTGCCTTCCGACACCCCCCCCCCCCCCCATACCCATACATTTATTTCTGGAATAGCCCTTATGACAATGACCTAATTGTGATGATTGATCTCAAATGTCAAGAAATTCTAAAACAAGGCAAAGATACACCAGAATATTTGAAGATCACAATGGTCCTGACTTAATTTAATAATTTTTCATTTAAAAATAAATGGTCGGTTAAACCTGGTTTCAGGGTGATAAATGGCAATATGACAAAATAATGAAATGCACATTATCAAGCCATTGTCCCAAAGTGTATGCTCTTGAATGACTAACTGGTGTGTTTATGTGTATGTGCTATTTTCAAAACTAACATTAACAAACCACTGTAACAAAGACTGTATGCATTCTTTTGAATAGTGGATTTAAGATTAACTGGTTTTCTTACGTGTGGTTGCCAATATGTGTATTTAAACTAACATTATCATACTAATGTAACAGATCATATGCTCTCTTATGAATAGTGGAATTATGACGGACAGGTTTTCTAACATGCTGTGTACGTGCCAATACTAAAACTAACACTATCAAACCACTGTAGGAGGGCGTATGCTCTCTTGTGAGTCGTGGAATAACACTCCATGGCATGTTTATGTCTCTCTTCTGTCATCATATCAATGTACACATTACTCGTTGCCTTAGTCAGCGTCTTTATTTCATTCGGCTTACAATATGGGAATTGGATATTGTTGAGGTATTTTTGCGTGTTTTCAAGGTTCTGTGTGGCTGCCTGGAGGTTGTTTCTTGCCTCTGTGGCACATGTGTACATTGTCTTGGTGTCTCTGGAAATATAAATTGTTTTATAGAGATCTATAGGGTGTTATTCAGGTATATTTACATGTTTTTAAGTTGAGGCATACTAAAGGTTGTTTCTTGACTCAAATTTCATTGTCTTGGTGCTCTAAAAATTAAATTTTATATTTATAGGATATTGTTGAGGTATTTTTCCGTGTTTAGTTCTGTGTGGCTTCCTGGAGATTATTTCTTGCCTCAGTGGCACAGGTATAAATTGTTTTGTGTCCCTTAAAATAGAAATAATAATTAGACGGTACTGAGATACAGTGTGCATGAGAGGCTGCGTTGAGGTGGTTTTTAGAGCCAGTGGTATCTCTGAAATCAGGTAAATGAAGTAAAACCTAAATTAATGATTAAAGGAAAGACGCAAAAAGAACCAATAGGCCATTCAAATGTAAAATTAAGGCAAAATCATCAGCAACAAAAAGATGAGTTGTTACAGTAAACTGTTAATACATGTATCATCATTTGCACCATCTTATCATTCGCAGTGGGTTGTCTGAATTTTAATTGCAAATTGGAAAAATAATACTACAGAGAAAATTTCCCAGTTTACAGTATAATAAGCAGGTTAAAAAACAAAAAAAAAAACATTTTGTGGAAATTATACCCGATTCAAGCCTATCACCGTTATATCCTCAATCTGAAATGGTTTACGTACGATTTATTCATTTTCCCCACTTCATCCCATTTTTTAACAGCAAATGCAAGCTGATTGACAGCATGTTGTAACAGTAATTTGCCATTTCTCCATTTGTAGCGTGCCACCTCAACTCTCTGTTTTTTCTCGACCAACATGTCCAATTTACTCTCCAACTCATTTTCTAGCGTACTTCCATAAGAACCTTTGAAAATTCCAGCTGAAAAAATGCAAAAAAATAAATCTGCATAAGAGCTTCATGACTTATGCTAATTACCCTATTAAAAAAGTCCAATTGTTTCCTGTAAAAATTAATATCTGACAGCAATAAAAACTCTTAATGCACATCTCCGTACGATGCTCTCTCTTCATGTAAAGTTTCATCAAAATCTATCAAGCAGTTTAGGAGTTATGAGGACAGACAGTGGTGGTGAAATAATAGCTAACCAATGAAACATTATGTACGGTAGAATCTATGACTTTTGATACAATATTGTACATGATGGTTTCATACATTTTTACTGACTCTTTTACTTGTTTGTGTAACCCACAAAAAATAATGAAACCACAGTATAATTTTTCATCAAACATTGACAACATGTACTTTATATTTGTAAGATACAGTACTGTATCTTCTCAGCATATTATATGCACAGCTTAAGCTACACCAGTACTTACATAAAAGAGTTTCCTGTTCCTCACAGAGTTTGTCCAGTTTTTCTACATCAGGTGTCATTTTCTTGATTTCTTCTTTTATTTCACTGATCTGTTTATCGATTCCATCCAAACGACTTTTAGCCATCTCTTCCTTGTTTAGAGCCTCCAAGTATTCAGACTGAAAACAACAAACAACATCTAAATGAAACATTATATGAAATCATGCATATTTTACCCCCAAAATAAAGTTTTACTAAATAAAATCTGAAAAAGAAATTACCAGATTTTGTTAAACAAGAAGTAGGTGAGTGAGAGGTCTGAAATCAGCTCCCACAAAATGGAGCTCCATGCTGATGCTACATGTATACCAAATATCAAGAGGCTGTGTGATTGGTTACGTTGCTGAAAAAAACGGTTGTGAAAATATAAGATTTTAATATGATATACGATATTGAGATGTGGAATAAGTGTACGCGACACAACAAACATAAACAAACAGCAATTCAAAAAATCACAACGGAAAACAGCAAGCAGTCTTCAACATGACCATAGGTCACTGCTTAACAGTTAACATAGAATGACAAGGACAAACAAAGGCTTTGGCAAAGTTTCCTGGCTTAGGACAGGCACATATAAAATGTGGCGGGGTAAAACTAGTTTTTTGGATCCAACCTTCCCCCTATTGATAAGCTTGCACAAAGCTACATATAAAAGAGTCTTGTTTGTAATATGTTATGTCATGTACTGTTATAGGGCTTCATGCAGACCAGGAATGATTTAGTCAAATTTTGTTTTCACTGCTGAGGCCAAATAAATTAATATATGGGGTTCATGTTTCATGCCTGAAAATCTTAACTATAAGTTAGGACAGTAAGCATTTATATTTAATTTTTTACAAATATTTTACCTTGAGAAAATGGGAAGTTAAACAGTGCTTTAGCAAAACTGGCAATAAAAAAAGTAAGGTACTTGTTTATATGTTAAATACAAGGTAGGCAATGAAACAGGAAACACATGTATTATTTTATTTGTCTCTATACAGACCTCTTCCTTGTTCATGGATTCATTGAACTTTTTCTGAGCGAGGGCATCTTTGATCATATTCTCCGTCCCTTTAAGATTGTCCACATCTGCCTTCTCTTTTTTCCTGAAAAAATAAAAAGTTTAAACTTATTTCTTTGTCCTGGGTTGGGTTGATTGATAGATTGTTGTTTGTTTTATGTCCTGTCAGCAATATTGCAGCCATAATCAGGACACAAACAAGTTGTTATAATAATCCTGGATTAGAAAACAAGCTTTATTCTTATGAAATTATCCCACTACAATTTGCAGAACTTTTGCAAACATGTGTACCCTTTGCAACACCCCTAAATGGCCCTACTATTATCAATCTTGACAAAGCAACTTCTAATATGCATAGGATGTTGCTCTCCCCATTTTTCTTTTATTCTAAAGGACTAGCACTGTTCCTTGAGACCATTCTTGCAACTGGTGTCAAGAGAGAGACAAGTAACTTAAACCTGAATAATTCTTATCAGACATGCGTTCATGCGTATACTCATTTCTGATTGGTTGAAACTTCATTGCCAGATCCGTTCATACATTCATGAACGCCTCTGCCTCGTTTCCAATGAAAACAAATATGGTGGGGATGACGTCGTCCTAAATAACGAATTGTTTCCGAATTTATTTTTATTTTCTTTTTAAAAAAGGAGGAATAATTTGAAGCATTATAAGGATTGAACACTTATTTTTGGTCGTTCATGCATGTATGAACGGATCTCTTCACTCACAAACTGTAACATGAACGGCCTTCGGCCATTCATTCAGTTTGTGAGCTCCAAGATCCGTTCATACATGCATGAACGACCGAAAATAAGTGTTCAATCCTATAATAATGTGAACCTGATTTGAAACGAATGAGTGGATCTGAGCACCATAACCCCCTACTTTCATAAGCAGGGCATAAAAAGGGTGACATGATTTTAGTGATATGTAATTATTGCAATTTATTAAATTTCTAACACTTTATTTTGTTTTGTTTGTTTTAATTTCTGTAGAACTGTGTTGGTCACCAACCAAGGCAACCAAGCAAAAGTTAAAAAAATGCATGACTTTTTAATGTTAAGTTCATGGCAAGTATATAGTAAAATCTAAGAAAAATCAATAAAAGTTGTATTAAATTCAATGTTGATATATGTGCCATCCCTACACATCTATTTTACATGTGTATTATAGATCAATTGTAATATTCTGTTCACTTATACTAGTAATTCAAATTGCATCAATTTTAAATGAGAGAAATATCATTAATGATTTTAGAGTCTGTTTAACTTAACTGATAATAAACCTAATATTTATTTAATACTGATGCTGTGCTAAAATCAATATATTACCACCAGATTCAATTAACAGAAAATAGGTATTGAATCGAATTGAATGTTTTATTATAAGCTGGCTGTCATGTTTTAGATTCCAACTTTAATGCCTAAAAACCCAGGGTGACATGACTTTACAGAAAATAAAACCAAGGAATTGATATTAACTCAGGGGTTTGCTTGAGTCATTTTCATACTGGTATAATTGAATGATTTGATTTCTGAGCCGCTGCCAGAGGTGCAATATAAACATTGTTACGAAAATGTTAATATGTAAATTGCAAAAAGTTATACATAAAACATTGAATGCTTATGGATGACTATTAAAGTTGTCATGAAAAAGTAGGATAATAACATCTTTGAACAAGGCAATATCTCACCTTAGCCCTAATTCATTAAATAACTTAGATTCTTATCCAGGTTTCTTGAAAATTTGGGGCAGGCAGGTAAATTTTATTTTTTATCCATACATATGCATTTTGTTCAAATTTTCTGACACTTTCATCATGTGTTCATGATTTAAAAAGAAATTGACCAAATATGAACATAATTTGCCAAAATATAACAATAATTTTGTTTCAGTAGTTTAAAAATCAGGACTGGAGGGGATGAGAATCTAGAATATTCATTTATTGACCTTAGCAGCTGGAAAACATAAATTTGGCCTTACGTTTTTTCTTGACAATCTGCGTATTCTTTCTCCAATGTTTTCTTCGTTTCTTGGACATCTTGTAACTGGTTTTCCTTCATCTTCAGGTTCTTTCGAATGTTTTTCATCTCCATCATATGTATTTCATTGTCAAGCTTGACATAGGTCTGGATCGTTTCCATGGTGATCTTCTTCTGCAATTCAAAAACATTGAGAGAATTTTGTTAAACAGCATAAAGATGTAAAAACAAATGTATGTGCACAAATAAATGTGATTCTCTCTACCAATACAGTGTTTTTTGTTGTGTCACTAATTTTCATTAAGAAAATCTAAAATTCCGAAGCTTGCACATGTTGCAAGAAATATGTCATTTTCTTTTCATCTTTGAAAATCTTTGACTGTTAAACAGCGCTTATCATGAGTTAAAAGATAGTAAAAGTGCATGCACATGTATGAATTTAATTTCACATGATTTTGTATTTTGTTCATATTTAGTATTTTAGATAATAATAATAAAGTGATTTGTTTAAACAATACCTCTCCCATCGTGTTATAAATTTTGTGCAACACAGGACAATCTGAAAAAAAAATAACAGACATGCAACAATTAGGAATAAGTAAGTCATAAAATAACATTCCTTTTCATTTTCTATTTTAAAAAGTATATAAAAAGAGATAGAGAAATTGATATTGTTTGAAAAAAATCATTTGTTATCTTAGACTATAGGATTGGAGATATCTTAACAAAAAACATGAAAAAGGAATGAAGTCACAGAAACAGTGTGTTTTTCCTACTATTGGATAAGGGCTAAATAACAAACAGTAAATAACAAGTGTGGCCTCTAAAAGTATGTCGCGCCTGCCAGCACCATCACTAAAATCAACTACCTACAAATGTATGCTTTCATTTCTTGATATAAACACAAAAAGTGTCTGTATACCCAATATCAGATGCCTAGGTATTATAATTTTCAAGCAATTAATTGTTCACACAAGTATTACAAAAAGTTCACAGAGTCATTGGAGCCTAAAAATGGGGTCAGTTGCATAAACCATAAACCATAACCTTAACTGTCTGTATACCCAATATCAGACGCCTAGCTACATGTATTATACATTTCCTGTAATTCATCTTCTCAAAACTCTTACAAAAAGTTTTCTGCCTGAAAAAGACCTAAGTTAACAGAGTCACTGGAGCGTGAAAATGGGGTCAGGACGCTGCATGGTGACAGTTCCATAGACCATAACCTCAACTGTCTGTATACCAAATATCAGATGCCTAGCTATTATACTTTTCCAGCAAGTCATCATCGACAAAAGTCTTACAAAAAAAGTTTTCGGACTGAAAAAAGACCTAAGTTCACAGAGTAACTGGAGCAAGAAAATGGGGTCATGGTCACATGGCATGGCCACAGTTGCATAAACCATAACCTCAACTGTCTGTATACCAAATATCAGATGCCTAGCTATTATACTTTTCCAGCAAATCATTGACAAAAGTCTTACAAACAAGAGGCTCCCAGGAGCCGGAATCGCTCACCTGAACTACACAGACACATATATTTTGTAGATCTATTATTGTGCATAACCATATTGGATTTAAATTTCTGAAATATCTTGGTTAGTTTTCAAGATATTGGGCTTAATAAATGCAAAATTTTGCAAAAATTAGGAAAAAGGGCAATAACTCCCACATCAGCAGTCAGATCTTTTCCAAAATTTCATCACAGGTTTTTTTTATTCTTGCAGAATTTTGATATCTGAAACCATTTTTGAGTTATTAGCAAAAAAATGCAATTTACCCCTATGTTCTATTTTTAGCCATGGGGGCCATGTTTTTTGACGAAACAAAAATCTTAACAATAGAGTTGTGGCATATAAGCTATTCAACAAGTGTGCCAAGTTAAGATGCAGTTGGTCTTGCGGTGTAAGACAAGTTAATCTTTGAAATCCAGGGAAAAAGTAATGAAAAATGGTAAATTTTGTTGTTTAAAGGACAATAACTCCTAAAAGAAATGGTCCTACAGCTTTGATCTAAATACATGAAATGTAGATCTTAATGTGCTTGATCATATGCAATTTAAATTTTTGAAATATCTTGTATAGTTTTCAAGATATATGGCTATAAACAAGTGAAAAATTTTGAAAAAATCCAGAAAAAGGGCAATAACTCTTACATCGGTTGTTGGATCTTCTTGAAACTTTCTAAGCAGGTAGATCTTGAGATGCTGATCACTTTTGTCTCCCATCAGAATTTTGATCTCTGTAACCATTTTTGAGTTATTAGCAAAAAACTGCAATTTACACCTATGTTCTATTTTTAGCAATGGCGGCCATATTTTTTGACGAATCAAAAATCTGAACGATAGAATTGTAGCATATATGCTATTAAACAACAGTGCCAAGTTTGGTTAAAGTTGGATATATGGTGTCAGACAAGTTAATCTTTGAAATTCAGGGGAAAAGTAATGAAAAACGATAAATTTTGACGCTTTAAGGGCCATAACTCCTAAAAGAAATGGTTCTACAGCTTTGACCTAATTACATGAAATGTAGATCTTGATGTGCTCAATCATATGCAATTTGAAATTTTAAAATATCTTGTATAGTTTTCAAGATATAGGGCTTAATAAGTGCAAAATTTTGAAAAAAATCCAGAAAAAGGGCAATAACTCCTACATCCGTTGTTGGATCTTCTTGAAAATTTCTAGGCAGGTAGATCTTGAGGTGCTGATCACTTTTACCCTTTGCCAGAATTTTGATATCTGTTACCGTTTTTGAGTTATTTGCAAAAAAACTGTAATTTGACCCCCCTGTTCTATTTTAAGCCATGGCGGCCATGTTTTTTTACGAATCAAAAATCCGAACGATAGTTTTGTACACATAATGCCACTAAACAACTATACCAAGTTTGGTTGCAATTGGACTTATGGTGTCGGACGAGTTAACGTTTGAAAAATTGTTTACAGACGACGACAGACGACGACGACGACGGACGCCAAGTGATGGTAAAAGCTCACATGGACCTTTGGTCCAGGTGAGCTAAAAAGTATTAGGACTGAAAAACGACCTAAGTTCACAGAGTAACTGGAGCAAGAAAATGGGGTCATGGTCAAATGGTATGGCAACAGTTGCATAAAACATAACCTCAACTGTCTGTATACCAAATATCAGATGCCTACATGTGGCTATTATACTTTTCCAGCAATTCATCGTCCACAAAAGTCATACAATATGTGTACGGCCTTAACATGCTTAAAAAAGACCAAAGTTCACAGTCACTAGAGCATGAAAATGGAGTCAGAGTCACATGGCATGGTGACAGTTGTATAGACCATAGCCTGAACTGTCTGTATACAAAATATCAGATGCCTAGCTATTATACTTTTCAAGCAATTCATTGTCCACAAAAGTCTTACAAAAAAGTTTACGCTGTCGCCACCGGCGGATAGTAATACCTATGTCTCGTCTTCCACGACTATTCGTCGCAGGCGAGACAAAACTATACAAATAGTCAAATACTTGTTAATAGGTACTTGTATTAGTTAATGCTGTTTGACGTAAAGCTAGCAACAACAATTTTATTAATAGAATCTTATTTCTGCCAAATTTCAAAATTTCTTTTATACATGATCTGTCCCACTCACATTTTCCCTTGGTTATGCCTCTAGTAAAACGTCCAGTAAAACAAATTCAAATAGTGTTGTCGATCAATCAGATTAAAAAATAAAGTTAATTCTTCTGTTGACACCTTTTTTTTTTGCTTGTCAAAGAGAAATTAAATTGATTCGGCCAAACAAATAGAAAATAAAAGGCAGTTTAAAGTTTTCATTTTTGGTGTTTTGTATATAGATGATCGTTGTTATACATTTTGTAAATGTAAGTATAAGAATAAGAATAAGAATAAGAATGGTGAAAATTTTCATTGTTTGAAAACTTTAAAAGGTTTGTTGTCAGGTTTTCTGCATTAAAGCATGATGATATGCATACATTTTGACAGGACTGCCCCATTCAACCAACCTTGGGCACAAACTCCCCAGTCACTTTTTACATGTAAGTGGCTAGTCCAGATAATCATGACGTCTTTCTGGGGTTTTTGTCATTTGAACCTTTTTGGATCCTCAGGAAGCAAAAAGCAGAAAATTCAGACGGCAGAATTATTTGGACTAGTTAGTGGCGCATGGCTTTCAAGTTTTATGTGCTGCTTGCGTGAGATTTGATGAAAAAATTAAAGATCCAAGGAAAAAATTAAAAGATCAAAGAAATTTGCCACCAAATTGCTGACTTAAGATGCGTGAGTCTCACACATGTTGCAAGACACTTGACAGGTTGCGGGCATGGCCTAACCTGGTGTCAGTAAATCTTAAGTGGACTTGCACCGACAAGCTTCAGGCACTGCAGCATCCCTGGTGCAGCATAATCCATCATTTCAAGAAAATTTATAGAAAAGAGCAACCAGTAAGTAGAGTATATGATTTTTTTTTCATGAAAGATCACTATTCCTATAGAATATATGTTAAAGGTAATTTCAGATAGCATCACATTTGAACCAAATAGCATCACATTGCCAGGATGCTATAAGGGCCTACGGAGAACACTGTTATTAGCATGACATGAAAATCAATATTACTTTCTGACTTTGTTTGTTTACATAAATAAAAAAAAATAGTAAGGATTTTTTCAACTGTACTCAGGAATTTGAGAGGAAAAGGGGCATAAGTTATCAAACACTTATATGCATACCTGTTTCTTATGAAAATTTCACAAATCAAGTTGTTAATTTCGAAATAAGATATCAACAACAAAAATTAATGAGCAAAATGTCATAGGAAGTGACGCAATTCCATGGCAATTGTGTAAACACGTGTGTTGTACAACTGGTTTCCGAAGGATTAATTTCCAGTTTGGCGCCAAATTTTTGCTATGGAAGAAAAGCACAGAAAAATGTTAGAAATATAGTAGCACTTCCAGAATATATTAACCCCTTCTAGATCTTCTCTTGACTACTATCAACAAAGTTGAAGTCTTCTGGTCTGGTCTGTTTCTTTAAAACAGAAACTATTAATATATATGATACAATGACCTGAATCATACAGGCTCATTTACAGGTAACCCGTGCGGGTTCCGGGTGGCGAATAGGCCCGCAGCAGCGCTAAGCTTGTCGGTAAAAGTCCACTTAAGAGCACCCAGAAACCTGACATCGGGTCAGGCCGCTTTGCCCACAAAGCGACTGGGATGTGTGCCCCAGGTGGTTGAATGGGGCAGCCCTGACATCGAGAGATGCGGGGTCATCAGGCGATAATGCGGAAAACCTGACCGCAAACCATAGTGGTGCACCGTGTTGGGAAAAATGTCACGTTCCTTGCACGTTAAAGAACCCTGCTGCAGGTCTCGGTAAGAGTAGGACCCGTAGGATCCCCATGCAGGAGGCAAAATTTTCAGTCCCTACCCATCACTCCTTTTTCCAGTGGCAGTCAAAACTTTCCTACCCGATTGGCCTTGTGTCCCCATTTCCTCCACTTCATCATCATTCCATGTTCATTGTATCACCACTTTCATGTTCATCTCCCGGATATAGCCGAAATCGTGCTGCTTGGGAGTAAAGCAATAACTAACTAACTAACTAACTCATTTACAGGTATATTTGATTAATATTGTCCAAATAATTATGAATCATTGACAAGGGACCTACCAAAAAGTGGCACTCCCTCTATAGAAATCAGTCTATTCATCCATCTGTCCATTTATCTGAAACACAATCAGTTGTCCCCACTTTTTCCATAGGCATAGGTTATATGGTTACAGAAAATTTAGGCAAAACAGTGACATTGTTAGGATAGGACTAAAATCCGAAACAGTGACAGGACGGAGACAGAATCCTTTACGAGAGTAACAAAAAGAATTTTTTTTGGATGTCAAATCCATATTGTAACGATATAAAATACAGAGTGGCATAACATTTTTTTTTATCTACAATGTATATACATTTTAATATAAAACAAGCTGGCAAACTGCGCAGATAATCTAAATTTAATTAACTCAATTTTATTTTGATAACTTGCGACACAACCAATGAGTGGTTTAAAGTTTTGTTTTTATCCTGCACATTTCTGTTGAAACCACTCAAGTCATGACACAGTCGACAGATGCAACAGTCATACATGTTAACCCTCACGTTTTGAGCGTGAGACTCACGCTAACTTGACCATTCTCCCACTAACATAAATTCTCCCACGCGTGAGACAAGAATCTCCCACTAACGTGTTTTCCTCCCACAAAATCTCCCGCTAACATATTTTTCTTTATTTTGCAAAAATGGTCGCGATATTTGTTTACAAAACCGTCGTATAAAACACTTCAGCGACCAAGAAATGTATATACATTTGGAGTATCTCTAGAGTTTTCACTTTTACACTACGAAGAAATCTTTTGTTTACAAAAACGAATGGAAATCTTTACTTTTTCAAATCATTTTTCAGCAGTTTTTTGTAAAGTTACGATGTCACAGGCAGCTAAACCAAGAAGACGTTGGAACTCTGGACCTTCTTCCTCAGATACTCAAAAAAAAAGAGGAAATATGGTTGCAGATTTATAAAAGAATTGGAGAAATTATTCTCTTGGTTGAAATCAAGTCCTCTTGGAAATGATAGAACATTTTGTCAGCTTTGTTATTCGAGTTTTACAGTTGCCCATAGTGGATTGTATGATGTTAAAAGGCATTCAGAATGTGCAGCTCACAAGAAAGCTACAATATTTTCCCAAAACCTTGAAATTTTCATTCCTAAAACAAGTATTGATTTTCAAGTGATTAAGGCAGAAACTTTTGTTTAGTAACCTAAAAAAATGAGTTGAGAAATCTCCCACTAAGTTGAGTTCTCCCACTAAGAGGGTCCAAGAGGTTAACAGGTATGGCCACAGTATAGACATCACTGGAACAAACTTGGCAGTTTCATTCTACAATTTCTTTGATGCAACATGCATTTTAAGATCCGAGGGGGGGGTATAAAGTCCTAACTATAAAAAATCTTATATTTGGTAAATCTCTAATGATGTCTCATTCATAAATTTGCAGGCGCGTAGCTGCCGTTAGGCAAAAAAGCTTTTGCCTGCACTTAATTTTGCCAATTTTTTTTTTTTTTTTTAAAGTTCCTGACACATTGTGCTGTTGAACGTAAATATTCCCTCTTTTCAGTTTACATAGGTTATCTCCCATAAGCAGGAGTTATCTAACTTTGCAGGAGGTGTAATTTCTTAACCCCTCTGTTCTTTTCATGGAAAATGAAAGAAAAATCTAGAGAGATCTGAAAGAAATTAGGGATTTCCCTAAATTTCACAAGAACTTTACTATATAAAATCTTTAAAGTTTACATTTTTATTGCAGATTATTTAATAAGTATTTTTGTAAAAGGAAATGTTTTAAAAAGTTACATAACTATCTCTAAATGTGGGGAAATTCCTTTTCTTTCTGAACCCCTCAAATTTATCAAAGGGTTTCAACAATAAATCCAGAGAAAATAAATTTCATACCTGCTGTAAAGTTAGATAACTCATGCATAAGGGAGATAACCTATGTTAACTGAAAAGAGGGAATATTGATATTAAAATCTGTTAATCTGTTAAAGTGTTAAAAATTGCGGATTCCAACCGTACCATTTCCGATGCTGTTCAGGCTTTTGTACTGTTTAAAAAAGTGATCATCCCGGCAATCTTTCAAAATGAAAAAGTTGGATTTCTACTATAAGCCAGTTGGTCAGAGGGCCAGTGTTAAACATGACTCGGAAGCAGCATCAACAAGTTCCTCATCTCCTACATGTAGTTCTAAAGTCGATCCTCTGTATCCGGTCAGCAGCCATATTCACAAAAGTTCGTAGACGTAAATTCAGGCGTAACTAATATAGACAAGAATGGGAGGTACGACTAAAGTTGCGTTTACGAACTTTTGTGAATAAGTTAAATTCCCAGATGCCGAACTGTCATACTAGGGTTGCACAATATATCCGTTCCGGATTTGACTCGTCATTTAGACGAGGTCATCAGGGGTCATGGGAAGGAAAAACGACGTCATTCAACATGGTACAAAGGGAACAGAATTTTCTATCAAAGATTCTTCTGTAATTAATCAACATTTAGGTTAAAAATCATTTGCAATTGCCAAATAAACCAACAATCAACATTTCCAACGCATAAAAAATAAATCTTGAACGCAAATAAAGAAATTACTTTCTTTGTCCATTAGCGTGGTGGAACCATTTTTTTTACCAGTTCTTCCTCTTTTTGCTAAATTAGTGACCAATCCCGCAAATGCGCAACGCGTGTTTTGCATCAGACCAAAGTTGATTTTCTGAAGATGGATTGGGAGCCCAACCAATACACTTACTTCTTTTTAGCTCACCTGGACCGAAGGTCCATGTGAGCTATTGCCATCACTTGGCGTCTGTCGTCGTCTGTCGTCCGTTAACAATTTTTCAAAAACCTTCTCCTCTGAAACTACTGAACAGAATTTAATGAAACTTGGTATGAATGATCCTTAGGGTGTCCTGCACCAAACTTGTGTTTCGATTTTTGATCCTGCTGGGGGCCTTGAGCGGCCCCCAGACCCCTCGCTGTAAGTTTGCCTACAATTCCATATTGTCCCAGCTACACCCCTGATTTGCTGTAGTATTAGAAAATTGTTATTGTTACGGTCATATAAGCACATTTGAAAAAAAAAACTATAATTCCATGATGCTGCATGCACCTGTAGGGGAAATAAAACAAAGATATGCAATGTTTTGTCAAAAGCAGCAAAGCGGGAGGTAATAATTTAAAGCTTGGTCAAGGTCAACTAACTCAATTGATCTACCTTGTTCCTCTGGCACTTGTACAGAACCTGTCAGGTGGTGTTGGAGTCTTGTTTGTAATTTACAAAAAAACGACTTCCCACCAGTTTGTCGGTTACCTGCCCAAGGTAGGTGGTTTCTTCCAGGTACTCCTGGTCTCCTCTACCATAAAAAACTGATTGCCTTATAGCCCTTTAAAGTCATCCAGAATTCCGATTTTGATTCTTTTATTTTCATTTTTGCAAGAGCAGCTTCCCTTATTGGGTTGGCCACATGATGTGAACAACGTTGAGCTAAAGGAAAACATCAATTTGTCCCTATCCTTTTTTGGCGTAATTTCAACTCCCCGATTAAAATAAACTGGTTAAAAGTGAAGTCTTAGATGCTAAAGTAAGTTTTAGTAGTTTAAAACTTTGGAAGGCACATTTGAAATATTTTTACAAGTTGACGATTTTGGTTAATTTCAACAGATTTTCAATGACCAGGCCTACCCGGAAGTAGTAAACCTGTACGTAGTATAAAGTTAAAAGATTTCCCGGGTCCGCACGTCCGGAAAATAGTTTCTAAAAAGGAATATATATATACAATTATAGGGACCTTTATAAACACACTAGATTTTTCATACCCTGCAGATTGGCTGATATTTTATTAGCCATAATATTAAAACTTTGATGGCTTGGTATCACTGCGACTTTTGTTTTTGATATTAGTACTTCATTGCATAAAATGCTAAAGAATTAATGTTCAATATTTATTAAAAATTCCTTTTTCCTTCCTCTTCTTGTCTTGAACTTCATACAAAAATTCTGGATCAAATTAGTAAAAATGACAATATTCTCGACAATTTGTATGATGAGCATTTTCCCTATCCAAGGATTAAGATCCAGTTCCCCTCTTGGATAGTAACCCTTGCCTAGCAAAGATGTATGATGAGTTACAAGTCAAGTTAAAGATGAGAGATAGCAGATCGTAACCCTTGGCTAGCAAAGATGATGTTTGTGAGACGGGTAAAGACTTCTGTTTCACTTAAATTCTGGTATAGAATAGAATAGAATATTTTTTTAAATTTTCCAAATTAAAGTGCCCATTTAAGGCATAACATATGATTGAGACAAAACATTATGGAATAATTAAGTGTAACAAATATTTATATCATTAATACAGTAATTAAGGAAAAGGTCATTGGTCAAAGGGAGATAATACATATGAATATAGTTTGGTTTATTTGTTCTAAGTAATGAAGTCACACAGTAAAGATAAAAAATAGCAGTTATCATTATTCATAATCCATACAAATAGATACTTAATCAATTTGGATAACTTTTAGTATAATTTATGATATCCTTTTTAATGTTTTCATTAAGAGGACATGATTCCAGTAGGAAGTGTAAAGGACTAAAGCCACAAACCCTCATATTTGGCCCTTAATCGGGCCATTTTTTCAAATTCATTTGTTAGATAAGATTTTTGTGGCCAAGTAGTCTAGAATGATTACTTGTTAAAAAACAAAATCAATTTTAAAGTTTTCTGTACTTGTGACGTTGTAATGACGTCATAAAGTGACAAGAAAATTAAAAATATGCTAATTTCAGCTAAATTTCACAATTTTCCATCTGGTTTTTGGTGAAAATGACATGGGCGCCACCCCTCGCCCATAAATATTGTTGTTTAAATTTTATAAATACAGTATTTTTTTCATATTTCAAGAAAAATTTCGATGGGCGAGGGGTGGCGCCACATAGAAAATCATAAAATTGTGACTGAAAAACAAGTCATTTTGGCCAAAAAGAGAAAAATCACTGATTTAGGCTATTTTTGAAGGGTTAGGGTACTTGAAAATTCATTTATACACCATAATTAAATCTTTTCTCTTTTAACACAGACATCCAGCTATACATACACAAATTTTAATGTTAAACAAACCAATTCTGATATTTGAGTATTAACAGGGCCAAATATGGGGGTTCGTGGCTCTAGTCCTTTAAATAACAAAATAAGCATAGCCTATCTTGTCTTGGTAGAGGGTATAAAAGAATCAAGGGCGTACCAAAGGGGTGATCAAACATCATTATACCTAAAAGACAAAGACAAAATTGGTAGACAAAAAAATCATCACATCGAAACAAACCATACAACAAACAAAAAACACATATAACATGTATAACAACTAAACTGCATTTAGCAACGTAAATTCAGTTGAAAAAGAGAGTGAACTCTGGTGTTCCAGAAGAGTCACTGCTAGCTACATCACAGTGCCAAAGATCAATTTAGTGTTGGTTAAATCTTTAAAAGATGCCATTACCATCACCATCGAGGATTTCTTTCGTTGGGCTGTTTTCAAAATACTAAAAATACCATTTTTATACCCCCACTCGTAAGAGAGGGGGCTATATTGCAATCACCTTGTCCGTCCGTCTGTACGTCTGTCCGTCCGGTTCAATTTCTCTGCTTCTACTGGATGGATTGGTTTTAAATTTGGTACACAGCTTCAACATGATGAGTTATACTATGTCTACTATTTCCAGGTCAGTCTATCATCTACTTCTTGTTTTCTGAGCTGACTTAGACTTTTTTAGGGTAAAAAAATTGAAATGTGAAATTTTTCGTAACAGTTTTCTCGGCTTCTACTGGATGGATTGCTTTCAAATTTGGTACACAGCTTCAACATGATGAGTTATACCATGCCTCCCCTTTCCAGATCAGTCTATCATCAACTTCCTGTTTTCCAAGCCGACTTAGACTTTTTAGGGTAAAATATTTAAAATGTGAAATTTTTCGTAACAGTTTTCTCAGCTTCTACTGGATGGATTGGTTTCAAATTTGGTACACAGCTTCAACAGGATGAGTTATACCGTGCCTCCCCTTTCAAGATCAGTCCATCATCAACTTCCTGTTTTCCGAGCCAACTTAGACTTTTTAGGGTAAAAAATTTAAAATGTGAAATTTTTCGTAACAGTTTTCTCGGCTTCTACTGGATGGATTGGTTTCAAATTTGGTACACAGCTTCAGCATGATTAGTTATACCGTGCCTTCCCTTTCCAGATCAGTCAATCATCTACTTCCTGTTTTCCAAGCTGGCTTAGACTTTTTATTGGTTAAAAATAGACAATTTTTCGTAACAAATTTCTCGGCTTCTTCAGAAGGGATTGATTTCAAATTTGGTATACAGCTTTAGCATGATTAGTTGTACTGTGCCTCCCCTTTCTAGGTCAGTTGGTCTTCTACTTCCTGTTTTCTGAATGGTCGAGTGGGGGTATGCTTAGCACGACTTAGTGCAACCCCTTGTTGAATCTTTTCTGGTCTTCCATATGGAGCTCTTCTTGCACCAAATTTATCAAAGTTCATACACTTGTCAAAAATAAATCTGAGATATCTTAAGTAGTGAATCTTTGGTTCTCATTTGATTAAACACATGTTTTGGTTTATTATCAAAGAAAACTAATAGTTATACATTAATCTTCATCTAAATGTTCTTGGAGTTATGGTCCCTTTAAGTGTCCAAACAGTCTAAATTTCAGGAAAAGGTTGGATGGCGTGCTATTTAGGGACTTGTTGCCATCCTAACGTTGAAGTATGAGACCAATCTATCACCAGAGGGAGCGTCTATCAACACTGAGCTGACCTCTATTATACTATCGCACTAAGGATGAATGGAAATTTGTCAACTTTATTCAATCCCTAAAATGGAGGAAATTACCCACAATCCTTTGATCCATGGTATAGAGCCATTAGAGGGTCAGTGTTTATAGATGCTCCCTCTTGTGATTGAGTATGAGACTTCTTTTATTATAGTGAAGGATTCTGGCTACCTCTTGTTTTACAAATATGATGCAAATTCAAGATAACAGATTTATTTTTTAGGCAAAGAAAAACTGTCTTAAAAGCAAATCCCTGACTGGGTCTCCGTCCTCCATGCTAAGAGTAAATCAGGACCACAAGATGGATAAGACCTGGGAGTGACATTAAGTTATAAGAAACCTGTAGTTGTTGTCCAGCCATTTACTAATGCATTGAGTATCATGGACAGATATAGAGAGAGAGAAGGCAATTAAGGCTCTGTCTTAAGTTTAGGTAAATATGGATGCAACTTTAATATTAAATGGCATCCGGCTTGCTCAATTCAACCACATAAGAAAATCTAGGATGTGCCAGGTTGGAAACTGGAGAGAGATATTCTAATTAGCACTTGAGCCTGCCAAAAATATATGTCTGTTTCTTGCTTCCCTACCTACCCTATTTTTTTTACCCTACCCTAGTTTTTATTGTCATTTTGGAACAAGCACCATTAAAGTTGGATTGCTTCCCCATTGACTCAATGTAAAATAATTTTGTAAAAAAAAGTTATTTTCCTTCCTACCTACATACCCTAATTTTTAAGAGTATGAAGCAGGGAACAAACAAATATTTTGTTTTGGCCTTATATGTGTAGGCTGTGTCAACTCTGGTACAATTATTCCGTATCTAATATTATTTTCTTAGATATAGGCACGCTGCAACAAACCCAAACTACTAATGCATTGCCTGTTGGGTACACTGTCAAAGGGTTTATCATATATATATATACCCCATTTGATTCAAGGATGCCTAATCATTTATTATAACCCTGCCACACAAGGATTAAAGAAGCATTATGTTATACCCTTCTTTTATTTTGTGTCCGTCTGTCCCAACAGGTTTCTAGATGATTATTATGTCTCCCCTTCCCAGAAGGGGGAGACATATTGTTTTTGTGTCAGTTCTTCTTCTTCTTCTTCTTCTTCTTCTTCTTCTTTTTATGTCTCCCCTTCCCAGAAGGGGGAGACATATTGTTTTTGTGTCAGTTCTTCTTCTTCTTCTTCTTCTTCTTCTCATACAAAGCGTGTCCGGGCCATAACTTTTTTATCCTTTGAGATAAGGCTTTGATATTTGGCATGTGGATGTATCACCATGAGACGATGTGTCGCGTACCAGAATGACCTTCATATGACCTTGATCTTTGACTTCAAGGTCAAATTAATGCTAATTTTACATCCAAAGTGTTCCAGGCCATAACTTTTTTGTTCTTTGACATAAGGCTTTGATATTTGGCCTGTGGATGTAACACCATGAGAGGATGTGTCAAGTACCAGAATGACCTTCAAATGACCTTGTCCTTTGACCTCAAGGTTAAATTAATGCTTATTTTACATGGAAAATGTGTCTGTGCCATAACTTTTTTTGTTCTTTGGAAAGGGCTTTAATATTTAGCATGTTGATGTATTACCATGAGATTATGTGTGGCGTACCAGAATGACCTTCATATGACCTTGACTTTTGACTTCAAGGTCAAATTAAAGCTAATTTTACATGCAAAGTGTGTCCTGGTCATAACTTTTTATCCTTTGATATTTGGCATGTGGATGTTTTGCCATGAGACGATGTGTCGCATACCAGAATGACCTTCACATGACCTTGACCTTTGACCTCAAGGTCAAATTAATGCTCTTTTTACATCCAATGTGTTCCAGGCCATTACTTTTTTGTTCTTTGATATAGGGCTTTGATATTTGACATGTGGATGTATCACCATGAGACGATGTGTCCTGTTCCAGAATGACCTTGACCTCAAGATCAAATTAATGCTAATTTTATGTGCAAAGTGTGTCCTTGTCATAACTTTTTATCCTTTGATATTTAGCATGTGGATGTTTCGCCATGAGACGATGTGTCGTGTACCAGAATGACCTTCATATGACCTTGACCTTTGACCTCAAGGTCAAATTAATGCTATTTTTACACATAAAACATGTCTGGGCCATATATATTTTAATCCTTTTCAAAAGGCTTTGAATTTTCACATTTTAATCATCATGGGAACAATGTGTCACCAACCTTAATGACTTTGACTTGTGACTTCAATGTCAAATAAATTCTAATTTGACATGCAAAGCCTTCCAGGCCATAACTTTTTTATCCTTTGACATAGAGCTTTAGAATGTAGATGTATCGTTATTAAAAAAATGTAGTACAATGTATGTCATTGTGACTTTGACCTTTTGACCTCAAGATTGAACTTGTGTTATTCAAGGAAGGGGAGACATCAGTTTTAGTGAGCTAAAACAGTTTTTCCTAGTTATAAACTAAAAAAGATGTCAATGGTTTTGAATGATATTTTGTACAGCTATTACACTATTAGTACAATTAAATACATGTCAAGTTAAAATTCAGGATGATAAGAATAGATAATTATATACAGTTTTGCCACTAAATTTTACAATGCTAAAATTTTCTGGTCTAAGAAAGATAACTCTTTTTTTCTCTATATACTTGACAATTGTGCTGCATGATCATGCTCCGATGGACGTTAAAACATACAGGCTATTAAAATATATACTTTTTCTCTGTATCCTTTGCAGCATTAATTTTTATGGATTTGTTTCTATAAACTCTTCGCTATAATTTAAGGCAAATCCCAAAACTTTGACATCATTTACTTTTTGAAATGAGAAAAATTCATTAATGCTTAAAGACATTATATGCTATAACTCCTACAGTGTGAATACATTAATAAAAATAGAAGTTCTCATGAAAAGGGATATTTTTGCAGTAGATTAGTGAAAGTATGAAAGAAATCTATTTTCAGTTCAACCCTCTCTGAATTTCTTATCTTCCTAGCTGTGACTTTTTTTCCCCGGTACTATTTAAAATGGTTTATACCACTTCCTTTGTTGAAAAAAATCTAGCAAAAGTTATATTGTATCATTTAGCTATTTTTTAAATCCAAAAATTTCAGGTTTTGTCCGGGTAGGAAGTAACCAGCCCTGAATTGAAATTCTACCTGTTTTTGTCTCGCCTGCGACGAATAGTCGCGGAAGGCGAGACATAAGTATTACTTTCCGGCGGCGGCGACGGCGGCGGCGGCGTCGTAAACTTTTTTGTAAGACTTTTGTGGACAATGAATTGCTTGAAAAGTATAATAGCTAGGCATCTGATATTTGGTATACAGACAGTTCAGGTTATGGTCTACGCAACTGTCACCATGCCGTGTGACCCTGACCCCATTTTCATGCTCCAGTGACTCTGTGAACTTAGGTCTTTTTTCAGGCCGTAACTTTTTTTGTAAGACTTTTGTGGACGATGAATTGCTGGAAAAGTATAATAGCTAGGCATCTGATATTTGGTATACAGACATTTCAGGTTATGGTCTATGCAACTGTCACCATGCCGTGTGACCCTGACCCCATTTTCATGCTCCAGTGACTCTGTGAACTTAGGTCTTTTTTAAGGCCGTAAACTTTTTTGTAAGACTTTTGTGGACGATGAATTGCTGGAAAAGTATAAAAGCTAGGCATCTGATATTTGGTATACAGACAGTACAAGTTATGGTCTCCGCAACTGTCACCATGTGGTGTGACCCTGACCCCATTTTCACGCTCCAATGACTCTGTGAACTTAGGTCTTTTTTCAGGCCGTAAACTTTTTTGTAAGACTTTTGTGGATGATGAATTGCTTGAAAAGTATAATAGCTAGGCATCTGATATTAGGTATACAGACAGTTTAGGTTATGGTCTAAGCAACTGTTACCATGCTGCGTGACCCTGACCCCATTTTTACGCTCTAGTGACTCTGTGAACTTAGGTCTTTTTCAGGCCGAAAAACTTTTTTGTAAGACTTTTGTGGACAATGAATTGCTGGAAAGTAAACAGACAGTTGCGGTTATGGACAACACAACTGTCACCATGCCATGTGACCATGACCCCATTTTTACGCTCCAGTGACTCTGTGAACTTAGGTCTTTTTTTCAGACAGAAAACTTTTTTTTATACTTGTGTGGACAATGGATTGCTTGAATAGTATAATAACTACATGTAGGCATCTGTTATTAGGTATACAGACACTTTTTGTGTTTATATCAAGAAATGAAAGCTTAGGTAGTTGATTTTAGTGATGGTGCCGGCAGGCGAGACATACTTTTAGTGGCCACACTTGTTACTATGTAGCCAGTCAAATTTTCATGAATTTTAGCCAAACCTGTCAAAAAGTTACCGGGCTGGAGATCACACTATTATTTCCAACTCTGGTTTTGTGTAGATTTCTATTATGGGGAAAACAATACAAGATTGTGGCTTATATATATCTAGCAGAGGTATCATTTAATGTCCCATTAGATGCTCTATTTTTTTCACTATTGAACGCATATATTGTTCTGTATCAAACATATTTTGTCTATGAAAATATTATTGTATCAGTCTTAAAAAAAAGATTCCCTAAGATTCATTAATTAAGGTCTTTCCCTTTCCAAAGGGAAGACCTTATTGTATTTCGTCGGCCTATTATTATTATTATTCTTTTTTTTTTTCTTCCAGTCGGGTACAAAAAGTGCCTTGACCGATTTTCATGAAATTTTGCACACTTATTCAGCACTACCAGGAATAGACTAGGCTATGGACACGACGCTAAATTAATTGTAGTTTCGGCGCAATAGCGCAAAACGCTGTTTACCCTTGTTATCAGATCTCCTCCGACACGGTAATAGTTATCAAGATTCTGTTTAGTGGAAATGGTAGCTCACATCCTGGTGATGATTTATCATGCAAAAAGAATGCTATAATTTACTTTCTGGTTGCGCGCGTATGGCGCAAACTTGGCGCAAAATGTAAAAGTTGTCCGATTTTGATGAAATTTTGTTTCCAGGAAGATTTGAGGGTCCTGATTACGAATCTGTGGTCAAATTTTTTTTTGCGTTTTGAGATATGCCCCCCCGCGGGCTTTTTTTTATGAAATGTTGTGCGCAGATAAACTACCAAGTTTTTCAACCGATCGAGCTGAAATTTTGCACAGTTGCTGAGAATAATGAGCTCTCGCGTTGTAGCTAAAAATAAAGTCTGTACCTGGCCCCGTTTTGAAGTTACGCCCCTTTCTGGCTTTTACTCAAAAATCGCTAATTTAGCCAAAAATTAACTTTTCCGTGCGGAAATTTTTGGTGCCCCCTCTCCGTCAAAATGTGCCCGACTGAAATCTGTCAAACATTCCAGCCGGGTCGCCTTATTTTTTTTTATACAAATTTTCTTTCTATTTTTTCGAAATTTCAAAAAACGTAACATGACCCCTCTTTGTACTTTTGTCAAATGCACCGGAAGTGCCAAAATGCTGTCAAAACTAGCTGATATCCTAGCCAAATGTATGCACTAAAAGTCCCCGTTTACAAAAATGTCCTCTGGTTAATGAGTTTTTCAAAATTAAAGTTTTCTGCAGTCCCGTAAAACACACAAATTCCTGACGAATTTCCTCCAAATTTCACTATTCAACGTTATTCCTGTTTCGAAAATTGAATGTTTTCACTAAATTCGTCCTTAACTATTTAAAATAATCCAAAATGAACTAATTATGTCACTAGTTTTGCCTGTCATCAAATGTTGTAAACTATTGTCAAAAGATTCCCATAACAGGCACATTCTAATTATAAACTTGCTCATCCGTGACGTTCATGTATTCTAACTGTATACGTTGAGAGAATGGAAAATCAATATAGGTCTGACCCCTGCAAAGTCTACCGCTGTACTGAGAAATCTAAAAACTAAGTCGTAAAGTCATTCAAAAATGACGTCAAAGCGCGAGACACCAAGGATACCCAGATCAACAAAGTGATGTCGCCACCTAGTTTTGAATGAATAAAATAAAATCACTCGTCCCCGCTCGCCCCCCCCCCCCCCCCCCCGTTTTCCATTGCGATTTACTGATTGTTGTTTGTTTAAAACAAGAAAACAAAAGAAATAAACAAAATGAAACAAAACAAATAAAACAAAACAAAACAAAAAAAAAACACACAAAAGAAAAAAACTTAAATGTCCCCGCCCCCATCTTTTCAGATACATGTATGGCAATAACATACATGTATGAACTACCCCCCCCCCCCCCTTTTTTTGAAAAACCAGCAAAAACAAAACAAACAAACAAACAAATGCCAGCAATGAGGCTCTTAACGGGGGAAAATCAGCCGTTTAATTAAGGTCTTTCCCTTTCCAAAGGGAAGACCTTATTGTATTTCGTCGGCCTATTATTAAGGTCTTTCCCTCAAAGGGAAGACCTTATTGTATTTCTTATGATTATTATTATTATTATTATTCTTTTTCTTCCGTCCGCTGTGAAAAAACGACTCGACCAAACTTTATGAAACTTGGCACATCTATTCAGCACTGCCAGGAATAGACTTGGCTTAGGCAGTGACAAAAAACTATGTTCCGTTACGGCGCAATAGCGCAAAACGCTGTTTACCCTTGTTAGCAGATCTCCTCCTAAATAGTAACAGGTATAAAAAATCTAAACTGTGGAAACTGATCTATAACTCCTGCAGATGTGTCATCGCCAAAAAGAAAAAAAATATTTTACTTCCTGGTTGCGCGCTTATGGCGCAAAGTTGGCGCAAAATGTCAATGTTGTCCGATTTTGTTGAAATTTGGTTTCCAGGTAGATTTGAGGGTCCTGATTACGAATCTGTGGTCAGAATTTTTTTTTGCGTTTACCATTGCCAAAATGGCGGCCGTCAAACGGTTTTTTACTTCTAACTCGAAAACCGTTAGAGATAGTATAGACAATAGAACAAAAAATGATCGTCTTGAAAAGACCTACAATTTGAGTCCAAACAGTGCATGATTCGATTGAGCGGTTTTGAAATGGCGGTCGAAACAGAATTTCGCGAAACACGTTTTTGCCCATAACTTCAAAACCATAACAGATAGTATAGTAAACATGTATACTTAAATGAATCAGTATGCAAACAACTACAATTTAAGTTCAAGGTCATGGGTCAAGGTCATTCCCTAGCAACAAGGTTACATTAATGAAAAGTCCATAGCAACCATATGTTTTCTTAACCAACATTACCTTCTGAGTTTAGAAGAAAGTTTTTAGAACCATAAGTGACCTTCTGTCCATAGCAACCAACAAAATGTCCTTAGCAATCATCCTTTTTCTGACACTAGGCCCCTTGATCTTTATTCTGGAACCTATTTGATAACTATTGGTAACCTCATATCGAAAACGAAATGACTCATTTGTCTGAAGTTCTTGTATTGGACACCATAATGCTAACATGCTAAAGCGACAGAGAGACAAGAGACAGGGAAAGACCTCTCATTTGTTCTCTGAACAAATGGCATTTTATTATTATTCTTTTTCTGCCGTCCGCTGTGAAAAAACGACTCGACCAAATTTTATGAAACTTGGCACATCTATTCAGCACTGTCAGGAATAGACTTGGCTTAGGCAATGACAAAAATCTATTTCTAGTAACAGAGTTATCTGCCCCAGACCGAAAACCCTTGTTAGCAGATCTCCTCCTAAACCGTAACCGGTATCAAAAATCTAAACTGTGGAAAATGTTCTCTGACTCCTGCCGATGTGTCATCACGAAAAAGATTTTTTTTTATTTTACTTCCTGGTTGCGCGCGTATGGCGCAAAGTTGGCGCAAAATGTCAATGTTGTCCGATTTTGATGAAATTTGGTTTCCAGGTAGATTTGAGGGTCCTGATTACGAATCTGTGGTCAAATTTTTTTTGCGTTTACCATTGCCAAAATGGCGGTCGTGAAATGGTTTTTTACTTATAACTCGAAAAACTTTAGAGATAGTATAGACAATATATGAACAAAAAATGATCGTCTTGTTATTATTCTTTTTCTTCCGTCCGCTGTGAAAAAACGACTTGACCAAACATGATGAAACTTGGCACATCTATTCAGCTCTGCCAGGAATAGACTTGGCTTAGGGAATGACAAAAATCTATTTTTAGTAACAGAGTTATCTCCCGAAATGCTGTTTACCCTTGTTAGCAGATCTCCTCCTAGATAGTAACAGATATAAAAAATCTAAACTGTGGAAACTGTTCTCTGACTCCTGCCGATGTGTCATCACGAAATTTTTTTTTTTATATTTTACTTCCTGGTTGCGCGCGTATGGCGCAAAGTTGGCGCAAAATGTCAATGTTGTCCGATTTTGATGAAATTTGGTTTCCAGGTAGATTTGAGGGTCCTGATTACGAATCTATGGTCAATTTTTTTTTTTGCGTTTACCATTGCCAAAATGGCGGCCGTCAAACGGTTTTTTACTTCTAACTCGAAAACCGTTAGAGATAGTATAGACAATATATGTACAAAAAATGATTGTCTTGAAAAGACCTACATTTTGAGTCCATAAAGAATATGATTCGGTTGAGCGGTTTCGAAATGGCGGCCGAAACAAGTTTCGCGAAACACGTTTTTTGCCCATAACTTCAAAACCATAACAGATAGTATAGTAAACATGTATACTTAAATGAATCAGGATGCAATGAACTACAATTTGAGTTCAAGGTCAAAGGTCATGGGTCAAGGTCATTCCCTAGCAACAAGGTAACATTAATGAAAAGTCCATAGCAACCATATGTATTCTTAACCAACATTACCTATTGAGTTTAGAAGAAAGTTTTTATAACCGTAAGTGACCTTCTGTCCATAGCAACCAATAAAATGTCCTTAACAACCATCCTTTTTCTGACACTAGGCCCCTTGATTTTTATTCTGGAACCTATTTGATAACTATTGGTAACCTCATATCGAAAACGAAATGACTCATTTGTCTAAAGTTCTTGTATTGGAAACCATAATGCTAACATGCTAAAGCGACAGAGAGACAAGAGACAGGGAAAGACCTCTCATTTGTTCTCTGAACAAATGGCATTTTAATTATTATTATTCTTTTTTTTTTTCTTCCAGTCGGGTACAAAAAGTGCCTTGACCGATTTTCATGAAATTTTGCACACTTATTCAGCACTACCAGGAATAGACTAGGCTATGGACACGACGCTAAATTAATTGTAGTTTCGGCGCAATAGCGCAAAACGCTGTTTACCCTTGTTATCAGATCTCCTCCGACACGGTAATAGTTATCAAGATTCTGTTTAGTGGAAATGGTAGCTCACATCCTGGTGATGATTTATCATGCAAAAAGAATGCTATAATTTACTTTCTGGTTGCGCGCGTATGGCGCAAACTTGGCGCAAAATGTAAAAGTTGTCCGATTTTGATGAAATTTTGTTTCCAGGAAGATTTGAGGGTCCTGATTACGAATCTGTGGTCAAATTTTTTTTTTGCGTTTTGAGATATGCCCCCCCGCGGGCTTTTTTTTATGAAATGTTGTGCGCAGATAAACTACCAAGTTTTTCAACCGATCGAGCTGAAATTTTGCACAGTTGCTGAGAATAATGAGCTCTCGCGTTGTAGCTAAAAATAAAGTCTGTACCTGGCCCCGTTTTGAAGTTACGCCCCTTTCTGGCTTTTACTCAAAAATCGCTAATTTAGCCAAAAATTAACTTTTCCGTGCGGAAATTTTTGGTGCCCCCTCTCCGTCAAAATGTGCCCGACTGAAATCTGTCAAACATTCCAGCCGGGTCGCCTTATTTTTTTTTATACAAATTTTCTTTCTATTTTTTCGAAATTTCAAAAAACGTAACATGACCCCTCTTTGTACTTTTGTCAAATGCACCGGAAGTGCCAAAATGCTGTCAAAACTAGCTGATATCCTAGCCAAATGTATGCACTAAAAGTCCCCGTTTACAAAAATGTCCTCTGGTTAATGAGTTTTTCAAAATTAAAGTTTTCTGCAGTCCCGTAAAACACACAAATTCCTGACGAATTTCCTCCAAATTTCACTATTCAACGTTATTCCTGTTTCGAAAATTGAATGTTTTCACTAAATTCGTCCTTAACTATTTAAAATAATCCAAAATGAACTAATTATGTCACTAGTTTTGCCTGTCATCAAATGTTGTAAACTATTGTCAAAAGATTCCCATAACAGGCACATTCTAATTATAAACTTGCTCATCCGTGACGTTCATGTATTCTAACTGTATACGTTGAGAGAATGGAAAATCAATATAGGTCTGACCCCTGCAAAGTCTACCGCTGTACTGAGAAATCTAAAAACTAAGTCGTAAAGTCATTCAAAAATGACGTCAAAGCGCGAGACACCAAGGATACCCAGATCAACAAAGTGATGTCGCCACCTAGTTTTGAATGAATAAAATAAAATCACTCGTCCCCGCTCGCCCCCCCCCCCCCCGTTTTCCATTGCGATTTACTGATTGTTGTTTGTTTAAAACAAGAAAACAAAAGAAATAAACAAAATGAAACAAAACAAATAAAACAAAACAAAACAAAAAAAAAACACACAAAAGAAAAAAACTTAAATGTCCCCGCCCCCATCTTTTCAGATACATGTATGGCAATAACATACATGTATGAACTACCCCCCCCCCCTTTTTTTGAAAAACCAGCAAAAACAAAACAAACAAACAAACAAATGCCAGCAATGAGGCTCTTAACGGGGGAAAATCAGCCGTTTAATTAAGGTCTTTCCCTTTCCAAAGGGAAGACCTTATTGTATTTCGTCGGCCTATTATTATTATTATTCTTTTTTTTTTTCTTCCAGTCGGGTACAAAAAGTGCCTTGACCGATTTTCATGAAATTTTGCACACTTATTCAGCACTACCAGGAATAGACTAGGCTATGGACACGACGCTAAATTAATTGTAGTTTCGGCGCAATAGCGCAAAACGCTGTTTACCCTTGTTATCAGATCTCCTCCGACACGGTAATAGTTATCAAGATTCTGTTTAGTGGAAATGGTAGCTCACATCCTGGTGATGATTTATCATGCAAAAAGAATGCTATAATTTACTTTCTGGTTGCGCGCGTATGGCGCAAACTTGGCGCAAAATGTAAAAGTTGTCCGATTTTGATGAAATTTTGTTTCCAGGAAGATTTGAGGGTCCTGATTACGAATCTGTGGTCAAATTTTTTTTTGCGTTTTGAGATATGCCCCCCCGCGGGCTTTTTTTTATGAAATGTTGTGCGCAGATAAACTACCAAGTTTTTCAACCGATCGAGCTGAAATTTTGCACAGTTGCTGAGAATAATGAGCTCTCGCGTTGTAGCTAAAAATAAAGTCTGTACCTGGCCCCGTTTTGAAGTTACGCCCCTTTCTGGCTTTTACTCAAAAATCGCTAATTTAGCCAAAAATTAACTTTTCCGTGCGGAAATTTTTGGTGCCCCCTCTCCGTCAAAATGTGCCCGACTGAAATCTGTCAAACATTCCAGCCGGGTCGCCTTATTTTTTTTTATACAAATTTTCTTTCTATTTTTTCGAAATTTCAAAAAACGTAACATGACCCCTCTTTGTACTTTTGTCAAATGCACCGGAAGTGCCAAAATGCTGTCAAAACTAGCTGATATCCTAGCCAAATGTATGCACTAAAAGTCCCCGTTTACAAAAATGTCCTCTGGTTAATGAGTTTTTCAAAATTAAAGTTTTCTGCAGTCCCGTAAAACACACAAATTCCTGACGAATTTCCTCCAAATTTCACTATTCAACGTTATTCCTGTTTCGAAAATTGAATGTTTTCACTAAATTCGTCCTTAACTATTTAAAATAATCCAAAATGAACTAATTATGTCACTAGTTTTGCCTGTCATCAAATGTTGTAAACTATTGTCAAAAGATTCCCATAACAGGCACATTCTAATTATAAACTTGCTCATCCGTGACGTTCATGTATTCTAACTGTATACGTTGAGAGAATGGAAAATCAATATAGGTCTGACCCCTGCAAAGTCTACCGCTGTACTGAGAAATCTAAAAACTAAGTCGTAAAGTCATTCAAAAATGACGTCAAAGCGCGAGACACCAAGGATACCCAGATCAACAAAGTGATGTCGCCACCTAGTTTTGAATGAATAAAATAAAATCACTCGTCCCCGCTCGCCCCCCCCCCCCCCGTTTTCCATTGCGATTTACTGATTGTTGTTTGTTTAAAACAAGAAAACAAAAGAAATAAACAAAATGAAACAAAACAAATAAAACAAAACAAAACAAAAAAAAAACACACAAAAGAAAAAAACTTAAATGTCCCCGCCCCCATCTTTTCAGATACATGTATGGCAATAACATACATGTATGAACTACCCCCCCCCCCTTTTTTTGAAAAACCAGCAAAAACAAAACAAACAAACAAACAAATGCCAGCAATGAGGCTCTTAACGGGGGAAAATCAGCCGTTTAATTAAGGTCTTTCCCTTTCCAAAGGGAAGACCTTATTGTATTTCGTCGGCCTATTATTATTATTATTCTTTTTTTTTTTCTTCCAGTCGGGTACAAAAAGTGCCTTGACCGATTTTCATGAAATTTTGCACACTTATTCAGCACTACCAGGAATAGACTAGGCTATGGACACGACGCTAAATTAATTGTAGTTTCGGCGCAATAGCGCAAAACGCTGTTTACCCTTGTTATCAGATCTCCTCCGACACGGTAATAGTTATCAAGATTCTGTTTAGTGGAAATGGTAGCTCACATCCTGGTGATGATTTATCATGCAAAAAGAATGCTATAATTTACTTTCTGGTTGCGCGCGTATGGCGCAAACTTGGCGCAAAATGTAAAAGTTGTCCGATTTTGATGAAATTTTGTTTCCAGGAAGATTTGAGGGTCCTGATTACGAATCTGTGGTCAAATTTTTTTTTGCGTTTTGAGATATGCCCCCCCGCGGGCTTTTTTTTATGAAATGTTGTGCGCAGATAAACTACCAAGTTTTTCAACCGATCGAGCTGAAATTTTGCACAGTTGCTGAGAATAATGAGCTCTCGCGTTGTAGCTAAAAATAAAGTCTGTACCTGGCCCCGTTTTGAAGTTACGCCCCTTTCTGGCTTTTACTCAAAAATCGCTAATTTAGCCAAAAATTAACTTTTCCGTGCGGAAATTTTTGGTGCCCCCTCTCCGTCAAAATGTGCCCGACTGAAATCTGTCAAACATTCCAGCCGGGTCGCCTTATTTTTTTTTATACAAATTTTCTTTCTATTTTTTCGAAATTTCAAAAAACGTAACATGACCCCTCTTTGTACTTTTGTCAAATGCACCGGAAGTGCCAAAATGCTGTCAAAACTAGCTGATATCCTAGCCAAATGTATGCACTAAAAGTCCCCGTTTACAAAAATGTCCTCTGGTTAATGAGTTTTTCAAAATTAAAGTTTTCTGCAGTCCCGTAAAACACACAAATTCCTGACGAATTTCCTCCAAATTTCACTATTCAACGTTATTCCTGTTTCGAAAATTGAATGTTTTCACTAAATTCGTCCTTAACTATTTAAAATAATCCAAAATGAACTAATTATGTCACTAGTTTTGCCTGTCATCAAATGTTGTAAACTATTGTCAAAAGATTCCCATAACAGGCACATTCTAATTATAAACTTGCTCATCCGTGACGTTCATGTATTCTAACTGTATACGTTGAGAGAATGGAAAATCAATATAGGTCTGACCCCTGCAAAGTCTACCGCTGTACTGAGAAATCTAAAAACTAAGTCGTAAAGTCATTCAAAAATGACGTCAAAGCGCGAGACACCAAGGATACCCAGATCAACAAAGTGATGTCGCCACCTAGTTTTGAATGAATAAAATAAAATCACTCGTCCCCGCTCGCCCCCCCCCCCCCCGTTTTCCATTGCGATTTACTGATTGTTGTTTGTTTAAAACAAGAAAACAAAAGAAATAAACAAAATGAAACAAAACAAATAAAACAAAACAAAACAAAAAAAAAACACACAAAAGAAAAAAACTTAAATGTCCCCGCCCCCATCTTTTCAGATACATGTATGGCAATAACATACATGTATGAACTACCCCCCCCCCCTTTTTTTGAAAAACCAGCAAAAACAAAACAAACAAACAAACAAATGCCAGCAATGAGGCTCTTAACGGGGGAAAATCAGCCGTTTAATTAAGGTCTTTCCCTTTCCAAAGGGAAGACCTTATTGTATTTCGTCGGCCTATTATTATTATTATTCTTTTTTTTTTTCTTCCAGTCGGGTACAAAAAGTGCCTTGACCGATTTTCATGAAATTTTGCACACTTATTCAGCACTACCAGGAATAGACTAGGCTATGGACACGACGCTAAATTAATTGTAGTTTCGGCGCAATAGCGCAAAACGCTGTTTACCCTTGTTATCAGATCTCCTCCGACACGGTAATAGTTATCAAGATTCTGTTTAGTGGAAATGGTAGCTCACATCCTGGTGATGATTTATCATGCAAAAAGAATGCTATAATTTACTTTCTGGTTGCGCGCGTATGGCGCAAACTTGGCGCAAAATGTAAAAGTTGTCCGATTTTGATGAAATTTTGTTTCCAGGAAGATTTGAGGGTCCTGATTACGAATCTGTGGTCAAATTTTTTTTTGCGTTTTGAGATATGCCCCCCCGCGGGCTTTTTTTTATGAAATGTTGTGCGCAGATAAACTACCAAGTTTTTCAACCGATCGAGCTGAAATTTTGCACAGTTGCTGAGAATAATGAGCTCTCGCGTTGTAGCTAAAAATAAAGTCTGTACCTGGCCCCGTTTTGAAGTTACGCCCCTTTCTGGCTTTTACTCAAAAATCGCTAATTTAGCCAAAAATTAACTTTTCCGTGCGGAAATTTTTGGTGCCCCCTCTCCGTCAAAATGTGCCCGACTGAAATCTGTCAAACATTCCAGCCGGGTCGCCTTATTTTTTTTTATACAAATTTTCTTTCTATTTTTTCGAAATTTCAAAAAACGTAACATGACCCCTCTTTGTACTTTTGTCAAATGCACCGGAAGTGCCAAAATGCTGTCAAAACTAGCTGATATCCTAGCCAAATGTATGCACTAAAAGTCCCCGTTTACAAAAATGTCCTCTGGTTAATGAGTTTTTCAAAATTAAAGTTTTCTGCAGTCCCGTAAAACACACAAATTCCTGACGAATTTCCTCCAAATTTCACTATTCAACGTTATTCCTGTTTCGAAAATTGAATGTTTTCACTAAATTCGTCCTTAACTATTTAAAATAATCCAAAATGAACTAATTATGTCACTAGTTTTGCCTGTCATCAAATGTTGTAAACTATTGTCAAAAGATTCCCATAACAGGCACATTCTAATTATAAACTTGCTCATCCGTGACGTTCATGTATTCTAACTGTATACGTTGAGAGAATGGAAAATCAATATAGGTCTGACCCCTGCAAAGTCTACCGCTGTACTGAGAAATCTAAAAACTAAGTCGTAAAGTCATTCAAAAATGACGTCAAAGCGCGAGACACCAAGGATACCCAGATCAACAAAGTGATGTCGCCACCTAGTTTTGAATGAATAAAATAAAATCACTCGTCCCCGCTCGCCCCCCCCCCCCCCGTTTTCCATTGCGATTTACTGATTGTTGTTTGTTTAAAACAAGAAAACAAAAGAAATAAACAAAATGAAACAAAACAAATAAAACAAAACAAAACAAAAAAAAAACACACAAAAGAAAAAAACTTAAATGTCCCCGCCCCCATCTTTTCAGATACATGTATGGCAATAACATACATGTATGAACTACCCCCCCCCCCTTTTTTTGAAAAACCAGCAAAAACAAAACAAACAAACAAACAAATGCCAGCAATGAGGCTCTTAACGGGGGAAAATCAGCCGTTTAATTAAGGTCTTTCCCTTTCCAAAGGGAAGACCTTATTGTATTTCGTCGGCCTATTATTATTATTATTCTTTTTTTTTTTCTTCCAGTCGGGTACAAAAAGTGCCTTGACCGATTTTCATGAAATTTTGCACACTTATTCAGCACTACCAGGAATAGACTAGGCTATGGACACGACGCTAAATTAATTGTAGTTTCGGCGCAATAGCGCAAAACGCTGTTTACCCTTGTTATCAGATCTCCTCCGACACGGTAATAGTTATCAAGATTCTGTTTAGTGGAAATGGTAGCTCACATCCTGGTGATGATTTATCATGCAAAAAGAATGCTATAATTTACTTTCTGGTTGCGCGCGTATGGCGCAAACTTGGCGCAAAATGTAAAAGTTGTCCGATTTTGATGAAATTTTGTTTCCAGGAAGATTTGAGGGTCCTGATTACGAATCTGTGGTCAAATTTTTTTTTGCGTTTTGAGATATGCCCCCCCGCGGGCTTTTTTTTATGAAATGTTGTGCGCAGATAAACTACCAAGTTTTTCAACCGATCGAGCTGAAATTTTGCACAGTTGCTGAGAATAATGAGCTCTCGCGTTGTAGCTAAAAATAAAGTCTGTACCTGGCCCCGTTTTGAAGTTACGCCCCTTTCTGGCTTTTACTCAAAAATCGCTAATTTAGCCAAAAATTAACTTTTCCGTGCGGAAATTTTTGGTGCCCCCTCTCCGTCAAAATGTGCCCGACTGAAATCTGTCAAACATTCCAGCCGGGTCGCCTTATTTTTTTTTATACAAATTTTCTTTCTATTTTTTCGAAATTTCAAAAAACGTAACATGACCCCTCTTTGTACTTTTGTCAAATGCACCGGAAGTGCCAAAATGCTGTCAAAACTAGCTGATATCCTAGCCAAATGTATGCACTAAAAGTCCCCGTTTACAAAAATGTCCTCTGGTTAATGAGTTTTTCAAAATTAAAGTTTTCTGCAGTCCCGTAAAACACACAAATTCCTGACGAATTTCCTCCAAATTTCACTATTCAACGTTATTCCTGTTTCGAAAATTGAATGTTTTCACTAAATTCGTCCTTAACTATTTAAAATAATCCAAAATGAACTAATTATGTCACTAGTTTTGCCTGTCATCAAATGTTGTAAACTATTGTCAAAAGATTCCCATAACAGGCACATTCTAATTATAAACTTGCTCATCCGTGACGTTCATGTATTCTAACTGTATACGTTGAGAGAATGGAAAATCAATATAGGTCTGACCCCTGCAAAGTCTACCGCTGTACTGAGAAATCTAAAAACTAAGTCGTAAAGTCATTCAAAAATGACGTCAAAGCGCGAGACACCAAGGATACCCAGATCAACAAAGTGATGTCGCCACCTAGTTTTGAATGAATAAAATAAAATCACTCGTCCCCGCTCGCCCCCCCCCCCCCCGTTTTCCATTGCGATTTACTGATTGTTGTTTGTTTAAAACAAGAAAACAAAAGAAATAAACAAAATGAAACAAAACAAATAAAACAAAACAAAACAAAAAAAAAACACACAAAAGAAAAAAACTTAAATGTCCCCGCCCCCATCTTTTCAGATACATGTATGGCAATAACATACATGTATGAACTACCCCCCCCCCCTTTTTTTGAAAAACCAGCAAAAACAAAACAAACAAACAAACAAATGCCAGCAATGAGGCTCTTAACGGGGGAAAATCAGCCGTTTAATTAAGGTCTTTCCCTTTCCAAAGGGAAGACCTTATTGTATTTCGTCGGCCTATTATTATTATTATTCTTTTTTTTTTTCTTCCAGTCGGGTACAAAAAGTGCCTTGACCGATTTTCATGAAATTTTGCACACTTATTCAGCACTACCAGGAATAGACTAGGCTATGGACACGACGCTAAATTAATTGTAGTTTCGGCGCAATAGCGCAAAACGCTGTTTACCCTTGTTATCAGATCTCCTCCGACACGGTAATAGTTATCAAGATTCTGTTTAGTGGAAATGGTAGCTCACATCCTGGTGATGATTTATCATGCAAAAAGAATGCTATAATTTACTTTCTGGTTGCGCGCGTATGGCGCAAACTTGGCGCAAAATGTAAAAGTTGTCCGATTTTGATGAAATTTTGTTTCCAGGAAGATTTGAGGGTCCTGATTACGAATCTGTGGTCAAATTTTTTTTTGCGTTTTGAGATATGCCCCCCCGCGGGCTTTTTTTTATGAAATGTTGTGCGCAGATAAACTACCAAGTTTTTCAACCGATCGAGCTGAAATTTTGCACAGTTGCTGAGAATAATGAGCTCTCGCGTTGTAGCTAAAAATAAAGTCTGTACCTGGCCCCGTTTTGAAGTTACGCCCCTTTCTGGCTTTTACTCAAAAATCGCTAATTTAGCCAAAAATTAACTTTTCCGTGCGGAAATTTTTGGTGCCCCCTCTCCGTCAAAATGTGCCCGACTGAAATCTGTCAAACATTCCAGCCGGGTCGCCTTATTTTTTTTTATACAAATTTTCTTTCTATTTTTTCGAAATTTCAAAAAACGTAACATGACCCCTCTTTGTACTTTTGTCAAATGCACCGGAAGTGCCAAAATGCTGTCAAAACTAGCTGATATCCTAGCCAAATGTATGCACTAAAAGTCCCCGTTTACAAAAATGTCCTCTGGTTAATGAGTTTTTCAAAATTAAAGTTTTCTGCAGTCCCGTAAAACACACAAATTCCTGACGAATTTCCTCCAAATTTCACTATTCAACGTTATTCCTGTTTCGAAAATTGAATGTTTTCACTAAATTCGTCCTTAACTATTTAAAATAATCCAAAATGAACTAATTATGTCACTAGTTTTGCCTGTCATCAAATGTTGTAAACTATTGTCAAAAGATTCCCATAACAGGCACATTCTAATTATAAACTTGCTCATCCGTGACGTTCATGTATTCTAACTGTATACGTTGAGAGAATGGAAAATCAATATAGGTCTGACCCCTGCAAAGTCTACCGCTGTACTGAGAAATCTAAAAACTAAGTCGTAAAGTCATTCAAAAATGACGTCAAAGCGCGAGACACCAAGGATACCCAGATCAACAAAGTGATGTCGCCACCTAGTTTTGAATGAATAAAATAAAATCACTCGTCCCCGCTCGCCCCCCCCCCCCCCGTTTTCCATTGCGATTTACTGATTGTTGTTTGTTTAAAACAAGAAAACAAAAGAAATAAACAAAATGAAACAAAACAAATAAAACAAAACAAAACAAAAAAAAAACACACAAAAGAAAAAAACTTAAATGTCCCCGCCCCCATCTTTTCAGATACATGTATGGCAATAACATACATGTATGAACTACCCCCCCCCCCTTTTTTTGAAAAACCAGCAAAAACAAAACAAACAAACAAACAAATGCCAGCAATGAGGCTCTTAACGGGGGAAAATCAGCCGTTTAATTAAGGTCTTTCCCTTTCCAAAGGGAAGACCTTATTGTATTTCGTCGGCCTATTATTATTATTATTCTTTTTTTTTTTCTTCCAGTCGGGTACAAAAAGTGCCTTGACCGATTTTCATGAAATTTTGCACACTTATTCAGCACTACCAGGAATAGACTAGGCTATGGACACGACGCTAAATTAATTGTAGTTTCGGCGCAATAGCGCAAAACGCTGTTTACCCTTGTTATCAGATCTCCTCCGACACGGTAATAGTTATCAAGATTCTGTTTAGTGGAAATGGTAGCTCACATCCTGGTGATGATTTATCATGCAAAAAGAATGCTATAATTTACTTTCTGGTTGCGCGCGTATGGCGCAAACTTGGCGCAAAATGTAAAAGTTGTCCGATTTTGATGAAATTTTGTTTCCAGGAAGATTTGAGGGTCCTGATTACGAATCTGTGGTCAAATTTTTTTTTGCGTTTTGAGATATGCCCCCCCGCGGGCTTTTTTTTATGAAATGTTGTGCGCAGATAAACTACCAAGTTTTTCAACCGATCGAGCTGAAATTTTGCACAGTTGCTGAGAATAATGAGCTCTCGCGTTGTAGCTAAAAATAAAGTCTGTACCTGGCCCCGTTTTGAAGTTACGCCCCTTTCTGGCTTTTACTCAAAAATCGCTAATTTAGCCAAAAATTAACTTTTCCGTGCGGAAATTTTTGGTGCCCCCTCTCCGTCAAAATGTGCCCGACTGAAATCTGTCAAACATTCCAGCCGGGTCGCCTTATTTTTTTTTATACAAATTTTCTTTCTATTTTTTCGAAATTTCAAAAAACGTAACATGACCCCTCTTTGTACTTTTGTCAAATGCACCGGAAGTGCCAAAATGCTGTCAAAACTAGCTGATATCCTAGCCAAATGTATGCACTAAAAGTCCCCGTTTACAAAAATGTGTCCTCTGGTTAATGAGTTTTTCAAAATTAAAGTTTTCTGCAGTCCCGTAAAACACACAAATTCCTGACGAATTTCCTCAAAATTTCACTATTCAACGTTATTCCTGTTTCGAAAATTGAATGTTTTCACTAAATTCGTCCTTAACTATTAAAAATAATCCAAAATGAACTAATTATGTCACTAGTTTTGCCTGTCATCAAATGTTGTAAACTATTGTCAAAAGATTCCCATAACAGGCACATTCTAATTATAAACTTGCTCATACCGTGACGTTCATGTATTCTAACTGTATACGTTGAGAGAATGGAAAATCAATATAGGTCTGACCCCTGCAAAGTCTACCGCTGTACTGAGAAATCTAAAAACTAAGTCGTAAAGTCATTCAAAAATGACGTCAAAGCGCGAGACACCAAGGATACCCAGATCAACAAAGTGATGTCGCCACCTAGTTTTGAATGAATAAAATAAAATCACTCGTCCCCGCTCGCCCCCCCCCCCCCCGTTTTCCATTGCGATTTACTGATTGTTGTTTGTTTAAAACAAGAAAACAAAAGAAATAAACAAAATGAAACAAAACAAATAAAACAAAACAAAACAAAAAAAAAACACACAAAAGAAAAAAACTTAAATGTCCCCGCCCCCATCTTTTCAGATACATGTATGGCAATAACATACATGTATGAACTACCCCCCCCCCCTTTTTTTGAAAAACCAGCAAAAACAAAACAAACAAACAAACAAATGCCAGCAATGAGGCTCTTAACGGGGGAAAATCAGCCGTTTAATTAAGGTCTTTCCCTTTCCAAAGGGAAGACCTTATTGTATTTCGTCGGCCTATTATTATTATTATTCTTTTTTTTTTTCTTCCAGTCGGGTACAAAAAGTGCCTTGACCGATTTTCATGAAATTTTGCACACTTATTCAGCACTACCAGGAATAGACTAGGCTATGGACACGACGCTAAATTAATTGTAGTTTCGGCGCAATAGCGCAAAACGCTAATTACCCTTGTTATCAGATCTCCTCCGACACGGTAATAGTTATCAAGATTCTGTTTAGTGGAAATGGTAGCTCACATCCTGGTGATGATTTATCATGCAAAAAGAATGCTATAATTTACTTTCTGGTTGCGCGCGTATGGCGCAAACTTGGCGCAAAATGTAAAAGTTGTCCGATTTTGATGAAATTTTGTTTCCAGGAAGATTTGAGGGTCCTGATTACGAATCTGTGGTCAAATTTTTTTTTGCGTTTTGAGATATGCCCCCCCGCGGGCTTTTTTTTATGAAATGTTGTGCGCAGATAAACTACCAAGTTTTTCAACCGATCGAGCTGAAATTTTGCACAGTTGCTGAGAATAATGAGCTCTCGCGTTGTAGCTAAAAATAAAGTCTGTACCTGGCCCCGTTTTGAAGTTACGCCCCTTTCTGGCTTTTACTCAAAAATCGCTAATTTAGCCAAAAATTAACTTTTCCGTGCGGAAATTTTTGGTGCCCCCTCTCCGTCAAAATGTGCCCGACTGAAATCTGTCAAACATTCCAGCCGGGTCGCCTTATTTTTTTTTATACAAATTTTCTTTCTATTTTTTCGAAATTTCAAAAAACGTAACATGACCCCTCTTTGTACTTTTGTCAAATGCACCGGAAGTGCCAAAATGCTGTCAAAACTAGCTGATATCCTAGCCAAATGTATGCACTAAAAGTCCCCGTTTACAAAAATGTCCTCTGGTTAATGAGTTTTTCAAAATTAAAGTTTTCTGCAGTCCCGTAAAACACACAAATTCCTGACGAATTTCCTCCAAATTTCACTATTCAACGTTATTCCTGTTTCGAAAATTGAATGTTTTCACTAAATTCGTCCTTAACTATTTAAAATAATCCAAAATGAACTAATTATGTCACTAGTTTTGCCTGTCATCAAATGTTGTAAACTATTGTCAAAAGATTCCCATAACAGGCACATTCTAATTATAAACTTGCTCATCCGTGACGTTCATGTATTCTAACTGTATACGTTGAGAGAATGGAAAATCAATATAGGTCTGACCCCTGCAAAGTCTACCGCTGTACTGAGAAATCTAAAAACTAAGTCGTAAAGTCATTCAAAAATGACGTCAAAGCGCGAGACACCAAGGATACCCAGATCAACAAAGTGATGTCGCCACCTAGTTTTGAATGAATAAAATAAAATCACTCGTCCCCGCTCGCCCCCCCCCCCCCGTTTTCCATTGCGATTTACTGATTGTTGTTTGTTTAAAACAAGAAAACAAAAGAAATAAACAAAATGAAACAAAACAAATAAAACAAAACAAAACAAAAAAAAAACACACAAAAGAAAAAAACTTAAATGTCCCCGCCCCCATCTTTTCAGATACATGTATGGCAATAACATACATGTATGAACTACCCCCCCCCCCTTTTTTTGAAAAACCAGCAAAAACAAAACAAACAAACAAACAAATGCCAGCAATGAGGCTCTTAACGGGGGAAAATCAGCCGTTTAATTAAGGTCTTTCCCTTTCCAAAGGGAAGACCTTATTGTATTTCGTCGGCCTATTATTATTATTATTCTTTTTTTTTTTCTTCCAGTCGGGTACAAAAAGTGCCTTGACCGATTTTCATGAAATTTTGCACACTTATTCAGCACTACCAGGAATAGACTAGGCTATGGACACGACGCTAAATTAATTGTAGTTTCGGCGCAATAGCGCAAAACGCTAATTACCCTTGTTATCAGATCTCCTCCGACACGGTAATAGTTATCAAGATTCTGTTTAGTGGAAATGGTAGCTCACATCCTGGTGATGATTTATCATGCAAAAAGAATGCTATAATTTACTTTCTGGTTGCGCGCGTATGGCGCAAACTTGGCGCAAAATGTAAAAGTTGTCCGATTTTGATGAAATTTTGTTTCCAGGAAGATTTGAGGGTCCTGATTACGAATCTGTGGTCAAATTTTTTTTTGCGTTTTGAGATATGCCCCCCCGCGGGCTTTTTTTTATGAAATGTTGTGCGCAGATAAACTACCAAGTTTTTCAACCGATCGAGCTGAAATTTTGCACAGTTGCTGAGAATAATGAGCTCTCGCGTTGTAGCTAAAAATAAAGTCTGTACCTGGCCCCGTTTTGAAGTTACGCCCCTTTCTGGCTTTTACTCAAAAATCGCTAATTTAGCCAAAAATTAACTTTTCCGTGCGGAAATTTTTGGTGCCCCCTCTCCGTCAAAATGTGCCCGACTGAAATCTGTCAAACATTCCAGCCGGGTCGCCTTATTTTTTTTTATACAAATTTTCTTTCTATTTTTTCGAAATTTCAAAAAACGTAACATGACCCCTCTTTGTACTTTTGTCAAATGCACCGGAAGTGCCAAAATGCTGTCAAAACTAGCTGATATCCTAGCCAAATGTATGCACTAAAAGTCCCCGTTTACAAAAATGTCCTCTGGTTAATGAGTTTTTCAAAATTAAAGTTTTCTGCAGTCCCGTAAAACACACAAATTCCTGACGAATTTCCTCCAAATTTCACTATTCAACGTTATTCCTGTTTCGAAAATTGAATGTTTTCACTAAATTCGTCCTTAACTATTTAAAATAATCCAAAATGAACTAATTATGTCACTAGTTTTGCCTGTCATCAAATGTTGTAAACTATTGTCAAAAGATTCCCATAACAGGCACATTCTAATTATAAACTTGCTCATCCGTGACGTTCATGTATTCTAACTGTATACGTTGAGAGAATGGAAAATCAATATAGGTCTGACCCCTGCAAAGTCTACCGCTGTACTGAGAAATCTAAAAACTAAGTCGTAAAGTCATTCAAAAATGACGTCAAAGCGCGAGACACCAAGGATACCCAGATCAACAAAGTGATGTCGCCACCTAGTTTTGAATGAATAAAATAAAATCACTCGTCCCCGCTCGCCCCCCCCCCCCGTTTTCCATTGCGATTTACTGATTGTTGTTTGTTTAAAACAAGAAAACAAAAGAAATAAACAAAATGAAACAAAACAAATAAAACAAAACAAAACAAAAAAAAAACACACAAAAGAAAAAAACTTAAATGTCCCCGCCCCCATCTTTTCAGATACATGTATGGCAATAACATACATGTATGAACTACCCCCCCCCCCCTTTTTTTGAAAAACCAGCAAAAACAAAACAAACAAACAAACAAATGCCAGCAATGAGGCTCTTAACGGGGGAAAATCAGCCGTTTAATTAAGGTCTTTCCCTTTCCAAAGGGAAGACCTTATTGTATTTCGTCGGCCTATTATTATTAAGGTCTTTCCCTTTCCAAAGGGAAGACCTTATTGTATTTCGTCGGCCTATTATTAAGGTCTTTCCCACTACAGTGGAAAGACCTTATTGTATTTCTTCTGATTATTATTATGTCCCCGACCACGAAGTGTCGTCGGGGACATATTGTTTTTACTCTGTTTCTTATTTTTCTTATTATTATTATTATTATTAAGTCTCCCAAACGAAGTTTGGAGACTTATTGTTTTTACTCAGGTTTTTCAGATTTTTTTTACAATGAACTTGTCCGACCGGTTTCTCTGAGATGGTTTTTCAGATCAAAACCATACTTGGTATATGAGTTATTCATGTTATGAAGGTGTGCACAAAACTTTCGAATTTTTCAAGATGGCCGCCTATTTCAAAATGGCCGACAAAAATCGGCTAATTTTTGGGAATGTTGACCGATTCTGATGAACATTGGTTTCTGGGCTAAACATGATGCTCCGAGTTCAATGGAAAAGACCAAAAATTGCTATCTTGTATAGTTTTTTTTTCATAAGTTTTTTTTGTATTTTTTTGAATTTTTGAAAAATCACATAAAAAATTTAAAAAAAATTCTGAAAAAAAATCAAGTGCTCCTATCGAAAATCTTATTTGATATTTGAAATCAGCATTATAAAAGCTACAAAAAAGGGGTGAGTCATGAAAAAATCTGACCAACGGTTTTCGAGTTATACAGTTTTGAAATTTTTTCCGAAGTGACCCCACCCCTCCTTTGGACCCCCTTAATTTCGCAATGGACCTCTTACATTGAAACCATTACCGTATTGAGTTCAAGTACATGTTAGGCATCTTATAATAGGTATTGTTTATACAGATTGGATTTACTGTTTGAGAGCTATAAGGAGTTTTGTGTGCGAAACCATGGCATTTTGGCCTACGGTCCCCCTTTCTGGTACCCCCCAGAACCCCTTATGACTTGTGAATCTGATCTTTTTGGTATTAATTCTTTACATTGGCCTTAGTCCTACATGTTTACCAAGTTTCAGAAGGATCGGTTAAAAAATGCCTGCAAAAAGTTTCGGTATGTAATTATTAAGTCTCCCAAACGAAGTTTGGAGACTTATTGTTTTTACTCAGGTTTTTCAGATTTTTTTTACAATGAACTTGTCCGACCGGTTTCTCTGAGATGGTTTTTCAGATCAAAACCATACTTGGTATATGAGTTATTCATGTTATGAAGGTGTGCACAAAACTTTCGAATTTTTCAAGATGGCCGCCTATTTCAAAATGGCCGACAAAAATCGGCTAATTTTTGGGAATGTTGACCGATTCTGATGAACATTGGTTTCTGGGCTAAACATGATGCTCCGAGTTCAATGGAAAAGACCAAAAATTGCTATCTTGTATAGTTTTTTTTTCATAAGTTTTTTTTGTATTTTTTTGAATTTTTGAAAAATCACATAAAAAATTTAAAAAAAATTCTGAAAAAAAATCAAGTGCTCCTATCGAAAATCTTATTTGATATTTGAAATCAGCATTATAAAAGCTACAAAAAAGGGGTGAGTCATGAAAAAATCTGACCAACGGTTTTCGAGTTATACAGTTTTGAAATTTTTTCCGAAGTGACCCCACCCCTCCTTTGGACCCCCTTAATTTCGCAATGGACCTCTTACATTGAAACCATTACCGTATTGAGTTCAAGTACATGTTAGGCATCTTATAATAGGTATTGTTTATACAGATTGGATTTACTGTTTGAGAGCTATAAGGAGTTTTGTGTGCGAAACCATGGCATTTTGGCCTACGGTCCCCCTTTCTGGTACCCCCCAGAACCCCTTATGACTTGTGAATCTGATCTTTTTGGTATTAATTCTTTACATTGGCCTTAGTCCTACATGTTTACCAAGTTTCAGAAGGATCGGTTAAAAAATGCCTGCAAAAAGTTTCGGTATGTAATTATTAAGTCTCCCAAACGAAGTTTGGAGACTTATTGTTTTTACTCAGGTTTTTCAGATTTTTTTTACAATGAACTTGTCCGACCGGTTTCTCTGAGATGGTTTTTCAGATCAAAACCATACTTGGTATATGAGTTATTCATGTTATGAAGGTGTGCACAAAACTTTCGAATTTTTCAAGATGGCCGCCTATTTCAAAATGGCCGACAAAAATCGGCTAATTTTTGGGAATGTTGACCGATTCTGATGAACATTGGTTTCTGGGCTAAACATGATGCTCCGAGTTCAATGGAAAAGACCAAAAATTGCTATCTTGTATAGTTTTTTTTTCATAAGTTTTTTTTGTATTTTTTTGAATTTTTGAAAAATCACATAAAAAATTTAAAAAAAATTCTGAAAAAAAATCAAGTGCTCCTATCGAAAATCTTATTTGATATTTGAAATCAGCATTATAAAAGCTACAAAAAAGGGGTGAGTCGTGAAAAAATCTGACCAACGGTTTTCGAGTTATACAGTTTTGAAATTTTTTCCGAAGTGACCCCACCCCTCCTTTGGACCCCCTTAATTTCGCAATGGACCTCTTACATTGAAACCATTACCGTATTGAGTTCAAGTACATGTTAGGCATCTTATAATAGGTATTGTTTATACAGATTGGATTTACTGTTTGAGAGCTATAAGGAGTTTTGTGTGCGAAACCATGGCATTTTGGCCTACGGTCCCCCTTTCTGGTACCCCCCAGAACCCCTTATGACTTGTGAATCTGATCTTTTTGGTATTAATTCTTTACATTGGCCTTAGTCCTACATGTTTACCAAGTTTCAGAAGGATCGGTTAAAAAATGCCTGCAAAAAGTTTCGGTATGTAATTATTAAGTCTCCCAAACGAAGTTTGGAGACTTATTGTTTTTACTCAGGTTTTTCAGATTTTTTTTACAATGAACTTGTCCGACCGGTTTCTCTGAGATGGTTTTTCAGATCAAAACCATACTTGGTATATGAGTTATTCATGTTATGAAGGTGTGCACAAAACTTTCGAATTTTTCAAGATGGCCGCCTATTTCAAAATGGCCGACAAAAATCGGCTAATTTTTGGGAATGTTGACCGATTCTGATGAACATTGGTTTCTGGGCTAAACATGATGCTCCGAGTTCAATGGAAAAGACCAAAAATTGCTATCTTGTATAGTTTTTTTTTCATAAGTTTTTTTTGTATTTTTTTGAATTTTTGAAAAATCACATAAAAAATTTAAAAAAAATTCTGAAAAAAAATCAAGTGCTCCTATCGAAAATCTTATTTGATATTTGAAATCAGCATTATAAAAGCTACAAAAAAGGGGTGAGTCATGAAAAAATCTGACCAACGGTTTTCGAGTTATACAGTTTTGAAATTTTTTCCGAAGTGACCCCACCCCTCCTTTGGACCCCCTTAATTTCGCAATGGACCTCTTACATTGAAACCATTACCGTATTGAGTTCAAGTACATGTTAGGCATCTTATAATAGGTATTGTTTATACAGATTGGATTTACTGTTTGAGAGCTATAAGGAGTTTTGTGTGCGAAACCATGGCATTTTGGCCTACGGTCCCCCTTTCTGGTACCCCCCAGAACCCCTTATGACTTGTGAATCTGATCTTTTTGGTATTAATTCTTTACATTGGCCTTAGTCCTACATGTTTACCAAGTTTCAGAAGGATCGGTTAAAAAATGCCTGCAAAAAGTTTCGGTATGTAATTATTAAGTCTCCCAAACGAAGTTTGGAGACTTATTGTTTTTACTCAGGTTTTTCAGATTTTTTTTACAATGAACTTGTCCGACCGGTTTCTCTGAGATGGTTTTTCAGATCAAAACCATACTTGGTATATGAGTTATTCATGTTATGAAGGTGTGCACAAAACTTTCGAATTTTTCAAGATGGCCGCCTATTTCAAAATGGCCGACAAAAATCGGCTAATTTTTGGGAATGTTGACCGATTCTGATGAACATTGGTTTCTGGGCTAAACATGATGCTCCGAGTTCAATGGAAAAGACCAAAAATTGCTATCTTGTATAGTTTTTTTTTCATAAGTTTTTTTTGTATTTTTTTGAATTTTTGAAAAATCACATAAAAAATTTAAAAAAAATTCTGAAAAAAAATCAAGTGCTCCTATCGAAAATCTTATTTGATATTTGAAATCAGCATTATAAAAGCTACAAAAAAGGGGTGAGTCATGAAAAAATCTGACCAACGGTTTTCGAGTTATACAGTTTTGAAATTTTTTCCGAAGTGACCCCACCCCTCCTTTGGACCCCCTTAATTTCGCAATGGACCTCTTACATTGAAACCATTACCGTATTGAGTTCAAGTACATGTTAGGCATCTTATAATAGGTATTGTTTATACAGATTGGATTTACTGTTTGAGAGCTATAAGGAGTTTTGTGTGCGAAACCATGGCATTTTGGCCTACGGTCCCCCTTTCTGGTACCCCCCAGAACCCCTTATGACTTGTGAATCTGATCTTTTTGGTATTAATTCTTTACATTGGCCTTAGTCCTACATGTTTACCAAGTTTCAGAAGGATCGGTTAAAAAATGCCTGCAAAAAGTTTCGGTATGTAATTATTAAGTCTCCCAAACGAAGTTTGGAGACTTATTGTTTTTACTCAGGTTTTTCAGATTTTTTTTACAATGAACTTGTCCGACCGGTTTCTCTGAGATGGTTTTTCAGATCAAAACCATACTTGGTATATGAGTTATTCATGTTATGAAGGTGTGCACAAAACTTTCGAATTTTTCAAGATGGCCGCCTATTTCAAAATGGCCGACAAAAATCGGCTAATTTTTGGGAATGTTGACCGATTCTGATGAACATTGGTTTCTGGGCTAAACATGATGCTCCGAGTTCAATGGAAAAGACCAAAAATTGCTATCTTGTATAGTTTTTTTTTCATAAGTTTTTTTTGTATTTTTTTGAATTTTTGAAAAATCACATAAAAAATTTAAAAAAAATTCTGAAAAAAAATCAAGTGCTCCTATCGAAAATCTTATTTGATATTTGAAATCAGCATTATAAAAGCTACAAAAAAGGGGTGAGTCATGAAAAAATCTGACCAACGGTTTTCGAGTTATACAGTTTTGAAATTTTTTCCGAAGTGACCCCACCCCTCCTTTGGACCCCCTTAATTTCGCAATGGACCTCTTACATTGAAACCATTACCGTATTGAGTTCAAGTACATGTTAGGCATCTTATAATAGGTATTGTTTATACAGATTGGATTTACTGTTTGAGAGCTATAAGGAGTTTTGTGTGCGAAACCATGGCATTTTGGCCTACGGTCCCCCTTTCTGGTACCCCCCAGAACCCCTTATGACTTGTGAATCTGATCTTTTTGGTATTAATTCTTTACATTGGCCTTAGTCCTACATGTTTACCAAGTTTCAGAAGGATCGGTTAAAAAATGCCTGCAAAAAGTTTCGGTATGTAATTATTAAGTCTCCCAAACGAAGTTTGGAGACTTATTGTTTTTACTCAGGTTTTTCAGATTTTTTTTACAATGAACTTGTCCGACCGGTTTCTCTGAGATGGTTTTTCAGATCAAAACCATACTTGGTATATGAGTTATTCATGTTATGAAGGTGTGCACAAAACTTTCGAATTTTTCAAGATGGCCGCCTATTTCAAAATGGCCGACAAAAATCGGCTAATTTTTGGGAATGTTGACCGATTCTGATGAACATTGGTTTCTGGGCTAAACATGATGCTCCGAGTTCAATGGAAAAGACCAAAAATTGCTATCTTGTATAGTTTTTTTTTCATAAGTTTTTTTTGTATTTTTTTGAATTTTTGAAAAATCACATAAAAAATTTAAAAAAAATTCTGAAAAAAAATCAAGTGCTCCTATCGAAAATCTTATTTGATATTTGAAATCAGCATTATAAAAGCTACAAAAAAGGGGTGAGTCATGAAAAAATCTGACCAACGGTTTTCGAGTTATACAGTTTTGAAATTTTTTCCGAAGTGACCCCACCCCTCCTTTGGACCCCCTTAATTTCGCAATGGACCTCTTACATTGAAACCATTACCGTATTGAGTTCAAGTACATGTTAGGCATCTTATAATAGGTATTGTTTATACAGATTGGATTTACTGTTTGAGAGCTATAAGGAGTTTTGTGTGCGAAACCATGGCATTTTGGCCTACGGTCCCCCTTTCTGGTACCCCCCAGAACCCCTTATGACTTGTGAATCTGATCTTTTTGGTATTAATTCTTTACATTGGCCTTAGTCCTACATGTTTACCAAGTTTCAGAAGGATCGGTTAAAAAATGCCTGCAAAAAGTTTCGGTATGTAATTATTAAGTCTCCCAAACGAAGTTTGGAGACTTATTGTTTTTACTCAGGTTTTTCAGATTTTTTTTACAATGAACTTGTCCGACCGGTTTCTCTGAGATGGTTTTTCAGATCAAAACCATACTTGGTATATGAGTTATTCATGTTATGAAGGTGTGCACAAAACTTTCGAATTTTTCAAGATGGCCGCCTATTTCAAAATGGCCGACAAAAATCGGCTAATTTTTGGGAATGTTGACCGATTCTGATGAACATTGGTTTCTGGGCTAAACATGATGCTCCGAGTTCAATGGAAAAGACCAAAAATTGCTATCTTGTATAGTTTTTTTTTCATAAGTTTTTTTTGTATTTTTTTGAATTTTTGAAAAATCACATAAAAAATTTAAAAAAAATTCTGAAAAAAAATCAAGTGCTCCTATCGAAAATCTTATTTGATATTTGAAATCAGCATTATAAAAGCTACAAAAAAGGGGTGAGTCATGAAAAAATCTGACCAACGGTTTTCGAGTTATACAGTTTTGAAATTTTTTCCGAAGTGACCCCACCCCTCCTTTGGACCCCCTTAATTTCGCAATGGACCTCTTACATTGAAACCATTACCGTATTGAGTTCAAGTACATGTTAGGCATCTTATAATAGGTATTGTTTATACAGATTGGATTTACTGTTTGAGAGCTATAAGGAGTTTTGTGTGCGAAACCATGGCATTTTGGCCTACGGTCCCCCTTTCTGGTACCCCCCAGAACCCCTTATGACTTGTGAATCTGATCTTTTTGGTATTAATTCTTTACATTGGCCTTAGTCCTACATGTTTACCAAGTTTCAGAAGGATCGGTTAAAAAATGCCTGCAAAAAGTTTCGGTATGTAATTATTAAGTCTCCCAAACGAAGTTTGGAGACTTATTGTTTTTACTCAGGTTTTTCAGATTTTTTTTACAATGAACTTGTCCGACCGGTTTCTCTGAGATGGTTTTTCAGATCAAAACCATACTTGGTATATGAGTTATTCATGTTATGAAGGTGTGCACAAAACTTTCGAATTTTTCAAGATGGCCGCCTATTTCAAAATGGCCGACAAAAATCGGCTAATTTTTGGGAATGTTGACCGATTCTGATGAACATTGGTTTCTGGGCTAAACATGATGCTCCGAGTTCAATGGAAAAAAACAAAAATCTTCTCGGTGGATCTCGAAAATATAGTTATATTGGTAGAAAACATGTAACTGGAATGTCATCATAGTTTACAATTTTCTGAAAGTCTTATTGCAATTTCTATATTTTTTTTTGTTTTCCATGTGAGACCATTTCACAGCAAAATAAACATTATTCATACACTTTTTGAAATGAGACATAAATTGAGATGATGATGTTGCATTCATTCAACTAAATATTTGCATTGTTATTTCAGCTTATTATAAAGGAATAAATTTGAAAGTTTAAAACCCTGCCTGTCATCATTAATTTCACTTTTTAGGGACTATGTTAGGGAGGGACCAATTGACCCTTGACCTTCAGCAAGATGGGTGTATTATCTCCCTTTATGTTTTAAAATAATTATTTTCACACTCGTCCTTTTTACAATGGAAAAAATAAAGCTTTATTTTTTTTTCTACAACAATTTTCAACTATTCTCATCTATTGGTTTACAAAAGATCTTTAATAAATATAAAATATTTGCAGATTTTAAAATTTAACTATACCTGTTGCATTATTTCCTATTTACTTATTATATTCAAAATATATAAAATTTTCATGATGATCTTCGAACCTTGGGACAAAGGGAAGCCTTCATTTTGGAGTTGTTACTTTTTTAATCGTTTGGGAGACTTTGTGTGTTGGCATCCCAACACAATCATATCTTGTTATTATTATTATACTTTTTTCTTTTTCTTCCGTCAACCTGATGCACGAACTTGTCCGACTATCTCCTCGGTCAAAAGTGGACCGATCGATTTGAAACTTGGAGGGGTGATAGGTCCCAAGGTCCTACAGTGTTTTCTGCGATTTATAATTTCAAAATGGCCGCCATTTCCAAGATGGCCGCCAAAAACCGAAAAACTATTACCTTAGTTTTCTTGGAAACCACATAATGAAATTCAACAATACTTTGTATACATGTTCAAAAACATAATTAGAAACTTTTTGGGCAAAAAAAAATTTCGTGAGTGGCGGCCATTTTGAAAAATGGCCGAAAAAGAGCGAAAAATGTAAACATTGTCCGATTTCAACGAAACTTGGTATAGAGGGTATATGGGTGATGGCGATTCACAGCGCATTGTCGGAATTTCTGTAATGGCCGCCATTTTCAAGATGGCCGCCGAAAATCATGAAAAATGTAAACATTGTCCGATTTCAACGAAACTTGGTATACATGATATATGGGTGATGGCGACTGATGGCGCATTGTCGGAATTTCTGTACCGGCTGCCATTTTCAAGATGTCCGCCGAAAATCGCGAAAAATGTTAACATTGTCCAATTTCAACGAAACTTGGTATACAGGATATATGGATGAAGGCGACTCACGGAGCATTGTCGGAATTTCTGTAATGGCCGCCATTTTCAAGATGGCCGCCGAAAATCGCGAAAAACGTAATCATCGTCCGATTTCAACGAAACTTGGTATACAGGGTATATGGGTGATGGCGACTCACGGCACATTGTCGGAATTTCTGTTGAAGAGGACAGACATTAAATGAGAACGGGAGGGGACATCCCACGTTTCGGGAAACGTAAATTTTAATTATTATTATTCTTCTTCTTTTCCGCGGTCACTATAACAAAAGTGTCGCGACATAACTTTACGACACTTGGTACCATTATTCGGTCATACCCTGACTCGCCTTGACTGACCCTGCGAAACCGATCTATTTTTAGTAACGGAGTTATCTGCCCCAGACCGAAAACCCTTGTTATCAGATAATCTCAGAAACCGTAACCGGTATCAAAAATCTAAAGAGTGGAAAATGTCATTTGACTCCTAGGGATGATTTGTAGATCAAAAAAAAAATTTCCGAACAACTTCCTGGTTACGCGTTTTTGAGTCGAAACCTGTCGCGACACGTCAAAATTTTTTTCTTCAAAACGGTTAGTTCTAGAGACTTGAGACCTTCACCAATCATCACGGATGATATATGTTACATTTAAAAATGTCAAGGTCAAAGGTCAAATCTCAAGGTCAGAGGTCATGGTACACCTTGTTTTCAATTTCCCTCAAAAACCATACAAAAATTAAGCAGACATGTAATGGGGAAAATACTCGTCTCATTTAGACCTTCATTTGATATATAGGGTTGAACACTGTGCGACAAACCGTTTTCGAGTTATGGCCCTTAACGCGTTTCGGTTAAACGGTTTTTGGCTCATAACTTGAAAACGGTTCGAGATACCATAGTAAACATATGGGTTATTTGAGACCGTAAACTTATGCCCTTCGATATAAAACCAAAGTCGCATGGCTACGGACAGCCATTTTCAAAATGGCCGCCATCGGAAACTGTTTTTTGAGTATAACACAAAAACTGTAAAAAATTTAAGCGGACAATAAATGGAAAAAATGTTCGCCACGACTAAAGCTACAAAAAATGTTTCAGGTGCGAAAGCGTAAAACTTGTTGTTTTTGAGTTACGGCCCTTGATTCGTAATTAAAAAATGGTTTTTTAATTATAACTTCTAAACGGTTACAGATGGTGAATGAAATGTAGGGTTTATTTGATAGAGAATTAAAAGACCTACAATTTGAGTCCAAACAGTGTATGATTTGGTTGACTGGTTCCAAAATGGCGGCCAAAACAAGTTTCGAGAAACACGTTTTTTGCCCATAACTTGAAAACCATAACAGATAGTATAGTAAACATGTATACTTAAATGAATCAGAATGCCAAGACCTACAATTTGAGTCCAAGGTCAAAGGTCATGGGTCAAGGTCATTCCCTAGCAACAAGGTAACATTTATGAAAAGTCCATAGCAACCATATATATTCTTAACCAAGACTACTTTCCGAGTTTAGAGTTAAAATTTGTCCACCGGAAGTAACCCTTAGTCCATAGCAACCAACAAAATGTCCTTAGCAACCATCCTTTTTCTGACACTAGCCCCCTAGATCTTTATTCTGGAACCTATTTGATAACTATTGGTAACCTCATATCGAAAACGAAATGACTCATTTGTCTAAAGTTCTTGTATTGGACACCATAATGCTAACATGCTAAAGCGACAGAGAGACAAGAGACAGGGAAAGACCTCTCATTTGTTCTCTGAACAAATGGCATTTTAATTATTTCCCTGCTTTGTTTTCAGTGTTATTTTTATTTCACATCACATTTACATAATACAGATGACTTTTTGGTTTTCCCAATTGATTTTCAATAAAATATAATTTTAGGTAATCACAGTGAGAAGTCTTGCTGTGTCAGGAAACACCCCTCCATTCCATAATGGAACAGTCCATTGCTTTCTTCCAGACAGATTATCCAGATGTTCCAAGTTCTCCAGTGAGGTGTGTAACCACCAGTCCTGAGTCATCTAATGACAAATGCAACAGTGACATTGTGGAATACACATTTAATAAGAAAGGGAATACACATCTGAGGAATACACAATTCTGTGGTAATTATTGTTTAAAAATTTATTTTTAAAAACAAAAACAATGTAAGATAAAAAAAAATAAGGTTCAATTTTGAACTGCATGATGATATTATACAAAAAATATGATCTCACAGCTAACATGGTTTTTTTTTGGTAAAAGATTCTTCATAATGTGAAATTTCTGTTTTGATTTCTGTATTGTATTAGAAGAGGGTGTTATGATTAAAACTGATTAGCAATGTGTGAGCACCAGATGTACTGTATGTTTGTTTTCTTAATTAGATACTGTGACGACAGGAAAAAGGGGGGAGGTGGTTTTGACAAAGTTACTGTGCTGTTAAGACTAGATGCTGCTGAGATGGCTCAGTTGTTATGTCATTTAACGATAGATACTTAGTGTCCACACACCTTTCTCCAACAAGGAATTCACCTCTTTATAACGTTGATATGGTAGGGTGCTCCGGGTAAATCTCCTTGGTCACAAATCTAATAATTATTATGGGTCCTTGTGAGGTCTAACAAATGCCAGTAAATAAAACACAGTAAAGTTTGATAATCATATTTCCAAAGAATGCATAAATCCAAATATAAAGTCACAATACAATTTAGTTAATCCCCAGGGCCAAAAATAGGTAATTTAGAAGTAAATCCTGACAAAATGAAATAAGACTTAAAGTGAAGTAAAACGAGAGCGAGCGAGAGAGAGCTGTATTCTCATGATTCCCTTTTATACCAACCTCTCAAGCAACCTTGGCACACTCCTAACACCCACACTTTCTCACGCAATCATTCTGATGCAACTTTCTGATGAAATACAAAGAACTCCCAGTAGGAGTACAAGGAGTCGTGACTCCCACTATACTAGTATGTACACAAGGAGTAAGATTTAGTAGGTCACTGGGAGTACAAGGAGTCATAATCCCAGTTGACCTTTCCCGACCTAAATAAAGGACACATCTGGTATTTAGATCTTAGAACCATAAAATACTGCTAATATTAGCTTAACTGAAATAAGAATGATGAAACTAGTAAACTCAAATGACCTCGAGCTACTCCTGCATGTACATACATAAAAAAATAGGGAAATAACCTATAAAATGCATAAAATATATGGGGTAAAAATCCAAAATCATTACACAGCCCCCCACGAAGAAAAACTGAACTTCCACTGTTCAGAAATACAATACATAAACAAAATTCATGCAATATAATGATTATAATGAATACACAACATTTGTCATATATACACAATGAAGGTATCAAACATGTAACATGTGCAAAACTTGTGAAATGACCATGAAAATTGTGCGAAATAACAAATTTATGACTTTTAAACTTCAAAAATATAAAATTTATGAAATGATTATCATTTCGCATGAAACTATTAAAACACTTGAGTATTATAACAAGAAAAATATGCATATCAAAAACTTTTGAACACATTAGGCACATATAACAAAAATATTAACCCGTAAAAGGTAAAATAATACTTTTTCACCTGAGACAATATACTATGAGGTAACCAGTCCACAATAAAAAAAAATATCTCCTTGTAAAAAAAAAAATGTTTTAACCTTCTAAATCTCAACAACAACAAAAGACAACCAAGAATATACATCCGCCACCGAGTACCAGTATGAGGGCTACAAAAAGCACCAAAAATAGGACTCTTAGGCTGATTATCACACAACACATAGAACGAATAAAAAAAAAAAAAAAAAAAAAATATTTGACTAGATTATACAGAATATATGGCACAAAACCTATATAATAATAAACTGACATTAATTATGTCTTAAACAAAACTAAACAAAATACCTATCTATCAAATCAACATGACAAAGTAATCTAATCACAGTTCGAGCCACTGACAGTCCTAATCACTGGAGTCCGCCAACTCGTCCACCTCGCCACTCGCGACACGGACGGATCCATACGGTTTGTTCTCCTTTAGATCCATGGCCCGCATGTGCTGCACTAGTTCTTCTTCCATATACCTTACAAAATCCATCCACTGAAAATTCTTGATGTCGTAGTGCGGGGACATTGCGAAGTGGTGTTCCCTCTCCACGGTTTCATTACCATTAGTGTCTTTTACAGTCCTTTTGACTAAGCTTAAAGTAAAGAGTTCCACTATTTCCCTCGGCTCCTGTGAGCCGCCGGATGCTGCATCCCTCGTGTCTCCTAAGCCTGAAGGTCCTGGGACTTCCCCATCTGACTCATAACTAATATTGTCACAGTTTTCTTCCTCATTATCTTCCTGCTCGGATTCACTACTCGTACTTGTAGATATCGAATCAGAGGACTCGTCGTTGACATCAATAACTTCTGGTACTGGGGCTGGTACGACCGGGTCCGTGTGAACGGGTCCCACGTAGTAGCTTCCCTGAATATGCTCTCGTGCATAAAATTGGAAAACTGTAGCCTTTGCTACACTCACAGGGTCCTGACATTCTTCTTTGTGGGCTGCTCTTAAATGAATCCGAAGATATTCTCGTCTGAGAAAAATCCTATCACAACCGGCAACAGGACAACGAATAGCGTTCACCTGTGGGTTATGCACTTGATTTAAGTGTCTCTGCAAATTCTTCAAACAGGTGTACCTTTTTCCACAATGATGACATCGCTCTGACATTGTGACTTCTTGAATAAAATCTTGCAAATATTGCGGTTTACTAATCTCCCGGCCAAATCTAGTTTTTATTGAATGCGCATGCTCAGAAGAAGATCTGGGGCTTACACTAATACTGGTACGAGGTCGGACCTCTGACTCCGGGAAATCACCAACACTACCCGAATAAATCTCTGGCATTTCATTGGCGTTCCCTGAATCGCCAGACGGCGTGGGAAAAATAGTTTCATCATTTTGAGGCATCGTTGCATCAGCTTCTGTATACTTTCCCACGAACTGATCTAATACCGGAAATTCCATGACCTCATTTTCTGGCACATTTTCAGCTTCAAGGTTGAACCAATTAAACCTTTTGTCGCCTGTGTACGGCTTCAAATTGTCTCCGTGTATGACAACCGGAGTCGAATTCTTTGAAAATTTAATTTTGAATAGAACGTCGCTTAGTTTTTCACATATTATCCACGTACCGGACCAATGCCGTGCGATCTTGCTTTTCCGACCAACAACATTTTGCTTTTGGTTTCGCCAAACCATGTCTCCGACTGAATAAACTTTTGACTTTACACGGGCATCGTAAATTAATTTCTGACGTTCAGCTGCATGTCCTAAATTCGATCGGGCTATTCTATGTGCCTCAAATAATCGATCTTCTAAGTCTATGACATAATCTGATGAATATTTTCCTACTCCGTCTCCGTTTTCCAATTTCTCTGTTATAAAGTCCATCGGAAATCTCATCTCTTCTCCGTACACCATTCTATGCGGAGTCAGTCCCGTGCTTTCGTGTGGTGTAGAATTATAAACCATTGTAATGTAATCTAAATAATTATCCCAATCTCTCTGATGAATTTTGACATATTTGGACAAAATGTTATTTACAGTTGCATTCATTCTTTCAACCATTCCGTCCGATCTAGGATGTAGCGGGGTCGTCCGCGTTTTATGTATATCGAGAAGTTTACAGAGCTCTTGAAAAAGCTGGCTTTCATAATTTCGACCTTGGTCAGAATGTAGCTCGGCGGGGCATCCGAATCTCTTCACCCATGCTCTAAAAATGACATCAGCTATGGTCTCCGCTTGAGTGTCTTGGATAGCATACAGTTCAGTCAGTTTCGTAAAGTAGTCTCCAACTACCAGGATGTACTTATTACCTTTGTCACTAGTAGGAAACGGACCAGCGATGTCCGTTGCAACTCTTTGAAATGGTTCTCCAACTAAGTACGACTGTAATTCATGACGCTTCTTGAAAGGTGGATTTTTCTTTTCTCCGCAGATATCACATCGGCTCACATAATCTTTTACAGTTTTGTGAAGATCTTTCCAAAAGAACGGAGAAAGTCTAGCTTTTTCATACGTTTTCTTAATTCCTTGATGGCCTCCCAACACGGAGTCATGAATATACCATAATACGGAGTCTGCTAATTTAGTAGGTAAACAGATTTTCCACGTAGGTTGACTAATAGAATCGCTCCATTTCATACACAGTACGTTGTTCTTTATTTCTAACAACTCCCAGCGGGCAACATAGAACTTAAAATCTTGGCTCTTCGGGCTCACTTCTCTAACATCTGGTTTATCTCCTCCCTCAAGTTTCAACTTTAAAATTTCCCCAATCGCGTCATCTTCTTCTTGAAAAGTTCGTAAAATTTCTAAATTATTCAATTCGACAGTTGGTTTAGTTTTCTGTATTGCTTGTCGTGGTCGATTAGGCTTCCTCCCCCTTCTTAGTCTACGTCCTTCTCCCGGAGGACTCCCACTGTGCCCGACCGGACCCTGACTAAGATCCGGGTCACGTATAGGACTTTGTGGTACACTCCCGGGGATTTCATCTCCGTCTGAATCTGTTTCATTCGACAAGACATTTACTCCTTGATTATGCTCTTCTCTTATGTTCTTAGCTTCAACTTTGGTCGGACCTTTATACGTGTAATCCCAAGGCATTTTACACTGTTTGCACATAATATCTCCGTCTGGTGTTATTAATCTAGACATTGCATCAGCGTTCCCATGTCTATTTCCTGGACGGTGCTGTATTTCCATGTAGAACTGGCTAAGTTGCTGGATCCAACGATGTATCTGTCCGTCCGGCTCTCGGAACTTTTGCAACCAAGACAAGGACCCATGGTCCGTCCGGAGTAGAAATTTACGCCCCAGCAAATAGTGCTTAAAATACTTTGTGAAGAACACTACCGCCAGCATCTCTCTCCTTGTTACACAGTAGTTCCGCTCCGCCTTTTCGAGACAACGGCTACCGTAGGCAATGACTCTTTCCTTGCCGTCCTGAACTTGTGATAGTACTGCTCCTATTGCATACGCACTAGCGTCCGTGTCTAAAATAAACTCGGACCCATTCGCCTGTGGAAATGCCAATATCGGAGCAGTAACCAATCGGTCTTTCAACTCCTTAAAACTATTTTCACAGCTTTCGTCCCAGCAAAAAGCTCTATCCTTCCTTGTCAGATCAAAAAGGGGCTTGGCTATCTTTGAAAATCCCTCTACAAATTTTCGATAGTAGGAGGCTAGACCTAGGAAACTCCTGACTTGGGTAACCGATGCCGGCCTCTGCATCTCCTTCACTGCTAAAATCTTGGCTGGGTCCGTCTTGACTCCTGCCTCCGACACGCAATATCCCAAAAATGAAACCTCTTTTTGAAACAAATTGCACTTTTTGGCCTTCAATTTTAAATTTGCACTGGATAGCCGATCGAATACTCTCTGTAAATTTTCTAGATGATGACTGAACGATTTTCCTATGACTACAATATCGTCTAGGTAGAGTACGGCCACTTCCCATTGAAGCCCTTCCAGCGTTCTTTCAATGATACGACTAAATGTTCCAGCTGCATTACAAAGTCCAAATGGCATAGTTTTAAAATGAAATAAACCTCCCCTTGGCGTGGCAAACGCAGTTTTCTCTTTATCCGATTCTTCTAATGGCACTTGATGGTAGGCCATATCTAGGTCTAAGGACGAATAGTATTTGGACCCTTCTAACGCGTCTAGGTTTTCATCGATCCTGGTAAGCGGATATGCGTCCTTGATGGTCTTCTCATTGAGCTTCCGGTAGTCCACGCACATGCGCCAGGATCCGTCCTTCTTTTGTACCATAACTGTTTGCGATGACCAAGGACTCATAGATTTCTCTATAAGGCCACTCTTTTCTAACTTCCTTACTTCTTCTTCCAGGGCTCTTCGCTTATACAGGGGGATCCTACGTGGTGGCTCTCTTATAGGCTTGTCATCTTTTAACTGTATCTTATGGGTCCCCATATTTGTTCGTCCGACTTCACCCGGGCGAGCAAAACAAGTTTCATTTAAGCAAAGAAACTTCTTCAACTCCGCCTTCTCCTTCTCATTAAGGTGTTTACAGCCCTTCTCAAAAACTGGAATGACATGTTCCGGCATGTTTTTATTAATTTCCTCAACTTCGTAAACACCAAACCCATCATCTCTTCCAGAACTCCTCAGGTCCAAGGTTGGTCCGACTCTACTTGCAGGTGTAAACAACGCCATATGAGTATGCTTGTAAATTTGTACATCTTGTGGACCTGGATTATACACTCTGGTGTAAACAACATTGTTGGCTGCATCTACTAAAGTTCTGGCTATTGCTAGGCCGTACCGCTCCATAAACGGGCGTTCCGGTGTCAAGATACCCAGGGAATTTGAGGTCAGGCTACCATTTCTCCGGTTAGTTAAACCTGATTTGATCACCGCCTCATGTCCCGATGGCACTCGAACCGTCTCCAATGCAATCACTCTGCTCGACCGTATATTTCTGTCTGACTCCTGGAGTGGAACACGACTACCTTTGATTATGAAGGATGCCTCATCGTGGTCCCAAACACATCGATAAGTCGTAATGAAGTCTTCACCAATTAGGTTGTTCCTAACTCCGCCAACCACTATTTCCTGCTCAAACACATGATCGCCAAACGTCATCCTCATCATAGCTTGTCCATAGCATTTCAACTTCTGTCCGGAGGCTGTTACATATCTTCCCTCTACTGGATCTAATCTCGGTTGATCAATAATATTATCAAAAGTATCTTTAGTAATAAAGGTGCTCCTGGATCCGGTGTCTATTTTCCATTCAACACTGGTCCCTTCTACCAAACCTCTAACCGTCATACTCTCAACGCTTGCAACTTTTGCAGGCAATGGCTCCGTATGGGATCCTAAGGTTCTCTTATTGGAACTAGATTCCCTCGGGCTTCTACTATTCAACTCCTCCTCAGCCTTTTCCTTTCTTTTCCGTTTCTTCTTAAATTTAGGCCTTTTGAGGTCGACCGGTACATGGCCATCTGTACCGGTCACATCTAGTTTAACGGCTCCTTCTTTGGTTCCTCAGCAGCCACCCTTGTAGGACCACTGGGCTCCGGCCGACTCCTGTTCGGGAAGTAAGGTCTCCTTCTACCTCGTCCGCGGGCCAACGGAAAGGGATGGTGTCCAACTCTTCCGAACCTATCCGGGTACCTGTAGCGATGTGCGCTGTCGCTCCCTTCATCATCACCATAGAAACCTGCGCTTGGGGATCTCCTGGTGTCCATATTTACTCTCTCTAGGCTACCCGTTACTTCATAAATATTCCTACTTGGCTTATCCTTAATCAATTCGTTTTCACCAACACGGAGGCACTCCTCCTGCATGGCATTTACCACCGCTTCCTGTAGAGTCTTTGGTCGAGTCCTTTTAACCGCCAATCTAAACTCTTCGGACTGCCCACATTTGTCCAAGAAGGCTTTGATTGCGTTCTCTTCTACGATGTCCGGGTTCTCCGGGTAAGCTCGGCGATATAGATCTTCTATCGACTGGCCAAAATCACGTAGCGACTCTCCCTGTTGCCTCTTCCTTAGCTTAGCTTCGGCTAAGTATTTCTCTTTCATGGCCGTGTGGCCAAATCTTTCCTCCATCTTTCGCTTAAGCCTCTCATAGTCCCTCTGTATCACCAACGGCATGCCATACGCGAACGTCTCGGCTTGACCGCGGAGTGTACTCAACAGTACTCTTCTGGACTTTTCTGATCCCCAGGAGTTCAGTTCCGCAATGTTCTCAAAATATTGCAGGAATTCAGTCCACACGTCCGTGTTTCCACCAGAAAACGTTCTCCGTACCGGGTACTCCTGGCTATGAACTGCTCCGACTCTCTTTTCTGGGTCCTTCCGTAACATGGTTTGGGGTTGTGGGGCCTTATCCACGGTTTTGGCACAAAAGGTTGAATCTACTTGGTTAGCTCCGTCTTCACAGTTTCTTTTAGTAGCTGAAGTTGGACGGCTCGTTCCCTCATTAAAACATTCGGGGTCGCCGTGCCTTTGTTCATCCGACGCTATCCGTCCATGTCCGTGCGGAGCAGGACTGGTCGGAGGCGCGTCTGAGTACTCCGGCATCTCTCCATGCTTAAGGTGACCTTCTTGCTCAAACCTCCGCCTGCCTTCTTGCCATCCCTGGTTAGTTAGATCACTTCCTAATCCAGGCGTCCTGGGATTTGTACTCCACTGCGGGCAACTCCGGCTCCTTCTAAACATTCGACTAAGAAGTTTGATGAAAATCGGCAAGAGGGTAATGGCTAATACCGCCAAAACACCTTTCATCACGTATTCTTGGGACAACCGTACTACCTTGTTGTCAGGAAAGTAGGCCCAAGTGAATGCTACCGTTCCACTGCTTAGAGCCATCAAACCAAACCAGACTAACCAGAATTTCCCCCATCCATTGCTCTCTTCGCCAGACTCCAATTGTTCCTCGTCGTATTCTTCTGTGTAAACCTCGGGTATCGCTGTGTACCTCTTTGGGGACGTCGTCCTACCAGGGGTTCTACTTCTAGCACTGGACATTGGATACGGCGAACCATGGAATCCAGAATCAGCTGACTGGAACAGCTGAGTTCTAATGTTACTAACTGGTCTTACCTCATAAGGTGTATAAGCCTTGTCCGAATTCCTCCTTTTAAAACTGGGAGTATCCATTGCACTTATTAGAAAGCACAGTAAGTATGAATATGGCGAAATTGTTAAGTCACACAAGAAAATCCCACCGCTGCCACCAATGTGACGACAGGAAAAAGGGGGGAGGTGGTTTTGACAAAGTTACTGTGCTGTTAAGACTAGATGCTGCTGAGATGGCTCAGTTGTTATGTCATTTAACGATAGATACTTAGTGTCCACACACCTTTCTCCAACAAGGAATTCACCTCTTTATAACGTTGATATGGTAGGGTGCTCTGGGTAAATCTCCTTGGTCACAAATCTAATAATTATTATGGGTCCTTGTGAGGTCTAACAAATGCCAGTAAATAAAACACAGTAAAGTTTGATAATCATATTTCCAAAGAATGCATAAATCCAAATATAAAGTCACAATACAATTTAGTTAATCCCCAGGGCCAAAAATAGGTAATTTAGAAGTAAATCCTGACAAAATGAAATAAGACTTAAAGTGAAGTAAAACGAGAGCGAGCGAGAGAGAGCTGTATTCTCATGATTCCCTTTTATACCAACCTCTCAAGCAACCTTGGCACACTCCTAACACCCACACTTTCTCACGCAATCATTCTGATGCAACTTTCTGATGAAATACAAAGAACTCCCAGTAGGAGTACAAGGAGTCGTGACTCCCACTATACTAGTATGTACACAAGGAGTAAGATTTAGTAGGTCACTGGGAGTACAAGGAGTCATAATCCCAGTTGACCTTTCCCGACCTAAATAAAGGACACATCTGGTATTTAGATCTTAGAACCATAAAATACTGCTAATATTAGCTTAACTGAAATAAGAATGATGAAACTAGTAAACTCAAATGACCTCGAGCTACTCCTGCATGTACATACATAAAAAAATAGGGAAATAACCTATAAAATGCATAAAATATATGGGGTAAAAATCCAAAATCATTACAATACATAAAGACTCCTGCTATACTTAACAGCCAGCACTATCACTTTCTTCTGGGGAATATTGATTAAGGTTCAAGGACATCCCAGCTAAGATGCTGTAATGTATTGTATGTGTTTGGAAAAAAAAAACAGTTATCAAGCAAAATGTATTTCAATTCATCAAGTCCATCAAATTTGGAAATTGTTTACTATTTTTTTTTTTCACGCCAGGATCTATAAGGGACCGACCATTTAACTTGAAAGGGGGGGCCTTGGTTTTTTCCTAAAAAAATATTCTGAAAATTATTTTTGATGAAAAAAATAGGGTAAGAAAAAAAATATTCTGAAGAAGGAATAATGATGTTAATGAAAAAAAATATTCTGTCGCGACACCTTCGAAAAATAAATATTTTGTCTGCGGAAAAACAAAAAACCAAGGGACCCCCCTTCAAGTTAAATGGTCCGTCCCTAAGAAAAACTTGTATCATGTGTATATTGCAATTAAAATGAAAGTATTAGTTTTTCGCTCTGCAAGAATGATGTCTCTTTACATTAATGTGTTCAGTTGTAATTGTATGTTTTTAACTGCATCATCTAAAAGTGTGGGGGGTCACATCCAGGCCAATTTCGTAAAAAATCTGCATTAAAATTGCTAGTTTTCTAAGGTATAGGTGTTGGCTTCCAACTGCCAGAACCCCCCCCCCCCCCACACCCCCACCCCCATTATGCCTATCTGGATTCACCACTAATGTCAAATTCCAAATTTGGTGCCAATCTATGTGTGGTGCTAATCATAATGTTCATATGTTAATCAATATTAGAAAGTTAAATTGACATTTTCCCCTATAATAAAATTGGTGATAAAATCTTAAATTATAAATGTGATGCTACCATAACAATCTAAATATTCAATCTCTTTGTCACATTAATTTTAACATGAACCTTTAGTTCAAAAGTAGCTCCAGGGTTGAAAAATAAATATCTTATTAAATGAAAAATTAATTGAGAAATGAGTCAATTTTGTATAGGTCAATAATGTGATAGGATAGGATAGAATTTGAGGATGCTTCTGGCCTGAGAGAGAATCATATCTTCTTTGTTCGTTAACCTGCTGAATCATTCATAAACAAACTTCTTTGTAGATGTTGTACATGATTCAATTTGTGAGTGATATGGTTAAGGAATCTGATTAATTACTAATTAGGTTAATTAATGCAAACCAAGGGTCTGGAAACGGTCATATTTGCCGGACATGACCGAAATTTTGTCCTAAATGACCGAATAAAAATTCTCCCAATCGGACATTTTAAAATTTTATTATAAGCATTTTTTGACTTATCGGTCATATAATTGTTTAATTATCTTCCTGAGCATCCGGTCTTGTGGTCATTAATCTCATAATTAACACCTCCAGCAGGTGTCAAACAGGCCGTAGGGTTACGCTAATTAGATAATCGGTCACACCTGTCTGACCATGGCCTGCACTGTATTTACCTATGGTTTTAATTTATTGAGTCAACTCATGTTATCAATCTGTCCTGAGATGCCCATTTTGTTTATTTAGAAATAATTTCTCATTATATCCAGTATTTATCAAAACATGTGCACACCAAATATTGTTTACATTTAATGGTGTTTGATTACGCATGTGTGGAGAAAATATTTATTTTGCAAACATTCATTCACTGTATAGATTGTTTGATATTAATACAATCAATAATTGTTACTAGTTTCATAATTAAAGTAACTTTTCTCATACATATGTTTATTTTGTAAACAGAACCCAATTTATCTACATCCGGTGATTCTACTTTCACTTTCACTTTCAATTTTACATGAAACTGTGTTTTGTTTAAAATGAAAACAAAGAAATTTTTAATTATAAAGAGCCTTGACCTGAAATAAAAACGTGATCTTGATATTAAGTTCAACGTCTCGAATGTAATGCACAAATAAACACTGCTTTTATGGATTTAAAAGGTGGATTTCCAGGGCCAAGGAAAAAAATGGGGAGGGGGTAATTGTAACATTTATACAGTCGGACAAAAATGACCGAAATTATCTCAAAAAATTTCCAGACCCTTGATGCAAACATGTTCCAATTAGGGATTACAGCATACAATACATTACGAAATACAAATACAAAGATGAAACATACAACATAAACAATAACAGAAAATATAGTGCATTATAGCATATTCTCTCTATTAAAGACTCAATGTTGACAATTTTCTCTTTGCTTGTGGATAGGAAATCATGAAAGTGGGATCTTGGGCCAACTTCCTTAAATGGTGATGAGAATAAAGATTGTTGTTGTTATTCAGGTGCCCTCCCACCCCCACCCCCTTCCTATGGCTATCTTTAGATTTCCCACTAGACATTTTATTATTTCCAATGGAAACTCCCATTCAGTAAACTATTTTCTCTAGTTTATACTATTTAGCAGACATTTAATTTATTTGGCCTCAAGTTCAATGTTCTCAAAATCAATACACAAGTTTCACAGATGATTTAATCGATTTGGTTCAGTGATTTTAACATCTGGTTCTTAAACAAAGAAGGTAAGACAAAAATATTCTGTAAAAACATGAAAAAAAAAGGACAATAGTTAGAGAAAAAGGAAATAATTGGGAAAAAAAAGAAATTAAAGGATAATAAGGTTTAAGAATTCAAAGTGGAAATAATTGTAAACAGTAAAAAAAAAGAATAAGGATTAAATTGCAAACATGATTAAATTTTGTGCTGTTACATTTGATTTTAAGCATAACAAAACCAAGCTTAACATCATCATTATTTCTGTATATTAAAAAGAATAATGTACATGTATGATTTATTAACACAATTAACTTGAACAATCAGTTGTAAACATTATTTTAAATTATACAATTAATTATGACCTATTCAAATCTATTTGGTTAGAAAAGAATTAAAACAGAGAAAGAATTTACATTGCTCTGTGGAGTTAAAAACACTGTTAAAATTCCATCAAGATAAACATTTTTTTCATTTAAATGTCAGATTTTTTCATTCATTTAATTAAAAATGATCTACAGATCTATATTAAATGCTAACCCCTCAGATTCTACATTAATGGGGCACCTGCAGGGAAAAAAATAACCTTTGACCTGTAAGCTTTTAGGATTGACTCTTTACCTCCATTTTGTTAAAAGCAACCTTCCTTGAACATGTTGAAAGTTAATGGGAAAAGACCTGCCACTCCATTTAAAAAATTGTGCCTTAAACTTAACCTCTAAGTGGTTTTTTATGTGACCCATGGTGGGCTCCCAGCAAAAGCCCCATTTATTATTCATATATTAAACCTCTTTATCTTGTCCTGTAATCACATTCAATATTTAGTATAAAACATGAGGTGTGACAGCCTAAGTCCTAATGGAAAGTCTCTGTTTTTTTAATATGAAAAAAAATATATATTGATCAAAGATGTTTGTTTTGGGCTTGACATTGGTTTTGCTCAAGTTTTACATGTAACTTGTTGGACATCATAATGAATGTAAGACAGGGTTAAAAGATTTATTTAGTAATTATATACATTATAATGCATGATACAAAATCACATCAATCAGATTATCATGTCATTATACATGTAATTAATATTGAAGAACAGCGATTGACGCTAACATTTTGTTCTAGGAGCCAAAGAAACAGGTCTAGATATTTACAAACAGTTACATTCCAAGCACATATCCAGTAGAAAATTTGAATTTTGACTCAGTATTTTAAATAGGGCAAGACCTTCCATTCTTTTTTTTGTCCTCTAACTTTCCATAGGCCCAAATTCCAGTCTATACAGATTATGATTTCTTTGACTGTGGACTAAGACCCTGTTTACACTTATAAAAATAAAGTTCGATCTATAATTGAATCGATTAAAAAAAAGATTGATCTTTTTAAGACTACCTCTTGAGGTACAAATGTAGTATTTTTTAGTTCGATTGACGATCGATTTGAGTCGTTTACACTGACAAAAAGATCAATTTTTTGCATTGATTCAGAAAAGATTAGTGTAAACAGGGTCTTCATTTCCACCCCTTACAAGGATAACTAATTCTTTGGTTAGTTTCTGTGTTATCTTAAAGCTCAGAGTTTACATTATGTTTGTGAACCATGCTAATGGCAGAAAAAGAAATGTTAACTTTTAATTTTACCCTTCATTTGACTCTTTACTTTATTTTGATGGGAAGGTTATTTATTTTTTATGAAGCATGAAAGGGGAACATTTCAAAACATGTTTATATCAAAGAATCAAATTTCTGGTTTTATTTTTTAAAGGACTTTTATACAACTGTGTACTAAGTATAATATGTCATAATGTCACATAAGCCACTATTAACTGCTGTTGCCTTTAATAAGATTAGGCCAAGCTTTGGGAAATCTTTGTTTAAATGCTGACCTGACTTACATGAAATCTAGCACAGCTGTTCCAGATATACTTAAAAAAAGGAATTGACAAAAAATTATTATCACATAAAATTTTGGTGAAATAATGTGCATGTTTTAAAGTTTCATGAAATTGATTCCATCATGTGTGCTGGCCTCGCTTTAAGTTATGAAGGGATTACCAATTTATTTTTACAAGTCCTAGAAATATTATCAGTGGCTATTATATTTTTTCTTTGTTGCCGGAAATTATATAATGTCACACTGTAAATGCACTATCTTTTAGAAGCTTTTTAGAATGTCATTTAGTATGAGAAAATGTTTGAAGGTTAAAAAATGGGAAACTTCCTAAGAAGATAATACATTTTAAGAAAGTCTTTTTCAAACAAGACTTATAATTTTTTGAACCATCATCGATTTATATTCAAACATATTTAAATATTAAAAATATTGTACTCTTCAATTTAATTTCTTCGCCCCAAGCTTAAAAAAGGCTACAAAATTATACAAGTCACTAGAACAAACAAAACAGGTCATGTTATAAAGGACACAAAGGGCTTGTCAGGGTGGAATTTAAATTGAACAAAACCCCTCTTAAAGTCCCGCATTAGTGAACACTTTCAAACTAAAAAAATATATGTGAAATTCTTTATCAATTTAAGGTTCAAACATAATAGAAATATATCATGTATATTGTACTGTTCAATTAAGTATTTTCACCTTAAATATAAAAGTCATGTGTTAAAGTAACTTTAAACAAAGGAGGTTATGACACAATGGCCACACTGCCTTTGAACAAAACCCTCTTTAATTCTCGTAACTTTAAAAGTCATAGGTAATAACTTGTAAGGATAAAGAGGTCTTGTTTAAAGGACAGATTATTACAAAAACCCACATTTTCTTCATATTGGAAAGAATTTTAACGTTTTCCAATACAGTTCTGTTATTGTTCGAGTATAATGTGTATTGGGGCTATAGGAATTCTTGTGTATTGGTCAATGTTATTGTGTATTGAAAAAGATTTCTTTGTTTACTAATTTTAGGATCGAATCGACACGTTATATGATAAGAAAGAATGTAATCGGAAAGATTGTGATTGTGGAGCTGGCCATCAGAGATTTATTTTAAATAAATTGTGATTAAATTTGGAATTGACATCTTGGATTTTAACTTCAGGAATTTATGAACCTTACAAACCATTAAAGGACATTAGCATAAACAAGTAAGTAATATTTAAGATAAAAGTATTTTTATTGTTGGAAAAAAAACAAGAACTTTTAGTCATATTAATTTTTATCATTTCCACAACTGTCCTCATGTGAGAAACAGAATTTTTTGTTTCATTATAATGGGCCAATTTTTAAAAAAAAATCCAGACTTTAGAATAATTAATGTGGACCAACAGAGGAATAGCATACCCTTTCTTTGTACATGTTGTTAACAATTTTTTTAGCGCTTACTTTTATCACAGCCTTTGAAGTATCAGCTTGTTAAAAAAGTTACTAATACATGTAATGCTTGACCAAATTTTAAACATGAATTTTTTACAAGACATATATACTGGCACACATCTTTTGAGTAATAATGTTCTTCAATATTTCAATGACTCAATTTACAAATAGTTTATGATGGAAAAATGACATTTCAATACAAAACATAATAATTATGTGGAGACAAATATATGACCCAGAAGTCACATGATAATTGTATGCATTTCTCTTTAAGTATAATTTTTGGCAAAATTAGATATGTTGTTTATAATTAAAGAAAAATATAGAGCATACAGTGCAAAAATAATGTACAGATTAAAAGATTAACATCTATTCCAAGATATACAATGTGTAGAAAGGACTACATTGACCTATCGAAAGGGTCATAGAGTGTGATGACTTGGCAAAAATGTTTCTTTGTTATAAACAGTAGTAACATGTTAACTGCAGGGCTCTTAAAAACCAACGAGACACATTTAATTCAAATATACTAAATTTATTAGATAATAAAAAAGCAATTAATGCAAATACTCAAATTAACCTCTTCGTTCATTATAAATTGTATGAGCATCAGAAAAAGCCTATTATGATAGATTATACTTTTTAAAATTGCATCTATATGTTCTTATTTACAATATACAATTATATTTGTACTTCCAAATTTTGATATCTGTATACTTATTATATTGGGCCTTAACCATGTAATATTGATGTGTTTGTGCCAATAAATTATTTACATGTAATATCAAACAAAGAGGAATGTTATCCTTTATTTACAAGGGGCCTTGTTTCAAGAAGAAAGTAATCTTCCATATGGATATTAAGAATAGAAAAGGGGTTTGGAACCAGGGTTGGGACTTATTAAAATATGTTCTGGGGGGGACCTGTCCAACCCAACCCCCTTTTAACATTGCCTTGGAATTAAACAGGTTCAAAATATATATATATATAAATGTAAAGGAGGGAGAGTTCAGTTTTGGATGTAGACCACACCCTTTGCCCGGTGGGGTTTTAGGATGTATGGTCAAACCCCCATGATATGAATCCTCTTAAATGATTGATGTTAAAGTCAATCTATCACCAGAGGGAGCGTCTATCAACACATCAACACTGACCTCTATACTATCGCACTATGGATTGTGGGTAATATCCCAGAATTTGGGGATTGAATATCATTAAAAATTTTCCCATGATCCTTAGCGCGATAGTATAGAGGTCAGTGTTGATAGACGCTCCCTCTGGCAATAGATTGCTTTTAAAGTAAAACAAATTTGACCAAATATATAACACTTGTTCAAACACCCCCCCCCCCCCCCCATAAAAGTTTCTGTTTGGGGTATGTAGACACTACAATTGTATTTTCGTTTATTTAGAGTTCGTTTTTACCTGTTATACAGGTTGTCATGTTGCCTCTCTTTTTTCAATGTTAACCCATTACCCTGTTGTTGTGTCATATCAACTCCCCTCACTCATCACCAGGACACTGTTTACAACTGTTTGTATAGTGATTCTAATTTCATGTTTTATGTACCAATTTGGTGGATATTTATCATTTTTTATGGCGAAGGTTAAGATTTAAAACTCCATAAATTGTGGAGAATATTTATATAGATCTTCAGGTAACCGTTTTTTTTCTGCAGTGTCATTTATTTTAAATATGTAACATGATGATTTAATACCTCGTGTTGAAGTAGTTTCTACTTTTTGCTTTGGCAATAACATACTTTAAAAACAACATACTGAATTTCATGAAACTTTAGACCAATACATTTCAACAAGAAATGATATTTACATCATGTACATGTATAATAAAATCTTTAAAAGCTTTGAAATGAAACTTTAGACCAATACATTTCAACAAGAAATGATATTTACATCATGTACATGTATAATAAAATCTTTAAAAGCTTTAAAATCCTCAGTTGGGTTCTGGTTACATATTCTAAAATCAAAAGAAAAACTACTGGGTGAAGCATACAAATCAAGCTCACAGTTGACTGATGGTTTTCAAAATAAAATAAAATTTTTATTAAATAAATTGAATTTTTCTCATGTTTGGGAAAATCAGGGCACCTTTTCCAAGAAAAGATTACTCAAAGCAATTTCAATGAAATAAAATGAAAATTTCAATCATTTCTGGAAAGAATCAATTTATAAAGACGAATCATCAATGCATAGAAACAAATTAAGAACTTATCCACAATTAAAAACTGATTTTAAAACAGAAAAATATTTATTATTTAATTTCAACAAGGCTGATACAAATATATACTCAAAACTTCGAATAAGCAATAGTAAATTAGCTATTGAAACTGGTAGATTCAATAAAACAAAGTTAGAAAATAGAATATGTCCCTTATGCCAAATAGAAATTGAAGATGAATTCAACTTTGTCATAGTATGTTCTCAGTTATCGTTATATAGGTTGTCTTTGTTTAATGAAATAAGTTCTATAGTCCCTTCTTTTAAAAACATGAACTCTCAATGTAAATTTAACTACATATTTACCTGTAATGAATACGATATTTGTCATGTTATTATAAATGGAATTAGTAAAATGTACAATAAGAGATGTGAACTAGCGAAGCAATCTTAAATAAAAAAAAAATTCAAATTTCTTAATCTCAAGGGGATGCAAAGCTCAATCACAATTTCAACTTTCTTGGTAGGAGGCAAGCGGATATTTAAATGGTCAGACTATAATCTATATGTGAACCATCTTATATTTTTATGTATCACCAATTTAACATTGTCATATTATTGTGCTGTTTTTATGTATGTACTTGTATATAAGTTGTGGTAACAATCCAATTGTCTGGATTTTATTCCAATAAAATTTCTGATTCTGATTCTGATTCTGTATAATAATGTACATGTACGACATGAAGTCCTGGTCTTTCTTAAGAGTTCGTTTTTCCTGTTAGACGGGTTGTCATGTTGCCTCTCTTTTTCAATGTTAACCCATTACCCTGTTGTTGTGTCATATCAACTCCCCTCACTCATCACCAAGACGCTGTTTATAACTGTTTGTTTAGTGATTCTAATTTCATGTTTTATGTAACCATTTGGTGGATATTTATCATTTTTTATGGCGAAGGTTAAGATTTAAAACCCCATAAATTGTGGAGAATATTTGTATAGATCTTCAGGTAACCGTTTTTTTTTCTGCAATGTCATTTATTTTAGATATGTAACATGAAGATTTAATACCTTGTGTTGAAGAAATGGCATGAAACCTGTTATTTAGTTCCTACTTTTTGCTTTGACAATAACATACTTTAAAAACAACATACTGAATTTCATTAAACTTTAGACCAATACATCTCAACAAGACATGATATTTACATCATGTACATGTGTGATAATGTACATGTACAACATGAAGTCCTGGTCTTTCTTTTAGTATAAACTTGCAGGAAAAATACATTCTCTAATGTCCACAACTTTGAATGGCTTTTTATAGGTTTTACACATATTTTACAAGTGGCAGATCCAGATATTTTGAAAGGGGACCTACTGACTAGCTAAGAAGGGTGGGGTCCACTTTGGTCAGGCTTCAATGATTTCCTATATCTCCAAATTTTTCGCAAAAAGTTCATGCTCCTGCCCCTTCTTGATGGGCCCTGCTTATATTTATGCAAATACCATTATTATGACAGTGATTCCAAAGGTATTTCGGTCATTACTGGACCGAACATCAGTTATACAAATTTTTTACTAACATTCCAGTATAAAAAATTACAAATTATTACTGGACCAAACCCATTTTTACCGGACATTTGGTTCGGTCTGATGGACCTTCGGAATCACTGTTATGAGAAGTTAAGTCTTTGGGACCCTTTCAAAAGAGAGTGACTATTAATTTGACAATTTTTTTTAAAAGTACCTTGAGCCTGAGTTCAAGCCATCAACCAAAATTGACAAAGAGTCTGTGGACAGACCAGCTAGGTGGAGGAACTGCTTATTTATTTCTCTAGAACATACATGTATTAAATGTTCTGTAATGTACTGAAAATAAACGTACTTATTTTCGCGAGGTATTTATTTTCACTGATTTCGCGGTTAAGCATTTTCGCGAAATTAAATAAATTGTATGAAATGAATAGAATAATGAGCAGAATTCGTGCAATTAAGTACCCGTGAACTTTGGTGAAATCGTAAAATCGTGAAAATATGTACGCTTACAGTATTCACAACATTGACACGTCTGTGTCAATCCTTTATAGATTTCAAACATCCATTGGAGTGTTCTACAAGATTATCATTTTTAACGGAATTTTGAGTCGTCAATATAAATTCTTCATTTACATTGAGATTTAAATCTTCTCCTTTGACAGGTGTATTTACATGACCCAATACAAACACAAACTGTGGAAAACACGGACATCCTCATAACCTGGGAGTCTTTATAATGGAATGATTTAAGGACCGTAGTTCCGTTATCATTGTCTGGTGTTTGTACTTGATGGAATAAACTATAATACTCTGTAAGTATTGTTGCTTGTATTTTTTACGTGTTGATATTTTTTTCTCAAACAAAGAAAAAATACAAACACAAAAATCTTATTGTATCTACTATCCAGCTATTTTACTATTTTATCATGTTAAATTCAATATTTATTGAATTTGTTTAGTTTCAATTAAAAGAAAAAATAGTCTTGAAATTTTTTAAATAAAATTGCTAATCTGTTTGAGGGCTGTGAAATGGATTTTAATGTACATATATACTACCCCTACTTAAATCCAAACAAACACAAACAGTACAACTTTTTTATCGAATATTTGGACAGAGTCTTTTTAAAAGACTGTAGTTCCACACATATCCTTATCTGAAGTATAATATACATGATGGAATAATAGAATAATAATAAGTACATTCCTTTTGCTTATCTTATTGTAGCAGTTGTATGTAAATAATGTAGTTTTGCCCTTAGCTATATATATTTGGATTTTGTTTGGCTTTATCATGTTTATGCATTTTGAACATCTTTTGAATTGTGTTTTTCCTTTGTTTGGGTTCTAGTGCTGCTGATGAGGAATAATTTTTCGAAATGGCCATACAGCTCATAAAAATTAATTGCAGTTGGAGTTAACATATGTGTTGTGGTCTCGTGTTCATTTACTCCATTATCCTTTCTTAAATTATTGACACTTTATTGGTAATGGTTTCAATTGAAAAAAAAATTGCTATTCTCATATACATGATATACATGATGGAATAATATATGAATACTATTTATATCAGACATTTTTTCCTGGGTGGTGAAGTTTTCAGACCATTACAGTCCATTATATAAAAATCAATCAATCAATCTCACATTCTACCAGCTGATTGTATTGTTAATCTCAGACTTACAAATATTTAACAGGATGTGGGGTAACCTGTTAGGTAAATGTTTAGTTCACCTTTATAACACCTGTATGTAAAGGTGGTCAACAGGTAAAAATTATTCATGGGGGTAGAAAACAATTTGTCTAAGTAAAGATTTTCTTAATAGGAAATATAATTCCTACACAGTGAAATTAAATTATTGTTTATTGATACATTTAGGTCCATGTACATGTAGTCAACTGTCCTTTATGAGGAATATGAAAGTTTCTTATTGGAAAGATTTTGTCAAACAAAAAATTTCTTGAATGCATGGTATAAAAAAATTAGGAAACATAATTTCCACTCTGTTCATCAAGACCTCTGTCTGTTCATACAACCTTAAATTTATAACAAAGCTGTCAGATTTTTGTTGAGTTTGATACATCTTAATGAAAAGGTTGAGAACTTTTTTTCCATTTCCAAAAGGCTAAAAGGGGGTCATTTATTATATAATAGGGGGAATATACATCTAAATGAAAAAGGTTGAAAACTTTTTATTCCATTTCCAAAAGGCTAAAAGGGGGTCATTTACTATAAAATGGGGGAATTTAGAGGACCAACTTTCCCCTTTATGGTTAAAAATAATGGAAATCACTTGTGCATGTTGCCCTATCACCACTTTGACCATTCAATGGACTGTTCCACAATCCATTACTGGCAGGACTGGTATTCACATGAATTACTAATCATTAACAATAAACAATTATTTTCATTTACTAGTAATAGCTTGTAATAGCAATTAACTTGTGGCAAAAGTGACTCCAAATTACATGACAATATAGTCATGCCCTTAACCATGTTAATGTACATACTATTGAACGCTATATTGATATAATGAATTATTTACGACATGTAAAGCTAGGCTGCCCTGTATACATGTAGTATCACAGACAAAATTAATTATGTATACTTTCATTAATGACTTTAGATAGAATTCTATCTGTCTGAAAACATGTTTAGTATAAGGATATATGCCTTTAGTCGTTGATGGTTCCAAAAATAGAAGCGCCTATTGAAATGTTCAAATATGTCTGCAACATAAATCCATCTTTGATCACTGATCAGACCTTACCAAGATGTTCTCAATTATTTAACCTAGGACCATTTCTTCTTTGGCTTTTTGGATCAACCGTTTAATACTGAATGCTGGGCGAGTGTGAAAGGGTGAGCAGGGACTGTTGGTTACATTGAAGGGTGCCGGCTATCTTCAATTAAGGTTTTAAATAACTGCTTGTTTATGCAAGTTGTAGATCACACATTGTCACATACACTAGCTTATTCCACATTGTCTATCTTCACATTCAAGGCCACATTGACAAATCTTAATGAACTCAATCAGACTCAATAAACTTCTAAGAAGCACATCGGTCACTCATTAATGTAAGAATTCTAAAAAAACTGAGGACAAAATCAGTAGAAACTGAAGACAACAACACTATATACCTGGTGTATAACACACCTTAATCACAGTCAGCAAGGAGAATTGTGTTTGAGCACCTACTCCTGTACTCCTTTTCAACATTCTGCTTGTTGCAAGACTTGCAAATAGGTGTTATAATTGTACAAATGTATCAACTGTATTAGCATTCCTTCAACTTAAGGGTAACAGGTTTTGAACACCCTAGAACTTGCGTTGGACTCTCTTTTTATGTCCCAGCTACAGACCTGTCAAGTGTCGCACAACTAGCGTGAGACTCACCGATCTAGTTGGCAATTTGGCAACAAGTTTCTTTTATCTTTTTTTTTTCCTTTGATCTTTCAATTTTTTGTTAAATCTCAGGCATGGAGCTCATTAAAACTTGACAGCCCTGTAGCTATAAAGGTAGAGGGACATATACTGTTAGTCTTTCCAATCATACATTGGTCCTGACTAAATCAGGTTACATTCAGTTTAAAGTTACTTTTCAAATTAAGAGACATGAGAGAAAGACATCACATCTTTTGGACGAATTCTTGCACCGAGTATTGCTACTTACACTTAATAACTGCAAGGAGTTAACCCATAAATCATTTAACACGTTAAGAAGCATCATTTTCATGCACTTCCTTTACATTACAGGTAAAATCCAGGTGTTAACGAGGAAATGACAGATGATGAACAAGATATCAACAGGTGAGAAATAGGAATATCATATATAACATGAGGTTATTAAGTTTACCTGTCTGAAAGGTGCAAAATTTTGCAACCCATAAAAAATCAAACTTTCATGATACATCAAATTTTGTAAAATGAGGATTATGAATGCCTGCTCAAACAAATTTTACTAGGTTCATAGACAAATCTTTAATGATATTAGAAAACATTGGAATCCCATTAAAAATAAAAATTTCACAGTACATTCAATTTTATCAAATGAGGATTATGAATGTCTGCTCAAACAAATTTTACTCAGCTATGAACAAATCTTTTATCATATTTTATTAGAAAACATTGGACACAAGTACAAAGTACTTTTGAAGTTCTCTCTCTACACAACTTATAAATGGATGTCTAAGGGTGTTACCGGTAATATAAAGTTAATAAGACGTAAGACCCCTCCGATCAATTTTATATCTGAATTCAATATTGGAGACAGACTGACAAATTGACGTGCCATAACCTAAGACTCGTAAGGTCTGCATTCTATTTATACCTCATGGATATTTGGTAAATTCCACAAATCTAAACATTGTGAATCTTATGTGACATAGCTGAAGGTTTTTATGAGATTGGACAAGAAAGCAGGAGATTTCTACCCACAGACACTTCTCTCTATTAATTTGGGGTCACTATCCACGCCTACCCTCTGATATGATATCAGAGGGTAGGCGGCGTGGATAGTGACCCCAAATTAATAGAGACAATTTGGGGTCACTATCCACGCCTACCCTCTGATATGATATCAGAGGGTAGGCGGCGTGGATAGTGACCCCAAATTAATAGAGACAAGTACCTGTGTTTCTACCCTTCTATCAGAGGGTAGGCGTGGATAGTGACCCCAAATTAATAGAGACAAGTGCCTGTGTTTCTACCCCTTCGTTAAAATACCTGATAATGTCCCGCTGTTAACAATGGTTAATATACAATCATTAGGTAAAGTACAGCAATAAACACTTTTACCTTAAATTGATATCTACCTAATTGACAAACCCAAAAATCCTGGAAATGTTTTATGACTGCACAAATTATATCTTAAAATTGAATTTTCTATTTTCTCAAACTTGTCTTGAATTAAAGAGGGGTAATGAATTTTGAGGACAGGCAATGGTTGGAAAATATGAGAGATTTTGACTTCCAGTGGGAGAATTGTATGTACTGTGGTTATATTATTATTGGTTGGGTTTCAATTTTCATGGTTTTCGTGGGTAGCCTTGAACCACAAAATTTGATATCCCACGAAAAGGAAATTTAGAACAACAAATTTAAGAATCCACGAACTGATACTTTTTCACAAAACCACGAAAATTGGTACCCACGAAAATAAATGAATCCACAGTATGCAAATGTCATGTGTTTTGCATAAAAAATGAGATTTTGTTATTTATAAACCTAAAACAAGACCATTTGACAATATCAGTGAATATTGAAGACAGATATTTGTCCCCTAACCTCTGTGATGGCATTCTATTTATACAGAAGATATTGATTGGGAGATCATTTGTAAATTCCATTTTGGGTCATACATCATCTGATGCATTAAAATGAAGCATTATTATAGATATAATTAATATACAGTTATTGGACAAAAATGAGTTCTCACTGCAGAAATGTCCCTCAAGAAGGACCATTTTACAATAAAGAGACAAAGTTCTGCTAAATTAACATGTCCTAACCTTAGATGTCATTGCAATTGTCATCGCAATCTACTTATGATATTGATCCAGACCATTCCTAAATATCTCAGTTGATTATATAACTTTCCTTGTGATGGTTTTTATGTTGCCTTGTTCCAAAGCTACATAAACATGATAAAGGGATCACTTTGGCACTGTTCTGCTGTTTGCAAAATTTGTGGTAGACATATAGCCAATGGCTATGTAAAAACCAGTAGGGCTATGAAGAATTTGTAAACTTTATGATGGGGCCTATGGAAAAATAGTTGAACGTTTCATTTCAGGCTATGGTACAAAAAAAATAAAGTGTCACACACTGATTCTGTGTCAACTTAATTTCTGTCACAGTTTTCTAAGCAGTGTTACAATCCATACTACAAAATGTTAGCCTCTTAGCTTTGTATCTATGTGTGAAGAAATTTTATGCTGGCCAGTTACTCATCTATTTCCTGTTTAGGGGTTATAATAAGAATAACTAGGAAAAACTGTTTTAGTGCACTAAAACTGATGTCTCCCCTTCCTTAAATAACACAAGTTCAACTTTGAGGTCAAAAGGTCAAAGTCACAATGACATACATTGTACAACAAATTGTTTAATGATTATACATCTACATTCTAAAGCCCTATGTCAAAGGATACAAAAGTTATGGCATGGAAAGCTTTGCATGTCAAAATAGCATTTATTTGACATTGAAGTCACAGGTCAAGGTCATTAACGTTAGTGACACATTGTTCCTATGATGACACATTATCATGTTAAAAATCAAAGCTTTTTGTTTAAAGGATTAAAATATATATGGCCCAGACATGTTTTACATGTAAAAATAGCATTAATTTTATCTTGAGGTTAAAGGTCAAGGTCATATGAAGGTCATTCTGGTAGGCGACCCATCATCTCATGGTGATACATGCACATGTCAAATATAGACCTATGTCAAAGAACAAAAAAGTTATGGCACAGAAACACTTTCCATGTAAAATAAGCATTAATTTAACCTTTAGGTCAAATGTCAAGGTCATACAAAGGTAATTATGGAAGCGGCACATTGTCTTATGGTGATACATCCACATGCCAAATATCAAAGCCCTATGTCAAAGAACAAAAAAGTTATGGCCTGGAACACTTTGGATGTAAAATTAGCATTAATTCGATCTTGAGGTCAAAGGTCAAGGTCATATGAAGTTCATTCTGGTACGCGACACATTGCCTCATGGTGATACATCCACATGCCAAATATCAAAGTCCTGTGACAAAGAACAAAAAAGTTATGGCCTGGAACACTTTGGATGTAAAATTAGCATTAATTTGACCTTGAGGTAAAAAATCAAGGTCATATGAATGCCATTGTGGTACGCGGCACATCGTCTCTTGGTGATACATCCACATGTCAAATATCAAAGCCCTTTGTCAAAGAACAAAAAAGTTATGGCCCGGAACACTTTGGATGTAAAATTATCTTTAATTTGACCTTGAGGTCAAAGGTCAAGGTCATATGAAGGTCATTGTAGTACGCGACACATCGTCTCTTGGTGATACATCCACATGCCAAATATCAAAGCCCTATCTCAAAGGATAAAAAAGTTATGGCCCGGACACGCTTTGTATGAGAAGAAGAAGAAGAAGAATAAGAAGAAGAAGAACTGACACAAAAACAATATGTCTCCCCCTTCTGGGAAGGGGAGACATAATAAGAATAAGAATAATTTTATTACCCAGTGACTGGGCCCATTTCTGGGCAAAGGTTACATTAATCTAACAATAAACATACAACATGTACAAAGACATTACAACAATAATGGTATTATTTAATTTGTTGTCACAGAATCAGAGCCTGTACAAAAACTTATAAACATATATATGCAGTGTAAAACGTGTGGAACAATAATGGTGGTATTTCCCTCAGCAGTTGATCAGTTTTGTCTTAATTCAAACCCTTTAATTATAAATTTACCCAAGTTCTTTAATATAAGCAAATCTTCATTGCTAGTTAACCATAAAAATTTATCATCAGTAGAGAGATTAATAAAATTTGGACACATTGTAGAAATATCTTTAAATAAAATATCCCTCTCCTCTTTATATTTTGGGCATTCAACTAGAAAATGAATTTCATCTTCTACTTTATCTAATGAACAATTTAAGCACTTTCTTTCAGACCTCTCTGTTTTATTCTTATCATATCTTTTTCTCTCGATCTGTAGATCATGAGCACTAATTCTAAGTTTACAGATTGTGCGTCTAATGTTAAAATTTTCAATCAAAAGGTAGGTCTCAAAGCAGTAGTTTACTTTAAATTTAAAATATGTATCTAATTTAGTTTGTGAGATGGATGATCTTTTCTTATGTTTCATCGAATACCACCGTTCAAGTTTATTGTCACGGTAGAACCAAAAATTAATAGATTAATATTTTTAAATGGGGGTTCGATGTTGTTTTGACAGGAAAAGCGGAGAGGTGGTTGGGAAAGTAAAATTTTGTCTATGATATCAGAGTTTGGAAAATAATAATTTGGTGTTACTGGGCCTTAAGCTTTATAAGTAAGTTTTTCCCTTTAAATGTATGTGTAATTAGCTAGATTTTTGCCGGACCTTGACAAATGGGCAGGTCCACCACATTTCAACATCACTGATATTTGTTTTGGACACTTAACTCATTATGTCATTAGGCATATTGCCCTTATAAATGTTAATGAATACAAACAATTGGATAATAAGTAAACATAATGTTAGAATTTACATGTGATTAGGAGGCTGGATAAGTGGTTACGTTGACATTGGCACATCCAGAAGGCGGTCCAGGTGTAACCCGGGTTAACCTCTACATTAAGAAATAAAAGAGGCCATCGCTCTATCCAATTACCCCTTTATCCGGCAAGACTCAGGAGCCAAAGACTTCCGAGTAAAAGTCATTTGAATGCATACTATAATTGCAAACAGTCATTGGCATTGCCTATTATAAACCCTTACTTGAAAGACAGGGTCTTTATTGCCCAATCACCATTTGAACTGTAGATAGCTCATGGCTTCAGCATCGTATGATGAATTACACCCTGCTGCAAACAAAGGGGTATATTAACACCTTGTCTGTTTCAAGGCACTGTTTTCATAGTGTAAATCTGGAACAATTTGAAATTCTTTTAACTGTAACTAGTTTTATATCTTGAAATTCAGGCTTTAGCAACAAGCATAATAAGTTTTTATTAAGCTCTAATGTTTTCCTGTTTCAAATCTGAATTGCACTATTTTTAAGTATAAAAAAACATGTTGCTTGATTTTTGGGTCTTCTATTTTGGATTTCAAAGTACAATGTTTAAATCATTGTTACTGCTTGTCAGAAGGGGGGGGGCATGTATTTAACATCCAACATCCAAAAACTTCATGATATTAAACTGGCTGATCTTCTAGTTATTCTTTGAACCCTTCATGCTTCCTTCATAACATATTCTTATATTCTTTTCTTTAAAAGAGGGACGATTTTATATTTTGCATATCACATGTTCAGATTTCATCTCTTCATCCTCTCAGTTTGTTTTCATTGGGATAAAAATCAATGGAGTGAATAGTTTTTTGTGCTATTCTTGGAAGCCATTTTGAATCAATACATTTGCTATTTTCAATGAAAAGTATCCCAGTCAACAGAACTCTTTAATGACAGCATCATTGATGCTTGATAGAAGCTGACTAGAGACATTGATCTGGTTAATCATAGGATATTTTTATTTGATGACATCTTTCAGGGACTTCTTCTAAAAGTAAGATGTGCTTTACTGAGAATTCCTAAAGGTTTCTTTTAGATATTGTAAGTTGTTTTTCCTTGTTTTTATTTCTTCAAATATTATATGATATAGATAATTCATAGAAGGGTCACATACAACTAGCAACCTAAAGGCTTTAAAGGATGACCAACATTTGTTTTAAATGCAGTCTAATTTGAAACTTCATAAAAAACAACTTGAAATCTCATGAAACTGACATGAAAAGCAACCTTTGAACCTAAAAGGGGGAGGGGTGGGCGTACATGTATAAGGAATACTATAAACCTGTTTGTCTTTGTCCACATGTCCTGTAAGGGCAAGTCCTCCTTGCTGACAACAGAGGGTCCTAAACTACACTATAGATTTGATGAAACTTGACATGAAGGAAAAGCATTATATAGAAATGAGCATAAAGGAAGTCATTACTCTTAGATATAATATGTTATTCAGTGGAAATAATTATAGTTTAAGGTGTTTTAATTATAATCATATTTAAACAGATCTTGGAAAAGAACACTATTTATCTCATTATGACTTTGAAACACGCAAAAATATAGCAAAATTTAGAATATCTGACCACTTTCTTGAAATTGAACAAGGACGATACAAAAAAATTCCTAGAGATCAACGTTTTTGTAATTATTGTAAAAATCAAAATATTATTGATGATGAGCTCCACTTTTTTCTTCATTGTGACCATAACAAAATTTATAGAAAAATTCTTTTTAAAGACTATGAAATAAACTTTGACCATTCTGAACAATATGATTTAACCAAAATATTATCTCCAACAAATTTTAGGCAAACTCAGAGTCTTGCCTCCTTTATAAAACAGTCATCAGAACTGAGCGGAGGACAGGAGACTCAAAGACCTGATGTTGACTTTTTTGGTTTTTTTTGTTTTTGTTTATTGTCATACATGTATATATGTCACAAATCATTTAAATGTTGATTTCTTGACAAATAAAGATTATAATATAATAAATTTGTAACTAAATCCAATACATAATAATACTTTATTGTCATGTAAATCAATACAAATTGAATATTTGACAGAAAAAAAGAAAAAATAAGGTTATAAACAAAAACAAGACATTGACAAAATCATAAATTAGTCTATTAGCCCCTGTCCTCAGTTCTAGTGACTGTTTGATAAAAGAACCAAGACTCTGACATGTCTGAATTTGTCGATAATTAAAAAAATCTTGGCTTTAAAATTGTTTTAAGGGTTAGGGTAGGTGAGTATATTTTGGAAGCTCCCTTACAGTATAGTTTAATTGTTGTTGGCTTGTCATAGCTGGATTAATTTAGAATGGGGGGGGGGGTTCTGTGGATTTAGAACCCGTTGTTTCCTCTGGAAAATGTTGTTAATTTTTGGCAAATTTTTCGGCAAAATCAGACTGAGGACGCAAAAGGCAGTACCATCCTTGCCCCCTATTCCCTTTTCAAATATTTCTAGATCTTCCCCTGCTTGCATTAATCAAATCTCATGTGCAAGAATGTGTATTGCCCATCTTGTGAAAGATATACTATTTTGCCAGTTCAGTAATTAGAATTTTTCAGACAAAGGTAATATCTTTTGATTGTGATAAATTAGCATTGATTGCCTTCAATGATTACCCATTATAAAATCAATTGTGTGAAATACGTTTTATGATAATTTTAATCAATCAAGATTACATCAAAAACAGAGACCTGATAACCCTGATTGTTGATATTGATTAGCCCATTATGTAATCGTGTTTACTAACTGGGAATATTCCATTCCATTAAAGTAGGGGAGATAATTACTATTGATTGTGGTTTTCATTAATTATTTCTTTGGGTTTTGCATGAAAATCATTAAGAGTGAGTAATATTTTGTGTGAAGTGGAATTTCTACAAAAACAGATGGTTGCGATATTGGAAAATTATTTTTTACTGAAACAAAGCAGGAAATGAAAAGATAAGGCACAATGTTCTCATAATCTGATGTTACATGGAATTACTATGTTACAGAGGTATGTTCTAATGATACACATGTACATCATGAAATTCTACTTGGACAATATACACAGGCAAATTTGGCTCACATGAGTTTCACAGAAAATAAATCACATGAAATTCACCCGAATCGAGCTTATACGTGAAACTCACATGAAAAAGTTCACGTGTTTGAGTTTCACGTGAAATTCAGCTGAATCTCACATGAGTACACTTCACATCAATTTCATGTGAAAAGTTCACATCAATTTCATGTTAGCCATTTTCATGTAAAACTCACATAATTTTCATGTGAAGCTCAACTCACATGAAACTCATGTGAGCCAAATTTGCCTATGTATGCATTTCAAGTATATTCAAAACGTTTATTTCATGTACACTGTACATATATACAGTGGTGGATATAGAAATCTTATAAAGGCAGTCTAAGAAATAAGGGTTTAGAATTTACTGGTCCGAATCCATTTAATATTTTCAAAATTCACTGGACCGAAAGGATTTTTACAGGCCAAAAAATGTAGGACTGGTGCTACTTTGTAATTTCGAAGACTGTAAACGGGCTGGAAAAGAGGAGAGGGGTCATTATAGTTATGCTTCAACGATATCCTATATATCAAGCTAGTTTATTCCTACAAAAAGGGCGGGGGCGCCCTGCCCCCTTCATCTGGATCTTCCTCAGTGTTTATGTTGAATTTTTGAGGGGGGTGGATATAAGGGGCTATAGACGGAGTTGATATATTTATACACAAAAAATAAACATGTATAAGCCTTCATTGAAAAACATATTGCACAGTTAACCCATAAAAATCATTTCATTATAATTCAATTGATTATTGAATGATATTTTCCATGTTATCTGGTTACAAAGACATGAATATCTATATACACAGTGAATGGACATAACTGTATGGATTAAAATACAATTTAAGCATAATTTGTCCCAAAATTTGATTTTCCATTTATGGTAATAAGTGAATTTATGTATTCAAGTGAAAATGGATCCAGCGACAGAGACCTGAATCCAGTTTATGTGAATTTTCACTTAAAAAAAGGTTCCATTTATTGAAATAATAATTATTTGTCGATTAACCCATTGCATAACATTTAATAGTCAAACTCTTTAAAGAATGAATTCTCATGACACAGATTTTGAACTATCTGACTTAAAACACTTCATACTTGAGAGCTTTTACATAAGGTTACGATATTGAAGTTAAAGTATATGATTTATGGCTATATATTGATTGTATAAGAAGGCATAGGTTGGTCTTAATGTTTTAAATATTGGGTTCTGTTACATGTACCTTAAAAAATATATTTTATATTTAAAGGTTTCTTTGACATATTTAACATGAAGTGCTTCTTTATGATTAGCCTTTAAAGTAACAAAATTCACAAGGCATATAATTTCCATGGTAAAATAATAAATTGGTTTGACAATGAATGTAGTACTTGTGTAGTACTTGGTTTTATAAATTTATTTTCTATCTTAATACTTTTCATATTTTGGTTAGAGATCAAGTTCTTGGTACTGGTAGTCTAAAATAATTGAAAACATGAATGGGGGCCTTGTGGTGGGAGGAGATTGGTCTGGAATCAGGAAAAATCATGTTCATTTGAAAATAATTCTTAGAATCAAAATGAACCAATCAGGCATCATGGAAGGATCTCATCCCTTGTGAATAAGAAGCAATGTTTGTAAACATCTGTGAACAATGAAAGTTACTATGAGGTCATACATTGTTTTGGTCTGTATGTCTGTCGTGTCCATCTGTCCTAAATAGTACCTGGGCTCTTTTGTCTGAATGTCTGTCTCAAATCAGGATTACCTTCAGACTTAAGTTTTCTGTATTTCCAAATTTCAAGGTGGGGCATTGTATTTTTAAGCACATTTACAAAAGTAGGGGGAACATTTAGTGTTTGGATCTGTCTGTCCGTCTGTAAATCCATCCAAAATGTTGCCAGCTGAGGCATTATGTCTTATGTACATTTTCTTGTAATCGTTTGAATTGTTACAGTATAATAGTTAGACAATAGCTAGACAAAAGATGAAAAACAACCTGTATTTATCTCATCAATGATTGCTGATGTAAATGATATCAAAGTTCAATACACCATACATACCTCAAACTAGTTGAAGCTTGAAATGTCATGACTGTGTTATAATGTTCTATTGACATATGGAACATCATCTCTTTTGTTCAATACTGGTCCATATCTATTCAATGATGAAAAAGTTAAAAAATAAATGCTTCATACTGACATGTTAAATGGTGAACATAAAGAAAAAACATATAGGAATGGTATTTTACAGTTATTTTGAATACTCCTGGAGTTTTACCTTAACCTGTTTATATCATTACATTTAAATAAGAATTCAAATCCATTAATAAATACCTTATTATAAAACCATTTATAATTCTGTTTAATGGGTTTATATCTTTAAAAAGCATCCAACATGGATAAAAATCTTACAAATACTTTAATATTTGAAATTTTTTAGTGATACTGAGGTTCATTTTAGTAAACTCGGTGCACAATTTACTGCACCCTTGTGTAGCTGCAATTACAATCAACATGTTAGAACATATTATAAAACACATCTAGCAGGAATATGAAATATGAATATGAGTTTCACATAATCATGCAGTTGCTTGACTCGAAACTTTGGTATATATTATGTTTGAAGATTATTTGATTTCTGCTAATTTCACGTGACATGAATTGTTGCAGGGTTTTTCATGTTTATGAAATCATTTAATAAGTTGTGCTAAACTTCAGGCATATTAGACTTTCTTTGTGTGTGTGTAAGGGGGGGGGCAGAATACATGAAGCAAAAAACACTGATTTAAAATGATGACTTTTGGACAGCCGATGGGGAGAAAACAATTTAGTGACAGTTTTCTCAGCAACTACTTATCAGAGTATCGTGATAGTTGATATGCATGTATGCAGCATCAGCATGGGATCCTTAGTTAATTATCATCCCTTATATTGTTTAGCTTAACTATATCACTTTTATTTTTTTGTATATTTTCAGGTAGTACAATGCATAAATGGTTCAGCAAGCTGGTAGCGTAATGTCAGTGGCATGTGCCGATTTTACCCAGAATGCATGGCGAAAGGAACTCTGTTCTAACTGTCAACGATCGAGAGCAGAGCATGCGGCTTCTGCTGTGAGAGAAAAGTCACCAGTCCCTAAAAAACGTACTTCTGTGATCATTAAGACATTTGGAGGTGGTAATGACCTTGATAAAAAGTTAAAAAGTAGTTTGAAGAGTTCATTAAAGGGAGATAAGTCTGTAACACGAAGCTCAATTGGTGTTCAGTTTGCTGTTGATGGACCAGATGTTATTGGTGAGGATGGAGGCTTGACGAATTTATACTCAGATGATGAGACTGAAGATGTGTCAGATTCTGGCCCTGCTGTTGAGGAGTTGACTTTTACTGACGAGGAGCGAGCGTTTGTTGTTCTTGCTCTAGAAAACACGCTTTGGAATTCTAACATTGAAAATTTGAAAAACGGTACAAAGAAGCCTGATCTAGTTCAAAATACTAGTCTTGAATTCGAAGATGTAAAAATCTTAAACCTTTGGAAAGCTGACAGGTTTAAAGATTTAAAAGATTGTGACGCTATCATTCCAAAACGTTATGGAACATTTCCCCAACGTAATAAATCCACAAAATCTAATTATATAGATTCTATATTTAGTGACGATTTTCTGTCTTCCAATATGACAAGAACTAAACTAGATTCCGTGTCGAGTGTTGACTCTAAAGATGGCGACCAAAAATCAGAAGAGGACAAGGATACATCATCATCATACAAATTACTCGATATAAATGAAGTTTTATATTCTACATTTGATGATGTAGCTTCGGACAATAAAAACACTGAAGATCAAATGTCAAACGACAAGGATAGCGAATTTGATCCTGACGAAGATTTCTTCGATGGTTTCTTGGATGACCTTGACCTAGATTCTTCGTCTGCTGGTATGCAACTTGTAGACATGCTCAATGATGTTCTTGCTAAGTACAGTGATAGTGACTCCTTCCGTGGAATTGAGGATCATGAAATATTTCCCGATTTAAATATTCCTATTTTGAAAGATAAAAATAGTCGACCTTCGACCTTACGTGCTATGGATCTTAAGGCCTTAAAAGGAAGTATTAAATCCAACAAAGAACTCAATGCAACAATAGCACACATTATAAAGAAACAGAAAAAGAAACCAGCACCAAAGCCCCCTACATCACCTCCGCCACCCCCTACTCAAACTAGCCAATCAAAACCTTCCAATGTGCAATCTGACCAATCAAAAACACTGCCGTTACAAACTAGCCAATCAAAAACTGATCAGGACAATTCAAATAGTTTACAAATGAAGCAGAACTCTCCATCAGAGATGGGCAAGGAACCCAAATTTAGCATGGTGACAGTAGGCAAACCTATTATGGACCATGGAGTTGAAAAGCCACTTTCTCCAAAACGTGCGTCTAATGTCTTTGAAGAATCTGCTGAGCCAGTGAAAGCCAAACCAGAACCAAAACAAAAACAAGGAATTACTGGCTTCTTTAGAAAGATATTGAAACGTGGCAAAGATTCCCCTGACAATTCAGATCAGAACTTGGGGAGTAATGATTCAAATGTTTCAAAATCTCAAGAAGCATCAAATTTTTCTTCATCTTCAGGAGATAGTTTGCCATCAAGTGCAAGCGATGAAATAAAGAATGGTGAAAAAAACGGGAGTAGAAATAGTCTGGAAAGGAAAAGTTCTGATAAGGAATCCAAACCAGAAAAGTCAAAATCGCCTCCACAGAAACCAGTCCCAACAAATCCCAGGGGCCCAAGGACTAGTATTATCATGTACATGTCAGAGTCATATGGTGAATCGAAGGAGGGACCAGACTCTGGGAAGGAATCTCCAAAAATGAGTAAAAAGGACTTGAAACCTGTCTCTGAGGTCCCCTCTAACAAGGAGACTGGTGATAGTACGAAAGAAAAGAAACCCATAGTTAAGCCACAAACAGCACCTCCGCCAAGACCAGCGGCTCGACCCAAACCACTGCCAAACCCTAACAAACCGACCATCAGTCCATCTAACAGTGGGAAAAACTCCCCTCGACAAAGCAGGAAGGGAAGTGAGAGTAGTCTCAGTAATGTCGAGGAGAGCCCCAAGCATGATGATATTGTAGTCCGACGTAGGGCCAAGAGCCCAAAGAGGTCTACTGCTCCAGCTAGACCTCCCGTCATAGCTGCTCCTGGGCCAGAAAACCGTCATTCTTTATTTACTAAGGAACTTGAAATGAGATTGAGTAAAAATGTGGAACCTCCAAAACCAGGTCTTCCACAGAAAAATCATGTAGACACCAACAAGGCAAATGTTAGTTCTAAAAATAGCACAGACTCGACAAAAGGACCAGATTCTCCTAAAGTTAATTGGGAGGGGACACTGCCTAAAAATAAAAGTAGCAGTGATATACCAAAAAATAAGACTGGTAATGACAATTCACCAAAACCCTTATCAAGGAGCATGTCTGAGACCGTTTCCCCTAAAAGTACCCTCGATAGGAAATCCTCACTGGGACCACCTCCACCATCGCCCATGACAGCATCAATTACATCACTTAAGGAGGACCTTAGGGCGACCCTGGGTGCACCACCACCAAACCCAATGACCATGTCCACAACATCAATCAAAGAAGAAAACATAACAGGAAGTTTGAAGGAAGATAACTCTAACATAGAGAGTGAAATCAAGGGAGATAATGAGACAAATTCTCAAGTGGAAAAAATAGAACTTCCAAATAAAGCACAAAGTAGGAGGAGCTTTCTAGGAAAATTGAACAGGAAGTCAAAAGCGCCCTCTAGACCTCAGAATAGTATTAAGAGGACAAAGTCGATAACGGATAATCAGTCTGAGCTTCAGCCGAGAAAAATTGATCTGTCAGATATCTCGGGCCCTGTGGTGAGTTATTTTACAATCTTAAAAATTCAAATTGAAATTCAGCATTGAAATTTTAATGCCTTTTAAATATAATGAGCATTGGAATTAGAATTAAAATGTAATACTAAAGTTTTTGTGAGCAATAGGGGTAACAACAAAATTACTGATTGCCAAATTAACAAATTGAAATTCTGTCCAGAGGTCTTTGGAAGAAAAAAAAAATTGCAATGCAATTCAGAATGAGACTAATTAAAGGAGTACCCATGGGGCAAAGACTTTGTACATGCATGATCAAAGATAGAGCCTTTCAACCTCAATACATTTGATCATGAAATAGAAGATAATGAGATGTGGAAAAAGTGTACGCAACACAACCTTCAATATAGAACGACAATTTTAAAAATCCACAATGGAAAACAGCCAGCAGTTTTCAATAGTTGTTATCCTATAAGTATAATAAGTTAATTTTCTAACAGATTTTTACAGATTGTACATGCTGTTGTTTCTTATGAATTTTTCAGATGGTGACTGACCCCTGTGGCAATAGTGTTCCTGTCAATAGGAGGAATACAATAACAATTGGAGAAGATCATTCCTTAGTGTCAGGTAATAGGGTGTGGTTAAGAGGGCCAGGGGGGTCTTACTAAATTAACAGTGGAAATTTAATCACATGAAAATGTATTTTAAGGCCCGAGACCTTTCAATATGAGAAGGATCAATGGGATACACTACAAAGGCCTAATTGTGGAAGTTCACATCAGCATATTGTTTCCTTATCCATTACCATAAAATGAAACAGTTCAAGGTCATGAACATGCTTTTACAAACAAAACAAAACAACAAATAAAGCATTTATATTTGTTGCATAAGACACAACAAAACAAAAATATTGCGCAAATATCATGAATAACCTTCCACCATCCTTATGATGCATGTATGAAAATCTAGATAGTAATGAGGTGTACATTTAGAATAAATGTACATGACACATAATATCCATAAAAAACAATTGCAGTTGCATGTACCGATATCTTGAATATGTTCCCAGCCACAACAAATCTTAACTTAAAATATGACAATGATGGTTAGTCTCAGCAAATAATTAGTTTTTTCAATGAATAAAAAAACCAATGATTTATTTAATCATAATCTATTTATTGCATGGTTCCCACGCCATCCTTGAAACCTAGAAAAGTCCTTGAATTTCATTTCAATGCTCAAAAAGCTGGAAAAATCCTTGAATTTTAACAAATATCCTTGCAAAACCCTGGAATTTTGTAATATGCAGGTTTGTTGACCGTTTGATAAAAAAAAGGACGAAAAATATTGGATTTTTTAAATTTTTGCAGACTATTTTTATGCTTGAAAATGACCTCAATACCCTTGATAAGTCCTGGAAAAACCCTTGAATTTTGTGTCCAAAAAAAGTGGGAACCCTGTTATTGACCCATAGTTTCTATTTTTAGGTGGATCAACTTCATCTGGATCAACCAATGATAAGTATGATGAGTGGCCAGATTTCTCTCCTCTCGGGTCACTGGACAATTTATATGAACCTATCGTACCGAAGGAGGCACCTCCACCTCCACCAGAGGGCGATACTAAAACACACGTCTACGATCCTCTGTCAGAGAAAAAAGTCTTTGACATTCCTGTTACTGCTGAAGGATATCTAGAACCTGTCAGAACTAACAATGCTAAAAATAACACAGATGCTAAAAATAACAATGACAAAAAGGAAAGTGAAAGTAGAAAAGAGGTTCTGGCTTCCCAGCCTATATATGAGGAGATAAATGGCAATGAAAATGAGGCTGATGATTTTGATGAGGATATTGATGGGGAGTCAATGAAAACGGACGTAACAGATTTACAGAACTATATTTCACGTAATGTGACTGTGTCACCCTCTTCCTCTTTCACAGAATCCGACACGTCCTCAACATCAGGGTCTTTAAACCGCCCACGTCCAATACCTAGAAAACGACCTAAGCCCATAGACAGTTTACTATTTGATCAGCCATACATAGCCATGAACCGACCCTCTGTGGGGACTTCACTGAATGAATCACAGCTTCGCGAAACTGTTAACATTCTGACTTCCACAAACTTACAAACTATGAGAGAGATTTATACTCACTATGAGAAAGAGTTCCGTAAGGACAGTATTAATTTCAGTGTGAGTGGGTCTGCCGGGCCACTCAAGTGGAGAGATTTTGATATCTACGGCAAACCAGTCCATAAGTCTGAGCGATGTATTGTGTATAATGCAAAGCTCCGATCTAATCAGTGTGGATGTCAGTTAATGGTAAGATTAATGGTCAAAGGGGAATAACTCTAGTTTAAAATTGTTACTGAAAATGTTTTTAATGGTAGGAAATATTTATTCTGATAATGGAGTACATATGTATGACACACAATCACATTATCCGTAAAAAAACCTGAAATAAAGCCAAGTGAGAGTACTTTTTCTGCTGTTCTTCATCTTGACATCACAGCCTTCCTCACAGAACTTTATTATTAAATAAAATTTATTTCTCTGACACTAAAAAACATGATTGTTTAAGTCTTTAGGACTTCTAGTTAAAGCCATAATAAAATAATTCCTAGATTCTCATCCTAATTTCTTGAAAATATGGGGATGGGTGGGCAAATTTTATTTTTTATTTTTTACCAATTTTGAAAAAGTATCTAGTCTCGATCACCCAGACGCTTATCAATAGATGATAAGAGTCTGGGACAGTCCCATTACCTATTTTGTTATGTGTACGTTCGGAGTACTTTCAGGCTTTATCATAATGTTCGACGAAAATCATTCAACCGTAGGTTCAGAATTTTGTGCCTATGGTTCAGTGAATTTATGCAAATACAATAGCGAGAAAACTTCTCGAATCGATGTGAGTTGTTCTCTTATAACATAATATTTCTTATTTTACAATAAGACATCCTAATTTACATTTTTGAACACAAGTTTGTTTTGTCAACAATAAAAATATTCGTTTTATCGTTAAATTGTACTCACGAGCGTCTACCTGGTTTTGGAAATTGTTTATGTTTATTGGAGTCAAAAATTGGGACATTCTTGATTCCAGAACCATACACGTTTGACCAATCCGATTCTCGATTTTTGCAGAACCAGTTGTCAAAACCCAAGGAAGACCAATGAAACGTTGAGTTTTCAAAGTTGGTTCATTTTAGATTGAAATGAATCTTGTATGCTTAACACGTCATATACACACGTGGTAAAGGTTAAAAGGCATAACGATCGCCACCTAGTGGTTACGAGAAATCAATAGGTGTTTTCCCAGACTCACTACCTTGGTAGTATGAGTTTGGGTTCGAGACTAAAAAGTATCCTGTCATTTTACAGGATATTGACCAAAACTGCACATATTTTGCCAAAACTTCAAAAATAAAATTTTTTGAGAGGGCTGAAAAAATCAGGCAGGAGGGTATGAGAATCTAGATTATTTTTTTATATTTGCCCAAAAGTCAAATACTTAATTTGAAATGCATAACATAGAATAATGTACCAATGATTATAGCATTACATTATTAAATCTAAAATGTAGTCAAAGGGGAATTACTCTAGTATGGTAGACAAAAAAAATTTAAACTTGGTCAGGTCATAAGCTTGTCTTTTCATCTGTTCTAAATCAGGCTTACCATTATGTTTATGTTTAATTTTCTTTTCCATGAAGAAATTTCTTAGCTTAATGATGAAATTTGAAAGGAGGTAGTATAGAAAACTACTGTAAACCGAAAAATGTTCACTGCAGTCTTATTTTCTTAATTTCATGGTTATTTTATGAAATTTTAAAGGCGCAAATAAACTTGTCTTCTATTGTAGTTTATGGACAATAACATTTTAGAGTGATTTTAAAAATTCAGTTGTCATACCCTGAAAAAAAGACGGCACGAAAATTTCCTGATTTACAGTATGACTTTCGGATTCCAGAGTTATCCTCTGAGTTTGCTTGATTTTTTTTGTTGGGATTTCAACAGTGTATCCTCACAGAGTGCTTTTAAATATGGTTATAGGTCACTTTTAAGGCATACTTTCAATGAGGACTTGGATCTACTTCATAAGAAATTTAAAAGATAGGTCATTTAATCCCAGAATGCCAATTGGAATTTGAATTGGTCCCTTTAAAACATTTTGTTATTCTAGTTCAATTTTTGCTTTACCTAACTATTTGTTGTATATTTTCAGTTACTCCACACCAGGCCTGATATAAGCATCGTAGAACATCCGAGTCTTCTCCATCCCAGCGTAGTCTTCTCTGACATGGTCCCTCATTCGTATCTCACAGACGATTTCATCAAAACTAATCAACTTCTACAATACGGCAATAAACAATCTGAGTCAGCCAAATGTTTTATAGCAGCTGCACAATTCGACATTACTGATAATATGAATAACCATTTGGCATCGCTGGAGAAGATTTATGACTCTGCGACTCCGTCGGAAGAACATTTGGAAATTCTTCTGTTTTATGTGTTACAGATATTAAGTGCTATTTCTCATTGTCTAGAACATGGTTTTTCGTTAGGTGAGGCTAATTTCCGTGACGTGTTCGTTCTTGCACCTGGTGCTCGTTGCCATGGCAATATCATTGCGTTCTTGCCACATCAAAAACAAGAAGACAATCAGCAAGTGGAGGCAATCTGTTCGTACATGGAGAAATACCTAGCGGAGAACCTCAATCCTCGGGCCAAATCACAAGGGGGGAAATTCCACATGGGGATTTTTAAAATCGGTAAAATGTTACAGACCAAGAAAATCGAATCACTAGCTGTCGTCCGGTGCTATATAGAATTTCTACTTTGGGGACCAAAAGATAATTATTTTAAAGGTGACCTTCAACGTGAGAGTAATATCGAGCCTAAACTGTCGATCTGGTTGGAACAGGAACGAGCCAATCTCATCCATACGATTGCTAAAGAGAAAATCTTCCGACTGAAAGATCTGTACTCATTACGGCATTTCTACCAGATGAAGTTTTTGTTAAAATCGACTGCCTTGATGTTGTGTGATAGCGTTCGTCATCATTTAGCTCAGTAAATTGTACTACCATTTAATTTTACGTCAAGTTTTGTTGATATATTTATTGCAAGCTTCAATCATAAGAATACTTTTGCTAATTGTAATAATTTATTTTTTATACATGTATTTTGTTCATTCATGTCAGTTCATCAACTTTTTACAAAGTGATTTTTTCACAGTATTTTTTATCTTTAATTTTTGTCTATTTTCTTCTATTAGTTGATCATGTTTATTGCATTTTTATACGACCGCAAATTTTTTGCGATCGTATTATGTTATGGCGATGTTGTTGTCGTCGTCTGTAGACACTTTGGTTTCCATGCGATAACTTTAGTTGTAGTTAACCAATTGTTATAAAATTTTGATATGATGTTTATAACCATAAAGGAAGGTTGGTATTGCATTTGGGGTTTCTGGCCCCCACCGTTTTAGAAAAAAAGGGCCAAAAGGGGCTAAAACGGGTGAATTGACAAAACGTCTGTAGAATGTTTAATTTTCATCCGATTTTGATCATTCTTTTTTTATTGTATTCCTCAATAAATTCTGTCAACAAAATGTAACAACACCTTTGATGTATCTTGTACCATTACATTTCTATAAGGGGTCAAAAAGGGGCTGCACCCAAAAAATCGACTTTTTTATTTGTTGTCCGATTTTCAAAATCTTTTTTTCATTGGAATCCTTGTAAAAATCCCTGGCTGCGTTTTTCAATCAGATTTGCAATATCTCTTACAGTTTTCAAGAAATTAGGGGTCAAAGGGGCCAAAAACACCAATTTTAAGTTTGTCAAGGCAAATAGTTTTATACTTAAAATTAAGTTGTAGTGGGCCAGCCATTTGTTATGGAGTTTAAAAATGATGATTATATCCACTATAGGAATGTTGGTTTTGTATTTGGGGTTTGTGGCCCCTACAGCTTTAGAAAAAAAGGGCCAAACAGGTGTATTGACAAAACTGTTGTAGAATGTTTATTATTCATTCAATTTTGAAAATTCCTTTTTAACTCACCTGGCCAAAGGCCATTTGAGCTATTGCCATCACTTGGCGTCCGTCGTCGTCGTCGTTGTCGTCATCGTTAACTTTTCTTCAAACTTCTTCTCCTCTGAAACGGCTGCACAGATTCAAACCAAATTTGGTCTGGTGGTACTTTAGGGTATCCCCCACAGAACTGATGTGGGGATTTTTGATTCGTCGAAAAACATGGCCGCCGTTGCTAAAAATAGACCAGGGGGGTCAGACTACTGTTTTTGGCTTGTAAATCAAAAAGTATAAGAGATAGATGAAATCTGATGCCACCCTCCTGCTTCAGTATCAAAAGTTCTACAAAAGTCTCCATTTGGTCCAAGTTGTCAGATGACCCCTTATAGGGGTTACAGCCCCTTAAAGGTGAAAAATAGCGTTTTTTCATGTTTTTGCCCTATAGTATGAAAACTATTGCAGATAGAGAAAAGCTGTTGCTTGCTTAAATGTTCAGCTCATTTAGCTCTACAAAAGTCTCCATAGGGTTGAAGTTGTCAAATGACCCCTTATAGGGGTTACGGACCCTGAAATTATGTTTTTTCATGTTTTGGCCTACAGAATGAAAAGTATTGCAGATAGAAAGAAGCTGTTGCTTGCTTAAATGTTCAGTTTATTTAGCTGTACAAAAGTCTCCATAGGGTCGAAGTTGTCAGATGACCCCTTATAGGGGTTACAGCCCCTAAAATGATGTTTTTTCATGTTTTTGGCCTATAGAAAGAAAACTATAGCAGATAGAGAAAAGCTGTTGCTTGCTTAAATGTTCAGTTCATTTAGCTCTACAAAAGTCTCAATAGGATCGAAGTTGTCAGATGACCCTTAATAGGGGTTACGGCCTTTAAAATAACCTTTTTCATGTTTTTGGCCTATAGAATGAAAACTATAGCAGATAGAGAAAAGCTTTTGCTTGCTTAAATGTTCAGTTTATTTAGCTCTACAAAAGTCTTAAAAGGAGAGAGAAAAGCTGTTGCTTGCTTAAATGTTCAGCTCATTTAGCTCTACAAAAGTCTTCATAGGGTCGAAGTTGTCAGATGACCCCTTATAGGGGTTATGGTCCCTTAAAGGCAAAAAATAGTGTTTTTGGCCTACAGAATGAAAACTATTGCAGATAGAGAAAAGCTGTTGCTTGCTTAAATGTTCAGCTCATTTAGCTCTACAAAATATGGGGTTGACATCAAGACCAGGTGAGCGATTTAGGCTCCTGAGAGCCTCTTGTTTGTTGAAGTGCTCATAAAATTCTGTCTACTAAATGTGTCAATGATTTTGATATGTATTTCACCATTACATTGCTACAGGGGGCTAAAGACAGGCCACGCCCATAAAATCAATTTTTTTATTTTTGGTCCGATTTTCAAAATCTTTTTATACGACCCGCAAAAAATTTGTGGTCTTATGTTATGGCGATGTCGTCGCCTGCGTCTGCGTTGTCTGGGGACATTTGGTTTCCGTGCGATAACTTTAGTAGATATTGACCGATTGTTATGAAATTGTTACTAAAATGGTTGTTGTGACAAAACTTCTGTAGAATGTCTATTTTTTATCTGATTATGATCATTCTTTTTTCATTTAATTCCTCATTAAATTCTGTCAACTAAATTTGTCATTGGTTTTGATATATATTCCACCGTTACATTGCTACAGGGGGTCAAAAAGGGGCCACACCCAAAAATTCAACTTTTTTATTTGTGGTCCGATTTTGAAAATCTTTTTTTCATTGGAATCCTTGTGAAAATCCCTGCCTGTGTTTTTCAATCAGATTTGCAATATCTTTAACCATTTTTGAGAAATTAGGGGTCAAAGGGGCAGAAATCGTCATTTTTATTTAAAGTTTGTCTATGTAAATGAATTAAGCTGTAGTGGACCAGACAATTGTTGTAAAGTTTTATTATGAAGGTTTTATCCACTGAAGGAAGGTTGGTACTGTATTTGGGGTTTTTGGCCCCTACAGTTTTAGAAAAAAAGGACCAAAAGGGGCTAAAATGGATGCATTGACCAAACTTGTAAAAATGTTATTATTCATTTATTTTGAAAATTCTTTTTTTGTTGAATTGCTCATTGAATTCTGTCAACTTAATCTGTCAATTGTTTTAAAAATATATTGCAGCTTTACATTGCTACAGGGGCCATAGACATGCCACGCCACTAAAATCAACTTTTTATTTTTGGTCTGATTTTCAATTTATTTTTTTTTCATTTGAATCCTTGTGAAAATCCCTGCCCATATTTTTCAATCAGATTTGCAATAATTCTTACTGTTTTTTTTTTTTAATAGGGGTCCATAAGGACCAAATATGCCAATTAATATAAGACCTTTTCTTTAAGATGTTGATGTGAATATATATTTGTCAAATATGCATTTTAAAGTCAACCACAGGTTGCATGTGTCAAAAATCTTTTTAAGTCCACCATGGGCTGCATGTGACCAAAGCAATAGACTATCCACATTGGGCCTCCAACGTACAGGGCTCAACATGTTTCGGTCGTATCATGCTGCGCTCGGCGTAGCTTTTTATTTTCATTAGATTCCTTGTGAAAATCCCTGCCTTATTTCTTAACGGGATTTGCAATATCTTTTACTGTTTTTGAGAAACTAGGGGTCAAAGGGCCAAAATTGTAAATTATTACATGTATATAATTAAGGCTTTTGTATTAAGATGTTGATGTAAATATATATGTGTCAAAAATGCATTTTTTAGTCCACCACAGGATGCATGTGTCAAAAAGCTATGTAAGTCCACCATTGGCTTCATGTGACCAAAGCAATGGACTATCCATATTAGGCCTCCAACGTACTGGGTTAAACTTGTTGCGGTCGTATCATGCTGCGCTCGGCGTAGCATTTTATTGTAATTTATTAAGTTCCTGCATCAATAATGTGTATGCCCTATAGTTTTTACTATGTCCATCCGTCAACATTTTTTTTATTGCTAACTCTCTTAAACTAAAAGAAAACTTAACACAGTGAACATGTACCATTTGAGGAATAGGTTTCAAAGTTTCATGAAAATCCATTGAAATTTCTGATCTTGTCTAATGTCATTCATTTGATTTTTGTGTAAATGTTTGTTTACACTAAAGTAACACTATCAAAATTGCAAGCATCAATCGTAGAATGGGAAACGCAAAAATGTAATTTACTTGTATTTTATTCTACTGGTATTTAAAAAGCTCAGTGATTTTCTTTACAATTGTCATTATTACTTTTAGCTTACTGAATGAATGGATCATATAAGTCATTTTATAAATAGTAAAATTTATTTTAAAAAATTAATAGCATACAAATGAAGCATGGGGAAGCTTTCTATGACATCCACACGGCACTAAAGCCAAACTCTGAAATAATATTTAAAACGAAAGAATATGGAAGACACGATCCAAATATTGAAATGAAACATTTGGTACTAGTTTGGATTGATGTCTCTATTTTAGTAATTTCCATTAGAAATTTTCAGTGTTGACATTTAAATAATAGTAGCCTAATAGCTCAAAACATGAGGACCCATGTAAGAACAAATCAAAATCATGTTTATCTTTATGTTCTCTAGAAACTATTGTCAAATAAGCATAAACATGATAAAAGATGATAGTTTGATACGAAAAAGTAACAACCATCAAAAAATATATATAGCGTTATCATTTACTCATGTTTCTATCTCCTTGATGAATTCTACTGTATGTAATTTATAGTTGGGTAACCATATCCTTTCAGCTCTAAATATATTTCAAATCATTTAGCAACCACTTGTAGTGGGTTTCTTATATTATGACTGGCAGCTTTATCATATGGTACTGTATGAAGAAACAACATTTTTATGGTCCTGTTGTGTCTACTTACAAATACATGCAGGTCCAGGATTTTTCTAAGAATTTTATAGGTCCTGCATTCAAAATTGAAGGTCCAGGAACTAGGACCAGTACTAATTTGAACCCCTGTGACTTTCTGTTTGTACAATAATTCATAAAGAACCAACACATTATGTCTTCCATTTAAGACCCCCCCCTCCCAAAAAAAAGAAAAGCTTTGCCCTCCTGCTACCTAACCTTCCCTTATTTATCGGCCCCTACCGTTTAACATTTTATAGCCATTTTGGCACTAGAACTGTTAAAGTCTGGGTTATTTCCCTTTTTACTTAAGGTTAAATAATATAAAATAAATTCTGATCTACAGACCCTATGGCATGGTAAGCATGGTAGGAGGAAACAAATATATATATTGTTTTGGCCTAAATTCATTAATATCATCTTTCTTAAAGACCATTATAAATCATACATCCTTGTCATCCGAAAACAAACAAATTGTAATTTATATTTTTTGCTTCCTTCTTTCTATGTTCTGTATGTGTTCACAAAATATTTAAAAAAATGAAGTAAAATATATGCTGTCTGCCCCCAAAAAGAAAAAGTTGGATGAGATTCTAGAATTTTTTAATTAAAATTATTCAAATCATGCAAATGGTGCTTCAATTTGGAACAACCAAGGTCCTTAATTGTATTTTAGCTAATGCATGTACGAAATCTTATTTGGTTAAGACATGATTTTTTGTACTCAACTGCCAGTTTGCTTTCAGTTATATTGAACTAACGCCTTGTTGTAACGATGTTTTTAACCATTATTCCGTCTTTTTTAGTCTCCATAATGTATTTTTACTACGGAAGTTTCTATGAGGGAAAAAGTGTTTTTTCTGCATTTATTTTTATTTTGTAGAAAAATCTTTTTATAAAAATTCTAAGAGCTAAATTTCTCTTTGTTTTGTTATTGTTGTTGTTGAAGTATCAATGAAAGATTTTTACAAGATATTTTATAAGTTATGTTAAGAATCTTGCATTTATTAGATCATCACATAAGACAATACAGCAAACTCTACACTACATGTATTAAAAGACCTAGTGTCAAAAAATCATTTTAAATGATCCAGAAAATCAGTTTTAGTATTCCTTTCGAGCATTATACTACATTCACTTAGGAATTGACACCCAATTAGTAAATTCAAAAATGATTTCAGGTATATTGTCATCATTTTTATACGACCGCAAAAAATTTGCGGACGTATAATGGTATGATGCTGTCGTCGTTGTCGTCGTCGTCGTCCGGGGACATTTGGTTTCCGAGCGATAACTTGAGTAAATATTGACCAATTGTTATGAAATTTTTATATGATGTTTGTAACCACTAGAGGAAGGTTCCTATTGTATTTGGGGTTGGTGGCCCTTACCGTTTTGGAAAAAAGGGCCAAAAGGGGCTAATACGGGTGTATTGACAAAACTGTTGTAGAATGTTTATTATTCATTTGATTTTGAAAATTCTTTTTTTAATGAATTCCTTATTAAATTCTGTCAACAAAATGTGTCAATGGTTTTGATGTATATTGAACCGTAACATTGCTACAGGGGGCCAAAGACGGGCCACACCCAAAAAATCAACTTTTTTATTTGTGGTCCGATTTTCAAAATCTTTTTTTCATTGGAATCCTTGTGAAAATCCCTGCCTGCATTTTTCAATCGGATTTGAAATATCTCTTACTGTTTTTTAGATATAAGGGGTCGAAGGGGCAAAAAACACCATTTTTAAAAGTTGGTCAAGGCAAATGGTTTTACACAAGAAATTTAGCTGTAGTGGGCCAGCCAATTGTGAAGTTTAAATATGATGATTATATACACTGAAGGAAGCTTTTTATAGCATTTTATGGTCCTAACCTTTTTTTTAAAAAAGGGCCAAAAGGGGCTTAAACGTGTCAAAAACGTCAATGAATATAGAAATAATTGTTTTTCTATTAAATGTTATTGTAAATATTTATGTGTCAAATATGCATTTTAAAGTCCACCATAGGTTGCATGTGTAAAAAAGCTTTGTAAGTCCACCATGGGCTGCATGTGACCAAAGCAATAGACTATCCATATTGGGCCTCCAATGTACAGGGTTTTACTTGTTGCGGTCGTATCATGCTGCGCTCGGCGTAGCTTTTTATTTAAATTCAAAGGGTACTTTTAATCTTGAAATTAACAAAAATATTTATTTTTGGCTGGATTTCAAAATTTGGGTTATGATATGGCAAATTTGGACGCCAGACGAAGAAGAAACAGTTTTCTCAGTTTAGATATGAAATATATATGAACTAATTGTGTTTCTTTTTGTTCTATATTTTTTTTCATTTAAACATTATCATACAGGTACATGTAATTCTTATGGTCCTTGTTCTATTTTTTTAACCCTGTTGTTATCAATGTGATTTTGTTATTGTCTGTAGTTCATGTGGCTATTTTATATTTTTATTTTAAAACTATGCATTGAAAATAAATATAAAAACCTACTAATGTTTTTTATTATATACAGTAATATGATAAAATATCTTCATAAGAAAATCTAGAATACAATATGTTATGTTTTACAATAAGAATGGAACACATGCAACTAAGGGACCAACCATTTAACTTGAAAGGGGGCCTTGGTTTTTTCCCCTAAAAATATTTTGAATTTTAATTTTGATGAAAAAGATTCTGTCAGCAGAGGTTAAGTACCAGTCTTTGTAAGAATCATGCTATTTGAAAATAAGTGATCCATAAGGGTCAGTAAATTTCTCATTTTTTGTTTTTTTCTTAATAACATATTCATAAATAATTGCAAATACATATTCTAAAAGAGGGTTTCTGCTATATAAAATAATGCTAATTATTGAAAAAAAATTCTGTTGTGTTACATTTGAAAAATATTTTTTTACACTCTGCACGGAAAAATAAGTCATGTTTGTCCTGGGCAAAACAAAAAACCGAGGCCTACCCCTTCAAGTTTAATGGTCCCTTCTAAGGGAGTTATTGCCCTTTTGTAAATTTTTTGCTAATTTTGGACATATGAAGCTCAATATCTTAGAAAACTATATAAGGTATTTGAGAAATTTAAAATGCATATTGATAAGCACATCAAGATCTACAAAATATGTAATGGAGCCAACAATGTAGGGCCCTTCCTTTTAGAGGTTTCCCCTTAGAACATCAAAATTGATTATTTTCACAGCATTTCCTGATTACATTGAAAATGTTAACTCCTCTGACACCATGAGTCCAATTGAAACCAAACTTATTATGGTTATTTATTAGCATTATGTGTATTGAACTGATGTGGAGATTTTTGATTGGTTGTTAAACATTGCCGCTGTGGCTGAAAATTTCTAGAACATTGGGGTAAACTGCATTTTTTTTGCTAATAATTCAAAAAGGGTGACATGTTTAAATTCTGATTGAGAACAAAAGTGATCAACACTTCATGATCAACCATCCCTGAAACTTTGAAGAAGATCCAACAACCCATGAAAGAGTAATCACCCTTTTATTTTGATTTTTTATGAACTTGCACTTACAAAAATGTTTTAAGCTCAATATCTTAAAATCTATATGAAATATTTAAGAAATGTAAATTTCATATTGTTAAGCACATCATGATCTACAAAATATGAAATAAGGTCAAGATTGTAACACTGTTCATTTTAGGGGTTATTCCTTTTAGAATGTTGAAGGAAAGAAATTATTTAAATGCTAAAAGGTTTCAATTGCTAAAATATTACTCTGTACAATCATTACTACATTAAGTTAAACCATATTGTTAGATGACCCCCTTATTAAACTTATGACCCTTTCAATGTTAGATAGATTTTGCCTAATAACCAATACTATAGGCAGCGATTCAGGCTCCTGGGAGCCTCTTGTTTATGTCCAAATCTCAGATACTGCAAGTGGCATTCTATTTTGTCAGTTGGCACATTTTTGACAATAACCTACATCAGTACCACAATAAGATTACCTAGACCAACATTTTCAGCATCAATGATTCGGGTCTAAGTTTTTGTTCAAGTCTACATCTCAGTCTTATAATGTCTTACAATGATTCTTGATTTCAAGTGAATGAGTATATGTATACCCCCTTTTTTCAAAAATTTATGTCTCCGATTTACTCGCGTCTTTCATTGAATATTGACGATGAAACAACATATTATATTTTTTATAAAAAATATATGCTCGGGCGCAAAATATAACCTGGACGCTTATTAGTATGACTGCATCTCAGGCCGCACTTGCAAGATGTGGATGATACCATATATTGTCTATGATGATATTCGTATTTAGTCAGCGGGTACAAGAAACCAACATCCGTTCCAGAATTAGGTCGCTTTTACCTACATCAAGGAATAAGATCTATATATTCCTTGTCTTAACATTGTCAGCTTTAATAACGTTAACGACCTCGCGACTGCTCCATTTCTTTATAGTGGAAATAAACAATGAAATTCAATAAGTTAGAAGATCGAAATCACACTCACCAGTCTTAATGATTGGCGACATGCAAGCGTTTGCCCAGCGTTTAAAAAGGCGACAAACATGATCCAATCAACTACAGGCCCATCTCCCTAACCTGCATATGTTGTAAGTTATTAGAACATGTAGTCACAAGCCAAGTAATGAAACATCTTGAACATAATCCCATTTTATATGACTTTTAACATGGTTTCAGACTATCCCGTTCCTGTAAAAAACAGTTAACATCTTTTATTCAAGATCTATCAAAAGCCTACAACAACAACAACATACAAACAGACATTATATAAGATATAAGATATTTATTTGCCAATTATGGTCCCACAGGGGGCTATTACAATTATAAACAATCATGATTTCAAACATACATAGACATAAGAAGAGCTGTAATGAGACAAATAGACAAAAAAATAAATAAATATAAAAAAAATATCATTAATTTGCCAATATATGACCCCGGCGAGGTTGTTCATTTATAATATAAGGTCTAGAGAACGAGAGATTTGTAAATAACTATATATATATATATATTTATTTTTTTTAATTTTGGGTGCCCTCTGTTTATTTGATATAGGATTAAAAGTATATACTATAGTTACAATTCTACAAGAGTCACCAAGGGACGGTGCTTATGGATAAACTCAAGCCATATTTCATGGACAAGAGTATACCACCTCGTGACTGATGTAGAATCGCAAGATAATGAGGTTAAAATTGAGCGGAGACATTGAATATCTGCAAAAGAGTCAAGGGACAGTGCTTGTTTGGATATGTTCTCTGTTAAATTTCATAACATAGAGCAATCCACCTCACGTCTTGTGCAGAACAACAAGGCCTTAAAATCCAAACTACTTATAGGAATTAAGAAACGGTTAAGGAAGCATAATATTTCTTTACCGTTGCGTGGAGACATTGAAGATCTGCAACAGACGCCAAGGGACGGTGCTTGTATGGATATGTTCTCTGTTATATTTTATAACAGAGAGCAACCCACCTCGCGTCTGGTGCAGAACACCAAGGTCTTTGGAGTACAAAGAGAAATTAAATTAATAAAATGAAACGAGTGATGTAGAGAAAAAAGAAGTTTTACTATTATTAAGCAATTAAATGGGCAAGGTCAGTTTAAATTATCTGTAATAAAGGTGCATAATTGGGTTAAGATCTCTTCATTCTCACATGAAAGTAACCAAAGTAGCTTCGCTTCTAGATCAAGTGCACTGAAGTTAACACAGTTCTCTGTGATAATTTTGTTCAGAATGAGAGCATTTGAATAAAAAATGAATTTCATTTTCAACCTCGCCAGAGTCACATTTCTGACATAGTCGTTGGTCTGGAGGGACACCGTGGTATCTACCCTTTTCGATTTGGAGATGATGGGGTGATATTCTAAGCTTGGTCATCCCCCTCCTTCGCTCAAAGTTTTTAACTTTATCTAAGTATTTCTCAAACCCAAAGGTGTCTTTAAACTTGACATATGTTCTTAGTTTTCCTTCTTTATTTTGTTCTCGCTTATTTTTCCATTCTGCTATAAAAGCATCTCGAACGTGACTTTTTATGCATTGTTTTTTTTAACTTATTTTGCCCCTGAAGACAGAAGTTTGGTGTGTTTTTTATTATCATATTTAACGCCCCATACCAAGATGATTTCTTTTCATAGTGTAATTTTTTGGAATGGGAGAAGGCGTTTTGTAAGAGTGGAAATTCCTCTATGTCGTGCTCCAATCTTTGCCAATAATTTAGCATAGACTTAACAATGTCATAGTACAACGGGAAGCGACCGAGTTCTGATAGCACTGCATAATTTGTAGCTAATTATAATCACGGACTTTGCGAAGGTTTTGACAATGTTTCACTCGGGTAACCATCTACTCAAAAAATCAGTCACTATGGAATTAACTCAAATGCAAAATAGAACTCAAAATGTAGTCCGTGAGGGAATAACATCTCGTGTCCCTCAAAGCACAGTACTTGGCCCCATATAATTCTTAATCTATATCAACGATCTCGCGGAATACATGACACATAGTAAATTAAGATTATTCGCAGATGACAGCATATATAATTTATAAATAAATGACTCAAAAAATACAAGACGATCTTCAAGCGGCTGGTAAATTGTAAAAAGACTGGTTAATGCACTTTCACCCAGACAAATGTAACATTCTTAGCCTCACACAAAAACGAACTCCGCACACTTTTAGTTACAAACTTGATGGACATTCTCTTTCAAAAGAGTGTACCAAAGGGGTAATCAATATCTTAAAACCGTAAAGACAAACTGACAAAACCGGCAGACAAAAAATCATCACAACGAAACAAACCACACAACAACATATAACATACACACACATCAACAACAAAACCGCATTCAGCAACGTGAACTCAAGTCGAAACGCGAGTGAACTCTGGTGTTCTGGAAGATTAATTATGCAGTTCCTGCTTGCTATTATAGCACACCCGTCACGTTGCCATAGATCGATTTAGTGTTCGTCAAATCCGGAAAGGATGACATTACCAAACTCTATGTCAAACCAACATCTGTGCTCATTTGAGAGATAGAAATCCCGTATTTGTATACAAGCACATGATGTCTTCCGTAAAATTTCTTTAGTGATGACAACAACCTGGGAGCAGCGTACCCCTGTGTTAACAATTTGCTTGTCAGCCGTATAGCTCTATCAAGGAAGTCGATGTACTCCCCACATGCTCTGGAATAACGAATCAATTGTGATACGTAAGCTTTTTATGCTGTAGCAGACGGAATGTTGCTACACAGAAAGGGAAAGTGAACTATTGGAAAGTTGAAGTTATCACGTTTGTCGTAGAGCTTTCTACAAAGCCTTCCTAGTGTGTCAATTTCTAGAAATAGATCCAAATATGAAGCGGAAATGAATCCACGAAATATTTAGGCATTTCACTTCAATTAAATCTAAAATGAGACAAACAAATTGATCACATGAAAGCAAAAGCAAACTAAACTTTAGGCTTTATACGAAGAAATCTCAAATTATCAGTGAAAAAGTAAAATCTCATGCATAAAAAGATTTTGTCCGGCCAAAATTAGAATATTGTTCAACCATTTGGGATCCACATAAAAAACAACAAATCAACCAGATCGAAAAAGTCCAACGCAGAGCAGCACAAGCTCAATCACTAATATATACACAGATCTCAATTGGCACCCCCTTAAAGTCCGTCGTCTTAGATACAGATTAGATTTCATTTATAAAATTGTACATCATCGAGTTGCAGTACCAGTGTCAAACATACTTATACCATCAGACAACATATACAGACCTCAAAAGATTGCTATAAATATTAATTTTTCCCACATATAATTACACAATGAAACAAACTACCACAAAACTTTAGTTCAGCCACCACAGTTGATGGATTTAAGAGCCTGGTTTCTGACCTGGTTCTTATTCCAATTTTCTTCCCATAATTCCAAAGATATCAAATGTATATAGTTTTAATCACTTCAAATTGTTTTATTGTATTATCACTTTGCACAAATTTTGGCAGTCATCAACATGTACTCAATAAAAAGCTACGCCGAGCGCAGCATGATACGACCGCAACATGTTGAACCCTGTACATTGCAGGCCAAATATGAATAGTCTATTGCTTTGGTCACATGCAGCCCATGGTGGACTCATAAAGCTTTTTGACACATGCACCCTCTGGTGGACTTTAAAATGCATATTTGACACATATATATTTACATCAACATCTAATAGAAAAAGTCATAATATTAATTGTCATATTTGGTCCTTCTCGACCCCTATTTTCAAAAAAAAGGTAAGAATTATTATGAATCTGACTGACAAAATACGGACAGGGATTTTCACAAGGATTTCAATGAAAAAAAAAAAGATTTTAAAAAATCAGACCAAAAATAAAAAGTTGATTTTATGGGTGTGGCATGTCTTTGGCCCCCTGTAGCAATGTAAATGTGCAATATATTTTAAAACTATTGCCACATTTAGTTGACAGAATTCAATGAGCAATTCAACAACAAAATAATTTTCAAAATCGAATGAATAATACACATTCTACAACTGTTTTGTCAATACACCCATTTCAGCCCTTTTTAGTCCTTTTTTTTCTAAAACGGTAAAGAGCCACATACCCCAAATACAGTACCAACCTTCCTTAAATGAATAAAGCTATCATACTAAAATTTCATAACAATTGGCTGGTCCACTACAGCTAAATTTATTTTTCTGGACAAACATAAATAAAAATGGCATTTTTTGCCCTTCGACCCCTAATTTCTCAAAAATGGTAAGAGATATTGCAAATCTGATTGAAAAACCCATGCAGGGATTTTCACAAGGATTCCAATGAAAAAAAATATTTTCAAAATCGGACCACAAATAAAAAAGTCGATTTTTGGGGTGTGGCCCCTTTTTGACTCCCTGTAGCAATGTAACAGTGCGTTATGTATTAAAACCATTGACACATTTTGTTGACAGATTCTTATGAGTAATTCAATAAAAAAAGAATTTTCCAAATCGAATGAATAATTAACAATCTACAACAGTTTTGTCAATACACCCGTTTTAGCCCCTTTTGGCCCTTTCTTCTAAAACTGTAGGGACCACAAACCCCAAATACAATACCAATCCTCCTTTAGTGGTAACTAACATCATATCAAAATTTCATAACAATTGGTCGATATTTACTCAAGTTATCACACGGAAACCAAATGTCTACAGACGACGACAACGACAACGACAACGACGACGACGACAACGACAACGACAACGACAACGACATCGCCATAACATTATACGATCGCAAAAATTTTTGCGGTCGTATAAAAACGAAATCTGTAAAGTAAGAAAACAAAATCAAATAAAATAAGTTAAATAAGAAAACGAAATCTAGCGAAATCTGTAAAATAAGAAAACAAAATCTAGCGACAAACTATTGAAAAACAAGAGCAAAATGTCTGAATATTGAACTTAAGTTTATGTTATAATTGATTTCTGATATGTTCATAGTGTTAAACACAGTCGGTTATTACCGGCTCTGTGCCCTAAAATATTGGTTAAATGCGTTTAAAATATTCTAATTAAAAGAGGGAAAGATACATCGGCGATTGAAGCTCAGCAAATCTGTTTATGTGTTATACTTGAAAATATTTGACAATATAATTAAAACATTATTGTTATTTAAATTAGCTTAGGCTTTAACGTCATATACCTATATATAGTATTAAACTTCCTTAACTACAAAACGCCATTTTTTTATTTGATTTTTTACATAGTAGTGGTAGTGGTATTATGACATTATCCTATCGTTGTCCCCATCTTTGGGACGAAGGATGAAAGCTTTTCATATGACTGCATCATTTAATAACTGAATGATTGGAAACTTTGGTCGCTGACGGCAAAAGGTAATTTGGAACTTGTTTGGTGGGGGGGAGTGATGCCAACAATATCCCATATCCCCGTAATTTTTTTTATAAGATATCCCATTTCCAAAAAAATGTTTCTAATGTCTCCCATCTTTGTAAATAAAACTGGATTAGGAGATCGCATATCCTACATAGTAACTTTTGTCTCAATTTACCCGTATTACACGAATTAATAAAACAGACCCCATTTTACCCCTAAATCGATCCAAATTTTTTAGACAGAGCCTTATGTAGTCGTTTAACTGGCCGATTTTCGAGTTTTTTTTTAATAGTCTAGACAGAAAATCGGTCAGACAATATTCTTACTGGAAGATTGATAATAGGCCATTTATATCTTATGTATTTTCATTTTTTTTTTAATGAATTTAAATTTACACTGATTATCCCAACTAATAGGTATATATCTTTATACTCCTATATAAGCATCTCGCCGGGTATTCGGACACATAGAACCGGGTGGAACTCAAAAGAATAGGTGAGCCGATAACAACATTGTGTCCATGCAGGTTGCCGTGGTTTTCCATTTATTAACGCCTTGAAATAGGATAAAAGGCCAGAAAAAGTTTTTACAGCATTTTGTATGTCCTTGAACTACTAGTACACCAAGCGAGTATTGTTTATTTTTAATGGAGTTCAAATCCACAGGAACGTCACGAAAACTGAAATTGCTCCCAAAAATGTAAATTTCCAACTTTAATTGATTATAACTTCTCGCGAAACGGATACCCTAATGCACATTTGTTTAATCTATCAGAAGTTGAGCTTCTAATTTGGTAGTATTATTCATTAACCAAACCAAGGTGGCGAAATTTGGACACAAGAGACAGCGGGTGATTTGAGATGGACACTAGGAACGCGGGTGTTGGACACACGGAAGCAATTATCTCCAAAAAGTTGTATAATACCATGAAGTATGAATCACAATGTTTCTATTAGGTTTATTCGCCGTGTTAGGTTTACTAATACATATCCTTATTTGGATTTTTTAAAACCAACTTATTTTCTGTTTGATTCTTATAGGTTGCAATAGTGAAATTTGAATTAAAATGGCAGGATGCAAAAAAAAAATAATAATGAAATAAAAAGGCAGGACAGTGCTTTGAATTAAAAATAAGGCAGGACGGGGATTTTGGCTGGCAAAATTTATGGTATATAAAAAAAATAATTAATTAAATGCGCGCATTAACGCGCTTAAAAGAATCCTTTCTCCGATTTTTTTTAAAGTAAAGAGGCAGGATTAAAAGAATATCCATAGCCCCCCCCCCCTCACCCCCACAAAAAATCAAAATGGTCGCTCTCTGACACGGAGCATTTGTTTTTTGATTTTCCTTTGAAAAACACCCATGTGTTAAAAATAAATTAAATGTTTTTTTTTACTTAAATCACTCATATCGCTGGTATTGTTCTGTACTTTTTAAATGTTAAATTATGAATTGCATTCCTGAAATTATTGTGAGAATTTATTAAATGAAATCAATGAGGGACGGACCATTTAACTTGAAAAGGGGGGCTTGTTCATTTTCCTAAAAACTCAGCATTCTGAATCTGAATAGTGGTAAAAAATATTCTGAGAAAAAATATGTTCTGAAGATAAAGGATGTCTGCCATGTAAAATAATGTTTTAAATGAAAATAAATAGTGATTGCTCATTTAATAAAGGAATTAATATGTTCTCCGCACTCGCTTTGCGCGGAAATTGTTTTTGCCAGACAAGAAAAAACCAAGACCCAGCCTTCAAGTTAAATGGTCTGTCCCTTAGGAACAAATAAATTGTACAAAAACTGTCCCATGTCTTACAAAGAGGTCTCCAATTTAAAGACAATTTGGGTAGAGTCATACAATTTATTTTTTAAATTAACCAGGTCAGGCACGAGGGGGGTGTTACTTTCATTATAGAATACAGTACACATGTGAACCAAAATAGGGTCTACTTTTTGATGTGCAATTTGTGAAAATGATGGAATTTGTAGATTTTGCGTATAAATTACTTTTCGCAAATTTCATTAGATCAATACAAAAAGATTGATTGATGTACCGACAGCCATTGAGAATCAAATACTTATCGCCCAAAACCTTGCCACACCAACGTATTATATAAATTTCTCGTGTATGTAGAGTGGAGAAAAACGACCAAAAGACCGACGTGGTGCAAGGCTGAACGTATTTTCAAGTAAAAGAAATATGTTAAAACATTGTTATTTACACCACCTACACGGTGAAAATATTCGTTTATTACATACCATATCATCTAGTTAAAGAAGCTCGGACAATTTGTTTGTTGTGTTTTTTTTTACTTTCGGGGTTAGCACCAAAATTGTTTATTTCCATTTTTTTCTAAACAGAACATTCATCCACAAAAAATACCAGGCGTCCCTTTCAGAATTACTATGCTTGTCGAAAAAGTATTTCGGGCAGAGATGAAAACCAGCAGGTATCCTGAAAAGGGCAACGGGCGGAGGCTCAGGACAGGCGGGCGGACCGCCCTTTGAACAGCCTAGCTGGAACACTGTTAAAGCAGGCAACAGCTTTCTCACTGTCTGCAATAGTTTTCATTCTTAAGGGCAAAAACATGAAAAATTATATTTTTACCTTTAAAGGGCTATAAACCCAATAAGGGATCATCTGACAACTGTGACTCAATGAAATCTTTTGAAGAATTTAATGGGCTGACGGTTTAATTAACTTTATTCTATCTGCAATAGTTTTTATTCTTTAAGACAAAAAAATAAAAAACAATATTTTTACCTTTTAAGGGTCATAACCCTTATTAGGGTCATCTGACAGCTTCGACCCAGTGGAAACTTAAGAAGAGCCTAATGAGCTGAAGATTTATGCAAACAACAGCTTTTCTCTATATGCTATTGTTTTCATTCTGTAGGGCGAAAACTTGAAAAAACACTATTTTTGGCCTTCGAAAGGTCATTTCCCCTAATAGGGTTCATCTGACATTTTCAACCCAATGGAGACTTTTGTAGAGATTGATGACCTGAAGGTTAAAGCAAGCAACAGCTTTTTTCTATCTGGAATAGTTTCATTCTATAGGGCAAAAACATGAAAAAAATAAATATTCTTTAGGTTTAAAGGACCATAATCCTGTAAAGGTTCACCAGACAAATTTGAGAATTTTGTAGAGCTTAATGAGCTGAGGGATTAAACAAGCATTAGCTTTTTTCTATCTGCAATAGTCTTCATTCTTTTGGGCAAAAACATGGAAAAACACTATTTTTTACCTTTAAAAGGCCATAACCCCTGTATGGGGTCATCTGACAGCTTTGACCCAATGATGACCTCAAGCAACAGTTTTTCAATATCTGCGATATTTTTCATTCTAAAGGACAAAAAACCAAGCACAAACCCCGCTATTTTTGACCATCAAAGGGCCAAAACCCATTAAGAGGTAATCTGAAAGCTTCGACCCATGGAGACTTTAGTAGAGCTTAATGAGCTAAAGGTTTAAGCAAGCAAGAGCTTTTTTTATCTGCAATAGTTTTGCTTTTATAGGACAAATACATGAAAAAACGCCTTTTTATCTTCGAAAGGCCATAACCCCTTTAAGGAGTCATCTGTCAACTTCAATGCAACGAAGACACTCGTAGAGCTTATGACGCTGAAGAAGGAAAGTTGCATAAGATTTTCTCTATCTCTTTTACTTTTTTATTTACATGCAAAAACAGTTACTGTAGTCTAGCCCCCTGGTATAATTCTAGCAACGGCGTCCATGTTTTTAAACGGAACAAAAATCGAAACAAATTTCTATGCAGGATACACTCAGGATTAAGCATACTAATTTTCAATAAATTCTGTTTCGGAGAAAAATATTTTTGAAAAATGGTTAACAGACGACAGACGACGATGACGGACGCCAAGTGATGGCAATAGCTCACATAGACCTTCGGTCCACTTGAGCTTATGATACTGTGCTTAATACGTAAAGTAAAAAGTTAAACTCTTGATAGATTTGGGTATTCATTGACTAAAAAGAGATTTAACTTGCCTTTCATGAGAAGTTATAACAAATGAAAGTTGGACATTTTTGGGAGTAATTTCAGTTTTCATGACGATCTGTAGATTTGATCTCCAATAAACACAGACGATACTTGTTGCTCGGACCCAAGGGTCAAGGGTCCGAGCACAACTTAGTCTCGGTCACCCAGACGCTTATCAATAGATGATAATAGTCTCGATCACCCAGACGCTTATCAATAGATGATAAGAGTCTGGAACAGTCCCATTATCTATTTTGTTATGTGTACGTTCGGAGTACTTTCAGGCTTTATCATAGTGTTTGACGAAAATCACTCAACCGTATGTTCAGAATTCCGTGCCTATGGTTCAGTGAATTTATGCAAATGCAACAGCGAGATAACTTCTCGAATTGATGTGAGTTGTTCTCTTAAAACATAGCATTTCTTATTTTATAATAAGACATCATATTTTACATTTTTGAACACAAGTTGATTTTGTTAACAATAAAAAAAAATCGTTTTATCGTTAAATTGTACTCACGGGCGTCTACCTGGTTTTGGAAATTGTTTATGTTTATTGGAGTTAAAAATTGGGACATTCTTGATTACAGAACCATACACGTTTGACCAATCCGATTCTCGATTTTGCAGAACCAGTTGTCAAAAACCACGGAAGACCAATGAAACGTTGAGTTTTTAAAGTTGGTTCATTTCAGATTGAAATGAATCTTGTATGCTTAACACGTCATATACACACGTGGCAAAGGTTAAAAGGTATAACGATCGCCACCTAGTGGTTACGAGAAATCAATAGGTGTTTTCCCAGACTCACTACCTTGGTAGTATGAGTTTGGGTTCGAGACTATAGATGATAAGAGACTCACTACCTTGGTAGTGTAAGAGTGTTCCTAGTTTCGGAGGAACATACACAGTAGAACATGTGACCAATACCATTCGGAACAACTCTAGATCTTGGGTACAACCACTTCACTTGTATGCTTGACTTCCACCAGAAAGGTTGTGTTTGACCACTCAAGTCCTACAGCTGCAAGTCACCAATTATTCCCTGTGTTAGGACAGGTAATATATAATAACTAGTATTATTATTGTGTGAATATTATCACCGGCCGAGTTTCTGACAATTGGTGTCAGAAGTGGGAAGGAAGTGGAAGGAGCCGTCAGAGGAAGAGGTGGTGCCGAAGGCCAGTAAGAAGAGGGTAAGGAGGCAGAGATGTCCTGTTTGCCTGGAATTGTTTCGCCACCTATACAGGCATGCAGCAGAACACCTACCTTGGTTCTGGTATCCTGAAACTGACAATTGGTGTCAGAAGTAAACAAAATATGAAATTATAATTGAGTGAATTTTCGACGGGAAAAAAATCCCGTGCAGTTCATGTACATGTATGTCTATGTGTTGCATTCATTTCGTTAGAATTTGAATAAAACGAAGTGAAATTGTACAATATGATTGCTTAATTTTGTGAGCACTCATCACTGATTGCTTGATATTTACTTGGAATAATTTTTGTCAAATTCTGAGTGAACTGAACTTTGACATTTGATTTTGAGTGTGGAATAGTACATTCTTTACTGATTATATTGTCAATACTATTTAATAATATTTATTGATATTGTCAATTACATTTGTGTATTATTATTTTTTATGTAACGTGACATTGACTACATAAGTCGCGAACACATAAAAAAAGGCCCATCCCAATTTTGTTTTTGATTCGCATTACACCATTATAAACTTGGGTGAAAGACTCTAAAAAATTTAGATCATCATATTTTCTTTATATATTTTGGACATTTTGTAGTGTTTCACCCAGGTTATTTTTAGGGGTTAGGGTAAGGTTGATTAGGCAGTGATAACAGTTACTGTGCTTGTGACCCTTGCCTAACTGTTAAAAATATACAAAACACTTGTACAGATAAAACCTAGACATACAATTTTCACTTCTGACCCTACAAATTAAAAACAAAGAACAGTAAGTAAGAAGAAGTTAAACTTTTAAAATTTTTACTTGTGTAGTCACGTGAATTTTTTGCGTGTTAAAAAGTTAAATTTGTAAAAGAATATTTGATTTTTGTAAACATTTAAAAAAAAAAGGAAGCAAAAACGTGTTCGTTTTCTTTCAATCGCTGTGGACAGCCATAACGATTGCGGTAGTGAGTGTTTATGAAATAAACAGTCATTACTGATAGAGGCGCGTAAAAAAAAAAATAAATAAAGCAAAGAAAACAATAAAATTTTAAAGTGGAAAATATCAGTTAATGTGCAGGTGACCCCTGCCTAACTGAGCTGGTAAATTTGTATAAAAAAAAGAGTTAATTAGTTATCGAGCAGGTGTCCCCTGCCTAACTAAATAACAAAATTAAGTAAGAAGTATAAGGTAAAAAATAAATAAATAACTAAGAATATAAAATAGAAATTCTAAAAAATTTAGTTACTGTGCAGGTGACCCCTGCCTAACTAAATCATAAAGAAGAAGGAAAAAAAAAGAGAAGAAGTTTTATAAAATCAATAAATAATAATCTAATTATTTAAATATTAAAGGCTTAAATTTCAAATAAAGAAACTTTAAATTTAAATATAAAACAGGAGAACAAGAAATTAGTTATAGTGCAGGTGACCCCTGCCTAACTAAATAATAATAACATTCAAGAGGGAAAAGAAGAAGTAATAAAAAAAAAAAAAGTAAAGTTAAAATTCATAATTAAAAGGAAAAAAATTAAACATTAAATAGAAGAAGAAAAAAAGATAGGTAGATAGGTAATTGAAAATATATGTGAATAAGTAACTAAGTAAATAAATTTAAAAAAAAAATATCAAGGGGAGAAGAAGAAGAAATTTTATGATACGCTACTAAGTCATAATTCTTGTGCAGGTGTCCCCTGCCGAACTTTTGACTTTCATGTAAAAAAAAAAGAAAAGCAAGTAAATAAGTATCATATAAAAAAAAGTAGAAGAAGAATCCCTTCCGTCATAGTTCTTGTGCAGGTGTCCCCTGCCGAACTTTGACAAATACATAGTGTTGCATAGCCCTTGTTGAAGTGAAAAATCTTTGTTCTGTGCAGGTGCCCCCTGCCGAACTTAGATAATTAGTTTGGCAATTAAAGGTCATAGTCATATTCCAAGATGTCCGTGGTCAACATTAATACAGCAACCAAGGAAGAGTTGATTTCAATTCGAGACATAGGGGATAAGAGAGCCCAGGCCATAATCAATGCCAGACGGGCAGGTCCATTAACAGCAGAAACCATCAAAGAGATTGCTGGTATTCCACCAACCCTATGGGATCCCTTAATAGCTGCAGGAAGAATAACATTCGAGCTTCCAGAAACTACAGGTCAAGAAGATGACATAAAAAAACTTCTGGAAAAGATAAAGACCGAGAATGTCATCCTTAAACAGGCAGAAGTGGCGAAAAGCCAGGAGTTGAAAAAGTTGCAGAATGACTTTGACACCCATGTAAAGCAACTAAATGCTGAGATGACTACGTTAACCAAACAAAATGAACTCTTAAGATCAGAAATCAACAACAGAGATGAGTATATACAGGAAAATAGGAAACAACTTGAACTTGGTGAGGCCAATAAAGATAAGATGTTGAAGGCAGAATTACAGAAACAACAACAGCACTACAACGAAGAAATGGCTAAACTGAAGGAAACTTTCGTCCAAATGAAAACTGAAAGAGAGGAACTGATGCATAAGGTAGACGAACAAACAGTAACCATCGCCAGTGCAAACCAACAGAATAGAACTAATAATAAGAAGATACAAGATCTAGAATCCAGAATAAAGAATTTAATGGAAAAGGTAGAAGAACAAGCCAGAACCATAGATAAAACTAGTGAGAAAGACAGGGTGCTGAATAATGAAAGACAAGAACAGGAAGAAAGAGTGAGAGTTCTAGAAGCAGAAATTCAACATTTAAGAACATCAAAAACCATTGAATCATTGGCTCCAAGAAGTGTGTACAGTAGTGAGAGTGAGACTCGAAGAACCAGTAGTCCTAGCAGCTTCAGGAGAACAGCTTCTGCACAACCAGAGGAACCAAGAAGAGGCAATAATCTATTCCTTTCACAGTTTCCAAAACTATCGACCTATGATGGCACTGATGATTGGAAGTCATACCAATTACAGTTTGTTCATACAGCTCGACGTTTTGAGTGGAACGAACAGCAAAAACTGGATAACCTATTGCTATGCCTGAGAGGGAAAGCTCTGAAGTTCTTTAGCACCCGACCTGTGTCAGTACAAGGAAATTTTGAAGACCTGATGGTAAAAATGACCCAGCGTTTTGGCAACAGAGATCTTCCAAACTCAATAAGAAGACAGTTACAAGATGCTAGGCAGACCATTGACGAGTCCATTGAAGAGTTTGCCGAAAGAGTCCAAGAAATGGCAACGGATGGGTATGTTGATGCCACCGAAGACATAGTAGAAATGATGGCCACTGATGCTTTCCTTAAGGGGTGTCAAGATAAACAAGCAGCACTCTTAGCTATGGATAAGGAGCCAAACAGAATAGACCAGGCTTTACAACTGGTGAAGAGCGCTATGCACAACAGAAGGGTTTTGTTGGGACATAAAAGACCAGAAGTCCGAAAGGTACAGTTTCAGGACGAAGTGGATTCAGACAGTGACTCAGAATCAACAGTGAGAGTGTTGAACAAGAAGACAGATAAGATGAGTTCATGGAGACAAAACCTAGAGAATCGACTGGAAAAGACAGAGAAGGATATAAGTTCAATCCGAGGTGACATTAGCAAAATTCTAAGTGCTGTCTCGGATAGGCAGTCTAGCAGAAACAGATCGTATTCTCCAAATAGGTCACGCTCTCCATCACCCAACAGAAGTCCAACCAGAGGCCAAGTTATCTGCTATTCCTGCAATGAACCAGGTCATTATAGCACCAATTGCCCAAAGAAGAGAAGTTTGGCATCACCTCCACCAAAACAGTTAAACATCCAGGGGTCGGGGAAGTAGGCCATTCCTTGACCCACCCAGATCACACAGGCCGACCTCCGCCATTGTACGAACCACTTGTTTCTAGAGTCGGTGACCCTGTCCTAGTTTCAAGTGAAAGTAGTCTTAAAATGGAAACTAAGTTTCCCAATCCCAGTTTCAGTGACCCTGATCTTGACTTGAGGAATTTGGTTATCATTAATTCAACTGGTACTTTGGAATTAACAGCAGGAGTTAATCCTTTGGTTGATGTCGGTGACCCCGACTTAACTAAAGGTGAGACTAGCAACTTGCCAAAAATTAGAGAGATTGACTTTTACACTGAGACAGAAAACTCATTTAGTTTAGAAATTCCAATTTTAATTAATGGCCAAAGAATAGAGGCAGTAATCGATACAGGTGCTCAAGTCACAGTAGTTAACGAAAAGGTAGCACAACTGCTAAAGTTGCCGCTAGCGTCCGAGAATTTGTATTTAAAGGGCGCAGGGGCCAACAAAATCAAAGCCAGAAAAGGGGGTGTGGTCTCCATGGTGATAGGGAAAACGGAGACGAGATGGAGAATAATGGTGGCTGAAATAACAGATCAGGTTATTATTGGGTTAGACCTTCTATACCATCTTCATGCTGTTATAGACCTTGGGAAATTCACCATTTGCATTGGGAAAGAGAAAATCATAGCTAAAGGTTTCAAATCTGGGGACAAGTCATCATTGATCCGTCAGATATTTTTACGCAAAAGACTTGTGGTTCCTCCTAATACCAAAGTACAACTTGCAGCCATTTTAGACAGTAGTATAGAAGGGGACTTGTGTATCCAACCAACACAGCATGTGAAAGAGTTACTGATGCCATATACTGTAGTTAGTGGTCATGATCAAAACATTCCTATTGTCTTACAAAACCTATCAGACAAGTTCGTCACCATTAAGAAAGGGACAGTAATAGGTCTAGGGATGGAAGTAGAAGAAATTCTAGATGATAGAGACCAAGATAAGGTAGAAAGTTTAGATGGCAAAGAACTAGATGAGAACGAAACCCCTGTTTTAAGAAAGATAGAGAAACCTAGTGAGATCACCAACGAGGTACCATTACATCTGCAAGATTTGCTAGATAGGTCAAAGAAACATCTCAACGCCAGCCAGACAGAACAACTTAAGAAACTACTGGTAAAATTTCAAGATTCTTTTTCTACGGACGATATGGACATAGGACATTTTACCAAGATCGAGCACAGAATAGATACGGGAGATGCTACACCCACGAAGGAGGCATTAAGAAGAACTCCAATTGGTTTCGAAAAAAAGGAAGAAGACCATTTACAAGACCTTCTAAATAAAGGAGTAATTCAACCTTCCTCATCTGAGTGGGCTGCTGCACCTGTAATTTGTCGCAAAAAAGATGGCAAAATTAGGTATTGTATTGACTACCGGAAGTTGAACAGCGTGACGAAGAAAGATGCATTTCCGCTCCCAAGAATAGAGTCCTGTATTGACCAACTTAGGGGAACACAATTTATGTCCTGTCTTGACATGTCTGCAGGGTACTATCAGTTTCAAATTCACAAAGATGATCGCCACAAGACTGCGTTTACCACCAAGTATAGATTATTTGAACATGTTAGATTAGGCTTTGGGTTATGCAACAGTCCTGCATTTTTCCAGAGGGTTATTCAATTAATACTGTCTGGCTTAACCTGGTCCCAATGTTTAGCTTATTTAGACGACATTATAGTACTTGGGAAAGATTTTGATGATCACTTGCAGAATCTTGAGGCAGTTCTTCAACGATTTCAAGACAACAATTTGAAGTTAAAACCTAAAAAGTGTGCTCTGTTCCAAAAAGAAGTAGTCTACCTTGGTAAATTAATATCTGAAAAGGGAATTTCCATCAACCCTGATAACATTGAGTCAATTCAAAAATGGCCACCACCACAGAATAAAAAAGAAGTCCAGAGTTTCCTGGGATTTGCAAATTATCATCGGGACCACATCCAAAATTTGGCGTATCTTTCATCTCCACTTCATGAGCTAACCAGAAAAAATTCAAAATTTGAATGGACAGATCGGCATCAGGCTGCGTTTGAAACCATAAAGTATTCCATCATTCAGTCTGCTACATTGGAATATCCAGACCCAAATGAGGTATTCATATTAGATACAGACGCCTCTGATAAAGCTGTAGCTGCTGAGTTGATCCAAGTGCATGATGGGAAAGAGTGCGTAGTTGCCTATGCCAGTAAGGTTCTAACTCCAATTCAGAGAAGATACTGCACTACACGAAAAGAACTACTTGCAGTTGTGACGTTCACACGACAGTTTCGGAATTATCTATTGGGACGTCAATTCATCATTAGAACTGATCATCACAGTTAAGTATGGCTACTTCGCTTCAAGAACATCGAAGGTCAATTAGCCCGATGGATGGAGGAACTCTCCCAGTATGACATGGTAATTCAACATCGTTCCGGGAAGAAGCATGGTAATGCAGATAGTCTTAGTAGGATACCAGATACCTTAGAACCATGTAATTGTTATTATGCTGGATCTACTTTAGAGTCACTACCTTGTGGAGGCTGTAAATACTGCACACGAGCCCATTCCCAGTGGCAACGTTTTGAGGAGGATGTTGATGACGTAATTCCATTGGCTCTCCGAAGCATTGATGCCACTGATGTAACCGACACACATAGCAACTGGATGAGTGGTTTTTCTGCTGAAGAAATATGTAGACAGCAGGAGGAAGATCCAGATCTCAAGACTCTTCTCTCGTGGCTGGAAAAGGAACCAAGTCCGTTAGAGCTGCAACTCTCGAGCAAAGCTGTTAAACATTGGTGGAGCTGCAAGGAACAACTAGCTGTCGTGAACCATTGTCTAACATACATGTGGCTTGAACCAGAAGGTCGCAAAAATCCGTTGATTGTTCCAAAAACCATGCAAGATCAAATGATTAAGTTGTGTCATGATAGCAAATCAGCAGGCCATTTTGGAAGGGACAAGACCTACCATAATCTAAAACAGCGATGCATTTGGCACCTAATGCGACATGACGTCATCTTGTATGTCAAAGGCTGCAAGGAATGCAATGTTAGTAAGTCCTCAAACAAAAAAGCAAGAGGAGAGTTGGGACAACACCATGCAGGAAATCCTATGGAAAGAATTCATATGGACATTTTGGGACCTTTGCCAATAAGTAAAGCTGGTAATAAGTATATTCTCTCCATTATTGATCAGTATACCAAGTGGATCGAGTTATTTCCTATCCCAAATCAGAATGCTGAGACCATTGCTAGGATATCTGTTAACAACTTCTTTTCTAAATTTGGCTGTCCGATAACTCTACACACAGACCAAGGAAGAAATTTCGAGAGTCAACTCTTTCAGCAGTTGTGTAGATTGCTTGAAATTACAAAAACTCGAACAACTCCTTACAGGCCGTGCTCAAACGGACAAGTTGAGCGATATAATAGAGTTATAATGAGTGCAGTAAGATGTTTTCTGAAGGGACGCCAAAAAGATTGGGATGAACATATACAGCTGTTAGCAGGTGCTATTAGATCTACATATAATAAGACAACTGGGTTCTCGCCAACATGATGATGCTGGGACGGGAGGTAATTCAACCAGTTGATTTAATGTTAGGAACAGTTATCAACAGTATGCCACAATTGGAACCAGCTGAATATGTACAGAGACTTGGAAAGGTCATGAAAGAGGTTCACCAGATCGCCAGAGAGCATATAAAAGGGGTGCAGTTAAGACAGAAGAAAGACTACGACATGTCGAAATATCAGCAGAGGTACAGTGTGGGAGATGTGGTTTATCGGTTAAACCCAGCTACTAAAGTGGGACAAAGTAGAAAGCTCAAACCACAGTGGCAAGGACCTTGGGTAGTCACAGAGGTGAAGTCATCAGTCCTATACAAGATTGTAAATCGGAAAAGAGGCCTTGTTATCCACCATGACCAACTGAAACGTTGTGAGGATAGAGAGCTACCATTGTGGGTGAAACATATACGTCACAGGCTGTTTGATTCTGAAACCCAGGAAGATGTAGAACAGGTGGAAAGATCTGATGATTTGAATCTCTCAAATTTGTTTGGAGATTCAGATGATGATGATGATGACGATGAAAAGGAATTAGGGGAGGACATATCTGAGGCAGGTGTCGGTGACCCCGACCTTGTTTCAGATATGTCCCAAATGGTCGATAAAGTTATAGAGGGTGTAGACAATGAGGGGTGTGTGCCTGATCCTGTGAACAATGATAGATTTTTTGTACAGGATTTTTCAGACATGGCAAACACAGTAGATTTAGACACCACTTTTGCCCATGCTATTGATGATGAAACACCATCAATAGCCAGGGGAACTGGCAAAAGGGCCAGGAAAAAACCTGCATATTTGGAAGACTATGAAGTCTTCAGTGATTTGTAAATAGAGAACAATAAATGTAGGTTCTGAAGATTTTGAAATCTTCGGCACTCCGTTTTTTTTTAATAAAAATAATAAAATAAAAAAAATGATGGAATAAAAAAAAAACAAAAAACAAAAACAAAACAAAAACAAAAATAATAATAAAAACCGATGTAAATAAAATAAGTTTTAAACTATATTAAAATGAAAAATATACATAAAATTGAGTGTGTAAATATATCAGTATATCCATTATATTGATATTGAGTAATAATATTACCTTATTTTTATTTGCTTATAAATAAATAAAACCACCAGGATATTTAATAAAATATAATATTCAATCATATAACCCATATATATCTTACAGTTATAATAACCCATATATATCTTACAGTTATATTAAGAGATGGGAGACAAATCGCTGGAAGAGGAGTTGGGGTATGAAGACTTCTGCCCATGGATGGAAGAGGGTCAGGAAGAGAGAGACGTTGTGGTAGAGACGGGAGATGACCAGGAGTTCGATGAAGAAAATCCGGAGGATTGGGTAGTGGTGGATGAGGTAGAAGAGGAGGTGGTAGAAGAGGTAGTTGAGGAATGGGTGGTGACAGACGAAGTGGCAGTGGAGGAAGATGAGACCAGGGATGTTCGAGTGGTGCAGTGGAAGGAGCCGTCAGAGGAAGAGGTGGTGCCGAAGGCCAGTAAGAAGAGGGTAAGGAGGCAGAGATGTCCTGTTTGCCTGGAATGGTTTCGCCACCTATACAGGCATGCAGCAGAACACCTACCTTGGTTCTGGTATCCTGAAACTGCATGTCAAGGGTGCTCCAGCCAACATCTTTTCACTGACTTTTTGGGACAGCATGTAGCTTCAAATCACCCGGCCGGTTTCTCACCATCTTTAGACATAACCCTTTTGGCACAACTGATTCAAAATTATTTACTCGCTTTGGCACAACATTTAGGAAATTCAACTTTAAAGGAACTTTTGGCTTTCGTTAATTGCAGCCCGGAATTTCAAGTCATCAGCACAGATTTCAAAGAATCCGACTTGTGTCTTTGCCGAGCTTGGGACACCCTCCTTGAAGACTCTCCAGATACCTTCCAGATGTTAAATGAGAGTGGCAAGTTCACCACGTTTGCCTTGGTCAACTGGAAAGTAGTTTTGATGCTGTTATCAAAGCTCGAGAAGTCACACCTTACTGCTCTGCCTGTTTCATTGGTATCTGAAGATTCTGCATCTGAGGAAGTGGAGGAAACAGCTGCAGTGGAACTGAAGGAGGCTACCGACACCCATCTTCATCTTGATCATCTCCTTGCTCGAGTCGGTGACCCCGACCAGCAGGAGTTTGATCAATTCCGGGGTGGCCCTGACGTCATGGTAAAGTCCTTGGTAAGCAACTACTGTTTTCCTCATTCCTTGCCTCGTTCTAATGAACTACAGCATCTCAGCAACAAAATTCCCGGTCTATTTTTCTCTTTTGGCATTCATCCTAAAGTAATACAAACTACACATCCCGAAATTTTGGAAGACTATTTGGACCATTTAGAAGATCTCATCAAAATTGACAGAACCGTAGCCATAGGCGAGTGTGGATTGGACACCTCATACACCGCCAAAGACATTCAACTCCAAAAACAGATCCGTTTCTTGGAACGACAACTGGAAATGGCAGTTGACAAAGGGTTGCCAGTGGTTATCCATTGTAGAGGGAATGCGGCGCTCCACTTTCAACTTTTAGATTCACTCTCCAAAATTTGTCCTGCTAACCACCCAATTCATTGGCACTGTTTCTCCGGGATCCCACAGGTTTATACTCAAATCATAGCAAAATTCAGCAACATAGTTTTCGGCGTTACACCATTCATATTTTCCAGGCCAACTATCAACACCTTCCTCCTACAACATCACATTACCAACATAGTTTTGGAGTCTGACGCCCCCTTTATACCGTATGAAAATATCAGTGATCCTTCCGTGGTTATTTTGATTGCCAGGAAGATTTCAGAGATGCTGGCTATACCTCTGGAACAGGTGTTGGATACTACCAACAGCAACGCAAGAAGGGTGTACCAACTGTAGATCAATGTAGAGTGACCGTTATTTGTAAATATGTTTTGAATTTAATTGTTTTGTACCACAGAAGGACCTGTTGTGCAGTTAGATATATTTTTTATTCATTGTCATTGTGAACTGTTAGCTCATCAATAACCCTCATGTTGTAGCAGAAGATTTTCCTCTTGGGACCAAAGTCATCATTTTCATGTTTGTATTGGAGAATACAAGTATCTTCAAATATCATCCATCACCATAGCATATTTCATGTTTGCCAAGAGGACTTTTGCCCTATATCATCATTCTTCATGTTTATGTGATTGCCATACATTTTTGAACATCACTGATCAGCATATTCCATTTATTCATCTGTAACCAGAAGACTACTACCTGAAAACCCGTTACCTATCTTGATCACCTTCACAATATACAAACTAAACTTAACAAAGATAATGAGGAGGAATGTAAGAGTGTTCCTAGTTTCGGAGGAACATACACAGTAGAACATGTGACCAATACCATTCGGAACAACTCTAGATCTTGGGTACAACCACTTCACTTGTATGCTTGACTTCCACCAGAAAGGTTGTGTTTGACCACTCAAGTCCTACAGCTGCAAGTCACAAATTATTCCCTGTGTTAGGACCACGGTCGTTATACTTGTCCTGCGACAACATGTTTTCTACCGATGTTTCTGCTCGTTTTCTACCGATGTCCTAGATTTCTACCAATGTGATGATAAAAAAACAAACCTGGCAGACGATTTTTTCCAAACAATGATACCCGGCTATTATGGCACTTATAAACAAACTACTTTAATTTACATTTTTTTGTTTTAAGAATGTACATAAAATTACAGTAAGGGTATTGTTTATTTTTTCCAGCAAGAGACAATTTCCCTTTTTTCAGATAATCATGAATATCTGTTTTTAATTACCATTCACTGGGCTGAAAATTATGCTCCATGTTCTAAATAGTCTGATATTTTTAAAGACATATCACTTTTCATTACAAATGGCGTATTTTTGATTTTTCGATCATTTCAAAAAAAAATATGGTCCTGGTTTTCTAAAGATGTGTCCTGGTTTTCTACCGATGGTCCTGGCATTCTACCGATGTGATAATGAGATATATAAAATGACATTTCATGACAAATTGTAAAACTGTATATTCTATTGAACACATAATATTGACGATAAAAAAAAGTGGAGGTTCATGAGCAAAAACTGTTTTGCGCACACCAAAAACACTTTTACAAGATTTAGATAAATGTGTATTTTCTCAAAAGCTGGCTATCAGAAAATGATAGTATATCAACATTTCTTCCACTAATATGAGATTTGTGAAGTGCTTTATATGTAATGGGAAATAATCCTCCATATACCAGATTTCGCTGTTATATCTAGAATTGCTGAGGCTGAGGCATGAACGCATTTCTCGGGCTGAAATTGATCTGTACATTTACAACAGTATGGCACGCCATTTTAACCAAAACCATGGTAACTATAGGATACCTCAGATAACTTGGGGATTACTGGCAACTATCTGGGGGTTTTCAGAGCGAAACTCTTAATTACATCAGGTATGGAGAGATATTTCAGGTAACTGAGGGTTTCCTATCAGCTATCCCATGGATACCACAAAAACTCTTGCTATTAAGAGTTTTCAAAAATAATTTATTGGAAGCTGAGCTTTGTATCCGTTTTTGAGGAATTGATAGTTTTCATCTTAACATTGATAAATTCTGCTTTCAAAGAGTTTAAAAATAGCATGAACTTCAAATATATGTGAGTGAGTGAGTGAATGAGTTGGTCAACGCTAAATAGGTTATTTACAAGCGATGAACATTTAAAAGATGATATTGTACATGAAATGAGGATGATAAATGAAAAATGGGGTTGGGGTGGGAAACAAAGGAACTGCAAATTTTGAAGAACCACAGGAAAAGGGGAGAGGTGGGTAGGGACTGAAAATTAAGCCTATGTGGTGCACTACTTGGCGGTCCACAAAGGGATTTTTACGTGCATGAAGCGTGGCACTCTCCTCACACGTTGGCCCACTATGGTCGGCCGTCAGGGTTTCCGTATTATAGACCTGACAATCCCTGCGGACGAGGGCCACCCTATTCAGCCACTTAGCGTACACACTTGGTCGCTCTGTGGGCTGAACACTGACCCAACGTCAAAATCCCAATACCCTTAGTCGCCTCTCACGACAAACTAGGCTCTGCTGCGGGCCTAGTCGCCACCCGGGCCCCGAACGGGACTACAATATCTGTAGGTAGAAGGGGTTTAATAAGGTTCCTATGTGATAGCTGACAGCAAACCACCAGTTACCAAGATAACTCTTAATACCTGATGTAATTGAGAGTTTCGTCCAGAAACTCCTCAGATAGCTGTCAGTAAAACCCCAGTTATCTGAGGTATCCTATAGATACCAAGGTTTTGGTTTAAATGGCGTTCCATACAACTGTATGATAAAGTTTTACTGTACAACACAAGCATTTACGGTCTATGTATGCCTTTAGAAACAACGATAATGTGTAGTTATATGAAATTAGATCATCGGTAGAAATCAAGGACTCATCTGTAGAAAACACAGTAAAGAACATACCTAATCGGTAGAAAACCAGGACATATCAAATTTCTTAAACCTGTTAGTTATATGAAACAGCAAATGGCTCTTTTACAAAAAAACGATCATTTATTGCATATTCTCCCATAGGATGTATTCAAATATTAAAAATAAGCGTTATTTTTCATATTTCTAAAAAAACAATCGGTAGAAAACAAGGATCATCGGTAGAAAACAAGCAGAAAAATCGGTAGAAAACATGTTGTCGCAGGACAAGTATAACGACCGTGAGGACAGGTAATATATAATAACTAGTATTATTATTGTGTGAATATTATCACCGGCCGAGTTTCTGACAGTAGTATGAGTTTGGGTTCGAGACTAAGCTCAACTAGACTTCTTTTTGTTTTATGTGTTTCGGTGTACAAACACGCTTGAAATAAATCAATATGATTTTGCTGATTTAAAAAAAAAAACCGTTCAATTGATCGAGCTTCAGAGTTGAAGGTTGTTTTGTTTCTGTTTTCTGTTGGATAGTGTAAAAAGCTTGAGATGTTCCAAATGTTTAGAAATTTCCTGATCTGCTGATGTACTATAAATATATTTTGGAATTTCTCTAAAATTCATGCTAAAATGGGTACCACTTAACCCGTATTCGTTCCCGTTTAATAGCGCTATTTATCGTTGCAATTCTTACCTGGGATAATCAAACTAAGTTTTAATTTCCGTTACATTGATGATGTCCTTTCACTTAACAACTCTCGATTCCGGTAACTTTTTCCATCTCACAACATGTCTCATACCGGTATATCTCCAGGAACTTGAAGTATAGGACACAACGTATTCTAAGAGGTCTGCTTCATATTTAGATCATAATCTCGAAATAGACCCTTAAAGAAAATTTTCAACAATTATCAAATGCTAAACCTGGTGACCTCAACTTTCCAGCCGTCAACTCTCCGAGGGCATTCTTGCGTAGCAGCGACCGCTGGTCACATTGAAGGCTGCTGGCTGTTTTCCATTGTGGATATTTAAAATATACGTTTATAATGTAGGTTGTGTCGCGTACACTTATTCCACATCTCATTTTCTTCTAATATTGTCTGCCCCAGCTTATGGTGTTTTCGTATCACAAATAATTACTAGTAGTTATTCCATAGCTTGTGGGAATAACATCGATTTCCTTGGCAGAGCGTCTGACATAATAATTGCGAATACAGGGTTATATAGTTCCTCCGTTGCTGTCTTCACTCAAGTAATTTTTCGGAAGACAACATGCGCTCGTAGACAAATATGGGATTTTTATCTCTAAGATGAATGTAGATGTTTATGGCAGGCCGTTTTTACATTTATTCTTCTTTATAGATATCTCATAAAGTTTATAAGATATCTCATAAAGTTTATAAGATATCTCATAAAGTTTATAAGATATATATTGAATGGACAATTGACAGTGAGACGGTTGTGCTATATTTTGCAAATAGAAACTGCTTAATCTCCCGGAGCACAAGAGTTCACGCTCGTCACCACTTGACATCGCGTAAAAATACAACTTATGATTGCCATTCTGATTTATGCATTTTTTGTTTTTTATCCTGTCCTGTCCGTTTCTTCGTGCTGTCATTGATTTTGTCTTTGCCTTTTAGAAATTATAACATTCGGATGCCCCATTTTACCTCTTCCTCTAACAAAAAATGCTCATAGACTTCTGATTAAGATATTCAAGTCTTCTGGTTGTTGCGGATTTTTTTAATTGCGACTTATATGTGTTTTCGTTAATAGTAAAAACATCTTTAAAAAAATTACTTATATCTTATAAACTTTATGAGATATCTTATAAAAAATAATTTATAAGATATCTTATATATTCTATAAGATATCTTATAAAATTTATGAGATATCTTATAAATTTTATAAGATATCTTATTTACTATAAAAGATATCTTTAAAAGAAAATGAGATATCTTCTTAAAACAATGTTTATAAGATATCTAATAAAGTTTATAAGATATCTGATAAACTTTATGAGATATCTTATAAATCAAATGAGATATCTTATAGATTATTTTTATAAGATATCTTATAAACTTTATGAGATATCTTATATACTTTATGAGATATCTTATAAATTTTATGAGATATCTTTAAAGTGGCCTCATAATAAATATTAGATATCCCATATGTTTTAAACGATATCTCATATACTTTATAAGATATCTTATTTAATATATAAGATATCTCATATAAACGGGAGTTTATAAGATATCTTATTTAATATATAAGATATCTCATATAAACGGGAGTTTATAAGATATCTTATAAAACATATGAGATATCTTATAAAACATATAAGATATCTTATAAAGTTTATTAGATATCTTTTTAAGATTATGAGATATCGTATATAAAATTATTTATAAGATATCTTATAAAGTTTATAAGATATCTCTTAAACTTTATGGGATATCTTATAAAAAAAACTAACTAAAAGGATATCTCGTAAAATATATAAGATATCTAATTAACTTTATCAGATATCTTATTAGTTTTATAAGATATCTTATAAGCTTTATAATATATCTTATAGATTATTTTGTATTAGATATCTAATAATCTTGATAAGATATCTTAAAAATTCATGAGATATCTTATATGTTTTATAAGATATCTTATATATTTTATAAGATATCTCATATGTTTTATAAGATGAGATATTTTATAAAGTATACGAGATATCTTATAAATTCTATGAGATATCTTTAAAGAGGAATAAATATAAATATGCATGGCGTGCCATAGATGTTGGTGGTCACAGGGTTTTGTAATGTCTTCCTTTACCGATTTTGACACACTATAAAATTGACTGTTGGCAACGCGACGGTTGTGCTATAGCAAGCAGAATCGGCTTACTTTTCCGAAGCACCTAAGTTCACTCTCGTAACGACTTCAGCTACTGTTCGGTTGTTTTTGAGGGTTTTTTTTATGTTTTGTGTTTCTTCGTGCTGTTCTCATTCGTGTTTACTGGTTTTGTCGTTGCCCTTTCGGACTCGAATTCCCCTTTCGTACATCTTTGCTTTTTTTTGCACAAAGACTAATATCGAAAATTTAATTTTCTTGTTGTTTTCTATTGCGGATTTTTTTTAAAAAACGCTGCGTATATATTGGGTTTATGTCACATATGCCGATTCTCGACCACGCAGTGGGAGACGATTCCGGTCTCCGGTTCAACTGTAGCTGGAGCAGCCAACTCGGGTGGGAGTGTGTCATGAGCTGGAAGACTTGTAGCAGAAAGCGAGTCTTTAGTTAACAGTCGCTGCAGAGGCTTTCGGCCAGTCACGACTATAAACTCCGTATTGATTATCCCAAATTTATCTTCACTGTATAAGAGGTTTTAATGAAAGCAATAAGTTCATAATCTAGCTTCAAAATACACTGATATTGTACTTGAGCTTTATCGGGGAAAAATAAATGCCGGGGTCTAGCAAGCTTTTTTGAAAGCTTATACTTGTTGTACTAGTAGTTCAGGGACATACGAAAGGCTGTTTATTGAAAAAAAATTTCTGTCATTATTCCTTATTTCAACTTGAACGCAATGTTTTTATCGACTCAACCGGTCTATTGTGTTCCACACCCGTTTCTATGCGTCGTGAGCATTGTTGATCTTTTACCTTTTACGTAGTTGACACAATTTTCTCAAATATTCCAGCTATATATGTGGAACAAAATTACAGTTTTCCTAATAAATGTCTAAGTTGGCGGAGCCAAAATTACTGTAACAGTTCAAATATCAAGGTGCATAATTAACACTAGAACCCCAACGTGGTTTGAGACGGTTACTGTCACCGGTTCGCGACTTTAACTAGAGCAATTGTCTGTCAAAAGCTTGACGACACATGGCACCCTAGTGAGTCACGACTATAAAAAAAAATATCAGTCAAATAAATGTTTCGAACGTTTCAATATAACGTTAATTAGTTAATGCCAAGAAATAAATTACATGTAAGTAAATTGAGGATTAAATTTTGTGACAATACCCACCTCATTGTCTTTAAGGGACAAAAGGTGCAAAAAAGATATATACTTTTGATTAGGGGCCAAAAAGGAAAATAGTTTTTTAGTACCTGTATTTATTTTTGTCTGCTCCTGGAAACAAAAATGTATTGGATTTCTTGTGAATTGTGGGTAGAAAGTCCACCAAAGGCTACATGTGTAAAATAAAACTGTCCACAATGTTCTGCATGTCTCCAAATAATTGACTTTTAAACTGATGGCCTCAAACGTACAGAGGTTAACATGTTGCGGTCTTACATGCTACGTTCGGCGAAGCTATTTTGAGAAAACGTCAAGCAATATCACCCGGGTTAACCTGAGATCGTGAAGTCGGTGGTTATCGTGAACTCGGTTAGGCAAAATGTAAACAAACGAGAATTTACCAATGGGAAAAGAGAAATTTTGACTAAAATGTAGTCGTTAACGCGGTTAATCAAAGCGCTAAAGCGTTTAAAAGCAGAGCTAAATGTAAGCACTAAAATAAAGAACGATCTGTTTTTTAGCAAATTTTGTTCGTTTGCTCCGCCCACTTAAACATTTGTTATGAAATCCGTAATTTGGCTCAACCCACTTGAATAAATATATATGACGTATTGATTTAATCAAAGGTAAAAGGTCAGCAACGCTGAAGTGTACATCAACTTTAGTGTATCGATATGTGAAATGTAGTCCACATTTATTTTGTATTTATTATAGGGGTATAAAGATGAACCTCTTAGTTTAGACAACCTGTATAACATTTAAATCATTGAAACAATGATTATACACGATGGATATTCTATAATGGATCCTCTGGTAGGAATATTGCCTGACCGATTTACCCTGTCTAGACGGAAAAAAAACGCGAAAGTCAGATAGCTATATAACTACATAGAGCTCTGCTCAAAAATCAAAGCTGTTATCGTTTAACTCGGTTTAAGTTATCGTCAACATAACATGGTTACATATGCCTTCAACGGTAACTTCTAATTTTAAAACGTACTGCATATGTATTAATGATACTATTCTGTTGAGATAACTAAAACAAAAGGTTTACAATGAACGTTTTGGAACGAAATTCCCGGATTTGCGCATTAACGATTTATGAAGCATTTTTTTAATGATCATTAAAAAAAATTTCGTCCAATCAAATTGCAGTATTGTAATCAAATCTATTTATTGATCATTAAAAATTACATATTATGTATTTCCTTAATAGTTGTTAACACCCCATAAAACAATAAACGGAGTGTGCAGATTCATACACTATACACATTATTGTGACAAAATAAAAAGAATTTAAAATCACAAAATAAAAAACCTTGTACAAAGCAACCTATACCTATTGCTTTTCTGGACTGAATCAAACGAGCATTATTTTGAAGACAAACTTTAACCAGTTTTACCGAAATACATAACTTATAGCTTATCATTATTGCGTTGCCAGTACATCATTATCATAGACCTGTACACTTATAGTACTTGTATACGATTTTAACAGCATACTTTTGCACAGTACTAAACATGTTAAAGTGACCGATCATTTCCGATTAAAAAAAAAACAAAAAAAAACATGATAAAACTTTTTTTTTTCATTAAAAATATGTTTTGACAGCATAGGGTTAGAAAAAACATTGAAAAGGATTTCTGCTATATAAAGAATAAGGCTTTCAATAAAAATATTTGGTCATGTATGCCTGTAAAATGTTTGGTTTTTTTTTTGTTTCGCACGGAGCCAAGGATTGTTTGTTTATTATTTGTTTATGTCCAGTTAACATTATTTCAATCAAAATCAGGACAAGAATTAATTGAAACAACGAATAGAATTTAGACACAAGACACAGCATCCATAGCACAGCTTCATGTATGCCACGCAAAAGGGCTAATGTACGACCATAAACGAGAAGGAAATGTACCAAATCATAAGACAGGCCAATGTATCCCCAATGCACCATAGGCCAAAGTACCCAGAAAATAACGAAACCCTTCCTAAAAAAATTATCATAATCTCAAACTTTAACCTATGGTGACTGACCATGAAGAACCCTTTAGTTACCTTAAATGAGGTCATATACTAGTTTGAACACTTAACAGGGTGGGATATAACCAACCTATTACCAGGTTCACATAGACAACCCTTATCTGTCGAAAATACAATACTGAATCCTGGTTAAACCGACACACACTGAGCGAGAAAAAAAGGATTTGGGTGGGAAACAAAAGAACTGTAAATTTTGAAGACCACAGGATATAAAGGGCGAGGTGGTTAGGGGCGGAAAATTTAGCTTATATGTGATGGACTACTTGGCGATCCTCAAAGTGATCTCAGTTTTACGTGCATGAAGCATGACTAATGAAAGGTGGGTTAAGGACCGGCGTGCCGGGCGCGCGCCCTCCCGTTTGACAGGAAAATTTGGTTAGGAACTGTATTAAATAAGAAGTCCTAAAGACTTTTTTTAATTTCGTGCCCTCCCCATTCAAAATTTCTGGATCAGCCACAGGCCCTATCCACTCTCCTTGACCCACTATGGTTTGCGGTCAGGTTTTCCAAATTATAGCATGATGACTCCGGTATTCATTATGACAGGGCTGCCCCATTCAACATCCCAGTCGTTTTATCGGCTAAGCGAACGGATCAAATGTCAGGCGTTTCTGAGCGCTCTTTAGTGGACTTCTTCCGACAAGCTTAGCACCTTTATGGGCCTATTCGCCTCCCGTGCACCGCACAGATTCGGAACCAAGTGAAGCCCTTTTTCATGTTAAATATTCTGTACATAACGACTGTCATAAGATTGAAAATAAATTAATTTTAACGGTCAATAATATGATTAAGGGTCCCAAAATGTCCCTCTTTTTGCTGGATTCCACGAAGTAAAAAATCAATTAACTCAACAACTACTTATCGCAGCCTTTTGGTATTTAGTATGTAGCATAAGTATGCAGTCCCATAGCATAGTCGCTCTCGATCTACTTCCTGCATAACAAAAAGACGGTCACTATGTCTTGACATGGTTGATTTTTTTTATAAACAAAGTTAATTGGTCGTACATTTGTACTACACATGTATATAGTGCCAATATTGAATAAGCTGTTGGTTTATTATGTTAATAATGTCCGCTATTCGTGTCCGTGTGTCTGTCCGTCTAAGGATTTTGTTAACCTTTTTGCGTATAAATTTAACCCGAATTCCAAGTTGCAACTTGCCATACCGTATATATATATAGTTCCAAAATTTTGGACCACGACCAAAACAATTAAACAAAGTTGTTATGGGAAAGTAAATTAAAAAATAGTAAGATAAATCTTTATAAAGTACTTTAACAGGGTCAGAAATAAATAATCGGACGTATGTATAAACCCCAAGTTTCCCAAAAACCGGCGCTAATTAATAAGAGAGTGGTAAATTGCATATGGTTGACAACCTTACAATATATTATATATTATTATAGTCCGTTAATGTAACCTATATTTACCCATTTTGGTTTCTTTCCTTAATCTGTCATTAAGACACTCTTAATTTCAAAGACCAAAAAGTTAATTTGTTACACTAAAAAATGTTTCAAACATATGAACTAACACTATTTGATAAGAGAAAGAAGATTTTGGTACATATTACATTATACAAATTCGTGGTTCACGATAACAGTAAAAAGTCACAAACCGGGTTGAACGATAACATTAGCCGCGTTAACGATTACATTTTAGTCGAAATTTCTCTTTTCCCATTGGTTAATTCTCGTTTGTTTACATTTTGCCTATAACCGAGTTCACGATAACCACCGACTTCACGATCTCAGGTTAACCCGGGTGATATTATCCGACATGTATTTGACAGTGGTTTTACTTTTATTTAAATAATAATAAACAAGTTTATTGGTATAAGAAACTTAATAAAGGAGCAACCATTTGATGAAATCCAAGCGCTAAAGCGTTAAAAGGCAAGCGAAATATGTAAGCACTAAAATAGCAGATATTTTCAAAGTTAATGAACACTCTAGTGCTCCCCCTTTTGGCACAGAAGATTTTTCAATCTATAAAAAATAATATTTTAGATAAAAATTATATAATTTTCGGGTGCACATGCATTGTATTTTACACAAATGGGTCGGTTTAACAACCCCTTCGATAAAAATGAACTCGTCCAGCATATATACTAGTGTATTATTTGTGTATTGAATTTTATGAATGAATCAGAAACTAACCTACATTAAAGCAACGGAATAACAGCAATATTGAAAGGTAGAGCGCCCGACCAATCAAGTTAAAGATAAATATTCATGTATATTGTAGAGCCGATCATTAAAAAGTTCGTTATGTAAATTGCAAAGGAATTAATAAAACTTGTTGTGTCGTTTAAAAATAGAAATATTTTTAAAAATGCATTAAATTCTAACATATTTGATCAAATTTTAAAAAGTAATATAGGAGATAAAGAATTACAGTTGGCAGATTACTGCGTCTAGACAGAAAAAAAACGCGAAAGCCAGCAGTAACCTTATGACTACATAAGGCAGCTAACGCTTGACTAAAAATCAAAGCGCTAAAGCGTTTAAAGGCAGAGCTAAATCTAAGCACTAAAAATAAAGAACTATCTGTGTTTCATAAACTTGAAACATAACACATCAGTTTTGTTTGTTTACACATTTGATAAGAAATCTATAATTTAGCTCCGCCCACTTGATCAAAGGTCAGAGGTCAACAATGCTTAAGTAAGCGTCAACGAGTATTGATACACGATAGATTGTGCATATTCATATCGCTTTTATGTTGGGATATAAATATGTACCTATTGTTTAGACAATCCGTATAACATTTAAAATACAATACACGATTTATGTTCTGTAATAGATCCTCTGGTAGCAATATTGACTGACCGATTTACCCTGTCTAGACGGAAAAAAAACAAAAAAACGCGAAAATCAGATAGCTATATGACTTGATAAGGCATTGCCTAATCATCCCAGCTTTTTGTTCTAACAGGGGTGATCTGAGCTGGATCATCCCTAGGAATACCCTGTTCTACTTTTTCAACCCGATTGTTATATTCTTTTGTTTTCAAAATATAGGTTAATTGAAAAATGTTCACTAAGTTGAACATAGGAAAATTATAAAATCAACAACAATTTTGTTTTTGAAGATTGAAAAATACATAGTTCCCACTGGGATTTGAACGAGGGTGCTCGCCTTTCCAAGTCTACCTTTCAACCACTAGACCACGAAACCGTTATATTAAAAAAAAATGTACATAAAGAGTATTGATGGGGCCCAACAGGGAAAATTGTTGTTTTTTTGTTATTTGAATCAAAATGCCCAGAATGTATTCTAGTGTTTGTATTCATATTTAACATGACACATTTTAAAGACTGTGATGTAAATTAGTTATCACATTCGGACTTGGTGTGTCAGTAAGATCACGGGGTTAACTTTTACTAACACACCGCGATCTCATGTTATAACTATAATTACAGAATAGTGGGAGGGGCTCAAGATATTTTTCCTACTGTCTTTTTATTTTCGGAAAAATAGGAGCTGGATTTTCCAATTATTTCTTTTTACAATATAAGTCAGAAAAATACACTAACCTGCCATTTATTCAAAACACTGCTCTGTCATTTCATTTCCTGATTTTTGGCTGCTTGCTTTTTGTTTTAATTTCTCCAAAACCCCTGCCCTCTGAATTAGAATCAAATGGTTGCTCGTGACAATTTGCTTGCATATAATTCATAGTCTCTGTTCTGTAAGAAGCAGAGGTACCAATGGGGTACCCGAATGTCAAAAGTCCGAAAGGGCAGAGAAAAAACCAGTAAACACCAACAGGAACGGGACAAAAACAGACAACATGTAAAACATGGAAACACAAAATAACTAAATATCAATCAACAACGCGAACTCCAATCGAAACAAGAGTGAACTCAGGTGCTCCGGGAGAGTAAGAAGTTCCTGCTTGCTATAGCACACCCGTCGCGTTGCCAATAGTCTATTCAGCGTGTCAAATCCGGTAAAGTAGACAAAATAACATACATCTGCACTCATCTGAGAGATCGAAATCCCATATTTGTCTATAAGTGCATGATGTCTTCCGTAAAATTTCTTGAGTGATGACAGCAACCGAGGAGCAACATAATCCTGTGTGAGCAATTTTTTGTAAACTAGCAATAGAAAATAATGAGATTTGGAATAAGTGTATGCGACTCAGCCAACAATCAAGCAGCAATTCAGAATAGCCACAATAGACAACCGCTAGCAGCCTTCAACGGGACCAGTAGGCGCTGCTCTCGGTTCTGCAATTGGTCCAAAAAATGCATATAATTCAAATCGAGTCCTGATATAGTCACAAATAGACCCCTTTCTATTATGATATGTATAAACTAGTTTTTGGGGGGCCCAACCTCCCCCTATCAATATTCCTAGACAAAGCACAAAAAACTAAACACACAAAAATATCGATCAAAGTTCTATCCACCAGAGAGAGCATTAGACAAAAGACAACAAGAACAAACGAAAGGACGGCAAAGAAACTCTCTATAGAACACTCGATGTTACGGACAAAAATCAAACCTATCGGTTTTAAATCCGACACGACACTTCAAACAAAAATGATTTGGTGGAGTGTCATCACACAAAACCGACATGCTTGATCGCTATAATGCCTAAAAATGACGATTAGTAACAAAGCTTATGGAAGTTTTAAAGTAAGTATCAAGTTATCAATATTTCTGCCAAAAAAACACCATATGCAATGATTTATTCAAAACATTCATATCCTTTGCGTAATAAATTTTGAAGCCAATTTTTCCTTTCCAATAGTATGTTTTTAAACTTGTGAGCTTTATAAAAACCTAACACAATAAAATTCAGGATTTGAGATTCCTTTCACTATCAGAAAGAGATCGATACTTGTGGAAGAATTTAGAAAAAGATTTTACTAACTTGTGGAATTAATAACCCTCTTCTAAGAAATAAAGGGTTTTCCTTATAAAGTCACTAAATCTCTTTTGTGCGTTTTAAAATTGGAAAATGTTTATAGTTTTTAATTATATAAAAAGTCACTGCTGTTATTCGGTAGTGCAAGGTTAAAGTTTATAAGATATCTCGTAAACTTTATGAGATATCTTATAAAAAATAACTTATAAGATATCTGATAAAATATATAAGATATCTAATAAACTTAATGAGATATCTTATAAACTTTATAAGATATCTGATTAGTTTTATAAGAAATCTTATAAGTTTTATAAGATATCTTATAAATTATTTTATATGAGATATCTAATAATCTTAATAAGATATCTTATAAACTTTATGAGATATCTTATATGTTTTATAAGATATCTTATTTGTTTTATAAGATATCTCATATGTTTTATAAGATATCTCATATGTTTTATAAGATATCTTATAAACTACCATTTATATGAGATATCTTATATATTTAATAAGATATCTTATAAAGTATACGAGATATCTTATAAATTTTATGAGATATCTTTAAAGAGGAATAAATATAAATATGGCGTGCCATGTGATGTGGAAGTTATTGCCCTTCGTAATTTTTGCCAAATTTTGCATTTTTTTAAGCCCTATAATTATCTTGAAAACTAAACAAGATATTTCAGAAATTTATATTATATATGGTTAAGCATAATAATATCTACAAAATATGTGTATCTATGTAGTTCAGATGAGCGATCCAGGCTCCTGGGAGCCTCTTGTTGGTTTGCGCTGCTGGTGGAGTCATTCTCCGAAGTTAGCCCGCTTCCATCGTCGGTTACCCACGGCTGATATCACATAGCTTCTCTCCCTCATCACAGTTGGAGGGAGCGGACGTGGACTCTAAATCCGTGGTTTACGAAGATGGCCCGCTTCAAGATCAACACTTTTATGCTGAAGAACACACCAAAACTATGAAATTATCTGTTTAAATTTCTAAATTTTTAAAGGCCATAAGGTACATTGGTTGGCCATTTTTAAAGTCACAATTTGGTTTCCATGATCGGCATTTTGGATTTTATGTCGACCTGTGATTTAAAGTCCGGTCAACCCAAGACAATGATTGTATGGTATTTCATCTTGCATGTCATACGAGGGCTGTCCCTAACCGTAAAGTTCGCGGACAGCTTAAATAAGATAAATAATGTTAATTGGATTTACTTCAAATTTTGTTATAATATATTAAGTAGTCTTGTAAATTGGTGGGATTTATGATAGTTGCATTCTAGCAAACCGGCATTGTACTTTATTCTGCTTATTGATGCGGACATCGCGTACATCTATGATTCCACACTTGATTATTTTCTATACATGTATGCATAGCATCAATTTAAGTACCACTTTTTATAAGAATCATGCAAAGAGCGATTCATGGGTGAAAAGCCAACACCAAATTATTTTTGATGTGTTACTCCTACTAGCACTCTGCTTTGATCTTTTGTGCTCTTTTTCCAAACTAGCCCTGGTCCTGAGAGAAAAAAAATATATAGAATGCATTGAAAATAACTTAGATAACTCTTAAAATTGTCAATAATTTCAATAGAAACCGTTGTAACAAAATGGCAAAATTTCTCTCAGGACCAGGCAGTTATGAGCAAATCGTTATTAATTTCTTATTTTATATACGTTGAACTATCTTTCGTTAAAAATACCACTGTAGCCTTTTTATCGATGAATCACTCTACTTCAATTTTGCATAATTCTTAGGTGGACTACTACTTAATAATCAAATTTACCAACGACATTTTTTCTTATCTTTAAATAAAGCTTTTAGCCGTTTTAATTTCAAACTGTTCTGATAAAGCATGGATTTATTTTATTCTGTTTATTGAATGTATGTTTTCTAACAGCTTAGACAATTTTAAGGTTTTTCCTTTGTGCTGAAATACACATGGAAGGTTCATGCAAATTACATCCTGAAAAATCGAGAAAAGCTACTTTACTTCGATCTCTAGCATTATTTATGAACTAAAAAATCTGGTTTATAGCGATCAAGCATGTCAGTTTTGTGTAATGACACGCCAACAAATCATTATTGTTTGAAATGTTCTGTTGGATTTAAAATCGATATGTTTGATTTTTTTTACATCAGTCGATAAATGATTCTCAGCTAGCTGTCAGTAACAGCGAGTGTTCTTTATAGAGTTCCTTTACCTCCTTTTCGTTTGTTCTTGTTGTCTTTTGTCTAAGGTTCTCTCTAGTGGAATTGAACTTTGCTCCATTTGATTTTGATTGTGTAATTAATATTTGTGCTTTGTCTAGGAATATTAATAGGGGGAGAGCCCAAAAAAATTAGTTAAACCCCGCCACATTTATTATGCTCCTGTCCTGGCTCAAGAATCTTTTATAAAGCCTTTGTTTGTACTTGTCTTTTTGTAGTTTTCTGCTCCTTGTTTAAGAAAGGGGTCTATCTGTGACTATTTAAGAACAGGATTTGAATTATATGCATTTTATTAATGGGCCAATTGCAGAACCGCGAGCAGCGCCTACTGGCCTCGTTGAAGGCTGCTTGCGGTTGTCCATTGTATTTTTTTTTTGAATTGATTGTTGGCTGTGTCGCGTACACTAATTCCAAAATCTCATTATTTTCTATAAATTCTATATTTCTTTTGGAATGGTTACACCCTTGTCAGGAATATTGCGACCTTTAATTGTGTCTTGTGTTGTATCTTTACTTTTAACTTTATCAAACAATCATATATATTTTCCTATTCCGCGCTAGCTAAAGCGCGGGGATAATGTTTTGCTGTTTGATATACGTTCTTACGTACGTCCGTACGTATGACTTTCATGTCCAGGATGATCTCTTTTACCCCTGGGAGAACAAACATGAAAGAAGGAGAGGCACGAATGGGCCCGGGCGTTCGAGTGTCAAAAGTACGAAAGGCAAGGACAAAACCGGTAAACATGCACTATCAAGAAGAGCATGAGAAAAACAAAACAAAATCAACCGAACGGAAATCAACAACGCAAAGTCAAGTCATTGTGGGTCGGACTGTTCCGAAGGTTTCGGAATTTTGGTAATGCCCCTAGGGACTGGGCTGCATATGTAGCCTAAGGGCACATTCTTCTTTAATAACGCAACTCCTCCCAGGTTATTAGGAATGATGATGATCTGATACAATGGCGTGATTTGAATCTAAGAGGAGCGGTGAGAAAACATGAGTTTGTTACTAGTACATGTAGTACGTTAATTTTGAATAAAGCTATTGTCATGAACTTGTTTCATTGCAGGGTTAAGCAAAACAATGTCGTCACAAGTGGAAAAAGATTACCAGAGTTTGATGATGATGACACATGAAATCGCCTTTCCAGTGTGCAAAACCTACTTTAAAACGAATGTTCTCCTTACGGCAGAATACAATGGCGATTTGAAAACTTTTCTTAATAAACACAAACATGATATTCACCACTTAGTGCACAAGATCAAATGTTGTCAGTGTGGAAACCCTTCAGCAAATAATAATAATAAGAGCAAAAGATTGTTTGTTAAACAGCTTAACAAATTATTTGCTGAGGTGGATGCAAAAGTCCGAAATCATGTTCTATATGGACCTGGCAGTAGAATTACTCAACATTGTATTTGTGGATTACGAGTCGTTGAAGGATGTAGTGTTGATGACATGGACATTTGCATGGTGAATGCAATAATACAGACATGCGTACAAGGGCTTGATCCTAGTCATATCATGTGGTTGGATAAAATTATTGATAAAAGAAACGAATTAAGCCATATTGACGACTTTAGTCGACTGACCACAGATTACACGAAAGCTGCATGGGATTACATAGAAGGCTCAGTGCTGGGACTGGCACAAAGTATTACACCTACACAAAGTTATAAGGAAAGCATTGAAAGAGAGTTCAAATTCTTCAGACAAATCGAGCATCACAGTGAGAAGGTAAAGCCAATACTGGATTCTATAAAGGAAGAGTGTGCCAATGTGACGGACACCATGTGTAAGATTTCTACGGTAAGAGTTAAAAAATGTATATCTAATAAGATGAAAAATGCCTATACCATACAATCTACATAATTACATATATCAGAAGCAAGAGTTATCAATGGGGCATTCGAATGTTGTTTGGGGTATTGGTTAAACTAGAGGGCATAATGCAGCAGGGGTTCACTAGTAAATGTGAAATGTTGATTAACAATTTCTGCTTGAATAACTTTGTTATAATTTTGTGTTTAGAAATTAGGTTCAGAACAGGAAGCAATCACTATTCTTATCTTATAAGGTGATCTTCCAGTTTTTATGATCTCACCTTAATTTTGATGTTTTAGCAACTGAATGGAATGATTGAAAGGTTTCCTAAACTAGATCAGTGCATAGTTAACCAGTGTGAAAGTATAAAGGAAGACAGCAAGCTTCACAAACAGGAACTGATTGGAGCTTCAAGCAGATTATCAGATCAAGTCGGGGCACAAGCGGATATCATGGAAGAAAACACAAACAAGATAATAGAAATTATAACAGAGAAAAGCCAGAACGTTGAAGAAAAGCTGAATTCTATTTCCGAAATATTAAATAAGGGTATAAGTAATATTATATTTTAGGATATTTTTTGCCCGAATTTATGTAAGAGAAAGTCTAAATTATAGATAGTGAATGTCGAGTGGCGGAACAGCAGAGAATCCATAGCAACTACAGCCTCTTCCTGTCTGGCTAATAGAGTCATGGTTGGTTACCTTTCGTCAAATTTCGATTAATGGTGACGATCGTTTACTTTTTGAAACAAAAAACGACATTTTTGTTATTTAACATGTTTTGTTTTCCCTCGGCCAGCCAATTTTATTAGTTTATTATTAAGCGGCGGGTATATATTGTTTATTAGATACAGTCCATTTTGTTTTCGAGTGAAGTTTTGGTTTTTGGTTACCATTCGAAATATTTTTCGTACATTCAATGTTGAATATTTTTCCCGGCATTACATGTATCTGCCAGTATTCTATAGTTCTGTCACATCCTTTAAAACTTTAATGCAACATTCCTTTTCATTTTCTGCTGCTGGTAATTTGTTGGTTACCGCATCTCTGTTTGGAACAGGCTTCATATCTGCATGCCTTATACTGCGATTCATTTTTGAACAATATCATTCATTTAAATCATGATTGCCAGCAAAAATTGTAGAAGCACATTTGTAAATGCGAGGGATATCACTTATGAACATTGACTCACAACTCAACTCGTTTATTTTTTATTTCAAAAAGGTTTTCTTCAACATCAGAACCACGAGGTTACGTTTGTTGTGAGCTGGGCAGAGAAAGAATCCGTTGCTGACGAAATCAAAGGTAATTTTGAGAGATAAATATGGAAGTGTAGTGCTATCAATAATCCGATTATAACATATACGTCTGTACATGATAAACATATTTTTTGTATGCCAGTCAACCTTGGTAAGTAACACTCCGTTCTGTTCAAGAAATTATTACGGGTGCTCTGGCTCTTTGAAAATTCTCTGAAATTTCAGTTTCAGCACTTTTTACGAACGTTTATGTCTTATTCTAATTCACAAAATTGAAAAGGAGTTATACAGCATATTTGACTTTGCAAATTCACGGAAATTTCAGTTTTCTGACTTTTAAAAAAAATAGTAGATATTGAACTGATGCTTGGTATGAGAGGTAACCATGATGAATTACAAATCTAGTTTATGTTTGTTTTGCTTTGCTTATTTTTAACGGAAGTTTGAACATAAGAATATAGTACCGATATGATAATATGTATTGATTTACAATACTCTGAGAATGAATGCTTGTTAATTTTTTTTACAGATGCCGTGGTTGTTACTTTGAAAATTAACATACCACCATGTGCAGAGGAAGAAAAAGCAAAAATCATAAAGAACGTTCGTAAAATGATCGAAACATTTGCTATTTGGTCTCCATATAAGATAAAGTACACTGGCACTGGTTCTGTAGTCATTGCCACCATGTTGAACAAAGATGTGTACTCTGACAAAGAAAAGTTTGAGTTGTCTATTCGTCAGTTCCTTGACAAGTTTCTGAGTGTGTCAGGAATTTACTGTCAGTCACCGTGTATCATAAAGGTCGAGATTTTAATCAGTAAAGATATCCCAAAAGGTAAATTTATATGATGCTGATCTTTTTCTTATTAAAATATTTTTTATATACATTGATAGTAAATTTTAGCCACATATTATATCTTTTAACAGTACAGTAACACCTTCTTTTAAATAATGTTTTTTTTCTAAACTATTTTTTTTTGCTAAAGTGGTGCAAATCTTTTCATAAAACGCATTTGTCTGATTTATTAACATTAGATTTTTTAATGCTATTTATTTTAGAAATATTCAAACCAGAAGAGACTAATCTTTTACTAGCAAAATACTTTGACAAAGAACAGCAAGTTGCCCCAGAATTGATAGGCAATTTCAATGAAGGTGAGACAGTTGTGTACATATATTTGCCTCTTTACTAATATTTATGAGAAAATAGTAATTTAGTTAAATAAGTATTTGATGTTGGTCAATTATACTCTGCAGCTATAGAGTGCAGTAAAGACTGAAGAAATTGTTACTGTTTCTTTCTGTAACGACACTTGGATATTAAGTGTTTCTTCTTTCAGAGCTCCCGTTCGTATGTTCAATACGCCTTTACAAACAAGAAAAGGTATTCACAGAAATATGTCTGGATGAAACAAAAGAAGATAAAGTTCTACTTGTCGCAGACAGGTCTGATGCTAGCAAACTTCGACAAATTAGACAAATAGCAAAATCTGCCCTCTCTGCAAATGTTTCCGAGATCGATGTACGAACTCTTATTTCATCGAGGCAAACAAATATTGAAGCAGTATATGTAGTACTTGCCAGCTCACACACCAAACGGACAATAATCAACACCATACTTAATCTTATACAATGTCCTAGAAGGGTTGATCTAGTTCCTAGTGATGAAATGAGGTATGGATACAGCACAACAGAATCCATTAACATTGATGAGGATCAAAATTGGAAAAAAGACTTAGTATCCCACATTGCAGATCTGATATGGGAAGAGGAACTAACCTCCTACATTGAAAAGAAAAGTAAGATAACATGAGCTTTTAAACATGTTAAATTATAGTACGAAATTTAACAGAGAAGATCTCGCGACTTTTTTCTTAAAAGCAGTTCTCGCCATGATGCGATTATTTTGCTATATTTCCACTAAAATTGACATGGAATATCTTCTTTTAAAGGCCGAAAGGGCAAAGACAAAACCAGTAAACACTTACAAGAACGGGACAAACAGACAATATGTAAAACATGGAAACACAAAATAACCTAATATCAATAAACAACTCGAACTCCAGTCGAAACAAGAGCGAACTCAGGTGCTCCGGAAGAATAAGTAGTTCCTGCTTGCTATAAAACACCCGTCGCGTTGACAAGAGTCCATTCAGCGTGTCAAATCTGGTAAAGGAAAACAAAATAAAAGCCTATGACAAACCAACATCTGAGAGATCGAAATCCCATATTTGTCTATAAGTGCATGATGTCTTCCGTAAAATTTCTTGAGTGAAGACAGCAACCGAGGAGCAACATAACCTTGTGTGAGCAATTTTCGTCAGAGGTGTTGTTGTAAGTCCCGCATGCTCTGGAGTAACGACGTAAACCCCATAAGCTGGAGCGGACGGAATGTTGCTACACAAAAAATCGGGTTGCAAGATTTACTTTATTTGTATTTTCAATGCCAAAAGCTATACTTTTATATTTAACCAAATGAGGTAAACTATGGTAAAAGTTAATTTTTCATGATCGATAAGACAGAACACTTTATGAACCATATAAATTAATAACTCTTTTATAAAGGAGCCAAAGGGGGATTTTTGGCACAACATACGTTCAGGAAATTAAAACTTCACAACAGCTAACATTCATTGGTTGTACGAAAACAAAGTTCAAACGGGTGTGCCATAGCAAGCAGGAACCGCTTACTTTTCCGGAGAACCTGAGTTCACTCTTGTCAAGACTTGAGTTCGCGTTGTTGAATACCGTTCGGTTGATTTTGTGTTTTGTGTTTCTTGGTGCAGTTTTTGTTCGTGTTTACCGGTTTCGTCGTTGCCCTTTATGATTTTTGACACTTGAATGCCCCACAGGTGCCTCTTTTCTTCTTTCAAGACAAGTGACTTAGTCAGTGGATTCAATATTCACCAGAGGCGCTCTAGCAAAAAGTTGTTCATTTATTGTTTAATGTAAATTGAAGTTACATATCATATTCTATTACATTTGTAAAATGAAAGAGGGAAGTTTGGCGCCATCAAAACTTGTTTTTACCCACCTTTCCTTTAAAATGCCTGTACCAAGACTTGTCTTGAACGTTGTTTTCGTACAACCAATGAATGTTAGCGCTATGGTGAAGCTTTAGGTCCCTGAGGTAAGATTGTGCCAAAAACTCCCCCCTTCGACCCTTTTATAAAAGAGTTTTTTTTTGGTTCATTAAGTGTTTGTATCATTATTGCAATGGTGGTTTCAGTTGGTTTAATGATTGTTTTGTCTTAGAATGTTACAGCTTATGTGAGATTCTGATCATTTTTTGTCACAATTTATTGTGGTTTTTGGTTGTTTTTAATATATATATGTAGCACCTCCCCAAATGTTCCTCGCTAAAAAGTTTAAACAAAGTCTATAATTCCGTCTAACATTTATCTAACTAAATTAAGAATAATATTGAAATAAAAACCCATAATAAAACAAGCCTATAACTTGATTACTTTGGTAAGCATTTTACAAAAAACATGTTCATGAACCGCGCTGAAGAGAGGAAGACAGCCATAAGGTAGCAACCATTTTTATTTGAAAAAAAAATATTTTGTTTTTAATTTTTGGAAAAAAATAAATTGTCCTTGACCCAGAAAGAAAAAAAATAAATTATTTTGGTGAGTCTGGGCTACACAGCGCAAACAAAATTGCGGAAAAAAAATGTTTTCGGTGTCGTTAAAAAAAAAATTCTCGTCTTCGAAAATTTTGAAAAAATAAATTGTCGGGGGGCTAAAATCCATACCTCCCCCAAGAATTTCAAATGGTTGCTGCCTTAGGGGACATAACATACGTACCAAAAGTACACATTAATAATAAAGACCTGACTTAGAATTTAAATAGCGATTATATCTAGGTTTCTTGCGATAACTAAACATGCAAATTCTACCATTCGTGTGTTCATAAAGTCTTTAGGATGGAAGAAAACAACCAAAAACCAAAAAAAAACGCAATACAAAAGTGTAATAAAAAAAGTTCTTTTAACAAACTAAGAAATAATCGATTTTTTCTTCCATTTCAAAACAGTATATCAAACGAATTTCATGTTCATTTACTAAATCTAAATTAATGACTGCCAGAATGATTCTCTAAGATACGAATTACATATTGTTTGACGGCTCAATTTTGTGATTGTGAAATCCAGTTCAAAATATATGGTAAATTTAAATGGGTATGTATTTTTGATAATTTCAATTCATGTGAAACGTTTCATTCCTGTTATATATTTTAAAAAACCCAAAAGACATACAGTCTATGTGAATTTTTCTACATACCAAAAAAACTCCCCCAATCCTGACTATTGCATAAAAGCTCAATACAATTATATGGTTCATTATTTGCGACGGGATTCATAGTTGATTTTTTGACATTAGGTCTTGGTATATAATTTTTGTGTGTTAAATAATGTCATGAAATTGTCCGTACAAATTGTTAAACGTTAAGGGTATTCCTTTCCAGGCATTTATGCACCTTGCAGGTCAGAACTTGAGTTTTCATTTTGTTTTATGCTTTTCGTGAATATACATTCATGACATTGTCTGAGATATCGAATCATTATTCTAAATAGCATCTGATGAGTCTTAAATAGTTGAAACGCAAATCATAGTTAGGTGGAACATATTAAAATTTCGATTTCTAATATTCCTTATTATCTAGTTACAATCCTTATGTTAGGCCGCTTTTGAAATATTGATGAAATGCGGATCAGTCGGTCGTGTAGCTTGCGTATCCGTTGTAGACGCAAATCTATAATCAAATACAATAATGTTTTACAGTTCCTGACATAATAAGACGAATTGAGGCATTGAATCATAATGCTTTCAAAGTTCTAGAGACACAAAAACTAATTGAGGCATCGGATACTCATGTTTGCAAAGATTCTGATCAATCAGCGTCTATTTTTGTGGAAGACCAATCTTATGGAAGGAATCAAAAAATAATAAAACCTAGAATTATACAAGGTAAGACCACAAATAGTACTCACTTACAAGTTTAAATGTCGACATGTTATTTTACATTACGTACCAAGGTTGGACGTGAAAGTCCATACATAGTATCCGCTTGATATATATATTTTCCAATATTAAACCTTTTCATCGAAAAGGTATATCACAACCAGTTTGCTCAGCCTGGATAGTGCTCTTCATCATTGAGTGTACCTATAATACCAATATAAGTGATGTGGCGAGCAGCGCCTGCTGGTCTCGTTGAAGGCTGCTGGTGGTTTTCCATTCTGTTTTTTTTTTCTAAAAAACCGATTGTCGCGTACACTTTTCCCATATTTCATTATTGTCCACTCGTCTTCAAACAGACTTTTTCCGCATTGATGACCTTTTACAGCAGAATTGAATCATAAAGAGTCCGTTCTCATTTACTTAAAAGTGCCACATCAACCATAACAGTGTATTGCAGGTGCACAACGTAATGTCATGCACGCTGGCTGTGACCTTTTTAGCTCACCTTGCCGAAAGCAATCTGAGCTTTAGCCATCACTTGATGTCCGTCGTCCGTTGTTTAACTTTTCAAAAATCTTCTCTGAAACCGCTTTGTCAAATGTAATGTAACTTTGTGGCGTTGTTTTGTTGGATGTCCTCTACAAATTTTCGTTCAAAATTTCGATTCGACTATAAACATGGCCGCCATGGCTAAAAATAGAACATAAGGGTAAATTGCAGTTTTTTGCAAATTACTCAAAAAAACTGTAACAGATATCAAAATTCTAGCTAGGGTAAAAGTGATCAGCACACCAAGATCAGCCTGACCTGAAATTTTGAAGAAGATCCGACGATCGCTGTAGAAGTTATTGCCCTTTTAGCTCACCTGACCCGGAGGGTCATGTGATCTATTGCCGTCACTTTGCATTCGTCGTCCGTCTGTTAGGTTTATTTAAGCGTAACTCCTCTGACACCATAGGTCTAATTGCAAGCAAACTTTGTACAGTTGTTAATTGGCATATGTTTTAGATTTTTGATTCGTAAAAACATTGCCACTATGGCTATAAATAGAACTTGGGATTAATTGCATTTTTTTGTATATAACTCAAAAACGATGACAGATATCAAACCTCTGGCTACGGTAAAAATGTTCAGTACATCAAGATCTACCTGCCCTGAAATGTTCAAAAAGATCCAACAACCGATGTTGGAGTTATTGCCCTTTTCTGGTATTTTTCATTTTTTTTCACTTATTTTGCCCTATATCTTGAAAACTGTACAATATATTTCAAAAATTCAAATTGCATATGATTAAGCACATCAAGATCTACATTTCATGTAGTAAGGTCAAAGCTGTAGGACAATTTTTGGGCAAGCGCAGCAAAGCCTTAATGAGTCTATAGAGTAGTGGTGATTTTTGCGGATTTTTTTTTTCAGTCTAGACGGAGTGATCTTCCTGCATCCAGTCTGGAAAAAATGCTTTATTTTCTATATTACTTTTCAATATTTGTTAACATGATACACACTTTCATTAATCTCCATTTTTATTGGTATTTTTTATGACCGGCACAAGTTTTTTTAAAAAATTCTTTTGCATTCTACATGGCGAACTATTTAATTAAAGGCGATATAATATTCATTATGTATTCATCTATTCATTGATTGTTTCGTATAAATATCTCTCTTATTTGATTGGTCAATGCAAGGATTTTATCCTTTCCATTCATATATTCAGTACAAATACACATCATTTGGACGAGCGCATTTAAATCGAAGGGGTGTTTCAATAGATACCGTTTGAACCACGATACCTGTCTTGTGTGTGCAATTGTGTTCAAGAACTTTGAGAGCATCTGCATGACGATCCTTTCTTCGTTCACTAAAATTATTACTTTGCAAATATTTTGAAAAATATACTCTAACAAAGGAAAAATCTATTACAATACTCAATATTTCGCTTGCCTTAAAACGCTTTAGCGCTTTGATTTTAAGGAGTTATGGCCCTTAAAGCGTCGAATTTTACCATTTTTTTTACCTTCCCCTGAATTTCAAAGATTAACTTGTCTGACACCATACGACCAACTGCATATAAACTTGGCACACATGTTTAAAGGCATATACGCTACAATTCAATTGTTTGGACTTTTGATTCGTCAAAAGATATGGCCGCCATGTCTAAAAATAGAACATAGGGGTAAATTGCAGTTTTTTGCTAAGAACTCAAAAATGGTTCAAATATAAAAATTGTCCAAGAATCAACAGTCATCAGCATTTCAAGACCTATCTGCTCTGAAATTTTTAAGAAGATCAAACAATCGATGTAGGAGTTATTGGCTTTTTTTCTGGATTTTTTTCATTTTTTTCACTTATTTAGCCCAATATCTTAAAAACTATACAAGATATTTCAAAAGTTCAAATTGCATATGATTAAGCACATCCCTATCTACATTTCATGTAATAAAATCAAAGCTGTAGGACCATTTCTTTTAGGAGTCATTTCCCTTTCCATTTACCATTTTTCATTACTTTTCCCCTGAATTTTAAAGATTAACTTGTCTGACAGCGTAAGACCAACTGCATCTAAACTTGGCACACTTGTTTAATAGAAGAAGCAGAGGTACCAATGGGGCATCCAAATGCAAAAGTCCGAAAGGGCAGAGACAAAACCAGTAAACACAAACAAGAACGGGGCAAAAAACATGTAAAACATGGAAACACAAAATAACTGAATATCAATCAACAACGCGAACTCCAGCCGAAACAAGAGTGAACTCAGGTGCTCCGGAAGAGTAAGCAGTTCAACAGAACTGAAAGAGGCTAAGTCATACATTTGGATGACCTGTTTGTATGGATTTTTATGTAATTTAGGAATCCAATTCAGGGATGGAATGTCATCATTTCTGCCACCAACAGAAAGGCCGAAAAATTATCTTATAACTGGCCGCCCAATCGTCAGCCTATGCGGTACACCATTACATAACGTTGGACGTTTCATTGATCATATATTATTACCTATGGTTCAAAACCAATGTACTTATACTAGAGATACCAAACATTTTATAAGAAAAATCGAAAGTATAAAAGTTCAACAGGACACCTTTCTAATTACATGCGATGCATCTAATATGTATACTAACTTAGAAATTAATGAAATACTTGAAGCCGTAAACAGACTGTTGGATCAAGTTGATATAAACAACTATTCAATTAAAATTCCGAGAAAAGAAACAATACTAGAATTACTAAACATAATACTGAGAAACAATGAGTTTACATTCAATGACCAAATCTATAAGCAAAAAATAGGCGTCCCTATGGGAGGTAGTGTCTCTGCAGAATTAGCAGACATTAGAATGTACGAAATATTTGAAAACATTCTTAACAAATATGAGCATAAGAGCAAAATAATCTTCTGTGCAAGATATAGAGATGACATATTCCTTTTACATAAAGGATCAGAAGCTGAAATTCATGAATTCTTCCAACTAGCTAATTCTTACCATAAGCTATTGAAATTTACATATGATATTTCTTACTCAGAAATGCCATTCTTAGACACATTCATATACAAAGGGGAAAGATTTAACCTGAATGGAACTCTTGACCTAAAAACATATACGAAAAAACGGATACATTCCAATATTTAGAAAGGGGAAGCTCACATCCCCAAGGGGTATTTAAAGGCTTCATTAAAGGAGAGATAATAAGACATATCAGAAATACAAGTGATGCAATGCAGCTTCAAAACATCATCAAAGTCTTCAAAATACAAATGACAACAAAGTTCCAGACAATAAATTTTGCTACGCCTGACGCGCGTTTCGTCTATTCAAGACTCATCAGAGGCGCTCTACCAAAAATATTGAAAATGCCAAACACTGTATAAATATGAAGAGCATAGAACAGTATAACCAAAAATACCAAACTGGGGAACCAAATTAGACTTATACAGAGAGGTTATAAATCTACAGAGATTGATGAAATAATACAAAATACAAAATACAAAAATATTGAAAATGCCAAACACTGTATAAATATGAAGAGCATAGAACAGTATAACCAAAAATACCAAACTGGGGAACCAAATCAGACTTATACAGAGAGGTTATAAATCTACAGAGATTGATGAAATAATACAAAATACAATTCATCTAAACAGAAAAGATCTGTTACAAGATAATAGACGTGGTAATGATAAAACCATAGTGTTGGTAACGAAGTTCAATCCAGCCATAAAAAAATTGAAAAAATTATTAATTAAACATTGGCAGGTATTGCAGAGCAATAAAAGATGCAAGCAAATATTTAATAGGCTTCCTATGATTGCATACAAAAGAGGAAAAAACTTACAAGATTTGTTAAAAAATAAACAACAATTCTAATAGAATCGAAATGGTAATCACAAAAACCTGGACACTCAGAAACAGAAAACAATAAATGGGTTAATTGATTTAAATGGTGTCTTGTCTAGCTGTATTAAAATATAGAAGAATGATTTTGACAACTGAAGATGGACCATATCATTCTTAAAGTTAATAATATTTAATACAGTAAGGTCCGAAACACCATAAATAATACTCAGAATTTGAATAAAATTTAAAACATCAAAGTTAGAAGTACATTCTAAATATACAGTATACTAACTCATGCAGCTATAATGAAAAAGAAGAGATAACATACTGATCACAGATGTAATACTGTTATGTGACATATTGAACAATAATATGGAATCCTATCCTAGATAGTGAAACAAGACCTCCAATAATGAAAACAAATTGAATATTTAATTGAACAAAACAGAAAATGAGGAAAAAAGTTTTAGGCTGAACGGTGCAAAGATGGGATTTTGTGATTTTTTGATAATAAGGAAGAAATGACAGATTGTGATTGTCAATGATTTCCTCCTTAGACTGTGTTGTAGCCGTGTATGTGGTGCTATTGCTGGTACAACCAACCCCCAATTCAGCTGTCAAACAGTCAATATAGTGTTTCTTGCACACAAAAATGATGTTGTTTGGTGCTTTGTCTGCAGGTACAACAACATATTTGTCAAGTAAGGTGGACAATGTTTTGGGAACATCCGCTTTGCTGAAAATGGATGTTGCCTTAGTGCTCATTAAGCCTTTCAAAAAATTGATTCTTTTCAAAACCAAAGACCTCACAGCTTTTACCCATTCGCTTTTTAAACTTTCCATCTCCATGTATACATGTATTCATAATAGCATATCATTACCTTAGGGTTTTTGAATGATTTGTAGTTATTTGTCTGTTTACAAGTTATGGAGCACAATTTTTAAATTCTATGGCAAGCATATGACCATAAAGAAACACGTTCAACGTTTATGTGCGACCGGAAGTGCTAAAGAGCAAAACGCCTTAAACAAACTAACTAGTTAAAATATGGAATATTCGTAGCAAATTCACTATGTTCTGGTCCCATTCTGGCAATTAACCTCTTTGGGATGGTTTCCTTTCGTTACAGTTTTACCTAGTAAAATCTCTAGAAATAAGCCTTTTTCACTATGTTGTGTTTTTATCATGTCAAAGTCACTACATACCGTAAGTGGTCATGCAGGATAATGAGTGTTCACATATATGACGGTTTTTCATTTGGTTAGCCGAGAGGTTAACTGATAATGACCTAAACAGGACCAAATCAAAACCTGGCAGCGCATTTGCAGTAAATGCAGGGTGCAAATTGACGAATATAACCCAAAATGGTGTTATAAAAGCGAGATAAGTAACGCTTTCATTAAAAACCATCACCAATGCCTTAAGTAACAACCTTCATCACTGTGTATGTTATTAGGAGGCAATTTTAGAAAAGTAACCGGAAGTGCCAATGTCTTGCTCATTTCTAACAAAGTTCACCGAATTCATGTCAACAAATGCCTTTCTCTTATCTTCCAAAAGGTTTCAACATGCTAGTATTTTACACCAGGCATTGTTGAGCTTTTAAACTCAAACATTTTTTGGCGTCAGATATTTTGGGTTTTGTTCACATTTTTCAAACAGGAATCAAATGACACTATATGAATGTTTTTTAGTATCCAGTGGTAAATTTGTCTTCAAAATGTTCTAAAATTAGTACTTTACTTGGAAATTACTACCTATGCTTTAAAGTTTTGCCAATATTACACATCTAAAATGGTACTTGATATAAAAAAGTAGTGGTCCCTAACTAATGGCCAAGTGTATATATGAAATAAAAGATGAGGGTATCGGGCCTTGTTTTTAAAATTAATGCATTTGAAAACTGCAACTTTGGCGGGAAATTAACAAAGAAATTTAGGAAAAAACACAAATTCAACACCATTTACTTTTAGTTTTTCGTCACGAAATCGGACTTACAATATCCAAATTAAAACCTTAAACTAACACATATATCTTGAAAAATCTTGAGATAGACAAAAAATGGTGCAACCTCTCTTCTTCAGTATCTTAAGCGCTACAAATCTGCATTGAGTCGAAGTTGTCAGATGACCCCTTATAATGGTTGTGGCCTTTTAAATGTATTTTTTGCATGTTTTGGGCCTATAGAATTAAAGTATTACAGATAGAGAAATACTGTTGCTTTCCAAACCTTCAGCTCATAGAACTCTTCAAAAGTTTCCATTTGGCCTAAGTTCAGTTGGCCCCTTGTAGGGGTGTGACCCTTTAAAGGAAAAAAAATGCGTTTTTCATGTTTAGGCCTATGTGAAATATTGCAGATAAAGAAATACTGTTGCTTTCCAAACCTCCAGATCATTTAACTCTTCAAAAGTTTCCATTTGGCCTAAGTTGTCAGTTGGCCCCCTTGTAGGGGGTGTGACCCTTTAAAGGTAAAACTTTGTGTTTTTCATGTTTGGCTTATGAGAAGTGTTGCTTACTTAAACCTTGAGCTCGTTTAACCCTTCAAAAGTCTACATTAGCTCGAAGATGTCAGATAACCCCTTATAGGATTTGTAAGATGACCCCTTATATGGACTGGTAAAAAATAACCTTTTTAGCTCACCTGGACCGAAGGTCCATGTGAGCTATTACCATCACTTGGCGTCCGTCGTCGTCGTCGTCTGTTAACAATTTTTCAAAAATCTTCTCCTCTGAAACTACCAAACAGAATTTAATGAAACTTGGTATGAATGATCCTTAGGGTGTCCTGCACCAAAGTTGTGTTTTTATATTTGATCCGTTAAAAAACATGGCCGCCGTTACTAAAAATAGACTAGGGGGGTCAGACTACTGTTTTTGGCTAATAAATCAAAAAGTATAAGAGATAAAGGAAATCTGAGGCCACGCTGCTGATTCAGCATCAAAAGCTCTACAATAGTCTCCATTTGGTCAAAGTTGTCAGATGACCCTTTATAGTGGTTACGGCCCCTTGAAGGTGAAAAATAGCATTTTTTCATGTTTTTGGCCTACAGAATAAAAAATTGCAGATAGAGATTAGCTGTTGCTTGCTTAAATGTTCAGCTCATTTAACTCTTCAAAAGTCTCTATAGGGTCAAAGTTGTCAGATGACCCCTTATAGGGGTTACGGCCCCTTAAAGGTGAAAAATAGCGATTTTTCATGTTTTTTTCCTACAGAATGAAAACTATTGCAGATAGAGATTAGCTGTTGCTTGCTTAAATGTTCAGCTCATTTCGCTCTACAAAATTTTCCATAGGGTCGAAGTTGTCAGATGACCCCTTATAGGGGTTACGGCCCCTGAAAAATAACGATTTTTCATGTTTTTGGCCTACAGAATGAAAACTATTGCAGATAGAGATTAGCTGTTGCTTGCTTAAATGTTCAGCTCATTACGCTTTACAAAATTCTCCATAGGGTCGAAGTTGTCAGATGACCCCTTATAGGGATTACAGCCCCTGAAAAATAGCGATTTTTCATGTTTTTGTCCTACAAAATGAAAACTATTGCAGATAGAAGATTAGCTGTTGCTTGCTTAAATGTTCAGCTCATTTAGCTTTACAAAAGTATAGGGTCAACATCAAGACCAGGTGAGCGATTCAGGCTCCTGGGAGCCTCTTGTTTGTATGTATTGCCATAAAAACGAAAACTTATGTAGATAAAGAAAGGTTGTTGCGTGCTTTAACATTCAGATAGAAGAGACAATTAAGACAATATTCGTTACAGACATTATGGGCTACTAAAATCACTACCATTTAACTTAGTCTTAGAATCTACCAGGTCTTTTATTTTAAGATAATTTTATATTAATATACAGTGTATAAGAGAACGAAAGGTACGACATGCGATTATTTCTGAGTGAAGCACAAGACAATTAGTCTTTAAGTGATTTTAGAAGTCTGCTTCATGTCCATATGAATAAGGAACAAGTAAGCAAGCAGTGCTTATTAGAATTCCGATTGTCTGATGGATAAAAACACGTCGAGACCAAACTCGATCAACAAATATGTAGTCGATAAGAAAGTTGGACATGTTGATGTTCTTCTACACTTTCCCTTAAAATTATTTAAAAATCAGCAACTCATAAGCCTTACTTCAGGGATAACCAGCTCTCAGGAAACGACCAGAATGCAGAATTTACCCTAGCGCTTATGTGCCCTTGAGCGGCCCCTAGACCCCCTGCCGAAAATGATTCGATCAGGTTTGTCTCACTATTAATTCAACCTTAGTTACGGCCTTGGACTCTGTAGAATATGGCGTTTAATAAAATAAAACTGATTTATTTAGTGTAAATTCAAATACTGAATTATTATGTTTAACTATTTATTTGTTCATTGTAGCAAATAAATCGTAAGCATAGAACTGTCCCAACACTCACTGTTGAAGGTTTGTCGTTTCTGCGCTAATTGTTTTACGTGAAGTCATTTTTAACTATGTAATTTTTCAACCTCCGTCGATCAGAACAATTTCCAGACTTAAAATGAATCTTTCCTCATGACAAAAGTCTTAATACGATGCTCCGTATCAACATTTGGTAAGGTACCTACATGTACCACACGGACAGAATAGTAACCAAACAGCATCGCTACATTATGAATCCTGATGATGGCCAGATGTCAACCAGTCAAAATGTCGTCTTCATGTTATATTCATGTTATGGCCACATAGAATGAAAATTATTGCAGATACATGCACAGAGAAGCTGTCGCTTGCTTTAACCTCCAGCTAATTGATTTCTAAAAAAAATCTTTGTACTGCAATTCTATTAAGCCCAAGTCACACTGTCACGTTTCATCACCCCGTTTTACTACGTTTCTTTAACGTAGTGAAACGGCTATCAACGTAACGAAACACACTGACACGTAGTTGAAACCGGGTACATACGAAGAGATATCTGGACCCAAATGTGAGATGCTCTGTTTGTATCGTTTGCAGTGCACAAACGTGGCAAAACGTGGCTAATAAATAAACGTAGCAGATACGTAGTAGAACGAGATGAAACGTCGTCAAAACGTGTTAAAACAAGTGAAAGCGTAACGAAAACCTAGTGAAACCTTGTAAAACTTAGCATATACCTAGATAAACGTGTCGACCGAAAACTTTGACAATAAATAACATAACAACGTGACGTTTTAAAACGTAGTTAAACGGGAAAACCGATACACGACAGTGTGACTCGGGCTTTACAAATTATTTATTTCATCTTGGATTATTTTATCATCTTTTGATGTCGACATCTCCTCAAATTTATTTATTCTTCTATCTCCGGATTTTATATTTCTCTTCCGGTTTGTTCCACAAGCTTTAACCGATACGCCCTCTCTTCTGGAATTTCAAGAAGACAACACATGTCAAGTGATTCTCAATTGATTTAGGAGTTGAAACCCACCAAACATACAGTGTCAGTGTAAGACATTTTATTTTATTGCGATTTTCTTTTTCGGGATGTTCGATCAACTTTCGATATACAATTTAATCTGTGAAAGCTGTAACATATTTGTTTTAATCTATTTTCGTTTCATCTGCAATTTTCATAGAGTACATCCCGATCTTGGATTTCGTCAGCAAAAAGGATTTTCAATGTTTAATTTAAACTGTTATAATTTGTTAATTAAAAAATAAATAGATTCTAGAGACTGTAATTTCAATTTACATTGTATCTGTATATTTTCATGTTTCTAAAATTAAACTAACTTCGAATTTATGTTTTTCTGATTCGTGTTTATGGTCGTTTCATTTATGTTTCAGTAATTTACCTCTCTGTAAACATCGTCGTTAATAATTGATAGTTGCCCGGAATATGTCGTTCAGCCTCGTATCTATACTTAGTTAGCTACCTGCCACACGGACAAAGTTGTAAATAAACTACATCTAGTTGGTAAAATTCTTTGGGGCACCGTTGTACGACTCACGGGGTCAACACAGCATCGCGACATCATGAATCCTGACGATTACCAGATGTCAACCACGTTCAGAAAACGGTCACTCACACAGAAAGGGGAAGACTAGTACGTCGAGAGGAGAGACAAGCTCTCACAATATGTCGAGCTTCTTTGGTCAATGTTACAAGAGACCGACAACCCGCCTGCAGAAGCAAAAAAATGCCTAGAGCTTGAAAAAAGTTCTTCAAGCCTACTAAAGAGAACAACGCCTTTGCGAGGAATTCCTCGTATTTGATTATTGTTAAAGGCAAAAAAACACAATCGTCAAATCAAAAGAAGGACGTCATGACTCCAGTCGCTTACGTCCGCCAACAGATGTATGAATCAGTCATAGGTAACCTACACAACGTGCAAGGCTGGACCAGCATGATCGAATCCATGAAATCCAAACCGTCAAAAGTCAATAGCAAAACCAGTTCTCGTTCAAACCCTCTCAGTGTGGCAAATAGGACACGAGCTACAGCCGAGGCGACAAAAGAAGCAAACCGAAAAACAGTCCGTAACGGCAATGCCAAAAAGGGCAATGCGGGAATCCTCCCGTTTTAAAGCTGAAATGGAGCAAGATGCTATTAGATACAAAACTCAAATAGAAGAAAAAACCATTAGACGAATGGTACAAATAGAACAAGAAGAATCGGAAGTTTACCGTAAAAGGGCTGAAATCAAATTAAGCCAAAATGATCCTTCTGGAAACCCAGCGAATAGCTGCTGAGCTAAAGCCGAAGCCCGAGTTCTAGAGCAGGAGGATGATATAAAACAAGAACTAGATGATCGACCTCCGGTTCCGACCGAAGACCCGGGTTCAAGCACAGTTCTCACAGCGAACAGGATTATCGGTTGCAAAACATGGGTTACCACGTACCTTTTACACAAACCGACGGACACAACTTTTGGACCAACTTCGGGCATTTCAAAATACTTTCCAGACCATGGACAGCTATGATTTTTCGACTTTGTATACTTATCTACCTCATAATCTTATTACAATGAAATTTGTATATTTAGTTAAATGGTGCTTTGATAAATCTTTAAAATATAACATCTATTCCGAAGTTACAAGAGTATTTAGTAAATCGTTTTTAGTAACGAAACCCAAAAAGGCTATGTTAACTGAACTGACATAGAATAGAATACTGCACTAAACGTTCTTTAAGATAATATTTACATACGTTTTGAAAACAAATACATTGCCAGGTTATTGGCATTCCCATGGAAGAAATTACGCTCCACTTATAGCGAGCATCGCAGATGCGAGCCCTACGGCATTGTGCATGTTTTGAGATGTGCCAGAAATATACTGACGATAAAACCGGAACAGGTTTACTTTTACGGAGTGAAAAAAATAATAGGCACGGAGCAAGTAAAACAATCAACCCTCTGGGCTTATGAAAAATACATCATAATCTGTTATGCAAAAATATAAAAATTGCAATTCAAAAAAAGTTATAAAACCCTCATTCATCCACTTGTTTATTTTTACACACAGATTTTTATTTAAACACCATTGGTTCTTTTCCGCTGAAAAACGATTTTCCGGAAATTACCGAGCCAGCTTTTGGCAACATCGTCCCATTGACTAGTCATAATAAAATGCATGATACTGACCAAGCTTTGTTAAATTCCAAGAAAGATAAAATAAGATAAAGAAATACATAAATTTATTGAATAAAACCTACTCATAGTAATAAATAAAAGGTTCTTACCTGAAAATGAAAGAAGAGTCCCATCCTGTGGGGTTTCACTCACTTTCCTCAGTCCCTCATGATATTTTTACTTTACCGTTTTTTCCGCCAGGTTTCTTAATGTACTTTCTGTTACCAATACTTCAAATAAAACACTGATACTCAGAAAATCTCACAAAACCTGACAGAATCTGAATGTTGTTTTGATCTGCTGAGCTGAGGAAGCGCGAAATACTCTGACAAGGAAATGACGTCACATAATTCATAAAATTGATAATTTCTTCCCCGCTTAATGTCGTCCCAGAATGTTACAGGATTTATTATTTGCACAAATAATTGAATTTTTAAATAGTAGTCATTGATCCCAGATATTTTAACAACAACTTTCTCAAGTGCATATAATTTGGGTTTGGTGGGGTCAGACTTTGCTACTATTTAATTCCTTTTTTAAAAGTTCCCTCTTTACGTTAAACTTAGACGGTCGAGCGGATTTATTTTTAAAATGTATATAGATTTTCGATGCTCGCTAAAAAGGCAGGGCCTTAATCATATTAGCTGATTTTTTGGAATATTGTTATGAATTGCAATTTATGGCCAAACTTCAACAAGACACAAACAAAGAGCACCTTATTGATACTTTTAACAATACTTACAGATATGTAGACGACATTCTTGCTCTTAACAATCCCACTTTCTCAAACTTTATAATACAAATGACAACAAAGTTCCAGACAATAAATTTTGCTACGCCTGACGCGCGTTTCGTCTATTCAAGACTCATCAGAGGCGCTCTACCAAAAATATTGAAAATGCCAAACACTGTATAAATATGAAGAGCATAGAAATGATATCTATCCAAAAGAATTAACCCTTAATAAATTGGACTCAACTGGCGTTAGAGTGAGTGAGTTGGTGTTTCATGCCATCGCAACACTATATAGTTAAACATGAAAAGGGTGATAAAATGCACATGAAATGTTGATGAAAAACGAAATAAAGGGGTGCTTGGGAAACAAAGGATCAGTAAATTTAGAAGAACCACTGGAGAAATGGGAGAGATAGGTTGGGAAAATACGGAAAATTTAGCATATGTGGTGTACTATTTGGCGGTCCACAAAGGGGTCTTTTAACTGCAGGAAACTTGGCATTATCCACACTTGTTGGCCCATTATGGTCAGCCGTTTTTGTATAAAGACCTGATAAAGCCCGCGGACGAGTACCACCCTATTCAGGCACGAGAATACAATTATCGCCCTTGGATTTTCGTTGTCCACGATTATAGTTCTATTAAAAATAGTACCTATGATCAAGTATTGTGTGTGAGTGTTCTATTCACTTTTAGTCCTCCGCTGCAACGCACAGCAGGGACATAGAAATGCCGGAAGTCCGTCCGTCCGTCCGTTACTCTTTTTGTAAGGGATCTCAAGGCTACAAATTTTGTTGGATTTTCATGAAATTTTTACCAAATGTTTATATCACTTATACCTTGGTAAAGTTCAAAAATCAGCATTGCATTTATCAATAATTTTTGTAGGAGTAATGGGACTTTGACCATAAAAAAGACTGGTTTTTTGGCAAAACAGACCTTGTAAGCGCTCTCATCCTTACAGATGTTGACACAGATTTTCATGAAATTTATACCAAACGTTTATATCACTAATACCTTGGTCAAGTTCGACAATCAGCATTTTTCAATAAGTTTTGTAGGAGTTTGGGGACTTTGACCATAAAAACGACTCTGGATTTTTTTTTTTTTGCAAAACAGACCTTATAAGCGCTCTCATCCCTACAGATGTTGACGGATTTTCATGATTTTTTTACCAAATGTTTAAGCCACTAATACCTTGGTAAAGATCGACAATCAGCATTTTTTGATAATTTTTGTAGGAGTTAGGGACTATGACCATAAAAACGACTCTGTTTTTTTGCAAAACAGACCTTGTTAGCGCTCTCATCCCTACAGATGTTGACGGATTTTCATGAAAGGAGTAGGGTTGATAAGGGCCATTTTTGGCCTAAAAATCATTTTTGTTGGAATTCAAGTAAAAATTGTGACAAAAATTAGTTAAATGTCAGTACTTTAATGCTTCATAGACAATTTAATATTTTTGACCATACTATGACGTCATAGTGACGTCAAAATTGAACAATTTGCACAAAATTGACCAAATCAGCTGTTTTTTAGCATATTTTTAATAATTTTCGCTTTGGGAAGTGACCGCTACACCCATGTACCACAAAATCCTTTTGGTAACAAATTAAGTTGGTCCGGAAAAATATTAACCCAAAGTATCTAATTGGTACATGGCTGTACACACTACTATTGAAAACAAAATAAGCATGAAAATAATGTAAAACCGCTAATTTTGACCAAATGTTGAAAATATACCAACTTTTAATGCCATTTTCTATATATAGATTAAATGGATTGAAATAATTTTCATTGTTCATTATGTCCCTAACCCTTGCCTAAGAAAATAACACAGTGAATGTAGAATACTAAAACTTTTAATTGTCAGCCATATTTTGAGACCAAGAACAGGCCTTATCAGCCCTGGTCCTTTATACCAAATGTTTAAACCACCAATACCTTGGTCAAGTTCGACAATCAGCATTTCTTGATAATTTTTGTAGGAGTTAGGGGACTTTGACCATATTCAATTTGGAAAGGTAGCTCTTTATTGCACAAAAGGGGGGGTTGCTTTTCGGAAGCTCTCAGATTTTATCCCCTCTAGAAACCCCAGAATTTTCGACTGTCAAAAAAGTTTAGTATCAGTGAAAGGAGAATTTGTTGCATTATTTGTTTGCAATTGTGGTAATAAGAAAGTGAGTTTAAAACTATTTGGTTTGAACAGGTGCAATTTTTTTAAATTGAAATTTTCTTTTATTGAACAAAGAGGGAAAATTGAATGTGGTCACGGTCCTTCAGTCAACTAGGGTACATAAATTGGTCGCTATGTGGGTTGAGCACTGACCCGACGCCAGAATTCCAAGACCCTTAGTTGTCTCTTTGGACGAGCTGAGCTCTGCTGCGGGCCTAATGCCACCCTGGTCCCACACGGGTGACTGGTGATGGATGTCCGTTTTTAGATTTAGATTAAATCGTTGTCAGTGGAAAATTAAACACTAAAGTATTTGATAAACGTGATGACTTTTCTTTCCTAATTGTAAGTTTTTTTTTCTTTTCTTGAAAGCGATGTGCCTCTAGCTACCTCTTACGGAATGTAATTTCACATTTATTCAGATATGCTCGAATTTGGAGTCGTCTTTCTGATTTCATCACAAAAAAAATACTAAAACAAGGTAATCTATATCACAAATTAGTCAAATCTTTCACGCAATTCGTTCATATATATTGGTAACTTATTGAAAAATTAAACTGTATACCTCGCTTTTTTATTGTGAAGGGAATATCACATCCTGAATTTTATGGAAATGTTGTTTATAATGAACGGAAATTCAAAATCAATACCCTGGACATGGTATTTTGCTTAAAAGCTGATTAAAGAAAAGATACAAGTTAGAAGTTTTAGTAAAATATTTAAAATTGGTGTTTTTGGTAGAAATATTGATTATTTCATAGTATTTTTAAAACTTTTATCTATTACTTTTTGAATATTATATTATTTTTAAGCATTACAGCGATTAAGCATGTATGTTTTGTATAATAATACAACACTAAATCATTAAAATGTTGTGTCGGATCTAATTTCGATATGTTTGATTTTAAGGACCGGTAAAAATTTATTGAGGCATGGGACCGGAGCAGATGGAATTCTGACATGAAAAAATCTCATGGCCCTATGGTTAATTTTGTAGTAAAAAATATTGGTCCCATGCATTTCCATAAAGAAAATTGTACATGTCCCATGCAAATTGAACATATGACAAAAAAAGCAAAGCAAACAAATACAATGTGTATAATAACAATATGTTTTTGAGGGTCACCTTTTTATTTACTATTATTTATTATTATTTTATTAGATATGTGATGACCATGCATTAAATAATTCTCAATTTGGTATATATTCTATAAAAATGAAAACTAAAAGAAATATATATTTTACTTAAATTTACAATAAAAAATGTTAAGTCAATGCATTCTGGACCTTGTTTAACTTTTATCTAAATAAAATAAGGTCGAGTACTTTTCAGACTTGGTAGAGTACTTTTCACAATTGGTGGAGTAATTTTCAGGCCTTTGCACAGGTCGAAAAAGGGTTAAGTACAAGTCAAGTACTTATAGTCTGACCATGGAGATATGGTATATCATCTATATCATATCTCCATAGTCTGACTAAGAATGTGGTCGAGTATTTTTAAGAATGTGAGTAATAACTAGCAAAGTCGAGTACAAACATCGACCATTTCAGACTCATTAGCAGTTTGTAGTGTCTTGGTATGCAAATATTCTTTCTATTAAAGAAACAAATTTAAAAATTATTTTATATAGTGTTGGAGAAAAAAAAGTATATGTCCCATGCCTTTCGATTAAAAAAAAACTTTTGGTCCCACTCCTTTGAACGTTAAAAAAAGTACTTGTCCCACTATCATTTGCTCCGGTCCCATGTTTTAATAAATTTTGACCGGTCCCTTATAACATCAGTCGATAAATGCTTCTTAGCTAGTTGTCAGTAGCCGCGAGTGTTCTCAAGAGAGTTCCTCTGCATTTCGTTGTTCTCGTATATAGTGCTCTTTTCTCAGGTTCTCTCTTGGTGAATTGAACTTTAATCGATTTAAATTTAAGAGTGTGTTATTTTTGTGCTTTGTTAAGGATGATCAATAGGGGAAAGGTTGGGCCCAAACAACTAGTTTAACCTCGCCATATTTTATATAAGCCTATCCTAAGCCATTTATCCTTGTCAAAGCTTTTGTTTGTCTTTGCTATCTTCTAGTATCTGTTAATTGTTCTATGCCCAACAATGGGTCTTTTGTTGATAATTTAGGGATCGGTTTTGAATCATGTGTATTGTATTTATCTCTTGTGCCAACGCAAGACGGCAAGCAGTGACCTCTTGCAGACTGCTGGCTGATTTCGGTTGCAATTGATATCTCCGCGCTAGCGAAAGCGCGGGGATAATGTTTTGATGTTCGATGTACGTACATTTTTGTACGCCCGTACGTATGGCGTTAATGTCCGTAACCACTGGAGGTAGAAAGATGAAACTTTGGTTATTGATTCCAATGTGGGTGGGGACTGTGCCGAATTTTTCGAAATTTTGATAATGCCCCTTGGGGCTGGGATGCATAAATAGCCTAAGGGTACATTATTCCTTCGTCACGCAACTCTTCCTAGGTTTTTTGGAATACAGAACTGAAACTTGGCTCAGTAGTTGTACTATGGATGTAGATTCTTTCGAAGGTTTTTGAATTTTGCTAATGCCATTAGTGGCTGTGCTGCTTAGGTAGCCTCAGGGCACATTCTTCCTTCGTCACGCAACTCCTCCCATTTTATTTGGAATACAGAACTGACACTTGGCTCAGTAGTTGCACTATGATTGAGATTCTGCCAAAGGTTTCGAAATTTTGATAATGCTCCTAGGGACTGGGCTGCATATATAGCCTAAGGGCACATTATTCCTTCCTCACACTTCTCCTAGGTTATTTGGAATATGGAAGTAAAACTTTGCTCAATAGTTGCACTATGTGTGTAGATTCGACCAAAGGTTTCAAAATTTTGATACTGCCCTTTGGGGCTCGGCTGCATAGGTAGCCTAAGGGCACATTCCTTCGTCATGCATTTTTCTTTACATAACTATTACTCCCATTACCAGTACATACACTTTTGATAGTACGAGTCATGCTAATTATAGTCATTTAGTTTATTTCTTTCAATTATTTACCCTTATACTACTTTATGTTGGTTGTGTTGCGTACAATCATTCCACATCTCATTATCGTCTATCGTTTTGCTCGTTATGTACACTCAGAACTGGGTCCTTCCAGACATACCGCTCAACAACTGCTAGATATGGCTGTCACTTTTAATCGGCAACCTTCATGGTTTAGACAACCGTCTGCTGCATCAATGCCGATGAACGATTATGGACTAAAACATAGTATTCTGGCTTATATAGGGTAATAACCAACGCACCTGCCTTCATGCCCGATCCAGAGACCGTCCAGCCCTGTGGACGTAACACAACCCACATCTGGTTATCGGGATACGGGTTCCGTCTAGACGACCACTTTAGCAAAATTTCTATTTAGAAAAGACCTGATATTTTCACGACTCGTGAATAACAAAATTGCTACGCGTAGCCATGTGTCCCCCGCCGCCGCATGAAAGTTTTGTGGTATATAAATTCGAGCGATATATTCTCTGAGAAACAATAGAAATTGGTTGTTTGGGAGACGAAATCATTCAGTCAAAAAATTTGACAAAGTCTCATTTTCGACCGGAAAATCACAAATTCGTAAATAAGTCGAAAACAGTAAAAATTGCTTCAAAATTCTTTCCGTATTATTAAAGAGTACCTTTTGTTCTATCACCTAGGTAACTGAGATATTGAATGTCCTATATTTTGACCTTTCTTCCTGGTTTCCATATAAAACGGCGGCCATTTTTAAAATTTCAAATATGGAATGATCACCTACTAATAGTACCCTATCAGTGTGTAAAGTTTCAGCAACATCTGTTCAGTAGTATCCGAGGAGTTGCACCCACAAAAACGTTTGACAAAGTCTCATTTTTCAGACTCAAAAATCCCAAATTCGTAAATAACTCAAAAACTGTAAATATCGCTTCAAATTTTTTTTCGTATTATTATAGAGTACCTTTTGCTCTATCAGCCTACAAAATTTCAGAACCCTGTGCACCTAGGTAACCGAGATATTGAGTGTCCTATATTTTGACCTTTCTTCCCCGTTTCCATGGAAACGGCGGCCATTTTGAAAATTTCAAATATGGGATGATCACCTACTAATAGTTCCCTATCAGTTTGTAAAGTTTCAGCAACATCCGTTCAGTAGTGTCCGAGGAATTGCACCCACAAAAAACGTGACGGACGGACGGAGACCATTACTAAGTCCCTCCGACGCGTTGCGGCGGGGGACAAAAACCGACCCGCATCATAATCTGAACAAAACAACGGCGGGGATTCCGGGAAACCAACAGTGCTACTACCGTTAACGGTTAATTCATCCTGCACGGAAATATGTAAAGAATACGATGGCAAAACCTGTGCCAAAATTCTTTCAGTTAATGTGTTTCACAAGGACATCCAGGAAACAAAGAAAATGTACGCCATCATTGACGACCAAAGTAATAGACCGTTAGTGCCTCCGGGACTCTTTCAGTATTTCAATGTACGGGAACCTCCCGAATCGTATTAAACTTTTAACTTGCTCTGGAAAGATCACCACTTCTGGAAAACCAGGGGGGACTTTATTTAAGCAACCCATTGAATTACCAGAACTAACAGAATGTGACAACACATCTGACAACAGGAACGAGATTCCGACACTAGATGTTGCCTACAGATATTCTCACATGCGAGAAATAGCAAAACACCCATCGCCGTTAAATAAGAATTACAACGTCATGCCTTTATCGGACGACATCTTCCGGTGGTGCACCATGTGCATGACCAACTGATTGGACCCTCGAGGGTTCCATACGCTCAACGACTCAAACTTGGCTGGGTCATAGTAGGTGAGAACTGTTCAGCCGAGCAGCGAACAACCAATGATATTAACGTCAAAAGGACGCATGTATCTACTTCTGGCTATTCTATTACTATAGAATTCAGCACAGTTCTCCCCCGAAAAACAGCAGTCCTGACAAAGGACATAACGTCTCTAACAGGACGCCCGACGATTAGATAAGCCAACTTGAATTGGACTGATTCAGGATCTATATGTTTTCCAACCTTGTGGTACACACGACAGCGATAGGCTTCAGGGCAAAAAAGCACTACGTTCAATTAGAGGCGACAGACCTAACCCAACATACGGAAAACAGACAAAAAAAATCCGACCTGTCACCAGAGTAGCAAAAAACTTGTACTGAGGATAAAATACCAACTTACATGACTTAGGAAGAGAGATTTTCAGACTTTTCATCATGTCAACGTTGACTAAGTTCATTGCTGTTCTTAAAGCCGCTGTCCGCACAAATCAGCACCTGTGTGCTGGTTGGTTGATGTTCGCAGGACGCTGAGCACTTCTTAATTAAGGAAGTTCAATCTCGTAACTTTGGAGAGCAGATCGATTTGAATCAGTTCCGAGTAAAAGTGCGAATGCTTAACTCAATCCCTTCTTGAACGAACTCGTTCTTCTGAGAGTTGGTGGACGTTTCGTCAAATTGGACTTGCCATTGAGGGAAAGCTACCTTTAATAACCACAGGACGTCATTATATCGCCGACTCACTCGTCCGACACTTTCATCATCAAATGAAACACCAATAACGACATTTAACGGAATAGAAGAAGACAGTCAAACAGCAGGGCTCTGGATCTTAAGCGCTAAACAAACAATCTCTTCCATAATTCATAAGTGCGTCTTATGCGAGAAATGCGTGGCTAACAGGAATCTAAAAACATGGCCGACTAACCAGCAGATCGTCTAGAACCATCGCCGACATTTACCAACGTTGGAGTTGACACCTTCGGTTTTGGGAAGTGTAAGCCAGCAAGACACGTGATGTAATCGCGATAGCCAAATGATGGGCCATACGATTTACCGGCTCACATCGAACTTGTGGATGAGAAGCGTAGTCTTATTCATTAAAGCTCTGGCCCTTTTCATATCAATCAGCGGAAAAGTAAAACATTCCGATCTGACCGTGGAACTAACTACGTCGGTGCTATTGACAAAATACGAAACAAAAATAACAACAACCGAATATCTACTTATTTCTGGAACCTTGTGGATATTCAACGAACTGCATTCGTCATGGGCGGAGCTTGAAAACGTAAAATCGGGATCCCAGAAGGATTCTCGATACTATGCTGCTCGAAAGTCCAGGACGAATGTTAACACACGAAGTGTTTAACACATTCACAGCGGACATTGTGCCATCTTCAACTTGGTCTCGACTCTAGACCAATAGTCGACACGAATCTTCTAGTCGATAGCAGTGAGAGGCCTACTTCAGTGAAAATATGACTGGCTCATGATATTTATATAGTTAAGATACAATTGAATTAACCCGCTGGGTTCTAATTAAAGGAACAAATCGTTCCTCTCCATGCCATGCGTGGCAACGTTGGAGCAACAGATCAATCATTCTTGGACAATACTGAAAGCTATACAACGATGGATCTCCAGAACCACATCCGATTGACCGTTCTTCGAACTTTATAAAATATTCTACCGTATTATTTGATTTATGTGATATTCATTTATTCTTCTTTTTGATTTAGGAATCGGTTTCATATGTTCAGAAACTTAAAGAAATATCCACGTGAATATTAAGCGGGGAATATAATTTAATTTCATAACAAATTTTGTATTTCAACTTGAATTATTTTATTATCGTTTGGTGTCTTTGTCTCTTCACATCAACATGTTTATTTATTCTTCTAGATCGGTTTCGTATCCTTAACTTCAATGTAACTCTTTCGGTTTGTTCCACAGGTTTTAACCGATTCGCCCTCTCTACCGTGAGACAACACACGTCAATTGATTCTCAATCATTTTAGGAGTCGAAACCCACAAAACGTAAAGTGTAAGACATTTTATTTTATTGCATTTGTCTTTTCTGATGTGTTCTGATTAACGTTCTGTATACAATTTAACATGTGAAAGCTGTAACACATTTGTTTAAATTTATTTTTGTTTTACGTACCATTTTCATTGAGTACATCCCAATCTTGGATTTCTTCACCAGAAAGGATTTTAATATTGAATTTGAACGAACTGTTCACACACACACGCACCCACCCTCACACACACACACACCACACACACACCACACACACACACACACACACACACACACGACCCGATATCGGGGCTTTGAGAAACTGTGTTTCTAATTTAAACCTTTGGGTAATTAAGCTCTACAAAAGTCTCTATTGGTTCATAGTTGTCAGATGTCCCCTTATAGGGGTAATATTTAATACCTATAGTGGATACCCTTGTTGCTTAGTCACCAGGAGAGATTAAGGCTTCTAAGAGACTCTTATTTCAGGTTTTTGGTCTATAGAATGAAAACTTTTGCAGACAGAGAAAAGCTGTTCTTGTTGAAACCTTCATCTGATTAAGCTTTACAAAAGTCCCCATAGCGCCGATAATGTTAGACGACTTCATATAGGTGTAATGTCAAAAGTATAAAGGTCAAACATAGCTTTGTTATGTTCTTTTCCTATATATGCGATCTATTACTATTCCGGGTGTCTTCCATGTTTGTCTTTTCTCTTGGACATTGCGATCGGTAATTTTGATACTACCTTTATTTCTTATATAATGAAATGATCGCATAAAGAGAAAAGCTATTTCTTGCTAAAAACTTTAGCTAATTGAGGTATTCAGAAGTCTCCATTGGGTCGGGGATATCAGATCACCTTTTATAGGGGTTGTGGCCCCTTAAAAGTCAAATGTCGAGTTTTTATCATGTTTTGCACTATAGAATAAAATATTTTGCAGATAGAGGAAAGCAGTTACTTTCTTACCTTCTACTTATTACATAAATATAACAACAAAATAACCGAACTTGGAGAATCAATCTCAAATGTCAATTAGATAAAAAAGGAAGACATACCGGAAAAATTGAAGATCGCAATGGTCCTGACTTGGTTCAGGCATTTCAAAAGAAATGATGGGTTAAATCATGTTTTAAGGAGCGCCAACCATTGCGATCTTTGGGTCCGGTAGTTACACAAAACATAACAGAGGCAAAGAGGCGCCAATGGGGATTTCGAGTGTCAAAAGTCCGAAAGCACAACGACAAAACCAGTAAACATGAACAAGAACAGCACTAAGAAACACAAAACCCAAAATCAACCGAACGGAAATCAACAACACGAACTCAAGTCGTAACATGAGTGAACAGGTTTGTGAAGACATATTAGGGATGCTAAGATGACCATCTCAGTACATCAACCAGCCAAGCACTAATCAAATCAAGAATTAAGTTCTACAAAAGTCTCAATTAACTCATTGTTGTCAAATGATCCCTTTCCCTTATGCCTTAAGAGCCGGGTGAACGATTCTGGTTCCTGGGAGCTTCGTGTTTTATTTTGCTGCAAGATCTATTGATAAACTTATATCGATTTAATTTTAACTGCTTTTTTCTGTGATTTGTAAAAAACAATAAATGAGTTAGATTTAGAACGCAAAAAACCATCGACATATTTTATCTTTGTTTGTAACCAGTCTGAAATCTGTTTTCAAATCAAAATAAAAAAATCGACAAAAGTCCAGATAACGACTTTTATCTTTTGTCTATTCAGGACTCATAAGAGGCGCTCTATCCGAAATATTGCAAATGACAAAGACTTTATGAATATAATATACTTAAATGTTAAAAATGTCTGGGACAGAAAAAACTTTTAAATTTAAACGTAAGACATTTTTGAAACTTGAAACAGACAATTAAATAACTTTTATGTGGTCTTCAACATAAAAGAATTGATGTCGGAACGGTGGAAATTGTTTTTCTAGAAAGGCGTCTTTCTTTTTGTTAATTTGGTTTTGAATCATCATATTTATGTCTTAGATCCACGGGGAAAGGGGGGGTAACTCCAAGTATTTTAGGGTAAAGATGTGCGGCCCAGGAATTTTATACCCACCCCATTTATATATTTGCCTGCTTAAAAAAAGACACCCATTCATATATTTATAATGCATATGAAATTACACAGAATATGCTAAAACTTTATATGTGTTATAGATATTCTATTTAAATCAGTTTGAATGGTAAAAATTATCAAATGCATGTACAGTTAGGGTTACAAGGAGGCAAAATGTGGATGCTCGGCCACTCTTTTTCTATTGATATATGACATTTTTGAAAAGTATACCTTATCATATATGCAACATCTGAAATTTCCACCCTTCTCACATATTGAGCAACCAAAAAAGTATACCCTTTTGGGCCGCACATATGTACCTACCTTTATAATGGAAGTTACACCCTCCATGCTTAGATCTAGGGAGAAATGCAAGACGGGAGCAGCTAGTGACCACAGTCGAATATCATTTATTGAATTGACTGTGTTTAACTGTGGGGTTTTTAATTGTGATTTTCATTGAAAAGCTTATACTTACCATATATAAATATCTTCTATTTACCTAGATGTCCTTGATATGTTTGACAGAGACGAAATAGATAATAGGTCATTATTGCTGTGGATAGCTTGCCTAAATGATGATACGGAAAAAGTAAGAAGTTTACTAGAGGCTCATGCAAACACAAATTTATGTAGTAAAAAGGGAATATCCCCCATTTTCATTGCTACTAAAAATAAAAATAAGGAAATAATTAAGATGTTACTAGAATACAACGCAGACGTCAATAAGTGCACAGATGACGGATCTTCACCTCTGATCGAAGCTTGCAGACGTTTTCCTTATTTCCCACTAGAATACAAGCTGGACGCAAATCAATGCCAAGCTGATGATTTTATGCATCTTAATATAGATTGCAGAAAGGTTGAAAGGCAAATAGTCAAGATGTTACTCGAAAACAAGGCCGACGTCAACAAATTCACAGATGACAGACATTCGCCTCTTTATCTAGCTTGCGAAAAGGGCGACACAGAGATAGTAAAGATGTTACTAGAAAACAAGGCCGACGTCAACAAATTCACAGATGACAGACATTCGCCTCTTTATCTAGCTTGCGAAAAGGGCGACACAGAGATAGTAAAGATGTTACTAGAAAACAAGGCCGACGTCAACAAATTCACAGATGACAGACATTCGCCTCTTTATCTAGCTTGCGAAAAGGGCGACACAGAGATAGTAAAGATGTTACTAGAAAACAAGGCCGACGTCAAGAGCTATGGATATTTGCCTCTTTGTCGAGCTTGTCAAACCGGTCGAGCCGATATAGTGAAGATGCTACTAGATAGGAACGCAGATTTTAATGAAGACGGGTCATCACTTCTTTGTACAGCTTGCAGAAATGGTAACATGGAGATGGTAGAGTTGTTACTTGGGTACAAGGTACAGGTCAATAAGATCAACAAGAGAACAACAGCCAGATCTTTACCTCTTCATGAAGCTTGCGAAAAAGGCGATAAGGAGATAGTTAAAATTTTACTACAGTACAAGGCAGACGTCAATCAGTGCACAAAAGAATATTCACCTCTTTATATTGCGTACGAAAAGGGTGAAACTGAGATAGTTCAAATGTTACTAGAGCATAGGCAAGACGTGAATAAGTTGACACAAAATGGTTCTACTCTCCTTTGTGAAGCTTTGAAAAATGGTGAAAAAGAGATAGCAATGATGCTAATAGAGAATAATGCAGACGTCAATCAGTGCGAAGACGGTGGATATTCACCTCTTTATCAAGCATGCAAAAAAGGAGAAACGAAGATAGTAAAGATGCTTTTAGCACAAAAGGCAGATGTTAACAAGTGTACAATCATCGGAGCATCGCCTCTTTTTGAAGCTTGCGACAGGGGGGCAACAGAAATAGTAAGAATGTTGTTAGAGTACGACGCTGAAGTCAACATGAGCACGGTTTATGGATCTTCACCTCTCTACAAGGCTTGCGAGAAGGGTGAAATAGAGATAATAGATATACTTTTAGAGAACAAGGCAGACGTCAACCAGTGCATCGTTGACGGAAATTCACCTCTGTATGCAGCTTGTGAGAAAGGTGAGACAACGATAGCAAGAATGTTACTAGAATACAAGGCAGATGTGCATAAGTTTAATAACTACGGATCTTCACCTCTTTATGTAGCCTGCAAGAATGGTCAAACAGAGATAGTAAAGTTGTTACTTCAGTTTAAGGCAGATGTTAATAAGTGTTGCAAAGATGGGAAGTCTCCCCTAGAAATAGCTCGTGAGAATGGTTACACTGACATAGTAAGATTGATAGAAGAAAATAGTGCAAAAATGAGCTGTTGAAAATCGACAGCCCTCTTGACTTTCCAAAATGAAGAGGATGACATGTGACAGTAACATATATCAGTGACAATAACCCTTGATTCAACATTGCGAATTGTATTTGAAACAAATTAACCAGTCTGCACACATGTTCAGCACTGTTTTAAAGTAATTTGTTTATCCGTAACATTAAGCTTTATAAGGTTAGATGTACATGACTGTTTTGACCATCAAAAATGCTTTTTTCATCCTGCAAAGACCTTACAAACGTTATAAAACTGATATTAAACTGAGACCAAACTATTCCCAAAGCATTCTTTTGAGTTTGGTCTCTCTGTCTGATCTTTGATAATTTTGCCTGTACAGTATTATCAATTTGGTCTCTCTGTCTGATCTTTGATAATTTTGCCTGTACAGTATTATAAATTTATAATGCGCACGTGTTTAATGTATTTGGCATTTTCAACTTTTGGTAGAGCACATCTGATGAGTCTTGAATAGACGAAACGCGCGTCAGGGGTTGCAAAATTTATTGTCTGGAACTTTGTTGTAATTTATATTCAAAACATAATAACCATACTTACTATGATAATGTGAATGGAAGGATGCCCAGACTGTATGTATTTTTTAACAGTTCACGTTTCAGACACAATACATGTAAAAGGAGCCGACCATATAACTTGAAAAAGAGTCATGATTTTTCCTAAAAAGTATTATGGAATTTAATTTTTTGAAAAAAAAAAAATTCTGGCAGCAATCGGGACTGTCAATAAATTTTATTGTGACGCCTTTTAAACTAATTAATTTTGAAAAAAAAGGTTTTTTTGTAATAACAAAAAATATCAAGTTAAATGTTCCATCCTTATTCATATGTTATAACATTTGTTGATGATGCATCATCTGTAGTTTCATTTATTCCAATTTGTATTATTCAATGATCCATTGGATGATAGACAGTGGGTGGCATCAGCCGTGCTGGATAACCATAGGAACTAAGCAAGTTGAAAAAGTACCATATTGAAACGATCCACAATATTGTCCACCTTATAGCACGAATATGTTAATGAACTGTAGATTTTCATGAAGATCAAGAACATGTATTGAAAACAATGTGCTACAGTAGATATTAATCAAATTAATTTGACATTTCTTGTCAATTATATTATTTTACATTATATTTTATCATGACAATCAGCGTTTTTATTCATTTTACAATTTTAGTTTTTAGAACTGTTAATTTATAAATAACCTTACCATTATTATATCAAATGTTTTGTGTTTACATTGTAAATGATACTCCTAGGAACAAGCGTATAGTGTTTATTAATATTTAACTTAACGCTAGATGGGCGCATGAAGACCATTTTTTTCTTATAACCGTTATGGATTTAAAATATTCAATTTATAACTGACTTCAGTTCTAATTTGAAGAAGAAAAAAATCACTTGATAAGATTATGGTACAAAAAATGCAGCTGATGAATAAGAAAAATATGGACAGAAAGTTATTAAAAGATATTGAACTAAATACGCGTGTTCCAGAGAGTAAGTAACAGCTTTTATTTGTTTCTCGAAACTTAAATATCAATTATACTACCGGTATAAATATATATGCCTTGAATGTTTGTCAGCTGAAATGATTTGTGATTGTTTCAATGAGTTTGTGAAAGTTTGTTGTACTGGAACGATCACATCTTTATCCCTGTTTGTTTCACAATTGTTCTGTGTTTTGTGTTACCGGACACTTAGGTCGCAATGGAACAGGGAGGTTTGGCGCCATAAAATCTGGTTTAACCCACCATTTCTTTTGAAATGTCTGTGCAAAGTCAGGACTATTTCAATTCTGTATATACATGTATCTTACTAATTATGGCGTTAAATTAGTTTTAAGAGTTATCTTTTGTAGCTGCTCCTTTTTTTCTTAACCAGTTTATATATTGAAAGTGTTAACGTTATCAACAAATAATTGGGTTTAAAAATCAATTTGAACGAACTCTATTCTAATTGCTAACCTGAAACTAAATTTCTGTGAAAGTAAGCAGTAATTTCGGAATTAAAACAATGGAAATAAAAGTACAGGTCTTAGACTTTCTTTCTTTTCTGACAACTGTTCTGAATTGAGTCAATTTATTCATATTTTTGCGTTAGTAATATTAACATAGGTTCAACCAATTAATACGACTTTTGCCATACTTTTATAGAAATTTGGCAGTAACTTTAGTTTTTGTTTACAACATTTCATCCATTTACATGCTACTTTTATCATTGTAAAAAATTTGTTAATTTCATTGAATACCGGTATTTCATTTTTTTCACTCAAGCATCAAATTTGTTTTTTTGTCTTAGACTGCAATGCTTCCAATAATTTGTAATGATTAAGAATGTTACCAACTGATTGTTTTATTTATGATAAAAAAAAAAAACAATATACAAGACTATTCAAGAATAAATTGATTTTCATTGAAATTAACTAAAGACATCATTTTCGAATTCTATTGAAGAGGAATTAAAGTTAACATCTAAAAGTGGTTGCTTCATTGATGACACAAGATAAAAGGTTAAGTGACAAAAATTGAAATGATTGAAAAACAAAGAACAAATATTAAAACTAATGACATATTATTGGGGAACTTGCATTGATTTTTATAGGACTAACACGTTTAACCTGTTAATGTGAAAGTTGATGGTAAACTCTTAAAAATCGATTTATAATGTGATTCATCTTGATGAAATAGATGAACAAGTTTGAATAAATGAACCAAGTTTCTTGACAAGTCTTATCTAATGTTTTCTTTATCACATTGTCATGTTTTTATTTGGTGTAAGTTATTAAATAAAGATATAATATCTTGACTTACTTTACTACTGCAAACTGACTTACAAAGTCAACACACACACACACATTCAAAACTGCCCTTGAATTTCATCTACACTTTAAATGCAAGGTTCAAAATAATTATTTATATCAAGAAACTCCAGTAATTAATAAGGAGACAAAGAGGCACCAATTGGGCATTCGAGTGTCAAAATCCGAAAGGGGAACAACGATGCCGGTAAACACGAACAGCACGAAGATCAGCACGAAGAAACACAAAACACAAAATCAACCGAACGGAAATCAACAACACGAAATCAAGTCGTAACATGAGAGAACTCAGGTGCTCCGGAAGAGTTCCTGCCTGCTATAGCACAACCGTCATCTTGCCAAATTCCAATTCAGTAGGTCAAATCCGGTATAGGAAGACAAAATAGCTACTCCAACTAAAAAAAAAATAATTGTCAAATTCATTTATGAAAGAAACGATGGCTATCTGCTTCAGAAACAAGAAAATATATTTTTTATTTTAGCAACTTAAATACTGCACGGAGTACAGAATTGTTTAAACAATGGAAATTTTCACTTACTGTGTTTTTTTCATTTCCGGTCAGTCGAATTGTTCTCCCTTTCCTCATAACGGATTTAAACTAAATGGCAGAGATTTACGGCGCTTTGATCGTTGTCAGCAATAAAATTTCATAAAAATTCTTTAAAAAGTAGAGAAAATAGCAAAACAAACAAATTTAAATTTGGCGTGCATCAACGTGCATTCATCAAATAATTTGAAACTTGGTATTTTGACAGAACTTGCACAGATAAATACGAGGGATACCACTTCTCATTTCATCTATATTAGGGTCCGCATTAGTTTTAGAAGTGAAAAATCTACAAAATTAAAAATCTATTTATTAATGAAATGTTTTGTTGGAGTAGCTAGAAAAAAACAAATTTCTACGACAAACCAACATCTGCACCCATTTGAGGTTAGAAATCCCATATTTGTCTATGAATGCATGGTGTATACCGTAAAATTTCTTGAGTGAAGAGAGCAACCATGGGGCAACATAACCCTGTGTCAAACGTGAAGTTCTGCCAAGTTCTCTAATTGTTCGGACACCTGCGTTCTTATAAGAAGCAAAGAGGCACCAATAAGGCAGTCGAATGTCAAAAGTCCAAAAGGGCAACGACGAAACCGGTTAACACGGAACAGCACGAAGAAGCACAAATTGGAAGAGGCATTTAGAGACAAAACCAATCTGACAATACAAACGAAAACAACACGTGAAACACACACACACGCACACAACCGCAACGAATAACGCAAACTTAATTCGTAACGGTAGTAAATGTTAGTGCTTAGGAAGGGTAAGCATTTTTTTTGCTTGATGCAACAGACCCATCAAGCCACCAATGGTTTATTCAACATGTCAAAATACAAATACTATTGCAGGTACGGTGTGTTCTTGTTCATGAGAGCAATGGTGACTGTGTCTTTTTCCATGAGAACACATTGTGACCCTGTTTTAGAACGCATGGTGACCTTGTTCACGGGAAAACACTGTGTTCTTGTTTGTTTGTTTTTTTCCAAAATGAATCATTTATTTCATTACAGAATAAATATTTAAATAGGTTTTTTTCACATGTCGAAATTTTCTTTGATTCGTGTCCATATTGTCACTGTTAATATGATGGACTAATGTTCCCCGTGTTCTTTTTTTTACATCCTCAAATTTAAATTTGTTGTGAATATAGTAAAAGTTAAAAAATCAAGGCCAAAAACAGGTATAAAACGGTTTATTTGGTTATGCTGTATATCGATAATTAAAGGAGTAACCTCTTATCAGCAGCATTTCAATCAAAACATGGGAAGATAAAATCAAAGTACCGTTGGTACTGACAACTCGGAAGTCAGAGTGTGTTCTTTTTACTATGGAACTTTATATCCAATGGATGAAGAATGTTTGCATGTCACCATATAACATGGTTTAACCCACCATTTTTTCTTTAAAGGACTCAACTAGGCAGCGTACCATATTTCATATCTTGAAAATATTTTAGGATTTCTTGTAGCATGTCTTTGAGTTGCATAAATTTGTTTATTTCTGCTGGGTATTCTGTTGCAAATAAATGCGACACATTTTAGTTTCTATTGAATGCTGATTTCAAGGATGGAGATTTCGTTAATCTGGTGTTTGATAAAACAGTTCCTGTTTTGTGGGGCTTTGTCTTGTGTTGCACATTTAATCTATATCTTTCTTTATACTTAATTTTGGAAAGCGTTTCCTGTTTTGTGTATTTGGACAAGGCTGTATATTTATGATATAACCATTTTGTGCAGTTCATATTATGGTATTGGAGTAAAAAATTTGCTTTATAATTATGTACTCTCGTAAATCAATGATTTGTTGCAACAGATACAACTATAAGTGTTATACTTCTTCAATTCCAAGTTCTATGGGATTCTGTTTTGTTGTTCTTGGTATTTAGGTAAATTTAATTGTGACCCAAATTTGTGGCTAATGAATACATGGTAATGATGCACAATTTCATATGATGAACTTCTTGCATACCAAGTTTTGTTCGAACGTTTTGGTTTTGAGTACTTTTCGCTTTCAACTGTTTTGGATTTTGACCTTCCAATGTTTTGGTTTAAATGCTACTGATGAGAGGTTACTCCTTGAAATATCGATATATAGCATATCCAAATTAACCGTTTATATCTGCGTTTTGGTATTTGTAATTTTGAAACCACTGGGCGATAACCGCTGCTGGTGGACCAGAGGTCCCCGAGGGTAATCACAAGCCTGGTAGTCAGACTTGTCTGACACGAATTACCATAAAATTTCTAATATATTGTCGCTGAAATTTCCGATTGTTAAATTCAAAATTAATGAAAACACCAGGTTTCTTTCCTTGTAATGCACATGGTCGATATCCTCGGTGCTGGAATTGGCTTCCTTGTTCGAACGTTTTGGTTTTGAGTACTTTTCGCTTTCAACTGTTTTGGATTTTGACCTTCCAATGTTTTGGTTTAAATGCTACTGATGAGAGGTTACTCCTTGAAATATCGATATATAGCATATCCAAATTAACCGTTTATATCTGCGTTTTGGTATTTGTAATTTTGAAACCACTGGGCGATAACCGCTGCTGGTGGACCAGAGGTCCCCGAGGGTAATCACAAGCCTGGTAGTCAGACTTGTCTGACACGAATTACCATAAAATTTCTAATATATTGTCGCTGAAATTTCCGATTGTTAAATTCAAAATTAATGAAAACACCAGGTTTCTTTCCTTGTAATGCACATGGTCGATATCCTCGGTGCTGGAATTGGCTTCCTTGTTCGAACGTTTTGGTTTTGAGTACTTTTCGCTTTCAACTGTTTTGGATTTTGACCTTCCAATGTTTTGGTTTAAATGCTACTGATGAGAGGTTACTCCTTGAAATATCGATATATAGCATATCCAAATTAACCGTTTATATCTGCGTTTTGGTATTTGTAATTTTGAAACCACTGGGCGATAACCGCTGCTGGTGGACCAGAGGTCCCCGAGGGTAATCACAAGTCTGGTAGTCAGACTTGTCTGACACGAATTACCATAAAATTTCTAATATATTGTCGCTGAAATTTCCGATTGTTAAATTCAAAATTAATGAAAACACCAGGTTTCTTTCCTTGTAATGCACATGGTCGATATCCTCGGTGCTGGAATTGGCTTCCTTGTTCGAACGTTTTGGTTTTGAGTACTTTTCGCTTTCAACTGTTTTGGATTTTGACCTTCCAATGTTTTGGTTTAAATGCTACTGATGAGAGGTTACTCCTTGAAATATCGATATATAGCATATCCAAATTAACCATTTATATCTGCGTTTTGGTATTTGTAATTTTGAAACCACTGGGCGATAACCGCTGCTGGTGGACCAGAGGTCCCCGAGGGTAATCACAAGCCTGGTAGTCAGACTTGTCTGACACGAATTACCATAAAATTTCTAATATATTGTCGCTGAAATTTCCGATTGTTAAATTCAAAATTAATGAAAACACCAGGTTTCTTTCCTTGTAATGCACATGGTCGATATCCTCGGTGCTGGAATTGGCTTCCTTGTTCGAACGTTTTGGTTTTGAGTACTTTTCGCTTTCAACTGTTTTGGATTTTGACCTTCCAATGTTTTGGTTTAAATGCTACTGATGAGAGGTTACTCCTTGAAATATCGATATATAGCATATCCAAATTAACCGTTTATATCTGCGTTTTGGTATTTGTAATTGTTAAATTTTGTTCAGATGTTTAAGGGTTGTGTTGACTAACTTGACTAACAGATGGGGACAGCCTTATCACCATTTGTACATGTATATCAGGATTTCAGTTTAATGGGTGATTATTCACACTATAATTTGCAGATGGAATCCTGGTAGAAAGCACAACATATGATGTACTTTTTAGAAATATCCGTTTACTTGTTCATGAACTATTATCAGGGTTTTCAACATAAATATTGGGTCACAGTCCGACAAAACTTTGCTTTTCTAGATTTTTTGGTAACATGCATATCTATATATGGTGTAGTTCTTGCAAACCATGTTTTGTTTGTGTTCAGTAGTATAAGTGGAGTTTCATTTATAGCTTTAAATTATATGTTTAATTTTCAATATTGTCTAAACTTCTAGATTCTTCTTACCCCATATGTTTAATTTTCAATATTGTCTAAACTTCTAGATTCTTCTTACCCCAGACATTGTTAGATAAATTAAGTAATAATTTTCTTCCCCTGTTTGGTATTTTTGGTTTTATTGTTTTATGCTCCTCATAATTATATTATGTTTGGCATTTTCAATTTTTTTTGGTAGAGCGCCTCTGATGAGTCTTGGTGCGTCAGGCGGAGCAATATTTATTGTCTGGAGCTTTGTCATTTTTATAATAACAAAGTGATGTGTAGGACTGATTGATGGACCAGAGACATAAAGCTCTGCAACTTTTTTGTGTGGGAAATAGATTGATATAACAAAACAAGTTATCTTTTATTATTACTTTTGTAAAATAACTAACATTTTTATAGACATAATATTCTTATAGCAGCAATTATGTTTGAAAATATGTATTTTCTATTGAACACATACTTGGTATTTTGGACAATATTTTTAGACATTAATACCATTTCAATGGTAGCATGTTTATTGTTGTTCAATAATTAGTTAAAGTAATCTTTATAACATTACATAGCAATCATCATATCAATATTACATATTGATTCACTAAAATGCATCAAAAATGTCACCAACATGTTATATGTACAAAGAAAATGGGTACAATGATAAAAATAACCCTATTGGACTTATATGTAAATATTATTTAACCCAATGTTTTGTTTTTAATAAACAATTACTAGTGATTTTTTTTAAATGATAGGGGGCATAACCTGTCTCTAAATAATCTTAATTGGTCAAATGTCATTTCATTGACAAGGTTACATTCATAATTGAAACTTATAACATATATTGAAATACATGTAGACAATCTTTAACATGTCAAATAGTATATATAATCATTGCTTATGATATTTGTCAGTCAATCTATTTACATTGGATAACTTGTAATATATATCTATTGAATTGTAAACAGCTGAGGAATAAGATGCTTGTACTATGATGAATTGAAAGGATAATTTATAAAATACTTTGTGAATTGAGTAAATATGCATGCCACAAAATCTTATTAAATAAAAAAAAAACTTGTAGAGCATTTACAGCTTTCAACTTTTGTTAGTCTTTTATCATTTTTTTATAGACTTCATTTGGCAAATAAATTGGAACTACATGTATGTGATTTTATTCTTTCTTGCACTTGAGCTGTTACACATGGTATGTTGCATTGACCCTTGCATGTGTTTTCTTTTTCTTTGTGCGTCTAGTCAACTATTATACTTGTATGTCCAATATGGGTCCAGACAAAGCTTTCTTCATTAATGTATTGTTCTGCTCTGTATTTGCCTTGATGTTTATGAAGATATGATGTTGTGTGGATCCATCATCAATAGAAAATATATAGAGTAACAAACAAAAAAAAGTTCCTATATCACATTTATTTTTTAATATTTCACTTGATATCAAATTCACCACTGAACTCATTCTTTTACACAACATATTAATTCATGATTTTTACTCAATCTTTTTCACATCATCCTAGGATGTTTATATATTTTGTAGCTGCTCAAAACAAATTTTCATAATTTCTATAGACTTTTGGACTTCTTAGTTAGAAGAATAAAGCTCTCTGTAAAGGTAAACACTATTTTGATGCTAGATATATCCAGTTTCAGTGAGAATTATATATGCACAGTCAGCATTTATCTATATCTTGAAATTGCAGATGCTGATGACTTTTATCAACTTTTAGCTTTATACATGTATGGCTCTTTGTCTGAAAGAAAAAAATATTTATACTTAACTTGCTAATACACACACATATTAAACATACAATGTAGGACACAATTCACATATACATGTAAATCCACATGTAGTATTGTAGAAAGTGCGGGTTGGGCCGGTTTTCACAATAATAAAATTAGACAAACACAATCTCAGGTTAGGGTTCTTTATATAATCAAATCATCATATTATGGTTGACAATTCAGTTCTAAAACAGTCAATTCAAGGATGACAAGGAAAAAACCCTACAATATAACAAAATAAGAATCATAAGTTTTAAATAACAACAGTTATAAATAAAATGTAATTATAATCATATTAGTAACACACTACAGAGTAAATTACATCTCTGTGTATAGCACAACTTTAAAATAAATCAGATATTACACCATTTTGAATAAATATTCAAAATACTACAAACTGTATAAATTAAGTCATACATGTATGTGAATCTGACATAAATGCATATTCTAGATATTTCACAGGTAAGTTGCTGAGAATATATTTACCAAAAATAAGTAAATGGCTTGTATCATAAAAATGAAAGCTAGTCAGCTTATAAACATATACAAACCATGAAAATTATAAAAATACAAAAGAAAACAATAACCAACCTTGTAAAATCTTACAAAGGCTTAATGTGTGTTGATCCTTAATCTAATATCTGACTGGTAATAAACAAATCTACATCATCAGACCTGAAGTACAAATATTTACTATCATAAACATTTTACTTCTGAATATTGCAGTACTGCTTTTACAAAATTTAGAGATATAGAACTTATTAATTTTATAGAAATTAACTGAAATTTACAATGAAGTTTAAAACTTTTATGTCCATTCATTCATTCAATTAAAATAATGATCCATTTAATATTATTTATCCTATTATTTACATTTATAAATAATTTATCAGTTTTATATAAATTTATCACATTTAAGTCATCTTGGCTGTAAAACTGATTTTAAATGGTTTAATCTGAAATTTATGTTGATTTACACTCACAATCAATCATTCAAACAGACCCTTTCATAAATCTATCAGTCTCAGATTTATTCAAGTAAAGAACTCTCAGAAACTCTCTCACTCTAGGACATTATAGGGCAATACTATTAAATACTAAAATGAAGCAAACATACCTTCACCAGGAATAGAGAAAGTATCCAGAAATAAAGAGTATTGAAATGAACATCTAATGGCTACCACAATAGAATAAAGAATGACCTAGAAATAGATTCCCGCCGAAAAGTGAAGTAAGTCATGTGACAGAAATCATGTGACCAGAAGAAACTAGAGGCTCCAGAAACTAGCAGACTACAAACAACTAGATAAAATAGAAATACACAGCAACTGACAGATATAAATGAACCTGATAATGCTGTGGAACAAAACTAAAATATAAAATACCATATAAATACAACACATATAAATAAAACACAATACAGAATCTGACTATACCACATTATCCCCCCAGCTGTGGAATGACGTCCCGTCATTCAGCATATACTGGTGCGAGACTACCTCCAGAATGGCAAGTGCTGTCTCTCTCTGCAAGCCTGTAAATAATGGTGAATCTGCAAGAGAAGATAAATACTCAGCCTTCCTCTGCCACTCAGGACTAGTAGTAGTGGTAGTAGTAGAAGTGGTAGTACAATCTGGATCTGAAATAGAATGACTAGGCGAACCTGTGACAACCATACTAGTGTCATACTTACCTGATACCAACCATCTTGGTGGACGACGGTCTCTACCCGATCGTCTTGGAATAATGGGTGGTGCTTCAGGTTCCTGATGTACAGCCTCAGTCTCAAGTGTGTCTTCCTGTGGATCTGGTGTAACATCAGCATGATCAGGTGGAATGTCGGAAGCGCTTCCTGTTTCCGATTCAGACCCTTGTGTATCCTCAGGCAGGGCGTCCCCTGGTTGAATTGGAATGACTGGTGCTGGTTCATCTTCTACAGTGCTGTCGTCAGTGGGTTGTGGTCCTCTGTACACTGTATCTTCAAGCACATATCCAGCATCAGACTCCTCAGAAGATTCGTCAGTTGACTCATCTGGAGTTGTCTGGTGTCTGGCTGCAGGTCGCTGTAGTCTTGTTCTTGGTCTGGGTATATCTGGGGTAGAACTATCCCTCAGAAAACCAATGGGTAGTAGAAGGTTCCTGTGTACTGTCTTAGGTCTGCCTTCTCCATCCTCTCTGGTACATGTAACTGTGAACACAGGAATACTGTCATTCGGCTGGTCTAGGACAACATATGGTGAATCCTCCCATGTGTCAGCTAGCTTGTGGGTACCGTCAAAGGCAACAATCTTCACTAGGACACGGTCTCCTTTCTGGATGGATGCACCTCTACACCGTAGGTCATAGTAGCTCTTCTGGTTGGCCTGTGACTGTTTGGACGACTCAGCTGCCAGCGCGTATGCTCGTGCCAATCTGTCGCGTAGATTCTCCACGTACTGCGTAGCTGGTAACTTCTGATCCTTGTGAAGTCCAAATGCAAGGTCTATTGGTAGGCGAGGATTCCTCCCGAACATCAAAAAGTATGGAGAAACACCGGTTGACTCATGGCGGGTACAGTTGTAGGCGTGTACGATTGGCAGCACATGGTCTTTCCAGTTGGCTTTCTGATGTTGTTCCAATGTTCCTAGCATGTTCAGAAGAGTCCTATTGAACCTCTCACACATACCATTTCCCATGGGGTGGTAGGGTGTTGTCCTTGACTTCTTCATTCCAGTCAACGTGCAGAGTTCTTTGATGACTTCTCCAACAAAGTTCTTCCCTTGGTCACTGTGGATTCGCTCTGGGATTCCGTAGTGGCAAATGAAGTTATCAAAGAAGGCTTTCGCTGTAGTCTTGGCTGTCTGGTTCCTTGTTGGAATGGCTTGTGCGTATCGAGTGAAATGGTCCACTATGATCAAGATGTTCTCATATCCTCCTTTTGATCGCTCAAGCTTGAGGACATCCATACAGACTAACTGCAGCGGAAACTGTGTCTGGATGTTGACAAGTGGTGCTCTCTGACTGGTAGGTGGAGTCTTCCGCTTCACACATCTGCTGCACTGTGACAACTATTCCTCTACATCCTTATCCATCCCAGGCCAGTAGAACCTATCCCTGACGAGTGATAACGTTCTGTCCTTCCCTGGATGACCCATGTCGTTATGGAGTGCTTCTAGGACTGTAGGTACATGAGCAGATGGTAGAACAAGCTGGCATTTCCTGTCGTTGTCAATGATGACTTCCCAATACAGTACTCCGTCTTTTACTTTCAGATGCTTGAACTGGCGTAGAAGTGGTGTAGGTCCAACTTCATCAGCAGTGGGTTTCTGTCCATCAATGACGTACTGCACAAAGGGCTTGATAACAGGATCCATGGCTTGTGCGGCTGTCCAATCCACTAAATCTTCCTGTGTCAACTGATCTTCTTGCTGAACTGTATCCTTGTTGATTGCCAAACTCTCGATGTATGCTTGAGGGATGATGGAATTACAGATGGATTGCACTGACTCAATGGAGATGGTTTCTCTGTCGTCTGATTCGTCTTCGGGTTGAGGAAGGCGGGTAAGTGCGTCAGCATCACCATTCTTCTTTCCTGGACGGTAGAGAATCTGGAACTCAAAAGATGCAAGTGCAGCAAGCCATCTGTGTCCCGTGGCATCGAGCTTCGCAGTGGTTAACACATATGTCATAGGGTTGTTGTCTGTTAGGACTGTAAACCTGGTGCCGTACAAATAGTCTTTGAACTTGTCGCAGACTGCCCACTTCAAAGCCAGGAATTCCAACTTGTGTGGCGGGTAGCGGCGTTCTGACTTGGTTAGTCCTCGACTGGCATAGAAAATGACCCTCTTGACACCTTCTTGTTCCTGGTAAAGAACTGCTCCTAGGGCTGTACCGGAAGCATCCGTGTGTAGCTCATACGGTACATCACTCAGGGCGTATCTAAGGATGGGTGCTGTAATAAGGTGTTGCTTATAGTCTCAAATCACGGCTGGTCATCTCCTCACTCATAATATTTTCTTATGAAAACAATTCCGTGAGAAAAACTTCCGGTTATGAGAGAGAAGAGGAAATACGTCCACTTCAAACTGTACGTGTGTCACATTTGGAATGTTTTATTACATAGTTGTAGTGTATATCGAAAAAAGGGGAATGTCATGCAGTGTAAAAATGATTTTTACAATAACTTTAAGTCATCAGAATGTCAGTGGTAGCACTATCCGTTCTAATTTCATTTTCCCGTGACTGAAAGAGTCGAAAATTTTGGACAAAAACTATTTCAGGAGTATTGTTTCGATGCTTTCCGTCAATTTGTAGTTATTATTTTTGGTGCACTAACACCAGATGTTGCCCTAAACTGTTTGAAAAGAAGTAAAGTGTCTAGATATGCCGTTTGGGGATAATATGACGAAAAAATGTGAATATTATGAGAGAGAGGAATGGTTGTGCGGGAGAAAATGCGCTATGAGTGAGAAAAATACTTGTAAATGAATGAATGGTACTTCGATGTGTTCTTTTTTCATTGTTTCTCAACTATGGTATCTAGAACACACTTCAGACATTTTTGTGATGGTTAAATGGAATTATGTCGCCTGTCACATGACCTTGGCCTTACTTTTTCTGAAAGACCAGCTAGACCTTAAATGAGTTCTGTGAAGGTGCCAACAGGCGAGGCATACTTTAGTGTCAACTCTTGTATAGATTTTATCAAGTAACATTCGCACAGGGCGAAAGTGCTTGTATCCATCTGACACACATCTGCGGATTCGCTACGTAAACGTAACACTTTGAAATACGCAGTATACACAGTGAACGTATTTCAGCGTATACAAACATTATGAATACGCAGAAAATATGCCGAAAAGTATTATTGCGTATTATAAAAATCAAGAATACGCACATTTATTTTCTGTATACGTAACGGATACTCAAATTACAGAATACTTTGAATACGCTCCATAGTTTCTTTATTATTCGTAATAACCTCGAAAACACCAGAATACGGATGCGTTTGTTTTGCATATCTATAAAAATAAATACGCTTACATATTTTCTGTTTTCTTTTGTAAAATGAAAAAGCAATAATATGCCGGGCATATTAAACGTATCTGCAAGAAGAAATTAATAAACGTGGGCTGTTTCCAGCGTTTTGAAGCCTTTTTGCATTACGATGTACATTATGTGGTTCCGTTTGCTATGTTTAAAATTGGTTATTGAATAAAAAATGATTCAAAATACAAATTACAACAAAGTTCCAGACAATAAATGTTGCTTCCCCTGACGCGCGTTTCGTCTAATCAAGACTCACCAGAGGCGCTCTACCACAAATATTGAAAATGCCAAACACTAATGAACATGAAGAGCATAGAACAGTTAAATAAAAAAAAAACAAACTGGGGAACAAAATTCAAGTAATTCCTTGAAAACCTACAATACTGTTAATTTCTTCACAAAAAATTGCATCCAAACCTTGTTTTAATAATTTATAAATCAAATCTGTATAAGTTTAATCTGGTATTATAAGAATGTTAACATCTTGAATAAGCAACTGAAAAAAAATTACATGTGACGTTTTTCCACTCTTTGTTTCTCTGAGCCTTTGACTTTTATCACAGATCATGCAGCAAATAAGAAGATATTTAGAATCGGCATATCCATATGCCATTACTTAATGTCGATGCTTATAGAATACTCATACGAATTTTATAAACAATGCATTTATATACAAGCCAAAGATATTTTTAAATAGTTTCACACGTACTAATTTTTAAATCTTGACGGGTAAAAAATGTTTATTATAATTAATAAAAGTTACTTAAGATAGCGGTACATCTTTTCTGTAATAAAGTGTAATCTTTTTTCAACGAATTTAAAAAAGTATTCATCACAAAGTAATATAATAGTAGCGTATCAACATAATTAAACAATGAAGACGTTTATTAACGATGACTTGATTAGGAATTTTCTGTTTTAAATCAACACCGTGGTGCGATTAGGATGAATAGATCACTGTACAATTAACACTATCTGGCTGTTATATAATCAAGGACAGATTAAACACTTGTGAAAACTGGACCCAGTGATAACTTAAAGTCGCAATAATTAATCTATACACTTGGACAAAAGTTAGGGACCACCTGAAAATCAACATTTTTTCAAAGTCTTTTATCACCATGAAGGGTTTTGAATAAATCTATTTGCTTCTATACGACATGTACGAAAAAACCAGTTGAAAATATTAAAGATCGTTGGTCCTTAACTTATATATTAAGATGTAAGATGATCAATGTGCATGCTACGGACACAATTTTATTTGAATTGACAAGATATATTTATAATTTCCAAATGTCCAACCAGCAACAATTTATCCGTGAATGTATTTTTGAACTGGATGCAAGCACCCCCCCCCCCCACACTCAAAAAAAAAAGAAGCTAAAAGTTTATCCTTTATAGATTACTGGATTCTGGGTTCTCTTATTAAATATAAACCTTATTAAAACCATTTTAGTAGAATATCAATATATCATACTTCTACAGATATAGCTGTTTTGTCATTTGAAAACTAAAGACAGAAATATAACAACCTGTTTTAGTAGTATTCTAGGTAAGGGCCAGTGGACGGCACATGAAAAAAATTGAATTTAGCTGTTTTGGCTTAGATGTATTTGTTTTGATATAAAAACAAATTCTGTCAAGATTCTACATTCGAAAAAGTGTCGATTGCCTAGATAATTTTTGACTGGTTATATAGGGGAATAATCTGTTAATACAGAGATATGCCTCGCCTGTTGCAGCTTGGCACAGTAAAAAGGAAGTTAAATAAAAATGCAAATGTTATAAGTAACCACAGTACTGGCAATTACCCAAGAAATTGATCTGTGTTGATGCAAATGCAACCGTACACCAAACATCAATGGTGTTACCATTACTTGTTCACATAAAACAGAGTTAACCAAAAACGTTAACATTGGCCAAATCAGTTAGAAATTTCAAAGTCAGTGGACCGTGACTGCGGGAGCATATAGATAAAATCCACTTGAAATTGATCTGCACTGATGCTTATGCAACTGCATACAACATATCAATGATGCAAGACGAAAGAAAAAACGTTAACATTTAGCCAAATCAGTATAAAATCTCAAGTCACTAAACCGTGACTGGAGGAGCATACAGATAAAATTCTCTCGGCATTGATCTGTACTGATGCTAATGCAACTGCATACCAAATATCACTTGTTTACATAAACCAAACTTAACCAAAAACGTTAACATTGGCCAAATCAGTAAGAAATTTCAAAGTCAGTGGACCGTGAATGCAGGAGCATATAGATAATGTGTGTGAGTGAGTTGGTGTTTTACGCCCTTTCAACGCTGCATAGGTTGGCGATGAACATGAAAAGAATGATAAAATGAACATGAAATGATGATGAGAAAGGAAACATGGGGATGGGGTGGGAAAAAAGGAACAGCAAATTTTGAAGAACCACAGGAAAAGGGGAGAGGTGGGAAGGGGCGAAAAATTTAGCCTATGTGGTGCACTACTTGGCGGTCCACGAAGGGATCTTTTACGTGCATGAAGCGTGGCACTCTCCACACACGATGGCCCACTTTGGTCAGCGGTCAGGGTTTCCGTATTATAGACCTGACAACCCCAGCGGACGAGGGCCACCCTATTCAGCCACCTAGGGTACACACCTCGGTCACTCTGTGGGCGGAGCGCTGACCCGACGTCAGAACCCCAGGACCCTTAGTCGCCTCCTACGACAAGCTAGGCTCTGCTGCGGGCCTATTCGCCTCCCGGGGTAGCATATTGATAAAATCCACTTGAAATTGATATGTACTGATGCTAATGCAACTGCAAACACATTGCCAATGATGAACCATAACTATTTCGCATTAAACAGACTTAACAAAAACGCTAACATTGGACAAATCAGTAAGAAATTTCAAAGTCAGTGGACTGTGACTGCAGGAGCATACAGATAAAATGTTCTTCAAATTGATTTGCACTGATGTTAATGCATTTGCGTACCAAATATAAATGATGTACTATAACTATTTTACATTAAACATACTTAACCAAAAAGGTTAACAATTGTGAACGCCGTCGTCGCCGTCGCCGGAATAGAGTTAGTTAGTTGTTTATTGCTTAAGCAGTACGATTTCGGCTATATCCGGGAGATGAACATGAAAGTGGTGATACAATGAACATGAAATGATAATAAGGTGGAGGAAATGGGGACACAAGGCCAATCGGCTAGGAGACTGCCACTGGAAAAAGGAGTAATTGGTTGGGACGGGAAATTCTTCCTGCATGGGGATCCTTGTCCTACTCTTACCGAGACCTGCAGCCGGGTTTTTTAACGTGCGAGCTCGAGGAACGTGACACTTTTCCTAACACGGTGCACCACTATGGTTTGCAATCAGGTTTTCCGCATTATAGCCTGACGACCCCGGCATTCATTATGACAGGGCTGCCCCATTCAACCACCTGGAGCACACATCCCAGTCGCTTTGTGGGCAAAGCGGCCTGACCCGATGAAGGGTTTCTGAGCGCTCTTTAGTGGACATTTACCGACAAGCTTAGCGCTGCTGCGGGTCTATTCGCCACCCGGAACCCCACGGGTGTCGCTGGAATCAGCATACCTAAGTCTCGCCTTCGAAAAAAAAAATTGGCTGGAAAATTTTCCGGCATTTGTCACTGTCACATGACTGTACAATTCAACTAAGATAGATTCTCATATAATAATGCATCATTATTTTTTTTTAGCCAGAGTCATATAGAAAGGCATGTTTTTTCGTAATGTTATCGTCCGTGTTTATTGGTTTCGTCTTTTCGGACTTTTGACATTTGGAAGTCCCTTTTGGTACCTCTTTGCTTTTTACAAGTAATTCATCAAACAAATAACAAATAAATAATGATTTCCTGTTTGTAGTGTTGAAATGTATTGAGTATGTGATGGTCGGGCAATGTATGATAGTATTTGTTATATTTTCTTTCACAGATTTGTAAGTAACTTGTCGGTAACCCCGTACTTTTTAGGGGTGTTTTAAATAACTTTTTAACTTTAATATCTCTGATAGTAAATTAATAGATGGAGTAACACTATAGTAATATATAAATCTGAATACACTTTTCAACTTACAAAGCTTACTGTTTGGCAGGATTTCACGGAGTGAAAAATCCGGGTTATAAAATAGTGAATGTCGGGCGGGCGGGGAAGAATTTTGTATAACAGTTTTCTTAGCAACTACTAATCACAGCACTTGATATTTTTTATGCAGCCTCACCATAGGGTCTTATAACGTGATATTCGATTTCAGTTCTGTTGCTCACCTATTTCCTGTCAAACGAAATCCGGTCATTTTTGACATTTTACAGATTTTATTCAGCATAACAAAGTAAATTATTCTATAATTTTGTTTTTGTTTCTGTTATTATTATCTTTTATTTATTACTTTTGTAGTAAAGAACGGGTATAAACAATCAAAAACTATTACCGTGAAACAAAGAATGACGTGTCTTAAAAAATTAAGAGGAACTTCGACGCACATTTTGAATTTCAATTGTATAACAAGTCCAACTATTAGAAAAACAAGGTCATAGTTAAGGGTCATATTACGGGAGGGGGAGGGGTGGTAAGTACCAGTTTTGTATATTCGGATGTGCGGCTGCAATGGGTCTACTTTTTCGGTTCTACTGAAAGGTATACGATTTTTTTAGATTCATTAAATTTGGGGTTGTACATTTAACAGGAAAGTATATAAAAGTGCATTTCTGCAGAATTGATACAGTGTGGATATTTTTTGATTATCCAAGGAATACCGAGCTAACTGAAAATCTTTATTTTTAAAATTTGGTGAAAATAAAAGCATATGAATGGTTTTAATTTTCATATTAATTGTATATGAATGAGTATAAAAATTCAGTCAATCAGGTATATGAATGGATAGGGTTTCTAAAACTCCAGCTGCACGTCCGTTTCAGTTTTTATATGAAGTGGGGGGGGGGGGGGGGGGGGGGTCATCTACATTTCTCTAGAACAAATGGTCGAAAGATACAGAAAATAGTTTGGATCATCATGGAAGTTAAAAAAAAAATATATTACAAAGAGAAAAAACAAAACAAAAGATTTATAAAAAAAACTTTTTCTTTAACTAGTCAGTAGTTGATCCTCGTTTGTTGGATGAAAGCTGTATTCTATGCAATTTTTATGACCATCGCTTATATATACAGATAAGATGAATCGGAGCACCTAAGTCCACTATCGTTTCGACTTAAGATCACGTTGCTGATTGCTGATAGGTGGCAATTAATATGTGTTTTTGTTGGTTTGTTGTATGGTTTGTTTTTGTGATGATTTGATGTCTACCACCTTTATGCAGATAATTTATAGAAACTGAAAGGACCTCTGTCTAGTTACGGAAGTATTATGTGAAAGGGACTCCGTTGCTGGCCCATTTTTTCGAAATTCTAAACGAAATATTTAAACAATTTTCCGAGAAAAGGGATTTTCAACTCCCGGACCCCTTCTGCATCCGCCACTAAAACACCAGACCACTTGAAGCTATACGAAATCATAAAAAACGTGTAAGATTGCAGTATGAAATCACACACGCAAAATTGTTGAAAGCGTGATCATATATTGGTTCTCCTTTCCTACGACTTACTGTTTTTCTAAACAATCAGCTTTAACATTTTAAGGAAAGCGGGGTGTAACTAACTCGAATAATTCAAGCCATTTCCGTCTTCGTGTACTACGGCGGACAACGGTAATGTAATGACCATAGGGAGTGAAATGTAACGACTGAATTATTCGGGTTAGGGTGTAATACCATGGAACGGGTACATCGGAAAACATTATGTTCTGCAACTTTCGTTGGCGGACCATAAAATACAAAAAAAGTATGTAAGGCAAAGAGCAGCGTGTACACATAAGGGACCGATCATTTTAACTTTTCCTAAAAAAACTTATTCAGAATCTGAGTCTTGATGAAAAAAAGGTTAAGAAAAAAAATCCGAAGAAGGATTTCTGCCATGTATAGATAATGTAATTAATACATGTAATTAAAAAAAATTCTAGGATGCCGCTTTTAAAAAAATATAAAACTGATTTCTGACCAGATGGAAATACCAAGCCCCCCCCCCCTTTTTAAGGTAAATGATCGGTTCCTTAAATTAGACATTTTTTGTTTGTTCTTTGATTTTATATGCTCTTGTCGGACCATTCCTTTTAAACGTTTGACAGCAGCTAATTATGGAGCCCTTCCTATCTTAATTAAATAATGTTATTGTAGTTTTATTTCATAAATTATTCTCTATAAACCGTTTGTCTCCCTTTGTCATGCTTGTGTGTGCATACATTTTCATTTATTTTTTTATAACATCTAGATATTTTTGGTAGGTCTTGAATAGAAAATCATGTAAAATATTATATCTCCCGTCTGGAAAATTGAACAATAAACAATTGACAATGGATCGACACCCTGCGTTTCATTCTACACCTTGTGTTACCATGCTAATTGAATTTAATTTTCATGGTAGTTCTAAACAGACATGAATATTATCTCTCGACCAATAGATTTCATGGCCTTAATTAAATTATGTTAAGGCATTAAACCGACTGTTCCATTCTGTCATTAGACATATTGATGTGTTAGTGAATGGATGTATCTATACTTTTCTGGCAAAATAGCGACACTCTAGTATAAAACGGTCATGACGGTTCTGCGTTATATAAATTATCAGTTACTGTCTGTAAAGGATACTCAGGAGAACAGAAATTCTTATAATTTTTCTTTAAGTCATAACTAGCACTTTTGAAATGTTTGCTATTTTTACTGTTGCACAAAAACGTAACTAAATTTACAAAAAAGAGTGAAAGAAAAGCTTACCTCTAAGATAAATGAAGCAAAATCACTTTGCCCCCTTGTTTTTCCATTGTTAATGGCAGCCATTTTTGGAGATGCCAAATTTTCAAAAATCACTATATCATAGAATTTTACAATACCACTTCGACCAAAGAGGTATTTTGTCATCAACTTGTTTTTGTTTGCATCAGGGAGTGCATTTTGACGTCATATGACGTCACAATAGAAATTTGAGATTTTTTCCCGTACTTTTTTTACTATGGCAATTTCCCATTCAAATGTAAATATCTAGATTTTTAGAAAATGTATTTAAGCATTTTTAAAAGTTGTTATATTTTTAGTTAGGTCTTTTTGATACTCATAAGATTATGTAAATAAATAAAGGCTTATGTTTTTGAGAAAAAATAAGTTTTGATTTTTTCATTCTCCAGACTACCCTTTACAGACAGTAGTTAACGTTATTTACGAAGAACCTTGCGTGAAAAGGAAAAGAATAACATTCGGATACTGTCAAAGGACTATTGTTATAAAGAAAAATAAAGTAACAGTTGAATGAAAAATTTTGTCAAATAAAAGCGTCTTTACGTCTGTGTGGCCTGTGTCGCGGTTGAATTTTTTTTAAAGATATCTTTACAGGACTATAATAAATTATAAAAAAATGACCTAAGCGCTTACTTGACTACTAGCACTAAACAACAATTAAAAAAATGCACAACTTTTTATCCATTATACACCCACACCGGCCACATTATATAACCCCGAAAAAAAATTAATATAGTGAAAAAATATATATATCATAAAAGCGCTAGAATACACATGTTCGTACCTAGCGTATTTTTAACCTGAATATTGTATTCTAAAAACGTTTGCGTATTCTAGCTGATACACACAAACAAAAATACAAGCTTCAACGCAACAACGTATTCTTAGTTTTGTTTTTGAAAGTATACATTGAAAAAGTCCTTGCGTATTCAAATTATACAATCGTTTTAATAAAGTGAATATGCAATGCGTATTCTTGAGTTTACACACGACGTTGTTTCCAAATGTATCTGTATTTGCGTATTTCTTGTAATTTTGAAGAATACTGCGTTTCCACTTCTTGCGTAAACATATCGTATTCGGTTGTTACGTTTACGCTGTGAACATATGAGCGTATAACTAATTACGCGAGCGTAAACAATGCGTATACAACTAGGATTCAATTGAATACGCATTAAATACGCAAAAAAATTGTTAACGGATACAAGCACTTTCGCCCTGTGTCGGGACCAAAGGTTGTAAGAACAGTCGCTTAGATATTTAGGGCAAATTCTTTTGTGCATTCTATAAAAAGCAGCTTTTTTACTTTTGTCATTTTAAAGCATTATAGCGATCAAGTTTAACCCCGCCACATATTATATGTACCTGTCCTAAGCCAGAAATCATTGACAAAGCTTTCGTTTGTACTTGTCTTTGTGATATTTTCTGTTCCTTGTTTAAGAAGGGGGTCGGTTAATTTGTGACTATTTTAGGACTGGATTTGAATTAAATGCATTTTATTTAAACCATGGACCATTTGCAAAACCGCGAACAGCGCTTTCTGGCCTCGTTGAAGGCTGCTGGCGGGTGTCCATTGTGGTTTTTCTGAGTTGCCGCTTGATTGTGGGCTGTGTCGAGTACACTTATTCCTCATCTCATTATTTTCTATACATTGTTTTTTTTCGCTTGTCAGTCTAAGTATTCCAACCAGTTTCAAAGTTAAGAGCCTTTTTAATGGCAAATTTAGTCAGATCAGTTAAAATTTTGGCAGCTTAAAGTTGGACTTTTTCTCCAGTTTCTTTATTTCAAGTTCGAGGCAACCATCCCAGACCTCTCCCGTATATTCTAGAAAAAGTCGAATAAATGTCAAATAAATAACATATTTTAATTTTCTTAGAGCTTTAAGCTGCTTAATTCAAGGAAAATTTAACAATGTTGTATATAAGAGCTATTGTCCAATTTTCATCAGACATAAATGTTACACTTAAGTGTTTGCGATGGTCTACAATTTCTACCACCTCATCATTAAAAAGAACACAAGCACTATTGAAATGATAAATTCTTTTGTTTTCTTATGATTAAATTCAACAAGCCAATCTTGTGACCAGTGGTGTAATATCTTCGAATCATCATTTATCATGTTTTCAAATGACGAGAAATTATTTCCAGCAAATTGAAGGGAGGTGTCGTCTGATTTAGGGCAACAAACTGTTTCTTATTTGTTATATAATATTTTATCCAGTCCAATATGATTAGTTTTGATATTAAACTCGATGCCTTACTCTATCAATACCTTAGAAAAGTAACAGAAATTTAAAATATTTGATAGTTTGTTATCAAAAATATAGCAGAGTGACGCTGGAGAAATCTCGATTGGTATGGATAGAGCAGAGAGTTATAATGTATGTATGTATAATAAAGGTAACAACAAAATTACCGAACTGGGATGATCAAACTCATATACCCAAGAAGGAAAGGCAAAGACGTACCAGCGCAATAGTCCAGACTTGGTACAGACATTTCAAAAGAAACGGTGGGTTGAACTTAGTTTTATGGCGCCAAACCTCCCTCTTCCATTGCGATCTAAGGGTCTGGTAACACAAAACACAACAAAGCTGTGAGACACAATAGGGATAAAGAGGTTTCAATATTAAAACCATTTTCTTCACAGCTTAACAAAGAAATAGGTCGGTAGTTTGAAGGATTTGGTTTGTCATCCTTTTTGACAATTGGCACTACTCTGGCTATAGTTTCTGTACTGAAGTGGATATTTACGCTTTTCTTGTGGAAAATTGAGAACGTCTCGTTTGATAATGAGAGGTTGTTCCTTGAAATGCACCCAACTCATTTGGTATTATATTTAAGCATTTCGTTTTACTTTACCACATTCTTTCATAAAAGTTTATAAGTAGTTTTCTCCCTCATAGTGCATTTTCTCCCGCACAATCATTCCTCTCTCTCATCATATTTACGTTTTTTCGTCATATTGTCCCCAAATGGCAAATTTAGACACTTTACTTTTTCCAAACAGTTTAAGGCAACATCTAGTGTAAGTGCACCAAATATAAATTGACGGAAAGCACCGAAACAAGACTCGTGAAAAAGTTTTTGTCCAAAATTTTCCACGCCTTCAGTCACGGGAAAACTAAATTAGAACGGATAGTGCTACCACTGACATTCCGATGACTTAAAGTTATTGTAAAAATCATTTTTACACTGCATGACATTCCCCTTTTTTCGATATACACTACAACTATGTAATAAAACATTCCAAATGTGACACACGTATAGTTTGAAGTGGACGCATTTCCTCTTCTCTCTCATAACCGGAAGATTTTCTCACGGAATTGTTTTCATAAGAAAATATTATGAGTAAGGAGATGACCAGCCGTGCAAATACCTCTTCTTGTTCTGGACACCATGACCATGGCTTCTGTTCCTTTGTCTTCTTGGTCTTGCTGGTTCCTCCTGTTGGTGGCATCAAATCAGTCAGTGGGCGGCTAATGGAGCTGAATCCCTTGATGAAACGTCGATAGTAACCAACAAAACCAAGAAAGCGTCGGACATCCTCTGGGCTAGTAGGCTTGGGCCAATCAACAACCTTGGCAGTCTTCTCTGGATCAATCTCCACACCTTGGTCTGAGACGACATGTCCAACGTAGGTAACCTTGCGTTTGAAGAAGGAACATTTGTCAGCAGCAAGCTTCAGGTTGGCCTGTCGGAGTCGTTCGAATACCAGTGTCAGATTCTCGAGGAGCTCCTCCCAAGTCCTCCCAAAGATGATGACATCGTCTATAAAGATGCAACAAATCTTGAGATGTAGATCCATCATTCTTTGGTATGTTGCTGGACTGTTCGTCAGTCCGAATGGCATCCTTTCATACTCAAAAAATCCTAGGGAACCCACAGTGAAGGCGGTTCTCTCCTTGTGCTCCTCTAGTATCTCTATCTGATGGTACCCGCTCTTCATGTCAACTGTGCTGAAGAAAGTACTCCCTGCCAGGCAATCAAGAAGTTCTTCCACTCTGGGGAGGCTGTAAGAGTCCTTCTTGGTCACATAATTCAACTGGCAGTAGTCAACACAAAGATGAAGCTTACCATTCTTCTTGCGAACCAAGACCACATTGGAGGCACATGGACTATGTGATGGTCGAATGGTTCCATTCGATAGAAGTTGGCGTAGATGGTCTTTTACCTCGTTGAACATGGCAGGTGGTATTCGCCGGAACCTCTGTTTAAATGGCTTGTCGTCGAGCAAATCAATGCGGTGCTTTACATGGGTGTTGCCTATATCTGTGTCATCTTTGGCAAAGATGTCCTGGAATGAGGTGATGAGGGTAATTCCAGTATCTAACTGCTCCTCTGTCAAATCACTCCTGGTAATCTTTATCTGATCGAGAAAGGCTGTTGCTGGTGTGGATACATCTCGGTCTTTAAACTGGACTGCAACAGGCTGGACCTCACATATAACTGCTCTGGGTGGTAAAGAGATGGTGCGTGTCGTGATGTTGGTAACAAGTACTTCCACTCGATTGTTGTCATGGTATCGGTACTGTATCAAACCTGGCTCTATGTCCAAATCCTTCCAGTTACGTTGAAGGGTAGATGACTGTAACATAGCAGGCGTGGTGGAATAGGGCAACTGCTTGTCTAAGTATCCGGTAACTCGTAGGCTGGTATTGGGCTTGATGGTAATTGGCTCCTGGGTATTCCTTACCAAAGCTAGTACGTTGTTGTTCTTCACCAAGCTTCTCTCTCTAAGGTTGATAGATCGAAAACTGAAATACCATGGTGAGGTCAACTGGCATGTCTGTAGGAAGCGGTCACCATGTTGTTGCTTCAAACTCTCCATGATGGGAGTGATGATGTTGGTACCTAGAAGCAGTGGAACTTCGGTGTTGTACCTGCTGTCTGGAATCACCAACAGTAGAACTGGATGGGTGATGTCATGACCAGGCAAGGTAACTTCAGCTTCAACAATACCAGAGTAAGGTAGCTGCTCACCTCCAGCACACTCAATATCAAGTAAGGAGTTGATGGTCTGCTTTGGTAGTAATGACAAATACAAATGCTGGTTGTAGTAGGAGTCACTCACAGTTGAAACAGTTGAACCGGTATCTAATAAAGTCTTGACTGTGTTACCATTCAGAATAACTTCCGTTTCTGTAGGTGGACCAAATAAACCAGGTGGTATACTATTGGTGATCGAGTTGACTGTAGGACCTGATGATGAACTGCATAAGCCTAGTGGCGGTCCTGCTCCATAGGCTTCTGGTAGTTTGACGTCTGGTTCTGTCTGTTAGAGTTGCGTGGGTTGGCACATCCGATCTTCTTGTGTCCTTCTTGCACACAATCTTCTTTCTGGTCGTGTCCGGGTTAGGTGCAGATGATGGTTGTGTTGAGTTGTGCTGTTGTTGTTGTTGTCGTTGTTGGTTCCTGTTGTTACGTTTGTTGTAGGACTTGTTGTAGCCTCCTTTGTTCTGGTTGTATGACGAATACTGGCTATCTTGACGTTGTTCCCATTTATCAAATCTAGCGTTGAATTGCTGAACCATACCTTTAACTTCATCAAACTGGCTGTTGGTGGCTTCAGCTGTTGTCACTGCTGACTTCGCTGTATTCTTCTAAATTAATACGTCGCTCTTCTTGATCTTGCTCTATCTGTCGAAAAGCTACACGTAGTTGATCGAAATCTGAGATGGAATCATATTTATGGCCGGATACATCTTTCAAATCTCCTCTTAAACCGGACCACAGCATAGAATGCAGCATGTCATTAGCGTCCTTCTTCGCTACAATCTTCTTCTCTACTGCACGGCCTATAAGGGCTTCGAGACGACAACTCGACTTGGTTACTGTCTCATCATCACCTTGTCGAGCTCTGTAAAACTGACCTAGGATGTCCTCCTTCTTTTCAATGGCTCCATATATGCTGTCAAGCTTCTCTATGATTTCAATTACACTGGCATTGGATCCTAAATGCATTGCAATCACACCGGCATCACCCTTAAGGGATCGGCGAACAGCGTAGTTGATATTCTCAGGATCATAGAGTTTCTTTGTCATCAATCCACAAACCTCATACCTCCAGAGTTCATAAGTAGGTTCACCTTTAGCATTGCTACCAGAAAATGTAGATACTCGTGGTGGTTCTCTCATTCTTGGACTGGGTGTAGGTGGAACTTTAGTATGGGATTCATCTGTGTCTTCTGGTTTCGGTTGTAGTTCTCCGCTTGTGGCGAGATAATGGAGCATCCATTCCTTAAGTCTTTTAGCATCTTTTCCCTTTGGTGCTTCTTTAACTTCCTTCTTCAGCAGTGTCAGTAATGCTAGGTCTTCAGGTGATATGGTTCCCTTGCCAGTTTCTTCTTGGGACATGGCTACAAAATAACTAAGTAAGACTAAGGTGCAAAAGTAAATTACTTTAAATAAAGCTAAAGTAAATATGGTTTCAAGTATATAAAAGCTAAGTATGTAAACTACTAAGATGTCTAAATAAACTTTAAGTTGTTTCACACAAATGTGATTCAAAAATCAAAATGTAAAGTCACAATAAATGTGTAAAGTAAAGTTTCTCAACAATAAAGTTTAAAGTTTCAAGTTTCACAAAAATGTGATTGCAAATCCCAAAAGTAAACTGCGATCAGTTTCACAAAAATAAAGTATCAATAAAGTCTCAAAAGACTAAGTAAATAAAGTAAACTCTAAAGAATCCAAATAAAAATCAATGTCAAAAATGAGATCAATATATGAAATAGCTGCAAAAGAGAAAATATAAGACAAGAAATAATATGTCAAAAATCAAAGCATGATATAACAACGCAATCAAAGAATGAAATCAAACACAAAAATAAATGTATCTAGGCTGAAAATACAAACTAAATATATACATGCACAAGTAACAACTATCAATCAGTCACTCTGAAAGAAGAAAAGAAAATATAAATAGATGATAAGAAAATATATATACAAAATATCAACTGATCAATCACAGTCAACAAGTGACGTAATCAATCTACACAATGTACGTACTTGATACTATAATACCTAAACTCGAATGAGTGTGTGAAGCTTGTACGTTCACAAACCCATGTCAAAAAGAAATGAAAAGATTAATGTATGTATAAACAAATGAAATAAATGCAAAGATAAACTGCCTGAAAGAATACTAACTAAAGAATAGCAACACTGAGCAACAGTCAACAAACTAAAATCAACTAAGTATCAACTGACTAACCTGAACTGTAGCTAACAGTAAACTCCAACAAGAATAACCTCCCCTAAGTACACTGGAAAACTCTTAATACCTACAAAAGGTGTTAAAGCATGCGATTACAAAGGGAAAGGGATATCAAGGTAGGTTGGATAGGGTATGTTACTACATGCAATAAGTTTGGGTATAAGTGTTACAGGATAGGGATCCCACCAACTCACATACGTCTTAATACACTATTTAAATGTAAAGTTTTATCAAAGGTTTAGCTTGGTTAAAGTTTTAACAGTACTGCTTACATAAACCAGTCATGAACACAAATGACAATACAGTACACAAACACTGATGTCAATACACAATTAAAACACAAAAATAAAAATAAAAATAGTACACATACACAAACAAAATACATATACATGTATACAATACAAGACAAGACAAGCACACATACACAAATCAACTTGTAAACAATAAATGTGTAATGGATAAGGGGAAACTAAATGTAAGACGGGTATGTAAGTACTGTACCCTGACTGTACAATCTATCGATATATGTGACAGTCAGATATAAGTCGTAACTGGTCTAAAAGTATGCAAAAATATGCACTACGTATCTTTATTCTAGCAGTAATCTCCAAATATCAGTATTCAATCAACTTCCGGTTGACCTTGACCTTGCTATATAAAAGGGTGTGGTCAAAAAGGGGTGTCAGGTCAACAGGGGGGTAGACTGTCTATGTGTGCATCTTAAAATGTTTTGATGTTACAATAAAATATACACTGTCACAATCACGCAATGGTATATAATAATACCTTAAGTCTGAATAACCAAAATGTGATCCAGTGAGACTCAAATTTGAAAATAAATTTCAATATACCAAATAAAAGTTGACAAATTTTCAGTGTTTTTGTCAAAGTGAAAATTCACAAAGTTTTTACCAAATATCTTACAATAATTGCCAAAAAATGGTGCACCATAGAAAAGCTACAATAAGCTAGATTTAAAAATAAGTTTTACAATATTTACCCTTGATCTAGATACACACAGAACAGCTCCAGAATAATTTCCAATGTTGACGTCCTAGATCCTAACTTGACCCACTTTCAGCACTTCCGGAAGTATGACGCACGTCCTCTCAAAGTCTATTTATAGATAGATAGTTTTATTCAGATTCATACATAAATCCACATTTTTACAACAATGCAAAACATACATTAAATACAGTCATACAATATGAAGCATACTCTTATGACATAGTAGTTGCAATAAAACTTGCCATGAATGCATCTAGGCTAAATTGTTAAAATTTAATTGGTAGCCATAAAAAAGTAAAAAAGTAGGTTATGTCTGAACCTGGGATAAGCCCATTAAAGCTTTACAGCTTATTTCCAATGGGGTCCTCTAATGTACCCTGCTTGATTAGAAACGGATTTACGGAAACACTAGTGCGCTTGCATCCTAAATATAACTTTACTTTATTTCAAACTATTAACCCTAAAAACTAGGGCTGCAGTAACATATATACAAGCACAAATATAGCATGATCAAAATACAGAATACAAAATATTGTACAAAAAATTTAACATTATAATTGTATAAAAATAAACATGCCATTGAGTGCAAGTAGACATTATGTTTATATGAAGTAGGCATGTTATCAAAAGTCTTCTGTCCTCAGTTCATATGACCGTTTTAAAAAGAAGCCAATAATTTTAACATGTCTAAAGGTTTTAGGATTCAAAAGATAATTAATCTTTTGATCATCTGGAAGGTCAGGGAAATTGTTACAGTCTTTTTTAATATCTCCAAAGAGAGCTTGTCTGATATTCTCATTTTTCGAGCATTTTAAAATAAAGTGTTCTTCATCCTCTACTATTTTGCAAAATTTGCATAATCTTTCATCTCTATTTATTTTGAAATAGCGACCTCTCTCAATTTCCAAATTATGGTCACGTATACGAAGTTTTGTAAAAATATTCCTAATTGAAAAATCATTATATGAAAGATAAAATTTAGGTTCTGTTAAGGGTTTTAAATTCTTATACAAGAAGAGTTTGCTGTTTATATCTATTTTTTCTATCTTATTTATATAAAGGTTATGATAATAGTCAAAGGTCTTATCTTTAATAGTTAATTTTATTTTTTTAACATCTTTTAGACATTTGCAGTTGGATATAGTGTCCAGAAGATCTTGGTCCTCAAATGCATTTTTAATATATATGTATACCAAGAGTAAACACCTTCTGAATCAAGAGATTTTGAAAAATCAAATGCTTCTTTTGATAATGGATTTAAATCATCAGTATATAATCTTGCCAAATATAGAAGTGATTGTTTCAAAATATAATTTTCAATAGGAACCCTTCCCAATTCTAAACGTGCCCCTACATTCGATGAAGTTTTCCTTGTCCCAAGTGTAAATTTGCAGAAACTAATGTGGACTTTTTCAAAGGGAGTTTTATCTATAAAGTGTAAGGGGTCAATTTCGATGTTGTTGGTAGCTGCCCTCTGTTTTGCTCTATATTGAGCACTGAAAAAGTCCATAAATAATATCTCAGAACTATAAGTTAATATCGGAATAACTAGTTTATCAAATAGATTATTAATAACTGAAGTAGGAAGATTGCCTAAAGAATATAGAAACGGGAATTTCCAATCGTAATCAGCTGGTAATAGTACACATCGGAATGTCAACACTGATGAATAAATCTTGGGCGCCACATGTAGTATTGTAGAAAGTGCGGGTTGGGCCGGTTTTCACAATAATAAAATTAGACAAACACAATCTCAGGTTAGGGTTCTTTATATAATCAAATCATCATATTATGGTCGACAATTCAGTTCTAAAACAGTCAATTCAAGGATGACAAGGAAAAAACCATACAATATAACAAAATAAGAATCATAAGTTTTAAATAACAACAGTTATAAATAAAATGTAATTATAATCATATTAGTAACACACTACAGAGTATATTGCATCTCTGTGTACAGCACAACTATAAAATAAATCAGACTATTACACCATTTTGAATAAATATTCAAAATACTACAAACTCATCTTAATATTTGTTGTATTATTTACTTATAACAGGTGATGCACTACAAGGTCTTGTGTTTGTCCGCCTGCAGCTAAATTGCTCTATGCCAATAGAAAAAGCCTTTTACAGTTCAACTGTAACACGCAAGGGCATATGTTGTCATTGTTGTGCAGAGGGAACCAGTCGGGACCAGGAGCTATTAAAACAATTCAAAATTGTCTCACCAGTGTGTGACTTGTGTAAAACACAGGGAAAAGAAGTCCCAAAAAGTCACCCAATCCATAACAAATGAAAGAACCTTAGTGAGCACGCTCACATACCCCACGCGCCCACATTTTGGACAGAGATTATTAATATTAATTAGAAATGAAAAATCAGAGTTGTTGTCGAGCTTACCTCACAAATATTATTTGACAAGAACTTGTAAGTTATTGCAGGGGAATCTAGCTATTTTGGGGGTAAAAAATCAGTCTGCATGACCTTGATACTATGTATTTTACTTGGTAACCCCAAAACTGATAGTAATCTTCTTGTCAATAAGGTATTAGCTGTATAAGTTTCATGAAATTAAGGGTAAACAGTTATGCCATGTAAACAATTTAAGACAAAATGACCGACAGAAACCAAGTGCTATGGTACCTTAAGTTTGCAAAAGGCGTAGTGCTTCAACTAATCTTATTAACCAAGTATTAGATTAAAAAAAGGAAATGGGAAGTTGATCTCAATAGTACATGTATAACCAGAATTCTGACCAAGTCATGATGGGCTCTGCAGCAAAAAACTTTATCAAGTTTTATCAACAATATTTGACATATTGGCACAAAGTTTGAATATTGAAATCCTTGAATGGTACTGAATTGCTGTAAGATTTCAGATCTGTTATATATATAGTTTTTTGAGTTTATGCGTTCATTATAAATTGTGGATGAAGGGAGAGCCAGACAAACCTACAGACAAAATGGAAATTGCAGGTTGCCTCATTCTTGTTTCCATGACCTGAATATAAAACAAAGATATAATTAATAAATATACATACATCTCAAAAGAAAAAAATCTCTACATCTGAATTTTCATCTGCACAATTGCATGCTGAGAATATGGCACAGGAACAACACGCACAATGAAATTTGTGTCCTCTCTCACATAGATGTGATCAATACATGATCCAGATATATATGTTGCTGTATTTATTACTTGAACATAATTCCTTGCTCTCATTTCTCTAAGGAATAAATTATTAGGTTCTGTTAAGAAATTTATATTAAGGTCTCCTATCACTACAGTGGGTCTATTTTCACATAAGTCAATAATTTGCATAAGTATTTTGCTGAATTTCTTCACATCATTCCACTGTGGTCTGTAGACATGAAGCACTTCTAATGAATGGATGTTTTTTATTATTTTAAGAAGTTCATACTCCACACCTTTATTTCTGGTTTTTGCTGGGTGCAGCTCCCAATGATCTTTTGTATAGGATGCAACTCCTCCATATGGCAGTTTACTCTTTTCTTCTTGGTTGGATTCATAACAATGGGCTCGGTCAGTTCTATTCAGGTTAAATCCCGGAACATGAACTTGTCCATCTGAATGTTTATCAGTGAGCCACGTTTCTGAGATACAAATCAAATCAGAATTGAGAAGAACTATATCAGATTTTAGGTCTTTAACATGTGCAGACAGAGAGTTTATATTGAGATGTGACACTGTAATCTGTGAATCATCTGGTGACCATAATGGTAGTGATTCCATGGGTCTTTCTTTTGTCATTTTGTCTAACTCGAGGGTTACATCTGGATTACAAACAATACAATTTTCATTAAAGTTTAGAAAGAATAATCCTGAAATCTTTGTCACTCGACTGACTGCAACATAAAACATACCGGGTGCAAATGTTCCTTCACAGGATATAACAATTCTGTCCAGAGTGAGGCCTTGTACTTTGTGGATAGTGCAGGCCCATGACAAAGTCAAGGGAAATTGCTGTCTTGAAACCTGTGCTACTTTGTGGGTACCAACAGTAAATCGAACTTCTTGTTTGTGAATAGGCACTGCATTAGAATTTTGTGGAATCACTCTTTTGTATTTTGCTCTAGTTGCAGACCTAACAGTTGGATCATCCATTTCTACAAAAAACAGGAACATAATCTGAAGAACCAGCAGGTGGAGGAGGGACAAATCCAACAATTGTACCCTGAGCGCCATTCACTAAACCATCAGATGTATTTCTAGTGATCATTATACGTGCATTGATGGACAGTTCTATTGTTTGACGTAATCCTCCAGTGCGATTGGGGTTGTCTGGTATTTGAACCTTGAATTGTCCAGTATTTTGCTCTGTATTCATATCCTTGGCCTCTAAATTGTACACAGGATGACCAGTTGATAGCAGGTGTCTCTGATTGTGTTCATCGACTCTTCTATTTGTAGTGAATACATGTAAAGCATCAGATGGGTATTGTGGGTCATCTGTTGTCACTATTCTTTGTCTAAGAGAGTCAATATCTTCAGCTGTATGAGTTTGTGTTCTAATTCTGTTCAACATATTGGCAAATTCCATATCATATCTTTGGCGCATCACTTGTTTAAGAGTGCAAATTTGAAAATTCTGCCACAAAGATCCATAAAGGCGCATTTTGGGATTTTTTGGTAATGTATATATTGTAGTTTGGCCAATTGGAGGCAGCTGGTAAAGGTCTCCAAACACAATTACCGAAACACCACCGAAAAGACTGTTTGGACTCGGCTTTCCAATAACTTCAGTCAAACGATTGTGAATAGTTATCAAGCCTTCACTTCCAAGCATTGAAATCTCATCAATTATGATACACTTTAGGTTTGCGTATTTTACTCTAAGTGAAGATAATGCTTTGTGTGAACATGCATCCATTCCTCCAATGATGTTGAAAGCAGAGTGTATGGTTTGTCCATGAATATTTCGTGCTGCTGTCCCAGTTGGAGCCGTTAGGAGGCAAATGATTTCTTCTGGATTTTCAGCTTGTGACCGTAATGTTTTTGTAATCATTTGATAGAGAGTTTTAATAAGATGGCTTTTCCCAGCTCCTGCACCACCAGTAATAAACAAGAGTATTTGGTCAGGTTCTGTATTTGTTGAACTAGAAAGAAATTTTTTGAAATACCAGTCGAAAACTTGCATGAAGATAAGTCTTTGTTCATGGTTCAAAGATCTCACTAATTTCAAATATTCGCTTTCATCTAAAACTGTTTGTTGAACTTCTGATGCTATAGGTAGCTGTGATCGAAATGATTCATGATGCTGAGCTGAGTGATGCTGGGATGGATCATTCAAAGCAAACTCTTCAGCCTCTTTTGAACCTTTTGCCCTTTGATCATTTCTCTGATGTTCAACTTCTCCTGCTACTTCAGCCCATCTGTCCTCTGGTGGACCATTTTCTTCCAATTGTTCATAAGCAGTGTTCACTACTTCTGCATCTTTCTCATATCGTGATTTGTTTCTCATTATTCTCTGCTCATTTTGTTTGTACATAGTTTGATAGCTTCCATCATCAGCCAAAAGTTGAGATTCCTTTTTGTATGGATGGTACAACATTAACTGAGAATGATAATATTTCTCTGGATGATGCTCAAGTGATTGACGATGGGTTCGAATAACAGCAGGAATGGTTCTTTTCAATAAGAAACCTTTTCCATCTTGTAACTGGAGAACCTTTACATGTTCATCCTGAGGTGTTAATACATTGACATCATCAGACACAACTGGTGTTTTGTAGTGCAATCTGTACATCGAAACGAAGTCTGCAAGACAAATGTTTTCTAATTCCTTTGGTCTATAAGTATATCTGTCAACCATTCCTTCCATATAAACATCTTCATCCTCATCATCCATGTTTTGAAGGATGTTCATGGGTTTAAATAGACGGACTCTTTCTTCTGGTAGCTCAGTTGATACGTAAATAACTTGTCGTGTTGATCGTTTTAGTGGTAAAGATAAGATCTTGTACACTGCCTCCTGAGCAGACACTTCCCTGGATCTCAGGAATTTACTGCCAACCTTTTTCAACTGAGATCGAACATCCAAGTTTGCAGCTTGCTTGGATGCTGCTGTTAACAACTCTCCTAATTCATGTTCAGACTTTGTAATGTAGGAGGCAATATACATGACACACGCGTAAGGGTCACATACATATTGGAGGTCCATGTTCGCCTGCCAAGTCTTGAGGATGGTGGGATTATAGTTATTGATATAAACGTCTTTTGGATCCCGCTTATGAACTACAGCATTAGATGACTTGAAGTTTTGTAGAGCATACAAGTAAGTCTCTTTTGATATTTTAGCAAAGTCAAGAACTTCAGTCAATGTCAGTTCTGCTACATTATCTTGCTCCATAATTGCATTGAACACGGCATGAAGTATTTCCTTTGGCTTCATGTTTTGGGAATCTTCGACATTTCCTTGTTCACCTTCTCTACAAATTACTGTTCTGTCTGATGGTGGTCTTGGATATCCAAATCGGCATTTTTAGAGGACTTTTTGCCACATGTTTGAGAATGTACATGTCTTTGGAGGGTATTCACTAAGGCGTAAAGATCTTCATCATCATCTTCACTTGGAAGACTACATGAAATATAAGTGTTAATGAAGTCAGCAATTTCTTCATTTTTTGTGGATTCAAAATCTGGTGCGTCATCTGACCATAGTACCATATGTATATGGGGGGAACCCCGTTGCTGGAACTCCACCCGATAAAAAAAGTCAGTGCTGTTTCCAAGAGCTCCATTGTTGATGATGTGCTTTATAAATTGTTGAACTCTGTAGTCAAACTGTCTTGCTGCTGTCACAGGATTTTTACGTATCCATGCACACCTATCTTCCCAACTCATATTTTGAACCTCTTCTGTAGTAAGAGTGATGTTAAACTGAGCAGCGATAATTTGAATAGTTTCTGGCCAACGAAGATCTGCAGCAGACAGAGTGAGAAACCAAGTAAATGGTCCAAGTTGTTTAATCATGGCTAGTAAATCATACAAAATTTGTTTGCAGTAGGCTGGAGAACCCCTGACTGTTTGTAGGAACTGATAACCTTGTTCTGATTTGATTAATTGTTTCCTGTATTCATCATCTTTCACTTGTCCAACTGTTAGAGCAGAAGATGTCTGGCTATTTGCTTTCCGCAATGCTATGTTTATATTATCAGAAACTTGCTTGAAATCGGTCAAAAATTGAGCATAAAACAAATACTCTACATTTGTTGCAAATCTACTATCTTGATGACAAAGTTGGCTGATGAAGTATTTTCGCAGAGAAAGTTTGACATCTCTTTTGGCATCAAATCCATGTTCGCCTGTTGGGAATAAATTAGGAAAGGTGAGCACTTCATTATCTTCATCTTGTAATATTTGTGTTGGTAGTCTACCCTCACCAGGTGCAATACTGTATATCTTGTTTCCAGTTGCAGCCGCCGCAATATTTTCTGGCTGTAAGCAAGAATCGTATCTTATACCCCTGAGCTTATTGGCATCTTCTTCTTCATCAGAATCCTCATCTATAGTTTGGTTTTGAGCAGTTTGGTTATTTCTAATAGATGTTTCCATAGTATCATTTGATTTCCTGATATTTTGGATTAGTTCGGGTGTTGCATTATCATGTGAACTACTGCAAATATGTCTATCATCTTTGCTTTGATCATCAATTTGTTGTTCTTGAACTGTATCACCAGAAATCACAGCGTCACCTTTACCACTAGCTTCAGCATCCGTAAGGGCTTGCCATAATTCTTCATCATCATTTTCAAATTCTTCTTGCCAGGTTAAATTTAGAGTAATATCCTTGTACAGTTTATGAAATTGCTGCAGATATCTTAATCCATTTTCTACAGCAGCAGGTCTTATCATTTGATATTTTTCATGTCCAGTGTATTGCTTTTTTCTTTTAAGCTTTAATGGAATAAACCCCAGTTCTGAACTTGAAGATCGAGGTAGAGAAGCACATGTCTGTGTAGTGTCAACTGGTACATTCACAACTGAACCAACTATAGCTTTTTGTTTACCACTAGGCAAGTTTAAAAGTTTCATAAAAGGTATTCTTTTAGCTATTAGCCTTGCTTCTAACTCTGTTAAACATGCTAATTCATCAGGAAGAGGTTGCAATTGCAGTTTATTACATGATGCCATGGCTGGAATGTTCCCTTGTTGTAATGATATGTGACATGTTTTACAGATCCAGTCTTTCCCTGTTAAGCATGATCGAAGTGTTTCTTGGGAACAATTTTTATAATTCTCTGCTTTTGCATGTTGAACAGATTGATGATACAAAAGTCTAAGGCAACATGTACATGTGTAAGTAGGGCCTTCACTTATAGCTTTCTTGAAGTCTTTTGTCATTTTGGTGAGATCATGCTGATTTTGTTGTTTCTTAACCAACTTTCTATTCTTGTCCAATAATCTATCACTTTTTATTTTGTCAGGTGATCGATTTGAGCGTATTTCTTGTTTTGATATTTTATCATCTTGTCTATCTTGGATGACCTGTTGCGGTGTTCTCTTGGATCGTCTATGCTGTTTTGATATTTTATCATCTTGTCTATCGTCGATGACCTGTTGCGGTGTTCTCTTGGATCGTCTATGCTGTTTTGTTATATTATTATCTTGTCTATCGTCCATAACCTGTTGCGGTGTTCTCTTTGTTCGACTATGCTGTTTTGATATTCTATCATTTTGTCTATCCTCGATGACCTGTTGCGGTGTTCTCTTGGATCGACTATGCTGTTTAGCTATTCTATCATTTTGTCTGTCATCATGAATTTTTTCAACTGTTTTTTCAGCCCGTTTGTTTCTTTTTTGCTCTCTAGCTTTCAATTTTCTAATTTCCTTTTGTTCAGTGGTCATATTTGATAAGTACTTTCTTTGAGATAATTTATGTCTCTCCTCCTTACTGAGTAAATTTGGGCGAGATAATTGAGCGTCAGATTCACAATTTGCTGTAATGACAATTCTTGTTAAATTTATCTGATGTTGAATTTCTTTTTTCATGTTGTTCGGTAGTTTTTGTTGTTGAGCGTTGCTATTCAGGGGTTGTGAAGAGTCCATCTTTATTTTTTCATAAATATTGTCATCTTCTTTGTTTTCATCTTGAGTTACATCATTTAAATTGCGTAAGTTTGATCTTTTGAGGTTCTTTTTCTTTCCATTACATATTTTTTGTCTACATTTTGTTTGTTTCATATTCAAAGATGGCGATGGAAGGTTTGTTGATTTATCATTCAATTCACAATTACCATGTATAAGTAAACATGTCTTTCTTTTCTTTGATTTTATTTGGATGACATGTTTTAAGTCTTTCGCACACTCATTTATGGAACGTTTTTTCTGTTTAAAGTCTGACATATTAGATAGTGAATTATCCAATTCATCATGCATATCACAATCTGTGTCCATGTGTTTAGGTGAAGAGTTTTTGTGTGAATTCTTTTGGAAGACATGGGTAGAGCTCTCATCATATATATCGTGATCATCATTTTCGTCATTTGTTTGAATATTTGCTGACAAACTTTTCGTACATATTTGCTGAAAATTTCCTGTGACTAAATCTTCACTTGATATGTCTTTTATCATTAAACATTCAGGAAAGGGAGTAAAACAGCCATTTCTAAGACACTGTTTTAAATGTAATCTAGCTGTACTAAGATTATACAGTATTTGTTCTGGTAAATCTCCATTCAAGCAGGAAAATGCAAATGCTATTGCAAGTACACCACATATTGGGTCTGTGCCCTGTTGAACTACATTTGAGTATTTTACTTGGCAATTATGATTTTCTCCATAAATAACTCTCAGTTGATAGCATGTTTCATACAGATGAGCATTTGATTTCAAAGAATCATAAATGTATATTGTATTTTGTTGACAGTTGTAAAAAGTTGTCACCCAATGCGGAGAAATGTCATTTAGTGGATGAATGTTGATAGAATTTTTGTCCATTGGCATAAATGTTGCATGGTGGTTGCCAGTTCTCCATGGTTGAGTTTTGAAGTGAATTTCAGCAGGAGTGAAGTATCCTATGTGTGGTGATACTTGAGGGTCAGTTTGTGCATTCATTAATGTCAGTGCTGCTGCTATTACATCATCTGTTAGTTCTGTGTTAGCATCTCCAACATTTTGCAGCAGAATTTCTAAGCTACTACTCAGAACCTGAAAAAAAGTATGCCAAGATTTTTGTGTGAGTGTATAGTTCATTCAAATAAATCTTTGATGACGCTGAATTGTTGTTCAGTCATTTTCATATATGTTACTGTATTTGTAGCATTTATTTGTTTTCTGATGTGTATTGACTATTGAGCTTGCACATACAACTGATTCTCACTGTTGAAATTACAGTAATGATCAGAAAATTTGTAGAACTTACAGATGATGGTAACAATGTTGCAGAAAATCGCTTTTGAAGCATGATTTTCACTGTTGAAACAATTCAAATTACAGTACTGATCAGCAAATTTGTAGAACTTACAGATGCTGGTAACAATGCTGCAGAAAATTGTTTCTGTTGCACATAGTCTTGTGTCTTAATGTAATGTATTTCATTTGTCATCTTTTGTATTTTCATGTCACTTTCGATTTTTGTGGGTGTTGATTTTTTTTCATTCTTTCGTCGTTCTTTTATTCTTTGTTCAGTTGATTTCTTCTTCTTAGGCATCTTTATATAATATCAACTTATACCTGTAACAACAGAATATATTAATCATGCTGTCAAAATGTTACCACATGGTATGTCCAGCTACTTTCACATATTTATCAATAATTGTCTTCACTTGAAAAACTAAAATTACTGAATAACGTATCATCATAGTTTTAATTTTTTAAAACTCTAAAAAATGGGTCAAAGACAGAAATGGCCGGATTTCGTTTAACAAGAAGTAGGTGAGCGACAGACCTGAAATCACATCTCACATTATGGGAGCCCATGTTGATGCTGCATACCAAATATCAAGAGGCTGTGATTAGTAGTTGCTAAGAAAACTGTTACAAAAATTTTCTACTATTGGACATTATGGTAAAAAATTAACTAAGTCGGTAAACAGGAAGTAGATGAGGAACAGACCTGAAATCGCATCCCACGTTATGGGACCTCACCCTGATACTGTATACCAAATATCAAGTGGCTATGATAAATAGTTGCTGAGAAAACTGTTACGAAAATTTTCTACTATTGGACATTATTGTCAAAAATTAACTAAGTCGGTAAACAGGAAGTAGGTGAGCGACAGACATGAAATTGCATCCCACGTTATGGGACCCCACCCTGATGCTGTATACCAAATATCAAGTGGCTGTGATAAGTAGTTGCTGAGAAAACTGTTACGAAAATTTCTTCCCCGCCCGCACGCCGCCCGCCCGCCCGCCCGCCCGACATTCACCATTTTATAACCCGGATTTTTTACTCCGTGAAATCCGGCCAAAAATGAATTCTGAGCTATTGAAGTACTAGAGTGAAATCATCTGGACTTTTGTTTTGGAAAAGTGTTAAAATTTGAACAGACGAAAAGCAAAATTAATTTTTATAACTAAATTTGCTTAAAAAGTAATGAAAACAGCTGAATATCATGTGATAACTTTGTGATATATATTTGTCTGTTCCTTCATACATCATGCCCACCTGAAAAAGCAAAAAGAAAATATATATACAGCTAATTATCCATACAAAAATATTTTTAATACACAATTGTCTAAGATTCATACTGTATACGGTTTTAATAAATCAATTTGTTGCTCGTTAAACAGAAAGTAGACAGACCTGAAAATGTGTCCCACCATATGGGACACCTACATGAAGCCAAATACCAAATATAAAATACCTACAATTAATAGTTGCTGAGAAATTTGTTACGAAAATTTTCAACATTTTCAACCCTAAAAATTTAGTGAAAAAAGTCAAAGTCGGCTATTTAAACAGGAAGTAGATGATCGACAGACCTGAAAACGAATCCCACCATATGGGAGACCTACCTGAAGCTAAATACCAAATATCAAAAGCCTACAATTAATAATAGCTGAGATATCTGTTACGAAAAATTTCAACACTGAAAATTTAGTGAAAAAAGTCTAAGTCAACTCGTTTAACAGGAAGTAGGGCTATTTAAACAGGAAGTAGATGATCGACAGATCTGAAAACGAATCCCACCATATGGGAGACCTACCTGAAGCTAAATACCAAATATCAAAAGCCTACAATTAATAATAGCTGAGATATCTGTTACGAAAAATTTCAACCATGAATATTTAGTGAAAAAGGTCTAAGTCAACTCGTTTAACAGGAAGTAGATGAACGACAGACCTGAAAACGTATCCCACCATATGGGACCCCTACCTGAAGCTTCATACCAAATATCAAAAGCCTACAATTAATAAAAGCTGAGATATCTATTACGAAAATTTTGATCACGGACAGACGGACTGACGGACGGACAGACGGACCAGTCAAAAACATTATACCCTTCGCAACTTCGTTGCGTGGGGTATAATAATTATATGGAATACTTTCATACATTTAACACTTCTGACTTAGTATTGTTTCATTTGTCAGATCTAGTCATTTTTCATTTTAATTAAATTTTATTGTTATTGTTTATGATAAAGTTTACTCATGTATAACAGTGTTGTGAAATACTCAAGATTCTAGTCATACTTTGATACATTTAACACTTCTGACTTAGTATTGTTTCATTTGTCAAATCTAGTCATATTTCATTTTAATTGAATTTTATTCAATGTTATTGTTATTGTTTATGATATAGTTTACTGTTTACAAGTTCCTCAGTGTTATGTTGAATAAATGAAATACAAAACTTCAGTTTCAATAAATTGTCCAGGGATACACAAGTAGCAGCAAAACAAAATATTTATTATGACAAAGATTAGTTTCGCTACATTTTTTAGTGTTTATACATAAAAACCTAGTTTTATAAAAAAAAATCCCTCCCTACCGACCCACCTGCTTCAACCCTGAGTCGGCAACAGCAAACAGAGAATTTTTTAATTGTGGTCTTGTCCATATGGATTAAATTGTTGTTCATATGGATTAAAATATTGTCCATATGGACAAAAAATGTTGTCCATATGAATAAATAAAAAATCCAGAAGGACAAAGCTAAATCCATATGGACACAATATTTTCCTTAAATCTTGCAGACCTGAGTGCACTTGATGATCATCAGTTTATGAGCCCATTGAATTGTAAACAGGAACACTGATAACTGTGTGATTATTGCTGGAGTTAAAGATGATTATATTGAAATGTGTTAGTTTCCCTGTTTAAGAAGGGGGTCCATCTATGAGTATTTCAGGACTGACCTGAGGCCGATCACAGAACGGCGAGTAGAGCTTACTAGCCCCATTGAAAGCTGCTGGGGGGGTGTTCCATTGCGGTTTTTCTAAATTACCGCTTGTTATGTGAACTGTGTCGCGTACATTTATTCCACATCCATTTTTTGTAGCTTTCTTGTTTATTTTGGTGCACCATTTATTTCTTGCTTTCTTGTATATGGTAATTATCAATCAAGATCTACTTACTTTATATTTCTTGACTATAATAAGAAACTCGCGGCATCTGGGATTGTAAGTCAAAAAAGAATAAATATCTAGAGGTTTTTATGTTAGAGGGGGGACACGGTTAAATGTTGGAAAATGATAACTGAATACTTTCGAGAATTTGACAAAAAGTTAACTTTTTTCAAATTTATTAGGCGTTGCACGCCAGATGCGACCCCGTCTGAATCCGCACCTGAATCATAGAGAGGGTAACGTTATCGTTAATGCCCTCTCAAAATCGTTCAAATCCATGAAGTGCTGACTGCCGCATCGAATTGCACAAAAGAACTTTGAACAATCTGTATTCGTAACACAGAAAATTAAATATGCGCTCATAGTGACACTCATCCCTTTCAAACAATTCATCTTTGCACTTATAGGACGGCCAATAGATTCTGAAAGGGGGCTGGCAGTTTGGGGCGAAACAGAGTTTATTTTTAAAATTTTGCGGGTCAGAAAATTAATTTTTCCGTTGCTACGCGGTGAGAGTATTTATTACTATATACCAAACTTCAGAATCTTGGGCCAGATTTTTTATTTCTCTTTCAACTTTTTCCAGGTCAGAATATTTATTTACAAAAACTGCTTGGCAACCCCCTCTGAATCAATTATACACATAATTTTTCGTTTAAATCAGACCTTAAACGTCATTCTTTATATATAGCATTTAACTTCCTTATCTACAAAACGCCATTTTATATTGAATTTCAATATTTCATTTTAATAATACAGTAATAAAAATTAGGCATTATGACAATACCCAATATCGTTGTTCGCATTCTCTTAAAAAAATGGATTTAACTTGCACCTTGAAAACAAAGGATATGCTCGATTTGACTTGCACTTCCGAGTCTAAATACTAGATGTTTGATTTATGAAGGTAGGTGTGTTCTTGTTTGCTTATATTCGTTCTTTTGTTAAATCCTGGATTATGAAGTGAGTCTTGCGTTTAGCAGTGTTTAACTATACATATTTTTGATATCCTTGGACGATACTATTATGAATTAATATTATATAAATTAGGGATCAAAAAGTGCCAAAAATACTTCTTTGTTGTTTGTTTCCACAATAAATTAAGTTTAAGTTATCCGATTGCTATGAAATTTGACCTACCATAAAAGGATGAATGGGATTGATTTTGGGGGCCCCCATTGTTCTTTTAGAAATTAGGGACCAAATAGCGGCCTAAAATTCTCATTATGTTTGTTTCCACGATAACTTTAGTTCTAGCATGGAAGTATTAAATTGACAGGAATTACAACAGCATCACTTCAAACGTTCCATCTGCGTTACCGCAAAATCGTCAAGTACCTACTAATAACGTCATACTGATCGAAGTTTTGCCTTTCTTCTTAGTCGAAATCCTTAACTATGAGTGGTTTTATTATCGAAAAATTATGACCGCACAAATAGAGTAATGATTTTTGAAAAAAAAAATGCAAGTAGTAAAATATGAATATATATATTAGAACAATTTGCATGTATTGACTAAGTAAACAACAGCTTTAATTTAATTTTATTTTAGGAGTCAGGTCCTTATAAGTATGGGATTATAATATTATAAGATTTGGAGTCTATTTTCATTGTTTGCAGTTGCATTTTTTGACTTTTCAATTAAAATATATTTAAAGAAATTCGTTGCTATTGTATTCTTCATTTTACCTTTTTAAGTCATTCTTTAAATAAATTCTGATACATTTTGTCAAATTTCTTTACATTTTTGTTCTCAAGTGTCTTTTGTTATAGTATTATATTAACCTTCCTGGTGATTAGGAAGAAAATCGTGCATCTTTTCACAAAAGTACAACAATTCAGTTTATGATTTCTTTGTTTATACATAATAATATGAATTTGTAAAATCATAACATGGTGCGGGTCTAGTTTTTTGTGTTATATTCAGTGTAATAACTACAAAAAAAATAAAATTTCTGTATGTCACGATAAATTTCTTTCACTTTTTCTTAGTTTTTGGAGTATTCTACAACATCCTACACAGTAACGACACATACAACAAAGAAGAAAACTCTTTCCTTTTGAAGACCATAATATTTTCATAATCAGAAAAGATCAGATGTAAAAGTAATCACAATTTTAAAAAATTGCGCTTTCTTCAAATAATCAATGATTGAGCAGATTCTTTATCTTCATTGTGCCATAACTTTGCTCAATGTTGACCGATTTTTATCATTTTTTCAATCTTTACTTTCGAATAAGTAGTAGAAGCCGTTGCAACCAGGTAATTGCACGACAAGGGAACCACAGGCGGTCCCGTATCCTTATTAATAGTGTAATTGATAAAGGCCACCGATAGTAAACCCACGTGATGTTTTTTCTTCAAAATTGATGGCGGAAACGCAGTCCGTCTTCAAGCGTGTTATCGCCTACTTGATAAACTGAGTCGGTACCTTTATTATCTACAGATAAATAGTGGGAAATTAATTGTGTTAATTTATTGTTGTAATTCCTGTCAGTTTAATACTTCCATGGTTCTAGTTATCCGATTGGTTTGTAAATGGCAATCATGCTTCTTACCATAAAATGATGAATGGGAATGAATTTGGGGGTCACCTTTTTTTGTATGGAAATTAGAGGCCCAAAAAGGACAAAAATCAAATATTTTATTTGTTTCCACCATAACTTTAATTGGTCTTAGTTGGGCTCTTGCTGGTAAATTTATGAAGAATGTTTCTTACAATAAAAGAATGAACCTGATGAATTTTCGAGCCCCCCCCTTTCCCCGTCATGTGATAAGGGGCCAAAAAGGTTCAAAATCGAAACCTTTTTATTTATTTGTGGTCTGATTTTGAATTATTTTTTATGGTTGCATTTTTATTCTTGTCAAATAGCAGATACAAAATTGAGAATTAATTTTTGAGACCCCCCTTTTCCCCCTATTACGTAATTAGTGACCAAAAGGGTTCAAAATCGAAACTTATTAATTTGTTATCCAATTGTGAAGTCTGTTCTTGTCAAATAGCGGATACAAAATTGAGAATTAATTTTTGCGACCCCCTTTTCCTCCTATTACGAAATTAGGGGCCAAAAGGTACCAAAATCGAAACTTTTTTATTTGTGGTCTGCATGTTTGAAATTTTTTTTGCATGTTTGTTCTTGTCAAATTTGAATGTTTAAGTATATAGAATTTAAATTGAGAAAAGCTGTCGCATGCTAAAGTTTACAATTAAGCCCATTTTTCTATACATAAGAATCTTATTTGTCTCTTATTTAAGTGGTGTTAATCCTTATTAGAATTTTGTAAAGATAAAGAAAACGATCTCCAAAATTATCATGCTCAGAACAGTGATTCAGGTCCCTTTGAACATCTTGTTATTAAGAGCCAATCTGTGAGAAAATCATGCAATTTTGTTCCAAACCAATATTTGCATACGAAAATATGAAAATATTGGTTTGGAACAAAATTAAGGATTTTGCATGGTTTTCTGACAGATTGGCTGAAATAGAGCACACCATAAAATATATGTCTTCACATTTGAAGATTTTTTGCATGGTTATATTTGCAGGCTTTTAAAGATCAAAATGTCGTCACAAGAAGTGGAAAAGGATTTTTTAAGACTTATTATGATGCTTCATGAAATCGTGCTCCCAGTATGCAAAGAATACTTTAAAGCCAAAGTTCTCACCAAGCAAGAATATAATGGGGACCTGATAACTTTCCTCGAGAAACACAAACATGATATTTACCATTTAGTACACAATGTTAGATGTTGTCAATGTGGTAAATCCATAGCAAGTAATAATAATAATAAAAGATTGTTTGCTAAACAGTTTGACAAATTTTATGCTCAACTAGATGCCAAAGATCGAAATCACGTTAAATGGGGACCCGGCAATGAAATCAAGCAACAGTGTATCTGTGGGCACAGAGTCCTTGATGCGTGTAGCGTCGATGTCATGGACATTTCTACTGTTAACGCCATTGTTCAGACATGCATTCAAGGAATTAATTATAGCCATAGCATGTGGTTGAATAAAATAGTAGAACAAAGAAACCAATTGTGCCATTTAGAGGATTTGAATCGTCTTACCATCAATGAAACAAACGAAATTTGGAAGTATTTGGAAGGATCGACTCTAGGACTAGCAGAGAGTATACCACCCGAACGATATAAGGAAAGTATAGAAAGTCATATAAAAAGTTATAAAAAAATTGAGTTTCAAAGAGAAGAAGTTAAGCCTGTGCTAGATTCCATGATTATAGAATATAAAATGATGAAAGAATGTGTTGAATCCATGAAGGAAATGCTAGCGCAGATACAGACGGTAAGAAACATCAAATTGACTTTCTCTAAATCGTGATGCGATTCAAACACTAAAATATTATATAAATAACATATAGCTGAGAGGGTGATAGAGTAGATTGGCACCGTGAGAAAAGCATTGTCAACTGAGGCGCAGCCGAGGTTGACAATGTCTTTTCGAAAGGTAGCATATTTTGAAATATGTCATATAATAATACTGAAAGAAGTGAACGCATTTGTCTCTCTTGTGAAAACAACAACATTGAGTTCCATTTTCTATCAACTTGTCCTCACTACAATAATCTAAGAAATAACCTTATTGAAAAACTTAAAAATCTACTAGGACATCCGTTTCCTCATACTCTAACAATTAAGGAAATGAAATTTCTTCTTAACAACAATTCCTATTCAATTATTAAAATTTTCATTAAATTTTTACAAGAATGCTGGAAGATAAGAAAACACAATTAAATGTTAATGAATAAATTAGTACCACTGTCATGCCATGTTAATATTGATATATTTGTAATTATAAACTGTTTATGGACATTTTTTGCTTATTCTTTGTGCTATTACCATTTAATGTAAATGTGTTTATGCAAATAAATATTGTCTATTGTCTATTGTCTATGATAGATTGAATTGTTTAATTAAAATTTATTAGGGAAAAATCTTATGAAGTATAATAAATATAGATATATATAAAAACAATAATCGTTATTGAAATGCATTTTTGCTCTTTCAACACATTTTTAATTCTTTTAATATTTTTTGGTTTTCGATTTACCTATTTTTTGATGAGAGGTTAAATATCGCGGAACTTGACAAACTGTTTAATTGATCCCTATACTTATACTACTTTGTAAGACTTTTGTGGAGAAATAATTACTTGAAATGTGTTACAGTTAAGCATCTGATATTTGATATACAGACAAATGGGATAAATAGTTGGAATACAAACAGTTAGGGAAATGCTCTACGCAACTGTCACAATGACGTATGACCTTGACCCCTTTCAATGCTTCAATGACTAAGTGAACTTAGGTCTTTTTAGGGTGTAAACTTTGATTGTGGAATTTCTTGAAAAGTGAAATAGCGAGGCATCTGATCTTTAAGATATTGATGGATTAGATTAAGGTGCTAAGATTTATCACCATGTCATCTGACTTTGACCTCTTTTTTTACACAAATTGACTGTTTAGTTTCTTTTTTTTCTTTATTTATTTTCTTTCTCAATGACTGATATCAAGAATCACTTTTTGGTTCACAGGAAAACGTTAACTAAAGTCAACTGCCAAATGATCTTTTATTAACCTCTGATCTCAAGAACAAAATCAATGGCTAGGTAAACTTGTAATGCATCTTGTTATTATGCCAATGCCAATGAGTGAGTGAGTAGGTGTTTTTACGCCCGTGCAACGCGTTATAGGTTATTTACAGGCGATGAACATGAAAAGGATGATTAAATGAATATGAAATGATGATGATAATGAAATATGGGGATTGTTGTGGGAAACAAAGGAACGGTAAATTTTGAAGAACCACAGAAAAAGGGAAGAAGTGGGTAGGGCGGAAAAATAGCCTATGTAATGCACTACTTGGCGGTCAACAAAAGGGTCTTTTACGGGCATGAAGCGTGGCACTCTCCACACACGTTGGTCCACTATGGTCAGCGGTCAGGGTTTCTGTATTGTAGACCTGACAACCCCCGCGGACGAGGGCCACCCTATTAAGCCACGTAGGGTGCACACTGGGTCGCTCTGTGGGCCGAACACCGACCCGACGTCAGAATTCCAAGACCCTTTGTCGCCTCTTACGACAAGCTAGGCTCTGCTGCGGGCCTATTCGCCACCCAGGCCCCGCACGGGATGTTATTATGCCAACAGGCGCGATAAATAATAAATGAATCAATAAATAACTAGGTATCCAGGGGCCAATTGAAAAACAGCGAGCAGCGACCGCTGGTCACATTGAAGGCTGCTGGCTGTTTTCCATTGTGGTTATTTAAAATATACGTTTATAATGTAGGTTGTGTCGCGTACACTTATTCCACATCTCATTTTCTTCTATTCTTATAGTGCGGGCAGACGGGACATACTCTAGTAATAACTTTTGTCATCTTCAGTTCTTAGCATCAATTATTGGATAATGGACTGTTCAGTAAAAATATATCATATGGTATCTAATTTTCATATTCAAAATATATGAAGAGGGTTTCAAAATCTCAGCGGCACGTACAGAAGTGCCCCCCTTCCCCCGAAATTAAAATTGTTTCGAATTTCAGACAATGGTCGGAGTTGTGACGGATGTACCCCAACAAATAGCGAAACTAGAGGAATGCATGGTACACCAAAGTCGAGTTGTAAGTGAGAAAAATGAATCAAAGAAAAAAGAAATTCAAGACACTGTGGTGGATGCCAAAAATGAATTATCAGAACAAATTGGTGCACAAGCAGTGATAACCTCCAGCACCATAACTGAAAGTAGGGACATGATTCAGAAAACCATACAGGAAGAAAACAAGAAACAGGATGAAAAACTAGACACAATTTTACAAGAGATCAAGAAAGGTATAATCAATATATTGTAAAACAAATCTTTATGAAATGTTAAACAAAAATGTGATAAGCATTTTTGCACATTGTAACTTATTTGTTCTTGATAAATTTTAAGAGATTAAACAAATTTTACCGTTAAAATTTGACTTTAAATTTTTATGGTAAACTTCAAATTGGTATGTTCTTCTTATACAAAAAAAAAACTTAACATTACATGTCATTTAACTTGAAACACATCAAAGCCAATGTCTGTTTCATTTCACATACTCGAGTAAACCTTAATTTTTACATTTAATTAAATATTGAAGGAAGAAACCTACATCATAGAAATCAAGAAGTCGAGTTTAATGTGGAGTTGACTGAACAAGGACAAAATATTAGCGAAGAAACTGGTAAGAAATATTTTCAAAAGAAATGGAGTTGTTACCAAACATTTTCAATTTTAAAATTGACCGATAGTAAAAAAAGTAATATGATTCAAATTTGGCGTTTGAATGTCAAAAGTCAAAAATATCAATAGTCGAAAAAGACATGTAGAATAAGTGTACGCGACACAACCAACATAAAGAAACGGAAATTGAAAAAAAAATCACAATGGAAAACAGCCAGCCAGTAGTGTAAAACATGACATGAAGTCGCTGCTTGTCGTCTTGATTTGACCCAATGCTTAAGATTTTCTGAAACAAATGTTAGAAACCGGCTAGAAAAGTCAAGCAAACTATCGAGTATCGGCATTGTTAAGTACCACTTTTTATAAGAATCATGCAAAGAGCAATTCATGGGTGGAAAGCCTACACCAATTTATTTTTGATGTGTTACTCCTACTAGCACCCTTCTTTGATCTTTTGTGATCTTTTTCCAAACTAGCCCTGGTCCGGAGAGAAAAAAAGTATGGAAAAATGTAATAAAGGGAGATAACTCTTAAAATTGTCAATAATTTCAATAGAAATCATTGTAACAAAATGGCAAGATTTCTCCCAGGACCAGGCAGTTATGAGCAAATTGTTATATAGTTCAAATGTAGAAAAAAACCATCAAATGAAATTGCTCTTACTTTCAAACAAGCAAGGTTAAATAACGAAGTGTTTTGGAAAAAAAATGAATTCAAACTATGAATACAAAAACCTAGATCAAATAGTTTAACACTATACTTAAGTTTGTGTGTTATAGAGATGGAATTATTTAAACGCCATTTTATGTTATTGAAATGTGATTAAAGTTTTCAAAATCTAAATAGCTTATAAAAGGGCTACAATGAAGGGATCGTCTGGAAATGTTTTTTTTATCAAACTTTGTTTAATTATATACATCTTTTTGACAAATCTTAACTTCAGGTGATGTCTTTGTGACTTGGAAAATATCGAAGCATCCATTCGCAGAGAAAGAACAAGCAGAAATAATACAAAATATTCGTAAAGTAGAACAAACGGCTCGACAAACGGCTGCATTATGGTTGCCAGATTATAAAATTGAGTTGATTAGCACTGGTTCTATAGTTATTGCTACTTTGTTGAACAAAGATGTGCTCAGAGACAATGAAAAGTTTGAGTCGTCTATTCGTTTGTTCCTGGACAGATTCCTAGTTATTTCAGGAATAGACTGTACATCACCGTGTACCATTGATGTCAATATTGTTATAAGCGAGGGTCCTTTGAAAGGTTAGTCTTGTATAGCAATCGGTTAATGAAACGGATTTTATAAGCCAAATAAAACTAGAAACCAAATTATTATTTTTTCGCAATATTAGAATTATATAAATTTGACACAAACATAAGTCAAATAAAACTAAAAACCAAATTTTTATTTTTTTGTACAATTGGAATTATATAAATTTGAAACAAACATAAATATGTGAGACAGAACAGTCCGGATTTCGTTGACATTTCGTCGTTTGAATGAGTAGCTGATTTTTTTTTATTTCCAGTCAGTCGATTTTTTTCTCTCTTTGGGTGCAAGGTATAGTTTTGCAAAGCGTCCTCATCAGAGGAAAGCAACATCACCTTCATGCTTGAATGGAAATAAGATATTTTCCTGTAATATGGACATCTATATATCAATAAAAAGCTGATTCACCACTTTTAATGGAACCTGCTTAGTAGACTTATTCATATTTGAATATTTCATCAAAACTGTCCAAAATGAACAAAAAAGGGGGTGTTTTGTGTAAAATTTATGGGGTGTCATCCCATTTCTGAGGCTAAATTCCACTGGCTTGTGACCAAATTTCAAGTCTTAATAATAGATTGCTTGAAAGAGCATGTCACTAAGGGAAAAAATTGGAAACAAAAAGGGTACGCTTTCCAGCTCTAAAGAAAAATATTTTTGTTTACCTGAAAAGTGTCATTTGGACATTCTGCAAATATGACGGGATTTATAGTTGTCTCCCTTCACACTGTAGTACTTATAAAATTTTATTAAAAAAGAAAATAAACCTGTTGTGGCATTTTTAATACAAAAATATATCTAATCAATCATAAAAGTTTAAAATATTTAATGATTTTCACTTCAGCTATATGAATAGACAGGGACTCCCTTATCTGTGTTTAATGTATTTGGTAAAACTCACTAGTATTTTGTAACAAACTGTGTCTTTTATCATTTCCTCATGATGGATTTAAACTGTATCCCGAAATTAAATGGCAAAGAGTGACGGTACTTTGGCCGTTGTTAGGAATAAAATTCTTCAAAAAGTAGAGAAAATAGCAAAACACACAAAATTTAAATGTGGCGTGCATCAACGTGCCTTCATCAAAGAGTTTGAAACTGGGTATTTTGACAGAAATTGCACAAATAAATACGATGAATACCACTTCTCATTTCATCTACGTTAGGGTCACCGTTAATTTTAGAAGTGAAACATATACTGAATATCAAATCTCTTATTATATACATTTTGTAATTGAAACTATTGTTTTTTCAGAATTATTTAATGTAGAAGAGACAAATCTTTTACTAGCAAATTACTTTGACAAAGAACAGCAAGTTGTTCCAGAAATGATGGACAATTTCAATGAAACTTCTATAGGTGAGACAATTGTATGAATATAATGGCATCTTTACTAAATAGACGATATTGAGATGTGGAACAAGTGTACGCGACACAACAAACATAAACAGCAATTCAAAAAATCACAACGGAAAACAGCAACCAGTCTTCAACATGACCATAGGTCACTGCTTACCGTCTTGCATTGGCCCAAGACTTATATACAATACAAAAGTTTCAAAACCAATCCCTAAATCATCAACGAAAGACCCAATTCTTGACATAAAACATTAAACACAGAATGACAAGGACAAACAAAGGCTTTGGCAAAGTTTCCTTTTCCTTTTAAAATATACAAAAAGAAAGTAATTTAGTTAAATAAGTATTGGTCAATTGTACTCTGCAGTCCGATCTCCATGCACCTATAAGAGAACAAAAGAATTTAACTCTTCTATCAAACGAGGTAGAAAAGTGCCATTGGGTTGTTTATGCTGTTGTCAAGTGCTTTAAAAAGTTATTAAACGACACTTTCGGACAGACTTGTTGTTAAGGTTCATGGTTACACTTCGAATAAAATGGTTGATATTTGACTTATTTTTCTAGTCTATGTACAACTTAAACGACACATAGAAACACAAAATAAAGTGTAGCAGCGTCTAGATATAAAAATCGCCGATCATTTTCCCTTCCAGTTTACAAGATTACTTTTGTTGTTTTCTTTATTCATTTTCTTTCCGTTCAAATTGTACCATACATAAAGCACGAATTACCCCTAAATAACCTTCCATAAAACCGATTGTGAGTAGATTTGATAACACCAATAATGAAATTACCTTGCACGTGGAGGCCAAATGACAGGGCATTGGTGACATTTGGCTATATTTGGGTGAACTGAAAAACGCAAAGAAAATGCCCAGGCAAAACGGACGAGTATACACGTACAAAATACTAAATGTTTATTCAAAAAATATCTATCTAGACGCTGCTACGCCTTATTAAGCAATTGAATGTGTTGTTTTAGCTCCATATAGACTGGAAAAAGACGTAAAATATCGGTCATTTTTGCCGAAGTGTAAAGATGAACCTTAATTACGAATTTAACACTAATCTCTTTACTAACATGTGAAATATTGAGACCGAAAATTGTTTACGTTGAAAAATATTTTAAGTTTTGTTTCATATGGGGGATGTTGTTATTTACTGCTACACTTCTTTGCCCTTAACAAGAAAAAGCTACAAAAAATTCCAAATACAGATGAAAAAATTTCAATAAATTGATGCTTTATTCAAGGTGGCACCTCAAACTTTTGAAGAGATATGTTATTCTAAATTTATTTCATTTCTCGGTGCCTGTGTTATAACTATTTGCCCAACGAACACACCCATCCTTGACATTGTGAAATATAACCCAAAAAAAATGATATTTAATCATTAAAAACATTTTTTAAATTCTATAAAAACAGTTTTCATTAAATCTGTATATAAAAACTAAAAGTAAAACATGTTTTCATTAAAAAAAGAAATTATATTAATTTTGTTTCTGTCACGAAGATTGACCTACATAAATACAATTATAAATACACGTGCATTGAATGACAGTCAATCTTGTGTTTTGTTGACTTTTGGTCGCTTTATCCAAAATAATAGAAAACCAGTTTTAAAGGGGATTGATATAAAACAAATTGAATTAAAGTACCCTTTAAGAAAAAAATACAGTTTATCGCTTGAGTATCATCACAAACTGTTTATATAGAATCAAGGTGAATAGAATATTGTTCTTTGTTAAAAAACCTAATTTAATGCATCATGTATTGTAATTCCATAAATAAGTTAGTTTGTTTTCGTGAATAGAAACTACAAAAATTGACCTTTCATATATTACACATTCTCTTTTTCAAAGACATTTCAGAACTTTCGTGAAATTAAGCAATTAAATTTTCAAGGTATACAGGGGTCATTTGATCTTTATTTCAAAATATTCTTAATTAGTATGTAAAGTACAATATATAATCAGCATGGAAGTTGCGGACCCAGAAGGGTTTTCCGATGGTTTTTGAACCCCTCTTTCGTTAGATAATTGTGTTTTTTTGTGTGCAATTTTCAGCAAAATCGACCCGTTAACCTTCATTTTTCCTCAGATAGACTACACCGGGTATAAGCGTTACCGCGGGAGAGTCGCTAAAACGTAGGGGAGAGTCGCTTTGAACGTAGGGGAGAGTCGATATTTGACCTAGATCGAAGCACACCAGGTATGTAAATGATAAAATCATTTATTTTCATTGATCAAATGTTACATATAGATATTGCACGGAACATTAGAATTATTTAAGAATGTGTACGCGCTAAAATTACCTCCCAGAACCTTCCTTTCATACCAAACACCTCGAACTTTTTCGGGCGGTCAGTGTAAATTTGGTGTCATCGCATCTTAAAATCTGATTTTCTCCACAATAAATACATTATATGACAATTGCATGCACTCAGTATATGCACAAGATTGATATCTAAGAGATACTTCACCGTTACCCTTTACAAAGTCATAATACAATTTTATTCGTTAATTTTTCAACAACAACGTAAGTGCCAGAACCTTCCATTTCATACCAAACACCTCGAACTTTTCCGGGCGGTCAGTGTAAATTTGGTGACATAGCATCTTAAAATCTGATTTTCTCCACAATAAATACATTATACGACAATTGCATGCACTCAGTATATGCACAAGATTGATATCTAAAAGAGATACTTCACCGTTACCCTTTACAAAGTCATAATTACAATTTTATTCGTTAATTTTTCAACAACAACGTAAGTGCCGTAGGGGAGAGTCGATTCGAATTGTCTTGAACGTAGGGGAGAGTCGATTCGGATTGTTGTGAACATAGAAGAGATTTGCATTATATTGGCTTTCAATCACTTATTTTTTACAACAAACGTTGCAAAAACTTGAAAAGGGTATCATGGGATTATGTTAGGGTTTTACTGTAAGTGTTGTCAGATATTATCAATGTTAATAGTATATAATTATCTAGGTCTGATAGCAAAGGCTCCCACCACTTCCAACCCCTTGCTCAATTTTTCTACACCTAGTTCTTCATGCAATGTATAACGCCCTATTTGATCCCGATCCCAAGAATCAGATAGACCAACATTGATTATTGAAAATTTTCCCGACGGATATCTTATGATTTTGAGATTGAATTTTTTTAAATCAAACTGAGCTTCTCCTTTTTCTTATCTGATTTCGGGCTAAGATTGCAATCTTCCTTGTCCCCCTCTCAGTTGCGAATCATCCGTTGGACCTTTTTTTTTTTAATTCGTAAAACAAAGTTTAACCTGTTTTTATTTTATTTTATTTCAGCTTACAAATATATGTGACGGCCCTTAGGTGACGGTGAAATAGAATTTGGTAAATCATACTCATTAGTTCATGAGGAGCTTAAAAACTTCCCGACTACCGTTCCGTTTGGATTTTCCAACATATGGTGGTGACTGTATTCTGTATAAGGACTGAATTATGGTGATATGGATGGTGGACATCATAAAGTGGAAAAGACTATACTTATCGATCAAGCGTGTCGGTTTTGTGTGATGACACTTCACTAAATCATTATTGTTTGAAGTGTTGTGTCGTATTTAAAATCGATACGTTTGATTTTTTTACATCAGTCGATTGATGATTCTCAGCTAGCTGTCAGTAACAGCGAGTGTTCTATAGAGAGTTCCTTTACCGTCCTTCTGTTTGTTCTTGTTTTTTTGTCTTAGGTTCTCTCTAGTAGAATTGGACTTTGATCGATTTGATTTTTATTGTGTGTTTAGTTTTTGTGCTTTGTCTAGGAATATTGATGGGGGAAGGTTGGGCCCAAAAAACTAGTTTAACCCCGCCACATATTACATGTGCCTGTCCTAAGCCAGGAATCTTTGACAAAGCTCTCGTTTGTACTTGTCTTTTTGATGTTTTCTGTTCCTTGTTTAAGAAGGGGGTCTATCTGTGACTATTTCAGGGCTGGATTTGAATTATATGCATCTTATTTAGACCATGGGCCAATTGCAGAACCGCGAGCAGTGCCAAAGGGCCTCCTTGAAGGCTGCTGGCGGTTTTCCATTGTGGTTTTTCTAAATTGCCGTTTAATTGTGGGCTGTGTCGCGTACACTTATTCCACATCTTTTTATTTTTCTATTAATAGTTGTTATTTGGTGTTCCATTTTAAATGACTGATCAAACTTCCAAAATATTTGTAATTGATGCATAAAATAAATGTTTTATAAAAAAAAACGTCATTTTTTTTTACTTCTTAAATTTTCGTTTATGGGTATATAGATGTGCAGAGAAATGGCAAACTGGGGATAGTTCAAAACATTTACCTGTGCTTGACTTTTAAAATAGAAGAAATGGGCAGACAGCAGTCTCATCTCATCTTAGTTCCAATTCTGCTCGAAATCAAAATAATTTGACAATCATTTTGTACTTAACAAGAATGACCAAATATTTTTTCAAACACGTAAAACATTATCATCTGGAAACCTCGAAAGACAGACAGGACAGGCATGATGCACTACATAGGTAGGGAATAATTTATAGTGACTTTTGTATGTTCATATTATGATGCATACGTGTATAAATTTTTATGATGATCTCGTAGTTCTTACATGGAAAACCATTTTAACTAGCATAACCAAATTAACCAAACAGCATATCCAAATTAACCGTTTTATACCCGTTTTTGGTATTGTTTTTATAACTAGAAGGCCGTAAGTATGATTTGGGACTGACGGACGGTCAAATAGACTAGGACCATATATATGAACCTCTTTTGTAGGTGGGACATACAGTTACTACATTTACTCTTTACTGAAAGAGGGGCTCACAGAAGCCTGAATCGATCACCTGGTTCTCTTTTTATGAGCAATTACTCTAATAAGAGTCCATTGAAAGTTGACTTTTGAAAAGCTAAATGAGATGAAAGGTTAATCAGGTTCTGCAATACTTGTCAATCTTAATGACACAAAAACATAAAAAAAACGCTTTCCTCGATCTTAATCCCTATTAGGGGTCATCTGACAAGATCGAACCAACGAAGACTTTTGAAGAGCTCAGTGAACTGAAGATTCTCGATCTGCGGTGAACTGAAGATTCTCGATCTGCAATATATTTTATTCTGTAGGGTAAAAACGCGAAAATCCGCTATTTTTTTTACCTTTAAAAGGACTTTAACCCCTACAAGAAGTCATTTGACACCTTCGACCAAAGAGAGACTTTTGTAGATCTGATGAGACTGAAGAAGGTAGGTTGCATCAGGTTATTTCTATGTCTTATAGGTGTTTTTTTTATTTTTTTTATTTACAAGCAAAAACAGTAATCTGACTCTCCGAGTTAATTTTTAGCAACGGCGGCCATGTCTTTTCAGTGTATCAAAAATCAGAACTCAACTGTTATGCAGCAGGACACCCAAAGAACATATCATACCAAGTTTCATTGAATTCTGTTTAGAAGTTTCAATGAAGAAATTATTTTTAGAATGTTAACGGACGACGACCCGCGACGACCAATTGATGGTAATCGGTCATATGGACTTATCATTGTTTAGAATGGGGTCTATCTATGACTATTTCAGGACTGGATTTGAATTTTGTGCATTTCATTTAGACCATGGACCAATTGCAGAACCACGAGCAGCACCTACTGGCCTTGTTGAAAGCTGCTGGCGGTTGTCCATTGTGGTTATTCTAAATTGTCGCTTGTTATGTGAACTGTGTCGCGTACACCTATTTCATATCTCATTATTTTCTATTTTGTGGTTCCAGGTGAGCTATAAAAAACTGTTCCTACAATTCTGTCTCAAAACTGAACACCAATGAACGACATTAAAATTAATTTATATTTATACAATTTTAATAAAATTTAAACATCTTCCGCACACAAGACACTACTCATCAAACATCATTAGTCTTTTATAGTAGAATTTTTATTTCATCTTTTTTATGGCTTTGTCGAAATGGCAATCCAACTGGAAGGTTCAATCGGCTTTGATACAAATGTACTTCCAAATTTGATATTCTTCTCCTTTGCAGCTTTTTTTACTTTATCAAACGAATTATTTCTGAAAAAAATAAAAAACCATAACTATCATACTTTAGTCTTGGAAAAAAACCATAATAATTTCATAACATGCTAAAATAAGTACTTCTAATCTTAAATAACAGATAATTAGATCAACCTAACTTTTTTAACGACAAATCTTAAAAAATATGCAATAGAAAAAGTGGGAGTTCATATGACACAAAGAATTACAAATGAACAGAAGGCCATGTATTCTAAAGACAGTGCTATGGAACAAGAAATGACAACTACGTATATAAGTGGGGGGTGTCAGGCAAGGACTGGGAAATTTACAGATATCCTTGTGCATACAAGTGGTGGCAATCAGATGCAAGGAATGACAAACGCAGGTGAAAAATCGGGATTTTGAGTGGGCGCAGTAGACATCCGGAGACCAACTGGATAGGGGGCAGAAGCCCGCAGGATGCGTATATTTATTTGCTCTTCGGCCCGACAATGCATGGACGGGAAAAATATCAAAGGGATATAGGCAATGTGATTAAAGGTTAAATGTTGGGGTTTAGAAAGAACTGACACCTTCTACCGTCAATACATGTATCAAGCTGTCACCGTTGATAATACAGCTTGTAATATTTTTCAAGGTTTTGCAACGTATTTATCCGTTTATCTGGGGATCAGGATCAATGAGGGCTGTATATATTGCACGAACGACTAGGTGATGGAAGTTTGAGCAAGGGTTGGGGAGTGGTGGGAGTCCTTAATCTTAGACCTACAAGTATGCTGTTAACGTTTGTGGTATCAACACGTACAATAAAACATAACATAATCTTATGAGTATTTTTTTTTCAAAATTTTGCAACGTTTGGTTTTGTAAACTTGATTGAAAGCCAATATAATGCAACTCTCTTCTATGTTCACAACAATCCGAATCGACTCTCCCCTACGTTCAAGACAATTCGAATCGACTCTCCCCTACGGCACTTACGTTGTTGTTGAAAAATTAACGAATAAAATTGTATTATGACTTTGTAAAGGGTAAAGGTGAAGTATCTCTTTTAGATATCAATCTTGTGCATATACTGAGTGCATGCAATTGTCATATAATGTATTTATTGTGGAGAAAATCAGATTTTAAGATGCGATGTCACCAAATTTACACTGACCGCCCGGAAAAGTTCGAGGTGTTTGGTATGAAATGGAAGGTTCTGGGAGGTAATTATAGCGTGTACACATTCTTAAATAATTCTTATGTTCCGTGCAATATTTATTTGTAACATTTGATCAATGAAAATAGATGATTTTATCATTAACATACCTGGTGTGCTTCGATCTAGGTCAAATATCGACTCTCCCCTACGTTCAAAGCGACTCTCCCCAACGTTTTAGCGACTCTCCCGCGGTAACGCTTATACCCGGTGGACTATAAGCGCGGTACATCCCCTACCTTAAAACCTTTCTTGGTTCCTATCCAAATGTTGACGTCAAAACTATGCATGAATTAGTATTGAGATGGAGGTTGACGATAAAGAGATGTTGAATAAGTGTACGCGGCACAATTTTTACTTCAGCTAAATGAATAGACAGGGATTCCCTTACCTGTGTTTAATGTATTTGGTAAAACTCACTAGTATTTTGTAACAAACTGTGTCTTGCATCGTTTCCTCATGATGGATTTAAACTGTATCCAGAAATTAAATGGCAAAGAGTTACGGCGCTTTGGCCGTTGCAGTCCGATTTCCACCGAAAAGAGAACAAAAGAATTTAACTCTTCTATCAAACGAGGTAGAAAAGTGCTATTGGGTTGTTTACGCTGTTGTCAAGACCTTTAAAAAGCTATTAAACGACACTTTTGGACAAAATTGTTCTAAAATAAGGATTAAACATTTATTTCTTAACTTACATACGAAATATTACGACCGAAAATGGTTTACGTTTACAAATATTTTCACTTTTGTGTCAAATGGGGGGGGTGTTGTTATTTACTGTTACACTTTTTTGCCCGTAACATGAAAAATCTACAAAAAAAATCCAATTACACAGTAAATATTTTCTTATAAATCGATGCTACAGTCAAGGTGGCACCTCAAACATTTGAAGAGATACGTAGTTCTAAAGTTGGTTCTTTTTAGTGCCTATGTTAAAACTATTTACCCAAACGAACACACCCGTCCTTGACATTGCGATAAGTAACAAAAAATGCTATCTATTCACTAAAACATTTTTCGTTAACTTTATAAAAATAGTTTCATTAAATTTTTATGAAAATTGAAAAAATAAAACATATTTTCATTAAAAGAATCAAAAGGATAATGTTTAATTTTATTTTTGAGTCACGAGGATTTGACCTACTTAAATACAAATCAAAATACAAAGCCAATTCTTGTTGATCTTTGATCGCTTTATCCAAATTAATAGAGAACCGGTTTTATATAAGATTGATAAACTAATTGAAAGATAAGTACCCGTTAAGAAAACAAAAACAATGTGTATCGCTTGAGTAGCAACACAAACTGTTTTATATATAAAATATAAATGAATTTGATAGTAATATTATAAATAAGTTAATTTGTTTTAATGTATTGAAGCTGTACAAATTTGACGGCTTTTGTATATTCCACGCCTCCCCCTTTTCAAAGCCATTTCAAAACTTCCATGCAATTAACAAGTTTTCTTTTCAATATTAACAGTGGTCGTTTCAATTAGCTTCAACATCTTCATAATTTCAAGGAAAACAGTCGCACAAATTTAAATCTGAACAATATATTTTATCTTTTATCATGGCAATGTCGGATCCAGAGGGGGGATTATCGGGGTTTTTAATCCCCTGTCCATTGAATAAGTTTGCGAAATTGACACTGAACCCTCCTCTTGTCCTCGGTAGACTATAAGCGGTACCCCCTCCTTCCCGCTGTGAACCAATTCTGGATCTGTCCCTGCAACAAAAGTTTTCCTATCCAAATGTTAAAATTAAAAGAAAAACGATGCATGAATTAGAATTTAGATGGAGGTAGTAAGTCTGCATTTCAAAATTATGTAAATTATATATCTGTTATTTCTTTTGCGCAATGTTACATATCTATAAAAACCTATCAAACGCACCACTTGTACTTGGTCAAATATAACATTAATTCCCCTGAAATTACTTGACTACGGGCTATTCAAAAGTGTTACACTTTTTTGCCCGTGTGCATCGAATTTTTCCAACTAGTTGATTTGGTGTCTTTTTGTATTCGCAATTAGTAAACCGAATGTGTAGGTGGCACCCATGGAAATAAATACACTGGATTTTTTTAACAAACATAGAGTATCAGTTCCGCTTGGCCTTAACGACGTGTTTGTGTTAAAAATATGAATCTCTATCATTAGGTATGGCGATTTAGATTGTATTCATAGAGGCAAAAATATGTCTAGACCTTACCTTTTAAATTACAAGTCGCTTAATCCAACACCTGATTTTTAATCGCACATTGTATAAGAGTGCATCTCACCTTAGCGTCATGTATTTTTAAGGTACTATTTTTAACCTTTTTACAGGAGAGTGAAAAAATAGGGCAGATAATTTTTTAACGGTGGAAATCGGACTGGTTGTTAGGAATAAAATTCTTCAAAAAGTAGAGAAAATAGCAAAACACACAAAATTTAAATTTGGCGTGCATCAACGTGCATTCATCAAAGAGTTTGAAACTGGGTATTTTGACAGAAATTGCACGAATAAATACGATGAATACAACTTCTCATTTCATCTACGTTAGGGTCACCGTTAATTTTAGAAGTGAAACATATATATACTAAATAACAAATCTCTTAATCAAATGTTTTGTTAAGTAGCTACACATATGACTTAACTTGTTCGGTGATTAAACCTTTTATATACATTTTGTAATTGAAATTATTGTTTTTCAGAATTGTTTAATGTAAAAGAGACAAATCTTTTACTAGCAAAATACTTTGACAAAGAACAGCAAGTTGTTCCAGAAATGATGGACAATTTCAATGAAACTTCTATAGGTGAGACAATTGTATGAATATACCGTATAAGTGGTTATTTTCGCGGTGATTTAATTTTTGCTTTATTCGCGACCAACAACGGGACGCGAAAATTAAAACTCGCAAAATAGTAAATGCCTAAATAAAGTGTTATAATATATTCTAAACCGCGAAATATATATTACGCGTAAATAAAATCATCCCCTTTTTCAACAAAATCGCGAAGTGTTCCACCCGCGAAAAAAAAAACACTTTTACGGTAATAGCATCTTTACTAATTAGACGATATTGAGATGTGGAACAAGTGTACGCGACACAACAAACATAAACAGCAATTTAAAAAATCACAACGGAAAACAGCAAGCAGTCTTCAACATGACCATAGGTCACTGCTTACCGTCTTGCATTGGCCCAAGACTTATATACAATACAAAAGTTTCAAAACCAATCCCTAAATCATCAACGAAAGACCTAATTCTTGACATAAAACATTAAACACAGAATGACAAGGACAAACAAAGGCTTTGACAAAGTTTCCTTTTCCTTTTAAGATATACAAAAGGAAAGTAATTTAGTTAAATAAGTATTGGTCAATTGTACTCTGCAGTCCGATCTCCACATAGAAGAGAACAAAAGAATTTAACTCTTCTATCAAACGAGGTAGAAAAGTGCTATTGGGTTGTTTATGCTGTTGTCAAGTGCTTTAAAAGGTTATAAAAAGACACTTTCGGACAGACTTGTTGTTAATTACGAATTTAACACTAATCTCTTTACTAACATGTGAAATATTGAGACCGAAAATTGTTTACGTTTAAAAATATTCTAAGTTTTGTGTCATATGGGGGATGTTGTTATTTACTGCTACACTTCTTTGCCCTTAACAAGAAAAAGCTACAAAAAATTCCAAATACAGATGAAAAAAAATTTCCAATAAATTGATGCTTTATTCAAGGTGGCACCTCAAACTTTTGAAGAGATACGTTATTCTAAATTTATTTCATTTCTTAGTGCATGTGTTATAACTATTTGCCCAACGAACACACTCGTCCTTTACATTGTGACATATAACCAAAGAAAATGCTATTTAATCATTAAAAACATTTTCTTAAATTCTATAAAAACAGTATTCATTAAATCTGTATATAAAAACTAAAAGTAAAACATGTTTTCATTAAAAAAAGAAATTATATTAATTTTGTTTCTGTCACGAAGATTTTACCTACTTAAATACAATTATAAATACACGTGCATTGAATGACAGTCAATCTTGTGTTTTGTTGACTTTTGGTCGCTTTGTCCAAAATAATAGAGAACCAGTTTTAAAGGGGATTGATATAAAACAAATTGAATTAAAGTACCCTTTAAGAAAAAAATACAGTTTATCGCTTGAGTATCATCACAAACTGTTTATATAGAATACAGGTGAATAGAATATTGTTCTTTGTTAAAAAACCTAATTTAATGCATCATGTATTGTAATTCCATAAATAAGTTAGTTTGTTTTCGTGAATAGAAACTACAAAAATTGACCTTTCATATATTACACATTCTCTTTTTCAAAGACATTTCAGAACTTTCGTGAAATTAAGCAATTAAATTTTCAAGGTATACAGGGGTCATTTGATCTTTATTTCAAAATATTCTTAATTAGTATGTAAAGTGCATATTCAAGACCAGTCGCATGCATTTTAATCTGAACAATACATAATCAGCATGGAAGTTGCGGATCCAGAAGGGTTTTCCGATGGTTTTTGAACCCCTCTTTCGTTAGATAATTGTGTTTTTTTGTGTGCAATTTTCAGCAAAATCGACCCGTTAACCTTCATTTTTCCTCAGATAGACTATAAGCGAGGTACATCCCCTACCTTAAAACCTTTCTTGGTTCCTATCCAAATGTTGACGTCAAAACTATGCATGAATTAGTATTGAGATGGAGGTAGACGATAAAGAGATGTTGAATAAGTGTACGCGACACAACCAACATTAAAGAAACGGAAATTTAAAAAATCACAATGGAAAACAGCCAGCAGTCTTCAACATGACCAGAGGTCACTGCTCGCTGTCTTGCATTGGCCCACGACTAAAAATACAATACATAAGATTCAAACAAATCCCTAGAATATCAAAGAAAGACCCATTTCTGGACATAAAAAAAAACAACAGATAGTAGACAAGGACGAACAAAAGCTTTGACAAGGATTCCTGGCTTATGACAGGCACATATAAAATGTGGCGGGGTTAAACTAGTTTTTAGCTCACCTGACCCGAAGGGTCAGGTGAGCTATTGTCATCGTTAGGCGTCCGTCGTCCGTCGTCTGTCGTCCGTCGTCCGTTAACTTTTCTTCAAAGATCTTCTTCTCTGAAACCACTGAAGGGATTGCATTGAAACTTGGTATACTTGATCTTGAGGATGTCCTCTACCAAGTTTGTGAATAATATACATGTTGACAAACCAACATGGCCGCCGTTGCTAAAAATAGAACAGGGGGGTCAGACCATTGTTTTTTTGCTTATAACTCGAAAAGTATAAGAGATAGAGAAAATCTGAAGCAACTTTCCTTGTTCAACATCAAAAGGTTTACAAATCTCTCTATTGAGTCGAAGTTGTGAAATGACTTCTTATAGGAGTTTTTGCCCTTTAATCATCAAAATTGACCATTTTGCAGTTTTTGGACTATATCTTGAAAACCGTAAGAGCTAGAGAAAAAGTTAGCATTGCGGAATTGTTAAGCTCATTGAGATCTACAAAAATGAATTCAGGGTCAAAATTGTAAGATCAGCCGTTTAAGAGTTATTCCCCTTTAACTGTTTTTTTCCATGAATTTACACTGATTTTTAAAAATCTTCTTCTCTGAAACCATTGAAGGGATTGCATTGATACTTGGTTTACTTGATCTTTAGGATGTTCTTTACCAGGTTTGTGAATTATATACACGTTGACTAACCAACATGGCTGCCGTTGCTAAAAATAGAACAGGGGTTCAGACTATTGTTTTTGGCTTATAACTCAAAAAGTATAAGATGTAGAGAAAAATCCGAAGCAACCTTTTATGTTCAGCATCAAAAGCTTTAAATCTCTCCATTGAGTCAAAATTGTGAAACGACTCCTTATAGGAGTTATTGCCCTTTAATCGTCAAAATTGACCATTTTTGCAGTTTTTGGACAATATCTTGAAAACCGTTAGAGCTAGAGGAAAAGTTAGCATTGCAGAATTGTTCAGCTTATTCAGATCTACAAAAATGATTTCAGGGTCAAAATTGTCAGATCAGCAATTTAAGAGTTATTCCCCTTTAACTGTTTTTTTTTTATTTATTTTAATTGATTTTCAAAAATCTTCTCTGAAACCACTGAAGGGATTGCTTTGAAACTTTGTACACTTGATCTTTAGGATGTTCTTTACCAAGTTTGTGAATTATATACATGTTGACTAACCAACATGGCTGCCATTGCTAAAAATAGAACAGGGGGGTCAGACCATTGTTTTTGGCTTATAACTTGAAAAGTATAAGAGATAGAGAAAATCCGAAGCAACTTTTCTTGTTCAGCATCAAAAGGTCCTTACAGGAGTTATTGCCAATTAACTGTTTTTTTTTTCTATTAATTTAAACTGATTTCCAAAAATCTTCTCCGAAACCACCGAAAGGATTGTTTTGCAACTTTGTATACTTGAAAGTTTGTGAAATTTATTCAAACTTTTACATAAGAGATCAGGTGAGCGATTCAGGCTCCTGGGAGCCTCTAGTTTGGGTTTGCATTTCAAATTCAAGTCAAAGCCATGTTTTTTTATTTGTTATTATCTATTGTGTTATGTTACACCTCCATAAAAACCTATCAAACGCACCCCTGGTACTTGGTCAAATATAACATCAATTCCTCTGAAAAACGACCTTTCGTTTCTGGTCAGCTGATGTGTCCACATCGTTCTTGTTCTTTTAGCCCCTGAGGAAGGACTTGCAGTCCGAAAATTTGGGCATCTTTTATTGTTTTATTAATTTTTGCCTTTTATTTTGATTTTCTTTTTGGGATTTTACCTTTTAAATGTGGTTCCACCTTCTAAACTATTGTTTTGTTAACAAGGAAAGAAACTTGGTGTTATAAACAATTTCAAATGTAACAAACGGAAATAAACGGACAAAAAATATATGGGAAGTTAATCCCCCAGGGTATTGTTCCAATATAGTTTTTTGCTTTATTTTGTTTTATTATAATATTTAATGATATTGTACAGCCACAGTCAGTTTCTACTATAATTCCGAGCAAATGAGTGAGTGGATTAGTGTTTTACCCCCATGCAACACTTTATAGTTTATTTTTAGGCGATGATAAAATAAACATGAAATGATGATGAGAAATGTGGGGTCACCAGGAAACATGGGAACAGTTAATTTTGAACAGAAAATGATAGAGGCGAAAAACATGGCTTATGTGGCGCACTAACTTGATGGCCCACAAAGGGATATTCTACGTGCACGAAGCGTGGCACTTTCCACACACGTGGGCCCCTATGGTCAGCAGTCATGATGTTTGTATTATTGACCAGACGAACTCCGCGAATGAGGGCCACTGTACCAAGTTCCTCCACTTAGGGTACACACTCCGTCGCTCCAAGACTGAGCACTGACCCGATATCAGAATCCCAAGACCCTTAGTCGCCTCTTACGACAAGCTTGGCTCTGCTGTTATGGGCCTATTCATCTCTTGGGTCTGCAAAAGACTAATTACTTGTTTGTTGTCTTTATTTGACTGCTTGACAATATCTTACAGTGCCTTTTAACGAGTTGGCTAGAAAACGTTAACTAATAATAATTCAAACAAAGTCTCCTATCTTTTTTTTAAAACGTATTTAAAGTTAAGTCTACTACATGAGAAGAATATGGAATGGTTCGTTGAGATAATTTTCATCAGGTATCATGCACAAAAAGGTGCAACGGGCCATACAGTTTCAGAGTGAGTACGCGCAACGAACCGTGCAGTATCATTTCAACGGGCCGTACAGTGAAGAAAAAACTATGATCTCTATTTTCTTTTAAAGTATGTAGTTTTGCCTTCAACTGTTGAATGATTTTCAAAACTTATAAAGTTTCTGTTGATAGCCAGAAGATTAATTAAATGTTTGTATAGTACCAAATATGTATGATTTTTCTGTCGAGTTTTCTAATAAAATATTATGACCCTAATGCGTTTTCAAAAGTATACGACGAAGGATTAAGAATTGTTGTATTTGTGGATTTATTTATTTTACCAAAGGTTTCCATTACACGAGTCATAATCAAAAAGTATTTTTGAACAATTTAATGTATTTATATTCAAGGTTTTCATAGTCAACACCTAAAGTTCCTTCCTTGTTTACCATGGAAAAACAAACTACTTCCGGAATGCACTGTACGGGGGTTGGACACCGTGTGACTATGTGCTATTCAAAAGTACTAGTGCTACTCTTTTTTGCCCTATGACATAGAATTTTTCCAATTAGCTGATTCGATGTCTTTTGGTATCTGCAATTTCTAAACGGCACCAATGAAAATAAACACAGGAATTTTACAACAAAAATGAAGTATTAGTTCCGCTTGGCCTTAGCGACGTGTTCGAGTTGAATTAATAAATCTTTATTATTAGGCATGGTGTTTTAAATTTTATTGATGGAAGCAGAAATATGTTAAGATCTTACCTTTTAAATTACAAGTCGCTTAATCCAACACTTTATTTTTCATCACACCTTAGCGTCATGTATTTTTAATTGAAGGTATCATTTTTAACCTCTTTACAGGAGATAAAAAAAATAGGGCAGATATTTTTTAACGTTGGAAATCGGATTGCTCTGGAGCTGTTAGTTGAGGAACATTCAATTTTTTTTTTGTTATTTCAGACCTCCCAATGGTATATTCAATACAAGTTCTCAGGAGATTGAGATTTCCAGAACACAGTTTGAGAGAAACGAAAAAAGAGAAGATTCTAATCATGGCAGACATGTCTGATATTGACATACTTCAACAAATCAAAGATGAATTAGAATCGTCACTATCTGCAAATATATCTGGAATTAGTATGCGTTCTCTTATTTCAGACAGGCATACAAATATTGGAGTAGCATATGTAGTTGTTCCCAACTCACACACAAGACGAACAGCTATTAACACCATACTCAATCTTTTACATTGTCCTAAACGGGTTGATCTAGTTCCAAGTGATGGAACGAGGTATGGATACAGCTCTACAGGGTCTATTGAAATTGATGGAGGTCAGAATTGGAAAAAAAACGTTAATGAACCTCATTTATGAAGATCAAAGTATGGAAACAAAAGTTTCACCTTACATTGATGAAGATCAGAGTATGGCAAAAACGGTTACACCACAAATTGATGAAGTTCAGGGTGTGGAAGCAAAGTTTACACCTCAAATTGATGAAGTTCAGGGTGTGGAAGCAAAGTTTACACCTCAAATTGATGAAGTTCATAGTACGGAAAAAAAGGTTACACCTTACATTTATCAAGTTCAGAGAATGGAGAAACATTTAACATCTTTCATCTCCGAAAATCACAATGTAAGGAAGCTTACTTATGATTTAATAGAATATCTTCATCATGATTTGGCGAAGATATCAATGATTAATCCTTTTCTGATTGAAGAAGCAATGCACGCAGTCCTTAACGACACATCTTGGATTTTGCAATTACTGGACATCATTCAACGCAAATCAAAAGGTAAGGACTGTTTCAGGATTCCAAAGTCATAATAATTGATAATAATATTGCCAGAGGCCATTTTAAAACATGTTTAGCATATAAATGCAGGTACAAATATTTAGAAGTCTATAACACAATGACTTACTCTGTCATCAATAGAAATTAGGGAAAGAACAAATTTACAACAGATAAACAAATTGACATGCTTAGCTTGTTTTGTTTGAAAGCCAACAAATTTGTATGAGTTCGTGCAGATTGCTATTTGATCTATTTACTTATTAATATTACGTAGACTGCTTGCTCACGTTTTTATATGATTGCAAAAAAAAATGCGGACGTAGTATGATGCTGTCTTTATCGCTGTTGTCGTTGTCTGTTAACTTAAGTGTTTTCTAGTTATCCCATAGCTCTAAAATTTGACAATGGTGCTCCTTGCAATAAAAAGATAGAGAAGCTGATTTAAGGGGGGTCCCCATTTTTCGTTTCAAAATTAGGGTCACAAAGGGGACAAACATGCTCCTTTTTGTTTGTTTTTACGTTCACATTTGTTCTGGTTAACAAAATGTGAAATTTCACAGTAATGTTTCATACCATAAAAGGATGATTTGGGGTTCCCCTCTTAATTTGTTTAGAAAAAAAAAAGACTCAAAAGGGGCAAACAAATTCAAATATCGTATTATGTATCCGCAATAACTTTGGTTCTCATAGTCTTATCGCTACGAAATTCAACAATAGTACTCCTGACCATTAAAACATAGGTGTAATTGATTTTGGGATTTTAGAAATAGGGGTCATAGAAAGGGGGAAATGCATTTTTAGAAGGTCCAGGTGAGCTATTGAAATTACTTGGCGTCCGTTGTTGTCATCGTTTTTCATCTGTCGTCTGTTAACAGTGTTTTTTCTTCTCAAAAATCTCCTCTGAAACTACTAAACAGAATCTAATGAAACTTGGTGTGATTTATCCTTACGGTCTCCTGCACAAACATTGTATTTTGATTTATGATCCGTCAAAACACTTGACCACCGTGGCTAAAAATAAACCAGGGGGTCATACTACTGATTTTGTCTTGTAAATCAAAAAGTATAAGAGACAGTGAAATTATTTTGCTCTTTCTTTCTTCAGCATCAAAAGCTCTACAAAAGTCTTTTTTTGTAGAAGCTGCCAGGTGACCCCTTATAGGGGTTGTGGCCCTTTAAAGGTAAAAATAGCGCTTTTTCCTGTTTTTGCAAAAAACTATTGGAGATAGAGAAAAGCTGATTCCTGCTTAAACATTCAGCTCTTTGAGCTTTACAAAAGTCTCCTTTGGGTCGAAGCTGTCAAATGACCCCTTAAAGGGTTTATGACCCTTTAAAGAAAAAAAAATAGTCTTAAGGAGGTACATGCAACACGCACCAAATTTTTCCTGTCAATGACATTTCTTTAAAATCTGTTAATGGATACAATATGACATGCACTTTGATGATTTATCTTGAAAAAGGCATGCTTCCCACTTGATTTTTGATCTAAATGACTCCAAAATCTAGTTGATTTTCAATTAAATGTTAAAATGATGCAGTTATATTGATGATGTCCTTTCACTAAACAATCCTCGATTTGGTGACTTTCTCCATCTCATATATCCTCAGGAACTTGAGATAAAGGGCACAACGGATTCTAGGAAGTCTGCTTCATATTTATATTTACATCTCGAAATTGACTCTCAAGGAAAACTTTCAACAAAGCTCTATGACAAACGTAATGACTTCAACTTTCCAATCGACAACTTTCCTTTTTTATGTAGCAACATTTCGTCCGCTCCTGCTTATGGAGTCTTCGTATTACAGTTGATTCGGGAATTACATCGATTTTCTTGACAGAGCGTCACGTTTGACACAAAAATTACTGACACAGGGTTATGTTGCTCCACGGTTGTTGTCTTCACTCAGGAAATTTTACGGTAGACATTGTGCACTTGTGGACAAATATGGGGTTTCTAGCTCTCAAATGAGTGCAGATGTTGGTTTGTTCTAGAGCTTTGTTTTGTCTTTCTTTGCCGGATTTGACACAATGAATTAGAAATTAGCTGCACGGCGGGTTTGCTATAGCTGGCAGGAACCCCTTACTCTTCCGGAGCACCTTGACTTGAGATCCTTTCGTTTGATTTTGTGTTGTTTTATTTTTCGTGGTGTTTGTGTTTGTCTTAAGCGGTTTTTAGCTCACCTGACCCGAAGGGTCATGTGAGCTATTGCCGTCACTTGGCGTCCGTTGTCTGTCGTCCGTCGTCCAACTATTCAAAAATCTTCTTCTCTGAAACCGCATGGCCAAATGTAACTTAACTTGGTACAGTTGTTCTATAGTATGTCCTTTACAAATTATTGTTCGGATATTTGATTGTATGAATAACACGGCCGCAGTTGCTTAAAATAAAACATAGGGACAATTGCAGTTTTTTTTGTAAATAACTCAAAAACGGTAACAGATATCGAAATTCTTGCAGGGTAAAAGTGATCAAGACCTCAAGATCTACCTGCCCAGAAATTTTCAAGAAGATCCAACAACCAATGTAGGAGTTATTGCCCTTTTTCTGGATTTTTTTTCAAAATTTTGCACTTATTTAGCCCTATATCTTAAAAACTATACAAGATATTTTAAAAATTCCAATTTCCTATGATCACGCACATCAAGATCTACATTTCATGTAATTAGGTCAAAGCTGTAGAACCTTTTCTTTTAGGAGTTATGGCCCTTAAAGCGTCAAAATTTACCATCTTTAATTACTTTTCCCCTGAATTTCAAAGATTAACTTGTCTTACACCATACATCCAACTTCAAGCAAACAATTGCTACAATTCTATCGTTCGGATTTTTGATTAGTCAAAAAATATGGCCGCCATGGCTACATATAGAACATAGGGGTAAATTGCAGTTTTTTGCTAATAACTCAAAAATGGTTACAGATATCAAAATTTTGATGTGAAACAAAAGTGATCAGCATCTCAAGATCTACCTGCTCTGAAAGTTTCAAAAAGATCCAACAATTGATGTAGGAGTTATTGCTCTTTTTCTAGATTTTTTTCATAACTTTTCACTTATTTAGCGCATATATCTTGAAAACTATACAAGATATTTCAAAATTTAAATTGCATATGATTAAGAGTCTGTTTATGAGAAAACCATGCAAAAATGGAAATTTTGTCCAGTAGCAAGGTTTTTAATTATGTAAAAGGTATATTGCAACTGAAAGACCATCCTATAAGACTTATTCAGGCAAATTTATTTTTTCGAAAAATTCAAGATGGCCGCCCTACAGGCCTCAATAGATATATATAGCTTTCATCTGATTTATTGCTTATTTCAATCAAATTTTATTTGAAAATTTGACATTTTTATTGTGATTTTTTCAGTCTACGTAGAAGGAATTAAAATTGTATCAATGTTTTTTGAAAAAGTGATGTTTGGTCTTTCAAATACAGTGCAATTTTCGTAATTCATAATTTTGGTTTCTCTGGTACCTTTAGGTAGGACTTGGGCAGTATTCCAGACTGTTCAAAAATGCTGAAATTTGTTAATTTTGAGGGCACTTATTGTCCAAGGTAACGCGTTTTTATCCTCATCTTTTAGTAATTCCAAAACAATAACATATCAAGACAAACTTATCAAAAAGCCGAGCTGGGATTTTACATTTTGACTTAGCCACAGCCCCAGAAAACAACGACATGTTTTGATAATTCTTCATAAAATCTACTTTTTGGAGGATTCAGTTTAAAAATCTGAATGTGTTTGCTATGAAACAGAATACATTTAGAACATTTGATACAACAGATGATCACAATACAAGTACCATTTAAGGGTCGAGAAAGACATATACTTGGGGATTAAGGGTGAAAGATAGGAATATTTTGTGTATTTTTATGAAATGTACAGAAATGGCCAACTTTAGGGGACTATTTTTCATGAATGAAGGGTTGGACTATTAATATCGAATATCTTTCCAAAAGACTGTTATATGGTCTGTACAAAAACATATTTGTAACTTTGCTTTCGGTCATCCCTTACATGTTACAAATTTACAAAAATGGAGATTTGGCCATTTTACCACATGGCTAAAATGGGCTTCAGGGGCCTAATAGTGGCATCTTTTTGAAATAATTAAAAGATGTACAGAACAGGAGACTTTATAGGCCAAATGTATATAACTTGTTCTATATAAACAAATAATATTGTAGAAATCAAACAAAAGAGCCCCTTTTACACGGTGGTCTATTATAGCCCCCAGAGCCTTTTTACAAAAAAGTCGCTAGCCACCTTAAAATGACAGTCAGACCTAAATGTGAAAAAAAATATGAACCAGGAAAATTGTTTTATTTGTAAAATTCGACCATTTTCTGCACAATAAAACATTTTGTATGGTGGATCCCGACCAAAAATAATGTTAGTTTTTGCTTGAGGACAAGGGACTATTTCGCCAAATGGCCATGGGAGCCATATTGGACCACCAAGTTGAAAGTGCTCTTTTGTTTGATTTCTACAATATTATTTGCTTATATAGCCTGTTCATGAGAAAACCATGCAAAATCGTCCAGTAGCAATGTTTTCATTTTTGTAAAAGGTATATTGCAACTGAAAGACCATCCTATAAAACTTATTCAGGCAAATTTTAAAAGCACATTAAGATCAACATTTCATGTATTTAGGTCAAAACTATAGGACCATTTCTTTTAGGAGTTATTGTCCTTAAAACAACAAAATTTACCATTTTTCATTACTTTTCATAACTTCAAAGATTAACTTGTCTGACACCCTAAGACCAACTGCATCTTAACTTGGCATACTTGTTTAATAGCTTACATGCTACAATTCCGTCTTTCAGATTTTTGATTGGTCAAAAAATATGGTTGCCATGGCTAAAAATAGAACATAAGGGTAAATTTCATTTTTTGCTAATAACTCAAAAATGGTTTCAGATATGAAAATTGTGCAAGAATAAAAAATGATCAGCATATCAAGATCTACCTGTGCTGAAATTTCGGAAAAGATCTGACTGCTGATGTAGGAGTTATTGCCCTTTTCATAATTTTTGCCAAATTTTGCACTTTTTAAGCCCAATATCTTGAGAACTTACCAAGATATTTCAGAAATTTAAATCGCATATGGTTAAGCAAAATAATATCTACAAAACATATGTATCTGTGTAGTTCAGGTGAGCGATTCAGGCTCCTGGGAGCCTCTTGTGTCTTTGGCCTTTCGGACTTTTGACATTCAAATGCCCCATTTTTGCTCTTTATATATCTCCATTTTTGTGGGTCAACCTTTTCATTGAGCTTTTAGCTTTTATCGCAATAGTTGGCAACTCGCGAAAATAAAAGCATGCGAAAATTAAATCTCGTAAATAGAATATGTACAGTATATACTTGCATATAAGTAATTGGTAAAATTGAATTCTGCGGAAAAGGGTCTTAAATATTTCAAGAAATCCGCAAAATTTAGCTACCACAAACAAAAAAATCCTACGGTATGTAAATTTAAGGGTAATCTTGAATTTCACAATTTTGATTCACAGGGTTAAAATCATATAAAGATGAAAGTTTCGATGAAGACACAGATGAAAATTCCTTAATGCTATGGAAAGCCTGTCTAAATGGCAATACGAAAAAAGTGAGGACTTTTCTTAAAGTCGGGGCAAACATCAATGTATGCTCAAAGAATGGAGTAAGTGCCCTGTTCATTGCTTGCCAATGTGGTTATTTAGAAGTCGTTGCAACATTGTTGGAGAACAAGGCAGAAGTTAATAGATGTACAAATCTTGGGGAATCACCTCTCTACATAGCTTGTGAGGAAGGTAAAACAGAAATAGTAAAGATGCTACTAGAGTGCAAGGCAAACACTAATAAGTGCACTGTCAATGGATTTTTCCCTCTTCATGAAGCTTGCTGCAAGGGTGAAAAAGAAATAGTACGGATGCTACTAGAGAACAAGGCAAACGTAAATATGACCACACGCACTGGGTCCTTTCCTCTTTCTGAATCTTGCAAAAAGGGGACAACTGAGATAGTAAAGTTGTTATTAAAGTACAACGCAGACATCAATAAGCACACAGAAAACGGATCTTTTCCTCTCTTTGAAGCTTGCAAGAAGGGTGACACAGAAATAGTAAAGACGTTATTAGAGTACAATGCAGACGTCAATAAGTGCACACGTTTTGGGACGTTTCCTCTTTATGAAGCTTGCAAAGAGGGGAAAACAGAGTTAGTAAAGATGTTATTAAAATACAAAGCAGACATCAATAAGCACACAGAAAACGGGTCTTTTCCTCTCTTTGAAGCTTGCAAGAAGGGTGACACGGAAATAGTAAAGACGTTATTAGAGTACAATGCAGACATCAATAAGCGCACAGAAGATGGATCTTTTCCTCTCTACGAAGCTTGTAAGAAAGGTGACACGGAATTAGTTAAGACTTTATTAGAGAACAATGCAGACGTCAATATGTACCCGAAAGACGGAAACACACTGCTTTATCAAGCTTGTAGAAAAAGAGACACGGAGATGGTAAAAATGCTAATAGAGAAAAAAACGAACGTCAATAAGCGCACATCAGACGGATCCTCGCCTCTTTATGAAGCTTGCAAAAAACGGGAAACAGAGATAGTAAAGCTGTTACTTGAGAACAAGGCAGACGCCAATCAGTTACGAAACGACGGTTCTTTTCCTCTTAGTGTAGCATACCAAAATGGTGAAATTCAGATATTCAAGATGTTACTAGACAATAATGCAGATGTCAATAGGCACACAGAGGACGGATCTTTGCTTCTTTATGAAGCTTGCGAGAAAGGTCAAACAGAGACAGTTAAAATGTTATTAGAATACAAAGCAGATGTCAATAAGGTTAATAACTACGGGTCTTGGCCTCTTTATATAGCCTGCAAAAGAGGTCAAACAGAGATTGTTAAGCTGTTACTTCAGTTTAAGGCAGATGTTAACAAGTGTAGAAAAGATGGGAAGTCTCCCCTAAGTATAGCTCGTGAGAATGGATACACTGATATAGTAAATTTGCTAGAAGACTATGGTGCAGACACCAAATAATAAACTTGTGGATGTCAAGAACCTTCATTCTTGACTTTCTAGAGACAAAAACATGATGGCATGTGACAACGTGTGTTTATGTTACTAGGTACCCTTTGTTTCCTTTAATGTTGAACAGATCGCATTTGAAACAAATTAACCAGTCTACAAGCATGTAAATTGCTTCAAATTTGTATACTTAAACGCTATACAAAATAAACTTTGGTACCCATAGCTTTAAAGCGTTGTATTTCAAAGTCTAGAATAAGATGACTATTTGACCATTGCACAACATCCGTTGAACATGTTATTGTCATCCTACAGACCTTACAAACAATATGATAAAAACCCGGCACAAAACTCTGCTCAAAGCGTTATATTTAGTTTGTTCCCAATTTTTTAATGTGTCTCTAAAGTATAATCATAGTTCACATGCTCGTGTTTCTTTAATTATTCTCATCATTATACAGTAGCTATGAATCTGTAGCTTTTATTTAATCATTTTAAAGCGTATTGCATGTCTTGAATATAGGAATGTGAATGAACATGTACCAAGAATTAATATTGGCGGCATCATTGTTATAAAATCTTATAATGTGTAAATAATTGTTGTATCATTTATTGATCATGCATCGTTTTTCTACTAATGATCGGTGGTGATAACAGACAATGGGTGACCATTTATATGAGCTTCTAAGAAAGCTGAAAAAGTTCTACACGAAAATTATTAATATTTAGTAATATCCACTTTTTTCTGTGAAATTATAACAAAAAACGGTTATGCTTAGATGAATTAAACATTCTGTACTACTGTTAGTTGTAATGAAGGAGGCTGGGGGTTCTAAAAATTTGACATATGATCTTTTTCAAACTTTTATAGTAAATTGACATATCATTATTTTCTATTGGTATGAGAATTGAAAATATACACAAAAACAAAAGGGTCACGGTGCTTATTTTCGAAATGATTGGGTTTCAATCTTCAAGAAATTTGTACAGATTGTATAGGAAAAATCCTCAAAATGCATATATTTTTAAAACCTGACAGATAAATTTGTACAATTTTTTGCAAAAGAACAAAAATGGGATATAATTTTAATGTCTGTATCAAAAACAGGTGGTCCCTTATGGATGGTCACTCCTGAACTTTTTTATATATAAGATTCTATGATGTTTAATGGAAATGATAATAATTGTTCACGGGGTTGAGGATGAATTACACTTTCTTCTTGATTGTAAAACTCTGTCAAATAAAAGAGACCCAATACTTAGTCTTATCTTATCTAAAATTCCAAATCTAAAAGATCTAAGCAACCAAGCATTATTTATATGGCTTTTGAGTAATGAAAATAAAAATTGTTTAGTTCAAACTTGTCAACTAATAAATACACTAAACACTGTTAGAAATAATTTAATAGGTTAAGTGTTGTATTCAATTATATATTATATAGGTTAAGTGTTGTATTCAATTATATATTATATAGGTTTTAAAGACATAGAACCTATCATTTTCGCAATTCTTAAAAAATAATGAAATTCACACTATTTGTAGAATACAGTGTAAAACCTTTAAATACACCGTTTGTTTTAAAAAAAAAACTACCAGAAAATACTCTATTTGAGAGAAAACTGCATTAAAATACGCAGTGTCAAAAAAGAGGACAAACTAATTATAAAATGTAAACACTTGCGTGCGGTAAATTGAGAAACAAATATTAATCAAAACGGAACGGAGCAAAAACAAAATCGATAAAGTAGGAAACGAAAATAGTAAATTAAGCAACCGAAATCTGTACAGATAGGAAATGAAATCGAGCGAAACCGAAAAAAAGAAAATTGAATCGATTTTACCCGATATAAGTCGTTTTCTTATTTTACCGATTTCGTTTTGTTTTCGTCTTGTTTTGGTTTCATTTCGTTTCGCAGTTTACCAGTACCCAGTAAAGGTCACGTGAATAACGGTTTACCAAAAGTAAATATTTATGTTTGACAATACTTAATATTAAAATAAGATAATTTTATAGAAAGCTGCAAAAAAAATGAGTTTTTATGTCGGTAAAGATAAGTTTTAGAATGTTTACTTTTGATATATGTTCTTTTTATTCAATGTGAAAAAAATATGAAATTGATAGGTTCTATGTCTTTAAGTATTGTATTCAATTATATATTTTTAATATACAATTAACTTATAATTTAACTATAATACTAAAACCATCTGCATGGGGCTCTCCAAGCTGGAAATAAATCATGTATTAAAATATATATGCATATAAACTGGAATATAAATATAAATATAAATATTTAGTAATATTATAAATCACATAGAATTTCTATATTTTGACTGGTTGAACAATACCACATGGGCATTTTGTATTTCTTTGGGTACATATAATATTCCTAAAAATAGAATTTTCAAGTGATTTTTTTTAATACTGCATATCTATACAGCACGTTACTAAAAATAGATTTTAAAAATTCCAGAAATTCAATCACATGACAAATGTATCCATTAAAAATAATTCTATTTATAGTTTTGCTATTCAACAAAAACAAATACTAATTGAAGTGATTGAGAAATATTTGAAGTCAAAATATTATAAAGAAAATAGTTTTATTGTATTTTGATAGTAATTTATTTATGTGGAAATTTGTCATACCAAAATCCAGTGAATGAAATATTTATTCATGCATAAAACATTTGAAATTTCAAATTGACAACAATTTATGATTAATAATATAACAATTATAGCTTTTGGTTCGGTCAATACAAGAATATATCAACCAACAGATCTATGCATATCGACCTCGAACTGCGTTCTTGGTCAATATGGGTCTGTTTGGTCGATATATTCTTGTATCGACCTCATACTAAAGCTATAATTGTATAATAAATACATATATCTATATCATGTGGGTACTTTTGTTAGCAATCAATCATAAATGTCTCCTTTTAGGTTTTTTATCATAAAAATCACATCAATGAATATATCTATTGTTTTTTTGTGTGTGTTATTTGCTTTTTCTCTGTAATTATTACTTGATTTAATCAGCTCTATGTAGGGCACATTTAATTTGCAAAATAAAACTTTGTTTGTTGTTTGTTTGTAATCAAAGGTTTATTCACGTTTCTCCAACATTTGATAATTAGCAATAACAACATCCAATTAAGGGTGGGGATTAAGGGGCCCTCATAAGGATTGCTTAGATTTTCTTACCTGTAATTCACCTGTAAATTTTGTAGGAATAAGGCTTGATCTTAAAGTAACAAAAAAGAAAATGCATATCATTTAAAGAAAGAAGTCGTTTTATTCTAATAAAACTTATGTAAATATATAATTTTATAAAAAGATTGATAAATGATTTTTTTCGTTTTTCATTTTGATATTTACTTTCTCATTCAGTATCATTTAGCATAAAAATGTTAAAGATAAAATAATTTTATAGTATCTAAAAAAAACTTTCTTCTTCACTGACTTTGGAACTGCTTCACGTTACGCTCGGGCCTTTCAAGGCCTAAAACATCATGGCACCGGCAGGGGCTACTTTTTTCACAAAACTCAGTGCATACATGAATTTATCAGATTTTAGACAAAAGATATGATAATTTCATGTTGTAAATGATGGAAAATCCAGCAGAGGGCTTTAAAGACAGACAAAGTCAAGACCCTGCCACATTATAACGTTTTAGCCAACGTGTGCCGATGTCCGAAAAAAAAACTTTAATATGCGTTTGTTTGTCAGTTTGGTTCTTTTTTTCGTTTATTAATATATATTGTTGGCATTTATTCAGTTTTCAATAATATTTCTGTACGGAAAGCTTAAGCAGAAAAAAAAATATAGGTTTTTGGAGATCACTTTCGTATTTTGATTAAAAATGATACCAATGAATATATTATGTACAACTGCATGTGTGAGTTTTTGTCAGTTTTCTTGTGCAAAAACACACGGTTAGCTCCAGCAAATGGAGTTTATTACTCTAAATTCATATGTGACTTCAAAGCCATAGAAAAGTTAAAAATTTCTCAATATCTCAAATACAAACGTATATAAAAGATGCGATATTATCACGTGTTTGTGTATCATCTTTTTGACTGGATTGACTTATTTTGAAGGTTCTCCCGATAGCAAGTCGTACGTGTTGCAATAGCAAGAAATAATGGCCTTTCAGAACATATGAGGTCACTCTTGTTTGATTCTATATATAAGCTAGATTCAAGTCTGGTATGGAGCAATAACCAGATCAAAACGGAAGAAATACAGTTTTTACATTGATACTCATACTGACAGCGTTCAGTCTAAAACCAATAACTTTTAGTTAAACATTTACAGTTCTATTCGACAGTGTTTTTCTGTTTTTTTTCTAAATTTTTGTATTGCTTGTGTGGAAATATTACATTTTTCGTCGTGGATAACACGTATTGTTATATTGTTTGATTGTACATTTGTAATTATTTAAAGATTTCATCAACAAATATTCTGTTAATATTAAAAAGTCAACATCGGTTAAGAATCAGATTAGAAATGGAAAGAAAACAATACAAGCATACAGGATTAAAAAAAAAATCATGAGAACTTTGTATAAGTGAACATCCTTAAAAGTCAACATAAAATGGAAAAGAAAGCAATTGAAAACAGTTAAATCAAAAAGAAAATTAAATACATGTAAAAAGGATTTAGAAAAAAAAGAATATTCTTAACACCCTGTTTTGAACCTAACTATGTGAACAAACAATAATTTAAAAAAAAATATATTTTATATATTTTTAACAGGTAATAAATAACTTGGCTATCCTTTAGTTGGCCCCATAATCCCCACCCTTAATTGGATGTTTTTATAGTCAATTATCAAATGTTGGAGAAACGTGAACACACCGTAATCAAATATCAAAAAGAAATTGATAGGTCAGTATGCTCGTTTCCGAGATATATGACGTCAAAAATTCGGCAAAAAACTTTTAACGTTGTCAAACCTATGGAAGTGAAAGTTGGTTAACTAAAAAATCCGATTAATAATGTATTTCACCTTGTTGAAACAAAGAACAATAAAAGTCTGAATAAGTTTGAATAAATAAAGCCACTTTTTTGACAAGTCTAATATAATGTTTTCTTTATCACATTGTCATGTTTTTATTTGGTGTAGGTTATTAAATAAAGATATAATATCTTGACTTATTTTGCTACTGTTAACTGACTTAAACATGTTTAAGAGTCAATAAACATGTTGCACATTCAAAACTGACTTTGAATTCCATCTACACTTTAAATGCAAGGTTCAAAATAATTCTTTTATATCAAGAAACTCCAGTAATTAATAAGGGGACAAAGAGGCACCAATTGGGCATTCGAGTGTCAAAAATCCGAAAGGGGAACAACGATGCCGGTAAACACGAACAGCACGAAGATCAGCACGAAGAAACACAAAACACAAAATCAACCAAACGGAAATCAACAACACGAAATCAAGTCGTAACATGAGAGAACTCAGGTGCTCCGGAAGAGTTAGTGGTTCCTGCCTGCTATAGCACAACCGTCATCTTGCCAAATTCCAATTCAGTAGGTCAAATCCGGTATAGGAAGACAAAATAGCTACTCCAACTAAAAAAAAATAATTGTCAAATTCATTTATGAAAGGAACTTAAAACGATAGCTATCTGCTTCAGAAACAGGAAAATATATTTTCTATTTTAGCAACTTAAATATTGCACGGAATACAGAATAGTTTAAAAAATAGAAATTTTCACTTAGTACTGTGTGTTGTAGTTGGTCCTAGGGGCTACCAAATCAAAACCAACTATGAGTCTAGGATTCAAATCTTTATTACATCATAGTGGGAAAAACCCTGTAACAATAAGTAATATAAATATAATATATAGATAAAACATACATTTCATTCTATCAAAGTCACAATATATATTCTATGTAACTAAAATATCAAAGATAGAATATATGATATTCAATCAATCAATCAATCAATACTGATTATTATAATATTAAATAAGTCTATATTACTCATATGTGAAATAAGTAACAGTTACATTATCAATAAAGGAAAATGTAAATACTCAAGTGACACAGTGGCACATATAAAACATTACATACCCTTTTATGGAAAGGTGTTTACTATGGAAAGGCTCCAAGATATCACAGTCTCAAAATACTGGTACAACACAAATGTAGCTATAACAATCAGACAGTCAGACTGACTTCATCTCAATAGGTAAAACAGGTCCTAAATAACAAAGATTACAATATAAATATATGAACCTAATTACATGCAAATCATAATGATCATAATTAATCATCATTTACACTTTAACTTTAAATGTATGAAAACAAGATAATGATTACAATACACACTTGTATAAAAAGCTATCAAATACAGAACATGTTTACATTTACATTTCCAATACATATGACTAGTTCAGGTATTTAAAAGTACAAAACAATAATCACCTGTCTCAGGTAAAAATACTATCACACAACAGATTCATTCAACCATTCATACAAAAGTGATAAATAATACTTACATTGTATCTTTAAACTAATTGTCCAAATCGTCTGTTAAGTTTTATCATCAAGATGTCTAATTCTTTCAGTAAATACAAATCTTATATATGTTGATAAACTGTCCAACTTCTAATTTCAATAATGGAGGGAATAATAATCAAAACCAATGAGAAATAAAATATCAAAGGAAAGATAGACCAATGAAATGAAAGCTAAGAAAATAGACAAGATCAAAGGACAGATTAAAAGATCAAAGTAAAGAAATAAACAAGAGGCTCACTGTAGTATCTATCACACAATACATGAAACATGAAATACAAAATAACACAAGAATAACATGACTAAAATAAATACAAACTGTGTATTCTATGTGAATGCACCCTGTCACATTCTCCCCCCTGTCGCTAAAATGACGTCCCCGTCATTTACACGGCAGAGTGAGAAGTGATACAATGACCTGCAATAAGAACAAAAATCAATCGCCTCCTGTAATCAGCTTCAACAATGCAGATGTAACACTAACATCACCAGCTCTCAAAACTCCTGAGCTAATAGCTGTCTGTAGGTAATCAGCTCTCCGTTCCCAATCCGACTTCTGGGTAACTTGAGATCTGACATACTCCTTCAAATATGCTGGTGCTCGTCTTGCTCTACCAGACCTCCGAGGTACTACTTCTTCATGATCACTACTCTCATCTTGATCGTCCTGAGGTTCTTGTTCTTCAGCTTCAGCAATGGGCTCAACAACAAGTTCCTCTTGATCAGAATTCTCATCAGGATCTGATGCTCCCGTCTGCTCAACAGGATAAAGAGCGTCCCCTTCACCATCAGGTTCCTTTGATCCAGCAACAGATGCATGATCGTCATCAACATTGTCCTGGACTGGTTCTTTATCATGGATGGACGAAGTATCTACATCTTGTGGGATGTTGAATTCCATCTCTCCCCGGGGTACATACATATAATACTCTGATTCTTCTGACTTTGTCATACTAATGTCGGCATCAGTGGAGATATCGACAACAGGTCTTTTACTTCTTGTCCTCGGTACTGGGTTTCTCACTAGTCTGTCTCTTTCTTGGTGTTGGAACAGGTTTATCTAATCTTTCTAGTCTTGGTGAAAAGTGTCCAATCGGTAGTAGCAGATTTCGGTGGAGTGTTCGCTTCTTTCCTTCGTTGTTTTCCTTCGTCACATCATATACTGGTATCTCTGGATTCGGTTGTCTCGTCTCCTCCCACCTATCAGCCAGTTTGTGCTTTCCATCATACGCAACTATTTTCACTAGAACTCGATCTCCTGGTTGTAACACTGCTCCTCTAACTTTCAAATCACAATAAGCCTTCTGTTTATCCTTCGCTAACTCGGCTGCTGTTGCTGCTAGTTCATACGATGTTTTCAATCTTTCTTTCAGACCTTCTATATACTTTGGTAGTGACTTCTTCTTGGTGTTGAACTCTATTCCAAAAGCTAGGTCAATCGGAAGTCGTGGTTCACGGCCAAACATCAGAAAGAAAGGGGTTGCTCCTGTCGTTTCATGTTTAGTGCAGTTGTATGCATGGACTATACTTCCTACATGACTCTTCCAATCGGCTTTCTGTACTGGTTTCAGTGTCCCTAACATGGACAGTATGGTTCTGTTCATCCTCTCAACTTGTCCATTCCCCATAGGTTGGTAAGGTGTTGTTCTACTCTCGTTCTACTCCAGTAATTCTGCATAGTTCTTTAATGATGTTACTCTGGAAATTCGCTCCTTGATCTGAATGTAGTTTCTTAGGAAATCCATAGTGCAGAATAAAGTTGTTGTAAAGTGCTTCAGCGGTGGTCTTTGCTGTTTGGTTCTTTGTGGGGATGGCTAACGTGTACTTGGTAAAATGGTCAGTGATTACTAGCAAGTTCTCGTATCCTCCTTTAGATCTTTCCAGTGACATGCAATCTACACAAACTAACTCCAATGGCTGTGATGTTCTAATGGGTATGAGAGGTGCTCTTTCATTCGCTGGTGTCTTGCGGTGCAAACATCGGCTACAGTTCTTGATCCATTCCTCCACATCACGGGTCATACCATGCCAGAAGAACCTATCTCTTACTAGTGATACTGTTCGTTCTCTGCCTTGGTGTCCCATCTGATCATGAAGCATCTCAAGAATGGTTGGTACTAGTGCTGTTGGTACTACTACTTGAATCCTTTGGTTTTCATCTTCGCTAACATCTCTATTCAAAATACCATCTCTCAGTCTCAGCTTCTCAAAATTCCTCAACATCGTATAGTGGTCTGGTGTTTTCTGTATATTTTGCTTCGATGGCTTTACTCCTTTCTGTACATAAACTATCCATTCCTTCAGTGTCTCATCTTTCTGTTGATAATCCTTAATATCAATGTTCCCGTTGATCTCTACTGAATCTGGTACATCATCTACGGTATCTGGTGATAAAGACAACGTCTCAACATATGGGTGGTCATGAACTGCATTACATGTTGCCTTGATGGAATCAGATGTAATCGCCTCATCTGTATCGTCAGTTGGTAAGTATCCTGGAAGTCTCGACAAACCATCTGCGTCAGCGTTCGAAGAGCCTGGACGATACTTGATGTCGAAGTCATATCCTGCCAGGGCGGCAATCCATCTGTGGCCTGTAGCATCTAGCTTCGCTGTTGTCAAAACATAAGTGAGGGGGTTATTATCCGTCATAACTGTAAATTTGTTTCCACTCAGGTAATCTCCAAACTTCTCTGTGATGGACCACTTAAGCGCCAAAAACTCCAGTTTATGCACAGGGTAGTTCTTCTCTGATCGGCTCAAACCTCTGCTTGCATAGGCGATGACTTTCTTCTGGCCGTTCTGAGTCTGATAGAGGACGGCTCCTAGTCCCTGTCAACTGGCATCAGTGTGCAATTCAAATGGCTGTCCATGGTCTAGGTACCCGAGTACTGGTGGATTGGCTAACTTCTGTTTCAGTGTGTCAAAGGCTCTCTGTTCTTCATCTCCCCATTTCCATTCAGTTGTTGTTGTTGTCTTCTTCCTCTTTCCCTTCTTGGTTGGTGCTGGCATAAGGTTGTTGAGTGGTCTAGCGATCTTGGAAAAATTCTGTATAAACTTCCGGTAGTATCCTACAAATCCCAGGAACTGTCGCACAGCTTCAGGCGTGGTTGGTGTTGGCCAGTTTAACACTTTCTCGATCTTGGCTGGGTCTGGTTCTATTCCTTTGGCTGATACTATGTGTCCGACATACTTGACACGCTCCATAAACAGTGAACACTTTCCTGCTGACAACTTGAATCCTGCTTCTCTAAGTCGATGGAACACTCTGTGTAATCTTTCTAAATGCTCTTCATAAGTTCTGGAGAAAATGATGACGTCATCCAGGTATACAAGGCAAATGTTCATGTTCAGGTCTCCTAATATATCTTCCATCATGCGTTGGTATGTAGCTGGGCTGTTGGATAAACCGAACGGCATCCTGTTGAATTCATAGAACCCTAGTGGACCAACGGTCATTGTTCTGGTACTTGTAGTTAATAATGGTTGGTGTGATGTCCAAATCATCGGGTGTTGCTGATGAAGATGTAGACTGTAGTATAGCACAAACTGGCTGAATAGGTATCTCTTTGAAGACTTGTCCTTCGAGTATTATTGAAGAGTTCGGTCTGATGATAGTTCTTTGTGTTTCAGCATTTCTTACTAAAGCTATTCTGTTGTTACATCGGGTAAGTGTCTTCTGTCTTGTGTGTAAGCATCGAAAGGCAAGGTACCAAGGAGTATGCAACTGGGCGGTTTGTAGAAATTTATCTCCATTTATCCTTCGTCAAATCCAAAATGACATCTAAAACATTGGTTCCTAATAAAACTGGTACACTGGTGTGATACTTGCTATGTGGAACAATCAATAGGAGTGCTGTAGATGATTCAACTGGAACACCTGGAACTTCTAGTGTAGCTTCAATATATCCTAAGTATGGTAGTGGTTTGATATCAGCACATTCTATATCCAATATGGTCTGCAATGGTTTCATCTCTCGGTGTGATAAATGGCTATAATAGTACTTCTCGCTAACAGTTGATACGGTCAATCCTGTATCTAAGAGTGCTGTGGTCTCAATTCCATCAATCTTCATCTTAGTCTCTGTAGGTTTTCCTGTAATGGTTGATTCCTCTGTGGTAGACGTAATCTTGTTGAGTTGTTTCCTGCTAATACCATATACATCTTTTGTTGTTACTACTTGCTGGTAAATCTGTCCTCTCTTGCTGTGGTCTAGTCTTACTCTGCAACACCTTGCAATATGTCCGGATTGATTACATCTCCAACATCTTACTATGGGTTTATCATAATATGACTGTTCTTGTTGATAATCTTCATGCATGGACTGTTCAACCTTTATAGTAACATCTTCAACCTTCTTTTTGATCTCTTAAGTTCACTCTGTGTCTTTGTTTCTGGTTTAGTCTTTTCTTGTTGTTCTCGCTGAAAAAGTTCCAACTCAATCTGTCTAATAGCAATTCTAAGTTCATCAAAGGTAGTGCAGGTATCATACTTGTATCTGGCTATGGTCTTCATCTTCGGTGACTTCAATCCATGAAAGAAAGTAGAACGAAGTGATGAGTCTGTATCAGTAACATGTATGGCTCCTTTGGATAATGCCTGGTTCATCAAAGCTTCTAGACGTAATCCCCAATGTGTAACATCTTCCTTCTCTTGTTGTTTAGATGTGTAAAATTCTGCCAGTATATCAGTCTGTGGATTGACATCTCCAAATATTCCATCCATCTTGGTGATGATCTCATTGATAGAGGCTGATGGTCCTAACCTCATAACCACAAGACTTGCTTCTCCTCGCAACGACATCCTTATTGACTGTGCAATAACCTCTGGTCTTATACCTTCCATCTCAAGACATTGGACTTGGTAACGCCATAAGTCATAGCTGGTGGTTCCTTTGCTTTCCCCAAAGAATGGTAAACGTGGGATGTAGCTGTAAATGGGTGGACCAACATCATTCTTGATCGATGCTAGATAACCAGTCATCCATCTTATCATATGGTCTGGTGAATCCATCTCCGGCTTAACCCTCAAAGCCTTAAATACTCCAGCTAATTGGACTAGTTCCTCGTTGGTAAAGTCTATATCCTGTACTTCCTCCATTCTGGACTAATGTGTAAAGTACTAATAAAGTATATCTAAAATACAGAGTCTGTTCCCTGTATAATCAATAACTCAAACTAAAAAGTAAAATAATCTAAAGTAACTAGATCTCAAATGAAATAAATATCTGGAAATGTAGATATCTAGAATAGATACAAAATAAATCTGCAAAAAAAATAATGTATCTACAAAAGAAATAAAATACCTAAAAGAAAAAAAATCTACAATAGAAACAAAATACCTGTAAGAGAAACAAAGTCGACCTACAAAAGAAACAAATGACCTACAAGAGAAACAAAAGTCTACAAGAGATCCAAAAGAAATGTATAAATGTACACCTACAACTGAACCAAAAACTATATGTTAGAATAGATACCTGAAAAAATAAATCACCTGATATATGAACACAAACACAATACAATATGCAATAATACACAAACACAAATCTCAATCTCACAAACTCAAACAGCAAACTCGCAAACTAACATACTAACCATACTTCCAGTGAGCAAGAATATAGAAAATAAAGTGTAAAACTACAGCTTATAGAACTCACAACCACAAACCAAACAGTATATCTGATAGACCTAAGTAACTATGAACTGCTTACTCATCCAGGTAACACCATGAAAAGAAGTTATCTCCCTCTACACCAACAAAAAGAATGGAGAAACTAAACCCAAGAACAAAGAATGTCAACTAATCTGACTATACCTTTATTCAGCAGGTAACTGTACAAACTCTAGGTCAGTGGGCCTATGGAGTGATATATGACAACCAAGTTCCACTTACCTTTATCATATCTTCAGTAATCCTTCAGGAACTCATCATCTGGTATTAAACCTAACAGGGTAAAGAGTATAAGGGCTGGGCAATCACTCACTCTCTACACACAATAAAATATAAAGCCCTCAAAAATAACTGTGTCACTTTTACAAAATAACAATTTGTATTTCTAAGTTATCTCCCTTGATTATCTGTTTTGTACAATATATCAACAGATAATAACAATCTAAGTACTGAATCAAAAATAAATGTGTAACTATAACACTATTTACTATTCACTTAAATAAAAAAATGAAAATGAATTTCACAAAAAGAAAAATTTCAAAAATCTATCAATTGACAAAAATCAAAAATTTAACTCAAAAGTTATAAAATATAAACTAAATAATTACTCAAGAATTACTAAAGTTTATAAGTCAGTACTAAATTAAACTGGAAGCTGTAAGTTTTCTTTGAAGTACAATATCTAGTTGTATGTAAGTTTATAAAGTCTCTTTATACACTGTAATGACTGTAATCTGTAAAACTCTCAAAACAATATCTGGTTTACAAAGTACATGTATCAATTACATAAATTCATTTTTTTCAAAGTCTTTGGATTATCTCCCTTTAACTGTATTTTACAATTACACAGACAAATTACAAAGTTCATATATAAAGACAATAAAATCTGTTCTGTGTTCTTTTAAAACCATATAACCATAACACCATCAGATCTGTGACATCTTGACACCAAAAACCGACGTGGGCGCCAAATGTTGTAGTTGGTCCTAGGGGCTACCAAATCAAAACCAACTATGAGTCTAGGATTCAAATCTTTATTACATCATAGTGGGAAAAACCCTGTAACAATAAGTAATATAAATATAATATATAGATAAAACATACATTTCATTCTATCAAAGTCACAATATATATTCTATGTAACTAAAATATCAAAGATAGAATATATGATATTCAATCAATCGATCAATCAATACTGATTATTATAATATTAAATAAGTCTATATAACTCATATGTGAAATAAGTAACAGTTACAATATCAATAAAGGAAAAGGTAAATACTCAAGTGACACAGTGACACATATAAAACATTACATACCCTTTTATTGGAAAGGTGTTTACTATGGAAAGGCTCCAAGATATCACAGTCTCAAAATACTGGTACAACACAAATGTAGCTATAACAATCAGACTGTCAGACTGACTTCATCTCAATAGGTAAAACAGGTCCTAAATAACAAAGATTACAATATAAATATATGAACTTAATTACATGCAAATCATAATGATCATAATTAATCATCATTTACACTTTAACTTTAAATGTATGAAAACAAGATAATGATTACAATACAAACTTGTATAAACGGCTATCGGGGGCCTGGGTGGCCGAGTGGTCTAAGGCGCTGGTTTAAATACCACACTATTGATCACTAGCCGATCACCTCTCAGCTGGTGTTCGAGTCCCGTTTGTATTTAACAAAAAAGGGACTTCCCCAACTGTATGTGATTAGGTTTGTCAGTTACCTGCCCAAGGTCGGTGGTTTCCTCCGGGTACTCCGGTTTCCTCCACCAATAAAACTGACCGCCCTACATGGCCCAGGTGCGTCGATAAAGGGCGTTAAACACCAACACACACACACACACATATAAACGGCTATCAAATACAGAACATGTTTATATTTACATTTCCAATACATATGACTAGTTCAGGTATTTAAAAGTACAAAACAATAATCACCTGTCTCAGGTAAAAATATTATCACACAACAGATTCATTCAACCATTCATACAAAAGTGATAAATAATACTTACATTGTATCTTTAAACTAATTGTCCAAATCGTCTGTTAAGTTTTACACTGCAATCGTCCTATTTAGTCAAGCAAAACACGTTGACAGTATATTTACTTTGCATATGTGGTCAATGTCATGATATCACTTCGAACCACGTGGCCCACGTGTCAAAACAAAATTAATCCGCCACTATGTAAACAAATGCGTGACCTACATATCCTATACTAATTGTTTGTAAATAAATATAAAAGTACATCAAACAACGTGGGTCATTTGTTTCGTAAATATATAAAATTAAAATGAAATAAAAATATGTTTACTTAAAAAAATTATTCTTTATCTTTGAATTGATTTATACTAACAAAATGATGCATATTGAAAGCATATTGTACAATGTATATATGATATGATAATATCATATGATTTTGGTAAATTGTCGTCTGCTAAATAAAATTAGACAAAATGACCACTCCATTTGAAACGCCCAACTTTGGGATTGATTGGTCCCCATTACATGAAATTGAAATGTCTGATAATGAAGAAATGGAGAATTCAGCTGACTTAGAAACAACACTGCTCACTTTAAATGCACTAGAAGTTCCTATTCCAATGGTTGTGCCTGATACTTCATTTGATGCTCCCACCCAAATCAATACTTCTGATCTTTACAATGCCCCAACTCAAATTGATATGGCTGACCAGTACAATGCTCTGACCCAAATCAATAATGCGGACCAGTACAATGCCCCGACCCAAATACATGTAGAAGCGGCTACACAACCTCAAACTACTGCCACTACAAGCCCTGTCCTCCATGTACACGTAGAACAGATGACTGAAAATGTAAATACAGCTCCATCAGATGATATTTCACATAGTTCCGTTGACATTGACATGGAGGAAATCCAAAGATTTATTGAAAGCAGCGAAAATAAAAATACCACCAAAAAAACACTCTATGACATAAAATTAGTGCAAAACTATTTCAGACAGAAAAAAAATGAGAAAAGACAAGTTCATGAAATTCCACATGAACAATTAGACAGTTTGCTGGCTGATTTCTTGATAAATGTAAAAAAAAAGGATGGATCTCAATATGAACCGTCATCCGTTAGGGGCATAATTTCGAGCATTGACCGGAAGTTAAGACGACACAATTATGGGCACTATATTGCCGATGACAAAAACTCTAGATTTCATTAACAAAACAAACATTTAAAGCAAAATTAAAGGTTCTAAAAAAGGCAGGAAAAGGAAATAAGCCACATAGAGCACAGGCAATTACAGAAGAAGAAATAAATAGCCTCTATGAAAATAATGTTTTGGGTGGGAGTTCACCAGAATCCTTACTGTACACAGTATGGTTCAACAATTCTGTACATTTTGGTCTAAAGATGAACATTACAAAATGAGGTTAGTAAATCAAGGTTGGTTCAAATAGACGATATTGAGATGTGGAATAAGTGTACACAACACAACAAACAGCAATTTTAAAAAACCACAACGGAAAACAGCAAGCAGTCTTCAACATGACCGAATGTATGTTTTAATAACATTAAATAATGGTAATAACAAAATTACTAGACTACATGTATGACATTTAGCGGTCATCTCAACTCAGTAACACTAAGTTTGATACAATGCTACATGTGTAGTAATACACTTTTTGACAAATTATGTACAAAGATCTTAGACCATGTGCATACTGCAGGCATTAGAATTGAAATTATGAGGTTAAACCAGGTTTTACAATTAATAGTAACATGTATATACATGTACATGTACAATGTGCATGTACAAATATATATTGCCAAACCTCTACATTTTTTACGTCACTTTTCAATGGCGATGGCGATATAATAGAAAATAATATTGAATCTGTAATTTACATGTACCAAATTTTCAATAGTACATGTACATCATGAATGTCATAAATTAACTTAATATACATTTTTTTTCAATTTTAATTTCCTAAACATCTGTACATATATCCCTGAGAACTTGCAGTTCAAAAGTCCCATACATGTATCAATTCAATTTTGGTAGAGCCCCTCTGATGATTCTTCAATGAACGGAACGCGTGTCGGGCGTACACATAGCAAAATTTATTGTCTGGAACTTTGTTGTAATATTTATTTCACATATTAAACATTTTGTTAAATACACTTAGTTGCAGCTGTCCTCCAATTAGCAATTACAAGTACATCATGTATGCATACTTCATAGCAATACATGTACATGTATTACACTTTCTATAAACAATATAAGAACAAACGTAGAAGTACAATCAGTCAATGTCCATAGTAATGTACAAAGCTGTTCCCATATCATCAACTACATTGAATAAATCACATTTGATTTCACATCCTGTTAAAAACTGTACAATGTATACTTTTATATAGTAATTTTCTTTTTCTGTCCAGCATTCCATTTGTATTGATTATCATTACAATAAAGTATTATTATTAAATATAAAACAAGTTTTACTGAAAAATTTGCTGCAGTACAGTCTCAAGCACAACAATTTGTATACACCGTATGTGTATTCCATATCCATATATTTACATGTGTTGAAATCTTTTGTGGTGTACTTTGTACGTATCACGATAAACTAGTTTATACAATGTCTCGCATGTTGATTGTCTTTTTGATATTTACATTTTACATGATTGCCAATCTTCATGTATCGTACAGTACGGTACTGTTGATTCGAATTTCTGAACTTCACAATGTGGTGGTACGTATACTGATGTTTCATATATAAACTACATGTAGGATTCACATGATTTACCGGGTACAATACATCCAGCTGCAATTACATGTAGATATTCTGAAAAAAATATAAAAATAATCAATGCATATTGGTGACGTCATAAAGGAGTATTTGCGCATTAACGTAGCAAGAAACAACAAAATGGCTTCTATAACATCGTGCACTATACTAAGGTCTTTGAAAACCCAATTTTGTCATATTAGAATAGAAATGCATGCATGTAATTCATGTCTGGCTCTGGTTTATTTTTGATTTAATCATGGGTGCCCATTATTTTCAAAAATTTTTCATGTTAATTTTTCCCTTACAAGTAGCTCCGCTAAGCTCTAGGCAAAATATTCACGAAAATAATGGGCACTCTTAGTTAAATCTCCAATAAACCAAGGGGGGCCATGAATTATTTCTTAAATGATTTATAGCGATGATCATATTAATATTTATGATATTTACTGAATAAAAACAGGGTAATGTACATATTTTTAAACTCCTGGAATAGAAGAATTCGGGTTGAAACAGAGTAAATGCTCGGCAGAGCCTCGCATTTACCCTGTTTCCTACCCTCATCCTTCTATTCATTGTATGTCATCAAGATTCTATCACTGTATTAAATGTATTTTATTGTATTCTTTGTTTTCAGATGGGGTGATGTGCATTTACACACAGATTCCAAAGGTGATAAATATTAAATATCTTGAATTTGATGAACGAGAGACAAAAACTAGGACAGGAGAGAATATTGATGACATACGCGAAGTTCTTCCAAGAATGTATCAGTCTGGAGGGGATCGTGACCCTGTAGCAATGTATGAAAAGTATGCGCTAAAACGACCAGCAGGAATGAGCAATCCCGATGATTATTTTTATATCGCGTCACGGACAGTTCCACTTACTGGTGCTGAAAATGAACCATGGTTCATTAGACAGCGTGTGGGCCAGAAAAAAACTAGCAACTTTTATGAAGTTAGTGTCTAAACAAGGAAACTTGGACCCCAACAAAAAACTTACTAATCATAGCGCTAGGAAGTACATGATACAAAAGCTGAAGGACAGAAATGTGCAAGATACCGACATTATGCAGATTTCCGGACATAAAAACGTTCAATCTATCAGAAATTACAGTTCTCTAAGTGAAAACAAGCACAAGGCTATTTCGAATGTCCTTTCTGACACGAGGGACAATTCCCGCGCCGTCGTTCCATCGAGTGACAACTTCTTAGACTTACCATTTGATGATGCTGATATATCTTTTGATAGGCCGACCATTTGCTCTCAAAGTCAAACCAATAGAATATCATCGATGTTTTACGGGGCTCATCTGACCATTGGCAGCCTAAATGTGTACATGGACCGCGAGCGTCGTAAAAATGACTGACAGTGACCTTCTTTTTCAGTCATGTGATGTGGCGTACAAAAGTCAAAATGTACATTGTATTAAACTACTCAGTTTCTAAATTTAATATAATATTATTTGTTATATCAGTTATTGATTTATCGTATTATAAATATTTATTTCAATATGAATCAATTTCATTATTTATCGAACGTGTTTCTCTTTGTACTTTATTTTATAGCGGAAGGACTCTTTCATTATCGTTCACAAACTTTAAACTTTGAACCCTTACGTCACTAAATTACAGTAATATGTTAAGAGGTACAATTAGGGTATATCTTCTAAATTATATTTTTAAAGGAATATTTTAATGCCGCAATGTATTTTTTATTGCAGTATAAACACAATAATAGTGTCTTGACTTGACATAAAAGGAATAGAAGAATTCGGGACGAAACGGGATAACTGCTCGGCAAAGCCTCGCAGTTAAACCCGTTTCTTATCCTCATCCTTCTATTCCTTTTATGTCAAGTCAAGACACTATTATTGTATATTTTTATCATCAAGATGTCTAATTCTTTCAGTAAATACAAATCTTATATATGTTGATAAACTGTCCAACTTCTAATTTCAATAATGGAGGGAATAATAATCAAAACCAATGAGAAATAAGATATCAAAGGAAAGATAGACCAATGAAATGAAAGCTAAGAAAATAGACAAGATCAAAGGACAGATTAAAAGATCAAAGTAAAGAAATAAACAAGAGGCTCACTGTAGTATCTATCACACAATACATGAAACATGAAATACAAAATAACACAAGAATAACATGACTAAAATAAATACAAACTGTGTATTCTATGTGAATACACCCTGTCACATGTGTTTTTTTCATTTCCGGTCAGTCGAATTTTTCTCCCTTTCCTCATAACGGATTTAAACTAACTGGCATAGATTTACGGCGCTTTGATCGTTGTCAGCAATAAAATTTCAGAAAAATTCTTTAAAAAGTAGAGAAAATAGCAAAACAAACAAATTTAAATTTGGCGTGCATCAATTAACGTGCATTCATCAAATAATTTGAAACTTGGTATTTTGACAGAACTTGCACAGATAAATACGAGGGATACCACTTCTCATTAGTTTAAGAAGTGAAAAATCTACAAAATTAAAAATTTCTTAATTAATGAAATGTTTTGTTGGAGTAGCTAGAAAAAAAAAACAAATTTCTACGACAAACCAACATCTGCATTCATTTGAGGTTAGAAATCCCATATTTGTCTACGAATGCACGGTGTATACCGTAAAATTTCTTGAGTGAAGAGAGCAACCATGGGGCAACATAACCCTATGTCAAACGTGGAGTTCTGCCAAGCTCTCTAATTGTTCGGACACCTGCGTTCTTATAAGAAGCAAAGAGGCACCAATAAGGCAGTCGAATGTCAAAAGTCCAAAAGGGCAACGACGAAACCAGGAAACACGGAACAGCACGAAGAAGCACAAATTGGAAGAGGCATTTAGAGACAAAACCAATCTGACAATACAAACGAAAACAACACGTGAAACACACACACACGCAAATAACCGCAAAGAGTAACGCAAACTTAATTCGTAACGGCAGTAAATGTTAGTGCTTAGGAAGGGTAAGCATTTTTTTGCTTGATGCAACAGACCCATCAGGCCACCAATGGTTAATTCAGCATGTCAAAATACAAATACTATAGCGGGTACGGTGTGTTCTTGTTCATGAGAGCAATGGTGACTGTGTCTTTTTCCATGAGAACACATTGTGACCCTGTTTGAGAACGCATGGTGACCTTGTTCACGGGAAAACACTGTGTTCTTGTTTGTTTGTATTTTTTCCAAAATGAATCATTTATTTCATTACAGAATAAATATTTAAATAGGTTTTTTTCACATGTCGAAATTTTCTTTGATTCGTGTCCATATTGTCACTGTTAATATGATGGACTAATGTTCCCCGTGTTCTTTTTTTTACATCCTCAAATTTGTTGTGAATATAGTAAAAGTTAAAAAATACAATACCAAAAACAGGTATAAAACGGTTAATTTGGTTATGCTGTTTATCGATAATTAAAGGAGTAACCTCTTATCAGCAGCATTTCAATCAAAACATTGGAAGATCAAAAACCAACAAGAATATGTCCAAAAGAAACAATGCCCCATCTCGCGACATTGATTTTTTTCCCAGTCACTAAAACATCAACATGGTTGATATAAAGGCACTTGTCAGTCAGAAGGAATGGACTTTTACTTAACCATTCTCCTATAAGTGGTCATTCCCGCGGAAAATATACTGAGGTCAATGCCAGCATCCGAAGCATGCATTGTTCAAAGCATCACTAGGTGCACCTATCATACCAATATAGTTGATATGGCACATGTCAGTTAAAAGGAATGGACTTTAACCATTCTTCTATGAGTGGTCATTCATGTGGAAAATATAGGTCACAGCCAGCATCCGAAGCATACATTGTGCTTAGCATCACTAGGTACACATACCATACCAATATGGTTAATGTGGCACTTGTCAGTAAGTGGGAATACACTTTAACCATTTTTTTGTACATGACCATTCATGCGGAAAATATAGGTCACATCCAGCATCTGAAGCATGGATTATGCTAAGCATCACTAGGTGCACCTACCAAAGCAATATGGTTGCTATGGCACATGTCAGTAAGAAGGAATGGACTTTAACCATTCTTCTATAAGTGGTCATTCATGCAGAAGATATAGGTCACAGCCAGCATCCGAAGCATGCATTGTGCTTATCATCACTAGGTGCACATACCATACCAATATGGTTGATGTGGCACTTGTCAGTAAGTGGGAATACACTTTAAACATTTTTCTGTACATGACCATTCATGCGGAAAATATAGGTCACATCCAGCATCCGAAGCATGGATTATGCTAAGCATCACTAGGTGCACCTACCATACCAATATGGTTGCTATGGCACTTGTCAGTAAGAAAGAATGGACTTTAACCATTCTTCTATAAGTGGTCATTCATGCGGAAAATATAGGTCACATCGAGATCCAACATCTGAATCATGCATTGTGCTAAGCATCACAAGGTGCACCTACTATACCAATTTGGTTACTATGGCATTTGTCAGTAAGAAGGAATGGACTTTTGCCATTCTTCTATAAGTGGTCATTCATGCGGAAAATATAGGTCACATCCAGCATCCGAAGCATGCAATGTGCTTATCATCACAAGATGCACCTACCATACCAATATGATTGATGTGACATTCGTCAGTACGTTGGAATTTGGAAATATGGGATTTGGGACGGACATGCACCCGAACACTATATGCCCCTCTACTTTCGTAGATGGGGCATAAAAACACTGAACGAAAAGTTCTCAAAACCTAAAAGTTGGAGCATGAAAGCCAAATAAAGCACTGAGGATATCGACCATGTGCATAAGAAGGAAAGAAACCTGGTGTTTTAAACAATTTTGAATTCAACAATCAGAAATAATGAACAAGAGGCTCGTAGGAGCCTGAATCACTCACCTGGTCTCGATGTCAACCCTATGAAGACTTTTATATAGCTCAATGAGCTGAATGTTTTAGCAAAAAAAAGCTTTTCTATATCTGCAATAGTTTTCATTATATAAGCAAAAACACTATTTTTGACCTTTAAAGGGCCATAACCCCTTTAAGTGATCATTTACCAACTTCGATCCTATGACGACGCTTGTAGAGCTCAATGAACTGAATGTTTAAGCAAACAACAGCTAATCTATATATTCAAAAGTTTTCATTCTATAGGCCAAAAACACTATTTTCACCCTTAAGGGGTTGTAACCCCTGTAAGGGTCATCTAACAACTTTGACCCTAGGGAAACTTTAATTGTCGAGCTAAATAAGCTGAACATTTAAGCAAGCAACAGCTTTTCTATATCTGCAAAAGTTTCCATTCTAAAGGCCAAAAACATTTTTTGTCACCTTAAAGAGGTTATAGCCCCTGTAAGGTGTCATCTGACAACTTCGACCCTATGGAGACTTTTGTAGAGCTTATTGAGCTGAACATTTAAGCAAGCAACAGCCTTTCTCTATTTGCAATAGTTGTCATTCTATTGGCCAAAAATCACTATTTTACGGCTTAAAGAGGGTGTAACCCCTATAAAGGGTCATCTGAAAACTTCGACCTTTCATTTATCTCTTAGACTTTTTGATTTACAAGCCAAAAACAGTAGTCTGTTCCCCCCCCCCCCCACCCACGTGGTGCATTTTTAGTAATGGCGGCCATGTTGATTGCACTGTGGTCACCATTTGTGCAATCAATTTAAAAAGCAATCCCTTCAGTTGTTTTGGGAAAAGTTAACGACGACTACGGAGGACGATGCCAAGGGACGCAAAGTGATGGAAACAGCTCACATGGACCTTTGGTCAAGGTGAGCTAAAAATTTGATTTGTGAAAAATCCATGTATTCTGCCTTGCAACATGTCATTTATCACATGGAAATGAAGCGTGTTTATACTCTGTTGCATGGTTGAATACAAGTTCCACGATTATAGCATACTTATTTTAACAATTTTGAGTTGCATAGCACTTCAAAGCTAGTAAATTGTCTGTGTAAATTTCAAAATAGTCCTATTTCTAAGGTTTCTTAATATCTCAGGCATAGGTTATTATTAGTCATAACTTGTTTTTTTCTTTGTTCTGTGCTCTTAATATTCATTTAGTGTGAGTGGCATAGTCAATCTTTCAGGTAGGGTGCCTCTCATGAGTCTTAAATAGACCAAAACACACGTCAGGCAAAGCAATGAAGATTTGATGCAATTTTGATTTCATATGTAAAGTAAAGTACTTTAAATTGATAGGTAAACCAGATTAAGGATGATCGCTGGTCAATTTTAAGTACTGAACTAAACACTATACCATATAGCGGGTAATTTTAGTGTGATTTGCATCTAGAAGAAGGGTGCTTAATTTTTCACATTTTCAGAACATACAGTGCGTAAATACATATGGACTAAAATTTAGCAATATTTAATGATTTAATTCTAGCGATTCCTCAGACCTCACAAATATAGCCAAAATTAGAACCTTGCGAAAATTTCCTGCTATACAGTATGTACTACTGTTGAAGGCTGGGTATTAATATTAATCTTTATTTAATTAGATATAAATAACAATTACAATAAAGTTTCATACAAATCTGTCACATAATATAGTACTACAACCTATCACTAATTCTAAATCTCTTGTTTACATGTTAAAGTGAATTATTCTATAAGTGTTTTTTTTTTGCATGTGCAAAATATCAGGCTTTTGTTCAAAAGGATGTAAAAGCCTGAACACCATATGTCCCCCTTCTTATGTTGATGGGAAAGAGACACTTGTACAAAAAAATGTATTATATAACATATAGAGAGGTGCATTACATGGGCACATAATAGTCAAGTGATTTTAGTAGTTTTTTTTTGTCCCTGTTTAATAAAGAAATCCTACAAAATAGACAGATGTGCTTAAAAGTGTTGGCTGAATATTTTATGACTAAGGGTCAGATTTTCTAAAGTCTCAGAATTTATTCATGAATAGTCAATAGGTTTTGAGTTTCAGCATTCACAAGGAAATTGTCGAAAGAAGGGTAGATAAAGAAAAAAAATAAGGGTCCTCATTTATATTTATTTCCATATTTGACCAATTAATGACTATATCACTGTCTGTATAGTGTAGTTGGACTCTTAAAGATGCAAATATTGTATAAAAAATTCTTTTCAACATAATTCAGTTAAAATTATTTAACATATATGTTCCAGACCGTATGCGTATTCAGACCGTACGAGTCCGGACCGTACGAGTATATTTTCAAAATACCTGTACGGTCGGACCGTACGCGTACGGTCTGACTTGCCTTTTCTAGATCAATATTCAATAAAATATATTGATCCTGTAAAAATGCTTAAGTTTATCATTTATGTTTCAGCAATTCACAAAGTCTGACATTTTTGTGGACCCTAAATACAGATGAAATCCAACAACAAAAGAGAGAATAAAACCTAACAAATTCTACCAAATGGATATTAAACACCGTATTGTACCCGATTCCCTCACCTATCGCCTCTCTATATTTTACCTATTCACAAATTCTGACTTTTGTTTAATTTTGTTTGACTTATTATTTAAAGTTTGCTTTCCTCTTTTCGTTTTTTTTTTTTATTTTTTTGAGTTTCCCTATTTTTTCCGTAAGAATCTGGGAGTTAGTAATAACACTATTTAGGTTGAAAATAAAATATTATTTCCTAAGGCTGCTGGCGGTTGTCCATTGTGGTTTTTCTAAATTGCCGTTTAATTGTGGGCTGTGTCGCGTACATTATTCCACATCTCTTTATTTCCTAATACTATATGAATAAATGCAAATTTAGAGAATACCTATATGGTCTGAATACTTGTATGGTCCAGCTCGTTTTAGACCTTACGGGTATACTTGCACGGTCGGACCGTACGCGTACGGTCGGACCGTATAGGTATACTCGTACGGTCCGGACCGTACGCGTACGGTCTGAATACCTGTACGGTCTGGAACATATACAATACTCTTTATATTAATAAATTATGATACAAAATTTTATGAAAATCTGTTGAGCATCCTCCTTTTAGGTTTAAGAGAAATAACAAGAAAGTTGCAAGGGGCTGAAAAAAAATTGTAACAAGAACAGATTCTAGGTCCCTCGCCCATTGAGTGGGAAAAATCTAAGTCAACTCAATAAACAGGAAGTAGATGAGCGACAGATCTGAAAACACATCCCACCATATGGGACCCCTACCTAAAGCTGCATACCAAATATCAAAAGCCTAATAGTTGCTGAGAAAACTGTTACAAAAAAGTATGATGGACAGACAGACAGACACTTGCATTTCTATGTCCCCGGTCCATGTTGCAGCGGGGACAAAAGTAAATGTATACTCACAGATCATAGATTTTGTAAAGACAATTTTATATAAGACCTTTCAACAAAATCAAAGGGTACATGTACAAAATTCTGACCCATTTGCGACAGACAGACAGACACTGACATTTCTATGTTCCCTCTTCGCGTGTTGTGGTGGGGACAAAAATAAATGTATATTCAGATCACAGATTATAAGATCTTTTAACAAAATCAATGGTTTGAAATTCTGACTCCTATTTATATACATTTAAGTCACTTTAGGAAGAAAATGTCTTCCAGAATATGGCTTTCTTCTTGTTCTTCAATAGTGCTTTCTTCATCAAAATCATTTCTTCTATTGTCACTAGCTAAGAGACTGTTTCTTGTGTGTGGACTACTGAGTCCACGGACCTGGGGACTACCCTTGGTCTGGCCCCCTCGGACAGCTGGACTCTGGTAGATATTAGACACTCCCAGTAGGTCTTCCTCCATACTGTTTACAATATCAACAACTGTTAATGTCTTGTCTCTAAAAATAGAACAGAAATCAGGTCAACTACTTAAAATAAAATTCAGGGAAAATGTCATGTTATATCTAAAGCCACTTCTAATTCATTCCTCGTTATTATCAGACAAGTTTGGCAAAAACAGGATGTGAGTGCACAATATTTTGATTTTTTTCCCAGAATCATCAATATCATAGGGAAAAGGATTTTCACCTAGCAAGTGGCAATTTTTTTCTTAATTATTAAAAAAAATCAATCTGTTTTAAATCAAATCAAAAAAAAATTAGGCCTCTTTTTAGAGTATATAACGATAGATATATTATTTCATGCATATTAATGTCTTAAATTTACAACATATGTTATGATGTTGAATGACTGAAATGTCTGAATATTTGTAGTCGAAGACATGAAAACTATTAAAACCATGAAAAATAAACAAGATAATTTTCAAAAACATGTAGTGCTAAAAAAATGAAATAATTTTGCACACGGATGCTGAGAAATTCAAGCAAGATGTGGAGATATTTTTTACATACATGTACTTTTTACTTGTCAACACTTTCAAAAGACCATGGGAATCCAATGATTCAGGAATTGATTTGGAGTTGCCTTATAGTGTTTTTTTTACATTGTGAAATACAAAATACTGAGGCAATGGAAAACTTAGAAATGCTAGAAACTTTCAGCAGTTTTTGATAGAAATTATGGAAATGAGAAAACCCATGGTATTGACAGAAAGGAAGCAAAATCCAGCGTGGAGAATATTAACCCTAATGATTTTAAATATGCATGTAACTGAGGAAACAGCAGTAAAAATTGGGATGGTTTTACTTGTTTTCATAAGTATCAGGGTGTACATTCAAACGCAATTATTCAGATCAATGATGTTAGAACGCTTCTATTTGGATCCAGAATGCTACTATTCAGATCAAATTGTAAAAGATGAGAGCAAATCTCTCAAAAAAAAAACTACAGTTCTATTTGTAAGGGATATCTAACACATTTTTGTTATTTTCAACAAACACCTATATAGTTGAGGTGTTCAAAATTTCTCAGAGTAGCAAATAAAATATATTTTATTTTCGACAAATGTGTGTTCAAATAGCAATATGTTTCTGCCTTCAAGTCGGTGATCAAATAAATTGTAATTTCTTAAAAAGTTAGCACAAGTTTTAGCTTTTCACGAACAGCGGTGAAGGAAACTGTCTATCAATTTATTTACATCTATAAACATGGTGTGTAAAAAGAAAATGCTTAAGCAGGAATTTGAAATGGTTGCGTTGGTTGTTTACAATGACATAAACAGCGATTCATTTTTTGCAGTTATTGAACATAGAATATTCATTATTTGGTCAAGTAAGAAAATTTGTACACCTCAACAATATAGGTGTTCCGTAAAAGTAACATTTTTTTGTCAAGATAACCTTTGAAAATAGAATTAAACATTTTTGTAGGCAGAGTTGGTCTGAATAGAAGTGTTCTTGATCTGAATAGTAGCGTAGAACGCCGTCCATTTGAATAGTTACGTTTTGAATATACACAGTCAGTATATAGCCAGATTTTTCTACTAAAATCTGTTGCGGATTTATATCTTTAGCTTATTCTATAGCAGGTTTGGTTGTTACCTTAAAATGATCCCTAACGATGATGATGATGTGAATCATACTATCCTTATGGTTACATGTGTAAATGCACTTACCCTGGAGCTTTTAGTGTTGGAGATGTTATAGAGCGCCCTCTATTGGATGGTAAGGGGAGATTACCCTGTCTATTCCCACCTGGTGATCTGAAATAATCAACATGTAATGAAATCAAACTTGCAAGACAGTTCCATGTCTTGGTTTTCATAAATTATCTTCTGTGTAATTTATCAAGTGTGTGTTTTTGTTTGTCCTGCTTTTGTGTCTTTGAATCAACTGATTTTGTCCTTGTCTATTCAGATATTACAATGATCAGCTGGTACTAGACATCCTTCAGATGTGAGGATTAAATCATTAAATGGCACAATCACAAAAACATTCTAATCTAAGGCACAATAGATGTGGACTTGCATTTGACTTTTCAATGAATCTTGACACAAAATTACTAAGAAAATGTTGACCTTAAACTTAACCAACAAATATAAGTGACCTCGAATCTTTGTCAAAGCTTTTGTTTGTCCCTGTTAACTATCTGTTCTTTGTTCTATATCCAGAAATGGGTCTTTCGTTGATAATCTAGGGATTTGTTTGAATCTTATGTATTGTATTTTTAGTCTTGGGCCAATGCAAGACAGCGAGCAGTGACCTCTGGACATGTTGAAGACTGCTGGCTGTTTCCATTTACCATTTCTTTAATGTTGGTTGTTTCACTACACTTATTCCACATCTCTTTATCATTTATTCACTTGACCTTACCCAGACAAGTTAGCAGTAACTTCTGTCATTTTATCTATCAGCTGGTTAACTTCAATTTTTGTAGGAGTGCTCTTGGTTTCAGGAGGAAATACACGGGAAATGCTGGTACCAACATCATTTCTAGGAGGGGTGTGCAGGTTGTCATCTGCTGTGATGGGGTATTCCATTCTTGTGATACTTGTGCCAACATCAACCTTAGGAGGGGTAACAGGAATGTTAGCTTGGACGGAACATTCCATTCTAGAGATACTGGTTCCCTTTTCTGCAGTAGTTGGTGTGCGGGGTCGAGGGGATGTAGCTACACAGTGTCTGGATCGCTGATCTGTAATATAAACAAAATAATGAGATGCAGTGTATCTTAGACAATAATGAAAATTCTTATATGCTTAAATAAACAGCATATAAGTAAATATTTCCCGAAACCAAACATTTTCTGACTCTTTTTGTACTGCAATCTCTGATAATGATACTGAATCTGCAACACTTTGCATCTATTAACTAGAATCCCTGGAAATCAGTAAAAGCAATGTCATGTGAATTTATTTCATACCAAGCTCCTTCAGAAATACTTTGAGCCAGCCCATTCCATAAAATCAACATGGGACAGGTTGTTGGGTTGCAGTTTTTTTAAAATTTATTTTACTGTTGATGGTGTGTTAAAATGCATTTTTTTGTAGGTGTGTAATAATTTTTTCTATATTGATGAAAAGGGGGTAGTGGTCTTGAAAAAAGGGACAGATGAAATTGGTTTTAACAGGATTGATAGCTTCAAATTCAATTGGCCAGTTATTTGTTATATGTGTCCTAGTTCTATTTCTTGTAACACATGGAGACAGGTTTGCAAAAATTAAAATATTTTCATTAGGAAAAATCCAATACCTACCCCTTTTTAAAGTGGTTGAAACATGATAGTAAAAATTTGCAGATATATTCCTGTCATGAAAATTTCCTTTTCAATTAAACATTTCATCAAACATATTTTCATGCTTAAAAACATGTTATCCTATTCTAAATTGAAACAAGAACAAATTTTAGGTCCCTGGCCTGTTGAGTTGAATTGGCTTATTTAATAGGATTGGCTTGTTTAATAGGAAGCAGATGAGTGACAGACCTGAAAAAACATCCCAACATATAGGACCACTACTTGAGCTGCATACTGAACATTGCAAGCATATGGTTAATGAGAATTCTGTTACAGAATTTTTCTATGATGGACATAGAAACAGATAGCAGGGCATCTCTTTGTCCGATCTCTGCATTGCAACAGGGGAACAATAATCAAATAAAGTAGTAAGAAATTTCTTTGCCCCCTATGAGATCGAAGCACTCAGCCATCTTACCTTGTTGCACCATATCAGCCGCTTCATCAGGAATATCATCATCATCACTCAGAGGTTTGTCAAAGTCTAATCTTTCTACCCTCCCATTAAACACACTGCCGTCATCCCGATTTTCCTCCAGTGAATTAATCCTCTCGTGCTGCTGCTTTCGTTTCTCAATTAGCTGACGCTGACGCTCCTGTAACTGCAGCTCCTGGTCAAGGAGGACATTTTTTAGACGATTCTGTTCCTCCAGTAATTTTTCCCGTTGTTTCAACAGCTCTCGTTTCCTCTCGGCTGGTTTTAGTTTCTTGTAATACTTCATGTACTCACGATCACCTATCTGGCTCTGTTGAAGGTTTGGAGAGTGCTGAAGGTTCTCATCGTTTTCCAGCTTATCTTTAAATCCAACCTTCAAAAAGGAAAATTTAAATCAAGTAATTGTTCCAAGTCACTTGTAAAACTTTATTTACATGGGTAAAGAAGTATAAATTCAACAAAATCAATATTGTCCACCAGTACAAAAATTCAAACTTGTCCAAGATGTATAAAATTTAAATATTGTAAAATGGGACATTTTCTTGCCGTCTTTTTTTGGAGTAGAATGACTGAATTTTAGTTCATGAATGCAGTTTTAAATTTACACTGTAATGTTATTGTCAATAGACTACAAAGGAAGAAAAATATATTCATGCATTTTAATTTTCAGGCTAGCAAAGTCACTGCGAAATCACTTAAATACATTTTTTTTTTCAGTTAACAGTATTGTATCTTATTTTCATTTGAATATTGAAGGAGAAATACTAAGAAAAGTGTGACAAACACCCAAAACTTATGTCTATGGTTTAAATTGCAGGCAGAAAGAAATTGTGTTTCAAATGCAAACCTGCTTCAGAAAAGCATACACTGCACACAATCAATAAAGGCATGAAATATTTCTTCAACACCCACCATCAAGAAATAAACACATGTGCTGATTTGACCTCATACAAATAACCTTCGACCTTATTTGATGAACCTTGACCCACATGTACACATTACCTGAATCCCATGAGTCTCAGATATCATCACCACCGATCTGCTCTGGTAAGATAAATATTTATGAATTTCATTCATATTCAGCATCAAGCAGGAACTTCTTACCTTCCTGAGTTCATTAATGTTTCAATAGAAGTTTGTGGTGCTGACTGAGGTGAATTGTGTTTTGTGTAAATTTTTGTCAGTGTCTCCTAGTTATGTGTTTGTTTTATGGACTTTGAAATTTGAATTCCTCTTAAATATTCCCTTGCTTTTTTTTGAATGGAGAGACAGACAGGGTGATTCCCATATAAAATATTTGTTTGCCGGAAAAAAGTTTCGAGTACATCGAACAATCAATAAATACCTTATTTTTCTGATAAGGCTCCAATCTAGAACTCCTTGGTGTCTGACCTCTTGACCCCTGATTAGATGACCTTGGACTTGGTATGAGAGGGACTAGGTCATTAGAATCAGCATAAGGATTGATCTCCATACTTTTGTGTGTACTCGACATGACTGGTTCCCTGAAGTTTCTACGTAGTCTTGGTTGCTCCTGTTGATAATTTGAAGGATCTGCCATGATCGTGCTTGGATTCTCATATGTCCTCTGCATGGCAATTTCTTTGTCAATCATTGATGTGATTGGCCTTTCCACTTGACCTCTGATCTCTTCAAGACTGGCTCTTCTTGCCTGGGTGAAAACTCTTGGTGTTGTTCCTTGAAATGATCCCGGAGAGTGTGACCTCTGACTCTGAGGTGACCTTCCATGATTAAAGTCAGGTGACCTTGACCTTTGACTGATAGGTGTTCCACTTCTTGGGACATGATGAGGTGGTACTCTTCCAGGAGAGAGCTACAGAAAACAAGAATATGTTAAAAAGACATAATGCTCCATCTCGCAACATTTGCACAGACAAACAGATCAGAACACTATTTGCCCCCCTACTTGTAGATATGACATAAAACTCTGAATTTAATGTACTATGTAAACATTTGAAAAATAAGACAAAGCAAAGCTGCTAAAGGTATAATATGATGTGCTGATTGCAATGACTATACTAGTATGTAACTGCTTGTTTAAGAAGGGGGTCTATCTGTGACTATTTCATGTCTGGATTTGAATTATATGCATTTTATTTAGACCATAGGCCAATTGCATACCGCAAGCAGTGCCAAATGGCCTCGTTGAAGGCTGCTGGCGGTTGTCCATTGTGGTTTTTCTGAATTGCCGCTTGATTGTGGGCTGTGGAGTGTACACTTATTCCACATCTCATTATTTTCTATTACTCTTCCGGAGCATCTGAGTTCACTCTCATGTCGTCTTGAGTTCGTGTTGTTGATTGATATTCAGTTATTTTGTGTTTCCATGTTTTACATGTTGTCTGTTTTTGTCCCGTTATTGTTGGTGTTTACTGGTTTTGTCTCTGCTCTTTCAGACTTTTGACATTCGGATACCCCATTGGTACCTCTGCTTCTTGGATGTTTACAATATCAAGATTGTACATTTTTACACCTTTAACCACAAAAGTTGCCTTTAAAGCACAAAATATGACACAGTATATGAAAATTACAACATGTACAAGAAAAGTCATCGCTTACAAAAACAATATGAAATATTCTATTGCTATACTGTGACTCACTGTGAGCGCATGAAAGGATATCCCATACTTCTTATTTGACTCTATATAGCTCTCAAAATCTTAGCCCAAATTATCTCTCAAAAATGAAATTGGAACATAATGAAATTTCTTCATCAGAATCACCCTATAATGTGCTATGTGCTTCCATCAGGCAAAATTTGATCAAAATCAAGTTAGCAGTTTAGGAGTTATGCTTATGAGTTCTCCCATTGAACACTATATTTATAAAATGTAAGTCCCCATATCTCCCCTGAATTATACTTAAGGGAAACATTTTTTTTTCAATACACATCTCCATATAATGTACTTTATTCATGCAATGTTTCATCAAAATCCATGCAGCAGTTTAGGACAAGTTGTGCTTACATGTATGTGATATACAAACAGATAGAAGAACAATCAGGGTGATTCCTATATTTTTGTCCTACACATGTAGTTATACTGTAAATGGGAAATTTTCACTGAGTGATATTTTTGCATTTTTTGAAAGACAACAACTTGTGTGGATGAAAATTTAGCGCTTTTTCATACTACTCATATTCTGTACTAAATGAATAAATCATTCGTGTGGGGGATATTTTCATGGATATTTCATGATTGTGAATAATGCAAAAGTAAACCAATCGTAAAAATTTTCACGGTTACAGTATTGTAACAGTATTGGAGGTATAAATAATTTTACAGTAATTCATCAACATATTTTTGTTGGGTCTAAAAATAGTTCATACATGTATGTAGACTATAATAAACACACTGTAACTTTTGTTTTAATTGTAAGAAACAGGTCACATATGTAGTTTTGAAAACACCTAAGCAAAGGCTTTGGACAACACACACAATGTTGATATTAGCTTACATGTAAATGACCCCTAAATGTAACTTCTGTGCAGCTCACCTCTTAATGGAAGAGGTTCTTGACTTTTACAGTATTTTAAGAATTGCTTTTACTCCAAAATTACCAATACAAGAGTTAAAAGAAGCAAAGAGGCACCAATGGTGCATTTGAAAGTCTAAAAGGGCAGTGACGAAACCGGTAAACATGAACAAGAACAGCACAAAGAAACAAAAAACACAAAATCAACAGAACAGAACAGACATTAACAACGCAATCTCAAGTCGTAACAAGAGTGAACTCAGGTGCTCCGGAAGAGTAAGCAGTTCCATCCTGCTATAGCACACCCGTCGTGTTGCTACTTTCCAATTCAGTGTGTCAAATCCCGTAAAGCTTAAGTTCTTGTCATTGATAGTGACCCCTAATATGTTTCTGCATAAAAAAATAGACATCACATAAACTGAAAATATTTTGATTACCAGCTTAAATATCATAGCCATGCATTAAAGGCTTACTAACCTCTTGTTCCCTTAATGACTGGTTCAACTTCCTTTCTTTCTCTAAGATTTGGTCCTGGTATTTTGACAGCAGCTCATGACATTGAAACAATCTCTGTTGTATTTCTATAAACAAAAGAAATGGAGAATGTATCCATGGAATGCAGATAGCACTCTACCTTAAGCAGGAGTGTAAGAGAATTGCTTAAAACATATAACTTATCATACATGTAACAAACCATTGTGCTAATTCCTAAATCTCTGAATTTTTAGTAGCCAAAGCTGAAAATCGTATTATTTTATGACATTTGTGCAATTTCAGAGAATTTTCTTAATTTAACATAGAGAACATGGGTCAACAAAAACAGCTTTTTGCCATAATGCCTCTTTTTGAAAGACAAATGATGGGCAAAGAATTATCGTAATGTTGTCGAGAAATGCACTCTATACTATTTTCAAGAAAACCCACTTGTATACAAATGTATTTAACCCTAAAAAATAAAGCAAATACTGATTTTTTTTCAAAGTTTTCAGTATGTTTATGACGTCATAATATCATGCATAAATGCCATTAGCATGTGAAATTTATTAAATATGTAAAGTCAAATTATCCAATGACTGAATTACACCAATTTCATTAAGATAGTACAAAATTGACAATTTGTGAAAATATGGGGCCAATGTCAGCCCTTTCTGAACATACTCCTTTCAACACTTTAACAGTATTAAATACAATCTCTCTCCTCTAACGCTTGTTCTTGTTTCTGTACTAATTTCATCACTAATTTCTGCTAATTGCAAAACAGCAAGCCAAAACCACTGGTCACAATAAAAGCTGCTTACATGTAACTGATTTTCTTTGAAGATATAATTTGCCATTGATTGTAAATTGTCATGTACACTTATTCCACATGTCATTAGGTATTATATAACATACCTTCCCTTTCCTTTAAGGCTTGTTCTTGCTCTTGTACTAATTTCATCACTTGTTTATCAAAGTTTTCTCTTTCATCTTTTAACAAGTGCATACAATTTTCTTTCTCTTCACCAACTCTGAAAATAAAGGACCACATATGTTAATTTTGAACATATGTATTTACAGTGAAATCTTTCTATACCAAACCCCTTTGGGACTTTTGAAAATCTCTATAGACAGTCATAAAGAGCTTTAACCACAGATGATCCAATTGTTTGATTTCCTCTGATTCCTAAAATATGAGCGTAGAAACTCCAAAATAATATTTTCATTAAAACTATATTTATAATATTCAGGGTTCATACACATCTTTCACCACAATATTCAAGGACTTTTTTAAGACTTTTAAGGACCAATTTAATAGTTTTCAAGGACCAGAAATACAACTGAAATATAGACAATTAATAGGGTCTAGCAGAGGGCATATGATATAAATCATAATCAAACATGAACAGCACCATTAAACATTAATTAAGAATGATTAACACTCTAATTTTGTTTTTATAGTGTTTCAAGTTGTTAAGATCCACCCAAATATACAAAAAATACATGTAATCACTGTCAAAGCATTTCTAAAAATAGCATGGCCACGACTCTCCCATCGATGTGATATCATTTCAGTCTTTTTGTTAATTGAGCATCTAGCTTTATAAGCTGAAACCTACTCTACTTAAGCAACGACTGTTACTATGAGGTTTATCGAACTATTTTTCAAATCTACTTTTACTTCCAGTTTATTCACTGTTGCATAAACCATCGTAAATATATTTAATCAAATTAATGAGAGATGTTTTACTGCTTACAGAAGATTAAAATTGCCAAAAAATCTATTTGAATCGTTTAGTTACTAAACATATTTACTCAAAGTCAGATTTATTTAGTGTCCGCGTCATAGGAATTACTCCGCGCCTATTAACAGAAAAGAAGCTATTTTTAGAAAAGGGGAAAACATGAAACTTAAATACAGTCTTGACAAAAATGTCAAAAACGTGATATACCCAGATCTGAAAACAAATCAGAACCAGTTAAATAACATAGATTAAAACAATTTGTATTCTTAAACAAACAAAACACAGTTTTCATGGAGTTTCAAGTACCTCCATTGGATTTCAAGTACTTTTAAGGCCTTAATTTCCAATTTTCAAATTCAAGTACTTTCAAGGTTTTCAAGTAGCAGTAAATATATGAGCAGCTCTGTGGAATGAATTCATAGGACTGAAAGGTTAAATGAAAAGTCATAATAAATTTCCTTTAATTCATTTAAGAAGAGTTGACACTAAAGTATGTCTCCCCTGTGGGCACCATCAAAGAACTCATTGAAGGTCTAGCTGGGCCTTCAGAAAAGTTAAGATCAAGGTCATTTGACAGTTGACAGAATTCCATTTAACCATCATAAAAATGTTTGAAGTGTGTTCTAGATACCATAGTTATTGAGAAACAATGAAAAAAGACCAACATTCACTAAGTCATTCAACAATGAAAATGGGGTCAAGGTCACATTACATGGTGACGTCAGTCCCCAAATATCAAAAGCCTAGCTATAATATTATACTTTTCACTTAACTTATTTTCCACCCAAAAATCATCTAAGTTCACATAGTCATTGAACTGTTAAAATGGGGTCAGGGTCGCACATCATGATGTCAGTTGTGTAGACTCAAACCCCAAATACATGTATCTGTATACCAAATATCAGATGCATAGCTATTATACTTTTAACTTAATTTATTTTACACAAAAGATTTAATTGTCCCAAAATCATCTAAGTTCACAGAGTCACTAAACCATGAAAATTGTGTCAAGGTCACAGGACATGCATACATGTGATTCTCCCGCCGGGAGACGAAATCTCCCGACTTTTTGATCCATCTCCCGTTCTCCTGACTTTTTGTGTAATCTCCCGCTTTTTCAAAACATGGCAAAATTTTAATTTTATAGACATTTTAATTAATCAGACATAAAACATTTCCGGTGTTTTAGGGGTCTGTCAATTAGGTAGGTGTTAAATTAACAGGTATAGGTGTTTATTAAAAGTTTATTGCCATAATTGACCTGATTATTGTATAAACAGTTTGAGATTAATCAGTGAAGCCATGTATATTTGGCACACACTAGTGCCCTCAATTGACATTGAAATGCAATTTTAATGAGCGTTGAAAATCCTCCGCTTTTTTGCCCAATCTCCAGCCAAAAAATTCAAAATCTCCAGCTTTGTCATCACAGATCCGTCACATGTATGGACATGTTGTCAGTTGCATAGACCATAACTCCAAGTGTCTGTATACCAGATATCAAATGTCTAGCTATTATACTTTTCACTTCAATTCATTTTCCACTAAAGTCTTATAAAGAGGTTTTTTGCCCCCAAAACCATCTAAGTCCACAGAGTCACTGAACCATGAAAATGGGGTCAGGGTCAAACGGCATGGCACCAGTTGCATAGACCATAGCCCTAAATGTTTGTATACCAGATATCAGATGCCTAACTATTATACTTTTTACTTAATTTATTTTCCACAAAAGTCTTACAAAAAAGTTTTTTTGCCCCCAAAATAATCTAAGTTCACAGAGTCTCTGAACCATAAAAATGGGGTCAGGGTCAAATGGCATGGGACCAGTTGTATAGACCATAAACCCAACTGTCTGTATACTAAATATCAGATGCTTAACTATTCTACTTTTCTTGAAATTCATTTTCCACAAAAAGTCTTACAAAAAAGTTTACGCCGTGGCGGCCGCCGCCGAAAAGTAATACCTATGTCTCGCCTTCAGCGACTAAAGTCACAGGCAAGACAAAAATGATTTTTTAGTCAAACATTTACAATAAACCGGATTAAATGTAAAAATAGGGCATGTAATGGGACATTAAATGATACCCTGCCACGATATAATATCAAACGTCGGCAATCTCAAAAACTTTTTTTCAGATCATGCTGGAAATTGATCTTGACCTGTATTTAATTGTACTTAACAGCTGTGCGAAATATCATTCAAATCCCATGACGTGTTTTCAAGTTATCAGTCGGAAATTCAAAATTTCATGAAATTAGATTTTTCAAAGTCACCTATCTTGATGAAAACTATTTTTTGGATCATGCTGGAAATCGAACTTGACCTGTATTTTATTGTACTTAACAGCTGTGCAAAATATCATTCAAATCCTTTGACGCGTTTTCAAGTTATTGGTCAGAAACCTTTTCGGGACGGACGGACAGACACCAAAAAAACTGAGGGTCTAACATAATACCCTGCCACTTCGTGTGGTGGGGTATAAAAACAATTAGTAATTTTTTTTAGTTATTTTAAACACACATTTAAGTTCAAACGATAGTGATAAATTGTTGGTCATTGAACCAATTAAGTATATCACTGCAGATTGTCGAAATCTTGACTCCTACCTTGCCAGTTCTTTGATCAGATTAGCCACCCTTTTCTTATCTTCAGCACACAAGTCTTTTAATGAGATTTCTTTCTTTTGTTTCTTGACAAAGCCACAGCTGTCATCAGAAACTGTGGAGGCTGAAACCTAAAAGATAACAAAGCACAAATTATATTTTTCATATATATATAAAGTAAAAAAATCTGTCAAAGTCAAAAATGGCCAGATTTCGTTTAACAGGAAGTAGGTAAGTGACATACCTGAAATCGTATCCCACATTATGGGACCCCATCCTGATGCTGTATACCAAATATAATGTGACTGTGATAAGTAGTTGCTGAGAAAACTGTTACCAAAATTTCTTCCCCGCCCGCACGACATTCACCATTTTATTACCCGGATTTTTCACTCAGTGAAATCTGGCCAATTAATTTGCCAAGGCAAAAACAATGCCTCCCCCCTTCCATTCCCCCTAAAAGTTCTACCTTCAAAAGTCCATAAACCCGATAAAACATTTAGGATTAAAATTTCCTTGTTCTATGCACAACTAAATATGGTGACCTTCCAGCATACCGATTTCATTAAATTTGCTTCTGTGATTTCAGAGGAGATGATAAATGAAGTTTTTCAGGAAATTTCTAAGTTGTAGTAGCTACAAACTTAACCCACAACAATTTGAGGATCAAAATTTCCTTGTACTATGCACAACAACATATGGTGTCCTTTCTATATACATGTATACCAAGTTTTGTTATATTGGGTTCAGTAGATTTTGAGGAATTGCGCTGAAAAACTTTATGACAGTAAGACTGAAGACAGACAGACAGGATAAAAACAATATGTCTCTTCACAAAAGTGGGGGGAAACATAATTAACACAATTAACACAAATATTAAAATATTTAAATACATTGCATTACAACCTACAAGGTTCCAAGTTGTTTTACCCCATGTTCATGTAATAGGTAAAAAAATAACAAAAATTATTGACTGTCTGTGTTCACATTTCAAAGACGTATACATAAATCTATTTTGTATCACTGTAAACGTTTCTCATGCAATTATTATGATTTGGTTGGTTTTGTGTGTGTGAACTGTAACTTTATAAGGATGAAAAAGAACTTCTTATAAAAATAACAAACTTGAGAAACCTAAGATCCAATAAGTTAATCTGCGAGTTTGTATTCACTACTTATACCCCTGCTAAGTAGGAAGGCATTTATTTTCATTCTTTAAATTTACCTTGAGTTAATGGGGGTAGATTTCAAGTTTCAAAAATTAATTTCATGGCAATAAAATGGGTAGGGTAGACATGAAAAAGCTGGGTAGGTAGTGAAACAGGAATGATTCATTCTTTTTTATCTGGCCTGTTAACTTTTTACCCTACCTATATGTACGGTGTTAGGAATGCTTTATAACATACCATCATTTTTTATTTAGCCTGTTTAATTTTTTTCTACCTATATGTAAGGTGTTAGGAATGCATTATAACATACCATCATTTTTTATTTAGCCTGTTTAATTTTTTTCTACCTATATGTACGGTGTTAGGAATGCTTTATAACATACCATCATTTTAGCCTTGGGTGTGTAAGTTTTAACCTGTGGCTGTTTTACCGGTACACTGGCGACGATCTCTGATGTCTTCTTACACTTTACACGAGGACGTCTATTTCCTCTGTTAGAAAGACCTGTTAAAAAAGACATGAGCTAAATACGAATTTGTATTGTAAGTATGGTCATGTTGAAGACTGCTGGCTGTTTTTTTCAATTGCCGTTTCTTTAATGTATGTTGTGTCGCTTACACTTATTCCACATCTCTTTATTGTCTATAAACAGCTTAAAGTGGATACTTTTATTCAATGTTTAAAAATTTGAAAATGAATATTTGACATGACATGGACAGTAGTCTCTCACTGTGAAAGTCAGTCGATATAAAGATAAAATAAAATATTATTTGATCATGTATTGTTTGCTTTTGAAAAAATGATACATGGAAATGGGATGGATGACAAAGGAACAGTAAATTTTGAAGAACACAGGAAAAGGGGAGAGATGGGTAGGGACAAAATTTTTTAGCCTATTTGGTGCACTATTTGGCGGTCAACAAAGGGGTCTTTTACGTGCATGAAGCATGGCATTCTCCACACATGTTGGCCCACCCTGGTCAGCAGTTTTACTAACCAGGAATATATGCATCTTCTGATTCACCACTACTGTTCATATCTACAAAAGAAATATAAGAAAGACATTTTGTTGAATGCATGTCATGAGTTTTATTTTTGCGATTATCTTTGATCTGCCAAAATAGGCGAAATTAAAATAGCTTTATGGTACTTAGAGCTCCTTATACATGCATATGTTTATGTTGAAGCAATTGTGAAACTGGGTGTTACAGCAATGGTTGTTACAAAAGTTTCCTCATACACATGTACAAAAATGATATGAAAATAAACCTAAGACAGCCAACCATTCTTCTGTCTTTTGGTATACAGTAAAACGATCAGCCATCACTGATGAATTTGGGCCACATAGTAGATCTAGGCACCCGATTTCAGATCTACACTGGACTATCGCTCATGTACTGTTGTTAAATAATCCTCGATTATATAATTAAACTTTCTTCCAGTATTTACTCTCATGTTAAAGTTGCAGTAGCTGTTATTAAGGTGTCAAAGCCCAGCATACATGGTATAGGATTTCAATTTATCCCAAACCAAAATAATTATCCAGTCCATCCAATGCTCACAATTTTAAGTGGCTTGGGGGTATAAGATTTTTGTTAAATTTTACCTGTCCTGCATCATATTATTATTAAGAAAATTTTTATTGTTACAGTCATAAATCATGTAAATGATTTGGTTTTTGACCTGTCATCCTTTTCCAATTTTCATCTTTGCCGTAACAATAAGAATTTCTTATTGTTATGGTTTTGCGGTAATCATTTATATATGCTGTGTTCTTTATAAAAAAACGTTTTGGGCAACGACACCCCAGAACCTGATAACAGGACTTAGAATAGACTGTGAAAATATTCTAGGAATCTGTAGATTAAACACTTGGTAGGTCAAAACAAAATGTAAACTATTCAAGACCTAAATAAATAAATGCAGACGAAACATTTTGTTCATGTTCCAACACGAAAATATCATATTTGGCTTCTTTTTTATCAATCTAATGGTGATGCAAACCATAATTTATGTAAGCAATACTATCAACGACTTTTATTAAGTAGTTTGTGTTACTATCTTAGGTTTGAGAGTACCCATTTTGGTCCAGAAAACATTATTTTTCATTTCAACTGTCATTTCTGAATCAAAACATTGCGCCGTAACACCGGAAATGAAACCATTGAGAAAAAAAATAGAATAGGATTCGGACGGATGGGATTGCAATTTCGGACTTCGTTTTCAATTTCATATTTTCCATATAAAATATATATTTTAAAGAAAGATGATTTCATTCAAATAATAGAAAATCAAAAATTCAACATCATAATCAATTCTATTTCTAATGGAGCATGAATAATTTAATTATCGATCGGAATGTACTTTCACTTTAGCGTTTCCAGAATATATACTTTCATTTTAGATAAAAATAGAATATACAGAATAATCTCATGACGGACCGGCAAACAGTGAACCAACAAGGTAAAACTTACATGTACAGTTTTATTTCATTCTGGTATGAACAATTTTTATTATCATGATAACTACAGGGGTCGGAGTGGGGGGGGGGGGGGGTGGTGGGCTACTTCGTAAATAGTCGATTATCATTAATTAAACAATGGGTGTGCTGTTTTTTCCCCAAAAAACTTATAAAAATTAATAATAAAGGTAAAGATCAGGGTTACATGTACATGTATAAACCAACTGTCACCAACACCTGATTTGACACACCCATAGGAGGATCCAGTGGGGGGGTGTGCTAGGGGGGCCCGCCCCCCCCCCTTTTGGCGGAAAAATTCGGTTGAATGTATAAGAAATCATTGAAGCGTGACCAAAACGGGCTCCCTCTTAGGCCAGTCAGTGGGCCCCCTCTTTTCAGAATCTGTGGATCCGCCTCTGACACCAGAAATTAGCAACAGTCAACACGACGGGGATGCTTTAATAGCAGGCAGGAACCGCTTACTCTTCCGGAGCACCTAAGTTCACTCCTATCGCGTTTTTAATTGCCGTTCGGTTGATGTGTGTGTGTTTTTTTCATGCTGTTCTTGTTCGTGTTTACCGGTTTTGTCGTAGCCCTTTCCGACTTTTGTCACTAGAATGCCCCGTTGGTGCCTCTTTGCTTCATAAGAAATGAATATTTTAAAGATGTGAATATATATAAAGGCAAAATAAAAAAAATAAAAAAAAACATGTGTTCTTCTGGTTTCCCTTCCATTCCTAGTTTTTCGTGCCGATCCTAGCCTTTTTCATACATGTGACGGATCAGTGATGACAAAGCTGGAGATTTTGATTTTTTTTGGCTGGAGATTGGACCAAAAAGCGGGAGATTTTCAAAGCCCATTAAAATTGCATTTCGATGTCAATTGGGGGCACTAGCGTGTGCCAAATATACATGGCTTCACTGATTAATCTCAAACTGTTTATACAATCATCAGGTCAATTATGACAATAAACCTTTAATTAACACCTTTACCTGTTAAATTAACGTTTACCTAATTGACAAACCCCTAAAACAACGGAAATGTTTTGTGACTGAACAATTAAAAGGTCTATAAAACTAAAATTTTGTCATGTCTTGAAAAAGCGGGAGATTACACAAAAAGTCGGGAGAACGGGAGATGGATTAAAAAGTCGGGAGATTTCGTCTGCCGGCGGGAGAATCACATGTATGTTTTTATTGCCGTTTTTGCTTTTAAAGCGAGTAAATATATTACAAGAAAACATTACTGATTCAATGTCAGATCTGTCATTCTGAATATTTACATTATTAATATTATTAATACTTACACTGAACTATGATTTATCTATTGTATTAATTAATTTATCTATTCTCTCTCTATTTCTTTTTGTTTTTTTTATTGTTCAATAATCATGTTTATGGTATGTTACTTTTTGTAAACATGAAATTGTGTATATATCATGGATCACGCTTCAGTTATACTGTGCTTTTTCCAATAAAGAATTGAATTGAATAAAGCACCATTAATTAATAACTTGAAATTTGCTTCCCATTGACCCAAGGTAAAAATATTGCCTACCTACGTACCCTATTTTTTCAAGCATGAAATCAGAAACTCAAATACTTTTTTGGCCTCAAGATAATAACAGAACAACTGAATAGGGATGATCAATTTCATATAAAGAAAAGTCAAACCAAAGAAATTAAAGATCAACACTTGGTACAGACATTACAAAAGATACGGTGGGTTTGAGAAGTACACATGTAGGTGAATATTTCGGTTAAAAGCCTTACTAGACAATTAAAGACAATAAGGGCGGCCAGTTATAATTATGGAGATAAACTGAGTATTCAATATGTAGCTATATCGGTCATGATCATATTCAATGACTCTTGTAAAATTCGCTTTATGGTTTAAAACGGTTGGTTACAAATAAAACTATATTTGATGTTTAGTTATCATTTTAAAGGTTTTAAATCTAAATAATAAATAATCGCATAGGGGGCCTATACATAGGCGTATCCAGGGGGGCTGGGGTTCCGGGCCCCTCCTTTTGGTGGAAAAAATTGGTTGAATATATAAAAAATCATTGAAGCGTGACCAAAGCAGGCCCCCTCCCTAAGGGGCCTCCTCTTAGGCCAGTCAGTGTGCCCCTCTTTTCAGAATTTCTGGATCTGCCACTGCTATATTTACAAATATTAATTAAATTATTGAAAATAAAAGTTAATTTTTAATTAAGTTAAGGTATATATGGTATGATTGAATTCAATATTAAAAGATTTGACATTTAATCAAGTTTCCATTGGTATGATATATGCAAGCATAGCTTCAAACTAAAAGACCATATGTGCTTTTTAAAAACATGATATACAGTGAAAATGTTATTTTTTATTTTTGATAATAAAATGCAACTGAAGTAATTAATTATAAGTTTCACAAGAACTGAAGGGGGCAAATCTAACACCTTCAATACATGCAATTATCTTTTAAATTTTGCATTCTAGTATTCTAAATGTATGCAAAGCTTCATAGGTCCAAAATAATGCAATTTTAATTTGAAGGTGAAAACAAACAACCAAGAGACAATTGATAACAGAATAATATAATTTATATATACAGTAAAAATTAAATTCGCGATTATGAGATTTAATCTATAATAGAAAAAAATGAATTCCTAAAATTCTGATTAAATACACAAAGGCTAGAGAATAACCACGTGATAATGTTTAATTTCAATTGAATTTGGAAGAATTAAATTCAAGGATTAAAGTATTTTTAAATGAATTTTTGTTTTATTTGAGACATGATCTATTGGATTCAACGTCCGACAAGTCGGTTATTTTTTCAGAAAATATGAATTTCGGTTTCAAAGATGTGAGTCTCGTCTATTTTTATACAAAACCAACAGTAATACGACGGACTTCTGTTAAAAATCTTTGAACGAACGAAGGGCATTTAAATAAACTTCTGAATAAGAGTTGTTGAATAAGTGTACGCGGCACAACCAACATAAAAGAAACGACAATTTAAAAAATCACAATGGAAAACAGCCAGCAGTCTTCAACATGAGTCACTACTAGCTGTCTTGCACTGGCCCAAGACTAAACATACAATACATACAAACTAGCCTATCAACAATAGACCCATTTTTGGACATAGAGTTGACAGTGACAAACAAAAGCTTTGTCAAGGATTCCTGACTTAGGACAGGCAAATATAAAATGTGGCGGGGTTAAGTTAGTTATTTAGGCCCAACCTTCCCCATATTGTTAATCTTGTACAAAGCACAAAAAAAAAAAAACACTTTAAAAACCAAATTCAATTCACCAAGAATGGACCTGAGACCAGAGTACTTTTCGAGAACAACGAGACATAAAGGAACTTAAGTTCTGAACTAATAATTTTGGGAAATTTATTTCTATTACTGGTTTCTGTTTGTAAATAGACTATGAAGAAACTCTTTTGTCCCCCGCCGCAACGCGGAGCGGGGACATAGAAATGCCGGTGTCCGTCCGTGCGTGCGTGCATCCGCCCGTCCGTCACACTTTTTCGTATTAGATTTCCCAGAAACTATAAGTCTTAGGCTTTTGATATTTGGTATGCACCTTCAGGTAGGGGTCCCATATGGTAGGACACGATTCCAGGTGTGTCGGTTACCTACTTCCTGTTTAACGAGCCGACTTATAATTTTTTAAAGGGTCAAAAATGTAAAATTTTTCGTAACAGATTTCTCAGCTATTACTATTCGTAGACTTTTAATATTTGGTATGCAGCTTCAGGTAGGGGTCTCATATGGTGGGATGCGTTTGGAGGTCTGTTGCTTTCCTACTTCCTGTTTATCGAACCGGCTTAGAATTTTCTAAGAAAAAAAAACATGGAAAAAATTTCGTAACAGATATTTCAGTGAGTACTATTCGTAGGCTTTTGATATTTGGTCTGCAGGTTAAGGTGGTTGGATGCGTTTCCAGGTCTGTCGCCTATCTACTTCCTGTTAAGCGGACTGACTTAGAATTTTGCCGGTAGGTGGGGGACCCAGGAATTCCGTTCTTGTAATTCCATTGTAATTCCATTTTTCGTATCAATTCCTATATTTTTTTCTTTTGACCAAATCAAGCCATTAATTGTATCGGTATCAGTTTATGTATCCTTGTCACGTGATGACCGCTTTAGCTGGGTATGGGAGAAAGACGCATTGCGCTTCAGACACAGCTTTAATACGTTCGCCAGGATCATGATCTTAATGATGTAGAAAATAGAAAATAATAAGATGTGGAAACTAGTGTACGCGACACAACCCACAATCAAGCGGCAAGTCAGAAAAACCTAAATGGACGACCGCCACAAGCCTTCAACGAGGTCAGTAGGCGCTGCTCGCGGTTCTGCAATTGACCCATGGTCTAAATAAATTGCAAATAATTCAAATCCAGTCCTGAAATAGTCACAGATAGACCCCCTTCTTAAAAAAGGAACAGAAAACTTAAAAAAGACAAGTACAAACGAAAGCTTTGTCAAAGATTCCTGGCTTAGGACAGGAACATATAATATGTGGAGGGGTTAAACTAGTTTTTTGGACACAACCTCCCCCTATCAACACTCCTAGACAAAGCACAAAAATAAGACACTCAATAAAATTCAAATCGATCAAAATTCAATTCCTCTAGAGAGAACCTTAGACAAAAGACAACAAGAACAAACGAAAGGTCGGTAATGGAACTCTCTATAGAACACTCGCTGTTACTGGCAGCTACTAGTATTTGAGAATCATCAATCGACTGATGTAAAAAATATATATCATAATATATATAAAAACATATCGATTTTAAATCCGACACAACGTTTCAAACAATAATGATTTGGTGAAGTGTCATCACACAAAATCGACATGCTTGATCGCTATAATGCTTAAAAATGACAATAGTAAAAAAAGCTTATGGAAGTTTTAGAGTAAGTATATTATTATTAGAAAACGCTTTGAATTGACTATTGCAGATGTCTGACCAACGCTGAATAGCCGGATTAATTAGCTCTTCCAGTAAATGAATACCGTATTATAAATTTTCTCGCTAATAAATCGAAAACATAACATTTATATTTTTCCTTTTTTTCTTTCAAGGCTTCGAGACCAGATGGAGACTACCAATATTTATCTTTACGGTGGGACATCCGAGGAAAGGTCTGTCATACTCAAGATTATAACCAAAGTTACCAAGAAAAAAGTTACAGTCGTTGTACTACAGGATGGGCAACATGAACAAGATAACACAGCATCTTCGTCGGAGATCCAACATGGAGGACACGCTTCCGGTTCATGGGACATCCGGCGTGAGGGAAAACCGATTGTGTCTCAGGATGGACACTTTGTGTCATCACGGGATACCCGATGGGGACATCCTACTGACCAAGATCATCAACACCCTTCGGCCTCAGGAAATAGGCGGAACACCAAGACAGATCCTCTCAAGCACTGGATAGATGTCATAGATCAACACTTCAATCAGGTCAGTAATTGTACGAAATGTGTGATATAAAATGTGAAACCTACGTTACTGTACCGTTATACAAATCATGTTAGTCATCAAATTAGGCTCATCTATATTCGTCGTGTTTAACATAAAAGGCGTTGGCAAAACAGGTCCAGTTCGGTTATTTGCCAACTGCCAGTAGCAGCGAGTATTCCCACGAAAGTTTCTATTTGTTTCGTTTTTTTTTCATGTTATTTGTCTCAGGTTTTCTCTTGTTGAATTGAACCTTTATCGATTTGATTTTTACTGTGTGCTTTGTTAACGATATTAATAATGGAAGGTTGGGCCCAGAAAAAAAAACTAGTTTACCCCCGCAACATTTGATGTGTGCCTGTCTTAAGCCAGGAATCTTTGACAAAATATTTGTTTGTTCCTGTCGATTTGATGTTTTCTGTTCTCTGTTTAAGAAGGGGAAGTGCTTCAATACTAAATTCGAATTGTATGCATTTTTATTCGACATTTGGCCAATTGCAAAACAACGAACAGTGCCGACTGGCCTCGTTAAAGGCTGCTGACTGGTTTTTTTCTTGTGGACTATCTAATTTACCTCTTGTTTATGTGAGTTTTGTCGTGTGTATTTATTCCACGCCTCATTATTTTCTATTAAACGTTTAGAAATCTGGTTTGAAATTGGTCAAATAAGCTAAAAAAAACTTTTTTGCGGATCAGATGGTACTTTTTTGCTTCTACAGTTTTAATTTTATAAAAACTTGGTATGTAGCTAGTTCAGCATATGTATTCTCGATGGTGGAGTTGGCATTATACATACCCTGAACGTTTTGAAAGAAGCAAAGAGGCACCAATGGGGCATTCGAGTGTCAAAAGTCCGAAAGGGCAACGACGAAACCGGTAAACACGGACAAGAACAGCACGAAGAAACACAAAACACAAAATCAACCGAATGTAAATCAACAACGCGAACTCAAGTCGTAACAAGAATGAACTCAGGCGCTCCGGAAGAGTAAGCGGTTCCTGCCTGCTAAAGTACAACCGTCGTGTTGCTAATTTTCAATTTCCTTTATGAATATAAGTACTTTTCAATTCATATTGTTTCGACCATACAAAGTTTAAATTCACACGCTGCTTACTCCTTGAAATATAATACTTAAGGAGCATTACGAAATTAGCTGCGTCAGTTATTTTCGCTCGATATTTTTTATTATATTATATTTTAATCTAAATTAGCACCTGTTAAAGTGTTTTCGTCTTTTACAGATAAAGTTAAAACAAACAGAAGACGCAAACCATGTTTTGATAGCCCCCTACAACGTGCTCGAAATTCTTAACGAAGCCAAAACGAGTTTACATGATGAAGATTTTAAACGTCTGACGGACCGTGACACAGTGAAAACATTGGTTAACAAATGTCAACAATCTGTTGTGTTGGTATTCCGGAGCAATGAATCAAAATCGAATGACTTGTTAGAAAGATTTCACATACCTTACGTTAACGTTGGTAAAGTGAATAAAAGCGATCCTAGAAACGAAGCACAGGAAAACTTAGACGAAAATATCATCAGAGATGCGGTAAGAAAGCATAAGTTTCCGGTTGACTTGTCCGATTTTCTTCGAGAAAAAAAATCTAAAAGCCGAGTTACACATTTTACAGACTTTTTGTTCAGTAAGCCAAGAAGAAAGATAGAGGATCGAATAACAATGCGCACCATAAACGTATTCCAAGAAGACGAATACACCAACGATTGGGTCATTTTCCCACGAGGTCGTACAAATAGATTTCTATGGAAATATCCTTCCGCAAGAGAAAATATCATTCAGTTGTACTTCCATGTAAGCATCCGATCAAAAATAGTTCAAAATCTTTTGTCTGGTGGAATAACGGTGAACGGAGAAGAATACAACTTTCTTGGTTGTAGCAGCGAAGGTTTGAAATTGAGAAAATGTCTTCTATGGAAAGGAAGTGAACAAGATGTGGAACAAATCATCACAGACAGCGGAAAGTTTGATAGCGGTGGTGTGTCAAAGCGAATGGCACGGATAGGCTTGTTATTTTCTGAACTATCCCTGACCAACGTAGAAATAAACAATTCCCAGATACTGAAAGTAGATGACGCCATTAGCTTTTGTCGGCGATATAATTTTACTGACGGATGTGGTGGCATCAGTTTTGAAATGGCTAGCTTATTGACAAACGAAATAAACCGTTTAGATGGAGCAAACTTAAACCCGGACGTGCCTCCATCGGTGTACAAAGTACGTTTGCAGGGATTGAAAGGCGTGCTAGCTCTGAATAGAGATTTGAAAGGAAAGCAAATAATGGTTCGTCCGTCGATGAAGAAATTTGACACGGACGCCTTTCCGAAAATTGGTGTTTGTGACTATTCAAAGCCGTTTACTTTTGGGCGTCTGAATCGTCAGTATATAACACTCCTGTCCGGCCTTGGCATAGAGGATCACGTGCTAGAAAATCTTCAAAAATCTCACAGTGAGCTTGTGATGAATATGTCGTCAAATGCTCATGCAGCAATTATGATTCTTCAATGGCAGAGAAAATCAGAACTTGCAAAGCGCATTATTGACTACATGTATGACGGTTTGATGACGTCAGACCTAAAACTCTCGGACAAATCAGAATCTCTTCCCGAAGAAATCAAAGGCAAGATTGGCGAGCTTCAGAAAGATATCAGAAAAGTTCAGTCAGAGCTAGCCGTATTGAAAACCAAGAACAAGAAGATAAAAATTCTCGTGCCGAACTCGAGATACATTTTCGGTGTCTGTGACCCATATGGTCTTCTGGGATATGGAGAATGCTACATCAGGGTGACAACAGAAATCGATGGTCGAACAAAGAATATCAGGGGCCCTGTAGTGGTTTGTAAACCACCTTGTTATCTTTTAGGTGATGTCCGGGTTCTCAACGCAGTCACAGACGTAGACTATCCAGAATTATCAAAATATAATCATCTAGTAGACTGTATAGTATTCCCCATTAGAGGTCAAAGGCCACATCCGAATGAAATCGCCGGGTCGGATCTGGATGGGGACACGTTCTTTGTTTCCTGGGAAGAAGGTCTAGTACCGAAAACATTAGTCGATCCATACGACTACCCAGCAGCCAGCACGCCACCTGGCGGTCAAGTCACAAGACAGCATATGATCAATTATTTTGCAAATCAGAACCAGGTCCAAATCATGACAGGGAAAATTGATCAATACTTTAGGATTTGGTCTAATATTGAAGGAGCTAGGTCAAAGCGATGCCAACAACTTGGGATGCAGTTTTCTCGACTGATAGACGCTACAAAAACGGGAGCAAGTGCAAAAATCCCATCTTATCTTATATCCAAGGAACTGAAAGATGACTCAAATTCAGCATTTATATGGAATAAATTGTCGAACATGGCGGAAACGGTTCGTGACGAATTCAAAGCTGAGATAGTATCAAGTGCCACCAGAGCATCATCCTGTGATAGTGGTGACATAGTTTGGGAAGCAAACGAACCAATCAACGATCAGCTTACATTATGTATTTTAAACGAGCCTCATTCCAAACTACGTGAGTTTGATAAGTTTCGCTACGCTTGGGTGCTTGCTAATGATAAACTAGAGAACTTTCTAGAACGTTACATGACTTTTATAGACAGTTCACAGTTTTCTATGGAAGAGAAACGATACGCCATCGAACATGGTGTACCCGAGGATCTTTTACTTAACGACATAAGCAGGTCCAAGTTGCTCCACAAGAGCGAGCTTGAAAGATTTAGCTTAGAATCTAAAGAAACACCATGGAAATTTTACTTCCGAAAGAACAGTAATGATTTAGACTGGTCCTATCTGATTAGAGCTTTAACGTGGAATGACAACACGTGTTTAGTCATCGGATTACCCTCGGGGGTTATCATAGTTCTTCAGTTCCACTTCCGCCTACATCAGGATCTTGAACAAACAATAGAGCCAGGAAGCATCACAGCTTTGTTTTTTTCACGACACTTTGGATACAGATATCGGAATATCATTGGATCAGATTATCAGATGGACTTTACAGACGATATCCTCCAAATCTACCGAAATAACAAACGAAACCAGTCATTTGTTTGGCTGAAAACCTCTGACGTAAAACAAATAAAAGGTTCTGTAGAATTCGTTGATAACGTCAACAGTCTTAGTGTAGATCTTTCGCGCTTCAATAAGCAGATAAATCAGAATATCCGCCCACACCCTCTACTTACCAAAGCACGACTATCGACCGTCGAAATATTCGTACGAAGCGATACCAGAAAAGCAGACACATTGTATTATGACGTCATAGATAGCCTCGGAGACTTCCCGTATTCGGAAGAGATAGACCATTCTGAGAGTTATCCAGATGACTTTGATATTGACTTGTTAGCTTTGGTTAATCAAAAATCAACATTGCCCCCTCAACAAAGCCCTTCGTCGGAGAATATAATTTGTTACCTAAAACAAGCCGTTGTTGATTGTAGCATAAACGACTTTGAAGCTTTGTTGAACTTCATCCAATCCAATCGCATATCAATCGATACTTTTAGTTACCTGTCCGACATTCTCAAACGCATTATAATCATGACTACAGGAAGAAATGTTCCTCGAGAATTAATAGAAAGGATCCGTCAGTTAATGATGTCATATAATCATGAATATTCATTGAAGCGTAATCTAGAAATGGCGGCAATTCTTTTCAGATTGAATCTCGACGATTTAGGCTCCAAATACCTGGAGGTGGAGGACAGACAAATAACACTAGTTACATTTCTTAAAGTCATCCAGAACTGGCAACCGTTTTGGTACATCAGTACGGAGACAGGCGTTTTGTTACTGAACAGATTAACCGAACTTGCATTACAAGATTCTAGCCGATCCTACTCCGATGAATCTGTGGAATTGAAGCGAGTTAGCTACATCATCAAATATGGTCGTCTCCATTGTTTACAGCTTATTCATACATTTGATAGATTGAAGACACAACTGGAGGACAATCCGTTGAAAAGGCGTAACGTTGCCAGCGTCATGAACCTAACAATTGACGCAGACATATCCTCTAACAATGATGTCACATTGTTCTCAACCAGTGCTTTGCCGTACGTACCAAAGGTCTATTCTGGACAATATGTACTTGTAAGTCGGCATTGTGACGCACTAAAGAATCTCAAAGCCGTTAATTACACACAAATTGGCCATGTGACAAACGTCACAAATGCGCCGTTCAATTTAGAAGTGAAACTAGAGGACGGAATGTCGAAAGTGTTGCAGGACAGTTTGACGTCTGAAAAAGCGTGTTTGTGGAAAATTGACGTCATTACAAATATCGTCACATACCTCAGAGTTGTTGATGCTTTAAATGTTCTAGAACGAAATGTCACCTCTAACGAACAAGTGCCGATGTTTGACAAACTAATTGAGCGTTTATCAAAACCAACCCAAAACGTCCAGCAGAACGTCGACATAAATACTCATCAACAGTCTACAAGAGGAGAGGCAAATAAAGATCCAAGTAGCGGAAAAAGTGAAGGCCCAACAGCTCAAAGTTCTAGGATTCAGAAAGAAACAACTCGATTTTCAAACAAACAAAGAGAAACAACATTGGATGGATCCCAACATCAAGCCGTGCTTGCTGCTCTGTCTAATACTATAACATGCATTACTGGACCACCCGGGACTGGCAAATCAAAAGTGGCGCAACATGTTATTTCTGAGGTCATTAGGGGTCAACAGAATGGCCGTATCTTGGTTGTCGCTGAATCAAACAACGCTATAGACAATCTTGCACGACAATTAAGGAAGAAGTTCCTAATAGTCAGGATAGGGCCTACCTTCGGCATATCTCAAGACCTGTATGAAACGACACTGGAAGGTTTAGTGAAGCAGTTAGCTGTCAATGAAGCAATAGATCCGCTAACGAAAAACAAAACAGGTGAACTTAGCCGAAATGTAGAACTTTGCCATAGAATATTAAAGACGACACGTATTGTTTTGGCAACATGCTCCTCGGCTGGGGACCCAATTCTTCAAAAATATACATTCAGTACTGTTCTTGTTGATGAGGCATCCGTAGCCTTGGAGACTACATTGCTGTGCAGTCTGGTTCGCGGGTGTAACACACTTGTTCTCATTGGCGACAAAATGCAGCTTTCCCCTGTAGTGAACCAATCACAAAGGAGCTTACAAGAGTCGAATGGTCTTCCAAGCCTAACTGTCCTGACAAATACTTTATTTCATAGACTTTTGTCAGGAGACGTTACGCATATACCGTTAAACGTTCAATATAGAATGCATCCGAGCTTAATCGAGTTCCCATCAAACGAGTTTTACAACGGAAGTCTCATTTCGCACGACAGCACAGGAAAACTAGCATCGGTGAATTTTATGTGGCCAGATGATTTGAAACCGTTTTGCTTCATACATTGTAACGGAAGGGAAAAGAAACAAGGGACGTCATATTGTAACAACGAAGAAGCTAACATCGTATCGAACACTGTAACGAGGCTCCTAGCGGTCGCGGATGAACAAACATACAGGTCAGATAAACTGTCATTAAAACAGATTACAGTTCTTACGTTCTATCAAGCACAGGTCACGTGTATCCTGGATCAACTACGCCATAGAGTTGCTGTCCACACAGTCGATAGCTTTCAAGGATGCGAAAATGACGTCATTATAGCATCGACCGTTCGAGCAAATGAAAATTCAGCGCTAGGATTTTCCGGGGAAAGAAACAGATTAAATGTTTTGTTTACGAGAGCAAAAAGAGGTCTTATCATTGTTGGTAACCAGGAGACTTTATTAAGTTCGGACACATGGAGGAAATGGCTAGCCATTGCACCAAAATTGAAAGAAGAGGATGTTAGAGAGGTCGAGCATAGGCAGGAGGTATTAAGACCTAAACATGAAAAACCACACACAGAGAGTGTGACCGGTAGAAAGGCTAGGCGGCAAATAAGATACAAACAACATTGACTGATGAACACGCATGAAATACTTACTAAAATTAAATGCATTGCCTACAAATTAACAAACTGTAGAACACTGTTGTTGTTGTTGTTTTAGATCTTGAGTCGCGTTTTAGCTTATCTGGACGTTTTGAGCTATTGGCATCACTTGGCGTTCTTCGTCGTCATCTTTCGTTGTCATTTGTCTGTTAACAATTTTTCGAAAATCTTCTATGAAATAACTGAAACGAATTTAATGAAACTTTCAATGATAGATACCTAGGGCGTTCTGCAAAAAAGTTGTGTTTCGATTTTCGATCCGTCAAAAACATGGCCGCCGTTGCTAAAAAACAATCAAGGACGTCCGACTATAGTTTTTTGTATTTTAGATAAAAAAGTATAAGAGATGATGGAAATCTAATGCAACCTCTCCTTTTTCAGCACCAAAAGCTCTACAAAAGACTATATTGGGGAATGTTATAGGAATTTTGACCCTTTAAATTTTTGTTTGGCTTATAAAACAAAAACTATACCAGATGGGCTCTGCAAAGGTCTTAATTGGGCCAAAGATGTCAGATGATCCCTACTAGGTTTTTTGCCCTTTTAAGGAAAATAATTCTTTTACCTATAGAATGAAACCTATTTCAGAACAAAGGCTGTTGCTTGCTAAAACCTTCAGATCATTGAAGTCTACAACAGTCGTCATTGATTCAAAGATGTCAGGTGACCTCTTGTTGGGTTTTTGGCCCTTCAAAGATGAAAAAAATAGCGTTTTTCATGTATTTGCCCTGTAGAATGAAAAGTATATGAACGGTTGCTTGCTTAAATCTATCGCTCATTCAGCTTAACAAGAGTCACCATAGCGTTGAAGATGTCATATGTCCTCTCATAGTGGATTATGGTCCTTTAAAGGTAAAACATAGTGTTTTTTCATTTATTTTGTCCGACTGATTAAAAAAGTGTTGCAGAGAGAAAATGTTGTTGCTTCATTTAACATTTAGCTCATAAAGCTTTTCAAAAGTCTCTATAGGGTCAAAGATGTCAGATGAATCCTTAAAGTGGCAAAAGCACATTTAAGAGGCCGTTATAGCATTAGGATCAAGTGAGTGATTCAGGGTCATTGGAGCCTCTTGTTCAGAATACATATGGCGTAAATCTAAAATAAAACCAAAAAAAAAAGGTAACTCTTCGTGTTTCTGAATTTCAGTCTAATTTCGGAACTCCTCTAGATTTTACCTTTATTTACTGAAGAAATTATACCTAGTACTTTTTTATGACATTTTCTGATCATATACACCTTAAAAACCAACTATATAAAATTTGTTGAAATTCTTGATAATTCTTAAGTAAAAAAACCCACAATGATAAAGTTATGTAAAATCTAGAGGATTTGACGTCAAATATCTCGGAAACGAGCACACAGACATAGAGTTTTCTTTTTGTTATTTTATTAAGTGGACAATTATCTATCATTTCAATCACAAATCATCAAATGTTTGATATAAATAAGTTCAGGAGTGACCATCCTTAATTTTAATAGCATTTTGTCATATTTCTAATAAATCATTGACAACTTATATATAGCTAATGTATTGCAGGATCTTGCTTTCGATTGAAGGCAGCATCTGGATACACTCTTGTTTTGTCTAGAGTTTGCGTGATTTAGGTTTAGTTGTTATATGTGTCTTTGATTGTTGTGTGGTTTGTTTTGTTGTTTTGTACCTTATTGTTTTGTTTACAATTTTAGATGCCAAAAAAGGACAAAAAAGTCATTTCTTTATTTGTATCCACACTTATAATAGATTAAGTTTGCCTTGAATTTTACAACTATGCTACTGGTTACTACCTATTATAAAGAAAAAGGTAGCGATACTACAATTAGGTCGTTTGTTTCCGTCGTTTCTATATTTACAAAAGCTCTTTGCAATGTACATACTTTCACTTTTCACTCGGGGGCTATATTCGGATTCTCAATCTTCGGATTTCCATCAAGACAATATGGCCGCGACCAGTAGATTATGTGTTCCGCTTCGGATTATATTTTAGTCAGTGTAGCATATCTTGCGTAGCTTTAGCGTAATGGATATTTGATTTTGGATTGCGAAAATTTACTTAATTGAATAAAGTTTTAAGGACAAAAATACTATTCGGACACCAAAAATAAGTTAAATCTTTCAAAAAAGTTGTACACAGCATCTTCGTTTTTCATGCTTTTATGTGGCGGTGTTTTAAAGCAACAATGCGATTCAACTAGATCATGTAGCGCACATGGCGTAATCTCTTTATCAGGTTGTGCACATGTTTAAGCGCACGTACTTTCTTATAAATTTTTGACTGCAAAATGTTAATTCATTGAATAAAGTGTATTATCACAGACAGAAATAATGCTTATGCAAAATAGGTCAATCAGACACACACAATTCAAGCATTTTATTGATTTTTAGAAAATGACAAAATAGCCACATTGGGTCATTCGTCTGTCTTGATCTAGGTCATTTTAATAGGGATAAATAATTTTATCTATTTCTCACAAAGCTATTGCGGGATCCGGAAAAATAAACTTATTTGTCACAAGTTATTGGTTGTTCGAAAATGTTAATTTTGTCGATTCACCACACAGAGACCAATGTCGCCACAACTACAAACATGTCAAAAAATAATTTTAACTGTGCAGAACCACAGGGGCTTGGATTATAGAGTAAGGGGGGGGGGGGGGGGCGACTTAAAAGTCAATATATTTGAGCAGTGGCGGATCCGGGGGGTGGGGGGGGGTCCGAGATTGGAATTTTCCTCCTTTCCGACAAAAATTTCGCAAGTAACGTCTAGAACCACCCCCTTTTCGTCATTCGTCCTTCGTCCACAGCGGAATTTATGTGGACCAACCCCTTTAAAAAATTTCTGGATCTGGCCCTGTTTGAGTTGTAATATAATTTATTGCTATTAGACGTTAAAAATTTAAAGGCATACATGTACATTGCAAATGTTCATATAGAGATCTACAATTGGGTTTAAACTTATTTCATATAATATTACATACTTCAAAATCATAGGCTGATCTGACAAATGATAACCATTAAAGTAGACGATAATTAGATGTGGAATAATTGTACGCCACACAACCAACATAAAGAAACGTGATTTTTAAAAATCACAATGGAAAACAGCCAACAGTCTTCAGCATGACCATAAGTCGCTGCTTGCCGTCTTGCATTGACCCAAGACTAAAAATACAAATGAGGAAGAGTCCAGTTTCCTTTTTGGTCACACTTAGAAAAAAAGTCAAAATAACAATGTACAATTTTTTTTTACATCTCCGCATGCTTGGAATGCAACTAAATGTTGAAAATAATAATATTATAAAACGAAAATTATAAAAATTTCTAGGCGCAAAATATATGTTTGATTCTCTTCTTCGGTATTCCCAGAATCCCGTTGGTAGCTTTTGTTCTCAGAATAATTTGAAGATTGAAACCTTTTTAAACTTTAACATTAAGCTGATTTAAAAGTATATATGAACAACAGACTGTGACATCTTTGATCCAATGGAGACTTTTGTACAGCTCGATGAGCTTAAGGTTTAAGCAAGCAACAGCTTTTCTCTATCTGCAATAGTTTCCTATTTCCTCCACTAACATAACCAAACTTTGATGCAGTTATTTTAAACTAAATAGGAGATAGTACAATGCTTATACTGGATCTAAAAAACAAATAATGTTTAGGATAAACACTTACATGACTTAGATTCATCGACATGGCTTAATTTTAGATCGATTTTATACAGCAAAGGCTACATATAGAATTCAACAATAAACTTTAGCAGGACCTAGAAATAATAAAGTCTTTTTTATGTTACTAAAGCAGACCTTTGCTTTTTGTGTCCATAGCCGCTTGCTAGGCAATATGCATTAGAGTCCACACTTGTTACTTATAATAATAAAATGGATTAGATTAATGTAAATCGAAGGCAATATGAGCTTTTGCCATCCCTTTGCGTCCGTCGTTCAACTTTTCAAAAATCTTTTTCTCTAGAACCGCTTTATCAAATGTAATGAAACTTGGTAGGGTTGTTCTGTAGTATGTCCTCCACACAAATGTCGTTCGAAATTGTGACATAAAACATGGCCACCATGGCTAAAAATAGAACATAAGGGTAAATTGCATTTTATTTTTGCAAATTACTCTAAAATTGTAACAGATTTCAAAATTAATTCTGGCGAATAAAAGTGATCAGCACATCAAAATCTACCTGCCCTGAAATTTTGAAGAAGATCCGACAATTGTTGTAGGAGTTACTGCCCTTTTTCTTTATTTTTCCAAATTTTGCACTTTTTTAGACCAATATCTTGAAAACTATACAAGATGTTTAAAAAAAATACTGCTGAGTGGATTTTGTTGCATTTTGTAGAATTGTTGGACATATGTTGTTGATCATATCTCAACTATTGTGATTCAATAAATTTTTTAACGAGTTATGGGACTTGATCGACTTTTTGTTCTTTTGGTCACAGGAATAGTTTATAGGCAAAAGTCCTCTGGAACTGCTGAGCGGCTTTGCTGCTATTTGTTAAATTGTTAGACCGGTGTCGCATGAGAATTGCAAGTGCCGTGAAAACTGCAAGCGCGCATGTGCGAAAAAGTTTGTCGTTTCCGGTGTGAGAAATGCAAGTCAATTTCTCTTCCGCTAAAACTGAAAGTAAACTTTTGTTGACATCTTCCAAATTATTGTTTGGCAGTCAGCGTTAATGGTAAAACTTGATTATTTCAACCTTATAATTGACATTTTGTGGATACAGATAAACAGATTGTCGTTTTTTACTAAAAGTTTGAGCAACTTTTGCGGATCACGTACAAATCGAAAGTAGAAACAGAATGATAGCTTGATGATCAACAATATAATAACGAACAGATCTTGGATGCATCAGCGAACAATTTTGTTACATGGTATGTATCATGGACCTTTTAAACTTATTTTGTTGTCTTAGAGAAATCAATTGAATGTTAAAACATGTAGCATGCCATGTAGGGCAAATTTCATATCTATTGTGTTTTGTTTATATTTATTTCTGCTTTAAACTGCTTAGTTAGTAGTTAATTTTATTTTTTCTTCAATCCTGGTGTTTTAAGTTATATGCTTTAACTCTATATACATGCTGCTTTTGCATGAGCTAGACAGAAGATTAGAGATATTTATGGTTTATGTTGCTTAGTCTTACAATATATGCTTGATCCACATGAACCATTGACTTTACTGTATTTGTGGTGTCATTGTATTATATGCATGTATGCAATGTTATGTTTGTCTGTTTTCGGTAAAATGCTCACCAGGGTTTAACATGTTTAAGCTAGTGTTCTAATAGTATACTGGTTTTGAATCTGCCAAATTTAGATAATGTTTTGGTATTTGTAATTGTAACTGATGAAACGGAATATAATTCTAGGTTAATAGATGACATCAAGATACAATGAGATAAGATAAGGTATTTCAAGATGTCACTAACTGTTTTTACCTGAACGACCTCAGGTAAACAAACAATGATGTAATCTGTGATAAGATAAAAAAATTATCGCACTACAAATCTTATAAAAGATGCTACTTATCTATTTTTTATTTTTAACTGCTTATTTCCCAACAAAAATATGTTTAATTTCAATAAATAATAAAAACAAAGATAACTTGCATTTCTCACGGGACTTTAAAATATCACGACCCCCAATATGAGAAATGCAAGATAAACTGGAAACCGGAAACGGAACTTGCAGTTCTCATGGACTTGCACATCTCACGCTACACCGGATTACATTAAATAGGAAGCAGATGAGCGACAGACCTGAAGTCGATTCCCACATTATGGGACCCCACCCTGATGTTGTATACCAAATATCAAGTGGCAGTAATAAGTAGTTGCTGATAAAACTGTTACGAAAATTTTCTACTTTTGACCATTGATGTAAACAATTAATGAAGTCGATTAACAGGAAGTAGATGAGCAACATACCTGAAATCGAATCCCACATTATGGGACCGCACCCTGATGCTGTATACCAAATATCAAGTGGATGTGATAAGTAGTTGCTGAGAAAACTGTTACGAAAAATTTCTTCCCCGCCTGCACTCCGCCCGCCGCCCACCGCCTGCCCATCCGACATTCACCATGTAACCTGGATTTTTCACTCCGTGAAATCCGGCAAAAATGTAACTTTTTCTATTTGTTATTCGATTTTATTTTATTTTCCGGATAATAAAAAGATGGAACTACAAGGACAACGTATGTAACTATTTTTTCTCTGTCAGATTTTGAGTTTGAGTGTTTACTTCCGAAAGGTAGTTTAGTATCGTTTGGTCGTTTGTAGTGCAAAGGGGCAAATGCAAAATTTAGTTTCTATTTTCTTTTTATTGAAATTCTCTTGATTCTTGTGAAATTGTTTTGTTGGTGTGTTTTTTCTAAATATTTTTATATATTTTTTTCTAAATATAAGTGACATTCTCTGTAAAACTCAGGCAATGGGGGAATCATGATTAAAAAAACACACGAGTTTGACTTCAAAATTCTGTTCAAAATGCATAAAAAGTAACAAAAAATGCATTGGTACTTTTTTTAAAAGTCAGTAATTTGAGATATATTTTGGTTGAAATGCATATAAAATTTGAATCAAAGGGAGATAACTCTGTCAAGTCACACTAAATTCCTATCATTTTAACAGAAATTTTTCTCCATCCTCTGACACTCGAGACAACAACTAATGTCTGTTTCTTCATTAGAAGGCTATTTTGAATGACAATTTATTGTCAAAACCGTGTGATTTTAAAATCATGATTCAAAGTTTTTAAATTTTGCCTGATTCACTTGTCAAAATTTAAAGTAAATGCCAATGGCCGCATTTGACAATTGTGTAGAAAAAAGAAATTTATGTACATTGTCGATGAGATGTTTGTTCAATTTGAAAATATATAGTTTTGAATATACAATTATCAAATGTCCGACTGAATGCCGTTTTGACTAAATATTTTAAAATGTATTACAGAGATGTCGAATTGACGCAAAAAGTTCGTTACGCATACTATCAGACCTGATAATTTTTTTTAGGTTTGCTATGAAATTAAAGTTAGGGACGGACCATTTAACTTGAAAGGGGGGGGCTTGGTTTTTTGTTTTGGTCAGAATTTTTATTTTTCGAAGGGTTGCGACAGAATTTTTTTTTATTAATATCATTAATTTATATGGCAGAAATCTTTCTTCAGAATATTTTGTTACCCTCTGTTGCCAAAATATTTTTTTTCATCAAAAAATTTTCAGAATATCTTTTAAGGAAAAAACCAAGGCTCCCCTTCCAGTTAAATGGTTGGTCCTTATTTGCAACTCGCTTTCATTAGCTTGGTTTTTTTTTAAATATGACCATATATCGTATTCTCATGGAGAAAAAGAAGCTGTGCAAGCCTATGACAATCAATTGTACACCAGAAAATCGTAAAAACAAATCTATCAAGTTGAAATCTTTATGCTAGCGTCACACTATCCCGATTTAGACCCTGATGAAACCACGATAATGGATATTTTAAAAATCGGGACTGATCGTTATCAGATCGCACTATTCGTGTTATGTTCGTTAATCCATCTTTCTATCGTAATGCCTTCGTAAAAGTATCTTCTGATTTCGTGTTGCCTTCTGAGTGTCGTCGGTTTCATTTATTTTACGATGGCGGCATGAATGAAACGAGAAGCTCTCCAAAGGTGGTGCGAAGGAAACACGGCGTCGCGAAGAACTCGGTTTGTATTCGTATATCCGCCGTAACTATTGTAATGGCATAGAGTAATGGCACGGAGATTAAAAGAAGTAGAGGTACCAACGGGGCATCCGAATGTCAAAAGTCCGACACCAGTCAGTAAACACCAACAAGAACGGGACAAAAACCGACAACATGTAAAACACGGAAACACAAAATAACTGAATATCAATCAACAACGCGAACTCAAGTCGAAACAGAACTCAGGTGCTCCGGAAGAGTAAGCAGTTCCTGCCTGCTATAGCACACCCGTCGCTGCCAATAGTCCATTCACCGTGTCAAATCCGGTAAAGAAAGACAAAACAAAACCCTATGACAAACCAACATCCGCACTCATCTAAGAGATCGAAATCCCATATTTGTCTACAAGTGCATGATGTCTTCCGTAAAATTTCTTGAGTGAAGACAGCAACCGAGGAGCAACATAACCCTGTATGAGCAATTTTTGCGTCAGACGTGTCGCTCTGCTAAGGAAATCGATGTAAGTCCCGCACGCTCTGGAGTAACGAATCCATTGAGATACGTAAACTCCATAAGCTGGAGCGGACGGAATGTTGCTACACAAGAAGAGAAAGTTGACGATTGGAAAGTTAAAGTCATCACGTTTGTCATAGAGCTTTGTTGAAAGTCTTCCTTGAGAGTCAATTTCGAGATGTAGATCTAAATATGAAGCAGACTTCCTAGAATCCGTTGTGTCCTTAATCTCAAGCTCCTGACACGGCACTGGTCAAAGCAGTACGATTTCTGAAGTAAGAAATATAAAACTTGCCAAAAGTGTCTTATAGAAACTTTTATTAATCCTTTTTAGTTAGGCTTTAGTCCAGGTATGGTGTGTTTAAACTGCATTTTGGAATATGTATCTACCATGATAAGTTAAAGATCATTCACTCGAAATTTCAAGTCAATAGCTGAATTTGACGATTGTGTGGAAAAAAGAAATTTATGTACATTGTCAATGAGGTGTCTGTTCAATTTGAAAATTATAGTTTTAATATACAATTATCAAAAGTCCGACTGAATGCCGTTTTGTCAAAATACTTCTCAATGTATTACAGAGATGTCGAATTGGCGCAAAAAGTTCGTTAAGGCACGAACCATTTTCATACGGTGGGGGGGGGCTGGGATTTTATAACCTGATATTATATTTTTTTCTGCCCAAAGCAAAATCATAATTTTTTTTTTCAGACAAGTTCAGATTTTTTTTTTACATTTGATTTTCTATTCGTAAATTGGTCTTTTATCAATTGTGTGAATTAGGCCAGTTCTTGGACTAATTCATTCTCATTGTGGATACATTCATATTCAAAACATTCATATATTTCTTTAAGAAAAATGAGACACAGTGTATGTGGAATATGTCAAACAAACTCTCATTAGGATATGAAATGTACATTGGACTATTATATTTTGATTTTGAATCATGCATATTCAAAAAATATATATATTTATAGAACAAATGGGATATTGGGAGATATGGCAAATACATGTATGTCAGCCAACCTCTTTTGAAAGCACAAAGTAAAAAAATGAAAATAATTAAAAACCAGAATCCCCCCGAATTAACATTCAGCAATATTTATTTAAATGGACAAAGTCAAATACATGTAGCTGGATATCCAAAATCCCAAATTTGTTTCTTAAACAATTTTTTTTCCGCAAAAATGTGAAATCTTATTCTTATTTTAAAACTTATCAAGACTAGAAATGGAAGCAATATTTCATTTGTAATTGCCCTGGTACCTTGTCACATTGGGGACTTATCATACGGTTACCTTTTTACATTGTAGGTTCACCTTTTGGCTTCAAAGATTTCAAAAGTTAATCTCCCTGAATAGCAAGTCTGGGGTTGAAATAAGACAAAGAAAAGCACAAGATGAAGCCACTAAGGGATCATAGAAAAACTAGCATTTTGACTTGGTAAGGGATTATGTGAATTAACGAGCATACTTAAAATAGACATGGGGATCACTGAAGGCCTCAAAAGCTCTTGGGTAAATGATGCAAAATTATCCATTCTTGTGAATTCCTGAAAGCTAATCATGATTTCATTATTCATTTTAAAAGAATCATCATATGAACTACAGAACATGGAAATATAAGAAATCTGTGAAGAATTACCAATGCCATCTTATAAACATCTCTGGATCTACCAGTGGGATGGGAAGGTTTTGAAAAAAATATATATAATTTTATTTGCCAAGCAGGACATCAGTGTCTAAGATGTACACACTTCAAATGTTTGTTGTCCGAGGGCGGCTGAAGGTCATGAAACTGAAAGACATCACAAAATGATAGAGGCTATATTCTGAAAGTCATGGGGGAAAAGCTTAAACCTGTTGACGATATATAGATCAAAAAACATACATATCTAACCATACGATAAATTCCAAATATTGAAAGCCTAAGGTCAATAGTTTTGGAATAATCAGTTTTGGAAATATTGATCCCTCGGGTAAACAAACTGACGGACCAGTCTAAAACATTACACCTTTCTCAACTTCATGTATGGGTATAATGTATGTATAATAGGTTATGATAGTAACATTGCAAGGTCTAAGGAATGCAATGTTACTTTTAATTATCCTGATTGGGAGTAATACAGCAGAGGTTCATACCATAACAGAACAAAACTATCGATGTATGCATGTACTAAACATATCAAAAGTGATACTAAATAGTAGCATATTATAATTTCAAAATTTTAAACTTCTACTAAAGGTAATGATGAATAGGTTGATGTATGCCGAGCGAAGCAAGGCAGAAAAAAATCAGGCTTTTATCATTTGAGTTCAAAGGATGTATATATATTTTTTTGGAAATTTAGGAATATTTATTTTTTTTTCAGCTCCATTAGGAGCATTTTTATTTTTTTCTGTAAAAATTGAAATTAATATTTTTTTTTGAAAAAAATCCCAGGCCCCCCCACCAAAAGAAAATGGTTCGTGCCTAAGCATACTATCAGATCTGATAAATTTTATGCTTGTTTGTTTATGAAATTTTAGTAAGGGACGGACTATTTAACTTGAAAAGGGGGGGGGGCTTGTTTTTTTGTTTTTGTCAGGTTTTTTATTTTTCGAAAGGTCGCGACAGAATATTTTTTTTTATTAATATCATTATTTTTTATGGCAGAAATCTTTCTTCAGATTATTTTTTTACCCTCTTGCCAATTTTTGTTTTCATCAAAAATAATTTTCAGAATGTTTTTAAGTAAAAAAACAAGGCCCCCTTCCAGTTAAATGGTCGATCCCTATTTGCAACTCGCTTTCATTAGCTTGTTTTTTTTTTAATATGACCATATATTTTATACCCATGGACAAAGAAGCTGTGCAAGCCTTTGGGAATTCGATTGTACCCAATTTTCTTCTAACCAGAAAATCGTAAAAACAAATCTATCAAGTTGAAATCTTTATGCTAGCGTCACACTATCCCGATTTAGATCCTGATGAAACCACGATAATGGATATTTTAAAAATCGGGACTGATCGTTATCAGATCGCGCTTTTCGTGTTGCCTTCTTTTTCCATGGTAGTACCTTCTGTGGAAATTTTGGGACTTCGGTGTAAACTTCGTAGTGCCTCTGATATTTTTAACGTGTTAAAAAACTGCCAGGTCTTTGTTCGTGTTGTGTTCGTTAATCCATCCTTTCTATCGTAATGCCTTCGTGAAAGTATCTTCTGATTTCGTGTTGCCGTCTGAGTGTCGTCAGTTTCATTTATCTTACGATGGCGGCACGAATGAAACGAGAAGCTTTCCAAATGTGGTGCGAAGGAAACACGGCGTCGCGAAGAACTCGCTTTGTATTCGTATATCTGTCGTAACTAGTGTAATGGCACGGAGATGGAAACACGGCACTGGTCATAGCAGTATAACCGGGTAAAAGGACGTGCATCGACGACAAGTTTGGAAAAGCAAATAAAGTGCCGAAATAAAACAATATTGATTACATTTCCTTTTAATAGTAAATTGTGCGAAAATGTATAATTGAAATTGACAATTTGTAAGAAACCTAATCCATCGGCGTTAAATACTTAATCAGAAAAGAGGACAATAAATTGATTGAAAAGGCCACCGTGGCCGGAGGGCTATTATTGCCAAACGGACTTCTTAAGTTAATCTTTTATATATCAGTTTATCTATAATGTTAAGTAATACTTTTATTCTTTGATGACAGCTTTTACATATTTAAAAGACTGGTTAATTGACTTTAAAGACGCTGTCAGTTTTGTATTATATTGTTTTGTATTTGTTTGTTATATTCAGTTGACCCTTAGTTTCCGACTAGTAAACATTTAAAACGTAGTCGTAGTATTACTTATGGAGTTGCAATTATTGCATCCAGGGTCGGCCAAAAACAGTATATACAGTCTATTATTGACATCAGTATACAAACCGTAACCCTTAAGTTTACGGGGTTATATTTGGGGCGAACCCACCGGTTCGGTCCTCTCGCGCGCCAGCGAGTGCTTTATTCCATTGTGACATTCCCCAAAGGCTACAGTATGGACGGACCGAAAGTTGAAATATTTGTTGCACACGAGTGCGTAAATCCGGACATTTGGTTAACGAAGTACCAGTGCTTGTGTGAATTCAATGAATGGAGTGAAGTAAAGGTTACTAGAGCATTTGTGAATGTCTTAGACAATGACGCGGTTTCATGGTACATGCTTTTAGATGATAATGACAGAAAAGACAAGGAGACTTTGTTTAAAAAATTTAGAGAACGATATGGGAAGATTGATTTCCAACAAACAGCTATGTGGTCAGAATTAAACAATTTTAAACAGGGCCAAAATGAAACAGTAACAGACTTTATCTCACGGGTAGAGCAACAGTGTTGTAAAGCGGGAAACAATAATTTTATTGAACACTTCATCCGAAAAGGACTATTACCAGGCATACGAAAGGGCTATTTACTGACAATCGGAATGAAAGAAAACATCTCTTATAGCGAGTGTATTTACGCGGCGAAGCTTGGCGAGGTGATCTGGAAGACGCAACAAGAGGCGGACGCATTGAAGATCCAGGAACTGACGACGAAGATGTTGGACGAACATTTCAAAAGTGATGCCCCCAGAGACGAATCAAGTAAGTGCGGTATTAACCGGCAAGAATGTGAATCTCTCTTTAATGGTTTTACACAACAACCTCAAATAAGCGTTTTAAATCATGAAAACAGGGATAGTTTCAACCAAAGACAAATTTATGAAAATAAAATTTTAGATAATCAAAAACAATGGGTCCAGACTGAAAATGTTCAAAAACAGCATTTTCAAACATGTTCAAAACAAACACAGTTTCAAGACTTTGCCGTTCATTCAAATCGGGTCGAAAAACAATATGTTAGAGCCAAACCATATAACAAAGCAAAAAGAAAAGGGTTTCATAGTCGTGCTGGTCCAGCATTATACACAAAAGATTATAGAGAAAATTATCGATTTCAACAAAGTACTTTTCAAGGTAAACAAGTTCAAATGTCGAAAAACCAAACAAACCTGGATGTAACTGACATTTTTACACAAAATACAAACACTGAAGATGACATAAACTGTCGTATTAATGTAAGAATAGAAAACAAATACCACTCGACTCTTGTAGATTCGGGAGCTTCAGCTTCGGTTATTAGTGCAGACATTTATCGTTCCATTAATAACGGAAACAACTTCAAATTAGAGAGTGCAACCTTACATTACTTCAAAGGTGTAAGTGGCAGTAACATTAATGTTCTAGGGAGCGTAACTCTTCCTATAGAGATAGGCAAATTACCACTTTTTCAAACTTTCCACATTTTAGAAAACATCCAATTATTTTAGGCCGCGATTTTCTTAAAACACAGAAAGCAAACATGGATTTTCCAACAGTCACTCTTACTTTACAAAATGGTATGACACAGGTACCTTTACACCAACCACAACACGAAGAAATTAAACATAGTGTTAATGTGATTTCTGATATAAAAATACCAGCTCGCCACCGCCAAGTTTTTCAGGTACATGTACGCAACGTAAAAGAAAATACAGAAGGCCTAATAGATCCACAATTTTCTTTAATAGGAAAACACAAGCTTATAAGGGCACGTTGCATTGTAAAAACAGAGAAAAACAAAACCACATTCGAGTTGTTAAACCCTACAAACGCAGATATTATGCTGAAAAAGAATACAACAGTAGGCAGTTTTGCACCGGTAGAAAACCAAAATATCTTAGGGTCTTTAAATGAAACAAATGTTGGAACAATATTCAACATCTCATGTGAAAGCACAAAAAATCAAAATACGCATTACAAAGAGATTGCTATTGAGATGGGGATTGATTTAAAAGACGCTGATTTAGATGAACAAGAAAAATATCAATTACTGACTCTGCTAGGAAAGTACAGGCAAGCCTTTGCTAAAGATCTATCTGAGCTTGGTTGTACAGATATCCGCCAGCATGTGATTGACACCGGAGATGCAAACCCAATACGTCAGCATCCGTACAGAGCGTCACCAATGATGAAAGAAGAAATAAGCAGGCAAATCGACGACATGGAAAGCAGGGGTATAATTCAGAAGAGCATTTCACCATGGGCCAGTCCGGTCGTGATGGTTAAAAAGTCATCCGGAGAATACAGGTTCGCGGTGGACTACAGAAGGTTGAATGCCGTCACAAAAACATTTGTACTACCGCTTCCTCACATGTCAGATGTCATAGATGCACTTGGTGAAGCTAAGTCACGCATTTTCTCCGTCTGTGACATGCGACAGGGATTTTGGCAACTAAACCTTGACGAAAAGAGCAAAGAAAGAACAGCTTTCATAACCCACCGTGGTCAATATGAATTCAACAGGCTACCTTACGGATTAGCAAACTCGCCCGCAACATTCAACATGGTTATGAATGAAGTTATCAGGGATCTTAATTGGAAATGCGCCTTAGTCTACGTGGATGATATTTTGATCTACAGTAAAGACTTCAAAGAACACCTGTCACACCTAGCGGCACTATTTAACAAATTGATTGAAGCTAACCTGAAGCTGAAGCCATCAAAGTGCCAATTCGCATGCAAGGAGGTACGCTACTTGGGACACATCATATCCAAAGAAGGAATAGCCGTAGATCCTTCGAAAACGTCTGCCATTGAATCGTTCAAAGCTCCGAAAAATGTTAAGGAAGTTCGAATGTTTTTAGGACTTTGCAACTACTATCGGAAGTATATCCCTAACTTTGCTAAAGTCGCTACACCATTAAACCAATTGTTGCAAAAAGATCGTAAATTTGAGTGGACAGAAGATTGTCAGAAGTCACTTGATACCTTGAAGTCAAAACTAACCACGTCACCTATTCTCGTGTATCCAGACTTTGACAGAAAGTTTATCGTCCAGACAGATGCCAGTGCCACAGCCATTGGATATGCTTTATCACAGGTCGACGATAAAAGCAAAAAGCTAAAAATAATAGCTTACGGTGGCAGAATGTTAAGAAAACCAGAACAAAAATGGGACGTAAAGGACAGAGAATGTTTAGCACTAGTAGAAGCTATCAAGCAATACCACGTTTATTTAGCCAACAGGAAGTTTGACGTGTACACAGATCATATCGCTCTGCAATATCTCAACAGGATTAAGGAAAGCACAGGACGACTAGCAAGATGGTCAATATATCTTCAGTCATATATTTTTGAAGTACATTACAAACCAGGAAGAGAAAACGTATGTGCAGATTTCCTGTCCAGAATTAACCACCCAGAACAAAAACACCAAGAACCAATGGCCCATTGTACAACAGTATCAACATTAGAAGAGGCAGATAAATCAAATACACCAGAGAATATAGTGGCGACAACAAAGACAATAACAACACTCCAGGCCGTCACTGAAGCAGAAGTTAGGTACAGAAATCTAGACCCAGTAGCTCACATTTGTGAAACTACCAGCGTTTCGAAAGAAAAGGTCAGGGCAGCACAACAAGAAGATGAAGAAATCAGACAAATTATGGATTACATAGAGACCAATACGCTACCAGAAAACAGAAAAATAGCAGACACAATCGTAAGAGAGTCCAACCATTATGTCATCTCAAATGGCATCTTGTTCCATCACTACTACCCACGAGGAAAAGGTCCAATGTCCGATAGAGTGATCAAGCAGCTTGTTGTACCAAAGTCGTTACGTGATGATGTTTTACTTTCGTATCACGATGCTATCGTTTCGGCACACCCAGGATTTGACAGAACATACCACAATATAAAACTGAAGTACTTTTGGAAAAGAATGTTTTCCGATATAGAGACGTATGTTAAAACTTGCCTTGACTGCCAACAATGTAAATCAAATCCGCATATGAAGAAAGCACCACTACAACCATTGCGTGTAGAAGGCGTCTTTGAAAGAATGCAAATGGACATTCTTTGTAACCTTCCGAAATCTGAAGATGACTACAATCAAATACTTTTAGTCGTTTGTCCTTTCTCAAAATGGTGCGAAGCTTTTCCTATGAAATCAGGGAGTGCGACAGAGATTGCAGACATCCTATACAACGAAATAATATGTCGATATGGACCGTGCAAAGAAATTCTTACAGACAGAGGTCAAAACTTTATGTCCAAGCTGATAAAAGAGATATGTGCCATATTCCAGATAACAAAATTAAACACATCGTCCTATCACCCAGAGTGCAATGCAGCAACGGAACGCCAAAATCGAACCCTTACAACAGCCTTGCGGACATACTGCAGCGACAACCAAAGGTCATGGCCGAAGTATCTCCAAAGCATCATGATGGCGTATAGAAACACAGTTGCTACGGAAATAACAAAGTTCAGTCCATATTATTTGGTCTTCGGACGGGAGCCAAGAAACCCTATTGACATTGCGCTTATTCCAGAATCAATACAGGGATTGAGTAAAGACGCAGAAACAGCTCTAAAACATTTTATCGACAACATTAAAGTTGCCAGAGAAATAGCAAAGACAAATATCGAAATAGCACAAGAAAAATACAAAACACAGCACGACAAAAACGTAGATGTTCCTACATTCAACGTAATGAGCAAAGTATGGTTGTATTGTACAAGGACACCAGTAGGGTTGTCACCCAAGCTCCAGAGAAAATGGACAGGACCTTACTACATTGATAGCCACGTTGGAGAGTATACATATCGTTTACGCCGGTGCTCTAATCATACCATAATGAAGGCTCCAGTACACGCGAATCGGCTTAAGATGCACAAAGATCCAGGAGATCGTCCGACAAACCCACCCAATAACTTCAGTGAAGAAGGTGATGATTTGAACCCAGAAGAAATCGCAGAGATGCCTGGAAATCCTGACAGAGTCAATGTCCAACAAGAAACAAAAACGAACAAAAAGGCAATAGTCAATAAACAAAAACCACGTAATAAAATAAATAAAAAATGCAAAGACAAAACAAACACGTCAAACGATGATAACTATTATGACATTGAAAAAATTCTTAAGTGTAGAAAAAGGGGCAACAAAAAGCAATATCTTATCAAATGGAAGGGATATAGTGACAAGGAAAACACTTGGGAACCTTCAAAAGAAATTCCTGAAATTTTCATTCAACAATTTCACGTTCAAAATCCAACCAAACGACGACGAAGACGTCGATAAACAGTATTTAGTTCTACAAAGCCTGATCAACTTTGTTGAACATCCTTTAAGATATAATACATGCGTATGTTTTTTTAAAGTATTTTTGTTATTTTTGAAACCTATTTATATACTATCAATGGTATTTTTTTTAGAACAAAAAAAACCCTTTTGTTAAATGATATATACGAAATGCGAGTATGAGCTAGACTCGTCACCTATCATGTACTCCCATTGTTCGCTCTGTATGTAGAGGAGTGACGACCCTCTGCTACAGAAGATTTGATTTTGTTCACTTACTTATGAATATTTATCATTGATAGTATGTACTTGGTAATTTTTGTTGTATTTAAAACAAAACACGTAGCTAAAAAATAAATTAGTCGTAAGAACTAAATGGAGGTACATTGAAACAATTTGGTTATAAAAAAAAAGACAGATTCGGTAACAAAATACATTAGATTCACAATTTTTTTATTAATTGACATTCCGTAAAACAAGGTTCATTCAATATTGTTGGTCGCCTGAAAAGAGTAGCTAGCGGGAATTATTCCTTAAATTGCTGGGTGAAACGGTAAAATAATAAATAAAAAGACCTTTTCAAATAAAAAAAATAAAGTTCAATTAAAGATTTTTTTATATGAGATTCACATTGTTGTTGGTTATTGTCGCACTTGCAGCGGAGTTGCAGACCAAAGTGTACGGTACGCAGAAGAACCATACAATGACATAAAGACTGTATTTTTTTCTTGTGCGCGAGGACGCGCACTTGGGGAGCGATAGGAGAATATAACCGGGTAAAAGGACGTGCATCGACGACAAGTTTGGAAAAGCAAATAAAGTGCCGAAATAAAACAATATTGATTACATTTCCTTTTAATAGTAAATTGTGCGAAAATGTATAATTGAAATTGACAATTTGTAAGAAACCTAATCCATCGGCGTTAAATACTTAATCCGAAAAGAGGACAATAAATTGATTGAAAAGGCCACCGTGGCCGGAGGGCTATTATTGCCAAACGGACTTCTTAAGTTAATCTTTTATATATCAGTTTATCTATAATGTTAAGTAATACTTTTATTCTTTGATGACAGCTTTTACATATTTAAAAGACTGGTTAATTGACTTTAAAGACGCTGTCAGTTTTGTATTATATTGTTTTGTATTTGTTTGTTATATTCAGTTGACCCTTAGTTTCCGACTAGTAAACATTTAAAACGTAGTCGTAGTATTACTTATGGAGTTGCAATTATTGCATCCAGGGTCGGCCAAAAACAGTATATACAGTCTATTATTGACATCAGTATACAAACCGTAACCCTTAAGTTTACGGGGTTATAGCAGTACGATCTCTGAAGTAAGAAATATCAAACTTGCCAAAAGTGTCTTATAGAAACACTTATTAATCCATTTCATTTAGGCTTTAGTTCAGGTATGGTGTGTTACAGTGAATTGTCGAGAAAAAGAAAAGTACATGTAGCTCAGCTTTTTTTCTTTTAATTAACATGCAGCAGGAGGAAGACTCACAGGACAACAGCTTAAGATACAAGTACCCTCATTAATTCATAAAAATCTGTTTTCTAAAAGGTAATGAAGGAAATAAAAAAAAAATCGGAACTAGAATGATCAGTCTCAAAAGTACAAGAAGAAAAGACAAATCAAGGCGAAATCAGTCTGGATCTAGAATCTCCTGATGCTTTCCTTTTTGTTCTGTTCTTTCCAGCTAGGCGCTTTCCTATTCCACGTTCTCGTCCAGGCTTTTGTGGCATCTTTTTTTTATACTTAAACTTCAATGTTTAAACACTTAAGGTAGTAAGACACAGTTCGGTTTTGTTTACAAGTTAGTTTCGGAGAGTGACATCCTAGAATTTCTAAAGTAAAATACAAAGGTCGAATTTAAGTAGCTATTAATTAAGAATGCCTTATAATTAAGTAACGAAAGTGTGCTCAACTGATAGGGAATCTTTCAGAGATAACATTTTTGACAAAACATAAAAATATTCGAAAAAACGGAAGTTTAGCGTCCCTTTTCCGGCATGGTGTCATTTTTATTTTACCGATCTTTTGAACGTTTTTATTAATGCTTGTTTTTAAGGTAAAAAATGCGACGTCATTTCTTGAAAAAATAAGCCGGTCGATGTATAGGTTTTTTACTTTTAATAAACAGCCAGGTTTATGTACTTTCAGAGCATGTATAGCACTATAGAGGATTTAGTGCAGGTTTGAGTCTAATCTAGGCTTGAATTATGGTAAAAATGTGTAAATTTTAGTGTTTTTTCATGTATAATTTGTTTTCGGAGTTATCGGTTTGTAATGAAAAGATCTTATTTTTGCAAGTAACAACTAACTGGAAGATAATCTATGGAATGTAAGGATTTCAACGATGTATGATAAGTGTTTATAAGGTTAAATATAGTTTTAGGATAATTATTGGCAGAAGCATAGGTGCTGCAAAACTATGGACGTTTCTGACGTTTTACCTAGAAGTGTGTTTTACTACCATTAACGTAATTGTCAACAATGATACTAGCATTGAACACGAACTAAATGCCCATGTTAATTGGTGGAATTAAAGCTAAATAAATATACAACAGATTAGTTTTAAAAAAAATGGAAAATATTAGTTGTCTTGGAAAAAAGGCCATAGCAACCAAAACAGCATATTTTAAAAATTTCGAGCGAAAACGTTACGTAACGTTTTGCCAACTTTTTAGCTACATCATTTCTGTTTTTATAAAGGTGAAAACGACCAAATAGACAAAATCTCTTTAAAATAAAATTAATGTATGGATACTTATTTATTTGCTGAACTTTTTCGACAGAACTCCCTATTTTGATGCAAAATGTGACGATTTTGTCTCTTAGGTAACGATATTCAAAATTGTCGTACTTGGTCTTTACTTTGCAAACTGTGTTAATTTCATAGGTAAAATCTCCCCGGACTTAAAAAAATAATCAATTAAAAGGTAAATGTCAATTATTTTATCAATAAATAACAAAAATGTGTAAAAATGTTGATTTTCATCTAAGAAACACAAAGACACCATGATATGATATACTTTTCAAAAATATTGCAAAACTACGGTCAAAAATGAAAATAGGGTTCCAACTTTGACTGGCCACAACTTGGCTTATATATGACCTAAAAGAAATTGCCAAACATCATTTTGTTCCAAATATAATCAAGTTTTGAAATATACAAAGCACTTACATACATAAAAAAATGTTTATCTATTAACGTAATTGTCAACAATTATACTAGCATTGAACACGAACTAAATGCCCATGTTAATTGGTGGAATTAAAGCTAAAAAAATATACAACAGATTAGTTTTAAAAAAATTTGGAAAATATTAGTTGTCTTGGAAAAAAGGCCATAGCAACCAAAACAGCATATTTTAAAAATTTCGAGCGAAAACGTTACGTAACGTTTTGCCAACTTTTTAGCTACATCATTTCTGTTTTTATAAAGGTGAAAACGACCAAATAGACAAAATCTCTTTAAAATAAAATTAATGTATGGATACTTATTTATTTGCTGAACTTTTTCGACAGAACTCCGTATTTTGATGCAAAATGTGACGATTTTGTCTCTTAGGAAACGATATTCAAAATTGTCGTACTTGGTCTTTACTTTGCAAACTGTGTTAATTTCATAGGTAAAATCTCCCCGGACTTAAAAAAATAATCAATTAAAAGGTAAATGTCAATTATTTTATCAATAAATAACAAAAATGTGTAAAAATGTTGATTTTCATCTAAGAAACACAAAGACACCATGATATGATATACTTTTCAAAAATATTGCAAAACTACGGTCAAAAGTGAAAATAGGGTTCCAACTTTGACTGGCCACAACTTGGCTTATATATGACCTAAAAGAAATTGCCAAACATCATTTTGTTCCAAATATAATCAAGTTTTGAAATATACAAAGCACTTACATACATAAAAAAATGTTTATCTATTAACGTAATTGTCAACAATTATACTAGCATTGAACACGAACTAAATGCCCATGTTAATTGGTGGAATTAAAGCTAAATAAATATACAACAGATTAGTTTTAAAAAAATTTGGAAAATATTAGTTGTCTTGGAAAAAAGGCCATAGCAACCAAAACAGCATATTTTAAAAATTTCGAGCGAAAACGTTACGTAACGTTTTGCCAACTTTTTAGCTACATCATTTCTGTTTTTATAAAGGTGAAAACGACCAAATAGACAAAATCTCTTTAAAATAAAATTAATGTATGGATACTTATTTATTTGCTGAACTTTTTCGACAGAACTCCGTATTTTGATGCAAAATGTGACGATTTTGTCTCTTAGGAAACGATATTCAAAATTGTCGTACTTGGTCTTTACTTTGCAAACTGTGTTAATTTCATAGGTAAAATCTCCCCGGACTTAAAAAAATAATCAATTAAAAGGTAAATGTCAATTATTTTATCAATAAATAACAAAAAATGTGTAAAAATGTTGATTTTCATCTAAGAAACACAAAGACACCATGATATGATATACTTTTCAAAAATATTGCAAAACTACGGTCAAAAGTGAAAATAGGGTTCCAACTTTGACTGGCCACAACTTGGCTTATATATGACCTAAAAGAAATTGCCAAACATCATTTTGTTCCAAATATAATCAAGTTTTGAAATATACAAAGCACTTACATACATAAAAAAATGTTTATCTATTAACGTAATTGTCAACAATTATACTAGCATTGAACGCGAACTAAATGCCCATGTTAATTGGTGGAATTAAAGCTAAATAAATATACAACAGATTAGTTTTAAAAAAAATTGGAAAATATTAGTTGTCTTGGAAAAAAGGCCATAGCAACCAAAACAGCATATTTTAAAAATTTCGAGCGAAAACGTTACGTAACGTTTTGCCAACTTTTTAGCTACATCATTTCTGTTTTTATAAAGGTGAAAACGACCAAATAGACAAAATCTCTTTAAAATAAAATTAATGTATGGATACTTATTTATTTGCTGAACTTTTTCGACAGAACTCCGTATTTTGATGCAAAATGTGACGATTTTGTCTCTTAGGAAACGATATTCAAAATTGTCGTACTTGGTCTTTACTTTGCAAACTGTGTTAATTTCATAGGTAAAATCTCCCCGGACTTAAAAAAATAATCAATTAAAAGGTAAATGTCAATTATTTTATCAATAAATAACAAAAATGTGTAAAAATGTTGATTTTCATCTAAGAAACACAAAGACACCATGATATGATATACTTTTCAAAAATATTGCAAAACTACGGTCAAAAGTGAAAATAGGGTTCCAACTTTGACTGGCCACAACTTGGCTTATATATGACCTAAAAGAAATTGCCAAACATCATTTTGTTCCAAATATAATCAAGTTTTGAAATATACAAAGCACTTACATACATAAAAAAAATGTTTATCTATTAACGTAATTGTCAACAATTATACTAGCATTGAACGCGAACTAAATGCCCATGTTAATTGGTGGAATTAAAGCTAAATAAATATACAACAGATTAGTTTTAAAAAAAAATGGAAAATATTAGTTGTCTTGGAAAAAAGGCCATAGCAACCAAAACAGCATATTTTAAAAATTTCGAGCGAAAACGTTACGTAACGTTTTGCCAACTTTTTAGCTACATCATTTCTGTTTTTATAAAGGTGAAAACGACCAAATAGACAAAATCTCTTTAAAATAAAATTAATGTATGGATACTTATTTATTTGCTGAACTTTTTCGACAGAACTCCGTATTTTGATGCAAAATGTGACGATTTTGTCTCTTAGGAAACGATATTCAAAATTGTCGTACTTGGTCTTTACTTTGCAAACTGTGTTAATTTCATAGGTAAAATCTCCCCGGACTTAAAAAAATAATCAATTAAAAGGTAAATGTCAATTATTTTATCAATAAATAACAAAAATGTGTAAAAATGTTGATTTTCATCTAAGAAACACAAAGACACCATGATATGATATACTTTTCAAAAATATTGCAAAACTACGGTCAAAAGTGAAAATAGGGTTCCAACTTTGACTGGCCACAACTTGGCTTATATATGACCTAAAAGAAATTGCCAAACATCATTTTGTTCCAAATATAATCAAGTTTTGAAATATACAAAGCACTTACATACATAAAAAAATGTTTATCTATTAACGTAATTGTCAACAATTATACTAGCATTGAACGCGAACTAAATGCCCATGTTAATTGGTGGAATTAAAGCTAAATAAATATACAACAGATTAGTTTTAAAAAAAATTGGAAAATATTAGTTGTCTTGGAAAAAAGGCCATAGCAACCAAAACAGCATATTTTAAAAATTTCGAGCGAAAACGTTACGTAACGTTTTGCCAACTTTTTAGCTACATCATTTCTGTTTTTATAAGGGTGAAAACGACCAAATAGACAAAATCTCTTTAAAATAAAATTAATGTATGGATACTTATTTATTTGCTGAACTTTTTCGACAGAACTCCGTATTTTGATGCAAAATGTGACGATTTTGTCTCTTAGGAAACGATATTCAAAATTGTCGTACTTGGTCTTTACTTTGCAAACTGTGTTAATTTCATAGGTAAAATCTCCCCGGACTTAAAAAAATAATCAATTAAAAGGTAAATGTCAATTATTTTATCAATAAATAACAAAAATGTGTAAAAATGTTGATTTTCATCTAAGAAACACAAAGACACCATGATATGATATACTTTTCAAAAATATTGCAAAACTACGGTCAAAAGTGAAAATAGGGTTCCAACTTTGACTGGCCACAACTTGGCTTATATATGACCTAAAAGAAATTGCCAAACATCATTTTGTTCCAAATATAATCAAGTTTTGAAATATACAAAGCACTTACATACATAAAAAAATGTTTATCTATTAACGTAATTGTCAACAATTATACTAGCATTGAACGCGAACTAAATGCCCATGTTAATTGGTGGAATTAAAGCTAAATAAATATACAACAGATTAGTTTTAAAAAAAATTGGAAAATATTAGTTGTCTTGGAAAAAAGGCCATAGCAACCAAAACAGCATATTTTAAAAATTTCGAGCGAAAACGTTACGTAACGTTTTGCCAACTTTTTAGCTACATCATTTCTGTTTTTATAAAGGTGAAAACGACCAAATAGACAAAATCTCTTTAAAATAAAATTAATGTATGGATACTTATTTATTTGCTGAACTTTTTCGACAGAACTCCGTATTTTGATGCAAAATGTGACGATTTTGTCTCTTAGGAAACGATATTCAAAATTGTCGTACTTGGTCTTTACTTTGCAAACTGTGTTAATTTCATAGGTAAAATCTCCCCGGACTTAAAAAAATAATCAATTAAAAGGTAAATGTCAATTATTTTATCAATAAATAACAAAAATGTGTAAAAATGTTGATTTTCATCTAAGAAACACAAAGACACCATGATATGATATACTTTTCAAAAATATTGCAAAACTACGGTCAAAAGTGAAAATAGGGTTCCAACTTTGACTGGCCACAACTTGGCTTATATATGACCTAAAAGAAATTGCCAAACATCATTTTGTTCCAAATATAATCAAGTTTTGAAATATACAAAGCACTTACATACATAAAAAAATGTTTATCTATTAACGTAATTGTCAACAATTATACTAGCATTGAACGCGAACTAAATGCCCATGTTAATTGGTGGAATTAAAGCTAAATAAATATACAACAGATTAGTTTTAAAAAAAATTGGAAAATATTAGTTGTCTTGGAAAAAAGGCCATAGCAACCAAAACAGCATATTTTAAAAATTTCGAGCGAAAACGTTACGTAACGTTTTGCCAACTTTTTAGCTACATCATTTCTGTTTTTATAAAGGTGAAAACGACCAAATAGACAAAATCTCTTTAAAATAAAATTAATGTATGGATACTTATTTATTTGCTGAACTTTTTCGACAGAACTCCGTATTTTGATGCAAAATGTGACGATTTTGTCTCTTAGGAAACGATATTCAAAATTGTCGTACTTGGTCTTTACTTTGCAAACTGTGTTAATTTCATAGGTAAAATCTCCCCGGACTTAAAAAAATAATCAATTAAAAGGTAAATGTCAATTATTTTATCAATAAATAACAAAAATGTGTAAAAATGTTGATTTTCATCTAAGAAACACAAAGACACCATGATATGATATACTTTTCAAAAATATTGCAAAACTACGGTCAAAAGTGAAAATAGGGTTCCAACTTTGACTGGCCACAACTTGGCTTATATATGACCTAAAAGAAATTGCCAAACATCATTTTGTTCCAAATATAATCAAGTTTTGAAATATACAAAGCACTTACATACATAAAAAAATGTTTATCTATTAACGTAATTGTCAACAATTATACTAGCATTGAACGCGAACTAAATGCCCATGTTAATTGGTGGAATTAAAGCTAAATAAATATACAACAGATTAGTTTTAAAAAAAAATGGAAAATATTAGTTGTCTTGGAAAAAAGGCCATAGCAACCAAAACAGCATATTTTAAAAATTTCGAGCGAAAACGTTACGTAACGTTTTGCCAACTTTTTAGCTACATCATTTCTGTTTTTATAAAGGTGAAAACGACCAAATAGACAAAATCTCTTTAAAATAAAATTAATGTATGGATACTTATTTATTTGCTGAACTTTTTCGACAGAACTCCGTATTTTGATGCAAAATGTGACGATTTTGTCTCTTAGGAAACGATATTCAAAATTGTCGTACTTGGTCTTTACTTTGCAACTGTGTTAATTTCATAGGTAAAATCTCCCCGGACTTAAAAAAAATAATCAATTAAAAGGTAAATGTCAATTATTTTATCAATAAATAACAAAAATGTGTAAAAATGTTGATTTTCATCTAAGAAACACAAAGACACCATGATATGATATACTTTTCAAAAATATTGCAAAACTACGGTCAAAAGTGAAAATAGGGTTCCAACTTTGACTGGCCACAACTTGGCTTATATATGACCTAAAAGAAATTGCCAAACATCATTTTGTTCCAAATATAATCAAGTTTTGAAATATACAAAGCACTTACATACATAAAAAAATGTTTATCTATTAACGTAATTGTCAACAATTATACTAGCATTGAACGCGAACTAAATGCCCATGTTAATTGGTGGAATTAAAGCTAAATAAATATACAACAGATTAGTTTTAAAAAAAATTGGAAAATATTAGTTGTCTTGGAAAAAAGGCCATAGCAACCAAAACAGCATATTTTAAAAATTTCGAGCGAAAACGTTACGTAACGTTTTGCCAACTTTTTAGCTACATCATTTCTGTTATTATAAAGGTGAAAACGACCAAATAGACAAAATCTCTTTAAAATAAAATTAATGTATGGATACTTATTTATTTGCTGAACTTTTTCGACAGAACTCCGTATTTTGATGCAAAATGTGACGATTTTGTCTCTTAGGAAACGATATTCAAAAATGTCGTACTTGGTCTTTACTTTGCAAACTGTGTTAATTTCATAGGTAAAATCTCCCCGGACTTAAAAAAATAATCAATTAAAAGGTAAATGTCAATTATTTTATCAATAAATAACAAAAATGTGTAAAAATGTTGATTTTCATCTAAGAAACACAAAGACACCATGATATGATATACTTTTCAAAAATATTGCAAAACTACGGTCAAAAGTGAAAATAGGGTTCCAACTTTGACTGGCCACAACTTGGCTTATATATGACCTAAAAGAAATTGCCAAACATCATTTTGTTCCAAATATAATCAAGTTTTGAAATATACAAAGCACTTACATACATAAAAAAATGTTTATCTATTAAGGTAGTAAGACACAGTTCGGTTTTGTTTACAAGTTAGTTTCGGAGAGTGACATCCTAGAATTTCTAAAGTAAAATACAAAGGTCGAATTTAAGTAGCTATAAATTAAGAATGCCTTATAATTAAGTAACGAAAGTGTGCTCAACTGATAGGGAATCTTTCAGAGATAACATTTTTGACAAAACATAAAAATATTCGAAAAAACGGAAGTTTAGCGTCCCTTTTCCGGCATGGTGTCATTTTTATTTTACCGATCTTTTGAACGTTTTTATTAATGCTTGTTTTTAAGGTAAAAAATGCGACGTCATTTCTTGAAAAAATAAGCCGGTCGATGTATAGGTTTTTTACTTTTAATAAACAGCCAGGTTTATGTACTTTCAGAGCATGTATAGCACTATAGAGGATTTAGTGCAGGTTTGAGTCTAATCTAGGCTTGAATTATGGTAAAAATGTGTAAATTTTAGTGTTTTTTCATGTATAATTTGTTTTCGGAGTTATCGGTTTGTAATGAAAAGATCTTATTTTTGCAAGTAACAACTAACTGGAAGATAATCTATGGAATGTAAGGATTTCAACGATGTATGATAAGTGTTTATAAGGTTAAATATAGTTTTAGAATAGTTATTGGCAGAAGCATAGGTGCTGCAAAACTATGGACGTTTCTGACGTTTTACCTAGAAGTGTGTTTTACTACCATTAACGTAATTGTCAACAATTATACTAGCATTGAACGCGAACTAAATGCCCATGTTAATTGGTGGAATTAAAGCTAAATAAATATACAACAGATTATTTTTAAAAAAAATTGGAAATTATTAGTTGTCTTGGAAAAAAGGCCATAGCAACCAAAACAGCATATTTTAAAAATTTCGAGCGAAAACGTTACGTAACGTTTTGCCAACTTTTTAGCTACATCATTTCTGTTTTTATAAAGGTGAAAACGACCAAATAGACAAAATCTCTTTAAAATAAAATTAATGTATGGATACTTATTTATTTGCTGAACTTTTTCGACAGAACTCCGTATTTTGATGCAAAATGTGACGATTTTGTCTCTTAGGAAACGATATTCAAAATTGTCGTACTTGGTCTTTACTTTGCAAACTGTGTTAATTTCATAGGTAAAATCTCCCCGGACTTAAAAAAATAATCAATTAAAAGGTAAATGTCAATTATTTTATCAATAAATAACAAAAATGTGTAAAAATGTTGATTTTCATCTAAGAAACACAAAGACACCATGATATGATATACTTTTCAAAAATATTGCAAAACTACGGTCAAAAGTGAAAATAGGGTTCCAACTTTGACTGGCCACAACTTGGCTTATATATGACCTAAAAGAAATTGCCAAACATCATTTTGTTCCAAATATAATCAAGTTTTGAAATATACAAAGCACTTACATACATAAAAAAATGTTTATCTATTAACGTAATTGTCAACAATTATACTAGCATTGAACACGAACTAAATGCCCATGTTAATTGGTGGAATTAAAGCTAAATAAATATACAACAGATTAGTTTTAAAAAAATTTGGAAAATATTAGTTGTCTTGGAAAAAAGGCCATAGCAACCAAAACAGCATATTTTAAAAATTTCGAGCGAAAACGTTACGTAACGTTTTGCCAACTTTTTAGCTACATCATTTCTGTTTTTATAAAGGTGAAAACGACCAAATAGACAAAATCTCTTTAAAATAAAATTAATGTATGGATACTTATTTATTTGCTGAACTTTTTCGACAGAACTCCGTATTTTGATGCAAAATGTGACGATTTTGTCTCTTAGGAAACGATATTCAAAATTGTCGTACTTGGTCTTTACTTTGCAAACTGTGTTAATTTCATAGGTAAAATCTCCCCGGACTTAAAAAAATAATCAATTAAAAGGTAAATGTCAATTATTTTATCAATAAATAACAAAAAATGTGTAAAAATGTTGATTTTCATCTAAGAAACACAAAGACACCATGATATGATATACTTTTCAAAAATATTGCAAAACTACGGTCAAAAGTGAAAATAGGGTTCCAACTTTGACTGGCCACAACTTGGCTTATATATGACCTAAAAGAAATTGCCAAACATCATTTTGTTCCAAATATAATCAAGTTTTGAAATATACAAAGCACTTACATACATAAAAAAATGTTTATCTATTAACGTAATTGTCAACAATTATACTAGCATTGAACGCGAACTAAATGCCCATGTTAATTGGTGGAATTAAAGCTAAATAAATATACAACAGATTAGTTTTAAAAAAAATTGGAAAATATTAGTTGTCTTGGAAAAAAGGCCATAGCAACCAAAACAGCATATTTTAAAAATTTCGAGCGAAAACGTTACGTAACGTTTTGCCAACTTTTTAGCTACATCATTTCTGTTTTTATAAAGGTGAAAACGACCAAATAGACAAAATCTCTTTAAAATAAAATTAATGTATGGATACTTATTTATTTGCTGAACTTTTTCGACAGAACTCCGTATTTTGATGCAAAATGTGACGATTTTGTCTCTTAGGAAACGATATTCAAAATTGTCGTACTTGGTCTTTACTTTGCAAACTGTGTTAATTTCATAGGTAAAATCTCCCCGGACTTAAAAAAATAATCAATTAAAAGGTAAATGTCAATTATTTTATCAATAAATAACAAAAATGTGTAAAAATGTTGATTTTCATCTAAGAAACACAAAGACACCATGATATGATATACTTTTCAAAAATATTGCAAAACTACGGTCAAAAGTGAAAATAGGGTTCCAACTTTGACTGGCCACAGCTTGGCTTATATATGACCTAAAAGAAATTGCCAAACATCATTTTGTTCCAAATATAATCAAGTTTTGAAATATACAAAGCACTTACATACATAAAAAAATGTTTATCTATTAACGTAATTGTCAACAATTATACTAGCATTGAACGCGAACTAAATGCCCATGTTAATTGGTGGAATTAAAGCTAAATAAATATACAACAGATTAGTTTTTAAAAAATTTGGAAAATATTAGTTGTCTTGGAAAAAAGGCCATAGCAACCAAAACAGCATATTTTAAAAATTTCGAGCGAAAACGTTACGTAACGTTTTGCCAACTTTTTAGCTACATCATTTCTGTTTTTATAAAGGTGAAAACGACCAAATAGACAAAATCTCTTTAAAACAAAATTAATGTATGGATACTTATTTATTTGCTGAACTTTTTCGACAGAACTCCGTATTTTGATGCAAAATGTGACGATTTTGTCTCTTAGGAAACGATATTCAAAATTGTCGTACTTGGTCTTTACTTTGCAACTGTGTTAATTTCATAGGTAAAATCTCCCCGGACTTAAAAAAAATAATCAATTAAAAGGTAAATGTCAATTATTTTATCAATAAATAACAAAAATGTGTAAAAATGTTGATTTTCATCTAAGAAACACAAAGACACCATGATATGATATACTTTTCAAAAATATTGCAAAACTACGGTCAAAAGTGAAAATAGGGTTCCAACTTTGACTGGCCACAACTTGGCTTATATATGACCTAAAAGAAATTGCCAAACATCATTTTGTTCCAAATATAATCAAGTTTTGAAATATACAAAGCACTTACATACATAAAAAAATGTTTATCTATTAACGTAATTGTCAACAATTATACTAGCATTGAACGCGAACTAAATGCCCATGTTAATTGGTGGAATTAAAGCTAAATAAATATACAACAGATTAGTTTTTAAAAAATTTGGAAAATATTAGTTGTCTTGGAAAAAAGGCCATAGCAACCAAAACAGCATATTTTAAAAATTTCGAGCGAAAACGTTACGTAACGTTTTGCCAACTTTTTAGCTACATCATTTCTGTTTTTATAAAGGTGAAAACGACCAAATAGACAAAATCTCTTTAAAATAAAATTAATGTATGGATACTTATTTATTTGCTGAACTTTTTCGACAGAACTCCGTATTTTGATGCAAAATGTGACGATTTTGTCTCTTAGGAAACGATATTCAAAATTGTCGTACTTGGTCTTTACTTTGCAACTGTGTTAATTTCATAGGTAAAATCTCCCCGGACTTAAAAAAAATAATCAATTAAAAGGTAAATGTCAATTATTTTATCAATAAATAACAAAAATGTGTAAAAATGTTGATTTTCATCTAAGAAACACAAAGACACCATGATATGATATACTTTTCAAAAATATTGCAAAACTACGGTCAAAAGTGAAAATAGGGTTCCAACTTTGACTGGCCACAACTTGGCTTATATATGACCTAAAAGAAATTGCCAAACATCATTTTGTTCCAAATATAATCAAGTTTTGAAATATACAAAGCACTTACATACATAAAAAAATGTTTATCTATTAATTAAGGTAGTAAGACACAGTTCGGTTTTGTTTACAAGTTAGTTTCGGAGAGTGACATCCTAGAATTTCTAAAGTAAAATACAAAGGTCGAATTTAAGTAGCTATAAATTAAGAATGCCTCATAATTAAGTAACGAAAGTGTGCTCAACTGATAGGGAATCTTTCAGAGATAACATTTTTGACAAAACATAAAAATATTCGAAAAAACGGAAGTTTAGCGTCCCTTTTCCGGCATGGTGTCATTTTTATTTTACCGATCTTTTGAACGTTTTTATTAATGCTTGTTTTTAAGGTAAAAAATGCGACGTCATTTCTTGAAAAAATAAGCCGGTCGATGTATAGGTTTTTTACTTTTAATAAACAGCCAGGTTTATGTACTTTCAGAGCATGTATAGCACTATAGAGGATTTAGTGCAGGTTTGAGTCTAATCTAGGCTTGAATTATGGTAAAAATGTGTAAATTTTGGTGTTTTTTCATGTATAATTTGTTTTCGGAGTTATCGGTTTGTAATGAAAAGATCTTATTTTTGCAAGTAACAACTAACTGGAAGATAATCTATGGAATGTAAGGATTTCAACGATGTATGATAAATGTTTATAAGGTTAAATATAGTTTTAGAATAGTTATTGGCAGAAGCATAGGTGCTGCAAAACTATGGACGTTTCTGACGTTTTACCTAGAAGTGTGTTTTACTACCATTAACGTAATTGTCAACAATTATACTAGCATTGAACGCGAACTAAATGCCCATGTTAATTGGTGGAATTAAAGCTAAATAAATATACAACAGATTAGTTTTAAAAAAAATTGGAAAATATTAGTTGTCTTGGAAAAAAGGCCATAGCAACCAAAACAGCATATTTTAAAAATTTCGAGCGAAAACGTTACGTAACGTTTTGCCAACTTTTTAGCTACATCATTTCTGTTTTTATAAAGGTGAAAACGACCAAATAGACAAAATCTCTTTAAAATAAAATTAATGTATGGATACTTATTTATTTGCTGAACTTTTTCGACAGAACTCCGTATTTTGATGCAAAAGGTGACGATTTTGTCTCTTAGGAAACGATATTCAAAATTGTCGTACTTGGTCTTTACTTTGCAAACTGTGTTAATTTCATAGGTAAAATCTCCCCGGACTTAAAAAAATAATCAATTAAAAGGTAAATGTCAATTATTTTATCAATAAATAACAAAAATGTGTAAAAATGTTGATTTTCATCTAAGAAACACAAAGACACCATGATATGATATACTTTTCAAAAATATTGCAAAACTACGGTCAAAAGTGAAAATAGGGTTCCAACTTTGACTGGCCACAACTTGGCTTATATATGACCTAAAAGAAATTGCCAAACATCATTTTGTTCCAAATATAATCAAGTTTTGAAATATACAAAGCACTTACATACATAAAAAAATGTTTATCTATTAACGTAATTGTCAACAATTATACTAGCATTGAACGCGAACTAAATGCCCATGTTAATTGGTGGAATTAAAGCTAAATAAATATACAAAAGATTAGTTTTAAAAAAAATTGGAAAATATTAGTTGTCTTGGAAAAAAGGCCATAGCAACCAAAACAGCATATTTTAAAAATTTCGAGCGAAAACGTTACGTAACGTTTTGCCAACTTTTTAGCTACATCATTTCTGTTTTTATAAAGGTGAAAACGACCAAATAGACAAAATCTCTTTAAAATAAAATTAATGTATGGATACTTATTTATTTGCTGAACTTTTTCGACAGAACTCCGTATTTTGATGCAAAATGTGACGATTTTGTCTCTTAGGAAACGATATTCAAAATTGTCGTACTTGGTCTTTACTTTGCAACTGTGTTAATTTCATAGGTAAAATCTCCCCGGACTTAAAAAAAATAATCAATTAAAAGGTAAATGTCAATTATTTTATCAATAAATAACAAAAATGTGTAAAAATGTTGATTTTCATCTAAGAAACACAAAGACACCATGATATGATATACTTTTCAAAAATATTGCAAAACTACGGTCAAAAGTGAAAATAGGGTTCCAACTTTGACTGGCCACAACTTGGCTTATATATGACCTAAAAGAAATTGCCAAACATCATTTTGTTCCAAATATAATCAAGTTTTGAAATATACAAAGCACTTACATACATAAAAAAATGTTTATCTATTAATTAAGGTAGTAAGACACAGTTCGGTTTTGTTTACAAGTTAGTTTCGGAGAGTGACATCCTAGAATTTCTAAAGTAAAATACAAAGGTCGAATTTAAGTAGCTATAAATTAAGAATGCCTTATAATTAAGTAACGAAAGTGTGCTCAACTGATAGGGAATCTTTCAGAGATAACATTTTTGACAAAACATAAAAATATTCGAAAAAACGGAAGTTTAGCGTCCCTTTTCCGGCATGGTGTCATTTTTATTTTACCGATCTTTTGAACGTTTTTATTAATGCTTGTTTTTAAGGTAAAAAATGCGACGTCATTTCTTGAAAAAATAAGCCGGTCGATGTATAGGTTTTTTACTTTTAATAAACAGCCAGGTTTATGTACTTTCAGAGCATGTATAGCACTATAGAGGATTTAGTGCAGGTTTGAGTCTAATCTAGGCTTGAATTATGGTAAAAATGTGTAAATTTTGGTGTTTTTTCATGTATAATTTGTTTTCGGAGTTATCGGTTTGTAATGAAAAGATCTTATTTTTGCAAGTAACAACTAACTGGAAGATAATCTATGGAATGTGAGGATTTCAACGATGTATGATAAATGTTTATAAGGTTAAATATAGTTTTAGAATAGTTATTGGCAGAAGCATAGGTGCTGCAAAACTATGGACGTTTCTGACGTTTTACCTAGAAGTGTGTTTTACTACCATTAACGTAATTGTCAACAATTATACTAGCATTGAACGCGAACTAAATGCCCATGTTAATTGGTGGAATTAAAGCTAAATAAATATACAACAGATTAGTTTTAAAAAAAATTGGAAAATATTAGTTGTCTTGGAAAAAAGGCCATAGCAACCAAAACAGCATATTTTAAAAATTTCGAGCGAAAACGTTACGTAACGTTTTGCCAACTTTTTAGCTACATCATTTCTGTTTTTATAAAGGTGAAAACGACCAAATAGACAAAATCTCTTTAAAATAAAATTAATGTATGGATACTTATTTATTTGCTGAACTTTTTCGACAGAACTCCGTATTTTGATGCAAAAGGTGACGATTTTGTCTCTTAGGAAACGATATTCAAAATTGTCGTACTTGGTCTTTACTTTGCAAACTGTGTTAATTTCATAGGTAAAATCTCCCCGGACTTAAAAAAATAATCAATTAAAAGGTAAATGTCAATTATTTTATCAATAAATAACAAAAATGTGTAAAAATGTTGATTTTCATCTAAGAAACACAAAGACACCATGATATGATATACTTTTCAAAAATATTGCAAAACTACGGTCAAAAGTGAAAATAGGGTTCCAACTTTGACTGGCCACAACTTGGCTTATATATGACCTAAAAGAAATTGCCAAACATCATTTTGTTCCAAATATAATCAAGTTTTGAAATATACAAAGCACTTACATACATAAAAAAATGTTTATCTATTAATTAAGGTAGTAAGACACAGTTCGGTTTTGTTTACAAGTTAGTTTCGGAGAGTGACATCCTAGAATTTCTAAAGTAAAATACAAAGGTCGAATTTAAGTAGCTATAAATTAAGAATGCCTTATAATTAAGTAACGAAAGTGTGCTCAACTGATAGGGAATCTTTCAGAGATAACATTTTTGACAAAACATAAAAATATTCGAAAAAACGGAAGTTTAGCGTCCCTTTTCCGGCATGGTGTCATTTTTATTTTACCGATCTTTTGAACGTTTTTATTAATGCTTGTTTTTAAGGTAAAAAATGCGACGTCATTTCTTGAAAAAATAAGCCGGTCGATGTATAGGTTTTTTACTTTTAATAAACAGCCAGGTTTATGTACTTTCAGAGCATGTATAGCACTATAGAGGATTTAGTGCAGGTTTGAGTCTAATCTAGGCTTGAATTATGGTAAAAATGTGTAAATTTTAGTGTTTTTTCATGTATAATTTGTTTTCGGAGTTATCGGTTTGTAATGAAAAGATCTTATTTTTGCAAGTAACAACTAACTGGAAGATAATCTATGGAATGTAAGGATTTCAACGATGTATGATAAGTGTTTATAAGGTTAAATATAGTTTTAGAATAGTTATTGGCAGAAGCATAGGTGCTGCAAAACTATGGACGTTTCTGACGTTTTACCTAGAAGTGTGTTTTACTACCATTAACGTAATTGTCAACAATTATACTAGCATTGAACGCGAACTAAATGCCCATGTTAATTGGTGGAATTAAAGCTAAATAAATATACAACAGATTAGTTTTTAAAAAATTTGGAAAATATTAGTTGTCTTGGAAAAAAGGCCATAGCAACCAAAACAGCATATTTTAAAAATTTCGAGCGAAAACGTTACGTAACGTTTTGCCAACTTTTTAGCTACATCATTTCTGTTTTTATAAAGGTGAAAACGACCAAATAGACAAAATCTCTTTAAAATAAAATTAATGTATGGATACTTATTTATTTGCTGAACTTTTTCGACAGAACTCCGTATTTTGATGCAAAATGTGACGATTTTGTCTCTTAGGAAACGAGATTCAAAATTGTCGTACTTGGTCTTTACTTTGCAAACTGTGTTAATTTCATAGGTAAAATCTCCCCGGACTTAAAAAAATAATCAATTAAAAGGTAAATGTCAATTATTTTATCAATAAATAACAAAAATGTGTAAAAATGTTGATTTTCATCTAAGAAACACAAAGACACCATGATATGATATACTTTTCAAAAATATTGCAAAACTACGGTCAAAAGTGAAAATAGGGTTCCAACTTTGACTGGCCACAACTTGGCTTATATATGACCTAAAAGAAATTGCCAAACATCATTTTGTTCCAAATATAATCAAGTTTTGAAATATACAAAGCACTTACATACATAAAAAAATGTTTATCTATTAATTAAGGTAGTAAGACACAGTTCGGTTTTGTTTACAAGTTAGTTTCGGAGAGTGACATCCTAGAATTTCTAAAGTAAAATACAAAGGTCGAATTTAAGTAGCTATAAATTTAGAATGCCTTATAATTAAGTAACGAAAGTGTGCTCAACTGATAGGGAATCTTTCAGAGATAACATTTTTGACAAAACATAAAAATATTCGAAAAAACGGAAGTTTAGCGTCCCTTTTCCGGCATGGTGTCATTTTTATTTTACTGATCTTTTGAACGTTTTTATTAATGCTTGTTTTTAAGATAAAAAATGCGACGTCATTTCTTGAAAAAATAAGCCGGTCGATGTATAGGTTTTTTACTTTTAATAAACAGCCAGGTTTATGTACTTTCAGAGCATGTATAGCACTATAGAGGATTTAGTGCAGGTTTGAGTCTAATCTAGGCTTGAATTATGGTAAAAATGTGTAAATTTTAGTGTTTTTTCATGTAAAATTTGTTTTCGGAGTTATCGGTTTGTAATGAAAAGATCTTATTTTTGCAAGTAACAACTAACTGGAAGATAATCTATGGAATGTAAGGATTTCAACGATGTATGATAAGTGTTTATAAGGTTAAATATAGTTTTAGAATAGTTATTGGCAGAAGCATAGGTGCTGCAAAACTATGGACGTTTCTGACGTTTTACCTAGAAGTGTGTTTTACTACCATTAACGTAATTGTCAACAATTATACTAGCATTGAACGCGAACTAAATGCCCATGTTAATGGTGGAATTAAAGCTAAATAAATATACAACAGATTAGTTTTAAAAAAAAATTGGAAAATATTAGTTGTCTTGGAAAAAAGGCCATAGCAACCAAAGCAGCATATTTTAAAAATTTCGAGCGAAAACGTTACGTAACGTTTTGCCAACTTTTTAGCTACATCATTTCTGTTTTTATAAAGGTGAAAACGACTAAATAGACAAAATCTCTTTAAAATAAAATTAATGTATGGATACTTATTTATTTGCTTAACTTTTTCGACAGAACTCCGTATTTTGATGCAAAATGTGACGATTTTGTCTCTTAGGAAACGATATTCAAAATTGTCGTACTTGGTCTTTACTTGGCAAACTGTGTTAATTTCATAGGTAAAATCTCCCCGGACTTAAAAAAATAATCAATTAAAAGGTAAATGTCAATTATTTTATCAATAAATAACAAAAATGTGTAAAAATGTTGATTTTCATCTAAGAAACACAAAGACACCATGATATGATATACTTTTCAAAAATATTGCAAAACTACGGTCAAAAGTGAAAATAGGGTTCCAACTTTGACTGGCCACAACTTGGCTTATATATGACCTAAAAGAAATTGCCAAACATCATTTTGTTCCAAATATAATCAAGTTTTGAAATATACAAAGCACTTACATACATAAAAAAATGTTTATCTATTAAGGTAGTAAGACACAGTTCGGTTTTGTTTACAAGTTAGTTTCGGAGAGTGACATCCTAGAATTTCTAAAGTAAAATACAAAGGTCGAATTTAAGTAGCTATAAATTAAGAATGCCTTATAATTAAGTAACGAAAGTGTGCTCAACTGATAGGGAATCTTTCAGAGATAACATTTTTGACAAAACATAAAAATATTCGAAAAAACGGAAGTTTAGCGTCCCTTTTCCGGCATGGTGTCATTTTTATTTTACCGATCTTTTGAACGTTTTTATTAATGCTTGTTTTTAAGGTAAAAAATGCGACGTCATTTCTTGAAAAAATAAACCGGTCGATGTATAGGTTTTTTACTTTTAATAAACAGCCAGGTTTATGTACTTTCAGAGCATGTATAGCACTATAGAGGATTTAGTGCAGGTTTGAGTCTAATCTAGGCTTGAATTATGGTAAAAATGTGTAAATTTTAGTGTTTTTTCATGTATAATTTGTTTTCGGAGTTATCGGTTTGTAATGAAAAGATCTTATTTTTGCAAGTAACAACTAACTGGAAGATAATCTATGGAATGTAAGGATTTCAACGATGTATGATAAGTGTTTATAAGGTTAAATATAGTTTTAGAATAGTTATTGGCAGAAGCATAGGTGCTGCAAAACTATGGACGTTTCTGACGTTTTACCTAGAAGTGTGTTTTACTACCATTAACGTAATTGTCAACAATTATACTAGCATTGAACGCGAACTAAATGCCCATGTTAATGGTGGAATTAGAGCTAAATAAATATACAACAGATTAGTTTTAAAAAAATTTGGAAAATATTAGTTGTCTTGGAAAAAAGGCCATAGCAACCAAAACAGCATATTTTAAAAATTTCGAGCGAAAACGTTACGTAACGTTTTGCCAACTTTTTAGCTACATCATTTCTGTTTTTATAAAGGTGAAAACGACTAAATAGACAAAATCTCTTTAAAATAAAATTAATGTATGGATACTTATTTATTTGCTTAACTTTTTCGACAGAACTCCGTATTTTGATGCAAAATGTGACGATTTTGTCTCTTAGGAAACGATATTCAAAATTGTCGTACTTGGTCTTTACTTTGCAAACTGTGTTAATTTCATAGGTAAAATCTCCCCGGACTTAAAAAAATAATCAATTAAAAGGTAAATGTCAATTATTTTATCAATAAATAACAAAAATGTGTAAAAATGTTGATTTTCATCTAAGAAACACAAAGACACCATGATATGATATACTTTTCAAAAATATTGCAAAACTACGGTCAAAAGTGAAAATAGGGTTCCAACTTTGACTGGCCACAACTTGGCTTATATATGACCTAAAAGAAATTGCCAAACATCATTTTGTTCCAAATATAATCAAGTTTTGAAATATACAAAGCACTTACATACATAAAAAAATGTTTATCTATTAACGTAATTGTCAACAATTATACTAGCATTGAACGCGAACTAAATGCCCATGTTAATTGGTGGAATTAAAGCTAAATAAATATACAACAGATTAGTTTTTAAAAAATTTGGAAAATATTAGTTGTCTTGGAAAAAAGGCCATAGCAACCAAAACAGCATATTTTAAAAATTTCGAGCGAAAACGTTACGTAACGTTTTGCCAACTTTTTAGCTACATCATTTCTGTTTTTATAAAGGTGAAAACGACCAAATAGACATAATCTCTTTAAAACAAAATTAATGTATGGATACTTATTTATTTGCTGAACTTTTTCGACAGAACTCCGTATTTTGATGCAAAATGTGACGATTTTGTCTCTTAGGAAACGATATTCAAAATTGTCGTACTTGGTCTTTACTTTGCAAACTGTGTTAATTTCATAGGTAAAATCTCCCCGGACTTAAAAAAATAATCAATTAAAAGGTAAATGTCAATTATTTTATCAATAAATAACAAAAATGTGTAAAAATGTTGATTTTCATCTAAGAAACACAAAGACACCATGATATGATATACTTTTCAAAAATATTGCAAAACTACGGTCAAAAGTGAAAATAGGGTTCCAACTTTGACTGGCCACAACTTGGCTTATATATGACCTAAAAGAAATTGCCAAACATCATTTTGTTCCAAATATAATCAAGTTTTGAAATATACAAAGCACTTACATACATAAAAAAATGTTTATCTATTAACGTAATTGTCAACAATTATACTAGCATTGAACGCGAACTAAATGCCCATGTTAATTGGTGGAATTAAAGCTAAATAAATATACAACAGATTAGTTTTAAAAAAAATTGGAAAATATTAGTTGTCTTGGAAAAAAGGCCATAGCAACCAAAACAGCATATTTTAAAAATTTCGAGCGAAAACGTTACGTAACGTTTTGCCAACTTTTTACCTACATCATTTCTGTTTTTATAAAGGTGAAAACGACCAAATAGACAAAATCTCTTTAAAATAAAATTAATGTATGGATACTTATTTATTTGCTGAACTTTTTCGACAGAACTCCGTATTTTGATGCAAAATGTGACGATTTTGTCTCTTAGGAAACGATATTCAAAATTGTCGTACTTGGTCTTTACTTTGCAAACTGTGTTAATTTCATAGGTAAAATCTCCCCGGACTTAAAAAAATAATCAATTAAAAGGTAAATGTCAATTATTTTATCAATAAATAACAAAAATGTGTAAAAATGTTGATTTTCATCTAAGAAACACAAAGACACCATGATATGATATACTTTTCAAAAATATTGCAAAACTACGGTCAAAAGTGAAAATAGGGTTCCAACTTTGACTGGCCACAACTTGGCTTATATATGACCTAAAAGAAATTGCCAAACATCATTTTGTTCCAAATATAATCAAGTTTTGAAATATACAAAGCACTTACATACATAAAAAAATGTTTATCTATTAACGTAATTGTCAACAATTATACTAGCATTGAACGCGAACTAAATGCCCATGTTAATTGGTGGAATTAAAGCTAAATAAATATACAACAGATTAGTTTTAAAAAAAAATGGAAAATATTAGTTGTCTTGGAAAAAAGGCCATAGCAACCAAAACAGCATATTTTAAAAATTTCGAGCGAAAACGTTACGTAACGTTTTGCCAACTTTTTAGCTACATCATTTCTGTTTTTATAAAGGTGAAAACGACCAAATAGACAAAATCTCTTTAAAATAAAATTAATGTATGGATACTTATTTATTTGCTGAACTTTTTCGACAGAACTCCGTATTTTGATGCAAAATGTGACGATTTTGTCTCTTAGGAAACGATATTCAAAATTGTCGTACTTGGTCTTTACTTTGCAACTGTGTTAATTTCATAGGTAAAATCTCCCCGGACTTAAAAAAAATAATCAATTAAAAGGTAAATGTCAATTATTTTATCAATAAATAACAAAAATGTGTAAAAATGTTGATTTTCATCTAAGAAACACAAAGACACCATGATATGATATACTTTTCAAAAATATTGCAAAACTACGGTCAAAAGTGAAAATAGGGTTCCAACTTTGACTGGCCACAACTTGGCTTATATATGACCTAAAAGAAATTGCCAAACATCATTTTGTTCCAAATATAATCAAGTTTTGAAATATACAAAGCACTTACATACATAAAAAAATGTTTATCTATTAACGTAATTGTCAACAATTATACTAGCATTGAACGCGAACTAAATGCCCATGTTAATTGGTGGAATTAAAGCTAAATAAATATACAACAGATTAGTTTTAAAAAAAATTGGAAAATATTAGTTGTCTTGGAAAAAAGGCCATAGCAACCAAAACAGCATATTTTAAAAATTTCGAGCGAAAACGTTACGTAACGTTTTGCCAACTTTTTAGCTACATCATTTCTGTTATTATAAAGGTGAAAACGACCAAATAGACAAAATCTCTTTAAAATAAAATTAATGTATGGATACTTATTTATTTGCTGAACTTTTTCGACAGAACTCCGTATTTTGATGCAAAATGTGACGATTTTGTCTCTTAGGAAACGATATTCAAAAATGTCGTACTTGGTCTTTACTTTGCAAACTGTGTTAATTTCATAGGTAAAATCTCCCCGGACTTAAAAAAATAATCAATTAAAAGGTAAATGTCAATTATTTTATCAATAAATAACAAAAATGTGTAAAAATGTTGATTTTCATCTAAGAAACACAAAGACACCATGATATGATATACTTTTCAAAAATATTGCAAAACTACGGTCAAAAGTGAAAATAGGGTTCCAACTTTGACTGGCCACAACTTGGCTTATATATGACCTAAAAGAAATTGCCAAACATCATTTTGTTCCAAATATAATCAAGTTTTGAAATATACAAAGCACTTACATACATAAAAAAATGTTTATCTATTAAGGTAGTAAGACACAGTTCGGTTTTGTTTACAAGTTAGTTTCGGAGAGTGACATCCTAGAATTTCTAAAGTAAAATACAAAGGTCGAATTTAAGTAGCTATAAATTAAGAATGCCTTATAATTAAGTAACGAAAGTGTGCTCAACTGATAGGGAATCTTTCAGAGATAACATTTTTGACAAAACATAAAAATATTCGAAAAAACGGAAGTTTAGCGTCCCTTTTCCGGCATGGTGTCATTTTTATTTTACCGATCTTTTGAACGTTTTTATTAATGCTTGTTTTTAAGGTAAAAAATGCGACGTCATTTCTTGAAAAAATAAGCCGGTCGATGTATAGGTTTTTTACTTTTAATAAACAGCCAGGTTTATGTACTTTCAGAGCATGTATAGCACTATAGAGGATTTAGTGCAGGTTTGAGTCTAATCTAGGCTTGAATTATGGTAAAAATGTGTAAATTTTAGTGTTTTTTCATGTATAATTTGTTTTCGGAGTTATCGGTTTGTAATGAAAAGATCTTATTTTTGCAAGTAACAACTAACTGGAAGATAATCTATGGAATGTAAGGATTTCAACGATGTATGATAAGTGTTTATAAGGTTAAATATAGTTTTAGAATAGTTATTGGCAGAAGCATAGGTGCTGCAAAACTATGGACGTTTCTGACGTTTTACCTAGAAGTGTGTTTTACTACCATTAACGTAATTGTCAACAATTATACTAGCATTGAACGCGAACTAAATGCCCATGTTAATTGGTGGAATTAAAGCTAAATAAATATACAACAGATTATTTTTAAAAAAAATTGGAAATTATTAGTTGTCTTGGAAAAAAGGCCATAGCAACCAAAACAGCATATTTTAAAAATTTCGAGCGAAAACGTTACGTAACGTTTTGCCAACTTTTTAGCTACATCATTTCTGTTTTTATAAAGGTGAAAACGACCAAATAGACAAAATCTCTTTAAAATAAAATTAATGTATGGATACTTATTTATTTGCTGAACTTTTTCGACAGAACTCCGTATTTTGATGCAAAATGTGACGATTTTGTCTCTTAGGAAACGATATTCAAAATTGTCGTACTTGGTCTTTACTTTGCAAACTGTGTTAATTTCATAGGTAAAATCTCCCCGGACTTAAAAAAATAATCAATTAAAAGGTAAATGTCAATTATTTTATCAATAAATAACAAAAATGTGTAAAAATGTTGATTTTCATCTAAGAAACACAAAGACACCATGATATGATATACTTTTCAAAAATATTGCAAAACTACGGTCAAAAGTGAAAATAGGGTTCCAACTTTGACTGGCCACAACTTGGCTTATATATGACCTAAAAGAAATTGCCAAACATCATTTTGTTCCAAATATAATCAAGTTTTGAAATATACAAAGCACTTACATACATAAAAAAATGTTTATCTATTAACGTAATTGTCAACAATTATACTAGCATTGAACACGAACTAAATGCCCATGTTAATTGGTGGAATTAAAGCTAAATAAATATACAACAGATTAGTTTTAAAAAAATTTGGAAAATATTAGTTGTCTTGGAAAAAAGGCCATAGCAACCAAAACAGCATATTTTAAAAATTTCGAGCGAAAACGTTACGTAACGTTTTGCCAACTTTTTAGCTACATCATTTCTGTTTTTATAAAGGTGAAAACGACCAAATAGACAAAATCTCTTTAAAATAAAATTAATGTATGGATACTTATTTATTTGCTGAACTTTTTCGACAGAACTCCGTATTTTGATGCAAAATGTGACGATTTTGTCTCTTAGGAAACGATATTCAAAATTGTCGTACTTGGTCTTTACTTTGCAAACTGTGTTAATTTCATAGGTAAAATCTCCCCGGACTTAAAAAAATAATCAATTAAAAGGTAAATGTCAATTATTTTATCAATAAATAACAAAAAATGTGTAAAAATGTTGATTTTCATCTAAGAAACACAAAGACACCATGATATGATATACTTTTCAAAAATATTGCAAAACTACGGTCAAAAGTGAAAATAGGGTTCCAACTTTGACTGGCCACAACTTGGCTTATATATGACCTAAAAGAAATTGCCAAACATCATTTTGTTCCAAATATAATCAAGTTTTGAAATATACAAAGCACTTACATACATAAAAAAATGTTTATCTATTAACGTAATTGTCAACAATTATACTAGCATTGAACGCGAACTAAATGCCCATGTTAATTGGTGGAATTAAAGCTAAATAAATATACAACAGATTAGTTTTAAAAAAAATTGGAAAATATTAGTTGTCTTGGAAAAAAGGCCATAGCAACCAAAACAGCATATTTTAAAAATTTCGAGCGAAAACGTTACGTAACGTTTTGCCAACTTTTTAGCTACATCATTTCTGTTTTTATAAAGGTGAAAACGACCAAATAGACAAAATCTCTTTAAAATAAAATTAATGTATGGATACTTATTTATTTGCTGAACTTTTTCGACAGAACTCCGTATTTTGATGCAAAATGTGACGATTTTGTCTCTTAGGAAACGATATTCAAAATTGTCGTACTTGGTCTTTACTTTGCAAACTGTGTTAATTTCATAGGTAAAATCTCCCCGGACTTAAAAAAATAATCAATTAAAAGGTAAATGTCAATTATTTTATCAATAAATAACAAAAATGTGTAAAAATGTTGATTTTCATCTAAGAAACACAAAGACACCATGATATGATATACTTTTCAAAAATATTGCAAAACTACGGTCAAAAGTGAAAATAGGGTTCCAACTTTGACTGGCCACAACTTGGCTTATATATGACCTAAAAGAAATTGCCAAACATCATTTTGTTCCAAATATAATCAAGTTTTGAAATATACAAAGCACTTACATACATAAAAAAATGTTTATCTATTAACGTAATTGTCAACAATTATACTAGCATTGAACGCGAACTAAATGCCCATGTTAATTGGTGGAATTAAAGCTAAATAAATATACAACAGATTAGTTTTTAAAAAATTTGGAAAATATTAGTTGTCTTGGAAAAAAGGCCATAGCAACCAAAACAGCATATTTTAAAAATTTCGAGCGAAAACGTTACGTAACGTTTTGCCAACTTTTTAGCTACATCATTTCTGTTTTTATAAAGGTGAAAACGACCAAATAGACAAAATCTCTTTAAAACAAAATTAATGTATGGATACTTATTTATTTGCTGAACTTTTTCGACAGAACTCCGTATTTTGATGCAAAATGTGACGATTTTGTCTCTTAGGAAACGATATTCAAAATTGTCGTACTTGGTCTTTACTTTGCAACTGTGTTAATTTCATAGGTAAAATCTCCCCGGACTTAAAAAAAATAATCAATTAAAAGGTAAATGTCAATTATTTTATCAATAAATAACAAAAATGTGTAAAAATGTTGATTTTCATCTAAGAAACACAAAGACACCATGATATGATATACTTTTCAAAAATATTGCAAAACTACGGTCAAAAGTGAAAATAGGGTTCCAACTTTGACTGGCCACAACTTGGCTTATATATGACCTAAAAGAAATTGCCAAACATCATTTTGTTCCAAATATAATCAAGTTTTGAAATATACAAAGCACTTACATACATAAAAAAATGTTTATCTATTAACGTAATTGTCAACAATTATACTAGCATTGAACGCGAACTAAATGCCCATGTTAATTGGTGGAATTAAAGCTAAATAAATATACAACAGATTAGTTTTTAAAAAATTTGGAAAATATTAGTTGTCTTGGAAAAAAGGCCATAGCAACCAAAACAGCATATTTTAAAAATTTCGAGCGAAAACGTTACGTAACGTTTTGCCAACTTTTTAGCTACATCATTTCTGTTTTTATAAAGGTGAAAACGACCAAATAGACAAAATCTCTTTAAAATAAAATTAATGTATGGATACTTATTTATTTGCTGAACTTTTTCGACAGAACTCCGTATTTTGATGCAAAATGTGACGATTTTGTCTCTTAGGAAACGATATTCAAAATTGTCGTACTTGGTCTTTACTTTGCAACTGTGTTAATTTCATAGGTAAAATCTCCCCGGACTTAAAAAAAATAATCAATTAAAAGGTAAATGTCAATTATTTTATCAATAAATAACAAAAATGTGTAAAAATGTTGATTTTCATCTAAGAAACACAAAGACACCATGATATGATATACTTTTCAAAAATATTGCAAAACTACGGTCAAAAGTGAAAATAGGGTTCCAACTTTGACTGGCCACAACTTGGCTTATATATGACCTAAAAGAAATTGCCAAACATCATTTTGTTCCAAATATAATCAAGTTTTGAAATATACAAAGCACTTACATACATAAAAAAATGTTTATCTATTAATTAAGGTAGTAAGACACAGTTCGGTTTTGTTTACAAGTTAGTTTCGGAGAGTGACATCCTAGAATTTCTAAAGTAAAATACAAAGGTCGAATTTAAGTAGCTATAAATTAAGAATGCCTCATAATTAAGTAACGAAAGTGTGCTCAACTGATAGGGAATCTTTCAGAGATAACATTTTTGACAAAACATAAAAATATTCGAAAAAACGGAAGTTTAGCGTCCCTTTTCCGGCATGGTGTCATTTTTATTTTACCGATCTTTTGAACGTTTTTATTAATGCTTGTTTTTAAGGTAAAAAATGCGACGTCATTTCTTGAAAAAATAAGCCGGTCGATGTATAGGTTTTTTACTTTTAATAAACAGCCAGGTTTATGTACTTTCAGAGCATGTATAGCACTATAGAGGATTTAGTGCAGGTTTGAGTCTAATCTAGGCTTGAATTATGGTAAAAATGTGTAAATTTTGGTGTTTTTTCATGTATAATTTGTTTTCGGAGTTATCGGTTTGTAATGAAAAGATCTTATTTTTGCAAGTAACAACTAACTGGAAGATAATCTATGGAATGTAAGGATTTCAACGATGTATGATAAATGTTTATAAGGTTAAATATAGTTTTAGAATAGTTATTGGCAGAAGCATAGGTGCTGCAAAACTATGGACGTTTCTGACGTTTTACCTAGAAGTGTGTTTTACTACCATTAACGTAATTGTCAACAATTATACTAGCATTGAACGCGAACTAAATGCCCATGTTAATTGGTGGAATTAAAGCTAAATAAATATACAACAGATTAGTTTTAAAAAAAATTGGAAAATATTAGTTGTCTTGGAAAAAAGGCCATAGCAACCAAAACAGCATATTTTAAAAATTTCGAGCGAAAACGTTACGTAACGTTTTGCCAACTTTTTAGCTACATCATTTCTGTTTTTATAAAGGTGAAAACGACCAAATAGACAAAATCTCTTTAAAATAAAATTAATGTATGGATACTTATTTATTTGCTGAACTTTTTCGACAGAACTCCGTATTTTGATGCAAAAGGTGACGATTTTGTCTCTTAGGAAACGATATTCAAAATTGTCGTACTTGGTCTTTACTTTGCAAACTGTGTTAATTTCATAGGTAAAATCTCCTCGGACTTAAAAAAATAATCAATTAAAAGGTAAATGTCAATTATTTTATCAATAAATAACAAAAATGTGTAAAAATGTTGATTTTCATCTAAGAAACACAAAGACACCATGATATGATATACTTTTCAAAAATATTGCAAAACTACGGTCAAAAGTGAAAATAGGGTTCCAACTTTGACTGGCCACAACTTGGCTTATATATGACCTAAAAGAAATTGCCAAACATCATTTTGTTCCAAATATAATCAAGTTTTGAAATATACAAAGCACTTACATACATAAAAAAATGTTTATCTATTAATTAAGGTAGTAAGACACAGTTCGGTTTTGTTTACAAGTTAGTTTCGGAGAGTGACATCCTAGAATTTCTAAAGTAAAATACAAAGGTCGAATTTAAGTAGCTATAAATTAAGAATGCCTTATAATTAAGTAACGAAAGTGTGCTCAACTGATAGGGAATCTTTCAGAGATAACATTTTTGACAAAACATAAAAATATTCGAAAAAACGGAAGTTTAGCGTCCCTTTTCCGGCATGGTGTCATTTTTATTTTACCGATCTTTTGAACGTTTTTATTAATGCTTGTTTTTAAGGTAAAAAATGCGACGTCATTTCTTGAAAAAATAAGCCGGTCGATGTATAGGTTTTTTACTTTTAATAAACAGCCAGGTTTATGTACTTTCAGAGCATGTATAGCACTATAGAGGATTTAGTGCAGGTTTGAGTCTAATCTAGGCTTGAATTATGGTAAAAATGTGTAAATTTTAGTGTTTTTTCATGTATAATTTGTTTTCGGAGTTATCGGTTTGTAATGAAAAGATCTTATTTTTGCAAGTAACAACTAACTGGAAGATAATCTATGGAATGTAAGGATTTCAACGATGTATGATAAGTGTTTATAAGGTTAAATATAGTTTTAGAATAGTTATTGGCAGAAGCATAGGTGCTGCAAAACTATGGACGTTTCTGACGTTTTACCTAGAAGTGTGTTTTACTACCATTAACGTAATTGTCAACAATTATACTAGCATTGAACGCGAACTAAATGCCCATGTTAATTGGTGGAATTAAAGCTAAATAAATATACAACAGATTAGTTTTTAAAAAATTTGGAAAATATTAGTTGTCTTGGAAAAAAGGCCATAGCAACCAAAACAGCATATTTTAAAAATTTCGAGCGAAAACGTTACGTAACGTTTTGCCAACTTTTTAGCTACATCATTTCTGTTTTTATAAAGGTGAAAACGACCAAATAGACAAAATCTCTTTAAAATAAAATTAATGTATGGATACTTATTTATTTGCTGAACTTTTTCGACAGAACTCCGTATTTTGATGCAAAATGTGACGATTTTGTCTCTTAGGAAACGAGATTCAAAATTGTCGTACTTGGTCTTTACTTTGCAAACTGTGTTAATTTCATAGGTAAAATCTCCCCGGACTTAAAAAAATAATCAATTAAAAGGTAAATGTCAATTATTTTATCAATAAATAACAAAAATGTGTAAAAATGTTGATTTTCATCTAAGAAACACAAAGACACCATGATATGATATACTTTTCAAAAATATTGCAAAACTACGGTCAAAAGTGAAAATAGGGTTCCAACTTTGACTGGCCACAACTTGGCTTATATATGACCTAAAAGAAATTGCCAAACATCATTTTGTTCCAAATATAATCAAGTTTTGAAATATACAAAGCACTTACATACATAAAAAAATGTTTATCTATTAATTAAGGTAGTAAGACACAGTTCGGTTTTGTTTACAAGTTAGTTTCGGAGAGTGACATCCTAGAATTTCTAAAGTAAAATACAAAGGTCGAATTTAAGTAGCTATAAATTTAGAATGCCTTATAATTAAGTAACGAAAGTGTGCTCAACTGATAGGGAATCTTTCAGAGATAACATTTTTGACAAAACATAAAAATATTCGAAAAAACGGAAGTTTAGCGTCCCTTTTCCGGCATGGTGTCATTTTTATTTTACTGATCTTTTGAACGTTTTTATTAATGCTTGTTTTTAAGATAAAAAATGCGACGTCATTTCTTGAAAAAATAAGCCGGTCGATGTATAGGTTTTTTACTTTTAATAAACAGCCAGGTTTATGTACTTTCAGAGCATGTATAGCACTATAGAGGATTTAGTGCAGGTTTGAGTCTAATCTAGGCTTGAATTATGGTAAAAATGTGTAAATTTTAGTGTTTTTTCATGTAAAATTTGTTTTCGGAGTTATCGGTTTGTAATGAAAAGATCTTATTTTTGCAAGTAACAACTAACTGGAAGATAATCTATGGAATGTAAGGATTTCAACGATGTATGATAAGTGTTTATAAGGTTAAATATAGTTTTAGAATAGTTATTGGCAGAAGCATAGGTGCTGCAAAACTATGGACGTTTCTGACGTTTTACCTAGAAGTGTGTTTTACTACCATTAACGTAATTGTCAACAATTATACTAGCATTGAACGCGAACTAAATGCCCATGTTAATGGTGGAATTAAAGCTAAATAAATATACAACAGATTAGTTTTAAAAAAAATTTGGAAAATATTAGTTGTCTTGGAAAAAAGGCCATAGCAACCAAAGCAGCATATTTTAAAAATTTCGAGCGAAAACGTTACGTAACGTTTTGCCAACTTTTTAGCTACATCATTTCTGTTTTTATAAAGGTGAAAACGACTAAATAGACAAAATCTCTTTAAAATAAAATTAATGTATGGATACTTATTTATTTGCTTAACTTTTTCGACAGAACTCCGTATTTTGATGCAAAATGTGACGATTTTGTCTCTTAGGAAACGATATTCAAAATTGTCGTACTTGGTCTTTACTTTGCAAACTGTGTTAATTTCATAGGTAAAATCTCCCCGGACTTAAAAAAATAATCAATTAAAAGGTAAATGTCAATTATTTTATCAATAAATAACAAAAATGTGTAAAAATGTTGATTTTCATCTAAGAAACACAAAGACACCATGATATGATATACTTTTCAAAAATATTGCAAAACTACGGTCAAAAGTGAAAATAGGGTTCCAACTTTGACTGGCCACAACTTGGCTTATATATGACCTAAAAGAAATTGCCAAACATCATTTTGTTCCAAATATAATCAAGTTTTGAAATATACAAAGCACTTACATACATAAAAAAATGTTTATCTATTAAGGTAGTAAGACACAGTTCGGTTTTGTTTACAAGTTAGTTTCGGAGAGTGACATCCTAGAATTTCTAAAGTAAAATACAAAGGTCGAATTTAAGTAGCTATAAATTAAGAATGCCTTATAATTAAGTAACGAAAGTGTGCTCAACTGATAGGGAATCTTTCAGAGATAACATTTTTGACAAAACATAAAAATATTCGAAAAAACGGAAGTTTAGCGTCCCTTTTCCGGCATGGTGTCATTTTTATTTTACCGATCTTTTGAACGTTTTTATTAATGCTTGTTTTTAAGGTAAAAAATGCGACGTCATTTCTTGAAAAAATAAACCGGTCGATGTATAGGTTTTTTACTTTTAATAAACAGCCAGGTTTATGTACTTTCAGAGCATGTATAGCACTATAGAGGATTTAGTGCAGGTTTGAGTCTAATCTAGGCTTGAATTATGGTAAAAATGTGTAAATTTTAGTGTTTTTTCATGTATAATTTGTTTTCGGAGTTATCGGTTTGTAATGAAAAGATCTTATTTTTGCAAGTAACAACTAACTGGAAGATAATCTATGGAATGTAAGGATTTCAACGATGTATGATAAGTGTTTATAAGGTTAAATATAGTTTTAGAATAGTTATTGGCAGAAGCATAGGTGCTGCAAAACTATGGACGTTTCTGACGTTTTACCTAGAAGTGTGTTTTACTACCATTAACGTAATTGTCAACAATTATACTAGCATTGAACGCGAACTAAATGCCCATGTTAATGGTGGAATTAGAGCTAAATAAATATACAACAGATTAGTTTTAAAAAAATTTGGAAAATATTAGTTGTCTTGGAAAAAAGGCCATAGCAACCAAAACAGCATATTTTAAAAATTTCGAGCGAAAACGTTACGTAACGTTTTGCCAACTTTTTAGCTACATCATTTCTGTTTTTATAAAGGTGAAAACGACTAAATAGACAAAATCTCTTTAAAATAAAATTAATGTATGGATACTTATTTATTTGCTTAACTTTTTCGACAGAACTCCGTATTTTGATGCAAAATGTGACGATTTTGTCTCTTAGGAAACGATATTCAAAATTGTCGTACTTGGTCTTTACTTTGCAAACTGTGTTAATTTCATAGGTAAAATCTCCCCGGACTTAAAAAAATAATCAATTAAAAGGTAAATGTCAATTATTTTATCAATAAATAACAAAAATGTGTAAAAATGTTGATTTTCATCTAAGAAACACAAAGACACCATGATATGATATACTTTTCAAAAATATTGCAAAACTACGGTCAAAAGTGAAAATAGGGTTCCAACTTTGACTGGCCACAACTTGGCTTATATATGACCTAAAAGAAATTGCCAAACATCATTTTGTTCCAAATATAATCAAGTTTTGAAATATACAAAGCACTTACATACATAAAAAAATGTTTATCTATTAACGTAATTGTCAACAATTATACTAGCATTGAACGCGAACTAAATGCCCATGTTAATTGGTGGAATTAAAGCTAAATAAATATACAACAGATTAGTTTTTAAAAAATTTGGAAAATATTAGTTGTCTTGGAAAAAAGGCCATAGCAACCAAAACAGCATATTTTAAAAATTTCGAGCGAAAACGTTACGTAACGTTTTGCCAACTTTTTAGCTACATCATTTCTGTTTTTATAAAGGTGAAAACGACCAAATAGACATAATCTCTTTAAAACAAAATTAATGTATGGATACTTATTTATTTGCTGAACTTTTTCGACAGAACTCCGTATTTTGATGCAAAATGTGACGATTTTGTCTCTTAGGAAACGATATTCAAAATTGTCGTACTTGGTCTTTACTTTGCAAACTGTGTTTATTTCATAGGTAAAATCTCCCCGGACTTAAAAAAATAATCAATTAAAAGGTAAATGTCAATTATTTTATCAATAAATAACAAAAATGTGTAAAAATGTTGATTTTCATCTAAGAAACACAAAGACACCATGATATGATATACTTTTCAAAAATATTGCAAAACTACGGTCAAAAGTGAAAATAGGGTTCCAACTTTGACTGACCACAACTTGGCTTATATATGACCTAAAAGAAATTGCCAAACATCATTTTGTTCCAAATATAATCAAGTTTTGAAATATACAAAGCACTTACATACATAAAAAATGTTTATCTATTAATTAAGGTAGTAAGACACCGTTCGGTTTTGTTTACAAGTTAGTTTCGGAGAGTGACATCCTAGAATTTCTAAAGTAAAATACAAAGGTCGAATTTAAGTAGCTATAAATTAAGAATGCCTTATAATTAAGTAACGAAAGTGTGCTCAACTGATAGGGAATCTTTCAGAGATAACATTTTTGACAAAACATAAAAATATTCGAAAAAACGGAAGTTTAGCGTCCCTTTTCCGGCATGGTGTCATTTTTATTTTACCGATCTTTTGAACGTTTTTATTAATGCTTGTTTTTAAGGTAAAAAATGCGACGTCATTTCTTGAAAAAATAAGCCGGTCGATGTATAGGTTTTTTACTTTTAATAAACAGCCAGGTTTATGTACTTTCAGAGCATGTATAGCACTATAGAGGATTTAGTGCAGGTTTGAGTCTAATCTAGGCTTGAATTATGGTAAAAATGTGTAAATTTTAGTGTTTTTTCATGTATAATTTGTTTTCGGAGTTATCGGTTTGTAATGAAAAGATCTTATTTTTGCAAGTAACAACTAACTGGAAGATAATCTATGGAATGTAAGGATTTCAACGATGTATGATAAGTGTTTATAAGGTTAAATATAGTTTTAGAATAGTTATTGGCAGAAGCATAGGTGCTGCAAAACTATGGACGTTTCTGACGTTTTACCTAGAAGTGTGTTTTACTACCATTAACGTAATTGTCAACAATTATAATAGCATTGAACGCGAACTAAATGCCCATGTTAATTGGTGGAATTAAAGCTAAATAAATATACAACAGATTAGTTTTTAAAAAATTTGGAAAATATTAGTTGTCTTGGAAAAAAGGCCATAGCAACCAAAACAGCATATTTTAAAAATTTCGAGCGAAAACGTTACGTAACGTTTTGCCAACTTTTTAGCTACATCATTTCTGTTTTTATAAAGGTGAAAACGACCAAATAGACAAAATCTCTTTAAAATAAAATTAATGTATGGATACTTATTTATTTGCTGAACTTTTTCGACAGAACTCCGTATTTTGATGCAAAATGTGACGATTTTGTCTCTTAGGAAACGAGATTCAAAATTGTCGTACTTGGTCTTTACTTTGCAAACTGTGTTAATTTCATAGGTAAAATCTCCCCGGACTTAAAAAAATAATCAATTAAAAGGTAAATGTCAATTATTTTATCAATAAATAACAAAAATGTGTAAAAATGTTGATTTTCATCTAAGAAACACAAAGACACCATGATATGATATACTTTTCAAAAATATTGCAAAACTACGGTCAAAAGTGAAAATAGGGTTCCAACTTTGACTGGCCACAACTTGGCTTATATATGACCTAAAAGAAATTGCCAAACATCATTTTGTTCCAAATATAATCAAGTTTTGAAATATACAAAGCACTTACATACATAAAAAAATGTTTATCTATTAAGGTAGTAAGACACAGTTCGGTTTTGTTTACAAGTTAGTTTCGGAGAGTGACATCCTAGAATTTCTAAAGTAAAATACAAAGGTCGAATTTAAGTAGCTATAAATTAAGAATGCCTTATAATTAAGTAACGAAAGTGTGCTCAACTGATAGGGAATCTTTCAGAGATAACATTTTTGACAAAACATAAAAATATTCGAAAAAACGGAAGTTTAGCGTCCCTTTTCCGGCATGGTGTCATTTTTATTTTACCGATCTTTTGAACGTTTTTATTAATGCTTGTTTTTAAGGTAAAAAATGTGACGTCATTTCTTGAAAAAATAAGCCGGTCGATGTATAGGTTTTTTACTTTTAATAAACAGCCAGGTTTATGTACTTTCAGAGCATGTATAGCACTATAGAGGATTTAGTGCAGGTTTGAGTCTAATCTAGGCTTGAATTATGGTAAAAATGTGTAAATTTTAGTGTTTTTTCATGTAAAATTTGTTTTCGGAGTTATCGGTTTGTAATGAAAAGATCTTATTTTTGCAGGTAACAACTAACTGGAAGATAATCTATGGAATGTAAGGATTTCAACGATGTATGATAAGTGTTTATAAGGTTAAATATAGTTTTAGAATAGTTATTGGCAGAAGCATAGGTGCTGCAAAACTATGGACGTTTCTGACGTTTTACCTAGAAGTGTGTTTTACTACCTAAACATCTTACGTCAGTTTTTATCAGTCCCCTACCGACAAAAGCCGAAGGGGACCCGAGGTTTGCACTCTGTCTACCCGTTTGAGTCGTCTCGCTGTCCTCACTTTTTAAAGATATTTAAACTGCATTTTGGAATATGAGTCTACCATGATAAGGTAAAGATCGAGTTAACGTGTCCTTCCGGTCCGTAAATTTTACAATAGTGAGGACCCTTTGAACATTGAAAATTCACTGAAATTTCAGTTTCCCACACTTTTTATTTCTAAACCCTGATAGTAAAAAGGCTGCTTTTTGGTATACTAGGAAACTGTTTTCGAGTCCACTATTACAAGTAACAGATCAAGTTAACGTTCCTTTTCGGTCCGTGATCATTTACGGGACCTTTGGACTTTTAGATATGGGACCGGTAAGGAAGTTATGTACTGTAAGATGGCCGCAATTTGTTCAATAAGCGTTCGCATCAGCCAAAATTGCAGAACTTTAAGCCAAAAAAACGAAAGCCCATTGGGCTCATTATGGTAATCTAAAAACCAATTTTCGCGTTATTGCGCGCTTTTATCAATTTTCCCGCTTTACTATTCCGTAAAAACGCATTACTTTCACGTTATAACGGGTTATTGTGTTAAACTTTCGTTATCTTTGACAGAGCTTAACAAATCAAGTAACAACATTTGTCTTTATCTTCAGTCTATACATATTTTCGACTCTTACTGGTCGACATCTGGAACATGCAGCGTGCATGGGTATATTAGAGATCCCTAGTTATATCTTACATCCGTACATACCAATAAAGAGAGCAATGAACTATTATGTTTTTGCGAAATGTTCACACTTTATTGCTAAACGGGTTGTCATATCTAACGCGATTTGCAATAACAATGTATGCTTTGGTGTTATGTTTCTACATAGTTACACCATATACTTGCTGTTTTCAGATTATGTATGCTTCGGTCAACTAACACAAGGCACGAACAAAAAAAGATAAAGTAACATCATCATTTTCTGTTCTATCTTTACAGTCTTTCAATATTAGCTAAGACAAAATCAAATGTCTCATCTACTCTTACTGATCGACATCAAGGATAACAATGCTATATTTGAAGAGCCTTCGTTTTAACTTGTTTCCCATACATACTAATTAGAAGCAGCAAAGGACAGCTTATATAGACTTTACTATATAATCTTGTTGCAAATCGTGTTATTACATTTCATACTTCGTTTGCCCGTCGTGATGTATTGTTGACCCATCGCCCATCGCTTTACACATCATCGTACAGCCATCGTATAATGTCGTTTCTCCTTCGGATCTAATTCTCGACAAATCTTGATCACATCGTGACAACTTCGTTATCGGTTCGTATCTATTCCTATGTGCAACTTTTCTAATCGTTTGGCCATTGGTTCTTATCGTATACCCTTCGGTTTTGATTTTGATTTTTAGCAAGTTCGGGGCTAACTTCGCACGAAGTGGAAATTTTCACATTCGTGTGTCCATCGTATGTCAAAATCAGGACAGTGTGACGCCAGTGTAGGTACTGAATGTCAAAGTGGATGATGCAAATGATTTTTGGTAAAAATATGAAAAATTTTAAAATCCAGTTTCTGAGATTTAAAAAACTACTTTTTCACCCAAAAACTGAAAAATCAACATTTTCACCCAAAATTTAAGCTGTTAACTTTCAACCACTAGATGGAGAAACGTTTTTCTTTGCGAAAATCAGCTGAGAATACTTAATTTAAAAACAGGTGTATTGTTTTTAAAGTGTGATTTTTTGAATACCTGATTTTAAACTGCAAACAAACATCTATTTTTTTGTTTGAGAACTTTAAGAAATTAATTTTGCAATACTCTTTTGATAAAATGTATCAAATACTAAATTAAATGTTGAATTTGTGATTTTTTTAAGTGCATGCACAGTTTCTTTTTTCCATTAGTATAGTTTGTCAAAAAAGTTGTTGAATATAAACGACTGTTATGAATCTGAAGGCAAAACTATGGTTGCTTATCATATCTTACAGAATCGAATTTTTGTCTTTAACTTGGTATACTAATGTCAATAAGTATGCCCCCGTCACACTGGATAAAGTTCGTACTACGTTCTTACTAAGCCCTAAAAAGGCATAAAACGTGGAAAAAACTTGATGAGCGTATTAAAGACGTACTAGAAACTTGTATGGTCGTAGTGAGAACTTTAATGGACGGAGCACGAACTTTCTTGGACGTAGTGCGAACTTCAAGAACGTGAAGGACGTGGAATAATTTTGAACATGTTCAAAACAAACGTAGTGAGGACGTGAAGAAGTCAAAACGTAGTACAGACCTACTAAGAACGTATTGAGAACTTTATGATCGTAGCATGAACGTAGAAGGGACGTATCAAAAACTTCAAGGACGTGGCCTGGACGGTATGATTTTTTGTGCCGTTTATACTACGATTACACTACGTCCTTAAAGTTTGCACTACGTTGATCTACGTTCGCCGTACGTTTTCACTACGATTTCATATAACGGTACTTTTTGTTCAAGTTTGTAGCACGACCATAACGAAGTTTCTACTGTGTCCTTAACACGTCCGTTCAGTTTTTACTACGTTGACAGTACGTCTTAGCGGTTTTAACGCCGCTTCTAGTAAGTTTTTACTAGGTTTTCTAACAGTTCACATGAATTTGTACAAAAGGTTTTGATATTTATTTAAATAAATCGGTTGTCTCTTGCCCGCCGGAAGAGGATTCTTTTATTCTGCATTTAATACACAAAACACAAGGTACTTTTTAAATAGTTATTATACTTTACCTTATACTTTACAAATTATATTACCGTAGTCAATAATACTGCCAAAATGTCGCGCCCCACGCCAAACATGTATATATGTTGATTCTGTTTATATCTTTATCAAAGGTGTTTGTATTCGGCGAAAATTAATGACATCTGTTTTTTTTTTTTGTCAAGAATGGGTTTTTCATTGACACTTTACGGTTAAGCTTGAATCATATGTAGTTTTTTTTTATATATACAGGGCCAACAGCGAGCAGCAACCGCTGGTCACATTCAAGGCTGCTGGCTGTTTTCTGTTGTGGATTTTTAAATTGTTGTTATGGTTGTAGGTTGTGTCGCGTATACTTATTCCACATCTCATTAATTTCTATCTTCATAATTTACTGACTGAATCTGTACATCTACGAATGTTATATGATGCATACTGATAGTTATAACTATGGAATGTCCTAAGAAATCTAAGGTCAAATGATGACATCGTAATTAAAAAGGCAGATAAAAATTCCACAATCTGTGTAATTGATAAACAAATTTACAATGCTGAAGGATTAAGACAGCTAGAAAATGACACCTATTACGAAAAAATTCAACATTCCAATGTGAATAAATTTACAAATGCAACCGTTGATATCATAGAGAATGCCTTTAAATCAAAACAAATTGATGAAATGAGCTATAACTACATTTGTCAAGATCTAGATAGTAGAAAACTGGGACATTTCTTTATGTTGCCAAAAATACATAAGATCCCAATTGATATATTGAAAGAAATGGAAGTAGATTATGAACTTCGAAAAAATTATCTTATAACTGGCCGCCCAATCGTCAGCCTATGCGGTACACCATTACATAACGTTGGACGTTTCATTGATCATATATTATTACCTATGGTTCAAAACCAATGTACTTATACTAGAGATGCCAAACATTTCATAAGAAAAATCGAAAGTATAAAAGTTCCACAGGACACCTTTCTAATTACATGCGATGCATCTAATATGTATACTAACTTAGAAATTAATGAAATACTTGAAGCCGTAAACAGACTGTTGGATCAAGTTGATATAAACAACTATTCAATTAAAATTCCGAGAAAAGAAACAATACTAGAATTACTAAACATAATACTGAGAAACAATGAGTTTACATTCAATGACCAAATCTATAAGCAAAAAATAGGCGTCCCTATGGGAGGTAGTGTCTCTGCAGAATTAGCAGACATTAGAATGTACGAAATATTTGAAAACATTCTTAACAAATATGAGCATAAGAGCAAAATAATCTTCTGTGCAAGATATAGAGATGACATATTCCTTTTACATAAAGGATCAGAAGCTGAAATTCATGAATTCTTCCAACTAGCTAATTCTTGCCATAAGCTATTGAAATTTACATATGATATTTCTTACTCAGAAATGCCATTCTTAGACACATTCATATACAAAGGGGAAAGATTTAACCTGAATGGAACTCTTGACCTAAAAACATATACGAAAAAAACGGATACATTCCAATATTTAGAAAGGGGAAGCTCACATCCCCAAGGGGTATTTAAAGGCTTCATTAAAGGAGAAATAATAAGACATATCAGAAATACAAGTGATGCAATGCAGCTTCAAAACATCATCAAAGTCTTCAAAATCAGACTTATACAGAGAGGTTATAAATCTACAGAGATTGATGAAATAATACAAAATACAATTCATCTAAACAGAAAAGATCTGTTACAAGATAATAGACGTGGTAATGATAAAACCATAGTGTTGGTAACGAAGTTCAATCCAGCCATAAAAAAATTGAAAAAAATTATTAATTAAACATTGGCAGGTATTGCAGAGCAATAAAAGATGCAAGCAAATATTTAATAGGCTTCCTATGATTGCATACAAAAGAGGAAAAAAACTTACAAGATTTGTAAAAAAAAAATAAACAACAATTCTAATAGAATCGAAATGGTAATCACAAAAACCTGGACACTCAGAAACAGAAAACAATAAATGGGTTAATTGATTTAAATGGTGTCTTGTCTAGCTGTATTAAAATATAGAAGAATGATTTTGACAACTGAAGATGGACCATATCATTCTTAAAGTTAATAATATTTAATACAGTAAGGTCCGAAACACCATAAATAATACTCAGAATTTGAATAAAATTTAAAACATCAAAGTTAGAAGTACATTCTAAATATACAGTATACTAGCTCATGCAGCTATAATGAAAAAGAAGAGATAACATGCTGATCACAGATGTAATACTGTTATGTGACATATTGAACAATAATATGGAATCCTATCCTAGATAGTGAAACAAGACCTCCAATAATGAAAATAAATTGAATATTTAATTGAACAAAACAGAAAATGAGGAAAAAAGTTTTAGGCTGAACGGTGCAAAGATGGGATTTTGTGATTGTTTGATAATATTTTTTACAGTGTAGACATTTTTTTTTGCATTTTTATACATGGTCTAAGTATGTGCAACGGAACGATCCAAATTATCTTTAGTTGGGGAATGTATATGTTCTTGTCCATACTAATTTGTCATATCGTTTCGGTTTTTTGTTTAATTTTGTCTCGACTTTTTATTTTTTTCCTGAATAGAGCACAATGGGTATCCTGAATTATTTTTCTGAAGAAAGATACAATCCTGCCTTTTGATGTCAAATTTACCAACAGCCTACACTTACAAATCAAATGGGTTTTATTTATTTGGGTATATGTGTCGATAAAATAAAAAAGAATATTTAAAAAACGGGTCAAATATAGAAATGGCCAGATTTCGTTAAAAAAAAGTAGATAACCGTCAGACTTGGAATCTAATCCCATGGTATGGGAGCCCATGATGATGTTGTTTACCAAATATTAAGCGCATCTGGTGAGTAGTTAGTGAGAAAACTGGTACTAATCACTAAATTGTCTACTAATGAACATTTATGTCAACAAATTAAAGTCAGTAAACAGGAAGTAGATGAGCGACAAACCTGATATCGAATCATACGTTATATAAGCCCATGCTTACTAAATAATCAATGCACGTTAAAGAACTTTTTTCCGCCCAACCGACATTTACCATATATCCCTGGAATTTTCACTCCGTGAAATCTGACCAATTACATCTTGCTATAGTACATTGTCTTAAATACGCATGCAGTATTTTTGATGCATACATATTTTACAGGAGGCAATTCCGGGCGAATAATAAAAATTCAATGCGTGGTAGATGCCCTGACCAATAAGAGACGCTTAAGACAAAAGTTGTACGGCAACAATACCAAAAAAAAAAAACAAACAAAAAAACAAAAAAAACAAAATAAACATAATAACTAAAATCTTTTGATTTAAATAACACAAATGAAGCATTGCCTCGTGTCGACTTCAAGTGCATGGACAATTAAGAAAGTTTTTTTAAACCACAAACAGATATGAAATGAATATCTTGGTTAAATCTTTGATTTAGTGTTTTTTTGGCAGAAATATTGAAAACTTAATACTCGCTTTAAAACTTCCATAAACGTTTTTACTATTGTCATTTTTAAGCATTATAGCGATCAAGCGTGTCGGTTTTGTGTGATGACACTTCACTAAATCATTATTGCTTGAAGTGTTGTGTCGGATTTAAAATCGATACGTTTGATTTTTTTTACATCAGTCGATTGATGATTCTCAGCTAGCTGTCAGTAACAGCGAGTGTTCTATAGAGAGTTCCTTTACCGTCCTTTTGTTTGTTCTTGTTTTTTGTCTTAGGTTCTCTCTAGTAGAATTGGACTTTGATCGATTTGATTTTTATTGTGTGTTTAGTTTTTGTGCTTTGTCTAGGAATATTGATAGGGGGAAGGTTGGGCCAAAAAAACTAGTTTAACCCCGCCACATATTACATGTGCCTGTCCTAAGCCAGGAATCCTTGACAAAGCTTTCGTTTGTACTTGTCTTTTTGATGTTTTCTGTTCCTTGTTTAAGAAGGGGGTCTATCTGTGACTATTTCAGGGCTGGATTTGAATTATATGCATCTTATTTAGACCATGGGCCAATTGCATAACCGCGAGCAGTGCCAAATGGCCTCGTTGAAGGCTGCTGGCGGTTGTCCATTGTGGTTTTTCTAAATTGCCGTTTAATTGTGGGCTGTGTCGCGTACACTTATTCCACATCTCTTTATTTTCTATTTGATATTTGTCACCGTAAGTTTTACTATATATAAATGACTAGTTCATGACTTATGGTACAGACTGAATAAAAACCCGAGATAACCAGGTTTTGTGGCACTAAACTTTCCCTTTTCATTGCGATTTAAGAATCCGTTTGCAACATAAACACAAAATAACACGTTTGTGAAACACAACTTATGCAATTTTCATTATACATTAAGTTATATTGTCAAATATAGGTGGCTAAGGGTGGGTTAATGATGCGTCATGCAGTTTTTGAGAGGTTTGTAGATCTAACCAAAATAAAATCAGACACCGAACGTATGCGCGGAGGTGATATTGGTGTCTTTGTTTTAAAACTATCGCAAACTTTCTATAGACGTACTGCAAACGAGCTAGTCGCAGTACAGTCGCAGCAAAAACGTAGTTGGAACGCAATGAAGACGTGATGAACGTAGAAGACACGTAGTGAAAACGTGCTGAACGTATAAGACACGTAGTAAAAACTTGATAGTCCTAGAAGGAACTTGGTTGTTAACCTGAAGGACGTTGCACGGTCTTTGTAAGGACGTAGAGAAGTCGTATTGAAAACCTAGGGGCAATATTTCTATCCCGTTTGTACTGCGTTCTTTCTGGAATTCGTACACGGCTACATATCTGATCAAATGTATCCATCAGATATTTTCATTGATAAGTTTTACTTTTTCCCGCCAAAATGAAGTCATCTAAGTAGTGGTAAATATATTCAGAACTTGATTCAAACTTAATAGCCAATTCAACAAATGTAGTATATTTTTCGAATAACGAGCAAGATTTAGAATAACCAATAGGTAAACATTTGCCAATGAAATAATAGTCTTGAAGTTTAAATCCTAAAAGATCATAATCTCTAGGATAAATTCTCAGCAACCTTAAGGCAGATTAGATATCTTTTTTTATCAATTTCATCATTTCTGTTGTATAATCAATAGATGAATACTTAACCTTCAATAAAGTCGTTTACACTTAAACTTGGGGGATAAGACAAATGTGTAATTAACCACAGCCATTCGATTTTTTTTTGTTAAGAACAATTCCTATAGGAGAGCATTTTAAATTTGATATGGGTCTATGCATCAATGGACCTGCAATACGCGCACTTTTGACTTCATTCATAACGTTTTCTAAAGCCACGTCGGGGTTTTGGATAACTGATTATAGCTTTTTCGATTCCTACCGACATCTAGGACCAAAATAGTTTAACTTGAAACCTTAAGAGAAGCCCATTTTAAATAACATTGCGTCATTTTTTTAAGATAAATTGATAACAGGTTATTTAGCTCCTTTATATTATAGGCGTGTGACCGAAAGACCAAACGTCAAATTGATTGAAGTGTACAAAATGTCCCTCTGAAAATAAAAAGAGTGAGTGAGTGAGTGAGTTGGTGTCTTTTACTCGTGCAATGCCATATAGGTTATTTACAGGTGATGAACATGAGATGATTATGATAAATGAAAATGGAGATTGGAAATAAAGGAACCGTAAATTTTGAAGAACCACAAGAAAAAAGAGGTGGGTAGGAGCGGAAAATTTAGCCTTTGTGGTGCACTACCTGGCGGTCCACAAAGTGATCAAGCGTGGCAATCTCAACGCACGTTGGCCCACTATGGTAAGCGGTCAGGGTTTCCGTATCATAGACATGACAACCCCCGCAGACGAGGACCATCCTATCTAGCCATCTAGGGTACACACTTGGTCGCTCTGTAGGCTGAGCACTGACCCGTCGTTAGAATCCTAAGACCCTTAGTCGCGTCTTACGACAAGCAAGGCTCTGCCGCAAGCCTATTCGCCACCCGGGCCCCGCATGGCAGTTTAACTTTTTAGTGCAAAAAAGGTCTTAAAAACTGAGAACTTGATGCCTGGTATCCCAGTAAATTGTGGTCTTACGTTTTGATTTGACATTGACATTACTGGCCTTGTGATTCCTGAAATAGATCCAATAGTTCTCGGCGAAAAACTGTGATTTGAAGGTAATGTACAATATGCGAAAGGGTGAGCCAATCCGCATTTTAAAAACGCTTGCTTGGAAAAAACAAACTTGTCTAGAACATGCACCTTTATAAGTAAAATCCCAGCAAGGATGGTTTACCGCGGTATGTTCAACAGTGATATTTGCAATGACAGTGTATCACAATATTCAATCAATAGAAGTCCAACATCTGTTTGGATTATTAACCATCCTAAGCCTTAATTGTTGATCATACCGGTAAATCTTTTCAAATGGAACATTTGTTCATCGAATGATTGATAGATATGTAAGCAACTTAACTGCTATCTTCGGAAACCTTTGTAATAATATTTTCAGAGAATTTATAAAAGCATCCGTCCATGCTGAAATATTTTGAATGGTTTTAGATTTACCATTTTTGTTTGATTGAACTACAACCCGTGCGGGTTCCGGGTGGCGAATAGACCCGCAGCAGCGCTAAGCTTGTCGGTAAAAGTCCACTAAAGAGCGCTCAGAAACCTGACATCAGGTCAGGCCGCTTTGCTCACAAAGCGACTGGGATGTGTGCCCCAGGTGGTTGAATGGGGCAGCCCTGACATCGAGAGATGCGGGGTCGTCAGGCTATAATGCGGAAAACCTGACCGCAAACCATAGTGGTGCACCGTGTTGGGAAATGTCACGTTCCTCGCACGTTAAAGAACCCTGCTGCAGGTCTCGGTAAGAGTAGGACCCGTAGGATCCCCATGCAGGAGCCTAAATTTCCCGTCCCTACCCATCACTCCTTTTTCCAGTGGCAGTCAAAACTCTCCTTCCCGATTGGCCTTGTGTCCCCATTTCCTCCACTTCATCATCATTTCATGTTCATTGTATCACCACTTTCATGTTCATCTCCCGGATATTGCCGAAATCGTGCTGCTTGGGAGTAAAGCAATAACTAACTAATTGATTGAACTACTAACGCCCCTGCTTTACTGTCATAACTTATAACATTTTTGTTCATCCATTTGAATGGCAAAATTTTGACACAACAGCAAAGACAATATACGTAATTGAGATGTGGAATAAGTGTACGCGACACAACAAACATAAACAAACAGCAATTCAAAAAATCACAACGGAAAACAGCAAGCAGTCTTCAACATGACCATAGGTCACTGCTTACCGTCTTGCATTGGCCCAAGACTTATAAGACAATACAAAAGTATCAAAACCAATCCCTAAATCATCAACGAAAGACTCAATTCTTGACTTAAAACAGTTAACATAGAATGACAAGGACAAACAAAGGCTTTGGCAAAGTTTCCTGGCTTAGGACAGGCACATATAAAATGTGGCGGGGTTAAACTAGTTGTTTGGATCCAACCTTCCCCCTATTGATAAGCTTGCACAAAGGTAAATATAAAATACACTGTAAAACCCAATCGACAAAAGTTCAATTCAACAAGAGAGAACCTAAGACAAAATACTGTACGAAAACAACAAGACTAGGAGGAACTCTCTTGAGAACACTCGAAGTTACTGACAATTAGCTAAGAAACATTTATCGATTGATGTAAAAGAATCAAATACATCAGTTCTAAATCCGACACCCCACGTCAAAACAATGAATGATTAAGAGTTGTATTACCATACAGAACCGACATACTTGATCGCTGTGGTGCTTATAAATAATACAGTGGATACAAAGTGAAAATTTAAGGTTTTAAAGTTACTATCAAGCTATCAATATTTCTGCCAAAACATACCAAATGCAAAGATTTTACTAAAACATTGAATTCGTATCCTTTTTTCAAAAGCCAGTTTTTAATTTCCATAAGGTTGTTTTTGATTTTTGTGCTTTATAAACTACATTGCTATAAAAGTCAGGATGAGATATTCCTTTAACAATCAGAAATCTACGTGTACAATCAAATTTTTCGATGAGATGTCCATATTTATGTGCAAATTTTGTAAAAGATTTGACTAATTTGTGGTAACGGTAACCTTGTTTTAGCAATTTTTCTGTAATAAAACGGTTTTTATCATTAAAATCAGACACATCACTGCAAATGCGAGCATACCTGACTAATTGTGAAATGTATACCCCGTAAGCTGGAGCTAATGGTACGTCTCCTTCAAGAAACGGAAAATTAACTATTGGGAATGAAAAGTCATCCCGTTTATCATATACTTTAGTGTGTAATCTACCATTGATAATGCTTAAGTCCAAATCTAGAAATGGACATCTACTGTCGGTTGAGTTTGCTTTATTTAGGGTTAATTCTTTAGGATATATATCATTTATAAAATTTGAGAATGTGGGGTTGTTTAGAGCAAGTATGTCATCTAAGTACCAATATGTATTGTTAAAAGTTTCGATAAGGTGGTTTTTGTTTGGGTCTTTTTGTAGCTTGGCCATAAACTGTGATTCGTAACAATATAAAAACAGATCAGCTATGAGTGGAGCACAATTGGTTCCCATTGGAATACCAATGACTTGGCGATATATTTGTTTACCGAACCGGATGTAAATATTATCTAAAAGAAAGTTTAATGCAGTAATAATCAATATATTCCTTATTCCAATTTTTTTCCTTTAAACTTTGTGATACATAAACATCACATTTGATTGATTTGAAATTAATGCTGTGTCATTATTAACCCCTCAATTATTTACTGCCCAAGGATTTAAATTAGCCTGTAAAGGTACCGGTGAACTTTGCATGGCTACTGGTTGCATAAAAGGTTCGGGTGCTTGATTTGGCGCGGGTACTGGTGGGAAATTCATATGCACATGTACAGGTGCTTGATGCTGTTAAACATCTTGTTGCAATTGTCCTGGTTGAACCAGTGGTGGCTGAGGGTTGACGTCCACGTCTGCTTGAACGACAGGTGCCGCATCTGCCCCGTATTTGGCACGACGGCATGGTCTTGCTGCTCTAGGCGGTGGTCGTGCTCGACCATTCCTCCTCCTTACAATTCTCGGCATCTTAAGTATCAAGATAATTAGGTTTGATTTTAAACTTTTGATAAGTTTCCCTATTTTGAAATAAACTTTTACCTATAACAAAATACTGCATGCTTACTTTAAACTGAAAGAAGTTAATACAATACACAGCTCGTTTAGTCAGTAAAAAAATGGGAAAAATATTGTCTACTCAAACTTATAAGAAAATACAGAATATATTACATAGTTATTGTAACCAACAATGTGTTTAATTATTTAAAATAACCTATTATAGAACACTTGTTAATATTTATTTTTAATATTTCGCAATGCAGTAAAAAAGAAAAACATTTTTTTGTTTTGAAAAAGGATTGAGGACTTCTGACAAACAAAGTATTTTATTTTCATCAGTATCATGGGCGGTGTTCTCGAAAGTATTCTAAAAATGATTAACATTTTGACATTAGACCAATCTAACCTGTTTCTGGAAACTATCTTAGATGCGTCTTTTGTTTGGACGTCTAAATAAAGATTTTATCAAAATTCTTATTGACAAAAAAACAAGAGGCTCTCCCAGGAGCCTGAATTGATCACCTCGTCTTGATGTCAACCCTATGAAGACTTTTGTATAGCTTAATGAGCTGAATGCTTCAGCATGAATAAGCTTTTCTCTATCTGCAATAGTTTTCATTCCAAATAATAAAAAAACACTATTATTCAACTTTTAAGGGGCTGCATAAGGGGTTATCAGATAACTTCAACCCTATAGAGACTTTTGTGGAGCTAAATGAGCTGAACATTTAAACAAGCAACAGCTTTTCTTTATCTGCAAAAGTTTTCATTCTATAGGCCAAAAAAATAAAAAAAAACACTATTAAGGGGCTGTAACCCCTATTAGGGATCATCTGACAACTTTGACCTTATGGAGACTTTTGTAGAGCTAAATGAGCTGAACATTTAAGCAAGCAACATCTTTTTCTCTATCTACAATAGTTTTCATTCTATAAGCCAAAAACTCTATTTTTTGCCTTTAAGGGGCTGTAACCCCTATAAGGGGTCATCTGACAACTTCCACCCTATGAAGACTTTTGAAGAGCTAAATGAGTGAACATTTGATCAAGCAACAGCTTTTCTATATCTGCAATAGTTTTCATTCTTTAAGCCAAGATCACTATTTTTGCCTTTAAGGGACTGTAACCCCTAAAAGGGGTCATGTGACAACTTCGACCCTATGAAGACTTTTGTAGAGCTAAATAAGCTGAACATTTAAGCAAGCAACAGCGTCTCTATCTGCAATAGTTTTCATTCTATAGGCCAAAGACACTATTTTTGCCTTCAAGGCTTTAAACCCCTATAAAGGGTCATATGACAACTTCCACCCCATGGAGACTTTTGTAGAGCTAAATGAGCTGAACATTTAAGCAAGCAACAGCTTTTCTCTATCTACAATATATTTCATTCTATAGGCCAAAAATATGCAAAAATGCAATTTTTCACCTTTAAGGGGCTGTTACCCCTATAAGGGATCATCTGACAACTTTGACCTTATGGAGACTTTTGTAGAGCTAAATGAGCTGAACATTTAAGCAAGCAACAGCTTTTCTCTATTTGCAATAATTTTCATTCTATAGACCAAAAACATTATTTTTCGCCTTTAAGGGACTTTAACCCCTATAAAGGGTCATATGACAAATTCGACCATATGGAGACTTTTGTAGAGCTAAATGAGCTGAACACGCTTTTCTCTATCTGCAAAAGTTTTTATTTTATAGGCCAAAAAACACTATTATTTGCCTTTAAGAGGCTGTAACCCCTATAAACTTCGACCCTATGGAGACTTTTGTAGAGCTAAATGAGCTGAACATTTAAGCAAGCAACAGCTTTTCTCTATCTGCAATACTTTTAATTCTTTAAGCCAAAATCACTATTTTTGCCTTTAAGGGAATGTAACCCCTAAAAGGGGTCATCTGACAACTTCGACCCTATGAAGACTTTTTTAAGCTAAATAAGCTGAACATTTAAGCAAGCAACAGCTTTTCTCTATCTACAATAGTTTTCATTCTATAGGCCAAAGCATGCAAAAATGCAATTTTTCGCCTTTAAGGGACTTAAACCCCTATAAAGGGTCATATGACAAATTCGACCCTATGGAGACTTTTGTAGAGCTAAATGAGCTGAACATTTTAGCAAGCAACAGCTTTTCTCTATTTGCAATAATTTTCATTTTATAGGCCCCTTAATAGTGTTTTTTTTAATTTTTTTGGCCTATAGAATGAAAACTTTTGCAGATAAAGAAAAGCTGTTGCTTGTTTAAATGTTCAGCTCATTTAGCTCCACAAAAGTCTCTATAGGGTTGAAGTTGTCTGATAACCCCTTATGCAGCCCCTTAAAAGTTGAATAATAGTGTTTTTTTATTATTTGGAATGAAAACTATTGCAGATAGAGAAAAGCTTATTCATGCTGAAACATTCAGCTCATTAAGCTATACAAAAGTCTTCATAGGGTTGACATCAAGACGAGGTGATCAATTCAGGCTCCTGGGAGAGCCTCTTGTTTTTTTGTCAATAAGAATTTTGATAAAATCTTTATTTAGACGTCCAAACAAAAGACACATCTAAGATAGTTTCCAGAAACAGGTTAGATTGGTCTAATGTCAAAATGTTAATCATTTTTAGAATACTTTCGAGAACACCGCCCATGATACCGATGAAAATAAAATACTTTGTTTGTCAGAAGTCCTCAATCCTTTTTCAAAACAAAAAAATGTTTTTCTTTTTTACTGCATTGCGAAATATTAAAAATAAATATTAACAAGTGTTCTATAATAGGTTATTTTAAATAATTAAACACATTGTTGGTTACAATAACTATGTAATATATTCTGTATTTTCTTATAAGTTTGAGTAGACAATATTTTTCCCATTTTTTTACTGACTAAACGAGCTGTGTATTGTATTAACTTCTTTCAGTTTAAAGTAAGCATGCAGTATTTTGTTATAGGTAAAAGTTTATTTCAAAATAGTGAGTGAGTTGGTGTTTTACGCCCGTGCAACGCTATATAGGTTATTTACAGGCGATGAACATGAAAAGGATGATGAAATGAACATGAAATGATGATGATAAATGAAATATGGGGATGGGGTGGGACACAAAGGACCGGTAAATTTTGAAGAACCACAGGAAAAGGGGAGAGGTGGGTAGGGGCGGAAAATTTAGCCTATGTGGTGCACTACTGGGCGGTCCACAAAGGGGTCTTTTACGTGCATGAAGCGTGGCACTCTTCACACACGTTGGCCCACTATGGTCGGCGGTCAGGCGTATTATAGACCTGACAACCCCCGCGGACGAGGGCTACCCTATTCAGCCACCTAGGGTACACACTTGGTCGCTCTGTGGGCTGAGCACTGACCCGACGTCAGAATCCCAAGACCCTTAGTCGCCTCTTACGACAAGCTAGGCTCTGCTGCGGGCCTATTCGCCACCCGGGCCCCGCACGGGACTATTTCAAAATAGGGAAACTTATCAAAAGTTTAAAATCAAACCTAATTATCTTGATACTTAAGATGCCGAGAATTGTAAGGAGGAGGAATGGTCGAGCACGACCACCGCCTAGAGCAGCAAGACCATGCCGTCGTGCCAAATACGGGGCAGATGCGGCACCTGTCGTTCAAGCAGACGTGGACGTCAACCCTCAGCCACCACTGGTTCAACCAGGACAATTGCAACAAGATGTTTAACAGCATCAAGCACCTGTACATGTGCATATGAATTTCCCACCAGTACCCGCGCCAAATCAAGCACCCGAACCTTTTATGCAACCAGTAGCCATGCAAAGTTCACCGGTACCTTTACAGGCTAATTTAAATCCTTGGGCAGTAAATAATTGAGGGGTTAATAATGACACAGCATTAATTTCAAATCAATCAAATGTGATGTTTATGTATCACAAAGTTTAAAGGAAAAAAATTGGAATAAGGAATATATTGATTATTACTGCATTAAACTTTCTTTTAGATAATATTTACATCCGGTTCGGTAAACAAATATATCGCCAAGTCATTGGTATTCCAATGGGAACCAATTGTGCTCCACTCATAGCTGATCTGTTTTTATATTGTTACGAATCACAGTTTATGGCCAAGCTACAAAAAGACCCAAACAAAAACCACCTTATCGAAACTTTTAACAATACATATTGGTACTTAGATGACATACTTGCTCTAAACAACCCCACATTCTCAAATTTTATAAATGATATATATCCTAAAGAATTAACCCTAAATAAAGCAAACTCAACCGACAGTAGATGTCCATTTCTAGATTTGGACTTAAGCATTATCAATGGTAGATTACACACTAAAGTATATGATAAACGGGATGACTTTTCATTCCCAATAGTTAATTTTCCGTTTCTTGAAGGAGACGTACCATTAGCTCCAGCTTACGGGGTATACATTTCACAATTAGTCAGGTATGCTCGCATTTGCAGTGATGTGTCTGATTTTAATGATAAAAACCGTTTTATTACAGAAAAATTGCTAAAACAAGGTTACCGTTACCACAAATTAGTCAAATCTTTTACAAAATTTGCACATAAATATGGACATCTCATCGAAAAATTTGATTGTACACGTAGATTTCTGATTGTTAAAGGAATATCTCATCCTGACTTTTATAGCAATGTAGTTTATAAAGCACAAAAATCAAAAACAACCTTATGGAAATTAAAAACTGGCTTAAAAACCTTTTGAAAAAGGGATACGAATTCAATGTTTTAGTAAAATCTTTGCATTTGGTATGTTTTGGCAGAAATATTGATAGCTTGATAGTAACTTTAAAACCTTAAATTTTCACTTTGTATCCACTGTATTATTTATAAGCACCACAGCGATCAAGTATGTCGGTTCTGTATGGTAATACAACTCTTAATCATTCATTGTTTTGACGTGGGGTGTCGGATTTAGAACTGATGTATTTGATTCTTTTACATCAATCGATAAATGTTTCTTAGCTAGTTGTCAGTAACTTCGAGTGTTCTCAAGAGAGTTCCTCCTAGTCTTGTTGTTTCCGTACAGTATTTTGTCTTAGGTTCTCTCTTGTTGAATTGAACTTTTGTCGATTGGGTTTTACAGTGTGTTTTATATGTAGCTTTGTGCAAGCTTATCAATAGGGGGAAGGTTGGATCCAAAAACATAGTTTAACCCCGCCACATTTTATATGTGCCTGTCCTAAGCCAGGAAACTTTGCCAAAGCCTTTGTTTGTCCTTGTCATTCTATGTTAACTGTTTTAAGTCAAGAATTGAGTCTTTCGTTGATGATTTAGGGATTGGTTTTGATACTTTTGTATTGTCTTATAAGTCTTGGGCCAATGCAAGACGGTAAGCAGTGACCTATGGTCATGTTGAAGACTGCTTGCTGTTTTCCGTTGTGATTTTTTGAATTGCTGTTTGTTTATGTTTGTTGTGTCGCGTACACTTATTCCACATCTCAATTACGTATATTGTCTTTGCTGTTGTGTCAAAATTTTGCCATTCAAATGGATGAACAAAAATGTTGTAAGTTATGACAGTAAAGCAGGGGCGTTAGTAGTTCAATCAATTAGTTAGTTATTGCTTTACTCCCAAGCAGCACGATTTCGGCAATATCCGGGAGATGAACATGAAAGTGGTGATACAATGAACATGAAATGATGATGAAGTGGAGGAAATGGGGACACAAGGCCAATCGGGAAGGAGAGTTTTGACTGCCACTGGAAAAAGGAGTGATGGGTAGGGACAGGAAATTTAGCCTCCTGCATGGGGATCCTACGGGTCCTACTCTTACCGAGACCTGCAGCAGGGTTCTTTAACGTGCGAGGAACGTGACATTACCCAACACGGTGCACCACTATGGTTTGCGGTCAGGTTTTCCGCATTATAGCCTGACGACCCCGCATCTCTCGATGTCAGGGCTGCCCCATTCAACCACCTGGGGCACACATCCCAGTCGCTTTGTGAGCAAAGCGGCCTGACCTGATGTCAGGTTTCTGAGCGCTCTTTAGTGGACTTTTACCGACAAGCTTAGCGCTGCTGCGGGTCTATTCGCCACCCGGAACCCGCACGGGTTGTAGTTCAATCAAACAAAAATGGTAAATCTAAAACCATTCAAAATATTTCAGCATGGACGGATGCTTTTATAAATTCTCTGAAAATATTATTACAAAGGTTTCCGGAGATAGCAGTTAAGTTGCTTACATATCTATCAATCATTCGATGAACAAATGTTCCATTTGAAAAGATTTACCGGTATGATCAACAATTAAGGCTTAGGATGGTTAATAATCCAAACAGATGTTGGACTTCTATTGATTGAATATTGTGATACACTGTCATTGCAAATATCACTGTTGAACATACCGCGGTAAACCATCCTTGCTGGGATTTTACTTATAAAGGTGCATGTTCTAGACAAGTTTGTTTTTTCCAAGCAAGCGTTTTTAAAATGCGGATTGGCTCACCCTTTCGCATATTGTACATTACCTTCAAATCACAGTTTTTCGCCGAGAACTATTGGATCTATTTCAGGAATCACAAGGCCAGTAATGTCAATGTCAAATCAAAACGTAAGACCACAATTTACTGGGATACCAGGCATCAAGTTCTCAGTTTTTAAGACCTTTTTTGCACTAAAAAGTTAAACTGCCATGCGGGGCCCGGGTGGCGAATAGGCTCGCGGCAGAGCCTTGCTTGTCGTAAGACGCGACTAAGGGTCTTAGGATTCTAACGACGGGTCAGTGCTCAGCCTACAGAGCGACCAAGTGTGTACCCTAGATGGCTAGATAGGATGGTCCTCGTCTGCGGGGTTGTCATGTCTATGATACGGAAACCCTGACCGCTTACCATAGTGGGCCAACGTGCGTTGAGATTGCCACGCTTGATCACTTTGTGGACCGCCAAGTAGTGCACCACAAAGGCTAAATTTTCCGCTCCTACCCACCTCTTTTTTCTTGTGGTTCTTCAAAATTTACGGTTCCTTTATTTCCAATCTCCATTTTCATTTATCATAATCATCTCATGTTCATCACCTGTAAATAACCTATATGGCATTGCACGAGTAAAAGACACCAACTCACTCACTCTTTTTATTTTCAGAGGGACATTTTGTACACTTCAATCAATTTGACGTTTGGTCTTTCGGTCACACGCCTATAATATAAAGGAGCTAAATAACCTGTTATCAATTTATCTTAAAAAAATGACGCAATGTTATTTAAAATGGGCTTCTCTTAAGGTTTCAAGTTAAACTATTTTGGTCCTAGATGTCGGTAGGAATCGAAAAAGCTATAATCAGTTATCCAAAACCCCGACGTGGCTTTAGAAAACGTTATGAATGAAGACAAAAGTGCGCGTATTGCAGGTCCATTGATGCATAGACCCATATCAAATTTAAAATGCTCTCCTATAGGAATTGTTCTTAACAAAAAAATCGAGTGGCTGTGGTTAATTACACATTTGTCTTATCCCCCAAGTTTAAGTGTAAACGACTTTATTGAAGGTTAAGTATTCATCTATTGATTATACAACAGAAATGATGAAATTGGTAAAAAAAGATATCTAATCTGCCTTAAGGTTGCTGAGAATTTATCCTAGAGATTATGATCTTTTAGGATTTAAACTTCAAGACAATTATTTCATTGGCAAATGTTTACCTATTGGTTATTCTAAATCTTGCTCGTTATTCGAAAAATATACTACATTTGTTGAATTGGCTATTAAGTTTGAATCAAGTTCTGAATATATTTACCACTACTTAGATGACTTCATTTTGGCGGGAAAAAGTAAAACTTATCAATGAAAATATCTGATGGATACATTTGATCAGATATGTAGCCGACTACGAATTCCAGAAGCACAAGAAAAGACGGAAGGTCCGTCAACTCAAATTTACTATTTGGTATCAATAATTGACACGGAAAAAAATGTTAATAAACATTCCAGATGACAAAATTAATGACTTAAAACTTAAGTTGATATTTGTAATGGATCGCAAAAAGGTTACTATACGGGATTTACAGTCCCTTTGTGGTTCATTGGCATTTTGTTCAAGAGCGTTACCTGCTGGGAGAGTTTTAACTAGAATATACACTGCCACTAGCAATGCAAAAAAACCATACCATTATATTTCAGTTACTAAGGGTATCTTACAAGATTTGTCGGTATGGGAAAACTTTTTAGGAAACTTTAATGGCATAAGCTATATGCTAGATACATATTGGTCTTCAGTTCTTTAATTGTATACGTCCCGTGCGGGGCCCGGGTGGCGAATAGGCCCGCAGCAGAGCCTAGCTTGTCGTAATAGGCGACTAAGGGTCTTGGGATTCTGACGTCGGGTCAGTGCTCAGCCCACAGAGCGACCAAGTGTGTACCCTAGGTGGCTGAATAGGGTAGCCCTCGTCCACGGGGGTTGTCAGATCTATAATACGGAAACCCTGACCGCCGACCATAGTGGACCAACGTGTCTGAAGAGTGCCACGCTTCGTGCACGTAAAAGACCCCTTTGTCGACCGCCAAGTAATGCACCACATAGGCTAAATTTTTCGCCCCTACCCACTTCTCCCCTTTTCCTGTGGTTCTTCAAAATTTACCGTCCCTGTGTTTTCCACCCCATCCCATATTTCATTTATCATCATCATTTCATGTTCATTGTATCATCCTTTCATGTTCATCGCCTGTAAATAACCTATATAGCGTTGCACGGGCGTAAAACACCAACTTACTCACTCACTCACTTAGTTGTATACAGATAGTGCCGCCTGGGCTTCCCTTGGTTGTGGTGCTGATTCCAGGAAAATTGGCCAATTTGGAATGGCCAAATGAATGGAAAGACACCGAGATGTTTAAAGATATAACATTTTTAGAAAAAAAATCGAGTATGGAAGATGGAGCTGGTATTCTTTATACAATCTCCATTTATTAAACACATCTGATGCTCTTCTATCATTTGATATTATATATTGGTGTATATTCCCTGCAGGTTATCTGAAATTAAAATATTTAAATGATTGGCATATAAACCCAGATGAGTGCACGTGTTATGAGTTGTGATAATTAGGATTCCCAACTTATATCTTTTATGGTGGTACGGAAGAGTTAGCATTTCCTGTTTGCTCTAGCACACCCGTCATGCTGCTAATTTTTAATTCAGGGTGTCAAATCCGTTTAAAGAAGACAAAACAAAACTCGGACAATCTGCACTAATCTGAGAGAGAAATTCAATTTTGTCCAAAAGCGCACGATGTCTTCCGTACAATTACTTGAGAGAAGACAGCAACCGAGGGAAAACATATACCCGTGTGGCGAAAAGACCCGCAGCGGCGTTAAGCTTGTCGGTAAAAGTCCACTAAAGAGCGCTCAGAAACCTGACATCGGGGTCAGGCCGCTTTGCCCACAAAGCGACTGGGATGTGTGCCCCAGGTGGTTGAATGGGGCAGCCCTGACATCGAGAAATGCGGGGTCGTCAGGCGATAATGCGGAAAACCTGACCGCAAACCATAGTGGTGCACCGTGTTGGGAAAAATGTCACGTTCCTTGCACGTTAAAGAACCCTGCTGCAGGTCTCGGTAAAAGTAAGACCCGTAGGATCCCCATGCAGGAGGCAAAATTTCCCGTCCCTACCCATCACTCCTTTTTCCAGTGGCAGTCAAAACTCTCCTACCCGATTGGCCTTGTGTCCCCATTTCCTCCACTTCATCATCATTTCATGTTCATTGTATCACCACTTTCATGTTCATCTCCCGGATATAGCCGAAATCGTGCTGCTTGGGAGTAAAGCAATAACTAACTAACTATTGGCATCTTTGGAATAATATATCGTGAAAACTGGTTTCCTGTTTCATGGTCCATTGCAGCGAGCTGGGTAATATGTGTTATAATATTTTTGCGGACTAAAAGAAAGAAAAAATAAATGTATAATCAAGACTCTTCATTGGTTAAAATTGAAGCGAGTTTGTATTATATTTTTTTCTTTTTATAACAACTCCAGCCTTCCCTGGCATAATTTTTGACATGACATAATGTACCAACAAGACCTTCTGCATCAGACCACAATTTCCATGGTTAAGTTCAGATTGGAGTTTCTTCATAGTGTTTATTGTTTTCTCTGAAAACTGGGTACTGTTTTGTTTTTTTATTTTTTTTATTTTTACTTCAATGTTCAATGCCTACTTTGTTTTATTTAGTTCCTATTTTACTACATAGTCTTTACCATATAAGTATTATTTTGCTGCTACACAAGGAAATGTTGACTATTGGAAAGTTGAAGTCATTACGTTTGTCATAGAGTTTTGTTGAAAGTTTTCATTGAGATTCTATTTCGATTCGAGATGTACATCTAAATATGAATAGAAAAAAGAGATGTGGAATAGGTGTACGAAACAGAGTTCACTTCCAAGAATATCTCGAGTTATTGACGATATATGAAATGGTAAAAGTCACCCAATAGAGTTTTGATCGTCAATTTAACGGAAAGTGAGGTTAAAAGAGAGAGCAAGACGACGATCTTTTTTGTCAATAAGAGATGTCACTGGGCGATAACCGCTGCTGGTGGACCCGAGGGTTATCACAAGCCTGGTCGTCAGACTTGTCTGACACGATTTACCATAAAACTTTTAATATTTTTCTCGCTGAAATGTCCCGATTTTTAAATTCAAAGTTGTTTAAAACACCTCCTCAGTGCTGGATTTGGCTTCCTTGTTCGAACGTTTTGGTTTTGAGTACTTTTCGTTTTCAACAGTTTGGGAATATGACCTTCCAATGTTTTGATTTAAATGCTACTGATGAGAGATTGGTTACTCCTTGACATATCGATATATAGGATATCCAAATTAACCGTTTATACCCGCGTTTTGGTATTTGTTATTTTGAAAGCACTAGGCGATAACCGCTGCTGGTGGACCCGAGGTCCCCGAGAGTAATCACAAGCCTGGTCGTCAGACTTGTCTGACACGATTTACCATAAAACTTCTAAAATTTTTCTTGCTGAAATTTCCCTATTTTTAAATTCAAATTTTTTTAAAAATTCCTTATATTGCACATGGTCGATATCCTCGGTGCTGGATTTGGCTTCCTTGTTGTTATTTTACATAAATAGTTGACCAAAAATACCTCTGAATAACGTGGAAATTTGGGGATTTTAGCTTTCATAACAGCTATGGAGTTTACACAGGCCATACAATTTTGTAGGTTTTGCTAAATCATGTTACAGTTTTCAGCCGCCTTTGTCAAACCACGGAAGTCAAAGTTTTTTTCCCATTTTGAGATACAAGGACAGGATTTTCAAATTGATAATGTTTCATCCAAGCATAAAAGTCTGAAAAAGCTTGTGAAATAGAAACTGCTGGAAAAGTTTTGCCCTTTACAGAGAGTTTGGCTCCATCATAGACTATTCCGGTAATATCCTCTGCACATGCTGATATTGGCATCTTTGGAATAATATATCATGAAAACTTGTTTCCTGTTGCATGGTCCATTGCAGCGAGCTGGGTAATATGTGTTATAATATTTTTGCGGACAAAAAGAAAGAAAAAATAAATGTATAATCAAGACTCTTCATTGGTTAAAATTGAAGCGAGTTTGTATTAGATTTTTTCTTTTTATAACAACTCCAGCCTTCCCTGGCATAATATTTGACATGACATAATGTACCAACAAGACCTTCTGCATCAGACCACAATTTCCATGGTTAAGTTCAGATTGGAGTTTCTTCATAGTGTTTGTTTTCTCTGAAAACTGGGTACTGTTTTGTTGTTTTTTTTTTTAATTTTTACTTCAATGTTCAATGCCTACTTTGTTTTATTTAGTTCCTTTTTTACTACATAGTCTTTACCATATAAGTATTATTTTGCTAATTTGCATGTGAAAATTGGCCCTCTAAATGTTTGCAACTAATATATTGAAAATTTGATAATTGTAATAAAAACACTTGCATGATACAAGTTTGTGATTAAACTATTGGAAAAAAAATTGCCCAACCATGAAAAAATGTTTCCTGGGGACAGCAAATATATAATTGTTTCTGATGGAAATAGTGCTTAACATTGTATAAGGTATTATGTATTGAGCATTTATTAGGTTCACATTATGTGTATTCAGTAAAACATACTCAGATCTGTTGTTTCTAAATCTGCTAGGATAAATGATAATCTGTCTGTAACCTCCACTTTAGCATCCAGGAAACCCAGGGGTTCTTCTCTCGCCTACTCGTTCGTGATGAATGAGTAAGCGAGAGAAGAAACCCTGGGTTTCCGAGGATGCCACTTTAGAGAATAATGGCTTTGGTATGGCATCAAGTATCATGTCATAAAAATGTCATATAACATTGACACTAAAATCTTTTAAAATATGACATTTATGTGAATATGGGGTTGATTTTCGTTGCAACTTAATAAGATATATTGAAAATTTTGATGAACATATGAAAATTTTGATGAACATAATTACCCTGACCCGACATGAATATATAAGATAAAATAGCTTTTCTATTAGATGAGAATTTCAATCGTATTATATTGTCATTTCTTTAAGTAAATTAAGGTCATTGCAGCTTTAGGTATTACCATAGCATGAAAAAAACTGGATGTCGCAGACTTTTCTACAGATTTAAGACTTTGCAAAGTTAGTGACCTAAATTATTCGTTTCAATAGATAATAAAGGGTAATAAAAAGCTTCGCCGATTTCTGCATGATAAGACCGCAAAATGTCGAACCCTGTGCAATTTAGGCAGAGTCCCGTGTGTAGAATTAGCTCACAGCATAGCTTAGCTTTTTGGAAGAGGCGACTAAGGGTCTTGGGATTCTGACGTCGGGTCAGTGCTCAGCCCACAGAGCGATCGAGTGTGTACCATATGTGGCTGAATAGGATGGTCTTCGTCCGCAGGGATTGTCAGGTCTATAATACAGAAACCCTGACCACTTACCATATTGAGCCAATGGATGTGAAGAGTGTCACGCTTCATGCAGGCAAAATTATGGGCATCTGCTCATTTTTCATGTTTGCCCTTTCGGCACATAATGATAATAAAGCAGATTCAAAACTTGACAAAAATTAATTAGCAAAAAAAAAAGAGATTGGACAATAATTAAATAAGCCCTTTTTGGTCCCTCATTTCTTATTTTAAAAAGGGGAGAATGCAAAAATTAATCCCCGAATTTCAAGACAAGACTTCATCATCATTTCATGTTCACTGTATCACCATTTTCATGTTCATCTCCCGGATATAGCCGAAATCGTGCTGCTTGGGAGTAAAGCAATAACCAACTAACTAATCAAGACAAGACTTTACTTGATATTTTATTTCAAACAAATTTGCCCCGTTTCGGGCCCCCAATTTCTAAACGAATAACTGGGATACCTCCCAAATCCATCCTATTCATCCTTTAACGTATTTAAACATAATTGACCCATAATTGTAGAATTTCACAGTATTTGGTTAACCAGAACAAAAGTTATTTAGGGACCAAACAATAAAAGTAGCATTTCTGCCAAAATTCAATCCAGTATTTGCATATACCATCAACGTCCGCATTTTTTGCGGTCGTATAAAAAAAGATATTGAGCATCATTGTGAGCTAGAAGCTCATCAGATATTATTTATATTTAAAATATGACAAGCCATATTAATTAAACTATCGTTTAAAAACTAAAAAAAAAACACTAAGAATCGCGGACCTTCTTTTCTAGATTTTAAAAAAAAAACTGATTTACATTCACATTTCTATAAAAATAGTTTGTCATACATTTTCAATGAATTAAAATAAATGCTTAGTTCTAGATGGATTTTCATTCATACATTCCGAATAAATATTACTCTAAATCACGGGGATAAATTTTGGTATTGCACAACGTCAAAATACGATGTCAATATTGAACTGAGACATAAAATTATAAGAAGGTTCACAAATAGATTACAGTAAGATTCTTGTTTAATGACCATTTAAATATCCGCTTGCCTCCTACCAAGAAAGTTGATATTGTGAGCTAAGCATACCCTTGAGATTAAGAAATTTGAAATTTGTATTTAAGATTGCTTCGCTAGTTCGCATCTCTTATTAATTACATTTATTTAAGGAATGACTTTAATAGTTGGTATTTTTATACGGGTATAAAATGGGTAGGGTCGTTTTATGCTTAATAAGCGAAGCGCTTTATTGTAGAGCATAAAACGACCCTACCCATTTTATATCCCTATAAAATGACCAACTGTTAGTTAGTTAAGTTATTGCTTTACTCCCAAGCAGCACGATTTCGACTATATCCGGGAGATGAACATGAAAGTGGTGATACAATGAACATGAAATGATGATGAAGTGGACCAACTATTAAAGTCATTCCTTATAATTTAATTTCGTAAGCTTTATATTAACTATCGAATATTTAACAACAAAAAATCATAGGGACTATTTCGAAAAAGCCGCGGCGGATGAAGATGTTAGTTACGTCACAAGACCAAACCATATTATACAAAATATATAACATGGTTCATGACAAAAGTGGTGCAGAAGTCCAGCTCTCAGTGGAAAGATGAACATTAACTGTATATATTAAAGACATTTTACTTCAGAAGTAAAGAATCCTGTTCATATATTGATACGTTAATGATCACGTATGTACATGTAATTTTGATGGGTAGAAGTTCCATTACAGTTACAGAATTTTGAATGATCACCTATGTATATGTAATTTCATATCATAAACCTCAACAAGATATTCCAGTGTAATCTCTTACTGCGCACGCAGCCTGACTAGCCAATCACAAAGATAATGCATGTTCCACGTGCATTTCCTCATTCTCTTACTGGCTAGCTTCGAGGAAAGATCTCAAATTAACAGTTTGTTTTTTTATCTTGAATAGCTTGGTGCGTCATTTGGCAGATCTCCTTAGTGTCTGATTTAATAATTTTTTATCTTGGGATTTAATATTTTATTATGACACAATGACAGACATAAAAGAGCAAGTGTCCCTTCATGAAGAAGGTTCCACATTATCGGCCAAATAACGCATTGACGGTGCACGTGGCCGCAAGTCTTACGATCAGTCTGTCCTAAGAGACAATAACGAGACTGATCAAGGACAAAAGCAGGTTTATCGGAAAAGGCCAAAGTATGCCACTGAATCCGAATCTTCATCTTCAACGGACAGTTCCTCTTCCTCCAGTGATTCGGACAGTGACCGCTGGAAAAGGAGGAAAAAGAGGAATCGATCCAAAGCCACAAAGCATGGCAAGAGACATAGACACGGATCTTCTTCTGATTCTAGTATCGGCAGTGATACGGACAAGCGAGACGTACAGTCGTCAGAGGTACGCTCGGTTGTCAGCGAGACCGTTTCCAATGTAACGACTAGTGGTTATAATCATCAAAATGAGAAAAAGGGGATATGTTTCTCCAAGGATATGGAAAATTTCCTTGACGATAATTGTAACCGCTTCATCCCTCACCATAAAAAAACAAGACTTAATCTTAAACACATTACCGGTGCCAGATTATCAATGCTTTGAAATCCGAAAAAATGATCCTTTTATTAATTCTATCATGGACGAATACGATGGTCGACAATCTGATAGATTTGATAAAGCCTTAATTAGTGTACAAGGTAAACTTATGGATACTATGGGACCATTATGTCATCTCTGGCATATGTTCGAGACCATAAGGTCTAAAGTGAACACGCCGAATGATGAGGCACGTGGTCAGGTGGATGCAGTAGATTTCCATCACATATTGGACCTTACCGAAAAAAACAATTTGTTTATTGGGCCAGACCAATGTCGCCATAAATTATCAGAGACGCCTTGCAATTTTGGAAAAAAATAATAAACAAGACGTGAAAAAAAGCAAGAACATTGCCAACACAGGCGTTTGGGTTCAGGATTGTTCTTTTATTAATAACGTGTATATAAAAATTTTCATACTCGTCTATATACTATTTCCACAAGGCAAGAATGTTTGACAGTTCTAAAAATAGAACCTTGGGAAATCTACGAATTTCTTATATAAGTAGTTTTCCATCGAAATGAAATTGGCAATTGTCTCATTCTTTTTAGTTTTCTCTCTCTTATGGGCTCAAAATTATAGTGCATCAATGTGTAATAACGTCAAATCTAGTCTTTTTTCCTCCGAACCGGACCAAAAATATCACCAGGGACGGAAGTAAATAGGGAAACAATATTCCGCCAAATAAAAGGAATTCCGAATGACACTACAGTAAGGTAAAATCTAGGTGAGTTCGAACAAAATCTTTTGGCAGAAAAATATGGTCACGATCTTATTTGAATTATTTTTGACTACGGGGATAGTAGCAAAAACGCACATTTTTTACATTAGGACCTGTTATGTGTACCATAGTTTTACAAAAAGACGTTACAGGATATAATATATGTGGTTATTCAAATTCAATGATAAAATTGGTACAAGGGGCGGAATATTGTCTCCCTTATCTACTTCCGTCCCTGGTGGTTTTGTGGCTCACTTCGAATGAAAAAAGGTTAGATTTAAAGTCATTGTGCATTGTTACACGATATATATGTGATTTATTGCGAGATAAAACTGAAAGGATTAAGAAAAATCACCAATATTTTACACAAAACCTTTAATTCTATGAGAAAATAGGGGGTTTTCCAAGAGTAAATTTTGTTCTATTTTTAGAACTGTCAAACATTCTTGCCTTGTGGAAATAGTATATAGACGAGTATGAAAATTTTTATATACACGTTATTAATAAAAGAACAATCCTGAACCCAAACGCCTGTGATTACCAAGAGACAAACATGAATGTTTGGCTAAGAATGACAAACATTTGTTTGGTGAAGAGTTCAAAGTTGAACTGAAAGAATTTAGCAAGACTAAGAAAGAGGCTTCTGAAATATCACCCGCTCTAGGGATTAAGCACCACAAAAAGCGGAAGAAAAAAAACCATGATTCCTCGAAGCGTAGACATGCATATGTGGAGGACAGAGATAAATACCCAGACATTGTGCATCCGCCCTTTCAATTCAAGCCTTCGGGCCGTACGGGAGATATATACCCAGGAGGCAAGAACAAAGGAAAGTACTCCCGAGGTGATTCCAAGAGTAAGCCAAAAGGAGGATCAAGGTATCTACAATTATGCTTTAACTCTTTACCGTTCCTATGACCCAAATTCGGGTCATAAGCGTTTTTTCAGGGGTCGCATAACATAAATTTGAAGTCATATGCAACTATCAAAACCTGATTAAATAATAAGTGTTATATATGAACATAAAGCTGATTTCCTCTAGTTTACAAAAATATAAATTTTATTTTGTAAATAATAATCAATGATTTATTTTATAAAAACTAAAGTATGTAGACCGTTAAAAATGACGTAAAGAAAGACACCATTTTGAAGCAATATTTTCTATAAAAATACCCAAACGGTAAAGAGTTAAATCCTTCTTGTCGAGAAAACCATGATTCGAGAATTGAAAGATCTAGAAAAAGACAACATTCTGACAAGCATAAAAAGTCTAAATCTTTTAATCTTATCTCAGAATCTCCTGATATCGGGAAGATTACATCATTTCATGTAGATTTGGTTAAAAATCACAACAGACAAATAAAAATGACAACAAAGTTCCAGACAATAAATTTTGCTACGCATGACGCGCGTTTCGTCTATTCAAGACTCATCAAAGGCGCTCTACCAAAAATATTGAAAATGCCAAACACTATATGATTATGAAGAGCATAGAACAATAAAACCAAAATTACCAAAATGGGGAACCAAATTATTACTAAGATGATCAACCTATGTCTGGGGTAGGTAGAAACCTTAGGGTTAGACAATTTTGAAATTTATACGGATAATTTAAAGCTTTGATGAGTTCTCCAACACAAAAGTGTTGGTGCCGGAGCGGGCTAACCTCGGGGAATTAAAACTCCACCAGCAGTGCTAACCTTCACGTGTGTTCGAAATAAAAATGACAACAAAGTTCCAGACAATAAATTTTGCTACGCCTGACGCAAAACGATATTAAAATATGTAGAGGGGATAGAAATTAATTTCATGTCATATCCAGAACAATAAAAAAAGAATAGCGGTATTAAATCAGACAGAAAAATAATTAATGACAAGCGAAGTTCAAGAAATGTTGTCAAAAGAGGTCATTCACCTAGTAACGCCTTGCATAAATCGATATCTAAGCAACTGGATTTTGGTTCCGAAGAAAGACGGGGTCAGAGGCAAGTATTAAATATTAAACACCTAAACAAACACATTATGTATCAGCACTTCAAAATAGAGGGTCTGTTCATGATCAAAGATCTCCTAAGGTGCACAATAACATGATAAAAATAGATCTAAAAGAAACATACTAAGTTCTACCAATTTGTCAAAAGCAGAGAAAATTTCTAAGATTCGAATTGAAAGGGATGTTATACGAACACACGGCACTTCCATTCTAGTCCTCTTGCAATCTCGGACTATTCCATTCGGACTAGCAGAGGGTCCAAGAGTATTCACAAAAAAAACATTAAAACCGGTAGTGGGTCTGTTAAGACGAATGGGAATACGCCTAATAATATACTTGGACGACATTCTTCTCATGGCGGAAAATCCTCAAAAGTGAGAAATTCACCGCTGTTCCTTCTTCAAAACCTGGGTTTTTTTTAAAATTGGAAAAAATCAAAACTACTTCCGACCCAAATGTTGGATTTTCTGGGGTTTCAAATAGACAGTGTAAAAATGATGTTTTACCTTCCGGGGGACACAGTAGCCAAAATAAAAGGGAAACACGTAGAAATATGAAAAGCAAAGACAGTTAGACCAATTAACGGGAGAACTGTCGTCCTCAATTCAGGCAATTTTCCGGCAGGCAAGATCGATTCCTCCAGATGGGGCAAATCAAAGGTATTCTAATGAAAAAATCTTATTTATCATGGAAGAAGCTTCCATTTTAGTTACAGATTTTTGAATGATCACCTATGTATATGTAATTTTGAAGGGTAGAAATTCCATTACAGTTACATATTTTTGATATTATCCCTTTGTACTAACACCCAATGGTAACCGTTGTTCAGTTTTGCTTCTGGTTTTCAGCAATACAGTAAGTGAGTGAGTTGGTGTTTCACGCCCGTGCAACGCTATATAGTTATTTACAGGCGATGAACATGAAAAGGATGAAAAAATGAACATGAAATGATGATGATAAATGAAATATGGGGGTGGGGTGGGACACAAAAGACCGGTTCATTATGAAGAACCACAGGAAAAGGGAAGAGGTGGGTAGGGGCGGAAAATTTAGCCTATGTGGTGCACTACTTGGCGGTCCACAAAGGGGTCTTTTACATGCATGAAGCGTGGCACTCTCCACATACGTTGGTCCACTATGGTTGGCGGTCAGGGTTTCCGTATTATAGACCTGACAACCCCCGCGGACGAGGGCCACCCTATTCAGCCACCTAGGGTACACACTTGGTCGCTCTGTGGGCTGAGCACTGACCCGACGTCAGAATCCCAAGACCCTTAGTCGCCTCTTACGACAAGCTAGAAACTGCTGCGGTCCTATTCGCCACCCGGGACTAAAACTGCTTTTTATCAAAAATGTTATACGTACATCTGTTATAGATTGTCGAATTTGATGTGTAGCACACCCCTGTTTGGTTACTTCTCAATATAAAAACTGCACCAAAACATCAAACAAAACCCTAAAAGCTCAATTGTCAGTAAAACAGAATGATATCAAATTCAGACCCAGATTCTTGGTGCTAATTAAAAGTCATCCAAAAATCTAACCATGAACTAAGGGAAACAACAAGGATAATAATGTGAAAACAAGAGGCTCCCAGGTCACCTGGTCTTAATGTCAACCCTTTGAAGACTTTTGTATAGCTAAATGAGCTGAATGTTTAAGCAATAAAAAGGTTTTCTCTATCTGCAATAATTTTCATTCCAAAGCAAAAAACACTATTTTCACCTTTAAAGGGCCATAACCCCTTAAAGGGGTCATCTGACAACTTCGACCCTTAATAGACTTTTGTAGAGCTAATTAAGCTGAACATTTAAGCAAGCAACATCTTTTCTCTATCTGCAAAAGTTTTCTTTCTTTAGGCCAAAAACACTATTTTTTGCCTTTAAGGGACCGTAACCACTATAAGGGGTCATCTGGCAACTTCGACCATAGGAGACTTTTGTAGAGCTTAATGAGCTGAACATAAGGGGTCATCTGGCAACTTCGACCATAGGAGACTTTTGTAGAGCTAAATGAGCTGAACATTTAAGCAAGCAACAGCTTTTCTCTATCTGCAATAGTTTTCATTATATAGGCCAAAAACTCTATTTTTTGCCTTTAAAGGGCCATAACCCCTATAAGGGGTCATCTGACAATTTTGACCATTGGAGACTTTTGTAGAGCTAAACCAGCTGAACATTTAAGCAAGCAACAGCTTTTCTCAATCTGCAATAGTTTTCATTCTATAGGCCAAAAACTCTATTTTTTGCCTTTAAGGGGCCATAACCCCTATAAGGGGTCATCTGACAATTTTGACCTTTAAAATGTTATTTTTCACCTTTAAGGGGCCGTAACTCCCATAAGAGGTCATCTGACAACTGCGACTCAATGGAGACTTTTGTAGAGCTTTTGATGCTGAAGCAGTAGCGTGGCATCAGATTTCATCTATCTCTTATACTTTTTGATTTACAAGCAGAAACAGTAGTCTGACCCCCCCTGGTCTATTTTTAGCAACGGCGGCCATGTTTTTCTACGAATCAAAAATCCCCACATCAGTTCTGTGGGGGATAACCTAAATTACCACCAGACCAAATTTGGTTTGAGTCTGTGCAGCCGTTTCAGAGGAGAAGTTTGAAGAAAAGTTAACGACGACGGACGACGACGGACGCCAAGTGATGGCAATAGCTCACATGGCCTTTGGCCAGGTGAGCAAAAAAGGGGAAGGGGAAATGGCAGTAAGGGAAACAAACAGACTGGTTCAAATACTTTATATTAGTAGTTTCTGACTAGAAAATACATAAACATTATCTTATAACACAATTCCACATTACAATCACAATAACCAATAAACAAGAGGCTCCCAGGAGCCTGAATCGCTCACCTGGTCTTAATGTCAACCCTTTGAAAACTTTTGTATAGATAAATGAGCTGAATGTTTAAGCAATAAAAAGCTTTTCTCTATCTGCAATAGTTTTCATTCCAAAGCAAAAAACACTATTTTTCACCTTTAAAGGGCCATAACCCCTTTAAGGGGTCATCTGACAACTTCGACCCTCAAAAGACTTTTGTAGAGCTAATTAAGCTGAACATTTAAGCAAGCAACAACTTTTCTCTATCTGCAATAGTTTTCATTCCATAGGCCAAAAACACTATTTTTTGCCTTTATGGGGCTGTAACCCCGATAAGGGGTCATCTGACAACTTTGACCATATAGAGACTTGTGTAGAGCTAAATGAGCTGAACATTTAAGCAAGCAACAGCTTTTCTCTATCTGCAATAGTTTTCATTCTATAGGCCAAAAACTCTATTTTTTGCCTTTAAGGGGCCATAACCCCTATAAGGGGTCATCTGACAACTTTGACCCAATGGAGACTTTTGTAGAGCTAAATGAGCTGAACATTTAAGCAAGCAACAGCTTTTCTCTATATGCAATAGTTTTCATTCTATAGGCCAAAAACACTATTTTTTGCCTTTAAGGGGTCGTAAACCCTATAAGGGGTCATCTGACAACTTCGACCCTATGGAGGCTTTTGTAGAGCTAAATGAGCTGAATTAAGCAAGCAACAGCTTTTCTCTATCTGCAAAAGTCTTCATTCTATAGGCCAAAAACACTATTTTTTGCCTTTAAGGGGTCGTAACCCCTATAAGTGGTCATCTGACAACTTCGACCCTATGGAGGCTTTTGTAGAGCTAAATGAGCTGAACATTTAAGCAAGCAACAGCTTCTCTTTATCTTCAATAGTTTTCATTCTATAGGCCAAAAACATGAAAAAATGCTATTTTTCACCTTTAAGGGGCCGTAACTCCCATAAGGGGTCATCTGACAACTTCGACTCAATGAAGACTTTAGTAGAGCTTTTGATGCAGAAGCAGTAGCGTGGCATTAGATTTCATCTATCTCTTATACTTTTTGATTTACAAGCCAAAAACAGTAGTCTGACCCCCCTGGTCTATTTTTAGCAACGGCGGCCATGTTTTTCGACGAATCAAAAATCCCCACATCAGATCTGTGGGGGATACCCTAAAGTACCACCACACCAAATTTGGTTTGAATCTGTGCAGCCGTTTCAGAGGAGAAGAAGTTTGAAGAAAAGTTAACGACGACGACGGACGACGACGACGGACGCCAAGTGATGGCAATAGCTCACATGGCCTTTGGCCAGGTGAGCTAAAAAATCAACAACAATTGACAAATACTTCACAATCACAGCACTCGAATAACAAAATAACAAACAATTTGAAGGATCAGATGGCCAACCATACTTCTTAAAATAAAGGGGCTTGGGAATAATTGCTACAAAAAATATTCCAGGTAGGAAACTGTTGTGGTGGTGGGGGATATGCCTCCAGAAAAATATTGGAATAACTTTTGTCCCAGAAAAAATAAGGAAACAAATAAATCTGTAAATCTTTGATTCTGTAAATGGAAGAGTTTCTTATAATTAATTATCACCTTTACTTTTTGTCTTTTCTGTGCTGTAATCTTTGAAATAGAAACCGGATTATTCTTTGCTGCTTTCAACAACTTGCAGGGAAACCCTATGCAATATCCAACGGGTACGGGACAACGCTCAAATTCATACGTTTGGCAAAATCGAATTGACCAATCAAAACGCTCGATTTGACACACAATTCAATGGCGAGCACCTTGCAGAAAAAGTATTAGCGGACATAAAAATGTGGTTTTGGGCGTAAGTTAGACTTATTTTTAACACAGAGCCTTCCACAAGGGACAGGGGATGAGTGAGTGAGTGAGTGAGTTGGTGTTTTACGCCCGTGCAACGCTATATAGGTTATTTACAGGCGATGAACATGAAAAGGATGATAAAATGAACATGAAATGATGATGATAAATGAAATATGGGGATGGGGTGGGAAACAAAGGACCGGTAAATTTTGAAGAACCACAGGAAAAAGGGGAGAGGTGGGTAGGGTCGGAAAATTTAGCCTATGTGGTGCACTACTGGGCGGTCCACAAAGGGGTCTTTTACGTGCATGAAGCGTGGCACTCTCCACACACGTTGGCCCACTATGGTCGGCGGTCAGGGTTTCCGTATTATAGACCTGACAACCCCCGCGGACGAGGGCTACCCTATTCAGCCACCTAGGGTACACACTTGGTCGCTCTGTGGGCTGAGCACTGACCCGACGTCAGAATCCCAAGACCCTTAGTCGCCTCTTACGACAAGCTAGGCTCTGCTGCGGGCCTATTCGCCACCCGGGCCCCGCACGGGACGACAGGGGATGAATGGAAGTCAGGGCATAACTAGATTTTTAAGTGTCGGGCTTATTTATTATCAAAAACGGGTTCCAAACAGATGCCAAACAAGCACCAAACATCGCGAATGTAGAAACTGTTTACTCCCAAGTAACTAAACCCATGAACGCTGAATGGACTGTGTTCTTTAATCTATTCATTGGTAAACACTTGGGATTTTCTGTGATCTTTAACGGGATTTGGAACTAAATTACGCATGTTTGATTTTGGAACACGTTGAAATATAGAAATAGAAAAATAGGTCATGTGACATATTATTACTCGTTTAATTAACGGAATCAATTAACTCACGGAAAAGATAAATTTTCCAATCAATTAAAACAATTCAAGTCACTTAAAGGACCTAATGATGAATAATCAGAAATAGAAATTTCAGAAAGTTCAAAAATAGAAAAAAATAGGGTTGAAATACTGTAGAAATTGGCCATCATACAATATACAAATACATATATGCAAATTAGGTTGACCCAGAAAAAATATAAATAAAATATCAACAATAACATGTACTAAAGTAAAGTAATGACATGGTCATTACACGCCTCCCTTCTTAACTACCGAATACTCCTGTATTCAACATAACTTGATCATTAACATCAATAATCAGTTACAAATTATCTCATGTACACATTTTGAAAATATCCACCTTTAAATTTGCAACACACTATAAAACATACATTTATGCAACATACACATAAGTTCATTTCAAAAGCTAGTTGGCACATGGAGAGGAAATTTATCCCCATAAATAACAAGTAACAGTAACAATTATCCCTTAATATTTGAGATCAGTTAAACATCTGGCAACTAGCACATATACACAACAGTGACTCAATGATCGATGTGGTAATTAATAAATAAATAAAATAAATGAATAAATACCCAATTATAAAGCTGATCAAACAGACAGTATCGCAGACATATATAATGCACAAGAAAATAATAAAATATGCAAGACCATTTATCCTGGATATTTCGTATAAAAAGTAATGAGCCACCCCCGCCCTGTCCTAACAAATTTCAACCCAATTACAATAATTTACAATATACAATCTTAGATAATGTCCTAAAGAAAGTGTCCATATAATACGAGAAAAGTCCAAAATGTCTAGTCCTCAAGTCTCAGTGGTATGCCATACCGGTTCAGTTACGTTGGTGAATGTAGTTATCCAGATTTCTGTCACGACCTACTGCTGCCTTCTCCAACATGTCGACTAGATCCTTTTCCTCCTTAGAGTAGTTGTAGTTCTTCTTCAAAGCAAGATTCCTCTGGTTTTCGTAATTATAATACCGTGCCTTGCTCCTAACCTTGTCCCCAGAATGTTTCCCATCTTCTGAGGTTCCTGGTAACGCTAAGAAGTTGTATCGGTCCAGAAGATCTGTCCGGTTGATGTTGATCATGGAAGTTTTCCTGGATTCTAGGGTTGTGGCAGTGAATTCCCAGACCAGTTTGCGTTGGTCTGGGGACATCTTCTTCCAATTCCTGGGAGGCCAGTTGACGTCAGATCCTTCGATCTTAAGGATCTGTTCTCTATTCCAGTTTCTTCTGGCAGGTGGTATTAAAGGCATGCATCCAAACTCAAGAAGCTTCTTTGCTCTCATTCCGACTGTTACTGCTAATAAAGAATTATAATCCCCGTGTTTATATTGGTACTCCTTAATGAAATTAGGTAAACTACAACTTAATCCCTCTATTGAAATTTGCAACAATGGAAGATGATTACCGTGATCAGTTCAATTGACATCTATACAGAGGAGATTAACTTGTTATGGGTATGAATTTTTTTTGCTTGAAGGAAAAAAACTCCTACACTAAGGAAAAAAACTCCTACACTGTAGGTAGAAAACTCCTACTCTGAAGGAAGAAAACTCCTACATCAAAGACCCGGGGGGTCACTCCATATATTTTGTGGTAGGGGTGAGCCGCTGGCACCCAATGACCCCCACCCTTATCATATATAAGGATTATTGAAAAAGTATACCTTATCACATCATTTTTTGCAGAAAATCATACCTTATCATATATATTTGTACATTATAATATACCCTATAAATAATAGGATTTGCGGATTCAAACAGAACACACACTGAGATTAAGTTATAAATTACATATAGTTTGTAACCTTATAACTTAAAGATGTCAAAAGCTAATTGGCATCTGATTTGGTTCAATATTGTGACCTTATCATATAATCCTATCAAAATTTGTATCCTTATCAGATATTTCCATCTCAATTTCACGCCCTTTTTATATATTACGAAGCGTGAAAAAGGTACCTATTCCAGCGGCTCATCCCTATCTCATCTTATAATGAAAGTGACCCCCCCCCGGGATCAAAGATGATAATATGACCATCAATTTGATAGTTGTTTTCCTTTTCAAATCAAAATCTGTTTAATATAATGTTACACTAAGGACAAAATCTTTTTACTTATGCATCATTTACATTTTACACCATCAAAGACCATACCATTTGATTCACATAGAATTGAAAATACATGTATAACATGAAGCAAATATGGAAACCGCTTCTGCTCATATTTTATTTCCCGTAATGGGAAATTTCAATCCTGATATGGGATATTGGCAAACACTTTTTTTCGGAAATGGAATATTTGATAAAAGATTGGGGGGGGGGGGGGGTATTGGTACCCCTTCTAAACGAGCCCAAAAACTATATAAACAGATAGACACTTAAACAGTCAATGTAATCTAAAGTCATTCAACAGTATACTTTCGATAAGAATGACCTCGTTTATGACTAAAAATGTATAAGAAATCTGAATAATCAGTAATATCAGATATTTCAGATATATCTGAGGACAAACTATGATCAATAGAGTTGTAAAAACCATAAAAAAATGATTATTAAAGCATTTCATAAAAAAAATATTTTTAATATGCTAAAAGTACTCTGATATAGAAAATAATTTTTAATAACAAGTATTTCCTAAAAAAAAACATGTAACCTACTACAGGTAGTCTGTATAGCATTTCATTAGTTCAGTTCGTACTATTCAATTTCTACAAGTAAATTTTTCAAACAGGTAAAATTTTCATACAGGTAAATTTCTCTTTCCTAAAACAAGATAATCTTGTTTGTATAGCTGTTACTTTAACTGATCAAAGAGATCAAGTTCCATTGTTGCAAATTTCAACAGAGAGATTATTCTCAAGTTTACCAGAGTTCACCGGGGTCATGCAACCCAAGGTCGTGGATTGTTAGACTTTACTTGCTATAAAACTTCCCTCTGAACAGGTTTCTGGACAGGTTAAGGTGTTATATGCGAATCGGCGGAACTGACGAACTCTGTCTTATTCTTAGTCTGTAACAGTGTCTTTGGTGGAGCCAAACTTAATAGCGGACTGGGTCTTACAGTGATAACTGGCGACAATGGTACGGTGGACATGGTGGAGGGTTTCTTGTTAGGTGGCATCATAGGCATCTGGTTTTCTTTGTTGTCTGTGTGTTGTGTTAGTGGGGTGGCGGTATACTTGAAGAGTTCTAACTCTGTGCGCTTGATAGTACTGATGTGTTTCTCTTCTATACCGAGTAGACGAACACAGTTTATCATTTGTTCCTTTAGATGGTTCCCTGACAGCTTGTAAACCTTTTCTGAAGGTGATCTTGTACTGGTAGGGTTTTTTAAGGCGTTCATCCTCCTGGCCAGGTTACTCAGCCCTTTTGGGTCGACGAAGATAGTGTCCTGGATAGAAGCTCGCTATCTATCCAGGTGTCATGTGTACTCTACAGTCACCTCCCCAGGGACCATGGAAATATACTCCAAGGTAGGTCCTTTCATCTCTGGCTTTTCTGGATTGTAGTTTTCCTCTATTATCTGTACCATCTCTTCTACGTACACAGTTTCAGACTGTATCTGGCTTGCTAATTCTTGAGGATTCTGACTGGTCGTCTATACTCGAGACATTGCTATACAGGGAAATCGTATCGACTGTATTCTCCGGTTCCCAGCCCCTCACCAGCTGTAGGTCTGTTTTAGAAGGCTTCTTAGATGCCTGTGCCCATTGCAACATCCACTTCCGGGCTTCTTGAGCGTCCGTGCTATCCCACCTGGCTGGTTTTACAAGCTTGCTATAATCTTCTGGTGTTGTACTTAGATAGAACCCATTGTTCTCAGAGAAGAATGTGCTGGACAGTTTAGTAAACTCAATAGGGTGGCATTTTTTAGTGTGCTCTATTAATTCCGCTTTCCTTTTATATTCTACGTTGTCCTCGTAACACCAGGGGCAGATTACTCTCAAGAAGCTATGCTTGGTGGCCCCGTTGGTCTTCAGGAGTCCAATCTCAATGAAAAACAATACATTACAATAATGCATGCCTATGGAAAATCTTGTTTAAAATGTGAAATGTTTTTTTCCATATTGTCTTTGACGGTTTGTCTTTTTTTTCAGGTAAGCATCTGTAACAGTAGAAGTTTTAATCAAGTGTTTGAAAACTGAAGAGTTGGTAACACTGCATTTCCACATCTCAAAACAACACATTAGATAAAATATTTGTCTTTGCAAATACAATATGCAATTTTATGCTCATTTCTTTGGTCTTTAAATTTTCTTTTAGGTACAGATATTCTTATAAATATGTTGCCTGTATCTGTGTTTCTTGTTTGTCTGTTTATTTTTCAGCCGTATCACAATAATGCACATATATAAATGTGTGTACATATATAACTTATAACAACAACAACAACAAAAAAAAAAAAAAAACACACACAAAAAAATGTTGGGGTTGAGAGAGGCCATTTCCACCACAACCGTATTTCCTTTATTTACATAACCTATCACTTGATTACAAATACCAAAACGCGGGCATAAACGGTTAATTTGGATATGCTATATATCGATATTTCAAGGAGTAACCTCTCATCAGTAGCATTCAAACCAAAACATTGGAAGGTCAAAATCCAAAACAGTTGAAAATGAAAAGTACTCAAAACCAAAACGTTCGAACAAGGAGGCCAAATCCAGCACCGAGGATATCGACCATGTGCATTACAAGGAAAGAAACCTGGTGTTTTCATCAATTTTGAATTTAACAATCGGAAATTTCAGCGACAATATATTAGAAATTTTATGGTAATTCGTGTCAGACAAGTCTGACTACCAGGCTTGTGATTACCCTCGGGGACCTCTGGTCCACCAGCAGCGGTTATCGCCCAGTGGTTTCAAAATTACAAATACCAAAACGAGGGCATAAACGGTTAATTTGGATATGCTATATATCGATATTTCAAGGAGTAACCTCTCATCAGTAGCATTCAAACCAAAACATTGGAAGGTCAAAATCCAAAACAGTTGAAAATGAAAAGTACTCAAAACCAAAACGTTCGAACAAGGAGGCCAAATCCAGCACCGAGGATATCGACCATGTGCATTACAAGGAAAGAAACCTGGTGTTTTCATCAAACTTGAACTTCGAACTAGTAGATCCATATCAATGGACCGTCTGCATACTATATAGTATACACAAAAATTTAAACTTGAAAATAAAAACCCCATGAGTCTTATCCTTGGCCCATGAATAAAAACCAGGACTCCAAATCCGGTAGTCCCCCATACCTGCACCGAGAGGGTGATCAATCCCAATCCGCAGACAGATGAACTAAAAAAAAATCCCAGTGTCGGCCGCCACTGACCCTTCGTTGGTACTACCAGCCAAGTAATAATAAAACTCCCTAGTTCGCAAATTCTGTAGAACATAATTCCTTAACACTGTTATACTACATCATTAAATCTTGGTCTCTCTATTCCACACGCCACACACATGTTTTATGTACACACATTTTTTAAATTTTTTTTTATTTCATTATTATACAGGGTTTTCTATATTAGCTTATTGGGTAATCCACTTTTGAAGGTTTCGTCCACGGTAGAGCAACAGTCTGTCAATATGATAAGCCTTGGGCATTTGTTTGGGGCTCTTTTTAACCAGGTAAAGTACATCGTCAATTTTCTTAGTAATAACATATGGACCTTTCCATCTAGGGGCAAGTGTATTGAATATTCTGGGTTTCTTGGTAGGATCATGGATCCAAACAGCTTGACCAGTCTTTAATGACCTTTTCTTGGATTTTATATCATAGTACTTCTTTTGATATTCTGACTTTTTCTTGAGGGCCTTGTTAGCAAGCTCATGGGCAACATTTAATTTGCCTTGGAGGTTTTTGACATAAGTCCCCTCATCTATATTGTCGTTTTCTTGAATGGGGCTTCCAATCAAGTCTAACTTCCCTACCCAACATTAACATGTTTGGGGTCTGTCCTGTACTAGTTTGTTTGGAGGACCTATAAGCCATCATAACTTGGGGTAAAATGTCTTCCCATTTATCTTGTTCTTTAGAGACATACATGGTTAACATATTGGCAAGGGTCCTATAAAATCTTTCAACATTGCCATTTGCTTGGGGCCTTAAACTAGTGGTTCGAGTTTTGTCTATTGATAAAAGTTCACACATCTCTTGGAAGACCTTAGATTGAAAATTTGTCCCTTGATCTGTATGTATCTGCATTGGGGTGCCAAAGCGGCAAACAAACTGGTTAACAAAGGTATTAGCTACTGTAGTAGCTTCTTGGTCGGGTAAAGGGTATGCTTCCACCCATTTGGTGAAACAGTCACAAACGGTAAGGATATACTTGTTTCCAAATTTTGATTTTGGTAAGGGTCCAAAAATATCAAGGGATACTCTTTCAAGGGGTGCCCCAACTAAATAAGTTTTCATTGGTGCTTTGTTTTTTGATCTGGAGGGTTTACGGGCTGAACATGGGTCACATAAGTTACAATAATTTGTAACGCAAGATTTCATTAAAGGCCAATAAAAGTTTTGTTTTATTTTCTCAAGGGTTTTGTCTATACCCAGGTGACCTGCTGTGGGAACGTCATGAAAGTGGTGTAATAATTCTTCCTTTAAACAGTCGGGCACTATCAATTGGAGTCTGTTCTTTTCAATTTTGTCCTCTACCCATTCCCTATACAATATCCCATTTACAATTTTAAGGCGCTCATATTGTCGCCAAAGCACTTTTACACTTTGATTTTGACTTGAAACTTGGTCCCATTGCGGTTGTGACATACTGTTTTCTATACAGTCATATATGTAGCTTATCTTGGGATCCCTAATTTGGGCAGCTTTTATTTCGCTTGGGGTCCAACCTGATAAAACAGATTGATTTCTTAGTAAAGTTTCATTATCTCTTGTATCAGAACTTATTGCCCTTATTTTCTGTATTTCAACATTTTCTTTGTCACATTCTTCTTGTTCATTTATGCTTTCAAAATTCTTTTCCTGCTGTCTAGAACAAGACTTGCAAGGGTTTCTTGACATTGCATCAGCATTTCCATGCAATCGACCTGGGCGATGGGTTACAATTAAATTATAATTCCCTATCTCTTGCAACCAACGAGCAACCTGACCACTTGGCATTTTTAAACTTTTAAGCCAGCTCACAGCAGCATTATCTGTTCTTAACAAAATTTCTTGCCCATATAAATAGGAATGAAAATGTTTCAAAGCATTAACTACAGCTAGTAGTTCTTTCTTGTTACACAATAGTTTTGTTCTTCTTTATTCAAAGCCGTACTCATGTAAGCGATGACCTTTTCTTGGCCATCAATCAGCTGTGATAGCACTGCACCACTTGCAAAATCACTTGAATCTGTATCAAGGATAAATTGACAACCTGGAACAGGGTAAGCCAAAATTGGGGGGTGAAGTTAAAGCTTCTTTTAATTTATCAAAAGCCAAAGTACTCTTCTGTCCAGTTGAATTTAGAACCCTTTTCGTACAATTTGTGGAGGGGCCTTGCTATTTCCGCAAACCCATTTACAAACTTCCTGTAATAGGAACATAGTCCAATGAATCCCCGGACCTGTTTAGGAGTTCTGGGTTGGTCCCATTCTTTTACAGCAATAATTTTCTCCGAGTCAGTACTGATCCCATCTGCGGACACAATATGTACGAGAAATTTAACGCTAGGTTGGAAAAATAAACATTTTTTCGGTTTTAATTTTAGCCCAGTCTCTAAAATTCTTTGAAGGGCATGCTCTATTCTCTCTATATTTTCCTCAAAGGTGGCCCCCGGGACAATTATGTCGTCCATATATAATAAGCACTCTTCCCATTGTAAACCCCTAAGAACATTCTATAAAAGTCTTTGAAAGGTATTGGGTGATCCGGAAAGGTCAAAGGGGGTAACAGTAAATTCAAAAAGTCCCATACTTGTGGAAAAGGCACTTTACATCGGTCTTCTGGATGCAAAGCGACTTGCCAGAAGCCAGAATTTAAGTCCATGCTTGAAAATAACTTTGCTCCGGAAAGGGCATCAAGACAGTCAGATATTAAGGGTAGGGGGTAAGCATCTTTCACAGAGATATCATTGATCTTCCGGTAATCGACGCAAAAACGAGTGCTGCTATCTTTTTTGGAAACGAGGCAGACGGGGCTGGACCAAGAACTATTGGAAGGTTTAATTACTCCCAATTTTAACATTTTTTCAACTTCCTCTCTTTCAACTTGTCTCTTGCCAAATGGTAGACGCCTAACAGGTTGACGAATAGGTAGGGCTGTCCCAGTATTTATTCTATGTTGGACCAAGTCAGTATAACCAAGGTCTTCAGATGACCTTGAAAAGGCATCTTGATATTTTATTAATAACTTTTTAAACTGAAGTTTTTCGGACTCTGATAAACTGGTAGAGCTTCTGTCAAAAAGGTCTTGTAAATGTTCTGGGACGGTACAATTTGCATCGTCACCAGCTCTTGTTTCAAAAACCCTAGCACATCAACAATATAAAAACAGATCAGCTATGAGTGGAGCACAATTGGTTCCCATCGGAATACCAATGACTTGGCGATATATTTGTTTACCGAACCGGATGTAAATATTATCTAAAAGAAAGTTTAATGCAGTAATAACTTCTATGTCGGTCCAATTAACATAACCTTTGTGGGTTTCGTTACTAACAAACGATTTACTAAATACTTGTGACACTTTAGAACAGATGTAGTCACTTTTTGATTTGTCAAAGCACCATTTAATTAAATATTCAAATTTCTTTTTGATGAGATTGTGAGGTAGATTAGTATATAAAGTGGAAAAGTCATAGCTGTCTACGTATTGAAAAGTATTTTCAAATGCCCGAAGTTTGTCTAAAACATTAAGAGAATTTTTAACACTCCAAAAATGATTTATTCCACTATTTTCGAAAATTTTATCACAGTATCGGATGATAAATTATTTCATTGTAGTTAAAGCAAGAGACAAGACTTTAGAAATATTGGTTAAGGAACATTTACTTGATGCAGAAATAAAACGGGATTTATATGGGTTTTTGTGTAATTTAGGTATCCAGTACATAGTATGTAATTTATTGTATGTAGGGGCTCCTCGAAGTGCTGTGGTTGCTATGACATGATCGTCAATAATACTGGTTTCTGTAGCTTGCACGGGAACGAAAGTACATGAGCCTTTAATTTCATGCATTAAAACATCCAGATAATATTTACGACATACCACAACAACATTGTAAGCCGCTTTATCCGCAGGAACAAAAACATATCGTGAACCTAATAATTGTAGTTTTGATTTAATTCTGTTTATATAATTTTGGGGTCGATATTCTACAAAGGTGTTTTGAAAATGGCTTATTCGTAATTTTACAATGGATATGAATTTATTCTTAAACTTGTCTAAAGATTTGGAATCTGCTCCTTCCAGGTCTTACAATACGAATGAAGGGCAGTATTTATACAAACAAAACAAGAATTCCAATTAATTTTCGAAGGAGGTCTGAATTTTTGTCCCTTTTTTAAGAATTTAATAACCTCTGGGTCATCGACAATGTTTAGGTCGCCAGTAACAATATGGCCACAAGGAACATATCTAAAGTCCGAATTAGCACAGTCGCATGATATAGGAATATTGGAGTCTAGGTCTTCATCTGTAGTGATGGACGTATAGTTAAAAATAATGTTACGTGTTGGTTTATAATATTTATAAGATATGATTGGACCGTTATCTGTCGTCCCGTGCGGGGCCCGGGTGGCGAATAGGCCCGCAGCAGAGCCTAGCTTGTCGTAAGAGGCGACTAAGGGTGAATGAGTGAGTGAGTTGGTGTTTTACGCCCGTGCAACGCTATATAGGTTATTTACAGGCGATGAACATGAAATGATGATGATAAATGAAATATGGAGATGGGGTGGGAAACAAAGGACCGGTAAATTTTGAAGAACCACAGGAAAAAGGGGAGAGGTGGGTAGGGGCGGAAAATTTAGCCTATGTGGTGCACTACTGGGCGGTCCACAAAGGGGTCTTTTACGTGCATGAAGCGTGGCACTCTCCACACACGTTGGCCCACTATGGTCGGCGGTCAGGGTTTCCGTATTATAGACCTGACAACCCCCGCGGACGAGGGCTACCCTATTCAGCCACCTAGGGTACACACTTGGTCGCTCTGTGGGCTGAGCACTGACCCGACGTCAGAATCCCAAGACCCTTAGTCGCCTCTTACGACAAGCTAGGCTCTGCTGCGGGCCTATTCGCCACCCGGGCCCCGCACGGGATGGCAACTAAGGGTCTTGGGATTCTGACGTCGGGTCAGTCCTCAGCCCACAGAGCGACCAAGTGTGTACCCTAGGTGGCTGAATAGGGTAGCCCTCGTCCGCGGGGGTTGTCAGGTCTATAATACGGAAACCCTGACTGCCGACCATAGTGGGCCAACGTGTGTGCCGAGTGCCACGCTCCATGCACGTAAAAGACCCCTTTGTGGACCGCCAAGTAGTGCACCACATAGGCTAAATTTTCCGCCCCTACCCACCTCTCCCCTTTTCCTGTGGTTCTTCAAAATTTACCGGTCTTTTGTGTCCCACCCCATCCCCATATTTCATTTATCATCATCATTTCATGTTCATTTTATCATCCTTTTCATGTTCATCGCCTGTAAATAACCTATATAGCGTTGCACGGGCGTAAAACACAAACTCACTCACTCACGTTATCTGCCATCTTGAATATGGTGGTTATATTTGATTTTTGAAAGTGGGTCCATACCTTAAAATTATCTACAGATATATACTAAGTAATTTGCTCCCAAAGTTTAATTCTTTCTTCATTAAACCCACAATTCCCTCGATTTTCTGCACATATCTGCTGGAGCTCATTCCAATAGGAAAAGTATTCGCATCAGAATACTATGTATGACAGCATCGAAGGCAGACTTCGCCTCCAAAAACGTTATGCAGAAAACTTTATTTTTGTTAAAATACTCTCTATATGTTAACGCATTGTAGCTCTGCCCAACAAAAGATGTCAAAGGGCCTACATTATTGTAATAAGGTCACAGATGAGTTATACCTTTGACAAATATATGTTTTGAGATATGTATCATAATATCACCACAAGGGCACACTTCAGTATTAACACTATGTTTCGTCTCCATGCGATCTAATCACAGAATATTGAATAATGTAGCTCCTGTTATATCGTTGATTTAGCTCCTGTTACATCGTTGATTGGGCGGGGCTATATTTGGTCCCATTACTCGCGATGGAGCAAGTCGAATTTCTTTCTCCAGCTCTAATAGAGCTTCAAGATGGTTCGAAATTACCAATATTACTCTGAATAAAATGGGGTCAATAATAAATTTGGTAAAAAGCCATAGGTAACTTTTAAATTTTAGTCCCCTGCGAGGCCAGGCTGGCGAATAGGCCCACAGCAGAGCCTAGCTTGTCGTAAGAGGAGACTAACGGTCTTGGGAGGTCAGTGCTCAGCCCACAGAGCGACCAACCCAGTCAACAATGCGTCGACGATCCGACGTCGGTTGAGGGTCGGCACGGTCGGTCAACATAATTCGGTACAACGTCGGACCAACCAATAAAAGCCGATGGTTGGTGTGCTTTGGCTGGACCAACGTTGGCCCGACCATTACAATATAACAGTCAATATGCTGTGGTCGGGCCATGGTTGGCACAACTACTTACATACGACAGTCGGCCTATTGTCGGTTTGCAGTCGGCAACGACGATGATATTTTTAAATATTTGTTACTAATTAGGTTATTAATTACCTAATGTAAACCATAGATTTAATATCTTTGATGAATTATATAGTATTACCTTGTTTTTGACAAGTTTATTAAGCACATGTTTACAATCGTGTGCAGAGTGTTATCTGCGCGCGATGATACGATTTGAAATGATGGTATTTTAATTTGGTATTTCGTCCTTTGTTTCCCACCCCATCCCCATATTTCATTTATCATCATCATTTCATGTTCATTTTATCATCCTTTTCATGTTCATCGCCTGTAAATAACCTATATAGCGTTGCACGGGCGTAAAACACCAACTCACTCACTCACTCACCTGTTGTGTATGTGCTGATTTGATACTCTTATCCAGGGACCCGTGCGGGTTCCGGGTGGCGAATAGGCCCGCAGCAGCACTAAGCTTGTCGGTAAAAGTCCATCAAAGAGCGCTCAGAAACCTAACATCGGGTAATGCCGTTTTGCCCACAAAGCGACTGGGATGTGTGCCCCAGGTGGTTGAATGGGGCAGCCCTGATATCGAAAGATGCGGGGTCGTCAGGCGATAATGCGGAAAACCTGACCGCAAACTATAGTGGTGCACCGTGTTGGGAAAAATGTCACGTTCCTTGCACGTTAAAGAACCCTGCTGCAGGTCTCGGTAAGAGTAGGACCCGTAGGATCCCCATGCAGGAGGCCAAATTTACCGTCCCAACCCATCACTCCTTTTTCCAGTGGCAGTCAAAACTCTCCTACCCGATTGGCCTTGTGTCCCAATTTCCTCCATTTCATCATCATTTCATGTTCATTGTATCACCATTTTCATGTTCATCTCCCGGATATAGCCGAAATCGTGCTGCTTGGGAGTAAAGCAATAACTAACTAACTAACTTATCCAGGGATTAAAGAACATTATTGAATAAATGTAAGTATTTTAATTAAAAGGGTGTTAGTTTATCATGTTTATTATATCTCAAATATTTGTTATGTAAAGTAAAACTTATTTTCTATGGAAATTACAAAAATAAAGAACAGTTAACATTACTATTTGAAAATAGCAAGTTAAACGAAATTAACACATAACTTTGTTGGTAGTTTAAATGTTTTATTATTTACCCGGTATTTTGTAGAGTTAAAAGTAGGCACGGTAGCCGTTAAATGACTTATATCTCTTGCAAAAACATTTTTGTACTGAGAAAGTAATTTCATTAAAGACCGTTTATGGTCCTTATTTAAAGTAGAACCACTTAGATCAAATTCAAGACTCTTGCCCTTACTTTTGACATTTGCTTTTGTATCATTCTCATTGTTCTTGTTGGTGTTTACTGGTTTTGTCTCTGCCCTTTCGGACTTTTGATATTCGGATACCCCATTGGTACCTCTGCTTCTCTCACCATCTGACCCATCCTCAGGATCTAACATCTGCATATCTGCACTATTAAACCCTACAATATTTTCTAAAACCTTTCTTTTATTTAAAGTAATATCCTTATGTGTTGGGTTTAGTATTTTCATGTAAGTCTTGCCTTTTTTCCACTTTAGCTAAACATTTTGCTGCTATTAAGTGCTTTAAGGTCAATGTTTGCCTAGGTTCAATAAGCACTTCTGATTTGTTTGAAAATTTAGAAATGGATACAGAAATTACAGTTTCTGATTTCTTAGGAATGACATATTTCTTTATTGCCCTAGCCAAAACTGCATCTTCCCGAATGTTAGCAACTATACATTCCCTTGAATTTCTCTCTATTAAAGTTATTACCCTGACTTCATAATCAACTTTTGCCTTAAAATGTTCTAAAAAGTCATCACCTAAAATAAGAGAGTGATGAACCCCTTCTACAACATGAAAAAGGAACTTTAAATTTGTTCCCTTTATATTCACTTCCAGACTAGTTTTTCCCATAACCGACAACCTTTGACCCCCACTCCTTTTATCATGGAATAAACTGGCTTATGTATCTGTGAATCAAGGGACCTAATTTTGTCAAACAGTTCTTTACTAATTACACTAATTGTTGCCCCTGTATCAATTAATGCAAATAGCCTACAATTGCAAAGTCGTACTTCAGTTGTGTTTTTAGTCATTGGCGCTGAAAAGTTAACAACAGCACAAACTACATTATCTCTGTGCCTACCCCTAGACTGGTGTCCAAAAATAGGCGCGTATCCCTAATATTTTGAGTTTTTATTCTGACCATTCCAAGAGCAAGCTTTATGTGTATGACCATAATAGTGAGTGAGTTGGTGTTTTACGCCCGTGCAACGCTATATAGGTTATTTGCAGGCGATGAACATGAAAAGGATGATAAAATGAACAGGAAACGATGATGATAAATGAAATATGGAGATGGGGTTGGACACAAAGGACCGGTAAATTTTGAAGAACCACAGGAAAAGGGAGAGAGGTGGGCAGGGGCGGAAAATTTAGCCTATGTTGTGCACTACATTGCGGTCCACAAAGGGATCGTTAACGTGCATGAAGCGTGGCACTCTCCACACACGTTGGCTCACTATGGTCGGCGGTCAGGGTTTCCGTATTATAGACCTGACAACCCCCGCGGACGAGGGCCAACCTATTCAGCCACCTAGGGTACACACTTGGTCGCTCTGTGGGCTGAGCACTGACCCGACGTCAGAATCCCAAGACCCTTAGTCGCATCTTACGACAAGCTAGGCACTGCTGCGGGCCTATTCGCCACCCGGGCCCCGCACGGGACGTATGACCATAATATCCACATGTATAACATTGGTGAAATTGAGCATTACAATTATGATTTGATCTACAATTCAACTCACCACATCTGTTGCAATTCTCCGGAGGGTCCTCTGTATATTCCGATGATCTTGTCCACACCATACAACCTCTGGTTCCTTAGATCTTATCAGTTCTGCACTACCTGACGTGTTTGGGAAACGGCCGTGGATGTTTAGACGTTGGAAAGAGCTGCTGTACCGGTGGGAGTGAAGGTTGGGAGCTTGTTTGGATTAGATGATGTAGGAGGTAGTGGCTGAGAATGATAGAGACTAGATGATAATAACAATGGCTGAGCCCCACAACAGAAATAACCTAGCGGTCCTTGGTTGTTGGCCTGAAACAATGGAAATAAAACTTATTTAAAGAAAATAAATGCACGCATCAAGTCAAGCATAAAACAATAACATATAAAGAACACAAAATAATTCCATTATAAAATATAAGTGTTAGCTAATTATATGACTGTCAGTTAGATGAATAATAATAGCAGGTATCTTGTATAATGGCGACAGTTAATATGTAAGTAAATGACATGTATGTATGCAACTAGATTTTATCTTTAAGTAGTAGTTAGGTGTAGGTAAAGTATATATGTGTGCTGTTTCATGAACATTTATTCAGTTTAATAGTGACTGAATTAATTATTTAATGATAAATATATAAGTGGTCTTTGCTAAAACCATGCTGAGAAATGTCATCATGTTTAAGTGTTCTTGTGACATGTACATTAATTCCGGATAACAATAAAATAACAACTAAACTAAATATATATATATAAACAAGACATATGCAAGGTTATAAGAAAGGTTAGTATTGAGGTCATAAATTACAACCTCAAATTTAGAGATCAAGTCAAAGCATATCAGATTAAACATAAAGCCCTAACGCTGACTTGTTTACTAAATGTCCTGAACTATACCTACAGGCTTGGAAGTTAAATACTGCTCAATTTTAAACATTTTGTTAAAATAAAATAAGCAATTAAACTTCTTCAAAACAAATAGAAATAAATTAACTCCCTTAATCAAGTAACAAAAACCTAACTTAAATATACGACCCGTAAACAGAACGTTGTGCCTTAATTGTGCATTATAGAAACAAATGAATAAAACAACGTAATTAAATCAATTCAAATATTTACAATAAAATAAAATATTTAGCTTTAGCTTTGTAAAATAAATTAAAATGTTAAGAGAACAAATTTAACCAATTATCAATGAGCTCCGAATAAAAATATAGAACATAAAATAACGGAAATGAAACTTATTTAAAAAATAAACTTTATTGTCCGGATGCACGCATCAAGTGCGGCATCCGGCCAAACATTTCTTTCTATAGGGGATTAATTCTCAAAAACACATTGACCAATAAAAATAGAAATTCCTAAAATTTGCGACAAGTAAACTTAATTCTCTTATAAAAAATATATTTCATTGGTCATTTAATCTGGATTGTGTTACATTCTTATAACCTGGACACGTGAGCAATGTCTATATTGTTAATTAATAATAGTGAACAATGTCCGGATTAACTTTACGTAATTGACTTAGCTCAATCTCGTAAAATGCCAAACTTGAACAAATCTAACGTCACCGGTGTAAGATGTCCTTATTTAGATTTAGATTTAAGTATTATTGACGGAAAATTACATACCAAAGTATATGATAAACGTGACGACTTTACCTTCCCTATTATAAATTTCCCTTTTCTTGAAGGAGATGTTCCACTAGCGCCGTCATACGGGGTTTACATTTCACAGTTAGTAAGATATGCTCGGATCTGCAGCTGTGTTTCTGATTTTAATAATAATAACCGTTTTATTACTGAAAAATTATCAAAACAAGGTTATCGATACCACAAATTAGTAAAATCTTTTTCTAAATTCTTCCACAAGTATCGATCTCTTATTGAAAAATTTAATTGTACACGTCACTTTCTTAAAGGGAAAGGAATATCACATCCTGAATTTTATGGTAATGTTTTTATAAAGCTCACAAATTTAAAAGCAATCCAATAGGAATGAAAAATTGGCTTCAAAATTTATTACGGGTGAGTGAGTGAGTGAGTTGGTGTTTAACGCCCGTGCAACGCTATATAGGTTATTTAAAGGCGATGAACATGAAAAGGATGATACAATGAACATGAAATGATGATGATATATGAAATATGGAATGGGGTTGGAAACACAGGGACGGTAAATTTTGAAGAACCGCAGGAAAAGGGGAGAAGTGGGTAGGGGCGGAAAATTTATTACGGAAAGGATATGAAATGAATATCTTGGTTAAATCTTTGAATTTAGTGTTTTTTGGCAGAAATATTGAAAACTTGATACTTGCTTTAAAACTTCCATAAACGTTTTTACTATTGCCATTTTTAAGCATTATAGCGATCAAGCGTGTCGGCTTTGTGTGATGACACTTCACTAAATCATTATTGTTTGAAGTGTTGTGTCGGATTTAAAATCGATAGTTTGATTTTTTTTACATCAGTCGATTGATGATTCTCAGCTAGCTGTCAGTAACAGCGAGTGTTCTATAGAGAGGTTCTTTACCGTCCTTTTGTTTGTTTTCTTGGGTCCTCTCTAGTAGAATTGGACTTTGATCAATTTGATTTTTATTGTGTGTTTAGTTGTTGTGCTTTGTCTAGGAATATTGATAGGGGGAAGGTTGGGCCCAAGAAACTAGTTTAACCCCGCCACATATTACATGTGCCTGTCCTTAGCCAGGAATCATTGACAAAGCTTTCGTTTGTACTTGTCTTTTTGATGTTTTCTGTTCCTTGTTTAAGAAGGGGGTCTATCTGTGACTATTTCAGGGCTGGATTTGAATTATATGCATCTTATTTAGACCATGGGCCAATTGCAGAACCGCGAGCAGTGCCAAATGGCCTCGTCGAAGGCTGCTGGCGGTTGTCCATTGTTGTTTTTCTAAATTGCCGTTTAATTGTGAGCTGTGTCGCGTACACTTATTCCACATCTCTTTATTTTCTATTACAAAGAAGTGTGAAAAGTACCAAGCGTTAAAACATTAATTTAATTAAACTTAATTAAACATCTGTGGGAAAAGGTGTTTAAAATGTTTTATTTTAATTCTTTGTTATTTAATAGAAAAAAACCTAGCTTGATGTTTAACCAAAATAACATCAGGCGAAAAGTAAAAATGTAAAATATAATTTTATAAAACAGCTAAATTATGAAACCTTAAATTTATTTATTTTAATACTTAAAAAGTGCATTAATATTAAAACGTCCATTTTCACTATATAACACAAACATGACCCAAGCCTGTACGTGAAATAGGTACACTTTACATCCTGTTATTAATTTTCATCAAGAAAAAAATAAAAGCCTAGGCCGAGCAAGCTTTTTTTGGAAAGCATATACTTGTCTATAATAGTTTTAGAGGTAAAAGCCAATTTATGCGATTGAACCAATATGTTTTATTTTTAGTAACAGTGGCCATGTTTTAATCAGATCGCTGTAAAATGTAGGTTTTTTGCCAACATACCGTCCAAAGGATCATTAATTGCTGCAAAGTTTCAAGGTTCCCGCACGGGGTTACTCTGATTTCAACGGAAATTGATATTTAAAGGTTTTAAAAGGCTGTGAAGCGAGGCATGGAGTCGGGATTTTATAAATGTCACCACATTCTGAAATAAAAAGCTTCGCCGAGCGCAGCATGATTCGACCGCAACATGTTGAACCCTGTACATTTTAGGCCTAATATGGATAGTCTATTGCTCTGGACACATGCAGCCCATGGTGGACTGACAAAGGTTTTTGACACATGCTTCTCTGATGGACTTTCGACCCAGGGTAAAAATATAACTTTTGAAAGTTGTATTCTACTCTTTAAAAGAATAATGTTTGGGGAAGAAATTAAAAATCGAACCAGATTTTTTTTTAAAATTATGATTACAGCCCCAAAAATTTATTCTTAAATTTAGAAACACTACCTGACAAGAATAAATTTGCAAAAAAAAAAAAAAATCAAAATCAGACCACAAATAAAAAAGCTCCATTTGGCCCCTAGTTATGTAGTAGGGGAAAAAAGGGGGGTCGCAAAAATTAATTCTGAATTTTGTATCCGCTATTTGACAAGAACAAACATGCAAAAAAAATTTTCAAAATCGGACCAGAAATAAAAAAAGTTACAATTTTGGCCCCTTTCGGTCCCTAATAACGTAACAGTAAAAAAGGGGACACAAAAATATATCTGCTACTTGACAAGAATAAACTTGCAAAAAAATTTATCAAAATCGAACAAGAATTTAAAAAGTTTCGATTTCGGCCCCTTTTGGCCCCTTATTACGTAACAGGTGAAAAAGGGGTGGGGGTCGCAAAAATAAATTCTCAAATTGGGATTCGCTACCTGAGAAGAATAAACTTGCAAAAAAAAATTCAAAATCGGACCACAATAAAAAAGTTTTGATTTTGGCCCCATATGGCCCCTAATTATGTAACAGGGGAAAAAGGGGGCCCAAAAAATTATTTCTTAATTTTGTATCCGCTATTTGACAAGAACAATAATGCAAAAAAATTTTTCAAAATCGGACAACAAATAAAAAAAGTTTTATTTTGGCCCCTTTTGGCCCCTATTTAAACAACGAAAAAAAGGGGGCGCAAAATCATCAGGTTCTTCCTTTAACTGTAAGAAACATTCTTGACAAATTTCACAGCAATAGGCCAACTAGGACCAAAGTTATGGTGGAAACAAGTGAAATATTGGAATTTTTTGCCCCTTTTGGGCCCCTTATTTTGAAACAAAAAAAGGGGGGACCCCCAAAATCAATCCCATTCATCCTTGTATGGTAAGGAACATCACTGTCATATTTCATAGCAATCGGATAACTAGAACTAAAGTTATTGTGGAAACAAACAAAAAAGTAGTATTTTTGGCCCCTTATTTCTAAACGAAAAATGGGTGGACCCTCAAAATCAATCCCATTCATCCTTTTATGGTAAGGAACATCATTGTAAAGTTTCATAGCAATCGGATAACTGGAACTAAAGTTATTGTTGAAACACTAAAAAGTTAAAAGACACCGACGACGACGAGGACGACAGCATCATACCATAATACGTCCGCAAATTTTTTTGTTATGTTCCGGAAATGTTATGGTCCTTTTAAGGTAAAATGCTATTTTTCATGTTTTGCTTGATAAATGTACATACATACTGTAGCAAAGAAAATTTATCACAAGGAGATCAAGGACTTGTATATAAGCTTTGTTACTATTAAATACTAGGTTAGCAATCCAGGGTCCTGGTAGCCTCTTTTAGAAACTTCATTTCTTAAAGTTATGTGTAGGAAGAAGTTTGTTTTTACAAAGTTTTGCATATAATATTTTGTTTTCAGGTAACCGAATCCTAAACCCCTCATGAAAATTTCAAACTGGGTGGAGGCATTTTAGTTACAGAAGAGGGCTATATATCCCTGATCAAAGCTCTCATAATCATCAGATGCCTTATTAAAAGCCATGGCGGATTACAACTCATGTGTAGACAATCTAATATATAAGAATTTCAAAGAAGGGAATTGTAGGCATGGAAAGCTTTCCACAATGGATGCACAACTTTGAAGAGTTCTACTTGTTCAACATTACTATAAAATTTCAGAACTTTTCATCAAATGGTTTTCAAAACATTCGTTGGGATTCATGAAAATGCCATTAAATACAAAGTTGAGAGGATGGGGATAAGAATCTTGATTATAATTTGATATTGCTTTTGCTGAAACTTATGTCTCTTTGCAGTTTAATGTGCAGTTTTACCCTTTACAACATAAATAAATGCTTTTCATTGCTTTTTTTATTCCCCTGCACAGTCTGCACTTTAAAGTTTGGGCACAGAAGGATGTCACATGGTCCTAGCTAGAGTCAACTTTTTAAAGCTAAACCGCGTTTTGGTATTTGTAATTTTGTACCAAACATATCAAGGACAACGTGAAACACTAGCTTCAGAACACGATCGGGGTTAATTCAAATAAGAGGAACAAGATTATATCTGCCTTATTCAGTGATGATTGATTAGCCTTTTTATTTCGAAACTGCACCAAGAAAAGTAAAAGACATTGCTGGAAAATGTCCAAAATTCATTAAATATTTCGAACGTCATCCAAGGACTTTGTTCCCGAACCTAACTAGTGAATTGATAATGATAAACTAATGACTAACAACCATGCAGAATCCATGAACCGTGTCATGAAAGTTCCACCAACTGGTAGCCAAGATCAACACCAGATTCCCCCGTGCGGGAACCGGGTGTGAAAAGAATAGTCCTGCAGCCGTCCGTAAAGCTTGTCGTATGAGCCGACTAAACGTGTCAACATGTTTGCCGTGTGTTGCGAGGACGGGATCCTGGTCCACGTATGTGGGATTTGGCCCTTACTCCTTTTAGACAGGCGGTCAGATTCGGCTCGGTCTGATCAATCGGTTAGTCAAGCCAAGCCCTGTGGAGCACAATCTCATTGTATTTCTAACTTACATTTTTTTATGTTTGAAATTATTAAACTTGTGTCATTTATGTTCTACAGGTAAATGGTGTGGATGTCATTCTGGAGGATTGTATCGCCAGGTAACCCCTGGCACGATGCCTGTTTCCATTAAAGAATAATCTGTGCGAGTATACTGTCCTTGTAGCCCTGATGCGTTCAACTGGAGTCCCGTTGAGCAACCGCGTCGCCCTTGTTAGGCGCTCCTCGGCGGACGGGAGCAAGGCAGTGAATCTTTTTCTCTCATCATGGGTTCCCCCCAAACTTTGGTTAATTAGTTAGTTATTGCTTTACTCCCAAGCAGCACGATTTCGGCTATATCCGGGAGATGGATACAATGAACATGAAATGATGATGAAGTGGAAGAAATGGGGACACAAGGCCAATCGGGTAGGATAGTTTTGACTGCCACTGGAAAAAGGAGTAATGGGTAGGGACGGGAAATTTTGTCTCCTGCATGGGGATCCTACGGGTCCTACTCTTACCGAGACCTGCAGCAGGGTTCTTTAACGTGCGAGGAACGTGACATTTTTCCCAACACGGTGCACCACTATGGTTTGCGGTCAGGTTTTCCGCATTATCGCCTGACGACCCCGCATCTCTCGATGTCAGGGCTGCCCCATTCAACCACCTAGGGCACACATCCCAGTCGCTTTGTGGGCAAAGCGGCCTGACCCCGATGTCAGGTTTCTGAGCGCTCTTTAGTGGACTTTAACCGACAAGCTTAGCGCTGCTGCGGGCCCGTTCGCCTCCCGGGCCCCGCACGGGACGTTCCCCCCAAAAAACCAAACAACAACAAGTCCAAGTAAATATTTTTTGTAGTGATGATGACGATCAGGACACACCAGCTTAATCTAAGCGTCAAAATACAACAAATGATAGTTGGCCAAAGTTTATTGTGCAAAGATGCAACTCGTCCTTCGACAAAAATTTCACCTTTCGTCATTGCCAAAACAATCAAAGGCGTTACCGGAGGTGATGTTCCCAAGGTATCGAAACTGCGATCCGTTAACCTCCTAGTGGAGTGTGCAAAACAACAAGCCAAAAATATTTTGACAATATCGTCCATTTTAGAAATTCCCGTTTCCGCTGAAGCTCATCGATCACTGAATCGTTCGCAGGGTATTATTCGAGATAGAGAAAGAAACCTTGCTGATATATCAAAGCAACAAATCTGCTCTGAACTGTTATCACAAGGTGTCACTCAAGTCAAAAGATTCACAAAACAAGAGGCTCCCAGGAGCCTGAATCGCTCACCTGAACTACACAAACATATATATTTTGTAGATATTATTGTGCATAACCATATGAGTTTAAATTTCTGAAATATCTTGATTAGTTTTCAAGTTATTTGGGCTTAATAAGTGCAAAATTTGGCAGAAAATTAGGAAAAAGGGCAATAACTCCCACATCAGCAGTCAGATCTTTTCCAAAATTTCAGCAGATCTTAATATGCTGATCTTTTTTTTTACTTGCACAATTTTGATATCTGAAACCATTTTTGAGTTATTAGCAAAAAAAATGCAATTTACCCTTATGTTCTATGTTTAGCCATGACGGCCATGTTTTTGACGAATCAAAGATCTGAACTATAGAGTTGTAGCATATAAGCTATTAAACAAGTGTGCCAAGTTAAAATGCAGTTGGTCTTGCGATGTCAGACAAGTAAATCTTTGAAATTCAGGGAAATAGTAATGAAAAATGGTAAATTTTGTTGTTTTAAGGACAATAACTCCTAAAAGAAATGATCCTACAGCTTTGATCTAAATACATGCAATGTAGATCTAGATGTGCTTAATCATATGCAATTTAAATTCTTGAAATACCTAATAGTTTTTAAGATATATGGCTAAACAAGTGAAAAAATTTGAAAAAAAAATCCAGAAAAAGGGCTATAACTACTACATCGGTTGTTGGATCTTCTTGTGCTCAGCCCACAGAGCGACCAAGTGTGTACCCTAGGTGGCTGAATAGGGTGGCCCTCGTCCGCGGGGGTTGTCAGGTCTATAATACGGAAACCCTGACCGGCGACCAGAGTGGGCCAACGTGTGTGGAGAGTGCCACGCTTCATGCACGTAAAAGACCCCTTTGTGGACCGCCAAGTAGTGCACCACATAGGCTAAATGTTCCACCCCTACCCACCTCTCCCCTTTTCTTGCGGTTCTTCAAAATTTACTGGTCCTTTGTGTCCCATCCAACCCCCATATTTCATTCATCATCATCATTTCATGTTCATTGTATCATCCTTTTCATGTTCATCGCCTGTAAATAACCTAAATAGCGTTGCACCAACTCACTCACTTCTACAGCTTTGACCTACTTACACTATGAACCAATTGATTGATTGATTGATTGATTGTTGGTTGCTTTATGTCCCGTCGGCGATATTGCAGCCATCATCGGGACATAAACAAGTTGATATAATTATGTTAACAAGAACAGATTCCAGGTCCCCCGCCCGTTGAACGTTATATTGTTGAAGGGGCATAACTGCAATAATAATGTGTTATTAGATAGAAATTGTTAAATTTCTTAAAATTGTACCCTGATTAATCATTAGTCAGTGATATGTGATTAAAGATACTAGTACTGTCATGTCTACTAACAATAATAAAGAAGGGATATGGGGAAATGTATCAAACTAAATCATATATCTACAAGCAAAGTGAAGTTGGAAATTTACCATACTATCAACACTATTATCCATGAAAATGAAAAAAAAACACAATTTAATTGAACACGCATATTGTTGTGATTGTCATTCATTAACATGATTCTTCTGACTGGATGTACTATCTTAACAAACCTTATTGTTATGATATACAGGTTAAAAAATGGTCTGTGTAAGGGAGGGGAAACACACAACTTGACGCGTCATCATCTGTCGTTAATATCTGGTCCAGATTGTTCCCATGAAACTGGGTTGCTTGATCTATCATAATATGTAGTCCATGTAATTGACACATTTTCTGTAGGTTTTGGTCTTCTGCTCCAAGATTGAAATCTCCACCTAACACTAATCTATATGTTTTCGGAACAGTCTGTATGAAGTCAGAGATTAATTGTAGGAATCTTTTCTTTGTCATATCATGCGCTCTGTATGTTACTGCTACAAGGGTAGGGGTTTCATCAGATGCATCTATGATTCTTGCCATCAATTGGAGATCATCTTCAGTAGTAACACAATATTCATCTGATGCCTCTCTATGATACTGAGCCAGGCCGTGTTGAGTTGGTTTGTTAAAGGAGTGATATCCTGGAAGCTCAAGTGTTCTCTTGTTTCAGTGAAACAAATAGAAGTTAAATTTTGGAGGACTGTGTTAGCTTTCATGTCATTAAAATGTAGATTCAAGGAACGTATATTTAAAAAACCAATGTGTGAGGTGTTTTCTACTGGAAGTTGGTCCAATGGATGAACCCAATCAAATGTAGCATCATTTCTCATTCTTTCCATTTCTTGTAGGGCTTTGTCATTGACTTTGATTTTGTCAGGTGAAAAGTCTATCAATTTCAATCCCTTCCTGCTTGTTGCTCTACTGAGGATGGTGTATAGTTGGCCTGGCATGACAGACTTCATTGTCGGTGGTATGGTTAGGTCTCCAATAACATGATCGTAAGTGCTTCCCTGTGATTTGTGTGCTGTTATACCAAAGGCAGCAACCATGGGGAACATGGTGCGTTCTACTTGAATGTGAGCAGATTTGTCTGTAAGTGAAAAGTTCATTGTTACTGCCTTAATAGGAACGCTCCCTTTCAGTCGTGGAGGTGTTGCTTTCATGGCTTGTCTACCTATCTCGGGATTTCCAAATTTCATATAGATAACTCCAGCTGTAGGATTCCTGTCATTAACACAAATTTCATTGACAGTTTCTATTACCCCATTCACCAAACGGTCTGCTATATCAATGTTCTTGGTAATCATTGCTTTACAGTTTTTGGCTAAAGTAAGTACTGATGGTAATCCTCCTGTTTTATAAATATTTTCCTCCATTATTGTCACAGGTACCATGTTTGTGGTAGTGTCTCTTTTTGTGTCTTTTGATCTAATGGTTATCTTTTCAGGTAATGCTTCCATCCTTTCCGCATTAAAGTTGGCCACTTGTTGATTTGTAAGAAAAATCTTAACAGTTGATTCTGGAAATTTGGATGTATCTGTGTCTTGCAGTTCATTTAATAAACTCATGTCATTGTCTGATTTCACACCTACTCTAATCCTGGATAGTATATCCGCATATGTTGGGTCATTTTTCTGACGTACAATTTCTATGAGTTCATGCAGTTGGAAAAGTTGTCCCCATAATGATCCAGCAAGAGCACCATAACCTGATGATATGTTTTTGAATACAGCCAAATCACCTACAGGATTTAATTGAAGGAGATCCCCTACAGCCAAAATAGATATACCCGCAAATGGTTCATCATAAATCTCAAATATGTGTTGAAGTGTGAGATGAAGGTGTAGTAAACTTCTTGCTCCAAACATTGAAATTTCATCAGCAATTATAAGCTTCACATTCATATAATTACTTCTCAGTCTATTCAACGTTTCGGTTCCAGGTTTTTTGTATTCGACATTGTTGGATTTGTTCGATTCCTTAGTAGGAAGACTGAAGGCAGAGTGGAGTGTTGTACCATTGATGTTAACTGCGGCTTTGCCAGTGGAAGCTGTCAGTAAGACGGTCGGTAAATCAGGATTATTTGTTGGAGTTCGTAAAGCTCTTGATACACCTTCATAGATGGCATTAATCAAGTGGGATTTTCCGACACCACCACCTCCGCTTAAAAAGATGTGGAATGGATCAGGTACATTCACAGACAGGCGAGTAGCTGTGGCCCAACAATAGATAAAGTCAAACAGGAGCCTTTGTTTGACATTCAAAGACTGAACTAGCTTGTAAAAGTCATTATCAGGTAAGGTCGATGTTTTTGTCAGTGAGAAAGATTTATTGGAGGAAGAAGTCCTTGAATTTGCCTCGAGAACATCAGTTGAAAGATTATCAGGATTTAGGTATTGATAGTTTGGATCCTCTTTAACTGCCCCTTCCTTCTCCTGTTCTACATTAGCCATCATGTCTTCCCATGCTTCAGGAGCCATGTCATCTGGATCAAAGTTTTCCAGGACTAATTCAACATCGTCATGAAATGATTCAAACTGTTTGATTTTTGGAACTATCTCTTCTTTGACTTCCTCGAACGACTCTTTGTAAGAAGTATGAGTTTTTAACTGGCCTTCTGTTCTCCATGGTTGGTAGAGTAACAGTAACCTATGGAAGTATGCCTCCTCGTCCTTTTCTTGTGAGACATAGTGATAGCGTATCACCTGTGGCACCTTTCTTTTACTCATTCGACCAAGGCCATCTCTTAGTGTGATCACAGTATCAGTGACTTCTTCATCTACTTCATTTTGATCATCGTCTGTGTTTTGATCTGTAGAAGATGATGATGTCAATCTGTAATTAGCCACAAAGTCAGCAAACGACATTTGTTCTAGAGAGTTTGGCCGTGCAGCATATCTATCATGAATGGCTGTCATATAAATGTCCGAGTCCTCATCGTCCATTGTGTCAAGAACAGATCTTTGTTTAATAATTCTGGTTCTGTTTTCTTTAAAATCAGTGGCTATAAATTTAACTGGGACATTTGACCTACGGAACGGCATTGATAAACATCTCATAATAGCCTCATGATGTGAAACCTCTCTGCCCTTCCTCAGCTGGTTGGCAATATGGTATAGCTTATCGGTGACACCTTTGTCATTGGCTTCCTTGCTGGCCTTTTGCATTAGTTCAGACATGGTCTTCTCTGGTTTACAGATATATGACGTTATGTAGGCTATACAGGCCCAGATGGAAGTTATGAGTTGGATATCCATATTAGACCTGTAAAAAGATAAAATCCAAAATGAAGAAAAAATAATATCAAAACAAGTTTTTCATTGACATTTGAGTGATACAGCACAATTGGAAAATTAACATACCCGATGAAGTTGTGACTCACTTTTTTAAACTTTCTTATGGCAGCTTTTGTTTGTTATATCTTTGACCACACACCCCATTTCCCTTTCTTATTTTTTGTATTGTGTTTTGTGAATGGAATCTAACGAGACTGCAAGAGTAGAAACCTGTGTAATATGTGACAAAATTAGTTAACCTTGATCTTTGATGACTTGCAATTCTAAAATGGCAAGAAGATGAGAAAATATTAAATGCAATGTATATGCAATTCCATATTTATTTCCAAAACTTGATTCATTTTGTACCTTAGACATTTTAGCAATACAGGATTGTAGTTGTTGACGAACAAGTCTTCAGGAGATCTCTTCATAACCAGGTGGGTGCGGTGTATTGCAGTTTGTAATGACCTTTGGTACAGTTCATCAGAAATTCCTGCTTTGTCTAGAAGCTCCTCATAAGATGGCATCTTGTCTCCATTGGCACATGACTGTACAGCATCAAACATCTTGCCTATCACCTGTGTAGCTGCACGTTTCAGTGACGGTCCATCCTCAGCAATTGGCACTCGTGCAAGAACTGAAAAATAAAAATAGACTATCGGTTACAAAAGTATGGTGGGAGACTGTTTGAATTATGTAAAATAATAAAAGCATTGAATTTCATAAATGTGGTGAAGGATGTTTGACAAAGATAATTGCAGACTCTGTTGGCTTTTAGTTGTTTTTTTTATAATGGAATTGTTGAACTGTCTTTGATATACTCCTCTGCTATAAAGAGCATTGATAAAATCAATATATCATGTGGGGGAAAATCCATACATATATAATAGGAAAAGAAAATACAGTTTTCAGAAAATGTGGCGTCAAAAATATGAAGGGAAAAAAGCAATAAGACTTGTAATTATTACCTGTTTGAGGACTAGGTGGCCTAGGGTAATGAAACCGACAGGATATGGTGACTTTTTTGGTACATGTTCTGGTGTGGTGATGAATCTGTCGTGTGATGACTAGCTGGTACAACTGTGGGTCGGCATCCTCATCAGGAATGACACATTTGACATACTGGTCTGCAAATTCAATAAACATTTCATCAGAGTCTACATCAAGTCTTGGAGCACCTTTGACATGTACTGCAGCGTGAAAGTGAGCCGTTCCTCTGCCTTGCATCTCCTTCCTGAGATCATAATTCAAGATCTGCCCTACTGGATGTGCTCCACTTAAGATCACCTTATCCCATAACTGTTCGAAGATGTAATCAATATGCCTAGCTGCTGTCACAGGATTACGCTGCAGCCACATTCTTTTTTGTTGCCACGTCATTTTGTTTATGTCTTCTTCAGTGAACTTCTCTCCATACTGTCTCCCTATTATAGTTATGACCTCAGGCCAATGGAACTCTGCAGCTGATCCTGATATAAAAAAGGTATAAGGACCATATTGTCTTAACTTTGCCATCATGTCCAAGTGCATTTGTTTGAAGTATTGAGGTGTGCAACGAATGTTTTTAAAGGTGGCAAAAATTTGATTCTCTGTTAAAAGTTTGGAAATTCTCTGTGGGTCTTTAAATTGGCCACATGTAATATCTTCTTGGAAGCATTTTCGTGTAGTAATTGATATACTCTGCTTTATGGCCTCTCTTTCCAACCAGTCTAACGCCATAAAAGTGTATTCAGGACATTCAGCAAATCTCCCATCTTTTGATAGCAGCCTACTATTGATGTACTTTTTTGGTGTTAATTTGATTTTTCTAGGTTTCTGCAAAGTGTATGTAAATTTTCCATCTGGAAACAATTTCGGGAAGGACATTTGTTCCCACTCTGGTTCTTTTGTTGTGATAGGAATTTGATCTTCACCTGGAGCTATATTTAAAATCTGATTGGTGTGAACATCTGGTCCATCAACTGGATAAATACATGTGTCTGTATTAACACTTCTTTTGTTCTGAAGCTCCTCATTAAATTCGGCAGGATTGTTGGCTTCCATTTCATCATCGCTATCAATAATTGTTCCATCAACATCATTCTCATTTACGTTATCAGTATGATTGTTATTAGTATCAGGACTGATGGTATTGCCTGTTGCTGCATCCCAAAATTGCTCGTCCTCTAATTGACTCGTCTCATCCCAAGTTGAATTGACCGAAACGTTAGAGTAACTAGAATGGTTGTCTTTCAGATAGCGCAGACCATCAGATACAAATTTTGGTCTTATATACTGCTTATGAACATGGTGTTTATCAGATAGTCTTCGTTTTAATGCAAGAGAAATAATCTGGCTCTGTGATGTTGGCCGTGGCAAAGCAGTTTCAACTTTGTCTAGGTTTGCTGGTACTAATACGACCTGCCCTTTGATGCCATGCTGAGCACCTCTTGGCATTGCAACAATTTTCATGAACGGAATAACTTTAGCGATCAATTGCATCTCCAATGGATAGAGTCTCTGTAAAACCTCTGGGATTGGTGTCAGTTGTAAATCGTTTGCTTGAGCCTGGCATGGTATTTTACCTTTTATCAGCTTATTATGGCAGGTATTACAGATCCACTCTTCTTTAGTGAGGTACAGGTCTAAGTCTGATGCTGACATCTTTGAATACTTTTCTGAATCAAGTCTAATAACACTTCTTCTGTAGAGTTGACGACAGCAACAGCTGCATACAAAGTTTGGCCCTTGCTGAATTGCCTTTCGAAAGTTTTCGATAGCTTTATCGATATCATTTTCTGGTACATTTCTAGACTTATGCTTTCTTGTTCTATCAATTAATCGATCATTGTTTAATGTTTCATCAGTTCTTGACTCCCGTGAATCAGTTTTTCTGTCTTTGTCTTTTGTTTTATCTAAAGTAATCTGATCCAGGGTTCTTGACTCCCGTGAATCAGTTTTTCTGTCTTTGTCTTTTGTTTTATCTAAAGTAATCTGATTCAGGGTTCTTGACTCCCGTGAATCAGCTTTTCTGTCTTTGTCTTTTGTTTTATCTAAAGCAATCTGATCCAGGGTTCTTGACTCCCGTGAATCAGTTTTTCTGTCTTTGTCTTTTGTTTTATCTAAAGCAATCTGATCTAGGGTTCTTGCTTCACGAGATTTATTCATTCTTGCCTTATTTGTTTTCTTATCTTTAACAATTTGAACTGGTGTTCTTGACTCCCGTGAATCAGCTTTTCTGTCTTTGTCTATTGTTTTATCTAAAGCAATCTGATCTAGGGTTCTTGCTTCACGAGATTTATTCATTCTTGCCTTATTTGTATTCTTATCTTTAACAATTTGAACTGGTGTTCTTGACTCCCGTGAATCAGATTTTCTGTCTTTGTCTATTGTTTTATCTAAAGCAATCTGATCCAGGGTTCTTGACTTCCGTGAATCAGTTTTTCTGTCTTTGTCTTTTGTTTTATCTAAAGCAATCTGATCTAGGGTTCTTGCTTCACGAGATTTATTCATTCTTGCCTTATTTGTTTTCTTATCTTTAACAATTTGAACTGGTGTTCTTGACTCCCGTGAATCAGCTTTTCTGTCTTTGTCTATTGTTTTATCTAAAGCAATCTGATCTAGGGTTCTTGCTTCACGAGATTTATTCATTCTTGCCTTATTTGTTTTCTTATCTTTAACAATTTGAACTGGTGTTCTTGACTCCCGTGAATCAGATTTTCTGTCTTTGTCTATTGTTTTATCTAAAGCAATCTGATCCAGGGTTCTTGCTTCACGAGATTTATTCATTCTTGTCTTATTTGTTTTCTTATCTTTTGCAATTTGGTCCAATGTTCTTGATGCTCTTTCTGATTGTTTTCTTAATTTATCTTTATTTTTGTCATCACTTTCCTTATCAGGAGTTCTTAATGCTCTGGATTTTTGCTGTCGTAATTTATTAGCGGTTTGCCTATTTTTTGGAGTTGGAACAAACTCTTTCATTTTTCCTTTAATTCCTTGCATGACTTTTCTACGTTTATTTTGCTTTTCAGTTTGATCTTCAAAATACCTTTTCAATGACTTATTCGTTTCAGGTGTAGTTTTCCTAAATGTTGTACTTTGCTTTCCAAGATTGCTTTCCTTTTCTTTCCTTATTTGATTTTCATTAGTTGTTTGTGTCACTGCATTTTTGTTATCAACTTGCTTTGATGCATTTTGAGATAGATTTTTTTCTACATGAATTATCCACAGACAGACTCCTTTTCGTTATGTGTTTTTGACAGTCTGTATTTTGTTTATTAGCATGGCTTTCGCTTTCTACTTTCACTTTATTTTTGCTCAGTATTTGTGCTTCAAAACTTACTTGATCAAGTTTTTTTTGTTTAGTTTCAGAAGCAGCTTTTACATGCGAAGCATTTATTGACAGATTTCTCTTGTTTATTACTTCATTTTTTGTGCTAGTAGTTTGTGTCCTGTTTTGTTCCAATTTGCTTTCATATATAGAACTTATATGTGAATCATTTGTTGATGAATTAGTATATTTCCTACGTTTTCTATTTTGGTTTTTGACATCACTTTCAATTTCTTTCTTTTTTACTTGATGTTTTTTACAAGTTTTTTGTGTCAGTTCACTTTCTCCTTCAGAATCATCTGCTATACTTTCAAAGTAGCGTTTCCTATGTATTTGCTTTTCGATGTCACTTTCACAAACTTTTCTAGCCTGAGCAGTTCCAGGGTCCTTTTCACGTAGTTTTGTAGCTTGATCAGTTTCATTAACACTTTCACGAACTTTTGCAGCTTGAGCTTTTTCCTTTTCCTTCCTGCATCTTTCTTTTTTGTTTTGTTCAGCAGATTTTTTCCCCAATTTTGTAGCTTGAGCAATTTCAGTGTCACTTTCAGGAAATTTTGTAGCTTGAGCAATTTCAGTGTTACTTTCACGAAGTTTTGTAGCTTGAGCAATTTCAGAGTTACTTTCACAAACTCTTGTAGCTTGATCGGTTTCAGTGTCACTTTCACACAGTTTTGTAGCTTGATCGGTTTCAGTGTCACTTTCACGAACTTTTGAAGCTTGAGCTTTTTCCTTTTCCTTCTTGCGTCTTTCCTTTTTCTTTTGTTCAGCAGATTTTTTCCTTGGCATCTTTACTGTTCTGTTATCATACCTAAAACAACAGTAGATTATTAATAATACTGTAAAAAACATTCATCTAATTACAATTATCTTGTATAGTGTCATAATTTTCTAAGAATATTTGAGAACAGGCATTAATTTTGTCTCTGACATAATCCCCATTTCCTTTCTTTTCTCCTATTAATTTTCTTTCATATAGATGTACTTTTAAAAACTATCTATAGGAAGACTTCTTAGAGAAAATTTCAGAACGCCTGAGTTCACTCCTGCTCAAGTGTTAATGGGGTTTGGCTTTATGAGTAATAAGTTGGGTGTGGCAAAAGGATCAAACCAGATTTGTCATATAATTGGTGAGGACATTGAATACTGGTCTTGAGGTTGGAGTCGCATGCTGGATGATGGAAGCATAGCAGATGACTATCCTGTCAACACGGCAAGTTTTGCTCCTATATTGGGGTGCACATTATTCTCTTTGTTTCACTCCCCACTTTTGCCTTTTTGTAACTAGATGTATGACATTTTAAAATTCTATAACCTCTGTGTACTCTTTCCCATTTGTGAAAGAAGTTTACTAACCTGGCCCTGTGCTTTATAATTCTATTCTATTGGTTTGTGTTTCTGTATCTCTATCTTTAGACATTCTAAAAAAAAAAAAAACTTTATTTTTTAAAATATTCAAATTACAAACATACTACTATAATATTGTATCAGTTAAACATATACATGTTACAGTTTCTTAGCAAGTTTCATGCCTATCTCACAAGAAAAAATGCTTATAATCATAACGACAAACACATAAGAAATGCAAAGGCAGTATTATTCCTGACTACTACTTATATAAATAAAAATGATAATATGATAATGACAAAATCATGAACGTTATAAATGTCATAGCATAAAAACTATTGGTCAGGTGTGCAGTGAGTTAAAGTGTCAGAAGTCTGTGAGGAACTCTGTGATTCCTGAGGTCTTTGGGGTGTAGTATCCTGTGAATCTTGGTGTCCCACGAGTGATGAGCTCTGAGAGTCATCCTGATCGAATTCTTCATCAAAAGATAAGAAACTTTGGTATTTGTCAATTTTTCCCTGAAGGGTAGCTATTTGTTTTGACTGGTACTTTTCACGCTTCTCCAATCCATCCACCTTTTGCTTTAGTGCAGAAATCTCAAGTTTGATCTCTTTCAAATGAATTCCATATTTAGCATGATTACATTTCATCAATCTTCTTATCTTTTCAAGAAGAGATGTAGCTTGATTAACATCTTTTTTTCCGAGATGATACAAGCAAGAAGTCATATGCATATCTAGTTGTTCACCATCAGAATGTACTAAGTCTGCTAATGTTTCTTCACGGCGCTTCTTTGCTGGACTAGGGGATGCCATATCTGTATTCTCTCTTCTTGTTATTGGAGTTTTACTTGCTGGACTAGGGGATGCCATATCTGTATTCTCTCTTCTTGTTATTGGAGTTTTACTTGGTATATATTATGCTGTTACCTGTTGGGTAAAATTTATTAGTACATAAATGTCTTAAAACTTTGGCATTTTTAATAGTTTGATATAACATCCTAAAACTGTTTTGAGAAGGGGCCCGGGGGAAGGATATAAAAATTAAGCAAAATTTAATAAATTTATAGATTTTCATTCCCACCAACCCATGACAATTTGGCCAGCCTGATCTTTTTTAGAATTTATGGAGTTCTCTACCTTTTTGTTTTGCGTGTCACTGTTATGTTTAGTCACAATGAATTTTGTTGTATTCGTAATTATATGTATTATAAATTTTGGTAATACCACTTTACAAATTATGGGGGACTCCACAAACTGGTTTAACATACATCAGTCCCAAGTCAGGAACAGTCAGGTGGTATTCTTGCATGTTGTTATTGTTTTTTATTTGGATTTTGAACGTGATTGTCTTTTTTGACGATAAGTGATGATTTTTCATAAAATTGTAAATTATAGAAGCAAGAAATATTTGATAAATAAAACAAAGAGGAAGCCAGCTACTGCAGCCATACCAGCACTCTGGTGCCAAATGCATGGCCCTTTGGTCATTCTGCATTCAAACCCTGTGTTAAAGACATGTTAAAATACATTGTGAGTAATATTGCAGATTATTATCATAAATGTAAGCAAGCATTAAGAGGCACACAACACCAAGGCTATGATATATACTGTAAACATTGAAAGTCAGCCAAATTTTTATCAAACATGAATAATCACAGGAAATATCAACCCTGGTATGCAGGTTTACATTTAATTATTTATATTTTTAATACATTAATTCACATGTTTACAGTATTTTTATTATGTTGAATGCAGAAAGTCCGGCACTACTGTGGGGGAGCGGACCATGCCAAGAATTTCATATTTGATTAATTTTCATGAAGATATCTAATTTGTCAAGTTCAATAAGTTAAATACATAAACTGTTTTACCCAAATAAACAAAATATTTATGACAGGCATTCCTTAAATATATATAATATAGAGTAATAACTCAAAAGGAGTATTTGTTCAAGAAATTAGCATTATTCATCAATAAAATCAATATGAAATTCTTGTTCAAGCCATGTGTAATTCAAAATATGAGAGAATCAATATTTTCCCAAATTTTTCATATTATTTCTGTGACAGTCATAATATTTTTCACCATTTATATTTCTGAGCTATATTACACATGACTTGAATAGTGCCATCTAGTTACATGCATGTATAATCCCCATATACTTACTCTCCCGTAAATTATTTCTTAAATATATATATATATGTGTGTGTATGATATATATGCAGAATGAGAATTATTCTAAAAGTTATACTTACAAAATAAAATTTATTCCGACATAAGATGTCTGTTTCCAATATTAGGTGGTATTCTGTCAAACAATTCCCAACAACTGACTGACGGACGGACACTGGCATTTCTATGTCCCCTCTCAGCATTACAACATTGACCAAATGGGAGAAAAAATGGCAATTTCAAAAAGAAGGAACAAATATGAAAATCACTTACCACAAATGACTATAGGAGTTTCAGAATCCTATGATTAGTACGGGTAGTTTCTAAGAAAAGTGTTACGAAAAATTTACCATTGAGCCTATGGGAGAAAAAATGACTAAGTCGTTAAACAGGAAGTAGATGTCAGACTGACCTGAAAATCACTTACACCTTAGGGGACCCCTATAGGAGTCTGCATACAAAATTTCAGAACCCTAGGATTAGTAGTTACTGAGAAAAGTGTTACGAAAAATTTACCATTGAGCCTATGGGAGAAAAAATGACTAAGTCGTTAAACAGGAAGTAGATGTCAGACTGACCTGAAAATCACTTACACCTTAGGGGACCCCTATAGGAGTCTGCATACAAAATCCCTAGGATTAGTAGTTACTGAGAAAAGTGTTACGAAAAATTTTCCATTGAGCCTATGGGAGAAAAAATGACTAAGTCGTTAAACAGGAAGTAGATGTCAGACTGACCTGAAAATCACTTACACCTTGGGGGACCCCTATAGGAGTCTGCATACAAAATTTCAGACCCCTAGAATTAGTAGTTACTGAGAAAAGTGTTACGAAAAATTTACCATTGAGTCTATGGGAGAAAAAATGACAGTCGTTAAAAAACAGGAAGTAGATGTCAGACTGACCTGAAAATCACTTACACCTTAGGGGACCCCTATAGGAGTCTGCATACAAAATTTCAGAACCCTAGAATTAGTAGTTACTGAGAAAAGTGTTACAAAAAATTTACCATTGAGTCTATGGGAGAAAAAATGACAGTCGTTAAAAAACAGGAAGTAGATGTCAGACTGACCTGAAAATCACTTACACCTTAGGGGACCCCTATAGGAGTCTGCATACAAAATTTCAGATTCCTAGAATTAGTAGTTACTGAGAAAAGTGTTACGAAAAAAAGTGTGACGGACGGACGGACGGACAGACAGACGGACGGACGGACAGACACCGAAAAAAACTGAGGGTATAACATAATACCCTGCCACTTCGTGTGGCGGGGTATAAAAACTATTAACACACAGTTTTGAAATTTTGTACAGCTACTAAGTAGCATGTCATAATTTGCATATTAAAATTTTGTGCAAATCGGTTAAATATTTTTGGAAAAAACTTCATTTTTTATCGAAAATCACAGATTTTGAGAATTGGACTTTGTGAACACTAAAACTCAACAACTGTTAACAGTACAGTTCTGAAACTTTGCACAGCTGCTAAGTAGCATGTCATGATTTGCATATTAAAATTTTGTGCAAATCTGTTCAATATTTTGGGAAAAAAATCACAGATTTTGAGAATTGGAATTTTCGAACAATGAAACTCAAAGGCTATGAACAATACAGCTCTGAAGTTTCATACACATTCCATGGATCATGCCTTAGTGGTTATAATCATAGTAAATATAATTTTGAAACACTTAGATTTTTTGCCGCGGGGCCCTTTCTGACTTTGTCAGTAATCTAGTTACTCTTAGTTTTGGCCTTCGACTTGTAAGATTTGAATACCAATTTCAAACAAAGACATGCACCCAAGGAAACTTTTTTCTATTGATTGAACCGAAAGTAACTAGTTCCTAAGTGTTATACTTATAATGGTTTCTCAAAAGTCTCCCTATTTCTATTGTAATGTAATTCTGTTGTTAAATAACAATGCATGACACTGTTATGTACAAAATACTATATGATGTAGTGACATTAACCACAGGTTCATTTTGACAATTTAATGAAATATGTCTTCCTGCAGAAAGGTTCCATTAAAAAGTGGTGAATTGCAGCTTTTTATTGACATATAGATTAGGGGGTGGACAGGGGGGGTCCTCTTCCCCCGCTCCCCGCCACCTAAGCCCCGGTACCCCCGTCCCTCCTGTCCGCCCCTCAATTTTTTCATGTATTTCATGATGCATTCACTCTTCCTGTGAATAGAGTCAAAGGCTTTCTCAAAACCAACGAAGTTCATTATGAGTCTCTGTCATTTGGTACAATGTACATCGTTCTAGATCTATGATGTTCAAGTTGTAGAACCAAACTCTCACCAGAATAAGAAATAATAAAGGATTTAAACAAGGCTGTCTTCTGTCGCCTCCCCTTTTCTCCATGTGTGGCTAATAAAAGACACTAACAGAGGCCTGCAATGGACTTTGCCAAAAGTCTAGAAGACCTTTACTTCACTGATGATATTGTTCTGCTTTCCCAGCACCTAACTGAAACAATCTTAAATAAAGGTAATAACAAAAGTACCAAACTTGAATGATCAATCTCATAGTCCAGAGAAAATGACAAAAACGAATCAGTCATACCGTAGAACTGGTGGATATTAACTTTAGATGTTCAAAGAACTGGAGAACAGCCATGGTAAACACCTGTCTTTAAAGTCAAAACCTTAAAATTACAGGTCAATATCCCTGATATGTACATGTGTTAAATTTATCAGCTTTTGTGAGTGCAACTCCTCTTAAACTGTAAATTAAGTAATTTAAGTCCATGAACCAAAATCTCATTGTCCATCATGAAACACCTTGAAAAAAGAAGTCTATTTCATTCTCAAAATTTCTTACCGTTTGTCATTTGATCAACTTCATGGACATAGTGTTCTAGTAACATCGCAAATTTCATTAAACTCAGTTGAGTAATTTCAGAGTAGCTTCATGACATACAATGTACAAATTTCCTTACCCAAGTAGGATACAAAGATAGTGTCAAACCCTGTAAAATCATATTTATTCGAGAGGATTGTGGTAAAAAATATAATATGTGTCTATGAGCCACAGAATTGCCCTCATTTGTTTGAAATGTCATTGACCCTTAATGTGTTTTAGCGGGGATATGGACCTTTACCAAGAAATAAATCAAAAATGTTCATGTGTAAAATATATGTAGTAACCTAATTTCTAACGGGTGGTTACACTTTGGGACACTTTCATGGACAAATTATGGACATGTCCGTTGGAAAAATTTCTTTTTGGGTACTTTGATAAAAAAATACCCAATAATGCTAGTCCATTAAAAAATGGGTTTTCTTGGGTACTTTCTTATTGGGTATACCCAACAAGCGAAAAAGTACCCAATAAGGGCCAAGTGGGCATACATAGTACCCAATATATGCCTTCTGGTAAAGACGGACGGACGGACGGACGGACGGACACCGGCATTTCCAAGTCCCCGCTCCGCGTTGCGGCGGGGGACAATAACATGTTAATATAAAACAAAGTCAAAAGACCGTAGATAAAACAAAAAGTATGCTAGGAAAATAAATAGATAAAATAATCATTAAAAAATAACACACTAAAACAATAAAACCATTTAAAGCAATAGGAAAACAAAGAACTTAACAAAAATAAGCTAAATATTATGACAACAAATTAACTTTCAAATGGTGATAACAAAAACTATTATTTTGAATACTGACCGATTTCTTTTAAAAAGGATAAAATGGCATCGGCTGGGGTGCCGCTAAACAAATCGTGCATGGATGCACGGTTAAAATACTTCATGCGAATAGGAGCAAGATCAACACAGTCGAGGAGAACATGCCTCAAGGAATACCGTGCGTCACAAGGGATACACATCGGGACCTCCTTCTCTTGTGTCATCAGGTAGCCATGGGTGACTCTAGAATGTCCTATACGACATCTAGTGATGACTACCTGGTCTCGACGGCATCGGAATGAAGCATGATTCTCCCCAAGCTGTGGCTTAAGCTCATGAAGTTTGTTGTGCTCAGCGGCAGCCCAAACCTCGTCCCATAAACTTTGGACATGTACTCGGATTGTATTTCTACAATCCGAATAAGGAATAAAACAATTGGACACTGGTTTACGGAGGGCTTCCTTTGCAACCCTGTCCACAACTGAATTCCCATGAATACCAGTGTGACTGGGTACCCATAGGAAAATCAATTCTAAGCCACCTCTGATCAATTGATGAACCATATAAACAATTTTAGAGATTAATGGATTTTTCAATTTGCAGTTCTGAATTGCCAAAAGACAAGAAAGAGAATCGGAACAGATAAAGAATTGAGCGTGCTCAGAAGCATCAATCAATTTGAGCGCTAAAATAATGGCTCTCGCTTCAGCTGTAAAAATGGAAGCAGCAGACGGGAGTCGTTGTGTTGACGTGCTATTCCCTGAGACAGCAGCAGCAGCAACACTGTCACCATCTTTAGAGCCATCTGTATAAACTGTTAGAAACCCAGGATATCGATTTAATTTCGGAATAATCTTGTTGAATAAGCAGGTGATTTGTTTCAGATTTTTTATGTTTACGAAGATCAAAAATAAATTTAGGCTTTAAAAGTTCCCAGGGTGGAACTTTCAACATCCTCGGAAACCCAGGGGTTCTTCTCTCGCCTACTCGTTCATCATGATGAATGAGTAAGCGAGAGAAGAAACCCTGGGTTTCCGAGGATGAACTTTCAAAGGCTTGACAGGTTTTATAGTTTCTAAATTAAGTTTAAGATTAGTCGGGTGAGGTTCGATACGAATACCAAAAGGAGGAGTTTTGTTTTCATGTTTTTCATACATATTCCTGAGAGGTGGATTGAAAACACAATCGTGGGCAGGGTTGCTAGGAAAGGCTTTTAATTTGGTGGCATATTGCAAACCGAGTTTAATTCTGCGATGCTTCAGGGATGGCTCATTTGCCTCTGCATACAGGCTCTCAATGGGAGAGGTCCTGTATGCACCGAGGCAAAGTCGCAATCCCTGAATTGATGAACAGCGTCTAAAATTTGTAAATAAGATTTTTTCGCAGACCCATAAATTATTGAACCATAATCCAATTTCGATCTAACAATAGACCTATACAAATTTTAAAGAACTGATTTATCAGCTCCCCAGTCGGTACTAGAAACAACTTTTAAAACATCAAGAGCCTTTAGGCATCTTGATTTTAACATTTTGATATGGGGTAGAAAGGAGAGTTTTCAATTAAAAAGAACGCCAAGAAATTTTGATTCTTCAACTATCTTAATTTTTTTGCCATACAAAAAGAGATCTGGGTCGGGATGAAGTTTTCTTTTCTTACAAAAATGCATAGCAACAGTTTTGCTTTCTGAAAATTTGAAACCATTTTCGGAAGCCCATTTTTCAATCCGTTTTAGGCACAGCTGTAATTGCCTTTCAATGGTATTCATGTTTTTTGCACTGTAGCATATTAAAAAGTCATCAACATATAAAGAACCTTCAATATTGTTTTGAAGGACTTTGGCAATTTATCTTTATACTAAAGAGAGTGACAGAAAGAATGCTACCCTGAGGTACACCCATTTCTTGGTCAAACTCTTCAGAAAATTTTTTATTTACTTTAACATTAAAATGTCTGTCAGAAAGAAAGTCGGCCAAGAAAGTTGGTAACCTTCCTTTCAACCCCATATCAGAAATGTCCTTTAAAATACCATATTTCCATGTGGTGTCATAAGCTTTTTCGAGATCGAAAAAGATAGACACCACATGTTCGTTCTTCGCAAATGCATTTCGAAGAAAAGACTCAAAACGGACCAAATGATCAAGCGTGCTCCTGCCTTGGCGGAATCCACACTGGATATTCGAAATGAGTCCATTGGACTCAAGGAACCAAACGAGCCGATCGTTGATCATGCGTTCTAGTCTTACAGACGCAGCTTGTCAAGGCTATCGGACGATAGTTGGAAGCATCTGTGTGATCCTTCCCCGGTTTGGGGATAGGAACGACAGTGGCAAGCTTCCATATTTCAGGCAATTTTCCGTTTATCCATATATCATTCATTAAATTTAGAAGAGTCTTCATCGATATTTCAGGAAGATGTTTTAAAAGTTGATAGTGGATGCTATCAGGGCCACATGCAGTGTCAAGGGCTTTACTTAAGGAAGTTTTAAGCTCATCTAAAGAGAAAGGAGAATTATAGCTCTCCGAATTGTCGGAGTTAAAGTTCAATTTCGTTTTTTCAGCTGTACGTTTAATTTTTTGGAAGTCAGGTTTGTAATTAGATGAAGATGAATGTTTGGCAAAAGTCTCAGCTAGTTTGTTGGCAATGTCCTTTTCAGATGTTAAAGTGGAATTGCCAACGTTCAGATGTTTTACCGAGGATTTAGAGTTTTTACCTTTTAGTTTTTGTATGAAATTCCAAATTTTATTCATGGGAGTTCGTGAAGTTAAACCAGAAACAAAATTTCGCCAGGATGTTCTTCTAGATTGTCGACAAGTTCGTCTAGCCTTCGCCCGAAAAATTCTAAAATTACTCAAATTTTCTTTTGTTTGATGTTTGCCAAATTGTTTTTGAGCTTTATTTCTATCGTCGATAGCCTTGTCACACTCGTCTGTGAACCAAGGTTTATTGAGTTTTTTAGGAGTTGCCGAGGTCTTAGGAATGGTTTCATCAGCTATAGATATAAGAGTTTGATTAAATGTTGTTATTGGTTCTTGGTCCTGATCAAAAAGTTCTGGTCTTAATTTTTCCGAACAAAGTATTGAAAATTTTTGCCAATCGGCCTTCTCTAACTTATAGTGAGGAATTCTTTGTTCAGGTTCACCAAAAAGATCTTTTAATATAATAGGAAAGCGATCACTTCCACAGAGATCATCATGGACTTGCCATGAGAAATCTGTTAAAAGAGAAGGATCACATATTGAGAGATCAATTGATGAGAATGTTCCATTTCCAGAATGTAAAAATGTAGAAGAACCATCATTAAAGATAAAAAGAGATTCTTTCGATAAAAAATCCTCAATCTTTTTACCCTTATCATTCAAGTTGGCACTGCACCATAATGGGTTGTGGGCATTGAAGTCCCCAACTAACATGTATGGAGCAGGAAGCTGATCCGTTAAATTTTGAAGTTGTGCTAAAGTTAAGTTATCATTAGGTGGTATATAAACTGAACACAGAGTTATTGTTTGATGTAATGAAACTCGAACGGCAACTGCTTGCAGATCGGTAGTTAAAGGAATCGAACTATGGAGAATACGATCCTTAACTAAGATGGAGGATCCGCCAGAAGCTCGTTCTGTATTAGAAAATGTGTTATACATAGAAAAACCCTTCAAGGAAATCGTGTCAGTTTCCTTGAGGTGTGTTTCCTGAAGACAAAAGACAGTTGGATTAAAAGACTGCACTAAAAGTTGTAATTCAAGAAAGTTGGCCTTAAGGCCTCGGCAATTCCATTGAATGATGGTACTCATTTTGGAGTCTGTATGGGATCAGAAAGTCTACCGAGTGATCGCCTACGTCTCCTCTGTGGAGACTGGCTCTGTGAACGATCGACAGGTGTTTCCGATAGATCCATATCAGACTCCATGTCGTCACCAAGAGAGCCGAAACGATTATGCATATAAATTGCATCTCGTTCGGCCTTCTTTGATCTACGCATTTTAAGCGGTGACGTCTGCTGCGATGAACTCTGGCGTCTTCCTGGCTGTGAGGGTCGCTGCTGTCTATTTCCAGGTTGAGCAGCAGATGACGACCTTGAGGAAGACGATTGACTCTGTTTGGAAGAAAGAGAAATTGATGGGGGTTGAAGATTAGAAGCTTTGGTTGGAGCTCCAAATCCAGTCCAAGACGATTTTCGTGGAATTATAAACAAATCCTCATCGACCATTGAATCATTATTTGGACCTGCTGTTGACTTACGTGGTGGGGGATGATTATCACACAATTCCTTCAAAGGTCTCGCGTATTTGATATTGCTTTTTGGGATATCATCCACGAAACAGTCAGCACCAAACATCCATCCATTGGTGTTGCAAGTACGGGGCTTAATTTCACCCTCAGGCCAAGTGTATATGGTTTGCCAACCATATGTCCTAGAGGGTTTAGCAGCCTCCGCGTAAGACATGGATGGTGCTGTATCACTCGAGATAGAGACTTGACGACGAGCTTCTTGGTAGGTAATGTTCTTTTCTGCTTTAAGCTTTTGGATTTCTTTTTCACGTAGAAGAGTTGGACATTGTTTTGAAGACGAAAAATGATCACCACTGCAGTTAACACATTTTGGATTTTTCGTACAGTTGAAATCCGAGTGGCCTTCCTCAGCGCACTTTACACATTTTTCCTTCCCGTTGCAGGTGGCCTTCCCGTGGCCAAAACGTTGGCATTTAAAACAACGGAGAGGATTGGGAATAAATATGTCTACGGAGACTCTGAAAAGACCCAGATTAATGTGACTTGGTGGAGCTGCGGAATGAAATGTAATAAGGTATGTATTTAATTTAATAATTTTGTTGTCTTCCTTTTTTGTAAACCTTTTAACGTGTGAGACACCTTGTGATGAAAGTTCAGAGCATATTTCTTGCTCTGATAAATCAGCAAGGTTTCGATCTCTATCCCGAATGATACCCTGCGAACGATTCAATGATCGATGAGCTTCAGCGGAAACTGGTACCTCTAAAATGGATGAAATTGTCAAGATGTTTTTTGCTTGTTGTTGTTTGGCACACTCTACTAGGAGGTTACCGGATCGGAGTTTCGTAACCTTGGGAACATCACCTCCGGTAACACCCTTAATTGTTTTGGCAATGACAAAGGGCGAAACCTTTGTCAAAGGACGAGTGGCATCTTTGCTTGAAAGTACAATAAACTTTGGCCAACTATCATTTGTTGTGTTTTGACGTTTTGAAGAAGCTGGTGCATCCTGATCATCACTATCACTACATGAAATATTTCGTTTATACTTTTCACTAGAACTTGTTGCTTGTTTTTTTTTTGGGAAGCCATGATGAGAGAAGAGAGTTTCACTGCCTTGCTCCCCGCCCGCCATGGAGCGCCAACAAGGGCGATGCTGTTATACAACGGCTATCCTGTTGAAAGCACCAGGGTTACAAGGACAGCATACTCGCACAGAGTATTCCTTTAGGGAGACAAGCATCGTGCCGGGGGTTACCCGGCGATACAACTCTCCAGAATAACATCCACACGATTGACCCATGAGCCACCGCCTTCTGTAAAGCATAACTGACATCAAGTTATAAATTCTAATATTACGGAAAAAGAGTTTGAAATAAACGAGAAGGTGCTTTACAGGGCTTGGCGTGACCAGCCGATTGATCAAACCGAGCCGAATCTGACCGCCTGTCTAGGAGAAGTAAGGGCCAAAGCCCACATACGTGGACCAGGATCCCGTCCTCCCCCGACACAGGTCGCAACACACGGCAAACATGTTGACCCGTTTAGTCGCTTCTTACGACAAGCTTTACGGGCGGCTGCGGGACTATTCTTTTCACACCCGGTTCCCGCACGGGGGCACTATGAACCAAAATAATAACTGACATTACCATGTACAGTTCAAATTGGATTTAAAATGACTAAAATGAACTGTAATTTACCACAATTTTTCTGTAAAATGCTGATGTTCTTTGATGCAATATCTTCAGTAATTATCAATTTCTGCATTTTTACTGTTTTTAATTGTCATTAACTGTAGCAGACCATGTCAGTTTATATCACTTAATTTTATGATTTGTATAAAATCATGACAGTCTTTTTAAATATTTACCTTGATTTAAAATCACTGGGACAAAAAAATGCTGGGCGTCCGTCTGTCACACTTTTTCCGTAACAGATTTCCCAGCAACCACTATTAAACAATGCTAATGAAAAAAAAATCTGACAAAAAAAAAAAAAAAAACACCCCCCCCCCCCATCTTTAAGTTAAAAGCGATCTTCGTATGCGTCCTCTGAGATACAGTAAGTAAGAAGATATTTTATTGATTTAAAGGCCAAAAGTTGATCTATAATCAAAACACAAATACAAAATAACAAAACAAGTGTACAGATGAAAAGAAAATATAGGCATATTATAGTATATACATATATATAAGTCATTTGTGAGTAGGGCAATTATTGAATAGTAAAACGAACCTGGATAGAGTTATCTATCTTTGACCAAACATATTGATACATTTTTTATAACAATCTAAATAACAAGATAAGCTTTTTAAAAAAGCTGAGGTCATTCGTTTTGTGTTCTTAAAGAATAAGAATTATATAATAAGACAAAATAGTGTATGATAAATGGTATTTTATAACGTTTCAAAGAAATCAAATAATTAAGAAATATCGTTAGCATAGACCTATGTCGTTAGGAAACTGGATTTGGAATAGAATTATTAAACTCAACAAACTTAAAGTGCAACTAAAACGGTCATAACAACTTAATCTTATTTAAAAGTTTTTATTTTTCTAAGATAAATGCAAAAAATCCGATCAAAATCGGTTCACAAATAACGAAGATATAAGTGTTTGAAGTGCAATATTTCGCACCTTTCAAAATCCAATCAACGATATTTCCGGAAAAAGATTACAAGCGAGATAACCGGAAGTGACGCACAAGGGGGAACCGAAGTCGTTAGCTAGTATAGAATGCATTGGTTTTTTATGGGAAAATAAAGATATTTGCAATAAAATATGATTATTTTTTTTCGTTGGAAATGTGTTACATTCATATTCAAAAACAACACCAAACGAACACATGCATTTTCCCTTTTTAATAATTATTCTAACTCAAATAAATTAATATTTTAAAAAGATAGACCGTCTCTGTATTCCGGATTGAAATTTTGATCTTTAAAAATTGTAAAAAAAAATATTAAGTATTACTATAAATAATGCAAAATTACATGATCAAAAGGAGCACATATGAGATTAATTTTTACAAATTAAACTAGAGGCTCCAAGGAGCCTGAATCGCTCACCTTGTATTCGATGATACTTATATGCTGGATATTTTAACAAAGGACTGCTACTCTGTGGAATTATCAATTTTAATGTTCTAAGGGAAACAACTCCTATAAAGAAAGGTCTTACAACTTTGACCCCCATAACATAATTTTCAGATCTTTATGTGCTTAACCATATGCAATTTAAATTTTTCAAATATCTTGTATTGTTTTCAAAATATAAGTCTTAAAAGAGCAAAATTTGAAAAAAAAACAAGAAAAAGGGCAATAACTCCTACAACCATTGTAAGATCTTCTTCAAAACTTAAGGGCAGGTAGATCTTTATGTGCTGATCATTATTATCCAAATAGAATTTTAATATTTGTTACCATTTTTGAGTAATTTGCAAAACACTGCAACTTACCCTTATGTTCTATTTTTAGCCATGGCAGCCATGTTTTTTGTCGAATCAAAATTTCGAACGATGATTTTGTAGACCACATACTACTGAAAAACCCAACCATGTTTCATTTCATTTGACAAAGCAGTTTCAGGGAAGAAGATTTTTGAAAAGTTCAACAAAAAACTGTGAAAATGGTCAATTTTTATAATCCAAGGGGTATAACTCCTAAAGGAACGATCCTCCAACTTTGACTCTGTTACGACTTTTGTAGATATTGATGTGCTTAGTCATGTGCAATTTAAGTTTTTAAAATATCTTGTATAGTTTTCAATATATAGGGCTAAATAAGTATTTTTTTTGAAAAAAAATCCAGAAAAAGGGCAATAACTCCTACATCGTTTGTTGGATCTTCTTGAAAATTTCTGGGCAGGTAGATCTTGAGGTGCTGATCACTTTTACCCTATATCTGTTACGGTTTTTGAGTAATTTGCAAAAAAAATTTACCCCTATGTTCTATTTTTAGCCATGGCGGCCATGTTTTTTGTCGAATCAAAATTTCGACAATAGTTTTGTAGAGAACATACTACAGAACAACCCTACCAAGTTTAATTACATTTGGCCAAGTGGTTTTAGAGAAGAAGATTTTTGAAAAGTTGAACGACAGACGACGGACGACGGACGCCAAGTGATGGCAAAAGCTCACATTGCCTTCGGCAAGGTGAGCTAAAAAAATATTACTCATCAATCAGTACGCATTACGTAATCAAAGGAACATAGAATTAAAAAAAAGTTACGTTAATCTTTTTAAAGGTCTATGTTAATTTTATTCATATTTACATGTTAAATGTCAGCATTAGACCCAGTCTTTTTATAGTCTTTGATAATTACCTGATTTATCAACCCATGCTTAGTGTGGTGTACCTTCTATGATTAATAAACAAACACAGGTGTGAAGTTTTGTTTTACGAGATTAGACGATGAATACCACATACGGCGAAATAAACAATTTCAAGCCAATTTCAAACTTGATCATCTTCTTATTGTTAGCATAATCGTAATCAAATAAAAAAAGTATTACACACGGTGATATTTTGTTCTTTGTGCAATATTTGGATAAACAAAATTAGAAATTAAACTGTATACATGCATGTTAAAAAATTTTTTTTTTTTAAATGAAGTATTAGAAACATTAATTAGGCAATTTTGGAAATAGGGTTTGTCGCATCCTGGCGTCAACAGTATTTGCAATAAATTCTGCTTCCAATTGCTCCAGTTATAACAGCTACCGACCTAAAATTGTCCAGGGAGTCCCATTTTGACGCACCCACGGAAATGTTGATGTGTATAATGTCAGGGGGGTTATAATCATATAAAAGTAATATCTTAGTTTAAAGTTGTTTTTTTTTCGCAACCTGATGTATACAATTATTCTTAATATATCATTTTTCTTCAGAAAACGTGGCTCAACTGAGAAAATTATATCGAATTAATTATTGTCTCAGGGTCCAATAACAGATTATCTAAAATGAATTATTTTTTCATTTTTTTTGTCAAACTTCTGTAGAAATTCATCAATAAAGCAAAACTATAAACTTACACACAGACCGACGGGTACACGTGTAAGCAATCTATATATGATGGAGTAAAAGAAACTATATATAACAAGTTTACCTAGAGTAATGGTGAATTCATGTCAGAAAGCAATTTTTATTATATAAGTATATGTAAGTATGCTGCCAGTTACTTCGAAAAGTAACAATAAGTCACAGAAATTTGGAATGGCCAAAAATATGTGTTCCTTCCTTGTAGCCTCATTTCATGGTACAAATATAATCAGTAGAATAACTGACCTGTCATCTTTTTGAAAGATTTTGAAAAAATATTCAGTTGGTGTTTTTTTATTAATGATTTATTATTAATAATTATAATCTATTATTTCATCTACATTAAACTTAACTGTTCTAAATGTTAAGTGATTTTAAAAATGTATTTTATATCACATATCACGGGAGATCACGTGATTGAAAAGAAAATGTCGATTGTTTTTTCTCCAGCAAAAACTATGGATTTTGGATAGTTATATAGTGATTTGGATTTTATAATTCTCAGAACTGTAACGTTCACATTTAGATGATAGATTCTGATATTTTTTAAGAAAATCGGGCTACTGGTTCTACACTTCCATTTTCTGCAAATTAACTGAGACAATAATTAATATGATTTTCTCAGAAATTAGTGACAGTTTTCAATTGTTTACATAACATTTCAGTTCATTGAGACCCGGCCTATATACCCTGGGGCAATACACATCGTATTTAGAGATCCACTCACGTTTCGGTCAAGAGAATGGACTTTGGACTTTAGTAGTAAACAGCTGATCGTAGTAAATTTGAACTCTTAACTTTAAACCTCAGCCAATGAAATTGTCTCAATATGTCACTGAATGATACGTCTAAAATTATCAATGAAAGTAGGCAAGTCATGGATGCTACAAATGAGAACCCACTGCTTAATCTCATATTGGAAATGGTTACACGGATCGAGGGTCGGGTGCAAAGCATGGACGAAAACATGGGAAAGAAACTAGAATCAATGAGGCAAGACTTCCTTTTAGTATCAGGAAGAGTTAGATCGCTGGAAGAAAAGACCCCCGAAATGATGAGAAAAATCACAGAATGTGAAGTTGGGTGTCAAGGTGTGAGTGACCTTTTTGACAAAGCTGATGAACAGATCAGAAAAAACACCAGAATCATTATACAACAAGACATTAGAATTAAAAACTCAGAAATTCGACTCCAGAAAATAGAAGAAAAATCGCAATTACAACCAGTAATAGAGGCAGTAACAGGGTCCGATTCCTTAACATCCCTAAAAACCACGATAAGCGAGCTCAAGGATAAAGTTCTAGACCTACAATGCCGCAGCATGAAGAACACAGGACTTTGTCACTCTCCGAATGAAAACATTGAACTCGAACTAAGATGTTTCCTTCGCCAAGAATTGGGAATCCAACACTTTGTCGAATTCGGAAATGTACTTAGGTTTGGCAAGCGTGGAAGAAACAATGCTCGTCCGGTAGTGGCTAGATTTCTATACTACAAGGACCTTGAGCTAGTACTGCAGAATGCGTATAAACTTAAAAACACGCCTTTCGGAATTAGTCAGCAGTTTCCGACTGAAATCCAGAATGAGCAAAAAAAACTATACCCAAAGATGAAGGAAGCCAAGAGAGAACAACGAGATGTTGTACTAGTGCGAGATAAACTATTTATTGATGGTGAGCGTTATATCCCACCGGTAGAAAAGTCAACCCTCGAGAAGACATACACGTCTAAATACTCACCAGAACTTATAAAAATAAAACAATAAAAGCACTGAACAATTTTATACTCCTCTAAACCCTAAGAAAAGGCAACGACAAGGGTAGTCACCACCTACGGACTCACCGGACATTACCAAATAGGACAGGCAGGGAGATCTTTCTCTTAATAGAGAACTGAACTGTGATTTATGTGTAAATAAAACTGATATTTATTTAGATAATGTTGATAATTTTCAGAAGGTTTTTAATAGTATTTTTTACAGCGCTGTTGAAATATCACAAGTTGGAAGCTCTGGTGATGATATAGGCAACAAAACGGTGGAAACTTTACATGAATGTAGTTTAGCCCCCCCAAAATGAGAAACTTAATCAAGAACCCCACAGTAACGATAGATTAGAAAGTTCAAAGTCAGAGAGTTTTTCTGAAATTGTCGAAGAAACAGGTTCACTGTCAACGGGCAGTAATCAATCATTAAATTTATCTGATAATTCTTTTCTTAATATCTTGTCCGTTAATTGTTGTGGTGTTAGGAAAAGAATGAATTATCCAGAATTTGAAAAATTGATAAACAGACACGACATTGTGTGTTTGGTAGAAACTAAAACTGATGATACTGACAACATAGAATTGTCTGGTTATAAAGTTCACTTTAAAAAAAGGAAAAAATGCACCAAGATAAAATCTGGTGGTATAATGTTAGGGTACAGAGAAAAATATAGTAAATTTATTAGTATTGTAGATACCGAATGCAAATTTGTTTTATGGTTCAAAGTAGATTCAAGTCTATTAGATCTTGACAGTGATGCCCTTTTTGGTATTGTTTATATTCCCCCCGATTACACGTCATATTCATCACCAGATGCTTTTAGTCAAATTGAAAATGAATTTCTTTCCTTGTCAAACCAATACCAGAACGTAGCATTATTGGGATATTTTAATAGTCGCACATCCACTGATAAAGATTTTTTTCAAATTCGATGAGTCTGATATCGATCATTCAAATATACCGCTTGAAATTTTTGACAACAGCTCAAATGTTCTTGAAATAGCTGGTATCCCAAGAGAGCGACAAAATAAAGATAAAGTTAAAAACAGATATGGGTCATTACTATAAGATTTCTGTAAAGGGAACAATTTCTTTATTTTAAATGGTAGACTCACAGGTGACAAGGAACGAAATTTTACTTGTAAAAATGCTAGTGTTGTCGATAACTGTATAAGCAATGTTAATTTTGTAAATAGTTTTCATAGTTGTCATATTTTAGATTTTTCTAAGCTATTTTCTGATGTGCATTGTCCATTGTCTGTTTGTATTGGTACTATTGTATATGAAAATGACATAATTGACTGTAATACCCCTATTCAAATGAGCTCAAATATCAATAATGCTAAAAAATGGGATAACAGTAAATCTGAGGAATTGCAGAGAAACATTAACAAAACAAGAAAGGATGCTCTTTTAAATAAACTGGTTGAAACAGATGATGTTAATACAACAGTTAATGATGTTAACACTTTGATAAATGAACTAGGTGAAATATTTATTGACAGTGCAAAGACAACCTTTGGAACATATAAAAGTAATACAAAAAGAATAGCAAGGTAAAAGTAAACTCTAAACCCTGGTTTAATTTCGATTGCAAATTCGCCAGGAAAAAATATAGAAAGTTTAAGCGTAAATTTAAAAACAATACAAGTGTGGCCACTAAAAGTATGTCTCGCCTGCCGGCACCATCACTAAAATCAACTACCTAAGCTTTCATTTCTTGATATAAACACAAAAAAAGTATGCATGCCTAATAACAGATGCCTAGTTATTATACTATTCAAGCAATCCATTGTCCACACAAGAATTACAAAAAGTTTTCTGTCTGAAAAAAAAGACCTAAGTTCACAGAGTCACTGGAGCGTAAAAATGGGGTCATGGTCACATGGCATGGTGACATTTGCATTGTCCATAACCGCAACTGTCTGTTTACCCAATATCAGATGCCTAGCTATTATAACTCTCCAGCAATTCATCATCCACAAAAGTCTTACAAAAAAGTTTTTCAGCCTGAAAAAGACCTAAGTTCACAGAGTCACTAGAGCGTGAAAATGGGGTCAGGGTCACGCAGCATGGATACAGTTGCGTAGACCATAACCTAAACTGTCTGTATACCTAATATCAGATGCCTAGCTAATATACTTTTCCAGCAATTCATCGTCCACAAAAGTCTTACAAAAAAGTTTAAGGCCTGAAAAAAGACCTAAGTTCACAAAGTCACTGGAGCGTGAAAATGGGGTCAGGGTCACATGGCATGGTGACAGTTGCGTAGACCATAACCTGAACTGTCTGTATACCAAATATCAGATGCCTAGCTAATATACTTTTCCTGCAATTCATCGTCCACAAAAGTCTTACAAAAAAGTTTATGGCCTGAAAAAAGACCTAAGTTCACAGAGTCACTGGAGCGTGAAAATGGGGTCAGGGTTACACGACATGGTGACAGTTGCGTAGACCATAACCTGAACTGTCTGTATACCAAATATCAGATGCCTAGCTAATATACTTTTCCAGCAATTCATCGTCCACAAAAGTCTTACAAAAAAGTTTACGACCTGAAAAAAAGACCTAAGTTCACAGAGTCACTGGAGCGTGAAAATGGGGTCAGGGTCACACGGCATGGTGACAGTTGCGTAGACCATAACCTGAACTGTCTGTATACCAAATATCAGATGCCTAGCTATTATACTTTTCAAGCAATTCATTGTCCACAAAAGTCTTACAAAAAAGTTTACGACGCCGCCGCCGCCGTCGCCGCCGGAAAGTAATACCTATGTCTCGCCTTCCGCGACTATTCGTCGCAGGCGAGACAAAAACCGAAATAAACAAGCTTCGGTTAGTTGAGGCGGAAAAATTATAGAAGACAACTATGGATAGGTGCCAAACAGAATATTCTGAGAAACTATCAAAAAAGTTAAAGAACATCAGACTAAATGATTCTAAACAGTTTTGGAACCTTCTGAGACAAGGGAAGAATAAAAAACAACCAAATATTCCAATTGATAGTTTATTTGATTTTTTAAAATCCTTGAATGAAGCACCTATTGAAGATGAAGAAACTAATTTACCCGAGCTTGATGAACAAACAATTAACCATGTAAACAACGAGATTAATCTTTATATTGAAAAAGAAGAAATCTTAAAGTGCATTTCAAAACTTAAGAATGATAAAGCTTGTGGAGAAGATAAAATAATTAATGAATATATCAAAACAACATCAGGGCAGTTTATCGATATCTATGAAAAACTATTCAATCTTATATTTAACACAGGGCAAATTCCCGATAGCTGGCTAGTAAGGGGACAGTAAAGATCCTAAAAATTTTAGACCTGTCACAATAGTCAGTTGTCTTGGAAAACTTTTTACTGCGGTATTAACCGATAGACTTAATAAATATTCTGAAGAATTTCAAATAATAAATGAAAATCAATGTGGCTTCAGACAAGGTAACTGTACCACAGACAATCTATTTACTCTACATGCATTCTTTGAACTTCTGAAACTTAAGAAAAAGAAATTATTCTTCATAGACTTTGAAAAAGCCTTTGATAAAGTATGGAGAACTGGCCTATTCTATAAGCTTGTGTTGAATAAGATTAACGGGAAGATGTTGACAGTCATTCAAAATATGTACAAAAACATAAAATCGAATATTGTTTACAACAACCTCAGTTCTGACTTTTTCTCCGTGAGACAAGGCGAAAATATGTCACCCTTTCTCTTTGCAATTTTCCTAAATGACCTGGAATCATTTCTAGAAACTCAAAATAATAACGGACTTACCTCGATAAGTCAAGATATTGAATCCAACTTGGGAATATATCTCAAAATCTTTGCAATACTATACGCAGACGACACAGTGTTAATGTCTGAATCCGCCGTGGGACTCCAACAACAATTAAATAATTTCTATGATTATTGTTTAGACTGGAAACTTAAAGTGAATATAGATAAAACAAAAATCTTATGTTTCTCTGGCGGAAGACTTCCAAACAATATACACTTTATTCTTGAAAATCAAGAAATAAAATTGTCAAAGAATTTAATTATCTAGGCACAACCCTTAATAAGACTGGCAACTACAACTTAGCAATAAAAGCACAGGCTGATAAGGGAACAAAAGCCATGTATGAAGTTCTTAAGTTGGGGAAATACCATAATTTGTCTATATCATCCAAATTGGACCTTTTCGACAAAATGGTAAAACCAATTCTACTTTATAACTGTTAGCTTTGGGGGTATAAAAACTGTTACCAGATTGAAAAAGTACATTTATAGTTTTGTAAACTTCTTTTAAAGCTGAAATCCTCTACACCTAATTATTTTGTGTATGGAGAACTTGGTCGATTTCCACTGATTGTAGATATTAAATGTAGAATGATTTCATATTGGTCAAAATTAATAACTGGAAAACAAACAAAACTTTGTTCAATATCATACAAACTAATGTATCAATTGTATATTACTCAAAATATTAAGTTCCAGTGGCTTGAATTTGTAAAAGGTATCTTAAATGAATGTGGACTTGCTTATTCTGGAACTCGCAGACTATTCCAAACATTGAGTGGTTAAAATTCAGAATAAAACAATGTCTTTCAGATCAATTCAGACAAAACTGGCATGATGAAATTCAAAATTGCAGCAAAGCGACAAACTATCGATTATTCAAAGATGTGTTAGAACAAGAGAAATATTTTGATATTCTAAGCTCAAAAGATGCTCTGTTTTTGTGCCAATTTAGAACAGGGAACCACAAGTTGCCTATCGAGACTGGCAGATGGCAAGCTATAGAAAGAAACAACAGAAAATGTAACTTATGCAATGATCAAATCGGCGATGAATATCACTATATTTTAGAATGTCCAGTTTTAGCTGGTGACAGAAATAAACTTCTAAAAGAAATCTTACTAGAAGTCCGAATGTTTTAAAGTTTAAGAATCTAATGACGTCGCAAGATCAACTTCTACTATCTAATTTAATCAAAATGCTACGAGTAATAAAGAAAAGAGCAAGTCCTCCCAACTAATAGTCTGTTATTATTCTTCTGTATGTCTGTCTTTGTTTTATGTATGTTTGTATTTGTTGTATATTATGTAAATAGTTTGTCTCTTTACCAATGGTTATGAGAAATAAAGTTATTATACATGTAATCTGAATGCATTAATTATCATTTATTTACTAACTAGATGCAAGAGATATACTACCGTTTGTTATTGTATCTAATATAAACAAATTAATCGGTTCCCCCTATTGCGTCACAAGGGCCTGTGGAATTAAAACGCGCACTTGCGGAAGTTATAAAGGTGAGATTTTAAGAAATTAACACTAAATTGCAAATATCTTTGTTATTTCTCGTCGGATTCGAGTCGGGTTTTTTGTTTTGATCTTAGAAAATGAAGACCAATAAAATGAAATAAAGTTGTATAGGTCGTTTTAGTTGCACTTTAAGGAAAAAGAGCAATTAAAACTTTTTTCATAAACTCATAGACCTGTATATTAAATTTATATACAGGTCTATGATAAACTCTATCAATTCGTCATACAAATGTGTCAATTTGAAACGTTTTTATTTGGATAAAGAGAAAAGACTCGAACTTTTTAACCACCCTACCTAATGTTAAACTATTCTCATGTACAGTTTCTGGGGAAAAAAAACTTGATGGAAATTCATAATGACGTACATGTACGGGCGGACAAAAGTAAAACTTGTGGTCGTAGGGGCACAATAGAAAGGTGCACATAAAACAAAATGCAATTACAAAAACAACTTACTTTAACTGCAACAACAACATTAACTATACAGTCCAAACATAGGTGAGTTTAAGTGTTCCGGTGGAAACAATATTGAAATTCTGCTTGTTATAACAAACTTTTCACTTTATCAGTGGTCAAGTCCCGGATGGGGAATAGGCCTACAACAGAAACCATCTTTATTGTCGTAAAAGGCGGCTAAGGGTCTTTAGATTTTGTGGGGAATGTCATGTTTCCTGCAATTCTCTTTGCTGACAGCCAAGAAGTGCACGCCAAAGGCTGAATATTTCGCCCTACCCACTTTTCCTATAAGCAACACACATTAAATCACTTAATTTTTGACACAACTTAACATCCAAATCAAACATTTTCAGTAGAAATTTTCAAAATTTTAAGTAATAATACAAACCCTAAGGCTTTGGTCTTTCTCTAAGACGTTGACGATAGTCTCAATTTATTCTATTTTATATATTTTTCAGTGCTTATCTTGTGCTCTTCATATTTTAGTTATGGCCGTTTTACTTCAGTGTTTCTAATGAGTTGCTAGTGGGTAGGTTGCAATAGTTGAAGTTTCATTTGCTCATCTATACATAGCTCATTTGGTGGAGAATATTGTTTACTATCAAAGGAACTATATTTTCACTTGATTTTAAAATAAAATATCATAAATGATATTTATTTTTTATAGTACAAATACCAAAGGGTGAAATAACCTAGAATCGTTTATTTCACAGTATATGCTACATATTTGACAGTAAAAACCATGAACTGAGCTTTAAAGTAGCAAATTAACTAAATAAACATGTACACCCAACTTGATTAAGTAGACGAATCGCGTGTCAAAGCACATGAAATAATAGTTAGTCTAAGAGCTTTTTTGTTACAGAAAATAAATGTGCCCTTCTAGGTATTTATGAAATTTGATTAGATTTTTTAGCTGCTGTGAAAAGCATTCCGAATTTAAGAAAGGAAACCTCTAGAAATCAAAATCTTCTTTACTTCGTAAAAAATACATTATTATAGACATATTAAGACACAGCTAGATCTTTAATCTTAAGACAAGCCTAATTATTATTTTTTGTTACAAATTTTAGCTTTAAGAAATGCTGGGTCCTGGGAAGAAAACACTTGTGTGTTTTATTCTTAGAGTTTCTATTTTTATTATGAAACTTAACCTTATTTGAAAATAAACGGGAACAAATACGGTTCAAATGTTAATATTCTAGGCTGATCGTGATTACAATGATTGTGTAACAAATTGACCTACTAAGCTCGATTCTTTCCCCGCAAAACCGTATTTGCAACGAAAAATGATTGTTGAAAATAAACGGGAACAAATACGGTTCAACTGTAAACATTTTAGGTTGATCGGGATTGTGTAACATATTGACCTACTAAGCTCGATTCATAGATATTTATAAAGTAAAGTGTATATTTTAATACTGTTTTCTTTTCTTTAAGATTCTAACTCGTTATTTAAAATAGAATTCGATTACACACATTTCAAAGAGGGCCATGTTTGCTTAAAGTAATTAAAGCATGCATATGGTGTAGCTTAATGATCACATATTAAATTATTTAATTATTTTTAGATTAGCCGATTTTTACGTTGTACAATGTTTACATCAAGTTTAACAAAACTTTACCATGCAGCGACTTCACAACTTTTATACATCTCTATATGTCATTCGCCTCGGCGAATGACAACAATATAAATAATCATCTCGTGGACTATCTTAAGCAAACACACCCTATGTGATTAAGAGTTTATAAAGGATTATGTGGAAAAGAATGAAACTTAGTCACGGAGTTGTTTGCCACTTTATTTTAATCAAATAGGTAGAAAACTGACAAAGAAGAGCAAAAACTCTTCTTTAATCCCAACGGTGTCTGCGACCAGAATGAACTCATAGTCACATCACGTGATATTTACTTAAGATACTAGACTATCTTAAGCAAACACACCCAATGTGACTTAGAGTTTATAAAGGATTGTGTGGAAAGGAATGAAACTTCATATATAACAAGTATTAGCTTTCAAGAAAAGCTTGCCTGACCTCAGTATATAATTATCACGTATTATGATTTTCAAATAGATTTTTGTTAATTGGCACATTCCCTGCAATTGAGTATGGAACGCCAGGACTGCCTTAAGTTGGTCACCATCATTATACTCAGTCGTAACGTCATTATACTCAGGCCTTACTACATTATACTCAGTGGTTAGAATATTATACTCGGTCGTTATAACATTATGATCAGTCGTGTCAACATTATACTCAGTCGTGTCAACATTATGTTAAGTCGTTTCAACATTATACTCAGTCCTTAAAACTTTATACTCTGTCGTTACATTATTATATTCAGTCATTACAGCATCATACTCTGCAGTTTTAACATTATACTCAGTCCTTTCTTCAGTTTACTCTGTTGTTCAATATTATACACTGTCGTTACAGCATTATATTCAGTAGTTATTACATTATACTCAGGTGTAACACCATTATACTCAGCTATTACACCATTATACTCGGGTCTTACAACTTTATACTCTGTCTTTTCATCATTTTACGCTGTTGTGACAACATTATACTATGTCGTTACCACATTATAGCCAGGCGTTACAACATTATACTCCGTGGTTACAACTTTATACTCAGTCGTTGGATCATTTTACGCTGTCTTTTCAACATTATACTCTGTGATCTCACCATTATACTATGCTGTCACAACATTATACTAAGTTTGTGCAACATATATATTCAGTTCTTACAACATTATACTATGTGATTACAACTTTATACTATGTGGGTACATCATTATACTATGTGGTTACAACTTTATACGCTGTTGTTACAGCATTAGGTGCTCTTTTGAGTGGTTGTTACTCGGGGAACTCGGAAATCAACGACAATTTCCGAACTCGGATATTTTTGTAAGATTTAGTTTCACATTCACCGTCTAACAAAATGTGGAGACGGTTCTGTTTAATTTGGGAATGGGCACTCTCGCTGAGCGTTTTCTTGAACAAAATATAGAAATCGCCAAGCAACTATCAGACGACGAACTTGCCGCTCTTGGTGTCGTTATTACTCTATTTTATTCACAAGGTTGGGCGGAGCTTAAGTTTCTCGTTCTTTAAGGTAAGATTGAAACGAACAAGTCCGAAATATTTGACCCGTGACCAGCCCGGTCAATAAAATAGAGTAATACATTGGGGGACTTTTAGGGAATCGAAGTCACGAGCGGGGCCATAAAACACGTGCACCGGCCCGACAGATGAAGATTAACCAATTACGAGCAGTGATAATGTATCTGATCTATTAATAAATTAATTTCAATCAACCTCACCCCTAGTAAGGTGGATTCACGACGATCAGGATAGTCCAGTGAAGGATTCACGTAAAGTTGTATTTGGTAAAAGGATTCAGGTTTGTCGGGTTAAATAAAAAAGTAAACAACTTTGTTTTGTTGCAAAATAAACGCATTTCGAATAGTAATTGATTATTTAATTTTGTCCCTTTATTTGTTACACAAAAAAAACCTTAAAAGTCGTAAAAGTATATATCAATCTGTTGTGAAATAAAGATATAATTCACGAAAAACATCAAGGTTGAATAATGTACATGACGAAAACTATTTCATCAAATAAATACGTTTTTATTTGTATAAAGTGTCTTTATTTTTCACCAAAGCAAAAATATCATATTTACTAAAGACACGTCGAAAATCTTTATCGAAAACAATAAGTAAACCTTAAACAAGAGGCTCCCAGGAGCCTGAATCGCTCACCTGACATATGTGCCTGAAGTAAAGGTTATAAGGCAAAATCTATTTAACGTTGAAAGGGTCATAAGATTAATAAGGGGGTCATCTGACAATATGGTGGATCTAAAGGTGCTGATCACTTTTGTTCTCAATCAAAATCTAAAAATCTGTCACCCTTTTTGAGTTATTTGCAAAAAAATGCAGTTTAACCTAATGTTCTATTTTTAGCCACAGCGGCCATGTTTTACAACCAATCAAAAATCCCCACAACAGTTCTATACACCTAATAATAATAAACAATAATACCAAGTTTGGTTCCATTTGGACTTAAAGTGTCAGAGGAGTTAACATTTTCAATATAAGGAAATGCAGTTAAAATGCTCAATTTTGATGTTCCAAGGGCAATAACTCCTCAAAGAAAAGGTCCTACAACGTTGACCCTGTTACAAATTTTGTAGATCTTGATGCGCTTAACAATATGCAATTCAAATTTCACAAATATCTTGTATAGTTCTCAAGATATTGAGCTAAACAGGTGCAAAATTTGCAAAAAATCCACAAAAAGGGCAATAATTCCTACATGGGTTGTTGGATTTTCTTCAAAATTTCAGAGCTGGTAGATCTTGAGGTGCTGATCACTTTTGTTCCCAATCAAAATTTTGAAATCTGTCACCGTTTTAGAGTTATTTGCAAAAAACTGCCATTTACCCCTATGTTCTATTTTTAGCCACAGCGGCCATGTTTTATGACCAATCAAAAATCCCCACATCAGTTCTATACACCTAATGCTAATAAACAACTATACCAAGTTTGGTTCCATTTGGACTTAAAGTGTCAGAGGAGTTAACGTTTTCAATGTAATGAGGAAATGCTGTTAAAATGCTAAATTTTGACGTTCTAAGGCCAATAACTCCTAAAAGGAAAGGTCCTACAACGTTGACCCTATTACATATTTTGTAGATCTTGATGTGCTTAACAATATGCAATTTAAATTTCTCAAATATCTAGTATAGTTTTCAAAATATTGAGCTAAACGGGTGCAAAATTTGCAAAAAATCCACAAAAAGGGCAATAACTCCTACATGGGTTGTTGGATTTTCTTCAAAATTTCAGAGCTGGTAGATCTTGAGGTGCTGATCACTTTTGTTCCCAAATAAAATTTTGAAATCTGTCTCCGTTTTAGAGTTATTTGCAAAAAAACTGCCATTTACCTCTATGTTCTATTTTTAGCCACAGCAGCCATGTTTTACGACCAATCAAAAATCCCCACATCAGTTATATACACCTAATGCTAATAAACAACTATACCAAGTTTGGTTCCATTTGGACTTAAAGTGTCAGAGGAGTTAACGTTTTCAATGTAATGAGGAAATGCTGTTAAAATGCTAAATTTTGACGTTCTAAGGGCAATAACTCCTAAAAGGAAATGTCCTACAACGTTGACCCTGTTACATATTTTGTAGATCTTGATGTGCTTAACAATATGCAATTTAAATTTCTCAAATATCTAGTATAGTTTTCAAGATAATGAGCTAAACAGGTGCAAAATTTGCAAAAAATCCACAAAAAGGGCAATAACTCCTACATGGGTCGTTGGATTTTCTTCAAAATTTCAGGGTGGGTAGATCTTGAGGTGCTGATCACTTTTACCCTATGCCAGAATTTTGATATCTGTAGCCGTTTTTGAGTTATTTGCAAAAAACTGCATTTTACCCCTATGTTCTATTTTTAGCCATGGCGGCCATGTTTTACGACAAATCAAAAATCCCCACATCAGTTCTAAGCACCGAATGCTAATGAACAACCATACCAAGTTTGGTTGCAATTGGACTTATGGTGTCAGAGGAGTTAACGTTTTAAAAAGTTTACGGACGACGGACGGACGACGGACGACGGACGCCAAGTGATGACAATAGCTCACATGACCCTTCGGGTCAGGTGAGCTAAACAAGAGGCTCCCAGGAGCCTGAATCGCTCACCTGGTCTTAATGTCAACCCTTTGAAGACTTTTGTATAGCTAAATGAGCTGAATGTTTCAGCAATAAAAAGCTTTTCTCTATCTGCAATAGTTTTCATTCCAAAGCAAAAAACACTATTTTTCACCTTTAAAGGGCCATAACCCCTTAAAGGGGTCATCTGACAACTTCAACCCTAAAAAGACTTTTGTAGAGCTAATTAAGCTGAACATTTAAGCAAGCAACATCTTTTCTCTATCTGCAAAAATTTTCTTTTTTTAGGCCAAAAACACTATTTTTTGCCTTAAAGGGGCCGTAACCACTATAAGGGGTCATCTGGCAACTTTGACCCTATGGAAACTTTTGTAGAGCTAAATGAGCTGAACATTTAAGCAAGCAACAACTTTTCTCTATCTGCAATAGTTTTCATTCCATAGACCAAAAAACACTATTTTTTGCATTTAAGGGACTGTAACCCCTATAAGGTGTCATCTGACAACTTCGACCATATGGAGACTTGTGTAGAGCTAAATGAGCTGAACATTTAAGCAAGCAACAGCTTTTCTCTATCTGCAATAGTTTTCATTCTATAGGCCAAAAACTCTATTTTTTGCCTTTAAGGGGCCATAACCCCTATAAGGGGTCATCTGACAACTTTGACCCTATGGAGACTTTTGTAGAGCTAAATGAGCTGAACATTGAAGCAAGCAACAGCTTTTCTCTATCTGCAATATTTTCATTCTATAGGTCAAAAACACTATTTTTTGCCTTTAAGGGGCCGTAACCCCTATAAGGGGTCATCTGACTGCTACGACCCTATGGAGGCTTGTGTAGAGCTAAACGAGCTGAACATTTAAGCAAGCAACAGCTTTTCTCCATCTGCAATAGTTTTCATTCTATAGGCCAAAAACTCGATTTTTTGCCTTTAAGGGGCCGTAACCCCTATAAGGGGTCATCTGACAACTTTGACCTTATGGAGACTTTTGTAGAGCTAAATGAGCTGAACATTTAAGCAAGCAACAGCTTCTCTCTATCTGCAATAGTTTTCATTCCATAGGCCAAAAACATGAAAAAATGCTATTTTTCACCTTTAAGGGGCCGTAACTCCCATAAGGGGTCATCTGACAACTTCGACTCAATGGAGACTTTTGTAGAGCTTTTGATGCTGAAGCAGTAGCGTGGCATCAGATTTCTTCTATCTCTTATACTTTTTGATTTACAAGCCAAAAACAGTAGTCTGACCCCCCTCGTCTATTTTTAGCAACGGCGGCCATGTTTTTCGACGAATCAAAAATCCCCACATCAGTTCTGTGGGGAATACCCTAAAGTACCACCAGACCAAATTTGGTTTGAATCTGTGCAGCCGTTTCAGAGGAGAAGAAGTTTGAAGAAAAGTTAACGACGACGGACGACGACGACGACGACGGACGCCAAGTGATAGCAATAGCTCACATGGCCTTTGGCCAGGTGAGCTAAAAAGAGATGTTAAAATTGGTGGATAATGTTCTGGTAATAAGAGGATTCTGTTTTTGTAATGTGTGGAGTTCGGTTTAGTTTCGGTTTAAAAATATAGATTTGAATTCATATGTATTAATATCTGTGTGCAAACGCTGTATTACAAAAGAAAATCATACTTAATATGTTAATTGAGGCCCATACAAGTGGTTTTGTTCGACGAATGCCGACAAATCACCACATCATGCACATACATGACATATAAAAACGATCACATTCTCAATTTGATGTGATGTAACAACAAGAGGCTCCCAGGAGCCTGAATCGCTCACCTGGTCTTGATATCAACCCTATAAAGAACTTTGTAGAGCTAAATAAGCTGAACATTTAAGCAAGCAACAGCTTTTCTCTTTCAGCGATAGTTTTCATTCTGTAGGCCAAAAATGTGCAAAATGTTATTTTTATTAAGGGCCATCTGAACACTTTGACTCTTTAGAGACTTTTGTTTAGAGCTTAATGAACTGAACATTTAAGCAAGCAACCACTTTTCTTTATCTGCTATAGTTTTCATTATATAAGCCAAAAACATGAAAACACGTAAATTTAGGGGCAGTAACCCCTATAAAGGGTCATCTGACAATTTCGACCCTGTGAAGACTTTTGTAGAGCTAGATGAGCTGAACATTTACGCAAGCAACAGCTTTTCTCTATCTGCAATAGTTTTCATTCTATAGGCCAAAAAAACTATTTTTCACCTTTAAGGGGCTGTAACCCCTATAAGGGGTCATCTGACAACTTCGACCCTATGAAGACTTTTGTAGAGCTTAATGAGCTGAACATTTAAGCAAGCAACAGCTTTTCTCTATCTGCAATAGTTTTCATTCTATAGGCCAAAAACACTATTTTTCGCCTTTAAGGGGCTGTAACCCCTATAAGGGGTCATCTGACAACTTTGACCCTATGGAAACTTTTGTAGAGCTAAATGAGCTGAACATTTAAGCAAGCAACAGCTTTTCTCTATCTGCAATAGTTTTCATTCTAAGGGCCAAAAACATGCAAAAACGCTATTTTTCACCTTTAAGGGGCTGTAACCCCTATAAGGGATCATCTGACAACTTCGCCCAAAAAGAGACTTTTGTAGAACTTTTGATGCTGAAGCAGTAGGGTGGCATCAGATTTCATCTATCTCTTATACTTTTTGATTTACAAGCCAAAAACAGTAGTCTGACCCCCCTGGTCTATTTTTAGTAACAGTGGCCATGTTTTTTGACGGATCAAAAATTGAAACACAAGTTTAATGCAGGACACCCTAAGGATCATTCATACCAAGTTTCATTAAATTCTGTTCAGTAGTTTCAGAGGAGAAGATTTTTGAAAAATTGTTAACAGACGACGACAGACGCCAAGTGATGGTAATAGCTCACCTGGACCTTCGGTCCAGGTGAGCTAAAAACGCTATTTTTCAAGGGCCGAAACCCCTATAAGGGGTCATCTGACAACTTTGACCCTATGGAAAATTTTGTAGAGCTAAATGAGCTGAACATTTAAGCAAGCAACAGCTAATCTCTATCTGCAATAGTTTTCATTCTGTAGGACAAAAACATGAAAAAACACTATTTTTCAGGGGCCGTAACCCCTATAAAGGGTCATCTGACAACTTTGTCCCTATGGAGACTTTTGTAGAGCTTAATGAGCTAAACATTTAAGCAAGCAACAGCTAATCTCTATCTGCAATAGTTTTCATTCTGTAGGCCAAAAACATGAAAAATGGCTATTTTTCACCTTTAAGGGGCCGTAACCCCTATAAGAGGTCATCTGACAACTTCGACCATATAGAGACTTTTGTAGAGTTAAATGAGCTGAACATTTAAGCAAGCAACAGCTAATCTCTATCTGCAATAGTTTTCATTCTGTAGGCCAAAAACATGAAAAAATGCTATTTTTCACCTTCAAGGGGCCGTAACCCCTATAAGGGGTCATCTGACAACTTTGACCAAATGGAGACTTTTGTAGAGCTTTTGATGCTGAATCAGTAGCGTGGCCTCAGATTTCCTCTATCTCTTATACTTTTTGATTTATAAGCCAAAAACAGTAGTTTGACCCCCCTAGTCTATTTTTAGTAACGGCGGCCATGTTTTGTAACGGATCAAAAATCAAAACACAAGTTTGGTGCAGGACACCCTAAGGATCATTCATACCAAGTTTCATTAAATTCTGTTCGGTAGTTTCAGAGGAGAAGATTTTTGAATAATTGTTAACAGACGACGACGACGACGACAGACGACAGACGACGACAACGACGACGACGGACGCCAAGTGATGGTAATAGCTCACATGGACCTTCGGTCCAGGTGAGCTAAAAATGAATAATACTAGGCAAATCAAAGACTTCGTAAAATAAAAGTTAATTACTATTATGCGTATTGATTGCCTTAAAAATCAAGAATATTTTTAAGTTTTTGTAAACTTAACTTTGTTTAATCGTCAAACGTCTTTTGTTTGTTCAAATGAAACACCAGAAAAACACGCACCATGATCGGCATCTAACAAAGTAGTTGATTCTACTTGACAAACTTTTCTCGGCACATTTCTCATTTCCTGGTTTTAGATGTTGTTGAGGTTTTTTCTCTGAATTGATTCTAAGGTTTTGTCAGGGTGATAAAAAATCATAAGCGCATTTAACGGCTTATGGGTGGTCCTTGATGTGCTGGTCAACTCGTCCAATTGATAGTAAGAATCTGTCTTGGTCCGTTGGTTTTGAAATAATATTTTGTGTTTCTAGTAAACCTGTACAAAATCTTTTGTATAATTTTAATTAAGAATTTAACCCAAAGTACTACTGCAACATATGCATACAAAATTTCACCAACTAAACACTTATTTGTAACTTGAGATATTCATATGTACTCATAAAACATTTGTAACATTGATAGTTATTGCCGTCGCTATCGTCGCCGCTATCATCGCCGCAGCCGCTGGCAGAGTAATACGCTTTGAATCTCAAGCCAGAAAAAAATACAGAAAAAAACCGAGATAGTGCATTCATATTCTAAAGCACTTTAGATGACCATTTTGAGTATAAATCTCGCCACCAACCCATTTATCTATGTGAATCGTCATCCCGTTTTTGCAATTTGAGTTAATTAAACCAGTTTTAACGAAATACCTAATGGAATATTTATTTTGTCTGTATGCAAGAATATGAAGGAGATCCACAATTGACGCACAATATTTTCCCTAACAACAACTCAAAATAAGTAAAAGAGAAAACATGTTAATGGCCCAGAATTGATTATAAATATAATAAGAATCATATGTGAAAAGGTCACCAGGCAATAGAACGTTGCCGGGCAATAGAATACCGGTGTTCTATTGTAGATTTTCCCCCATGCCAGTTTTTCCGGGGGAAAAATCTGGACCGATCCAGTTCCTCCCCCCCCCCCCCGGAAGAATAGGATCGATCCAGTTTTCCCCCAGGGGAAAGATAGGATCAGTCCAGTTTTAATTTCCCCCTTTATAAGCTAAAAGCTCAATTTCCCCCTTATGATGTAACGTCACCGACGTAACGATAAAATAAAAAATCGATATTTCTATGGATCAAGAGATTGTCTTTATTTAGTACCGTGTGGAGGTCGTAAAAAGCTTTCCCGTGCTTCAGTAGTATGCTCTTATATATTTTCGAGTACTGGAATATGTGTTGGAAAGACACAGTTTACATATTTCCAAAATTTGACAACGTTTGGCTGTTTCTTTAGAAATTGATAAATTTATCTGCTTGTTCATTGTTGTAATATTTTTTTGGCATTTTTTAAAATAAAATCGATATCTTTATATATAAACGACCATTTAAAAAAACCGCAATAGAAAAAAAAAACAACCAGCAGCCTCCGATGTGACCAGTGGTCGCTGCTCATTTTTTGCAATTGGCACTGTATTATAAACACAATGCTTATGATTTAAGGCTAATACTATGAAACCAAAGGAAGAACCCCCTTCTTAGCAAAGAACAAATAACATAAAGTCGACAAACACGTACAAACATCAGCTTTGATAAAGATTCCTGGCTCCGAACAGGCACATATAAAATATGACGGGTCAAACTAATTGTTTGGCCCAACCTTCCCCTAATTGATAACAAAGCACAAAATTAACACGTACATGTAGTAAAAATCAAATGAACAGAAGTTCAATTCATCTATAGAGAATCCTAGACATAAAGACACCAGAAAAAAAAAACAGGACGAAGAGGAACTCTTTTGAGTGCACTCGAAGTTACTGACAGCTAGCTTAGAAGCACATGTCGACTTATGTAAAAAAATCAACGTATCCAACTCAACACTTCAAACAGGTAATATGTTGGTGATGCATCATCACACAAAATCGACACACCTGGTTGCTGTTATGAAAAAAATAAATAAAAACAAAACACAAGGCTTGCAAATAACATTTTCAAGTAAGTATCAATTCATCAATATTTCCAAAAAGACTAAATTCTTCCGGAGCACCTGAGTTCACTCTTGTTTCGACTGGAGTTCGCGTTGTTGATTGATATTCAGTTATTTTGTGTTTCCATGTTTTACATGTTGTCTGTTTTTGTCCCGTTATTGTTGGTGTTTACTGGTTTTGTCTCTGCCCTTTCGGACTTTTGATATTCGGATACCCCATTGGTACCTCTGCTTCTTTCAAAGATTTTACTAAAATTTCATATCCTTTACTTTTAAGTTTAAAGCCTGTTTTTGTTGTTGTTTTTTTTTATTTCAAAGATGCTTTCAATACTGAATCCCTCCCTACAAGATAATAGCTTTATATATTTTTTTCACTTAAAAGGTGTTAAATCATATTTACATTTTTCATAAAAATTTACAGACTGGTAAGCATATATCCACTTAAAAGCTAAAAAAAATGCTTAACATCAAGGGGGGGGGGGACTGGCATGGGGGAAAATCTACAATATGTAAACGTATTGTCATTTTTCCTAGGGGGAAAATGGCAATGATCCAGTTTTTCCTGGGGGGGAACTGGAATGGGGGAAAAATGGCAATATAACACCGGTACTTTTTATTTTTGATTTTTCTGGCCCGACCACATATGTGGATCGGCCATATAGTTGTACCCTTGGTAACACTTTGGTTAAGGTCCGTTTCTCGGATACTAGATGTTAGGAATCAATAATATTTTACCACTAGATGAGTCTTGGCTAAGATGACGCCACCCACTATAAATTGTGACCTATATTTTACGCATGAATGACTTTGGTTAAGTTCTTGGTTAAGTTCCATTACAGGGATACTAGATGTTGGGGGTCAATGATATTTCACCACTTAATGTGGCATGGGTAGGACTACACCACCCACTATTTATTGGTTAAAAACCATAACCCAGGTTATACGCATTAGGGGTCAATGATATTTCAAGAACGAGAGGGGCATCCTCATATTAGTTATTTCAATGCTGCATGTTTTGATTGAAGAAAAAGTTTTAAACCCAAAACAAAACTGTCTCTGTTTCCTGAGAAGATGAATGAGACATAGATGTTGCTTTACAGGTGATGGGGTTACTGTCAATGTTAGCTTCGAAGAAAAGGGATCATGCTTTTCTTGTGCAATATATCTTCCATAGCATATACGATATTGAGATGTGGAATAAGTGTACGCGACACAACAAACATAAACAAACAGCAATTCAAAAAATCACAACGGAAAACAGCAAGCAGTCTTCAACATGACCATAGGTCACTGCTTACCGTCTTGCATTGGCCCAAGACTTATAATACAATACAAAAGTATCAAAACCAATCCCTAAATCATCAACGAAAGACTCAAGACAAAAGACAAAAACTCAGTTTTCACGGCAACTACAAATCAGAGGCTCGAGGGTATAAGATTGAAATTACAGATTTTTTTCTAATTTTGCACATTAAACTTTCTTGATGTAAGGTTAAAAAAAAAAAAAAAAAAAATTGGGGGTCACCGATCATCTAAGCGAGATATCTCATCTTGAAAAGTGGGGCATTTTTGGCCTAAATAATCAAATTTTAACAAAGAATAATAGGGAATTATTCATACATTGTGCATAAAATGGTAAAAAAATAATAGATTAAAATTACAGATTTTTCATAAACTTACTGTATTTAAAGGATTGGTTGTAAAGGTTAAGAAAAGACAAAAAAATCATAGGTCACCGTGCTTTTAAGAAAGATAATCCATAAATAATATGTTTCCATGGCAACAAAAATAGCAATTTGGCTATAAAATACTCTTTTGCCTATATAAGTTGAGATTGATCAATTTCTCGAAAAATAAATGAATCCATACCTTGATTTTTTATGTATTCTTGATTCTGGCATTATTTTCTATATGACAGTATGATTACCGTTGACCTTGATAGTTTATTTCAAGGTCATTGAACTATAAAATTCATTAAAGGGTCATATAACATTTTTGATTTCGAACATATGACTTAAATATTTGGTATGTAGATAGCCTATTACAAGATCATTTGTCACAAACAAACTTGTATGACCTTTGACCTTGACCTTTAACCTCAAGGTCATTTTAGTATGAAATTTAAATTCTGGTCACAACTTTAATGTTATATTGTATAACAAAGGTATTTGGTTTGTAGATAGGGCATTACTAGACTATGTTTGTCAAATACCTACTTATATGACCTTTGACCTTCTCAGTTGACTTCAAGGTCATTATACTATGAAATAAGAGTTCTGGTCAAAACGTTTTTTTTTTTAACTAACGGATGTAAACTAATATGATCGTTGACCTCCACATTTGACCTTAGGTACAGCTCCTTCAAATGAGTCTCAAATAGACGAAGCAAAGCAAAATTTATTGTCTGGAACTGTGTTAAAGCTTACATTTATGGGGCTCCTCATGGGGGGTACCAGGAATCAAGTTATCAGCATGTTTTTGCCAAGATAATCATATAATCGTATATTTTTTAGAAATGTAATCAAAAACTTTTTCCCAATGGGAATCAAGTAATCAATAATTCAAACCTCAGTAATCTAATAATCATTAAATATTTGCTCTTGTAATCAAGTAATCACCTTTAAAATGGCCTGGGAATCATGTAATCAAAAACCCCATGATAAGGCAATATTATTTGTCCTTCCTATAGTATGTATACTATCAGTTATCATGGTTATGTAAGGTTTTTCTTGTTTTGTTGTTTTTTGTTTGTCACAAACATTTTAAGGGATGTCAGTCTGCAAGATATGATAGGTTGAAATATATGTCCAGTAACAGATTGAAGTCCTACAATTTGTTCAAAGTCTGCAAAAAAAAAAACACCTTGTTTTGTATAGCATTTCTCTCTTCCTATTTTTCTGTGTACCAAATTTAAAATCAATCCCTTTAGCAGAAGCCAAGAAATCTGTTACAAAAAATTTCCCATATTTGGCCCTTAAAAAAAGGTCTTAAGTTGCCTTGGAAAACAGGAAATAGATAGCCGACTGACCTGGAAAGGAGAGGAATGTTACATCTCATCATGCTAAAGATTTATACCAAATTTGAAATAAATCCATTCGCTAGAAGCTGAGAAATTGCACCGGATGGATGGACGGACAGACAGACAAGGTGATTGCAATATAGGCCCCTCTCTCATGAGTGGGGGTATAATATCATTCAAATTCCATGACTTGTTTTCAATTGATGATCTACAAACCTTCAGGGGAAGACAAATAGACAGATATATACTGAACGCAATGGAGGGTACTTCATGAATACATGTAACTCGCCACTTCCTGTGGTGGGGTATAAAAATGAAATGAAATGGGGTATTTTTCACCTTTCAAAAAGCAACCACCAAAACATCTTAAAAATCATAGAAAAGACTTTAATTTAAAATCAATTTGACAAAAATTTCAAACTTCTTTAATATTGATTAGTGATTAGCTCATAATTAATGTTATATGAACAATATGTGTTTATACATGAAACTTTTACTATATATTATACACAAGGTGTCACATAAATAAAAATTTCCCTAGATCTCTTTCACACACACACACACACATAAATAACATACGTACTCTCACACACACATACATGACATACATATCATATGAATTTGAATTAAAATGAACATTAAGAATATCAACCACTGTTCAAGTCCTATCACATGTATCAAACACAACAACTTTTTCATTAAAGAAAAATACACCTTTTACATTGATTTCATAAAAAGAAAAAAATATATAGTAGTTATATTAATTTATATCTGCAAAAATAGTAAACACTTCTTTCACAAAATGCATATTGATAGATTATGAACATGTACAATAAGCACCTTAAAGATGCTTTAAGGTATTATACTTTTCAAGCATAATTCATTTTCAACATAAGTCGTAAGTATTACAATAAATGTTACGCCCCTGAAACATGTGAAATTAATACATTGTTTTGTCACAAACAAGCTGTCACAAACAAGCTAGACAAAAACAGTTCAAGATCTAGAAGGGTTGAGAAATTTTAAAGTCCAAAGGGCAATAACTCCCAAATAATCTTGTCTGTAACTCATCATGAGGGACTAACATACCAAATAATCATGTATATATAAGAAAAAATTGTAAAAACTGAGATGTGACAGACAGACAGTTACTAGAAAGCATATCTTTTAACTTTCTGGAGTAAGGTACTCAAATATCTTCTTGATGACCTTCTTACAGCTTGAAACACGAACGTTTCCTTTGTCAGATGGTTCTGCTAACAATGCTGTAAGTCCATCCAAACCATTTATCTCTATAGCGATTTTCATATGAGTTAATTTCAAATTTGACTTCGCAGCCTTTAAAGCAGTTGCTTTGCTGATTGCTTTACATGCAATTCCCTCATTGAAACTTTTCAAATTCTCCTGAATCACAATACATTCATGTGGATAACTGGCATCAAATGCAAGCATATGCAAACTGATGTTGGCTTTAGCTGTAACTAGTTTTAACAGTGCACGTGTGTCCTCAACGGCATTGTGTGCTGCATAGTCTTCACCAAGAAGATCTGACACCAGGTTGGTTTGCGAATATGAATGACGCCCTGGAAATGCTTTTTTAAAGAATTCCAAAGAATCAATGAATCCACATATATGGGAGGCAAACTCATTCCACATCACGGGACAAAACAACTCTTTGGGTCGGAAAAGTTTAACTTCACTCCAAGATTCACTCCACTTCAGACTCTACTCCACTCCACCCCAGAGTCCATTCCAGCTTTAAGTACATGCCCGCATGCTAAAGGCGTATTATATTTCATGTTTGACAGGCAAAATGAGCCCTGGCCAATGAAATGATGATAAAACTTGACGCGGTTAGTGACATGAGATAAACAGCACATGTTTCAGAAACTAATGTTATAAATCAAAGCCCGACTGACAACGAAAGAAATAATATGATGCATAATGCAAGGAATACATGGAATATAAGACCAAAGAAAGATGATGATAAATGGAATATGGGGATGGGGTGGGACAACAAAGCACCGGTAAATTTTGAAGAACCATGTAAATTAACATTCAAATGGCAACCAATTTTTTTTTTCTGTTTTTTTTTTCCTATTTTCAAAGATCGTTTTTTAAATGTGTAATTGCATGTTAATTGTGTATAATTTATCAATATTAATTGTGTATTTCTATCATTTTCTTGTAGACGGCCAATGTATACATTTCATTCCTCTTGGTGCCAGTTGCATAAAGTTTACGGACATTGTAAGATAAGAAATGTATTTTTACATGAATTTTTAGAATGCATGGTATGCATTTTTAAGCTAATTGATGCTGATTTTTTGTCTGGATTCTCATGTCCAACATGTTCCACTAATGTTGGTAACTGCCCCTAGGAAGTGATTTGTGATGGAACATCTGTATCATTTCAAGGAAGAATGTGGTCATGGGTTAACTGTGAAGAAAACAATGACACACACAAGATAAGTGTAAATATAACAACATTATGGCCAAATAAAAATGTGCGTTTCTGGTTTCCCTACCTACCCCAGTCTCGTCATTTTTGCTTCAGCACTGTTTTGATTCATAATGCCATGAATGTACATACATGTAAATTAAAAATACATATACATGTATACATTTATGTATATTTAAAATCTATAAAATACCATTATTTAACAGTGAGTGAGTGAGTGAGTTGGTGTTTTACGCCCGTGCAACGCTACATAGGTTATTTACAGGCGATGAACATGAAAAGGATGATAAAATGAACATGAAATGATGATGATAAATGAAATATGGGGTTGGGTGGGAAACAAAGGACCGGTAAATTTTTAAGAACCACAGGAAAAGGGGAGAAGTGGGTAGGGGCGGAAAATTATTTAACACTGCATGAAAATTTACGTCTAATATATGTTGTACATATAGTTTTAATTCGACAATTTTATCATCGGTTTTGGTGAGTGAGTGAGTGAGTTGGTGTTTTACGCCCGTGCAACGCTATATAGGTTATTTACAGGCGATGAACATGAAAAGGATGATAAAATGAACATGAAATGATGATGATAAATGGAATATGGGGATGGGGTGGGAAACAAAGGACCGGTAAATTTTGAAGAACCACAGGAAAAAGGGGAGAGGTGGATAGGGGCGGAAAATTTAGCCTATGTGGTGCACTACTTGGCGGTCCACAAAGGGGTCTTTTACGTACATGAAGCGTGGCTCTCTCCACACACGTTGGCCCACTATGGTCGGCGGTCAGGGTTTCCGCATTATAGACCTGACAACCCCCGCGGACGGGGCCACACTATTCAGCCACCTAGGGTACACACTTGGTCGCTCAGTGGGCTGAGCACTGACCCGAGGTCAGAATCCCAAGACCCTTAGTCGCCTCTTACGACAAGCTAGGCTCTGCTGCGGGCCTATTCGCCACCCGGGCCCCGCACGGGACCATCGGTTTTGGGGAACCTGTGGTCACATACGGACTCAATATATTCAGTGATACACACCTGTTCATGAGACAGATGTTTGCATATTTTCATGACGAATTCAGTTTAAATTTTGCGCAATAAAGATGACTTTTAAAAAATAATAAGCTTCGCCGAGCGCAGCATGATGAACCCTGTATGTTTTAGGCCCAATATGGATAGTCAATTGTTCTGGACACATGCAGCCCATGGTGGACTGACAAAGGTTTTTAACACATGCAGCTTATGGTGGACTTTCCACTCACATTTTAAAAGCCTATTGTGGATTGATGAGTTTACGTTACTGGAATTTTTTGGTGAGGTTTGAACGAGTAAAAAAGTTTATATTTTGGCCCCTTATTACATAGTAGGGGAGAAAAAAGGGTTCACCAAAATAATTCTCAATTTTGTATCCGTTTTTTGACAGGAACATGCAAAATAAATTTTCAAAATGGGACCACAAATAGAAAAGTATCGATTTTGGTCCCTTTTAGCCCCTAATTACGTTATAGTGGAAAAAAGATTGTTCGCAAAAACATGCAAACAAAAAAATGTTCAAAATCGTACCACAAATAATAATTTTCGATTTTTGCCTCTAATTACGTGATAGGGGGAAAAAGGGGGGTCGCAAAAAATTAATTCTTAATTTTGTAAAGAACAAACAAGTAAAACAAAAATCAAAATCGGACCACATATAAAGAAGTTTCGATTTTGGCTCCTTTTGACCCCAAATAATATAACGGGGTCACAAAAATTAATTCTTAATTTGGTATCCGATATTTGACTAGAACAAACAAGCAAGAAAAAATTTCAAAATCTGAGCACAAATAAAAGTTTCGATTTTGGCCCCTTTTGACCCCAAATTACATAACGGGGAAAAGGGGGGGTGTGTGCGAAAATTCATCAGGTTCAGGACCCCCAAAACCAATCCAATTAATCCTTTTATGGTAAGGAACATTATTGCCAATTTACAAAGCAATGGGATAACAAGAACTGAAGTATATGTGCCAACAAACATAAAAAGTAGCATTTTTGGCCCCTTTTTGGCCCTTAATTTCAATACAATAAATGGGGGATCCCCAAAATCAATCCAATTCATCCATTATTGGCAAGGAACATCATTTTCAAATTTCATAGCATCCGGATAACTGGAACTTGAATTATTGCACCAACACTAAAAAGTCAACAGACAGCATGAAAAAAAAACGTCATTTTATGGGCCGTTACCCCTATAAGGAATCATCTGACAACTCCCATCCTATTAAGACTTTTATGGAGCTTTAAGAGGTTAACATTTGGGCAAGGAACAGATTCTCTCTATCTGCTTTTGTTTTAATTCCATATGCCATAAATATGAAAAAATGCTATTATTCACCTTTAAGGGACCATAACTCCTATAAGGGCTCATCTGACAACCTTCGTAAACCAGTGTCCAATTGTTTATTCCTTATTCAGATTGTAGAAATTCAATCCGAGTATATGTCCAAAGTTTATGGGACGAGATTTTGGCTGCCGCTGAGCACAACAAACTTCATGAGCTGAAGCCACAGCTTGGGGAGAGTCATGTTTCATTCCGGTGCCGTCAAGACCAGGTAGTCATCACTAGATGTCGTATAGGACATTCTAGAGTCACCCATGGCTACCTGATGACACAAGAGGAGGTCCCGATGTGTATCCCTTGTGACGCACGGTATTCTTTGAGGCATGTTCTCCTTGACTGTGTTGATCTTGCTCCAATTCGCATGAAGTATTTTAACTGCATCCATGCACGATTTGTTCAGCGGCATCCCAGCCGATGCCATTTTATCCTTTTTTAAAAGACATCGTTCAGTGTTCAAACTTATAGTTTTTGTAATCACCATTTGTTCTTTGTTTTCCTATATTTTAAATGGTTTTATTGTTTTAGTGTGTTTTTTTAATGATTATTTTATCTATTTATTTTCTAGGCATACTTTTTATTTTATCTACGGTCTTTTGACTTTGTTTTATATTAACATATTGTTAACATAAATATTTCAACTTGTTTATGTCCCGATGATGGCTGCAATATCGCCGACCTAACAATCAATCAATCAATGCGATCACGGAAATGAGTTTAGGGGAGTGAGTGAGTGAGTGAGTTGGTGTTTTACGCCCGTGCAACGCTATCTACCATCCCAAAAGATAACTATTATCAGATTACGACCATACTACCCTCAATCACAAGGAACAAGAGGCTCCTAGGAGCAATTTACCCCCTATGTGCTATATTTAGCCCTGGCAGTCATATTTTATGACCAATCGAAAATCCAAACGATGGAATTGTAGCCGATATGCTATTGAATATATGTGCCAAGTTTAGATGCAGTTGGTCTTATGGTGTCAGACAAGTTAATCTTTGAAATTCAGGGGAAAAGTAATGAAAAATGGTAAATAATGACGCTTTAAGGGCCATAACTCCTAAAAGACATGATCCTAAAGCATTGACCTAATTACATGAAAGGTAGATCTTGATGTGCTATGCGGGGCCCGGGTGGCGAATAGGCCCGCAGCAGAGCCTAGCTTGTCGTAAGAGGCGACTAAGGGTCTTGGGATTCTGACTCAGTGCTCAGCCCACAGAGCGACCAAGTGTGTACCCTAGGTGGCTGAATAGGGTAGCCCTCGTCCGCGGGGGTTGTCAGGTCTATAATACGGAAACCCTGACCGCCGACCATAGTGGGCCAACGTGTGTGGAGAGTGCCACGCTTCATGCACGTAAAAGACCCCTTTGTGGACCGCCCAGTAGTGCACCACATAGGCTAAATTTTCCGCCCCTACCTACCTCTCCCCCTTTTCCTGTGGTTCTTCAAAATTTACCGGTCCTTTGTTTCCCACCCCATCTCCATATTTCATTTATCATCATCATTTCATGTTCATTTTATCATCCTTTTCATGTTCATCGCCTGTAAATAACCTATATAGCGTTGCACAGGCGTAAAACACCAACTCACTCACTGATGTGCTATATCATATGCAATTTAAATTTTTCAAATATCTTGTATAGTATACAAGATATAGGGCTAAATAGGTGAAAAATTTTGAAAAAATCAAGAAAAAGGGCAACAACTCCTACATCAGTTGTTGGATCTTCTTGAAATTTTCAGGGCAGGTAGATCTTGAGGTGCTGATCACTTTTACCCTCTGCAAGAATTTTGATATCTGTCACCGTTTTTGAGTTATTTACAAAAAACTGCAATTTAACCCTATGTTCTATTTTTAGCTACAGCGGCCATGTTTTTTTATGAATCAAAAATCCAAACGATAGTTTTGAAGCACCCGTGCCAATAAACAACTGTACCAGGTTTGGTTGCAATTGGACTTATGGTGTCAGAGGAGTTAACGATTGAAAAAGTTGACGGACGACGGACGCCAAGTGATGGCAATAGCTCACATGACCCTTCGGGTCAAGTGAGCTAAAAAGTGAAAGGAGCCAGTCGGTACGTAAGAAGATTGCATTCCAGAATGCAAGAGGTGGGTTTAATTGGGTAGATGGACTTTATACAATCGAAGAAGCCATCAATGAAACTCCAAAAGAAGTCCTTGCAGGCTTCACCCCTTTCGAGGTCTCAAGAGGTTCTGACGACATAATATCAAAAGTAATTGCAGCTACGAAACGCTGCAGCCAAAGAGATATCAGTTCTAAAGCTTGTAAGAAAGCACACACAAATTCTGTGTATAGTTAACGAATGTGTGTTAGAAAGGTCGTGTTCCAACTGGACCAATATAACACCTTTGTTTGAAAATACATGTAATAATAAACATATTCATATTAATTTAAAATGAAAAGAATCAATTACAAAAATTCCTTTAAAAATAAAATGACATGACAATGCGTGAATGAGCACTGTTACCTACCCTATAGGTATTAAAGGGAAAATTTTGTAATTTCAAATATTTTTTCTCCATAAAGCCAAAAATTGTTGAGCATAAAACAAAATAAGCAGCACTAGAACCAAAACAAAGGAAATCCACAATACAAAAGATGTTTAAAATGCATTAAGCCAAACGATATCTAAATATATATAAGGGCAAAATTAAAATGGATGGAGTTTAACCTTAATTTTTAGAATTTACATAAATTTATATAGTGGTTCAAAACAAAACCCTGCTGCAGGTCTCGGTAAGAGTAGGACCCGTAGGATCCCCATGCAGGAGGCAACATTTTCCGTCCCTACCCATCACTCCTTTTTCCAGTGTAGGTCAAAACTCTCCTACCCGATCATTTTTCCTCCACTTCATCATCATTTCATGTTCATTGTATCACCATTTTCATGTTCATCTCCCGGATATAGCCAAAATTGTGCTGCTTGGGAGTAAAGCAATAACTAACTAACTAACCAAAATAGAAAAAAAATTAACTCAGGATCAGCCCAAAACAGACATCCATTGTACAGCCGAAAAGAAGAAAAACAGTAAAAGGAACTCAAAGAAAAAGATAGAGGCAGCCACTGCACTAAATACCAAGGAGAACCATCAAGAAATAATTAAGTATTGTGATTTGTCGTAGCAATTGGAAGATACTAGTATGGATACATGTACCAATTTATCAAGCCTTGGTTAACAACTCTTTCATTACCCCTGAGACATTTCGCATGAAATATTTCGTTTATGATAGTTTTGTCTCGAGCTTTCTGATTGGTCGCCTTACATTATTCTAATTTGATTTTAACATGTCTCTAAATATAAATAATATCAAGTTTAAAATCAGATCCTGAACTCGAAACGAACAAAATGATACCAATATTCCCAGCGGTGATGAATGAGTAAGCAAATGAAGAACCACAGGGTTTCTGAGGATGCATGTTTATCGCCTGTAAATAACCTATATAGCGTTGCACGAGCGTTAAACACCAACTCACTCACTCATTTATAATTTTGACACCCCATCCCCGTTATTATACACGTTTCACATCACTAATAGAAAACACAAAAATAACAACACATTAAATTTTCAAAATCCTTATGAGTTCTCAGAGGGGCTCTAGCATAAATATTGAAAAGGTAAGACATGATGAAGATGATGAACAATTTAAATGTCTCCCATATGTCCATTTCATCAAAGTCGAAGAGGAAGTGACCCCTTTCTGCTATGATATTGTTTGTATTAAAGTTGTATATTTTTTTATTCAAATTCTTTATTCAAACCAATATGGTGCCCGGATGGGCAGATCATTAACAATAAAATCATTCATGACATAATATAAATTTACACGAATAAACTGAAACGGTAAATAAAAGATTCATTAGAAGTTTAATTGTTTTGATTTATATACATACAGAAAAGATTGACACTCAAACAAAGACAAATGAGAATTTCAAACATGGTGCGGTCGTATCGAGCAGAGCTTTTAATTAACCTTTAAATAAAGAAGAATCATTAAAGGTCCCTCCACTTATGCTCCCATGGCTCATAAAATCCATCTTTTAGACGCTTGATAATCTTGTTTTCTTAGAAACAGCAGATAAAATTGAGTTGATTAACTACAATACTTGCTCATAGTGCCAAAACTACATATCCATGTTTTGGTTCCTCATCTTTGCACAATTCATACTGAAACAAATTAGGATATTATTATTTGGATGGTTGGGTAAAGAAGAAAAGTGCCCCAGAAACCCCTACTCATTTTATTCTGGAACAGCCCTAAGTGTAAAAGGGAGGACAGGTATTGAAGGAAAAGGGTGTTTTAATGTAGCAGGGACAAAATTATATTCATTACATTGTCATCTTTCCCCAGCTTTATTTGTGGCAGTATCCCGACGACAGTGAGCATTATGGTCTACGGCAGCTAAAAGGCCTCTAGCTTTATATGCAGGTGGGTGATATGAGTGGCTTTTTGAAGCGTATTTCAAAATTTCCCGTCCCTACCCATCACTCCTTTTTCCAGTGGCAGTCAAAACTCTCCTCCACTTCATCATCATTTCATGTTCAATATATCACCACTTTCATGTTCATCTCCCGGATATAGCCGAAATCGCGCTGCTTGGGAGTAAAGCAATAACTAACTAATTAACAGAATTAGAATCTGGAAATTTTTCCCAGTCTGAAGAACTTATAAAATTAATGAAAATAACTATTAAGATGCTAAAATCGTTGTTGGTAAAAGATCAGAAAATTATCACCTAAAAATATTATTTATATACTTTACAAGATTTGCTTTACAAAGGGGTCTTTTACGTGCATGAAGCGTGGCAATCTCCACACACGTTTGCCCAATATGGTCGGCGGTCAGGGTTTCCGTATTATAGACCTGACAACCCCCGCGGACGAGGGCCACCCTATTCAGCCACCTAGGGTACACACTTGGTCGCTCTGTGGGCTGAGCACTGACCCGACGTCAGAATCCCAAGACCCTTAGTCGCCTCTTACGACAAGCTAGGCTCTGCTGCGGGCCTATTCGCCACCCGGGCCCCGCACGGGACCATCAGATTCTGAGGACGAAGTACCACTAGCTAAAATCGCGAAAAAAATATAAAAGAGAAAGGGAGAATAGTTCAGATGAAGAAGAAAATATTCCATTATCTGAACTATCTAGGCGTTTAAAACAACAAAAAATATTGAAATATCAAAATTTAAAACATCAAAATAAGCAATCAAAATAGGAAGAAATTGATATGGATCAAAATGATAACATAAATCAACATGATAACACGAATCAGGGCGATAATTTTATTGATGAAGATGATAAAATGTCAATCGATTTGACTTCTGTTAAAAAAAACCCAACATCTTAGGGTCTAAGAATAAAAGTGAAAATATGACTATGTTTTTAAACATACTTAGTGATGTAGGTAAAAGGATTTGATTGATAAGCTTCCACATAATTTTCATATCTCATTGTCCAATTGGTAGTGACAACCATTTTATTTGAATCATGGTGACATGGGCATCTGACCATAGAATGTTTGCCAACTAACTAATACTTTTCTCACCAAATCATTTTTTTTTTCATTTTCAGATCATCCTCATCTTCATTAAGAGCCAGAGAGAAAAGGATATCCTCGAAAGGATAGAGGAACTACCCGAGATTCCTCGGGGTATAATATATTTATATTATGCACAGGAAAGACGTAGGACCGTAAGGATCCTACGTCTAGATTTAGAATTGATGCTGGCTTTCGGGCACATGCACAATTGGGACGTAGGAAGCGCGGAACAGGCGAGGATATATCCAAGCGCTTTCCGCTCATCCTACGAAAACATGGCGGAAGAGGCGGATAGGGATCCGTTCATACGGTTCCTTTTACGGCAATTGGATTGGTTAAGATTGCCGTAGAAGGCACCATCGTATTAAATAACGATAAAATTTTTAAAGAATAACGTCCTTAATTTTTGTTTTATTAACTTTATTAGTGGTCTGTTGTAGGAAATGACAACCTACCTTTACGCCTTGCTGGTGCTTGGCATGAGCGGAGCCATCTTCGTACATGAAAATGTAGTTTTTGAGAAGAAGAATGAATTTTCGACTTCAAGATCTAGATGGACTATATCTTTTGTCATCGATCTTGAAAATTATTCAAAATTTATCCAAAAGTTGTCGGAAGACGTTTACAGTGTAAGCGTCATGGCGACCGAAATTGATAAAGTTTAAAATAAAAACCCCAACTTAAGATTATATGATAAATTAAATAAAGTATGTTGCACTGTGGCTTGTGTATAAATAAAATAGATAAATAAATGGATGGTGAAGCCACATTTAAAAGGTAAAAACTAAATAAGAAATATAAAGAAATAAAACCTTTAAAACAAATAAAACAAGAATGCCCAAATTTTCGGACATAAAGTCCTTCTTCAGGGGCTAAAAAGTAAAAGGATGTTCACACATCGACTGACAAGGACAGAATCGACCACAACCCCTGGTGCCTGAATGTCGTAGAAGAGAGTCTTTCTATTCTAAATATTTCTCGTAAACAAATTATTGAAAACAGAAACTCAGTAAATAGGTTATTTACAGATCTACACTCTCTTGATGAAAAATTGACTAAAATTAAGGAACAAATAGGAATACAATTTACAATTTTAGAGGGTGTCATTCAAGTTTACCTCCAATTAAATAGCTTGATAGGGAACCTTAATCAATATATGCAGAAAGCTTCTATAATGTTAGAACATCTCTCGTTGCAACTTAACATGCTTTCGTTAGGACACTTGTCACCAAGTGTTATAGCACCAAGTGAACTAAAAGAAATCTTGATTATGATAAAGGATAAATTACCACAAAATTTAAAATTACCTAGGAATATCTATACCGAACTGTGGGATTTTTATAAAATATTGTCTTGTTCTACATTCTTCAGAGATGGAAAAATTATTGTAATTGTACCTATTCCTTTATTAGATCGAAGTGATCAATTTGATATTTATCATGCTCATAATTTACCTGTTCCATTTCTTAATGAGTGAGTGAGTGAGTTGATGTTTTACGCCCGTGCAACGCTATATAGGTTATTTTCAGGCGATGAACATGAAAAGGATGATAAAATGAACATGAAATGATGATGATAAATGAAATATGGGGCGGGGAAACAAAGGACCGGTAAATTTTGAAGAACAACGGGAAAAGGGGAGAAGTGGGTAGGGGCGGAAAATTTAGCCTATGTGGTGCACTACTTGGCGGTCCACAAAGGGGTCTTTTACGTGCACGAAGCGAGGCACTCTCCACACACGTTGGCCCACTATGGTCGGCGGTCAGGGTTTCCGTATTATAGACCTGACAACCCCCGCGGACGAGGGCCACCCTATTCTGCCATCTAGTGTACACACTTGGTCGCTCTGTGGGCTGAGCACTGACCCGACGTCAGAATCCCAAGACCCTTAGTCGCCTTTTACGACAAGGTATGCTCTGCTGCGGGCCTATTCGCCACCCGGGCCCCGCACGGGACCATTTCTTAATGAAATAGACAAGCTAGATAAACTAAACATCGTTGCTCAATACCAAATCTAAACGGTAGATTTTGCTATTAATAAAGAGAGGACACAGTGCGTATTACTAACGTCTATCGAAAGTTTGCAATGTACAAATCATGTAACCAAATTCTGTTCAATTAAGAGTCCCGTTTATTCAGTAAACAATAACAACTTCTGTATTCTTGCACTTTACCTGAAGAATACGGATCTAATTAAGAGAAACTGTCAGACAATGGTTAAATTAAGAACAATACTACCTCAAGCCGAATACTTAACAGATGGGCATTGGGTTATAGCTACTAATGAGGTAATTAGATCAGTCGTCTGTCAGAATAAATTAACCTATACACTTGACATCAAACCTCCGCTGCAAGCGATCAAATTAGACATGCATTGTCATGCTGTTAGTAAAGCGCTAACTCTACCTGCCTATTTTATCATGAAAGCAAATACAAAATAAAGGAACCTATGAAAAGAATTATAGGACATATAAAAGTGGGAATTTTCAAAATTTGGGAACCCTTTTATAAGAATATTGATAATTATACACAGTTAACGTCTTATAAATTACCTTCTATTGATGAAATTCCAATGGGAAATTTAATTGATGAATTACAACAAGTTAGGGAAGATAGTCCGCCTGAGTTGCCCGATTGGTTTCTTTCAACGGTAGGAATTTGGCCAAGTATTTTGTTAATTACAATTTTTATTGTATGTTTCAAGTTTTATTCAAAAATTGTTGCACGTGGTCAGCAAAAATTCGAACTGATAGATTGGTTGCCAAAGGTACAGTTCCTGAAGTGATGTTCCACAAGGTGGGAAGCGAAACGAACGCAACAGAGGACACGTCAACCTCGACATCACGGGCAGCCGCACAAGACGAAAATCAAGGCAAAATTTCGATCGGCTGCATACGTCCAACATAGATGAACAATCTCGGGCTACAGATTTTCGGTTTTAAGTAATGATGAACTTTTCATGCACATTGGAGAAAATAGACAATCATGCATAATCTACATCGTTTGCTGTTTACTGTTTGTTTTGACAATCGTTATATAGATACCGTCTTTCGTATATATACTATTTGCTGTCGTACATTGACAATCATATTTATACAGAGAGAACTACACGTTCAGAGAGCTAAGATACCAGAAGTGTTCATTTATTTATATAACATTGTATTACCTGACATGATCGTATCACAAACTTTGCTTAATTGATTAACGGTTGATGTACTGGACCGTATTTGCTATATTTATAAACTTTGTCGTTTCCGTTGAATCTACAAAGAGGATTGTTTTCGAACATTTCGAACTTTATATATGTACCTGCACGTTAATCGCTTATTGCCGTTCGTGTGACCGTAAATATGTCACTTGGAAGTAACATATTTTCTTGTGGTGATAAGGAATGTAACACTTCGTATATCCGAAGCGATATTATTTATAATTATTTATAATTAACTAATTAACTTGTTGATCTACCTCTACATCTGGACTTGATTACCATCGTGTGAGGCTAGTCTGCTTACTGTCGCTGATTACCGTTATGTACTATTATGACACATGGATGTGACTTTAATGTTCGTACCCGCGCCTCCTCAACATTAAATGACAATTCTTATACGCCGCTCTACTATCATGATGGGATGCCATTCTAGATTGGATGTGTTTGCATGTAAACCAATGACAATGAACCTTCTCTTTCTTTCTTTCTACGTTCTAATTATATGCTATATATACAAGAGACATTAAGTTTAGTTTGATTATTCTTTCAGTTATGTAATATATACATAGGTCTCCTCAACCAACACAGTTCTTTCATCATGTGAAATTATATTCTATATTTCTCAAGACTTTCTCAAGGGACTAAATTCATCCCTTTGCCCAAGATAACTAATGTAAGACATGAAATAATGATGGATTTTATTGAAATGTCCAGAAAAATGAGATGCAAATTTCACTACTCAAAGAAGGACAATAAGAAAGAAATTCATCCTTTATATTTACAAACTGGGCACATACCACCTAATGGGAGTAATGTCCTTGAAACCTATATCATAAAAACTAAATATGAAATCTCAAGATTAATGCCAAAGAAAATTAGAGACAATCTGAACCCTCATGAGAGACTTTCTTTAAATCAGATGGTAAATGCCAAAGATTTATATATTTCTAAAAGTGACAAAAATAACACCACAGTGGTTATTGATAAAACTGATTACCTTGCAGCTGGAAATGAACATGTTAATAGCATGTACTATACACAAATCAATCAGCCGAATACTTCGGCAATTGCCAATACAATACACGAATTGGCTAGTACTTTATATGCTAACAAACAAATTGACAAAACTACATTTGAATACATCACTAGTTCTCCAAAGGTATCACATGGTAGTTTATATTTGCTGCCTACAATACACAAGCTACCACCTGCATTAGTGCAAGAGATACATAAGCTTGGGTACAATCGTGATGGCGTTAAAGTGCCCTACAGACCAATTATAAACAAGTTCCTTGACATAATTTTAAAGAAAATACTGAGAAGGAAACCATTATATATTCAAGATAGCAAAGATTTTATTATTAAAATCGAATCAACAGTAGTTGAAAAAAACTGTATTCTTGTTACCTATGATGTTACATCTTTATATCTAAACGTCCAACTAGATAAATTATATGATTCTATTATTGGTGCATTAAATGGAATTGTAAGATCGGAATATAATTTCCCAATTCCTGATATTGAGCATTTAAAACCTTTTGTAAAACTTATTTTACAAGGAAATGAATTTGAATTTGCTGGAAAGTACTATTCCCAAATTGTTGGAGCTCCTATGGGAGGGGTTATCTCCCCTACAGCAATAGATATATACCTTTCAGTTGTACTCGAAAAAATATTGGTACAATTTCAGAAAAGGGAGTGCATAAAGTTGCATGCTCAATACAGAGATGATGGAATATTTGTATTTACTGGAAATAAACAGTCAGTTGAAGAGTTTTTTGACATTGCAAATAATATAGATCCTCTACTGAAATTTACATATGAATATTCAAATAGATTAGTCACATTCTTAGATCTAGAAATTTATAAAGGAAAACGGTTTGAGGCTCAGGGTATACTTGATCTCAAATCGCATATTAAAGCAACAGAGACATACCGATATTTACCTATAGATAGCGCACATCCTAAACACACGTTTGGTAATGTCATTAAAACAGAAACCATTCGTCACATTAGAAATAATTCTGATGAGACTGAATTAAGAAAGCATTTGTCAATTCTAAAAGAGAAAATGATAGACAGAGGTCATAATAGTACAACAACCTCTGCTATTATAGAGGAGACAGTAAATTCCAATAAAAGGGTAGATTGCTTATATCACAGAAAAAATAACAGCTCAATACCACTTACAATGGTAACTAGATATAATCCAGCTGTCAAAAATCTTAGCAGGGCTATTAGAAAGCACTGGGATATCCTACAGAAGGATGAAACATGCAAGACGTTATTCAAATCAAAACCTATAATAGCGTATAAACGCAATAAGAATCTTAGAGATTACTTTGCAAAAGCAAGGCATTAGTTGGGAGATTTTTGAGAAGGGACCCAAACCTAAATCCGATAAAGGAATTTAGGTAAAAAATCCCGAAACACCGTATAGAAATACAACCATTTTATATAGGTAACAATCATAACAATATAAATGGTGTCAAGTCTTGAGAAATATAGAATATAATTTCACATGATGAAAGAAGTGTGTTGGTTGAGGAGACCTATGTATATATTACACAATCTCGGGCTACAGATTTTCGGTTTTAAGTAATGATGAACTTTTCGTGCACATTGGAGAAAATAGACAATCATGCATAATCTACATCGTTTGCTGTTTACTGTTTGTTTTGACAATCGTTATATAGATACCGTCTTTCGTATATATACTATTTGCTGTCGTACATTGACAATTATATTTATACAGAGAGAACTACACGTTCAGAGAGCTAAGATACCAGAAGTGTTCATTTATTTATATAACATTGTATTACCTGACATGATCGTATCACAAACTTTGCTTAATTGATTAACGGTTGATGTACTGGACCGTATTTGCTATATTTATAAACTTTGTCGTTTCCGTTGAATCTACAAAGAGGATTGTTTTCGAACATTTCGAACTTTATATATGTACCTGCACGTTTATCGCTTAATTGCTGTTCGTGTGACCGTAAATATGTCACTTTGAAGTAACATATTTTCATGTGGTGATAAGGAATGTAACACTTCGTATATCCGAAGCGATATTATTTATAATTATTTATAATTAACTAATTAACTTGTTTATCTACCTCTACATCTGGACTTGATTACCATCGTGTGAGGCTAGTCTGCTTACTGTCGCTGATTACCGTTATGTACTATTATGACACATGGATGTGACTTTAATGTTCGTACCCGCGCCTCCTCAACATTAAATGACAATTCTTATACGCCGCTCTACTATCATGATGGGATGCCATTCTAGATTGGATGTGTTTGCATGTAAACCAATGACAATGAACCTTCTCTTTCTTTCTTTCTACGTTCTAATTATATGCTATATATACAAGAGACATTAAGTTTAGTTTGATTATTCTTTCTTATGCTTCTTGCTCTCGCTGTCTTCTAACTATGCAATCGTTCATAGTATCTCTATCGTAAAGGCTTCGGCCAAGTGTATAACGCTACTGTACTTTCTTGAATATAATATTTATTTAACAACGTGTAGTTTTTGACATGTGATAACCAGAACATTAGTATTTACGTAACCCTGTAGCCCCGGCCGGAGTTGTGGTATAATTTTGTGCGGTGTTTCACATTTTAGAGCAACGTATATGGGCAGTTGATTTGACAAATACATTACCCTATATTGCACCAGTTGAGAACGCCTCTGTTGAATCAGAGGAGGAAACCCCACATGCACAACCACAAGAAAATAAAATGGATTCAGATTTTTTTACCAATGATGAAGATGAAACAACGTCATAAAGTAAGCCAACATGTATTTATCTATTTTACAGCTTAAAAAGGTACACACTTGGTCGCTCTGTGGGATGAGCACGGACCCGGCGTCATAATCCCAAGACCCTTAGTAGCCTCTTACGACAAGCTTGGCTCTGCTGCGGGCCTATTCGGGATAGCTTAGCACAGATTGTTTTAGAGCAACCAATTACCCTCCATTGCACCAGTTGAAAACGCCTCTGTTGAATCAGAGGAGGAAACCCCATATGCACAACCACAAGAAAATAAAATGGATTCAGATTTTTTTACCACTGATGAAGATGAAGCAACGTCATAAAGTAAGCCAACATGTATTTATCTATTTTACAGCTTAAAAAGGTTTTCATTTAGAAAATGTAGGGCTTGTGAGCAATCAAATTATGTAAACATTTGATCATAAAACTGATCTAATGTTGATTACTAATACTTTTTGCATTACTCTGTACATGTGGATTTGAATTAGAAATTCTGTTTGTTATTTTGAATTTTATACTTTTCTTCAAATTATTGTTTATTTCAACCTTTCAACGGTTTGCTTGAACGTCTCTGATGAGTCTACAATAGATGAAATGCACGTTAGATGTAAGTTTTAATTTCTCAACTTGAACTTTATTAATTTTATCTTATTTTTTGTAAAATTTGTTTTTAAGTTAACAAATCTTATGTGAATGATATTTTGTAAGCAATTATTTATATCATATAGAAAATGATTTGATTTAATGGTGAAAAAGGTAATCGAATGAATATGTCTTTAGAGTATTCATATAGATTTAAATATTATTCCATAAATGCTAACTTTTAAGATGCCACACGATTTGTGGAAGTTCCAGACTTTTGACATTGGTAAGTTATTTCAAGATTTGAAGAACAAGAGAGAATACAATTTTTAGATAATAAAGTCTATATTTTTTCTGTTATAGGTCATCAATGCCTTCCTTCGTGGCCTTAAACATCAAACCGATTTGGGGTCTACTGATCACATATATATATTTCCATCTTACATGGCTGTATTGTGGATGACTACCATGTTTGACTCAATAAAACATGTAGTGAGTGAGTTGGTGTTTTACGTCCGTTCAGCGCTATATAGGTTATTAACAGGCGATGAACATGAAAAGGATGATAAAATGAACATGAAATGATGATGATAAATGAAATATGACGGTGGGACACAAGGGACCGGTCAATTTTGTAGAACCACAGGAAAAGGAGAGCGGTGGGTAGGGGCGGAAAATTAAGCCTTTGTGGTACACTACTTGTCGGTCCAAAAGGGGTCTTTTACCCACTATGGTCAGCGGTCAGTTTCAGTATTATAGACTTGACAACCCCCGCGGACGAGGGCCACCCTATTCAGCCACCTATGGTACACACTTGGTCGAACTGTGGGCTGAGCACTGACCCGACGTCAGAATCCCAAGACCCTAAGTCGCCTCTAACGACAAGCTAGGCACTGCTGCGGGCCTATTCGCCACCCCCCCCCCCCCCCCCACGGGACCAATAAAATGTAGTTCACATTTAAACTCCTGTATTTCATCTGTCTGTCCCTGAAGTTTTTATATGACCGTATATTTTTGCGATCATATTACGTTATGATGATGTTGTCGTCTGTAGACATTTTAGTTTCCGGGAGATAACTTGAGTAAACATCGACCGATTGTTTTGACATTTAGATATAATGTTTGTAACCACTAAAGGAAGGTTGGATATTATTTTGGAATTGTGGACTTTACCGTTTTAGAAGAAGCATTTGTTAACAATATAACATATTTGATTTGATTAGTATATCTTTTGTTTATATCAAGTGCAACTATATCAGTTTCAGGATCTTCATTTCAGTGAATGTCCGTAATTGCTGGCTGGTCATGTCCAAACCACCATAGTCTACTGGATAGAATCCTTACAAAGTGATGGACACCGGTACCTTAAAAGTGGGCGTGAGCTTAAAAGTAGTTCATATATGCTCAAACTGACAAATTAAAAAAAAGAGATATAGTTGATCAGGAGGAATCATTAGAATTTCCGTGGTTTAAAAGTCTGTGTCATACACAGTTCAATGTTAAATTTCCTTTTTGTAGTATATCGATCACTCATTGCAATGTGGCACCATAAAACCTGGTTCAACTCACCATTTCTTTTGAAAGGCCTGTACCTAGTCAGGACCATTGCAATCCACCATTTTTCAGTTTTGTTTTTTATGGACATTTGAGATTTATCATTCAAGTTAGTTTATTTACGAAAACCACAAATTGATATCCCACAATATTCACAATGTAGAATAATTAACCACAGTATTATTCCTTTATTTCGATTTCGTAGGTATAACTTATAAAATATAAATTTTATCCCATTTTTTGTAGGAACAACTTAATTATTGAATCTTCATGAAAGTTATACTCAAGCATGCATGTACATGTAGTTTGCATATTAATGTAGATTATATGCATAGTTAATTGTTTTGTCGAAGGAGCACAGGTCACTTTGGAAAGCAACATCCATGCCCTGCTTTAAGCAGACGGACGGTCACAGCTGTTGACCTTGAGTGCTTTTGGTAAGATGTGGTGTATTTTTGTGCCTTATCTAAAACAACCACTGAAAGTGGAATACATGTAAATTTTGAGAACAAAATGGAAGAAAGGGAGAACTAAGATATAGAAATTGACATTTTTTGAGACAGATCATAATTGTGACACCATCGTGTGATTTACTATGTAGAAATGGACATGGAGACAGATCATAATTGCGACACCTTTGGCATTAGGGATCGTGTGAATTACATCAATGACAATAAAACTACATGTAACTAAATAAAGTTTTTTTCTGCATTTCAAGTTTGTTTACATTTCTTTGTTTACAACACAAACTTACCCCTTTTTGACTGACCAATAGAGGCAGTTGCTGTACTGCAAAATTGAATATATAGATGGACTGAATCATTTCTACGATAAGATTCGACCATGACGGATCCATTTATTCGATATATTGAGAATCAACATCCACCGGGAACATCCATTCCTGTGCATGAAATACGGAACTTAAAGCGCAAGTGTGTTGCTGTGGCAGAATTAATGATGCAGATAAGAATGAATTGATTATGGCAGCTGAAACGCAATTTGTCAAAAAAACACAAGTTAAATGAAGACAAGGCCAGTAAGCCAAATATTAAAGACAGAGAATTAACGAATTAAGTGTGATATTTGTGGGAAAACGTATTCGAGGAAAAATCATTGACTTTTTTTGTCATTGTATGCATTCATTATTTGTAAATGGCTTTTTAAATTGTTTTATTTATGAGCTTTATTGTGATTTTTTTAATTTGCACTTGTTGATGTGGGTTGTATAACACTTATAAAATGGAAAATTTTGCATCAAAAATTAACAATTATGGAAGGTTGGAATATCGTAAGAATTTTTGGAGACAAAAAAGCGTCAGTAATTGCGAAATGCAATGACGGAATAGAGGTTATGGTTATGACAATAGTCAAAAGGGAACGGTGTTTAAGCGCTTGACTATTGAGAACTATTGAGGATATAGATGAACTAAACTAAGTCCGATGAAGAATCAACTAACCCCTCATTTCAATAAGTAAAGATTGTGAGTGTGAAAAAAAACAACGCCTCATTGAAAATATTTTTCTTTTTACTCGTGTGAAATAAAAACTTAAGTTTTCCACTTTTGTAAATTAACTACAGGCTCCCATGAGCCTGAATCGCTCACCTGGTCTCTTATGCTTAAGCCTCTTACCTAGTGTTCAACATGGTCTACATGTACTTGGTAAGTAACATTAAAGAAACTAGTTAGGATAGAAATGCTTTTAAGACCAAGAATACAAAGTTACATAGCTTTCCATTTGAAAATAAAAAGCTACGCCGAGCGCAGCATGATACGACCGCAACAAGTTGAACCCTGTACATTGGAGGCCCAATATGGATAGTCTATTGCTTTGGTCACATGCAGCCCATGGTGGACTTACAAAGCTTTTTTACACATGCAACCTATGGTGGACTTCAAAATGCATATTTGACACATATATATTTACCATAACATTTAATAGAAAAAAAAAATTTCTATATTCATTGACATTTTTGACACGATTAAGCCCCTTTTGGCCCTTTTTTAAAAAAAAAAGGTTAGGACCACAAAATGCAATAAAAAGCTTCCTTCAGTGTATATAATCATCATATTTAAACTTCATAACAATTGGCTGGCCCACTACAGCTAAATTTCTTGTGTAAAACCATTTGCCTTGACCAACTTTTAAAAATGGCGTGTTTTGCCCCTTCGACCCCTTATATCTCAAAAACAGTAAGAGATATTTCAAATCTGATTGAAAAATGCAGGCAGGGATTTTCACAAGGATTCCAATGAAAAAAAGATTTTGAAAATCTGACCACAAATAAAAAAGATTTTTTGGGTGTGGCCCGTCTTTGGCCCCCTTTAGCAATGTAACGGTTCAATTTACATCAAAACCATTTAGACATTTTGTTGACAGAATTTAATGAGGAATTCAATAAAAAAAGAATTTTGAAAATCAAATGAATATTAAACATTCTACAACAGTTTTGTCAATACACCCGTATTAGCCCCTTTTGGCCCTTTTTTCTGAAACGGTAGGGGCCACCAACCCCAAATACAATAGGAACCTTCCTCTAGTGGTTACAAACATCATATAAAAATTTCATAACAATTGGTCAATATTTACTCAAGCTATCGCACGGAAACCAAATGTCCCCAGACGACGACGACAACGACAACGACGACGACGACGACAGCATCATACCATTATACGTCCGCAAATTTTTTGCGGTCGTATAAAAACAACATATTAAGTTAAAATTGATTGAAAACACTTAAAAGGATGATCTGACAATTTTGACCCTGAATTCAATTTTGTAGATCTCAATGAGCTGAACAGTTTTGCAATGCTAACTTTTCCTCTAGCACTTACAGTTTTCAAGATAAAGTCCAAAAACTGAAAATGGTCAATTTTGACGATTAAGGGGAAATAACTCCTACAAGGAGTCGTCCCACAACTTTGACTCAATGGAGAGTTTTGTAGAGCTTTTGATGCTGAAGAAGGTAGGTTGCTTAGGATTTTCTCTATTTCTTATACTTTTTGAGCTATTAGCGAACATCTATGGTCGGACCCCCCCCCTGTTCTATTTTTAGTATCGGCGGCCATTTTGTTTGGTCGACGTTCACAAATTTCACAAACTTGGTAGAGGACATCCTAAAGATCAAGTGTACAAAGTTTCAAGCAATCCCATCGGTGGTTTCAGGGAAGAAGATTTTTGAAGAAAAGTTAACGGAAGCACGACGGACGGACGGACGACGGACGCCTAATGATGACCATTGCTCACATGACCCTTCAGGTCAGGTGAGCTAAAAACGTATTTTTTCCTTTTTTTCAAAATATATAAACGTAAAGGATAGGTTGCGATAAGGCCCTATTTTGGCCCATCTATAGGCGAAAAAAAGTTTTTCATAGCGTGTTACTTTACATCTTATTTTGTAGCAAAATGATTGTACTATTGTAAAAGACTTCTCTTAAATACTTTTGCACGAACACAGCTTCGAAAATATTTTACAAAATTGACCCATTTTGAGTGAAAATTTCATCTTGATTTAAAAAACAATTCAAGGTAGGGCTTCAATAAATTGAAATAATGCTAAAATACTTGAAGCAATTGCTTATGATTCTATAAAAGGTTCATCATATATATACATAACTTCAAATAACAATTTTGAGATTGAAATGACCGCTAATCTCAAGAAAAACGAAGAAAACTGAGAGATTTCGCACATTTTTAAACTACTAACAACAAGTTAAAAAATTATCGTCTTTCTAAATTTTCAGTATGTCTTGCACGCGGAACCGTCTTGAAACTTTCATTAAAGATGTATTTTAGTAGTACAAGTTGTTGAATAAAATATGGAGCTGGTTCCGCGTGCAAGGCTATACTTCCGGGAAGGAAAAAGGAGTGATGGGTAGGTACAGGACATTTAGCCTCTTGCATGGGGATCCTACGGGTCCTACTCTTACCGAGACCTACAGCAGGATTCTTTAACGTGCGATGAACGCGACATGATTCCCAACACGGTGCACCACTATAGTTTGCGGTCAGGTTTTCCGCATTATTGACTGACGACCCCGCATCTCTCGATGTCAGGGCTGCCCCATTTAACCACTTGGGGCACACATCCCAGTCGCTTTGTAGGCAAAGCGGCCTGACCCGATGTCAGGTTTCAGAGCGCTCTTTAGTGGACTTTTACCGACAAGCTTAGTGCTGCTGCGGGCCTTTTGGCCACCCGGAACCCTCACTGGTTTTAAATAGAAGAGCCAGTACAAAAAATATGAAGGAGTGCCAGCACAGAATGCACGGTTGATATCATACAATAGGCTTACCGTTCAAGCTCGCAAGTCTTAGGAACACTTGTTTTAAATTGATTTGTGAGATATCACTCGCAGCTTTACTACTTATCTGTGAGGTTTTGCTCGCGGTAAGCTCGGTGTTCTCGTCCCACTCTGAATTCATCAAGAGATATTCTGGCACATATTCCATACTCTTTCGTTTTTAATGTTGAACTTTGATGCACAGACATGATTATAGATGATGCTGAAGTTGATTGGAGGCACTTTTCAACCATTTCTATTGATTTGGATATATTTAGATAACATTTGTTAATTTTAGTTAAAAAGAGCTATACAACGTCAATGTTGTTTGAAACTCTTGTGAGAATAAATCGAGTTAATTTAAGTTCCCCGATGATTTCACTTTTGTACCTCGTTTAATAGAAGTAAAATTCTTTTGTTCTCTTTTCGGTGGAAATCGGACTGCATATTTGTGGGGACAAACATCTCTAATAACGTATTAAAATTTTATATCATAATTAAAACGTATTATATCATATTTTAACGATTCAGATTTTATTCAATACACTCAGACATATATAAATATGTAACATGAGGTCAAGCAAAATATATAAATACAAATATTAAACAACAAGGAAATTAAGCACATATATATCAAATACAAATTAGGGACTCCAGAATATATACATTCACAGTAAATGGTAACTATATAAATAATCTTACAAAGATGAGATTTTCTTAACAAATACCGATAGTTTTTTTAATTCAGGAATATTGCAAAGAGATAACAGTCCGCTCATTTTACTACTATTTGGATGCTCATAATAATATTTTGCCAAGAATTTTTGGCGCAGATTTTTAATAATTACATTGTCACGAAAGTGTCCACGATCGAAAACCTTCCTTACTTCACCAGAGGTTTAATGGCTTACAAATGGCGTGTCGTTGTTCTTTGTTCACCTTCGCGTTACAAATTAACATAATTTATGTTGAAGTCATTTACTTTGTCAAAAGCTGGTTACCTAGAAGTTTTATGTTAACTTGTGATATCTGCGATCGATTGTAGCGCCTTTGGCGATGGAGCAAATTAAATTTAATTCCCCAATGGTCAATGATAAATTTGGTTAAAAGCCATAGATAACTATTACTTTGTCAATATTTTGATCCTAAACTTCAGGATTACTTGGTAAAAGTATTGTTATTATTATTTACTGTCACAATTATAATTGTTATTTTGTCACATACCCGAAAGGGTCCATGATTGGATTAATAAAATATTTCTATTTCTATAATGTTCAGGATCAAGAAATCTAAAAAAATGATAGTTTCGCTTCCGCTACATGTCAATAAATTTTATCTGCATTTATCATGAAAATACTATAAGCAATATTTTTGTAACAAATTTGACAACAGAAATAGAAATAGCTTTATTCCAAGTTAAGGCCCTATAATAGAGCATACAATTACATATAAGTGATTATAACAATTTATAATTTTCGCGGACGAGGGCTACCCAATTCAGCCACCTAGGGTACACACTTGGTTGCTCTGTGGGCTGAGCACTGACCCGACGTCAGAATCCCAAGACCCTTAGTCGCCTTTTACGACAAGCTAGGCTCTGCTGGGGGCCTATTCGCCACCCGGGCCCCGCACGGGATTTTCATTTAGTATTAACATATATTAAGTTTTTTTCATAATATAATCTATACTAGAATACCATGTGGCTGTGTTATTTTGACAGAGATTTTTACTACAAACAAATGCATTAAATAGTAGCCCATCTTCCATATGCTCTAATCTATGACAATATTTTAACATTGACAATATAATGGAAAAATACATAGGATATCTTCCAAGTTCAGACATAACTGCAAAATTGGTAGAGCGTTTATTAACACCTTATATAAATTTTCATAAATTTTAAATGTGACTTTTCAGATACATCTTTTTCAAATATTTTCTCAAATAAATATTGTTCATCATTTTTACTAGCTGAAGAGGTTGTTGAAAACATACCCCATATTTCACAACCATATGTTAAGATGGGTTTAATAGTATGGTCATATAAGTGAAGTAGTGTTTGTACACTGGGATTAGAAGCATACACCAGGTCGGAATGTTAGCATACGGACCTGAAAAACCAAAATCAAACAAATTATACAGAATTTAGCATACACCAGAGCGGAATGCTAGCATTTTGACCTGAAAACCCGAAATATGTCGTATATTAAAAAATCTAGCATACACCAGGTCGGAATGCTAGCATACGGACCTGAAAAACAAAAAGTATACAAATAATACATAGTCCAGCATACAGCAGGTCGGAATGCTAGCATTTGGGTCTTGTGGGTAAAATAACAGAAGAAAATACATAGTTTGGTATGCTGAAATAATCAAAACAGAGTAGCAAAAATTTGAGAGTGCAAAATGTATAGCCATTGTGTCAATTTTAGCATACAGAGGTAAAAAATATGCAGTTTTGATAGATTTCTGCTTGATTGTTGTTAAAAACGCCTTGATGAGAATTTTTAAATTTAGATGAGAACGCATTCACATCGGTACGTTGCTCACAGGTTGTTGTCATCACTCACGAAATTTTACGGGCGACATCATGTGCTTGTATACAAATAAGGGATTTCTATCTCTCAGATGAGCACAGATGTTGGTTTGACATAGAGTTTTGTATTGTCATCCTTTCCGGATTTGACCAACACTAAATCGATCTTTGGCAACGTGACGGGTGTGCTATAGCAAGCAGGAACTGCTTACTCTTCCGGAGCACCTGAGTTAACTCTCGTTTCGACTTGAGTTCGCGTTGCTGAATGCGTTTTTTTTGTTATGTGTGTATGTTTTATGTTGTTATGTGGTTTGTTTTGTTGTGATGATGTTTTGTTAGCTTCAATAATGTAGCTCCTTTGACATCTTTGATTAGGCGGAGCTACAATGCGGTCCCATTACTCGTAACGGAGCAACGCCGAAAGCGAAATCACACCGGGAGCTATTCAATTCATTAAACGTCAAATTTGGTATTAAAATATCGCTTATAGAATTTTAATGACAAATTCAGTTTAAATTTTCCGACATTTAACGCAGATTAAAAGATTTTAGTAAAAATATCAATTTTTGAAGGATCTTGATCCTGAACTTTACAATGAAGTTCAGGATCAGAATTTTGAAAATGTTTGATTTCTAACAAATTATCATTTATCTAAGACTCTTGACTAAAATATTTAGTAACTAAATGTTATTCAGAGTGTTATTGGTATTTTTGAACCAATTTGAAGCTTTGTTTGAGTTGGAGAAAAAAATTCGATTTGCTCCATTGCGAGTAATGGGACCGCATTGTAGCTCCGCCTAATTAAAGATGTCAAAGGAGCTACATTATTGTAGCTAATGTTTTGTCTGCCGGGTCCCGTGCGGGGCCCGGGAGGCGAATAGGCCCGCAGCAGCGCTGAGCTTGTCGGTAAAAGTCCACTAAAGAGCGCTCAGAAACCTGACATCGGGGTCAGGCCGCTTAGCCCATAAAGCGACTGGGGTGTGTGCTCCAGGTGGTAGAATGGGGCAGCCCTGTCATAATGAATGCCGGGGTCGTCAGGCTATAATGCGGAAAACCTGACCGCAAACCATAGTGGGCCAACGTGTGTGGAGAGGGCCACGCTTCATGCACGTAAAAGATCCCTTTGTGGACCGCCAAATAGTGCACCACATAGGCTAAATTTTCTGCCCCTACCCATCACTCCCCTTTTCCAGTGGTCTTCAAAATAAACAGTTCCTTTGTTTCCCATCCCACCCCCACGATTTTCTTTCAGTATGTGTAGGTCCAATCAGGATTCATCATTGTATTTTCGACAGATAAGGGTTGATCGTGTGAAATCGGGTAAGGGTTGGCTATATTCCACTTAGGTAAGTGTTCTAACTAGGTAAGTGTTCTAACTAGTATGACCTCATTCCAGGTAAGTGTTCTTCATTGTTGGTCACCATAGGTAAGGGTTCCAGATTGTGTGAAGTTTTTGGGGAGAGATTTCGTCGCTTTCTGGGTACATTGGCCTATGGTGCGTTGAGGATACATTGGCCTGTCTTGTGAGTTGGTTCGTTTTCCTTCTGGTTTGTGGTCGTACATTGGCCCTTTTTCGCATGACATGCATGGGTCTGTGTTATGGGTGCTGTTTCCTGGGTGGGTCTACACAATTCAATTTGTTTATTCAATTAGTTCTTGTCCTGATTATGACTGAAATATTGTTGACTTGACATAAAACAAACAACAAACAAACAAACAAATTTGTCTGCCGGTTTTGTCTACTGATTACCCATTTGGTACACCTTTGCTTCTGCCACCGGAAAGTAATACCTGTGTCTCGCCTTCCGCGACTATTCGTTGCAGGCGAGATGTCTTAGAAGGTTTTATTAATAAAACAAACTTGGTTTTATTCAACGTAACAAGGCGCTATCAGTCACCGTACTGTTTTATGTAACCTGGTTTTCACAAAATGAATGACGTCATCATAATTCGGAGGCTTCGAGCTACATTATTGAAGCACACCGATAAAGAGTTAATTAAATCAAGCCAATTCTTTTGTGTGGATCTTTGATAGTGTGATCTATAAAAGTCCACTTTGCCCTCGGCTTTGTCTGTAATAACAATAACGTAACCCGTACTCCGTTTCTCTTTTAAGGGTTACGTTTTCTTAATGACATGCTACCAATCAAGAACCGGATCAAGAAACTAACGATCACAGATGAGTAATATCATATATTAATATAGAATACAATGAATTAAAAGATATTGATAGGTACTTAGAAAATCTTCTAGGTAACCAGCTTTTGACAAAGTAAATGACCTCAACATAAATTATGTTAATTTGTAGCGCGAAGGTGAACAAAGAACAACGACACGCCATTTGTGAGCCATTATACCACTGCTGAAGTAACGAAGGTCTTTCTAATGGCGAAATAATTTCGATCGTGGACACTTTGGTAGTATATATGTTAGCGGATCAGTAATTTGCATATGCAAATATCTGAAACAACTGGTTATGAAACCAGTAACAACTTGGTATCAGACCAGTTATACTGGTTTGTTACTGAGTTATTAAAAAATGTGCCCCGGCCATAAGAATATATGGTTTGTTAATGATCTGTTACAAATGGTTTGATACTGAGTCATCAAAATTTGTTTTATATAACACTGAGGAATATTACATGCATGTATACTTATGCCCAAAAGACATTAACCATGACTATGATACATAAACAAAATAATACTAAAGTTAAATAAATCCCTTATACTATTAACATGATATATACATGTATATATACCATTTTTCATTGGAACGACATTTTTATTGTTATATTCTAAATAAACGTCAAGATGAGTTATGGATCTACATGGCCTCCTATTTGTTGCTCTTAATAACTTTATATACCAACCCGTTTCACAATATGTTCCTGTATATCCTGCTACACAATTACACGTATAAGATCCTCACATGTTGCTCCATATCGACACGAGTTGGTGTCACGATCATCTATAATTGAAAAAAAAACCATTCAACACAAGTTAACCAGTCACAGTGGTATTTTCATGGTTAAATAAAAGGCGTCGTGAGGGGGGGGGATTGTGTGTGGTCCAATTTATCCAAAGACATCATCCTTTCGTATGAAAAACCCCTTCAACCATATGCTTTATATATTTAGCGAAAGAATAAGGTACTTTACAATGTCCAAAACGTTTAGTCGATTGTTTTGACACAATTAATGTTGTCGTTTTTGCTAAATGGCATATTTCACGAGATTTCGTTTGGTTAATTCAGAAAATAAAGTCAATTGTTATAGCATTTAAATCGTAACATCTAGAATTATACCCATTTACGGGATGTCCTTTAAATAGTTGTCAAACCTCTGACTGTTAGAAGAAAGACGCACACAAACTCGCTTTGACCGTTACCATCGATACTAAGCATAAAATACAGTGGCATGCGAAGGTTGTTAGTCGTAAACGTAGCGTCAACAAAAAGCAACTCTTAAATGCCTCTCTCATAGCTTTATCTTGAAAATAAATTGCTTTCAATTTGTTGTCCGATGATCGCCTGTAAGGTATTTAACAGTGGCATCTTCAGAGTCAGAAAATATTTCGTTGACGGTTTCTAACGCGGATTTGTCAGACAGCTTCTGTGTCTTCATGTTACTAGCAAGATTAGAATGGTGACTTTTCCAGTTTGTTCCATTACTTCTTTCCAGACTTGCTTTTTGTTTGCGTTTACTCGCAAGAATGATTTTGTCTCCGGACAAAAGTCTTTGGCGTGTAAAAAAATTGAAAAGATTTTCATTACTTTCATGATTATGTTCGTCATTGAACAATAATTAATTTTTCAATTCCTTGCCATCGGTAGAGCTTAAAAGCCTAGTCTTGTCTGTACGTCAATTGGTTGGGCGGTTCCCTGAAGAAAGGAAAACAAATGGGGTAGACAAAAGTTGGCCTTTGATCAGGACAACTTAGATTTATAAATATTTTGACGTTATACTTTTTTATTTTTGTGCCTGTATTTAGATCTACTGACTAATCAATAAAACATTTTTTTTCTTTATTTGAAATAATTAATCATAAAATGTGATTTTTTTTATATGTAAACTATTTGAGGGTTTTAAAGCGAAGAATAAACAAAGTCCATGAAAATCCGGTTGAATAGCAAATCCATAATGGAAAGGCTATTCGACCGGACCCGGTCGAATAGCGTGTGGGGCCTTTCAACCAGGTCAGGTCGAATAGCCCCACTGACTATTCAATCGGGTCCGGTCGAATAGCCACTGCCTAAATTTAAATATAAAAATATGGAAACCAAAAGAAGAATGAAATGATAATAAACTCACAGAATAAATGAAATACTTTAAATTTATTAATTCAAATATAAATTAAAAATCTCTTAAATTTAAAATAAAATAAGTGTGAATTTCCTTATTTTAGAATTTTCAGTAACTTCCCAAATCCCTTACTTCTCTTATGCGCGTTTGACAACAATTAAACATACCAGTGATGGTGAAGAGGAAATAGTTTCATGTTCATCGCCTGTAAATAACCTATATAGCGTTGCACGGGCGTAAAACACCAACTCACTCACTCACCTCACTCCTTTTTCCAGTGGCAGTCAAAACTCTACTACCCGATTGGCCTTGTGTCCCCATTTCCTCCACGTCATCATCATTTCATGTTCATTGTATCACCACTTTCATGTTCATCTCCCGGATATAGCCGAAATCGTGCTGCTTGGGAGTAAAGCAATAACTAACTAACCAACTAACTAACTAATTCTCAATTCAAATTTATGTACATGTACATTTTTCTTCTTAACAATCAAACCGCAACAAAATTTAAATAACCTTGAGATCAGCCCAATAATCATTTTGACATTTGGTGTAATAACAATGTTTTGGCCAGTGCAAAGGAAATAACAGTATTGAAAAATTCTTGAAAGTTGATCTCTGTTTTTCACGGGAAGGATATAAATTATGGCCAGGATCAAAATTCCAAACAAATGTGCAACAAAAAAGATCATTAATAGTAATGTATTATTAGATTTTATTTTTTTACTTGTGCTTTCTTTCCATTTCCATACAAAATTCTACTTCTGACGCGTCAGAAGAAGCATTAGAAATAGACGAAAAACCAGAAAATCTTCTAGGCTGAATATTGTTTTCTACATAATGTTGTTCTGGATGATGGGCGCATCTCTTCTTCAGGTAAATGCCACAAACAAAAAAAAGCAAATAAAAAGTACTCCGGCACATACTAGGGCTAATGGGACAGATGCCATTGACTTGTCCACTGAAAAAGGAAAGAAATTGACATTAAATTTTATCAATCATTATTAAAAAAAAGGAAAATTTCATATTTCCACTCTATGCAATATAGTGAATTTTACAAGTTTGAGTTTACATCATTGCTGATTGATATCTAGTCTGATTGTTTTTTAGTGTAACCCCTTTGAGCTAAAATAACCAGTAATTAATTTAATATCAAAATGATAAATATCTATAATTAAATTTTATTATAATTACTATGCTGGAAGCTGGATTATTAATCTAAAAGACCAGAACAAAGAGTCAGATGGACCAGCTGTCACCTAATTTGGACAGGAGCTGCAGGGGCTAAATAGACTAATGATCTGGTCCAGTATATATACAAAATGACCTAACAGTCAGAGAGCGAGGAGAGAGAGGTTCAGCACTGCATATAGACTTTTAGTTGTGATTTAGGCTTTAATTATTTCTCGCGACATTTATTTAATAGAAACAATTGTATACTTATATTCACTTAATAAACTATGCTGATATCGATCATAGTCTTGATATTGAAGGGTCAACAGCTTATTCCTGGTGCCGTTACCCCAGGATCAAGGTTAGTTGCTTAATACACTTGCTTCTATTAATTAATTGGTCGCACATTTATTTCTTTATTTTTGTTGTTGTTAATCTTTTATTTTAATTTTTGCTCAAAAGATAAGAAGTTAAATTTTTCTTTGTTTTGAAAAAAAATTTGTTTAATATGGAAGGTCAAGATTTTACAACCTTTGTGGCCGAACAACAGGCAAAACTAGTTAGTAGTTCAGAGGGGCTAAAAAGTAGTATTGGGGATATTAAAAACCAAATTTCTGGGTTAACTAGCGCCGTGTTACTACAGTCGGTATCACAAGTAGTAACAACATTTGAAGGGGACCCTACAAAATTTAAAGACTGGGCCAAGGGAATTGAAAAGTACGCAACTTTGACAGAAATCGGCGATACCGATATTCCAAAAATAGCATTTCAAACATCAACAGGACCAACTAGCGATTTCATTAAAAGATATCTCGATGATCCGGTCCGTAGACGAGACCAAGCTAGTTGGAAAACGTTAAAACCTTTGTTAACTGCACGTTTCGCGGAGCTAACAGATAAACATATTGCTTTTGCAACACTTAGAAAAATAAAGCAAAAATCTGACGAAAGTGTTCAGGTATATGCCGAGAGATTGTTAAGCATCGCGGACGATGCATACCCAGAGGGGGTCGAACAAGCCGTTGTAGAACACCAAATAATTAATATTTTTATAGACGGTCTAAATCAAGATTATCTTAAGTTTAAAGTTTTACGAGATGACCCTCAAACATTTCAGGCCGCGGTCCAAAGTGCTGCTAATGAAATGAGCATCCGTAAAAGGTTCGCGTTGAGGCAAAATAGTACTCCGCCAAAAACAAGGGTGAACCAAATTCCAAATACGGAAACGCGTAACATTACGCCGATGGAAATCGACCATATGAGACCAAAACGATGTTTCAAATGCAATAAGTCAGGACACATGGCACGCTATTGTAGGTCGCGTAAAGTCAACTCTGTACAAAATAAGGGGCCAGATAACAAGTACTATTTAAATCAGACTACGTGTTGGGAATGTGGTGAAATAGGACACATGAGGCGGAATTGCCCGAAATTAAGATTTGGTGGGGGAATAAACCAGGGAAACTAAAGCGCTCTTTCCGCGAAGAAGCCGGCGGGAAGAGCGAGAAAAAGAAATCTAAAAGTTCAAAAAATAGTAGAAATTTAAACAAGAATATTAATATGAAAACATTTCACATTAACTTAGCAGGAAATCCAAATTCATGTTTGATAAATATAGGGAAACTTAAATTAAGAAGTTTAATAGATACCGGCGCAGATATTTCACTTCTGCATCGGAAAATTTTTAATCAATTAGAAAATAAACCAAAAATTACCCGAGAACGCCCGTCAATTCAATCAGTAAACGGCGGTGACTTAAGTGTCGACGGAAGCGTAGAGCTTGAGTTTAAATTAGGAAAACAAACTTTAAAACATAAATTTTATATTATAGATGGAATAAATAGGAACATGATTTTAGGCAGGGATTGGTTAAAACAAAACGGAGTACGGCTTTATTTTGATTTAGGTTACTTAAGGGTAGGAAAAATATATGTTAGGCTTGAAGAAGATATTCATATCTCATCTATTACAAGGCTTCAAAGAAAAGTTATTTTAAAACCAAATTCAGCCACAGTTTGTCATGTAAAACTAAATGAGGGTTACGCGATAGGCGAATCAAAACTTTTAACTATGGTAGGATCAAATGAAGGCATGTTAGGTCAACAACCTGAGATCACAGTGTGTGAGTCAGTATGCAAGGTGAAAAACCCTAAGAGAGTCCCAATTTTGGTAGTAAACAGTAGTCAAAAATTTGTAACCTTAAAAAGAGGAAGTGTCCTAGGTAGAGTAGAAAGTGTAAAGCCAAACGATATACATGTAAAAGATGATCAATCAGAGGTAGGCGAGACCGATGACATTTATGCGGATATCCAGGTCCCTGATAAGTTCAGAGATCAAATTGAAAGGTTGGTACGAAAGAACAGGGATATCTTTGCACAAAAAGACACTGAGTTAGGGAAAACAAACACGGTCGAGATGCACTTAGACACAGGCAACCATCAGCCTATAAAACTTAAACCTTATAGAATTCCCTTTGACAAACGCAAAGTAGTTGACGATGCTATTGATCAAATGACCAAAGCTAACATTATTGAACGATCTCGATCTCCATGGTGCTTCCCCTTAGTCCTTGTCCGTAAAGCGGATCATACTTACAGAACATGCGTGGATTTCCGACGTCTTAATCAGTGTCTTACGCCAATTAGCTTCCCATTGCCTTTAATTGACGACATCTTGAGTTTGTTAGGCGGCGCAAAGTATTATACAAAACTAGATTTAAGATGTGGTTATTTTCAAGTACCACTTACCCCTTCAAGTAAAGAAAAGTGCGCTTTTGGTTGTCATAGAGGTCTGTATCAATTTAAGGTCATGCCCTTTGGTCTAAGTACAGCACCTGGTATATTTCAGGAGCTCGCAAATAGAGTTTTAGAAGACTGTAGGGAGTTCTCCACTGCGTACTTAGATGATATAATTATATTTTCTAAAACAGTAGACGAACATCTGACACATATACAGACGGTCTTTGACAAGTTAAGGGAACATAATTTAAGGCTGAAAATGAAAAAGTGCGGTTTCTTTCAAGATGAAACAGACTATCTAGGTTTCACAATAAATAGGTCAGGTGTAAAACCAAACCCAGAAAAAGTAGAGGCTATCAAACAGATACCAGCCCCTACAAGTGTAAAAGAGGTCAGGTCTTTTATTGGTTGTCTGAGCTTTTACAGACGATTTGTACCAAACTTTAGCAAAATTGCTGAACCCCTGATAAAGCTAACACGGAAGTACTCCAAGTTTCATTGGACAAAAGAATGTCAGACAGCTTTTGAATATCTAAAAGAAAGTCTCACAGTAGTCCCTCTGTTAGCTTACCCTGACCCGAATAAACCATATACCTTGTACACGGATGCTTCAGGTACGTCAGTAGGCGCAGTGCTCTCTCAACCTTTAGAACCAGACGAAGAACCCGTACTGTACGGAGTACCGCGAGAGAAACCTATCTACTTTTTGTCGCACAAGTTAAGTACTTCTCAACAAAAATGGCCCACATGTCAGCGCGAGATGTTTGCTATACGTTATGCATTACAAAAGCTAGACCCGTATTTACACAGCGCGAAGTTCACTATAAAAACTGATCACAAACCACTAAAGTACATCTTAGAATCTCCGCTAACAAATAAACAAATGCAACTTTGGGCCTTAGAACTTAGCAATTACAATTGTACGGTCGAATATATCCCAGGGAAGGCAAATACCTGTGCTGATTTGCTTTCTCGTATACCATCAACTCCAAGTGAGAAAACGAGTGCAACTGTTGAGAAAAATACTACTGACTTTGACGATAGGTGTTTTGAGGTCAATGTTCTGAACTCTGATAAGTTTTTCCCCCAGGACTTTGCTAATCGCAAGGTAGAGTTCACAGACGAATTAGAAAAGCCAGACCATGACTTTTCTGACATTGACCTAGTTATGGAACAAGAAGCAGACGAGAATATACTAAGAATAAAGAGTGACCTCAAAAATGGCAAGGCTAGTAAAACTGAACAAGAAAAGTTCATTTTAGTCGACAACTTAGTATATTTTCTGTCTAATGCTGACGTTAACCCTATACTCAGGTTATACGTCCCGGAACAATTTCGGAAATTAGTAATAGAACAATTTCACGATAAGTTAGGCCACATGGCCACAGATAAAACTTACGATACAATGAAAGCGAGATACTATTTCCCAAAAATGTATCAGGATATACATGAACATATCGATAAATGTATTACTTGTCAGAAAAGAAGCGCGAAACAAAGTAGCCCACCTGTGCAAGAATCCAAATATGCAAATTATCCCATGGCAACGTTGGCCCTTGATATGGTAGGTCCGCTTAAAAAGACTTTGTCTGGAAATAAGTATATTGTTACTTTTATAGACCTTTATACAGGCTGGCCAATGGCTTTCCCTGTGCCAGACAAGTCTGCCGAGAATATAGTGCAGTTGTTAGTGGAAGAGATCTTCCCGGTGCATGGTGCACCTTTACAACTTGTCACTGATAACGGCAAAGAGCAAATTAATAATGCAGTAAGAGAAACACTAGAAGCATTGGGCATACATCATGTCAAAACATCTTACTACAATCCTCAGGGCAACGGAAAAGTTGAAAGATTTCATAAAACAATGAACGATATCTTAGCCAAGAAAATAAAAGAGGATGTCTCTACTTGGGATTTATATCTAAATCAAATGCTAGCTGCTGTGAGGTTTCATGTAAGTGAATCGACCCAATTCTCACCTTTCTTTTTGTTATATAACCGTGACCCCGTCCTTCCTTTAGATTCAATCTTAAAACCTAGAAGACGGTACACTGGTGAGGAATTTCACAAAATTGCATTAGAACAAATGCACCGGTCATTTCTTCAAGTACACAAAAACTTACAGGCCGCAAAGAAAAAACAAAACAAGCAGGCAAATAAAAACAAATCAAAATCTGAAGTGGAGTTCAAGGTTGGTGACCCAGTTTACTTGCGGAATCATCATCGAGCAGGTAAGTTGGATAATAAGTGGACACCTTATTTCAGAATAACTGAGCAAACATCTCCAGTTAGTTTTGTTATAAGAGACCAGCTGACAGGTAAGGTTACCAAAGCTCACGCTAGGCATTTGCGGTTAGCTAACCTAGACGAATGGGAAATCCCGAAAGAGCAGGTAGGTAGACCCCTGCGTAAATCTGTGTTTGTTGAGAAGCCGCCAGAACAGGAAGATGAATCCTCATCAGAGGAGTCAGAAAGTGACCTTCCCCCATTAGAGCGCGCGGTGAGAAAAATGAGGTTTGAAAGAGATGATTGGTCATCAGAGGATGACATTCCCCTTTCAGAGCTTAAAAAGAGATGGAGGAGCGAAGAAACCACTACACCTGTGATAAATAAGCCCAAAGTGCGACAGGTACGTCGGATTAGTAGCTCCGAAGAAATCTCTGATGATGAGCTGGTTAACGAGCACGAATCAAATGATTCAACGTTAAAATTTAAATTGGCTAAACGTTTCCTAGATAAAATCCTAAGTTAAACTAAAATAATAACAAGTATATAAGACTGGGTGCCCTATAACTTAAACCAGCCTACTCCTTGAAAGAAAAATATTTATTTATTTTAAGGCCAATAAAGCGCTCTCTTTTCTATTCGGAACATTATCCGAAGATGACGTTGCCTCGATAACTAATAATGTCAATACATTGGCACGAAATCAAAAGAATATTGTACATGTTATTAACGAAAGTTTAACTGTAGTTAAAGTCGCTCAAACCAAAATTGCTGAAAATAGACAAACGTTGAATAAGGTAATTACTAGCATGACCCAAATATTAAATAGGACCGAACAAATATCTGAAGCTGTTAAGGATTTACACAAATTTGTAGATGTATACACTACCACTGATAGAATGTTAGGAGAAGCTAGAGAATTGGTCTATATGGCCCAAATGTATTTTCAACACATTGAATTACAACTGAACATGTTGTCCTTAGGACATTTGTCACCTTCATTAATATCCCCTAGTGAATTAAGGAAATTATTAACCGACATTGGCTCTAAAATACCAAGAACTCTAAGTTTACCTGCAAACCCAGATAAAGATCTGTGGTTATTATATCGTACACTAACGTGTACAACTGTTATACATAATGATTCAATTATCGTTGTAGTAAACGTCCCTTTATTAGATAATGAAAGACATTTAGAATTATATAAGGCCCATAATTTAGATGTTCCCATTATGAATAACACTAAAATAGATGATTGGACTTATACTGCTAAATATAAACTAGAGTATGAATATTTGGCTATAGATAAGAGGAGGACACAATATAGTGTTCTAACGGACGGCGAAGTTAAAGAATGCTTGGCCCATGCGTTGTACTGTAGGATCAAAAGTCCGGTGTATTCCGTGACCGCAAGCAAACGTTGTTTAATAAATTTATTTTTAGGTGATGAAGGAAACATTAGGAAAACATGTCGTAAACTTATTGATACGACCTTAACTTTACCTCGGGCAGAATACATAACTAATGGTCAATGGATAATAAGTACAAATGTTTTATTAAGCTTCTGAAAGTATGTGATAACGGGGACAGTAATTCAAACCATGATGAAAATAATGTTGTCGTTAATCCGCCGATAGGCATTGTTAACTTACCTATGACTTGTTCTGCATATTCAGGACATATTACCTTACCTCCGTACTATAGTATGGAAAGCAAACTAAACGTTTCTGATTCTCTGGCAAATTTTGTGTCACGTTTTAAAGTAATAACAGAATATTTTTGGAAACCCCTGGACTCAGCTTTAGATAAATTTAAGAAAATAGATATTCCATTAAAGTTAAAAACTTTTGAAGGGAAACCGATAGATAAGTTAATTGACGAACTAACTGAAGTACACACCGAAATGCAGCCTATGAACATACAATTTAAGGTTTGGCATTATGTCCTTTTTATCAGTTGTATTTGTATAATTTTTATAATTATTCTTTGTTGTTGCAAGAAAAGGCTAAGGGCTTTGGCTTATTTTCTAAAATGTAAGTGTGCGACCAAAGGTGGGAATTCGAAGCAAAGGTATAGGCCACGACGACACTCTGATCCTGCGGACACACGGCTGCTCAACCCAGGAGAGATCGAAATGGAAACTCTGGCGAGGAAGAACACCTTTGATGTTGGCCATATCAACCGAGGAGCAGAGGTAGCAGATGTTACGTTACCCTCGGCGCCAGTGCGAAGTTTCAACATTAACCAGCTGTACCCGACAATAGAGGAGAAACCAGCTGACAATAGGAGGTAGTACAGACGGGCGGAGGGACTGTGCGACGCAGTGAGGGGGCCTGCTTGTCAGGTCAGGTAGCTGCTAGCACCTCGGAGAGGGGTCCGGCTAGTCCGGATAGGTATTCGAGTTAGTCCCATCAAAATGGTAGTGGTGGACAAACAGACGACGGACAAACCGTTCCGGAGGAGCCCTGAAGAGCTGAGACGGTGAAATGGTGGATTACGTGGTGACGGTGATTAAAAAATGGAGACGGTGTTTAGGAGGGAGGAGCTGAGACGGTGAAATGGTGGAATACATGGAGACGGTGTTTAGGAGGAAGGAGCTGAGACGGTGAAATGGTGGATTACGTGGTGACGGTGATTAAAATGGAGACGGTGTTTAGGAGGAAGGAGCTGAGACGGTGAAATGGTGGAATACGTGGTGACGGTGTTTAGGAGGAAGGAGCTGAGACGGTGAAATGGTGGAATACGTGGTGACGGTGATTAAGATGGAGATGGTGTTTAGGAGGAAGGAGCTGAGACGGTGAAATGGTGGAATACATGGAGACGGTGTTTAGGAGGAAGGAGTAGAGACGGCGAGAGATTACTACGTTGGCGCCAAAGGAGTGGACTAGAGCTCTTCGAAGGAGGGGAACAATGGACGTGACTTTAATTCATTTGTACATAATGAACTGTAATTTTTCATTTTCATATTTCATACGATTAAAATAAACTATTTATTATGAAGATATTTAGCAATGGACATTCGCGGGCTAAATATCTTGTAAGATGGGGAGGTATGTAACCCCTTTGAGCTAAAATAACCAGTAATTAATTTAATATCAAAATGATAAATATCTATAATTAAATTTTATTATAATTACTATGCTGGAAGCTGGATTATTAATCTAAAAGACCAGAACAAAGAGTCAGATGGACCAGCTGTCACCTAATTTGGACAGGAGCTGCAGGGGCTAAATAGACTAATGATCTGGTCCAGTATATATACAAAATGACCTAACAGTCAGAGAGCGAGGAGAGAGAGGTTCAGCACTGCATATAGACTTTTAGTTGTGATTTAGGCTTTAATTATTTCTCGCGACATTTATTTAATAGAAACAATTGTATACTTATATTCACTTAATAAACTATGCTGATATCGATCATAGTCTTGATATTGAAGGGTCTACATTAGCTCGTTTGTTTTTGGTTGTCCCCATCTTCCCAAGTCAAGGTTTTCTGATCCACTTCGCTCCCCACAAACCCTTGACAGATAGTATTTATAATTTCGCGGACAGTTTTTGATTGGATGCTTATGCGTATGGCCTGCACCAATCAAAATCAAGTTTTCAAAATGACCTTCACCTACGAAAAGTAAATAAATGAAATGGCGTGAAACTACAAAATGTAACAACGACTAGCAAAATGGCAACACCAACGGCAGACTTTTGCCGATTGTGCGGTTCTAATTTGCCAAAAAAGCAAAGAAAAACCATATTTTCCGAAACCTTTAGGGTTGAAAGTCAACTGGCAAATGTGTTGGGGTATGTTGCTCGAGAAGACGACGGCAATGGTAAATACGTTTGTTTCAGCTGCTACGGCAAACTTAATACTTTAAGTAAGATCGACTTCGATCTGAAAACTAAAATGTCAACACTAAGGAATAGCAGAGAAACATTACTCAATGAGCTGAAAAGTAAATGTATACCCCCATCTAAAGGCTCTATCAATACTGACAATACATCCACAACAAGTCTTCCAAGTACTCCAGCTAGAGCACCCAGTTTGCCAATAGCAAGCACTCCATCAAAAGCACCAAATACCCCATCAAGAGCAGTTTTCAAAAGAACAATAATACATACTCCAACACCCAGGAAACCAAAGAAACTGTTTTCAAAAGACAGTACACCAGGTCCAGCCAAGCCGTCAGAGGGGTCTTCAGCCACTGGTACATGTAGTAGCAGTATAAGTCGAAGTCGAAAAAGGTTGGGAGAGAAGTTGCTGTCACCAAATAAAGCGAAGGTGAGAAAGTAATGTCAATTTCATTCATAATAACAGTGATTTCGGAGGTACGCCAGACCTGTCCGGTAAAAATTCGTGTGGTCTGGTAAAAAATTTTGATTATTTACAATAGAATTAATGCAAACTTTTGTTTAAATAGGTTTCGGTCCCGTTATATCAAAATTAAAGGAACTTCGGAATCACTGTTAAATAAAAACAATATCCTATATTCTCACCCTTGTCCTAATGTTTAAGATGTTGTACTTATGGGCCAAGCGCAAAACAGCGAGCAGCGCCCGCGGGCTTTGTTGAAGGCTGCTGGCTGTTTTCCATTGTGGTTTCTAAATTTCCGCTTATTATGTGGGTTGTGTCGCGTACACTTATTCCACATCTCATTATTTTCTATTGTATGTATGTGTTCATTCATGTCAGTACATTGTACTTTGTAGCAGTTGCCTTTAAAATGGAAAGAAAAGATTAAAATTTGCCTTAAAAGAGAATTGTTGTTTTATTTTATAATCATATAATATGATTGAGATACATTTCTGTGTGTCTGCTGGCATTTGTCAAGTGTAACTCAGTGGTTTCCTTTGAAGGCGGTAGAAGGCTAAATAGCCTTCTACTTTAACTCTGTGACCTGCTACTTTTGCCAAAAAAAGGAAATGTTATTAAAATTAACCTTTTACATCACAATTTTAGCCTTCTACTTCTAAATATAAGGAAAACCCTGAGTGTTTAAATGTTACTGTAAATTATATTCTTTTATAGACTAAATACTATGTGACAGTACCCGGTACTATTATTTAGAATACATGTAATGCACAACATACATGTACATGTACAAACAACATTATAACCAAATTACAACAATGTACACATAATACAGCCATGACAGCTGGCATAGTACATGTGTAGTCTTGTTGGTGAAATGCAATTCTAGGATAACATATAGTGTTCTTATTATGTTATTTTGTATGAATTGAAATCTTTCTGACATACATGTACAAAAATGTACATGTAGATACATAAGTCAAGGTAGGCAATATTGATCATGATGATGTAGATAGTACTTATTAAAATGATTAGTTGTAAGTGTTGTTAAACTGGTACATTTGTACTTTATATTATTTATTTTGTACATTTAGCATGTACATGTATTTGCAGGTGGTATTCCGCTCTGGAACAGAAACACGTAACAGGACTAGAATTATAACAGAGAAAGGCTGGTACCATATTTTAGTCAGTCTAGTTCGTGGGGCAACAAAAAAGACAGTGGCAAATAAAATCATGAAAATGACAGATTTAAAGGCATATATTATACAGAACATATGCAAGGAAATAAACAAGGAATGTAAGGAGCTGTGCTCATCAAAATTTCCATCAATTTTAAGACAGATAGGAGTCAAGGATATTTCAAGTGTGTTGTTAAATGACATAAAAGAAGAAGTCCAGAAAAGGGCACCTATATTTTCAGATTTTATACTTGCTGCTCTTAATAAAAAATCCAAGTCAAATACGTTGCAGAAAAAGTTGACCGAAGCATTTGTGTATGCCCTTATCTTAAGACTAAGATCCAAAGACATGTCAAGAGTTCAGCATGCCATTGGACAAATCCTAGATCTGGGTGGAGCAACTGATGAGGTATTTATGGTTAAATTGGTCTATCAAAAATTATCCCTTTGTTAAATGTTATAAATTACTGTAACAATGCAATTCATTAATTTTTAAACTTTTGCACTTGATGTTTTTACAACATTCTTTCAGTTGATTTGATTTTTATTGAGTGTTATTTTTGTGCTTTGACATTTTTGAAACAAATTCCTACATGTATGAACATGTTATTGTCCCCCGCGGCAACGCGTCCGTCTGTCCGTCCGTCACGTTTTTTGTGGGTGCAACTCCTCGGACACTACTGAACAGATGTTGCTGAAACTTTACACACTGATAGGGTACTATTAGTAGGTGATCATCTGATATTTGAAATTTTCAAAATGGCCGCCGTTTCCATGGAAACGGGGAAGAAAGGTCAAAATATAGGACATTCAATATCACGGTTACCTAGGTGCACAGGGTTCTGAAATTTTGTAGGCTGATAGAGCTAAAGGTACACTATAATAATACGAAAAAAAATTTGAAGCAATATTTACAGTTTTTCTCAGAGAATATATCGCTCGAATCTACATACCACACAACTTTCATGCAGCGGCGGGGGACACATGGCTACGCGTAGCAATCTTGTTTAAAAATTATGCATGAAGGTACATGTACAGTATTTCAGGTACAATGCTTTTTACATGTACTTTTTTTGTACACTGTACATGAACATGTTTAAAGAAAATTTTACTAAGCATTGTGTGGAATATGCGATTTTGTCTTTTTCAGTGTATAAAGTTATTATCACAAGTGGGTGTTAGTGTTGGACCCAGTGCTATGCAGTACAAGCAGAATGAGTTGGTAAAGCGTCAAAAAGACAAAATAAAGTTGACAATAGGAAAACAAGTTCAACAAGAAGAGCTTATTGACAAGGTTGGGAAGTTAAAAGCTGTGGCATCACTTCTAGAGCATGAAGAAACAACAAATTCTAATGTTGCAAATTATTTAGGTAGGTCTGTAGCTCCGTCTACATGTACAACAGTATCTGATCAGTATTTTAACATGTGTGATTCATTAAAAACTGCAGAGAGATCATCATTTACATCAAGCTTTCATTCAGATTTGTCTGTAACTGACTCTAAATCTTACATGTCTTGTAATTCAAATGACATTTCATCATGTTCATCTGAGTTTGCATATTATAATGATCAGTCTATGTTCAATGCTACAAGCCAGGCTACCTCAGGAGTCACATTACACCACTGTCAAAAGTTTATCGAAGAGAGTAACAAAGAAGTTGAAAGCATCATTCCAGCATATGAAATTATAGGAGACAACCTTGATATTTCAAAGTCGCCATCTCAAATGAGTAAGGACAAACAAAAATCCAGTTTTCACTGGTTTTTGAATGTTGCTGTTCAAAGAAGGGTAGTGTCTAATCTACCAGACAATGCACCTGTAGCTGATATTACTAGTATCCCTAACAGTGCCTTCGTCATTGTTGTAGAATATTAATAACTTTATATAATATATACATCATGTATGAACAGTACATTGGAGAAAGAGTAAAGCGGTACATACATTTCAATTTGTAGGTGTTACTTTACGAACGGCGTTAACTTTTTTGTTAAATGAGCAGCTCAATATCTCAAGAACTGTAAGTCCTAGGTTAATGAAACTTGGTATACGTATGCCCAGCAGTAGCTTAGCACAGTTGAATCCCTATCTTTTGACCTTGTTTTTTCCAATTGAGTGACTGACTATTTTTATTACATTTGATAGCAATATTACATGAACACCTTTTGATCTCGGAAATGTAGAGGAACTAATTATGTACATGTATATACCATTGATTTAGGAAAATACAATGGAAGTAAACAAGCATTTTTGTTTCCAAATGTGCAGGCAGGCGAGACATACTTATTTTTAGGTGTTAACTCCTGTTGCATTACATACAGGTACATTGTACATGTATGTTTGTTGCATGTGGTCCAGTTTACTCCTTATATGTTGCAATTTCATATTTAAACAAGTCGAGCAATTGGTGTACTTAGTAATTAACTAAAGGTAAAAAAAAAGCTTCTTAGGGCCTCCCTTGTTTGTGTATTTTCCACTTGTTGCTGTTGCATATAATGAAACATATATTAGCTGACTCATTAGCCTGTTAAGTGCTAATGTACCAAAAAATGTATATTAATTTAGTGTGAAATTCAAAAGTTGTCTCATTACTCTCTGCACAAAAAGGTACACATACATGTATGTCAAAGCCTCCTCTTATTGTTGGAAGACCTGAGAAGAACTTTACTAACAATAACTTAATAATTATTAATTTGGCCTTAAACTGTTAAAATGAGTTTTGTATGTATACACTTGTTGTTATGTTGTTCTTATTTTGCGTTCTATGTTTGTGATACTTTTAGCTCCATCGTTCCATGTTTGTGATACATTTTTCTTCACCATTCCTATGTTCATTTTTGTGATACTTTTTTTAATTGCTCCATGCTACATTTATGTTTTTGATAATTTTTATTTGTTAATTGCTTCATCATTCCATTTTTGATACTTTTTATTTGCTTCATTCCATTTTTTGATACTTTTTATTTGCTTCATCAATGTTTGTATTACATAATCCTGCATTTTTTGTATATTTTTATACCCTGCTTGAAAAGTGGGGGTTTATAGTGATGGGAGTGTCTGTCTGTCCGCCCTTTCGTTACACCAATCTCTTATCCACAACTCCTCCAAAACGCCTTGATGGATTTTCATGAAACTTTCTCACATTATCTTTGTGTTATAATGTTGATGTGCACTTTTTATTTAAAAAGTCTGTCAAAATGATTTTTGGGGTTTCCCAAAGCAAAACATGGACTTTGCCATTGGTCGACAAGGGGGTACCCGTCTCTTATCCGCAACTTCTCCTAGAAACCTTGATGGATTTCCATGAAACTTTCACACAACTTGTGTGACATGATTTAGATGTGCACCTCCTATTTTAAAAATTTCTTGGGGCAGGGGGTATTGATTTGTGAGCTTCCGATCAGTTTTTCTAGATTTTTTTACATTTTTATACAAATTACATTATATATGTATTGTAAGGTGCTGATACATGTACTTAAAGTACAAAATGTAACTTATGATCCAATTGAATTTCATGTAAACAAAATTTCCCAGTGCACATGTAACTTGTTTAAAAAGTATATACTTTGTTCAATCGACATGTAAATTTAGTCAACGGTCAATGACATTTATTATTGCCATTTGATACATGTACAAACTGGTTGGCTATACTACATGTATATACTGTTTAGTTTTAACAGCTTTTATGGCTTTTTACTAAAACAATAAATCTTATTATAAGAAAACATTATAACATTTTCTTTTTTGTGTGCATGCCTACAGAAATCAGTTAAGGTTTATTGTTTTTCATGTTTTTATTATCCCAGAGCCCAACGGAGTTGGGGAGGGGATATACATGTAGCGTTTGGTTCGTTATCATAGAGGGATGATCTTTGGTCAGTGGGTACATCTTTGATGGGAGTCAGCATTAGTAGCAAAATTATGTGACATTGACCTATATTTTCCGCATGAATGACTAAGGGGTTAAACATTGTTAAAGTTTTGGTTAAGGTCCATATCTCAGCAACTGCAAGTGATCGAGAGATGATATTGGGTCAGTTGGTACATAGTGGATAGTAACCAGGATCCGTACCAAAATTGGGTCACCTTGACCTACATTTTCAACATGAAAGACTCAGGTTCAACTTTTGGTTAAGGTCCATATTATCTCAGCAACTGCAAGTGATAGACAGATGGTATTGGGTCAGTGGGTACATTGTGGATAATAACCAAGCATCTGTACCAAAATAAGGTCACCTTGACCTATATAGACTCAGGTTAAACTTTATGTTAAGGTCCATATCTCAGCAACTGCAAGTGATAGACAGATGATATTGGGTTAGTGGGGGCATCGTGGATAGTACCCAGCATCCATACCAAAATTAGGGGATGTGTATTTTTGTATCAGTTGGTTGGCTGTTCGTTCTTTCATACATGTAGATACTGGTTTTTGTTTTTTCAACAACTTTGAAACCACACATCATAGAATGAGGGTATATGCATAGTTAGCAGGTACATGTACATAATTGATGATTGAATCTGTACCATCATTTAATAGGTGACATGGACCTACAATTTCCATGTGACTGACTCAGGTTAAAGTTTTGGTTAACATGAGTTCATATCAGCAACAACAAGTGGTAAAGGGATGATAATGAGTCATTGGTACATGCACTGCCACATTTCCCACTTGAATGACTCTGGTTAAAAAGTTTGGTGATTTTTGTATTGCTTAAATTAGAAGATAATGAGATGTGGAATAAGTGTACGCGACACAACCTACAATAATAACGATAATTTAAAAAATCCACAACGGAAAACAGCCAGCAGCCTTAAATGTTTCAAGCCTTCGATATGAAGTTTTCTGAAACCTTGCAACTACACATATAAACATGATAAATGTAATCATTCAATGTTCTTCATGCAAATTTCATCAAATCCTGTACATGACGAATAAAGACTAAATCTTTTTTTAAAAGTCCAATATTTCCCTTGAATGATATCTGACAGCAATAAAAAAATTTAAAGCACATCTCCATATGACATGTATGATGTACATATCCCTTTATATAAATTTTCATCAAAATCCATTAAGCAGTTGTGCGTATGAGGTATGCAGACATACTGTACACAGTGATCTATATATCCCCAAAAAAAACTTCGTTTGCAGGATGTTTAATTAATAAAGAACAACTGAAGACGTACAGACATGACAGATAAGGGTAAAACTACATGTACAATACATGTACATTGTACATGTATATGACCAATCCACTATTGACTTGTCCGCCATGATTAAGTTAAATTGGTTATATTATTATGTATAAGCAAAATTTCAAGGATTAACACCTCAACTCAAGTGGCAAAAAGTACAGTACACCAAGAGTCTTTCCAAGACTGAACACTGACAGACATAAAACTTAATCCTTTAGATCTACTACCATCACTGACATGATCATGATAATAACAATGTTGTATGTACCGGTAAGTAAAGTCAGTCCTACAACAAGCAATAAATTTCCTGCGTGGGTCAAGGTTTACGATCTGTAATCCTACAGATGTTTTCATGCCAAACAAATATATGCAACCTATAGATCTTTGTGTTGTCTTTGTTGTTCTTGTTTTCTGGTATTGTCTTAGAAATTATGGCTTCTGATAATCGGATGCCGACATTGGTACCTCATTGCTTTTTAAGAAAAGTTGTTCCACCTGGAGATTCACAACCCCATAATAGCCCTAGTACTGTAAACATTTTATCCTTACCACCATAAGAGGGGAAATGTCTATGTCAGTGTTTAGTCATGGAAATCCTCTAGGTGTATTGTATTAACAAGAGGCTCCCAGGAGCCTGAATCGCTCACCTGGTCCTTAAGCCATTAGGGTCTTCAATAAGGGGTCACCTGACAACTTCAACCCAATGGTGACTTTTGTAGATCTCAATTAGCTGAACATTTAAGCAAGCAAAACCTTTTCCCTATCTTCTATCGTTCACAATCTATAAGGCTAAAACCACTATTTTTGGCGATTAAGGGGCCATAACCCCTATAAAAGGTCATCTGACTATTTCAACCTCTGGACAATTTTGTAGATCTCAATTAGCTGAACATTTACATGATTTAAGCAAGCAAACTTTTTTCTCTTTCTATTATCGTTCACAATCTATAAGGCAAAATCCACTATTTTGGCTTTTTAGGGGCCATAACTCCTATAAGGGGCCATGTGACAATTTGGACCTAATGGACAATTTTGTAGAGCTCAATTAGCTGAACATTTAAGCAAGCAAAATCTTTTCCCTTTCTTAATCTATAAGGCTAAAACCATTATTTTTGGCATTTAAGGGGCCATAACCCCTATAAGGGATCATCTGACAATTTCAATCTAATAGACATTTTTGTAGAGCTTACCTAGCTGAACAATATGCAATTGAAATAACTTCAATATCTTATATAGTTCTTGAGATATAAGACAAAATAGGTGCAAGACGCAAAAAAAATCAAGAAAAGGGGCAATAACTCCCACATGGTTTGTTGGAATTTCTTTAAAATTTCAGGGTAGGTAGATCTTGATGTGCTCCCTATGCCAGAATTTTGATATCTGTCATCGTTTTTGAGTTAAATGCAAAAAACTGCTGTTTTACCCCCTGTTCTATTTTTAGCAACGGCGGCCATGTTTTTAATCAAATCAATTGAAAATGAGGAACTTTTGTAGCCAACATGTCATACATCATTCCTACCAAGTTTCAGAGAAGAAGATTTTTGAAATTGTTAACGGACGACGATGGACGCATAGTGATAGCATAAGCTCACATGGCCTTTGGCGAGGTGTGCTAATAAAAAAGAATATAGAAAATGAACAATGCCACATCTCATTATGACCTTTTGAAAAAAAATTAAAGTCCAAAATTTCAGTTGCATAGGAGTATTATATATAGATCATATAGATGTCAACTTCATGCATTCTAAATGAATTTTTTTCTATGACTTGCACCATGCTTGCTAATAACAAACATCAAAATTTGTAAACTCTTTAATTTGAATCACTATCCACTGAACACATGCCATACATTTCAACATCTTGAAAAACTTCATTGATGATTTTTAGAACATCCGCAGCAACATCATAGTTCCATATTGCTGCCATCTCCATTATATCGTCTACATTAAAGAGTTTTGATGCATTTTTAACAACAAGCTGAATAGAATCTAAAGTAAATCCTCTAATGACAGCTGGACTCACAACTGTGTAGCCAAGCCTTACATTATCTACATAAGCTTTAAGTTTGTTTTCTAACAATTTTAACTCCTCTTCTGAAACATCACGTACCATACATTCTTCTGATGTTGCTTCAATCGCTTTTTCCTCACAATCTTGAAGGTATGAATGTTTTAAAGGACAGATTACTTCTGAACAATCACATTCTTGTTCACATACATCACAACATAAATGTTTGAATTGTAAAGGTGAAACAGATGTTATGTAAGAGTCGGCCAATATTTTTCGTCTGCAAGCATCCTCACTTTTAACAAGATTTAACATTTCATGGTCCAGTTTTTTTAGTTGCCCTTGATGCTTTTTAAATATGATAATTTCTTGTGAAAATAGTCCATCACGTCCGGCACGCCCCATTTGTTGTACAAAAGTGTCCATGTCTCTTGGAACACCATAATGAATTATATTGTGTAAATTTTTAAAGTTAACCCCCATACCGGCAGCATTAGTACACACTAAAATACGTATTTGTCCATTCTCATTTTCCATGTCCAAACGTATTTTTTCTTTCACAGTTTCAGGGGTTTTAGAATGGTACATATTGAACATGGTGTTAGTACTACATTTAGCGGCAAAATATGTGTAAATCAATGAACAATCTCTTATTGAAGTGCAAAATATCAAATGGCGATCAAAATTCTGGCCTTCAGAATTTAACTGCTTTATAAAAAAGCGAAATGTTTTTTCAATATCCTGAGTAGCCGAAATTTGTTTAACGGATATCTTAATATTATGTCTATCAGGTGTGTCTACAATGATGTTTGAATCAGCCTTCAAACACAAACTTTTGATAATCTTTTTCCTATTGGTCGGACTGGCTGTTGCAGTCAATGCAACCATTGGCACATCTATGGACAGAGATCTCAATTCTCCTATGTTTGCAAACCATTTCCTGAAAGCATCATCATTTTCCATGTGGCCTTCACCCCTAAAGTACAGTAAAAATAGTACATAGTTATGTATAATAGCGAAAATATGGACCAAAACAAAGAACTTAACTGAAGTCACTCAAGCATAAAATAAGGTCACATCTACCTAATTTCTAATGGGCTGTGTTGTACTACCCATGACACATCTACAAAAAATGTACATGTGAAATATGAAATATCATAACCCTACTACATACATGTACAGTACCCAAGATATGGACTTCATGATTTAGATATGTTTGGCTTTTTCAATATTTTGGTAGAGCGCCTCTGATGAGTCTTCAATAGACAACGCGCATCAGGCCTAGCAAATTTTTTTGTCTGGAACTTTGTTGTGATTTTTATTTCCAAGTCGGTAAGCATGATTTGGCATTTTCCATGGAAAACCTGCATGAGACCCCCTATAATAAATATAACATAAATTTAAAATGTGAAAAACATTTTTATTTACCATTGAACAACTGTGTGGGCTTCATCTACAACTGTAAGGATATGTCTTTTTTTAAACTCTGCGCTCTTCAAAACATCTCTCCACTTTGATGTGCCAACCAGTAACTCTGGGCTCCCAAAAATGAACTCGTTCCATATACAAATATCCTCTGGGACTTTGCTGTTGCCGTCCACATAAGTTGCACAAAAACCAAGTTTATTCAACCTTTGAACTTGTTGTTTCATTATGCTTGTCAACGGGGCTATGATAACTGTCAATGTCCCTCTCCCGAAGACAACTGGTGCACATTCATAAACTAAAGACTTTCCACTTCCAGTTTTAGAAGATAAAAACACGTCTTTCCTGTCAATAAGAGATGTTATAGCCTGCTTTTGAAAATTTGTCAACTCTTTAACGTCAAAAGCGGAACAAATTCTTGTGAATAGCTGTTCGTCGCTGGAGGCTGCCATTTTTTTTACTCTCCGACGTACGGTTTGAGACCTTCGATCCGATTGGTCAACTGGTTGTCCTAATTTTATATATTTCCGCTAGAAGGCGCCACCAAAACCGCGAAATTATAAATACTATCTGTCAAGGGTTTGTGGGGAGCGAAGTGGATCAGAAAACCTTGACTTGGGAAGATGGGTTGTCCCAGTTGTGCGATAGTTTTGTTTTGTTATTCTTTCTTGATTGTTACCTTTTCTTTATATTGGTATGCCCCTTTGATACATGTACCTCATTACTTTCTTCTTACTGAGTTATTTCCCTTATAAAGATGTATCTCCTCTTATTATCGTGAAATTATGCAGAAGAAAATAAGTGTCAGAAGATAACATTTAACAAAAAAAGATTTACAACAATCAAGAAAAAGATATCTATGATAAAAATTACCTGATGCTTGTACATGTTCAGTTGTGGTCATGATCTGTTTTTCTTGTGTGTTGATGTGTTCCTGTAAATAATATTAATTTATATATTTTTTTTTTCATTACAGCTATCTAATGCATCAAAATGACCCTATCGTCATTAGTGATGATGAGTCAGACAATGATGATGATGATGATAATGATGATGACAGACACCATGATGGTACCAGTGCACAACTGTCATTCATAATTCACCTGCTGGATGTAGTAACACATGTAGTAGTAGTAACACACCAGGAGGGAGAAAAATATTAAAAGCCAAGAGAAGATTACAAAAAGTAAGTGAAAAAATACAATAATATTTTATTCTTTTATATAATGTTGTTTAAAATTGTAGAAAACAGGACATATAGATGAATCAATGTGATTATTCACTACAGTACATGTATTCTAAATATTTATCTGGAAAAATCTTTTTTTTTTAAATAAAAACAAAAAAAATCTTCACATCTAACTGTATAAGGAAATTAATATTCAAATTGTAGAAAACATGTCTTTTGTCTTTCAAGGTTATGGTGGAAGATAAAGATGTGTGCAAGGTTTCGGATATGGTGGAAGATAAAGATGTGTGCAACGTTACAAGTAGCATGGAAGAAGAAATTACAGTAAGATATTAACTTACATTTTCATTACATTCTTGCCCGTTGACAACAACAACCATACCATCTTCCTCCAGTTGGCACAATCCTGGGGCAGAATTGGTCATAAACCAAACAACTCCTGGGTAAAAGATATTCACCTCTGTCACCTGCTCCATCCTGTTGATTTTGGAGAAGATGACCTTCTCCACTGGAAACAATACGTCCCCAGTGAACACAGTATCTCCTAAAAAAAAACAATAAAATTTTATGCAAACTTAATGATTTAACTTTTCACATTCATTGAGTTTATTTTGTTAACAATGTAAACAATATGCAAAAAAAAAAAAAACGCAGGCTTTCATGTTCTCATTGGTTTTGTTTTGGGTTTTTTCCATTTTATTTTTGAGGCGAATGCTGCTGATGAGATGTCTCCTTGAAATATGTATAGAATAACCAAATTAATCGTCACAAATTGCGTACAGAACATTCATGGCTTGACACATATTTTTAATACATCACTCACCCTTTGCTTGTGCTGTACAATCCAGAATGTTATCATTGTATGAACATTCAGAAATGTCTACAGGAGAACAGACAGCGAACAAAGAGAAAAGAACAATAAGCAAGACCATTTTTATCCTGTAATCTGTATCTGTAATTTTCCATTTTTTTCTTCTGACAGAGCGCGCGTTTTTGTGTGTATTCAGTTATGTAATATGAATAAAAGAATGATTGTAAAAGTTAATTTTCTACTATTTTTAGCACGACGAATTGATGGAAATGATGAGCGAGATGGAGCTGAGTTTTAACTCTGAAGATGAGATGGAGAACAGACCATTCAAATCATAAATGAGGATGCGCAGTTGACAATAATGAGTGAATCTGTAGAACGATAAAAACGAAAAGAAAATCTATCTTTTCCTGGCCCTCTTTTTCTAACATTACTACTGTACTCCGTTAGCAGGAGCACCCTCATTTTATCCATAGTGGACTCCCGTTGATTTTTTTGTTTGTTTTGTTTTTTGTTGTTGTGAATAATTATTTTTTTTAATTTGAGCTAACGTTGATTACTTTTTTTGTGTGTGATCATTAATAAAGAAATATAAATAATTAAGGTCTTTCCCACTACAGTGGAAAGACCTTACTGTATTTCTTCTGATTATTATTATTATTATTATTATTGTTCTTCTTTTCCGCCGCCCATATACGAAAAGTGTCGCGACATATCTTTTCCATACTTGGTACCATTATGCAGTCATAGGAATCATCGCCGAAACTCATGCTTTGACACCGATCTATTTTTAGTAACGGAGTTATCTGCACCAAACCGAAAACCATTGTGCACAGATCTCCTCCTAAGCCGTAACCGATATCAAAAATTTAAAGTGTGGGAAATGTTGCTGGACTCATGGGAATATGACCAGACTTCAGGCGACTATTGTCAGTTTGTGATGTAAATAATGTTAATTGTGTTGACCGGGATCGGCTGGTCATAACTGCGGGGAACTCCTCCTTAAATGCCATTGTAAATAAAACACCAAACAGTTGCAACTTGTATTAGAATGAAATAGTCAATACTGCATACATTATGAAAGTACAATGTAATTGAATCCAAACGATAATACTAGAAATTGTTGAACCAATAGAACCGGTAATTTTCCATAGTTAAAGTTTCTAAATTCATATTGTCAGATAAATTTTAAAGTTGAACACAAACTTCTAAGTAACCATCTTGAGATAGAATTTATGACAAGTCAAGACTCAAGACTTCGGACTGAGACTCCTTTTAAATGTGTATTGCCTAGGTATATATACAAGGTTAAAAGTTGAAAAGGTTAAGAGGTAAATAAAAATTGCATAAGACAACTTATGACCATTTGACCAGGACATACATGTAAATAGAAATTAAGTAATTTGTCATGTAGTAAATCATTTACATTAACAGGGTCAACAACTTGGATAAACATTTTTGATTAAAGGATTTACTTAACAGAAAATAATTTTGAAACCTTATGATTAAAGTTTTAAAGAATTAAATTTGATCTCATATTGAAACAGTTATTTAACTTTTGAAAAATATGAAAAAGTATTGAAAATAGATTCATGTGCAAAATATTAGATTTTGCACTGGTCATATGCGCCCCCTCCTTTATTTAAGATTTCTCCGAAATCTTTCTATAAGCAATTAAAGAAACTGGCAGCATAAACATAAAGAAACAAAAACAACAATAATAATAAAACACAATAATACAAAACACAATGAATTAATTAAACAGTTCTCAAAGTATCTATCATCACAACATTGTCATTGAAATCATCAAGCAGCACCATCATCATCAATTGTAGGTATCACCATAATTATAACATCATCAATATACATCTGAAGGCAATTTTTCCTTTATTCCTTTTTGCTGAACATCTCTTAATTCACAGTGAATGTCAATCTATCATGTAAATGTATTTGTCTACTCAATTGCTCTGGAAAAGTAAACTTTTGACATTTGCTGTCCTTCTTCTACTGAACGACTTCTAACAATGTCAGTTCACTTTTTGAATTTGCCTGGCCTCGGCAATTAAAGTAATCTTCTTTAACTCATATTACATGTATTAGGTGACTAGAATATTATTGTTTTCCTATTGTTTAATATGGTTGTTTAAGATCACTCAGCAACTTCAAATTTAAATCTCAATTGAATGATTACATCGAATATCCTCTGAATAATGTTTCTGCAGAACCTCCAGTTCATATTCACAGCGGTTTTTGTCATCGGAAATCCATCGTTGTGTGGCATCCAACGTTGCCCAATGGGAAATCCAACGTTGCCACGCCCAGCATGGAATGGTATAGTTCATTAATCTCCCAATACAAAAATATGTTAAATTATCAAGTTAAAATTCAATAAATAAAATTCATCTGGATTCTCTGATTAAAATCCTCTTCTTGCAAGACTCAACCTTACACATGTGTAGTGAGGCCCAAGTGCTTTTGTTGAGAACAGTTTGATGGCATACTTTATAACCTTCCCACAGTTTTATTTATTGCAACTAATAGCTCAACTTTAAATATCTGAGAGGCAAGGATGCACAGAATAACTCTGAAAAGTTTCATGGTGATGTCTTTTATACTTTGAAAGATATGACTGACTGAAATAGGCTCCGGAGGCGATTTTCGTCTATTTTTCAATGAGCCAAAAAGTGATAAATGTCCATTTTTAAACTTTATTCAACAAAATAGTAAAACAGCAATCAAACACCAAGTTACAGTTTCCTATACAAATATAAGAAAAGTGCTGAAAGAAAATAAATTATGCTTGTGTGAATTAAAAGAATGAAGATACAGGATTCGAAATATGTGAAAAAAATAAATATCGAAGTTGAAAAAAAAACTAAGTTCATGTGTCCATATCATTTTTTTTAATTCCAATAAAATATATGACATTATTGTTAAAACTATGTCATATTTATCATCAAATATCAGAATCTTACAATTTAAATCATTTTTATAGTTGTATCTTATCTAAATTAGCAACAACAACAAAAATTAGAATACCAAAGGGAGGTAATAAATAATACAAAATTTGCTAAGAAACAATAGCAACTTATGCATTTTTTTTTTTTCTGAAATTCAACAACTCTTAATTAAGGGAATCAAATAAAAATATTAATGATTATAATTTTTACTTATTATTTGAAGTAAAAGCTACAATTTAACAAAAAGTTTAGAAAAAAAGTTGCAATAAGTTTAAATTATCTTTACCTTGAATTAATTACAGAATGAACAAAAAATTTCAAAAAATATTTTGATATTGATTACATTGCAATTTATAAATCACATATTCAAAAGAAAGCATTAATATGATAGTTTGGATTATTCTATATCTCATAAAACCTTTTTCAATAAATATATAAATTAAAAACCTCTTAAAAAGGGGAGATAATTCATTCCATAAGAATTCATCAAATCTAAAACCACATGTTAAAATTTTCTTTTCACAATAAAAGTTATGTAAATATATATTTCTTTTAAACCTGAGTTACATATAAACATTTATTACAAATTTAATGTAAAAAAATATGGCATTTATGAAACTTATGTTATACCCTGTCATGTTTTTGTCGAAAAAAGGGGGTGGTAAAAAATAAAAATATGGCATAACTTGAAAAATATTTTTTGGATCTAGCTTAAAATTGAATCGTTCTTGTAATTTACTGTACTTAACATACGTACAAAGTTTCAAAATAAATCCTTCATCTTTTCTTAAGTTATTATCTGAAAACCATTGGGGGACAAATGCATGACAGATAGACGGACACAAACAGCAATTTTTGTTTGGAGGGTATCACAAAATATAATGCAACTATGTTTGGCGGAGTATCATAAAAGCACAAATAACAAACATCATGAATATAAATATTAAAATGTAAAATGCACAATGTCATTGACATCAAAACATAAATACCACTTCATGTACATGTACTATAGACTAGATTTTACACTTAAAAATCAATGATAAAATGATATAAACCACTAGTAACAATAACTTTGCAAAAAAAATAAACATTGCAAAGCTGTTCATTAAAAGGTAGTATTCAGCATTCATTTGTTCAGTTTCATGAAATCATAATAATAAAACTCAATACATCTACATATGTAAAAATAAAACTTAACTGACTGATTTATGGAAATTATGCATAAACATGATAAAATAGATTGACACTGGAATAAATAAACAAAAAATTGTTACTTTGGCACACATATATAAAACAAACTTCAAGTGAGAAAAAAACTATAATAAAACAGTTACAAATGAACTAAAGCACATGCCATATCCAGGGTTTCTTCATCGGAAGAACTCCACTCATCATTTACACTCATTTGTTTAGCTCCTTTTATATTGGACAGAGTTTCTTCATCTGAGGATTCCCATTCCTGTATTATTAATTGTTTGTTGGCTATAATGATTGTTTTGAGATGAAGAACCTGTTCTGTAGGACTTAACTTATTAAAATTTTTCAAAACATCACTAGAATTCACATGCTGAACCTCGGCTAGAGCTCTCCATAGTTTAACCTGCTTTAACAATTGTGTCTTGTTCATGTTGTTCACAGATTTTTTTCTACGACACAGGTGAAGCTTAGCTTCTTTCAGACTTTCATCACGTCTACGCTTTCGTTCCTGTCTTATCTTCCTACGTTTAGCTATTTTCCGTTCTCTCTCCTCTTTATTTTCAAGAAATCGCTTTTTGATTTGCTCTGTTCGTGTTCCTTCTTTTTTACGTGTTTGTGATGCTTTTGTCATTGCTATTTCGCAAACATTCTGAATGGAGAGCTTTGAGGTCTTTAACCATTGTACAGGTTTATCTTGCTTTGCAGATATTAGACTGTTGACATTTACTGAGTTAGAAGATGGAGCTAATTTCATTTGCCTGAAAAATAAACATTTTTGAACAGTGTATTCCTGACAATTAAAATTCGCATATTATCATATTAATCAGTTAAGAAAGAAATGGCTGATTTTTTTTACTACCAGAAGTCTACTTGACACAGTGGATGCTTTATGAAAAGCAGAGATACATTTGTAGCTTACCCAGCCAACAGTTCATCGGTGACGGTCCATACTCCCGGTTTAAGTGGAGTCTTGGACACACCTTAATTATTTTTTTTGTGCGTTATAATTTTGTTGTTTCATGTTGTGTGTGTCTGTGTTTAAGGCCCTTTATCGACACACCTGGGCCATGTAGGACAATCAGTTTTAATTGTTAAGTAAACCACTGATGTGGGCAAGTAACTGATAAACCTAATCACATACAGTTGGGGAAGTCCCTTGGCTTTGTGTTAATTGTTAAAAAAAAATGTTTCAAGTGGGAGGACTTTTCTTCACTTTTTCAAATTATGTAATGCATAGTTTTAACTTAAAATTCAAAAAACATACCTGTCCAACATTCCAAACATACTCTCAATTCGGTCATTTGTTGCTTCACCAACAGTTCGAGCTGCCATTATCATATCTTGGGTTGGCTGTGCATACTCTCCACCAGGTAGGTGTTCAACTGCATGATCATGAAGTTTATCTTTCCCAGCTTTTGCCATCACTGAAATAGACATTTTAAATAATTTTGTGGTAGTTGAATAATTTTGTGGTAGTTGAATAAAATTTTAAAAAGTTCAATTCATATTTATTATGTGTGTATATGTACACAGTTTAATATGAAAACAAAGATCTATACATTGTTTTGGTGTATAAATAATTTGCCAATTATAGGTAACAGTTTCATGAAAATCTGGTGTGTGGTTTTAGAGGAGCATCAGTAAAGGATATTATGAAATAAGTCCCAGATTGTCATCCAAATTTCTTGAAAATATCGGGCATGGGGGGGAAATTTTAAAAACAAAATTGAATCCAATATGTCATGTTTGTAATGAAAAATATGCTGCAATTAAAAAAAATTAACATAATTTGCCAAAAAGTCCCCCAAAAAATTTAAGGGGGCTGAAATAAAAATCGGTACAGGAGGGGATGAGAATCTAGAATAATTTTTATATTCCAGCCTAATATTGTACAAATTCTTTTTACCATGTTTTAACCAAAGGAACTGATATAAAATAAATATTTGAACTTTTATTTCAATGTACATACCTTTCAATGTATCAACAAGGATGTTGTTTTCTGATGTCATCTTGTGAATTTCTGTCATATACCGGGTGTAAACTTGTGGTCCTTTTGCGTTTTCCCACAACAAATCATCTCCATTTATAAGACCGCTTGGATCAATACTCCATTCCTGTAATTTTGCTATTGTCATTTCGTAATAACCATTCATCTCTAAAGGAGACTTTGTAGATTTTGCTTTCTGCATTAAAGGTGAACAAACATAGAAGTACATAAGGGCAAAGGCTATTTCCTCTGTCACAGTAGTTGTATTTAAATAACCTTGCTGTACTGAATACTCTAAACGGTTAAGTCCAGGTGTTTCTTTAGCATCTTTTATGTCTTCCAAGTACATTAAAACAATATCTCTAGCAGAAAGTGTTGGTATTGCATTTTGTAAAAATATTAAATATCGACTTCCTACAATTGGTCGAAACAAATCCGAACCAGAGTTCTGGTCATTACATAATGTATAGGCCTTAAAATCTACACCTAGACCGTACTCTTTTCTTGCGTGTTCACAAAGGAGTTTATTACATTCATAGATGTGTTTTTTAGCACCATGCATCCCTCTCATCTTTTTGTCTATCACATAAAGAGCATTAGCACTTGCATCGGTCATAGCTGATGCCATGTTGTTAATTTTGTGAGCAGCACAGGTAAATGTAAATAGATTTCCATTGTTGTCTTTTTTTTCCATGATGAGTTTGGAAACACGCTTTTCATTTGCAGCCCGATCAGACATTCTGGCACCAATACGGGATATTGAAAAACTATTCTCATCATTCTCTAACCCTAATTTATTTGCTAATCCATTCAATTCCTCTAACTGATCTTGTAGTTGCTTAACAGTATCATCAGCTTTTCCTGAACTTACTGGACTTACAGTTAAAGTAAAAAAATTTAGGATTACTTGGATCGTCATTTGGTAAGAGCTTTATTGCATGTGCACCCCAGTGTATAAGATTTTTTGTTGTTCCGTCAGACTGATGACACAGCATTGTTTTTTCTTTAGACAATTCATATGCGGTTCTGATTTTAACCAATTCCCCTGCTTCGGATACCATACGTTGCGCAGTTGATCGACTAGGAAGTTTCAGCTTTGTAGTATCATATTCTGTCATATTTTCCAATACAGTACGTACAACAGACTGGATTGTATTTGCAGAAACACCTTTTGTTAGAAGATCATAATATAATAACCTGACCTCTCCTTTATATTTTCCACCAGATTGTGTTTCTAAATTTTTCATTTCTTCAATTTTCTTTTTTTGCATTTCACTATTTAGCTGATTTTGATTTTTGAGGTTTTCAACTATACCATTGTAGTACAGTTTCATTGATTCGGTGTCCGTTTCAAATTTTTCGTATGCTTCTTTCAGTTTAGACTTCAGTCCCGATATATTTTGGTTTCTCCTTTGGACTTTCTTTTTAGTACTTTTTAATAGTTTATTAACCGATTGCAATTTTTGCTCAACTTCTGAAGTTTTATTTTCCTTTTCATCTGCAAGATCAAGTGATTCGCTCACAACATTTGATAAACGACTTATTTCTTTTTTCATCGTCAGTAGCTGCTTTCGTTGATGGGTAGATATCAATTTTAATGATTTCAGCTCTTTTGATTTTTTTGAAAGATCTTGGCTCTTTTTTCTTAATTTATTAATTTGCGAAATTACATTCTCACCAACTCCACTTAACCTTTTTTTCTTTTTGCTTAGTTCAGCTTTCAAATTATCATTTTGCAACCTAAATGAATTTATTTTGGCACTTTGAGACTTTAAAATTGTTGCCTGTTTTGATACATTTTTTGCTAAATGTCTGTTTCTTTGTAAAATTCTGGCATAATCAACACTACGTGTATCATTCGATGTCACGTTAATGTTTACACAGTCACAAGTAGAAGGTGTGTCTGTTGTAGCTGAAGTATTTTCATTTTGAAACGATTCTTTCTTTTCTTTTGGCAGAACAATTTTGTCATTTAGAAAACTTACAAGTCTTTCTTTAACATTTGTATCATTTCTTACATTGAAGCACTTTTGCAATTCCTTAAATTTTTTTTGTCTTCTGTTAAAGAGAGCCCATATAGCTTTTCCATTCAAAGCAGTTTTTGTAAAGTGAGAAAGCCAAACAGTCGCAATGTCAATCCATTTGTCAAATGAGGAACTTCCTTTCTTAACTTTTAAATTGTAAATTTCAAAATTCTTTGCTGTATGTATTAAACATATGAATTGTCCAGTAGTTAGGTTTGAGAAGTAATAAAATGAGCCATCTGACACATTGTTATTGAGGTCATATAAATTCTCTGGATGCTTAATTGGCCAATTCGGGATCGGATCTTCAGAGTCTTCAAGTGTAAGGCTGGTTAAGGTGAAAACCAGATGGGAGTAAACTGAAAGAAAATAGATAGATGTAAAAATAAAGAAATGTCATAAGAACTACATGGCAGCATGCTATAATAGGAGCGATTGATGTTTTTTAGGATTAATCATTCATAATCTTTCACTGAAAATACACATGAACATGTCGGTGAGTGCAGGTCTTTTGTTACCCGAGTCGTTTCCTGTCAGTATACTGGTATATCATAATATCATGATACGTAGCTTGGTAAAAACAGTGACATCACAGATGAATATTAGATTGAAATGAACGTGATTACCATGTTACAATGGAACTTACGATATAATGAGAACAGAGTATACATGTACAGTCATGACAGTCAGGCCAAAATAGTGTTTCCTATTTCACTTGAGTGGTAGATAAAACATTTTAATATATGTCTACTTGTATACTTTGTTTACTAAAATAATTAAAATGATTTTTTCAAGGCTAAAATAGAGCATTGTTTAGTAGTTTTGATATAAAATTTCAGCCATTGTCATTGTCAACCACCTCCCCCTTTCTCTTCCATGGTTGCAAACATTAACGATTTTCAAAGAACAAACATTTATTGATTGAAATTGTAAATACTTGTGGCTTATCTATGTAACCATGCATCAAAATAAAGCTAACAATGCAATGTCGAATAGAAATTTTCATTGCGATTGTCAACTTCCGGTTTTCATTTTCCGAAAATTCACTTGACCCCCTTGCGAATAATCGACTCGTGCAATTTCAATTTTTGACCAATCTTGTAATGTTATACATCATTTTCTTCGGAAATAATAATCACTTTCATTTGTGAACGCACTAAGGTGTGCTGTTTGTTGTAAGTCGGCAAATCACAAAAAACTTACCAGCTCTGAACCCCATGATCGAATTTTCTGGTGCGACATCCCAAACATTCCTTATACCGCATTCTTTCCGTTAAACCCATTTTCATTGGTCGAAAAGAAAAAGTCTCGCCGCACAGCGCCAATGAAAAATATCGTTTTAAAACAAAAGCGCAAACACCCCCTTAGGATTAATATAGATTAATCTATAATTAGACGCTAATCAACAAGACGCTAATCGATCGATTACCGGGATGCTCTGCATCTGCAACTTCATCAACTCATAACTTTTTTACTTTTTTACCAATTTTGATGAAATTTTGCAGACAAAAAGATTAAATACTGTTTATTACAAATGTATTTTTTAAAGAAAATCGATAAAAGTTTGAAAAAAATACAACGAGTAGAAGTTTACTTTGAAACTACCACTTCCAGATTCCCTGTAAATATTTAGATTTTTTAAGGATGGGCCTCACTAACATGTGACAATCCCTTACTTAACATTGAAATGATGAAAATATTAAAAATAAATGAAGAAACCTAACTTTTTTCTTTACTAGTATATGAGTAATATGAATTTATAGTCCTTTAACTTCAAAATAACATAGAAAACTTGGTAACATGATTATAATCATGCTTGTAGATGTTATGGAAACAAAAATCAACACTTTTATTGAAAAAAAAATCTTTATCAAAAAAAAAAATAAAGTAATTTTAATCCTTAGAGAAAAGGTCGTCACTCCTTCTCTAAAGAATCTCTATGAATAAAGTTTGGGTGACGAATCCAACCCTTATTCATGAGATGCCAAAATTACATTACTTCATTTTAATGAAGCACCAAAATTAATACCCCTTTGCTTTAATCCCATCTTACTTTAACCCAATGTTGATTTTTATTTGCATTATGCAGAGAGAAAAAAAAATCTGCATTCATAAAAATAAAATATGGAAATGGCCATCTTTCAAAATGTGCATCAAATAACAAAATAAAATAAAAGTAAAAAGTATTAAATCAAAATAAGGTAATACACATTAATATTGGTACCCAAAAAAAAATCACTAACTTAAGATGAAATTAAGAATTAGCTCTATCAAAATGCTTTTGTAAGTTGTGTCTAAAATGTTGAATCACTAATGCAGAAGATTGATGAGTATATAACTCAACACTATGTTTTGGGGTTAAATGATGTAAAAATTTACAAGTATTTGAATCATATGCTGATACTGGAATAAATTTTCTGTGTTTAAGTGGATCTTTTGATTTCAAACATTTATTTCTTCTTGCTCAAGGAAATCAAGAAAATTTTGAAAAACATTTGGGGAGATTTCATGACTCATTAACATTCTATCAAAAGGAACTCCATTTGGAGAATCTAAACTAAATCTTGACTCTTTCTTATTTCTATCTACAAATACATATGATACTTTATGCTCTGGATGTGTTCTGTTTATAGATTGGATATTTGCTTTAGGTGCTTCAAAAAATTTACTCCTATTACTAGGTTTTTTTCTTCGTTTTCCTTTCGCATTATAGAATCTATGAAATTCTTGTTTTAATTGTTCTGGAATTAATAAACCATCTTGCCATGTTCTTTCTGATTTTCCTTTCAATTTAATTTTGTAAATTGGTTTGCCTTGATACAAACTATACTCTAAAACTTTTTCTATGTCATTTTCTGCAAATGGGACTGACTCTTGTTTATTTGTTTTTCTTGCTTGATTATTTTGTGATGATGGGACTTGCTTGTTTTTATTTTTAGTGTGTTTGTCACTGTAAGATTTTAGCTGCTGATTTGTCTGACTCTGAGCATCATAATCATCCTCATCTTGTGTATTCTCAACATCTGTATTATTTGCTTCATGTATTTCTGTGTCATTTTTGTCATCTGGACCTTCAGCATCTTGTTGATTGATTTCTTCCAACTCCTCAGGATTCAACTCTATATCCTGATATTCTGGCAAGAAATGTTCTGGACGGTCATCTGGACTGTGGTAAAGTTTCAATCGTTTTGCATGTACTAAAGATTTCATAGTTTTGTTTGTGCTGTTGTTTCTTAATTTGAAAGTACCGTTTGGTCCTGGCATTATAATTGTATAAGGCCCTGTCCATTTCTGTATCAACTTTGGCGACTTTCCTTTTGGAACCCTGCTGCAGTAAAGCCATACTCTGCTACCAGTAGTTAAAGTTGTGGGTTGTGCCTTCTTGTCATGTTGTTCTGTGTATTTTATTTGTTTTCGTTTCATATTGTCAGCTGCTATCTCTCTGTATAATTTTATTTGTTCCAAATATCTTGTGAGGTGAAGTTTTGGTTCCCTTGCTAAATTCTGCTTTGGCACTAAGGCGACATCAATTGGAAGTCTCATTTCCTGTCCAAATAGCATGTAAAATGGTGAAAACTGAGTAGACTGTGTTGCTGGAGTTGACCTATATGCCATCATAGCAGCAGGTATATACATCGTCCAATCAGTTTGCTCCTTATTACAATATGTACGCAATGTTTGAGCAATAAAGGAGTTCATTCTTTCGCAAGCTGCATTCGTTTCTGGGTGATAGGAACTAGTGTAGTGTCTGGTTACTTGAAAAAGTTCGCATAGAGCTTGTACAAGTTTAGACATGAAATTTTGTGCCCTATCTGATATAATTGTACGGCAAGCTCCATACCTTGTAAATATTTCATTGAACAGCACTTTGGCAACTTCTGTAGCTTCCATTGTCTTGAGTGGGAAAGCTTCACACCATTTGGAATAACTGTCTACTAGAAGAAGTAAGTATCTGTGTTTATCAGGAGTAGTTGGAAGTTCTAAAAAGTCCATATGCCATCTGGAAAACACATCTTCAATAGGTAAAGGCCTAAGTGGAACTGGTTTGCTATGCTTGGAGTTCTTTGATTGTTGGCATACTTCACAAGTTTTGATATATGTTTCAACATCTGAAAACATTCTTGGCCAATAGTATTTTGAACGTAAGGCTGCATAATTTCTTTCTAATCCTTGGTGACCTCCTCCCGCTATGCAATCATGATAAGAAAGAATTAGATCATGGCATAAAACTTTTGGTACACATAGTTGTTTAACAAGGCTTTGCTCAGGAGCAAGTTCTCTGGCTCGTTCTCTATAAATATGGTACAAAATTCCATCAACAAATTCATAATGGTATGCTTGAGCTACAATAGATCTTGCTCTTTTAGCATCATCAGGAACTACGTCATTTTTCTTAAACGCTATAATCTCTTTGTAAAAGTCACAATTCTGTTGCAACTCTTTCAAAGTCCTTTGATTCGGTATAATATGTTGTGTGTCAGCTGGTTTCTCGTCTGAAGCATCAACTGTCAATACATTTGGTATCTGAGGTTTCTGAGTTTCCCACGGATATTCAAATGTCACTGCTATGTATTCCTTTCTCTCTGACTGAATGGATCCTATTGCAGGTAAATCATCATCTTCCAAATTATCTTCTGGTTGTGAAGCATACTCTCTTCTAGATAAACCATCAGCATTTTGATTTTTTAATCCAGGTCTGTGAACAATTTTGAATTTATATTGTTGAAGGAATAAGGACCATCTACCAAGTCTTCCTTGAGCATCTCTATTGGTATCCAGCCAGCGAACAGTTATATTATCGGTGTAGACTGTAAATTCTGAATTTGCCAAATATGGTTTGAAAGTTTTAATAGCTTCTACTAAAGCAAGTCCTTCCTTGTGATTAATGTGCCATGCCCTCTCTTGTGTACGTAGTGACCTTCCACCATAGGCTATTACATGCTCCATTCCATCATCATGGACTTGACTCAACACAAAACCAATGCTAAAGTCAGACGCATCAACAGCGAGGATGTAAGGTTTTGAAATGTCAGGAAATGCAAGAATTGGTGCAGTTGTGAGTTTTTGTTTTAAGACGTCAAATGACTTTTGCTGTTCACTTTGCCATGTAAATTTTTCATTTTTACGCAAAAGTTTGTTTAGTGGTTCACAGATCTGACTATAACCTTGTATGAATCTTTTGTAATATGCACACATTCCCAGAAAAGAACGTAGTTGTTTGATGGTTTTTGGTATTGGATAGTCCGAAACAGCTGATGTTTTGTTTTTGTCCACCTGAATTCCATTTTCATTTATGATATGTCCTAAATATTTTACTTGTTTTGAAGCAAAATGACATTTTGCAGGCTGTATGTAGTGTAAGCTTGGCTTCCCTTAACTTTTGAAAAACAAGATTCAAGTGTTTGAGGTGATCATTAAAACTTTTTGAAAAGACCAAAATATCATCAATGTAAATTAGAGCAATCTTCCAATTGAGTTCTTTCAGTACTTTTGTCATCAGCATTTGAAATGTACTAGGTGCATTTGTAAGGCCAAAACATAAACGTTTAAATTGATATAAACCCTGATGTGTGATAAAAGCAGTTTTATGTTTAGTTTTTTCATCTAATGGAACTTGGTGAAATCCACTTGTCAAATCTAAAACACTAAAAATAGTTGATTTTGAATCTGCAATAGTGTCAAAAACTTCTTCAATTTTGGGTATTGGAAAGGATTCTAAGTCAGTGATGGAATTGAGCTTCCGGTAATCTATTGCAAACCTAAATTGTCCATTTGCTTTTTTCACCAAGACAACGGGGCTCTGATAAGGTGACATAGACTCCTCAATGATATCATTGTCTAGCATTTGTTTAATTTGTCTTTCTGTTTCTCTTTGCATGGCTGGTGTTTGTGTGTAGCGTTGTGTTCTGACTGGTTTTTCTGTTGTAGTGTTAATAGTATGGTAATGCAAATTAGTTTTCCCTAACTCAGATGAATCTTTAGCAAAAACATCCCTATTTTGTCCTATCAAATATTTCAACCTAAAGCATTGTTCAGGTAAAAGATTAGTTTCATCAATTTTGATGTCTAATTCATCAGCCTTTTGTAATGGAGAAATGAAATGATTGCCTTGTTCTTTAGAAATATTTTTGTGTAATGAAAATACAGGTTTGTCTGAAATGTTAAAAACTTTCGCAATTACAGTTTTAGCTTTGAAAGTTACATTTTGATTTGAAGGATTAAGAAGACGATATGTTACCATGTTTTTCTTGACTTGGTTTAAACTTCTACTTCCTATCAATCTCTTATTTATTAAAATATGGGAAGGTTCTAAAATAACAGTTTTATTATCTTCTACTTTAGAAATATAAAGAGGAATGTTGCATTCCGAAAAAGGTGGAATTACAACTTGTTTTGTTGTTTTTGCAATACCTATTGGCTTTTCTTTATCTTGGTGGGTATAAAGTGTTGCCACAGTCATATCATTTTGAAAAGTTACTACTTGTTTTGAAAAATCTATATTAGCATGATGGGTTTTTAAAAAGTCTTGCCCAATTATAAGTTGAAAATTTACATTATCTACTATGTAAAAATGATGCAACATTTGAAGGCCATTTACATCTACTACCAAGTCAGTTTTTCCTTGTAACTTTAGAGACGCATTACATGCTCCTCGTATAGAATAAATATCAGTTTGAAAAACTTCTGGTAAATCCCTTGAAAATGCTTTCTTGAGAATATTGCTATTAATAGTAGAAATATCTGCACCACTATCAACAAGTGCATTAATATAAAGTTTCCCTAATTTAACTTTAATTTTGTTATTATTAACAATAGCTGATTGGATAGAAAAAACTGAAGCAGATTTAACTTGTTTCATTTTGGAACCTGATATTTTAAAATAAGCTAGTGTAAATAAATCAAATTATGATGAAACAGTTTGATGCGTAGTCAATTCCTTATCACAAAATAGTAACAAATTATCTTTAATACAAAGAGAAAAAAATTAAAATGTCACATGTGATTTTAAGGTTGAACTCACCCTCTGTAGTTTCAACAAATTTGGAGACTGGAATAAAAGTCGGAAACATTAGAACCACGGGTTCTCTGCCACTCTATGACCAGACTTCAGGCGACTATTGTCAGTTTGTGATGTAAATAATGTTAATTGTGTTGACCGGGATCGGCTGGTCATAACTGCGGGGAACTCCTCCTTAAATGCCATTGTAAATAATGATGGTGCCAGCAAGCAAGCAAGACATACTTTATGGTTTACTCTACTCCTGTTTTATTTGAACTTGTTGGTCAAGGTGTGCCGATAAAGGGCATTAAACACACACACGCACACATTATTGAACATATAATAAATTATTTTGTTTAGTTTTGAAATGCATTACTTCAGAAAAAATGTTGATTTTAATTTCCTGTTCTAATTATCTATTCCACACTGAAGGAATTGAGAACAACCAAAATTGTGCTTGTTAGTAATAAAACTGAAGATGTTTGTATTCTGACAAATGCAAATATTTATGCCAGTGAATGAACACACTAGAGGATGCTTATTATTAAATAAAGAATTGCTTTTTAAGATTGATATTAAGAGCTATGACCTACTAATTGGTGCCAGGTGTGAAGGAGGATGCCACTGGACACTTAAAGTTATATAACCAGGAAAGTGTCAGTTGGTTTACTTGAACCCTCTGGGAGAAACAGAAGAGACTAAAGATCTCTACAAAACAAAGTGGCTGCAAGATGCATATTATGAATACAGCTATAAAAATATTTACTTCATGTATTTCTTTGTGTTCAGGATCTGATAAGTGCTAATTTAAAAACAAATCATAGGAGCCTGAGCACACACTAACATTCATGTGTGATTTAAACATCTATTTCATTTGGAGCTGCTTAGAAACACTTGAATGAAAACTTCAATTTTAAATGTGTAGATCAAGTATTTGCTAGTGCCCATTTAGATCATTCAGGCAAAAAAAATATCTGTTACCCCATGAATAACTGAGTGAGTGAGTTGGTGTTTTACGCCCGTGCAACGCTATATAGGTTATCTACAGGCGATGAACATAAAAGGACACACTAGACTTAAATGTAGACGCTGAATCATATGATGAAAGTTTCTTTCTAGATTTAGATAAGTTTTTCCTTTATGAAAGACGAGGACATACATAAGCGGGAAAATTTGACGACTTTTTTAGAAGATGAATTTGCGGATCCTATAATTCGGAAAGATTGGGGAGTCTTAATGTTATTTCACTAATTTTAACTTTGTAGATCAAGTATTTGCTAGACCTCAGTTAGATAAATCAATCAAAGTTAAAGTGGATATTTTTATTGATCTATGTTTTAGAGTTACAAATACCATAACGCGGGTCTAATCGTTTAATTTTAATATGCTATATATCGATATTTCAAGGAGTAACCTCTCTTCAGTAGCATTTAAATTAAAACTGTTGGAAACGAAAAGTACTAAAAACCAAAACTTTCGAACCAGGAAGATTGCGAATTCATTATGACCTCACTTTCCCTGCTTGCTGCAGTAAACATGAAAAGAATTGATGTTTACATCTGGTGCAACTTTTCTAGAAAATCTACATTTACTTTCAGCTAGGCTCTGTTGTGGGCCTATTCGGCACCGGGTCCCGAACAGGACTACCTCTCCAAGAGCCCTAAGAAAAGGGCGCACACTGTTGACATTGGTGATAATGAAGAAGCTTCACAAAGGAGGTTTTCGATACCACTGACAAACAATATCATAGTAGAAAGTGATCACTTCCTCTTCGACTTTGACGAAATGGACATATGGGAGACATTTAAATTGTTCATCATCTTCATCATGTCTAATCTTTTCAATATTTATGCTAGAGCCCCTCTGAGAACTCATAAGGCGTATGGAAATTTAAGGTGTTGTTATTTTGTGTTTTCTATTAATGATGTGAAACGTGTATAATAAGGGGAGGGATATCAAAATTATGAATGAGTGAGTTGGTGTTTTTCACCCGTGCAACGCTAAATAGGTTATTTACAGACGATGAACATGATGATAAAATGAACATGAAATGATGATGATAAATGAAATATGGGTGTGGGGTGGGAACACAAGAACGGTAAATTTTAACGAAAGTAGTAGTACTCGTGGTTCTCGTTTAAAATTTTTGTGCCGGTTTCCATCTGTGACGTCATATCAATATACGCCACTTCCGGTCCGCCATCTTCAATCTTCTGCGCAAGTATATCAGCTTCAGGTCGCCAATCTTGAATCTCGGCGGCCATCTTGCTTCCGGTTCCGCAACATCTGCTTTTTCAATTCTTTAAATTTCCCACCAAAAAGGTTAACGCGGGAAGTATGTTCGGAACAGCACCCCTTCGGAATCGGACTTTATAATAGAGTGTAGGATGGAGTGAACTCGTGCGTAGAAGGGTTGGACCTGTCCGCATAACAAGTTATGTATTGCTTAGTGACGCCAATGAGTTAGTTAGTTAGTTGGTGTTTTACGCCCGTGCAACGCTATATAGGTTATCTACAGGCGATGAACATGAAAAGGATGATAAAATGAACATGAAATGATGATGATAAATGAAATATGGAGATGGGGTGGGAAACAAAGGACCGGTAAATTTTGAAGAACCACAGGAAAAAGGGGAGAGGTGGGTAGGGGCGGAAAATTTAGCCTATGTGGTGCACTACTGGGCGGTCCACAAAGGGGTCTTTTACGTGCATGAAGCGTGGCACTCTCCACACACGTTGGCCCACTATGGTCGGCGGTCAGGGTTTCCGTATTATAGACCTGACAACCCCCGCGGACGAGGGCTACCCTATTCAGCCACCTAGGGTACACACTTGGTCGCTCTGTGGGCTGAGCACTGACCCGACGTCAGAATCCCAAGACCCTTAGTCGCCTCTTACGACAAGCTAGGCTCTGCTGCGGGCCTATTCGCCACCCGGGCCCCGCACGGGACATGACGCCAATGAGAGTTTGAACGAACCAATGGATGTCGAGTGCCGTAACTTGTGAGATGGTTTGAAGTTTGAATAGGAGAGTCACTTAACGGCTAGTTTTCTAAGCGTAAGGACGTATTAGCTATCGTGCAAGGTAAGCCCTTAATATCTCTTGTACATGTATGATGTGTTAACTATATTTCAAGATGTCTTATTCATGTATTGGTAACCCTCAGTTATATGCTAAAGAATTCTGAACTACATGTATTTTTGTATTAGGCTCAAAACGTGTTATATGTTTTGGCAGGAAGGGTACATGTTTTGGTAAACTTCACAATTATATGTTTTATGTGTTTACCGATTTGTTTACCTTTATGTGTATAATGTGTAATAGTATACCAATGTTTATGTTATTCTTTCTTTATTACAGAAAGAATACACAATACAGAAACATATTGACCAGAAATTACAAGATATGGTTGAAAGGTAATATTCTTAACGATGAGACGGGTGAATTTATCATGAGTAAACCAACCAATAGACCTTCTACGAAGTGTTGCCAAGAAGGGGTCGACGGGCGTTCGAAATCCTGTGCGACATATTGATTTCATATGGGTGTGATTTTTTAGTGGAGGGTATGAGTTGTTCGACTCTGAACTTGTGTTTACACCTTGGCAATTTGGACTATGACGGATATTTAGAATCAAAAGTTGGACAATGGAAGGAACATTGAAATCCCAAAGAGTCGAGTTAAAGGACACACAACCGTACTTTACGACACCCCAGAACGTCGAGGGTGCAATGTGGTGTTGTGAGTGTTACCCAGGTGGTTGTTTGGATTTGTAAACTTTTTATAGTACTTTTGTATATGTAACTTTAATTTTTCATTACCTTTTCAGCGTTTGTATTTTTGAAATACTTCACTATATACGAAGTCAAGAGGATCTCGATACTTTTATGGATGAACTATCTCGCCAGGATATTTTAGAATATATCAGACAACAGCGTGAGAACACCAAACGGACTGTACATATGGTCACGAATGTCACCTGTTATATCAACAAAATAGCCGATCATCCTATTGGAGCTCCAGTCAAACGTCCTGATTACGTTACCACCAATACAGGGCTCTACAATCTAACTGGTGGATCCAGTGGCAGCTACAACATTAATGTCTGTTTTTTAACATGTCTGGCTGTTCACAATGGATCACCGGTTCTAAACGTGGAACGAATGGCCAAACTATACTTTTATCAATACTTACAACATTTTGATATTAACTTGAAAAGGTTTAAAGGCGTGTACTTAGATGAACTAGTCGACTTGGAAAAATTATAAACATGCAATAGTGTTGCTTAAAAAAGACGACGATGACGGAAAAAATTCAGGTTCGTTAAATCGCCGTTCTCCTTTTGCGTTGTTGACATCTGTTTGGTTGATTTTGTGTTGTTTTTGAACTTATAAATTGGCTGAAAATCATCATTATCACATATAAAATGTATTGTCAGAACAACGGTTTTATAACTACTTAATAAAATACTTTTGTGTTTAGTTTAAATTTATAAAATTATAATCTGTGTTTTATTTTTATTAGGAAGAGGCGACTCTGCAAATTAGGGATTTAACCATGGGGATTCATTCTGAATGTGATGGACAACCGAAAAAGGAGTGAACAGAACATGAGTATCCAGATGGCATTGGCAGCTATATATATTTTTTTTTTCAAAAGCAAATACAATTCAATTTGGTTTGATTTGTTAGCCATTCATTTACACTGTAGGAGCATTGAGACTAAGACGGGAATACTGTAGAACTTGAGTCTACTCATTTGAAAAAACATATTTTATGAACTTTTAATTCAACAAATACATACCTCCCGTGCGGGGCCCGGATGGCGAATAGGCCCGCAGCAGAGTGTAACTTTAACATCATTAGAAGTATTTCAATATGGCATGTGTTCCGGTTATGTGGTATATTTGAGACCAAAAAAATGTGTAGTACGATTTGAGGGGCTCGTGTACAGGCTTTCAGAATACTTTGATTTTGTTGATTCCGATTATTGATCTCATTCTGGACGGGTTACCTTGATGAGAATATAGCTCCAATTCTTTAGAAAATTGGAGTACATTGAATGGATTTTTCATGTTGTATTACTGTTGACCTTATTGTGTGAACCAGGGCGAAGTGAAACGGACATGAAGTTGAGACTTTTTGTGAAACACAATGAAAACGCAACAGATAGCAAAATGAGGTTATGTGATAGTGTTTCGAATGTTCTAAAATGGCAGCAAACGAGGTTTTTCTTGTTGATCCAAATTATTAACGATAGCGGAATCAAGTTAAATGGTCCGTCCCTTACCGTTAAAGCTCGCAAGTCTTTGGATCACTTGTTTAAAATTGGTTGGTGAGATATCACTCGTAGCTATACCACTTATCTGTGAGGTTTTGCCCAAAGTAAGCTCGCTGTTACCTTCCCACTCGGAATTCATCAAGAGATGTTGAACTCTGATGCATAGACATGATCATAGATTATACTGAAGTTCATTGGAGTCACCTTTCAACCATTTTTACTAATAAGGTTTATATTTAGATAACATTTGTTAATTTTGGTTAAATAGAGCAAGATATGCTGTATACAACGTCAACGTTGTTTGAAACTCTTGTGAGAATAAATCGCTGAACTCTTTGAGTTAATTTAAGTTCCACGATGATTTCACTTTACTACCTCATTATATAGATAGAAAGAGTAAAATTCTTTTGTTCTCTTTTCGCTGGAAATCGGACTGTGACAAACATCTCTATATCGAAATTTTAAATCCAAAACTTTTTAAAAACTTATTATCCACGATCGAAATAATTTCGCCATTAATAAAACCTAGTGGTTTAATGGCTTACAAATGGCGTGTCGTTGTTCTTTGTTCACCTTCGCGCTTAAAATTAACATAATTGTACGTTGAGGTCATTTACTTTGTCAAAAGCTGGTTACCTAGAAGATTTTCTAAATACCTATCAATATCTTATTTTCATTATTTATGATATTACTCATCTACTCATCTAAGAAAACGTAAGCGAGGGCAAAGCGGACTTTTAAATATATCGATATAAAGTTAACACTATCAAAGATCCCCACAATAGAATTGGATTGATTTAATTAACTCTTTTTCGGTTAGCTACAATGTATGTAGCTCTTTTGACATCTTTAATTAGGCGGAGCTACGATGCGGTCCTATTACTCGTAATGGGGCAAATCGAATTTCTTTCTCCAACTCAAAAAAAGCTCAAAGATGATTAGAAAATACCAATAACACTCTGAATAACATTGAGTTAATAAAAATTTTGACCAAGACTCATAGTTTAAAAATATTAATTTGTTAGAAATCCAACATTTTCAAAATTCTGATCCTGTACTTCATTATAAATTTCAGGATCAAGATCCTTCTAAAATTGATATTTTTTCTAAAATCTTTTAAACTGCGCTAGATGTCGGAAAATTTAAACTGAGTTCGTCATTAAAATACCATAGGCGATATTTTAATACCAAAGGAGTAGAGCCACGAAGGGCCTAAATCGGCCCGTTATTAAGGTCTTTCCCTTCCACAGAAGGAAAGACCTTACTGTATTTCTTATAAGCGGAAACAACGAACCTCAATCATGTGGTCGTAGTAGCATCGTACTCGATTTGACCATTGACAATAAAATCCCCGTGAACTATCGTACTGTGGTCGTAGTACTGTCCTACTCGTAGTCACACTGGCTGCGTTTTAAGTATCTGTCTTTCTAAGAATCATGCAGGGTTTATGATAATGGTGATTTATGGTAAAAAATAACACATGGGTTTCTTTACATTTTCTGAATCAAGATATAGTGTTATTGTTGAAAATCGAGTCTGTTTTCCACAGAGGTCTTGGTCATTGGAGAAATCAGTGTTTTGAATTATAATGAAATGCATAGCAAGAAAAGAGTTATCTCCCTTGTTTACAATATTTTTAATGCAATCAAGGTAAATTTTATCTCTTATGACCAACATCATAGAAACAAATGGCTGTTGTTTTTGTTAATAGGTGACCATTCTGTATTGGAAACCATGTTCAAAACCATGTGTTATTTTTTACCATGAATCACCCTCTGCATGATTTTTAGAAAGACTGGTACTTAACATAATCGCCGCGACCCTACTACGATCATTAAGATCGTGGTGGTGGTGGAGAGCGTAGTAAGATCGTGGTCAGAGTGACGGGAGCTTTACCCCCTTGTGGTTTTGAGCGTAGTAAGATCGTAGTCAGAGTGACGGGAGCTTTACCTCCATGTGGTTTTAAAACAAGGCGTTAATGAAAAAAATATTTTAAACAATACGATGCACGTATGCATACTTTTTAATGGTAACACACACAACTAAATGTACTTACTATTTATGTTGAATGTACTAAATGTCCGTTTTTTAACTTTTATAACATATTTTGTAAATTTATAATAATTATTATTGTTTACAAACTAACCTAGCTAGCTATCCACATATGGCTACCTTCAGGTAAATCGGATAAAAATAAATCAGTGAATTTCAGGTAGATGAATAATGAATTAGCATCGATGTAGGTAAATAACGTTTTTACAAACATTTAGTATAAATTTTTAACACACCCCCCTCCTAGGCTTTCATCACAATATAAAAATAGGTCAACATTCTTCAAATAAAGTTCAACATCACAACTCCACACCTTATGTCATAATCATCAACAATATCAAAGTGTTGAAAATGTATTTCCTATATTTCAATTCCCTAGACAGCTGTATACAGTAACATGACATTTCATTTTCTACATTTTAATTTCCACATCTTTCAAATATTGTGTTATCATTTAATATTTTTTTAATCCACTATTTAAACTACAAAATATTAATACATGTACATACAGCAATTACAATTGTTTTCAACAATCACATACTTAATTTCTATTTATCTTGAACACCTAAAATAAATTTTGGAACAATTAAAAGGTAAACTTTCTATACATTTATTACTTACCAATACTGAAAAAGAAGAAACCCCTAAAACTAGTATCTAAACAAATCAACATTGACTCCAAAAAATCCTACATAATAATTCTTCACCATGTTTTAATTAACCCTTCAAAAACTTTTGCTCCAATGCTGTCTAAACAGTTCAAATTGTGAACATACAAAATGTACGACTACACCAAATCAATGAATTATCCGTTAAAATTTAAAATTCATCTAAACCCTAAGTTGCTTCCTACCCAAGACTATAAACGACAATAACATAATCCTAATAAAAAGCTACGCCGATACCAGGATGATACGACCGCAACAAGTTGAACCCTCTACATTGTAGGCCCAATATGAATAGTCTATTGCTTTTCTCACATACAGCCCATGTTCAACTTACAAAGATTTTTGACACATGCATCTCATGGTGGACTTTAAAACGCACATTTAACACATATATATTTATATTAACATTTAATAGAAAAAATCTTATTTCTATATTTATTCAAATTTTAGGCCCGTTTTATCCATCTTTTGGCCCTTTATTTTCTAAAATCGTATGGGCCACAAACCCCAAATGCAAAAAGAAGCTTTCCTGAGCATGTTGAGTGGATATACTCATCATATTAAAACTTCATAACAATTGGATGATCCACTACAACTCAATTTTTTGTGTAAAACCATTTGCCTTTACCAAAATGGTGTTTTTTGCCACATCTTCCCCTAATTTCTCAAAAGCAATAACAGATATTCCAAATCTGATTGAAAAACGCACGCAGGGATTTTCACAAATATTCCAATGAAAGAAAGATTTTGAAAATTAGACCAAAAATTAAAAAGTTAATTTTTGTGGCGTGGCCCATCATTAGCCCCCTGTAACAATGTAACAGTGCAATATATATCAAAACCATTGACACAATTAGTTGACAGAATTTAATGAGGAATTCAATAAAAAAAGAATTTTCAACATCGAATGAAAAATAAACATTCTATCACAATTTTGCCAATACACCTGTTCATGCTAAGAAATCCAACGTAAATATTCCGGTCTGAAGATAACGAACCATGTAATTTTTAAACGACCATTGCAAGAAGCTGATGCTGTAAATCAAATTAAATACGACATTTTTAACCACCTATTTAATTACAACAACGGGGGACTTTTGATCTTTAACCGGAGGCAATTTCTTAGCATGGTAATAGTTCTGAACCAGATAAAAGAAAGAAAAAAAACTAAGTTTGTCTTTGTTTATTTACTTTTTTGGGGGGGGGGGGTTGTAAATGTATTTCAAAAAGCGGGGAAAAGGGGGGTGGTAAGGTGGGGGCGTATTAAATATCCGTTGTTTTGGTTTCAGATGAAATAAAACAGAACAGAAATTAAGGGTCGCTTGCATGTATTCATTTATTTCATTCATAACGGATGACCTGGATGCACTGTTGGGTAGCACGTTATATTTACGTCTATGACGTATGCATAATAACCCGGATCTACAAATGACTTTTGTAGTTAGTTTTTTTTATATCAGATGGGAGGATGGAGAGCATGGGTGCACACCCCTATATTATTTGTTTAGCCTTTGTCTTTTTTTATATTGTAGTGACAAAAAATCGGTATTGATTATTCCGCTTCGTACATGTATACAGTTTATTTGAGTTCATTATGCAAGTTTTAGTAGGTGAAATATTTTTGATTAGGGCCAGTTTACTTAAACGATGCATGTTTGATGAGTTTCATTCACTGTTTTAAAATATATTGTACTTTTACGCACAGAAATCGGAGATTTTTGGTATGAAAAGATGCATTATAAACGCATGCAGAACATTTTAATTTTGAAAACTTCGTATATTGTATCTGAAAAGTTTTAGTTGGACGTTTTAGGTAAGAGGTCTAGCTAACTTTTAGGATCCATTTTGAACCTTTTTAGAACTTCCGGTTGCCATATAAACCACTAAAAAGAGCGACATTGACATTTCGTTTCTACATACTGAGAACTCCCGATTCGAAATCTGCCGGTAATAGTTCCGAACCAGATAAAAGAAAGAAAAAACTAAGTTTGTCTTTGTTTATTTATTTTCTTTTTTTTTTGGGGGGGGGGGGGGGGGGTGTTAATGTATTTTAAAAAGCGGGGAAAAGAGGGGGGGGTAAGGTGGGGGCGTATTAAATATCCGTTGTTTTGGTTTCAGATGAAATAAACTCAACATTCTAATTCAATATGCACTATTAAATATCTTATATCTCCTCAAGACGAACAACCTTTCCAAATTTCTGGCTACGGGCATGCAAGTCTATTACTTTAAACAATTTTATTATTTATAAAAACATCAAACAAAAGACCTGCATACTTACTTTATCAACTTCAAAACTTCTTCTTCATCATTTGCTTAAAACCTTGATTTATCTTCATCCTCATTGAAATGGACGTGGTGTCTCATACTATGCTCCATTTTGTATGTTCTCAAAAAAATTATTATTACCTTTTCATTTCTGATAAAACAATTAAACCACACCCTTAAGTGTAATTTTACCAATCATATTAAGTTCCAAAGATTGACATCTCCTTTTTCAGGAGTTTTAAATCATTGGTAATTTCAGATGTTGCACCATCAAAGATTAACCCTGAAAGGTCATCTTTTTATAACAAGCACATCTCATAGGAGGAACAAATAAATTGTTTCAACATGGCCTTATCCAAAGGGGTGCAATAAGTACAAGTACACATCCCCCTTTCATATAAAGATTATGCCTTATTTAAAATGGGTCCTTTAATTGCAAAATATAAAATTATGAAAATTCTTTAATAAATTCATCAAAAATCACTTGCTTTTCATGAATAAAAACATTTTCGTGCTTCACATTAAAAAAAATCCTGACAACAACCCTCACTAGGAACCTATTTCAAATCTGATACGGCCATTTCAGTCCATTTTTTTCAGGTTCAGATTATTTCAGATTTTCAGTTGTTTTTCAGATCAAAATCAACTTTCTCGGTTCAGTCTTGTTCAGTCCTGTGAAGACAAAATCAGACAGTGTGCATGGGGACTTGTTCAGACTCGTTCAGACCATGTCAGATTTGTTCAGTCGTTTGGTGAATTTTCTTGTTCAGTCTTGTTCAGTTATCGTTCAGACGTGTCCAGCTTGAATGAAAAGTTAGAGTTATTTCCCTTCGAAAGGAATTCATTTAAAAATGTCAAATTAAAAATTGAAATAAATTTTATTATATTTAGCCGGGCGCACGGTGAGTTAAACGTTAAATTGACTAAAATCTTTAGATATTGAAGCTTAATACAAAATGTAAATGATTTGTAAAGATAAGAAACTACATTACTACATTACAACACAACCACTTTTAGCTTTAATTTATTTCATGGTGATGCAAATTCAATACACAGATGTCTTTTTTGCCGGTTGTTTCGGTTTGAAATGAATAAAATGAGTGTGTATATATCTAAAATTGAAGACAAGTATAAATTATGACGACCAATTCGTAGTATTTTGTTGTTTTTACAGTTAGATTCTCTGTCTTCGGTACGAAACTTTTGATTTTCATGCACGGGACCAGATCTTTTTTTTTTCATATACATGCAATGCAAGGAAGTTTTGTTGATGTTTTTTATTGCCAAAATTGAAGCCTGTGGTTTATTTTTTCAACAAGGTGTTTACCAGACAATTTAAAAAAAAGCAAGACCAGAAGTGGCTACATTCCGCAGTTGCTAAAATAGAAAATGTAAGCAGTAACCATTTTACACGTTCCGCCAACATCACAGTGATCCGAATTTAGTTGTTGGTGTGAACCTATTGTTTCGTTATTTCACACGAGCAAACCTTATGTTTTTAAGTTAACACAGCCGTGTACACGTAGCTTGTTCCAACAATTTATCTGATTTCTCATTTTAATTTATTGAAATAGTTATGCATGTAGAAGGAATGTACACTCGGGCGAGTGCTCTAGAAAACAAAGAACATCATCATGTCCGAAATTAAAGAAATATGACCTCCTCCCATTTTCCCCAAGATTTAAACAGAGAGAGCATTTTATTAAACAGGACTAAGGGACCGACCATTTAATTTCAAAGGGGTTGCTGTTTTCCTTAAAAGATATTTTGGTAGTCCTAGGAGAGGTTAAGAAAAATATTGAAGAAGGATTTTAGCCACATAAAATAAATTATAATGCCAATAATATGATATTTTGTGTCCACACATGATCTGTCCCAGAGGTTGCACACGGCACGCATATATCTTGTATATTATCGATTGAGTGGCCAATAGACAATCATGGTCTTGCAAATTCCGACCAGTACCTCCCCGTGGTGCAAGACGGGCACTGTTCCAGCGATAACAAAGGATACTCTGGAGCAGCTAACACTGGCGGTGGTGTGTCATGGGCTTGACGACCCATGGCACATAGCGAGTCTATACCTGTAGAGGTATAAGTCGACGCAGAGGGGCTTTCCCCTAGTCGCGACTATAAATACCCATCAGTCAATAGACAATCAGTCCCACAGTGGTTATCGAAGTGTCAACATCAAACCGCACGTGAACTTGACCGCCGGTCATAAAAAGTTGATAACCAATTTTGAAAACAGATGATAGAGGGCTGAAAACTATATTAAAATATTCATGATATTTAAATTATATTTTTTTTTATAATATTTGAAATACATGTTTAAGTGATATATCAATTTTATATAAGTTTCATAAGGTCCTAGCTGGATGAAGATATATCAATTTATTTATAAGTTATAAAGATTGTAAACTAAAATCATACCCGTAGCCAGAATTTTTCAACAGGGGGTTCGAAAATGTGGAGAGGGGATTCGATTTCCCAATTTTTCCTGACTTAAATAGTGCTTAACCGATTTTTCAACCTTGAGATATCGATATATAGCTATCCAAATTAACTGTTCATACCCGCATTTTGGTATTTGTAATTTTGAAACCACTGGGCGATAACCGCTGCTGGTGGACCAGAGGTCCCCGAGGGTAATCACAAGCCTGGTAGTCAGACTTGTCTGACACGATTTACCATAAAATGTCTAATATTTTTGTCGATGAAATTTCCATTTTACATTCAAAATTGTTTAAAACACCAGGTTTCTTTCCTTGTAGTTCACATGGTCGATATCCTCGTTGCTGGATTTGGCTTCCTTGTTCGAACGTTTTGGTTTTGAGTACTTTTCGTTTTCAACGGATCAAGAAACAATCGATCACAGATGAGTAATATCATAACTTAGTAAAGAATACAATCAAAAAAAGAAATCAAATCAAATAATTTTATTTGTCAATTATGACGCCCAAAATTGAGCAATACAAGTTTCACAATAAAAAAACATAACAAACAGTATTTAGAAAATCTTCTAGGTAACCAGCTTTTGACAAAGTAAATGACCTCAACATAAATTATGTTAATTTTTTAGCGCGAAGGTGAACAAAGATTTGTAAGCCATTAAACCAATGCTGAAGCATAGACATATAACCCATAGATAAAGTTCGCAAGAAATATCAAGCTGTTAGCCTTTGTCCTTTGATTGTCATATGAATAGAACTGTGACTAATTTTATTGCATTGATGTCCTATCTGTGTTATCCTATCAAGAATCACTGATTAGTTGATCTTATCTGAATCGCCTAGTCCGAAGTTGACTTTTTTTTCTCGCGGTAAAATAGAGTTACATCCCTTTGACCATAATCGAAAATATAGCAGACGAAAGCGCAGGAAAAGACAATTATTTTGGTGTTACAATGAGAAAAATCGGCCAAGAAACACAGTTTTTAGGAAAAGAAAAACGTATAATTTTTAGGAGATGAATATTCGGGTATGTGGTTTCAACCTGTAAGCAAACAAAGTTCCTGAAGCCACCTGAAAATGAAAATATATGCATGTAAAAGCACGTAAACAAAGCTTTATAACGATACATGCCAGTATAGGGTCGAAGCTGGTCGAATTGAGTTATTTATTTTTTTTCTTCTCCTGTTTTGTATCAAATGTATAGAATTTTAATCACAAGATACATATGCTTTTCATCCGATTTTTGATAGTAAATGCATTTTTTGTTGCATTTTAAAATAGGAGGAAAGAGACAAAAAAATATCAATGCACAACAATCAAACTGAGACCAGCTGACAATAAAAAAAAACAAAAAACAAAATAAATAAAACGTTTTCAATATTTTCATTCCTCACACTAATTGAAAAAAAAAAAGACTTTTACATTATTTAAAAAGACATTAAATATACAAGTCGGTACAACTGTATATATAAGTGATTATTATTATTATTTACTTATGTACATAATTCATGTAATTACCGTAATAAATTTTATTTATATTTGCATGAGACAACTTAAAAAATGCAACACAAAGGCAGATGTGTACTGGGCCGATAGCTCGAAATGATCAAAATGCCTCTTGCCGTGGGAATTTACTAAAGGAGAGCGGTGGAAATAATCCTGTCATATTTTTTTGGTCAGGATAGAAACAGTGAGTGCCAACTTAAGTCATACAAACACTTTAAGACACAGCAGTCGTGCACTATTGACCCTTGACAATGATACAAACATCAGATGTGAAAAGTGCATACACAAAGTAATTAAAAAACAATTATATAATTTTGCCAAGGGAAAAAAATTAAACAACTTCAGGTTTGAAAACTAGATCTGACCAGCAAAAGAACGAAAAACTATCTAGATTACTTGGGAAGCAAAACAATTCAAAAGAAAGTAAGCAGACTGTTAATCTTTAATTCGCAACTTCACGGTCTGTTATCAGATAGGTGTCAAAACAATTACAACGCTCATAGTACCTTTGATGTTGCATTGGAACTTTATCTATGGGTTATATGTCTATGGCTGAAGTAACGAAAGTCATATTTATGGCGAAATAATTTCGATCGTTGACACTTTGGTATTATATATGATACAATAAGTTTTAGATTTGGATATAAAATTTTGATATAGAGATGTTTGACACCTCAAAAATACAGCCCGATTTCCAGCGAAAAGAGAACAAAAGAATTTTACTCTTCTATAAAACGAGGTATTAAAGTGAAATCATCGGGGAACTTGAATTAACTCCAAGAGTTCAGCGATCCCAAAGAAAAAAAAAATGGCCTAACAACTCATGCTAACAACTTGCATGAAACCATGGTTTTACACTGAGTTGATAGTTGGAAAATTTCACATGTAATTAGTTAACGGATCAGTAAACATGTAATTAGTTAACGGACCAGTAATTTGCATATGCAAATATCTGAAACAACTGGTTATGAAACCAGTAACAACTTGGTATCAGACCAGTTACTGAGTCATTAAAAATTGTGCCCCGGCCATTAGCATATATGGTTTGTTAATGATCTGTTACAAATGGTTTGATACTGAGTCATCAACATTTGTTTTATATAACACTGAGGAATATTACATGCATGTATACTTATGCCCAAAAGACATCAACCATGACTATGATACAAAAATAAAATAATACTAAAGTCAAATAAATCCCTTATACTATTAACATGATATATACATGTATATATACCATTTTTCATTGGAACGACATTTTTATTGTTATATTCTAAATAAACGTCAAGATGAGTTATGGATCTACATGGCCTCCTATTTGTTGCTCTTAATAACCCTATATACCAACCCGTTTCACAATATGTTCCTGTATATCCTGCTACACAATAACACGTATAAGATCCTCACAAGTTGCTCCATATCGACACGAGTTGGTGTCACGCTCATCTATAATTGAAAAAAAACATTCAACGCAAGTTAACCAGTCACGCTGGTATTTTCATGGTTAAATAAAAGTCGTCGTGAGGGGGGGGGGGGATTGTGTGTGGTCCAATATATCCAAAGACATCATTCTTTCTTGTGAAAAACCCCTTCAGCCATATGCTTTATATATTTAGCGAAAGAATAAGGTACTTTACAATGTCCACAACGTTTAGTCGATTGTTTTGACACAATTAATGTTGTCGTTTTTCCTAAATGGCATATTTCACGAGATTTCGTTTGTTTAATTCAGAAAATAAAGTCAATTGTTATAGCATTTAAATCGTAACATCTAGAATTATACCCATTTACGGAATGTCCTTTAAATAGTTGAAAGACGCACACAACTCGCTTTGACCGTTACCATCGATACTAAGCATAAAATACAGCGGCATGCGAAGGTTGTTAGTCTTAAACGTAGCGTCAACAATTGATTGATTGATTGGTATCTGCTTTATGTCCCGTCGGCGATATTGCAGCCATCATCGGGACAAAAACATGTTATAACTTAATAAATCTTTAAAGTAAAACTAAGTCAAAAGACCGAGACTAAAACAAATTGTTATTGCTAATAAATAAATAAAAGTAAACACTTAAAATAATTTAAGTAAAAGCTAAAACTAATATTATCAAACGACAATTGTAAATAGAACATACAAAATTATCAGGTGAAACAAATTAAATGTTTATAAATAGTAAAATATTTAAAAAACAACAAAACTATAATTTTGCATACAATCCAACTTCCTTAAGGAAGTGGATGATGGCATCGTTTGGAGTGCCGCTGAACAAATCGTGCATAGAAGCACAGGTGAAATACTTCACACGTATTGGAGCTACATCAACACAGTCAAGGAGAACATGCTTCACCGAATACGGAGAGTCACAAGGGATGCACACAGGTGCCTCCTTCTCTTGTGTCATCAAGTGGCCATGAGTGACTCTAGAATGTCCAATACGACATCTAGTGATGACCACTTGGTCTCGACGGCATCGGAATGAAGCATGATTCTCCCAAAGCTGTGGTTTTAACTCATGAAGTTTGTTGTGCTCAGCGGCAGCCCAAACCTCATCCCATAAACTTTGAACATATATACGGATTGCATTTCTGCAGTCCGAATAGGGAATAAAACATTTAGAAATTGGTTTGCGAAGGGCTTCCTTCGCAACCCTGTCCACGACTGAATTCCCATGAATACCAGTATGACTGGGTACCCATAGGAAAATCAATTCTGCACCACCTCTCATCAATTGGTGAATCATGTAAACAATTTTACTAATTAATGGATGTTTTAGTTTGCAGTTCTCAATTGCCAAAAGACAAGCGAGAGAATCAGAACAGATAAAGAATTGTGCGTGCTCTGAAGCATCAATTAAACGAAGGGCTAAAATGATGGCTCTTGCTTCAGCTGTAAAAATGGAAGCAGAAGATGGGAGGCGTTGGGTGGAAGTGCTATTACCCAAGATAGCAGCAGACGCAACGCTATCACCATCTTTAGAACCATCTGTATAAACAGTCAGAAAATCAGGGTATTTAGATTTAATTTCACAATAGTCCTGTTGAATGAGCAAATGATTTGTTTCAGTCTTTTTATGTTTTCGAAGATCAAAATTAAATTCAGGTTTTAGAAGTTCCCAGGGTGGAACTTTTAAAGATGTAACAGGTTTTATCGTTTCCAAATCAATATTAAGATTAGCTAAATGTGGTGCAATACGAATGCCAAATGGAGGAGTTTTGTTTTCGTGTTTTTCATAAACAGTTTTTAGAGGTGGGTTAAAAACACAGTCGTAGGCAGGGTTACCTGGGAAAGCTTTCAGCTTCGTAGCATATTGGAGACCGAGTTTTATTCTACGATGTTTCAGGGATGGTTCATTTGCCTCCGCATACAGGCTCTCAATAGGAGATGTCCTGTATGCACCGAGGCAGAGTCGCAATCCCTGATGATGAACAGCATCTAAAATTTGCAAATAAGACTTTTTAGCTGATCCATATACAATAGAACCATAATCCAATTTCGATCTTACAAGGGACCTGTATAAATTTAAAAGAACAGATTTATCAGCTCCCCAGTCAGTACTGGAGACAACTTTTAAAATATCAAGAGCCTTGAGGCATCTTGATTTTAGCATTTTGATATGGGGTAGAAAGGACAGTTTTTTATCAAAAAGAACGCCAAGGAATTTCGCTTCTTCAACCATTTTAATTTTTTTGTTATATAAATAAAGTTCTGGGTCAGGATGGAGTTTTCTCTTTTTACAAAAATGCATAGCCACGGTTTTACTCTCTGAAAACTTAAAACCGTTTACAGAGGCCCATTTTTCAATTCGATTAAGGCACAGTTGCAATTGCCTTTCAATAGTGTTCATGTTTTTGGCACTGTAGCATATTAAAAAATCATCAACATATAAGGAACCTTCAATATTATCTTTCAACACTTTGGCAATACTATTTATTTTGATACTAAAGAGAGTGACAGAAAGGATGCTTCCCTGAGGAACGCCCATTTCCTGATTAAACTCTTCAGACATTGTTCTATTTACTTTAACATTAAAATGTCTATCAGACAGGAAGTCAGCCAAAAAATTCGGCAACCTTCCTTTCAACCCCATATCAGAAATATCTTTTAAAATGCCATACTTCCATGTGGTGTCATAAGCTTTTTCGAGATCGAAAAAGATAGACACCACATGTTCGTTCTTCGCGAAAGCTGTGGCTCTCTCATAAATGGTCGTGTTAGGAACAACTTCATCTTTTAGAAATCGGCAATGCATACATTTTATACCATTCATGTCAAGAGCATCTATTAAATGGATCATTACCATCAGTGTCTAAGCATTCGAGTTCTATAGATTTAACAACTACAAGTATAATAATATCCTTCTCCAACAAGGTGCCTGGTTGTCTTCACATAGTCAGAAGGTCTCAATTGTCCAGTTTCATCATCACAATCGTTCATAACTGAGATTAATGTGCCCTAATTATTTATTTGAATAAATAGACTTTTCTTATGTCCTAGAATATTTTTCTTTAAAGAATCATAAATCTGAGTCTCATAATATTTGTATCAGAGATGCTTCCAACAGAATCTTGTATCATTTCCTTGGTAATGAGTTTTGTTTTTGGCTTAAATTTGATTTTTTGGTTTCTTTGGGGTCACAGCATCAACTGTATTGATTTCTATTAAGTCTATTATTGCTGAAGAAAGTTCTTGGCTACTGATGACTGCAGTTCGAAACCGGTTATACAGAAGAAGAATGTTCGAATTTTTGAAACAGTTTAATATAGAATTACGTAAAGATGTTGCATTTATATTTGTAGAAAATCTGCGTTGATACCGTAGAACGTGACCCTTGACTAAAAATGTATTCTGATCATTTGACAGATTGTTTATGTGGAAGCTCTTTTGCATTAATGTTGATTCTGCAGATATCTCCTTCAGAAAATCAGATGAGGAAGATACTGGCAATACAGCAGGTAGGTTTTCAGGGTATTTATTTAGACTCGCTCTAACTCTATCTAAAAGGATTGGATCCAAATCACCCTGCATATAACATTTGTCCGATTTTTCATCAACAACATTAGCCTTGAATCTGTATTTTATGGAATGTACAAAATTTGAATGTAAGTTGATATCACTATTTCTCAAATAATTAACCAACTCTGTTCTAGCTTTTACCAATTTGCTGAAATTGTGATGATATATCTTATCAGGACGTCGCTCGGACTTTAGTTTATTATTCAATTTTTGTTGAAGCAAGTGCAATTGGTCTTCTTTTTTTCTAAAACTACTGAAGGGATTGCATTGATACTTGGTATACATGATCTTAAGGATGTCCTCTACCAAGTTTGTGAATTATATACATGTCGACAAACCAACATGGCCGCCGTTGCTAAAAATAGAACAGGGGGGTCAGACCATTGTTTTTGGCTCATAACTCAAAAAGGTATAAGAGATAGAGAAAATCCGAAGCAGCTTACCTTGTTCAGCATCAAAAGCTCTACGAATCTCTCCATTGAGTCGAAGTTGTGAAACGACTCCTTACAGGAGTTATTTCCCTTTAATCATCAAAATTGACCATTTTTGCAGTTTTTGGACAATATCTTGAAAACCGTTAGAGCTAGAGGAAAAGTTAGCATTGCAGAATTGTTAAGCTCATTGAGATCTACAAAAATGATTTCAGGGTCTAAATTGTCAGATCACCCGTTTAAGAGTTATTCCCCTTTAACTGTTTTTTTTTCATTAATTTACACTGATTTTCAAAAATCTTCTTCTCTTAAACCACTGAAGGGATTGCATTGATACTTGGTATACATGATCTTTAGGATGTCCTCTACCAAGTTTGTGAATTATATACATGTCAACCAACCAACATGGCCGTCATTGCTAAAAATAGAACAGGGGGGTCTAACCATTGTTTTTGGCTTATAACTCAAAATGTATAAGAGATAAAAAAAATCGGAAGCAAATTTTTTTGTTCAGCATCAAAAGGTCCTTACGGTAGTTATTGCCCTTTAACTGTTTTTTTTTTCTATTAATTTAAACTGAATTCCACAAATCTTCTCTGAAACCACTGAAAGGATTGTTTTGCAACTTTGTATACTTGAAAGTTTGTGAAATTTATTCAAACTTTGGCATAAGAGATCAGGTGAGCGATTCAGGCTCCTGGGAGCCTCTAGTTTAAATTCAAAATTGTTTAAAACACCAGAATTCTTTCCTTGTAATGCACATGGTCGATATCCTCGGTGCTGGATTTGGCTTCCTTGTTCGAACGTTTTGGTTTTGAGTACTTTTCGTTTTCAACAGTTTTGGAATTTGACCTTCCAATATTTTGATTTTAATGCTACCGATGAGAGGTTACTCCTTGAAATATCGATATATAGCATATCCAAATTAACCGTTCATACCCGCGTTTTGGTATTTGTAAATTTGAAACCACTGGGCGATAACCGCTGCTGGTGGACCAGAGGTCCCCATGGATAATCACAAGCCTGGTACTCCGACTTGTCTGACACGATTTACCATAAAATTTCTAATATTTTTGTCGCTGAAATTTCCGTTTTTTAAATTCAAAATTGTTTAAAACACCAGGTTTCTTTCCTTGTAATGCACATGGTCGATATCCTCGGTGCTGGATTTTGCTTCCTTGTTCGAACGTTTTGGTTTTGAGTACTTTTCGTTTTCAACAGTTTTGGATTTTGACCTTCCAATATTTTGATTTAAATGCTACTGATGAGAGGTTACTCCTTGAAATATCGATATATAGCATATTCAAATTAACCGTTCATACCCGCGTTTTGGTATTTGTAAACATGCAGATACTTACTTCCAGGTGCAATGGTGTTTTCATACCTTCTTGGTGTTAATAAAGAAGGCAAGTGCCTGTCGTCATACATGTAATCTGGTAATAACAAAACATATAATATATATTTACATGAATATGGTGATAGGATGGATTACATTGAATTTTCTGATTAATAATCCTTGATTTCATCAGTTTTGTCTGGAGTATCTTAAAGCAAGTTGAGGGTACTTAAAAATATATTTTGTTTAATAGCAGGGTTTATTTTAATATACAAGGAGTATTTTTTTATTTTTTATTTGTGGTCCGATTTTCAAAATATATTTTTTTTTATTCGAATCCTAGTGAAAATCCCTGCTTGTGCTACCTTTTTTGAGAAATAAGGGGACAAAGAGACCAAAAACGCCAATAATAAGTGTTTCTATGAACGTGCGATAACTTTTTAGTTGTAGTTTTTAAATTGATATGAAATTTTCCAAATAATTGTTTGTTCAATGAAAGATGCAAAATGTTCCTCATGAAGAGTCAGCACTTTTCATACTGCCTCTACTTCTCCCTCTACCCCTTCGACCTCTACCACGAGATGTTGATGGCTCTTCCTGGGGAACACTTTGCACTCTATCCATATGTTTCATCATAATAATATTTTCTTTGCTTAATGCAATAGCATTTCATCATTAGGATTTGATCTCCTCAATTCTCCCTCTTGGGCCTTTGCCAATCCTGGAAGGAAGGCCATTTGGGTTGGAGCCTTTAATGGCGATAGAGCAACAGTATTATTTTTAAGAGACAAAAGATTTATTTTGTTTAACATGGACTGTTGCCTCGTCTCAATCATAGAATCTTCATTAGTTCGCAATTGGCAGATTGTCCTTAAAGTTGTTGAGATAAGATGAAGTACCTGAATAATGTACTTCCCCCTCCTCTGTTTCAACAACAATAAAATGTTTTGAATTGGAATTCAAAGAAAGTTTTGCTAATCTAAAGAACAGTTTACAGAATGGGTCCAATTTTTTTCTTAGTCTGTCCTTTCTATTTCTCTCTAATTGTTCTGGGGTACCAGATGACTTTATTACAAACTTGCCTCTTTGTCCCTTCCTTTTGGCTGAAATAAAATATGAACACATTGAATGATGTATAATTTAACTTGTATAAATAAATTATGTGTCTCATAAAACAAGTATTATTCGACTTCCGCTTGACCAAGATGGCCAGTTTTTTGTTTTGGACTCTCGTGAAAATGGTCAAAATGGTGTAACTTTCACGTCCAAGGAGTTAAATGGCTGTATAGAGAAGTAATTTTAAGACATATACATGCAAAACAACATTTAATTTAAAAGTTTATATCGATTGTGAAATGCAGATGCGTTAAACTGTCTAATCGAGATGTAATGTGCATTGTCCTGATTTTTGAACTTTTCGTTTGTTGACACTTTAACATATTGGAACTTCTGTCAACATCGGCGGCTTATTCCTAACTTATTATTTCACCCACACAGCCTATGTCAACCCCAGCTCAAACATCAAAACGTAAAGAGAGAACTAGTAAACCTACACCACCCTCTCAATTTGACTTTAAACGTCAGCGGGGTGATATGAGTAGCCAATCTGACACCGCCATGGACGAATTGTCTGATAGTCAGCAACCCCAGTATACCTATGAAAATCCTTTTCCATCAGCGACAAACACTGTTACACTTTCAGAATCTGATGTGGAACGTATCGCTTCAGCAGTGGAGTCAAAACTCATTAGAAACATTAACCAACTAGTATCAGACATGATTGATGTAAAGCTCAAGCCTCTAAGTAACAAACTTAACAATTTGGAAGTTGAAAATCAGAGACTGAGATATAGGGTTGATGAACTTGAACAATACGGAAGGCGAAGCTTGATTCGTGTAAGTGGTATACCTGAAGTAGCAGGTGAAAACACAGATGATCTTGTCTGTAAGCTCTTTGCGGATATTGACCCAGAATTCCAAGTGAGCGATGTTGAGCGGTCTCACAGGAATGGCCCGCCTCCTCCGTCGGACGAATCCGAAAACGAGATAGTTCCTGGTGACACTGATGTCTCAACTGGAGATCCATCTAATGTTTCCGAAACAGCCGATCAAAATCTAGGTGCTACTGGTGAAAGTCTTCGCAACGCTAAACAAGCTAAGCCCGTACAAACCAGACAGATCATGGTCCGGGTACGAAATCCAAACATTAAAATTAGATTACTAAAGTGTAGGAAAAATCTTAAAGGTTCCGTTATGCATCCAAATGTTTACATAAATGAAGACCTGACACGGATGAGGAATCGGATGTACTGGCACGTACGTCAACTAGCAAAGGAACGACGGGTAAAGGGCCACTGGACGACGAACGGCAAAATTTTCATCAAGGACACATCTGATCAAGTTCACATAATCACCAAGATCAACGACATTAATGTAACGGCTGCTCTGCTTGGTATCCGCTATCCGTTCATTTCAGTAGACAATCTCTTTATGTAACTACTGCAACCATGTTTGAAATAATTGTTGTCTAAGTAAACACACTGTTCAAAACACATTTTTATCTCCCATTATTGTAAGATAAAATAAACTTTGATAATCACTTCCACATAGTCGGTAAAAGTAAAAATATTTTTTCCAACACAAATTTAAAACTTAAATCCTCAGCTTATTAATCCCTCGCAGTCGTGGTCAGTTTTCTTTATTGACACATTTAAGTTTATAGTACTACGACTGTCTTTCAAAAGTTATCCGTGCGTAACAGTCCATTTAAATTCATTCATACAAATCTTTATATTTAGAATCAATAACAAAACAGTGTGTTTACTTCTGTAAGGTCAATTTGTGAATTGGTATATGTATATGTATCATATTTATGGGAAGCTGTATCGAATACCCTAGGCTCCTGCTGAGAGTATTGTACAGCTCCCTCACTCTGACAAAATATCAAATTTATTCTTACGTTTTGCATGCTTTTAAAACCCGTATATTTTTTTTTTATTCTTTTTTCTTTAAAGTAAATGAAATCTCTATCACAGTCTAAATAGCTCCGAACCCTCTCAAACCCTTGTCATGATTTTTCTCTTGTTCTTTCTTCATTTTTTCTTTTCTCCTGCACAAACTCTGCTTCATTTGCCTATTTGTTTCCCATTCCCGACATCGTTTTTGCACAAAACCTATATCCTGCACCCAAATTCGATTTATTTTTGTCAACAGATGTTTACCGTGTATTTCGTTTTTCTGTGCTATTATCATGATTATCGCTTTAAGATTCTCTCTCTTTTGAAATCCAACATTCAATCCAACCCCTATTTAATATACCTCGATGGCGATTGATATTGCAGCATATAGAGAGAGAATAGGACAGTTCGTGCCGCTATCGCATAAACGCAAGAACAATAAAAACTTATCGCATTCCGATATTCTCTTCATCCATCTTTTCATTTGTTATGGAGTAAAATCAATTCCTCTCTTCCTACTGATAAAAATTATTCTACAGTTACCTTCCGAGTGCAAGAAAAACCGCGAATATACGGATGAATTGTACGAAACTTACAATCTCGGTAAGCAAATCGTTAATAGCAATATCATTAAGATATGTTTCTTCTTTTACCTAATAATCTATATATTGTTAATTATTGGCGGTATAGAGAGTAATCCTGGTCCTATCTCGAGTTCCGAAGCATCTAGCTCGTTATCCGACTCTAGTCTTCTCTCACAATATTCATTTCTCATGAAGAACACTGTCTCCTTTTTGCACTTAAATGTTCAAAGTATTCAAACAAAATTAGAACAGATTTCTATTGAGTATAGAGAACACGATATACTTTCCTTCACGGAAAGTTGGCTTAAACCATCAATACCAGACACGACGGTATCTCTACCAGAATATAATGTTTATAGAAATGATAGAGAAAACCGCGTTGGCGGTGGAGTAGCTGTTTATATAAAATCACATATAGACTGTATTAAGCGTAATGAACTTCAAATTTGTCAATTAGAATGTGTATGGCTAGAATTGAAGTTGAAAAAGAAAACTGTTTTGTACGGAACATTTTATATTCCTCCAAACAGTGATAACCAAATTTGGGAGGAATTATCACAGTCTATTGAGCTTGCTCTTAACACACAAAAAGACATTATTATTACCGGAGATTTTAATGTCGACCAAATGCGCGACGCACCTCGAAATAAAATAAAAGATTTATTACAAACATACAGTCTCCATCAATTAATTACAGAACCAACGCATTTTACTGAAACCTCCAGTTCCCTTATAGATCTTATTATAGTGAGTGACCCCAACTCTTTACTTTTGACGGATGTTGGTGCTCCTCTGACTGATCATATCCGATACCATCTTCCTACTGTCGGTATTTTAAACCTACCAAAATCAAGTATTAACAAGCCATTTAAACGAAAAATTTATCTGTATAACCAGGGCGATTACAACTTATTGAGACAAAAACTATCAACTGTAGACTGGGACTCTCTGATCATTAATGATGACATCGATATTTCTACTTCTAATATCACACAAAAAATTATTTCTATTTGCGACGATGTAATACCAACTAGAAATATTTCTGTTAAAAAAGATGACCCACCGTGGATAACTACCCAGATTAAGAAGTTGATATGCAAGAAAAATAGAACACATAAACGCGCGAAAAGATTAAACACTCCTAATTATTGGGAAAAATTTAAAACGATAAGAAATAAATGTAATCTAGCAGTAAAAAATGCAAAACAATCTTATTATTGCCAATTATCCGATAAGATCTTAAATGACAATCTCAATACTAAAAGCTGGTGGAAATTAGTCAAATCTCTTATTGGAAGATCAAGTAAAAGTCAAATACCTCCAATAAAAGACGGTGACGAGATTTTCGAAGATGACAACGAAAAGGCATCTATATTTAATAGATATTTTAATGAACAATGCACCGTTAATGACGAAAATAAAAACCTTCCCATTGAAAATGTTATTTCTCTTAATAAGCTTAATTATATTCATATACCGGAAAACCAGGTTGAAGACATACTCAGATGTCTTGATACATCAAAAGCTGTAGGACCAGACACCATAAGTCCGAAGATCTTAAAAGAATCTGCTTCTGTCTTGAAATACCCTTTAAGCAGATTGTTCAATATGTCACTGCGATTACATAAATTCCCTTCCCATTGGAAACTTGCAAACGTCATCCCGGTGTTTAAATCAGGATCTGCTAACAATGTAAACAACTATAGACCTATATCGCTGATAAGCGTTCTTGGTAAGGTCATGGAACGCTGCGTTTTCAAACACTTATACAACTTTTTAAAATCTAATAATATAATTTCCCAAAACCAGTCTGGTTTTACCCCTGGGGACTCAGCTGTCAACCAACTAATCGATATAACAAATGACTTCGGAAAAGCTTTAGATCAAGGAAAAGAAATTAGAGTAGTCTTTTGCGATATCAGTAAAGCCTTCGATAAAGTTTGGCACCGCGGGCTAATATTTAAACTTAAATCAATAGGAGTAGCAAACGACTTGTTAAACTGGTTTGCTGACTACTTGACCAACAGAAAACAACGTGTTGTTATAAATAACTACTCTTCAGAATGGCTTCCTATTAACGCCGGTGTCCCACAAGGATCCATTCTTGGACCCTTGCTCTTTCTTATATTTATAAACGATATAGTTGCTGATATTGAATCGTCTATTAAATTATTCGCAGACGATACGAGTTTATATCTCATTGTTGACAATCCAGAAACCACTGCGACTATTTTGAACCGAGATCTCCGAAAAATTCACCATTGGTCAGACAAGTGGCTCGTAACGTTTAACTCGCGTAAAACTGAAACACTATTTGTATCAAGAAAACCAACCGACAACAACAACCTGACTTGTACTTAAACAATGATGTGATATGCACTGTCAAGCAGCATAAACATTTAGGTCTCATGATCTCAGAAGACGGTGGATGGGGTAGTCATATTGAAATGATAGTCACTAAAGCCTTTACTCGTCTTAACATATTACGCAAGCTGAAATTTATTTTAGATAGACGGACATTGGAACAACTATACCATTCATTCATTAGACCTATCATAGAGTATGCAGACATTATTTGGGATACTCAGACTGCTATTCTTATACATAAAATTGAAAACATTCAAATAGAGGCTGCGAGAATTGTAACTGGTGGTACTTGTTTAACTTCGATCTCAAACTTATACACCGAAACCGGATGGCAAAAACTAAGTGATCGACGGGAAAAACATAAACTTATTCATATGTACAAGATCGTAAATAATATGACACCACCTTATTTGTTTGATTTACTACCAAATAGGTTTGATCAAATCCATGATTACCAAACTCGGAATTCCGGTACACTGCGACCACTTTACACGCGAACTTATCAGTATTCAAATTATTTTCTACCCTCTACAGTGCGATCATATATGCTACCCAATGAAACTCGCTCAGCTTCTTCTATTAATATATTCAAATCGCGTCTTAACAACAACTTACATAAAATACCAACTTTTTACTATTGTGGATACCGAAAGGGTCAAATCTTACACGCAAGACTTCGCTTAGAATGTAGCGAGCTAAATAAAGACCTTTTTGACAAAAACTTAATTCCATCACCGTTATGCCGCTGTGGTGTTGTAGAAACACGAGCTCATTTTCTTTTAAAATGTCCCTTATACCAACCACTAAGACAACAACTTATCTTAAATTTGCAATCTGCACGTTGCACATTTGCACATTTGCACTCAAATAGTAAATCACGTTCATGTTTTATTTGTATTCTAAGTCGATTCATGAGTCAAGTCGGATAATGCTAAAATAATGTAAATGAAAAGTTTTCCGGGAGACGGATTTATATAAGGCTTCAAGTCTTGTTTCTGAATCCCGTGATTAATTTGTTGTATTATTGTCACATTGTCTCATATTCAATATTTGTAAAATTCGCAAATTAATTAATAAATATGTTTACACTAAAACAAGTATTTGGTTCTTTACCTGAAAATATTGTTTGACAGAACAAATAACCTTAAATCTCAGGAATATAACTTATATTTATAGGTGTTATTTCCAGTCCGAGTAATTTCAAGATGTAGGGGTTGGACAATAATATATGTTTAGACACTTTATGTAAAAGTTTAAAGACTGCACCATCAAACAGATGTAATCCAAAATCAATAATCCTACATGACATACTAGGAGATCTGCTTCCAACTTTTGCAGGAGTCTGGACTGTTGTATCTGCTGCCCCCATGATATCGTCTTGGAATTTCTCTTCCTCACCATTGCCTAAAGTTCATTGCCTACAGACTACATTTAACAAAGATGAAATCATAGCCAACCATAGCTCTTTTATGTCCTCTTTCAATATTCCAATGAAAGAGGAACATAAAGAGTTACCATATACGTACTGGATACCTAAACTTCACAAAAATCCGTACAAAGAAAGGTATATAGCTGGATCTTCATCATGGTCAACTACAGAGCTGGCCGTTCATTTAACTAAAATATTGTCTGCTGTCAAAGAAGGTCAACAAGCATACTGCGACACTATTTATAATCGTAGTGGAATTAACCATATGTGGATTTTGAAAAATTCAAAAGATTTGTTAGAACATTTTAAATCTAGATCGTTTTCTGAGGTTCACTCTTTGAAAACGTTCGATTTTTCAACTTTATACACTACCTTGCCACACGAAAAACTAAAATGTCGCCTGAAAAAACTTCTCGAAAAAGCCTTTTCAAACTCAAGGAATTTTGTTGTTTTGGGTTATAATTCTACATTCTTTTCCAAAACATCTTTCAAAGATAAAATTTGTTACACACTGGAACAAGTTTGCAGTATGCTTGATTTCCTCATTGACAACATATTTGTCACCTTCGGAGGAGAGATTTTTCAACAACAAATCGGCATTCCAATGGGCACAAACTGTGCTCCTCTCCTCGCCGATTTGTTTTTATACTCTTACGAGACTGAATTTCTTCAGGGACTCGTAAAGAACAAGAAGATGAAAGAGGCAAGGTCATTTAATCTTACATTCAGATATATTGATGATGTCCTTTCTGTCAATAACACTTCATTTTGGTAGTTGGATTCCTTCAATATATCCTCCGGAATTGGAGATTAAAGAGACCACCGAATCTAATTGCTTCACGTCTTTCTTGGATTTGCACCTCGAATTTGACCCAGGTGGTCATCTCAGTACAAACATTTACGATAAACGAGACGATTTTAATTTTCAAATTATTAATTTTCCTAATCTACAGAGCAATATACCTACTTCTCCTGCATACGGTGTTTATATTTCTCAACTTATTCGATATGCCAGAGCTTGCACACATTTCACAGATTTTTTGATCAGACACCGGTTTCTTCGTGACCGACTTTTGAAACAGGGCTATAAGAAAATACGTCTCATACGATCCCTAAAAAAATTCTTTCTTCGTTATCAGCCACTAGTAGAAAAGCTCAAAATTGAGTTAAAAGAAATGATAGTTAATTGTTTAAATAAGTGTTTGACTGGTCTGCTGTACTGCGCGGGTATGTTAATGGAGTTCCGCGATATTTTATACAAAATCGATGTTCAATGAAAGTATACTTTGAAGCGGATATTTTCGTCATAATAATTGTCAGATACAACTTTGAATAAAAATATTGAAATGTCCTTTGGTTTCACTTTCGTTTCTGCTATTTCTTATTTTTCGGAAACATCAAGGTGTCACGTGACCGACAAAAGGGGTAACTTGATGTAAATTCGTTAAAGGCTATTTTCCAACCTTTTACACTGGACGGATTTTTTTTGAAATTTGGCACCGAGTTGAAGGAAACTGCCTAGTATTTGAAAAGTTCTGGCCGGTTGCTAAAATCTGGTCGGAAATATTTTTAATAGTTGAGGAGAATGGAAAATGAGCATTTCTTTGCGAATTAATCATTACTTTTTGTTCAAAATGTATGCATTTGATTAATCGGCCAGAACTTTTTGAAAACTATATAATTTTCTGAATTCGACCATGTAGGTTTTATTTTCGAAGACTATTCCTAAAAGCTTGGAATTTTCATCTAAAGATGGCATGTTACGACGTGATTTGTCATCGCCGTTAACGTCAAACACTCAGGTGACGTCATAAGGGAGTTAACTCAAGCCAAGGGTATGTTGTCATGTCATACAAAATAAAAAAAAACGTCGTACGCTTTACCCCGGCGATTAGATCTACTTGTCAAGTACTGTTTTGTTTTTAATGTCAAGTTATTAAGCATAAAATATTTGAGCGGGTGAATAAATAAAGTTATGCCAAACCTTCCTTATACAAACTTTTATGAAACCGAAACCAACGTCGCCGACTTTTTCAAAATTTTGTTGACAGTTTTCTTTCTTCTTTTAATTTTACGATGTCCTTTTATTAAATGTAATTGTTTTTGTACAATTTAATATCTATAAGATTCATTATGTTTTTATCCACATTTTGGCAATATTCGTGTGACTTGCACCTAAAACTATGCAATAATCATGTGCCGTGCAACTAAAATGCAGGGATTTGTCTGATATATTTAAACCAAAAGAAAAAGACAAATTCTTGGTATACAGTGGCAGGTATACAGTGGCAGTACACGTATGATCATTCTATGTCTGAATAGTGGTGAATCATTCAAGATTCCAATTAGAACTTCTATTTCTTTGTAAAAAAAAACACCCGAAAAAAAAAATGCCAAGAAGTTGCCCCAAGTCTATTTTATTTTTATAAACTGCATTTAGTTTATAATGTTTTTATGCCCCGCCAACTTTGTTGGGGGGCATATAGTTTTTCGGTCCGTTCGTCCTTCCGTCCGTCCTTCCGTCCGTCCGTCACACTTTAGTTTTCTGCACTTTTTTTTCGACATCCTTGCATATATTCAAAAGATTTTTGGTATGTGAGTCTACCATGATGAGTTACAGGTCAAGTTCGAGTTTCGTTCCGGTCCACTGATTTTGACCTAAATTACGGCCCTTGAACTTAGCAAATTTTGTAAAAATAAGTTTTCCGCACTTTTTTTCCACATCCTTGCATATATTCAAAAGATTTTTTGTATGTGAGTCTTACCATGATGAGTTACAGGTCAAGTTCGAGTTTCGTTCCGGTCCACTGATTTTGACCTAAATTACGGCCCTTGAACTTGGCAAATTTTGTAAAAAAAAAGTTTTCTGCACTTTTTTTCGACATCCTTGCATATATTCAAAAGATTTTTGGTATGTGAGTCTACCATGATGAGTTACAGGTCAAGTTCGAGTTTCGTTCCGGTCCACTGATTTTGACCTAAATTACGGCCCTTGAACTTAGCAAATTTTGTAAAAATAAGTTTTCCGCACTTTTTTTCCACATCCTTGCATATATTCAAAAGATTTTTTGTATGTGAGTCTACCATGATGAGTTACAGGTCAAGTTCGAGTTTCGTTCCGGTCCACTGATTTTGACCTAAATTACGGCCCTTGAACTTAGCAAATTTTGTAAAAAAAAAGTTTTCCGCACTTTTTTTCCACATCCTTGCATATATTCAAAAGATTTTTGGTATGTGAGTCTACCATGATGAGTTACAGGTCAAGTTCGAGTTTTGTTCCGGTCCACTGATTTTGACCTAAATTACGGCCCTTGAACTTAGCAAATTTTGTAAAAAAAAAAGTTTTCCGCACTTTTTTTCCACATCCTTGCATATATTCAAAAGATTTTTGGTATGTGAGTCTACCATGATGAGTTACAGGTCAAGTTCGAGTTTCGTTCCGGTCCACTGATTTTGACCCAAATTAGGGCCCTTGGACTTAGCAAATTTGGTAAAAATAACAGTTTTATTTTATTTGCCAGCGGGGCATCAGTGTCATCTTGACACATTTCCTTGTTTTTTAATAAAATTACTATAGAGTTATAGACAAAGAACAATTTAAGGAAAATAATCTAGTTAATTTATTGGTTAGCATATTATTATGTTTGTTAGATAAAAAATGTAAAATTTAAGTTAGGAGTGCTTCTTTGATAAAGTGCAACACAAAGTGTGACATGGGTGCTGGATTTTAAATGTTGTAAAAATTGGAAATAAACCTCATGATTTGATAGAAAAATCATTCATCTTTAGCTTTTAAATAATGAAAAGATAACTTTTGACAGATTTTTTAAACTTTTTAATGAAAATTTGAAGGTACTGTCCAAAGGTGTTGGGACGAACATGGATATACATATATGGTAAAAAATTATAAAAAGACATTTTAGAATCTCAACATTTTGATATATTTTGTTTTGTAAGGAGATCTAGTTGCTTATTAATAATGAAATACAAACCTGTAGAGTTTCTAATTTTGTTTAAAGATGTTTTTGTAAAAAGTGTTGGGACGAACGGAGACAGATTACCCTTGTCAAAAAAGGTATTCAGAATAGATTTTGAGGAATATTTTATACATCAAGTTACAGCTCTTCTCATTCCATAAGGTACTAAACACCTATTTAGAGTTTGTAGGCCATGAGTAAATGAACAATCTAAAGATAAGATCACCTTCAAAGTGTCAGACAAACAATGGACAGAATTTTGAATGGGTTGGAAGAACATTGGACTCATTGTATAATGTGTTGGACAAACATGGACAGACTTTTTTATGGGTTGGACGAACATGGACACAAAATCAAAGGTGTTGGACAAACATCGGACACAATTTCAAAGATGTTGGACGAACATGGACACAAGATCCAATGTGTTGGACAAACAGAAGACGGTGTTGGACAAACATAAGACAGTGTTGGACAAACATGGACACAAGATGAAAAATGTTGGACAAACAGAAGACAGTGTTGGACAAACATGGACACAAGATGAAAAATGTTGGACAAACAGAAGACAGTGTTGGACAAACATGGACACAAGATGAAAAATGTTGGACAAACAGAAGACAGTGTTGGACAAACATGGACACAAGATGAAAAATGTTGGACAAACAGAAGACAGTGTTGGACAAACATGGACACAAGATTAAAAATGTTGGACAAACAGAAGACAGTGTTGGACAAACATGGACACAAGATGAAAAATGTTGGACAAACATAAGACAACGTTGGACAAACATGGACACAAGATGAAAAATTATGTTTGACAAACATGGACACAGGATCAACAAGAACAGATTCCAGGTCCCCGCCCGTTCAGTGGAAAAAACTAGATCGACTCTCAAAAAATGAAGTACATAAGCTACCGACCTGAAAACACATCCCACCATACATGCCATATGGGACAACCCCATGAAGCTGCATACCAATTTATAAACTTATAAATTACCACTAATTATATGAGCTCTGTCGCGTTCACTAGTAAGTTTTGCTGAGAAATCTGTTATGAAAGACTGACGGATGGACAAACGGGCTGCGGTGGGGGACAATTATTGGACGAACAGGAAATTATTTCAAAAGTGTTGAACAAACACAGCCACAAGATAAAATATTGGACATGTTTATAAACATAATGTCAATCTGAAAGTGTTGGGCTACAAAATACTTGAAATGTGTTAACAAGTCTATAGACCGAAGAATATTTTGAATAAAAGGTGAACTCATATATATGCATGATAGAGTACATAATGTTGGAATTACTTGATAGAATCATTATATTTTTATTTGATTATATTTGAACTTTTCATTCATCATGAGCACAAATTTCTTTTTGAGTTTTTGAATCCAAATCTATATTTCAGATAATTATACAGATGTTGGTTTACAGGTCATAGATCTATATTATCATTGACAATCCAAAGGGTGTGATGCAGAAAGAACATTACTCCTCTCTAGAACATTTTACGCCACTCTGGTTTGGAAAGTTCATTGTGGATTACAGTTGGGATTCATGATTGTGCTATGGTTTTGCTTCAACCCTATATGGCTGGCCTTTGTTAAAAAAACTAAACCAATTTGAAAAGCTTGCACAATATTATGTACTTAAATACCAATAAATATTTTCTGTCCTAATATTTGGCCTTACTACATGTACTTTGCATACTGTTCATACTGTATGTGTCTTAATATATATGTTGTGTTGTCTGCTTTTGTCCCGTTCTTGTTGGTGTTTACTGGTTTTGTCTCTGCCCTTTCGGACTTTTGACATTCGGATACCCCATTGGTACCATTCTTTTATTCTTTTCGTTACCAAAGTATCAGATTAGCACGCTCATGAAGAATTGAAATTTCTATTTGATTAAGTCAGTCTACCCTACTATTCATTTGCATGCAAGTTTCCATGGCTCACATACTTGTAAGTTATGGGCCAGTTTTAGCATAAAAAATAATGAATTCCTCCTAGCCTAACATATTGATATTAGTGAGCTAGGATTAAATAGTTTTGGATAGTCATATCGAAGATGTGGACTCCCTCTAGTTTTCACTTTGTCCGTCTGTCCGTCCGTCAACTATTCTTGTGAACACTTAAACTCAAAAACTATTAAAAACACAGTTCTGAAATTGTGTACAGCTGCTAAGTAACATGTCATGATTTGCATATTAAAATTTCGTTCAAATCTGTTTAATATTTTTGGAAAAAACTTCATTTTTTATCAAAAATCACAGATTTTGATAATTGGACTTTGTGAACACTAAAACTCAAAAACTATTATTTTGCCGTGGGGCCCTTTCTGTCAGTATTCTAGTTTGAACTTAGGCTGGGCACAAGTTTATTCTAGGCTAATTTTCTTTAGATTTAAGTATCTATTTGTTGTTGCCTTCCTTATTAAACAACAGAATGTATCAAAACAACACTGATACCCACCAGCAGAAAAAGGTGAATCTAAGTTTCTCAGACAGACAGACATAAAAAAAATAGACCATTTTTAGCTGCAACGTTTATTCCTTCATAAAATGAACTAGTGTATAAAATTTCATGAAGATGGGACTTGCAGTTCCAGAGAAAAAAGAAAACCTAAAGTGTGACAGATGAACTGAGAGACGGACTAACTAACAGACCAAAAAACTATATACACCCCAACTAAGTTGACGTGGTATAAAAATCCAAATTGTAATGCCTTATAGTTTTCATGTTTGCAAACAATTCTAAATGAGATACAAATCATATACAGGTTTAAAATAACTTTTATTAATTTTTATTTTCTTCATCGCTCTTCTTTGGCCCTTTTGGAAATTCTGGAAAATTATAAGAAACTTAAAATTAGTAAAATTACTCAACAATTACTTTAATTTATATAAAATTTCGAATCTTGACAGTTAAGTTAAATTTTATACTGAAGTCATTTTTCCACTTTTTCTGAGCTTTTGTACACTTTAAGATTTGGTTGAAACAATATGTATATAAACATTCATCATCAAACTACATGTATTTAAAACTGGATAAATTTTTGATGATTGAAATATACTTTAAGAGCAATCCGCACAATTTGCATATATTTAAGTTATGTAGTTCATGTTGACAAGGTGGAGTAATCATTTAACAGTGACATACTATTCAAACTTTGTAAAAAGGTATAAAAAAGTTGATTATTCTAATCCCATTTATTGTTTAATCAATATATTATTTAGACATACTAGTACATACATGTGTATTGATGGATGGTCAGTAAATCTGTTGTACATGTTTAATGACTGATTTTGATTTCTATTTATTCCAAATTAACCTAGAAATTTACTCCACCCTGTCAAGTTAAAGTTTTATTACAACAGAAAAGTCTAACTCACCAGTAAAAACATAGAGCAACTTTCGTCCTTCGGCCAGCATGTCTGGGGGCTGCAGTGAGCACCCGAAGTACCTGTTTCTGTAGCGTAAACGGTCTCTGTAAGATCGACTGTCTCTATAGTACCTGTTTCTGTATGATCAACTGTCTCTGTAGTACCTGTATTTGCCGGATCGACTGTCTCTGTAGTACCTGTGTCTGTAGGATCGACTATCCCTGTCTTTGTAGGATTGACTGTCTGTAGTTCCTATCTGTAGGATCGACTTTTTCCTGGAGTCTCTGTCAGATCGACTGTGTCTATGACTGACTGTTTCTGAAATATCCTTGGATCTTGTATCTGTTGGTTTGTCTGAAATCACTGAAATCACATTTTGCACGTATATCATAACCGAATTTTATTTTGTTGATATTCTGACTGATTTCTATAAGAGGTATTGAACATCAAACTTGATTAAAACAAAACTGCGAAATAGGTTAACCTTTTATGAAATGGATGCGTGGACTCCAAAGTTGGAGAGACATTTTTGTTAGTTCAAATCTAAACATTGAATTCGGAAAAGACTTTTACAATCTGTTCTTAAGGGCAGTGTATGGCCTTTCAACATCACATTTTGACAATATGACAGCACGATTTCGGCTATTTCCGGGAGATGAACATGAAAGTGGTGATACAATGAACATGAAATGATGATGAAGTGGAGGAAATGGGGACACAAGGCCTATCGGGTACGAGAGTTTTGACTGCCACTGGAAAAAGGAGTGATGGGTAGGGACGGGAAATTTAGCCTCCTGCATGGGGATCCTACGGGTCCTACTCTTACCGAGTCCTGCAGCAGGGTTCTTTAACGTGCGAGGAACGATTTTTCCCAACACGGTGCACCACTATGGTTTGCGGTCAGGTTTTCCGCATTATCGCCTGACGACCCCGCATCTCTCGATGTCAGGGCTGCCCCATTCAACCACCTGGGGCACACATCCCAGTCGCTTTGTGGGCAAAGCGGCCTGACCCCGATGTCAGGTTTCTGAGCGCTCTTTAGTGGACTTTTACCGACAAGCTTAGCGCTGCTGCGGGCCTATTCACCTCCCGGGACAACATAAGGGGTAAGGGTTAGAACATGAGATACAGTTCAGGTAAAGGATAGTACAAAAACGTACAATTAGTATTAGGGTTAGTGTAAAACATATAATTATGGTTTGGGTTAGTATAAAACACACAATTAGGGTAAGGGTTAGCATATTAAGATACATTCAGGTTTAGGGTTAGTACAAAATCATTCAATTAGTTTTAGGGTCGATGAAAACACAACATAAGGGGTAGAGGTAAGTACAAAGAGATACAGTCCAGGTAAAGGATAGTACAAACGAGACATAAGTCCTATTATGTATGGTATTTTTGAGACTAAGTTACCTATATGTTGTGCTCATGTTAATTTGATATCAATTGTTATGCCCAGTAACTTCTCAAACTCAGCATTCTCTAGAGCAGAATTATTGAAATCAATGCTTAAAATATCATCTTAATTTTGCAATCTCTGTGTTGACCCGATCAACATTCACCAGAATCAATCAAGTTTTAGATCCAAACATTCCTGTGTAACAGCTATGACAAAAATTGTATATGATCTTTTAAAGGCAATGGACAAGGGAAATGCATTTTTCCTAGTATAAACCTTAAGTGCATGCGATTAGCCGTGTTTTAAATAATAAATAAACTTAAAAAAGTACTGAAGTATTTTTTTTTTGGGGAGGGGGGGAAATGCAAAAGATGGAAGGCAGAATAGGTCAACACCAAACGGAACAAGCACGAACAACAGCGGCGGCTCCAGGATTTTTTGAAAGGGGGTCCACGTAGAGAAAGGGGGTGGGGGGTGAAAGCTTTAAATTGAATAATTTCGCCCAAATTTTGTACCAAAATTACAAATATTTGCTACGAAAAGGGGGGTCCAGGGGGTCTGGATCTGCCACTGAACAAACATGAAACACAAAAACACATATAAATATTAACTGACAAAGCGAACTCAAGTCGTAACGAGAGTGAGTGAGTGAGTGAGTGAGTTGGTGTTTTACGCCCGTGCAACGCTATGTAGGTTATTTACAGGCGATGAACATGAAAAGGATGATACAATGAACATGAAATGATAATGACAAATGAAATATGGGGGTGGGATGGGACACAAAGGACCGGTAAATTTTGAAGAACCACAGGAAAAGGGGAGAGGTGGGTAGGGGCGGAAAATTTAGCCTATGTGGTGCACTACTTGGCGGTCCACAAAGGGGCCTTTTACGTGCATGAAGCGTGGCACTCTCCAAACACGTTGGCCCACTATGGTCGGCGGTCAGGGTTTCCGTATTATAGACCTGACAACCCCCGCGGACGAGGGCCACCCTATTCAGCCACCTAGGGTACACACTTGGTTGCTCTGTGGGCTGAGCACTGACTCGACGTCAGAATCCCAAGACCCTTAGTCGCCTCTTACGACAAGCTAGGCTCTGCTGCGGGCCTATTCGCCACCCGGGCCCCGCACGGGACCGTAACGAGAGTGAACTCGGGTCCTCCTGATTGCGAAGTACATTTTGTTGTACATTCGCTATAATTGATTAGTGCTTTAATGGTGGTTTGTAGATAAATCATATGAAAAAGACACCCAAAATGAGGAACTTGGATCTAAAATGCATTAAATATGACTAATAGTAATGTTTTTTAAATGGAAACTACTATTATTAAAGCACTATGTTTTTTTTTTTACTTTGATTTAATGCCTAAAACACAGATTGCATACTTTTATAAATAGATAAACAGTTTTTGAAACGAAGGGGGGAGGCTAGACCCTGGATCCCTCCTCTTGATCCGCCACTGAAATACTTTAATAGTGATTGTTGGTTTTCATCCCGATCCCCCTTGTGGACGGGCCTGAAATACATGATGATAAAAATACAGCGGATGAATCCATAGTGCATCGTTCTTAAATAATTCATTGTACATTACATGTGCTTCATATATTAATCCCGTGCCCTGTGTGTGTGGGAGGGGGGGTCATACACAACAGAGTGTTTCAATCGTCAGACTGAATTATCTCGCTTTCATTAGCAAAATTAAATAACCCCGCCCTATGGTCCGCCTTATTGATCACGTGGTCAAGTTCATTTCGTGTATTGGGTAAAAATGAATTTTGTCATAATAATTAAAATAGATATTTCTAAACAGTTTTTTTTTAAGTTTATACATATTCGTTTAGAGCAACTTTTTTTTCAATTAAACAATATATTCTTTGTACAATTATCATATTTGTATTCATTTTATTTGAGATTCTAAGTACAACGTTTAGTGCGGTCGAATCAGCAAGAATGGCCAGTGTGGCAGATGCCATGAGAAACAAGAAGCAAGTCACTAAAGGCAAGATTGTCTTCAGCAGTTATGCGTAAGAATGAAGGATACAGTTGGCTAAGTAAAGTTAGTTTTTTTTCAAGTTACATGATAATATATTAAACAATTTTGCAAGTCTATATGCATGTGCAAGAAAGAATATTATTATATTTCAATATTGATAAATTTCCAAATAAAGCGCTATAACTGCCAAAAAAATTAATTTTGATTTTTTACAAAAATAATTAAAAAATATTATTGTTTCTAGGTTTTAAATGTATGGCATTATATATAATTTATAATTTTTTATAGGTAAACGAGAGTGCATCGTTGTCACCAGGAGGCTTTGTAAAGCTATATGGAAAAAGAAAAGACAAGATACTGGAAAAAAACAGGGCCTTGAAAATGACAATTGGTTTCAAAAGGAGAAGACTTATGCTGAAGGTATACAAGCAAATCTCTCATTAAGTGCAAGATATTCAAGAAATAGACATACTGCATTGATTTTCATGAAATTTCATCTACAGAAGAATTTTTAGTGCATGTTTCAGTCCATGGATAAAAAACTGTTCTGGCTAGCTTTAGGTACACATCAACACTATAGGAGTTATTGCCCCTTTACCATTATGATAATGTTCTTAGGAAAACAAATTACAGATTGGGGGGTGTGGAATAATTCAATTTGTTAAAAGGATAGCAGTGATATATATCTAGATTTCTGAGTGAAAATCTTTATTTCATGCAATTTTATTTATATTTCACAGCTTAGCATATTACAGAAACTCTCTTATTAATTGGTTTGAAAATGGAAAGTATATACCCGGTAATATTTTTTTTTCGTGGTAATTAAAAAATCATGCATTAAACAAGTTTTTAAATCGAATAACGTCACATTACCTCACAAATTGCGTAACATTTCATCACATGACATCACAGTAATCAAGTCCCCCCACCTGATATTTTTTTGCATCACGGACTGTAATGACTGTTAAGGATTAAAAAAATATCATGCAGATAAGACCAAATAGAAAAGCTGCTAATTACTGATAAATTGTATTTTTTACTGATTTTGTAGTCTAGAAAGATTAAACAAGATACATCAGCAGCAATAAGAGAGGGTGATATGTATGGGGAGGAACTTGAAGTAAGGAGCAAGGAACTGGATACAGAAACCATTCCTTCAAAGATTGCCTTAACTGGAGAAGAAACAACTGTAGTGTTTGACTTAGAAACAACAGGTTTGAGAAATAATATTTTATACTTAAATATATGCTGTTTTATGATAATATATTGAAAATGAAAAAATGCCAGCAACCATTAATAAGACAAGTAGGTGCTGCTTGCTGTTTTCTGAGATGACCAATATCAATATCCCTATTATGTCTGCAAAACCATAATATGTTTTTTGTTACTACCTGACCCTAAAGATCTCAATGGGAGAGAGAGGTTTGGCGATCTTTAAAACCTGGTTTAACCCACCATTTCTTTTACCAAGTCAGGACCATTGTGATCTTCAGTTTCTCTGGTATATTTCCTTGTTTTGTCCTTTCTCTTTGACATTTGAGATTAGTTATTTTGTATTATACCCCCTTCAAAGTTTGGGGGGTATATAATTGGCACTAAAGGTGGTAAAAAACAAGTCAAAAATGCAATAACACGAAAGATTTGATTGGCAACATGGCTTAAACTAAGGGGTAATACTCCATCAAGAATATGATAGTTCTTGATTCGTCCTATGGCACGTTCTACATGGATTCTTACTGAGGCTATATTTATGGTATCTTCAACAGCCTCAGCAGATAGCTGTTGAGCCGTTCCTTTAAAAGGAGGAATATTCAGAGTTACACCCTCTGGTAATATGTCCTGAATTTCAAAACCTCTATCTGCCATGACATTATCTCCACTTTCAAGTAATTGTAGGAGTCCACTCTGTTTTGTTATTTCTTTGTCCGAGACTCTGCCACCCCACAAGTCAGAAACAAAAGTTACACATCCTGTGGGACTAACTCCAACAAGCACCTTGTAAGTGTTATGGTGTTTATAATTTGACCAGGTTTCAGACTGGGCCTGCATCGATGACGGTATTTCAACAAAGACCTCTGTGCAGTCTATTATAATCCTTGTTGTGGGGTACATGCTGAATGATTTTGGCATTGTGTCAAAAAATTTTTGTTGAGATGGAAATGGAAATAGTAATGGAAGTTCCAAGTTTAGAAAATTTATCCATGTTGTAAATATTTTTGAAAACTGACTCTGTGATATTTCAAATCTTTCAGAAAGATCCCTTACAAATAATCCAACTTTCAATCTTATAAGTACCATGAAAAATTCCTCTTTCAAATTTAACTTTCGCTTCGGACCAGGTTTTCCTCCTTGACTTTGGTATGATTTTGGTTTATCGGTTGAGTCATTGTAGCCTCGCCAATATTGAAGTCTTTCAGCTTTTAAATTTAAATACTCAAAAACTGAGTTAAAAACACCGTAATTTTGGAAACCAGTATAGAAGGCCATTGCATCATTGTCATCTTTTATTTTTTCAATGCTAAACCTTTTATTTTCATAATATTCTACCGTGTCTTGTAGTCTTGCGATATTATCAGAAGCAATTTTCAGTTTATTCTCTAAGATAGCTATTTGATCAGTTAAATTTTTCACTGAATTTTCCAAATTTCTATCATTTAAGTCAAGCTTAAGTGACATGCTGTAGGAATGATCACATAAATTCAAGTCCTCATCAGATGTAACAAGATTGTTCAAGTCAGTCTGTGTTCCTACTGTATTTGGTAATTCATTGTCAGTCTGAAAATGATTAAAAAAAACATGATTACATAGCTTACATGTACTTCTTTTCCATGTATTTGATGAACAAATATACAGTACAAAAATGTGTAAATGTGGTGTAGCTCAGTGATTCCAAATGTGCTTTTGATTTTACTGGACGGAACTCAGTTTTGAACAATTTTTTACATAGATTTACATGTAATTGTAAAAAAAAATTTAAAAAAATACTGGACCGAATAAATTTTTACCCGACATTGTATTAACTATTCGGTTTTGATCTACTGCTATTTTGGTTCAAATACCGTGCTGAGTAGAGGTTACTCTTTAGTGTATGGATATACATGTACATGTACAACACAGCATAATCGAGTTTACTGTTTTATACATGTACCGGTACTCGTTTTGGTATTATATCATAATGTGTAAAACAATAAGCCATTTAAATTTGAATCTTCTTAGTATTATGTGCATGTACAAGGTACATGTATATACATCTACACATACATGTACATGTATAATATCATAAATTACCTCTAGTTCAGGTTCATTAATTGGCACAGCAGTATAGAGGAAACCAAACTCTTCCGTGTCATCAGACGGCTTTACTTTTTTGGAAAAGGGGAGACGTTTTCTAGGTGACTTTCTCTTTGAACTGTTACTAAATCCATCCAATAAAAATGGCTCAACCTCTGGTTTTAAACTCCATCTTTTGTTACCAATAGAAACTTTAATATCTTCTTTTTTGAAATGCTTTTCACATATTACTGTGTGTTGGTTCATGGAGAACCCATCACGGTCATCTTGTCTCTTGATTAGTTGACACCACCGGTCTTTCTTCCGTCTATCAGCCAATACTTGTTTAGGAATGTGGAAAAAATGTATGCCTGAAGGTGTGCCATCTGGTAGAAACGAAAAACTGAAACACCCATACACTGCACACTGTTTACCCCTGGATTTTTTACTGGTGGAAGGCACGGCATCCATTCTCCTGTAAAAATTTAATTACATGTACAATGTACCAGTATTTGTATTCAAAAAACAAACCAAAAAAAAGATAAAAACTTGTAGTTATTATACAAACAGGATCTATTAACATGCGTAGTTTTAATAAATGGTTTCACAATATATATACCGTATACATGTAGTAAACTTGTACATTGTAGTTCTATTATGTATATATGTATGGCTTCTGACACAATGCTTGCATGTACATGTAGCATCTTCAGTTAAATATCAATAAAATAAATGTATAGATACATTGTACATTTTAAAGAAGAAGAAAAACTTGGGTATATGTAACTGTATAAACGTAGACGATATTGAGATGAGGAATAAGTGTATGCGACACAACAAACATAAACAAACAGCAATTCAAAGGGCAACAATATAATATGTAAGTTTTAGGTAAATGGAAGGGAGATTCAAATATGAAAGCTATCTCGTGAACAAGTATACCATCATGAAAATATATGAGTCTCCTTCCCATTACATTCCACGGGCAAGCTTTCAAATCACGTATTGACACTGTTGATCATTGTTTCATTGTTTACGAGTTGCACACACAGATCGATGTACATAATGTACGTAATTAATCGGCGATTACTCTAAAATATTTAATTAAAACTCACCAAGCAGGTCTTTAAAAGTCTACGCTGTTAGTTTGGAATTGATCCTCTGATTTAGAACATTAAATTATTAATTAGTTTTCTGAATCTATCGACATGTACACACAAAGAAGAAGATTGTTTTGATTTCTTACAACCTAAGCCTCGTTTTCGTTTCGAATAGGTAAATTCTAAATCCGGACCGTATCGGTAAACACAGAACGTGAAATGGGTCTATTCGAAGATCCATTATTCAATGTTGTTCATCATATCAAAATATTACTAATAGTCTATTCTCATTGAAGTTTGAAATAAAGGCAGTTAAACAGTAATGAAGCGGCCGTCTTGGAAAGTGCGACAATTTTCAATTTTTCGTGATGTGAATTTCAAAATTGATGATCCCATTAAATTCCCCACATCAAATTATCTCTTAAAGTTAATTTTCATTGAAATCCGACAATGTTTTTAGTATTTTGAATCGGCAGCCATCTTAAAATTGGACGCCATTTAGATTTTTTTCCGATTAAGAATTCCAAGATGCAATGGTGATGGTGCTTTGTGTATAGCAGAGAAATGGAGGCGTTCAATAGGATTGTCAAAGGCATGTTGGTACATTAATGGTTTGCTCTTTTAGATAGCAAAATACTAAACCTAAGATAACCTCTTCGTCACAAACTTGGCATGAACCAAGAAGTGAAATAACAAAGAGAAAGCACGTTCAAAATTAAGAAGTTTCTGGTTACAAGAAAACAGATAGAAAATTAAAAGCAAAAGATAAAGGATCGTATTTGATAGTCTCAGAGTTTTCTCGTCATGTTATGATTTACCACATCACATCAGATGAGACTTTATATCAGTGGGTTTATTGTGTGCTTCCACCATTTCACATTAGAAACAGTAAATATCACATGTTATGCAACATATCTATCGAGTAAGGATATGTTGAGCTAGGATACCCCCTAATACCAACTCAAAAATAATAATAACATAAAGAAAATCATTCTGAGTTTTAGGTTATGAAAGATTCACTTGAATTTTCAAATCAAATTGTGTGTTAATTGATTGCTCCAACTGTGTAATTGATAATTAAGATTAGTTCGTGACTCATGCTCCGGGTACACTCGTGAATAATTAATTGTGCAGTCACTCGTATATTTCCTCATATTCGAAGTGATTTTATTAAAAGTTATACTTTAATTTCATTTTTAAATAATTTTATCCAAAAGTTTTTTTCTACTTATTACTAACTTTAGGAAGCCTTCGAGTACAGAAACGTTGCTGAATGGATTCAAGCTTTGCCGGTCTCAATGTTCTCAGCGGTTGTCACTGATCTCAATTTTTGCAATCCAGAGGGGTAATGAATCATGTTTCAAAACCAACAATATGGACAGTCAAAATATTTTGACACTTGCATCCTATGGTGGACTTACAAAGCATATTTGTGACATGCCACCCAATATTGTAAAAATAGACAAAAAAATAGTTTCAATTTTTTCCCCTTTTGGTCCCCTTATTGCTAAACAGAAAAGGTGGGTCAAGAACAAATTGTATCCTCCATTTTGTATCCAATATATGAACAAAATCAACTTAAAAAAAAAATTCTAAATCGGACCATAAATAAAAAATGTCACATGTTTGCCCCTTTTGGGCCCCTCGTTCCTAAACAAAAAGAGAGGGGACCCAAAAATCATCTCCACCCTTTAATTTATGGTGAGTAACACTACTGTAAAGTTTCATAGCTTTTGGTCAACCAAAAACATGGCTGCCATTACTAAAAATAGACCTAAGGGTCAGACTACTGTCTTTGGCCTGCAAATCAAAATTTTTAGAGATTAATGAAAAGTGGTTGCTTGCTTAAATGTTCAGTTCATCGATAAAGCTCTAAACAAAAGTCTCTATAGAGTCAAAGTGTTCAGATGGCCCTTAAAATAACATTTTGCACGTTTTTGGCCTACACAATAAAAACTATAGCTGAAAGTGAAAAGCTGTTGCTTGCTTAAATGTTCAGCTTGTTTAGCTCTACAAAGTTCTTCATAGGGTTTACATCAAGACCAAGTGAGCGATACAGGCTCCTAGGAGCCTCTTGTTAAGTAGTCACAACATGGTTTGTAACATTAAAACATTGAGTTGCAGAAAACGTGCAAATCAAGAGTCAAAATGCTGGGTTTTTTAAGTGAAAGTATTTATTGTCTCAATTTTGGTTCGAAAACCTTGTCGTTTGATGTTTGTTCCTTGTTTAAGAATGGGGTATATCTTTGACTTTCTCAGACTGGAATTGTACGCATTTCGTTTAGACCTTTGGTAGATTGCAGAACAACGAGTAGCCCCTACTGGCATCGTTGAACGCTACTGGCAGTTTTTCATTGTGTTTTTTTTTTTCTAAATTACCGTTTGTTGTGTGAGCTGTGTCGCGTTCTATTATTCCACATCTCATTATTTTCTATCTAAAAAAGTTGAAAATCGACATTAAACCCTACATAAAATTTTACCTCCTGAAAGTATAATTATTTCCACGGCTTAATCCAAACCCTCAGTAATTCGGAATAAGACGGTCATTAAAATGTTTTTTTGTATTTCTATAAACGGTTTTAATTATCACGCATTCTTCTGTTTTTAAAAAATCATAATTTGTAATTGATACTTGAACACAAAAACTAAATCAATCAACGGTCTTTAACTTTCGTTACAAAATTAATGTCGCGTTAAAAAGAACATATCTCAATTGATACAAATGCACTCGTGTCGAATAATAAATATTCTGTGTTAAATAATCATTTTCAATTTTATTTATTTGAATGTGAGTGTGAGTGAGTGAGTTGGTGTTTTACGCCCGTGCAACGCTATATAGGTTATTTACAGGCGATGAACATGAAAAGGATGATAAAATGAACATGAAATGATGATGATAAATGAAATATGGAGATGGGGTGGGAAACAAAGGACCGGTAAATTTTGAAGAACCACAGGAAAAGGGGGAGAGGTGGGTAGGGGCGGAAAATTTAGCCTATGTGGTGCACTACTGGGCGGTCCACAAAGGGGTCTTTTACGTGCATGAAGCGTGGCACTCTCCACACACGTTGGCCCACTATGGTCGGCGGTCAGGGTTTCCGTATTATAGACCCGACAACCCCCGCGGACGAGGGCTACCATATTCAGCCACCTAATGTAAAATGCATATTATATAAATTGTAAAGAAACAAAATTGCGTCAAAAAGACATAATGCCCAATCGAGCAACATATGGGTCGGACGGACACACGAGGAGATCCGAACGCTATATATAAGGCGGATCAAGAACAGGCATTCTGGACGCGCGCCCTCCCTTTTGCGAAGAGAACAAAAGAGAAAAAGGAACATTTGGTCTAGAAGTTTAAAAATGATCAGTTTGGCACAGACCGTTATTTGGTTTGTGTGAATAAATAAACTACCCGTACCTATAAAAGATCAGCTGTTTCACAAAAAGAAGAAACAACTTTTTCCCGATCTTCTATTTGTAATATGAATGCATTCTGGTAGCCTTGATCAACTAACCAAATCACCATGGCTGGAGAGGAATTCGTGACGCTTACTTAAAGAGTAAACATTTTTCAGCTAAAAAGGACAAAATAAACTTAGGTATACTTGCGTTTTTTTCTCTTATGCATATTCAATGATTTCCATTTTGTTATAGATCTGACCAATCATACAATGCCAAAAGATAAGTGACAGTTGAACTGGAAGGTGAATTATAACTTGAAAAAAAATTTCTGCAAACGAAAACAGTTGTTCTGACATATTGATTGCCAATGCAGTACTTTCAAGGTAAAAAAAAATCCATGGTTAAAACAAGCTGATAACAGATTAAATGTTGCAAAACAAGTTTAAGAATATATAGTGTTTATAAACCAACAGATACCAAACAATATCTCACGTATAGTTCATGTCATCCGAAACATACCAAAAACAGTATTCCATACAACCTGGCGAGAAGAATTTGTTCCATAGTTTCAAATAAGGAAAATCGCGAAAAAAGACTTTCAGAATTACAAGAATATCTCATACAAAGAGGATATCCAACAAACGTTATAACCATAGGAATTCAAAAAGCAAAAAATATCCCGGAATCGGAATTACGGCAGAGAATAAACGAATCAGAACATTTAGACGTTATCCCGTATGTCTCGACATTTAATCCAAAGAACCCGGAAATATTTAGGATAATTTATGACAACAGTTCGATTATCAAAAATGATGCCCGAATGAAAAGAGTTTTGACAAACAATCAATTCATCAAAAGCAAAAGACAAAGCAAAAATTTAAAGAAACTTTTAACTAGAGCAAAATACGAGGAAAGATATATAGATGAAATTCAGTCCGTAATTAAATGCGATAGACCAAATTGCGGAACATGTCCGTATTTACAAGAAACAAATATTTTCAACTTTAAAGATGGAAAAACATTTGAAATAAAATCACACATAACCTGTGCTTCTAAAGCAGTAATATATGTCATAACATGTAACGGATGCAAAGAAAACTACATAGGACAAACCGGGGATTTGCGTAAAAGAGTTACCGTCCACAGACAACAAATAAGAGAAACGAAATACAGTATAATTCCCCTCAGTGGACATATAAGATCTTGTGCTAAAAATACAAATCCTATTTTCTTTATTTGTCCGATCTACAAATTTTACGGGGATACTACAGAAACGGAAAGATTAATAAAAGAGAAACATTTCATTTAAATATTCCACCCTAAATGAAATGCACTTTAGCGTCACAATCAACAATAGCCACTTGACGACGACGTCACCGTTAGACTTTACACATTTTTCCTTCCCGTTGCAGGTGGCCTTCCCGTGGCCAAAACGTTGGCATTTAAAACAACGGAGAGGATTGGGAATAAATATGTCTACGGACACTCTGAAAAGACCCAGATTAATGTGACTTGGTGGAGCTGCGGAATTAAATGTAATAAAGTATGTATTTAATTTAATAATTTTGTTGTCTTCCTTTTTTGTAAACCTTTTAACGTGTGAGACACCTTGTGATGAAAGTTCAGAGCATATTTCTTGCTCTGATAAATCAGCAAGGTTTCGGTCTCGAATGATACCCTGCGAACGATTCAATGATCGATGAGCTTCAGCGGAAACTGGTACCTCTAAAATGGATGAAATTGTCAAAATGTTTTTTGCTTGTTGTTGTTTGGCACACTCTACTAGGAGGTTACCGGATCGGAGTTTCGTAACCTTGGGAACATCACCTTCGGTAACACCCTTAATTGTTTTCGCAATGACAAAGGGCGAAACCTTTGTCAAAGGACGAGTGGCATCTTTGCTTGAAAGTACAATAAACTTTGGCCAACTATCATTTGTTGTGTTTTGACGTTTTGAAGAAGCTGGTGCATCCTGATCATCACTATCACTACATGAAATATTTCGTTTATACTTTTCACTTGAACTTGTTGCTTGTTTTTTTGGGGAAGCCATGATGAGAGAAGAGAGTTTCACTGCCTTGCTCCCCGCCCGCCATGGAGCGCCAACAAGGGCGATGCTGTTATACAACGGCTCTCCTGTTGAAAGCACCAGGGTTACAAGGACAGCATACTCGCACAGAGTATTCCTTTAGGGAGACAAGCATCGTGCCGGGGGTTACCCGGCGATACAACTCTCCAGAATAACATCCACACGATTGACCCATGAGCCACCGCCTTCTGTAAAGCATAACTGACATCAAGTTATAAATTCTAATATTACGAAAAGAAAGTTTGAAATAAACGAGAAGGTGCTTTACAGGGCTTGGCGTGACCACCCGATTGATCAGACCGAGCCGAATCTGACCGCCTGTCTAGGAGAAGTAAGGGCCAAAGCCCACATACGTGGACCAGGATCCCGTCCTCCCCCGACACAGGTCGCAACAAACGGCAAACATGTTGACCCGTTTAGTCGCTTCTTACGACAAGCTTTACGGGCGGCTGCGGGACTATTCTTTTCACACCCGGTTCCCGCACGGGGGGAACATCATTGTAAAGTTTCATAGCAATCGGATAACTGGAACTAAAGTTATTGTGGAAACACTAAAAAGTTAACAGACGACGACGACGACGACGAAGACGACGACGACGACAGCATCATACCATTATACGTCCGCAAATTTTTTGCGGTCGTATAAAAAACAGTAGAGTCAGAAAGAACAGATAAGCATGAAAATGAACCAATAAAAAAACAAGGAATGATAGAAGAGTCTGAAAAAATGATGGATCAGTAAGATCAATTGATGATGATGATGGAGAACTGAGTGTCAGTGAACATGACCAATGTGTTTCAGATGTAATTATTCTTACAAAAATTATAATTCAAATATATGAGATATTGGAACCTTTCTTTATATTTGCAAACTAGAGATAATAACATTAACGCTGTCCTTACAATAGAAGTTTTAAACTAGGTTTTGTGTCAACTTCTTTGTTTAATATGTGATGGCAGGGTCTTGCACCAATCAAAACCACAAAATTGTTGTAAGACATTGGGTTATTGTCTCAGTAAAAAATATTCATTTTTATACCCCCCGCAAACAAAGTTTCCTATTTGAAATTTTGATACGAAAAAGTTTAATGTTAAGGTTAATTCACAACTACTAGAGTGACCTACAATAAAAATAAGCTAACAGTGGAGGTTTTTAAATTGTGTGACTGTATTATATAACCAGTGAGACATGTTAATGATATAACTGATCAGAGGCAAAAAAAACCCAAGAGTTAACACTAAAGTATGTCTCGCCTGCCGGCACCATCAGAAACAATTATTCTTTCTTGCTTCCACTATATTTTGAATTACGTGGATTTCAGTTTCTGAGATCAATAGATGTTTATAGAACTTAAACATTGCTAATACATGTATATGCAATAAAAATAATCAGAGTCACTCAACGGAAAATTAAGGTCAAGGTCAAAAGATGTGGATGCAACTGTGCTAAGCTACTACTGGGGCATATGCATAACAAGTTTCATCAACCTAGGACCTATAGTTCTTGAGATATGGAGGTGCTCATAAAACTTTTCCAAAAAGTTAACGCCGCCGTCGCCGCCGCCGCCAGCGGTAAAGTAACACCTAAGTCCCGCTCTGCTTCGCAGGCGAGACAAAAATGGAAGAATTTTAGATGACCGGTTATCGGCATCACATGATTCGTATAAATGGTATTCTTGCGACCCCGTTAACGTTGGCGACCGAATGTACTGAATTTATACGCCTGTTTTCTACATTTAAGTCTTAAAAACAGAAACAGACCCTATATTGCAGCACATCTATACTGTTTGTTATTTTGGAAGTAGCCCTCCTCCAGGCTTTTGGGGATTTTATCACTTAGTCTAGGTACATCCGATGTGAGTAGAGGAAAAATTTTTGATTAATAATTATATTGGTTTAATTTGTTCAAAGCCTTTCGAGTTCAGACTTAACTATTTTGAAAATTTTATTATAAACATATAAAAGCGACTGGCATGAATTTCGTCTGCTATCTATATATAGTGAATAAATTCCGTATAGATTTAATCATATCCGCTTCCGTCGATTGTTCCGGAGTCGTATAAAATATGAATATTTATTACTCATTGTAGCTGGTGGAATTAAGCATTAATCAAGTTTCGATTTTACAATTATTTTACGGAAAAATGAATTTGAGTTACCGTTCTTTTAACATAAAAAAACAGCTGCCTACAACTTTACAATACATTTTTGTTTAAGTGAAAAAAATAACTTACAAATGAACATGAAACAAAGAATCTACGAAAAAAAATATTACATGACTGCCAAGAACTCAATACACGTACCTATAGAAGTGTATATACGGTTATTAAAAATTTCATGTACAGTTGAACAAATAAACAAAAAAATTAAGAATCTCACTATATCTTTATAGTACACTAACATAATGTTTTCGATTTTAGGGACAAGGCGATGACAGAGAGGCGGCAGATGATCTGTTGTGGGGGTCACCTCCAGCCAAATACTTAATCTAGAGGACGTGAGGGAGGATCTCACTAAGGCGCTGGAGACAATTAACCACTCAATAGCGCAACTGAAGAAACTTAAACCAGGTCGAGTGGAGTTGAAATAAATGTTTGTTTAAAATAAAAAAAATTCAACTGAATACTTTTTTTTTAATTGAAATGTCAAATGTTTTACCCTCTTAGAAACATTAATAAAAAAACTGATTTGGTCTTGCATATTGATTCAAACTATATGTACTATACCTTAAATGCATCAGTGGAAATTTTCACACTTTTTTTTTCATTTATATACCATTAGTTAAGTATCATCTATTTTTTCAGGTTTAATCTGATATCATTTAAACATATATGATGGTATAGCTACTTGTATAAAAAAGCGCAATATGTATCATTGTAGAAACATGGTTACCTAACAAAGATATTGATTGAATCATTACACAAATGCTATATTTAAGAATTCAAGAAAAATTTAGGTGATGCTTAACTTTTTGGTGAACCGTATATATCAAACATTTCATGAGTACATACTTAGAAGTAAGATAAGGACATGGTAATGGAATCTTCATTGACAAACAACTCTATAAGATCAAGAACTTAAATTATTTTGTTAACTTACATGTACGTAGACGGGCTTCTTCTCGAAAATGTTGGTTGTTAGTTCAAGATCATATGTTTTTATACCTCTCCCCTCAAACAAGGCTTCTCATACGTCGACGTGGGAATTTTATATTTCCTGGTTCTAATGATTTTCTTTTGATGTATTTCCCATTAATTAGGAAAGATGTGGGCGTAATGAGTGAGTGAGTGAGTTGGTGTTTTACGCCCGTGCAACGCTATATAGGTTATTTACAGGCGATGAACATGAAAAGGGTGATAAAATGAACATGAAACGATGATGATAAATGAAATACGGGGGTGGGATGGGAAACAAAGGACCGGTAAATTTTGAAGAACCACAGGAAAAGGGGAGAAGTGGGTAGGGGCGGAAAATTTAGCCTATGTGGTGCACTACTGGGCGGTCCACAAAGGGGTCTTTTACGTGCATGAAGCGTGGCACTCTCCACACACGTTGGCCCACTATGGTCGGCGGTCAGGGTTTCCGTATTATAGACCTGACAACCCCCGCGGACGAGGGCCACCCTATTCAGCCACCTAGGGTACACACTTGGTCGCTCTGTGGGCTGAGCACTGACCCGACGTCAGAATCCAAAGACCCTTAGTCGCCTCTTACTACAAGCTAGGCTCTGCTGCGGGCCTATTCGCCACCCGGGCCCCGCACGGGACGATGTGGGCGTAAAAATGCATTTTCCTTTATGTGAAAAAAAAAAAAAAAAAAAAAAACACGTCCTCTTTTTTATTTATGTGAAAACTTCTTTTGATGTTTCATGTGAGAAAAAAAAAACATATCTTCTTTCATGATTTATGCGATAACATTTCTTTTGTTGTTTAATGATTTATGTGATACCATAAAAAATTCCCATGAAAGGAATTGCACATACTTAGACCGCGTTCACACTGAGCAAAACTCATAGTAGTTTAAATGTCGTCCGCACTAACATTAAACAGCATGGCGTTCACACTGTAAAATTTCGATGTTTACATGTAGTTTAAATGTTGTGTTCATTACATGCATTCGATACTTAATGTAGTCCTTGTGTGGGTTAAATGTTCAATGGATTTCGCATTTTTCTTTTCAATAAACGGCATGCATATGCATTACTTTCGTTGGAAAGCTTTATTTATAGTACATAATATCGTTTTTTTTCAACATTTTCTCGGGTGAATGAAAAAAAAACAAAACAGGGATACATGTAACTTCTAAATATTCAACGATATGTATTCGGCAAAGCGGAATAGAATTTCATAATAGGTTTTGCTCATTCGGATCTAATTTTATTTTGGCAAAGCGGTCTAACATGAACATGAAAAGGTGATAAAATGAACATGAAATGATGATGAAGTGGAGGAAATGGGGGACACATTCCAATCGGGGATACGAATTTTGACTGACACTTGGAAAAGGAGGGATGGACAGCTTTTTACACAGGAAGCCTATGGGTTTTTCTCTTAACAAAGCATGCTCGGGGTTCTTTAACGTATGAAGAGCATGATTTATCACTAACACGTTTCACCACTATGGTTTGCGGTCAGGTTTTCCGCATTATAAATTTGTAGCCTGACAACGCGGCATTATGACGGACTGCCCCAATAAACCACCGGGTACACATTCAAGTCGTTTGGTGGACAAACCGACAGACCCGATATCACGTTTTTGAGCGCTCTTTAGTGGATATTTACTGATAACATGGCACTGCTGCGGGCCCGCGCCGGTATTTATGTATAGCCATATTTTTTATAGCAATATATTTCAAAATAATACAAACGGACGAACGGACAGAAAATATGTACACATTCATTATTATTCTATAAAAATAAAAAAATCATAAAAAGACAGTAAATCAAAGTCCATACTTATTCTATATTTAAATGTCTATTCGCCAAATCAACAATCATGATTACTTATCCGTTCATGTTTTTGTACATTAAATTACATGTACACTTGCATTTAATGATGTGAACAATTCGTATGTCAAGTCATTTAATTTAGGTTTATCAATGAGAACAAATTTAGTGTGAAATTAGTTTTTAGAACATTAAACTACTTCTACACATGTTTACTCAAAACAACTTCAGTGTGAACGCGGCCTTAGATGATCTGAGACCTGATATTGGAGTCTGGGGGTCAGAGAGTCATCATATGAAGGTCTGAGGTCATAGTCATCATATTGGAATCTGGGGGACAAAGAGTCATCATATGGAGGCTTGGGGGTCGTAGAGTCATCCGTTGGAGGCTTGGGGGTCGTAGTCATCCTTTAGAGTGAGTGTGAGTGAGTGAGTTGGTGTTTTACGCCCGTGCAACGCTATATAGGTTATTTACAGGCGATAAACATGAAAAGGATGATAAAATGAACATGAAATGATGATGATAAATGAAATATGGAGATGGGGTGGGAAACAAAGGACCGGTAAATTTTGAAGAACCACAGGAAAAAGGGGAGAGGTGGGTAGGGGCGGAAAATTTAGCCTATGTGGTGCAGTACTGGGCGGTCCACAAAGGGGTCTTTTACGTGCATTGGCACTCTCCACACACGTTGGCCCATTATGGTCGGCGGTCAGGGTTTCCGTATTATAGACCTGACAACCCCCGCGGACGAGGGCTACCCTATTCAGCCACCTAGGGTACACACTTGGTCGCTCTGTGGGCTGAGCACTGACCCGACGTCAGAATCCCAAGACCCTTAGTCGCCTCTCACGACAAGCTAGACTCTGCTGCGGGCCTATTCGCCACCCGGGCCCCGCACGGGACGTCATCCTTAAGAGGCTTGGGGGTCGTAGAGTCATCCTTTAGAGGCTTGGGGACCGTAGAGTCATCCTTTAGAGGCTTGGGGGTCATAGAATCATTATACTACTCGTATATTTATAATCTTTGTCGTGTTCACGTCGTTGTATGTCTTTTTAAACTCTTATTTTTGGCCTTTTATGAGAAAACCTGGGTCCATAAAACATAGAGAGAATATGTAGCCCCTCCAAATTAAGAAAAAAAAAATTGAAACACTTTTTCACTTTTCCTCACATTTTACCATTCATTTCACCATGCAGATTAGAAAAGAACACACTATCAAACGACATGGTTTGAATAAAGAGAAGGATGAAACAGCACGGGATATTTTTAAGGCACCCGCAATTTGGTTTCAAACGGATCTGGCAGGTAATCGAAGAGATCGTGAGATGTTATCTTCGGGATCCAGAGTCGTATAGTCCATCACCGCAGTATACCGGTCTTGGAAGAGTTAAACTATTCAAAGATATAGGAAATGGGACGGGGACGTACAAAGGAACCAGTGTGATTACATATCGTGTAAGTGTTGTATATGGCTTGGGGACGGACACCATTATTACTGCCTTTCCTGATATACGACCGTGTCAGGGTCCCAGATGACGATGAGTGGGTGTCCGACTAGGGACCCCATATAAAACGGTCTTTTTAAGGACCCAAATCTTTGGCTCCACTTTCGGCTTTAATTTAAAAATTCAAAATTTGAAGATGGACGTTTTATTTTTTATTTATAACTAAAAATTTTATATATCCCATATATTTATAAATTGTGTCGTGCTCACGACGTTGTATGTATTTTATTACTCTTACTTTTGGCCTTTTTTATCTTTGGAGCGTTATGTGATTGGTAAAGTTACAGTTAGGGGTGTGGTTTAATTGTTTTATCAGAATTGAAAAGGTAATAATGGTTTTGTTGAGAACATAAAACAATTGGAACATATAATGAAAGACCATGTTTAAAAGAAATGATGATGTAAATAGGTCAAAATTTAAAGCGAGTGAATGGGAAGTCGAAGACTTGAGAGAGAATCCTATTGTAGAAAAAGTATACTCTATTTGTTTGACAGAAACATGGTTACAAATTGAAATGAGTGAGTGAGTGAGTTAGTGTTTTACGCCCGTGCAACGCTATATAGGTTTTTTACAGGCGATGAACATGAAAAGGGTGATCAGATGAAATGATGATGATAAATGATCTATGGGTTAGGGTGGGACACAAAGGGCCGGTAAATTTTGAAGAACCACAGGAAAAGGGGAGAGTGGGTAGGGGCGGAAAATTTAGCCTATGTGGTGCACTACTTGGCGGTCCACAAAGGGGTCTTTTACGTGCATGAAGCGTGGCACTCTCCACACACGTTGGCCCACTATGGTCGGCAGTCAGGGATTCCGTATTACAGACCCGACAACCCCCGCGGACGAGGGTCACACTATTCAGCCACCTAGGGTACACACTTGGTCGCTCTGTGGGCTGAGTACTGACCCGACGTCAGAATCCCAAGACCCTTAGTCGCCTTTTACGACACGCTAGGCTCTGCTGCGGGACTATTCGCCACCCGGGCCCCGCACGGGTCCAAAATGAAATGAACTGTAATCTTGATGGATTTACATTTGAACATATAACAAGAGCAGATGCATTTAATGCTAACAACGAGTTACATGCATCTTTAAAGCAAATGCAGCATGGAGGTGTTGGAGTCTTTTTCAAAGAAGGGTTTCAGTTTGAAAATGTTGAAGTTAAGTATGAAAATTTAGAATGCTTTGTTTTCAAAGATGTGAATTTAGATGTAGTCGTAGTACTCCAAAGCAATTAATTCATGATTTCATGAAGAATTTTAGACCTCTTATTGATAGATTATTGCTAACCACAGATTAACTAATTGTTTTGGGTGACTTTAATCAGAATATCTTGAAAGGTGACAAATTTGTCTTGGATTGCATGGAATCACTTGGATTTAGACAGTTAGTGACAAGACCAACAACTGAGGGTGGCACATTGATTGACCAAGTGTACGCCATTTGTAAAGTTACAAAATTATTATAGTTTTTTTTGTACAGCTTGAAGTCATTTGGGGTGGAGGATTGTAGACAGATCTCGAATCAGGTTCATAGATCCCAGAGCTGTTGTTTCCAGTTGTTTATTAATGACAATTGTGTCCTTTGCTGATATTCTACAACTTTCGTTTTCGGACTCGCCTGGTTGGTTCAAGACACTTTTGGTAGGTTTAATGATATCTATTATAGACTACAACAATTTATATTCAAATACACATAATGTACAATAATTAACCACAGTATTATTCTTTTTATTTCAATTCTGTAGGTATAATTTATAAAATATAAATTTTATCCCATTTTTTGGTAGGAACCACTTAATTGTGGAATCTTCATGAAAAGTTATGCTCAAGCAAACATGTACATGTAGTTTGCATAATAATGTAGATTATATGCATAGCTAATTGTTTTGTAGAAGATATATGGAAGTAAGAGCACAGGTCACTGGTGAGCTTCCAGTTTGGAAAGCAACATCCGTGCCCTGCTTTAAGCAGACGGACGGTCACAGCTGTGGACCTTAAGTGCTTTTGGTAAGATGTGATGTATTTTTGTGCCTTATCATTCCATCTCATAATGGGTTGTTGGGTGGCGAATAGGCCCGCAGCAGCGCTAAGCTTGTCGGTAAAAGTCCTCTAAAGAGCGCCCAGAAACCTGACATCGGGTCAGGCCGCTTTGCCCACAAAGCGACTGGGATGTGTGCCCCAGGTGGTTGAATGGGGCAGCCCTGACATCGAGAGATGCGGGGTCGTCAGGCGATAATGCGGAAAACCTGACCGCAAACCATAGTGGTGCACCGTGTTGGGAAAATGTCACGTTCCTCGCACGTTAAAGAACCCCGCTGCAGGTCTCGGTAAGAGTAGGACCCGTAGGATCCCCATGCAGGAGGCGAAATTTCCCGTCCCTACCCATCACTCCTTTTTCCAGTGGCAGTCAAAACTATCCTCCCCGATTGGCCTTGTGTCCTCATTTCCTCCACTTCATCATCATTTCATGTTCATTGTATCATCACTTTCATGTTCATCTCCCGGATATAGCCGAAATCGTGCTGCTTGGGAGTAAAGCAATAACTAACTAAATAACATAATGGGTTGTTGGCATTGATGTCATACATCCTTCATTTTATTTCCAATACATGTAGATTTTGAGGACAAAATGGAAGAAATGGAGAACTCAGATGTAGAAATGGACACGATGGAGACAGATCATAGTTGTGACACCTTTAGCATTGGGGATCTTGTAAATTACATCAATGGCAATAAAATTATACGTAACTAAATAATTTTTTTTTTCTGCATTTCAAGTTTGTTTACATTTCTTTGTTTACAGCACAGACTTACCCCTTTCGGACTGACACCAATAGTGGCAGTTGCTGTACTGCAAAATTGAAAAAAAAAATGTGTGAACGATATCATTTTAAGAAAAAATGAATACTTTTACAAAAGACCTTGTTTAGATACTGAAGCCGACCTTTGCTCATTAATTTTTATTATCGTAATTTAGAACATAATTTACACTATTAATTCCTATATATGCACAATGAAAAAAGGAAAATCAACAGCTGATGAAAATCTTCATACGATGCGAACTGTATCCATGCTCGACTTTAGAGCCGTGCAGAGGTGGTGTTTTTGCATAAAAAGAAGCACATGTAAGATGCCAACATAGCGGTAAGGTAGCTAGAGTTAAGTGCAAACAAATGCACTAGTAGGTTTTCCTGTACGAGTATATATTTGATATCAATTTACTCTGAGGTGGAACGAAAATATAATCTGGGAACGGTATACTTGCGTGTGACGTAAGGTTCTGGTCCTATATAATATAAAATAAAAATAAGTCTTACTAAGCAATCTTGATATTAAGTAGCAAGCTTTATACAAATGTTACGTGTTGTTTTGCAGACGCTTGGGAAAAATGATAACCTAGTGCTGTCTGACGGTTATTGCAAAAAGAAGAAGCAGACCAACACATTGTATACGTGGGTGAAAAACAGTTTTTCTAACTTTGAAACTTTTTGAAACTTTGTTATTTCACTAAAGGCCTCACATGAAGAATAATAGTCCAATATATTGAACAAAACTAACATATTTACACGAAGTTTGTTTACATGAGGCTACTTTTAACTAGGCAATTACATGTAGTTCATTGTGTCATTAGAAGTATTTCAGTTTTTTATGTGTTCCGGTTATGTGGTATATTTGAGATAGAGTTTTTTTTTGTGGAATAAGTAAAAGTCTTGGAAGAATTAAACTATTCAAAGATATAGGCATTGGGACGGGGACGTACATAGGAACCAGTGTGATTACATATCGTATAAGTGTTGTAAATGGCTTGAGGACGGACACCATTATTACCGCCTTCCCTGATGTACAACCGTATCAGGGTCCCAGAGGACGATGGGTGGATGTCCGACTAGGGACCCCATCAAAAAACGGTCCTATTGGCTCCACTTTCGGCTTTAATTTAAAAATTCAAAATTTGAAGATGGACGTTTGATTTTTTATTTATAACTAAAAATTTGATATATCCCATATATTTATAAATTGTGTTGTGCTCACGACGTTGTATGTATTTTTTTTACTCTTACTTTTGGCCTTTGAAGAGAAAACTTGGGTCCATAAAACATAGAGATACAGTCAAACCTGTTTTAAGAGGCCACCCTTGGGATGAGAAAAAATTGACCACTTAAGACAGGTGGCTGCTTAATCCAGGTTTGTTTTTGTTGATTTATTAAAGAAAGGGACAAAAAATATGTGGCTGTCTAAAGCAGGTGATTGCTTAATAAAGGTGGCCGCTAAGGCAGGTTTGACTGTAATATATAGCCCCTCCCAATTTAGAAAAAAAAGCTTGAAACACTTTTCCTCTTTTCTTCACATTTTACTGTTCATTTCATCATGCAGATAAGAAAAGAACACATAATTATGAAATATATTGAACAAACGTGACAAATCTGCTGTTTATTGATTGTAAGTCCCGTGGGGGGCCCGGGTGGCGAATAGGCCCGCAGCAGAGCCTAGCTTGTCGTAAGAGGCGACTAAGGGTCTTGGGATTCTGACGTCGGGTCAGTGCTCAGCCCACAGAGCGACCAAGTGTGTACCCTAGGTGGCTGAATAGGGTAGCCCTCGTCCGCGGGGGTTGTCAGGTCTATAATACGGAAACCCTGACCGCCGACCATAGTGGGCCAACGTGTGTGGAGAATGCCACGCTTCATGCACGTAAAAGACCCCTTTGTGGACCGCCAAGTAGTGCACCACATAGGCTAAATTTTCCGCCCCTACCCACCTCTCTCCTTTTTTCATGTTCATCGCCTGTAAATAACCTATATAGCGTTGCAAGGGCGTAAAACACCAACTCACTCACTCACTCACTTATTGATTGTTACTCGATGGAATTTAAAAAATCTGTCGACCAAATGTGTCAAAGGTTGTGATATATATTGCGTCGTTACTTTGCTGGGTGTGGGGAAGGGCTGGGGGCAAAGAAAAAAAATCAACCTACCGTTTTTGAGAAGGGGTCAAAAGGGTTAATATGTGTCTAAAGTCCACCTGAGAACGCATGTGTCAAAAACCATTGAGAGTCCACCATGGGCTGCATGTATCCAAAGCAATTGACTATCCATATTAGACTGTCAACGAACAGGGATCAACTTGTTGCAGTCGTATCATGCTGCGTTCGGCGTAGATTTTTATTCAAGTGACGACACCTATATAAATGATATTCCACACAGCTATTATATAAAGGTCAAGTTCAATTTTCAAGATGATCTGGATTTTTTATAGCCTCGCTTTGCTGGAGAGTGGTTTAACTGTTTAACCCTTCTGTCTGTTTGTCTGTAACAAAATTTTGGTCACAGTTTCTCAGCAACTACAAAACGAAAAGGTTATTGTATATAGCTTTATCCAATAGTCCCATATGGTGTATGGCGATTTGACTGTATGTTCCCAAACGGTTCCGCTAAAGAAAAATATAAACTTTTTTTTATAACAATATTACATATTTGATTTGATTACTATATTACTTTTGTTTTATATCAGGTGCAACTAATGAATGTCCGTAATTGCCACTGGGCATTACTGGTTGGCCATGTCCAAACTACCACAGTCTACTGGATAGACTCCTTACATAGTGACGGAGACCGGTACCTTAAAAAGTGGATGTCCGCTTTAAAGAAGTTCATATATGCTAAAACTGACAAATTAAAAAAAAGAGAGATATTAATCTGAACAGTTGATCAGGAGGAATCATTAGAATTTCAGTGGTTCAAAGGTCCGTGGCACACAGTTCAATGTTAAATTTCCTTTTTGTGGTATATTGATCTCTCATTGCAATGGAAGCGGGAGGTTTCGCACCATAAAACCTGGTTCAACTCACCATTTCTTTTGAAATGCCTGTTCTTAGTCAGGACCATTGCGATTCACCAATTATCAGGTATGACTGCTTGGTTTTGTCTTTCTATGGACATTTGAGATCCATCATTCACTTCACGTTCGGTAGTTTTGTTATTACCTTTATTCACGAAAACCACAGTATTATTCTTTTTATTTCAATTTTGTAGGTATAATTTATAAAATATAAATTGTATCCCATTTTTTTGGTAGGAACCACTTATTTTTGGAATCTTTATGAAAAAATATACTCAAGCATACATGTACATGTAGTTTGCATATCAATGTAGATTATATGCATAGCTTATTGTTTTGTAGAAGATACATGGAAGTAAGAGCACAGGTCACTGGTGAGCTTCCAGTTTGGAAAGCAACATTCATGTCCTGCTTTAAGCAGACGGATGGTCACAGCTGTGGACGTTGAGTGCTTTTGGTAAGATGTGATGTATTTTTGTGCCTTATCATTCCATCTCATAATGGGTTGTTGGCAATGATGTCATAAAACCTTTATTTTTATTCCAATATGATTTACACTTGAAAGAAAATAGAGATCATTTAAAAACACACCAACTTTTACATTTATCGTTTTAGGGAACGACCACTGAAAGTGGAATACATGTAGACATTGAGGACAAAATGGAAGAAATGGAGAACTCAGATGTAGAAATGGACATGATGGAGACAGATCATAATTGTGACACCTATAGCATTGGGGATCTTGTAAATTACATCAATTGCAATAAAACTACACGTAACTAAATAAAGTTTCAATATGTTTTACACTTGAAGAAAATAGAGATCAATTAAAAACACATCAACTTTTTACATTTATTGTTTTTAGGGAACCACTGAAAGTAGAATTCATACGTATACAGAATTTGAAGACAAAATAGAAGATACATGTATGGATCACGTTACATGTACCTCGGATGTAGAAATAGAAAAGATGGAGACGCATCATCATGATAATAATTGTGACACCTTTGACATTGGGGACATTTATTCTGCCCGTGCGGCAGATAGCGAACCAATATATACGGGGCAAATCAAATGACAATTCCGGGGAATGCACATTTATTCATCCACATACATACAAACAGGTAAATTGCTGAAACACAATAAAAACGAGCATAAATATTCAATCGTAAAAAGTTACAAAATCAAAGTTAATTAAATGTTAGAAACGTGAAAGATATACACAAAGATCGAAACAGACGGACTCTAGAAACATAGATCATTTATAAAAAGCAAGCACAGCTAAATAAAGTTATCAATAATTACATCGGTTAATTTGGTGACAAGAGTCAAGGTCGAGTAAATTTCCAGAAAATATTATCAAAAACGAAAGTAGAATTTCAATAACATACGATGTTTCAAACGATGAATAAAACATGACAATTAACGGCTGAAAGGTTTACAATAAGATTTACAATAATTTAAAATGTCTTACACTGTGCGTAGGCAAGGATTAACTCCTAAACACGAGCGGTCCAGAAACGTGTCGACATTGATTTCATCAGACGAGAGAGAGAGAAGGCAGCTAAAACCTGTGTAGTAATCCCGGCGGAGTTACGTTAAAACAGCGATACGGGACACATCCAAAGGAATAAAAACATGAGGTTATTTAAACAGATGTAAATATCAGACGATAATAAATAATCCAATCAGGAATAAATATTCGTTATGCAATTACAGTACACTCCCCGCCAAATATCCACGTGGATATTTCTCTAACTTTCTTTTAAAAACACAGATGAATTGAAAAGAATTCCAATATCCAAAGAAGAAATAAATGAATATCACATAAATCCAAAGTAGTAAAAGGATAGAATATATGTACAGTTCGGAGAACGATCCAACGGCTGTTGTTCTGGAGATCCATCGTTGTATGGCTTCCAGCGTTGCCCAATGGGAAGAGTAGATCTGTTGCTCCAACGTTGCCACGCACGGCGTGGGAAGGAACGACATGTTCCTTGCAATGGACCCCGACGGGTGAAAACAGTTATTGTACACAAAAAGTTCGATGTGGAAAGTCACACTAATAGAATCATGTCGACTTTCGGTCGAGTGTTTGTTGCGGGATTCCCGTTTATGATGACACGCACCTAGTTTTCCTGGTAAGTATGAGCTGGATGGCACTTAGCTGCCTTGTACCTACGTTTGCGGCCAGTGGCTTTGAGAGCAGCAGTGAATTGAGTCAATTTTGACCATGACGAAGAGTCAGAAAATTGTTCCTCGCAAGTTGGTATGCGGTCTGCATTGTAAGTTGTTTCGACTTTTATGACGGGTCGAATCACTTTGTCCATTCCGGGTTCCTGAAGCAAACTGATGTCTTGAATATCAAAAGACTGAAAGAAACTGGTTCCTGGATCAGTCTGATTTAAGTTTGTTGGGACGTAGTTCCCATCGTATGACCTACTGGTAGAGACGTCTTGTCTGTTGTCACGACTGGTGTTCTTCGGGAAGAACTGTTGCTGAATTCCAAAGTTGCTTTGGCACGGTTTTGTCACCGTAGGGTAGCCAGAAGTCGACACACGAGTACTTTTGACATTAACACTGACGGGTGTTCTCTGTTCGTCTAAACAGGTCTCGCCCACTACGACCCAGCCAAGTTTGAGTCGTTGAGCGTATGGAGCCCTCGAGGGTCCAATGCGTTGGTCGAGCACATGGTGTGCTTCCGGTAAATCTCGTCCGATAAGAAGCATTACGTTGCAGTTTTCGTCTAACGGCGAAAGGTGTTTCGCTATTTCTCGCAAGTGAGAGTGTCGATACGCGACATCTGGTGTCGGAATCTCGTTCTTATTGCCAGGCAGGTTGTCACATTCTATGACATCTGGTAGGTCCAATGCGACATTACCGTTGAGTGTTGTCACAACAAAACCATTTCCTCGTCTTCCGGATGTTATGGTCTTTCCAGAGCAAGTTGAAAGTGTATACGATACGGGAGGTTCCCGTACATTGAAATACTTGAAGAACTCTGGTGATGCTAATGACCTGTTGCTTTGGTCGTCAATTATGGCGTACATTTTCCTTTCGCGACCTGGGTGGTCCTTGTGAAATACGTTAACTGGGAGAATTTTTGCACATGATTTCCCGCCATATTCTTTACATATTTCCGTGCAGGATGAATTGACCGTGTTAACGGTAGTAGCACTGTTGGTGTTACCTGACTCCCCGCCGTTGTTTAGTGCGGATTGTGACATGGGCTGGTTTTTATCCCAATGAAGAGCTGTGTTATGTTTATTGCTTCCACACTGCTGACATGAAACACTTACGGGACAATCCCGGCTTATATGTTTTGTTGACTCGCAACACTTAAAACAAACTTTGTTGTCCTTGAGCAGGGTTTTGCGTTCCTCCAATGGCTTGGAACGGAATCCACGGCAGTCGTTCAACGAATGGTTGGTGCCATGCAAAATGCATTTCTCAAGCTTGTCTGATAGTTCACTGATGCCAGATGTTTCGGTTTTGTAAACACCAATTTGGGGTTGGGGCTTAGATGTGAACCTTGTCGAATTCCCCTTTTGAGTGGAGGTTGTAGGTTCCGAGTCGTAGATAAACCCTGGGTTGTTTTTTATCCTGCTGATCTCTCGTATAAATGCGGAAAATTCCGTGAAGGGAGGAAATGAGGTTGAGTGCTGCTCGTTGTATCTTACTGCTCTAGTTGTCCATCGTTCTTGTAGACCGAATGGTAGTTTAGAAACAATGGGTTTTATTCCTGAGGAGGAGTCGAAGTAAGCTAATAGATTTCTCAGCTGTGGTTTCTCCTTTACATATTCGATCTCCGACAGGATGTCTGATAGCTCGTAGAGACGTATGTTGTCTTTGTTTGTGAGCCTTGGGAAATCGGCTAGCTTCGCTTTAAGGGAAGCTTCTATCATTTCCGGACAGCCGTATCGTTCGTCTAGTCTTTGCCAGAGACGTTGTAGACCCCGTGCTGGGTTGTCGGCGTTCGATGCGCGGATACTGACCGCGTGCTTTGATGATTCTGTACCTAACCACTTAACGAGTAGGTCAAGCTGCTCTGAATCTGAGACGTCCAGCTCTTTCATCACGCTGTCGAAGCTGGACTTCCAAATGTGATATGACTCAGCCTTATCATTGAAAGTACCGAGTCGAGAAAATATCAGGTCCTTTCTCAGTAGAAATTTTGTTATAGCAGTGGTCGGGTCGGAACCCGTATCCCGATAAACAGATGTGGGTTGTGTTACGTCCACAGGGCTTGACGGCCTATGCATTGGATAATCTTGATTGGGCGTAAATGCAGGTGCATTAATGTTAAGCACAGGTGAACCGGAAGTCGGTGTTTTGGTGGCTGGATTTATATGTCCATGTTCGTTCATTGGCGTGGATGCAGCTGACGGCAGTCCAAATTCTCTAATCGGCGAGTGACATGAAGATTGCTGATTAAATGTGACGGCTTTAGTCGTATCTAGCCGTTGTTGAGTGTTGCGTCCGGAAGGGCCCAGTTCCGAGTGTACAGAACGGGCAAAACGAGATGTGTTGGTCGGTTGTGTAGAAGGTACGTGGTTACCCACGTCTTGCAACCAATTATCCTGTTCGCTGTGAACACTGTGTTGCTGGACATAGTCATGTACCCGTTCAAGCGGGTCTTCGGTCGGAACCGGAAGTGGATCATCTAGTTCTTGTTCTAAATCGTCCTCCTGTTCTAGAGCTCGGGCTTCGGCCTCTAGCTCGGCAGCTTGTCGTTGAGTCTCCAGAAGGGTCATTTCTGCTTTGATCTCGGCCTGTCTACGGATGACTTCCGCTTCTCGCTTGGCGGCCTCCTCTTCCATTTGTGTTTTCCGCCGAATGGCTTCTTGCTCCACTTCGACTTTTTCGGCTTTTATACGGGAAGAATCCCGAGAAGCTCTTTCTTGGAGTTCCGCTTCTTGTTTAGCCATAAGCGCCTGTTTTTCGGCAAAAGCTATTGCTGCCTTAGCTGCCTCGGCTTTGGCACGTGTCCTTCTAGCCAGACTGGATACGTTTGAAATACGAGAACTGGTCTCGCTATTTGTCCTTGACTGTCTGGATTTAATGGATTTAGCCATGCTGGTCTGGCCTAACACGTCGTGTAGGTTGGCTATGGCCGATTCATACATCCGTCGGCGTACGTCAATGACCGGAGCTATGACGTCTAAGTCTTGATTGGCCAGTGTTGTTCTTTGGCTTTTCACAAATCCGAGGTATTCCTCGCACAGCCGGTTGTACCTTGTGTACGCTTGAACAACCTTTTGTTCAAGTTCCAGGCATTTTCTAGCCTCCGCTGGTGGGTTGTCGGTTTCCTGTAACATGGCGTTACACATAGACCAAAGAAGCTCGACGTCTTGTGTGAGCTTGTCTCTCCTCTGGACGTACTGGTCCTCCCCTTTTGGTGTCAGTGTCCGTGTTCTGGACGTGGTTGACATCTGGTCGTCTGCTAGATCCATGATTGGCGATGTTGTGTTGACCTGCGAGCCGTACAACGGTGCCCCGAAGAAGTTTACCAGCCAGGTGCAGTCAATTTACTATTCTGCCCGTGCGGCAGATAGCGAACCAATATATACGGGGCAAATCAAATGACAATTCCGGGGAATGCACATTTATTCATCCACATACATACAAACAGGTAAATTGCTGAAACACAATAAAAACGAGCATAAATATTCAATCGTAAAAAGTTACAAAATCAAAGTTAATTAAATGTTAGAAACGTGAAAGATATACACAAAGATCGAAACAGACGGACTCTAGAAACATAGATCATTTATAAAAAGCAAGCACAGCTAAATAAAGTTATCAATAATTACATCGGTTAATTTGGTGACAAGAGTCAAGGTCGAGTAAATTTCCAGAAAATATTATCAAAAACGAAAGTAGAATTTCAATAACATACGATGTTTCAAACGATGAATAAAACATGACAATTAACGGCTGAAAGGTTTACAATAAGATTTACAATAATTTAAAATGTCTTACACTGTGCGTAGGCAAGGATTAACTCCTAAACACGAGCGGTCCAGAAACGTGTCGACATTGATTTCATCAGACGAGAGAGAGAGAAGGCAGCTAAAACCTGTGTAGTAATCCCGGCGGAGTTACGTTAAAACAGCGATACGGGACACATCCAAAGGAATAAAAACATGAGGTTATTTAAACAGATGTAAATATCAGACGATAATAAATAATCCAATCAGGAATAAATATTCGTTATGCAATTACAGTACAACATTGTCAACTACATTAATGATGTACAAACAACATGTAATAACTAAATAAAGTTTTTTTCTGCATTTCAAGTTTGGTTACATTTATTTGTTTACAGCACAGACTAACCTCTTTCTGACTGACACCAATAGTGGCAGTTGCTGTACTGCAGAATTGAAAAAAAATTGTGTGAACGTTATCATTTTAAGAAAATGAATACTTTTACAAAAGACATATAAATGTTACCTTTTGTTTTACAGACGCTAGGGAATAAAATGATAGCCCAGTGCTGTCTGACGGTTATTGCAAAAAGAAGAAGCAGACATTTGCTTAACAGCTTCTTCATCATTGGTTGTACCGTTCCTCCATTGCAGGTCAATCGGACGACAACTTGCTGTTTTTTGGTCCGATAATACATTGTAACGGTTAACAATGGCTTATTTTTCCTAACAAATTTATCAGCTTTTACTTACTGTTAAGCACGTGCTGTTAAGATTCTGATTTCAAAATTGTTAAACATGTAAAGTACATTGCCTCCTTTTTGTTTTGTCAGACGGTCATTTACAACCTGTGTTGTAATTGGTAGAGTGGAGGTATATGCTTAGCATAACTTGGTATTACATTTTATTTCATTTTTAGTTCTTGTAAAATGTTTGGTTTTTAGAAATGTTATTGCATTCTAAAATATATAATAATACATTTGGTCCCGTGCGGGGCCCGGGTGGCGAATAGGCCCGCAGCAGAGCCTAGCTTGTCGTAAGAGGCGACTAAGGGTCTTGGGATTCTGACGTCGGGTCAGTGCTCAGCCCACAGAGCGACCAAGTGTGTACCCTAGGTGGCTGAATAGGGTGGCCCTCGTCCGCGGGGGTTGTCAGGTCTATAATACGGAAACCCTGACCGCCGATCATAGTGGGCCAACGTGTGTGGAGAGTGCCACGCTTCATGCACGTAAAAGACCCCTTTGTGGACCGCCCAGTAGTGCACCACATAGGCTAAATTTTCCGCCCCTACCCACTTCTCCCCTTTTCCTGTGGTTCTTCAAAATTTACCGGTCCTTTGTTTCCCATCCCACCCCCATTTTTCATTTATCATCATCGTTTCATGTTCATTTTATCACCCTTTTCATGTTCATCGCCTGTAAATAACCTATATAGCGTTGCACGGGCGTAAAACACCAACTCACTCACTCACTAATAATACATTTCTTTTTCAGTGACGCCATACAAAATGGAATTTGTGTAAAGACGGTTGATAAGAATGTGTACATCATGAAAAAGAAGGACGTAGTTGGGTATGTGGGGAGAAGAAAATTCCCCAACTGCTTTTCTTACGTATCCATAAAAGAACAGAGTAAGTTAATCAGTCCATTATACAGTAAAATAAAAACAAATTAGTAAAAAAGATGCAAATATATATAGTGCAAATATAAATTCCTCCAATTGAGAACGTATACGGAAGATTAAAACAGTCTAATACAATGTATATTGGTTGTATTGCAACTTAAAATGCAAAGGTCCAGTACGTAATGGTTTCTCTCCAATCAGATTTGAATGTTCAGTGGATGATATCGTAGTGAATCATATCCAATTGTCGTTTCAGGGAAAAATTTCATAATTACAAAATTTATACTCTCATTTCTGATCATTTCTATTATGACACCATTATGCAATCATAATTGATAAGATAAGATCTTTTTATTTGATTATTATTTGAAAATGTATATTGAAAAAGTTCATGTGTTTTTTCTCTATTAAAGGATACAAGGAACAATGGGTAGCGTTTTCCAATGCAAACCCAGCATATGTCTTGGGAAAAGAAGAGAGGTGCAACACTATGGTTTGCGGTCAGGTTTTCCGCATTATCGCCTGACGACCCCGCATCTTTTTTATGTCAGGGCTACCCCATTCAACCACCTGGGGCACACATCCCAGTCACGTTGTGGGCAAAGCAGCCTGACCCGATGTCTGGTTTCTGGGCGCTCTTAAGTGGACTTTTACCGACAAGCTTAGCGCTGCTGCGGGCCTATTCGCCACCCGGAACCCGCACGGGTGTTATTACCTTTATTCACGAAAACCACAATATTATTCTTTTTATTTCAATTTTGTAGGTATAATTTATAAAATATAAATTGTATCCCATTTTTTTGGTAGGAACCACTTAATTGTGGAATCTTAATGAAAAGTTATACTCAAGCATACGTGTACATGTAGTTTGCATATCAATGTAGATTATATACATAGCTTATTGTTTTGTAGAAGATACATGGAAGTAAGAGCACAGGTCACTGGTGAGCTTCCAGTTTGGAAAGCAACATTCATGTCCTGCTTTAAGCAGACGGATGGTCACAGCTGTGGACCTTTAGTGCTTTTGGTAAGATGTGATGTATTTTTGTGCCTTATCAATCCATCTCATAATGGGTTGTTGGCATTGATGTAATAAAACCTTTATTTTTATTCCAATATGATTTACACTTGAAAGAAAATAGAGATCATTTAAAAACACACCAACTTTTACATTTATCGTTTTAGGGAACGACCACTGAAAGTGGAATACATGTAGACATTGAGGACAAAATGGAAGAAATGGAGAACTCAGATGTAGAAATGGACATGATGGAGACAGATCATAATTGTGACACCTATAGCATTGGGGATCTTGTAAATTACATCAATTGCAATAAAACTACACGTAACTAAATAAAGTTTCAATATGTTTTACACTTGAAGAAAATAGAGATCAATTAAAAACACATCAACTTTTTACATTTATTGTTTTTAGGGAACCACTGAAAGTAGAATTCATACGTATACAGAATTTGAAGACAAAATAGAAGATACATGTATGGATCACGTTACATGTAACTCAGATGTAGAAATAGAAAAGATGGAGACGCATCATTATGATAATAATTGTGACACCTTTGACATTGGGGACCTTGTCAACTACATTAATGATGTACAAACAACATGTAATAACTAAATAAAGTTTTTTTCTGCATTTCAAGTTTGGTTACATTTATTTGTTTACAGCACAGACTAACCACTTTCTGACTGACACCAATAGTGGCAGTTGCTGTACTGCAGAATTAAAAAAAAAATTGTGTGAACGTTATCATTTTAAGAAAAATGAATACTTTTACAAAAGACATATAAATGTTACCTTTTGTTTTGCAGACGCTAGGGAATAAAATGATAGCCCAGTGCTGTCTGACGGTTATTGCAAAAAGAAGAAGCAGACATTTGCTTAACAGCTTCTTCATCATTGGTTGTACCGTTCCTCCATTGCAGGTCAATCGGACGACAACTTGCTGTTTTTTGGTCCGATAATACATTGTAACGGTTAACAATGGCTTATTTTTCTTGACAAATTTATCAGCTTTTACTTACTGTTAAGCACGTGCTGTTAAGATTCTGATTTCAAAATTGTTAAACATGTAAAGTACATTGCCTCCTTTTTGTTTTGTCAGACGGTCATTTACAACCTGTGTTGTAATTGGTAGAGTGGAGGTATATGCTTAGCATAACTTGGTATTACATTTTATTTCATTTTTAGTTCTTGTAAAATGTTTGGTTTTTAGAAATGTTATTGCATTCTAAAATATATAATAATACATTTCTTTTTCAGTGACGCCATACAAAATGGAATTTGTGTAAAGACGGTTGATAAGAATGTGTACATCATGAAAAAGAAGGACGTAGTTGGGTATGTGGGGAGAAGAAAATTCCCCAACTGCTTTTCTTACGTATCCATAAAAGAACAGAGTAAGTTAATCAGTCCATTATACAGTAAAATAAAAACAAATTAGTAAAAAAGATGCAAATATATATAGTGCAAATATAAATTCCTCCAATTGAGAACGTATACGGAAGATTAAAACAGTCTAATACAATGTATATTGGTTGTATTGCAACTTAAAATGCAAAGGTCCAGTACGTAATGGTTTCTCTCCAATCAGATTTGAATGTTCAGTGGATGATATCGTAGTGAATCATATCCAATTGTCGTTTCAGGGAAAAATTTCATAATTACAAAATTTATACTCTCATTTCTGATCATTTCTATTATGACACCATTATGCAATCATAATTGATAAGATAAGATCTTTTTATTTGATTATTATTTGAAAATGTTTATTGAAAAAGTTCATGTGTTTTTTCTCTATTAAAGGATACAAGGAACAATGGGTAGCGTTTTCCAATGCAAACCCAGCATATGTCTTGGGAAAAGAAGAGAGGTGCAACACTATGGTTTGCGGTCAGGTTTTCCGCATTATCGCCTGACGACCCCGCATCTTTTTATGTCAGGGCTACCCCATTCAACCACCTGGGGCACACATCCCAGTCACGTTGTGGGCAAAGCAGCCTGACCCGATGTCTGGTTTCTGGGCGCTCTTAAGTGGACTTTTACCGACAAGCTTAGCGCTGCTGCGGGCCTATTCGCCACCCGGAACCCGCACGGGTGTTATTACCTTTATTCACGAAAACCACAATATTATTCTTTTTATTTCAATTTTGTAGGTATAATTTATAAAATATAAATTGTATCCCATTTTTTTGGTAGGAACCACTTAATTGTGGAATCTTAATGAAAAGTTATACTCAAGCATACGTGTACATGTAGTTTGCATATCAATGTAGATTATATACATAGCTTATTGTTTTGTAGAAGATACATGGAAGTAAGAGCACAGGTCACTGGTGAGCTTCCAGTTTGGAAAGCAACATTCATGTCCTGCTTTAAGCAGACGGATGGTCACAGCTGTGGACCTTTAGTGCTTTTGGTAAGATGTGATGTATTTTTGTGCCTTATCAATCCATCTCATAATGGGTTGTTGGCATTGATGTAATAAAACCTTTATTTTTATTCCAATATGATTTACACTTGAAAGAAAATAGAGATCATTTAAAAACACACCAACTTTTACATTTATCGTTTTAGGGAACGACCACTGAAAGTGGAATACATGTAGACATTGAGGACAAAATGGAAGAAATGGAGAACTCAGATGTAGAAATGGACATGATGGAGACAGATCATAATTGTGACACCTATAGCATTGGGGATCTTGTAAATTACATCAATTGCAATAAAACTACACGTAACTAAATAAAGTTTCAATATGTTTTACACTTGAAGAAAATAGAGATCAATTAAAAACACATCAACTTTTTACATTTATTGTTTTTAGGGAACCACTGAAAGTAGAATTCATACGTATACAGAATTTGAAGACAAAATAGAAGATACATGTATGGATCACGTTACATGTAACTCAGATGTAGAAATAGAAAAGATGGAGACGCATCATTATGATAATAATTGTGACACCTTTGACATTGGGGACCTTGTCAACTACATTAATGATGTACAAACAACATGTAATAACTAAATAAAGTTTTTTTCTGCATTTCAAGTTTGGTTACATTTATTTGTTTACAGCACAGACTAACCACTTTCTGACTGACACCAATAGTGGCAGTTGCTGTACTGCAGAATTGAAAAAAAAATTGTGTGAACGTTATCATTTTAAGAAAAATGAATACTTTTACAAAAGACATATAAATGTTACCTTTTGTTTTGCAGACGCTAGGGAATAAAATGATAGCCCAGTGCTGTCTGACGGTTATTGCAAAAAGAAGAAGCAGACATTTGCTTAACAGCTTCTTCATCATTGGTTGTACCGTTCCTCCATTGCAGGTCAATCGGACGACAACTTGCTGTTTTTTGGTCCGATAATACATTGTAACGGTTAACAATGGCTTATTTTTCTTAACAAATTTATCAGCTTTTACTTACTGTTAAGCACGTGCTGTTAAGATTCTGATTTCAAAATTGTTAAACATGTAAAGTACATTGCCTCCTTTTTGTTTTGTCAGACGGCCATTTACAACCTGTGTTGTAATTGGTAGAGTGGAGGTATATGCTTAGCATAACTTGGTATTACATTTTATTTCATTTTTAGTTCTTGTAAAATGTTTGGTTTTTAGAAATGTTATTGCATTCTAAAATATATAATAATACATTTCTTTTTCAGTGACGCCATACAAAATGGAATTTGTGTAAAGACGGTTGATAAAAATGTGTACATCATGAAAAAGAAGGACGTAGTTGGGTATGTGGGGAGAAGAAAATTCCCCAACTGCTTTTCTTACGTATCCATAAAAGAACAGAGTAAGTTAATCAGTCCATTATACAGTAAAATAAAAACAAATTAGTAAAAAAGATGCAAATATATATAGTGCAAATATAAATTCCTCCAATTGAGAACGTATACGGAAGATTAAAACAGTCTAATACAATGTATATTGGTTGTATTGCAACTTAAAATGCAAAGGTCCAGTACGTAATGGTTTCTCTCCAATCAGATTTGAATGTTCAGTGGATGATATCGTAGTGAATCATATCCAATTGTCGTTTCAGGGAAAAATTTCATAATTACAAAATTTATACTCTCATTTCTGATCATTTCTATTATGACACCATTATGCAATCATAATTGATAAGATAAGATCTTTTTATTTGATTATTATTTGAAAATGTTAATTGAAAAAGTTCATGTGTTTTTTCTCTATTAAAGGATACAAGGAACAATGGGTAGCGTTTTCCAATGCAAACCCAGCATATGTCTTGGGAAAAGAAGAGAGGTGCACCACTATGGTTTGCGGTCAGGTTTTCCGCATTATTGCCTGAAGACCCCGCATCTTTTTATGTCAGGGCTACCCCATTCAACCACCTGGGGCACACATCGCAGTCACGTTGTGGGCAAAGCGGCCTGACCCGATGTCTGGTTTCTGGGCGCTCTTAAGTGGACTTTTACCGACAAGCTTAGCGCTGCTGCGGGCCTATTCGCCACCCAGAACCCGTACGGGTGTTATTACCTTTATTCACGAAAACCATAATATTATTCTTTTTATTTCAATTTTGTAGGTATAATTTATAAAATATAAATTGTATCCCATTTTTTTGGTAGGAACCACTTAATTGTGGAATCTTAATGAAAAGTTATACTCAAGCATACGTGTACATGTAGTTTGCATATCAATGTAGATTATATACATAGCTTATTGTTTTGTAGAAGATACATGGAAGTAAGAGCACAGGTCACTGGTGAGCTTCCCGTTTGGAAAGCAACATTCATGTCCTGCTTTAAGCAGACGGATGGTCACAGCTGTGGACCTTTAGTGCTTTTGGTAAGATGTGATGTATTTTTGTGCCTTATCAATCCATCTCATAATGGGTTGTTGGCATTGATGTAATAAAACCTTTATTTTTATTCCAATATGATTTACACTTGAAAGAAAATAGAGATCATTTAAAAACACACCAACTTTTACATTTATCGTTTTAGGGAACGACCACTGAAAGTGGAATACATGTAGACATTGAGGACAAAATGGAAGAAATGGAGAACTCAGATGTAGAAATGGACATGATGGAGACAGATCATAATTGTGACACCTATAGCATTGGGGATCTTGTAAATTACATCAATTGCAATAAAACTACACGTAACTAAATAAAGTTTCAATATGTTTTACACTTGAAGAAAATAGAGATCAATTAAAAACACATCAACTTTTTACATTTATTGTTTTTAGGGAACCACTGAAAGTAGAATTCATACGTATACAGAATTTGAAGACAAAATAGAAGATACATGTATGGATCACGTTACATGTAACTCAGATGTAGAAATAGAAAAGATGGAGACGCATCATCATGATAATAATTGTGACACCTTTGACATTGGGGACCTTGTCAACTACATTAATGATGTACAAACAACATGTAATAACTAAATAAAGTTTTTTTCTGCATTTCAAGTTTGGTTACATTTATTTGTTTACAGCACAGACTAACCTCTTTCTGACTGACACCAATAGTGGCAGTTGCTGTACTGCAGAATTGAAAAAAAAATTGTGTGAACGTTATCATTTTAAGAAAAATGAATACTTTTACAAAAGACATATAAATGTTACCTTTTGTTTTGCAGACGCTAGGGAATAAAATGATAGCCCAGTGCTGTCTGACGGTTATTGCAAAAAGAAGAAGCAGACATTTGCTTAACAGCTTCTTCATCATTGGTTGTACCGTTCCTCCATTGCAGGTCAATCGGACGACAACTTGCTGTTTTTTGGTCCGATAATACATTGTAACGGTTAACAATGGCTTATTTTTCTTAACAAATTTATCAGCTTTTACTTACTGTTAAGCACGTGCTGTTAAGATTCTGATTTCAAAATTGTTAAACATGTAAAGTACATTGCCTCCTTTTTGTTTTGTCAGACGGTCATTTACAACCTGTGTTGTAATTGGTAGAGTGGAGGTATATGCTTAGCATAACTTGGTATTACATTTTATTTCATTTTTAGTTCTTGTAAAATGTTTGGTTTTTAGAAATGTTATTGCATTCTAAAATATATAATAATACATTTCTTTTTCAGTGACGCCATACAAAATGGAATTCGTGTAAAGACGGTTGATAAGAATGTGTACATCATGAAAAAGAAGGACGTAGTTGGGTATGTGGGGAGAAGAAAATTCCCCAACTGCTTTTCTTACGTATCCATAAAAGAACAGAGTAAGTTAATCAGTCCATTATACAGTAAAATAAAAACAAATTAGTAAAAAAGATGCAAATATATATAGTGCAAATATAAATTCCTCCAATTGAGAACGTATACGGAAGATTAAAACAGTCTAATACAATGTATATTGGTTGTATTGCAACTTAAAATGCAAAGGTCCAGTACGTAATGGTTTCTCTCCAATCAGATTTGAATGTTCAGTGGATGATATCGTAGTGAATCATATCCAATTGTCGTTTCAGGGAAAAATTTCATAATTACAAAATTTATACTCTCATTTCTGATCATTTCTATTATGACACCATTATGCAATCATAATTGATAAGATAAGATCTTTTTATTTGATTATTATTTGAAAATGTTTATTGAAAAAGTTCATGTGTTTTTTCTCTATTAAAGGATACAAGGAACAATGGGTAGCGTTTTCCAATGCAAACCCAGCATATGTCTTGGGAAAAGAAGAGAGGTGCACCACTATGGTTTGCGGTCAGGTTTTCCGCATTATTGCCTGAAGACCCCGCATCTTTTTATGTCAGGGCTACCCCATTCAACCACCTGGGGCACACATCCCAGTCACGTTGTGGGCAAAGCGGCCTGACCCGATGTCTGGTTTCTGGGCGCTCTTAAGTGGACTTTTACCGACAAGCTTAGCGCTGCTGCGGGCCTATTCGCCACCCGGAACCCGCACGGGTGTTATTACCTTTATTCACAAAAACCACAATATTATTCTTTTTATTTCAATTTTGTAGGTATAATTTATAAAATATAAATTGTATCCCATTTTTTTGGTAGGAACCACTTAATTGTGGAATCTTAATGAAAAGTTATACTCAAGCATACGTGTACATGTAGTTTGCATATCAATGTAGATTTTTATCTACATAGCTTATTGTTTTGTAGAAGATACATGGAAGTAAGAGCACAGGTCACTGGTGAGCTTCCCGTTTGGAAAGCAACATTCATGTCCTGCTTTAAGCAGACGGATGGTCACAGCTGTGGACCTTTAGTGCTTTTGGTAAGATGTGATGTATTTTTGTGCCTTATCAATCCATCTCATAATGGGTTGTTGGCATTGATGTAATAAAACCTTTATTTTTATTCCAATATGATTTACACTTGAAAGAAAATAGAGATCATTTAAAAACACACCAACTTTTACATTTATCGTTTTAGGGAACGACCACTGAAAGTGGAATACATGTAGACATTGAGGACAAAATGGAAGAAATGGAGAACTCAGATGTAGAAATGGACATGATGGAGACAGATCATAATTGTGACACCTATAGCATTGGGGATCTTGTAAATTACATCAATTGCAATAAAACTACACGTAACTAAATAAAGTTTCAATATGTTTTACACTTGAAGAAAATAGAGATCAATTAAAAACACATCAACTTTTTACATTTATTGTTTTTAGGGAACCACTGAAAGTAGAATTCATACGTATACAGAATTTGAAGACAAAATAGAAGATACATGTATGGATCACGTTACATGTAACTCAGATGTAGAAATAGAAAAGATGGAGACGCATCATCATGATAATAATTGTGACACCTTTGACATTGGGGACCTTGTCAACTACATTAATGATGTACAAACAACATGTAATAACTAAATAAAGTTTTTTTCTGCATTTCAAGTTTGGTTACATTTATTTGTTTACAGCACAGACTAACCTCTTTCTGACTGACACCAATAGTGGCAGTTGCTGTACTGCAGAATTGAAAAAAAAATTGTGTGAACGTTATCATTTTAAGAAAAATGAATACTTTTACAAAAGACATATAAATGTTACCTTTTGTTTTGCAGACGCTAGGGAATAAAATGATAGCCCAGTGCTGTCTGACGGTTATTGCAAAAAGAAGAAGCAGACATTTGCTTAACAGCTTCTTCATCATTGGTTGTACCGTTCCTCCATTGCAGGTCAATCGGACGACAACTTGCTGTTTTTTGGTCCGATAATACATTGTAACGGTTAACAATGGCTTATTTTTCTTAACAAATTTATCAGCTTTTACTTACTGTTAAGCACGTGCTGTTAAGATTCTGATTTCAAAATTGTTAAACATGTAAAGTACATTGCCTCCTTTTTGTTTTGTCAGACGGTCATTTACAACCTGTGTTGTAATTGGTAGAGTGGAGGTATATGCTTAGCATAACTTGGTATTACATTTTATTTCATTTTTAGTTCTTGTAAAATGTTTGGTTTTTAGAAATGTTATTGCATTCTAAAATATATAATAATACATTTCTTTTTCAGTGACGCCATACAAAATGGAATTCGTGTAAAGACGGTTGATAAGAATGTGTACATCATGAAAAAGAAGGACGTAGTTGGGTATGTGGGGAGAAGAAAATTCCCCAACTGCTTTTCTTACGTATCCATAAAAGAACAGAGTAAGTTAATCAGTCCATTATACAGTAAAATAAAAACAAATTAGTAAAAAAGATGCAAATATATATAGTGCAAATATAAATTCCTCCAATTGAGAACGTATACGGAAGATTAAAACAGTCTAATACAATGTATATTGGTTGTATTGCAACTTAAAATGCAAAGGTCCAGTACGTAATGGTTTCTCTCCAATCAGATTTGAATGTTCAGTGGATGATATCGTAGTGAATCATATCCAATTGTCGTTTCAGGGAAAAATTTCATAATTACAAAATTTATACTCTCATTTCTGATCATTTCTATTATGACACCATTATGCAATCATAATTGATAAGATAAGATCTTTTTATTTGATTATTATTTGAAAATGTTTATTGAAAAAGTTCATGTGTTTTTTCTCTATTAAAGGATACAAGGAACAATGGGTAGCGTTTTCCAATGCAAACCCAGCATATGTCTTGGGAAAAGAAGAGAGGTGCACCACTATGGTTTGCGGTCAGGTTTTCCGCATTATTGCCTGAAGACCCCGCATCTTTTTATGTCAGGGCTACCCCATTCAACCACCTGGGGCACACATCCCAGTCACGTTGTGGGCAAAGCGGCCTGACCCGATGTCTGGTTTCTGGGCGCTCTTAAGTGGACTTTTACCGACAAGCTTAGCGCTGCTGCGGGCCTATTCGCCACCCAGAACCCGTACGGGTGTTATTACCTTTATTCACGAAAACCATAATATTATTCTTTTTATTTCAATTTTGTAGGTATAATTTATAAAATATAAATTGTATCCCATTTTTTTGGTAGGAACCGCTTAATTGTGGAATCTTAATGAAAAGTTATACTCAAGCATACGTGTACATGTAGTTTGCATATCAATGTAGATTATATACATAGCTTATTGTTTTGTAGAAGATACATGGAAGTAAGAGCACAGGTCACTGGTGAGCTTCCCGTTTGGAAAGCAACATTCATGTCCTGCTTTAAGCAGACGGATGGTCACAGCTGTGGACCTTTAGTGCTTTTGGTAAGATGTGATGTATTTTTGTGCCTTATCAATCCATCTCATAATGGGTTGTTGGCATTGATGTAATAAAACCTTTATTTTTATTCCAATATGATTTACACTTGAAAGAAAATAGAGATCATTTAAAAACACACCAACTTTTACATTTATCGTTTTAGGGAACGACCACTGAAAGTGGAATACATGTAGACATTGAGGACAAAATGGAAGAAATGGAGAACTCAGATGTAGAAATGGACATGATGGAGACAGATCATAATCGTGACACCTATAGCATTGGGGATCTTGTAAATTACATCAATTGCAATAAAACTACACGTAACTAAATAAAGTTTCAATATGTTTTACACTTGAAGAAAATAGAGATCAATTAAAAACACATCAACTTTTTACATTTATTGTTTTTAGGGAACCACTGAAAGTAGAATTCATACGTATACAGAATTTGAAGACAAAATAGAAGATACATGTATGGATCACGTTACATGTAACTCAGATGTAGAAATAGAAAAGATGGAGACGCATCATCATGATAATAATTGTGACACCTTTGACATTGGGGACCTTGTCAACTACATTAATGATGTACAAACAACATGTAATAACTAAATAAAGTTTTTTTCTGCATTTCAAGTTTGGTTACATTTATTTGTTTACAGCACAGACTAACCTCTTTCTGACTGACACCAATAGTGGCAGTTGCTGTACTGCAGAATTGAAAAAAAAATTGTGTGAACGTTATCATTTTAAGAAAAATGAATACTTTTACAAAAGACATATAAATGTTACCTTTTGTTTTGCAGACGCTAGGGAATAAAATGATAGCCCAGTGCTGTCTGACGGTTATTGCAAAAAGAAGAAGCAGACATTTGCTTAACAGCTTCTTCATCATTGGTTGTACCGTTCCTCCATTGCAGGTCAATCGGACGACAACTTGCTGTTTTTTGGTCCGATAATACATTGTAACGGTTAACAATGGCTTATTTTTCTTAACAAATTTATCAGCTTTTACTTACTGTTAAGCACGTGCTGTTAAGATTCTGATTTCAAAATTGTTAAACATGTAAAGTACATTGCCTCCTTTTTGTTTTGTCAGACGGTCATTTACAACCTGTGTTGTAATTGGTAGAGTGGAGGTATATGCTTAGCATAACTTGGTATTACATTTTATTTCATTTTTAGTTCTTGTAAAATGTTTGGTTTTTAGAAATGTTATTGCATTCTAAAATATATAATAATACATTTCTTTTTCAGTGACGCCATACAAAATGGAATTCGTGTAAAGACGGTTGATAAGAATGTGTACATCATGAAAAAGAAGGACGTAGTTGGGTATGTGGGGAGAAGAAAATTCCCCAACTGCTTTTCTTACGTATCCATAAAAGAACAGAGTAAGTTAATCAGTCCATTATACAGTAAAATAAAAACAAATTAGTAAAAAAGATGCAAATATATATAGTGCAAATATAAATTCCTCCAATTGAGAACGTATACGGAAGATTAAAACAGTCTAATACAATGTATATTGGTTGTATTGCAACTTAAAATGCAAAGGTCCAGTACGTAATGGTTTCTCTCCAATCAGATTTGAATGTTCAGTGGATGATATCGTAGTGAATCATATCCAATTGTCGTTTCAGGGAAAAATTTCATAATTACAAAATTTATACTCTCATTTCTGATCATTTCTATTATGACACCATTATGCAATCATAATTGATAAGATAAGATCTTTTTATTTGATTATTATTTGAAAATGTTTATTGAAAAAGTTCATGTGTTTTTTCTCTATTAAAGGATACAAGGAACAATGGGTAGCGTTTTCCAATGCAAACCCAGCATATGTCTTGGGAAAAGAAGAGAGGTGCACCACTATGGATTGCGGTCAGGTTTTCCGCATTATTGCCTGAAGACCCCGCATCTTTTTATGTCAGGGCTACCCCATTCAACCACCTGGGGCACACATCCCAGTCACGTTGTGGGCAAAGCGGCCTGACCCGATGTCTGGTTTCTGGGCGCTCTTAAGTGGACTTTTACCGACAAGCTTAGCGCTGCTGCGGGCCTATTCGCCACCCGGAACCCGCACGGGTGTTATTACCTTTATTCACAAAAACCACAATATTATTCTTTTTATTTCAATTTTGTAGGTATAATTTATAAAATATAAATTGTATCCCATTTTTTTGGTAGGAACCACTTAATTGTGGAATCTTAATGAAAAGTTATACTCAAGCATACGTGTACATGTAGTTTGCATATCAATGTAGATTTTTATCTACATAGCTTATTGTTTTGTAGAAGATACATGGAAGTAAGAGCACAGGTCACTGGTGAGCTTCCCGTTTGGAAAGCAACATTCATGTCCTGCTTTAAGCAGACGGATGGTCACAGCTGTGGACCTTTAGTGCTTTTGGTAAGATGTGATGTATTTTTGTGCCTTATCAATCCATCTCATAATGGGTTGTTGGCATTGATGTCATAAAACCTTTATTTTTATTCCAATATGATTTACACTTGAAAGAAAATAGAGATCATTTAAAAACACACCAACTTTTACATTTATCGTTTTAGGGAACGACCACTGAAAGTGGAATACATGTAGACATTGAGGACAAAATGGAAGAAATGGAGAACTCAGATGTAGAAATGGACATGATGGAGACAGATCATAATTGTGACACCTATAGCATTGGGGATCTTGTAAATTACATCAATTGCAATAAAACTACACGTAACTAAATAAAGTTTCAATATGTTTTACACTTGAAGAAAATAGAGATCAATTAAAAACACATCAACTTTTTACATTTATTGTTTTTAGGGAACCACTGAAAGTAGAATTCATACGTATACAGAATTTGAAGACAAAATAGAAGATACATGTATGGATCACGTTACATGTAACTCAGATGTAGAAATAGAAAAGATGGAGACGCATCATCATGATAATAATTGTGACACCTTTGACATTGGGGACCTTGTCAACTACATTAATGATGTACAAACAACATGTAATAACTAAATAAAGTTTTTTTCTGCATTTCAAGTTTGGTTACATTTATTTGTTTACAGCACAGACTAACCTCTTTCTGACTGACACCAATAGTGGCAGTTGCTGTACTGCAGAATTGAAAAAAAAATTGTGTGAACGTTATCATTTTAAGAAAAATGAATACTTTTACAAAAGACATATAAATGTTACCTTTTGTTTTGCAGACGCTAGGGAATAAAATGATAGCCCAGTGCTGTCTGACGGTTATTGCAAAAAGAAGAAGCAGACATTTGCTTAACAGCTTCTTCATCATTGGTTGTACCGTTCCTCCATTGCAGGTCAATCGGACGACAACTTGCTGTTTTTTGGTCCGATAATACATTGTAACGGTTAACAATGGCTTATTTTTCTTAACAAATTTATCAGCTTTTACTTACTGTTAAGCACGTGCTGTTAAGATTCTGATTTCAAAATTGTTAAACATGTAAAGTACATTGCCTCCTTTTTGTTTTGTCAGACGGTCATTTACAACCTGTGTTGTAATTGGTAGAGTGGAGGTATATGCTTAGCATAACTTGGTATTACATTTTATTTCATTTTTAGTTCTTGTAAAATGTTTGGTTTTTAGAAATGTTATTGCATTCTAAAATATATAATACATTTCTTTTTCAGTGACGCCATACAAAATGGAATTTGTGTAAAGACGGTTGATAAGAATGTGTACATCATGAAAAAGAAGGACGTAGTTGGGTATGTGGGGAGAAGAAAATTCCCCAACTGCTTTTCTTACGTATCCATAAAAGAACAGAGTAAGTTAATCAGTCCATTATACAGTAAAATAAAAACAAATTAGTAAAAAAGATGCAAATATATATAGTGCAAATATAAATTCCTCCAATTGAGAACGTATACGGAAGATTAAAACAGTCTAATACAATGTATATTGGTTGTATTGCAACTTAAAATGCAAAGGTCCAGTACGTAATGGTTTCTCTCCAATCAGATTTGAATGTTCAGTGGATGATATCGTAGTGAATCATATCCAATTGTCGTTTCAGGGAAAAATTTCATAATTACAAAATTTATACTCTCATTTCTGATCATTTCTATTATGACACCATTATGCAATCATAATTGATAAGATAAGATCTTTTTATTTGATTATTATTTGAAAATGTTAATTGAAAAAGTTCATGTGTTTTTTCTCTATTAAAGGATACAAGGAACAATGGGTAGCGTTTTCCAATGCAAACCCAGCATATGTCTTGGGAAAAGAAGAGAGGTGCACCACTATGGTTTGCGGTCAGGTTTTCCGCATTATTGCCTGAAGACCCCGCATCTTTTTATGTCAGGGCTACCCCATTCAACCACCTGGGGCACACATCGCAGTCACGTTGTGGGCAAAGCGGCCTGACCCGATGTCTGGTTTCTGGGCGCTCTTAAGTGGACTTTTACCGACAAGCTTAGCGCTGCTGCGGGCCTATTCGCCACCCAGAACCCGTACGGGTGTTATTACCTTTATTCACGAAAACCATAATATTATTCTTTTTATTTCAATTTTGTAGGTATAATTTATAAAATATAAATTGTATCCCATTTTTTTGGTAGGAACCACTTAATTGTGGAATCTTAATGAAAAGTTATACTCAAGCATACGTGTACATGTAGTTTGCATATCAATGTAGATTATATACATAGCTTATTGTTTTGTAGAAGATACATGGAAGTAAGAGCACAGGTCACTGGTGAGCTTCCCGTTTGGAAAGCAACATTCATGTCCTGCTTTAAGCAGACGGATGGTCACAGCTGTGGACCTTTAGTGCTTTTGGTAAGATGTGATGTATTTTTGTGCCTTATCAATCCATCTCATAATGGGTTGTTGGCATTGATGTAATAAAACCTTTATTTTTATTCCAATATGATTTACACTTGAAAGAAAATAGAGATCATTTAAAAACACACCAACTTTTACATTTATCGTTTTAGGGAACGACCACTGAAAGTGGAATACATGTAGACATTGAGGACAAAATGGAAGAAATGGAGAACTCAGATGTAGAAATGGACATGATGGAGACAGATCATAATTGTGACACCTATAGCATTGGGGATCTTGTAAATTACATCAATTGCAATAAAACTACACGTAACTAAATAAAGTTTCAATATGTTTTACACTTGAAGAAAATAGAGATCAATTAAAAACACATCAACTTTTTACATTTATTGTTTTTAGGGAACCACTGAAAGTAGAATTCATACGTATACAGAATTTGAAGACAAAATAGAAGATACATGTATGGATCACGTTACATGTAACTCAGATGTAGAAATAGAAAAGATGGAGACGCATCATCATGATAATAATTGTGACACCTTTGACATTGGGGACCTTGTCAACTACATTAATGATGTACAAACAACATGTAATAACTAAATAAAGTTTTTTTCTGCATTTCAAGTTTGGTTACATTTATTTGTTTACAGCACAGACTAACCTCTTTCTGACTGACACCAATAGTGGCAGTTGCTGTACTGCAGAATTGAAAAAAAAATTGTGTGAACGTTATCATTTTAAGAAAAATGAATACTTTTACAAAAGACATATAAATGTTACCTTTTGTTTTGCAGACGCTAGGGAATAAAATGATAGCCCAGTGCTGTCTGACGGTTATTGCAAAAAGAAGAAGCAGACATTTGCTTAACAGCTTCTTCATCATTGGTTGTACCGTTCCTCCATTGCAGGTCAATCGGACGACAACTTGCTGTTTTTTGGTCCGATAATACATTGTAACGGTTAACAATGGCTTATTTTTCTTAACAAATTTATCAGCTTTTACTTACTGTTAAGCACGTGCTGTTAAGATTCTGATTTCAAAATTGTTAAACATGTAAAGTACATTGCCTCCTTTTTGTTTTGTCAGACGGTCATTTACAACCTGTGTTGTAATTGGTAGAGTGGAGGTATATGCTTAGCATAACTTGGTATTACATTTTATTTCATTTTTAGTTCTTGTAAAATGTTTGGTTTTTAGAAATGTTATTGCATTCTAAAATATATAATAATACATTTCTTTTTCAGTGACGCCATACAAAATGGAATTCGTGTAAAGACGGTTGATAAGAATGTGTACATCATGAAAAAGAAGGACGTAGTTGGGTATGTGGGGAGAAGAAAATTCCCCAACTGCTTTTCTTACGTATCCATAAAAGAACAGAGTAAGTTAATCAGTCCATTATACAGTAAAATAAAAACAAATTAGTAAAAAAGATGCAAATATATATAGTGCAAATATAAATTCCTCCAATTGAGAACGTATACGGAAGATTAAAACAGTCTAATACAATGTATATTGGTTGTATTGCAACTTAAAATGCAAAGGTCCAGTACGTAATGGTTTCTCTCCAATCAGATTTGAATGTTCAGTGGATGATATCGTAGTGAATCATATCCAATTGTCGTTTCAGGGAAAAATTTCATAATTACAAAATTTATACTCTCATTTCTGATCATTTCTATTATGACACCATTATGCAATCATAATTGATAAGATAAGATCTTTTTATTTGATTATTATTTGAAAATGTTTATTGAAAAAGTTCATGTGTTTTTTCTCTATTAAAGGATACAAGGAACAATGGGTAGCGTTTTCCAATGCAAACCCAGCATATGTCTTGGGAAAAGAAGAGAGGTGCACCACTATGGTTTGCGGTCAGGTTTTCCGCATTATTGCCTGAAGACCCCGCATCTTTTTATGTCAGGGCTACCCCATTCAACCACCTGGGGCACACATCCCAGTCACGTTGTGGGCAAAGCGGCCTGACCCGATGTCTGGTTTCTGGGCGCTCTTAAGTGGACTTTTACCGACAAGCTTAGCGCTGCTGCGGGCCTATTCGCCACCCGGAACCCGCACGGGTGTTATTACCTTTATTCACAAAAACCACAATATTATTCTTTTTATTTCAATTTTGTAGGTATAATTTATAAAATATAAATTGTATCCCATTTTTTTGGTAGGAACCACTTAATTGTGGAATCTTAATGAAAAGTTATACTCAAGCATACGTGTACATGTAGTTTGCATATCAATGTAGATTTTTATCTACATAGCTTATTGTTTTGTAGAAGATACATGGAAGTAAGAGCACAGGTCACTGGTGAGCTTCCCGTTTGGAAAGCAACATTCATGTCCTGCTTTAAGCAGACGGATGGTCACAGCTGTGGACCTTTAGTGCTTTTGGTAAGATGTGATGTATTTTTGTGCCTTATCAATCCATCTCATAATGGGTTGTTGGCATTGATGTCATAAAACCTTTATTTTTATTCCAATATGATTTACACTTGAAAGAAAATAGAGATCATTTAAAAACACACCAACTTTTACATTTATCGTTTTAGGGAACGACCACTGAAAGTGGAATACATGTAGACATTGAGGACAAAATGGAAGAAATGGAGAACTCAGATGTAGAAATGGACATGATGGAGACAGATCATAATTGTGACACCTATAGCATTGGGGATCTTGTAAATTACATCAATTGCAATAAAACTACACGTAACTAAATAAAGTTTCAATATGTTTTACACTTGAAGAAAATAGAGATCAATTAAAAACACATCAACTTTTTACATTTATTGTTTTTAGGGAACCACTGAAAGTAGAATTCATACGTATACAGAATTTGAAGACAAAATAGAAGATACATGTATGGATCACGTTACATGTAACTCAGATGTAGAAATAGAAAAGATGGAGACGCATCATCATGATAATAATTGTGACACCTTTGACATTGGGGACCTTGTCAACTACATTAATGATGTACAAACAACATGTAATAACTAAATAAAGTTTTTTTCTGCATTTCAAGTTTGGTTACATTTATTTGTTTACAGCACAGACTAACCTCTTTCTGACTGACACCAATAGTGGCAGTTGCTGTACTGCAGAATTGAAAAAAAAATTGTGTGAACGTTATCATTTTAAGAAAAATGAATACTTTTACAAAAGACATATAAATGTTACCTTTTGTTTTGCAGACGCTAGGGAATAAAATGATAGCCCAGTGCTGTCTGACGGTTATTGCAAAAAGAAGAAGCAGACATTTGCTTAACAGCTTCTTCATCATTGGTTGTACCGTTCCTCCATTGCAGGTCAATCGGACGACAACTTGCTGTTTTTTGGTCCGATAATACATTGTAACGGTTAACAATGGCTTATTTTTCTTAACAAATTTATCAGCTTTTACTTACTGTTAAGCACGTGCTGTTAAGATTCTGATTTCAAAATTGTTAAACATGTAAAGTACATTGCCTCCTTTTTGTTTTGTCAGACGGTCATTTACAACCTGTGTTGTAATTGGTAGAGTGGAGGTATATGCTTAGCATAACTTGGTATTACATTTTATTTCATTTTTAGTTCTTGTAAAATGTTTGGTTTTTAGAAATGTTATTGCATTCTAAAATATATAATAATACATTTCTTTTTCAGTGACGCCATACAAAATGGAATTCGTGTAAAGACGGTTGATAAGAATGTGTACATCATGAAAAAGAAGGACGTAGTTGGGTATGTGGGGAGAAGAAAATTCCCCAACTGCTTTTCTTACGTATCCATAAAAGAACAGAGTAAGTTAATCAGTCCATTATACAGTAAAATAAAAACAAATTAGTAAAAAAGATGCAAATATATATAGTGCAAATATAAATTCCTCCAATTGAGAACGTATACGGAAGATTAAAACAGTCTAATACAATGTATATTGGTTGTATTGCAACTTAAAATGCAAAGGTCCAGTACGTAATGGTTTCTCTCCAATCAGATTTGAATGTTCAGTGGATGATATCGTAGTGAATCATATCCAATTGTCGTTTCAGGGAAAAATTTCATAATTACAAAATTTATACTCTCATTTCTGATCATTTCTATTATGACACCATTATGCAATCATAATTGATAAGATAAGATCTTTTTATTTGATTATTATTTGAAAATGTTTATTGAAAAAGTTCATGTGTTTTTTCTCTATTAAAGGATACAAGGAACAATGGGTAGCGTTTTCCAATGCAAACCCAGCATATGTCTTGGGAAAAGAAGAGAGGTGCACCACTATGGTTTGCGGTCAGGTTTTCCGCATTATTGCCTGAAGACCCCGCATCTTTTTATGTCAGGGCTACCCCATTCAACCACCTGGGGCACACATCCCAGTCACGTTGTGGGCAAAGCGGCCTGACCCGATGTCTGGTTTCTGGGCGCTCTTAAGTGGACTTTTACCGACAAGCTTAGCGCTGCTGCGGGCCTATTCGCCACCCGGAACCCGCACGGGTGTTATTACCTTTATTCACAAAAACCACAATATTATTCTTTTTATTTCAATTTTGTAGGTATAATTTATAAAATATAAATTGTATCCCATTTTTTTGGTAGGAACCACTTAATTGTGGAATCTTAATGAAAAGTTATACTCAAGCATACGTGTACATGTAGTTTGCATATCAATGTAGATTTTTATCTACATAGCTTATTGTTTTGTAGAAGATACATGGAAGTAAGAGCACAGGTCACTGGTGAGCTTCCCGTTTGGAAAGCAACATTCATGTCCTGCTTTAAGCAGACGGATGGTCACAGCTGTGGACCTTTAGTGCTTTTGGTAAGATGTGATGTATTTTTGTGCCTTATCAATCCATCTCATAATGGGTTGTTGGCATTGATGTCATAAAACCTTTATTTTTATTCCAATATGATTTACACTTGAAAGAAAATAGAGATCATTTAAAAACACACCAACTTTTACATTTATCGTTTTAGGGAACGACCACTGAAAGTGGAATACATGTAGACATTGAGGACAAAATGGAAGAAATGGAGAACTCAGATGTAGAAATGGACATGATGGAGACAGATCATAATTGTGACACCTATAGCATTGGGGATCTTGTAAATTACATCAATTGCAATAAAACTACACGTAACTAAATAAAGTTTCAATATGTTTTACACTTGAAGAAAATAGAGATCAATTAAAAACACATCAACTTTTTACATTTATTGTTTTAGGGAACCACTGAAAGTAGAATTCATACGTATACAGAATTTGAAGACAAAATAGAAGATACATGTATGGATCACGTTACATGTAACTCAGATGTAGAAATAGAAAAGATGGAGACGCATCATCATGATAATAATTGTGACACCTTTGACATTGGGGACCTTGTCAACTACATTAATGATGTACAAACAACATGTAATAACTAAATAAAGTTTTTTTCTGCATTTCAAGTTTGGTTACATTTATTTGTTTACAGCACAGACTAACCTCTTTCTGACTGACACCAATAGTGGCAGTTGCTGTACTGCAGAATTGAAAAAAAAATTGTGTGAACGTTATCATTTTAAGAAAAATGAATACTTTTACAAAAGACATATAAATGTTACCTTTTGTTTTGCAGACGCTAGGGAATAAAATGATAGCCCAGTGCTGTCTGACGGTTATTGCAAAAAGAAGAAGCAGACATTTGCTTAACAGCTTCTTCATCATTGGTTGTACCGTTCCTCCATTGCAGGTCAATCGGACGACAACTTGCTGTTTTTTGGTCCGATAATACATTGTAACGGTTAACAATGGCTTATTTTTCTTAACAAATTTATCAGCTTTTACTTACTGTTAAGCACGTGCTGTTAAGATTCTGATTTCAAAATTGTTAAACATGTAAAGTACATTGCCTCCTTTTTGTTTTGTCAGACGGTCATTTACAACCTGTGTTGTAATTGGTAGAGTGGAGGTATATGCTTAGCATAACTTGGTATTACATTTTATTTCATTTTTAGTTCTTGTAAAATGTTTGGTTTTTAGAAATGTTATTGCATTCTAAAATATATAATAATACATTTCTTTTTCAGTGACGCCATACAAAATGGAATTCGTGTAAAGACGGTTGATAAGAATGTGTACATCATGAAAAAGAAGGACGTAGTTGGGTATGTGGGGAGAAGAAAATTCCCCAACTGCTTTTCTTACGTATCCATAAAAGAACAGAGTAAGTTAATCAGTCCATTATACAGTAAAATAAAAACAAATTAGTAAAAAAGATGCAAATATATATAGTGCAAATATAAATTCCTCCAATTGAGAACGTATACGGAAGATTAAAACAGTCTAATACAATGTATATTGGTTGTATTGCAACTTAAAATGCAAAGGTCCAGTACGTAATGGTTTCTCTCCAATCAGATTTGAATGTTCAGTGGATGATATCGTAGTGAATCATATCCAATTGTCGTTTCAGGGAAAAATTTCATAATTACAAAATTTATACTCTCATTTCTGATCATTTCTATTATGACACCATTATGCAATCATAATTGATAAGATAAGATCTTTTTATTTGATTATTATTTGAAAATGTTTATTGAAAAAGTTCATGTGTTTTTTCTCTATTAAAGGATACAAGGAACAATGGGTAGCGTTTTCCAATGCAAACCCAGCATATGTCTTGGGAAAAGAAGAGAGGTGCACCACTATGGTTTGCGGTCAGGTTTTCCGCATTATTGCCTGAAGACCCCGCATCTTTTTATGTCAGGGCTACCCCATTCAACCACCTGGGGCACACATCCCAGTCACGTTGTGGGCAAAGCGGCCTGACCCGATGTCTGGTTTCTGGGCGCTCTTAAGTGGACTTTTACCGACAAGCTTAGCGCTGCTGCGGGCCTATTCGCCACCCGGAACCCGCACGGGTGTTATTACCTTTATTCACAAAAACCACAATATTATTCTTTTTATTTCAATTTTGTAGGTATAATTTATAAAATATAAATTGTATCCCATTTTTTTGGTAGGAACCACTTAATTGTGGAATCTTAATGAAAAGTTATACTCAAGCATACGTGTACATGTAGTTTGCATATCAATGTAGATTTTTATCTACATAGCTTATTGTTTTGTAGAAGATACATGGAAGTAAGAGCACAGGTCACTGGTGAGCTTCCCGTTTGGAAAGCAACATTCATGTCCTGCTTTAAGCAGACGGATGGTCACAGCTGTGGACCTTTAGTGCTTTTGGTAAGATGTGATGTATTTTTGTGCCTTATCAATCCATCTCATAATGGGTTGTTGGCATTGATGTCATAAAACCTTTATTTTTATTCCAATATGATTTACACTTGAAAGAAAATAGAGATCATTTAAAAACACACCAACTTTTACATTTATCGTTTTAGGGAACGACCACTGAAAGTGGAATACATGTAGACATTGAGGACAAAATGGAAGAAATGGAGAACTCAGATGTAGAAATGGACATGATGGAGACAGATCATAATTGTGACACCTATAGCATTGGGGATCTTGTAAATTACATCAATTGCAATAAAACTACACGTAACTAAATAAAGTTTCAATATGTTTTACACTTGAAGAAAATAGAGATCAATTAAAAACACATCAACTTTTTACATTTATTGTTTTAGGGAACCACTGAAAGTAGAATTCATACGTATACAGAATTTGAAGACAAAATAGAAGATACATGTATGGATCACGTTACATGTAACTCAGATGTAGAAATAGAAAAGATGGAGACGCATCATCATGATAATAATTGTGACACCTTTGACATTGGGGACCTTGTCAACTACATTAATGATGTACAAACAACATGTAATAACTAAATAAAGTTTTTTTCTGCATTTCAAGTTTGGTTACATTTATTTGTTTACAGCACAGACTAACCTCTTTCTGACTGACACCAATAGTGGCAGTTGCTGTACTGCAGAATTGAAAAAAAAATTGTGTGAACGTTATCATTTTAAGAAAAATGAATACTTTTACAAAAGACATATAAATGTTACCTTTTGTTTTGCAGACGCTAGGGAATAAAATGATAGCCCAGTGCTGTCTGACGGTTATTGCAAAAAGAAGAAGCAGACATTTGCTTAACAGCTTCTTCATCATTGGTTGTACCGTTCCTCCATTGCAGGTCAATCGGACGACAACTTGCTGTTTTTTGGTCCGATAATACATTGTAACGGTTAACAATGGCTTATTTTTCTTAACAAATTTATCAGCTTTTACTTACTGTTAAGCACGTGCTGTTAAGATTCTGATTTCAAAATTGTTAAACATGTAAAGTACATTGCCTCCTTTTTGTTTTGTCAGACGGTCATTTACAACCTGTGTTGTAATTGGTAGAGTGGAGGTATATGCTTAGCATAACTTGGTATTACATTTTATTTCATTTTTAGTTCTTGTAAAATGTTTGGTTTTTAGAAATGTTATTGCATTCTAAAATATATAATAATACATTTCTTTTTCAGTGACGCCATACAAAATGGAATTCGTGTAAAGACGGTTGATAAGAATGTGTACATCATGAAAAAGAAGGACGTAGTTGGGTATGTGGGGAGAAGAAAATTCCCCAACTGCTTTTCTTACGTATCCATAAAAGAACAGAGTAAGTTAATCAGTCCATTATACAGTAAAATAAAAACAAATTAGTAAAAAAGATGCAAATATATATAGTGCAAATATAAATTCCTCCAATTGAGAACGTATACGGAAGATTAAAACAGTCTAATACAATGTATATTGGTTGTATTGCAACTTAAAATGCAAAGGTCCAGTACGTAATGGTTTCTCTCCAATCAGATTTGAATGTTCAGTGGATGATATCGTAGTGAATCATATCCAATTGTCGTTTCAGGGAAAAATTTCATAATTACAAAATTTATACTCTCATTTCTGATCATTTCTATTATGACACCATTATGCAATCATAATTGATAAGATAAGATCTTTTTATTTGATTATTATTTGAAAATGTTTATTGAAAAAGTTCATGTGTTTTTTCTCTATTAAAGGATACAAGGAACAATGGGTAGCGTTTTCCAATGCAAACCCAGCATATGTCTTGGGAAAAGAAGAGAGGTGCACCACTATGGTTTGCGGTCAGGTTTTCCGCATTATTGCCTGAAGACCCCGCATCTTTTTATGTCAGGGCTACCCCATTCAACCACCTGGGGCACACATCCCAGTCACGTTGTGGGCAAAGCGGCCTGACCCGATGTCTGGTTTCTGGGCGCTCTTAAGTGGACTTTTACCGACAAGCTTAGCGCTGCTGCGGGCCTATTCGCCACCCGGAACCCGCACGGGTGTTATTACCTTTATTCACAAAAACCACAATATTATTCTTTTTATTTCAATTTTGTAGGTATAATTTATAAAATATAAATTGTATCCCATTTTTTTGGTAGGAACCACTTAATTGTGGAATCTTAATGAAAAGTTATACTCAAGCATACGTGTACATGTAGTTTGCATATCAATGTAGATTTTTATCTACATAGCTTATTGTTTTGTAGAAGATACATGGAAGTAAGAGCACAGGTCACTGGTGAGCTTCCCGTTTGGAAAGCAACATTCATGTCCTGCTTTAAGCAGACGGATGGTCACAGCTGTGGACCTTTAGTGCTTTTGGTAAGATGTGATGTATTTTTGTGCCTTATCAATCCATCTCATAATGGGTTGTTGGCATTGATGTCATAAAACCTTTATTTTTATTCCAATATGATTTACACTTGAAAGAAAATAGAGATCATTTAAAAACACACCAACTTTTACATTTATCGTTTTAGGGAACGACCACTGAAAGTGGAATACATGTAGACATTGAGGACAAAATGGAAGAAATGGAGAACTCAGATGTAGAAATGGACATGATGGAGACAGATCATAATTGTGACACCTATAGCATTGGGGATCTTGTAAATTACATCAATTGCAATAAAACTACACGTAACTAAATAAAGTTTCAATATGTTTTACACTTGAAGAAAATAGAGATCAATTAAAAACACATCAACTTTTTACATTTATTGTTTTAGGGAACCACTGAAAGTAGAATTCATACGTATACAGAATTTGAAGACAAAATAGAAGATACATGTATGGATCACGTTACATGTAACTCAGATGTAGAAATAGAAAAGATGGAGACGCATCATCATGATAATAATTGTGACACCTTTGACATTGGGGACCTTGTCAACTACATTAATGATGTACAAACAACATGTAATAACTAAATAAAGTTTTTTTCTGCATTTCAAGTTTGGTTACATTTATTTGTTTACAGCACAGACTAACCTCTTTCTGACTGACACCAATAGTGGCAGTTGCTGTACTGCAGAATTGAAAAAAAAATTGTGTGAACGTTATCATTTTAAGAAAAATGAATACTTTTACAAAAGACATATAAATGTTACCTTTTGTTTTGCAGACGCTAGGGAATAAAATGATAGCCCAGTGCTGTCTGACGGTTATTGCAAAAAGAAGAAGCAGACATTTGCTTAACAGCTTCTTCATCATTGGTTGTACCGTTCCTCCATTGCAGGTCAATCGGACGACAACTTGCTGTTTTTTGGTCCGATAATACATTGTAACGGTTAACAATGGCTTATTTTTCTTAACAAATTTATCAGCTTTTACTTACTGTTAAGCACGTGCTGTTAAGATTCTGATTTCAAAATTGTTAAACATGTAAAGTACATTGCCTCCTTTTTGTTTTGTCAGACGGTCATTTACAACCTGTGTTGTAATTGGTAGAGTGGAGGTATATGCTTAGCATAACTTGGTATTACATTTTATTTCATTTTTAGTTCTTGTAAAATGTTTGGTTTTTAGAAATGTTATTGCATTCTAAAATATATAATAATACATTTCTTTTTCAGTGACGCCATACAAAATGGAATTCGTGTAAAGACGGTTGATAAGAATGTGTACATCATGAAAAAGAAGGACGTAGTTGGGTATGTGGGGAGAAGAAAATTCCCCAACTGCTTTTCTTACGTATCCATAAAAGAACAGAGTAAGTTAATCAGTCCATTATACAGTAAAATAAAAACAAATTAGTAAAAAAGATGCAAATATATATAGTGCAAATATAAATTCCTCCAATTGAGAACGTATACGGAAGATTAAAACAGTCTAATACAATGTATATTGGTTGTATTGCAACTTAAAATGCAAAGGTCCAGTACGTAATGGTTTCTCTCCAATCAGATTTGAATGTTCAGTGGATGATATCGTAGTGAATCATATCCAATTGTCGTTTCAGGGAAAAATTTCATAATTACAAAATTTATACTCTCATTTCTGATCATTTCTATTATGACACCATTATGCAATCATAATTGATAAGATAAGATCTTTTTATTTGATTATTATTTGAAAATGTTTATTGAAAAAGTTCATGTGTTTTTTCTCTATTAAAGGATACAAGGAACAATGGGTAGCGTTTTCCAATGCAAACCCAGCATATGTCTTGGGAAAAGAAGAGAGGTGCACCACTATGGTTTGCGGTCAGGTTTTCCGCATTATTGCCTGAAGACCCCGCATCTTTTTATGTCAGGGCTACCCCATTCAACCACCTGGGGCACACATCCCAGTCACGTTGTGGGCAAAGCGGCCTGACCCGATGTCTGGTTTCTGGGCGCTCTTAAGTGGACTTTTACCGACAAGCTTAGCGCTGCTGCGGGCCTATTCGCCACCCGGAACCCGCACGGGTGTTATTACCTTTATTCACAAAAACCACAATATTATTCTTTTTATTTCAATTTTGTAGGTATAATTTATAAAATATAAATTGTATCCCATTTTTTTGGTAGGAACCACTTAATTGTGGAATCTTAATGAAAAGTTATACTCAAGCATACGTGTACATGTAGTTTGCATATCAATGTAGATTTTTATCTACATAGCTTATTGTTTTGTAGAAGATACATGGAAGTAAGAGCACAGGTCACTGGTGAGCTTCCCGTTTGGAAAGCAACATTCATGTCCTGCTTTAAGCAGACGGATGGTCACAGCTGTGGACCTTTAGTGCTTTTGGTAAGATGTGATGTATTTTTGTGCCTTATCAATCCATCTCATAATGGGTTGTTGGCATTGATGTCATAAAACCTTTATTTTTATTCCAATATGATTTACACTTGAAAGAAAATAGAGATCATTTAAAAACACACCAACTTTTACATTTATCGTTTTAGGGAACGACCACTGAAAGTGGAATACATGTAGACATTGAGGACAAAATGGAAGAAATGGAGAACTCAGATGTAGAAATGGACATGATGGAGACAGATCATAATTGTGACACCTATAGCATTGGGGATCTTGTAAATTACATCAATTGCAATAAAACTACACGTAACTAAATAAAGTTTCAATATGTTTTACACTTGAAGAAAATAGAGATCAATTAAAAACACATCAACTTTTTACATTTATTGTTTTAGGGAACCACTGAAAGTAGAATTCATACGTATACAGAATTTGAAGACAAAATAGAAGATACATGTATGGATCACGTTACATGTAACTCAGATGTAGAAATAGAAAAGATGGAGACGCATCATCATGATAATAATTGTGACACCTTTGACATTGGGGACCTTGTCAACTACATTAATGATGTACAAACAACATGTAATAACTAAATAAAGTTTTTTTCTGCATTTCAAGTTTGGTTACATTTATTTGTTTACAGCACAGACTAACCTCTTTCTGACTGACACCAATAGTGGCAGTTGCTGTACTGCAGAATTGAAAAAAAAATTGTGTGAACGTTATCATTTTAAGAAAAATGAATACTTTTACAAAAGACATATAAATGTTACCTTTTGTTTTGCAGACGCTAGGGAATAAAATGATAGCCCAGTGCTGTCTGACGGTTATTGCAAAAAGAAGAAGCAGACATTTGCTTAACAGCTTCTTCATCATTGGTTGTACCGTTCCTCCATTGCAGGTCAATCGGACGACAACTTGCTGTTTTTTGGTCCGATAATACATTGTAACGGTTAACAATGGCTTATTTTTCTTAACAAATTTATCAGCTTTTACTTACTGTTAAGCACGTGCTGTTAAGATTCTGATTTCAAAATTGTTAAACATGTAAAGTACATTGCCTCCTTTTTGTTTTGTCAGACGGTCATTTACAACCTGTGTTGTAATTGGTAGAGTGGAGGTATATGCTTAGCATAACTTGGTATTACATTTTATTTCATTTTTAGTTCTTGTAAAATGTTTGGTTTTTAGAAATGTTATTGCATTCTAAAATATATAATAATACATTTCTTTTTCAGTGACGCCATACAAAATGGAATTTGTGTAAAGACGGTTGATAAGAATGTGTACATCATGAAAAAGAAGGACGTAGTTGGGTATGTGGGGAGAAGAAAATTCCCCAACTGCTTTTCTTACGTATCCATAAAAGAACAGAGTAAGTTAATCAGTCCATTATACAGCAAAATAAAAACAAATTAGTAAAAAAGATGCAAATATATATAGTGCAAATATAAATTCCTCCAATTGAGAACGTATACGGAAGATTAAAACAGTCTAATACAATGTATATTGGTTGTATTGCAACTTAAAATGCAAAGGTCCAGTACGTAATGGTTTCTCTCCAATCAGATTTGAATGTTCAGTGGGTGATATCGTTGTGAATCATATCCAATTGTCGTTTCAGGGAAAAATTTCATAATTACAAAATTTATACTCTCATTTCTGATCATTTCTATTATGACACCATTATGCAATCATAATTGATAAGATAAGATCTTTTTATTTGATTATTATTTGAAAATGTTTATTGAAAAAGTTCATGTGTTTTTTCTCTATTAAAGGATACAAGGAACAATGGGTAGCGTTTTCCAATGCAAACCCAGCATATGTCTTGGGAAAAGAAGAGAGGTGCACCACTATGGTTTGCGGTCAGGTTTTCCGCATTATTGCCTGAAGACCCCGCATCTTTTTATGTCAGGGCTACCCCATTCAACCACCTGGGGCACACATCCCAGTCACGTTGTGGGCAAAGCGGCCTGACCCGATGTCTGGTTTCTGGGCGCTCTTAAGTGGACTTTTACCGACAAGCTTAGCGCTGCTGCGGGCCTATTCGCCACCCGGAACCCGCACGGGTGTTATTACGTTTATTCACGAAAACCACAATATTATTCTTTTTATTTCAATTTTGTAGGTATAATTTATAAAATATAAATTGTATCCCATTTTTTTGGTAGGAACCACTTAATTGTGGAATCTTAATGAAAAGTTATACTCAAGCATACGTGTACATGTAGTTTGCATATCAATGAAGATTATATACATAGCTTATTGTTTTGTAGAAGATACATGGAAGTAAGAGCACAGGTCACTGGTGAGCTTCCCGTTTGGAAAGCAACATTCATGTCCTGCTTTAAGCAAACGGATGGTCACAGCTGTTAACCTTTAGTGCTTTTGGTAAGATGTGATGTATTTTTGTGCCTTATCAATCCATCTCATAATGGGTTGTTGGCATTGATGTAATAAAACCTTTATTTTTATTCCAATATGATTTACACTTGAAAGAAAATAGAGATCATTTAAAAACACACCAACTTTTACATTTATCGTTTTAGGGAACGACCACTGAAAGTGGAATACATGTAGACATTGAGGACAAAATGGAAGAAATGGAGAACTCAGATGTAGAAATGGACATGATGGAGACAGATCATAATTGTGACACCTATAGCATTGGGGATCTTGTAAATTACATCAATTGCAATAAAACTACACGTAACTAAATAAAGTTTCAATATGTTTTACACTTGAAGAAAATAGAGATCAATTAAAAACACATCAACTTTTTACATTTATTGTTTTTAGGGAACCACTGAAAGTAGAATTCATACGTATACAGAATTTGAAGACAAAATAGAAGATACATGTATGGATCACGTTACATGTACCTCGGATGTAGAAATAGAAAAGATGGAGACGCATCATCATGATAATAATTGTGACACCTTTGACATTGGGGACCTTGTCAACTACATTAATGATGTACAAACAACATGTAATAACTAAATAAAGTTTTTTTCTGCATTTCAAGTTTGGTTACATTTATTTGTTTACAGCACAGACTAACCTCTTTCTGACTGACACCAATAGTGGCAGTTGCTGTACTGCAGAATTGAAAAAAAATTGTGTGAACGTTATCATTTTAAGAAAAATGAATACTTTTACAAAAGACATATAAATGTTACCTTTTGTTTTGCAGACGCTAGGGAATAAAATGATAGCCCAGTGCTGTCTGACGGTTATTGCAAAAAGAAGAAGCAGACCAACAAATTGTATACGTGGGTGAAAAACAGTTTTTCTTACGTATCCATAAAAGAACAGAGTAAGTTAATCAGTCCATTATACAGTAAAATAAAAACAAATTAGTAAAAAAAGATGCAAATATATATAGTGCAAATATAAATTCCTCCAATTGAGAACGTATACGGAAGATTAAAACAGTCTAATACAATGTATATTGGTTGTATTGCAACTTAAAATGCAAAGGTCCAGTACGTTATGGTTTCTCTCCAATCAGATTTGAATGTTCAGTGGATGATATCGTAGTGAATCATTTCCAATTGTCGTTTCAGGGAAAAATTTCATTATTACAAAATTTATACTCTCATTTCTGATCATTTCTATTATGACAACATTATGCAATCATAATTGATAAGATAAGATCGTTTTATTTGATTATTATTTGAAAATGTTTATTGAAAAAGTTCATGTGTTTTTTCTCTATTAAAGGATACAAGGAACAGTGAGTAGCGCTTTCCAATGCAAACCCAGCATATGTCTTGGGAAAAGAAGAGAGGTCTATGAAAGGTGATATTGATTTAATACAAAAAGTCAATGATTAATCTAACTCAGATCTAATCAATAAAAGTACATAAATCAATTCAAATTGAACAAAGGCGGATCTAGGACCGAGTATCGTACTTTCTTCAAAAATTTTCTTCTCTGAAACCACCAAAGGCATTGCCTTAAAACTTTGTAAACTATATCTTTATGATGTCCTCAACAAAGTAGATGAAATTTGTGCATGCAAACCATCTAACATGGCCGCAATTGCTAACAATAGAATAAAGGGGTCAAAAGATAATAGTCCCGTGCGGGGGGTCAAAAGATAATAGTCCCGTGCGGGGCCCGGGTGGCGAATAGGCCCGCAGCAGAGCCTAGCTTGTCGTAAGAGGTCTTGGGATTCTGACGTCGGGTCAGTGCTCAGCCCACAGAGCGACCAAGTGTGTACCCTAGGTGGCTGAATAGGGTGGCCCTCGTCCGCGGGGGTTGTCAGGTCTATAATACGGAAACCCTGACCGCCGACCATAGTGGGCCAACGTGTGTGGAGAGTGCCAAGCTTCATGCACGTAAAAGACCCCTTTGTGGACCGCCAAGTAGTGCACCACATAGGCTAAATTTTCAGCCCCTACCCACCTCTCCCCTTTTCCTGTGGTTCTTCAAAATTTACCGTTCCTTTGTTTTCCACCCCATCCCTATATTTCATTTATCATCTTCATTTCATGTTCATTTTATCACCCTCTTCATGTTCATCGCCTGTAAATAACCTATATAGCGTTGCACGGGCGTAAAACACCAACTCACTCACTCAAAAGATAATACCATTTCAGTTACATGATTTAGAAAGGAAACCAATGTGAAAACTTTTGTGAGAATATAACTCCAATTCTTTTAAAATTGGAGTACATTGAATGGATTTTTCATGTTGTATTACTGTTAACCTACTGTGAAGCAGAGCGAAAATGAACTGCACAGTGAAACGGACCAGAAGGTAAAACTTTTTGTGAAACACAATGAAAACGCAATAGATAGCAAAGTGATATTATGAAAAAGTGTTTTCGAATGTTCTAAAATGGCAGTCGACGAGTTATTTTTAGTTGATCCAAATTATTAACGATAGCGGAGTCATGCAATATATGGTTCACTATGTAGGAGAGCCAGCACAGAATGCTCGATTGATTTCATACAATAGCCTTAGGGACGGATCATTTAACTTGAAGGGTGCTTGGTTTTTTGTTTTGGTCATAAATTTTTTCAAGGCGGCACGACAGAATATTTTTTTCTTTATTATCATTATTTTATATGGCAGAAATCCTTCTTCAGAATATTTTTTTTTCTTACCCTCTGCTGCTAAAATATTTTTTTTCATCAAAAATAATATTCAGAATAATTTTAAGGAAAAAAACAAGGCTCTCTCCTTCAAGTTCCCTTACCGTTAAATCTCGCAAGTCTTTAGAACACTTGTTTAAAATTGGTTGTGAGATATCACTCGTAGCTATACCACTTATCTGTGAGGTTTTGCTCACAGTAAGCTCGCTGTTCCCTTCCCACTCTGAACTCATCAAGAGATGCTGAACTCTGATGCATAGACATGATCATAGATTATACTGCAGTTGATTGGAGGCACTTAGCTACATAATGTAGCTACTTTGACATCTTTGATTAGGCGGAGCTACAATGCGACCCTTTACTCGTAATGGAGCAAAACGAAGTTCTTTCTCCAACTCGAACAAAGCTTCAAGATGGTTCAAAAATACCAATAACACTCTGAATAACAATGAGATAATACAATTTTTTTGTGATCGACATAGGTTAATATTTATTTGTAAGAAAACTAACATTTTCAAAATTCAGATCCTGAACTTCATTATAAAGGTTAGAATCAAGATCCTTAAAACGAAAATTTGAATTCGTCATTAAAATACTATAAGCGATATTTTGATACCAGATTTTACGTGTAATGGATTGAATTGCGCCCGGTGTGATTTCACTTTCGGCGTTGCTCCGTTACGAGCAATGGGACCGCATTGTAGCTCCGCCTAATCAAAGATGTCAAAGGAGCTACATTATTGTAGCTACAACGTGCTAATTATTACACTGCTATGCAGACATAATGCAAATACAAAAAAAGAATGGATAAGCTGACTCCAAATCTCACTCCAAACTCCACTCCACGACTCCACTCCATGAATTACACGGTGCACTATCGAAAATATTTCGCCGTTAATAAAACCTTCGTTACCTTCACCAGTGGTTTAGTGACTTACAAATGGCGTGTCGTTGTTCTTTGTTCACCTTCGCGCTACAAATTAACATGATTTATGAGGTCATTTTCTTTGGCAAAGGCTGGTTACCTAGAAGATTTTCTATCTTTTTTCAATGTTAACTTGTGACTAATTTATGAAACAAGTAATAGCTTTTCTAAAAAGCTAGTCGGCTCATAGCGGAAGATGTAGGATATGATGAGAATATGATGGTAAATAAAAAAAATTCAGATTTTTCAAGGATATGTTTTGCTTTTTGAAACTGGTTTTGAACTTGAAAAGAATTTGAAGGGGTTTTTCCAGTTTATAATAAACAAGGTAACATGTGTAACCCTGTATTTTTCGGACATATATCGATAGTGAATTGATTTGACACTTTTATCCTATGGTGGACTGATAAAGCATATTTGTCACAAGGCGGCGTGAAGCAAATGAACGACTGGAGCATATGGACCATATGAATAGCAAGTAGCATCGACCTAGGAAAAAATAGTTCTCGAGATATTAAGGTGTTAATAATATTTTTCCAAAAATATTTGCTGCTGGTAAAATAACACCTATGTCATATGCTGTTTTACAGGCACCTCTAAATCAATCTGGTCAGTAGACAAACACAAACAGATAAAATGCTTATGTAACTGCATAACATACCCCGGTATATTAAATGAATCACAACTACATGATGTAAAAAAATACTTAGAATAGACGTGCACAAAGCTGCTGGAAGCTTGTAAATTTTGCAATATTTCGAGTGTCTAGTAATTCATGACACATAGAGGTAGCGACTATTTATATAAACATCTATATATGCTATTGTGCGTCACAACAATTGCTGCTGGATCATCTGAAGGAATGAAAGAGGGAGGTATGGTGCTATAAAACCAGAATCAACCTCCATTTCTTTGAAATGCCATTCATTATTTTTGTATGTAGTGAATTGTGTCTTTCTTTTGCAAAGTTAACTTTTCTATCCAAGTGTTTTATACTAGCTACAATGTGGAGATATGTTTTTCTGCATTTAATTTTAATTGTTGAACAAGGGTGTGTCAGAACGATACGGATACCCGGTTTGCAGTTTTGTTTGAAAAAGGTAAACCTGAAAGATAAACCTAAGTCTCTCAGACGGACAGAACTTGACAAAAGAGCCCATTATTGTTTGCAATGCTTAGGACTTGATATAATGAAGTAGTGTACAAAATTTCATGAAGATCTGACTTGTAGTTCTCGAGAAATTTTGTTCAAAAAAGGTAAACCTAAGTCTCTCAGACGGATAGAACTTGAGAATAGAGCCCATTATTGGTTGCACTGCTTAGTACTTGATATAATGAGGTAGTGCTTAAAATTTCATGAAGATCCAACTTGCTGTGTACCAAGTCATCAGTATTGTAGATATACCATGGTTTGGCTCTTAATACAAATGTAGGAGAAGTGTATCATGTGTTAAAGCTGAATTTGTTGCGGAATAAGTTCAATGGTAAATTATCAATAGCAACAATATGATTGTTGCTAGGTGACTGATATTTAGAAGTGCCTTTAGTATGTTACAGACTGCTGTTGGTAATTTGTGTTGGATTTTTTTTATTTTGGTGACCTTGATTGGGATTAAAGCTTTTAAGCAAATGATTTGTATATTGTTTTACTTGCAAAACAAAGGACTAGTTTGTTATAGCAATCACGTATGGAATCATTATTGGAACATGTATTGACTAGTTATTTTTAATTGGTAGTTCCGTTAATACACCTGTATCTGTTTTATTTTAAAATAGGAAAACTATGAGAAATCGTGTTAAACATTTGAATTTTGCCCAAACATGTAAAGGAGGATGACCATTAGCTTCAGTGACATAAGAACATAGATGTTATTTCTGTGGACCCTGGCAATAGCTGGAATTTTATTTATATTATTGCTTTCTATATTATATCAAGGCAGAATATAAGAATGCACATTATTTAAAACAATTATATTTATAAAAAAAAAATAATGCATGTTGAACAATATACTGTCAAATATATATTTATCCATTAACAAAAAAAGAACGACAATACTTGAAACAGTTGCTATCTGCCACTGCAAGACAAAAACGTATATACATAAAATCTATTAATACTGTTGTAGATTGACTAGATCTGAAAGTAAAATATACATGGAGTTCAAATTCATTAAGACACAAGATGATTATGAAGTTTTTTATGTGGATAGCAATTTAATATGCATTAAGGGGGTCCAGAACACTTAAGCTAATACGAAATTGTGTTTTTTTTTTCTTGAAAAGTTGCTAATATGTATAATTATATAAATACAATTACAAAATCTTCAGAAATTGACCACAGGTTTTCTGAGATACTCATATACTTATAGTTAATAAAGGGATTATTTCACTTGGCGATACGCCTGTTGTTTATTAAGAAATTGTGTTCGAGATTTACATGTTCCGTGGCTGATAAAGCTGTGACGTCTTCTTCCGAGGCTGATAAAGCTTTATCACGCCCGCTTCCGGTAATTTATCACACCCTTTCCGTCACTTTTCAGAAGCCTGACGTCATTCGTGAATTCATGATTGACGCTTTTTTTATGAAGTCAACATGTTTTAGGTTTTGTCAGTATCAAAAATGGATCATGCAACAAGATGAGGCTTCCTCGATTGATAAAGAAATTCTTTTAAACTAACATTCGGTTTTCAAAAAAAAACGATATGATTAGTTTTTTCTCCTATTCCAGTGTTGAAGTACAAAAATGTATATGATAAATACATCATTACATGTCTTATTTTATATCAACCCTCAATCAGCCCTCGGTCATTTATCATCCCTCGAGCTGCTCGGCTCTCGGGCCGATAAAATAACCTAGTGCTGATAAAGGGTAAGATTTAAAATAAGACATGTAATAATCCATACTGATCATATGATTTAAGAATGGAATGGAAAATATGTTATACAAAGGCTCTCTTTCAGTCATGAGGGGATGAAATATTTTACCACCCCAAGAAAGTTTTTTTTCTAATTTTAACGAGCTTGTAAAAATAAACAAAGAACTAACATGGATAGAGATATTATTGAATAAACCTGTTCCCCCCTTCAATCGTAGAAACAAATCTTAAATATAAAATGGCGGAAAAAATACGTCGAAATTTAATATGGCGGCAAACAAAATCACAAAATCAAGTCAAAATTTATCTACCGCCTGCTGATTAAATTTGAGCTTGCAATTTGAAACACTTTGATACTATTGTAATGAATGGGAGAAAAAAGCTTCTTTGACTCTACCATTATTTTATATCAACTAGTATTTTTTCAAATACAAACATACTGATATTTACGGAAGCCGATTAGGGCCACTCCAAAAAAATGTCGAAATAACGACATAGTATCTCGTAATTACGATATAACTAAGTCGACATTACGACTAAGTATCTAGTAATTACGACATAACTAAGTTGAAATTAGGACATTTTTTTTCAAGTGGCCCTAATCGGCTTCCGTAGATATTGATCTTTGGTCTTGTGTTTATAATTTGTGTGTGTTAGTTGCCAATCAATTTTGGAGAAAAACATGTTTCGATATTTTTTTTATAATGTTTTAAAATTACAATTTCGTTAAACCTCTGTTCTTCTTTAATGTTTGCGACTCCGGTAGCTTTTTACAATAGCTCAATAATGAATGGTTAAATTTTGTCCTAAACTTAAATTTTGAAAAACAAAAATGTTAAATTATTCATTTTTTTCAATGCATCAGCTTCAATTCATTTTCCCACGGTAAAGGTAGAGCTAGACCGTTTTCATGCCTATAGACAGTTTATATTGGCTAGAGACTAATGAAGAAATGTATCCTTTTTTATAGTAAAGCGGTTGATATTTTTTAAAGGTTAGGGCTAACGATTATCAAAGAGAGCAATTGACATCAATTTCCCCCGGTGTAGACCTGTCATAAATTGTTCAAACCCGGTTGTTGCATCTGTAACTGCTAAATAAAGATTGACGGCAGTTTTATAAAACAAATATGCAAAACCCACGCCTGGGATACTAACGACTTGAATAAGATGAGAAGTTGACATTTAATGTAGACACAATATCAATAGTTTTTTTATCTATTTTATCTAAACATCAAATGAATTTAGAACAAATGGTGTTGTGAAATGCTGCCTTATAGATATAGAGATTTAAGGATTCTAGAAAAACATCCCTTGACTCAATTTGATTTCACTGACATGGAATGATAATCAAAACTTTTTTGTTGATATTAATGTAAGGAAATGATACTTGAGATTAAAATAGAATGATTATATGATTGCATTACGCTAAATAGGCTTCTTTCGTTGTCTTTTATAATCAGTGCAAATTGGATGCTGACATAATTTAATACCGATAGGTACTAGAGTATACGAAGATGTGGTATAAATCATGGCTTATTCTTAGTTAACATTGCTTGTACGAGTTTCTAAATTACCAATTTGCACATTTGGTCTACATAGGTACCATATAAAATCCGCATAGGTACAGCTTTAAAATAACATGTTACCTTTATTGTTTACAAAATGTTCTGTTTTGTTCGTTTGAGTCTTTGTGTTGAATCAAATGCTGATAAGTATAGATTACTTCTTTGGGACATTTTTGAATATCAAACAACCAGTAATTATTCAAGCCTATAATGTTACGTAACATTACGCCTTCAACATACTTTCCATGGTATACATGTACTTTACTATTATCTTTTTATTACTGAAATTTTCCGATTGGTAAATTAAAAATTGTTTTAAACACAAGGTTTATTTTTTATACCCCGCCGCACGAAGTGGCGAGGTATTATGTTATACCCTCAATTTCTTTTTGTGTCTGTCCGTCCGTCCCCCGTAGGTTTCCGAGTGATAACTTGAAAACGCGACAAAGGATTTGAATGATATTTTGCACAGTTGTTGAGTAGAATCAAATACAGGTCAAGTTCAATTTTCAGGATGATCCGAACATAATTATTGAAGATTTACTACTTTGTTAATTTTCAAAATTTGAAAAAAGATAAAAAATTTCTTGTTTAAGAAAGAAATCTCATTTCTTTTCCTTCTCTATATATACATGTGTATTAATATTAGAGAAAAATGTTTAATTAAATGCATTATCTGATTGAACTTTAGCTTCACAATCAACATAATGCATTTAATTAAGGGCATTTAAAATAAAATCACACATAACCTGTGCTTCTAAAGCAGTAATATATGTCATAACATGTAACGGATGCAAAGAAAACTGCATAGGACAAACAGGGGATTTGCGTAAAAGAGTTACCGTCCACTGACAACAAATAAGAGAAACAAAATACAGTATGATTCCCCTCAATGGACATATAAGATCTTGTGCAAAAAGATGCAAATCATATTTCTTTATTTGTCCGATCTACAAATTTTACGGGGATGCTACAGAAACGGAAGGATTAATAAAAGAGAAACATTTCATTAAAATATTCCGCCCTTAATTAAATGCATTATCTGATTGAACTTTAGCCTCACAATCAACAATAGCCACTTGACGACGACGTCACGCCCCCGCGCGGGTTCAGGTGGCGAATAGGCCCGCAGCAGCGCTAAGCTTGTCGGTAAAAGTCCACTAAAGAGCGCCCAGAAACCTGACATCGGGTCGGGCCGCTTTGCCCACAAAGCGACTGGGATGTGTGCCCCAGGTGGTTGAATGGGACATCCCTGACATCGAGAGATGCGGGGTCGTCAGGCGATAATGCGGAAAACCTGACCGCAAACCAAAGTGGTGCACCGCGTTGGGAGAAATGTCACGTTCCTCGCACGTTTAAGAACCCTGCTGCAGGTCTCGGTAAGAGTAGGACCCGTTAGAGGCAAAATTTCCCGTCCCTACCCATCACTCCTTTTTCCAGTGGCAGTCAAATCTCTCTTACCCGATTGGCCTTGTGTCCCCATTTCCTCCACTTTCATGTTCATATCCCGGATATAGCCGAAATCGTGCTGCCTTGGAGTAAAGCAATAACTAACTAACTACATTTTCCCTGATGATAGGATTGAAACCGGTTGGAAAATGACAGTTTTAGTTTATTTGTTACATGTGTCATATATATATGTGATCAGAATGAATAATATAATTCACCCAAGAGGCGTTGTTTCATTTAATTTTTTTCGATATTAATATTATATACAGTATATATTACACAAATATAGTAAACTATTGTTGAATATCGTTGCGGGGTATTATTTAATGTCCCAATAGATGCCCCATTTTTTGTACTACACATGGTTGATATCTTATGTGCTACAGCTTCCCTGTTCGAACCTTTTTGCTTCAAGTAATTTTTATTCAATACTTTTGGTGGTTTTTGACCTTCAAATGTTTTGATTCAAATGCTGCTGATGAAAGGTTACTCCTTGAAATATCGATATTCAGCATAACAAAATTAACTGTTTTCATACCCGTTTTGGTATTTGTTTTTTATAGGTCTTTAAGTAATCGCAGAACTAGTCAAACAATAATCTTTTAAAATAGTACATGTACCAAGCTTTAGATTCAAAGGCTTGCTTAAGTTTGATAATTTTACTAAATGACTTTTTAAAGTAACGAGTCCTTAGTGTCTTCATCTAATCGCGTGATAGTATGAAAAACAGAGTATTATTGTGATGAAATAGAACATTCATTATAAAAGCAATTAACTCCTTCGCTATAATCGTTTATAGTATAATGAAACCGGTTCACAAATTCTAAACAAAGATTATCAGATAATCTTAAAACTGTTTTATTAAATTTATTTAATGGACGCCGAAGCAATAATTTTGTTAATAAAATGTTCTATAAATAAATGTAAAATTCAGACTTTTTACTGATTCTGAATGTGCCATTAAATTAATATTTAACTATAATCATAAGGCTTAGGGCTTATATCTCATTTTGGTAGTCACGCAGATACATTTGTAAATTACAAATTTTTAAGCTATAATATCTTGAATAAGGTTATTTTCGAAATTAAATCAATCCATTTTTTTTAATAACCAATATTATGTCTAGCACTAAATATTAAAACCGTAGCTTTATTCAAATAAACCGTTACCTTTAATCAATACATAATCCTTCAAAGTGTCATCTTTCTATCAGCAAACGGGCATTCCAGCATTCGTATTTGCAAACAAGGAACTTTTGGACAATACCCCAGTTGGAAAACGGAGGTACAAAGCGCAAACGCAGAGGATATAATACTATAATATAATAACGTTTTTTTTTTCCAAAAAAAAACTCCAAAGGACCACAGCTACCACTATCGGGTACAATTCTAAAAATGCCCTTGAGAACTGTTTTATCTGACGGGAGTTATAATTCTTGTGGCCAAATGGAAGGGAATCAAACCTCCAAAACCTATAGTGGAAGACGCATCAGTGAAAAGTTGCATCTGAAAACTTTCCGAAAATTCTTTTTCATAAAACATCTTGACGCCATTCCAATTGTGAAGAAAACACAGTGTAGGTACACATAATGATGCAAATCATTGACGGTTATGGATAATTTAATCAAATATAATACAAAAGATAGACCTGGGAGAATCACTCTAAAGGCAAAATTAAATTGCCCTAACAGTTGAAGCCATTCCGTTTTCGTACATTTCTTTTTATTATATAGATAAGAGATAAAATTGCAAATACGTATAACTTTCTCCATTGACAGTCGAGCTTCCGTCGTTATTGAAGGATCAATTGTCAAAAAATCGTCTAATAAATGTAATACTAGTATATTTTGGACATTGTTATTATGTTCAGCAATATGGCAAATAGCTTGACTGGCATGATCAAATAATTTTGGACTACTGCGAGAACCAAAGGTTAAACTAACATAATAATAGTACAAGTCACGCTACTTAACACAAACTAAATGCCATTTATGATATGCAATCGGGCAAATTTTGAACGCCTCTGATATATCAAATTTACACAACAAGGATCCTCGTCCTAACTTCAAAATTATGTCATTTGCATGGTCTATTTTAACATAAGACATAGAACAATCGTCTTTGTCAATTAGATCAATCATGCTTCTGTTTTTGTCATCACTGTGGGGAGATGACAGATCTAATATTGATCGCTTTTTAAGAGAATACTTCCCTTCTGCTACATCTAAAGGGTTAACTCTGTAAGATTCAAGAGAGGGGCTCTTACAAAACTGGCTTTGTAAGATTCAAAAAGGGGGGGGGGGGGGCACTTAAAAGGGCCATACAAATATCCGTTCTCTATTTTTTTCTCTAATAAATTGTAGCTTTATCTTCTTGTGTTCTTGCTGATAAACTGTTTTTGCAGTTTTTTGTTAGTAAATTAGTTTCTGATACCATTGTGTCGCACCCATACCTTAAACCATTACAAAGATAATGAACAAAATTCTTGTCTTGGTGACTTTCCAATAAAAATCCAAGCCTATCAAATTGGATGGGAGTAGTTGCTACGGTTGGAATAAACTTTTAGTCATTTTTGCCCTGTTTACCAAAATTTGGAGAAATCGTTAGTATTGTTTCACCAATGGCTTTTTGTTCTTCAGACTTTTGGGTAGATTGGGTAGTGAAACGTAACGAGCAATTATGATAGGAATGACCTGGTGATTTACACCTTGCACAGCTGGCTGAAAAGGACTATTAGTCCTGGTACAACCCTTAGCATCATTATAGTTATTACATACTTGTATTTCTTTTCCTTGATGCTGGATTCGAGGCCTACCAAATTTATCTAAAGACTCTTTGGAAGACTCGATTTGCCGTGAATAAAGAACAACTTTAGTTGTTTTTTTGTACTGAATCCTGCATTGAACAGAAAGCTGCAGTATGATCAGCCATGTTGAAAATATTACACAGATCAATTTTCGATCATGCAGTCACCAAACTTTAAGTGTCTCTTTGTCTCCAATCAATTTTGATTTGTCTTTCTTTTAACAAAGTAGCAGCTTTAACAGAAAACAATTTTGATAATCATAAAATGTATCTCCATAATTATAATGATAAATATCTATGATATCATTTTCATATATTTCATGACTCTCTTGTGTTTTCCAAATGCTTTAATGAATTCTTAAAAGTTCAACTTTCTGTTCAACCTAGGATCAGGACGCCCAGATACATTTAACTGAATCCTATTATAGTGATTTCGAACCAGCTCTCACAAATGTTAATGAAATACATGTCAACAAAACTCCTCCATTCGGCATTCGTGTTTAGCCTCACTTGTTTAATCTTAATATTGATTTGTAAAATATAAAACCCGTCTAGCCTTAGAGAGTTCCACCCTGGGGAAATTTTACAGCCTAAATATATTTTTGATTTCCGTAAACATAAAAAGTTTGATACAATTCAATTACTGTGAAAATAAATCAAAATATCAAGGTTTTTCAACAGTTTATACAGATACATGTAGCTTTAAAGGTGGTGATAGCATTACTGCTGCTGCTGTTTTAGGGAACGCCTTCCGTCTACTGCTTCCATTTTTATACGACGGCAAAAAATTTGCGGTCGTAATATGGTATGATGCTGTCGTCGTCGTCGTCGGTGTCTGTTAACTTTTTAGTGTTTCCACAATAACTTTAGTTCCAGTTATCCAATTGCTATGAAACTTGACAATGATGTTCCTTACCATAAAAGGATGAATGGGATTGATTTTGGGGGTCCCCCCATTTTTTGTTAAGAAATTAGGGGCCAAAAAAAGGGCCAAAATACCTGCTTTTTTGTTTGTTTCCACAATAACTTTAGTTCTAGTTATCCGATTGCTATGAAACTTGACAATGATGTTCCTTACCATAAAAGGATGAATGGGATTGATTTTGGGGGTCCCCCCATTTTTTGTTAAGAAATTAGGGGCCAAAAAAGGGCCAAAATACCTGCTTTTTTGTTTGTTTCCACAATAACTTTAGTTCTAGTGATCCGATTGCTATGAAACTTGACAATGATGTTCCTTACCATACAAGGATGAATGGGATTGATTTTGGGGTCCCCCCTTTTTTTTGTTTCGAAATAAGGGGCCCAAAAGGGGCAAACAATTCAAATATTTCACTTGTTTCCACCATAACTTTGGTCCTAGTTGGCTTATTGATGTGAAATTTGTCAAGAATGTTTCTTACAATAAAAGAATGAACCTAATGAATTTTTGTGCCCCCTTTTTCTCCGTTGTGTAATTAGGGGCCAAAAGGGGCCAAAATAAAAACTTTTTTATTTCTGGTCCGATTTTGAAATTTTTTTTGCATGTTTGTTATTGTCAAATAGCGGATACAAAATTAAGAATTAATTATTGCGACCCCCCTTTTTTTCCCTATTACGTAATTAGGGGCCAAATGGGGACAAAATCGAAACTTTTTTATTTGTGGTCCGATTTTGAATTTTTTTTTTTTTGCAAGTTTAGTCTTGTAATTTTTGCGACCATCCCTTTTTTCACTTGTTTGGTAATTAGGGGCCAAAAGGGGCCGTAATCAAAACTTTTTTATTTCTGGTTTGTTTTTGAACATTTTTTTTGCAAGTTTATTTTTGTCAAGTAGCGAATCCAAATTTGAGAATTTATTTTTGCGACCCCCACCCGTTTTTTACCTGTTACGTAATAAGGGGCCAAAAGGGGCCAAAATCGAAACTTTTTTAATTGTTGTCCGATTTTGACAATTTTTTTTGCAAGTTTATTCTTGTCAAGTAGTAGATATATTTCTGTGTCCCCCTTTTTTACTGTTACGTTATTAGGGACCAAAAGGGGCCAAAATTGTAATTTTTTTATTTCTAGTCCGAATTTGAAATTTTTTTTTGCTTCAATTGTAATAAAAAGCTTCGCCGAGCGCAGTATGATACGACCGCAACATGTTGAACCCTGTACGTTTTAGGCCTAATATGGATAGTCTAATGCTCTGGACTCATGCAGCCCATTTGGGGCCAAATGGGGCCAAAATCGAGACTTTCCGATTTCGAAATATTTTTTTTTGCAAATTTATTCTTGTCAGGTAGCAATTCTAAATTTTTGTTCTTGTCAAATAGCGGATACAAAATTAAGAATTAATTTTTGAGACCCCCCTTTTTCCCCCTATTACGTAATTAGGGGCCAAATGGGGCCAAAATCGAGACTTTCCGATTTCGAATTTTTTTTTTTTTGCAAATTTATTCTTGTCAGGTAGCAATTCTAAATTTAAGAATAAAATTTTGAGGGCTGTAATCATAATTTAAAAAAAAATCTGGTTTGATTTTTAATTTTAACATTATTCTTATAAAGAGTAGAATACAACATTCAAAATTTATATTTTTACCCCCTGGGTCGGAAGTCCATCAGAGAAGCATGTTAAAAACAAAAGAATATGGAATAAGTGCCAGAAAGACACGATCCACATATTGTGTCAAAAACCTTTGTAAGTCCACCATGGGCTGCATGAGTCCAGAGCATTATACTATCCATATTAGGCCTAAAACGTACAGGGTTCAACATGTTGCGGTCGTATCATGCTGCGCTCGGCGAAGCTTTTTATTACAATTGAAGCAAGGCATGATTTTAGCCATCAGGCAGGCTGATTGATGATTCAGAGCACTCTCAGTTCTTTGTCTGATCTGATTCTCTCTCTTGCTTTCTGGCAATCCAGAACAGTCAACTTAAAAAGATATAATTTTTTTAAACTGTTTATATGGTTCATCAATTGATTACAGGAGGTGTATAATTAAGTCACCGACCACGAAGTGTCGGAGACTTATTGTTTTTGCACCGTTTCTTATTATTAAGGTCTTTCCCTTCCACAGAAGGAAAGACCTTACCGTAGTTCTTATGATTATTATTAAGGTCTTTCCCTTCCAAAGAAGGAAAGACCTTACTGTATTTCTTATGATTATTTTTTTTTCTGCCGCAGATGTCAAAAAAGTGTCGCGACCTATCATTACGAAACTTAGTACTATCAATCGACACTACCAGGGCTCGACTTGAGTCGGCCTGCGAAACCGATCTATTTTTAGTAACGGAGTTATCTGCCCGGAACCAAAAAACCTTGTCTGCAGATAAAGTCAGAAACCGTAACCGTTATCAAAAATCTGAAGCAGTGAAAATGTTGCTAGACTCCTGGTCATGATTCGTCACTCAAAAAATTGTTTTTCGATCAACTTCCTGGTTACGCGTTTTTGACCTGAAAAGTGTCACGACTTGTCAGATTTTTTTTCTTCAAAACGGTTTGTCCTAGAGACTTGGGACCTTCACCAATTATCCTAGGTGACATAGGTTGCATCTAAAAATGTTAAGGTCAAAGGTCAAATCTCAAGGTTAGAGGTCATGGTACACCTTGTCTGCAGTATAGCTCAAAGACCATACAAAATTGAAGCAGTCATGTAATGAGGAAAATACTCGTCTCATTTAGACCTTTATTTGATAAAAAGAGTCGAACACTGTACAACAAACCGTTTTCGAGTTATGGCCCTTGACGCGTTTCGGCTTGTTCGTTTTTGGCTTATAACTTTTAAACCATCAAAGATAATATAGTAAACATAAGGGTTTTTATACGACCGCAAAATTTTTGCGATCGTATAATGTTATGGCGATGTCGTCGTCGTTGTCGTTGTCGGCGTCGTCTGTGGACATTTGGTTTCCGTGCGATAACTTGAGTAAATATAGACCGATTGATATGAAATTTGGAAATGATGTTTGTAACCACTTAAGGAAGGTTGGTATTGTATTTGGGGTTTGTGGCCCCTACTGTTTTAGAAAAAAGGGCCAAAAGGGGCTAAATCGCATGTATTGACAAAACTGTTGTAGAATGTTTATTATTCATTCAATTTTTTTTTTATTGAATTCATCATTAAATTCTGTTAACTAATTGTGTCAATGGTTTTGATAAAAAATGCACCGTTACATTGCTATAGGGGGTCAAAAAAGGGGCCACACCCAAAAACAAGAGGCTCCCAGGAGCTTGAATCGCTCACCTGGTCTTAATGTCAACCCTTTGAAGACTTTTGTATAGCTAAATGAGCTGAATGTTTAAGCAATAAAAAGCTTTTCTCTATCTGCAATAGTTTTCATTCCAAAGCAAAAAACACTATTTTTCACCTTTAAAGGGCCATAACCCCTTAAAGGGGTCATCTGACAACTTCGACCCTAAAAAGAATTTTGTAGAGCTAATTAAGCAAGCAACATCTTTTCTCTATCTGCAAAAGTTTTCTTTCTTTAGGCCAAAAACACTATTTTTTGCCTTTAAGGGGCCGTAACCACTATAAGGGGTCATCTGGCAACTTTGACCCTATGGAAACTTTTGTAGAGCTAAATGAGCTGAACATTTAAGCAAGCAACAACTTTTCTCTATCTGCAATAGTTTTCATTCCATAGGCCAAAAACACTATTTTTTGCCTTTAAGGGGCTGTAACCCCTATAGGGGGTCATCTGACAACTTAGACCGTATGGAGACTTTTGTAGAGCTAAATGAGCTGAACATTTAAGCAAGCAACAGCTTTTCTCTATCTGCAATAGTTTTCATTCTATAGGCCAAAAACACTATTTTTTGCCTTAAAGGGGCCGTAACCCCTATAAGGGGTCATCTGACAACTTCGACCCTATGGAGGCTTGTGTAGAGCTAAATGAGCTGAACATTTAAGCAAGCAACAGCTTTTCTCTATCTGCAATAGTTTTCATTCTATAAGCCAAAAACTCTATTTTTTGCCTTTAAGGGGCCATAACCCCTATAAGGGGTCATCTGACAACTTTGACCTTATGGAGACTTTTGTAGAGCTAAATGAGCTGAACATTTAAGCAAGCAACAGCTTCTCTCTATCTGCAATAGTTTTCATTCCATAGGCCAAAAACATGAAAAAATGCTATTTTTCACCTTTACGGGGCCGTAACTCCCATAAGGGGTCATCTGACAACTTCGACTCAATGGAGACTTTTGTAGAGCTTTTGATGCTGAAGCAGTAGCGTGGCATCAGATTTCATCTATCTCTTATACTTTTTGATTTACAAGCCAAAAACAGTAGTCTGACCCCCCTGGTCTATTTTTAGCAACGGCGGCCATGTTTTTCGACGAATCAAAAATCCCCACATCAGTTCTGTGGGGGATACCCTAAAGTACCACCAGACCAAATTTGGTTTGAATCTGTGCAGCCGTTTCAGAGGAGAAGAAGTTTGAAGAAAAGTTAACGAAGACGACGACGGACGACGACGACGGACGCCAAGTGATGGCAATAGCTCACATGGCCTTTGGCCAGGTGAGCTAAAAATGACTTTTTTATTTGTGGTCCGATTTTCAAAATCTTTTTTTTTTCATTAGAATCCTTATAAAAATCCCTGCCTGTGTTTTTCAATCAGATTTGAAATATCTCGAACCGTTTTTGAGAAATTAGGGGTTGAAGGGGCCAAAAACGCCATTTTTCAAAGTCTGTTTAGGCATATAGTTATATACTAAAAATAAAGTTGTAGCGGGCCAGCCAATTTTTATGAAGTTTAAATATGATGTTTATATCCAGTAAAGGAATGTTGGTATTGAATTTGAGGTTTGTGGCCCCTGCTGTTTAAGAAAAAAGGGTCAAAAGGGGCTAAAATGGGTGTATTGACAAAACTGTTATAGAATGTTTATTATTCATTCAATTTTGAAAATTCTTTTTTTATTGAATTCATCATTAAATTCTGTTAACTAAATGTGTCAATGGTTTTGATAAAAAATGCACCGTTACATTGCTATAGGGGGTCAAAAAGGGGCCACACCCAAAAAATTGACTTTTTTATTTGTGGTCCGATTTTCAAAATCTTTTTTTCATTAGAATCCTTATAAAAATCCCTGCCTGTGTTTTTCAATCAGATTTGAAATATCTCTAACCGTTTTTGAGCAATTAGGGGTTGAAGGGGCCAAAAACGCCATTTTTCAAAGTCTGTTTAGGCATATAGTTATATACTAAAAATAAAGTTGTAGCGGGCCAGCCAATTGTTATGAAGTTTAAATATGATGTTTATATCCAGTAAAGGAATGTTGGTATTGAATTTGGGGTTTGTGGCCCCTGCTGTTTAAGAAAAAAGGGTCAAAAGGGGCTAAAATGGGTGTATTGACAAAACTGTTATAGAATGTTTATTATTCATTCAATTTTGAAAATTCGTTTTCTATTGAATTCATCATTAAATTCTGTCAACTAAATGTGTCAATGGTTTTGATAAAAATTGCACCGTTTCATTGCTATAGGGGGTCAAAAAAGGGGCCACACCCGAAAAATCGACTTTTTCATTTGAGGTCCGATTTTCAAAATCTTTTTTTTCTTTTGAATCCTTGTAAAAATCCCTGCCTGTGTTTTTCAATTAGATTTGCAATATCTTTAACCATTTATGAGAAATTAGGGGTCAAAGGGGCAAAAAACACTATTTTTTAAAGTTTGTCAAGGTAAATAGTCTTATACCAAAAATTAAGTTGAAGTGGGCCAGCCAATTCTTATGAAGTTTTAATATACTAAATAAATGTTGGTATTGAATTTGGGGTTTGTGGCCCCTGTTGTTTTATATAAAAGGGCCAAAAGGGGCTAAAACGGGTGTATTGACAAAACTGATGTAGAATGTTTATTATTTATTAAAATTTAAAAAAGAATTTGGTCCAATTTTCAAAATCTTTTTTCATTGGATTCCTTAATTAATTTGCAATATTTCTCTTACAATTTTTAAGAAATTAGAGTCAATTGTAAAATACATATATATATATAATAAAAACTATGACAGTTTTCCGGACGTTTCGACTTATATATATATATATATATAAGGCTTTTTTTTGTATTAGATCATAGATGTTAAAGTAAGTACATATGTGTCAAATATGCATTTTAAAGTCCACCACAAGATGCATGTGTCAAAAAGTTTTGTAAGTCCACCATGGGCTTCATGTGACAAAAGCAATAGACTATCCATATTGGGCCTCCAACGAACAGGGTTCAACTTGTTGCGGTCGTATCATGCTGCGCTCGGCGTAGCTTTTTATTTTGTGACCGTCGTTATGAGTCCTTCAATTTAAGACCAAAGTCCAATGGTAATGGGCAGCCATTTTCAAAATGGTCGACACCGTAAACAGTTTTTAAGAAATAACACCTAAACCGTACAAAATTGAAGTGGACAATACATGGACAAAATGTTCGCCATGTTGAGATCTATAAAAAGTATTTCAGGTGCGAAAGCGTAAAACTTGTCGTTTTTGAGTTATCGCCCTTGATTCGTATTTTTAAAATGATTTTTGTTTATAACTTTAACCATAAAAGATGGTGAATGAAGCATATAGTTTATTTGAAAGATAATTGAATTACCTACTATTTGAACCCAAACAGTACATGAATCGGTTGAACGGTTTCAAAATGGCGGCCAAAACAAGTTTCGCAAAACACGTTTTTTGCCCATAACTTGAAAACCATAACAGCTAGTATAGTAAACATGTATACTTAAATGAATCAGAATGCAAAGAGCTACAATTTGAGTCCGAGGTCAAAGGTCATGGGTCAAGGTCATTCCCTAGCAACAAGGTAACCTTAATGAAAAGTCCAAAGCAACCATACATATTCTTAAACAAGACTACTTTCTGAGTTTAGATGTAAGTTTTTGCAACCGGAAGTGAAATCTAGTCCATAGCAACCGATATAAAAGTCATAAGCAACCATACTTATTCTGATTCTAGGCCCTTGATAATCATTCTGGAGCCTATATCACAAAAATTGGCAACATCTTGTCATAAACAAAGTGACTCAAATGTCTTTAGTACTTGTATAAAATACCATAACAAAAACATAAGACAGGGAAAGACCTCAGAGAACAAATGACTTTTTAATTATTTTTTTTTCTCTGACGCAGCTTTGTCCGCAAGATTACGGAAAAGTGTCTGAAACGATTCTCATGAAACTTGGAATATATATAGGGTCACATATGTAGGTGGGCCTCATGGTTTTAAAATTTTCAAAATGGCTGCCAATCGAAATTGTAAAATGGGATATTTCTAAAACTACTTGACGGATTGCAACGAAATTTGGTATTTAGGTACATGGGAGTAAGGACAGTTGAATGGCCAATTCGAAAAAATCAAGATGGCCGCCATCAAAAATTGTAAAATTGGATATTTCTAAAACTACTTGATGGATTGCAACGAAATTTTGTTTTCAGGTAGATGGGAGTAAGGGAAGTTGAATGGCCAATTCGAAAAAATCAAGATGGCCGCCATTTTCAAAATGGCCGCCATCGAAAATTTAAAAAAGGGAGGATCTCAGAAACTATTTGACAGATTTGAACACAATTTTATATGGTGATGCAGTTCAATACATCGCTTCGAAATACATGTAATTTAAACGGGAGGTGACTTCTGTGTTGATTTTCCTATGGGTACCCAGTCAAACTGGTGTTCATGGGAATTCAGTAACTGTTTTTGACAGGGGTGAAAGATGCCCTTTGGAAACCAGTTTCAAATGTTTTATACCTTATTCGGATTGCAGAAACGCAATTCTAATATATGTTCAGACTTTATGGAATGAGTTTTGTGCTGCCGCTGAGCACAACATGCTTCATGAGCTAAAACCACAACTCGGGGAAAGTCATGTTTCATTTCGATGCCGTCGAGACCAGGTGGTCATCACTAAATGTCGTATAGGACATTCTAATCACTCATGGCCACCTCATGACACAAGATAAAGAGGCCCCGGTTTGCATTCCATGAGACTGGTGGTATTTGTTGAAGCATATTCTTCTTGACTGTGTTTGATGTTGCTCCAGCACGTATGGAGTGTCACAATGCACGATTTGTTCAGCGGTATCCCAACCGATTGCATTTTTTTCATTTTTAAAAGAAATTGGATTGAATTCATAACTATAGGTCTGTGTTTTTCTTAGATATAGTTAGTAAACAATTATTGTTATATATTATTATTTGCATTGCTTTTACGTTTTTCGTTTTATTGTTTCCTTATGATTAGTTTTATATTAAAGTATTTTTGCTTGCTTTTAACCAATTTATCTATTCGTCTGTGGTCTTTTGACCCCGTTTTGTTTCCAATTTTGATTTCTTTATTACAACGTGCTTATGTCCCAATTACGGCTGAAATAGTAGTTGTGAGAAAAAGCCACTTTTGTCATCAAGTTTGATCAAATGCTCAAATCAGATTTTATCTGTTATTTGCTTCAAACATTTAAAGTTATTAACTTTCATTACTTTATAGCTTTTTTCAGCATAAAATTCTACTTTTGAAAAGGGGGCCAAAAAAGCTCTTATCATACCTTGTCCTTTTCAGTGGTTTTTGGTAAATTTAAGAATGAGCCACACAAAGTATCACTACAATTATTTGTGTAAATAAAGGTAATAATAAAACTACTGAACTTGAATGATCAATCTCATAGTCCAGAGAAAATAACAAAAACGAATCAGTCATACCGGAGAATTGGTGGATCGCAATGGTCCTGACTTGGTACAGGCGTATCAAACAAAATGGTGGGTCAAACCAGCTTTTATGGCGCCAAACCTCCCTCTTCCATTGTAAATGAACATTTTTAATACTGAAACTGACCAAAATGTCTTTGTAGTCCTCTGTGCGGCTCAGTTAAATTTACCAAAAACTGCTCAAAATTTGCATGATATTTTAAAACACTTATAACAAAAATGCAATTTTTCGCAGAATTTGATGACGTCGAGGAGACGTTTTAAACGGTATTTTGTCAAAAGTACTGTTTGTTTTAGTACACCTTGTTCATTTTAGAAATGATCTAGAAACGTTTGACCGATATTCAATAATTAAAAAAAAAATTGGGGCTAATTTTTGCATTTATCATGTCATGTCCTTGAACCATTTTGACAAAATTCTTTTAACCCTTTTTATCGTCTCAAAACTATTTCATGAACCAGTCTTTCCTGATATCGTTTTTGGTTGCCTAGTTTTGTTTCGCTTTTCTTTTTTTTTTATTACCGATGTGTTGTAGATGATTTATTTTTTAAATAATATATACATTTGTAAGCCACTATAAGACCTTATCATCAATTATCATTTGTTTATTAATAGCAAATATATTGTTGTGTCACGTGTAGAGTCGTCCCATGAGTCTTAGGTAAATTTCAACCCGAATTTTAGCTACTAACCATTCCGCATTAAGATGGAATTAAATTAAGTCGTTAGGGTATAAAAAGCTTGACCGAAATCGTTTGCTGAATATAAATTACATCGGATGATAATTATCAAACTTCAGATATCCATTCAACAAATGACAACAAAAGATAATTAGGTTTGGTAGTGTTTATTCGGGGTCAATAACGTTCTGGTAATAACTTTAAAATGTCTAGGTGATTTTTCAATACAACTAGGATCCTGAATCGCTCACATTGTATTCAATGATACGTATAAACTGGATATTTTTACAAAGGACTGCTACTCTGTGAAATGATCAAAATGTTTACATTCTAAGGCAAACAATTCCTATCAAGAAAGTTCTTACCACTTTTACCCCATCACATATTTTTCAGATCGTTGTGTGCTTAACGATTTGCAATTTAAATTTTCAAATATCTTGTATAAATTTCAAGATATTTGTCTTAAAAAAAGCAAAATTTGTAAAAAATAAACAAGAAAAAGGGCAATAACTCCTACGCCCAGTGTCAGATCTTCTTCAGATGTTCAGGGCAGGTAAATTACCTTGTTTTAGCAATTTGCAAAAAAAATTCAAGTACTTTATGTTCTATTTTTAGCCATGGCGGCCATGATTTTTGTCGAATCAAAATTTTGAACGACAGTTTTGTTGAGGACATACCACAGAATAATCCTATTCAGTTTAAGTACATTTGGCTAAGCGATTTTAGAGAAAAAATATTTTTGAAAAGTTGAACGGACGGACGACGGATGCCGAGCGATGACAATAGCTCACATGGCCTGCGGCCAGGTTCGCTAAAAACTAGTCACAAGGACAATATGAAAACCAGCTTTAATTTGTGTGGGAATACCAACACACAAGTACAGCAAAATCAAATTGGAGAGTATTTCTTTCGATTCAGTACAATACAATATGCCTAGAAATCAAATTTCATTGAAATCGGTCGAAGTTTCCATTTTAACAGGACGAGGATGAAGTAAATGAGTTCTCATATTTGATATATTTGAATTCAGCATACTTGATTTACCCAGATAACCCATTTTCATTACGATCAAACAAACCTCTTTTTTTTTGTTTTAGTAAAAGCGGCAGAACTTTGGATGATGGCCTCCAATTGTGCCAAGACTCGCTGTGCTCAATCGAAATTTCTATTAGTTTTTTTCGGAATAAGAAGAGGAATAATGATAATAATAGAGAATGATACAAAAAAACGGGAAAAACAATAAGTCGTCTAAACTTAAATTGGGTGACTTAATAATAAAACGGTTTTGAATGTCCTCGTGGTCTTACTTGGTTTTTATCAACGTATACATGTAAAATGTGAAGTAAATAAAACACAAGCCTTGCATAATATTCTGTCCATTAAGCTATTGATGGTTAAGATGCGATGTTTCATTAGGATTAGGAGGTCCTGATGTGTATCCCTTGTGACGCTCGGTATTCTTTGAGACATGTTCTCCTTGACTATGTTGACCTTGCTCCAATTTGCATGAAGTATTTTAACTGTGCATCCATGCCCGATTTGTTCAGCGGCATCCCAGCCGATGCCATTTTATCCTTTTTAAGACACCGGTCAGTATTCAAAATTATAGTTCTTGTAATAACCATTTGAAAGTTAATTTGTTGTCATAACACATAATATTTAGCTTATTTGTTATTAAGTTCTTTGTTTTCCTATTGCTTTAAATGGTTTTATTGTTTCAGTGTGTTACTTTTTAATGATTATTTTATCTATTTATTTTCTAGTCATACTTTCTATTTTATCTACGGTCTTTTGACTTGGTTTTATATTAACATATTATTAACATAATTATTCCAACTTGTTTATGTCCCGATGATGGCTGCAATATCGCCGACGGGACATTAAGCAACTAACAATCAATCAATCAATCATAATGGTTAGACCTCGATAATTAGCGAGCGAAGTAACATAAAAAATCAGCTACTCGTTGAAGCGATATACAGGATTTGCAGACAGGTTATTGAAGGAGTAAATTTTCACTAGCACCCTCATTTCAATCTGTTTATTTCCTTACCAACGTGTTATTTATTACCCGTATTGAGAATTTTAAAGAAAGTTTAAATTATATGAAACACCCTAAGGACCTTTAAGCAATTGCCTGTCAAATGAAGTATTTTTTCGTATCAAGTAAATACTCCATTGAGTCATTCCAATTCCAATTTCTTGTTTTCGCAACATTAAATTTCCAACCGTTGCACTTTATGTGGGATAAAGTGGAATTGTTATAGAAACACAAATTTTGATCCAAAAATGTTCATAGATTGATAATTTTAGTGGATGATAATATAAAACTCGAGATTTCCATTTAACGATAAAAGCTTGTGTTAATTGTTATGTTTTGTGTTCTTAATAAACAATAAAAAATCAAACGTCCAAAGCTAAATATCAGCTTTAATTTTTTTTTTAATTTAAAAAAAAAATTACGTTTTTGAAAGTAGAATAAAAATATTTGATGTGAATTCGTGTTGCAGATTTAAGTTTAGCGTACATATAGGTGGGTTTTTATGTGTTCGTCTTAATTTTATGTCAATCAGATGATTTTGTGTTAACGACTCCATTGAGTGAGTGAGTTGGTGTTTTACGCCCGTGCAACGCTATATAGGTTATTTACAGGCGATGAACATGAAAAGGATGATAAAATGAACATGAAATGATGATGATAAATGAAATATGGGGATGGGGTGGGACACAAAGGAACGGTAAATTTTGAAGAACCACAGGAAAAGGGGAGAGATGGGTAGGGGCGGAAAATTTAGCCTATGTGGTGCACTACTGGGCGGTCCACAAAGGGGTCTTTTACGTGCATGAAGCGTGGCACTCTCCACACACGTTGGCCCACTATGGTCGGCGGTCAGGGTTTCCGTATTATAGACCCGACAACCCCCGCGGACGAGGGCTACCCTATTCAGCCACCTAGGGTACACACTTGGTCGCTCTGTGGGCTGAGCACTGACCCGACGTCAGAATCCCAAGACCCTTAGTCGCCTCTTACGACAAGCTAGGCTCTGCTGCGGGCCTATTCGCCACCCGGGCCCCGCACGGGACAACGACTCCATTGAGTCTTTAACATGTTAAAATGTGTTAAAATGATGTGAATCATATTTCTTCTTTTTTCCCATGCATATGTAAGTTTAGCACCTAGTTTCATTTGGGTTTTAACAAATTGATATTATCTTACATGTTGGATCGTCTCTGGTGAATTCTTGAATTGTAAAATCTCGAGTAAGATTTAATGTAAAATTAATAGCATGCAATGTTGTTATTTTGTGTCTCAAATTGCAAAATCACATTATTCATTTCGTTGCACATGGTGTGTTAATATATAACAGAATTATTCGTATAAACAAACTGCCATCGCATGTTTCATGCACATTTATTTTCAAATTCCATCTTTTAGGACACAGGGAGAAAGTTTCGAACTTTTTGACCTGGCACGTATGTTCTCTGTCTTTTACAGATGGAACTACGAGAAACTGGTCTGAATCATTATCTTATCGATTGTTTACTTAATTTGTAAGGCACTGGGATGGCAAACACCTTTACTTGAATATCTTTTTGAAGAAAATAATCATCATGTTCCTAACATTTCGATTAATTGATGAATTAGATCCAAAAGTTCCACGTTCTTTGGTGCTCTGGTATGTAATCAAGGCATCCTATTTTTTCTTGTCGTTGATAAATGACATTGGCTCTCCATGTTAGTTTTATTGTTAGCCTCTTTCGTCTTTAGATGAGATCATCATTCTTAAATTTGCATTCATTAGACGAATGGCTTTATTTTGAATGGACAATCCATCATCGTGTTTATCTCGAACTAAACTAAGATGTCTAGACCTAGTTTACTCCAAATTATCATTCTTATCATAACAACACATAGCAAAAAATTATTGGGAAGTTATATAGAAATGTTCATATGACGGAATGTGCACATGTTACTAGTAGTATATTTATCGAATTGACTAGCAAATGCGCGTCTTTACGAAAGCTCAGAAGACTCATTAGAGATTCAAAACTCGGAATTCGACATTCGAGATTCAATATACTAATAACCAATCGGGTTGCTTGTTTTATAATCCTGTACCATTCAATAATTCTTTAAAACGTAATTATCGAACTTCTAGATTGGAAACACGAGATTCGAAATGCGAAATACGAGATTTGAAATTCGATATGCGAAATTCGAGATACGAGATTCGAAATTCGAGATTCAAAACTCGAAATTCAATATACTGATTGCTAACAAAATAGGTCATCATTAAATCTCAGAAACCCCAATTCAATTCCATAATTTTGGACGTCGATAATTGATGGATATGTATGACCCCAATGCAGGAGGTTTAATTGCCAGTCCTTAACCCCACCCCCACCCCCAGTATGGGCCTTGTTACCCTATTTCACTCACTGTACTATCATCTTATACTCATTGCATCACCTCTTTTATGTTAATTTCCAGGATATAGACGTAATCGCACTGCTTGGAAGTCAAACAATAACTTACTAACTCGAATCTAGATCTACGCCTTTTTTTTATAATCGCCCAATATGGTATTACCTATAGCTGAAAGTTGTTTGGATAAGTTAAAACAAATGTCAATATAATACTAATGTAATTTTTTTATCCAATGCAATATTCATTTTCATACGAATATTTCAGGTCGGTGTTATTGTGTTTTTCAAAATTTGCAAATTTCAATTATATCAAGTTGAAGTAAAATGAGCCAAATACTTAATCAAATGGATTTGAAAATTCACATTGTTTACATTTTAACTTTGATGTCAGGGAATGTAAATTAAAATGTGTATTGAATGAACGAATTATAGTGATCCTAAAACTATTGATCTTATAAGTGTATATTCTTGGTACAATGTTAAATGTGGAATCTTAATAAAATAGATAGTTTATGCGATACAGAACTAGATGGATGTAGTCTTCTGTCAGAATTGTAGATATTAATAGTTCAAAGACTTCGATACATTTGATTTGAAGTGTGATGTATTTTATAAAAATAACCCCAGATGCAATCTTAATTTATGTTTATTGAGGTACATGCCCCATACACCATTTTCTTTAGCTTAATGACTTTTCTCTAATATTTATTATTTTAAATATTAAATGACCCCAAAGGTTGGTTGATTCTGATGAAAATGACGAACTTTTCACATAGAGAAAAGTTTACCAAAAGTGCACAAAATTTGCATATGTTGACAAAATTATCTCCCTTGCCAAAAGTCAAGAAATATACTGTTTTACAAAATTATATGATACATGTTATTCTTATCAACACAATTGTGAGCTGAAAACATTTAAACATTTTTTAAATGCTTTAAGATCATTGACAAATACGTAGCTAAAAAGGATATCTTTGTAGAAGTTCAAACGTTGCCTCGTTAAAAGTCAAGATTTTGCAGCCTAAATGATGCTTTATATCTCCCTGATATTTTTTGTCGCAAAAAATGTAGCTTTACTATAATGACAAAGAGATTGTGCTTGGATAAGATTCAACTATTTGGCGGGTTTATGGCAAGATGAAGACGTGACAAGTAGGATCTCACATTGTGCGGAAATTTAAGTAATTTAACACCTGTGATATAAAATATAAATAGAGCGGTATCCATTACCAAAGGTGGCTCGTTTCTGAATAGTATCGATTTGAAACTGTCATCTGAACAAGAGGCTCCTTGGAGCCTGAATCACTCACCTGGTCTTTTTGCTTTAAGGATTCTTCTATGAGCTATTCCCCAGTAACGGATCATCAAAATCTTCAAACCGATGGACAGTTTTGTAGAGCTTAATGAGCTGATTGTGTAGGGCAAAACATGAAAAAGCGTTATTTTTTTTTACCTTAAAGGGGCTATATTTCCTATTTGGGGTCATCTGACATGTTTGACCCAATTTAGACTTTTGAAAAGCTCAATAAGCAGAAGGTTTAAACATGCGACAGCTTTTCCCTATCTGCAATAGTTTTCATTCTATAGTGCAAAACATGAGAAATAGCTTTTTTTAATACATGTATTAGAGGGAAATCATCCCTATAGGGGGTGTCATCTGGCATTTTCAACTCAATGAAGACTTTTGTAGAGCTCAATGAGCTGAAGGTTTCAGCAAAGCAACAGCTTTTCAGTATCTGCAATATTTTTCGTTGTGTTTAGGTCAAAACCATTAGAAAACACTATTTATGACATTTATAGGGCCGAAACTCCTATAAAGGGTTATCGGACATCTTCAACCCAATGGAAAATTTTGTAGAGCTCGAAGAGCTGAAGGTTTAGGCAAGGAACAGCTTTATTGTATCTGCAGTAGTTTTCATTCCATAGGGGAAAAACAAGAAAAAACCTGTTCTTGACCTTAAAAGGGCCATAACTCCTATAAAGGATCATCTGACATCTTCAAACCAATGAAGACTTTTGTAGTGCTCATTGAGCTGAAGGTTTTCGATTTTTGCCGGATCAAAATCGAAACACAAATTTTGTGCAGAACACCCTAAGGATCAATCATACCAAGTTTCATTTAATTCTGTTCAGTAGTTTCAGAGGAAAAGATTTTTCAAAAAAACTGTTAACAGACGACGACAACGGACGCCAAGTGATGGTAATAGCTCATATAGAATTTCGGTCAAGGTGAGCTAAAACCAGATTCGACGAAATGAATTTGGGTCGTGTCCTTGGTCTTTTACAATTCCATTAAGGATTTCAGCTTGTGCTGTTACGAGTGAAAAAAACATAAACATATAAAATCTGCGCTTTGTCTTAATTTTGTTTTATTGCTTTCACACAAAACATTGTCTGTTGCTATTTTACCAAACTTGTGTCTAATTATTAAAAATTTTGAAAATTGGTCTTTGAGTTAGTGACTTAATGAATAGATTTAATGCTGCTTCAGTATTATAATAAAACTTATTATACCCGAGCCAAAACCAAATTAAAAGCAATTTCAGCAATCAATATATACCGGAAATTATCCACTAATTAGCGGAAATTAAATAATGTACTGGACAATCGACAAGTATCTTGATGGTGGTCGACCACAAATGAAACACGCAATTCTGCTTTCACGGTCATCTAAATTTGTATATCCTGTTCATTTGCTGTTCTTGTTATAACTTTGGTGCAATTTACTTGAAAGGCATTCCATTGTTGTTAACAGTCCATTATTAAGAATCAAACAACTAAAGGTACAATATAATGAGTAATAATGGGAAAATGAAGTATATCTAGCGGAGAGTTTAATTGTTATCATAAAAGTGCATTTATAGTATAACCGAGGGAAAAATAAAAACAAGTTATAGAATGAAAGCTGATTAAGATAACAAAAGTGCTCATATTCAGTGTGCACTTTAATGACCATTATTCAGAGGACTAAGTCACCGATTTATTTCATTTATATACTTGTACTTTTAGCGATCTTAAAACTATGACATGTTTAAACTTGTACGCAATAATTTGTACGGCTACGGGCATTTATAATTATTCATATACGTTTATATTTTTTTACAATGACCGATTGACGAACTTTAATATTTGATAGTTAATTTACTATTTAAACATACATTTTCCCCCAAAAATCAGCTTAAATTTTGCTATATAAGTGATATGACATTAGTGATGAAATCAATATGGAATGATAAGAAGTTAAAAAGGGACATATGGTTAATACGCATTGAAGTCATTGGTTAGTTATCTCTTTACATTGAAAGTGATATTTTGCATGAGATAAAACACACAAAAGAAAATGAAAACATTGTAGTAATCAACAGCATGAAGTCGAGTTTTAACGAGAGTAAAAACAATTGCTCCGGAAGGGTTAGTTGTTTCTGCTTGCTATAGCACAACCTATCCATTGCTTATGATCAAATTACGTGTTAGATCCGGTGACAGAGGATAATACAAAACAATATACAAATCAAGATCTGTTCTCATCTAAAACGGCAATTCCATATTTTTTATATTACGATTTATGTCGTCCACAAATGTAACAATTCTAAACTGAAAACAACATCGACGAGCAACATAACCATGACAGTTTTGACTCCCATTGGAATAATAGAAATAAATAGGATCGGGCAACTTGGCCACCTGCTATTGATGAAACTGGTCCTTATTTTGCCTAGCAACACGTTTCTTTTACGTGCGAGGAAAATGATATTTTGAACAACACGGTGTACCACTAATTGATATGGGCGGCGAAAAGATATGCCTAATTTATGGTCAGACTATATAAAAATTCGATAAAGGATAGACACTAAACTATTTGGTTTTCCCATCGACCAAGCTTCCCACTAGCACGACGACCATGGAAGCACGTGCTTTTTAGTAGACCTTTTCTGACAATAAAATCACTGTAACGGATCTCCTCGTGCCACTTGGACGACTATGAGAGATTTACATATTTGTCTTAAATCATACTTAGTTCGTTAACATCTCCGAACCTTAAAAAGATTATTTTACAATTTTATCTTTCTAACATATTAAGTAAGCTGGTTAAAATCAATTCACGCATAAAAGATATTGCTCGTGCATTTAGGTAAACAATTATTTTTAAACTTTCAATTATGCATACAAGATGGCATTGAATAAGAAATCGAACCTTAAGAACTAAATAAAACTTCCATTTGCATAAATTGATTAACTTGTGTCTTTTATGTTGTTCAAATGAAAACAATGCTGTTTTATACCAAACATTTACATCATGAATCGTATCATTTTTGTACTGAAAATAAATTCAATGTACCTGAACATCAAAAGGTCTTCAAACTTTGTATCACATTGAACGAACATTTGATGAAAATTACTACATTTTAGAGCAACAAAATTCGAAAGAAAGCAAGTTAAAGATGAAGGCATTACTGCATTTACATTCTTTTCTTTATGTAATGACCTGATTAGAAGAAAATTATATCTTAGGATTTACTAGAAGTAAGTTAGTTTTGCTTTAATTCCAAGAAGTGCGATATCGGCTATATTCGGGGAAGTGTTGCTAGATGTAAGGTGGAGGAAAGATTTGACTGCCACTGGAAAAAGGGAGTGATGGGTAGGTGCAGGAAATGTAGCCTCTTGCATGAGGATCCCAAGGGTCATACGCTTACCGAGACAGGGTTGTCCCATCAAACCACCTGAGGCACACATTCCAGTCGCTCTTTGGCAAAGCGGCCCGATCCGATGTCAGATTTCTAACTGCTCTTTAGTGGACCTGTACCGACAATCTTAGCGCTGCTGCGGGCCTATGTGTCCCCCAGAACCCGCACGGGTGTTGTTTTCTAGAAGACATTTGATTCTGCAGTTCATTGATTGTCAAGGCAAAATAAATAAAGACACAGGACGAAAAGAGCCTTAAGAGGAGTAGTTCCAGTTTTTTGTCCGCTACAAAGGCTGAAGGGTAAATAAGTTTGCATTTCGTTCGTTATGTCAAACCTCACTTTTTTAAGCAGCTATTGATAATGAAATGAGTTAGATTAATATGTTTCAATAAAGAGACCGATCAAGTTGACGTTTTGTTTTAATTCTCATATTTGTTTACGGGAGTATTTGTCTCTGGAACTTTGATGTATCAGCTTTCAGTCCAGTTATTTTAATTACTCACAGATATTCAAATAAATTATGTAACTATGAGATTCTATCAAAATGAGCTGAAAATCATATTTTCGTTTTCTTCCGATGTGCATTACACAACTAGAGTAATGATCCTTTGAACCCTGAAAATACTCCTAAAAGGTAAGATTTCCTCTCTTTTCTCTTCACGTTTTTAGATTGGTCTTGTGAGTTTTCTTTCTGGTTTGTGGTCGTACATTAGCCCTTTTTGCATTACATACATGGGTGTGTGTTATTGGTTCTGTGTCATGGGGGAGTTTATAAAATTTATTTTGTTGTTTTAATTAGTTCTTGTCATAATTTATACCGAAATATTGTTTACTTAACATTAAAGAAACAATAAACAAATAAAACAAACTTTTAGATATTGAATTATAATTCCTTGTATGAAAATACAATAATGAGTTACAGATAAAGTTAAAGTTTGCTTCTTCCGCAAATTCTTGTATGTTTTAAAAATGTTAGCCCACCGTGGGTTATATATCAAGTTTGAGTTTGTCCTAGTCAGATACTATAATTATTTTCATTTCAATATTGAAATATTAGGCCGGTAGTGGATCGGAAAACAAAAGCAGCTTATATTTGTTTCAGCTCATCATAATCTCTCAGTCTCACAAAAAGAAGGCCGAAATACAATTGACCAACACCACTGTTAAAGTTTTTTTATACTTTATCAAGGTTACAGTATAACAAGTTTTTGTTCAACACTCTTGATTTATATACAAAATCGACACTTCAAATGAAAGTTTTATAAAATGATGTTTAGTTATAATAAAAAAAAGTTTTAAGAAATAGATACAAGAAATATGTATCGTCAAATTGATTGCATTGTAACAAGATTCCATTCAACTTAGAATTGAATGTTTGTATTTTGGTGTTTCATCGGCGTGTAAAACCGTTGACCGTAGCACATTTTGAATGAAGCGCGCTGTTAAAATGTGCGATCGGTCAACGGTTTCACAATCATAACTTAGGGTAAAGTCACTTAAAATGGCTTATATTCAGCAACCATAACAGATAGAATAAATCTGAAGGATCTTAGGCTCTTCGGAATACAAAGCTCTTCAAAAAACTTCATTGAGTCGAAGTTGTCAGATGACCCCTTATAGGGGTTATGGTCCTTTAAAGGTCAAAAATAGCCTTTTTTCATGTTTTTGCTCTATCGAATGAAAACTATTTCAGATAGAGAAAAGTTGTTGCTAGCTTAAATGTTCAGCTCATTTAGCTCTACAAAAGTCTCCATAGGGTCGAAGTTGTCAGATGACCCCTAATAGGGGTTACAGCCCTTTAAAGGCGAAATATAGTGTTTTTTGGCCTATAGAATGAAAACTATTGCAGATAGGAAAAAGTTGTTGCTTGCTTAAATGTTCAGCTCATTTAGCTCTACAAAAGTCTCCATAGGATCAAAGTTGTAAGATGACCACTTATAGGGATTACAGCCCCTTAATAAACATGTTTTTATGTTTTTTGGCTTATATAATGAAAACTATAGCAGATAAAGAAAAGTGGTTGCTTGCTTAAATGTTCAGCTTATTAAGCTCTTAACAAAAGTCTCTGTTGAGTCAAAGTGTTCAGACGGCCCTTAAAATAAAATTTTGCACGTTTTTGGCTTACAGAATGAAAACTATTGCTGAAAGAGAAAAGCTGTTGCTTGCTTAAGTGTTCTGCTTATGTTTAGCTCTACAAAGTTCTTCATAGGGTTGACATCAAGACAAGGTGAGCGATTCAGGCCCCTGGGAGCCTCTTGTTTTGTAAATTGTATAAGCCAATGTATCATTGATTGATATACAACGAACAATATTCATGATATTTGGAGTGTAATTTACCACTAAGTTATGATTGTTCATAAAATTCAATAGCGGTTATTCTTTTACTTCATTTGAATTCAAGACTATAAAATACTCAACAACCCGAGTAGAGTAACAATGGAAACTGTTGATCAAATATTTTCAGTTCAACATTTACTAAAACAAAATTGTCCAAACACCAATTTAAAGCAGAAAAATACCGAGTTTGTTTATTTGATGCAGATAAGTTAAAACATATTTATATTATTATATACTTTACTATGTATGTTAAGAATGTGTAGTTAACTAAAAGGTTTAATTTGTTAATACGTCACGATCCATGAATTGTAAAAAGAGAAAATCTGTGAAACTATAAAACGGCCGGATTTCGTTAAAGGAAAAACGTGAGCGACAGACATTGAATCTAATTCCTCGCTATGGGGCCTTACCCCGATGCTGAATACCAAATATCAAGCGGCTGTGATAAGTATTTTTACGAAAATTTCTTCCCCGTTCGTCTGTCTGGTCTGCCACTCACCATTTTATAACCCGTGAAAGGGCAATCTGACCAAAAAATGAGTCTAGATAAATTCTGCATTTCATTCGTTAAAATACTGTCAAGCAAGTACAATACATCGTGTAAATACATAAAAAGAGAAATGCCATTATTATCATTAACCAATTTATTTGTAGAACTCATGGAAAGGCTTACTTAATTTGTATTTTGTTTATTTGTTTGATTTCGTTCTTAATTTTCTATATGTAGGATAAACAATATGGTCGACATCACATGAGATAGGGCAGATAGTGCGTGCTGGAATATTATTTGCCTTTTGATTGGTATTTAAAAAATAAAAAAAAAATATAAGGCAGGAAAATTGAATGTTAAATGTTTCAATTATATGTCGGATTTTTTCCAAGAATCGACTTAATCTGTTTGACTTTATATAAACAAATAAACGTAGTTTATCAATGTCTATTATAATTTAATTGTGTTACTCTTTCCGTGCTCCAATACTAAGAATTTTAATCAAATCCATCATTTAATTAAAGTTGTTGAAACTATTTGTCGATTTGACAAGAAAGTTGAACGAGTCAATTCTAACTAGCGGGTTTATTGTCAAGCAATTTGTTGCAATTACTAACCTTAACGTTTGTCAATCTTATTCGATCCCATATGAATACTTTCAAATTCGATATTTAAGAACTGTAAACCAGTTACTGTCGAGGCCAACAAAAATTTTCATAAATACTACGATTATAGGCAAAATGTATTGATTCAGGTGTAAAACATGTATACAATATGTTTATTTCATGTACACTTAATGGAGTTTTTATCAATTGCTGCTATCAGCAAATTTAATATTCTACCGGTTTCCCAAGTTTTCTACTCCTAGCGTGTCTGATGAAGGTTAATCCAGAAAAGCGCTTCACACGAAGTGAAATTTTGCTTTTGTACATTTATTAAAATCATTTCTATATGTGGATCGTGTCTTTTTGGCACATATTCCATATTCTTTCGTTTTTAATATTGTTAATGCGGGCTGTGTCGTGTATACTTATTCAACTATTTTAACAGAGGTGAAACAGACAGCAATTGTTTGTACTAGTTGGCTGCTTTGTTGAGTTTTTATTACACGCACACACACAAAACAAAATAAATTTTTCATTATGTTTAAAAGGGTGAAACATTGAACTATTCTGTCGCGGCTTATGAAAAAAAATGTCCGTATGTCAAATGTTTGACCGATTCAAAGATCAACACGCTGTCAGACATAATGAGGCAATGATGGCAAATCAAACAACAAAAAATAAGGATACCGATTGCGGTAATAAATATATTACATAGTGTTGTATAAATACTACATATTATTGTATGGCAATGTATTTTTCAATAGAGAGCGATGGAAAGTCTACATTATTGATGTTCACGGATATAAAACGCACTTGTATGCAAATTGTTGGTGTCTGTTATACAATAATTAGATTGTAGCGTGAAGGTCGTGAAATATTGTCCCTTTTCTCGTAAACTAATCCATTATTTGATTCTACTCGGTACAATATTCCCCAATATTCGTGCTATGACCCAATAATATCCAGCCCTTCAATCTTCAGCTGACAAGAGAAAATTTATGGTAATTTTGATGTTATCTTTACTTAAACATTTTAAAACCGGGTTAACAGCCCGACGGGAAATTATTTCTTATGACCCTCATCAAATGTTGGCCGAGTATAAAACCATATTAACACATCCTTTAGAGACTGTTCATGTATTCCTGTCATAGTATATAAGTACCATTGTTGTCGATACTGAATAAAACCACAGATTATTGCCAATGTTTGGACCTTTTTTCCAGCTGATGTCTCCTTTTAAAATTAACTTCAGGGTACAAAAAATACTTTTACTGATTCAATGAAGGAATTTCATTACCTATGCCCCTCATATATTTTACTGAAGTAACAATTTCAATAACATGTTTTTTCACCCCTGTTTGTACTTATTTTGTTCGTTTTTTATATCTGCGCTGAGCACAGTGGTTAGAATGCATGAGAGTACATAAAGTATAATCATCCCCTGCTTGTCAACTCATGATAAAACAGTTCTTCAAAACCAAGTTTCTGAAAAAAGTTCCAGGCAAACGAAATCTGAATATTATAGGTTTCGTATTTTTTCCAACTGTTTGACTTTAAGTAAACAAATGAACACGGGTTATCAATGCCTGGGGGTGGGGAAGAAGGGTAATAATCCCGAATTCCCGGCTTAAAAATTTACAAATCCCGAATTCCCGGTAACAAAAACGACCCTTTCCGGAATTCCCGACAAATTCAGAATACTTATTTGACGTACATGTAATCAGGCCACAATTTAAATCCCTGCTAATTTGGACCACTGTATGAACGAAAACTGAACCAAATTTTATAATATAGCTAGGCCACAGTGGCCCAAGTGCTAGTTTCCCGGGGGGGGGGGGGGGGGGTTACTCCCTATATCCCGATATACGGGATGTTCATTTTTATGGGTCCATTTTTCACAATTTTTTACATAGATTGGGATATCTTTTGTAGTTCACATAGATTTGGTACCCATTTTTGCTTATCACATAGATTTGGGTATGTTTTTGGCGATTTTCTGACATCGATTCCGGTATCAATTTTATTCTACAAATACACACCCCTGTCATTAAATACCAGAGTACCCCCCCCCCCTTTTGGGCTAGTTTGCTAATCGATCTACATTAGAAACGTCATAATTATGGTCTCATATCAAGCTTAAAATGAAAATCAGAGAGACTATTTCCACTACATTGGAGCACGCTTCTCAAGACATGATTATACTAGTATTGAAAAGAATGGAAATGGTGAATATATCATAGACAACACTTTTTCTCTAAGAATGAGAGTCAGAGAACACTAAGTAATTCATGAAATAACCATGGCCGGCCCAAAAAATAGCCTTCACGTATTTTATTAACGTGCATAACTGTATTGCGTTTCCCATATACTAGGGACAACAACATTTGTTGTCCCTCCATGTTGTTGTCCCTCCCGAAGGACTAACATCGTTCAAGACCATGCTCGCAAAAGGTGTCAACAGAGTATGAAATTCACCCCAGATGAGAATCAAACCAAGAAACTCGGTGTTGGTATAGGGTGGTAAAGGGTTATTTTTATTTTTATGCATCGTGATGAGTTTAAGGAATGCAACGCTTTGTAAAAGTAACACACTACTTTTTAAAAGCAACACGTTAGTTTATGCCCTCAGCGCGCTGCTTTTTTTGTAAAGTTACTTTAAATTGATAAAAGCAGCGCTCTTCTTGTTGCAAGCAATGCGCTGCTTTATACTCTCTCCAGTTTAAAAAATGGACAGCGCTTTACTTTGTAAAAGTAACGCGTTAGTTTGTGATAGCAGCGCTTTACTTATTAATAAAAAGTAGCACGTTGCATTCCTTATAATGGGATGAGTATAAAGTAGCACGTCACATTCTTTAAAATGGGAGGAGTATAAAGTAGCGCGCTGCTTATAGCATTTCAAAATAGATCATTACTTTGATAAAATAGCGCATCACTAAATGAAAGTAGCGTGTTACCTTCTTAAAGTAACGCACTACATTATCGGAGTATCCCATTGGTAGAACCAGCGCGTTACATAACAGCGCAATTGTGACATGAACCGCCACTCATACCCAATGCACACCCACTTACATAGTCGAGTAACGTTTTTTTTTTCGTCATTTATATACCTTGAAGAACCGAACTTGATTCTTTTAACCTCTTGCTTTCACTATCCCACTGAAGGTGAGTGATTATTGAGAAGGTATCAACGCATTTGGAAACAGTGTCCTCTGATTGACGGGCTAGCTTCACATCAATATTTGGTCCCAGACTTTTCTCTATAGCGGACTCTTTCAGACCACAATATTCAATTACATACTTTTTAAACTTGTTAAGGTCATCAAATGTTTTGAGATCTTGCATTTTAAGGAGAGATTTTTTCCCTGCAAACTATATTCGAGTCCGTACTATTGTTAAAGAAGAAGAATAATATTTTAAATTCAATTTCTTGCATGTCGTCTGCTACCGGATATACATATTTCATTGTAAATATACACGGGTTTGGGATATCTATGAGCTATATTCTGGAATATTCTTATACTTACTGACTTTGTCTCACTTGGAAACTGTGACAACAACGCAATATAATTCTGCTTACTGGAAGACTTCATATCCCGAATTCCCGGTGAAAAAAAGAGATAATTCCCGGATCCCGCTTGATTTTTATCCCGGATTCCCGATGAAAAAAAACCAGTTAATTCCCGGATCCCGCTTGATTTTAATCCCGAATTCCCGGTGAAAAAAATACCCAGCTTATCCCGAATTCCCGTTAAATAATATGGCAAATCCCGGCGTCTCGGAAAAGGTCTTCCCGTCCCCCATGCCTATTACAATGTTATTGTGTTACTTTTCCGAACTTTCAAACGAAGAATGAAAATCAAATCTATCACTTAACTTAAGTTATTGAAACTATTTGTCAACATGACAGCATAGTTAAACGAGTCAATTCTAACCTGAGGGTTTATTGCAACGTTAGTTTTTTGCAATTACTATCCCGCCGTGCGTTTGTCAATATTAAACAATCCATTACGAATATTTCTTATTCAATATTTTAGACCTGTTGAAATAGGCCAATAACAGTTTTTTGTTGTACTATGATAGTAACATCAATTATTGATACAAGTGTAAAGAAGAAAACATAATAATGGAATAATTTTGGCTCATATATACTAATTAGCAATAAAAAAAAATAATCCTTTGAATAATAAAATCTTCTTCTTCTGCTATAGTGGACTTTTTGTACTAAACACCCATACCTTAAAGTTACATGTATCACCCAATCACGATCGAAAGACAGACGGACAGACAACAAAAAAAGCGGAGGGTATCATACAAGTCTTTTCCTCTTCGTGAAACGGGGTGTAAAAAATAACTTATTTTGGTGATTAATGATTATGAAAAAAATAACATAGTATAAATATTCGTTTGTTAAAAGAGGTTAAATGTTTCCTTTTTTATTCAAATTAAACATTACTAGTATGTCCAATTAGTTAAAAGTTTGATTTTTAAAAGATCCATACAGACAATTTTCAGTAATTTTGAATAAATACACAAATGATGATGATGATAAAATAAAGTTGTGGGATCGGAAACAAAGGAACAGTTATTTTGAAGACCACAGGAAAAGGAAAGAGTGAAGTGCACTACTTTGCAGTCCAGAATTTGGTCTGTACGCGCATTAAGTGTGGCACTCTCCAAACACGTTGATCCACTATGGTCAGCGGTCAGGGTTTCCGAAGGACAGACCTGGCAACCCGCGGACAGTGGCCACCCTATTCAACCACCTAGGGTATCCACCTCGGTCGCTCTGTTCGCTGATGTCAGATTTTAAGACCCTTAGTTGTCTCTTACGACAGGTAGGCTCTGTTTCGGGCCTGTCCGCCTCCCCGGCAACGCACTGGACCATTTATATGAAGAACAAAGATCATTAAAGATACAAAGCAATAAATAAATAAATTATGACGTTACGCACAATATTGGTGTTACCTAACGTTACACGTTAAAAAAAGAAAAAATGACGTCGTGTTCAATGTTTCAACGTATTTAACTTTATGCAAAGTTGTTTTATGTTTAATTTAACATATACAAATGTATAAAACAAGAAATAATTAAAGCTGAATTGCTTTTCTTAGCTTAATCTTATTTACGAAAAATATGTGTTTTTCAGTTTCTTCGAAATCTTTTTCGTAAAGTACTAGAAGTTTCTGTTAATTTCGGCCGTGTTTTCATGTAATGAATGTTTGAGGGCAGGCAATCACCTTGCCGCCGCAACACACACAATTAGAGTTCGTTAGAGTTTGTACGACTGCTATTATGTCTTTTTTCTTGTCATTGTTAGCTGAAGATTTTATTGTTTTTAATCTACACAATGTTAAAAACTTAAAAATGGGTCCCAGGTCGGGAATAGACCCTAGCAGCACTAACCTTCTCGGTAAAAGATAAAATCATTAGCCTGTTCCCCATGTGAATTAAAGAACACTACTGTAGGTCTTGACAAGAATAGGTCCGTAGGATCCCATGTAGTAGGTTAAATGCCCGACAATACTCCTCATTCTATTTTTTGTGGCAGTTAGCATTCGTTACCGAGAGAGGCCTTATGTCCCCATCCCACTTCTAAGGTCGCTTCATCATTCATTCATGTTTATTTTATCACCACCCTCATGTTCCTTAAAAGCAACAACCAATTAACTTTAAAAATCGCCAGACAAGGCGCTCCACCTTATTATTTTAACCATTTAACTTAAAGGGGATTTGGGTTTTTTTTGTGGTCAGAATTAAAAAAAAATTAAGGCATCGCGACAGATTTTTTTTTGTCCACCGCCGCAACGCGGAGCGGGGACATAAAAAAGCCGGGCGTCCGTCCGTCTTTCCGTCCGTCCGTCAATCTTTTTGTAAGCGCTCTCAAGGCTACAAATTTTGTCGGATTTTCATGAAATTTATACCAAATGTTTATATCACTAATAACTTGGTCAAGTTAAAATCAGCCTTTTTCGATAATTCTTGTAGGAGTTATGGGACTTTGACCATAAAAACGAATCTGGTTTTTTTTTGCAAAACAGACCTTGTAAGCGCTCTTATCCCTTCAGATATTGACGGATTTTCATGAAATTTATACCAATTGTTTATATCACTAATTCCTTGGACAAGTTCGACATTCAGCATTTTTTATAATTTTTGTAGGAGTTGCGGAACTTTGACCATAAAAAAGACTCTGGTTTTTTTTTGCAAAACAGACCTTGTAAGCGCTCTCATCCCTTCAGATGTTGACGGATTTTCATGAAATTTATACCAAATGTTAATATCACTAATACCTTGGTCAAGTTCGACAATCAGCATTCTTGTTATTACTAGTTTTATACCCCAATCAAATGAATATCGTCAAGCCCGGCAAAGAAAAAGTAACCTTAAAGTAGTCCTGGAATAGTCACAGATAGACACCCTTTCTTAAACAAGGAACAGAAAACATCAAAAAGACAAGCACAAAATAAGAGCTTTGTCAGGACAGACACATAAATGTGGCGGGATTAAACTTTTTGGGGGGCCAACCTTCTCCTTATCAATATTCCCAGCCAAAACACAATAAATAACAGGCAATAAAAATCAAATCGATTCTCAGATAAAAGACAACAAGAACAAACGAACGGTAGAGGAAATCTCAAGTTTGGTATGATATTTTCCGGTTTTCTAATTGGCGATTTTACCCGATCATATAACTCCATGAAAGTCTGTAACCCAAACCATTTTGACTAAAACGCGTAAACACGGGGCGTTAAGAAATGTGAAGAAATTACTCTATTTTAATTTCACAAAAGTCATTTCGATTTCGAGTAAGGCTTTCGCACAATGGATTATATATAATTGACATTTCTTTCTCTCGGTTACTGTTTTGTGCATTGAAAGCAACCAAACATATATCTGAATCGCATAGATAGATATTTACAAAATGAACAACATTTGCGCGTATCGCTTGTGGTTCCCAAACATAAATGCTACAGTTGGCAACCAGGCATTCTGTGATCACAATTAGGCATACAGCCGATTTGCATCGATCGATTTCTACACATTTGCTGTTAATTCTCCGATTCGCACCTACCTCTATATGTAACTTGCTTGCAAATCGGAAAAGAATTCATCTTTCACAAATTGAATATTTAAAAAATAAAATTTCTGACCATACAGAAAAAAAAAACACAAAGCCCCCCTTTCAATTAAGTTTAATAAATGATAGGTCCCTTTATTCAATTAACAGGACCAAGTAAGAGTAGGTAATCATGAAGATCCATTTCCATTTTTATCTTCGGCATACTGCAGATAATGCAGGAAACGACAGCTCTGGAAAAAAAACTGCATGTAGCTTAAATAAGTGACGGTTGGTTTTGATTTTAGTGTGGTGGTGACGAAAGAAGATTTGAAAAATTAAGTTCATACTTATTTCTGTCTAAAGCGTTAAAATTTTGACAGCACAATTGGTGCTTAAAAATAAAAAATAAAAACATAAAAATGAAAGCTACGGCTCACAAATAAATACCCCGGGGGACCCGTTCTTTTAACATCAAAGTGATCAATTTTCAAAAAAAGGTGATCTAGCTTTTACATAGAACAATTAGAGAATGTAATACATGTAATAATATTCACTCATAGGAACACGCAAATCGATCCAGGTAATTTTTTTTCAAAACTCCGCAAAAGATTTCTCTTATAATCAACTGCATTAACTTTACACTTATCATTTGAAGCAAATCAAATGAAGTAACTTTTCTTAAAAAGCATCAACGCTGTGCTTGTTCAAAATATAAATTGTACGTTCGTCAAATTATTGAATTGTCGAACTCATGAAACTTAAACATTCCCCCATTGACACCAATTGTAAATGAATTGTTAGTGCCAAGATCCACTACGGCTTTCCATACGACATAGAATTAGGGTTATGAAAAATCCTTAACATGTTAGTAAAAATCTTAAGACTTTATTCGCCTATATAAAGCGTTTTTAAAAAATACCTGGCTCGATACGCGTGTTCCTTTGCGTGATATTAGGTTAATCTCTGCATGTGTTTAAATACTGCTGCACTGAGCTATAAAACGTTGCTTTCTGCGTTAAATATTCGAAAACAGCTAAAAAATGTTTCTTTCTTCATTAAATATTTCGAAATCATGAAGAAAGATTTCAATATCGATATAGTATTAATTTTATACAATTTAACTTTCCTATTTAATCTACAGGAAGGGTATTACACAAAGAAATGCATGGCATCTTCTTATTTAAGATGTTTCCACAGCGACAGCTCGTAACAGTTTACTCGAAACAAGAGCAACCAAATTATTTTTTGATTATACATGTAGAAGCAATTTTTATTGACGAAAAAAATGAGTTGTTGTAAAAAGTTCTGTAATCATTGTCTGAGTACTTGAAATCTGTTGCATCCTCAAATCTTAAATAGTCATTCTTGTGAAAGATTATAAACAATCGATTAAGTATGCATGCGTTGCACAGTTGTTATTTTTGATCTGTTGGAATAAAAAAAAACGTTTTCCTTTCTTATAAAAACGCATTGCATATTTTCGTTTATAAAATGAGGGAAAGAAAAAAAATATCCCAGCTTTACAACATTAATTTGCACCAGTGAAATACACTAACCCGGTCCTAAACTTCGAAGAAAATATACCTTTTTAAACAAAATATTGTATATGTATTTAGTTTTTAAGAATTTAATACGTGTTGTGTACAAGTTGTACTTTTGGTGACTTTCACAGTGCCTCTTAGAGTCCCGTCAAATTGTTAACGTCAAAAATACGGGTGTGGGACATTTGACTAGACAAAGAAATACGCCTTTTTTATTTGGGTTTATATGTCGAATTTAATTATCCCGACTATCATTAAAAAGAGAAAGACATGTATTTTTTGTTTATTAATAAAAAGTTTTGCATATGTTTAATCTAAAATTGCAAATACGCATCAAAGTTGCACGGGTTTGTGAAAAGATTGATTTTTCATGCATGTGATATTTTACTAGACATCAGAAAATTGACGTTTCTCTGTCAATTTAGCCACAAACAAAAAACTAAGTCGAACACTTTTTACTTGTGTATATGTAATTTATGTCTAATGGCTAAAATTTAATCATTCTTTTTTCTAATTATTTGAATTTCGCAGGATATATGATGTTTGAATATTTTATCCATACTGGGACATTTTGTTTGATTTTGTATTTTGAAATTGTTTTCATGCGCCAAAGAAAAACGTAAAAATTATTTATATTAAATGTTTAGGCTATAATGCCCGGATCCAAATGTATTTTTTTTTATGCATTGGGGCAAAAATAAATCCATGACCCAAGTAACAAGAACTGATGCCCACATCTATTGTAACGCGGGACATGGAAAAATATGACGTTACTCTCTATATAAAATGTTCATTATATTTAAACGAGCAAGTTTTAAGCATTATTTTTTTTATAACTCTATTCGGGTGAAAAATCCCCTTTAAATGATATATAACACGTACCTAGTCTTCTAAAATCGGTCCGGAAAAATTAGTCAATACGCGGTTAGCTTACTTTTTTTACAAAGTGACACCAGTATTGTGCGTAACGTCTAATACTTAATGTTTGTACAATATATAATTCACCTTACAATTGTCAGTTGACCAGAGAGTATTAAATATGGTAACATCCGGGTTCAAAGCTCCTCAGGAAAAATAACCCTCATCAAAAGATGGTCAAGGATAAAACAATAAAGAACGCATCCTTGAGAGATTATACGTAGCATTGTTTAAGTACCAACTTGTTGACACTAATTAAAACCACAGATTATTGCCAATGATTGAACTTTTTTCCAGCTGATGTCCTAACAAAATTGGTTTGAGGATACAAAAGCTTAGACTTGAATAATTCAATGAAGCGATTTATCAACTGTGTCTCTTGTATACTTTATAGAGGTATACCATACATGAGATAAATTTTCGCTTATTACAATAACACATTTGAATAAAGAAAGCTGTAGGAGCAGAAATAAAGAGGATTCTATAAATAGAAAGAAACCAGTCATATTTATTAAAGGAAAATAATCTTTTTTATGATCCATGGTGTAATGTATGACGATAATTACTGTACCCCTATTTAGAGTCGCGGCTACTTTGTTTCGCGTTTTTGTGTCAAAAACCGATTGCGCGACAATAAATCGTAAAAACAGGTTTATCACAATGTTAATGACTTAAAAGGCGACTATTTATTTTAAAAAATTTTTGTTCTTTTCGAAATACGCAAAAAAAAAGCACGCCAAAATAAGTTGGTTTACAAACTAACTGTCTTTAATTCCATATATCGTTGGTATTTTGTTTTGTATCTGAGCTTTTTTGTGTGTCCATTGGTTATTCACTACTTTCAATTAATAGAGTGTAGCTTTTATGTACACGACTATCAAACAAAGCCATTAATTCCAGTATATCTCTTGACACGGTCTGAACAAGCAAAGCTTAAGAGTCTTAAGAATAGTTTCTCCCTAATGACAGAGCTTTTTTTCTGTACCAAAAATAGAAAAACAATCATGAACAATGACAGGCAATTATACATCTAAAAAGATCTCAGACCAACAGATTTGTCATTTTTCGTTTTGTCCATTTAATTTTGTGAGTGTTTGAATTTTTCTGAATGTTCACAACAATTATATGGAAACCTTATGGTTTTTATCTTAACTTCAGCACTCTTAAACTATGTAGACTTCATTTTCTGTTAATGATTTAATTTCCTGATTTAAATTGACTGATGTGGTATCATTTCATAATCGCATAAGGAAGCAACTGTTTATAAAAGCTGGTAACTGGTATAGCCATAATCGAGTAAAACATTTTTTCTGAATCTGATAATAACAAAGTTGCAGAGGGTATAATTTCCTTTTACCTGTCCGTCCGTCTGTGATCGAAGTTTGTGGACACTACTCCTTTGAAACCAATTACTGTAAAAGGGGATTATTTCGTGTGGTTTAAATTTCGCGTTTTCAGTACTAAAATGCATTCGCGAGGTTTTAGTTTCGCGTTTTATTAGATCATCGAATTTTGGGTCCATCTAAAAGGTATTTTACGCGAGGGGATATTTTTGCGAATTTGTTATGATTGCGAAATTAGCGGAAAAAAACTCTCCAAAATTTCCCTTTTTACAGTATCGAAATTTCACGAAACTTGGTATGCCAGAAGTACACACTCTGTAAATGTGCACAAAACATTGAATTGTGATTCCGCAAATTTGTTTGGGAGTTATAGCCTTTTGGACTTAGAGATTTGCCGAAAATCCCGTTTTATCATCTTTTCGATGCAACTCCTCTGATACTACTAAACAGAATTTTATGAAACGAGGTAGGCAAACCGTACACCCTATGTCATTATGCATCTTACCATTATTTTTTATCTGCAAAATATTTTGGGAGTTATTGACCTTTGCACTTAATTCTATTATGGACATAACTCCTCTAAAACTACTGAACATAATTTAATTTAGCTTGGTATGCAAGAAGTATAACACATGTACGTTATTATATATATATTATCACAATTTTTATTTTCGATAAAATTGACGCGATTTTGGTTAATTTTTATAGTTAGATCTATTCTAATAACAATTCTATGATTATGAAACATGAATAACAAGATATTTTTAAGTGAAATATGATGTTTTTCTCATTGAAGATGACGCAGTCTGAAGCATGCGATTTTTGTTCATTTACGAAAACTAAATGGGGATGATTAGACAACAAACCATTTGTAACTTTAAATACTTGCCTAAAACATATTTCTAGCCGGATTCTACTAGATCAGAAAACTAGCATTGGACAGATCTCGTTGCCCTTACAGCGACAAGGATGTGTTCCCTGACCCAAGGTGATTGAAAAGGCAGCCCTGCCATAATTTATCCTGGGGTAGTCAGGCTATAATGAGGAATACGACCACAACCTTAGTGGCGCACCGTATTGTGATAAATGTCGCGTTTCTCGCACATTTAAAAACACTGCTGCAGGTCCTAATAAGAGTAGGACCCGTGGAATTTCAATGCTGAATTTTCGATCTACCTATTCTTACCAGTGACATTCAAAACCCCATCCCGATTGGCTATGTCTCCCAATTATGTCTCCCCTTCCCAGAAGGGGGAGACATATTGTTTTTGTGTCAGTTCTTCTTCTTCTTCTTCTTCTTCTTCTTCTTCTCATACAAAGTGTGTCCGGGCCATAACTTTTTTATCCTTTGAGATAAGGCTTTGATATTTGGCATGTGGCTGTATCACCATAAGACGATGTGTCGCGTACCAGAATGACCTTCGTATGACCTTGACCTTTGACCTCAAGGTCAAAGTAATGCTAATTTTACATGTAAAGTGTTCCGGGCCTAAACTTTTTTGTTCTTTGACAAAGGACTTTGATATTTCACATGTGGATGTATCACCATGAGACGATGTGTTGCATACCAGAATGACCTTCATATGACCTTGATATTTTACCTAAAGGTCAAATCAATGCTCATTTTACATCCAAGTGTTCCGGGCCATAACTTTTTTGTTCTTTGACAAAGGACTTTGATATTTGGCATGTGGATGTATCACCATGAGACAATATGTTGCGTACCAGAATGAACTTCATATGACCTTGACCTTTGACCTCATGATCAAATTAATGCTAATTTTACATCCAAAGTGTTTCGGGCCATAACTTTTTTGTTCTTTGACATAGGGCTTTGATATTTGGCATGTGGATGTATCACCATAAGACGATTTGTCGCGTACTAGAATGACCTTCGTATGACCTTAACCTTTGACCTAAAGGTTAAATTAATGCTAATTTTACATGGAAAGTGTGTCTGTGCCATAACTTTTCTGTTCTTTGACATAGGGCTATAATGTTTGACATGTGGATGTATCACCATGAGACAATGTGTCGCGTACCAGAATGAACTTCATATGACCTTGACCTCAAGATCAAATTAATGCTCATTTTACATCCAAAGTGTTCCGGGCCATAACTTTTTGTTCTTTGACATAGGGCTTTTATATTTGGCATGTGGATATATCATTATAGGACGATGTGGTGTGAACCTGGATAACCTTCATATGACCTTGACCTAAAGGTTGAATTAATGCTAATTTTACATGGAAAGTGTGTCTGTGTCATAACTTTTTTGTTCTTTGACATTGGTCTATAATATTTGACATGTGCATGTATCACCATGAGATGATGGGTCGCCTACCAAAATGACCTTCATATGACCTTGACCTTTGACTTCAAGATAAAATTAATCCTTTTTTTACACGTTAAACATGTCTGGGCCATATATATTTTAATCCTTTAAACAAAAAGCTTTGGTTTTTGACATGATGTGTCATCATGGGAACAATGTGTCACTAACGTTAATGACCTTGACCTGTGACTACAATGTCAAATAAATGCTAATTTGGCATGCAAAGCTTTCCAGGCCATAATTTTTTTATCCTTTGACATCGGGCTTTAGAATGTAGATGTATAATTATTAAACAATTTGTCGTACAATGTATGTCATTGTGACTTTGACCTTTTGACCTCAGGGTTAAACTTGTGTTATTTAAGGAAGGGGAGACATCAGTTTTAGTGTGCTAAAACAGTTTTTCCTAGTTAATCATAATTTCATATTCATTTGATCACCCGTGTCTTGTTCACCTTCCGAAATCGCTTTAATTAATTGGAAAATAAGCAATAACTAACTCACTTACTTGCTGGAATGTTTGATATTCATATTCATTGGTCAAGTTATATCAGCAACTACTTACATCCTCTTGATATTTGGTAATCAGCATCATGATGGGCTACTATAACTTGGGATTTAATTTCAGGTTTCTTGTCAGTTTTTTTGAAATTAATGTTCTATGGTAGAAGCATTTCGTAAGTTTCTCAGCAACTGAATATCCTGGGCTCTCATAACGTGGGATTTGATTTCGGATCTGACGCGCACCTACTTCCTATTTAGCGACTTGGTAAATCTTATACGAGACTGGACAAGTGCAATATGTCTGATTAAAAGTTTTACTGTTCTTACATGTAAAACTACATGGCACTCGATTTTCCAAAATTATGTATAAATCGTAAAAAAAGCAACAGTTATCTTTCAGCAATAAAATCAAATTTTAAGTGGTAAATACATGTTACTTTACCAATCATTCAATCGTTGTATATATTATGGCTTAAATGTCTGTAAGGACGTCTTAAATAGATCATAAAACATTGGGATCTTGTATCCGGCTGTTACCCATAGTTCGACCTGTCTTTCAACGATGAATTTGCTGGCATAAAAGGTGAAATATTTAAAGTTATATTATATGTTTATTTCTTACACTCTTATCCGAACAGTGGCTTGTATTATATTGAAGTATCAACTGTATTATTTGTATGATGATCTACTTAAGAAATATTCTTATCAAAAGTAATGAAACGGTATCTGTATTTGTATATTCGAATCAATATGGAAACGTCCATAATATAACTTACGACTTTATTCTATAACGCGGTAAAAGAATGAAATCTCTCGTGAAATAAGTGCTAGACCAACTTAGGCTAATTTTGTTGCAGGACGCCAGCTGTAAAATTGTTTTTGTCATTGACCATTATCCGTGATTTCAATCAGAGTCTGATAATATCAGACTAATTTATTAAAGAAACTTGATGGAAGCAACTGATATTGAATATCTTAGTTTTTTTATGTAGTAATCAAATAAAAAACCTCACACGGACGGGTACAGATTTTTTTTTTGAAAATGGGACCTGCCTATTGGGTACATTGTATCAGGTCAACTTTGCCTACATTATGGACGAAAACTAAAATAAAATGTCCAAGTAAAGGAGGATTCATCCTCGGAGTCCCCTCTTGGTCCGCCAATAAGTCAGAGCAAACAATCCTATCGTAGAATATTGATTTACAATTTCCAACAAAATAAAACAAAAGAACTTTTCCAATCTGAAAAATGTAAAACAAAATATGCTTTTCTTAATCAATAGCGTCATCGATTAACATGCCACATTCGCTGATTTCAATTAGAATGATGAAATAACAGTTACAAAATTAAGATAAGCTTGATTACGCTTCAGATTATCCATATTATGTCATGTATGTACATTAATGTTCTATCGGTGCATTAAAGAAACAACACGACTGATCCATATTAAATACTATTACATCATGTCCACAAAGCATAATCTCAACTTAAGTAGAAACCCATGTGTTGCAAATGAAAACCAACGCGTTGAAAATGGAAACAAACGCGTTGAAAGTAAAAACCAACGTGCTAAAAATTTCATACTGTATGTTCTTGCCGCCAAATGCACGAACGCCCACTCGTACAAGTGCGTCAACATGGCGTTTTTTCCCAAAACTCAACTTTTTTTAAATAGAATTAACCTGTCATAAACTTTGTGTATGTTTTGCCTAGGTAGACAATCACCAAAAAGGGAAGGGGAGGCACAGTAACTCACCTGACGTCAATGTCTAAATTTTTAGGCTATAACACAAATAAACGATCTTGGCATTTTAAAAACTATATATGTAAAAGTTAATTCATCTGGCAAAATTGCCTATACATGTATGCAGTTACATATTGGTTTAGAATTGTATAAGTTAGACATTTTCCATCTTTTACAATTAAGAAGATTCAAATTAAAAGGGTCTATCATAGATTTTCGGTGCTAGACCCCTTTTGCTATTGTGACCTTGAAGTTTGCGAAACAACCTAGAAAATCAGCGACAATTTGAAAAACCAAAGTTATGTTAAATTTAACAGAACCCTGTTATAAAAACATAAGGCACACGATTAAAACTCAATAAAAAAAGAAGTAAGTTTATCTGTCTCTTTGCTGCTATACCTTGCTTTTAATTCAAAATACGGGTTCAGAGATATTAATATAGTTGCATAATTCAAAATCGTTGCTTCATTGTATGTTCTTTAGATGGTCATCCCAGTAGCACTGTGTTTATCATTTAATGATGTAATTACCATAGCAATACGATTCATGTAGCACCTGTCAATTAAACAAACTGGTTTCTGTAAATTGTCATTCATACAGAAAATATTGGTCACAGCCTAGTCATGTATTGTACTAAGCATCCCTTGACTCGTCCCTTTCCATTAAAAGGTAAATTAAATTCTGTATGCAATCCCGGTTCAATCAAAGACTTTTATCCAAAAAAAAAAAAACAGCACACATTTAGTGCGATCCTGATTTTAGGCAAAACTATTACGACATAGAATATAATACACTGAGACGGAGAGTAATGCATAAGCTTAAGGAGTTATTTCTGGCATAGGTCAGCCAAGAATATTTTGCCTGACTTTTCAAATATTGATTCAATTTATCATTTCACAGAACAGCACAAACAGATACTACTAGGGACGACTGAAAATCAAACTGATAACAAAACAAAGTTTCAAAAAAAGAAAAGAGAAAAAGAAGGCAAAGACGTACCAGTGAAAGATTGCATATAGTCCTGACTTGGAACATGCGTTTGAAAATAAATCAATGGTTAAGTCTTATTGCGCTAAGCCTGTCTAATTCATCACAATTTTAAAGTTCGATTCTAACACAATAAAACACAACACGGTTGTGAGACATAATAGAAACAGTTTAATGATCATGTCTGTACATGTACAACAAAAGTCAGAAATAAATAAAAGCAACCATGAATTATTCCGTTTGACATAATTTTAAACTTATCTACCATGCACTGATATCGAAAGAAAACTTCTTTAGAAAAGCATTCTTGTATTTAGTGCGATTTAATCATATTGATTTCCTGTGTTCCAAAACCTTGAGATCTTTTAACCAAAGATACAAATTTCTTTTTTTCCATTTGTATACAATTGATTAAATGGATATTCCCATACCGCTTACGATTTTATTCAATAAGCATCAATAGGATAAAGAAATGAAATCTAGGTACTTTACCAATCGTAGATCTGTTTACAATTAGGAGACTTCAGCTGTAAAAAAGCTTCTGTTTATTGGCAATTGGTTGTGGTTTCAACCCGAGTCAGCTTTACTGGCACTTATCTAAGTCCTTTATATACAAGCGTAGAGTAATTGATTATAATTTTGTTCAATGCTGTTTTAGATTATTTGCCACGAACGTGGACATTTTCGTGGAGTGATATTTTAGAGTGTTTGTAAATAAGGTAATAACAAAATTACCAAATTTTGAGGATCAATCTCACATGTCCATGAGAAAAGGCAAAACAAGGAAAAAATACCGGAGAATTGAAGATCGCAATGGTCCTTTTAATTTGTAACCTGTTGTGTGGGGGGATAAAATTAACGATTACTTTTTGGCTTTGAGAAAAAAAAAAGACATTCGCGTGGGGGATTTTTTCGAGAATATTTTGAGATCGCAATTTTAGTGGAAATAACCCCCGCGCAAAAATTTCCACGTTTACACTATCGAACAAGAAGTAAACATCTTACACGTATAGGAAGTTGTGCTAAAGTTTTGTCTAATATGGAAGTATTTTCCTCTTTCAAATTAGGCAGAACTATCTGTCGTCAGGCGATAATGCGGAAAACCTGACCGCAAACCATATTGGTGCACCGTGTTGGGAAAAATGTCACGTTCCACGCACGTTTAAGAACCCTGCTGTAGGTCTCGGTAAGAGTAGGACCCGTAGGATCCCCATGCAGGAGGCTAAATTTCCCGTCCTTACCCATTACTCCTTTTTCCAGTGGCAGTCAAAACTCTTCTATCCGATTGGCCTTGTGTCCCCATTTCCTCCACTTCATCATCATTTCATGTTCATTGCATCACCACTTTCATGTTCATCTCCCGGATATAGCCGAAATCGTGCTGCTTGTGAGTAAAGCAATAACTCACTAACTAACTAGCTAATATGAATATTGAAATGTCTTTACCACTAACGACTCATCTTTTATCTTTCCCCAAATCTGTACTTAGTTTATTGCCAATCAGAGTTTTTTTTGTAAGTTTTTTGTTAAATAACACAAGCTGTTAAAATACAACCTTCCGTGATTGACAATAACCGGTAGTTTTAATCAGATCTTGCTACAATTATACTTATCTTGATCATTTATATGCAAGCGTTGTTTCGTTGGAAAAACTCTCATTCAATGAGTATATCATTTTTATTTGCCTCGTTGTCATATTGGTATATAATGCCCCCAATAAGACAAGTTTGGGCATATATTGCGAGATCCGGGCTACGAATAGGCCCGTAGGAGAGCATAAATGTAGCTTGTCATTAGAGGCGACCAAGGAGTTTGGATTCTGACATCGGATTACAGCATACAATACCAAAATAAACACGGCCGTCATTCGGTATCGTGAGTTTTTGACTCGTGAAGGAATCGACAACGGCGGCAAAGTATAGAAAGCTGCTCGTGGAGGGAGGAGGCGACGGTTCGTGATGGAGCATAAACTATAATTTTTCTGAAAGTTGATTTATTTCACTCAATATCAAAGTTATTTGAAGGAAAATAAAGAAAATAAAACTGTCTCACAAAATGATTGTTTTTACTCTGTAGAATGGGAAAAAGTACACGAAAAAAGCTTCACCAATTTCGAGAATTAATTAAAGGCGTAACTGCACCCTATATTTTTGCGGGTTATAAAAAGGACATTTTTTATACAAATATGTATTAAATTGCACAAAAATGACAATTTAAGCATATCATTATATCCAAAACAATTTTTGCCACATCTTGACAGCTAATATAAAACGAAAAGTTATTAAAATGTAATAAAATTTTATTTTTTACAAAAAAATATGCTGTTATTGCTCGTGAAGAATGCGGCGACGATTTATAGCTCGTGAAGTAGCAATACGGTTATTCCAATCTACAGATCATAAGTGGTCAATCTCTAATAATTTAGATATAATACGGACCAAAACTTGGAGAAAGATTAGAGACAAATATATAAATATGTTGAAAAATTAAAATAAAATTCATAAATGAACTTCATTGTATAATCAGTGAAATGTCAAGGCAAAAGATCTACTTTGCGGAAATGATTGACTAGACCTTTTTACTGTCTAATCGCTCATCACAATTTAATATTGGATCAGTTTAAGTTAATAGTACATGATTGGGCCCGATGCGAGTTTTGCCAATGAAAAACTTATCAACACAACATACCCATATCAGAAAGGTGAGTTAGATGGCACATCACCTCGATTTTTTATTGTGAATCTCTATGGTTATTTATACGTGTTTTAAAACGCTTAATGGGAATGAAAATGTTAAAACAATTATAGGGTAGAGTTGAACATAATGTTAAAATTCAATTTAGTATTCTTTGGCAGCAATATTAACCATTTGATATTTACTTTAAATGTAAACTTCAATTTAAACTTGTATCTTCGACTGGTGTTGTGGTCGTCGTCCCATTTTCTCCTGGTGTTGTTGTTTGTACCTTTCTTCTCTTTATTGCCCAATGTCTCTTTCTGTTGTCATAATTATTGATCTTTCTTCTTTTCATGATCTACAGTTATAAAAATATGACAATAAATACCCAAGCGAATTTGTTAAAAAAAATATATACGTATTATATGCAATATCATTTAGGTTATGATTGATTCTAGTGCCGGTACAAAGTTTTGATAATTGATAAATTCCTCCATCACGAGTATAATTCACGAGCAAAAAAGCACGGTACACCATTCATCACGAGTCGATTTTTCGGTACCGAGCATATTTTTCTTAGCTTATTAATACATTTTTTCTTTAAATCATTATAATGGTGTGGAATATGTAAAAAAAAAGATGCTGCACACGCTCATACCAAATTTGTAACGTTTAATGCAAAAGGCAACCCGCAATTCGTAGAATAACATGTTTGTTTACAGAAAAAATGATGACGAAATATTCGCCTTGAATGAGTTTGAAGAAAGTAATGCATTTTTATTTTCATTTTTTGTTGGCTTTTGTTCATAATGTTCATTAATTTTGTGAGACATATTTGTTTTTTGAATATTTTGTATATAAATATAAGAAAATTAGAATAAAAGACTGACTTTCTATTTGAAATGTCCGAATTCCTCCACCACGAACCGTCGCCTCCTCCCTCCACGAGCAGCTTTCTATACTTTGCCGCCGTTGTCGATTCCTTCACGAGTCAAAAACTCACGATACCGAATGACGGCCGTGATAAAACAGGTATGAACAAGTAAATTTGGTTCTGCTGTATATCGATATTTCAATGAGTAACCTCTCATCAGCAGCATTTGAAGATCAAATACCAAAATTATTGACTGAAAAAAACCTCAAACCAGAAAAGTTCGAACAGGAAAGCCAACATCAGCACCGAAGATTTCGACCATGTGCATTACAAGGATCCCCGTGCGGGTTCCGGTTGGCGAATAGGCCCGCAGCAGCACTAATCTTGTCGGTAAAAGTCGGGTCAAGCCGCTTTGTCCACAAAGCGACTGGGATGTGTGCCCCAGGTGGTTGAATGGGGCAGCCCTGACATTGAGAAATACGCGGTCGTCAGGCGATAATGCGGAAAACCTGACCGCAAACCATAGTGGTGCACCGTGTTGGGAAAAATGTCACGTTCCTCGCACGTTAAAGAACCTTGATGCAGGTCCCGGTAAGAGTAAGACCCATAGGATCCCCATACAGAAGGCTAAATTTCCCGTCCCTACCCATCACTCCTTTTGCCAGTAGCAGTCAAAACCCACCTTCCCGATTGGCCTTGTGTCTCCATTTTCTCCACTTTATCATCAATCCATGTTCATTGTATCACCTATTTCATGGTCATTCCCCGGATTTAGCCGAAATCGTGCTGCTTGGGAGTAAAGCAATTACTAACTAACTAGCATTACAAGGAAAGAAACCTAGGGTTTTAAACAATTTCGATTTTAACAATCGGAAACAGCGCTAAGCCAACAAAGCGATCAAGAAGTTTCCTAACGTGTTAAAAGAGCTTTATTTCGTCTACTGGGGTCGTCAGGTCTATAATAGGGAGTAAATGACCGTTGAACACAGTGGGCCAACATGTGTCGAGAGAGTGCCACGTTCATTCACGTAAAAGAGCTCTTTGAGGACCGTCAAGTAGTGTTTTCCATCCCGCCCCCATATTTCTCAACATTCCCGGGATCTTAAATACAATTATTTGCACATTAAACCGTACCCGTGCATTCGTGCCGTTTTTCAATTTGGCTTGACATAAAAATGCGTTGAAACCTTTAAAACAAAACTTCAGTATTAAACTATATATGTTGTTAAAATAACCTTTTATATAATCGAGTAAGGATATTTTCTATGCCAATAACTAAATATATAGAATTAAACTTGAGGCTATAAAATCTTTGAAATTCATGATTCTAAAATTGTCAAATCTATATGTATTTCTTTGTGATTTGTGCCACTTAGTTTGTCATGATCTTTTTCACACTAAGGTCACTCGAATATTCCAATTCGGTTTTACTTTAATTTTTTCTTTAAAACATAACGTGTAAATAAAGGTAATAACAAAACTACCGAACTTGAATGATCAATCTCATAGTCCAGAGAAAATGACAAAAACGAATCAGTCATACCGTAGAACTGGTGGATCGCAATGGTCCTGACTTGGTACAGGCATTTCAAACGAAATGGTGGGTTAAACCAGGTTTTATGGCGCCAAACCTCCCTCTTCCATTGCGATCTTCAAGTCCATAACACACACAGCCGCACAGAACAGTGCGACAATGTAAAACCCGCTTAACCCATAATATATAGTTACGTAAAACAGTGTGACACTGTAAACTTTTATTGGAATTAGGTTTGATAAGCCGAACATAATAGGATATGACAAATATCATGAACAAAATTTAGAAGCCCCAGTCTTGAACTTTGTTGTAATTTTTATTTGAGAAAAACATAAAAACAGAAGAATTAAAGATCGCAATGGTCCTGACTTGGTACAGGCACTTCCAAAGAAGTGGTGGGTTAAACCAGGTTTTATGGCGCCAAACCTCCCTCTTCCATTGCGATCTTAGGATCCGGTAATGACTATAGAACACAACATAGTTGTGAGACACAATAGGGATATTGAGGTGATCATCTCAGTACAGCAGAACAGTCAAACACTAATGTAAAATGATCAACCTATAGTTAGGTACATGTATGGGTACGCTGTGTGATACATATTTTAGGCACTGTTTTAAAAAGTTTATAAGCTTCGGATCAACAACGGTCTCTAGAATCGTTCATTTTTCACGAAAATCTGCAATATCGGAGGAAAAGCGTTTGTTTCCAAGAGAAATTAAGGAAGCACAAATCAATATCTTGATCAATCATATCATAAAGAGACGAGGCCCAAAGAAAATGGGTATCTTCCTTAAGTAAGATTCTTGAAATGATCAACTTTCCTATCACGTTTTTAGCAGACAGTAAGGATTCGAATAAGGAAGACTTCCTAGAATCACTTCCAAAGGTTCTTCTACTTCATTTATCCTTTAATCTCATAATTCCTGATATTGATGATGCTTTTTTCCCCACAATTCCTTTTCGGTGACTAATTACTTGAAAGTGAAGACATTAGTGATTATAATATGTCCGCTTCATATTTGGATTAATACAAAAAAAGTTTTATACAATAATCTATGACAAATGTGACGATTAAATGTGTCGTTTCCAATCGTCAATTTTCTCATTTGGTGAAGCAAACACCCGTCCACACTACTTATTTCCCGGTTGTCATCCTTACTCAAAAATTTACGAAAGACATCAGGTGCTTTAAGACACATACGGTATTGGTTTTTTTCTCTGATGATTTAAGATTTGTTATTTTTTTGTGTTGTCAATAACCAAACTACATCGATCGTTGGCAACTTTACGTGTGTTTTATAGGCAGAATGAACTGCTACCACTTCCGGAGGAAGCGAAGAGGCATCAAAGGGGCATTCCAGTGTCAAATGTCCGAAAGGGCAACGACGAAACCGGTAAGCACGAAGAAATACAAAATCAACAACGCGAACTCAAGTTGTAATAAGAGTGAACCCTAGGTGCTCCTGAAGAATAGGCGGTTCTTGCCTGCTATAGCACACCCGTCGTGTCAAGCACCCGAATCATTTCTCGTTTTGACTCTAGTTCATGTTGCTGATCGTGGTTAATTGTTCAATGTGCTTTTGTTTTATTTGTTTTGTTTTGTGATGATTTTTGTCTACTGGGTTTGTCCACTTAAAAGTTAAAATACAGTTTTAGGGTGCTCGCTAATATTATTGAAAAAAAATTATAGGTTCGTGCCTTCGTTCTCAAGATAATTGACATTAAGGTTTTGGGTGGGAAAGGTTTTCTCTGACTTTTTCATAGGTTTAGCATTAGCACTACTTTGCTGTTAAGACACATGACAGAATAAATAGAATCTGATAAAATTTTGTTGATCAATTCTTTTCGACAGATCTAAGACATTTATAAAAAAATATGGGGGTTCGCGGGCAAAAAAGGTAACCTTTTTTTGATGGTTAAAGCCAGAGGATTTCACAAAAATGACAGAAATCCTAAAACATGACTAGCCAGTATCCTTAACTTAAAGTAAATGTTCCGTCCCTTGAATCCCTGCCTCCTTCTTTGGAGCACCTGATTTCACTCTCGTGTCGACGTGAGTTCACGTTGCTTATTGTGATTTGGTAGTTTTGTATGTTTTATTGTTTTTATTGCCTTTATCGATTTTCGTTTTTTTTTTCGATTAACGATATTTGGTACACCTTTGGTTCTTTCAATGTTTTGCATCATTTAGCGATGATGTACCGATGAAAGTATATAACAAACCGTTAGTTAAGTACTATTCCACATAAGGATCAGGCAGGGGGTGGCACATTGATAATTTCAATTTTCGGATTAGGTGGTATAGATGCATTCATTTTACCATAAAAACAAACCCAAAGCAGTTTTTACATTGAAAAATGTAGTTGGTGCCTAGATATTTTTTGACTGGTTATATAGTGAAAAGTTATGGCGGGAAATTTTCCCGTACTTTTCACTGTACAATGTAACTAAATTTTGACTGGTAATATCTTCTAAACCTAAGACTGACTAAAAAAATTAAGTCGTCAAAACAAAGTTTTCTGGGGTTGCTTTTCCTAATTCTTTTGATTTTTTTTTTTGAGTATTTATTATCGATGTGCCACCTTATTTATGGTATCAGCCTGATTCTTAGAAAAAGTAGTACATGTACTTAAAATAGAATTAACGAAACGTTGCCCTTTGAATTGAATATTTATGAAAGAGAAAAAAGAATTGAATAGAAATGATTATTAAATAAGTTTTGTTCTCAAAAAGTCCATGGTGTGTACATCTTTGTATTTTTTTAAATTTAAGGTAATGCCTTGTCTGACTTTAATTTATCAAGGAACGATGCTAATCCTTCTAAAGGGACGAAAGAAGGTTGTTCCGAGCTTGTGGAGAGCAATATCCCTAACACGTTAAAGACACCTTTGTAAATATCGATAAGAGTAGGCCCAGTGAAGGCCGCTACATAGGTCACTATCGCAAACTGTCTGAGAGGGATTTACATAAGGATTTATCTTGTTTTTAAAATCCAGGATAAAAAAAAATATTATGAAACTTTTTTATCGATCGAGTTCCTATAAAACGCGTTATCTCTTTTATAATATTGTTAACAGATTTGTATCCCCACAAAATTTGAAAGAGGGGTTTTATTGAGTTTTTTTACAAGTGGTATCATTTTATTTTAAGGAACTCTTGGGGCTTGTTCAGAATAAAAAATGTAACATGTTTTCATTTGGCAGACCTCGACGACTATTCTACAAACAAGAATGTTTTTTTTTTGATTGCAGATCTAGTAGGAAATAACGAGATTTCTACCCTAACATACACATATGTGTTTGTTTGAACTGCTTACTCTGCTGGAGCATCTGAATTCACTCTCGCTTAATATAGCTGACTGTGATTTTGTTGTTCTGTGTGTTGCTTGTATGTTTTGTTCTTTGTATTTGTGATGATATAATGTTTATCTATTTTTTATTCAGCATAACGCATTTATGGGTTGCTGTTTTCTCTCAAGAAATTTTACGGTAGACACCGTGCACTCGTAGAAAAATATGGGATTTCTATATTTCAAATGAGTGCAGATGTTGGTTTGTTGAACAAAAATGTTTTGTTTTCCTTTATTGGATTTGACTCACAGAATTGAATTGCCATTCGGTTGATTAAAAATGGAAGCAGAGGTACCAATAAGGTATCCGAATGTCAAAAGTCCGAAACGGCAAAGACAAAACCAGTAAACACAAACAAGGACGGGACAAAAACAGACAACATGTAAAACATGGAAACACAAAAAAACTAAATGTCAATCAACAACGCGATGTCCAGTCGAAAGACAAATGACAACAAAGTTAAACGAGAGTGAACTCAGGATTTAGATTTCTCAAATGGTGGAGATGTTCGTTTTTTTGTGGAACTTGTGTTGTCTTCCTTTATCGGATTACACACACTGAATTGGAAATAAGAAACACGACGGGTGTGCTATATCAGGCAGGAACCGCTTACTCCTCCGGAGCACCTGTCATAATGTTTCGACTTGTGTTCGCGTTGTTGATTTCAATCCGGTTGATTTTGTGTTTTGTGTTATTTAGTGCTGTTTTTGTTCGTGTTTACCGGTTTTGTCATTGCCCTTTCAGACTTTTGACACTTGAACATTGGTGCCCCTTTGCTTCTTGCTTCTTTTATGACATTGGTTAGTTTCATTGGTAGACTTTTGTGTCGGGAAGTTGATTTAGTGATTTTTATTTGATGTTCTTCCTGTGCTCTGGCTTGGTCGTTGTCGAATCAGATTTTTCACAATCTAGTTTAAACATAAATATTTACCCTGGATTGGGAAACAAGCCTAATGTTTATATAAATCCCTTTCCAGCTAACAGTTTGCGAGTGTGGCCTTTGTAGCGGCCCCCATTGAGCCTACTCTTATCGAACTCTACAAAGGGTTTTTTAACGTGCATAGGGTATTGCTTTTCACAATCTATTGTCCCTTTGTTACCTCTGCATTTCTCTCGGTAACTTTGTTTTATCCTTAATTATAAAAAAATAATTTCTATAAATAGTCCCTGCTTAGACTAGCTTTACATTTGCAATTTGCAGTATACCTTTACAACTGAGATAACCAGCAAGGTATTGGTTTTATAATCTGATTTTGTGACATTAACGCGTGTTTAGTTGCAGAATATATCAGATAATTGTTCATGTGCTATATAGTTAATAAGCTAAGACATGCAATGTTTTATAGAATAGGCATGATAACAATGCATTTTATGTTGTTTTCAAACTTAAGAAAATATAGCATGTTTGAAGATCATTTAACTATAAGATCCTTTGTCTTCGTATTGCAGGAAACTTCGTAGATATGATCAATATTGCCATTGGAATCCTTTATAACTGAAGGAAAATTCTAAAGAATGGTATTTAAAATTCAGTATACATATTTCTTTTATGCCCCATCTACATAAGAAGAGGGAATATAGTGTTTTGGTCCGTTCGTTCGTCCATTTGTCCCAAGTGTTTGGTCATTATGTCTGTAGGACATATTTTTGTTGTTCAAAACCTTATTTATCTAAACAAATATAATTTGAAAATAAAAGTATACTTAAAAAATTATGTCGGGGAATTTCACGTACTGGAATGATTACTTTAGAGCTTGAAAGAAAACTACCATGTGTTTGTCTTTACGGTTTTATGATACTGATGACCCCTTTGGTACACCTTTGCTTCTCTCAGCTTTTCATGAAACAGTGGACTTGTGTTAAAATCATTATGTGTTACGTAGCCAATATTTGTGAACAAAATTAAAATGTGTAAGAAATCACGTAAGATAAAATCAATAATATAAAAAAATAACATCCCTTGCAATATCATTTGGTGATATTGCAAGGGATGTTATTTTTTTTAATGCTTGTACAAAGTCAGGACCGTTGCGATCTTCAATTTCTCTGGTTGGTCTTTCCTCATGGACATTTGCGATTGATCGTCAAAGTTCGATAATTTTGTTATTATATTTTATTTCTCAACATTTTGCTCGATGACTTAATGGTTTAAAAAGTAATTAAACAAATAGTTCACTTATAATAGGATAAGGTGTGTTCAATGAGGAATTTCATAATGCCTTAATGAACGAAGAACATAAAACGATTAAAACATTTTATTTTGTTGGTTTTTTTTTACAATTCCTTCGTAAACTTTTGAGATAACAATGAAAATATAATTTAAAAAAAAGATAAACGTGTACATGGTATATTGTTCATTAAGGATGTTTTAGTCTCAGACAAGTCTTCATTTCATGTCGGAGTTGGTTACTCATTGTTATATAAATTACAAAATTTGACATGCAACCAATTAAACTGAATACTTTCAGACTCTCTATCATTAACAATGAAGTTGAAAAAGAAATGCCAGAATGTATTTTCATGTTAATCGCTAAAGTCGAACGATAATCTGTTACCATAAATGCCAAGTGATCTGTGACGTCCACTTCGAACATACTATCTAGATATTCCCCGAAAAATAGATATCCATAAATTGCCAACCTTGGAATTTCTGATATTAAGAATATCACCAGAATCGTGATAACCATGAGAACCGATCTTCTTTCACGTGTTCGTTGCACTATATTTTTCTTGCGGAAAGTTTTATGACATAACCGGTATATGATATAAACTACAGATAAACACATTACGGCAGAGAGAAACAGTAAAAAGATGGCCGACACCAAAGGATAGAGTTGTGTCCCATATAAAAATGCTTCCTTCGATACCACATTGGTAGAACAAGTGTTTATAGTCTTCGTGTGTTGAGCATAATCATCGGTAAAATAGGTAAACGAAATGTTATATCTGTTGGTGTATTTTACCGCAAAATGTCTCGGAATATGTATGAGAAGAGATATAAAAAAGCAAATAAAGCAACAAATTAAAGCAAATTCACTTTTAAGGTTTGTTCTTACCCAGAATGGAAATTTTAAAGCAATAACTTTCTGTATTCCTAAGCAAGTTGTAATCAAGCACGAAACAATATGAAACAGGTCTACGAGTTGTTGAAGATTAACATACAGGGCACAAAAAGGATATTCCAGTGTTAATGTTGAAGCGTCTTCCTTGATATTGATGTACTTGACCTGAAAGAGTGGTTCCAACCCATATGAGCAAAAAGCCGTAAGAATGTCAGCGATAGCTAACCCCTGCATTAAGACGGTCGTCGGTGAGCGCAGGTTGGGACGACTGAGCACTATTAGTATTATAACATTGTAAGCTATAGCAATGTAAGAGAACACAGATCCAGCTATGGCCATATAAACCAGATTCTGATTAGATCCCGTGTCAATAGTATATCCTATATGTTCAACCGTCTCCATTTTGTACACGCAAAAGTAGAAGCGTCTAAAAATTAAAAATTAAACCCAACATTTGAAAACAGTATAAATCGATTAAGTTTCCGAATAAGAAAACACTGAGACACTGTAGTGAAAATAATTCAATGCAATGCAGTTTTAAACGGACATGAGGTAAGAATCCAACTGAGAATTACAACTTACACTGAGTGTTACAACTTACGGGAAACATTTCCGTTGTCTTCTGAATGTTCCTATTAAATATCCTTCTAACATCCATACGTTTCCTGTGGTAATGCCTCGTTTTATCAGAGAAGCCTATAAACGATCCGTAAATTTGTTCTAAATTTCAATAATGATATATTTTTTTCTGGAATGTATGTTTTCTATAACGACAATGACCTTAGGCTAATTTCTAAAACTGTTCAAAATCCTCATAATTTGTCTAGATTCCGTTGGAAATGTTTCTTTTATTTCTAAAATAACCAAGATTTATTATATCATTATACAAGATCAGGTAGATTATGGCCTCCTTGAATGGAAATAAGATGTTCTTAGAAACTTTTGAGTTTACATTAAATTGTAAGCTGTCGCAGAAAATAATAATCTCGCCAATATTAATAAATCAAATAGGTTTAGCGGCCATCTAAACTTATTATATACTATATTATACGTTACTTTTTAATCCTATAACAATAGATACGTATAATAATATTAAGGTAAATTTTCGATGAAAAAAGAAATCCTATATTATTATAAATCCGTTCATTAACACTTATCATAATGGTAAAATCACGGCTTTCATATATTTTCAGATTAACTTTAATAATGTTTTACTTTCAAACTAGGCACACAAAATGAACAGTCCCAATCGAACAAATCAATGAAATAAGTTATTGTCTTGAACTAACGATAAACGAACGGAATCGGTAATTCTCTTTCCATTACAATCTACAATGAGTAAATACCGCTTCGTTACTGGAAATTTGAGTCGTTTTAAATGCCACCACCAACGGATTTGCAAGACTCTTTCGCTGTGACAATGTCCAATTAGATAAAGCCAAGACTCTTGATTAAATAGGAAAAACTGACGGCGTGAGAACTGACTAATCAGTTACAAGTATGACAGATAAATGACGTTAATAAATGTTTTCAGGCTTAACTTTGTCAGATTTCTCAGATCTGTTACTTTCCGTATAACCTGGTGAGGAATAAGAGCGTCGGATAGATAGGTACAGTTAAGGCTCAAATTTTATTCATGTATCATGCAGTTTTGTTATTGGATATTCCGAGAGAAAACAATTATACGTAGGATGCTCGTTTTTATTTGTTCAAGATTCTTATAGGTTTGAAATCGATGTAATAAACATATTTAATAAAAGGTTAAGGTTCATGTATACGTTTACGTAAAAATGGCTTAAATTTAGATTTGTCAGTCTGTGTACAGAAAAGACTGCATATAGAATTAAAAAAACCGAAGCAGGGCCTATGTATAATAATGTCTCATCTATTTTTTATATATTTTTTTACGACTAAGTCCGTTTTTTTTAAGTTCTGCTTCTTTCCGTTTTTGAGCAAAGTCGATTTAGGTTAATATCACCTTGCACATGGCCTAAAATCATTGGACATTTGATTATAATCGAACAAAGAGTGTTCAACAACATGTCAGTTGAGAGGTACACTTGGGATATTTTGTCCTTATTCAAAAAACAATTTCAACGCAAGACAACTTTACCGACAGAACTGTGCTATCTTCAACACAATAAATGTATGATATAATAAGGTGTTTTCATATCTAGGTCCTACTTTACCTTTTTGACCTGATAATATGCCGTTTGAACTGCACATTTTTTTGAAAAAAAAAATCAAACTGTCCCGATGAACCTAAAGGTATGAATAAATATACTGTAGAGTACGTATTGCCATGGTAGATTTTGACATTGAATTTCAAAACAAGTCATTAATGCATTTATTTTTAAAATATCTCTGCAGCGTCCACATTTGTAGCGATCATCATTAATCGATCTCCTTAAAGAAGTCTTAAACGGGCATGTGTTACATGTAACGCTCTCCCTATACAAGGGATAAACTTTGTACGTCATATTTTCATGAGACCATCCTCGCAAATGGTGTTACAATAGTCAATATAAATAAGTATATAGGTTTCTGCCCGTATTATTACTATAATAACCTCTCACAAACATGATAAAATATTAATAAAACACAATGTTTCACAGTGAAAACTATGTTATCATGATGATGATTTAAAGATTATATTCTCGAAAATGACATAAACTCCTATAATTTGGCGCTATGCAAGATCATGACCAATTGACTGCATTTTTTTTGTAACCAAGAAGATATTTGTAAAAGCTTTTATATACATTTATCTTTGTGGGTTCCAATTTTCGTAGTTTGATGAAAATTATAGGTTCGTGAATTCTTAAATTCGTGGTTCAGAAGTCTAAGTACATGGAGTATTAAGATAAATGTTTTATTTTCTTTTCATGGGGTATCAAAATTTTGTGGGTCAAAGCAACCCCCGGAAACCACGAAAATTGATACCTAACGAATAATATAGTGACCACAGTAATCAATATTGGGAATTTCCGTGGTTTTTACAAGCCGGTGCATAATTATATTTATTATATTCAGTGTACATGTAGCTTTAATAAAAAGGACTACTGACCCGAACACTGATCAAATTAAAAAGTGCGTAAGTTTTTGATGTTGAAAAAAACCTCTATTTTATAGGTTGTCTCGCACCCATTCAACATCTCATTAGCTTCAATAAACGTCATTTTCTTCCAGCATTAGCATATTATAGATTATAATTTTCGATATGAATATAATAGTTGGTAGTATTAACAAAGGACGTTACCGGCTATCGTTTACACTGGTAAATTGGAGACAGTCAAAAGGTCAATAAAAAATACTTCGGTAACAAACTGGGATAAGACTGCTGTCGACCTTTTTCTCCCATTGTTTATTTCTTTATTAAAAGTCATTGGTAAACATAGCCTGCAATACTCAGTAAAGAGAACGCTTGAGTCTGCTCTGGTATCAACGCTTATAATTTAAAGATTACACCAAAGTATTGCTCTGTTTACACCATAATGTTCTTCTTGCCCCATGCATAGGTTGACATACCATACATAGGTTTATTATCATATAGTATTTGACATTTTCAATATTTTGGTAGAGCGCCCTGATGAGTCTTGAATAGACGAAACGCGCGTCAGGCGTATCAAAAATTATTGTCTGGAACTTTGTTGTCATTTTTATCACTCACAGGATTTTTAAGTTATTTTGTTCAATGAATTTCGTCTTGTATGGATGGGTTTGCACGTCTAACCTTTTGACTAGAATGCCTCAAATTTATTTGAACTACCAACACGCAGGTCGGGCTTTCTTGTCAAGGAATGGGTTGTAATTGTGTATTTTCTATAGGTAATATATCATCCCTTCTGTCTTCAATATTTCTACTTTCAAAGTTGTAATACGGACATCATTTTTTTAAATTATACCGTCTTTTAAATTAATTATAAGTATTGTATTACAATGAAGATTTCATTCATCATTGTTTAATTGATTTTTATAGATTCTTAAGAAATTACTATCAACAGAGTCAATTTAATTGAACTTAGTATAGAATTTGCAAATTAAAACATAAAGCCAATTCAGGATAATGTAAATTAAATTATCCAATACACTGCAATTGTCATGGATTTAGCTAAAAAAACAACAACATCGCAATTGAAAACATAAAGCGCTGTAGGATGAAACTATTTCTTAACGGGAAGGCATCAATAACATTATAATGTTTGTTTTATACGGTTTCAACTATCTAATTGACCTTGTCTAAATTTATAGTAATATATATATAAAAGTTCAAATGTATTTATAAAGATCATTACAAAAATTACTGAACAGGATAAATATGTGTATAAATTGAAGCAAGATGCTCAATAACAAAGCAGTGTTTTTGAAAGATAGTATTACAAACGACACGTGTTATAAACGAACAGATTTTTTTTTATACAATATGATATCAATCGTTGATACTCTTCATTTCAACACATCACGTTTTCCTGTAAAATACCACATTAAGTCTATCATAAATATTTGATATACACCACAAACATTCGATAACATATATGGATTAAGAGGGTTAAGGGATAATTAATAAGTCTAGTCCGACGCTCTGACAGCATATTTATCAAGACGTCGAATACTAGTCAATAACGAAGGTAATGATGAATAAATAAAACCAAGTCAATTACAAACCGGAATCCAAACAATATCACCAACTTTCTGATACTAGTTACATTAGGGAAACAAAATATATTATCTTTTCCATTCTTTTCAATGGTAATGGAATATTTCATAAATTTTGTCATATGCTGTCCCTTTTGAATGTTAAAAAAATCCATTCTGAGCTATTTAGGGGTTAATGCGAACAGAATTAAAGTGCACATGAACTAGGGATTTTTTTTACTTGTAATAAAGCTTGAAGGTATACATCTCATTACACCGGACTATACGTCAGGGCTCAAATAGATGCTTAAATACTCAATATAACTAGACTATTAAACTCTCAATCTCAACACTCATTATTACTCGAAATAAGATTTTGAGTAAAATATAGAGCATTCAACGTCAACACTCAGCGTTATTTATCATGGGTGACAAATGTAATTTGTGTGGATGATCTAGTTTAATTGTTATTAGTGCCATACTAATTGATTAAAATTTGGACTTGATATATAACTTGAACGAACACAACTCATTAGAACGGAAAAACGCTAGAAACAAATGTATATCAATATATCTTTTTGTCGGGTAACAAATTCGAGGATTTGTGACATAATAAGGAAAAATCGACAAAATATTAATACCATATACAAAGTATTGGTTTGCTTGTTAAAAGAACAATATTGGTATGTTTGTGCTGAAAAACGTGGATGCAAACATTTTCGGATGGGTTTGGATTATACCATTGCCCTAGAGGAGGAAAGGCGATTGTACTTTTTTAATTAGAAAACTGTCTCCTAAATGAAAATGGGGGGGGGGGGGGGGTATACAATTCATGAACGAAACGAATACAAAATCAATACTTAACAACTGTATGAGCCTTCTTTCGTTTACATGAGTTTTTTCGATAAGAAAGAGGGCACTCATGATCGGCCTTTATCATTTAAACTAAAACAAAAATCATTTTTAATCTAAGTATTTTATGGCACATGTACTTATACTCAAGACGATGAATATTTATTACAATTTGAACAATTAATCACTTTATATAAAGATTAACTTAAGATTTTACTTTTTTTTCGTGATGATAATCCATCCAATATATTTCTACAGATTCAACAAAAACATATTCCGTGTTGACTGATGCCTCCATCATAAAGAAGACAAACGAGTGACATTTCAATGAAAACAACAATGGAATTCGTAGGTCACCCGCCATGCGGCGTATCATATATCGAAAACCTACGATTAGTAGTAGCTTAGAATTCTGTTACGGAAAAAAAACGCAACACGGGCGGACGGACCCCTGGCATTTCGCGTTGCAGTGAGGGGACAAAAATGATACTTTGATAGAGGTTACCACACTATATGACTAAATAAGAGAGTTGAAGTCGGTATAAACGGTGAAATATTTTGTTAAATATTGTATGTATTTTAATTTCCGCACTACAAATTTATTTTCAAAACAAAAATTCTTCTTACCCTTATAATGACATCTTAATACATTATATGGTTGACCGTTACTAGAGGAGTTTCAATTTAAAAAAAAAAAAAGTCTCACGCAACTCAAAATTTCCATTTTTACATAAAAAATCTTTATTGTGTTACACCACTGAATTTCAGCTATTTATTTTCAATTTATAACGATCGCCTTCGACACTCAGGTCCCAAGTGAATTCTCCTAAAGCGCTGTAAATATTTATGTCGTCATTAAATTGATAGTGTAAACACTATAAAGAACTCGAAGTCTCATCCAAAGCGATGTAACGCATTAGTCTACACGGGGGAAAAACTGTTCAATGCAGCTGTTTAATGTTAAATCGAAAAGATTGTTAGGGTTAAACAGTTATTCATTTATTTAAATGAGAGGATCGGTTTTTTTTTGGTTACAAAAAAGATAAATAATGAAATTTGCAGCTAACACTTTCTTCTTACATAGCTTTTTTTCTTTATAAGTTGAAGTGCATATTACCCCATGACAGAAAGTAGTTCCAAATAAAACCACGCAAACTTCAACTTGACTTGCAGACGAGGAAGTTATCTTCTATCTATTATTTCTATGTAAGTTATTGTGAAGACAATTTAAATCATATAACATATTACATAAAACTTTTCAAAGAATAGTGATAAGTAATTTTGAAAAAAATGGGATTTTATATCGTTTGAGGGATAATAATGGGATCTAAAATTGAAAAGAACAAATGAGAGGTCTTTCACTTGACCTTGGCCTATGACCTTTGATCACCGTCTTAAAGTGAAACTCTTTTTAACTGATCACAAATAGTATATATGTTTACTATATTATATGAAACAGTTTGAAATGACTGGTTCGTTTTTGTCATTTTCTCTGGACTATGAGATTAATCATTCAAGTTCGGTAGTTTTGTTATTACCTTTATTTGAAAGTTATTGTTAAATAACGCATTTACCATGTGTTATGGCTACCGTGGCAAGTGCCATAACTCCTTCATATTTGGTCATGATATTTAAATCATATCAAATCTCAATATTACTTTAGACCAGACAAAAAATAAGCATGAAGCAGTTATAAATCTTAACATTTAAACAAATCGATATATTTGGACAGTTTCAGTCACAGTTTATCGGCCCTTTGTTTTCGTTGTCCAATAATATAGTCTCCTTTTAAAATATAATATTCTGTTTATAAATGTATCTGTGAATCTTTATTTGGTCCAGTTAGTTGTTTCTGCGATTAAATGATAGTTAAGTAGAAAAAATATGGATTTAAACAAATAAAATTTGATTTAGCATAAAAGGGTTTGCACGTCTTGCTAAAAGAGACCCAAAAGAGGTTCTACGAATAACGGTTTTAAAAACATATTTTTTTTTACGTTTTTTACAATTCGCGACTCAAATTTTCGTAACCATAACACTTTTCGAAAAACTTTATTGTGGGTGAAAACTCATTGCCATGAGTACCTGATCATTTTAATATTTCAATTTTCCTATATTCATTATGGTCTATGAGTTGACCTGATAACAAGCGTTTACAGTGTTGGGGCAGATAACTCCGTACCTAAAAATTGATTGGTTTCGTAAGGTCAGTCAGGGCATCTGCAGGTATGACCGACTAAAGGTACTAAGTATCGAAATTATATGTCGCGACACTTTTTTTATATTGGGCGCAGAAGAAAAAAAATGAAAGTGTCAATAAGAAATAAAGTAAGGTCTTCCCATTAGAAAGGGAAAGACCTTAATAATGGGACGTAACACAACCTACGCCAACCAATGGTAATTTGAGAAATTGGAAATCACATAACATATAGCATAAAACCTTTCTAAGAAATATGATATGTAACGTTAAAAAATGATACATGGATTTTATATCGTTTGAAGGAAAATAAAAGTACATATCTGTGTTCTTATTTTCGAAAATTATGGGATTAAAAATTAGTGTACATTACACAACCTACGCCAATCAATGGTATTTTAAGAACTCCACAACAGAAAACAGCCAGTAGCATTCAATGTTCCCAGTGGGTATCCGATATCAATAATGAAATGTAAATGGTACATCACGTATCAAAATTTCCATAGGTAACCACTATCCTACGACGTCTTCTGTATATATCAAGAATTATTTTTAATAAAATAAATAAGTCATTTTAAATTTTAAAAAAGTGTAAAAAGTTGAATAAATAGCATGTCATCAAATTCAATAATCCCCTACTATTGAGGAAAAATAATGCAAAGAGGTGTCAATGTACAACGTTGTTTTTAAAGGTAATGAAAACAACTACAGAACTTGAATTACCAAGGAAAATGTAAGAAGCAGAGGTACCAATGCTGTATCCGAATGTCAAAAGTCCGACAGGAAGAGACCAACCAAGTTACACCAGAGCGGACAGGGCGAATACACAGACAACATACAGCACGGAAATACAAAAAAAACCAAAAACAACTGAATTGCAATCATTAACACGAACTATTATGAAAGCAAGTTTCGAGGATGATACGAATTAGCCGACACTAGTCTAGTCTGTCGAAAGGAATGGAAATGGTTGTCATATGCACGTTGACGACACTTAAGTAGAGAATCAGACTGGTTTATATGTCTTTATTAATGATGAGTCTTGAATAGACGAAACGCGCGTCAGGCGTAGCAAAATTTATTGTCTGGAACTTTGTTGTCATTTGTATTTATATTTACACTTCTAAAATGAGAAGCGCATACCTCCTGATTTGGTGCAAACATTACAAAATGGTAGGTTTAACAATATTTTATAACGCCAATCAGTTACAAATACATGAATTTCTACATTATATATAGTCCGAAATTCATCTTAGCAAGATGGGACTATATTGTTAGGGTTGAAGTTTTAACAATTGATCTATTATTTATATAAGATATCGAAACCATATTTATGTTACATAAAAATTACTTAAGAACTTTGCAGCAAATCTTTCTTCTTATAAAACATTTTTGCTTAAAAAGTTGAAGTGCTTATTTCTTTATAATAGAATGTAGCACCAAATGAAACCACACAATCCTCAATTTAACTTACAGACGAGGAAGTTCGTTTTGATTATATTATCTATATAAGTTATTTTGAAGAAAATTGAAATCATATAACATATTGCATAAAACCTTTATAAGAAATATGATACGTAACTTTGAAAAATAATACTGTAATTTTATATGGTTTTAAGAAAAATAAAAGTACATATTTATCTTCTTATCATATACAATAATGGGATATAAATATTTGATTAAAATACTGCAATTTGATCGGACGATTTTTTCATATTCCAATTAATGGTGGAGTAACACCCACTTTCTACAGGAAGTGACAGACACCATTTTAATTTTTTTTTCTATTTTTTTTAATTGTTTTGAAAATTTATTTATAAGGATTTAGTTTTGCACATTAATTTTAGAAGTCCACAACAAAAAAACAGCCAACAGCATTCAATGTTACCAGTGGGTATCCTATATCAATATATAATGTACATGGTTCAACACGTTTTCAGATTTTGCATAGGGAGCCAACTATCATACGAAGTGCTCTGTTTATAAAGCAATTAAATTTAATAAAATAAATAAGTTATTTCAAAGCTTAAACTTTACAGTATAAAAGTTTGAATAAAATAGCAGGTCATCAAATAAACCCCTAATATGGAGCAAATAAAATGCAAAAAGGTACCAATGTACAACGTGTATGCACACGGGGATCTGTTTATAAAGGTTATGAAAAAACTACAGAACATGAATTATCAAGGAAAATGTGAGAAGTAGAGGTACCAATGGGGTATCTGAATGTCAAAAGTCCGACAGGGCAGAGACCAACCATGTAACACCGACGAAGACAGGGCAAAAACACAGACAACGTACAACATGGAAATACAAAAACACAAGTGAATCGCAATCATTAACACGAACTATTATGAAGGCGTGTTTCGAGGATGATATGGATAAGACGACTATTAATCTTTCAAAAGGAATGAAAAAGGTTGTCTATACATGTCGGTTATCCCTAAGTAGAGTTTCATACAGGTTCACAAATATGTGTGATGAGATATGGATTTTTATCACATCAAACATTTGCGAGTTTTCTTTAACAAATATCTAATTGGTGCGATAAAAACTCATTTTGTGAAACCCTTTTCTCTAACTGTCATAGGTAACCATGAAAGTAAGCCAAAATATATATTATTGGCAACCCTGGAGATAAAGTTACATATCTTTGTTGTACATTTTCTCTACATGAAAACTAATAATACAATGAAATACAAGAGATTGATTTCAAAGTTAACTATTTTAAGAAAAAATATGTTTATTTGTCTTAAATATATTTATTTCTTTATCCTCTACAAATTAGCACGCATTCCATTAGCTGAACATCTAACTGTGACGTCACGCCAATCAGAATCCTTGAAATATAATATCTTATCGTGATACGCAAATATATCCTACCACGTGACAAATAGATAATCTTCCACAATAGGGGAATAAAGGTAAACTTCATAGGGTTGCAATGAATTATTCAAAATAAATTTTCACTTCAGAAAATACATGTGATGCCTATATTGAGAAGCACAAACATCCTGACAGTCCAAATATTAAAAAACAGGATGGTTTACCCACGTTGAAACCCCAGGAAAGGTGAGTGGATAGTAAAGCTTATGTATTTCACTACTTGACCGTCCACAAAAGAAGCATTTAAGTATATTTAGCTTTGCACTCTCAGCACAGAACGTCGCTGAAGACCTATATATATGTATAGCCACGACGTTAAACTCCCCAGTCAGTCAGCACAGGTTGGCCCACTATGATCTGACTTTTGTATTATAGACCTGACAACTCCCGAGGATACCTATTTATCCACCTCGATTTCGTTATATTGACGATTTCCTTTCACTAAACAATCCTCGGTTTGGGGACTATTTACTTCTCATATATCCAAAGGAACTGGAGATAACACAACATATTCTATGGTCCGCTTCATGTTTGGATTTATTTCTCAAAATTGACAATATAAGATAAGATATAAAAAGAGGTCTAGTTTAGCAACTAAAAAGCATTAAATAAATGTAGAAAAAACATTGAAATAAAGTAAGCAACTGAATAAGCACTTGAAAGTAAAACTAAGCAACACAAAAAGCAAAACATATAAAGCACTAAATAAACTAAATTCAATTGTCCAATTAAAAATAAGTTATTTTTTTTCAGAAATAGTTGGGGTTAAATCGTCCTTGAAAAAAAAACCTCTTCCTTCTCTAAGGCAATGATCAGAATCCAAAAATTTCTGCATCCACATTTTTCAGCGCACACATAACATAATTATTTTGCTAAACTAACCAATACTTAGTATATTGTATTTAGATTTTTTGTCGTTTTGTTTTCTTATTATGTTACAAATCCTCAGATTTGTTTCCCGAAAGAAATATAGCGATATACATTTGTTTTTGACGTATTTCTAATGAGTTGTGTTCCTTCAAGGTATATTACAATACAAGTAAAAATTTTCATCTATCATCATGTCACTAAGACAACTAAACTGGATCATCCACACAGATTGCACTGGTCACCTATGATAAATAGCGCTGAGTGTTGAAGATCAATGCTTTAATTTTTACTTTCAAATATTTTATTGTGGTTATATTGAGTTTTGACACAGAGTGTTCAATGGTATGGTTATATTGCGCATTCGAGCTGACGTATTTTCCGTTGGAATGAATTGTGTACAAATAAGCTATATTCCAAGTAAAAATTTCCATAGTTAGTGTGCTCGATAACACTGTTTACGTATCTCTTAACATCAAATCCTCAAATACCCCAGAATGATTTTTTTTTTACATAAAGGACACAATATGATGAAATCCATTACAATTTAAAAAAATCGGGAAACTGGGGAAAGATTTTATGTTTTTTTTCTTAATGTAGATAATATTAAAGCGGGGGTGATCTTGTTCAGATTCCAGTTTGTAATTGACTTGGGTTTATATCATCATCATTACCATCATTATTTATTCGGTACGACGTCTTGATAAATATACTGTCAGAGCCTAAGACTAGACTTATCAATTATCCCTTATCCGTCTTAAGCCAACAGTTATCGAATGTTAATGCTTTAAATAAAATATTCATGACATACTCAATTTTGGTATTTTCTTTACATGATGTGTTGAAATGATGAGTATCAAAGATTGAAAACATATTGTATCACCAAAAAAATCTGTTCATATAATACGTGTCCATTGTAATACAATCTGTCAAAACAAAACTTTTAGTTAGCATTTGTATACATGTATGTCCATTTTTATTATTTGATATTAAGCATCTTCTTTTGATTTATAAACATATTTAAGCTGTTTAAACTGGACGCTGTCTATTACGAATTAAGTAATAATAATACAGACCTAGGACTACAAAATGTTTGTTTCTCACGGCATGATATGGAACTCTACAGATATTTTCATGGAGAAAAAATTGTAAACCCACAAAAGGACATTAGTAGTATAATGGGACTATGGCCCCCAGACCCCAAAAGGCTGGGACTACGACCCCCAGGCCTCCAAAGGCTGGTTCTAGGACCCCCAGGCCTCCAAAAGATGACTCTACGACCCCCAAGCCTTCAATTGATGACTCTAAGACCCCCAAATTCTAACGGGGCGGGAAATTCCATAGTGACATCAAAAGGATCCTCAAACGCTCAGGAATGTGCAATCCCATTATTGTTTTATGGACATCAAAAGGCCTGTTTTCACATAAATCATCAAAGAAGATGGGTTTGCTTTTCTCACGCAAATCATCAAAGGAAGATGCGTTTTTACATCCACTTCCTCTATAATAGACGGGTAATACATCAAAAGATAATCATCTTCAAAGAAATATGAACGAGGAAATTTGTAATTCCCACGCCCAATATATCCTTGTTTTGGGGAATGGATATAAAACCCTTTGATCTTTTAAATTTTATTGCCCCCAAATTTTACAGTTTTCGGGTAATAAAAATGATAGATTAATTATGAATGATTTATTTTTAAATTCCAACGCCTACGTGTGAAACCTAATGGGTTGTGTGGGGTATAAAAGGCGGTACCTAGGTCTTCCAGTAATTCCTTCAAGAACAAGACAGCGAATGTAAGTAACCATTTAATAGTTCATTATCTCAATGTGGCAAAAGTAATACAAATAGGGGGATCATCAGCTTAGAGTTTATTTATTTGTATGTATTAAGGCCTACTTGATGCATTAATTTACTTATTTTTAGTATCAAGGAATTTTGATATAATCATAGACCTGTATATTATATAGGTCTATGATATGATATATAACTCCTTGTTAATATAGTTTGATTTAATTTATTCAAATAAAAATAAAGTATCGCTGTCGATTTTAATTATGACTATGTTTACAAGTTATTGTTTAAAGTAAGGGTTATCATTATAACTCATCGAAAATCGTATTTCCATAAAACATGATAAGTCAATTGAATCAAAACCATAAAAGAGAGAAAAAAAGATTATGCAAATTGTTGTGTACAATGTCATATCAATCAATAGAAAAGCCAAGGTTATAGAACTATTAGGTGTTAAAAGCATTCAGTGCATTTTCTACCTGTGACACCAAACAAAGCCTGCTATCTTTTCTTATCTATAAATCTTGTTTTTCGCCAGTTTTTAACATTCTTATTGAATGTAAAATGTAATAAAATATAGATCATTAATTACACATGAGTCATTATCCTGTCATGAATGTATGCATGCAAACATTTTCTGTGAATAAATGTATTAATAATATAACTAATTTACGTCTAGCAAAATATGTTGTTCTCATCAACACAAACTTTAGAATTAAAGTTGACTTGATTTTTATAAAAAATTTTATTAATAATTTTTTAGTTTATCAAAACAAAAGAAACAATAAATAAAATCTTAATATGAAAAAAAGTACATAAAATGGGAAAAAAAAAGAAAATAATAAGGAAATTGAAATTTCTAAAAACAAATTATTTTATGACAAAAATAAAACATAACACAAAAAAAACAACCGAAACAAATAAATAAAATCAAATATTAAAAATAACGTACAATGAAATTAAAAAAAAAGAAAAAATAAAGAAAAAAAACGAAAAAAGCCAAAACAATAGAAAAAAAAAGACAAAAAGAAACGTAAAATTATAAAAAAGATAAAAACTAAAAGAAAAAATAGAAAAGAACAACAAAAAAAGAAAAAACAAACAAACAAAAAAACTTAAGTTAAGAAAGTAAAAAAAAATCGAAAATAATAAATTAAAAAAAAATCAAAACCCAATTAGGAAATTGAAATTTCAAAAAAAAATATTTTATGACAAAAATTAAACGTTACAAAAAAACAGACAAACAACACTCCCTAAACTAACAAAACAAATACACCCAAAAATCCGCTGAAACAACAGAAACAAATAAATAAAATCAAAAACTAAAAACAAAAAACATACAATGAAATGAAAAAAAAAACCGAAAAATAAAGAAAAAAAACGAAAACAAAAAACAAAAACAATAAAAAAAAAGAAAAAAAGGAATGAAAAAAAAAGATTTTAAAAAAGAAACTTCAAAATAAAAAATAATAAAAAATAATAAAAGAAAAAAAAACAAACAAACAAAAAACCAACAAACAAACAAACAAACAAAAAACCAAACAAAAACTAAAGGTAAGAAAGTAAAAAAAAAATAGAAAAAAATTAAAACTAAAAAAATAATAAAAAACACAAACACTGATTCGGAAGAAAAGAAAAAAAACTGAACAAACAAAATAAAAAAGATACAATACATTAAATCAAAAGATGAAAAAACGTAAAGTTAAATGAAAAAAAAAATGAAAAAAAACCAGAAAATAATATATATTATTTTTTGCAATATTTATCTGAATTGATCTAATGTAAACATTTTGTAAAATAGTTTCTTTTTACAATTTTACAGATGGATGACACAAATGTTCTTCAAGAAATCATAAATTGTTTTACATCTGTGGAGCAGCTATTAGATTTTGCACGATCGTATGGATTGGAGGAGGATCCATATGTTAAATTTAGAATGAACATCTTAGCACAAGTAAAATGTCCTGTGTGCAACAACTCGTTTGCTGCCGGCGAACAATATGAGCTACACCAAATGACTCACGAGACCATCATGGATTTTGACTTGAGTTTCTTTGACGTTGCAACAACGTCTAATCATGAAAATCAGACCTTGAAAAGAAACATAGTTTTAAATAAAGACGATATTTCAATGAACCAACCTCAAGGTAAAAAGGCACGAGCAAATAGTGATACCTTGAATCAGCTAGGCACAGGAAATGGAAGTATGCATACTTTGCTTAAAACAAGGGAGCGAACTTATGCTAAAAATGCAGCCATTGATACTACATTTGAAGTAACACTGTCCGAGCAACTGAAAAACAAAAAGCTGACAGAAATATCAAAAGATCTCCATAATATTTTTGATCAAGTTCTCAATGGAGTCAGGGAAGGGTCTAAAGATAATACTCTTGCACGAATCATAATTGAACATAATGGCCTGACAGACCCCATTGTCGTCCCTCTTCAGGAACTAGGCAAGATGAACAGCTCTACTGTTATGGGAGAAATAGAAAAGGTTCTACAAAGTAACGATGAACTCTCTGTAGATGATAGCTTTTCACTGACTATTGGGCGCATAGATCTACCTTCAGGTGGAGGCAGAAAACCCATTTCTAAACCGTTCTATTGTTAGTCGACCAAGTAAAACAATGTGTATGCCAATGGCAATTTCCATTTGTTTTCTGAAGTCTTGCCGTAAAGTTTCCCCAGAAGAATGGAACACTCTGACAATTGCTGATACAGGAGATATGTTTGATAAAATATTGAAGCACAAAGCAACACCGAAATGGTTCTATAAACATTTTATGGATAAAAAAAGAAACGAATGCCTAACGTTTGCCAATCGACTTTGTAAACTCGCCTCAGTCAGAACAGATAAGAAATGTAACATCAGTGAAATTACCCACTTCGAGCAAATCTTAGACATGAACATACTTGTTATTTCGGCAAAACTAGGTAATAAATTCATTCGAATCGGTGAAAACGGATCAGAAAGAAAAAATGCCTTTCTGTACTTGATAGACTTGGACGACGCAGACTACCATTTTGCAGCCATCGTTAGTATAACTGGTTTTTTTTGTTGCAGTTATTTTTGCACTAGTTGTTTAAAGGCATTCAGCAACAAAGAAAGGCATAATTGCGAGACATACTGCAACGTCTGTTGTAGCAAAACATGCCCACTCACTAACATAGGAATGTCATGTCGTAGTTGTTACAGAATATGCAGATCTCACAAATGTTTTCAGAGACATATCAAGCAAAATATAAGTAAGAAAAGAGTACTTTCCTCAGAATGCGAGAAACGATACCAGTGTAAAACGTGTAAAAAAACAATACCAAGATGTGAGCGTCCACCCGAACTTCATCAATGTGGAGAATGGAAATGTCCTTGTTGTCAAGAATACTGTCCCGAGGATCATCTATGCTATCAGAGGACCATTCATAAAGAAAACACAGAGAAGGTCATGATCTTTTTTGATTGTGAAACAAAACAAGATTCTCTCTTAGAATGTAACGAAGGGTATTGTCCACAAGCATGTACTACAAGTACAGGAACATGTCTACCATGTTCAAACTGCCACAAATCATGGTGTGGATCAAAGGAACACAAAGTAAATTTTATCTGTATGCAAACAGCTTGTGATCAATGCAAACACAAACCTTTAGCCACAGAACCAAAATGCAACTATTGCGGTCCTCGTTGCTCAACTTGCAATCAAAAGGAGAAGAACAAATTTAAAAACGATCCTTGCCAGAACACCTGTGGATTTAGAGAACAATTATTTCGAGGTGATACTGCCACTGATGGATTCTGTAGAACAGTGTTTTCTGAACAATTCAAGAATGCTGTGGTGTTATCTCATAATGGATCTGGTTACGATAATTATTTTCTCATTAACTGGCTGATCTCCAACTCCATCCGTCCTGAAGTGATTTTCAATGGGACAAAAATCATGTACATGCTGATAGGACGGGGTTTAAATATTAAAGTATTGGACTCCCTGAATTTTTTACCCATGAAGCTGTCGAAGATCCCAAAAGCATTTGGACTGAAGGAGCTGAAGAAGGGGTATTTCCCACATTTTTTCAACCGTGATGAAAATCAGCATTATAAAGGCCCATATCCCGATATATCTTATTACGGTTGTGATTACATGAGTAAAGAAGATCGGACAGACTTCCTGAAATGGTATGACGAGAACAAAGACCAGCTGTTTGATTTTGATAAAGAAATGAGAGAGTATTGCTGCAGCGACACGTCGATATTAAGAGAAGGCATACTTCGTTTTCGAGACCTGGTATTGGAAGTGACGGGGAAAGACACTCCTGGTGTTGACGTGCTGGATTATATCACCATAGCCAGTGTGTGTATGGGAATCTATAAATCTAAATTTCTGGAAGAGCAATACGAAATCGAAGTATTGGACCAGTACGGCCAAATACAACTTAAACCAATAAAATCGACAAAGCCGGGATTTGCGGTTTTAGAAGATAATGAATGGAAATCTTCAGAAGATTTTTTATCAGAACATCCACAGACCAAATTTGGTAAAAGAAAATTCGTCAAGAGTCCTTTAGCCCACGTTCCATCCGATGGATATATCAAACGATATAATCACAGCTGGAGTTCAATTGCATGGCTGGAATGGATCATGAAGAATGAAAAAACCTCAATTCAGCATGCCCTTAATGGAGGAGAATATCGAATTCCTGGTACACAATTCCATGTGGATGGCTTTTGTTCCAGGAACAATGAAGTGTTTGAATTTTTAGGGGTATGTTTATTACATTTATTTTGAATAACCAATGGCACCGCCGCCGCCGCCGCCACCGCCGCGCGGTACAGAAAAACGCAATCCTAATAATAACGCGTTAATGAATCACGCGGTACTAATTATAACGCGTTACATAATTACGCGATCCTTATATCATTTCGTGTTACTGAATCACGCGATACTAATCATGACGCGTTACGTTATCTCGTGATACTAACCATGAGATTCATATAATTCTATTTTTCGCGTCAAAAAAAAAAGCCAAAAAAAACAAAAACAAAAAACAAAAAACATTGTGATATAACGTTTAAAATTTTAAGTGTTGTGTATTTTTTTCAGTGCGTTTGGCATGGTTGTAAAGTTTGTTTTCCAAATGATAGAGGAAATACTAAAACACAACTGACCAAACAGTCCATGGATGAATTGTATGTCATCACAAAAAAGAGAGAAAACACCATTAGACAACTTGGGTACGGATACAGAAAGATATGGGAACACGATTTCAATTCACAACGGTTGAAAAATCCAATTCTCAAGCTGTTTTGTGAACAACAGGATATTCAAGAACGGCTAGATCCACGGGATGCATTTCAGGTACTTAAAAAATCTGCTGGTGAATTTTAAATATGCAAATTACAGCAAGAATGATAATTTCTTTAATACGGCTCTATCACGAAAATTTTTAGAATGATGAATTTATTTTTAGCACTTCATTAATATTCAATTTTATTATAATTGTAAGAGGTTGCATACTTATTTTTAAACATATTGCAAAAACAGTTTTCTTTGTTATTTTGCAGGGTGGGCGCACAGATGCTTCCAAGCTATACTACAAGGTAAAAGATGACGAAAAAATAAAATATGTGGATTTCACTTCCTTGTATCCTTGGACGAATAAATACTGCAGGTATCCACTTTATCATCCAGAAATTATCACCGATAATTTCAAAGATCTGAGTCAATACTTTGGACTTTGTCGGTTGAAAATCCTTCCACCCAGAAACCTATACCATGCAGTTCTTGGATACCGCTGCAATGGTAAACTCACATTTTCCTTGTGTAGAACATGTGTCGAAACAACACATCAAGGTCAATGTACCCATAATACTGAACAAAGATGTATCATCGGTACTTATGCCACACCAGAGATTCACAAAGCAAGAGAAAAGGGCTACCAGATCCTTAAAGTGTACGAAGTGTGGCACTTCAGCGATAGTACACAGTACGACAAAACATGTAATTCTGGTGGATTGTTTGCAGACTACGTACAAATGTTTCTAAAACTGAAACAAGAGGCGAGCGGGTTTCCATCCGATTGTGTTTCTGAAACGGATAAACAAATCTATATTCAGCTTTACAAAGAAAACGAGGGAATCGACCTTCAGTACTACAATATAAAACCTAACCCTGGTTTGCGTAGTATTGCTAAGTTGTGTCTGAACAGCTTCTGGGGAAAGTTTGGACAACGACTCATTTTGAAAAAACATAGTTTTTTTCACGACACGGAAGTTGAAAAGTTCTTTCAGACACTCTCGGATCCTACTAAAGTAGTAGAAAATTTCCACATCATCTCTGAAGATACAGTTCAATTGGTTTGGACACAAAATACAGCCTTTCCGCCAGTTGATGTTAAAACCAACATTTTCATTGCTATATTCACCACAATGTGGGCTCGGTTAAAACTGTATGACATATTGGACATGTTAGGTGATCGAGTCATCTATACAGATACAGATAGCTGTATATATGTTAGTCGTGACAATGAACCGGAACCCTCTCTAGGGAATTACTTGGGTGAGCTAACATCCGAAATTCCACCCGACGAAGGATATATCACAGAGTTTGTGTCAGGCGGACCAAAGAATTATGCATATAGGACACTGGCATCTTCTGAAACGTGTAAAGTTAAAGGTTTTACCTTGAATTATAAAAATTCGAATATAATTAACTTTCAGGCTGTCAAAGACATGATTACGAGTGACATGAGAGTACAACTAGAACATTGACGAATCCAAATAAAATTTGTCGTCTACCTCACCAGAGAAAAATTTACAGCAGAATGGAGGAAAAGAAATACACTTTTAACTATGACAAGCGTGTCGTTCTAGACAATTTTGACACCGTACCGTATGGATATTGATAAATGACAAGAACAATAATGCAAATTATATGTTTTTTATTATTATTACCTTGTACATAAAACAAATTACATCTAAATAAAATTTGTACTCTATTAAATGTTAATATTTTATCCAAGAACCATGTAACTTATTTTCCATGCCGGGCAAGACGTCACGTTTTCCATTTCGAATTACGAATAAACCTCCCGTCTGACTTGCTGGAGTTTTCCGTTTTTTGACTGTTGTACTTTGAGTTAATAGTTCATGTTTTGATACCTTTTGTGGTTGTTCAGTCTGATCGGTGTTGGTGGATTTATCCTCAAGATTCTCAATCGTTTTTATTTGTTGAACAAAACGCTCGTAACGTTCTTTCGATATCAACACAAGTTCTTGAGCCATTATTGTTCGTCCAAAAGGTTCAAAATTGGTTTGATCAGAAGTGACACAAGTATGTGGTTTTTTATCAGTATGTTCTTTTTCCTTTTATGTGCCACTGTTCTAGAAGCCAAAGCACGGATGTTGAACTCGTATGGGCGCAACCTTCTTATTTGATGACTGGTTAATTCCAACACTCCTCTATATACGTTTAATGCAATTTCTGACAAAACGTCAATTTGATTGTTGGAGGCAGACTGAATCAATACTTTACGTTGACGTGGCTCGGCCGCATACAAGTATTTTAAAAATGCACTCTGTGTCGTAATCCTCGACGTCATAATCAACTATGAAAGACCTTTCATTGATCTCCTCCTTTTATTACTTTGGAGCGTACACAATCGTGACGTCATCATTTGGAAATATCGATGTTCGAAGACGATATTTCTTATCTGTATAGGGCGATAGATCGCATAAAAGATAACCACCAAGCTGTGTACGGCTTAAAGCTTTATCGTAAGCGTCCATGAAATATTTTCCCTGGCCTGGAAAGACCTGACTTGCAAAAGCAAGAAGCTGTTGTTTGTCCCTGTTATTTGCCATTAGAACAAATATATGAACATTCAAACTTATCGATCTAAAGTAGGGAGATCTGTCGTAAAGGTTGTGTGAAATGTATAAAATCGAACAGGTACGGTGGTGTGAAAGGACTGTGAAAAGATCTAATGATTCTTCACTTTTTCCAATTAATCTCATCATGTCATCTAAAACTATGAGTGTATGAGTTCCAGGAGAAGTCCAATCCATTATGTCCTGTCGACTAGGTAAACCCTCATGTAATGTAAAATTTGATAGTTCTTGTTCAGCTTTTTCTAATGCAGGCTGGAATGCTGTATAACAATACACCATTTTCTCTGGTGGAATTTTGAACATTATTGAAGAGTGTTGAAGTAAATTCATTACGAAAGTTGTTTTTCCACTCTGTGTGGCTCCCGATATCATCACAGTGCATGGGCTAGGAAAGGGTACTACTGTGGAAGATGTGTTCATCTTGACGTTATAACAACAACTAAATGATTAAAATAGTTTTATTACTTTATACCCATAGTTTAATCACACAAATTGTAATATGTATTTACAAAATTTGTTACAATACGATCGTTAATCATTAAATCTGTATCAAAAAACTGCACAATAGAATTTAAAGAACATTCTAAACATACAGAAAGCATAACAAAAGTTAACACAAAATATCCACAAAGTCGAGAGGTGTTTGACTGGACCTGACAAGTCATGTGTGTGAAATGTTTTACGTTGGTATTTAAAAATCTGTACATCTCCTCTCCATAATAGGCAGGTGTTTTTCCGAAACTGTCAAGAAATAAACCATGGGTTTTACTCTTCAGCACTATAGCTACCCAGTGTTCACCAGGCCCATCGTCTGTATCAGTATTTACAATGAAGACACTTGGATATTTTATCGAATGGTTAGGTAGGTTATTTCTAGAATAGATTCCTGAGAATGATTTAAAAGTACAAAGATTCGATTCGATGGCACACTCTAGCTCGTATCCATTCATGGTTGAACGTATCGAACGTTGCGTGAATGGTCTATTTCCAGATAAGAATCGAATGCTCCAAACGCAATGCAAGTGGTGGCAGTTGGGAGACCTTTGCTGAATTTCATTTCTAGTCTCAGGTTTCCGTGCTGAACCAAGTTTATATAGTCGCAGACAGCCAATCCATTCGGAGATAGGATAAAAGCATACAGTGTGTAACCATTAGCGAAATCCTTCCGGGAAATGGTCAATCCCGAGTCTCTGCTGAGCTTTTCACAGGCTTCAAATAAATTCGTATATGCAGAGGTAAACTGTCCGTTTTCCCCAAAGTCTAACTTCAATGGTCTACCAGGTACACTTTCACCGTTTAAATACAATCCCACATCAGTGGCATCGCAATGAGTAAAATTGAAAGGGTTAGAACCATAAGTGCCGTTTCCGCTATCCTGAGAAATCAAACCAACTACCAAAATGTTTGGACGAAGAGTGTAAATATTATCCCAGATAAATTCACTTGATCCCTTGTTGATAGTGTTTCGTTTTACTTCAGTCTTCTGAAAATAGTAACGAGCAGGTCTTGTCTCTATCTGTTTCATGTGGTTGACTAACAGGCCTGGATCCACCTTTATTTTACAGGCCTTAAACACACATTCTTTTATCTTCAACTGGTATGAGGCATTTTCCTCTCCCGATATGGTGAAAAATTGGGTGGTATTTCGATAAAGTTTTATAGAGATGTTCACGCCTTGAATTAAGTGGTGATCCAGCAAAAATACGTCTTCTAACAGCGGGCCTTCCATTTCAAACTCCCTGCTGTTTTTCATATAATCCCGCCTTAAAACTAATCCGGTGTTTTCTCCACCCTTCCCATCGGTAGCTGACAGATTTCCTGAATCCTTCATAAACAGTTGTGATTGAAGTTGTGATTTCTGTTCATCTACACCACTGTTGAGTATCGTCTTGATATAAGCTTTCCAGGGGTAGTTGGATGTATTGGCGGAAACAAGTTTATTATTCATGTATACATCAATTTGAGACCACATGGATTGTAGAGGTAAATTTACAATGCTTGAGGTATCTTTATCATCAAAGGCAGATCCGTCACCTTTTAAGAGTTGTGCACGAACATACAATCTACTTCTTCTGAGATCTAGGTATTCTGGTCCTTGTCCAGGGATACAAAACTCTACAGTGGAAACATCCGGTGAAGAAAAGTTTGAAAGAGGTCGCGTCTCAGCATAATATATCCTGTCTATTGCCACCTGATTTTTGGGTTCATCAAACAAATCCAGCTCCATAGGAATGCTAATGTCCTTGTTTTCATCATTTAAGTAAGACATTTCAATTCTACTTTTTCCTGTTAAAAATGGTTGACCCTGGAAAGAGATCCACTCTGAGTTTTCTGCTGCTCTTTTTCGGTTTCCGTTTAACACTAAAAGCCTTTGGTCTTTGTCCTTTGGATGCTTTTGATTGAATGGATTTTTTCTTATGCTTTTTTGTTTTTATACTGGCAGATCTGCTTTTCGGGCTCCTGGTAGGTTTAACGTATGGAATTCTATCTTCCTTTTGTTGTTGCAAGTCAGATTCTGCACGGTTTGCAACTGCGACAGTTGGCGCCACTTGTTGAATCTTTACTTCTTTATTTGAAAGTTTAGAACTTGGAAATACAAAACGACGACTCAATCCACCTCCCTTCTGTGATCGTTTCCTCTGTCTTGCTTTTTTTAATGCATCCTCCCATGCCAGTACATTGCTCACATAAGGTGTATTTGTCATTACTGCAGAAAAGGGTATTTTTTTAGATGAAGTGTTACACACGTCTCTTCGTTGGTAAATGAGCTTGCATTCCCAAAGGCATCATTTATATAGATGTTGATCTGATTCAATAAACCCGACCGCACGGGGATATAATAAGGTGTGTCAAATATCAAAGTTGACGTGAAGTATTTCTTTTTATTCTTTGCGAATCCTTCAGTCCCATCTTTACCAATGTGAACTTTTCGAAGAAGTGGTTTTTCTGACGCTCCAACAAAGCTGTCGACACAAATGTTTGAAAAAATGTAAATATCACCACTCATCCTCGAAGACGTCTGATATACAATAGTTATTTCTGTTAAAGCCACAACCCAATATCCCCCAAGATCTACTTCTTTGTTGAGTTGCACGGTGAAGTTGTTGGGTACATTGTTTTCGAACATGGAAATGCAGTCGGTTGACCTTAGGACCATACGCACACTCATCTTGGTATCTTATGATGATAGTTTACGATGTCAATTCAATTTATTCACTCTGAATGTCTGAAAGGGGTACCCAAGAATCAAACTTTTTAGGATACCCTAACCAGCGAACTAAACCCTGCTGTACTCCATTTTTCTTTCTTTTGTTGATAATTTTCTCTATTTTCCACATCGTGTTTTTCTCGTCCTTTCTTACTTTTTGTAGCTCAGGTTGATAGAACGAACCCTGAATATCTTCATTCATCAAATCTTTCAGTAAATATACGGGAAGGCTATCCCTCATATATCGTCTTCGTATCTTGAATAACTCTTCGGTCCATTTTTGTTGATACCCACGTTGGAAAGGTTGACGCTTGTATGTGATCCTTACAAGATCGTTTAGCTTAAATCTGAATTTCTTTGGCTTTGTTTTTGGTTGTTTAAGCAAAGATTTTTTTTTTATTTTCTTAAATTCCTTTTTGATAGGATTTCTTTTCAGATACGCACTCAGTCTGACTTCGTCTGCATTTTCTTTGTTTACTTGAACGGGCGCGTAACTCCCCAGTGAACGATGGGGCCGTTTGTTGTAACTTTTAACCATATCTTGCAGAACATCCGTGTACTTGTACGTTTGTTTATGTCTGAAATATGTGTACATAACGTTTTTAATTGTTCTTATACTTCTTTCAACCACAGCTGACTTGGTCTCATTCTGAGAGTAGTAAGTGTGAATCCCATTCTTTGCTAAATAGTCACGCACATACTTGTTGACAAACTCTTTGCCCAAGTCTGAACGAATAGAAACAGGTTTTCGTTTACCACTTAAAATCTTCTTTAAAGCTTTTAGAACACTTGTGTGTGTCTTGTCTTTCAATGGTTCTATCCATAAGTATTTGGAAAAGACATCGATAACAAACAACAAAAATCTAAAGCCTGTATTCTCACTCTGAATATTGTCTAATTGTGCGAGATCTATTTCCCATAAACTGTCAATTGTGTTCACAATATATCTGTTCCTTTTAAACTTCCGAACTATATTTCTTGATACACTATGCGAATCCTGGTCTTGTAACCATTGTTTTATTTTGTACCTCCCAATTTTAAATTTTCCCTCTTTTTTGACTATTTGGTATAATTTGTCCGAGCCGGTAAACGATGCAGGATGTTTGGGGTCGTGCCAGATTGATTGTAGATAGTCCTCATAGTTTGAAGGATTCATGTTGACTAAGAAAGGTAAAGAAAAACCTTACATTTAAATGTCATTGAATATAATTTTGGAACTTGATCAGATTGTGTGTGTGTGTGGGTGTGTGTGTGAGTGTGTGTGTGTGTGTGTGTGGTTTCTATATAATCCAGAACACAGTAAATATGGTATACGTATATTTTATTTACAAAATAAAATAGAAGCTTAATACAAAACACAGTAACTGTCCATAGACATTGTATGTTATGATATCACTGAATTGTCAGCTTTTGATATAGCACGGTTTATTTTCTTCTGTAGTCTCAGGAGGTTGGTCCATTGCCTTTTATTTAGAGTTATACCATTTCGTTTTTCCTTGAATGTCGAATGTTGAATAGCAATCTTGACATGTTTTTCAAATAAACACACTGCCACCGAATACTGGTCGGGTAAATCAAACTGTTTATTATAATCACAAATTGTGTTGTTCGTGTTCTGATAATGTGGTATTAAATTGATGCAGTCTGTTTGATGCATTTTTTCACTCCTGTTCATTTCACTAGTCAATGCAACACTTGCTGATGTCAAAACAAGTAGTGTCAACACTCCTATCCATTTGAATAATGGAGCATGAGCTGCATAATTTTCATAAATTGACGAGACAATACTGGTTTGCGTGTGGAATTCACTTCCTGTTGTAAGTGCCAACTGAGGGTCTCGCTCTAACATAGCAGTTTCACACGTTATTGTTTCTGCTACCATCTTCAAATAAAACAGTTATACACTGAAAAATAAACTCAATAGTCACCTCTTTTTATACGAAAATTGTTTAGAGCAGATCACCAAATGGGTTACAGAATGTACATCTCATCATTCCCTCTTGATTCTGGTGATCATCATCGTAAATACATGGAACGCACTTCTCTAAATCTGGAACTGATTGTCTAACTTCAGAAAAAGTCTCCTTTAAAGCTTCCCATTTATCGTATGTCAGTGATATACCTTTTTTAGTCGGAACTACAGCACCGGTGTCTGGTATTTTCCAGCGTTGTCTTACGTCAACAGTTGGATACAATTTATTGACAGTTACATAAACTCCTTTTCCTAAGTGCGATGTCGTTTCAGATAAACCATTTTCATCATCAATTATTTTTCCAATGGCCTCATCTATCTCTTTGGCATACATTTCTAACAATGACCACTGGATCATGGATAGGGTGATTCCTTTCTTAGTTGGAATATAGCAATCGGAAGAATTTTTTTCATATTTACGAATATGAATGGAGATTGTATCACGCCACTCACAAGCAACTACGAATATGTCACCTCCAACTGGTAACATACAGAGATTTTTTGAAGTCTTGGTTTCCATTTCAGGGTCTAACAAATTAACCAAAGAAGCTTTTCCCGCAGCTTTCAGTGCTAAACAAAAATTTCCAAAGGCTTTATTTCCTCTTCTATGGAGTGTAGAAATCAGTTGTCTTACTTTTGAATATGAATTGTTGTTCTGTAGAATGTCTTCCCTCAATTCATCTGTTAATGTCCCGCTCTGGTATAAATGATCTACAACAACTTCGACTGGCGTTTCTTTAATTAACGTCACGTAATTACGACGAAGGATGTCTCTGTGTTCTTGTTGCATCTTTACAGTAGACGTGTTGTAATAGAAGTGATAAAATTCAAAAGGTTGACTGTTGAATTTATACTAAAATTTAGTGGAAATTTTCTTCTTAAATATCTTAAAAGGTCAGACAATATGGGGGTCATAAAATTTGGGTCCTTGTAGGCGTGGGAATTTTTGAATATCATGAAAGGTCATGAAATTTGGGGGTCATAAACTTTTAAAATATCCTTTAAAGTCGTAAAATTTGGGGAGAGGGGTCATAATTTTTATTGTGGGATTAAATACTGTCATCTTTAAAAAGTCGTTTGTAAGATAATTCTCTGTGCTCCCTTGATAAGATAGGCGATAATACCATGCTTATCGTTTCTATACGCCGTTTAAGCCGGTGATTATCAATTGCGTATTGCATCCAACAACCTTTCCTTGCTTCTCGGTAGGCATGAGACCAAGCTATCATCAGATGGGTCTTTGGCACCCCTTCATCAAAGTGAACCTGCAAATAGGCATACAAACATGTTAACAGATATCATTTAGTGAAAGGATTGGAAGTCAAACTTGTATTTTTAAAATATTTTTCCCTTACCTTTTTCATTTCCTTTTAAAGAATGTTGGACATTTCTATAACTTTGGCATTTATAAAATATTTCCTGAAATATCCTTTCTCTTTTGATCTTTTAAAGGGGTTTCTCACCTGTTACAATTTGAGAATGATAGAGATTAAGGAATGGAATCATAATATTGCAACCTAGGGGGTCATAGAGTCATCATATCTGGACCTTGAGGTAAAGAGTCATCATATGAAGGTCTGAGGTCATAGTCATCATATTGGAGTCTGGGGGACAAAGAGTCATCAAATGGAGGCTTGGGGGTCGTAGAGTCATCATATCGAGGCTTGGGGGTCGTAGAGTCATCCTTTGGAGGCCTGGGGGTCGTAGAGTCATCCTTTGGAGGCCTGGGGGTCCTAGAGCCAGCCTTTGGAGGCCTGGGGGTCCTAGAACCAGCCTTTGGAGGCCTGGGGGTCGTAGTCCCAGCCTTTTGGGGTCTGGGGGCCATAGTCCCATTATACTACTGACATTCAAATACCATATCTTCAACATAGGGTATTGTTAAAAAAATGCTCAATTAACGTAACTCGAAATTCACATGGCATGTCTTTGCTTATTTGTCTTTTTGTTCTGGATATAAAACTGTACATCCTAAGTCGAACGCTTTGTTATTTGTTATGATCTTCATTATTAAAAAAAACATGTGAACTTTTAGGATGTTTATGACTATAAATTAAGACAAGGTCGATTAAATAGTTAAAACCGTATAAAACAAGCGTTATTGTTATTGATGAAACCCGTTTCATTCTGTATACAGCGCTATTTTTTTACTCAATCGCGGTGTTGATTTGCTCAGCTAAATCAATGGCAATTGCAGTGAATTGGATATTTGCATTTACATTTTACTGAATGAGCTTAATGTTATAAATTGCAAATCTTTTACTAAATTCAATTTAATTAAATCGGAACAATGAATTAAATCTCCGTTGATATATAATGCTTTAAATCAATTTAAAGACGGTTTCTATTTAAAACCCTGTCCTTATTATAAGTTTAAAATACAAATTCAAAAACGGCTAATTTGGCTACACGTATGTAAGTAAAACGCAATTATAAGGTACTAAAAGGGTCATTTTTACCCCCCCCCCCCCATTTTAAGAAAAATAAATCAGTGATAAACCCGGTACCAAGATTTTAAAAGTCTTATAATGAATTTTTCGTTATTGGTAATCCCCAAGCGGCAAAATTTGATTTCGTTAGAAAGTTTTTTTTTAATGTTTTTATTTTTTTGCGTGTGTGCGCACTTATAAAACCCGGGTTATATCACCTACTGACCAGATCAACTAGATGATACACACCTGTTCATGAACCTTGGTTTATCAGCGGCAAACATCAAAGGAAAATGTAATGATTATCGATAAGAAGGATTTTCTTGTAACCCCGGTCTAATGGTTGGTCACGGAGACAGCTTTGTCATATATAAAAAAAAACCTGAAAAAAATAAATAAGCCCTGACATATCGAATAAGTTGTGAAATAAAAATACCGTGAGAAACTGAAGTAGGTATGTTACTCTGTAGGTTAGGGAAATTAATAATTTGAAAATTAAAATCGTCTCTTTTATCGTAAATGATTGTACTGAGATGACCAACCAGGTCAAAGTCGAGATGCAAATCCAAGAATGAATGATAAAATATCATAAAAGTTAGATGAATACACTGCCTAAGACTAGACTTATTAAAGATTGTAATTTTTTATGCTTCTTTTGTTATTTGTTAAGGTCAGCGACAATGTAGACCGTGGATTTCTCAATCTATTATAGTAAAATTAAATATTCAAACAATAAATGTGGTCTACATGTATGTACTCGCTTGCATCTAAAAATTATTACCCAAAATTTGACCGTTTTCAGTCAATTTGACAAGTCATACTCACCTTCGGTATGTCAAATGAATAACATATAACATGTTTATGAATTAAGTTGTACATGTCCTCCATGTATTTTGCTAACTAATTCACAATTAGAATTTTCTCTTGAATAGTGTTCAACTTTTTACAGTACATGTAAGCCACATATTTGCCCCCTGTTAGACTGAAAACTTGAACACTATTCAAGAGAAAAATCCACCTTTCCTCGACAAGAACGTCTGAACCGCGTTTCGGTAATTGAAGTAAAATAATAGGCATTCTAGACAAAGGTTAGACATGTAAAGCCTCAAATGAAGATGAAGTGTATAGAACAATATCACTCCTAGGAACACGCCAATCGATTCAGTTAGTTTTTACTATACTCCGCAAAAGATTTCTCTTATATTCGACCGTACTTTCTCCTTACAAAGATAATTAAACAACAAACTTTTCTGAAAATCATTAAGGCTGCGCTCGTTCAAAATATAAATTGTATGTTCGTCAAATTATTAAATTGTCGAACTTATGGAACTAAACCTTTCCCTATTGTTGATGCGGAAATTTCTTTTTAGGGGGACATTCTTAGGGGACTAACTTCTTAAACAAACGGTACTTCATTGACTTTATTACATATGTTGTAGATCATGGTGTGCTTAATATACAATTTCGAGTTCTTAAATATCTCATATAGTTTTTAAGGTTTTTGAGCTAAAAAAGTGCAAAACTCATAAAAAAATCAATTTCAATCTTTCTGAATTTAAAAATCTGTCGCCGTTTTCGAGTCATTAGCAAAGAACTCCAATTTGCACCTATGTTCTATATTTGCCATGGAGGCCACGTTTTATAACCAATCAAAAATCCCCTCATCATATTATACATCTTATGCTGCTTATAAACAACTTTACCAAGTTTGGTTTCAATTGAACTCAAGGTGTCAGAGGAGTTAACATTTTAATGTAATGAGGAAATGCTATGAAAATGGTCAATTTCTACGTTCTAAGGAGAATAACTCCTAGAAGGAATGGTCATACAACATTGTTTGTGCTTAATCATGACGTGCTTAACAATATGCACTGCCCTGACATCAAAAGATACGGGGTCGTCAAGCGATAATGCGGAAAACCTGACCGCAAACCATAGTCGTGCACCGTGTTGGGAAAAGTGTCACGTTCCTCGCACGTTAAAGAACCCTGGTGCAGGTCTGGGTAAGAGTAGGACCCGTATGATCCCCATGCAAGAGGCTAAATTTGCCGTCCCTACCCATCACTCCTTTTTCCAGTGACAGTTAAAACTTTCCTACCCGATTTGCCTTGTGTCCACATTTCCTCCACTTCATCATCATTTCATGTTCATTAAATCACCACTTTCATGTTCATCTCCCGGATATAGCCGAAACCGTGTTGCAAGGTAGTAAAACAATAACTAACTTACTAAGTAAGCTTAACAATATGTAATTTAAATTTCTCAAATATATAATACAGTTCTTGAGATATTTAGCTTAATAAGTGTAAAATTCATAAATAAAAAAGGCAATAACTCCAACATGTGTTGTTGGATCTTCTTAAACATGTCAGGGTTGGTAGATGCTGAGGTGCTGATCACTTTAACTAAACGAAATTTTAATACACATGTATTTGCTTTCGTTATTTAAAAAAAAAACCTACTGTCTGTCCCTATGTTCTATTTATAGTAACGACAGTCATGTTTTTCGACATAAAAAAAAAGTTAGAAATGTTTCGGATGCCCTTAAGAACAATTCTGTAAAGTTTGGTAGAAGGCAGTCAAGTAGTATAGGACAAGTTAACGTTTGAAAAAGTTTACAGACGACGACGGACGTTAAGTGGTGGCAATAGCTCTAATGACCCTTTGGGTCGGGTGAGCTAAATATTTTCGCCTTTAATACGAAGATTTGATAGTTAAACCCGTTTCTTATAATCCCTTTACATTAAGATGAAAAACATCAAATATAAAAACTAATGTGACGTTTCTTTTCCTTGACTACTATGTCATTTGTACTCTTGAATACATGTACTATTGTCTCTAAAATAAGTAGATAAATAAAACACTTCACAGATTTATATACATAGATTAGTGATTCAAATCATTTTTATTTGATCCATTTATTTTGATTAATATCTTACTAGTCGTTGTGTCTTCAATTTTGAAATATGTTAGGTTAATACTCATTATTTTAGAATTATATGTCTGGGCACCATTATTCATTTTCGTTTGAAGTCGCGTTGTGAGTTACTATTCAAATTATCTAACTAAATGGTCTTGGTTTTATAGGTTTCAAGACTTGTTATTTAAGATTTAAACAGTCTGTCATCATATTATGGCATTTTGGGGTTTCATTCCGTACGTGATTACAGAACACAATAGCAGGAATGTCATGTTACTGAAAAATAAATCATCGAACATTACTCAAATCGTAACATTTAATATAAATGAAAATTGAAAGGTCTATGTGAACGTTGATTTACAAAAGAAAGAAATTGTTGATTTACTGCTTTAATTAGATTTCAACACTTATTTTTTTTTATTTATTTAAGTGTAAATTTTCATTTGTAAATTGTTAATTGTTTTATCTTAAAAATAATGCGAGTTTGATAAATACACGTAGCATTGTGGTTGTTTAAAATTCACTCACCGTTTTTTTTTTATTTAATTGTTGTCTGTTGTCCATTTGCTAAGTGTAGATTTAAAAAAGAAATTAAGTATATATGATATTTTATTTTAGGAATTAAAACATTAAGTTTGTTTGACAGATATGTATGACGCACCCACGTTTTCTTTTCTTTAGCTATAACTTTATCTTAAATAAACATCCCAATAACATAGACGTGTGTCATACAAAATAGATCTGTTATCTTTATTTAGATTTTTGTCAGTCATTTATGGGGGTTAGCTATAAATTAAAATGAATTGAAGTTGCATTTATTTGAAAGAAAATGGAAAAATGATCAAAGTAAGCAAAACAAATGTTAGTCTTTGTGGTCGTTATTATGCTACAAGCGCTTATTATTTTCTCTAGAGTTTTCATTACTTTTGCATTGCCAACGATTGGCAACTTAACACCGTCTTAAATGTATGACGGAGTAAATACAAGTTCTATTAATATTGTCGACTTAATATTAAGTGTACCTATTTTTTGAATAATAAAAAGGAAATAGGGGATTCATGGGCTTACCATTTTAGATTGATAAAACCCGAAGATCTCAAAAATCTCACAAAAAATTGAGAAACAGACCTAAACAAGAAAAGAGACTCTCTGAACTCCTTATTGCTCACCTGTCCCCTTTGTTTTATACCTATAATAAAATGTAATGATCAGAAACACCATTAAAACAATGTATTAATGTATTAAAACATTAATTATTTTGTACAGAGAAATACAAAAAAACGATTTTTACTTGCTAAAAACAATAAATTCCCAACAAGGGCAGTATTGCTTAATATATAAAATGTCGTTTACAAGTAGTATGTAATTTTCTAGATATCAGTTCTTTTTTTTATTAAATTAAGAAATGAGGAGTTAACGTATATAGTCCGTTAAAAGATCATCATTTTTTTTAAGTTACAACATTGCATGACCATCCCGCCATTTTACATTTAAGGCTGTTTGTTATCTTGTTGTTGCCTGTTGGGTATATTTTTTTTGGTTTTAAGGAGCTTTTTCAAAATCCCAAAGTCCCGTGCAGGGCCCGGGTGGCGAAAAGGCCCGCAGCAGACCCTAACTTGTAGTAAGAGGCGACTAAGGGTCTTAGGATTCTGACGTCGGGTCCGTGCTCAGCCCACAGAGCGACCAAGTGTGTACACTAGATGGCTGAATAGGGTGGCCTTCGTCCTCGGGGGTCTAAAATACGGAAACCCTGACCGCCGACCATAGCGGGCCAACGTGTATGGAGAGAGCCACACTTCATGCGCGTAAAAGCTCCATTTGTTGACCGCCAAGTAGTGCACCACAAAGGCTAAATTTTCCGCCCTTACATGTACCCACCTCTCCCCTTTTCCTGTGGTTTTTCAAAATTTACTGTTTCTTTGTTTCCCACTCTATCCACATAATTCATTTTATCCTCATCATTTCATGTTCATTTAATCATCCTTTTCATGTTCATCGCCTGTAAATAACCTATATAGCGTTGCACGGGCGTAAAAGGCCAACTCACTCACTCACTCCAATTCCAAAAGCGAATTAGAAGCGTTTAACCATTCCCCAACCCACCGTGTCCGTCCGTCCGTCCGTCATGTATTGACAATTTTCTTTGTTTTAATAAATTTAATTAATCACTACTGAATGAAAAGTGTATTTTTTAACGGCATTCTTTTCTCATCTGCATACTTTGAATGATGTTGTAATAGGTGTTTCCCGTCTCTTCTGTATCGTTGCAAATCTTTGACCTTTTGATAATATTTAGGTAACTGGGTGCAATCTACATAAGGTAGTTTAATTATTTTTCAATAAACAATGCATAATCGAAATATGGCACGTCATGAATCTTTTTCCAGCAACAGTTCATTATATAACACTTTAATCCACCACGACCTACAACGTATGGACATGTCTGAGATGTTTAGGTCTGATTGATTTGATTCTATATGCATTATGGATAATTTTTTACATAAATGCATGGCCAATGACTTAATTTTATTAGTTATTTTCAAACTCTATTCAAATAACAATAGAAATTAAAAATTAAGAAGAAAACAAAATAAAGAAGCACTTCTTGATAAATTAGATCATTTGCAACTTTTAATTCTCTATGGTAAAAACTGGAAGCCCATCATTTATTTTAAGAACCAAAAGACCAAAAGAAGTAAAAGCATACGCATATTCGAAATAAACATGATTAAAACAACCTTTAAAATTTAAAGCATTTACAAATTACGTTCTACAAAAACATTATTTTTTGTTGTTTTTGGGAAAAAAATCGCTGAGAAGCAAAGGCGTACCGAAGGAATAAAAGGGGGGCATCAAATATTGCTAATCCAAAAAGACAAGATAAAATTGATAGAGATAAATCATCAGAACAAAACAAAGCAAACCACGAAACAAAAACAAAAAAAACCAACACGCATTTCAACCAAACCGAAACCAGAAAATATGAACTCAAATATTTGACTAATAATGTAATACAATCCTTTTTGAAATTATTAAGAAAACAACAAGTTTTAAACAAAATATTTGCCCTTCATTTTAGTTTAAGTGCCATATTGTCATAAAACATATATGTTATAAAAATAACTCCAGAGCTAAGATAGATACTTATAAGTACACATGAACTTGCATTTGTATTAAATACATATTAGGAGGAAGCAGAGGTACCAATGGGGTATCCGAATGTCAAAAGTCCGAAAGGGCAGAGACAAAACCAGTAAACACCAACAAAAATTGGACAAAAACAGACAACATGTAAAACATGGAAACACAAAATAACTGAATATCAATCAACAACGCGAACTCCAGTCGAAACAAAAGTGAACTCAGGTGCTCCGGAAGAGTAAGCAGTTACTGCTTCCTATAGCACACCGACGTGTGCTATAGCAAGCAGAATAGGCCAGACCATTTCTTTTATTTTTCTTTTCGTTTTCTTCAAACAAATGGTCTGTTTTTAGGCTTGAAGACTTGGTATGCACAATTGAAACAGTCTGACTCGCTCTTAAACCACTTTTATATATTTCTTTCTAGACAACATTACATAAAATATTTGCAGAAATATCAAGTTAATTAACAAATCTAGTTATATAGCTTTTAATATTGGTATAATAAAAGGTCGTGGCTATATCAGATCAAAATAGAAAAAAATAATGACTTGTACCTGACTTGATCTGAACGTTTTGAAATGATTAGCTGGTTCTTAAATCAATTTGATGGTTTCTTCTAGACGAAATTACATAATATAGTAGCAGAAATGCCATGTTACTCACAAATTTAGTTATATCTTTAATAACTAATATAATAAAATGTCATCGTCATCCAGGATAAAAAAGCAAGAAGTGCATATTTGTTGCATTTGAGGTTTAACAAGACTAATTTTGAATTATATTAAATTGTTTTGTTTCTAGCAATTTTTTTCTGTTATTAGGAATAACCACGGGGTTCTTCATAGATCAGATTTAACCATGAAGGAAGATTGATCGTACAATTCTTTTTAGGCATTGCAAACCAACTTCTCTTATTTTATTGAAGAGTCACTGCATTACACATTTGCAAAAGCATTATTATTTAAATCTAAATGCATTCATTTTTTTTAAGCTCACCTGACCCGAAGTGTCATGTCGTTAGGCGTCCGTCGTCCGTCGTCTGTCGTTAACTTTTCTTCAAAGATCTTCTTCTCTGAAACCCCTGATGGGATTGCTTTGAAACTTTGTACACTTGATCTTTAGGATGTCCCCTACCAAGTTTGTGACTTATATACATGTCGACCAGCCAACATGGCCGCCGTTGCTAAAAATAGAACAGGGGGTCAGACCATTGTTTTTGGCTTATAACTCGAAAAGTATAAGAGATAGAGAAAAACCGAAGCAACTTTTCTTATTCGGCATCAAAAAGTCCTTATAGGAGTTATTGCCCTTGAACTGTTTTTTCTATTAATTTAAACTGATTTTCAAAAATCTTCTCTGAAACCACTGAAGGGATTGTTTTGCAACTTTGGCATAAGAGATCAGGTGAGCGATTCAGGCTACTGGGAGCCTCTAGTTTTAAATCTTATTGTCTGTATTGTTTAGCTCTTTTAAGGAAAAATATGCATAAATGATATGTCATTTGTTGCCAACCCCCTCTTCATACTTTTAATCTTTAAACAGTCAGGAAGGGCTTTGAAGCGACCATGTGCGTTTACTTTCATTCTTTTGTACAAAGGATTACGCATCCTCGGAAACCCAGGGGTTCTTCTCTCGCCTACTCATTCATCACCCCTGGGACATTTGGTATGAAATTGTTCGTTTCGAGTTCAGGATCTGATCTTGAACTTGATATTATTTTTGCATAGAAACATGTTTAAATCGCATTAGATAAATGTAAAGCGACCAATCAGAAAGCTTGATACAAAACTATCAAAAACGAAGTGATTCATGCGTAATGAATGAGTAGGCGAGAGAAGAACCCCTGGGTTTCGGCATCCTCGGAAACCCAGGGGTTCTTCTCTTGCTTACTCATTCATCACCCCTGGGACAGTTGGTATGAAATTGTTCGTTTTGAGTTCAGGATCTGATCTTGAACTTGATATAATTTATATATAGAAACATGTTTAAATCGCATCAGATAAATCTAAAGCGACCAATCAGAAAGCTCGATACAAAACTATCAAAAACGAAGTATTTCATGCGTTATGTCCCAGGGGTGATGAATGAGTAAGCGAGAGAAGAAACCCTGGGTTTCCGAGGATGGGGTTTCGGAGGATGAGGATTACGAAAATACGATTTTTACTTGTCGAGAGGTATAAATTCCCAACAAGGGCAGTTTTAGTTATACAAATTCAAAAGTAAAATGTCGCTAATATGTAATTTTTAGTTTCCTAGATATCAGTTTTTTTTCAAAATTAAGAGTTGCCTAGTAAACGTTATAACACCGTTAAATGATCATCAAATGATCGATGTTTTGTTTCAGTTACAATATTGTAAGATGGTTTTATTCCGCCATTTTGCATTTAAGGCCGTTTGTCTTCTTGGTGTTACTTGTTTGGTATCTTTGATTTGTTTGGTTTAAAACATCTTTTTTTTTCAATTCCAAAAGCGAAAGTAAAAACAGTTAACTATACCCCCACTCGTGAGAGAGGGAGCTATATTGCAAACACCGTGTCCGTCCGTCCGTTACAAACTTTTGTAAATGATTTCTTAGATTCTACTGGAGGGATTTATTTCAAATTTAGTACACAGCTTCAGTATGGTGAGTTGTAATGTGTTCCCCTTCCCAAGTCAGTTGCACATCAACTTTTAGTTGTCCGTGCTGACTAAGACGTTTTAAGGGTAGAACAATAGACATTTTTTCGTAACATTTCACAGCTTCTACTGAAGTGAATGATTTTAAATTCATTACACAGCTTTAGTATGATGAGTTGTAACGTGCATTCTCTTTCAGATCAGTTAGGTATCTACTTCCATTTTTTCCGAATAGTTGAGTAGGGATATCCTTAGCACAACTTTATGCAACCTCTTCTCTGGATATGATGTAAATGCAAATTTCAAGTAGTAATTGCTCATTAGTAGCATTTGAATTCACCCCATAGATGATAAAAATATACAAGAAATTCCTTATCTATTGATGATTTTTTGTTATATTAGCTCTAATTAACAACCTCTGAATAAAATGCATTTTTTGGTTTAAAAATGGTCCTCAGGCATTTTTCTCACCTGCAAACGTTTTTCCTATGGGTTAACCTTAAATGATGTTGAAATAACTGTTTCCCCGTCTCTTCTGTATCGTTGCAGATCATTGACCTGTTGATAATATTAAGGTAACTGGGTGCAAACTATATAAGGTAGTTCAATAAATAATGCATAATCATAATATGGCACGTCTTCTTGCAACAACAGTTCATTATAAAATACTTTAAATCCACAATGTCCTACAACGTATGCAAATGAGATGTTTTGATTCTATATGCAATAATGGATACATTTTTACATAAATGCATTGCCAATGTTGTTTTGTACGAGTAATTTTCAAACTCTATTCAAATAACAATAGAAATTGAAAACCAAGAAGGAAACAAGATAAAGTGAAGCAATTCTTATTAAATTAGATCATTTGCAACTTTTAATTCTGTATGAAAAATACTGGAAGCCCGTCATTTATTTTAAGAACCAAAAGACCACAAGAAGTAAAACCATACTCATATTCAAAATGAACATGATTAAAACAACCTTTACAATTTAAAACATTTGAAAATTACGTACTACAAAAAGTTTATTTTTTGTTGTTTAAGGGAAAAAATCGCTGAGAAGCAAAGGCGTACCGAAGGAATAAAAGGGGCCATCAAATATTGCTAATCCAAAAAGACAAGATAAAATTCATAGAGATAAATCATTACAACAAAACAAACCAAACCACGAAACAAAAACAAAAACCACGCATTTCAACCAAACCGAAACCAGAAATATGAACTCAAATATTTGACTACATGTTCTAATGTAATACAATCCGTTTTAAAAATTATCAAGAAAACAGCAAGTTTTAAACAAAACATTTGTCCTACATTTTAGTTTAGGTGCCATATTATCATAAACATATATGTTATAAAAAAAAATTCAGAGCTAAGATAGATACTTATAAGTACACATGAACTTGCATTTGTATTAAATATATATTAGAAGGAAGCAGAGGAACCAATGGGTTATCCGAATGTCAAAAGTCCGAAAGGGCAGAGACAAAAACAGTAAACACCATCAAGAACGGGACAAAAACAGACAACATGTAAAACATGGAAACACAAAATAACTGAATATCAATCAACACCGCGAACTCAAGTCGAAACAAAAGTGAACTCAGGTGCTCCGGAAGAGTAAGCAGTTCCTGCTTGCTATAGCACACCCGTCGCGTTGCCAATAGTCCATAGCAGCAGAATAGGCCAGACCATTTCTTTAATTTTTCTTTTCGTTTTCTTCGAACAAATGTTCTGCTTTAAGGCTTGAAGACTTGGTATGCACGATTGAAACAGACTAACTTGATCTTAAATCACTTTTATATATTTCTTTCTAGACAACATTACATAATATATTTGCAGAAATATCTAGTTAGTTAACAAATGTACATGTAGTTATAGCTTTCATTATTGATATAATAAAAGGTCGTGGCTATCTAAGATCAAAATAGAAAAAAAATACATGTACCTGACTTGATATGAACGTTTTGAAATGATTAGCTGGTTCTTAAATCAATTTGATGGTTTCTTCTAGACGAAATTACATAATATAGTAGCAGAAATGCCATGTTACTCAAAATCTAGTTATGCATTCAATAACTAATATTTTAAAAGGTCATCGTCCTTTAAGATAAGAACAAGCAAGAAGTGCATATTTTTGCGGCCGATGTTTAATAAGACTAATTTTGAATATATTAAATTGTTTTGTTTCTAGCAATTTTTCTGCTGTTAGGATTAATCACATGGTACTCTATGGATCAGAATTTAATCATAGAGGAAGATTAGTCGCAAAATGTGTTTTAGGGTCGCGAAACAACATATCTTATTTTTAATGAACATGCACTGCATAACATATTAACAATAGCATTATAATTTACATTTAAATGCATTCATTTTTATAAACCTTATTGTCTGTACTGATAAGGTGCTTTGGGGTATTAAATCTGCACTAATGATATGTCATATGCCCCCCTTTTTATTCCTGTAAACTTTAAATGTAAAGATCGTTAACGACAGTCCGAAAGTGCTTTCAAACGACCATGTGCATTTCCTTTCATTATTTTATACAAAGGAATACGAAAATACGAGTTTTACTGGCTGAGAGCTATAAAAGAAGCAAAGAGGCACCAAGGGTGCATTCGAGTGTCAAAAGTCCGAAAGGGCAACGACAAAACGGGTATAAACACGAACAAAAAATAGAAAGAAGAAACACTAAACACAAAATCAACTGAACAAAAATCATCAACGCAACTGAAGTCGTTACAAAAGTGAACTCAGGTGCACCTGAAGAGTAAGCATTTCCTCTCCGCCATAGCTCACCCGTCAGGTTGCTAATTTCTAATTCAGTGTGTCAAATCCCGTAAAGGATGACAAAAACAAAATAATTCTACGACAAACAAACACCCGCACTCATTTGAGAGATAGAAATCCCATATTTGTCTAAATTACCAAGATGGACAGTTTTGTTTACATAAATGTACTTGCATTTGTTATACCCCCGATTCGAAAAGGATTGGCTTTTACTGGTTTACCTCCTTCCGTCCGTCTGCAACATATCTTCCGAACATTTTCCTCAGTAACTACTCATGACAGTGACTTGACATTTGGTATATCACTTTAGTATGAAGCCCTCTATGGTGATTATCGAAACTAAGTCTGTTCGATATATACTTCCTGTTTACCTACTTAATTACTTTTCAATATTACTGGTCAATGGCTGAATATTGTCCGTCTTAGTTAAAATTAAAAGATAAACTTTAACTTGTACCTAACTTTTAAATGCACGATTTAAACAGTCTGGCTGGCGTTTTACTCATTTTTACGTTTTTTTCTAGATGTTATAACATTTCAAATTATCAATTAAGCACAAATGTCAAGTTATTCTATGATCTAGTTACAGCTTCCATTATTGATATAAAAAGGGTCAACGTGATCAAGGGACAAAATTTCAAGACGTGCATATTTTTTTTTACCTAAAGTAAGACAAGTTCAATTTTTTTTTATTATATTTGCTTTGGTCTATCAACTAGATGCTTTTTAGATGTTTAAAGTTTTTTTGCATCGTTCATCTCTTTTCTGTATCCTTCAATATCCCTATTATGTATTGACAATCGTGTTGTGTAAAGTGTTTCTACTGGACACTAAGATCTCAATGAAAAAGGCAGGTTTCTCACCATAAGACCTTGTTTAACCCACCATTTCTCCTAAAATCACCCTAACTGCGATCTTTAATTTTTCGTAATGTCTTCTTTGTTTTCCTTTTGTACCCCCACCCGTAAGAGAGGGGCTATATTGAAATCACCTTTTCCGTTAGTCCGTCCTGTAAAATATCTCGGCTTCTACCAAAGGGATTGATTTCAAATTTGGTACACAGCTTTGGCATCATGTGATGTTCATTTTGTTTAATTTCCAACTCAGTGAATGATTTACTTCCTGTTTTCCGTGCCTAATAGAGTATTCTAAGGGTCAAAAATAGAATTTGTTTCGTAACAGGTTTCTCGGCTTCTACAGAAGTTATTGATTGATTATATGGTACACAGCTTGAGTATGATGAGTTGTACCGTGCCTCCCCTTAACAAGTCAGTCGGTCATCTACTTCCTGTTTTCCGAGCCGACGTAGCCGAATTTAAGGGTAAAAAAAATGGAAAACTTTCCATCACAGATTTCTTGGCTTTTACTGCAGATTTTTTTTTCAATTTGAACAGCTTTGGTATGATGAGTTGTACTGTTCCTTCCTTTTCCAGGTAAGTCGGTTATCAAATTCCTGTATTCTGAACGTTCGAATTGGCGTATGCTTTGCACGACTAATTGCTACCTTTGTTCACCTAGCCATTTGAGATTGATAAACCAAATTCAGTAGTTTTGTTAATTCTACATTTACGTTAATAAATCCACCACAATGAAGTTGAAAATTTACTAAACTTTGAATGATTAAAATTGCATTACAATATGATCGACTACATATCATGGCAAACCATCCTACACAATCTCATCTAAATCTGTGCTCCTAAAGCGTTCCTATGACCTATAAAATGAACAAAGTCAATAAAATCCCATAACTTTTAAAAATGTGTCGAATCATAATGGCGGTGCAATTTTTACAACTACATATCATGATGAGCAATCCTACAAAATCCGTTGAGCGGTCTCAGAGGAGTTGCGCTCACAAAAAGTTCATATGACCTAAATTGAACAAAGTCAATTGAGTATCATAACTATCATAAAATTTGTTACCATAATTGATATTATCAAAGGTCATTGTCCTCGTCATCGAAGATAATTAATCAAGAAGTGCACATTGTTTTGTATTTGAGGTTTAACAAGTCTTATTTTAAATTGTTTGCGTAACTCTTTTAAGATTAATTATTTTATATACTCTTCTTCTTACTTTCAATTTTTAAAGGTTTGCGCCAAACAGGGGTTTGATTGCGGCAGTAAAATTATTATCAATTTCGTTATCAACGAATACAATTTAGTTATTCAGAAAAGGGTCTTATGTACACGTTTTAACTGTATTGCTTTTTTTATCGTTGAAGAAAAAAAGACAAATTTTCCTTTTGTCTCTCAGAATAACACAGGTGGACATAAAATTTAATGAAATCTTTATATAAAATCTGCTATTTTTTCTTTTTTAAAATTAACAAAAAATCTAAACATAACTCAGGGGACATGTACAATACTTTTTATCTTATTATCTTCACACAAAATCTACATTTGAGACAACGGATTCTAGGAAATCTGCTTCATATTTAGATCTTTATCTCAAAATTGACTCTCAAGGAAGACTTTCAATAGAGCTCTATGACAAACATATTGACTTCGACTTTCATATGGTCAACTTTTCCCTTCTTATGTCGCAACGTTCTGTCCGCTCCGGCTTATTGAGTTTTCGAATCACAGTTGATTCGTTTCTCCAGAGCTTTCGGGAATTACATCGATTTCCGTAGCAACGTCATATTTGACACAGAAATTATTGGCGCAGTGTTATGTTGCTCCACGTTTGCTGTCTTCACTCAAGAAACTTTACGGTAGACACCATGCACTTGTAGCCAAGTATGGGATTTATATCTCTCAAATAAGTGCAGATGTTGGTTTGTCGTAGAGTTTAATTTTGTCTTCCTATACGGATTTAACACACTGAATTGGATATGAGCAGCACGATTGGTATGCTATAGCAAACAGAAACCGCTTACTCTTCCGGTGCACATGAGTTCACTCTTGTTACGACTTGAAATCGCGTTGCTGTTTTCTGTTCGTTTGATTTATGTTTCTTTGTGCTGTTCTTGTTCGTGTTTGCCGGTTCTGTCGTTGCCCTTTCTGACTTTTGACACACAGATGCCCAATTGGTGCCTCTTTGCTTCTGCAAATACGTAAATATATCCAGTGTATCAAGGAACTGGTTTTCTTTTTATTTCAACATGTACACACTATTTAATTTTCATAATTCCGTAAAAAATAAACCAACATATCGCAGACATACAGGTATATTTCTTTATTCCCACAGATGGTTATTATACGTTCAGGTAACAACGTCACATACAATATACAACATTATAATGATTTAATGTAATTACAGGCAATTCATAGTAGTACATTGTTCATCTTCCGATAAAAAGCGTTGATAAGATGTCACCACGCCAGTTGCAAAAGTAAATTGTTTTAAAAATGGGAATTATATCAAGGCCGACAGACCACTGGTATAGTATTTCTGGATGAAAAAAATGTCTTCTACTATTTTTTCATATTTGATAAGCGGTTGAACTGACGTTAGTAATCATACAGCTTTGTTTCAAGTGGTTGAACTGAAGTAAGTAATCTTACAGCTTTGTTTCAAGAGGGTGAACTGACGTACGTAATCATACAGCTTTGTTTCAAGTGGTTGAACTGACATAAGTAATCATACAGCTTTGTTTCAAGTGGTTGAACTGACATAAGTAATCTTACAGCTTTGTTTCAAGTGGTTGAACTGACGTAAGTAATCTTACAGCTTTGTTTCAAGCGGTTGATCTGAAGTAAGTAATCTTACAGCTTTGTTTCAAGTGGTTGAACTGACGTAAGTAATCTTACAGCTTTGTTTCAAGCGGTTGAACTGACATAAGTAATCTTACAGCTTTGTTTCAAGTGGTTAAAGTGAAGTAAGTAATCTTACAGCTTTGTTTCAAGTGGTTAAAGTGAAGTAAGTAATCTTACAGCTTTGTTTTAAGCGGCTGATCTGAAGTAAGTAATCTTCGACTTTTGTTTTCAGAATCAATTATGAGGATCGTGTTCCCCTCCTTGCGATTGTCGATGGCGTCTGCTGCTGATCCCTCTTGACCATTCTCACATTATCTTTTTTTTAGTTGGATGTCACCTCCACATTTTTTTGTAGATCAGTAAATATAAGGTCATTCTCCGTCACTACAATATCGTGCGGACAATACCTATTTCCTGATTGTAGAATTACTACTGATTCTCTTGATTCAATGCCAATTTTGCTGATCTCGATGTTATGATCAGCTGTATACAAAATACCAGATTCCAATGCGAGACCATAGCACACAGACAACTCGACTTAAAAACTTATTAAAGAAAGGATACAAGTTGGAAGTTATAGTAAAATCTTTAAATTTTGTGGTTTTTTTTGTAGAAATATTGATAATTTGATAGTATCTCTAAAACATTAATCTTTTACTTTTTAACTACTGTATTGTTTCGAAGCATTACAGCGATCTAATATGTTGATTTTGTATGATGATATAATACTAAATCATTAATTGTTTGAGGTGTTATGTTGGATTAAAAATCGACATGTTTGATTTTTTACATCAGTCGATAAATGCTTCTTAGCTAGCTGTCAGTAACTGCGAGTGGTCTCAAGGGAGTTCCTTTACGTTTCGTTGTTCTCGTATAGTACTCTTGTCTCAGGTTCTCTCTTGGTGAATTGAACTTTTATCGATTTGATTTTTAAAGTGTGTTATTTTTGTGCTTTGTACAAGATAAACAATAAGGGGAAGGTTATGCCCAAAAACTAGCCGTGTCATTAATGTTGGTTGTGTCGCATACACTCATTCCACATCTCTTTGTCGTCTTTTCAATGGCTAACATACATGTCTCCTTTATGCAAAAACAATTCATGTTTTCAGAAAAACATTTCGCATCTACAATCTGTAACATCTTCCTTTGTGTTAAATCGGCAACAACCAAAAAAGATCGCCTTCAACAGTTTCAAAGGCCAGGGTTTTACTTCTGTTCCCATATTTAGCTGCTGAACTATTTTGGAGTTTTCGTGTGCATTTGTTTGCCGTTTCTCATTATAATTGGACTTCAATTTGGAAATGCATAGAAACTTGTTGCTGAATATTTCCATTTTCTAGGTTATTTCCTGTAACTCAGCCTTTCTTGAATGGTTGATATCCAATTTAAGTATGTACTTCCATTCAAGACGTACCCTGTCCCCCTTGTCGGAAATACCCGCGACACCATGGACTATTTCTATAGCAACTGGCGACTACTAGACCTACTTGCGCCTTCGGCGAAGCAGGTAAAAAAGTATTATTTATCTGCTGCCTTATAAGCCTGTAAGCCTAGATGTCTCGGGTTCGATTTCCTATGATGGACAGGTCGATTTTGTAAAGTATTTTATGCTCTTCGGTTACGGCTTTAGTTCTAACGAGAATGATACATTTAATTATGTGTTGTTCTATTTTTTAATAATTATCAGGCGAGTCTTTCTGAATAATAAGTACAAGGGCGTGTTTAGGACTCAACTATCCCTTTTGACGTTCACATTCCTTTTCAGCTTAAAATCTGCGTTTATGAATTTTTTGCTTGAACAAATACGGGTAAGATGGTTCAGATGTTATATATCATTGCGAAGCTAATGTAACGTGGTAACGTGTTGACTAGGTTCGTATCAAGACTTTGAGGTATCTTGAATAGGGATTTATTTGTGTGATGAAGTTTACTGACTTGTAATCTATAGACGAATCCGCAGTTGTATTATGATAATGCGCATCCGCTATCGGCGGATCCGCTCCTGGTCAAACTAACCTCGGTAATGCGCAATCTCAATATAGCGCATCCGCTTGTGAACGTTATACTTTAATTATACCAAGCTAATCCTAAGCCTTATTCAGGCTGGGCGATTGCGCTCAGTATTTCTCTTATAAGTATTTACCCGTATTTATTATTACCTATTTAACCGTTCACGATCAACAACAGAATGACCAAGAATAACCAGTGTTTCGCGTTTATATATGACATGATGACGTAGGCTTTGGACGATACCAAGTTTGATGGGCGATACCAAAAATCTTAATCATTAATGCGTTTTGAAGTAATAGAAAATACTGTTATCGTCTCAACTAAGGAAAACTCTAGATAATTTATTTCCGAACGTGTGCATAACACATGTATATAAATAGAATTATATAAACAATGTAAACAGGGAAGTTATTTACTTAGCGATTAGCGTAATTAAAACAATGCGCACTTCCCTTATGATTCCTGCTTAATGCAAATATAAATAAGACTTTAATAAACAGAACCATCATAGTTTAAAACCCTTAATCAAGTTAATAAAGATGTAATATTAACGTACCGATAATTTGTGTTTGTTTATATTCCGTGGTAAAAAGTGTGTAGGGGAATGAAATTGTTTTGGCTTGCAATTCTTCTGCATTAAAATTTCGTTACATTACCCATGCCTCCGAAGAATGCGTCCTCGCATTCACTTATCTGTTCTGATGCCAATGAATAAAATAAATACACCATAACAATAGAGAACCCACTACTATTCTCATTCATGGACTTTCACAATAAAATACCGCTACTTGTACTGTAGCATTTTCCTCAGTCACTATTTGCTGGGAACCAAAGCACAAAGCTTTCAAAGTCCAAAACCTTCACTAACACCAAAAACAAACTTGTGAAATTGAAAACATGAAGCTTGAGGGAACGGTGCATCTACATTAAAACTTCAGAATTGCATGTCAAACATTTTGCTAGTGCGTGTGGAATGAGATCGGGAAATTAGATATGAATTTTGACCATGTAAACCTTACCCAAAAATTTAATTTAAAAGCCACTTAAAATAGTAATTTGCCAAAAAATCCGGTATTGAAAAATTTTGCCTTACAACCGGTCACATACGGACCACTAACAAGTTAGCTTGTTATAAGGGTTCTTTTACGTGCGGTAGCCGTGGGATCTGCTACAACACGGGGCATCGGTTTTACGTCTCATCCGAAGGACACATGAAACATATATGGACACACCAGGCAGATTTTACAACAGGAAATAACGAACAGCATAGCATTTTAATTTCCTCTTTGGAATTGAACAAAAAAATGTAACAAAGTTAAAACACAATAATGTTCTATTTACAGTCTCTCCCTGAGATCAAAAACAACTGTGTATGTGCATTAGTCCCTAATCAAAATGTTTTCAACATCTAATTATAATACATAGTCTGCATATCTCGCAGGCATCTTTCTGGCGCGTCCGCGTCGCGAACCGTTACTACTGTCGAGTGCGTATGGCGGCGTAGCCGTGGCGTTGTCAGATATTTCCACTGAATTAAAACTTTCAGTTTCTGAGACCGTTTGTTCTGCTTCGCTTTCTAGTTCTCCAACTAGTTGTTGCGAATGGTATTGTTTCATTCGGTCTACATGAACAACTTGCGACTTTTTATCAGACTCTCTTCTTACTTCATAAGTCACACTCGTTATCTTTGAAACAACAATAAATGGTCCTTGCCAAAAACACATTAGCTTTGGAGATTTTCCAATGATTTTCTGTGGAAAATATACCAGAACTTTGTCATCTACTTTGAAATCTTCCCATGACAATTTGCTATCATGGTATTTCTTCTGGCGTTTCATTTCTCCCTCTGCGTGATCTCTTGCATATCTATGCGCCTTTTCCATTTCATCACGCATTTCCCATGCCCACATTGTAGCTGGCATATTTATCATGGCACGCGGAATTGCATATTGTATGTGAAGAGGTGTGGTAACCTCGCGACCCAGCATTAGCATATTTGGAGTGAGGCCTGTGGTCGCATGCTCTGTTGATCTATAGGCCATGCCCACGAAATCTAAATATTCGTCCCAATCATCTAAATGATCTGAGAGATACGCACTAACCATGTTCATGATAGTCTGATTTGATCTCTCTACCATTCCATCAGATTTTGGATGGAAAGCTGTTGTTCTTGTTTTGTGTATGTCAAGAACTTGACAAAGTTCTTGAAACAAATTTGCTTCGAACTGGCGACCCTGGTCTGAATGTATTGTCGCTGGCACGCCGAATCTCGATATGACTTCCCTTACTAGTAAATTTGCTACTGTTGCGGCTTCCATATTCTCCATCGGGAAAATTTCTACCCATTTGGTAAAATAATCCTGTATGACAAGGATGTATTTGTTTCCACTTCTTGACTCTTGTATTGGTCCCATGATATCCAGAGCTATCCTCTCCATTGGGTAACCAGAACCCTCAATTTGCATTGGCGCTCTTTTAGTTTGTCCTGGACGCTTTCGTTTCATGCAATAGTCACATCCAAGAACATACTGGCGGACATCTCTTTGTAATCCGGGCCAGTAAAATGTTTGTCGTATCTTAGACAATGTCTTGTGGATTCCTAAATGACCAGACGATTTAGACTCGTGGCTCATGTTTAAGACATTTCGTCGTTCTTTCCATGGCAGGATTGCTTGATTTACTGTTCTCATACCATTGTTCCACTTACGAAAAACTATGTCCTGCTCAACAAATAGCATCTCGTACATACTCCATAGTGCTTTTACAACAGAACTTTGAAACTTAATTTTGGAGTGATTTGGTTTCTTTCCATCGATCAACCATTGTTTTACTATTTGAATGTCTTGATCACCAGACTGGAGTTCCTTGATATCAACGCAAGTCTTTACAACATTAACAGTTGCTTTGCCATCACTTTGGTTTTCAAGTGGAATACGACTCAGAGCATCCGCGTTGTTATGACGTGCACCCGGTCGATGTTGTATTTCAAAATTATACCCGCTCAATAGCTCTATCCACCTGGCTACTTGTCCTTCAGGGTCTTTAAAATTGTACAACCATTTCAGTGCGCTGTGGTCAGTGCGAATGATAAACTTCTGTCCATACAGGTAGTGGCGGAAATATTTCACAAATGAAACAACTGCCAAAAGTTCTTTTCTGGTAACGCAGTATTTTCTTTCTGTTTTTGATAGTGCACTGCTGGCGTAAGCAACGACTCTTTCTTTTCTATCGTGTATTTGACTTAGAACAGCACCAATTCCATCTCCAGAAGCATCTGTGTCCAGTATAAACTGCTTTTTCATATCTGGATGAACAAGGACTGGTGAAGTCGTGAGACGATGTTTTAGCTCGACAAACGCTTCTTCGCATTCTTTTGACCATTTAAACTCTCTTCCCTTTTCTGTCAATTTATGTAGCGGTCTTGCTATCATTGCAAATTTTGGAATGAATTTCATGTAATAACCACACAGTCCAAGAAAAGATCTGACTTCGGTTGCATTGGTCGGCGTTCGCCATTCTTGGACAGATTTTACTTTACTGCCCTCTGTCATAACACCTTCGCTAGTAATGCGGTATCCAAGAAACAGAACTTCTCTCCTAAATAATTCGCATTTCTTTGCTTTTAACTTGAGTCCTGCATTTCTCAGTCTCTCTAAAACGATCCGAAGATTCTCTAACGCTTCGTCAAACGTTTTACCCATTACAATAACATCATCTATGTATACTAGACAGACGTCCCAGTGAAGACCAGAGAGAACTGTTTCCATTAACCTCTCGAAAGTTGCTCCGCTATTACAAAGACCAAATGGCATTACGTTGAACTCGAATAGACCTTTACGTGTTGAGAATGCGGTCTTACTTTTGTCACCTTCCTCCATTTCAACTTGCCAATATCCAGCGAATAGATCTAGTGTTGAAAACCATTTAGCTCCTGCAAGAGTATCAATTGAGTCGTCCACTCGTGGCAATGGATATGCGTCTTTTACTGTGACCTGGTTCAAGCGTCGATAGTCCACGCAAAACCTAAGTGAACCATCTTTCTTGCGTACGAGTACGACTCCCGGTGACCATGGTCCTTTCGAGGGACGGACTATATCTCTTTCTATCATAGAATCCACTTCTTTATCAATAATATCGGCCATTTGTGGCGGAAATCGTCTTGGTGGTTGTTTGATCGGGGTTCCTTCATTTGTTGTAATGTTGTGTTTTACGACATTCGTCCTACCTAAATCATTGTCATCTTTGGCAAACACATCTTCAAAATCGATTAGGAGTTCGCGCATTTTCTCTGTTTGTTCTTTGTTAAGTCCATTTACGGACCGTTCAAATAGTTGCTGCAAATGCTTTGGCAGTTTCCTGCTTTTAATCTTGCGCTCGTCTACATGAGCGGTGCTTAGAGGTTCAACAGGGCAGAGATTGCCAATAACTGTCTTTTCATTAATTTTCTTCACTTCATCTGATGCGTTCAATAGCCTAACTGGAACACTGTCTGCGATCTTAACTAGTGTTCGTGCCACGAAAGCAACTCCCTTTCCAACAAATGTTGCATTTGGCTCAACTATAGCATCAGTCAAACCTGAAGTCTTATCACATGCGATTTTATTCACCTTTTCTTCTTCGCATATTATCTCAGATCTCGGCGAAATGAATATGTTATTCGCTGCTGTTATACGATAACATCCAAGCTTTCCCTCTAATTTCAATGGTAAGGATCGATTTCTCAGTGTAATCTCCTTCTTATTTACATCTACGATCCCTTCATGAGCCCGAAGGAAATCGAGCCCTATGATTCCGTCAAGGCCTATGTTTGCTACAACTGCTTCGGTTGAAAAATGCATGTCCCCTATTGTTATTATACAATCCATCATTCCACTTGTTTTTAACGGTGTCCCTTCTGCTGCCAGGATTTCTTGATAGACTTTTCTCAAGTTTGGTCTGCGCGCAGCCTCTATGCTAGCGTAGGCTTCCTCTGAAATAAGTGTCACAGTAGCGCCTGTATCAATTAACATTTTCTGGGGCGACCCATTTATCTTCGCCTGTATATAGAGTCCAGCCTCTTTATTTGACCATACTCTGACAGAAGGATGTACACTGTCTGACTTGGCCTGATCTGTTTTTCTACTTTCTGACTGGTAGCTCTTGTCTTTTGGTGGCTGTCTGCATTCTCGGCGGAAATGACCCTTTTTCCCACAATTATAGCAAGTAGATGTTTTTCTGAATTGAAACTTGCGCTTAGCTCGGGCGGTTGCATCTTGCATCGCTTTTATTTCCACATGGAAATTTTCTAATGATTTTGTCACTTTTTCCATGAACTCTTTCATGTTGCTTTCAACCTCATTTTCTGGTTTTACCGCATCTACCCTGTCTACTGCTTGACTGGTTCGAGCAAATCCTCTGTCATGCGACTTTTGTTTCTCAGCTCTAGTAAATGCTTCAATTTCAACAGCTAGTCTTATAGCATCATTTAGATATGTTGGTCTTGACTGCTGTATCCTTAATCTCATGTCAAAATCAGGCAATGCGTCAATGAAATAATCTTTAGCCAGAGTTTCAGTTACATCTCTAGGTGCAGACGGATATGCTAAGTGTGTAAGACGACGAATGCTCTCACCCAACTCTGGTATTGTTTCTGACGCTTTCAATCTTCTGTCTCGTAACGTTGCCCGATATAACTCTGTTTGATTAACAGGTGAAAAACGACTTTCGAGCGCTTTGACAAGCTTTGTGTAATCATTCTTATCTACACCTTCTAAATTACCGAGCACGCCTTGAGCAGCTCCTCTTAACGTTGCCGCTAAGTACAATCCCTTTTGTCTTCGGGACCAGTTATTGATCTCAGATACTGCTTCAAAGTGAGCCTTGAAGTCTATCCATGGTGTACTTCCATCATAGGTTGCAGATTTCATTGACATTTCTTTCCCTTCCTTGTCAGGTCTCTTGCTCATTGTAGTCTGTCTTGTTTCTCTACTAGATGCGGAAGCGCTTCTATCTTGTTCATCAGAAAAGCGTAATTCTTTCTGAATAGGATCTCTATCTTCAGATGGGTTTCTATACTCTGTACTTGGCGTGGATGTTGTGCGCCTGCCTCTTGTGTCACTCTCTTTCTCCTGTTTGATGGTAGAAAAGTCGTACAGTCGACTGTTCTGTGGCGCATGCTTTGGTGTAGTTTGCTGTGCTTCCTCTGTATAAATTGGATCTGCCTCATGCTCAGCCATTTCATTAACAGTGGCACGTAATGAATTTACTCCATCGAGCAGTCTTTGAAAATCTTCGTCCATGCGCAAATATTCGACTCCATCCATGAGTCTTTGTAGATCTTCATCAAATCGACTTTGCATTGTGAATCCCTATCCCGACGCTGCCGCCAAATTGTGTAACGTGGTAACGTGTTGACTAGGTTCGTATCAAGACTTTGAGGTATCTTGAATAGGGATTTATTTGTGTGATGAAGTTTACTGACTTGTAATCTATAGACGAATCCGCAGTTGTATTATGATAATGCGCATCCGCTATCGGCGGATCCGCTCCTGGTCAAACTAACCTCGGTAATGCGCAATCTCAATATAGCGCATCCGCTTGTGAACGTTATACTTTAATTATACCAAGCTAATCCTAAGCCTTATTCAGGCTGGGCGATTGCGCTCAGTATTTCTCTTATAAGTATTTACCCGTATTTATTATTACCTATTTAACCGTTCACGATCAACAACAGAATGACCAAGAATAACCAGTGTTTCGCGTTTATATATGACATGATGACGTAGGCTTTGGACGATACCAAGTTTGATGGGCGATACCAAAAATCTTAATCATTAATGCGTTTTGAAGTAATAGAAAATACTGTTATCGTCTCAACTAAGGAAAACTCTAGATAATTTATTTCCGAACGTGTGCATAACAAATGTATATAAATAGAATTATATAAACAATGTAAACAGGGAAGTTATTTACTTAGCGATTAGCGTAATTAAAACAATGCGCACTTCCCTTATGATTCCTGCTTAATGCAAATATAAATAAGACTTTAATAAACAGAACCATCATAGTTTAAAACCCTTAATCAAGTTAATAAAGATGTAATATTAACGTACCGATAATTTGTGTTTGTTTATATTCCGTGGTAAAAAGTGTGTAGGGGAATGAAATTGTTTTGGCTTGCAATTCTTCTGCATTAAAATTTCGTTACACTAATAAAGTTTTGTGTCTAATGCTAGTATAAAACTTCCACCATCAAGGATTACTTTTTTCGCAAAGTTGAATTGTTTACTAAATGCTCAAAATACCTTCTTCACCATGCTTTCCGGTATTCCACATGAAGCTTTTTCACACTCTCATGTAAACAAAATTCATACACTTGTCAAAAATTAATCAGGATATCTAAAATGAATGAATTTTTAGGTTTAATTTGATTGTACACATGATTCCGTTATTAATCCAATAAAACTTTGACAATTACAAACAATAATACTGCATTCTTCATTTTAATGGACTGTTTAAGGGAGGGTCCAATTGACCCGGAAAGGGTAAATGAATTTAATGTCTCAGGGTTGTCGATGACAAAGATACGTTTGGATAGTTTATCAAATTTTTTGCTTTCCGTAATAAATGATTCAACCCCTTGCACACCTTTCACTAAACTTGTAATACTGATTCAGTCGTTTCCTGAATCCTGAAACGTTCTCTCCTTCATTTACTGTGGTGTATATAAAATAATTATCACACACCAACTTTTCATTCCATTTTCATAACAATTGCGGTTATGATAAAGTAAGAAGATCCGGAAAAAAAAGTTGCAAATTAAAGCATCAGTTAAATGTTACTTTTGGCGAGGTATACAGAGTGTATCATAATACATTAAGGACATACAATTATGACACAATTATCAAGCATGGGCAAACATCTAAAACGGCTACACCACTGACCATGTCAAATTACCCCCGCCTGTTCCACCACCGTCCCCCGTCTATTTAAACACTACTTCAAGCCCCTTCAGCCACCGTATCACAGCCCCCTTTTCACCCAAACAGCTTGATAAGAGCATATGACTCGTGATTTTCAATCGATTTCTGTATGTTGCACTGAAATGATCGCTTCACTCTGTTTTGAATAGTTACCAGTCCTTAAGATCGAAATGCAGATTGGTATAGGTTATTAGCCTCTTTTCAGCGTAAACCAACATATTAGTTGGAATTCATGATCATTCTGTATTTTTTTTTCGAAATAAAACTACCTGTCCAACTCTCTATCTCATAGAGACAGACATGTACATGCCGTTTGATATAAGTTAAGAACCTATAATTTTCAAATTGGCCCCAGTTTTTTTAACAGTTTGTATAGAAGCAAACATATTAATCAACACTGCATTATCATAAAAGACTAATTGGATCTGTGATGCGTAAGTAAATTAATAAATAACATTAATAAATCCATCTTTTTCCCAACAGTAGATGGAAATGATTAAGAAAAATCAAGAAAAAAGTTGTAGCTTAACCTGTGTAGAACATTTTTTTTTCAATCTTGAATTGGCTAAAAAGAACATTGATAAAAGTGCTGTTTTTAAAAGTGAAGTTGCAAGCTCAAAATATATATCGTTTTTTTCAAATTGTGTACCATCGCAAATATTTTTGTTCTTCAGCACGGAAGCATACAAAGTTGGGTAAACGATTGTGCTTTACTGAATGTTTAGAGCTCTCACGCTTTTGGGCAGAATTATTTGCTTTGAGTAAAAGCGCTAGGCTTGCGAGTGTGTATTGACGTTTTTAAGTATGGGTTACTTAACAAATAACATGGCATTTTGGTTCAGACGAGTTAATTTATACATTGAAGTAGGAAATTGGCAAGACCAATTAAGTTGATATAAACATTATGCAATGCATTCATCAGAACATTTGACAGGCCTTATATATATACTGGCGTTCTTAATATAAGTTAACAAACTATTCCTGTCCTGATCACTTTAAATTAAAACATATATGTCTGAAATAAATACCTTGTCAATTTATGGTATCTATCCGTCTTTTAACGTCAAAAATGAATGTTATTATAATATTTAAGCTTGAGGTTAATGTGATATATTCTTTTTTTTTGTTTAAATACACGTTGAACTAACGGTTTTGTAGGTTACCTGTTTTCTTTTTAAGCTGCATATAAATATTTCAAATAGTAAGTTAAATGACCGGCGTTTGAATCAAAATAATTAGACCGAAAGGAGAACTTTTTCATTGATTATTGCCAATTTAGACCTAGAAAACGGTACATGTAGTTTTTTTTGTAAAGGAAAGCCCTCTTCAGTTGAATTATTATTACGGAACGAATTTAGGTCATGCCTTCAACAGGTGATATAGCGATTTTTTTTAATATAAGAAAAATCGATTTAAAAACAAAACTTTTAAATGACTTATAGATTACTCGGAATATTGTATGTAGTATATACATGTACATTGTACGTTGTACCTGAATACACGTGACAATAAAAGACAAGAACTTTGACAATACACAACATATAGGTTAAAAGCCAATAGCTTTCGAAATCAAAATATGTAACTATGTAAATAGTCCCGCAGCAGCGCTAAGCTTGTCGGTAAAAATCCAATAAAGAGCGCTCAGAAACATCGGGTCAGGTCCTTTTGCCCGCAAAGCGACCGGGATGTGTGACCCAGGTGGTTAAATAGGGCAGCCCTGATATCGAGAGATGCGTGGTCGTCAGGCGATAATGCGGAAAACCTTACCACAAACCATAGTGGTGCACCGTGTTGGGAAAAATGTCACGTTCCTCCCACGTTTAAGAACCCTGCTGCAGGTCTCGATAAGAGTAGGACCCGTTGAATCCCCATGCAGGAGGATAAATTTCCTGTCCCTACCCATCACTCCTTTTTCAAGTGGCAGTCAAAACTCTCCTACCCGATTGGCCTTGCGTCCCCATTTCCTCCACTTCATCATCATCATCATGCTAATTGTATCACCACTTTCATGTTCATCTCCCGGATATATCCGAAATCGTGCTGATTGGGAGGAAAGCAATAACTAACTAACTAACTATTCTCTTATTGCCGCTAACATATACATGTTTGAAGATCTTCACCAATATTGATTGTAAAAGAAGATAGCCCTAAACATCTACTTTTTTTATTTCGAATATGATAAGTGTCGAGTCGAGAACTTTGACAGGATAGGTATAGTATCTATTCATAAAATGTATTTTTTACTGGAATAATCATTGTTTCGAGTAAGCTCAAATTTCAACTCGAGCTCGAAACTCGAATAAAAACTCGAACTCTAACTCGAACTCGTGTCGTAACTCGAACTCTAACTCTGACTCGAACTCGATGATTACCTACACCCCTTAAAACTAGTCTTATAACCTTGGTTTAACAGTCGGTAACGGAAATGTGGTGTGGATGATTTTTTGTTATTATATATTAAAATATAATAGGTAAAATGGTCTGGACATTTCTTGTATTTCCTGTTAATTATCAGTTGGTATGTGGTTTAATACTTTCATATTCATACAGTGTTTGGCATTTTTAATATTTTTTGGTAGAGCGCCTCTGATGAGTCTTGAATAGACGAAACGCGCGTCAGGCGTAGCGAAATTTATTGTCTGGAACTTTGTTGTCATTTGTATTTTGAACAGTCTGACTTCCCAGCCCATCATACCTACTTAATGGGTTATTTTAGACGTAGTTGCATAATAAATTGAGAAAAACATATCGTGTTTCTTGATAATAAACCTACTAATAATGGTCACATTTTTTTTATTACCAATATAACATAAGGTCAACGATACCATGCTTATACGGCTGGTGATAGTTGTATAGATCGCAACCTAAAAATTTAATCGATGATGAATTGCCACTTGGGAACTTTTGTGTTGTATGAGATTTATCAAATTCTTATTTCTAAGTGGAAGCTACGAAATATTTCAACCTAAAGTTATAATCAATTTGAAGATTTAATTCAAATCTTCCTTTATTGAATAAAGTATCAAGTCCTATGTTTACAATTCTTGTCGTCCCGTCAGTGACTGGGTGGCAAATAGACGGCCCTCAGAGGCGATTACCGATCTTGGAATTCTGACACCGGGTTAGTGCTCACCCCACAGATGGACCAAGCGTGTGCCCTAGGTGGCTGATTATTTTCCAACGAAGAGAAAAATCATGCAGAGATTCTGAATAAGCATCGTTTTAAGGTGACATATTGATATGATTCTAAAAATATCAAATGAGAAATGGCATTTTTAGCATTTTTACGCCATTTTGATACCGGAAGTTATTATGAACTTTTAGTACGGAAGTATTAATATGCTGTATAATGCAATGTCAACGTGCTCTAATGGAGAAATATTTTCGTGTAGTAATATCTGCTGTCAAATTAAACTTTTACCGTTTTTAATGATAATCAATAATAACTACTATCATATAAAAACGCTGTTTTGCGGTAGCTTGCGATTTTGATTATATTGTACAGGTTCATGAAGATGTAACTGAAATAGATTTAAAGTTATTCGCCATAATATTTTGTTGAACAATTATCATGACAATGTCCTGACAAAACCTCTCAATAAGCAAAATGTACAAAAACAATACATTAAAAGAGAAAAAATACCAGTTTGAGCATTTTGGCGCCATTTTTTACCGGAAGTTGTGTTTATGCGCCGTATAATGTGTCATTAACATGTCTCAATTTTGTAAAATTATCCTAATGAAGAAATCATGGCTTTTAATTAAAAAAATTTAGAGTAATATTATGATAATAAAATAATAGGTACTATCAAAAGACGCCATTTTGAAGAAAAATTGGGTTGCAATCTCGAAATTTTATTTTCTTTTAACCAGAACATGATTGTTTTCACAAATTGTGTACCATTGCATTTGTTTTTGATCTTCAGCATGGAAGGCTTCAAGGTAAGGTAAACTCTTGTGCCTCACTGAATGTTCAGAACTATCACGCTTTTGGGCAGAATTCCTTGCTTTGCTTGCCAGTGTGTATTGACGTTTTTAAGAATGGGTTACTCAACAAATAACAATGCATTCTCGTTCAGCCGAATTAATTTATACATTGAAGTATACAAACAAGGAAATTGGCAAGACCAATTAAGTTGATATAAACATTATGCAATGCAATCATCAGAACATTTGACAGGCCTAAGACAAGGTAATTGCATATCGGCAAATAAATTTTTAGACCAAATCGTTACAAAGTAAACACTAATATCATCGCACTGGCGTTTTAAATATTAGTAAAACTATTCCTGTCCTGATCACTTAAAAATTACAACATATATGTCTGAAATATCTACATTGTCAATTTATGGTATCTATTCGTCTTTTTTTAACGTCAAAATGAATAATATTGCATTATTTAAGCTTTAGGTTAAAGTGAAACATTCTCTGCTTTTTCTTTTTTAAATACACGTAGTACTAATGGTTGTGCAAGTTAACTGTTTACTTTGTAAGCTGCATATAGATATTTCAAAGAGCAAGTTACAAAATCGGCGTTTGAATAAAAAAAGTTAGGAAGCTGAAAGAAAATAATAAAACCTTCTGCATAATATTACACGTGTTTTCCGGAAATTGGTGAAGTCTTATAAATCAAACCAAATTGATGGCCATCCAATTTTTGTTATTAACAAAAGTTTAAGGTTTCACAAAGGTGATAGAAAAATGAACTGAGATATATAACAACTTCTAAAAATGAGAGCATAATTTGCTGTCTGTTTTTTTTATTTATTTTGTTCATTACACAGTGATGTTAATGACCTTAAGCCCACCAAAAGTTAAAAAAAAAGTTTCCAAGAGTTGTCCCCCTTATTGCGACGAATACTCGGAAAAATAAAATGCCTGTACCATAAAGATTTGATAAAATATTTGGAGTTTTATTGTCTTATGTAGTCTGACATATTTATTTACAGTTATCCAAACCATTATATTTTATTAATATTACTCAATAGTTAGAAAACCCCGAATAGAAGAATGTTCTATTAGTAAAAATTTAAACATATTAGATGATCCTATAAGTGAAAAAGAAATCATGCATGCTATTAAAAAACTTAAGTCGAACAAATCTGGAGGATTGCAACTTATTACAAATAATATGTTAAAAGCAGGACAAGAAATATTTACACCCTGCTTATCAAAGTTGTTCAACAATGTTTTACTCTCCGGTTTTTATCCCGACCATTGGTCAACAGGTTATTTAAGCCCCATCTTTAAATCAGGTGATAGGTCTAAACCAGAAAATTATAGAGGTATAGCTATAACAGGATGTCTTGGCAAACTGTTCAATTCAATACTTAATATTAGATTAGACAGCTTTCTCATTGAAAATGATGTTATCTCCCCTTTCCAGATCGGTTTTACTAAAAAATGTAGGCCAGCTGACCACATATTTGTTCTAAAAACAGCGATCGACAAATATATAAACAAAAAGAAAAAGTTATACACATGCTTCATTGATTTCAAAAAGGCCTTTGATTCAGTTTTACATGAAGCAATATATATAAAACTACTAGACATAGGGGTAGGAGGCCAATTCTACAAAATACTCAAAAATATGTATAGCAAATCAAAGTTATGTGTTAAAATTGGCAACATCCTTACTGAAAACTTTAACTCAGAAGTTGGAGTCAGACAGGGTGACATTCTTAGCCCAAATTTATTTAAAATATTCATAAATGACCTCCCGAAATATTTTCATGAAACCTCAGATCCTATATCTTTAAATAATAAGGATATTCACTGCCTTTTATACGCAGATGATGTGGTTATAATGTCAACAACACAATGTGGACTGCAAAACAAATTGAATAAACTGGAAGCTTTCTGTGAGGATTGGGGCATCAATGTAAATCTTTCAAAAACTAAAGCTTTGATATTTAATAAAACTGGTAAACATCTAAAGGAAAAATTTACACTTAAAAACCAAACATTAGAATGTACAAATCATTACAAATACCTAGGTATAACTTTAACTCCTTCTGGTACATTCCAAGAAGCTCAACTCGACCTTTATCGAAAGGCTCTAAAGGCTCTATATAAACTAAAGGCCGAATATGTTTCCCTCGGACCTAGTATCAGATCATCAATACATGTATTTGATCACACTATAAAATCCATACTGCTATATGGTGCTGAAATCTGGGGTTGTTATTTACCTCCCTCTTTTAAACTAGAACATTTATGTGATTGGACTAAACAATCAAAATTCTCACCATCTTCTAAAATGGATTTACAATTTATTAAATACATTCTTGGGATTCACAAAAAAGGTTCGAATTTTGGTATAATGTCAGAAGTTGGAAGATTTCCAATTATTTTAGATGGTTTTAAAGCCAGTATAAACTATTGGTATCGGATGGAAAACATCCCATCAGGTTTATTAAAAGATGCTTATTTAGAATCCCAAAATATACATGAAGCAGGAGGTAAATCATGGTTTTCAGCAATTTTTAATGTTTTTAATTTACTTAAGACTCCAGGAGGGAACAAATATAGAAACAAATCAAATTCATTTTTCAAACACACCATCAAAACAGATTTAAGGAATATTTATACTGAAACTTGGTACAACCACAGAGACAAATTGATAAATGAAAATGGAAAATTGAGAACTTATGTTAAGATTAAAACAAATTTTGGATATGAAAAATATCTTGATCTTATTACTGAACCAAAACTCAGAAGGTGTATTACTAAATTCAAAATTAGCTGTCACAAATTGAAAATAGAATTGGGTAGATATAACAAACCCAAAACATCTATTGAGGAACGAATTTGTGACCACTGTAGTAACTCTGAAGTTGAAGATGAATCTCATTTCTTTAATAACTGCACCAAATTTTCAGGTTCTAGAAATATCTTATTTGATATCATAAAAGAATCAAATAAGAATTTTTACCAATTATCTCCATTCCACAAATTACTTTGGACATTTAACTGTGAAAATATAACTGTTCTTAACTCACTTTGTAAGTTCCTTCTGGAGTCTGAGATAATATTAAGTATAAAATAACAATTACAATTTATCTTATTTGTAACGAGATTTGTAACTATATACATGTACTAGATATATAAACTGTACTCTCAATTGTAATAATTTATTTATTTATAATTGATACAATGTATACGATTCATCATTATTATTGTTTGTACTGTCATTGCCCCTTGAGGGTCCATAATTGGTCAATAAACTTGTATTCTTGTATTCTTGTATTCTATTCTATTGGAAATTAAGTCCCACCCCTTTTACCTTATTTGGCCAATCAGACGAAATTTGATACCTCATTTCTTAAATCGGATTTAGCACCCCGAAGATCGACATCGATTGTTTTAGAATTTCACCACATGATAGATCATAAAATATAGAATTTGAGAATTGCTGCTCATTCTTTTGTATTTTTGAAAATTTCAACAAAAAATTGATATCAAGATAATAAACGCAGTTTTTTTCATTCTGATTTACCCTTTTCGTCCAAAAATTAAAATTATTCTTAACATTATGAACAATGAGCACCTAAATCCAAATAAATTGAACAAAAAAGAACCCAAATAAATGATTTTTAATCAATTCGATGGTGCTTATCAGGGTGCTAAACTTCAGTTTCCAAATCCGAGAAATGTCATATTGCAGACAAAATGGTTGCCATGGATACTTATTTATGGTACTATATGAGCAGTATTTTAACGCATCTACATATTTTCTAAATACATACCAAATTCCTGTTCATTTCGATATAAAATAACTTTATAATTGATTTTTATTTTTTTATGTTTGAAAGGGTCGGGAAACGGACGATTTTCCGGAAAAGTGCATTAACCAACCTTCGTATCTTTTGTATGCCAGTTATGTCACGTTCAATTCTGATTTTCTTTCTTTATGAAATTAAGACTTTCTAGCTAATATGTAAATATTTTTTTTCTTCAAATAACAACAATTAAAAACTAAGCGAGTAAATTTTAATCTTTCTGTTACCTCACATTTCTCTAATTACAGACTTTACATCAAATAAAAAAACAAATTAAGTTTCGGGTCGAGAATTTTGACATATTTTGTATAGAATCTTTTCATCAAATGTATGTTTTTACAGCAATAATCTTATTTAAGGAGATACGCACCTGAAAATAATAATAATTAAATGTTCCTAAAATTGTCCCTCTTGTTGGAAAAAAAACATAATGGGTAAAATTAAAGGAAAAAAATCATATGTACATGAGTTAGTTTTAAAGCTATAAGGATTTTTAAAAAATGGCGGGAAATCAGACTCCTATGGATTTTTTATTGAAAAACATTGAAACAGTTTCAGACCTATTAATCATGAAAATAATTATTAAATCTTAGATAGGATAAGAGCACGAATTGGCCCCCTAAATTGGACATTTTTTTCAAATTGGAATATTGAATTATAACGGTGTGATTTTGTGATTCAGAAGTTATATTTTTTGGAACAGGCAAAATTTTGTTGAAAATTTGACAAATTGCATAATTAAGCATGTTCACAAAATGAAAGAACTATGAAATGTAGCAAAATTGACTTAAAATTGTTAAAATGACAATGGTTTTTGTGAGATTTAAACATGAGCGGACCTGCGGCCCACAAAGATAATTTCTGAAAACATTATTGCTCGTATGCCAAATCAACAGTTAAAATATTTTTGTGGGCCGCTTGTCCGCTCATATTTATTTTAGCCAAAAACATACAAAAATCTACCAAATATAGAGTATTTTTTAGAAAAAAAAACAACACTTTTTCATTAAGTTTTCTCAAATGCTACAATCAGATTTGATCTGTTATTTCTTTAAAACATAATTTATGAACTTTCATTACTTAATATCATGTAAATCAACATTTTAGCACAAAATTTCACTTTTGAAAAAGGGGCCAAAATTAGCCCTTATCATACCTTGTCCTTTGTTGTTATAAAGACATCATATTTGAAACAATGAAATGAAAAAAGGGGGTCAATGGGTAAATAATGCCCATGTTTTTTAATGGATAAAGGCAGAGAATATCGAAAAATGTCCAAAATATTCAAAACTACAGCATCATATCTCCTTAAATAATAAATAAATAGTTATAATTATCCTTAACAAATAAAATTGTATATTTAAACAACACATTGGTCAACTTAAAAAATATTCTTATTACCTTGGCTTAATAGTCGGTAACGAACACAGCAGTTTACAGCCTTTTTAGATATCTAATACCAAACGGATAATTCTAGCCATATTACTTTCTAATCTTATCATTTTGAAAATCCGTAACACACACCCAAAATCAATAACACACCCCAAAAATCTATATCAATCCCCTTAAAAAAATAAAATGCTCAATTTTGAGTTGCATTTACATGCGTCAAGAGCATTAGCGATGCATTTTAGTAATTTTCATTTGTTCTTTTTTTATGGAAACGTCATAAAATAGCACTGATTGCTTTCGTGGAAGTAATTAAAAAAATTAACTCAACTTCCTAAATGCAACAATATACACTAAAATAAACACTAAACTGATTTTCCAACAATATTTTGTAAACTTGTCCCTAGATGCAACGAGGAGACATTTTCAAGCCTAATTTTTCTGAAATTTTGTGTGCTTTGATGATAAACAGCATTAATTATTTTATTATGTTTGGTCATTTTTATATATTGAGTTAATAAAGTTTTAAATTTCTCAGAATATATGATAAACAAAATATAATATGGCTATTTTCATATCATACCCCATATCTCCCTCGCCCTCGGTAAGATATGAGATATGATATGAAAACAGCCATATGATATTTTATTATATATGAAAATAAATTAGGGAAAATGGGTCTGGACATTTCTTGTATTTCCTGTTAATTATCAATTCGTATGTGGTTTTTTACTTTGAGCAGTCTGACTTTCCTGCCCATTATATCTTCTTAATGGGTTCTTTAAGCAAGATATGTCAGAATTTTCATCAGTTAATATGGTGGTATTTTAGGTAGTTTTATCCAATTTCGTGCCTGAGTCTTTCGAAGACAGGTACCTAAGGAAACATGCAAGTGTAGAACTAACAAGATGCTCCAGGAGCCTGAATCGCTCACCTGAACTACACAGATACGCATATATATTTTGTTGATATTATTGTGCTAAACCATATGCAATTATAGTTTTTGAAATATCTTGTATAGTTTTTAAGATATAGGGCTAAATAAGTGCAAAATTTTGAAAAAAAATCAAGAAAAAGGGCAATAACTCCTAAATCAGTTGTTGGATCTTTTTGAAAATTTCTGGGCAGGTAGATCTTGATGTGCTTATCACTTTTGCCTTTGCCAGAATTTTGATATCTGTTACCGTTTTTGATTATAATATATTTATATTCTTCAATGTTTAGGTCCTGCAATGTCTTTTTGTAGTTGAAAATTTTACCACTTATGGTTTTAGTGTAGCGGTAGGAAACAATTGGTGTAGACTGATTTTTGAAATATGGGGGAATTTGAGATGTAACTTCCTTACGATTTATAATATTGCTGATGTTTATAGCATCTATCCCTTTGTTCTTAAATGGAATATGGAGAAATTTCCTATCCTCAGTAGTAAGAGGCTCACTTCTTACAGGCTTAAAAAGACGGAGTGAGTGAGTGAGTGAGTTGGTGTTTTACGCCCGTGCAACGCTATATAGGTTATTTACAGGCGATGAACATGAAAAGGATGATAAAATGAATATGAAATGATGATGATAAATGAAATATGGAGATGGGGTGGGAAACAAAGGACCGGTAAATTTTGAAGAACCACAGGAAAAAGGGGAGAGGTGGGTAGGGGCGGAAAATTTAGCCTATGTTGTGCACTACTGGGCGGTCCACAAAGGGGTCTTTTACGTGCATGAAGCGTGGCACTCTCCACACACGTTGGCCCACTATGGTCGGCGGTCAGGGTTTCCGTATTATAGACCTGACAACCCCCGCGGACGAGGGCTACCCTATTCAGCCACCTAGGGTACACACTTGGTCGCTCTGTGGGCTGAGCACTGACCCGACGTCAGAATCCCAAGACCCTTAGTCGCCTCTTACGACAAGCTAGGCTCTGCTGCGGGCCTATTCGCCACCCGGGCCCCGCACGGGACTAAAAAAGACGGAAAAGGGGCAATGTCGCAAATAATGCTATTAAGTCTGTAAGAAGGAGAAAATGGATCAGTTCCTGCTTTTTCTAACCCAAGATCACGTAGGTCTTTAAGTTTCGTGACTCGTAGTGAATAGAGAATGGAACGAACATGATGGACTCCCAATGGTTGTTGTAGACTTGTTACCAGATCATCAAACGTGTCTGAAAGAGATCTGTTGTCAGTTTGACTTGCACCAGATCTCGGTTTGTATCGTTTGTGACCATGACTACGTTTGTGTCTACCATAAGGGTCAAACAGTTTCATAACATTCACCTCACTACATTGTGGGCTAGAAAGATTCCCTACTCCTTTGATGTTATCATTACATCCATAAGGCATCGCAGTACCTAAAGTTTTTATCCAGTGAAGCTCTCGTTTTTTACGGTTAGGTGTACTAAGATTAGGACTGTTGGTGTAGTGGTAAATCTTTTCGATAAACCGGACTTTCATGTTCAAACGTTGGTCATGGTTAGGTTGATTAAAGTGGTTATACAAAACCCGATAATCAGAATAGAATTTTTGGTGTCATACTTATGACCATTCATGCGAGAACGCAATGATTTTTTGGTTTCACCGACATACACCAGTCCACATAAAGTACACTCAATTCCGTAAATGACATTTCCGGTAGAACAGTCTAGAGGGTCTTGAGAAAGATTTTAGTTAAATGGACGGACAGCTCTGTTGTTGAACATGATTAAGATCCAGCTATATACCTTTCTTTGTACGGATTTTTGTGAAGTTTAGGTATCCAGTACAAATAGGGTAACTCTTTATGCTCCTCTTTCATTGGAATATTGAAAGAGGACATGAAAGGGCTATGGTTGGCTATGATTTCTTCTTTGTTAAATGAAGTTCGTTTGTATGTTGCACTACAGCTAAAAAATCATATTTACAAATTTTAGATGCTGTCCATCATCAGGGGTTGCGACTTTGCCTCGGTGCATACAGGACATCTCCTATTGAGAGCCTGTATGCGGAGGCAAATGAACCATCCCTGAAACATCGTAGAATAAAACTGGGTCTCCAATATGCTACAAAGCTAAAGGCTTTCCCTGGGAACCCTGCCCACGACTGTGTTTTCAATCCACCTCTTAAAACTGTTTATGAAAAACATGAAAATAAAACTCCTCCATTTGGCATTCGTATTGCACCACATTTAGCTAATCTTAATATTAATTTGGAAACAATTAAACCTGTTACACTGTTGAAGGTTCCACCCTGGGAACTTCTAAAACCTGAATTTAATTTTGATCTTCGTAAACATAAAAAGTCTGAAACAAATCATTTGCTTATTCAACAAGATTACTGTGAAATTAAATCTAGATATCCTGATTTTCTGACTGTTTATACAGATGGCTCTAAAGATGGTGATAGCGTTGCATCTGCTGCTATCTTAGGAAATAGCACTTCCACCCAACGACTCCCATCTTCTGCTTCCATTTTTACAGCTGAAGCCAGAGCCATTATTTTAGCTCTTCGTTTAATTGATGCTTCAGAGCACGCACAATTCTTCATCTGTTCTGATTCTCTCTCTTGTCTTTTGGCAATTGAGAACCGCAAGTTTAAAAATCCATTAATTAGTAAAATTGTTTACATGATTCACCAATTGATTAGAGGTGGTGCAGAATTGATTTTCCTATGGGTACCCAGTCATACTGGTATTCATGGGAATTCAGTCGTGGACAGGGTTGCGAAGGATGCCCTTCGCAAACCAATTTCGAAATGTTTTATTCCCCATTCGGATTGCAGAAATGCAATCCGTATATATGTTCAAAGTTTGTGGGATGAGGTTTGGGCTGCCGCTGAGCACAACAAACTTCATGAGCTGAAACCACAGCTTGGGGAGAATCATGCTTCATTCCGATGCCGTCGAGACCAAGTGGTCATCACTAGATGTCGTATTGGACATTCTAGAGTCACTCATGGCCACTTGATGACACAAGAGAAAGAGGCACCAGTGTGCATCCCTTGTGACACTCCGTATTCGCTGAAGCATGTTCTCCTTGACTGTGTTGATGTCGCTCCTACGCGAATGAAGTACTTTAGCTGTGCAACAATGCACGATTTGTTCAGCGGCATCCAAAACGATGCTATTTTATCTTTTATCAAAGAAATTGGTCTTTACAATAAATTATAGTTTTAAATAAAATATTGCTTATGTTCATTGTTTGTTTTATTAACTCGTTAATTTTTCTATTTTTCCTTTAATTTATATTTGTTCTACCTTAATATATTGCTCTAAAACAATAATTGTTGTTGTTATTTTATTTTTTAGAGTGTTCATTTTTAAGTGAGTTTTTAATCTACTTTTCTGTTTGTTTGTTTTTTGTTTTACTCAGCGGTCTTTTGACTTTGTTTTATATATATTTATTTTATTTATATATTTCAACTTGTTTATGTCCCGATGATGGCTGAAATATCGCCGACGGGACAATAAGCAGCCAGCAATCAATCAATCAGTATGTTGCACTAGCGGAAGTATTACCATCAATGCCTAGTTCTTTTATCAGACAATTGTAATAATGTGCTTTACATACAAAAACTATATTATTGGAAGCCTTGTCTGCTGGCGTGACAACATACCTGTTATGTAAGGAAGAGAGACAATTGAGAGCTTCACGATCTCTAAATACAGAAGAAGGCCGGGGGTTCACACATTTGCGAAGTTTGTCTATTCGGCTTCGTACAAGAGATCGAATAGTCCTTACCCAGTCCGACAGTGATTCAAGCTCCGGTTCTTGGTCCTTTTTCCCTTTTATCCAGGCTCTAGCATAGTCCTCCGCAGCGTCCATGATGATCTTAAAGTTGTGATTCCAATTTACACGTTGCGGTTCCTTGAATTAAGGTCCATGGGAAACCACATTACGTAATAAATCATTTTCAATGATCTTAAGATCACCCGTGATGACATGACCAGATGGACCATAGACAAAGGGAGAAGCATAGCAATCACATGTCAGAGGGGACTTTGCATAAAACTATTATTTGACCCCTATGTTCTTTTTTTAGCCATGGCGGCCATGTTTTTTTTGCGAATAAAAAATCTGAACGATATTTTTGTACTTATAATGCCACTTAACAACGGTACCAAGTTTTTGTTGCAATTGGACTTATGGTGTTGGACAAGTTAACGTTTGAAAAATTGTTTACAGACAACGACGACGACGACGGACGCTAAGTGATGGCCAGGTGAGCTAGTAAGGAATTATACGTCTTTGACCTAATTTTTAAAACGTAGAAATGATAAATTAATCAAACAAATTTGACAATATAACACAATATGTACGTTAAATTATTCTGCACACTACCAGGAGAAAATTACTACCAGGATATTCATTTGTAACGAAAAGTACTATTTTTTACGCTGACATAGGCACAGGAATACTTTGCTGAAAAATCAGCGTAAATCATTTCAAAGAAACCTGCTACATGTAGCAAGAACTTTGTTTCCTTTTATCATTTACTGTTTGATCCAGAAACTATTTAATGCATACCTTAGATATTTAGTTCGATTACAAAAAATCTATCAGTTTTATAGTTTAAAATTTGTAGGTTTTCCTTATTCTGACTAATTTTCACAACAAACATTAGTTTCTAATCAAATAATTAAGTATCAATTTCGAAACCTAAGCTTGTCACAGATTTTGGAAATGTCATTAGTTTTAATTAAAATCTTAAACCATCATCTTATGAAATAAAGTAACGCATGCAATTCATTTGTATGTCAGTTATTGGTTTGTCTGGTTTTGACATGTTACATGTGTATTTATAAGAATTACTCAAGACATAACATTTTAGGGTGTGTGTGTGTTTTCATGTTAATTTTGCATTAGAATCTACTGATCAAGCTCATTGAAGACTTTTCATTTAAAAGAATTACACAAGACAAAATATTGTAGGTTTTTGTGTTTTTTTAAGTGTTTGTGTTTTCATGTTAATTTTGAGTTAGAAATATGCTGATCAAAGAAGCAGAGGTACCAATGGGGTATCTGATTGAATCAAAATCTGATAGAAGAATTCCTTTTACCAGGAAAATATTTTGATTTTTCATAGCGAAGTTGTTTTACAAAGATTTCATTGTTTTCTATAACCGATTTGTTACAGCTGGGTGCAGACCAAGCATAACCCTGACTAGACGCGTAGTGCACATTACGTGCACCGACTATCGCGTCTGCACGTCTACTAAGTTAACACAGCAGACGCGCGTCAACTGAATTTTCGTCTACTTGAAAATTAAGAGTAGCTCTTTTGACTACTAAGTGCACTTTTCATGTGTCTACAAAGTGCACATTAAAGTAGACGCGGAAACTTGCGTCTATTTTTACGTCTTCTTAGCGGTCAAGTGCACATTGTAGACACAGTAAACGCAAGTTTACTTTGGGGTTACCTTTTAACTACGTCTGCCTTGTTTAAGAATATATTCACCCTATATTTAACAAGTATTAAATTTGTTTTAAAAAATACTTTTTTAATCAACAAAACTTATAAAAGTCAGACTGAACATACGTGAGTATCCAAATATATTCAGAGAAAGCTTTCACTAAACTTACATATATCTTCATGCAAAATGGGGATCGTTCTGTTATGAAAATTCGTTGGCTATAATAATTTACATGTATTTAGTTGTTGCTTTGCTCCCAAAGCTCTACTAGGAAGATGAACATCATAGGGGAAATTAAATGAACATGAAAAGATAATAAAATGAAGGAAATGGGGACACAAGGTCAATTTGAATGCAACTGAAGAATGAGTGATGGGTATGGTCGGACAATTTAGCCTCGGGACCATACGGGTCTTCCCTTATCGACCCAACAGCAGGTTTCTCTAACTACCGAGGAACGTGTTTTTCTCAACACGGTGCACCACTATGCGGTCATGTTTTCCATATTTTTAGCTTGCCGACCCCGCCATTCTTTATGACATGCATGACTGTTCTATGCAATCACCTGACGCACACATCAAAGTCAGTTTATAGGTAAATCGGTCTGACCCGATGTATGTCATGTTATTTGAGCACCCTGTAGCGATCCTTTGCCGAAAAGCTTAGCAATCCTGCGGACCTAATCGCCAACCGGAACCCCAACGGGTTACTTATAATTCAAATTAAAGTCTATACACTGCAATTGTATTTAAAGAGATATTAAATACCAGTGCATTATTTTTTTTTCCCCGCGCCGGCATGTCGGGGGGAATAAATTTTACCCATGTCCGACCGTACGTTCGTCCGTAAGAATTTCCATTAAGATTTACACAGAAACCGTACATGAAAATGATTTGAAACTTGGCAGGATGGTTCAGAATGACAAACTGTAAGTCCTTGGCGACCCGTCGGGAGTCTTCTTTCTTTTTAGGACTGGCCTCATATGGAGGAAGATGTACGGGACATGAATGCCCCCGCACCCCAAAACAAAAAGTAGATGTCCAACATGCCCTGAAAATCACTTCGCTTAATTGTCATTCTGAACCATCCTGCAAGATTTGAAATCATTCACATGTATGATTTCTGGGAAAACTTGACTTACTTTTTCATACAAATTTTAATATTGGCCCAGTCCAAAAAATGAACTAGAAAGAGGCCTTAAGATCGCTTTATACGTAAAATTTATTATCCTAAACCGCCTTGGCAACTTTCAAATAATTCTCATATATGATTTCTGATGAAAGCTCACGACAGAAATTCGTACAGACGGACGGACGGACGAATGTGCATGAGTAACTTGATGCCCCTTACATGTCGTTGCAAAAACGCATAAAACTATCCCGTCTATTTTTGGGGTGCCGATTAATTAAACACTCAGTCTGTTTAAATACATATTTTGTTTAGTATATCAAAAGCTATCTTAGTTTCTAAAAACATCTATTCTATAAGCAAATAAGGGCTTGCATCAAGTCGCAACTCAAGAAATTTTAAAGAAAACATATTTTGCTTGTATAGACAAATATACGGGATTTTTATCTCTCAGATGAGAACCGATTTTGGTTTGATTTATAGAGGTATAGATTTATCGTCCTTTTCCAGATCACCTGAATTAATTTACTCTAGTTTTCACTCGAGTTCATGCTACTGATTGCGTTTTGGTTGTAATACGAAATTTTGTACGATGTGTCTTGTTTTTTGTGTGGCGATTTTATGTTCAACTGTTTTGTCTTTGCCTGCTAGGACTCGTGGTATTCGATTTAGTGATAATTTAGCTAGTTAGTTAGTTATTGCTTAACTCACAAGCAGCACGATTTCATCTACATCCGGGAGACGAAGATGAAAGTGGTGATACAATGAACATGAAATAATGAAGTGGATGGAAGTGGAACACATGGCCAATTGGGTAGGAGAGTTTTGACTGCCACTGGAAAAATGAGTGTTGGGTAGGGACGAAAAATTTATCCTCCTGCATGGGGATCCTCCGGGTCCTACTCTTACCAAGACAGCAGCAGGATTCTTTAACGTGCAAGGAACGTGACATTTTCCCCAACACGGTGCACCACTATGGTTTGCGGTCAACTTTTACGCATTATAGCCTGACGACCCTGGCATTCATTATGACAGGGCTGTCACATTTAACCACCTGGGGAACACATCCCAGTCGCTTTGTGGGCAAAGCAGCCTGACCCGATGTCAGGTTGCTGAGTTCTCTTTAGTGGAATTTTACTCACAAGCTTAGCGCTGTTGCGGGCCTATTCGCCACCCGGAACCCGCACGGGTTCTTTAGTGATAAGCATACCCACTCTGCTACATTTATAAAACAAAGATGACCGTAGGATTATTATGGTAAAGTGAGGTACGATTCATCATACTACACCTTGAGTACTTCATGTATCTAGTTTAGAGTTCATCACTACAGCAGTATAGCACGAAAAACCTGTTTCGAGTATGAATGTTTCCTTTTTGCAATTGACTGCCATTAAAATAACTTCAGTTGGCTTGGAAGTAAATAACCGACTGACATAGAATAGAAAAGGGAAGACAAGACATAATCCATCATGCTAAAGCTGTGTAAACAAATTTAAAATCAACCTGTTAAGAAGAACCCGAAACAAATATGTTACGAAAATTTGTTTGGATCTATATACGGACAGACAGACAAGACAGAGACTGCAACCAAGCCCATCCTTTTACGAATTGGGGTTATGATAGCAACCGGTATGTAAACTACGCAAAATGATTACAAAATCTAACAATTAACGATGCCACAATGACCGGTGTATCAGTTTGTTTAAGTGAAAGTTGTTTATTTTGCTGGCTAAGTTGGTACCTTACTGATTTAGCATTGTGTGTTTACATTTGACTAGTCTTGGTGAAAGTTTTCATGTTCGATGATTTGATTTTTCAAACAAGAATCCCGCGTAGAAATATATTACTTTACAAAAATGAGGCACGGATTTATGGAAAGCGTACCGGGCGTACGCCTCCCCTTAAACTGACCATTTTGTTGTTTATTTGTTCACAAAATCCACATAAACACACTCAACAATATCGCGACTCGCTCCGCTCGGCGAAAAACAATATTTATACCCCCCCTAAACTTAAATCCTGTATCCGCCCCCTGAAACTTGTTATATTCTTTTAATCGGATTTAACGGACTTCATAAAAAATCTGAATAGTTTGTTCATCGCTGATGAATTACCCTTAGTGAATCATGTCATGGCCACAAGAACTGGCTTCCTGTAAAAAGTGTTATAAACGTATTATTTTGAAAGTTCTTTTTTTTTGTCTTGACCGCTAAAATGAATTTATCAATAGGGGTGCGAAAATGTTGTTGATAATGGAATGAAATTGTTAAAGTTATAAACAATATTTCGATGTTTTGGATACATTTTAGCATTCGAAAATACAAATCGTTGTTAGTTTTGAAATTCCTAGTTTTAAGACGCTTATGTGTTTTCTTTTCTGTGCATTTTTTGAAACAATGTCGATCGGATAAGACAAATTTAGATTCAACCAGATCACAATGCAAGGGAGATGCTTGGCGCACCATAAAACCTGGTTTTACCATCTATTTTTTTTTTTAGATGACAATATAAAGTCAAAACCATTGCGATCTTTAATTTTTTCCGGTATGTCTTTCTCGTTCTGGATTATTTTATCACTGTAGGAAACAGTCGAGAAAAACAATAATACCACTCTTAATTAGGAATACAATGATTGAAATTGTAGTACCGAAACCGACCAGCACTGTGGAATAGGGGAGGGTAACAATTGGAAACCATCCTGTTGAACAATCGGAGTAAGACAAAAATGTTTTTCTTTTTATTTTAGTGTTGTAGTGGTTAAGTCATAATAAAATCAACCGTAGAAATAAAATGTGCACATCTTCACTATCTCACAAAGATTGTATTTAACTTTCATGAAAATTTATTAAGTGGCATCCCACTGTTTCCCTTTGACATATCAAACTAGCTAGTAGTGGTTACATGCTAATAAATCTTAGATTATCGATGATTGACCTTATCAGTGATGTAATAATTAAGCAATTACCTGTAACCTGTTAATGATAAAAGTATACCGATGCCACGAACTTGACACAGCGTAAGAGTTGGTTTAATTGATTGAAATCAGCTGAGAAAAACGAACACAAGAACAAGGATGTCCATAAAAGTGCAACTATACTTATTTCATGTACATGTATTTAAACGATTTTATTTTTAAGATAAATCAGTCAATGCTCAAAATATGTTGACAAGTAACGGAGATACAAGGGACGGACCATTTAAGTTGAAGGTGGGGGGGGGGGCTTGGTTTTTTGCTTAGGTCAGAAATATTTTTTTTGCGCGCTTATTCAAAGCGTCGCGACAGAATATTTTCATTGATTAGAATTTTGTTAATATATATAGCATAAATCCTTAGATTCAAAATATATTTTTTACCCTCTGCTGCCAAAATATTTTTTTTTCATCAAAATTTTCAAATATTTTTTTTTAGAAAATAAAACTAGCCCCCACTTCAAGTTAAATGGTCCGTAAGTGTTTGATGTGCAAATTTCGCACCTTTAAATCTATATCAACGATCCCTCCGGAAAAAAATTACACGCTAGCTTACCGGGAGTTGCGCACTAAGGGGAATCGAAGTCGTTAGCTTGTTTAAAAGTGGATATTACAGATATTAGCAATAAAATATAAAACATTTCAGTGGCAATTTTGCATAATCATATTTCAAAGCAACACAAAAATAAGCACATACATTTCACCATTTTTAGCAATTCATTTTAAATATTTAAAAAGATAGACCATAACTGTATTATGGGTTACTTAACAAATAACATGGCATTTTGGTTCAGACGAGTTAATTTATACATTGAAGTAGGAAATTGGCAAGACCAATTAAGTTGATATAAACATTATGCAATGCATTCATCAGAACATTTGACAGGCCTTAGACTAAGATGTCAGAATGGCATATCGGCAAATAAAATTTTAGACCAAATCGTTACAAAGTAAACACTAATATCATCGTACTGGCGTTCTTAATATAAGTTAACAAACTATTCCTGTCCTGATCACTTTAAATTAAAACATATATGTCTGAAATAAATACCTTGTCAATTTATGGTATCTATCCGTCTTTTAACGTCAAAAATGAATGTTATTATAATATTTAAGCTTGAGGTTAATGTGATATATTCTTTTTTTTTGTTTAAATACACGTTGAACTAACGGTTTTGTAGGTTACCTGTTTTCTTTTTAAGCTGCATATAAATATTTCAAATAGTAAGTTAAATGACCGGCGTTTGAATCAAAATAATTAGACCGAAAGGAGAACTTTTTCATTGATTATTGCCAATTTAGACCTAGAAAACGGTACATGTAGTTTTTTTTGTAAAGGAAAGCCCTCTTCAGTTGAATTATTATTACGGAACGAATTTAGGTCATGCCTTCAACACGTGATATAGCGATTTTTTTTAATATAAGAAAAATCGATTTAAAAACAAAACTTTTAAATGACTTATAGATTACTCGGAATATTGTATGTAGTATATACATGTACATTGTACGTTGTACCTGAATACACGTGACAATAAAAGACAAGAACTTTGACAATACACAACATATAGGTTAAAAGCCAATAGCTTTCGAAATCAAAATATGTAACTATGTAAATAGTCCCGCAGCAGCGCTAAGCTTGTCGGTAAAAATCCAATAAAGAGCGCTCAGAAACATCGGGTCAGGTCCTTTTGCCCGCAAAGCGACCGGGATGTGTGACCCAGGTGATTAAATAGGGCAGCCCTGATATCGAGAGATGCGTGGTCGTCAGGCGATAATGCGGAAAACCTTACCACAAACCATAGTGGTGCACCGTGTTGGGAAAAATGTCACGTTCCTCCCACGTTTAAGAACCCTGCTGCAGGTCTCGATAAGAGTAGGACCCGTTGAATCCCCATGCAGGAGGCTAAATTTCCTGTCCCTACCCATCACTCCTTTTTCAAGTGGCAGTCAAAACTCTCCTACCCGATTGGCCTTGCGTCCCCATTTCCTCCACTTCATCATCATCATCATGCTCATTGTATCACCACTTTCATGTTCATCTCCCGGATATAGCCGAAATCGTGCTGATTGGGAGGAAAGCAATAACTAACTAACTAACTATTCTCTTATTGCCGCTAACATATACATGTTTGAAGATCTTCACCAATATTGATTGTAAAAGAAGATAGCCCTAAACATCTACTTTTTTTTATTTCGAATATGATAAGTGTCGAGTCGAGAACTTTGACAGGATAGGTATAGTATCTATTCATAAAATGTATTTTTTACTGGAATAATCATTGTTTCGAGTAAGCTCAAATTTCAACTCGAGCTCGAAACTCGAATAAAAACTCGAACTCTAACTCGAACTCGTGTCGTAACTCGAACTCTAACTCTGACTCGAACTCGATGATTACCTACACCCCTTAAAACTAGTCTTATAACCTTGGTTTAACAGTCGGTAACGGAAATGTGGTGTGGATGATTTTTTGTTATTATATATTAAAATATAATAGGTAAAATGGTCTGGACATTTCTTGTATTTCCTGTTAATTATCAGTTGGTATGTGGTTTTATACTTTCATATTCATACAGTGTTTGGCATTTTTAATATTTTTTGGTAGAGCGCCTCTGATGAGTCTTGAATAGACGAAACGCGCGTCAGGCGTAGCGAAATTTATTGTCTGGAACTTTGTTGTCATTTGTATTTTGAACAGTCTGACTTCCCAGCCCATCATACCTACGTAATGGGTTATTTTAGACGTAGTTGCATAATAAATTGAGAAAAACATATCGTGTTTCTTGATAATAAACTTACTAATAATGGCCAATTTTTTTATTACCAATATAACATAAGGTCAACAATACCATGCTTATACGGCTGGTGATCGTTGTTTAGATCGCAACCTAAAAATTTAATCGATGATGAATTGCCACTTGGGAACTTTTGTGTTGTATGATATTTATCAAATTCTTATTTCTTAGTGGAAACTACGAAATATTTCAACCTAAAGTTATAATTAATTTAAAGATTTAATTCAAGTCTCCCTTTATTGAAAAAAGAAATCCCGTATACAAATACGGGATTTCTATCTCTCAGATGAGCACAGATGTTGGTTTGGCATAGAGTTTTGTAATGTCATCCTTTCCGGATTTGACCAACACTTAATCGAACTTTGGCAACGTGCTGGGTGTGCTATAGCAAGCAGGAACTGCTTACTCTTCCGGAGCACCTGAGTTCACTCTCGTTTCGACTTGAGTTCGCGTTGCTGAATGTGGTTTTGTTGTTATGTGTGTGTGTTTTATGTTGTTATGTGGTTTGTTTTGTTGTGATGATTTTTTGTCTGTCGGTTTTGTCTTTGTCTTTACGGTTTTATGATACTGATTACCCCTTTGGTACACCTTTGCTTCTTTTATCAAGTCCTATGTTTACAATTCTTGTCGTCCCGTCAGTGACTGGGTGGCAAATAGACGGCCATCAGAGGCGATTACCGACCTTGGAATTCTGACACCGGGTTAGTGCTCACCCCACAGATGAACCAAGCGTGTGCCCTAGGTGGCTGATTATTTTCCAACGAAGAGAAAAATCATGCATAGAATCTGAATAAGCATCGTTTTAAAGTGACATATTGATATGATTCTAAAAATATCAAATGAGAAATGACATTTTTAGCATTTTTACGCCATTTTGATACCGGAAGTTATTATGATCGTGCTCTAATGGAGAAATTTTTTCGTGTAGTAATATCTGCTGTCAAATTAAACTTTTACCGTTTTTAATGATAATCAGTAATAACTACTATCATGTAAAAACGCTATTTCGCGGTAGCTTGCGATTTTGATTATATTGCACAGGTTCATGAAGATGTAACTGAAATAGATTTTAAGTTATTCGCCATAATATTTTGTTGAACAATTATCATGACAATGTCTTGACAAAACCTCTCAATAATCAAAATGTACAAAAACAATACATTAAAAAAGAAAAAATATCATTTTTATCATTTTGGCGCCATTTTCAACCGGAAGTTGTGTTTTTGCGCCGTATTATGTGTCATTAACATGTCTCAATTTTGTAAAATTACCCTAATGAAGAAATCATGGCTTTTAATTAAAAAAAAATATAGAGTAATATTATGATAATAAAATAATAGGTACTATAAAAAGACGCCATTTTGAAAAATTGGGTTGCAATCTCGAAATTTTATTTACTTTTAACCAGAACATTATTGTTTTCACAAATTGTGTACCATTGCATTTGTTTTTAATCTTCAGCATGGAAGGCTTTAAGGTAAGGAAAACTCTTGTGCCTCACTGAATGTTCAGAACTGTCACGCTTTTGGGCAGAATTCTTTGCTTTGCTTGCCAGTGTGTATTGAAGTTTTTAAGAATGGGTTACTCAACAAATAACATTGCATTTTCGTTCAGACGAATTAATTTATACATTGAAGTATACAAACAAGGAAATTGGCAAGACCAATTAAGTTGATATAAACATTATGCAATGCATTCATCAGAACATTTGACAGGCCTAAGACAAGGTAACTGCATATAGGCAAATAAATTTTTAGACCAAATCGTTACAAAGTAAACACTAATATCATCGCACTGGCGTTTTAAATATTAGTAAAACTATTCCAGTCCTAATCACTTAAAAATTACAACATATATGTCTGAAATATCTACATTGTCAATTTTTGGTATCTATTCGTCTTTTTTTAACGTCAAAATGAATGCTATTACATTATTTAAGCTTTAGGTTAAAGTGATACATTCTCTGCTTTCTCTTTTTTAAATACACGTAGTACTAATGGTTGTGCAAGTTAACTGTTTACTTTGTTAGCTGCATATAATTATTTCAAAGAGCAAGTTAAAAGATCGGTGTTTGAATCAAAATAGTTAGAAAGCTGAAAGAAAATAATAAAACCTTCTGCATAATAGTAGACGTGTTTTCCGGAAATTGGTGAAGTCTTATAAATCAAACCAAATTGATGGCCATCAAACTTTTGTTATTAACAAAAGTTTAAGGTTTCACAAAGGTGATAGAAAATGAACTGAGATATATAACAACGTCTAAAAATGAGAGCATAATTTTGCTGCCTGTTTTTTTTTTATTTTGTTCATTATCTTTTGTATGCGAGTTATGTCACGTTCAATTCTGATTTTCTTTCTTTATGAAATTAAAACTTTCTAGCTAATATGTAATTTTTTTTTCAATTAACAACAAGTAAAAACTAAGCGAGTAAATTTTAATCTTTCTGTTACTTCACATTTCTCTAATTACAGACTTTGCATCAAATAAAAAACCAAATTAAGTTTCGGGTCGAGAATTTTGACATATTTGGTATAGAATCTTTTCATAAAATGTATGTTTTTACAGCAATAATTTTATTTAAGGAGATACGCACCTGAAATTAATAGTAATTAAATGTTCCTAAAATTGTCTCTCTTGTTGGAAAAAACATAATGGGTTAAATTAAAGGACAAAAATCATATGTACATGAGTTAGTTTTAAAGCTGTAATGATTTTTAAAAAATGAGGGGAAATCCGACTCCTCTGGATTTTTTATTGGAAAAACATTGAAACAGTTTTAGACCTATTAATCATGAAAATAATAATTAAATCTTGATGAAATTTGTTATTATAAAGACATCATATTTAAAACAATGAAATGAAAATAGGGGGTCAATGGGTAAATCATTCCCATGTTTTAATGGATAAAGGTAGAGAATATCGAAAAATATCCAAAGTACTCAAAACTACAGCATCATATTTCCTTAAATAATAAATAGATAGTTATAATTATCCTTAACAAATAAAATTGTATATTTTAACAACACATTGGTCAACTTTAAAAAAATATTCTTATTACCTTGGTTTGATAGTCGGTAACAAACACAGTGGTGTGGTTAATTTTTCATGTTATCATATATATATATTAACTCTATATTACAGCCTTTTTAGACATCTAATACCAAACGGATAATTCTAGCCATATTACTTTCTCTTCAAATCATTCTGAAAATCCGTAACACACACCCAAAATCAATAACACACCCCAAAAATCTATATCATTCCCGTAAAAAAAATGCTCAATTTTGAGTTGCATATACATGTACATGTGTCAAGAGCATTAGCGAGGCATTAAGGTAATTTTAATTTGTTATTATTTTATGGAAACGTCATAAAATAGCACAGATGTGCTTTCGTGGAAGTAATTAAAAAATTAACTCAACTTACTCAATGCAACAATATACACTAAAATAAACACTAAACTGCTTTTCCAACAATATTTTGTAAACATGTCACCAGATGGAACGAGGCTACATTTTCAAGCCTAAATTTTCTGAAATTTTGTGTGCATTGATGATAAACATTATTAATAATTTCATTATATTTAGTCATATTTAAATATTGAATTTGTACATGTACAGTTTTAAAATTCTTAGAATGTACATGCATGATAAACAAAATATAATATGGCTATTTTCATATCAAACCCCATATCTCTGTCGACCCATATCATACCCTCGAGCTAAAACCCTAGGGAAGATATGAGATATGATAGGAAAACAGCCATATGATATTTTATTATGAATTAAATTAAATTAGGGAAAATGGATCTGGACATTTCTTGTATAACCTGTTAATTATCAATTCGTATGTGGTTTTTTACTTTGAGCAGTCTGACTTTCCTGCCCATTATATCTTCGTAATGGGTTCTTTTAGACGTAGTTGCATAATAAAGTGAGAAAAATATCGTGCTTCTACATAATAAACTTACAAATAATGGTCCTAAAAACATTTATTACCAATAAAACATAAGGTCAACGAAGACCATGCTTATAAGGCTGGTGATTGCTGTTTTGACCTCGACCATATATTTTAATTGATGATAAATTGGCACTTTAGTAATTTCGTTCGATGATATATTGGCACTTTAGGAACTTATATTGTGTAAGAAATTTATTTCTTAATTTTAAGTGGAAAACTAGCTAAATAATTCAATTAAAAGTTATAATTTATTCCACGATTTAATGTTTGACTTTGCTTAATATAGTTTTATGTCCTTTGCTTTCAATACTGGGGCTTGGTGACAAATAGATCCGCATCAGACCCCAGCTTGTCGTAAGACGACTACGGGTCTTGGGAGTCTGACATCGGGTAAGTGGGTACCATTGGTGGCTGAATAGGGTGGCCGTTGTCCGTTGTGGTTGTCTTTAATACAGAAAGCCTGATCGCTGACCATAACGGGGCAATGGTGTTTAAAGAGTGCCACGCTTCATGCACGTAAATATATATCATTTGTGGAACACCAAGTTGTGCAATAAATTCCACCTTCCCACATTTTCCCTTTTCCTGTCGTCTTCCAAGTAAACTGTTCTCTTTATTTCCATTCACACACAATATTTAGCATGGTCATTTCATGTTCATTCTATCATCTTGTTTTATGTTCATCGCATTTTTTTATTGATTTGGTTCAATCTTTACTTTTAAGGTAGATGGGGTGTCTAAAAAGCTATCCATAGAATTTTCTTAAATTTTGACCACAGTTAGCCCTACACTAGTACTGGTACTTTAAATCTCGATAATAAAATTAAAAGTTCACCATGAGAATTTTTGTAGAAACGTCTGTAAAAAATGGATGATTTTAGTACTTTTATATAGGATCGATAGGGAAAATTAAATTTCTTTTACCTAAAAAATTCCACTCCATAGATTCTCTTAAAATTTGTGAAAATCTTTGTTTTCAAATGATTTTTAAATATACTAAATAAAAAATAAAGTTCACCATCAAAATTTTTGAAAAAAGTGAAAAATATGTTTTCCCCCTGTTATTTCTATACAAATTATCTCCCGTTAAAAAGTACGGGAAAATATTGAAATTCGCAAAAAGGTGTATTTTATCCTTATTTTTGTTGTAATTATTAATGCTGATGTTTATGTAGCCTGATGGAAATCAATTAGAGTAACAAGCATTATAAATTCTTAAATTATGATAGATGTGCAAAAAAGATGCTCAGTGATAGACACCCCATCTACCTTAATTATGATTTATAATTTGGATTTTAACTTTTAAATGTGGTTTTATCTTCTTAACAGTTCTTCTTAATAACCTATTTATTGTTGGTTAACCAACAAATTACTCACTCTTTGTTCATTCAGTATAATTTGCTCTTAATACTTGTCATAACGTATGGGCCACTTTTGTTCACGGTCCAAGGTTAAAGTCCGTATCAGGTTAAAACTAGTGTTTTTTTCATGTTTTTTTACTAGTAAGATTGAGAAATGTTGCTGCTTGCTTAATTCTTCAGCTCATTTAGCTCTACAAAATCCTAGAATCCTCTTGTTTGAATGAAAATTTCTTTATTGTGACTGGTAGTGATGTTTATACCGAAATGCGGAAGCCAAAAGAGCATATACTTATTTAATAGTTAAAAACTTTGACAGCTATTTAAATACAGCACCAACAACTAAGCAATTGGAAACTTATAGTAATGTTAATAAAAAAATTGCCGTAAGACAGTAACAATGACAACATCTCAAAGACCATTAAAAAGTAACCTTGGCAAATATACAAAACAACTCTGTCGCTAATTGCCATTGTGGTAGTGATATTAATAGGAATAGGTAAATATTCAACCTTTGAGTTTTATTCAATTATTTCCTATTATTTAAGAAAGTTTATCACAATGGTAAAAAAAAACAAATTCGATTCGATAAGGACACTGATAACTTCAGCCAAATCAATTGTCAAGAATTTAACGACTAGACTAGTAAGCAGAATTGTCGCCATGGAGGTCGAAAGAGGCAAACAAGTTCGAACAGTAAAGCCAAATCCAGCACCGAGGATATCGACCATGTGCAGTACAAGTAAAGAAACCTTGTGTTTAAACAATTTTGAATTTAACAATCGGAAATTTTAACGATAAAAAGTATCAAAATTCATTCGTTTATTCTTGTCAGATAAGTCTGACGACCAGGCTGTAAAAAAATATTAACCACTTTTACATAAATTTTCATTTCTTTTTCTGAAATATGAGCTTCGTCGGATGACAGACTTATTTGCACATCAAACTTATCTTTTTTTAATTCAAGTTTAGTTTTGAAAATTGGAAAATCTTCTGATCAAGTTGATTGTATAATGTCCACCACCAAGAAAATATTTTGATATTACCATAGCGAGGTTTTTTTTTGCATAAAATGGATCTGAAAAGCAAATTTTCATGATGCCAATATAATTGTTGTAAAATGTTAAAGTATGTGAAAACAATTTATTTTATATAAAAAAGTCAACTTTCTTATGAGTGAGCTATAATGCATTGTACTTGATTCCCTTCCATTGTTCACATAGTACTTGGTAAAAGAAAGCACTATCATAGCCAGAGTCAAACAAATCCGGATATCAAAAACAAGGTTTCTAATTACAGTTTCTTTAAACCGACTTAATTTGATTAGTATAATATTCAGTATGATTATCCTTTTTTAAGCTGAGGTGTTTATTTTTGTTAAAAAAGCAATAATTTGGAACGAGTTTTTCAAGGCACGTTGTTGTTTTTTATATTTTTTGTATAAACTCCAAAATATGCCTGAAAGATCACTAAGCAGTTTGGTATTGTATCTATCACGACTGTTTGTTCTTTTGAAAGTTGATTTTTGTTCTCTATTCATTTCAAATAAAAGCAAAAACCAACATGTAATATTCTAAACAAGTGTAAGGCAGTGGGCGGCACATTTTTTTTCTATTTTTAGCCCTTTTGGTCTTGATGCAATAATTTTGATATAAAAATAAGTTGCAACCCGATTTTACTTTAAAATATGTGTTCATTTTCTAGATATGTTTTGATTTGCCATATAGAGAAAATAAATGGCGGGAATATTTCCAGGAATTCTCACTGAACAATGCAAATAAAGTTCGAATGATTATATCTTAAAAAGGCAAGATAGGCCAGAATTTGTATTAATTAATATGGTTGTATTTTAGGTAGTTTTATAAAATTTCGTTATCGAAATTTTGCGGTTTTTTTTCTTATCATGTGCTACCACATGAATCGTACGAAGACTGTTACCTAAGGAAACAGGCAAGTCTAAAATTAATAACGAATTATACGTCTTTGAACTCATTTGTAAACGTAGAAATGATAAATTTATCAAACAAATTTGACAATATAACACAATATGTACGTTAAATTATTGTACACACTACCAGGAAATTCATTTGTAACGAAAAATACTATTTTTACGCTGATATAGGCACATGAACACTTTGTGGAAAAATCAGCGTAAATCATTTCAAAGAAACCTGCTACATGTTTCAAGAACTTTGTATCATTTTATCATTTACTGTTTGATCCAGAAATTATTTAATGCATACAATAGATGTTTAGTTGGATTACACAAATCGATGAGTTTTATAGTTTAAATTTTGTAGGTTTACCTAATTCTTACTCATTTTCACAACAAACATTAGTTTCTAATCAAATAATTAAGTATCAATTTCTAAGCCTAAGCTTGTTTCAGTTTTTGGAAATGTCATTAGTTTTAATTAAAATCTTAAACCATCTTATGAAACAAAGTAACGCATGTTATTCATTTCTATGTCAGTTATTGGTTTGCATGGTCTTCGCATGTTATTTATCAGAATTACCCAAGACATAACATTTTAGGTTTTGGTTTTGTGTGTGTATGTTTTCATGTTACTTTTGCATTAGAAATCTACTGATGACTGAAGAATATCTTTGACATATTATTTATAAGAATTATAAAAGACATAAAATTGTAAGTTTGTTTTAGTGTTTGTTTTAATATTAATTTTATATTAGAAATATACTGATCAAAATCTGTTTGAAGAATTCCTTTTACAAGGAAAACATTTGGATTTTTCATAGCGAAGTTGTTTTCAAAAGATTTCATCGTTTTCTATAACCGGTTTTTTATGTTGCCAATTGCATTGTTGTACAATTTTTACTACTTATTTAAAAAAAAAGATTTTCGTACTTTAGAAGTACATAAAACAACATAGTATTTATCATACACGCATAAAACAACACTTTGATAGCTTGAGTATCTCAAGAAAAAAGTAGCAAATGGGCATAGAAATCTCAAAATATGATTTCATAATACATTTTCTTTGACTGACCTAATTTGTTAAGTATTAAGTCTCACTATTATGATCCCCTATTAAGCTTAAGTGTTTGTTTTTTATTTATAAAGCAATAATTCGGAACGGTTTCTTTAAGCCACGTTGCTATTCAATAAAGTGATATGTATTTGTTTTAAAAACTTTGCCTTAAACCAACACTAAGCAGTTTGATATTTTATATATCACGACTGTTTGTTTGGCTTGAAAGTTGATTATTTGTAAAGATTGTGTGTTTTATTCATTTTAAATAAAGTCAATTACCCAGCATGTAATATCACTTTAAGATTGATATTAAATACATATGGGATAGTTAGCGTAGGGTGCACCTCAGACGATACAATATCCCTATCATGTCTTCACAACGGTGTTATTTTTTTATAACACATGGACCCATATAATTTACAATGCATAACGAGCACATTTAATAGTGATCGCTTTATTAAACGACGCCGTCTATTTTTTTTTTTGCTATTTAAACAAGTCATTCAAGTAATTACTAAGAGGTAAGCTCTTATCAACAGCTTTGCGAAGGCAATTATAAATTTCTTCCGGGAACTAAGAAAAAATGCATGTCTTGTGTCATAATCAATTATTAAAAGTCTTTAAAACCAATTTTGAAAAGAAGTAATAGATAAGTAACGAACTAAATGGATGTACGTATAGAACTCCTTCTGCAAAAGCTAACGGGAAATGCGTTTGTTCGAACAATACAAACTATTGTCGCCGAGAAAGACGAAACGAAGCTTCCTTAAAGAGTATACAGATATCATTTCGAAAAAATGAACATGAAGCGCCCTTCTTCTTACAGTCTCTTCTAGACAAAAAAGACCATAGACTAACTCTAAATTTTAACCTCACGATCCGTTATATTGATGATTTCATTTCAACTAACAATTCTCGATTTGATGACTCTTTCAATATTATCTATCCACTGGAACTTGAGATAATGGATACAACAGGTTGTAGAAAGTCCATTTCATATTTTGATCTACATCTCGAAATAGACTCTCAAGAAAAAAAGCTTTCAACAAAGATATATGACAAACGTGATGACTTCAATTTTCCAATTGTGAACTAACCCTACTTGTGCAGCAAAATTCCATCTGCTCCATCTTGAGGAGTTTACGCATAACAATTTGTTACCCAAGAGCTTGCGGAAACTACGTCGACTTCCTATGGAGAGAGTCACGTTTGACACAATGTTTTGTTGTTCCTCAGATGCTGTTTTTACTGAAAAAAAATTACGGTAGACATCATGCACAGGTAGACAGATATGGGATTTCTATCTCGCAGATGAGTGCAGGTGTCTGTTTGTCATAAAATTTTGTTTTTTTTTCTTAACCGGATTTGACACGCTGATTGTGATATAGGTCTTATATCTTACATGTAATTTAACCTTTTGTTCTACACCATAGTCTTCTCCTTCACCATTTCTTTTGGGATCGATTGATCATTAAAACAATATCCTGTGGCTAGTAAAACCTCTAGTATTCCGGTAGATACTATGTCTAGGATTAATTACAGTTAGATGATATGTTATTATGGAAGAAAATAGCTTGTTTGCGATGATTAGAAAATGATATGTTATTTCAGCAGTCAGGGGACCAACTTGTAGAAGTCAGAATAGATCTTACTTGTACCAGTAAGATTCTATTTATGGTTTCTTACTCTGTAGAGTCAGATCCAATTCTGACTTCTATGGGTCAGAATGAATCTGACTTGTTAGAGTAAGAATTGTTTCTATTAAATTTGCTCCAATATTCAATGTTTTTGAAATAACATTTCTCAAAACCAATAAATCTTATTCATATTATTTCACAAGGTCAACAATGACATCCTGCATTTAGGATGAAAGAATCATGAGCAAATAGGAAACAGATTGACTGTAAAGTTTCAATTATCATCAAAGAATTTCATAGCTAATTATCTAAGACTGTCATTTATATCCACGGTTTTGAACACCAATGTGGTTTATACTAGATAAATAATTGTTATTTAATGATTTAAGCATAATTAAAGACCATGGTGTTCACGACCGCCAAAGTAGAGAAATTTACTGCCAAAGGAGGGCAGTAAAATTTTGATTCTGACTTGTACAAGTAAGAATGATATAAAAACAAAAAATCTAAATTACAAACCCATGACTATTTTGTAAGATTTATAAATAGATCTCAGTATATAGAAAAGGAATTTAACCATAGAGAATATCTCTGGATAAGAGACTTTGATAAAAAGACATTCTAGTATATTCTACTCGTAGAAGTCAGATTGAAATTTCTAAAAATAAGGAGAAGATAACTCTAGTTTGTTTAATCTGACTTGTACAAGTAAGATTGAATCTGATCATTCTGACTTGTACAAGTTGGTCCCCTGACTGTTCAGTCCACTTTAGATGTGTAATGTTTTTTGGCTTACAACTCTCACACTTCTAAACAACTTGCATTAGGTCATATGTAAATTTATAACAGCGGTATAAACTAGGAGCTATAGGCAGTGCAGCATCAAAATAAAGTCCTATTCCTGTTAAAAGATATCCACCAATGTTTTGACTTAAGAATTTTTAACCTTCAAGGTATACCTAAAAAGCACCATTTGTATAACATGTATATAAAGAAGTATTGCATCCCCTTGTTGCGAGGTTGATTCCGCGTTCGCATGATTATAGCTTTTGGCCGCATAGAAGCCCAAAATATGCGACTTGAATAAAAAACAATGAACTAATGTTTCAGAGATGCAGACTGCATCTAAAACGATGAAAAGTTATTAATTAAAACATACAACATTGTCTGAACATAATTAAACAGTCGGGCTACATGATGTTTACACTTTGAGCATCTTTCCACAGCGGAATTTCAAACACTTGTGATAGTATTATCATTGAAAAACATACACTTGCACATTTTCCGTAAACAAAACTCTATCTGTTCTAACTTGGTAAAAATAGTAAAATTAGCAGAAGTCCAGTAGATTGGAAAATATTTAAAGTTCCCGCAGGAAACTTTAATCATAATTATCCACATACAAATAGCACTTCAAGTCAAGTGGATTGGAAAATATTTCATAATTTCCGCAGCAAAGTTTAATCAATAAAAAATGCCGAAAATCTCCTGTTGTCATTCATCTTATAAATTTCATAATTAAACAAAAACAAAACAAAAACAACGCGCGTTACAACGTAATTGCGTAGCAATATTTGTATATATTTAACAAAAATAATAGTTTTTTGGACATGCTGTTTCATATTAATCTACTAACTACAACTACAATTATCACAAGACACAAGGAGCGAAACGGCTACACACGACGACATAGATTCTTTGATATTTTTTTTATTATATGTTTTAAATCTGACAATGTTGCCCTGAGCCACGGTGTTTTTCTATATGTGTTTCCATATATAATCAAAGTGTTACATATGGACTGATTGACATTTTGATAACTTTTTCTATCATGACAAATATTTTTTTATCGGTATGTTGATTACTCTCTAAGTTCTTTCTATTTAATGATTTAATTTGAATTCGATGCGATTCAAAGATCATAGCAACATTTAAAGAAAATAACAAAACCTTTATATGGTTAAATAAATTCTGTGACAGTCGTTCGAATAAAAATGATAAAACGCATGCGAACTTCTGCCAATTGGACAAGGTTCATATTCTTCCACATTCTTTATTATCGCCCTTCCTTGTATTGATGATCTCCTTTCACGAAGGAGTCCTCGAATTTGACTTCAGATATCCCAGAAATTGTATATTTAGTACATACAGATTCATGAATTTCCGCTTCATGTATATCGATTTACATCTTGAAACTGACACCCAAAGACATTATTGAAACTCCTACGTGAGAACATGATAATTCGTATAAAGTTTCCGAAATGTACTGAGTATTACGACTTTTATTTAAGAGCATTTGTACTATTTGTTTACCAAAACAAAGGAACGTAAAAGCATTGACTTGTACCCGGAAATACATCTTATTTTTGTTTAACATGCATGTTTTTCCAAAGTGAATGCCCGGAGTGAATGACAATGAATTTCCTAGGGAAGCCCTTCAAGTAAATTACAGTTATTATAAGAAGGAGATTATGTAACTATGCTTTGATCAATACAATGAAACGTAAAAGCGTCAGGAATACATCTCAATATTGTTTTAAGTGCATGTTGTTGTCAAAGTGAATGACGAACATATCTTCTAGAAAAAAAATAAAAGTAATAAATTTATTATAAGACATTTAATACATAACACAATGCATGTAACAATTTAACGTTACTACAGGGAAATCTGTAGGTTACCAGAAATACGATTCTTTTACAAAGATGAAACACTTCCTTGAAAAGTAGAAATTTAATATTTAAACATGCCAGCTATTTCCTTAATAATATATGCTGCCGATGAGTGGTTACCAATTGAGCTATGAAAAAAAACAGCATAAATAAATCAGCTCTTTTTATAACTTCAATGTTATTTTGCATCGTTTGCTCTTAAGATTTTAATAATAACTGTAGCAGAAATAATCATAATAATTTATTTCATTTAATCAAGAATTAACTGTAATTATTATTTTGTTTATTGAACCATAAACTAACTTTTTCATGGTGCTCATTGAATAATCTCCGAAGTGGATTATGTTAAATGTGCACCATTAAAAAAAAACAGTTTATGGCTTCAATAAACCAAAAATATTACAGTTAATACTTATAAATAAATTAAATGATATGTTCATTGCATAAATTTAGTAAAATAGTATTTTTCATGATAGCATTAAAAACATAATATAAGATAAGCAGAGGCACCAAAGGGGCATTCGAGTGTCAAAAGTCCGAAAAGGCAACGACAAAACCGGTAAACATGAACAAGAACAGCACAAGGAAACACAAAACATAAAAACAACCGAACAGAAGAAATCAACAACGCGAACTCAAGTCGTAACAAGAGTGAACTCGGGTGCTCCGGAAGAGTAAGCGGTTCCTGCCTGCTATAGCACACCCGCCGCGCTGCCAATTTCCAATTCAGAGTGTCAAATCCGGTAAAGGAAGACAAAACAAAACCCTATGACAAACCAACATCTGCACTCATCTGAGAGATAGAAATCCCATATTTATCTATGAGTTCATGGTGTCTACCGTAAAATTTCTTGAGTGAAGACAGCAATATATATATATATATATATAACATAAATTTTATTAATACACATCTAACACATTTTACATCAGAACGAATATCATATTATTGTACATGTTTGTTTGATAAGTGCTTATGGGTAAAAGCATCAATATATAGTTATTTGATATTCACATTAGAACAAAAAAGTGCTAGAAGCAAAGAGGCACCGATGGGATATTCGAATGTAAAAAGTCCGAATCGGCAACGACGAAATCAGTAAACACGAACAAGAATAGCACGAAAAACCACAAATGAACCGAACGAAAATCAGCAACGCGAAGTTGTAACAAGAGTGAACACAGGTGTTCCAGAAGAGTAAGTGGTTCCTGCCAGTTATAACACACACATTTCTAATTCAGTGTGCTTAATCCGGCAAAGGAAGACAAAACAAATATCTACGAAAAACATCTGCCCTCATTTGAGAGATACATATGACTTTTTGTATTCCTTTCCTGAACCATGCCCCTATACAACACAATGATTTATCATCATTTCAGCCCAAAAGGCTAGTCACACGGTTAGTTTTCAATGTGTAAGTTGCAAGCCGATGGTCTGTTAGCTATCAAGTGAAAACAATCTGATATTTGATATTTATGTGTTACTTTCCTGCCAAAAAATAGAGAAAGACAAAATTGAAAGTCATGAACCAGATTTAAAACTACTCTTATAGGAGCATGTATTTAGTTATTTCTAAAACTAAACAGACAATCTATCAACCAAACCAACGAGATACATATTTTATACTTAGTATCTGTTATAAGTTATTTAACACAAAATAAGTTAAAATAGATTAACCTCATTATTTGACATAATATCATATTTACAAAGCAGCTTCAACTGTTTTTGGCAGTTATCATTTATAACATAACATTTATATCATTGCGATCCACCAGTTCTCCGGTATGACTGATTCGTTTTAATTTGTCATTTTCTCTGGACTATGAGATTGATCATTCAAGTTCGGTAGTTTTGTTATTACCTTTAATTATATCAATTAAATCGTTCTTTCGTTATTTTGACAACGTATAGTTTGATGTTAATTTTTAATATGATATTGGTAAAAAAAACCTCTCCTTAATAAGCATCGTTTGTACATCCAATTTTTTAAATAAACCAATGACAAACTTATTCCATTTGATAAAATTCAGTTGTAAACGTTAAACATATATCACATGCTCTTTGCTTATTACATCTTTACTTTTCAAGCCACAACAAAACGATAACAAAATAATTCGTATAAAGATTGCGAAATCTTCATTACGACTTTTCTGTGAAAGATTAGTATATTACAAAGGATTGTGAAACCTTTGACATGCTTCCTTGAATACAACTTATTTTTGATTTCCATGCAAGCTTCTGCCAAAGTGAATATCAACAATTTTACCTATATAAATCCTTAAAGTTAAATACAGTTATTATAAGATCTCATTACACAACACGATGCACTTGAAGATAAAACCTAAAGCAAACTACGAGGAAATCCGTTGATACCCAGAAATACAACTCCATTTACGCTAACATAGATAAAATACTTCCTTGAAAGAAGCAGAGGTACCAATGGGGAATCTGAATGTCAAATTTCCGAGAGGGCACATAAAAATCAATAAACACCAACGAGAACAGGACAACATAAACACAGAAATACAAAAAAAAACTAAATAACCATCAACAACGCTATAGCATTCCCGTCACACCACAAACCGTCAATTCAGTTTGTCAAATTCGGTTAAGGAAGACAAGACAAAACCCTAAGACAAACCAGCATCTGCACTCATCTGAGAGATTAAAATCCCCTATTTGTCTTTGAGCGCATTATGTGTTAACTGCCTGGCTTCCCAAGAACGGGAAGTTGACGATTAGAAAGATATAAAAAAAAAACAATGATATTTATTGGATAATTTTTTGTTTTCGTGATCTTTTCTTGCTTAAAAAAAATCCTTATATTTGTTTGCAACTATCAAAAATGATAAGAAATGTGCATGGAGTTAATGTTATATTTATCACCATTTTCTACTGAAACTAAAACTCCACTGGAAAATTGTGAAGTAACGTGTCTTTAAGTACGTAGAAATCGCTGTTAAGATTGTCAAAACCGCAAAACACCTAGTATGGTAAGATCTGAATAGTGGCGTATAACGTCATTAATCTGAAAAGTTGTGTTTTGAATATACATGTACATATTGGTATGTTCATATTGGTATTGTAGGTATTTAAAGTTTCACTTCATTTCAATGTAATTGTCATTGAATCGCCTTTCCCATGTTCAGCTGTATGATAAATATAGTCGATTTTCCTCAACTTAGAAAGAATCTAACATAAGGAACATAACTATAACATTTAGATAAACCATTCTAATAGTTTTTTTTTATTAGACTCATGTGTATAATTCAAAAAGATGGTCGATTGTATTAATTACTTTTACATAGATTAAAAGTCAGAAGTTTTAAATATAAAGTCAACTCCTTCATTAAAGCATTTAATACAATTTTTATTGAATTTCACAAACCGAAAACATATCAAGTTATACGAGTAAACTTATCTTATAAATGTTTTGAAGATATTTAAAATTTAATCTAACATATGAAAAGCAATTGTAAAAAGCTAACACAACGTGTTTTTCCACTATCATTACGTAAGCTTGACTAAAGAAACAAATTGTATAAAGGGGAATTTTTCTGATTAATGATACAGTTCCCTCTGTAGACATGCTCCTTCTGTTTCTTTTTGTCAATAATGTGGGATTGATTGATCATTTTTATATATACATTTGTCAAATATCTATTTATCCGGAAGATAATATGTCTGGGATTAATTACAGTCAGAAGCTCTGTGTGTTATTTGGAAAAAAATGTTTCTTTGCGATAAAGAATAAACATTAAGAAATATGTTATCCAGTTTAGTCATTTTTAGCTTATAATTATCTATTATCAAGGACATCTACCTAATAGAGTGTATATTTATGTCTTAAACGTCCCGAGATTAAGTTAAATGGAAGAAGTGCACGAAAAGACTGGAGACAGCCAACAATCTAAGCATATTGTTAGATTACCTCTGACATTCTTCAATTGAATTTTTATGAAACCAAAAAAATTATAACATAAATTCAATAATGTTATGTTATCAATAAAAATACATAAATACATACAGATTCGCATTAAATAGACCATAGCTTGTTTTTATATTAGCTAATTTGCATATTGTTCCTGCATCTGTTATTTTGTGGTAGATGTAGAACCCAATTATATGCGATGAAGGTGCCCTTTTCTTATACCGGAGTTTAAAAAAATCGTTTAAGCATAAATTGAAATGAATATTATTTTAAAAAGAAATAATGACATTGGACCGCCAGGATCGGTTTCAAGAAGCAAAGGTACCAATGGGGTATCCGAATGTCAAAACTCTGAAAGGGCAGAGAAAAAACAAGAACGTGCAAAACAGATAACATGTAAAACATGGAATTACAAAAAAAACTGAAAATCAATCAACAACCCGATACAATATGTTGCGACCAATATTTAACCTCAATCCGTTTTCATACACGTTTACAAAGCAATAAAAGAGAGAGAATTAACGCATTATGATCCTGTTCAACTTCTTACGTGCCCCAATTGGGTCGAGGTTATGTGGTTATTCTTTTCCGTTTGTGATCTATATTTTTTGTCTGTTGTTACAGTTGTCCAGAACATAAGCACGATTACTCTGCTATTATGATATAACACTATTTACGAAACTCATGATGATATCAATCATATCAATGTAGAGAATGGTTTGACGTCATAGAATTTTGTTTAATTAACCACTTTTAGAAAGTCAGGACCATTTTTGATTTTGGATCTTTGATTTGCCCGGTTTATCATCCTTTTTAACGTTTCTCTTGAACATTTGCAATTTACCCTCCAAGTTAGCTGGTTTCTTCATTGGCCTTTTTAAAGCAATAATATTTAGGTTTGAAGAATAAAATTTAGATGCTAAATATCACAATTACAGTATATTGGATGAGTCAGATTCATATGAACACATACATCAGCCGTTAAATCTGTGTCTGTGTCAACAAATATACATTTTTATATTCATGTCCACCCCTAAATTTCCTCCCATTTAAGCCTTTCATCGTAATTTCAAATTTATCAATTTATGTTGGTTCCCTAACGACAATAAATACAATGAAATACGTCGTTTTAAATGTTAAGTATGAATGGAATTACATCTTAGACAATATCCAGTGCTTACAATGACAGTCAACTAATTTTGTCTACGACAATTTATCTGTAAATAGATATTTCAAAGGCAGACGGTACAAGGAACTGCGATTGCAGACCTAGGCAGATATCAGTTGAAAACATCACTTAATGAATTACAATGCATTCTGTTTCTGGCAGGTACATGTATTTCAGGAAAATACAAGTCATCAAGCTGGTTTTGATAAAAAAAATACAAAAGGTTGTTTTCCATTGTGATTTTCAAAATAGTCGTTTCTTTATGTTGGTTGTGTCACGTATTCTTTTTTCAACATGCATTTCCTCATCGTCTATTATTACAGTTAACATTACCAAAACTAGGTTTTCGATACCACAAATTAGTCAAGTCTTCAATTTGTTCATAAATATAGGTATATTATTGAAAAAGAAATAACTATGCAAGCAGATTTTGTTTTATTGTAAAAGGAATATCACAACCGGAGATGGAAATGTTGTTAATGAGGCACAGAAATTCAAAAACATTTTTCTGGACATTGTAATCTGGCAAAAAATATTAAAGAAAGGATACTAGTTGGAAGTGTTAGTAAAATCTTTAAAATTGGTGTTTTTGGTAGAATTATTGATAATTTGTTGCAACTTAAAACAATATTATATTACATTATGACTATTGTATTGTTTTTAATCATTTCAGCGATCAAATTTGTCGGTTTTGTGTGATGATAAAAGACTAAATCATAAGTTGTTTGAAGTGTTGTGCCGGATTTAGAACCGATGTGTTTGATTCTTTTTACATCAGACGATATAAGGCGTCTTAGATGGCTGTCAGTTTCTGCGGGTGATTTCAAGGGAGCTCCTCTTCGTCTTGTTCTTCTCGTAAAGTGCTTTTGTCTCAGGATATTTCTTGCTGAATTGATTTTTTATCGATTTTAAAGTGTGTTATTATTATGCTTTGTACAAGATAAGCAATAGGTAAAAAACAAGTTTAATTCCACCACATTTTATAAGTGCCTGTCCTATGCCAGGCATCTTTGATAAAGCTAGTGTTTGTACTTGTCTTTTCAATGCTTTATGTTTCTTGTTTAAGAACAGGGTCTATCTGACTATTTAGGACTGGATTTAAATTATATGCATTTTATTTAGACCACGGACCGATTGCAGAACGGCAAACAGCGTCTTCTGGTCTCATTGAGGGCTGCTAGTGGTTATCCATTGGTTTTTTTCAATTGCCGTTTGTTATATCAGCTGTGTAGCGTACACTTATTCAACGTCTCATTATGTTTTATAAAACATCGAGATATTACCTAAAAAGTTAAACATCTGTCTTTACTGCTTTACGGCCTTGAAAATTGACATATTTTATTTTAGACTGGAGGACACCTGGGACATGGATGGCGAAGCTGAGACCACCGATTAACAAGCATTTTCACGACCTCCAAGACCTCGCGACGATATTCCGCGATTGAAAAAATTCAAGATGGAAGTTTTTTTGTCCTGTCTTTGTTTACTTTATGAGATTTCATGCAATTGTGCATAATATGATACAAAGTTGCCTTTTTGCTTATTTGAGACGTACAAATTTCGAATAAAAAAACCCAGTATATTCTAAAAGAATAATTTTGAATGAAGCTGGTGGGTTAACTAGACGCTGAAGTGTCGAATTCAGCCATTGTCAAGATGGTTTGCCTAAAACTGAATGTTTTGTCAACCTCATCTTAATTTATTCTTGGTGGATAAGACGCAAAAGTAGCTTTACAAAACGTACAATTCTATGGATCGTATCACATATTACTTATCTTAAACCCCGTCAACTTTTTATGGTTAAGAGATTGCGGGCTAGACAATTCAAAATTCAGACTTTAAAATCATTACACGTTTACATATTAATGTCTTAAGAGCATTGTCGTTTCGATACTTTATGCTGTAATACTACTTCCACAATCAGTGATTATAACTAGTATCCGCTCGAAATGTACAACTAATGATAGGAAATGCCAAAAGAAGTGATAACAATAATTTATAGTAAAACATGACAAAAATGAGGAAATAGGAACAGAAAATCGGGTAAGCCTTTTTAGTTATTAAAATGAGTAATAAACATTGTACTGAATAAAATTATTGTATTTTGTAATCAAAAGCAACAAAACACACGTAGTCAAGTACGAGATGTAGCTGATAACTTAACTGATCATGGATGTATTATGACCGAAATTCAAATTGTTCATATACTAGTAATTCACACTTTAAGTATTCTTTTCTACCGCTAATGTAAGTAAAGTGCATACACGAGCTCAGCCTGACTTTTGGTTTTAATAATAAGATTTTTTGTCTTTTTATTTTCATATTTTGTGTAAACCGATTTATTATTTTTTTCTCACTGTAGATGTTTAAAATGTGTCTTGTATTTTTTTTTACCAGAAAAAAAGAACAAATATGATCAAATGCTTACTATCAAATACGGTAAGACAAACAACTACAGTTAATGACGATATAACCTACGATCAACTGCAGAGACAGACCTGCTTATTCATACAATATCGACATGTTGGTAGGTCTAGGCAATCAACAATCCAACAGTGAATGAATGGCAATACCAATAGGAGAATCTTACTAGATAACGATATTTTATTGATAGTAAGTACAGTTATATGAGGAATAAAATAAGTCGAGAAAGTGAACGATGCTAATTTAGAAAATTTCTCTTTTCTAATTCGCCTTGTACATTGTACATGTAACTGTAAAAGAACGCAGTTTTAAGAATTATTGTGTACTAGTATTTGTACAGTAGGTTATTAGCGCATATGATAAAGGTTAATATTACACTTTAAAAAGGCAAACTTTTCAAAAATTGCACTATGACATCAAAAAGGTTCATAATACGCCTTTTAGCCATTCTTATATATAACAAATGCTATTACACATTACAAAGAACACCTCATATCTTAAGGTGGTTTATTTCGTATGCAGCATTATAATTTAGTGAAAGAGTTGTTCCACATCATCTTTACAAAATCAATACACCATTTGAAATATGAATTGATTTACAAAAAAAGTTTTTACATACATTTCTGCTCAAACAGGTAATTGTTTTTGAACTAATCAATATCAAATGCAATATGTAAACATGATAAATGTGTTCCTTTATCTTATATATCGCTTCTAAATGCCGATTCACCGATAACACAAGACAAAAAGGTTAAAAAGATGCGTGAGAAAAGCTAAAAAGGGTAATTGCGTAATTCATTTCAACGTAACAATGCAAATAAAGCGCAATATGTTATACAATTGTTTTTATACTTATATGATATCATGTTTAATCAAATATTGCATATTATTGATGCAAAAGATGCACATGAATAGAATAACACATTTTAATTGCATAAAATAAACATCTCTACATAAATATGTGTTAATGATTTGAAAATCAATTTAACTATCAGGTAAACGAATAGGTATTGTAAAATTATGATACATCGCATATTAATTTGATGTATTTGCTTTTCTTAACTAAACCTGTTCTTCTATCAAACTAAATGTAAACTTTTGGCTATAAATTTTGTTACGAACAATCAGGAACAGGATTTTCTTATAAGTTTACTGAATTTCAGCTTAAATTAATTTGAAAAAGTGGTTGAGGCATTTAAAATTATATTTCTTAGCTTTATTTCTACAAACTATCAGTTAATTAAAAAACATTTCTGCTTTTTGACGATTTTGAATTATAAAATGAATACTTTAATTGATTAAGAAATATATATTTTTGTAATACGGGTAACTCAGGGACTGAATTGAAAGCTTTAATGTTTTTTTTTGGTGGAACCATAGTCTGCTTTTCTTTCTCGTTGGTATTTACCTGAAAAAATGTAATGCTAAATTCTTAAATGAAAGAAGTAATTTGATATGGATGCATACTGCTGACAAAACATTACTTGGGTTGTTTAAAGTCAGTAAGAAGTTTGAATGTCAGACAATATGGTCAACGTAGACATTAACTTTCGCAAAAGAATTAAAGAATTTTCTTTCGATGTATAAGGGACACAGAGACGAGTTTTCAAATGGACATGTTTTGTGTTCCCAGTGTTACATGTGTAAAATGAATTTGATAAATACTTTCTGTTCTAAAACGTATATTGAAATAAATGGTTTTATATGTCATGTTTTAAAATGCATAATATTGCATTGAAATTGTAGACGGAATTGCCGAATACGCTGTACATGTTTTCAAAGATAATACCAAGTGTACATAAATTAGGATTCTCGACTTTTAATTTCAAAGCAGTATTTTTGAATTGTATTTTTTTTATGCCCTGCAGTCTTTATGTGTTACATTGTTCCTGGAAGACACAGTCATCACCATGGACACTGACTAGTAGATCAACAAAGTGAGTAACACAGGTTGTTATTGATTCTTTCGGAATGAGAATGTTGTACCGTTATATAATCACCCCCTCGAGCATTAATCTGTTTTTATTGACCTCTTTTATATGCGTTACCGGTTGCTAACGTTTTCAGACGGCGTTACTTTACTTCTCGGGCATAACTTTAATTATATTTTAAGATTCATGCATATGAAAAATCGGTGTTTTGATATATTACATATTCCTTATTATTGCATATGCACAATATATTCTAAAAAAGGTAAATTCATTGGAAAAAAAGTTTTATTGTTAAATATTTTTATAACACCATTTTGTCATTATCTTAGAAGAAAACTGAACCCTTCTATAAAAAAAATATCTTGCATCTTAAGAAAGAGAATGGTTTAAAATATTCCGTGAGCTATGGCGTTTATTATTCATTTGAAATGGGTAAAGAAAAAATGATAGTCAAACAGAACTTGTTTTGTTTTCAATCAGTTTCTCCTTTTTCAAAGTGTGATATTTACCATTTTCTTGTGCGTGAATAACCTTTTCCTTCGCTCACAAGTCCATAAGTTGCCTTGGCTAGCAAAGATGATATTTGTCATTCATCACTCTTTTGACGTTACTTAGTTAGGTTCACCTCTTTGAACCTCAAAAAGATAATTTTACAATATATCCGGTCATAAAGTAAGCTGGTATTTTTTGGAATCATTTCAGGCGTAATAGACATAGGTCATGTATTTAGGTAAGCAACTTTCCATTATGCATAAAAGATGACATTAAATAAAAAATCGAATCCTGAGAAAGGAATGAAACTTCCATTTGCATAAGTTGTTGTAATTTGTGCCTTTTATGTTGTCCAAATAAAGAAATGTTTTAAAAGTGATACTGTTCTAAATGTATGGCATGAATTTAAATATTGTATTCTTTTTGTACTGAATATGGGTTGCATATACCCAGTGACCTAGTAACCTGAACATCGAAAGGTCTTGTGTATGTACTCGAGAGAAAGCAATAGTGAAAATAGTAAAACAGGTTTAATGATCAATAATCAGTTTGTGACACATTTTATCGATATTATTGTTCAAACAAATTACATGAGTGATGAACGTTATCAAATCAGTGATTCAGTATTTATTCCATTGATCGCACCCATTTTCTGTAATAAACCTATAGGCACGGGAATGTGGACCCATTTGAAGTATCCCGTTGGTATAAAAACAAATAGGTACGGCTGTCAGATTACTTTAAATAATATACCAAAGCTATCAGACTATGCGGATGACATTTATTCCTGACACTTCCTGTCGAAAATATTTGCTAAAGCTTCCAAATTGTTATACTATTTGCTATATCTGATGTAATTCTGAAACATAATCATTCGAAAAACTTGAAGGGTTATTTGTTAATCCCTTGACCATCTCCCCGGTTCTCGTCATTGATAGTCAATTTCCGGTATTAGGTATTCCTTAATGATAAACAAATAAAATTAGTTTGTTAAAGTGCATTTATATTCACGAGACAACGCAAAGATATTGAGTTCAAACCACATTTTGCAAATCAATATACTTTTCATAGTTTTTTGTTTTGTTTTTGTTTAATATGTCGAAGAACTCTTAAGTAAATGGGCTGGAATTAAACGTAATCTATTTTGTAACTTCACATATGTTTTTTTATGATAATTTCGCTTCTGCTTTACTATTTCTTTTGATTGAATCTATCCAAGGAGCTTGATGCATGTATATGCAATAATGGCAGGACCACTCTAGAAAGAACTATTATAGCTGTGTGATTTACGTTATGATACCAACTTTTGCGGTCCGGTATGTCTATTACGGTATTAATACATTTTTAAATCGTTATGCAAGATAGGATGTAACGCATGTCAGTCGTTTTGGGTACATATCCTAATCGCTATGTGGAAATAACCGCTTAATAAGCAGATATTTAAGGCAATGGGCGAGTAATTTTACCTACAGCTTTTATGGTAGTACAGGTCACCCGTTTTTACCACGCGAGTAAAACGTTTCCCGACTTTCGTCTGATTTGCACCTATTTGCTTTTTTTTGGTATTGTGAACTCATAAAACTCACATTTCTGTGATGATGGAAACCTTTTTGCCGGTGTAAATTGTCAAAAGCCAAAATGTAGCTTATCTTGCAGTCAAATAACCCATATAATTTACACGAAATAAGTCAGACTTTTTGGGTTACCTTAAAATTATGTAATTATTGCCCAATATTTTTAGCGATAACCGTACAAAAAATCATATTTCATATATCATTGGATGCTTTAGATTTAGCGGTTTATGTTTTGTAAAATATAATATGCATGTATTATGTGATAAGATCAATTGATTTTTTTTTAAATAATAGAAATGCGACAGCTTTTGGATAAAATTTTGTAGATTCCCACTTGAATTATTTACAGTAAAGTGCCAAAATCTTTAAATTACTTCGTGCAATTCCTACATAACAAATAAAAGTTTATTGTAAACGTAAGAAGTTTCGAGTAATTGGTTGATATTGCTTAAGTCGCAGTAACAAAATATCCGCCAAAAATATTACTCACACAATTGCAAAGTTATTTAAATAAAAGATATTTGTAGTGAAAATAATCAGAATTGTCTCGAATTAATACTCTACACAAAACTGCGAAACAGCACCCCGAGAAAATGTCCATGTTTACAGTAAATAATAAGGTTTTCTTTCAAAATCAGCAGGTGAAATAATCATGTATTGTTGACAATCATACAAACTTCGAATTTTTCTGCAGTACAATCAAACCTGACTGACAACAGAACCATTTAAGAGAGCCGATGTTGTAGAGGCGTTATATAATTTATATGCCGTATTTAATGATGAAGAAGCGATTATGATGTTTAATGTAGAAAAGACAGCAAAGGTATCAAGCTAGTTTTAATAACAAAAATAGGAAAGGGATTAAAAATTGTGATAATTTCCCAAAAAAGGTAATACATCTGTTTCCACTGCATTACGGCATTGTGAATTGACATATGATAATTTTTATCCATTTTAATTTTTAGACTGAAGGACACTTGGGCTATGAATAGCACAGCCGATGTCATCAAATACCTTGCATTACCATGACCCAAGACCTCGCCACGATATTCTGCGATTTAGGCGGAATCAAGATCGAAATGATTCGGCTTCTCTGTGTTTACTAAAGAAGATTTCATGCATCTGTGCATATTATGATACAGAGCTCCGTTCTCGCTCAACTGAGCCATACAAATGAAGAAAAAATATACTGTATACCTGATGCTCATGGGTTAAAATTCAGCCAATTAGTGATGAATTCGGCTTAACAAATATTTTTTTTGGTCAACCTCAATTGATTCTTGGTGGATATGTATCAACAAGTACAACTCGAACGATCATATTACATACATCTTATCTAAAACTCCTTCAACTTTTGCGGGTTAAAGTCCATTTAAAACTCAAACTTTAAAGTATTATCTCCCTCAATCCTAACATCTTGAAAAAAATCATAAGCTTTTCGACATTTTATCATTTAATACTGCCTTTATGTTCAGAAATCAATGATATAACGGGAATTCACTCGCGGTGCACAATTACTGGTAATAAATGACGAATGTGACGGAAATCATTTGTACTTAAATGTGACAAAATAGGAAGAAACCGGAACAGGATATCAGGGAAGAATTTTCTATTGCAATGATTGATTACTCTTTTGGTACACCTTTGCTTCTTTCAAGGAAATGAATAACAAAAATTGCACCGAGGCAATTTATTGGTTTTTTTTGTAACCAAAATACTTATGCCAAAACGGGTATGAAAACGGGTAATTTGGTTATGCTGTATATCGATATTTCAAGTAGTAACCTCTCATCAAAGCATTTGAATCAAAGCATTGGAATTTAAAAAAAAGTATTGAATGAAAAGTATTCACAGCCAAAAGGTTAGGATCGGGAAGCCAAATTAAGCACCGAGGGTATTTACCATGTACAATGACGTTCTGCAAGATGTTCGTGTTTCTTTTGAAAAGAAAAAAAAAAAAAAAAAAACGCCGTGCCCTGAGAAATTTAGTACTGATACTAAGTAAAAAAAAACCCAAACCATTATTGTTATATATCAAAATAAAGGTTAGATATTAGAGACTTAAGAAAATGCAACAAATATTGAGTTTTAAAGGCTCTTTGTCTTTTATTTCTACTGAAAACAAGACTTTACCTAATTACTTTAAATTCTAACTATCAAATACGGCAAGACAAATAAATAAAGTTAATGACGACGTAACCGCTGATCTCATGCAGAGACAGACGAACTTATTCATGCAATATCGACATGTTCGAACAAGAGCTATTTACAATAGAATATAGGACAAAAGGTAGAAATGGTAAGCATCAGTCTAAACCTAGTCTGTTGTCTTCGTTTTTCTCATATTGTTCTCCTTTTCAAAATCATATACCGTAATTTTTTGGACTGTCTTCAGTTTGCCAGCGGAAGATTATATATAGCCGATAATATTCTCCTTGGATGACAAGCCAGCTATTACTCAGCAAATTGATTACAGCGTACACGTGTAGCGTTTTATTAAAAATATTTTATTTTGAGGCTATCAATTTAATTCAACTGGTTAAACCTGCAGTGGCGGATCCTAAAAAGGGGTTGCGGGTAGTGGAACCGCCAAAAAATGTCTTATGCGTTTCCTTCAATTTGAAGAACAGGAACGAATGGGGGTTATCTTTTTATGTTGATATATAAAATGAATACTAATAAATCATTTATTATCACATTTTGACTTTAAATAGTAGATGGGACGGGTCAACATAAAGGGCGGGGGTTTCCAGGCCAGTTTTGAAAAAAAATCTGCATAAGAATTACAAATTGTTTGGGGGGGAGGGGAGGGGGTTCTGGGATCTTCCGTCGCAATTAAATCAAAACATTTATCTTGATAAACGCTTACACAATGCAATGCAGCTGCGGATATATTATGCAATGATACATTTAATGAATATGCCGAGTCTAAATGTTCGGATGTGTATCTGTCTTACTATTAATGTCCTCATGTTTTAGGAGTTATTATATAGCATGCTGCAGTAAGCTGCGGTAGTTGTGTATTCTGTCACTTTTCTGTGGTAAACATTTTATAGACAAAACTTAGGTTTAAAGGTGCCGGGTCCGAAGCAGTGACTGTCCCGCAACTGTTTTACCTACAACAATTTATATTTGATATTGAACTGTATATAAAAGATTTAAAATCATTATTTTATAATGTTCTTGCATCCCAACATGTTCGTTGGTTTAACTGTTTACAGTTAGTTAATTAGTGTACCGGTAATTATAGAGTAACACACGACCACCACTGCCTGTCGCGTTTATGTTGGATACTCCTGTTTGTATATTCACAGAAGATAAAGACTTAGTGTAGTTATGGTATATAAACAACATCTATAGCATTTATATTAAAATACAAGCCGGTCTTTAACAGAAGAAGGTCCTGAAAAAAAATAAAACATAAATTTAAAAGTTGACGTTCTACAACTTTGTTTAAAGTCAAACGATTTCATTAGCACACATGCATTGACACGAAACAAGAACCGAGTTAAAAAATCAAGCACTATGATTTGAATTACTAATGATTGGAATCATTTACGTTCTAGTTGTTCAAAGACGCATGCATGCATATAATATAATTATAATTTACATTCGCAATAAAAAATATAAATATAACTTAACTCCGTAAGATCGCGAGGATTTCATTAAATTTAATTTAAGCTGACATCACGCACCACTACTGGCAAAATAAACGACTGTCTGTACCATACTCAAGCGTTATGCAACTGATGATTAAAAATAATAACCGAAAAGTACTGTCAAAAAGACTGTTGGCATTTGTCAGGGTTGTAACAGCAGTTTCTTTCGACTGCATTAAACATATTTCATTTACTTATGTTCAACAATGACTGACCCAACTTTTTTTTAGTTGTGTCAGTCGTCTCATAACTAATTCAACTTAATTTAAGTTGGTTCAGTCCTTTTACATTTGTTCAAACTTAATATGCGTTTGGTAAAACATTTGACAACTGATTCAACTTATGTTGGGTTGGGACAGTCCTTAATCAGTTATTCCAACCTTATATGCGTTGGGTCAAACGCCTTACAACTGATTCAACTTAAAGTGCGTTGGGTTAGTCCTTTTACAACTATTAAAACTTTGTCTGAGTTTGGTCAGTCATTGTACACCTATTACAACTATTTTGCGTTTGATCAGTAATTTAAGACACATTAAAACTTTTATAAAAATTTAGTTAGTCATTTAACTACTATTTCAACTTTAAGTATGTTAATCACATAATAGAGATTTCTCAACTTCATACGGCTGCTACCGTTCAACGGAAGGTCATGTAGTCAATTTAAGACGAAAACAAGCTTATTTTGCACGAGTTTCCAGTTGTTAAGTAAAGATTAAATATGTATTTTAGTTTTTTAATGGAATTCTCTTTTAATCGTTGCCAAGAAATGTGTATTTTAATAGAAAATGATCTCGAATGCATGTTCGGTCTTTAGTTAAACCAACGAGTTCTTTGGAAAGTAACCGTTTAGCAACGGTTGTGTTACGTATCACAGTGACAAGTGAACTCTTCTCAGGGATTATCTTTGCTAAAAACTTTTATCCCCCTAGCGGCCAGGTAAAATACCACACAAGAAAAAATAAACTCATTAACTAAGATTTAATTTTAAGGGGGTAGGGGGCATTGATTTTTTTGTCAATAAATGTGTTGCATCCGTCCGTGTGTGCGTTCTGTTGTACTTTTATTTGCAACTATCATTTGTAGGCTTAACAAATATTTGGGAAGAAACTTCAGGTAGGGGTTCATATGGTGGGGTGCATTTTCAGGTTTGTTGCTTATGGGCTTCCCGTTTAATGAGCCGACTTCGATCTTTTTGTGCTCGGCGGAGGAAGCCAGGAATTCAGTTCTTGTTCAATAAGCAGAAATTTTTCAGCATGTCCTTTCTCTGTAACCGATAAAATCTTTTTATCTTTCCTTCTGGTTTTTAATATTTTTCGTCAACTCTGTAAACCAAAATGGAAATAAAGCCATACAGCAAAAATTGTGAACGAACAGATAGAGAGACAGAAGAACGAACGCACATGTTATAAGAAACATTTCCTTTTTTTTAAGTGGATTGGGATGAGATGAGTAGCCAAAGAAGAAAGAAAATTTACAAAAAATGGCAAACTTTTAAGCATGACTGAAAAAAAAAACCTACATAACAGATATTTACTAAGTCAAAAATTAAATGGTTATTCAATTAACACGAAAAAAGCCATATTATCATAAAGCCCCAATTGAAAATCAGGGGGTATTTTGAGGAAATGGTGTTCGTCAGTCTATCCATAACATGTACCTCGGGGTACTCGTTCTTTAACCACAAATCCTTCTCAAACTTTTAACAGATTTTCATAACACCATTACACAATCTTTTTGACATACTGTATATGTGAACCTCTATTTTATCTGAACACTTTTATAGTTTGAATTTTAAGTCCCCAATATTTATTTCAAAAATTAAAAACTAAACTACATATTTGACTTAAATTGATTAAAGGGTCAATTATATTTATACCTCGGAGTTATTCTATAAGATATGGCATATAAGTCCATGCTTACTTAATCGTAAGAGTCTATTTCCTCGACATTTTGCTATTTTAAGTTTCAAGTTCCTACTGTCTTGGACACATCACAATATGGCTATTAACAGTTATAATGAAAAGTTAAATGAAAGCGACAGACTTGAACATTAGTTCATCAATAATTTCTCCCGAAAACGTGTTACGGTTACGAAACGTAGCAACCGTGTTTGATACGTAGCAAGTCAAGAAATCTCTAATGAGGGGGCTATAGATGTTTTAAACGCTCTTATGCGTACAATTTTTTGATGTTAGAATTTAAATAACATTTGAAACAAGTACGTCTCGCCTGTCGGCAACATCGGAATACCTTAAACACAATCAAAGCTACTATTGGGCATATTCATACCAAGTTTTATCAATCTAGGACTTACAGTTCTTAATAAAGAGATGTGCTCGGAAAACCTTAACATTGCTATTATATGTATTGAAAATTATCAAAGTCACTAAACCAGAAAATCAAGGTCAAGGTAAAAAGTTGGGGATCTACTTTTGGGACATATGCATACCACGTCTCATCATCCGCGGATTATAGTTCTTGAGATATAGAGGTGTTTACAAAACCTTAACATTGCTATTATATGTATCTCCTACTTGTTTGCCCCTTTATGCCCCGTACAACAGTTAGGGGAGAAGAGTGTCACAAAATTAATCCTCAATTTATTAAATTTACTACTTGACAAGGATTAATTCGCAAAAATAAAAATTGAAATCGGACAATCAATCCCATATATACATCTTTTATAATGGTAAGGAACATCATTGTCAAATTTCATAACGTTCGGAAAGCTAGAAGCTAGACCTAAAGTTATTGTAAGAACACTAAAGTTAACAGACAACGCAGACGACGACGAGGACGACAGCATAATCCACGATAGGTCCCCAATTTTTTTTTTCGGTAATATAGAAATGACTAGAAATTGAGATATACATCAAAAATGCAATAGTTAGTTTTTGAATATGAAAAACCTTGTATAACTTGTTTGCCACAACCAGGACTATCTGGTTCGCAGGTGTGTTGTAACAAGAACAGCTTAATCATTCGGCCCACCTGGGTTCAGTTTTGTTATCAGTCTACGCAGTGGTTCATGTCTTCATTAGTCCTTGTATCCTTCTTTGTGCTGTTCCGGGCCCAGCCTGGCATGGTTCTCCTGTTTTTATGTAGATTGATATTAACTAACGGAACATTTTTCGGCGCACATTTTTCATTGACGGAAAGTTGATGCGTAAAATGTACACTTGAGTTCAACTGGCAACATCTTAAAGACATTACGATTTTGCGCAAAATTAAACGAACTAGCTCCATTTTTTCTTTTTAATATTTGATTTATTTCATGTTAACCGGTTGCAGAGAGGCTCGGCAATATTATTTTGAAATGGTTTGGGTTTGTATTAAACGTATAGGTAATTTTTTTATCTATGCGTATTTTTTCTTTTTTGAAGAATATATATGTCATGTATGTCTTTGGCTAATATGTACTTTCAAACTAATATCACTGAAAACCATGCAAAATAATTCCATTTCCTAGCTCGTCAGATTCGTCGCTTACTTGAAGAAGCCACTGAAAAGTTTGTAGGTCTTTCACCGCACGATTTCTCATTCCTCCGACGTCTAATACTTTATTATGTTTACCTTTTTTACATCACCGTGTTTCCCAGGAACAAGTTTTTCAATAATCTGTAAAATCGATTTATTTTTCCATAAAAATAGTTTTAAAAAGGTCCAACTTTTTTTCTGAAAATTTATCAATATTAAGCAGAAGAATTCTTTTGAAAACTGTTATTCTGTGCATGCTTTCTCTGACCTCTTCTTTTAACTTTATTATAAAAAAAAATTAGTTCTCTGATTTAGTTCGCTAGTAAAGAAATGAATGCGTGTCCAAAAATGCTAATTCCAATACATGATTATAATCATGATTATAATCATAGACCTGTATATAAATATAATAATAATATAATATACAGGTCTATGTTATAATACTGTTTAATAAAACAAAAAAAGGCTTTATTGTATAAAGAGTAAAAATTAAAATGTTTTTCAATTAAGTAAAGAAAATAATTTGCGCCCTTATATGCATTTAAGTACCGGAATACACAGCACGTAGATTTTGGTTGGTACAATAAACATGTCAAACACTGTTGCCGATACATCCCACTGTTATGTCCAGTCATGCATGGGAAGTCAAAATAGCTAGAATCAACAGACAATAAACGAGACTAATATAGGGACAATATAATCTGAAACAATTAAAAAAAAAAAAAAACAATTATCATCGAAAAAGTTGTTTCAAAATATGTTAGTTACCATGAATAAATATATGAATTATTTATTTATTTATGTATTTATTTATTTATTTTAACGTAACTTATTGTTTTTCAATCAGTCATAGATCTGTACATAATTACTATATATTTAGTACGAATTCTCATGATCTGTTTTGAAACGTGCATGAAAAACATACGTGTCAGAAATATCTTTTATTTTATCTTAGGCATTTTGCATATTACATTCATACAAGTTGAAGCGAACGTACGTGTGCTTATATTTTTTGTCTCCCTTTTTAGTTTTGATCAATTAATTACTTATTTCATGAATAATGAATTTATCAAATTTGAATATGGTTTACTTTAAAATTTATATTATTTCCTTGTATGAAAAGAAACATTTAAATATTTTTGTATATAGATTTATTTTTGCAACTCAATACACTCCTTGGAGTGGACTTGGGTGTGCTTATATTTTTTGTCTCCCTTTTTATTTTTGAACAATCAATAATCGTTCTTATGCATTACAGATTCATTAGGAGTTATAAAACTTACTTTGAAAAGTTATTGTTTTCTTGTATAAGAGTAAAATTCTAAATGATTTTGTATATAAAGTCTTTTTTTTGCAATTTAATAAACACGTTGACACCTTAAACATTTCATGACGTTTCTGGATTTTCTTTATGGCCGATCCATTCATTAGCAATACACATCCTAATTGGAATGTTATCAATTTTGAGAAAGGTGAGATGTACTTTAACATGTCAAATACGTTATCTGTGTTCTTCATGGTATGTTTAATATAAATATAGTCTAAAGATAATCTTTCCTATTATCCTCCACTTGTTAAAAATCATACTTTCTTTGCGTTAGTGTCTTCAGGTTGCAAGCGATAAAGCATAGCTGCTAATACCAAATATTGTTGAAAAATTCATGTGACGAATATTTCAAGCATAAGAACTCTTTTACCCCCAGAAACAGTCTCTGCATAATTTGCGGCGTGTCTTTCATTTCACATGGATGTGACCGACCGTGTATTGCCTTTGTTCTTTTGTTATTAATGCTACTAAATTGTATGCGTTTTCATCAAAATAACAATTTATTTAAACAACATGATGTCATCCATTAGTATTTTTTCGTTATTAAATGAAAGAAAGATGTTATAGGTGCAAGCCCCAGTCGTCTGTCCCTCGGAGAATCCATTTGTACCAATAACAGATTTGAGAGATTACAATTTCGCTACATGTTTTACAGTAAGATGCTAGACATGCGCCAGTTTGCTGAACTGATTTGTGCCAATTTACCCGAACATTTACATATAAATATGAAGGATATTATGAAGTTCGAAAAGGAATTTTGTAAGGAATCCCCTCTTTCAAAATAAATTATTATTTAATAAAACAAATTCAAACTCAAAAAAAGGCTATAACAACACAGTGAGAAAAAAAATCATGAAAGTCTGTAAATAACCCCCCCCCCAAAAAAAAGTGTGGTGCAAATGATACACTGTTACGAAAAGGGACGTCAGAGTAACGTAAACCAATATTTATCCTCTTAAAACATGATACATTCAAATTCGAATTCCATTCATATTCATACTTAATTCATTAATGATCGATTTGAAAAAGAAGTAATTGGATCGTGGGAACATTTTTTTAGATTTATTTTAAAGTTCACTGTTCAGTTGTTAAAGGCATATTGTCTACGGCAAACTCATTTTTTTTACCCCTCAATTTTTTGGTGTCAATTAGACCGAAATGCAATAAAATGAATATTGAAAAACAAATTTGCTACAAATTTTGCCTCAAAAGTAGTTTATTTTGATCAAAATAGCTCGACAATATTGATTGATATTTTATTTACCTGCACTACGTCACATTGACACAGATTTAGACTGAGTAGTTTTAACACGGACACTAATCGGAATCTCGAGTTTTGTCCCCGAATACATTGATATGTTGAAAAATACCGATATTTTTCGTGTTTACCTTTTAAATAACATTTAAAACTTAAAACAGGCAACAATTGTCAGTTTTATTTATTAAGTAGCTCTAATATTCGGTTGCCGTTTAGATTTTCTTCCGAGCTATAACTTCGAGAAACAGATTATGCACCACGTGCAAGAACTATTGAAGTTTTCAATCAAAGAAAGTATAGTGCGCATGCTTACAGCTCATCTACATCTCATGAATATGAATTTTTGTAAAGCTTTACAAATATTATTTATTTTTCAATTTTTGACATAATAAAGAACCCTAGTGGTATTTTGAAAGTTTGTATCTTTCTAAATAAACAAAACGAATAGTCTGACGACATTTTTTTGGTTTTACAAAAAAATATTTTTTCGTAGACAATATGCCTTTAAGTAGTATAAAATTTACGTTTTATCATAGAACTGTATTTTTGGTAACAGAGTTTTTGCAACTACCAATAAATATTTCTAATTGGTCCCACTATCAATCAAATTCTTGAATGGAAATTTTTTCTTACTTCCAGGGTTCGACATTTCAGGAATTTCAAGTTGTATAATTTAGAAAAACAAGAAAGTGGAATATAGACTTTCAAACTTTTGAAAATTGAAAGTCTTTCTATTGCATGTTTTTAATTTGAAAAGAATTGGCGTGCAAGTACATGAAGTAATTTTTAAGCATTTATCAGCAACACAATATATTTCATTTTTTTATGAAATACATTCAATGATGCGTAACTTTGTTTATTGACTTCGAAATTCGTCGATATCCATGATACCTGTTTATTGTCAACCAGTTTCGATCGGTAAATTCGGGGCACATCAAAGGTTTTTTTAATGCACTAGAGAAAGAACTCAAAAACAATTTAGATATCTTTATATAACTTTTGGAATAACTTATTTTTAACATTCCGAGACCTTTAACATAATTTTGAATGGCCTCAAACAGAAACATCATGTCCTTGGTGCACAATTGGGGTCATCAGTGCACAAAGGAGTCCTGTGTGGTATTTAGACGTACCGCCGCCACCCTCCCGGGTGGTTTTCTCAAGCAATGATGTGTTCTGCACAGAAACATCAACAAGCTGCATCCGTTTCTGACCTGTGAAATTTGAAATCTTGTATAGAAGGTTAGGAGATAATGAAAATTGATATTATGCTTACATTTTTACGTGCAGATAAAGATAAAACGATACAATTTTATTAACATCCCGCTTTTATGTATTAAGTGACATCACAAATATTTTACAAACAGGAAGTAGATGAGCAGTGTGTATAAAGTTGTTACATACACGCACAATATGGCACATGTATTATATGATGAAGTATAATGCATCATTTATCTGTTTTCTACAACATTTTAATACGAAGTATGCGCAGGTATGTTAATGCACTTTTCATGAATTTCCGGTAGGACCACCCCCCTTTTTTGTACATACCCTATTTAACTAAAACGGAATGTCGTATAGGATATTTTAATAAACCAACAGAAAAAGGATTAGAAATGAATATCTTTAGTGAATTTTTATTCTATTTTATCATTCGTATATCGTTAAAGTTGCGGAAAAGTCTTTATTCAAGGATCGGTATTAAAATAGACTAGAACAAGTTACCACACACCGAATTTCGTCTCGAAATTTTTTTCATGGGAAGATATGATATTTAGTTGTGTAAAAACTGCTGAACCCTTAAAAATAAATCATTTCTTCTATTTTAAAAAAAATAAAAATGCCAAAATTGAGCAATTTCGAACCATGTTTCTAATCTTTTCAAGCCTAATTCAAGAAATTCGTTGCGATTTGCGAGAGGGATCAGCGATTTTATGATAGCTGTTTATCTTCGAAAAATTATATTGAAAGGATTAGCGATTTTGTTAACTGTGGTAACTTGTTCTAGCTTGTAAAAGAAAGCCCGTTGTCTGAATTCCAGTACTTCTCCATTGCTGTCAAACGCCGAGTTCATCAAGATCTACGGCGTCAACAACGTGATGACGTCATCATAAAATATTTCTATTTATTTTGCACAGTGTTCGTTTGCTGTTAACATGATTTTGTTCGTGATTTTAGTTTCATATTATTATTAAATTGTGAAGAAAAGTTTGTAGTTTTGTAGGCGAAAAGTTAGCGGCGGTCGTAGTACATGTGCGTGACACAAACGTTAGTTTTTCAGTTAAAAGGGGGAGGGGCGGAGTAAACTTTTATGAAGTACAGTAGTTTAATAATGTACCCCGGGACATACAGGATAGGTATGCAATCTGTGCACTAGGTCATACAGATAACAGAATCATACATGTCATACTGCAGATAATGCAATAGTTATGACATAGAACCTCAACACATTTCATTCTACCTTTTTTACTGTGACTTTTTTTATAAGTTGAAGACTATTGGTTCAATTTACAGTAGTTAAACAGATCTATTAAGTTAAAAAGCAAAGCTCCTAATTTATGTTAAATTCAACAGAACACAACCCAGGATCATCATATTCCATATTTATCATACTGCTGTGTTTCTGCTTTGCCTTATAATTTGTTTTCATGAGTAAAATCTGTTTGAAAAGAGTACATGCAGTGTCCATTTATGCTGTTAACAGTTGCTTTGATTTCAATCAGACTCAGTACTTATATTTATTTTGTTGTCCCATAAATATTGTTTTATATCTGTGACTTTTCACTCATTTCATTGAAAGAATTTAATTTAAATGATCTGAGTATATGAATTTATGCTCAAGTATTTTGTTTGAATGTAAATATACAATAATAGTACACTGACTCGACATAAAATTTTTATACGGATGAGGCTTAGAAACAGGAAAACGCGAGGGTCTCCCGAGCGTTTTCTTGTTTCGAGCCGAATTTGTATAAATACAATTTTATGTCGAGTCAGTGTACTATTATTGTGTTTATACTGCAATATTTTGTATTTTCTTTGGATTATTCTTTATTTAAAAAAAAAACACAAATAAAAAAATCGATAAATGATCCTACCGCGGGCCCCTCTCCTAATATGGTCATAACACCTGTGTCGCCAGGTAAGGGGCACACTGTATAACATGGAATGGTTTATGTACTATGATACAAATGTTCATGGTCTAAAGTAAATAAATGTAATGAAATTTGAAAAAAATAAAATAAAAAAAGTTGAAGCATAAATTAAAAATTAAAAATTGAAAGCTACCGTTTTTTAACTAATATGCGCCTTACATGTAAGAATGCAGCTTAATATTATTATGCTAGAAATAAAAAAAAATAAAAATAATTGTTTTTCTTGGAATAAAATGTTATAGATTTATTAAATACATTCGGCGTTGAAAATATAAAGATTACATATTTTTATCAAAAGTATTTTAAATTCGGGAATTCAATTCAGCGCATTAATATTTACACCTGTCAATCAAAAAGCACGTGGAGTCCGTGCAACTGCAAACTCAACTAGCTCTCTCTATATATGTTATCTACCGGTTTATACGGATTTGATAGTAGTTGCCTACATAAATTGGGCATATTTAATTGCATGATAGAACATCCAATTATTTCCCAACCATTTTTTAAGTTTATAGTTTTTAATTTTCTGTCAACGCACACCTAACAAATACTTTTCTTAAAATTTATTTATACGGGAATAAACGGTTAATTTAATTTTGCCGATTTCAAAATTTCAAGGAGTAACCTCTCATCAACAGCATTCACGTCAAAACATTGGAAGATCAATAACCAAAACTATGAAAACGCATTTGTACAAGTAATTAATAACAAAAAGTTCGAACAGGAAAGCCAAATCAAGGACCACGGATATCTGTATTCTAATTCCTTGCTTCTGTCCTGACTTCTCAATTCGAGTTGCATGAAAATTTTCACATTCTATCCTTTTTAAAATTATATTTTAGATAATTGGTGATTTATGTGGTTTTAATCATCATTCCGGACCACGAAAATTCTTTAACAGCATTAGGAACAAATTCGTAGAGATCTCTGCTAGAGCCAATAACCCGCTTTCGATCTGTGCTCACTAATACCAATATTCATTTTCCCACTCATACGAAAGGTTTCTTTTATTTATACATATTTATTAGTTTTGATTTCATTCTTTAATGTAGCTGATGTGTCCTAGAATGCACAAAAAAACCCCAAACACTGTGTATGTATAGAGGTTGTACTGCTAATTGTGTGATTTACAAATAATCAAGTTCCGTAAAAAAATAATATAATAAGGTATCCCTTATAAAGGGGCTTGTGTGGCGGAATCTTCATGCTTGAATACCACACTATCGGTCATTAGCCAATATAACCAATAAAATTCTTCTTTTCTAAATATTTGTACCATACTATATTCGACCTTGTTTTACAGCATGCCTCGGAAAGGAGGCGTGTACTAAAAGTGATATACTGTCACTGACCGTATATCACATATCGATATACAGTCACTGTAATTTGACTGCTCAAATAGACCGATTGCAGTATAAAAACAAATTGACGGTCTCTATTAATAAGACTAACTAAACACATTTTAAGTTGAGATTGTTGTAAAATGACTTACTAAACTTTTATAAAGTTTGAATGCGTCTAAAATTAGTGACAAAACGCAAAATAATTGCATTAGGTGAACAATGACTGATCCAACTCAGACAAAGCTTTAATAGTTGTAAAAGTACTAACCCAACACACTTTAAGTTGAATCAGTTGTAGGGCGTTTGGCCCAACGCATATTAGGTTGGAATAACTGATTAAGGACTGTCCCAACCCAACATAAGTTGAATCAGTTGTCAAATGTTTTACCCAACGCTTATTAAGTTTGAACAAATGTAAAAGGACTGAACCAACTTAAATTAAGTTGAATTAGTTATGAGACGACTGACACAACTAAAAAAAAGTTGGGTCAGTCATTGTTGAACATAAGTAAATGAAATATGCTTAATGCAGTCGAAAGAAATTGCTGTTACAACCCTGACAAATGCCAACAGTCTTTTTGACAGTACTTTTCGGTTATTATTTTAAATTATCAGTTGCATAACGCCTGACTATGGTACAGACAGTCGTTTATTTTGCCAGTAGTGCACGGCTCCACCCACTAAAGTAACAAGTAATGACCACATTTAAAATGAAAGTAATAGAAGAATCTTATCAATATATATGCCCGAAATCTGTAGACCTAACCTGAATAATTCAGTCGTTTTATTTCCCTCCCTGTAGTCGCTACTTGTTTTACAGAAGTATGCAAATACGGATATGGCTTGAATTATTCGAGTTGTCTTGATAGTACAAAGGGATGTAACTCTTATTATCTTAAACATCTTAACACGGTCCAAACGAATCTAAATTCAATTGAATGTTATCGATCCGATAATTACTGAAGTAGTCTTGACAGATCTTAACACTAATTAACGTACGATAGTCTGAACAAACTGAATTTGTCTGAACGGATCTGAACCGACTGTAATGATGATTGATCTGAATATAAACTGAATATCTTAAATTATCTGAACGAGAATCGGAAAAGATTTGTTCAGTTAAAAGTATCTTGTTTGGCCATTTCAGACTTTTTATGGCTTACTAGTGAGATCTAACAGAGAGTAATGAATGAAAATGCCAATTAGATAATCTTACTAGATCAATATTTTAGAGAAATTATGAGGAATAAAATAAGTCGTGTTAGCTAACAATGCAAATTAAGAAAATATCGCTTTTCTAATTCGCTGTGTAACTGTTATAGGTTTTTACAATCAGGTCTTCCCCCCTTCAAAATTTTTGAATGATGCAGTCAGATGATTTCCTCCCCTTAATCCTTTGACTCTTATATATATATTTTTCAATATACGATAAGCTGTCAACCTCAGCATAGTTTTTCCTTTATAAATAAGCTGCCCATACGTGTATATTATATGCCAAGCATACTCAGAGATATCCATGATCAAACGTTTCATATTATCTTTTTCAGACCCAACCAATATTTTTGTAGACCTGTCGGTGGACTTATAAATCTGATAATTAAACTTGAAAGTTCCCCCTACTCTTTAACAAATTAGTTTGAATACAATTGTAAATGAACGGAAACAGTAAACCGTTTTTGTATTTGTTTCTTAAGGGTAAAGCACTGTTAAAAAACTTCAGTTAGTTATTTTCATAATCAATTAATATAATTTAACGGGATAAGCCATATAATAAAAGAAGCGCTTAAACTAAGGAAAAAAAAACATTACAATGCAATTTAAAATGAAGTTAATAGGAGCAAAGGATTTTACAGAATAAATTGTATTTATATCATATAGCTGTGTCTTATTGATTCTTACAAAGAAATAGAAAAAAATAGCGAATGTTAATGTAATGATACACTTTTAGACTTCTTAATTTAAGCAAAGTAAATAAACATAATTTAATTAATTGTTTAAGTAAGCCCTTTTTCTGAATCCTCTTGTTTTCCCCATCAAAAAAGGCAAACAATTTTGCACGGTAGCCCATGTTTTAAAGTCTTCATTACAACATAAATATCGGTCCTACATTACATTTATCTCGAATTCATTTTTACAGGTTTAAACATCTAAACTATGCTTATGTTAAAGTTCTGGGGAAAACAGATAAAACATTTTCCGGCAAAATTTTAAAATGCGTTTATAAAAGTTATGTAAATACGTGTATTTGTCTTGATTTGCCACATGACAGAGAGGTTTATATTGGTAAGTGTTTAAGGACTACATGTGAATCAGTGCATGTATTTTAGGCGGAAAGAATTGTAATCATGGTAAAGGAGTTATGTTTGATTAGATATTCGACGCTCAGTCTTTGAACAATTAACATTGCAATTAAAATATTATATTATTTTATGATGATCATGTCTTGTACATGTATTCGTCTTTTCTATATTATAGATTGGTTTGCTTCGATGAATGCAGCAGCCACAGAGAGTAACAGTTGTCTATATTTTGTTAATAAAATGTGCCTAACTGTTCTGCAGGCAAACTGATCCTAACACGAGTGTTGTTTTTTTTATAAATAGTTTATGTTCGATTAAGGTTATTGGAACACAACTCTTATTACATTTAAACAAGTATGGTAACATATCTATATGTTTAGCTTATTTTGTAATTTTAATAATTAGCTTATGATTAAAGACATCGATTTCAAAACCTCGTCACTTTCTAAGCCATTCTTAAAAGAAATGTGTTATATGTATGGTAAGTTCATGTAAGAACAGTTTTTTTTGTAGTGATATACGTCAAAATCTATTTAAAGAAGTTTGAAATCATGTTATATAAAAGCTAGTTAGGTTAATTTAAAAAAAAACTAAATTACTTAACATTAAAGTTATATAATAAAAACAAGGCAAACCATTGTAACGTTAAATCAGAATTATTTACGCTAAAAGCTTAAGATAAAAACAATTTCAATGGCAAAGGCTTTGCAGAAATCAGTCTTATCGTTTTAAAAAAGGTCAAAGTAAATGAAATACCAACTTTGAATGAGTAATGTCATAGTGAAAACATATTATTAATTGTCTTATATTCTTCTTTGTAGAAAAAAAATCTTAGTGTAGAATAATATGTTCACTATATGTACAGCGCTAAGCATGAATCTAAACTTGCAATAAAGTTGGGTCACACCTCTTGACCGAAGAATTAAACGGGATGACTTCTATGAGGTGGTATATCGAGAGAACCTCTGAGCTGTCAGGTTAAAGAGGTTAAAAAAAATATTTCAATAAAGGAAACCATAAATGGGAAAGCTACGTAGATAGCTTTTTGTTAACATGAAGCAATTAGGTTCATGTTCTTCAGGTTTCAGTTAAGTTGAACCCTTATTTCCACTGTAGTAGACTTAATATTTGACATAACTCATTTTCCACTTCAGCGTATCAAATCACCCTTTCCTAAAATAGCGAAGTCGCTTCAAAGAAAAGTAATACTAACTTTCATTTAAAACAGAAGAAACAAAAAAATTCAGAGATCTTTAGAAAATAATTGTTATTTAAATATCTAATGATATATTTCGTTCGTGTTATTGTTATTACTCGGTTATGCAAATATTGATAGTGATATCATTATACTAGTATATATAATTGATATTGACATCAAGAAGAGTTGACTTAAGGATATTTTTTTTTCTTCTAATCCTTGTTCATGGTGATTAATTGATCATTATATTATATCCAGTGGCTAATACAATGGCTTTACAGTATATGTCCGGGAAATATTGCCGTTAAATGGACTGTTATTATTAAAGAAAGTGGTTTATATTCGAGAAAAGAAAAACACTAGAATCTAGTATTTTAGTAATTTGATGATACGTTCCAGTATCAAGGACATGACACAATTAAAATACCACTATTAGCAATCTTATTTAAATGTGTTCCATTACGTTCCCGCAATCATTGAAACAATTCAAGATACAGTTTTTATTAATTGTATAATATTTGTCTAAAAACTAAAAGTGTTTGTGGTACGGTTTAACACCCTTTCCAAAGCACAATGGCCATATCCAGCAGGCATAATTCAATGTAACGTGTATTGCACCCATTTTTGCAATACATATAATGGTAATGCAATGCATTTCTTTCTCAAAAATGCTTGTAATTCATAAATTCCAAATGAGTTACACTGCATTACTATTATCCACTGTAAAAAGCATTTCAACAATAGAATAGGCAAACAAGGCCTGACAGTTAACAAAAGGTATAAAGTCGGAGACAAAGTAATGTTGTTGTAAAGTAAAGTATGGAGAGAAAAGGGACTCTGTGAGCAGACAATATATATGGGACCGTATCAACTAATTTCATATTTAAAAGCATACAAATGAATGAGTTTGAACACAGCACAGATGTGGTAAGGGAACTGGTGATTTTTTTTTCTCTCACCAATTGACATTATTCCTATGATTGGCAATACTAATTTCAAAAATGATTCTTTTATTGATCGATTTGATTTTAGCCTTAGATCTTGAACATGTTAAAGATCAAGAAAATGTTGAAATTTTGTTATCTATGCCAAAAAGACAAAAGAAAGCGATAAAGTATGCACTCATATTACAATCCATGAGTATAATAACAAGTACAAGTATATTGTATACTTGAAATGTAAATTATTTCAATACTAATGCAATGGTCATGCGAATAGAAAAAACATGTACATTTGTGAATTCGTCATGTTTGTGCAACACAGTAATACTATATTATCCTGTTAATATGGCATTTGTAATTCAATATGATTTATTTGCTTAATACATGTACTAATATAATTATTTGTTAACTCGTCATGTTTGTGCAATAAACGTATTAGTATGCATGGTTTATTATATTACTATATTATCCTATCAATATGACATTTGTTATTCAATATAATTTGCATAACACATGTACTTATTTGTTAATAAGATTAATTGTATTCGATGACAAAGGCTGATGTTTTTGTACAGTCTCAGAAGATGAAACGTCTGATTAGAGTGACTCACCAAGTGTATTTTTCCTGTTGAAGTAAATGTATGAATAACTTGGAATATTTTTCCCTTTGGTTAACCTAGGAAGTTCCTCCCTTCCGTAAGAGGAAAACTTCTACATTATATCTTTGGGGAACCATATAACTATAACATCGCCTCAGTACATTATTTCGTGCGGACTAGTGACATTTGTGTAAAATTTGCGATGGAATTTTCGCACAACTTTATTTTTTTTATACAAAATATAGATTTTCCATTGTCAATATTGTATCCTCATTACATTATGCATAGGTGTGAACATTTCTCACAACTTTTTTTTCAAAATGATACATATTCTACATCAAACGATATATTATTAATAATACCGAATTTGGCAAAAAGTAATTTGGGCAACTTTCTGTTTAATGTGTTCTTATCTGACACCCTAATAAGGATTTTTTCAATATGGAAGAATTTTCAATATGTCTAAAAATAAAAAAAATAGATGAGTGTTGAGAAAATCCATCTTAAGACAGCATGTTGAAATAAAAATATAATATGGGACATATATATGTATTGTCATAATGTCAGTAAAGCAATGATGAAGCGACATTTTTTTTCATACAAGTACATGTAGTAAAAATATATCTTCTATTGCTACGGGAGTGTCAAAATCAGTCGTTGCCGTATTGGTGGTATCCAAAACTTGTAATAGATACCATTTTTTTTCTGACAATGCTATTATGTTTTGTCAATTCCAGCATAATTGGTCCGCATTGGACAAGATGGAAAACAGTCAGATTCCTCGTTTCATACTGTCATATTAAAAGGTCTTTCCACTATTTTTGTTGAAAAGCCTGTAGAGTAGTCCGCATTAAAGTCCCAACAGTATGGTGTCCCTTTTGTTAATAACTAAAATGTTGACTATAGTTGTCAATGAAAAAGAAAACTGACCCTTTGCAAACTTTGATATAATTTTATGAAACCGTTTTAAACTTTATTTTGTAATGTTCACAATCAATAAATAAAACAGGGTTACACTCGTGGTGAACGATTTTTGGTAGCAAATTCTGAAGAAGACATGCCATTCTGAAAGCATACTTTTTCATTAGCAAACGGGAAATGACAGGCGTTGCAAAATTATTGTCATGAACTTTTAACAAAATATTGGTGGAGGGGAACAAATAATAGACGAACAAATAACAGACGATAAAGAAATGTGGAATTAGTGTACGCGACACAAACAGCATAAAGAAAGGGCAATTTAAAGAAAAATCACATTTTGAAAACAGCAAGCATTCTTCCAATCACAGTCACAATGATAAAAACTCATTTTGTTTTTCGGATAGTTTACGAAGATGAAGCAAATCATATTCTATACTTGAATTATTTAAATATCAAGAAAAAATGTTTTTCATACTAAATATGATATCTGCTTCACTAAGTCATGTCTTATGTTTCAAATAGTGCTATTGAATAATTAAACCACGACGTAACTGACTATGAGGTGCAAAGACAGACATATAAGTTTTTTTTTATATTGACATAATGCTTGGTAGCCACAATGTAACAAGAAGTAATGAAAGTATAGCTATACGAGAAACTTACACGGGCAATTGAGCTTCTTGTGAAATTGATGTGAAGCACGTGAATTTCACATAAAAATCGCGTGACTTTCAGAAGGATATGGCTCACATGATTTTGATGTGATCTTTTCACATTCATGTGAATTTCAAATGCAAGCTCATTTCACGTGAACTTTTCACGTATAAGCGTATAGGCTCAATACGGGTGTAATTCTGTGAAATTGTACTTGAAAATCATTCGAACCAAATTTGCCTACGTTTGTAATTTTCAATTAGAAATTTAAGCACATTTATCTTTAAAATACAATTTATCAGGTAAGCTTACGCAGCTTTTTTTTAATCTCCGTGGCAAGAGTAATAAAAACAACGAGATTGTGGGGAACATATTGTATTTGCAATGATTCTTGTCCTGCTCTTACCAAAAAGGGGGTTCCTTGTCAGCCTCAGCATAATTGATGCTTTTGGATTTGGCTGCTTGGGTTTACTGTAGTCAAGCATACTGATACAAGTTATATTTTTAACGTTGTATTTATAAATTAAGGACGTGACTGTTGGTTAATCAATTAGAAAATCAAACCTTTTTCGAACGTTTTGGTTTTGAGTACTTTTCGTTTTCAAAAATTTGGAATTGACCTTCCAATGTTTTGATTTTAATGCTACTGATGAGAGGTTACTCCTTGAAATATCGATATATAGCATATCTAAATTAATCGTTCATACCCGCGTTTTGGTATTTGTAATTTTCAATTTTATCAGTGTTCAAAATAATCAATGCTGAATATAGTAAAAAATAAACAGGAAAGGTAGAGTCTTGAGATTTTTACAAAGTGCAATAGTACTGTATAATAATTATATGTAATTTCCATATTGATCAATGATTTTCAAAGGAACCAAATAGCAGTGCATAAATATTGATAGAGAACTTAAAAATCATCGATGGTAAAATTGACAAAAGCATAAACAGGAACAGGATAACAGGAATGCATAATTAATCATCCAATTGAAAAACAATAATTGTAACCCTTAGGAATTTCTTAAAAGCAAAGATTTAGTACCTTCTTATTAAGCAAAGTTTTTAAAATTAGTAATATTCTTTCAACAACCAGAAAGCTGTTTCTATTTGTTTTATGATACTTATAATTTGTTATCAAGCTAGATTTGTTCTTCCCTTTTCCTTCTTGTTGCATTGAATGCGGTAGGTAATGCTTCTCCTTAATCCTCTCACGTGAAAAAGTGATGATAAAGTCGAGCAAGTCTCTGTGTGTTGGGTTTTAGTACAGCACATTTATATTCAATTTTTATTGAAAAGAAATCTGGTCTCATATCAATATGGGTCATGATTTGTCCATTTTTTATATTGATATGCCCATGAAATTCTGCATCAACAATAAGCTGTGAGAAATAATCTTCATCTCCTATTATATTTGGCAACAATAAAGAGCTTTGATATATAAATATTTAATAAAATAATAATAATATGAATATAACTTAGCAGTTTACGTAATATAAATATGGGTCATAAAAATGTCGATGTTATATAAATATGGGTCATGAAAATAGTTGACTTTATATAAATATGGCTCTTAAAAAGTGGAAATTGTATATAGATACATTTGTATGGGCATTAAATTCAAATCGAAAATGGCACATCCCCACCTAAAAAATTACCAAGATATTGATATTCTTCACCGTAAAGTCCGTTGGGAATAATTGTTATTTTATTCAACAGGTCTCACACATTTTGTATAAATGACCTATAAGCACGGGGATATGGACACATTTCATGCACTTCATGATAAAGTCCGCTGGAGATAATCATAATTGTATTCAACAGGTCTCGCACATGTTGTATAAATGACCTAAACGCACGGGGATATAGCCCCGTTTCATGTACTTCATCTTAAAGTTCGCTAGAGATAAAAACAATCAAGTACAAATTCTCATATCTTCCAAATAATATACCAAAGCTATCAGATTAAGCAGATAACATTAATTCCGGAAACTTCCTGTCGAAAATATTTGCTAAAGCTTCCAAATAGCTATACCATATGCTATATCTGATTAATTATGAAACATAATTATTCAAAAATATTGAAGGGTTAATAGTAAATTTATGATCATCTTCTTGGATTTCGTCAATGATAGTCAATTTCCAGTAATAAATGTTCGTTAATGATAAAAAATCGTACGTTTATATCCAAGAGACAACGCAAAAATAAAGAGTTCAAACCACATGCTCGCAATTCAATATAATTTCCAAAGTTTTTATTTAATATGATTGTTGAAAATTTAATAGAGGAAAAAATCGGATGCAATTAGTTGAAATTGAACTTATTTGTTAATTTGTAATATCACTAATAGTTTTTTGTATGATTTCGTTTTCGCTTTACTATTTATCTTGATTATATTAATCTTAGGAGCTTGATAAATAAAATTATGACAAGAACACTCTAGAAAGAATTAGACAAGCTTTGTGATTTACGTTATGATACCAACTGTTGCGGTCAGGTGTCTCTTTTATTGTATAAATTCTTCGTAATGCAAGACGATATGTTTCGTTTTTCAGTCGTATTCGGCATATATCCTTGTTGCACTGTCAACCATACGGCCTGACAGAATTTAAGGACAATGAGCGTGTAATTTTACGTACAGGTTGTGTGGTATTGCAGGCCTACCGAGTCTAAAACGCATGTTAAACATTTCCTGGCTTTTTGTCTTATTTGTACCTATTTGCTTTGAGGTTTTCCATATTGTCGTCAGACAATATAAATACCGATGAAATAGGGACACTTAAGGAGTTTTGCTCCTCATATTTTGGACTTTTTGTCAGAATTTCGAGATTCTCTGGTTTTATTTATCTAATATGCTTAAAATTGTTTGCCCATGAACCCCCTATTTTCTTTTATCATTCAAAAATAGGTACTCTAAATATGAAGTTGACAATTTCTTAAGAAATTCTATTTATTCTGTCATACATTTTAAAAAGTTAAAAGTTGCCAATCAGCAGCAATGCAACAGTACATGTAATGAAAGTTCTAAAGAAAACCCTTTTCCCGCCATGGACCTACATTTTTTTCTTGCTTATTTTGATCGTTCATCAATATTCTTAAAAATAAATGCAACTTTGTTCATTTTTATTTACTTTAGGAAAGAGGAGCAAACCCCCTTAAGTATGGAGTTGACATCACGACCTTCTTGCTCTATCGGCCAAGCCCAGTAGCTCGAAATCATGGTAATACGTGTTTTAAGTAGATTTATTCGAGAACAATATCGCATTTACGGGCCTACTCGTGCCAAAGGGTAAGGAAAATGAGTGGACAGATTCATATTTTTGTCTTAAATCACTGTTTTGACGATTCACCTTTTTGAACATAAAAACGACTTTTTTACAATATTACCGGTCTTACATATAAAGTAAACTGGTATGTGTTTGAATGATTTCATGCGTAATAGACATAGGTCATGTATTTAGGTAAGAAACTTTCTATTATGCATAACATATGACATTAAATAAAAAATCGAACCCTGAGAAATAATTTAAACCACCATTTGCATAAGTTGTTGGAATTTTTGCCTTTTATGTTGTCCAAATAAAGAAATATTTCTAAAAGCAATACTGGTCTATGGCATAAATTTAAATCTTGCATTATTTGTGTACTGAATATAGGTTGCATGTACCTAGTGGCCTTGTAACCTAAACATTGTAAGGTCTTGTGTATGAATTTGAAAGAAATACAAATGACAACAAAGTTCAAGACAATAAATTTTTCTACGCCTGACCCACATTTTGTCTATTCAAGACTCATCAGAGGCGCTCTACCAAAACTATTGAAAATGCCAAACACTATATGAATATGAACAGCATAGAACAATAAAACCAAAAATATCAAACTTGGGAACCAAATTATTACTAAGATAATCAACCTATGTCTGGGGTAGGAAGAACCTTAGGGTTTAGAAAATTTTGAAATTTAGACCGATAATTTAAAGCTATGATGTTTTCTCCAACACAAAAGTGTTGGTGCCGGAGCGGGCTAACCTCGGGGAATTAAAACTCCACCAGCAGTGCTAACCTTCACGTGTGTTCGAAATACAAATGACAACAAAGTTCCAGACAATAAATTTTGCTACGCCTGACGCGCATTTCGTCTATTCAAGACTCATCAGAGGCATTCTACCAAAAATATTGAAAATGCCAAACACTATATGAATATGAAGAGCATAGAACAATAAAACCAAAAATATCAAACTGGGGAACCAAATTATTACTAAGATAATCAACCTATGCCTGGGATAGGAAGAACCTTAGGGTTTAGAAAATTTTGAAATTTAGACCGATAATTTAAAGCTTTGATGTTTTCACCAACACAAAAGTGGTGGTGCCGGAGCGGGCTAAACTCGGGGAATTAAAACTCCACCAGCAGTGCTAACCTTCACGTGTGTTCGAAATACAAATGACAACAAAGTTCCAGACAATAAATTTTGCTACGCCTGACGCGCATTTCGTCTATTCAAGACTCATCAGAGGCATTCTACCAAAAATATTGAAAATGCCAAACACTATATGAATATGAAGAGCATAGAACAATAAAACCAAAAAAATCAAACTGGGGAACCAAATTATTACTAAGATAATTAACCTATGCCTGGGGTAGGAAGAACCTTAGGGTTTAGAAAATTTTGAAACAAGAGTGAACAGTATAAAAACAAGTTCATTGATCAATACTCATTTCACGACACATTTATTGATATTATTGTTAATTTTTTCCACTGATTGCACACATTTTCTGTAAATTACCTATAAACACTGGATTTATACCGAGGGGATAAAACCAATTAAGTATGAAAGTCAGATTACTCTAAACTATATACAAAAGCTATCAGATTATGCAGATGACATTAATTCCTGAAACTTTCTGTCGAAAATATTTGTTAAAGCGTCCAAATTGCTATACTTTAGGTTATATCTGATGCAATTATGAAATTATACGAAAAACTTGAAGGGTTATTTGTCAATCTCTTGACCATCTCCCCGAATTTCGTCATTTCGTCAGCTTTTATGGCAGTACAGGCCACCCGTTTGAAAAATGCGAGTGAATCCTTTCCCGACTTTCGTCTGATTTGCACCTTTTTGCTTTTTTATGTATTGTGAACTCCGTTCTCGCTCAACTGAGCCATACAAATCAAGAAAAAAATATACTGTATACCTGATGCTCATGGGTTAAAATTCAGCCAATTAGTGATGAATTCGGCTAAACAAATATTTTTTTTTGTCAACCTCAATTGATTCTTGGTGGATATGTATCAACACGTACAACTCTAACGATCATATTACATACATCTTATCTAAAACTCCTTCAACTTTTTCGGGTTAAAGTCAATTTTAAACTCAACATTTAAAGTATTCTCTCCCTCAATCCTAACATCTTGAAAAAAATCATTAGCTTTTCGACACTTTGTTTTTAATACTGCCTATATGTTCAGAAATCAATGATATAACGGGAATTCACTCGCGGTGCACAATTACTGGTAATAAATGACGAATGTGACGGAAATCATTTGTACTTAAATGTGACAAAATAGGAAGAAACCGGAACAGGATATCAGGGAAGAATTTTCTATTAAAATGATTGATTACTCTTTTGGTACACCTTTGCTTCTTTTAAGGAAATGAATAACAAAAATTGCACTGAGGCAATTTATTGGGTTTTTTTGGTAACCAAAATACTTATGCCAAAACGGGTATGAAAACGGATAATTTGGTTATGCTGTTTATCGATATTTCAAGTAGTAACCTCTCATTAGCATCATTTGAATCAAAGCATTGGAATTTTAAAAAAAAAGTATTGAATGAGAAGTATTCACAGCCAAAAGGTTAGGATCGGGAAGCCAAATTCAGCACCGAGGATATTTGCCATGTACAATGACGTTCTGCAAGATGTTCGTATTTCTTTTGAAAAAAAAACAATAAAAAACAAAACGCCGTGCCCTGAGAAATTTAGTACTGATACTTAGTAAAAAAAAACCAAACCATTATTGTTATATATCAAAATAAAGGTTAGATAATAGAGACTTAAGAAAATGCAACTAATATTGAGTTTTAAAGGCTCTTTGTCTTTTATTTCTACTGAAAAACAAAACTTTACCTAATTAGTTTCAATTCTAATTATCAAATACGGCAAGACAAACAAATAAAGTTAATGACGACGTAACCGTTGATCACACGCAGAGACAGACGAACATATTCATGCAATATCGACATGTCCGAACAAGATCTAACAGAGAGTAATGAATGAAAATGCCAATTAGAGAATCTTACTACATAACAATATTTTAGAGAAATTATGAGGAATAAAATTACTCGTGTTAGCTAACAATGCAAATTAAGAAAATATCGCTTTTCTAATTCGCTGTGTAACTGTTATAGGTTTTTACAATCAGGTCTTCCCCCCTTCAAAATTTTTGAACGATGCAGTCAGATGATTTCCTCCCCTTTATCCATTGACTCTTATATATATATTTTTTTCAATATATGATAAGCTGTCAACCTCAGCATATTTTTTCCTTTATAAATTAGCTGCCCATACGTGTATATTTTATGCCAAGCATACTCAGAGATATCCATGATCAAACGTTTTATATTATCTTTTTTAGACCCCACCAATATTTTTGTAGACCTGTCGGTGGACTTATAAATCTGATAATTAAACTTTAAAGTTCCCCCTACTCTTTAACAAATTAGTTTGAATACAATTGTAAGTGAACGGAAACAGTAAACCTTTTTGTGTTTGTTTCTTAAGGGTTAAGCACTGTTAAAAAACTTCAGTTAGTTATTTTCATGATCAATTATTATAATTTAACGGGATTGGCCATATTATAAAAGAAGCGCTTAAACTTAAGAGAAAACATTACAAGGCAATTTAAAATGAAGTTAATACGGGCAAAGGATTTTACAGAATAAATTGTATTTATATCATATAGCTCTTACAAAGAAATGGAAAAAATAGCGAATGATAATGTAATGATACACTTTTAGACTTCTTAATTTAAACAAAGTAAATAAAAGATAATTTAATTAATTGTTTAAGTAAGCCCTTTTTCGGAATCCTCTTGTTTTCCCCATCAAAAAAAGGCAAACATTTTTGCACGGTAACCCATTTTTTTCTTTTTTTAAAGTCTTCATAACATTATAAATATCGGTCCTACATTAATTTTATCTCGAATTCTTATAACTTTTTTACAGGTTTAAAGATCTAAACTCTGCTTATGTTAAAGCTATGGGGAAAACAGATAAAACATTTTCCGGCAAAATTTTAAAATGTATTTATAAAAGTTATGTAAATACGTGTATTTGTCTTGATTTGTCACATGACAGAGAGGTTTATATTGGTAAGTGTTTAAGGACTACATTTGAATCAGTGCGTGTATTTTAGGTGGAAAGAATTGTAATCAGGGTAAAGCAGTTACATTTGATTAGATATTCGACGCTCTCAGTTAACATTGCAATTGAAATATAATATTTAATTATTTTATGATGATCATGTCTTGTATTTGTCTTTACTATATTTTAGAATGGTTTGGTTTGATGTATGCAGCAGCCACAGAGAGTAACAGTTGTCTTTATTTTGTTAATAAAATGTGCCTAACTGTTCTGCAGGCAAACTGATCCGAACACGAGTGTTGTTTTTTATAAATAGTTTATGTTCGTTTAAGGTTATTAGAGCACAACTCTTATTACCTCTAAACAAGTATGGTAACTTATCTACATTTTTAGCTTATTTTGTAATTTTGATTATTACCTTATGATTAAAGACATCGATTTCAAAACCTCGTCACTTTCTAAGCCATTCTTAAAAGAAATGTGTTATATGTATGGTTAGTTCATATAAGTACAGCTTTTTTTTGTAGTGATATTCGTCAAAATCTATATTTAAAGAAGTTTGAAATCATGTTGTATAAAAGCTTAAGTTAGGTTAATTTGAAAACTAAATTACTTAACATAAAAGTTATAGAATAAAAACAAGGCAAACCATTGTAACGTTAAATAATCAGAATTATTTACGCTAAAAGCTTAAGATAAAAACAATTTCAATGGCAAAGGCTTTGCAGAAATCAGTCTTATCGTTTTAAAAAAGGTCAAAGTAAATGTATCAGCGTATCAAATCGCCCTTTACTAAAATAGCGAAGTCACTTGAAAGAAAAGTAATACTAACTTTCATTTAAAACAGAAGAAACAAAATAAATCAGAGATCTTAAATAATTGTTATTGAAATATCTAATAATATATTTCATGTTATTGTTATTACTAGATTATGCAAATATTGATAGTGATATCATTATACAAGTATATATAATTGATATTGACATCAAGAAGAGTTGTCTGAATGATACTTTTTTTTCTTCTAAATCTTTGTTCATGGTGATTAATTGATCATCATATTATATCCAGTGGCTAATCCAAGGGCTTTACAGTATATGTCCGGGAAAAATTGGCGTTAAATTGGCGGTCATTTTAAAGAAAGTGGTTTATTTTCGAGAAAAAAAAGGGAATCTAGTATTTCACTCATTTGATGATACTTTCCAGTATCAAGGACATGACACAAGTAAAATACCATCTTTAGCAATCTAAATAAAACTTTATCTTGAATTTGGTCCATTACGTTCCCGCAATCATTGAAATAAAACAAGGTACAGTTTTTTTGTATATTGTTTGTCTAATGTTTGTGGTACGGTTTAACACCCTGGCCATATCCAGCAGGCATGTAATTCAATCTTACGTGTAATGGACCCATTGTTGCATTACATATAATGGTAATTCAATGCATTACTTTCTCAAAAATGCTAGTAATTCATGAATTCCAAATGAGTAACACTGCATTATTATTATCAACTGTTATCAGCATTTAAAAAATAGAATAAGCAAACAAGGCCTGACAGTAAACATAAAGTTGATTGTTAACGTTATAGAGTTGGAGACACAGTATTGTTTTAGTAAAGTAAATTATGGAGAGAATATGGACTCTGTGAGTAGACAATATACATGGGGCCGTATAAAATAATTTCATTTTAAAGTATAGGGTGTCATAAATTAATTGATGAACATTTTAAACTTATAGGGCCATACAATCGAAAATAATTTCAAACATTCTCTGAAAAGCCGAAAGACATGAATGTATAGATGAACACAACAACAAAATTGAGCATACAAATGAAATGTTAAAATTTTGTATTATATGCCAAAAAGACAAAGAAAGCAATATAGTATGCACTCATGCTGCGTTAACACTTACAACCACTTAATGCGCATTCAATCCTCATTACCAAAACGCATTGAACTGAATGCGAATTCGAAACGTCGTTCGCGTTTACACGTTTCTTCAATTTGCATTCAATTCGAATTGAAACTGATATCCGTTCACACATATTTTACCACTCGATTTGCATTGGTCATTTTTGGTTCCTGGATTTCTGCTATGACGTCAAGGATTAATGACGTCCTAAACGTTAAATGTTCATGTGTGACCCTTTTTTTACTCCGTTTCATTTGATGTTAGATATATTTTAAATTGGTGCAATTAAATATTTATTTTTAATTGAAGCAATTAAATATATTTCAAATCGAAGCAATTAGATATGTTTTAATTGATACAATTAGATATATTTAGGGCACTTGTTATATAATTCGAATTGAATAAAAGTTTCCGTTCACACGGCAATGCAATGCACATTGAATGCGAATTATTCAATTCAAATTATCGACGTATCACCATAGCTAATTGGATAATCCGCATTATTTCAATTCGAATTGATTCGCATTCAAATAGTTTTTATGTGTGAACGCGTCAAATTTTGGAATGCGAATTGAAATCGAATTGAATGCGCATTATTTGTAAGTGTGAACGCAGCATTATTTTACGATCCATGAATATAATAACAAGAACATGTATATTGCATACCCGAAATGTAAATTATTTCAATACTAATGCAATGGTCATGCTAATAGAAAAAAAAATATACATTTGTGAATTCGTCATGTTTGTGCAATACAGTAATACTATATTATCCTATTAATATGACATTTGTTATTCAATATAATTTATTTGCTTAATACATGTTCTTATATAATTATTTGTTAATAAGATGCTAATAGAAAAATTATATATATTTGTGAACTCGTCATGTTTGTGCAATACATGTATTAGAATGCATAGTTTAGTATTACTATATTATCCTATTAATATGACATTTGTTATTCAATATGATTAATTTGCTTAATGCATGTTCTTATATAATTATTTGTTAATAAGATGCTAATAGAAAAACAACTATCTACATTTGTGAACTCGTCATGTTTGTGCAATACATGTATTAGTATGCATAGTATAGTATTACTATATTATCCTATTAATATGATATTTGTTATTCAATATAAATTGCTTAACATATGTACTTATTTGTTAATAAGATTATTTGTATTTGATGCCTAGGGTTAATTTTTTGTAGTCTCAAAAAGATGAAACATCAGATTAAATTGACTCAACAAGTGCATTTTTCCTGTTGAAGTTAATGTATGTATAACTGTTTAACTTAGAATATTTTTCCTATGGGTAACCTAGGATGTTCCTTCCTTTCGTGAGAGGAAAACTTCTACATGTACATTTTATCTCTGGGAACCAAATTACTATAACATCGCTCCAGTGCATTATTTCCGGTGGACTAGCTACATAACCGTTAACATTTCCGATGAAATTTTCGTACTTCTTTATTTTTTTCCATACAAAATATAGATATTCCATCGTAAATATGGTATCCGCATTATAAATGAAGAAATATATTTACTAAGACAAACTATGCATAGATGCAACGACGAAACCGGTAAACACGAACAAAAACAGCACGAAGAAACACAAAACACAAAATCAACAGAACGGAAATCAACAATGCGATCTCAAGTCGTTACAAGAGTGAAATCAGGTGCTCCGGAAGAGTAAGGGTTTTTTGTCTTCTATAGCACACCCGTCGTGTTGCTAATTTCCAATTCAATGTGTCAAATCCGGTAAAGAAAGACAGACGAACTTTCTACGACAAACCAACATCTGCACACATTTGAGAGATATAAATCCCATATTTGTCTACGAGCGCACGGTGTCTACCGTAACATTTCTTGAGTGAAGACAGCAACCGTGGAGCAACACAACCATGTGTCAGCAATTTCTGTGTTAAAGTGACGCTCTGCCAAGGAAATCGATGTATTCCTTCAAGTTCTGGAGTAACAAATCAATTGTGATACGTAAAGTCCATAAGCTGGAGCGGATGGAATGTTGCTACACAAAATAAAAGAAAGTTGACGATTGGAAAAATCTACATCGAATTTGGAAAAAAAGTAATTTGGGCAACTTTCTTATCTCTGTGTTTTTATCTGACACCAGACCTTGATAAGAAGTATTTCAATATAAAGGAATTTTCAATATCTCTAAAAAGAAAGAAGAGTTGAGAAAATCCATTTTAAGACAGCATGCTGAAATGTAAATATAATATGTGACATATATATGTGTTGTCGTAATGTTAGTAAAACATTGATGAAGCGACACATTTTCCATACAAGCAATAAAAAATATATCTTTTATTGCATCAGGAGTGTCAAATTCAGCCGTTGCCGTAGTGGTTTTATATCCAAAACTTGTAATAGATACCAATTTTTCTGACAATACTATAATGTTCTGTCAATTCCAGCATAATTAACCCGCATTTGATAAGATGCAAAACAGTTAGATTCAACGTTTCATATTGTCATATTTAAAGTTCATTCCGTTCATTTCGTGAAAGGCTGCAGACTAGCCCACACTAAAACACAATTTTTAAGTGTCCATTTTGAAAAAAAAAAACTAAAATGCTGACTAGAATTGCCAATGAACAAGAAAACTTACCCTTTGAAAATTTTGATACACTTCTTTGAGACCGGTCACAGGGATACACTCGTGGTGAACGGTTATTGGTAACAGACTCTAAAGAAGAGCCAAATTTGCCTACGTATGTAATTTTCAATTAGAAATTTAAGCACATTTATCTTTAAAATACAATTTATCAGGTAAGCTTACGCAGCTTTTTTTTAATCTCCGTGGCAAGTGTAATAAAAACAACGAGATTGTGGGGAACATATTGTATTTGCAATGATTCTTGTCCTGCTCTTACCAAAAAGGGGGTTCCTTGTCAGCCTCAGCATAATTGATGCTTTTGGATTTGGCTGCTTGGGTTTACTGTAGTCAAGCATACTGATACAAGTTATATTTTTAACGTTGTATTTATAAATTAAGGACGTGACTGTTGGTTAATCAATTAGAAAATCAAACCTTTTTCGAACGTTTTGGTTTTGAGTACTTTTCGTTTTCAAAAATTTGGAATTGACCTTCCAATGTTTTGATTTTAATGCTACTGATGAGAGGTTACTCCTTGAAATATCGATATATAGCATATCTAAATTAATCGTTCATACCCGCGTTTTGGTATTTGTAATTTTCAATTTTATCAGTGTTCAAAATAATCAATGCTGAATATAGTAAAAAATAAACAGGAAAGGTAGAGTCTTGAGATTTTTACAAAGTGCAATAGTACTGTATAATAATTATATGTAATTTCCATATTGATCAATGATTTTCAAAGGAACCAAATAGCAGTGCATAAATATTGATAGAGAACTTAAAAATCATCGATGGTAAAATTGACAAAAGCATAAACAGGAACAGGATAACAGGAATGCATAATTAATCATCCAATTGAAAAACAATAATTGTAACCCTTAGGAATTTCTTAAAAGCAAAGATTTAGTACCTTCTTATTAAGCAAAGTTTTTAAAATTAGTAATATTCTTTCAACAACCAGAAAGCTGTTTTTATTTGTTTTATGATACTTATAATTTGTTATCAAGCTAGATTTGTTCTTCCCTTTTCCTTCTTGTTGCATTGAATGCGGTAGGTAATGCTTCTCCTTAATCCTCTCACGTGAAAAAGTGATGATAAAGTCGAGCAAGTCTCTGTGTGTTGGGTTTTAGTACAGCACATTTATATTCAATTTTTATTGAAAAGAAATCTGGTCTCATATCAATATGGGTCATGATTTGTCCATTTTTTATATTGATATGCCCATGAAATTCTGCATCAACAATAAGCTGTGAGAAATAATCTTCATCTCCTATTATATTTGGCAACAATAAAGAGCTTTGATATATAAATATTTAATAAAATAATAATAATATGAATATAACTTAGCAGTTTACGTAATATAAATATGGGTCATAAAAATGTCGATGTTATATAAATATGGGTCATGAAAATAGTTGACTTTATATAAATATGGCTCTTAAAAAGTGGAAATTGTATATAGATACATTTGTATGGGCATTAAATTCAAATCGAAAATGGCACATCCCCACCTAAAAAATTACCAAGATATTGATATTCTTCACCGTAAAGTCCGTTGGGAATAATTGTTATTTTATTCAACAGGTCTCACACATTTTGTATAAATGACCTACAGATGGGTCCAAACCAAACCTGTATGCAAACCAAACTTAGAAAGTAAACCAAAAGTTTACTATTTGCTTACTGTCATGTTGGTTTGGTTTACTTTGAGTAAACCATTGTTTACTTCTAAGTTTACTTTCAAATGCAAACCAAACCTGCTATCTGGCTAGTTTGGTTTACTCAAAGTAGACCACACCAGAAAAGTAAACTTACTACGTCAAAGTAAACCAAACCAGGCTGCAAGTTTAGTTTACTCAAAGTAAACTAAACGAGATTAAAAGTAAACCAAACCAGGTCGTTGGTTTGGTTTACTCTGAGTAAACTAAACATGGCCAAAGTAAACCAAACCAGACAGCTAGTTTGGTTTACTTTGAGCGAGCATGCGCACTAATGAATAAACTATTTACTAGCAGATCTGCGCGTAAGACTGTTGAATATTTATCAAATAAATAAGACTGAGAGTAAACAAAAACACGCCGCTGGTTGGTTTACTGAAAATAAACAAAATTTATAGTAAACCAAACCCGGCTGCTGGTTTGGTTTACTCAGAGTAAACCAAACAAGATTAAAAGTAAACTAAACCAGGCCGCTGGTTTGGTTTACTCAGAGTAAACTAAACAAGATTAAAAGTAAACCAAACCAGGCCGCTGGTTTGGTTTACTCAGAGTAAACTAAACAAGATTAAAAGTAAACCAGAGTGAACTAAACAAGATTAAAAGTAAACCAAACTAGTGGCCTGGTTTGGTTTACTCTACTAAGTTTAGTTTACTGTAGAAGGCAAACCAAACTAGAAAAGTAAACCACGGTTTAGTCTGAGTAAACCATGGTTTACTATCTAGTTTACCCAAGTAAACCAAAGCAAACTAGAAAAGTAACCTAAATGTTTACTTTTGGTTTACTTTTGTACAGGTTAGGTTTGGTCCCATCTGTATAAGCACGGGGATATGGACACATTTCATGCACTTCATGATAAAGTCCGCTGGAGATAATCATAATTGTATTCAACAGGTCTCGCACATGTTGTATAAATGACCTAAACGCACGGGGATATAGCCCCGTTTCATGTACTTCATCTTAAAGTTCGCTAGAGATAAAAACAATCAAGTACAAATTCTCATATCTTCCAAATAATATACCAAAGCTATCAGATTAAGCAGATAACATTAATTCCGGAAACTTCCTGTCGAAAATATTTGCTAAAGCTTCCAAATAGCTATACCATATGCTATATCTGATTAATTATGAAACATAATTATTCAAAAATATTGAAGGGTTAATAGTAAATTTATGATCATCTTCTTGGATTTCGTCAATGATAGTCAATTTCCAGTAATAAATGTTCGTTAATGATAAAAAATCGTACGTTTATATCCAAGAGACAACGCAAAAATAAAGAGTTCAAACCACATGCTCGCAATTCAATATAATTTCCAAAGTTTTTATTTAATATGATTGTTGAAAATTTAATAGAGGAAAAAATCGGATGCAATTAGTTGAAATTGAACTTATTTGTTAATTTGTAATATCACTAATAGTTTTTTGTATGATTTCGTTTTCGCTTTACTATTTATCTTGATTATATTAATCTTAGGAGCTTGATAAATAAAATTATGACAAGAACACTCTAGAAAGAATTAGACAAGCTTTGTGATTTACGTTATGATACCAACTGTTGCGGTCAGGTGTCTCTTTTATTGTATAAATTCTTCGTAATGCAAGACGATATGTTTCGTTTTTCAGTCGTATTCGGCATATATCCTTGTTGCACTGTCAACCATACGGCCTGACAGAATTTAAGGACAATGAGCGTGTAATTTTACGTACAGGTTGTGTGGTATTGCAGGCCTACCGAGTCTAAAACGCATGTTAAACATTTCCTGGCTTTTTGTCTTATTTGTACCTATTTGCTTTGAGGTTTTCCATATTGTCGTCAGACAATATAAATACCGATGAAATAGGGACACTTAAGGAGTTTTGCTCCTCATATTTTGGACTTTTTGTCAGAATTTCGAGATTCTCTGGTTTTATTTATCTAATATGCTTAAAATTGTTTGCCCATGAACCCCCTATTTTCTTTTATCATTCAAAAATAGGTACTCTAAATATGAAGTTGACAATTTCTTAAGAAATTCTATTTATTCTGTCATACATTTTAAAAAGTTAAAAGTTGCCAATCAGCAGCAATGCAACAGTACATGTAATGAAAGTTCTAAAGAAAACCCTTTTCCCGCCATGGACCTACATTTTTTTCTTGCTTATTTTGATCGTTCATCAATATTCTTAAAAATAAATGCAACTTTGTTCATTTTTATTTACTTTAGGAAAGAGGAGCAAACCCCCTTAAGTATGGAGTTGACATCACGACCTTCTTGCTCTATCGGCCAAGCCCAGTAGCTCGAAATCATGGTAATACGTGTTTTAAGTAGATTTATTCGAGAACAATATCGCATTTACGGGCCTACTCGTGCCAAAGGGTAAGGAAAATGAGTGGACAGATTCATATTTTTGTCTTAAATCACTGTTTTGACGATTCACCTCTTTGAACATAAAAACGACTTTTTTACAATATTACCGGTCTTACATATAAAGTAAACTGGTATGTGTTTGAATGATTTCATGCGTAATAGACATAGGTCATGTATTTAGGTAAGAAACTTTCTATTATGCATAACATATGACATTAAATAAAAAATCGAACCCTGAGAAATAATTTAAACCACCATTTGCATAAGTTGTTGGAATTTTTGCCTTTTATGTTGTCCAAATAAAGAAATATTTCTAAAAGCAATACTGGTCTATGGCATAAATTTAAATCTTGCATTATTTGTGTACTGAATATAGGTTGCATGTACCTAGTGGCCTTGTAACCTAAACATCGTCAGGTCTTGTGTATGAATTTGAAAGAAATACAAATGACAACAAAGTTCCAGACAATAAATTTTTCTACGCCTGACGCACATTTTGTCTATTCAAGACTCATCAGAGGCGCTCTACCAAAACTATTGAAAATGCCAAACACTATATGAATATGAACAGCATAGAACAATAAAACCAAAAATATCAAACTTGGGAACCAAATTATTACTAAGATAATCAACCTATGTCTGGGGTAGGAAGAACCTTAGGGTTTAGAAAATTTTGAAATTTAGACCGATAATTTAAAGCTATGATGTTTTCTCCAACACAAAAGTGTTGGTGCCGGAGCGGGCTAACCTCGGGGAATTAAAACTCCACCAGCAGTGCTAACCTTCACGTGTGTTCGAAATACAAATGACAACAAAGTTCCAGACAATAAATTTTGCTACGCCTGACGCGCATTTCGTCTATTCAAGACTCATCAGAGGCATTCTACCAAAAATATTGAAAATGCCAAACACTATATGAATATGAAGAGCATAGAACAATAAAACCAAAAATATCAAACTGGGGAACCAAATTATTACTAAGATAATCAACCTATGCCTGGGATAGGAAGAACCTTAGGGTTTAGAAAATTTTGAAATTTAGACCGATAATTTAAAGCTTTGATGTTTTCACCAACACAAAAGTGGTGGTGCCGGAGCGGGCTAAACTCGGGGAATTAAAACTCCACCAGCAGTGCTAACCTTCACGTGTGTTCGAAATACAAATGACAACAAAGTTCCAGACAATAAATTTTGCTACGCCTGACGCGCATTTCGTCTATTCAAGACTCATCAGAGGCATTCTACCAAAAATATTGAAAATGCCAAACACTATATGAATATGAAGAGCATAGAACAATAAAACCAAAAAAATCAAACTGGGGAACCAAATTATTACTAAGATAATTAACCTATGCCTGGGGTAGGAAGAACCTTAGGGTTTAGAAAATTTTGAAACAAGAGTGAACAGTATAAAAACAAGTTCATTGATCAATACTCATTTCACGACACATTTATTGATATTATTGTTAATTTTTTCCACTGATTGCACACATTTTCTGTAAATGACCTATAAACACTGGATTTATACCGAGGGGATAAAACCAATTAAGTATGAAAGTCAGATTACTCTAAACTATATACAAAAGCTATCAGATTATGCAGATGACATTAATTCCTGAAACTTTCTGTCGAAAATATTTGTTAAAGCGTCCAAATTGCTATACTTTAGGTTATATCTGATGCAATTATGAAATTATACGAAAAACTTGAAGGGTTATTTGTCAATCTCTTGACCATCTCCCCGGATTTCGTCATTTCGTCAGCTTTTATGGCAGTACAGGCCACCCGTTTGAAAAATGCGAGTGAATCCTTTCCCGACTTTCGTCTGATTTGCACCTTTTTGCTTTTTTATGTATTGTGAACTCATAAAACTCACATTTCCAAGATGATGGACACCTTTGTGCTGATGTTAATTGTCAAAAACCAAAATGTAGCTTCTCTTGCAGTCAAATAACCCATATAACTTACAAGAAATACGTCACACTTTTTGGGTTACCTTAAAATTATGTAATAACTGCCCTATACATTTTTATACCCCGCCACACGAAGTGGCAGGGTATTATGTTATACCCTCAGTTTTTTTCGGTGTCTGTCCGTCCGTCCGTCTGTCTGTCCGTCTGTCCGTCCCCCGAATGTTTCCGACCAATAACTTGAAAACGCGTCAAAGGATTTGAATGATATTTTGCACAGCTGTTTAGTACAATAAAATACAGGTCAAGTTCGATTTCCAGCATGATCCAAAAAATAGTTTTTGAGATAGGCCACTTTGAAATCAAATTTTATTAACTTTTGATATTATATCGTGGCGGGGTATCATTTAATGTCCCATTACATGCCCTATTTTTAGCGATTACTGTACAAAAAATATCATATTACATATATGATTAGATGCGTTAGATTCAGCGGTAATTTTTTTGTAAAATGTAATATGCATGCATTATGTGATAAGATCAATTGAATTAATTAATATGATAATAAAAATGGGACAGATTTTGTATAAAATTTTGTAGATTCTCACTTGAATTATTTACAGTAAAGTGCCAAAATCTTTAAATTACTTCGTGCATTTCCTTAAAAAAAATAAAAGTTTATTGTAAACGTAAGAAGTTTCGAGTAATGGGTTGATATTGCTTAAGTCGCAGTAACAAAATATCCGCCAAAATATTATACACAATTGCAAAGTTATTTAAATAAAAGATATTTGTAGTGAAAATAATTAGCAATGTCTCGAATTAATACTCTACACAAAACTGCAAAACAGCAACCCGAGAAAATTTCCATGTTTACAGTAAATAATAAGGTTTTCTTTCAAAATCAGCAGGGGCAATAATCATGTATTGTTGACAATCATTCAAACTTCGAATTTTTCTGCAGTACAATCAAACCTGACTGACAACAGAACCATTTAAGAGAGCCGATGTTGTAGAGGCGTTATATAATTTATATGCCGTATTTAATGATGAAGAAGCGATTATGATGTTTAATGTAGAAAAGACAGAAAAGGTATCAAGCTGGTTTTAATAACAAAAATAGGAAAGGGATTAAAAATTGTGATAATTTCCCGAAAAAGGTTAATACATCTGTTTCCACTGCATTACGGCATTGTGAATTGGCATATGATAATTTTTATCCATTTTAATTTTTAGACTGGAGGACACTAGGGCTATGGATAGCACAGCCGATGTTATCAAATACCTTGCATTATCATGACCCAAGACCTCGCCACGATATTCTGCGATTTAGGAGGAATCAAGATCGAAATGATTCTGCTTCTCTGTGTTTACTATATAAGATTTCATGCATCTGTGCATATTATGATACAGAGCTCCGTTCTCGCTCAACTGAGCCATACAAATCAAGAAAAAAATATACTGTATACCTGATGCTCATGGGTTAAAATTCAGCCAATTAGTGATGAATTCGGCTAAACAAATATTTTTTTTTTGTCAACCTCAATTGATTCTTGGTGGATATGTATCAACACGTACAACTCTAACGATCATATTACATACATCTTATCTAAAACTCCTTCAACTTTTTCGGGTTAAAGTCAATTTTAAACTCAACATTTAAAGTATTCTCTCCCTCAATCCTAACATCTTGAAAAAAATCATTAGCTTTTCGACACTTTGTTTTTAATACTGCCTATATGTTCAGAAATCAATGATATAACGGGAATTCACTCGCGGTGCACAATTACTGGTAATAAATGACGAATGTGACGGAAATCATTTGTACTTAAATGTGACAAAATAGGAAGAAACCGGAACAGGATATCAGGGAAGAATTTTCTATTAAAATGATTGATTACTCTTTTGGTACACCTTTGCTTCTTTTAAGGAAATGAATAACAAAAATTGCACTGAGGCAATTTATTGGGTTTTTTTGGTAACCAAAATACTTATGCCAAAACGGGTATGAAAACGGATAATTTGGTTATGCTGTTTATCGATATTTCAAGTAGTAACCTCTCATTAGCATCATTTGAATCAAAGCATTGGAATTTAAAAAAAAAAGTATTGAATGAGAAGTATTCACAGCCAAAAGGTTAGGATCGGGAAGCCAAATTCAGCACCGAGGATATTTGCCATGTACAATGACGTTCTGCAAGATGTTCGTATTTCTTTTGAAAAAAAAAAACAATAAAAAACAAAACGCCGTGCCCTGAGAAATTTAGTACTGATACTTAGTAAAAAAAAACCAAACCATTATTGTTATATATCAAAATAAAGGTTAGATAATAGAGACTTAAGAAAATGCAACTAATATTGAGTTTTAAAGGCTCTTTGTCTTTTATTTCTACTGAAAAACAAAACTTTACCTAATTAGTTTCAATTCTAATTATCAAATACGGCAAGACAAACAAATAAAGTTAATGACGACGTAACCGTTGATCACACGCAGAGACAGACGAACATATTCATGCAATATCGACATGTCCGAACAAGATCTAACAGAGAGTAATGAATGAAAATGCCAATTAGAGAATCTTACTACATAACAATATTTTAGAGAAATTATGAGGAATAAAATTACTCGTGTTAGCTAACAATGCAAATTAAGAAAATATCGCTTTTCTAATTCGCTGTGTAACTGTTATAGGTTTTTACAATCAGGTCTTCCCCCCTTCAAAATTTTTGAACGATGCAGTCAGATGATTTCCTCCCCTTTATCCATTGACTCTTATATATATATTTTTTTCAATATATGATAAGCTGTCAACCTCAGCATATTTTTTCCTTTATAAATTAGCTGCCCATACGTGTATATTTTATGCCAAGCATACTCAGAGATATCCATGATCAAACGTTTTATATTATCTTTTTTAGACCCCACCAATATTTTTGTAGACCTGTCGGTGGACTTATAAATCTGATAATTAAACTTTAAAGTTCCCCCTACTCTTTAACAAATTAGTTTGAATACAATTGTAAGTGAACGGAAACAGTAAACCTTTTTTGTGTTTGTTTCTTAAGGGTTAAGCACTGTTAAAAAACTTCAGTTAGTTATTTTCATGATCAATTATTATAATTTAACGGGATTGGCCATATTATAAAAGAAGCGCTTAAACTTAAGAGAAAACATTACAAGGCAATTTAAAATGAAGTTAATACGGGCAAAGGATTTTACAGAATAAATTGTATTTATATCATATAGCTCTTACAAAGAAATGGAAAAAATAGCGAATGATAATGTAATGATACACTTTTAGACTTCTTAATTTAAACAAAGTAAATAAAAGATAATTTAATTAATTGTTTAAGTAAGCCCTTTTTCGGAATCCTCTTGTTTTCCCCATCAAAAAAAGGCAAACATTTTTGCACGGTAACCCATTTTTTTCTTTTTTTAAAGTCTTCATAACATTATAAATATCGGTCCTACATTAATTTTATCTCGAATTCTTATAACTTTTTTACAGGTTTAAAGATCTAAACTCTGCTTATGTTAAAGCTATGGGGAAAACAGATAAAACATTTTCCGGCAAAATTTTAAAATGTATTTATAAAAGTTATGTAAATACGTGTATTTGTCTTGATTTGTCACATGACAGAGAGGTTTATATTGGTAAGTGTTTAAGGACTACATTTGAATCAGTGCGTGTATTTTAGGTGGAAAGAATTGTAATCAGGGTAAAGCAGTTACATTTGATTAGATATTCGACGCTCTCAGTTAACATTGCAATTGAAATATAATATTTAATTATTTTATGATGATCATGTCTTGTATTTGTCTTTACTATATTTTAGAATGGTTTGGTTTGATGTATGCAGCAGCCACAGAGAGTAACAGTTGTCTTTATTTTGTTAATAAAATGTGCCTAACTGTTCTGCAGGCAAACTGATCCGAACACGAGTGTTGTTTTTTATAAATAGTTTATGTTCGTTTAAGGTTATTAGAGCACAACTCTTATTACCTCTAAACAAGTATGGTAACTTATCTACATTTTTAGCTTATTTTGTAATTTTGATTATTACCTTATGATTAAAGACATCGATTTCAAAACCTCGTCACTTTCTAAGCCATTCTTAAAAGAAATGTGTTATATGTATGGTTAGTTCATATAAGTACAGCTTTTTTTTTGTAGTGATATTCGTCAAAATCTATATTTAAAGAAGTTTGAAATCATGTTGTATAAAAGCTTAAGTTAGGTTAATTTGAAAACTAAATTACTTAACATAAAAGTTATAGAATAAAAACAAGGCAAACCATTGTAACGTTAAATAATCAGAATTATTTACGCTAAAAGCTTAAGATAAAAACAATTTCAATGGCAAAGGCTTTGCAGAAATCAGTCTTATCGTTTTAAAAAAGGTCAAAGTAAATGTATCAGCGTATCAAATCGCCCTTTACTAAAATAGCGAAGTCACTTGAAAGAAAAGTAATACTAACTTTCATTTAAAACAGAAGAAACAAAATAAATCAGAGATCTTAAATAATTGTTATTGAAATATCTAATAATATATTTCATGTTATTGTTATTACTAGATTATGCAAATATTGATAGTGATATCATTATACAAGTATATATAATTGATATTGACATCAAGAAGAGTTGTCTGAATGATACTTTTTTTTTCTTTTAAATCTTTGTTCATGGTGATTAATTGATCATCATATTATATCCAGTGGCTAATCCAAGGGCTTTACAGTATATGTCCGGGAAAAATTGGCGTTAAATTGGCGGTCATTTTAAAGAAAGTGGTTTATTTTCGAGAAAAAAAAGGGAATCTAGTATTTCACTCATTTGATGATACTTTCCAGTATCAAGGACATGACACAAGTAAAATACCATCTTTAGCAATCTAAATAAAACTTTATCTTGAATTTGGTCCATTACGTTCCCGCAATCATTGAAAAAAAACAGTTTTTTTTGTATATTGTTTGTCTAATGTTTGTGGTACGGTTTAACACCCTGGCCATATCCAGCAGGCATGTAATTCAATCTTACGTGTAATGGACCCATTGTTGCATTACATATAATGGTAATTCAATGCATTACTTTCTCAAAAATGCTAGTAATTCATGAATTCCAAATGAGTAACACTGCATTATTATTATCAACTGTTATCAGCATTTAAAAAATAGAATAAGCAAACATGCCTGACAGTAAACATAAAGTTGATTGTTAACGTTATAGAGTTGGAGACACAGTATTGTTTTAGTAAAGTAAATTATGGAGAGAATATGGACTCTGTGAGTAGACAATATACATGGGGCCGTATAAAATAATTTCATTTTAAAGTATAGGGTGTCATAAATTAATTGATGAACATTTTAAACTTATAGGGCCATACAATCGAAAATAATTTCAAACATTCTCTGAAAAGCCGAAAGACATGAATGTATAGATGAACACAACAACAAAATTGAGCATACAAATGAAATGTTAAAATTTTGTATTATATGCCAAAAAGACAAAGAAAGCAATATAGTATGCACTCATGCTGCGTTAACACTTACAACCACTTAATGCGCATTCAATCCTCATTACCAAAACGCATTGAACTGAATGCGAATTCGAAACGTCGTTCGCGTTTACACGTTTCTTCAATTTGCATTCAATTCGAATTGAAACTGATATCCGTTCACACATATTTTACCACTCGATTTGCATTGGTCATTTTTGGTTCCTGGATTTCTGCTATGACGTCAAGGATTAATGACGTCCTAAACGTTAAATGTTCATGTGTGACCCTTTTTTTACTCCGTTTCATTTGATGTTAGATATATTTTAAATTGGTGCAATTAAATATTTATTTTTAATTGAAGCAATTAAATATATTTTAAATCGAAGCAATTAGATATGTTTTAATTGATACAATTAGATATATTTAGGGCACTTGTTATATAATTCGAATTGAATAAAAGTTTCCGTTCACACGGCAATGCAATGCACATTGAATGCGAATTATTCAATTCAAATTATCGACGTATCACCATAGCTAATTGGATAATCCGCATTATTTCAATTCGAATTGATTCGCATTCAAATAGTTTTTATGTGTGAACGCGTCAAATTTTGGAATGCGAATTGAAATCGAATTGAATGCGCATTATTTGTAAGTGTGAACGCAGCATTATTTTACGATCCATGAATATAATAACAAGAACATGTATATTGCATACCCGAAATGTAAATTATTTCAATACTAATGCAATGGTCATGCTAATAGAAAAAAAAATATACATTTGTGAATTCGTCATGTTTGTGCAATACAGTAATACTATATTATCCTATTAATATGACATTTGTTATTCAATATAATTTATTTGCTTAATACATGTTCTTATATAATTATTTGTTAATAAGATGCTAATAGAAAAATTATATATATTTGTGAACTCGTCATGTTTGTGCAATACATGTATTAGAATGCATAGTTTAGTATTACTATATTATCCTATTAATATGACATTTGTTATTCAATATGATTAATTTGCTTAATGCATGTTCTTATATAATTATTTGTTAATAAGATGCTAATAGAAAAACAACTATCTACATTTGTGAACTCGTCATGTTTGTGCAATACATGTATTAGTATGCATAGTATAGTATTACTATATTATCCTATTAATATGATATTTGTTATTCAATATAAATTGCTTAACATATGTACTTATTTGTTAATAAGATTATTTGTATTTGATTCCTAGGGTTAATTTTTTGTAGTCTCAAAAAGATGAAACATCAGATTAAATTGACTCAACAAGTGCATTTTTCCTGTTGAAGTTAATGTATGTATAACTGTTTAACTTAGAATATTTTTCCTATGGGTAACCTAGGATGTTCCTTCCTTTCGTGAGAGGAAAACTTCTACATGTACATTTTATCTCTGGGAACCAAATTACTATAACATCGCTCCAGTGCATTATTTCCGGTGGACTAGCTACATAACCGTTAACATTTCCGATGAAATTTTCGTACTTCTTTATTTTTTTCCATACAAAATATAGATATTCCATCGTAAATATGGTATCCGCATTATAAATGAAGAAATATATTTACTAAGACAAACTATGCATAGATGCAACGACGAAACCGGTAAACACGAACAAAAACAGCACGAAGAAACACAAAACACAAAATCAACAGAACGGAAATCAACAATGCGATCTCAAGTCGTTACAAGAGTGAAATCAGGTGCTCCGGAAGAGTAAGGGTTTTTTGTCTTCTATAGCACACCCGTCGTGTTGCTAATTTCCAATTCAATGTGTCAAATCCGGTAAAGAAAGACAGACGAACTTTCTACGACAAACCAACATCTGCACACATTTGAGAGATATAAATCCCATATTTGTCTACGAGCGCACGGTGTCTACCGTAACATTTCTTGAGTGAAGACAGCAACCGTGGAGCAACACAACCATGTGTCAGCAATTTCTGTGTTAAAGTGACGCTCTGCCAAGGAAATCGATGTATTCCTTCAAGTTCTGGAGTAACAAATCAATTGTGATACGTAAAGTCCATAAGCTGGAGCGGATGGAATGTTGCTACACAAAATAAAAGAAAGTTGACGATTGGAAAAATCTACATCGAATTTGGAAAAAAAGTAATTTGGGCAACTTTCTTATCTCTGTGTTTTTATCTGACACCAGACCTTGATAAGAAGTATTTCAATATAAAGGAATTTTCAATATCTCTAAAAAGAAAGAAGAGTTGAGAAAATCCATTTTAAGACAGCATGCTGAAATGTAAATATAATATGTGACATATATATGTGTTGTCGTAATGTTAGTAAAACATTGATGAAGCGACACATTTTCCATACAAGCAATAAAAAATATATCTTTTATTGCATCAGGAGTGTCAAATTCAGCCGTTGCCGTAGTGGTTTTATATCCAAAACTTGTAATAGATACCAATTTTTCTGACAATACTATAATGTTCTGTCAATTCCAGCATAATTAACCCGCATTTGATAAGATGCAAAACAGTTAGATTCAACGTTTCATATTGTCATATTTAAAGTTCATTCCGTTCATTTCGTGAAAGGCTGCAGACTAGCCCACACTAAAACACAATTTTTAAGTGTCCATTTTGAAAAAAAAAAACTAAAATGCTGACTAGAATTGCCAATGAACAAGAAAACTTACCCTTTGAAAATTTTGATACACTTCTTTGAGACCGGTCACAGGGATACACTCGTGGTGAACGGTTATTGGTAACAGACTCTAAAGAAGAGCCAAATTTGCCTACGTATGTAATTTTAAATTAGAAATTTAAGTACAGTTACCTTAAAAATACAATTTATCAGGTAAGCTCACGCAGCTTTTTTTAATCTCCGTGGCAAGTGTAATACAAACAACGAGATTGTGGGGAACATATTGTATTTGCAATGAGGGTTTCTTGTCAACCTCAGCATAATTGATGCTTTTGGATTTGGCTGCTTGGGTTTACTGTAGTCAAGCATACTGATACAAGTTATATTTTTTAACGTTGTATTTATAAATTAAGGACGTGACTGTTGGTTAATCAATAAGAAAATCAAACCTTTTTCGAACTTTTTGGTTTTGAGTACTTTTCGTTTTCAATAGTTTTGGAATTGACCTTCCAATGTTTTGATTTTAATGCTACTGATGAGAGGTTACTCCTTGAAATATCGATATATAGCATATCTAAATTAATCGTTCATACCCGCGTTTTGGTATTTGTAATTTTCAATTTTATCAGTGTTCAAAATAATCAATGCTGAATATAGTAAAAAATAAACAGGAAAGGTAGAGTCTTGAGATTTTTACAAAGTGCAATAGTACTGTATAATAATTATATGTAATTTCCATATTGATCAATGATTTTCAAAGGAACCAAATAGCAGTGCATAAATATTGATAGAGAACTTAAAAATCATCGATGGTAAAATTGACAAAAGCATAAACAGGAACAGGATAACAGGAATGCATAATTAATCATCCAATTGAAAAACAATAATTGTAACCCTTAGGAATTTCTTAAAAGCAAAGATTTAGTACCTTCTTATTAAGCAAAGTTTTTAAAATTAGTAATATTCTTTCAACAACCAGAAAGCTGTTTCTATTTGTTTTATGATACTTATAATTTGTTATCAAGCTAGATTTGTTCTTCCCTTTTCCTTCTTGTTGCATTGAATGCGGTAGGTAATGCTTCTCCTTAATCCTCTCACGTGAAAAAGTGATGATAAAGTCGAGCAAGTCTCTGTGTGTTGGGTTTTAGTACAGCACATTTATATTCAATTTTTATTGAAAAGAAATCTGGTCTCATATCAATATGGGTCATGATTTGTCCATTTTTTATATTGATATGCCCATGAAATTCTGCATCAACAATAAGCTGTGAGAAATAATCTTCATCTCCTATTATATTTGGCAACAATAAAGAGCTTTGATATATAAATATTTAATAAAATTAATATGAATATAACTTAGCAGTTTACGTAATATAAATATGGGTCATAAAAATGTCGATGTTATATAAATATGGGTCATGAAAATAGTTGACTTTATATAAATATGGCTCTTAAAAAGTGGAAATTGTATATAGATACATTTGTATGGGCATTAAATTCAAATCGAAAATGGCACATCCCCACCTAAAAAATTACCAAGTTACCCCCCGGGATATTGATATTCTTCACCGTAAAGTCCTTTGGGAATAATCATAATTTTATTCAACAGGTCTCACACATTTTCTTTAACTGACCTATAAGCACGGGGATATGGACACATTTCATGCACTTCATGATAAAGTCCGCTGGAGATAATCATTCAACAGGTCTCGCACATGTTGTTTAAATGACCTAAACGCACGGGGATATAGTCCCGTTTCATGTACTTCATCCTAAAGTTCGCTGGAGATAAAAACAATCAAGTACAAATTCTCATATCTTCCAAATAATATACCAAATCTATCAGATTAAGCAGATAACATTAATTCCGGAAACTTCCTGTCGAAAATATTTGCTAAAGCTTCCAAATTGCTATACTATATGTTTTATCAGACTTATTTATGAAACATGAATATTCAACCTTGAAGGGCTATTAGTCAATCTCATGATCATCCCCTCGGATTTTGTAAATAATAGTCAATTTCCATAATGGTCAGTTAAAAGTGGTTGTAATGATAAAAAATCAAATTTGGTATGTAAAAGTACGTTTGTATTCAAGAGACAACGCGAAAATATAAAGTTCGAACAACATGCTTGCAATTCAATATACTTTTCATTTTGTTTTATTCTACATGTATATGATTAATTGAAAATTAAATTAGGTACAATTCTAAAGCAGTCAGTTGATAATGAACGCGATCTTTTTTTGAAATATCACTTAATTTTTTTTTATCGAATACGTTTTGGCTTTTCTATATACAATACCAAAACGGGTATAAAACGGTTAATTTGGATATGCTGTATATCGATATGTCAACCTTTCATCAGCAGCCTTTAAGTCAAAACATAGGAAGGTAAAAAACAAAAGTTTTGAATGAAGTCCAAAATGTTTTAACAGACAAGCAAAATCCAGCACCGAGTACATCGACCACGTTCAGTACAAGGAAAGAAACCTGGTGTTTCAAAACAATTAAGAAGTTAACACTCGGGAATTTCAACAACATAAATATGAGTTCATAATACCAGATAGCAAATAAGTGCAACTCTGACGTAAGTAGGGAAAGGTTTAACATGAAGTTTTGAAACGGCTGGCCTGCACTTCTGCAAATATATATCATGATAATATCCATCTAAGGATCTTGATTTATGCAACTGCGACAGGACCAATATAGACAGAATTAGATAAGCTCTGTGATTTACGTTATGATACCAACTTTTGCTATTATGGCATAAAGACTTCGTTACACAAGACAAATTTATATCATGGTTCAAAATTCAAATCTTAAACTAGGTGATAGCGTCTGAAAGCAGAATAATTTCAGCATTGTATTGCTTAAGAAAAATTATCATTTGCAGATGCTACAACGTTTACTTAGTTTAGTTTCATTTGAAATAAGATTAGGAAAAAATCATGTATAATAAACAAGATGGAGCAATATAGTACGAGAATGGTCTTGGGCTGTTTATTGCAAACATTAAAGTCATAATTATTCTTACACGTTTGTTAATCTGTTCATGTCTTCGGGAGATTTTCAGGATTATTTAACTACTTGCATTTAATGGTCATGGTGACCTCAATATTGGTAATATAAAATAGAATTTGGATGTTTATCATATCATATTCCATATCTTCCTGAAACGCCCGTATCTTCCCGAGAGCTGTACGAAGAGGTTTTTCTAAATTGCCATTTAATTGTGGGCTGTGTTGCGTACACCTATTCCACATCTCATTATTTTCTATTTAAGAATCGTTTGCCGGTTTATTGATTGTCCTTGTGGATTTTCGATTAGAGAATGCCCAATGGACTCATCTGCTGCTCATACTTAAACAAGTTAAAGTTTATGATTCCTGCAAAAGGTGCATGTGATAGTAGGTTATTTCTCTATCGCCATAAAAGTTTTAGGAAATGTTCAAATAAATAATATGTTCTGTAGACTATCACCTTAAGTTGATATTTTGTATTTTTTTAAACAATTGTTGCATAGCGGTCTCACTTGTAATCTCATGCAAAGATGTCCGATTTGCTTAAGACGGACACACAAACTGTAATTATAATTTTCTTACTATTTATAATCAATCTTTTTTAACATTACCATACTTTTACCCATTAATTGTACAAGGTTTGTATTCTTAATAGACAAATTGAGACGTGGAATAAGTGAACGCGACACGGCTCACATAACAAGTGGTCATTTCGAAAAACCACAATGAACAAATGCAAGCAGCCTTCAACAAGGCAAGTAGGCGCTGTTGGCCGTTCTGCAGTTGGCCCATAATCTACTAAATAAAATGCATATCATTCAAATCCAGTCTTGAAATAGTCCCAGATAGACCCCCTTCTTAAACAAGGAACAAAAAATATAAAAAAGACATGTACAACAAAAGCTTTGTCAAAAAATCCTGGCTCAGGACAGGCACACATTAAATGTGGCGGGTTTATACTAGTTTGTTTTGGGCCCAACCTCCCCCCTATCAATATTTCTAGACAAAAATTAAACACACAATTAAAACCAAATCGACCAAAGTTCAATTTCACAAGCGAGAAACTTAGACAATTTAAAAGACAACAAGAATAGAAATATTACTTTATTTTATTCACAAGGTTGGGCGGAGCTTAAATTTCTCAGGGTTTTATGTGAGATTTAAACGAAGAATCCCGAAATAATTGACCCGTGACCAATCCGGTCAATAAAATACAGTAATACACAGGTTTGTATTGTATACTTCGAAAATGGTTTTTCGTCAAACAAAGCTCAGTTATAATGAGTCTAAGTAGAGGCATTAGGTACATTTGGCACTTACGTAGTTTACGCTTTGAAATCAGTGGTTTTGAAGGACAGCGTCCAAGAACGGGCTAGAGGCTGTTTACAGAACATTATGGTTATAATTATCTGTTTACGTTGTCCCTTTCCTTCCCTTTGGGATATTCAAAGGACGTTTGAACTAATATGATTATTACAACAGTTCATAAAAAATTCAAATTGGTATAATTATCAGGTCGAATCATCTTCCAATCAAACGGAACTTATATATTTTTGATTCAAGCTGTGCAAAAAATAAAGATAGATTTTAAATCATTTTTTTTCTACTATTAATCACATGTACCCTTTTTGGAGATTCAGAAGGATGAATCTGTGTTATTTTTGGTTAACATGTTTCTTTTTTTTCTAGATTAACAGTATGCACTGATATTACGATCCATGATTTTAATAACAAGTACATGTATATTGTAATTGTATACTTGAAATGTAAATTATTTCAATACTAATGCAATGGTCATGCTTGTAGAGAACATAATATACATTTGTGATTTTAAAAAAAAATTGACATAATGCCTGGTTAGCCACAACGTAACAGGAAGTAATTATACGAAAAACAGACAGACATTAAATGTAGCGGGTTTATACTAGTTTTTTTTCCCCGACCCCCCCCCCCCCCCCTATTAATATTTCTAGACAAAGCACAAAAATTAAACACACAATTAAAATCAAATCGACCAAAGTTCAATTTTACTAGAGAGAACCTTAGACAACACGAATAGAAATACACAGGTTTGTATTTTATGCTTCGAAAATTGCAGTGTTTTTTTCGTCCAACAAGTTTCAGTTATAAGGAGTCTAAGTAGAGGCATTAGGTACATTTGACACTGACGTAGTTTACGCTTTGAAATCAGTGGTTTTGAAGGACAGCGTCCAAGAACGGGCTAGAGGCTGTTTACAGAACATTATGGTTATAATTATCTGTTTACGTTTTCCTTTTCCTTCCCTTTAGGTTTAAACTAATATGATTATTATAATAGTTCATAAAAATTTAAAATTGGTTATTTATCAGGTCGAATCAATCGAAACTTATATATTTTTTATTCAAACTGTGAAAAAATAAAAATAGTTAGATTTTATACATTTTTCTAATATTTATCACATGTACCCTTTTCAGAAGGATGAATCTGTTATTTTGTGTTAACATGTTCCTTTTTGTAGATTAACAGTACAATGGTTGCCTTCATTATTTTGAGTTTTTCTTTCATCATTTTAACGAATAATAGGGGAGTTGCTTTGTAAAGAAAAAAAAACCACCTTTAAACCGTTTTTTTGAAATCTATTTTGAGATTACATGTAGCTGCATGATTTCTAGGACTGCTGAAGTACATAAACGTGCGGTATACATTACAAGCTAAGCGCTGTAATGATTTTTTCGCCTATCTGAACCCGCATGGGTACTTTGGGTGATTTGTTTATGTTTTCTGTAACAATAACTTTCTAGTTTTATTCAAAAAGAATTATGTAAAATGCTAAATGTGATATTTATAATAATGATACATATGGAAAATTGAATGTAATTCCAAACAGTAATAACAAACCAGGAAAATTGTCTTTGTTCAAAAATCAAAATATAAATGCATCATACAATCGTTACTCCAGGCAATTACATTAGTTTTTTGGCAGATCGTCACGTTTGACACAGAAATTGCTTACATATAGGATTATTTTGATCCACGGCTGCTTTCTTCACTCTAGAAATGTTACGGTAGACACCGTGCACTCGTAGACAAATATGGGATTTCTATCTCTCAAATGAGTACATATTTCGGTTTTGTCTTCCTCTACTAGATTCGACACACTGAATTGGAAATTAGCAACACGACGGGTGTGCTATAGCAGGCAGGGACTGCTAACTCTTCCAGAACACCTGAGTTGACTCATGTTACGATTTGAGTTCGCGTTATTGATTTCCGTTCGGTTGATTTTGTGTTTTCTGTTTCGTCGTGCTGTTCTTGTTCGTGTTTACTGGTTTCGTCTTTGCCCTTTTGGACTTGAGACACTCGAATGTCCATTGGTGCCTCTTTGCCTCCATCGATGAAAAGAAGATAATATTGGCGCTGAAAACTATTTGTTCAGAAGTTTTCATAATCTAAATTGTTAAGGCAATAATGTCAAAAGAAACCGACACCCTGCAGCATGACTGATACTAAAGTTATATATCTCACTTTAGCAGTATGGATATTAACATTAGATCGAAGAATATGTCAAAGTCAAAGATGGCAGGACTTCGTTAGACAGGAATAGGTGAGCGATAGATCTAAAATCGAATCCCACGTTGTCAATCCACCCTAGATGCTGTATATCAAATACCAAGTGCCTGCGATTATTAGTTGCTGAGAAAACTGTAATAAAAATCTTCCGCACGAGCCCGACAACCTTCCCACCGCCTGCAATTCACCATTAACAACCCCAAATTTTCACTCCGTGAAAACCGGGCAAGAAAGAGAAGGCAATTTGATTTCAGGACTTTAATCTGTTTTATTTTGTGTTAACATGTTCCTTTTTATAGATTAAAAGTACAGTTGCTGGTTGCCTTCATTATTTTGAATTTTTTATCACTTTTAAGAATAATAGGGGAGTTGCTATGTAAAGAAAAAAAACCCTTTAAACCGTTGCTTGAAAGCTATTTTGGGAGTAGCTGCATAATTTCTAGGAGTGCTGAAGTACATATACGTGCGGTATACATTACAAGCTTAGCGCTGTAAGGACTTATCCGCCAATCCGAACCCGTATGGGTACTGTGGGTGATTTGTTTATGCTTTCTGTAACAATAACTTTCTAGTTTTATTCAGAAAGAATCATCACGGTAGGTCCCGTGTCCAGCGAAAGGATTTTTTTCGAGAGGCATATATAATTGGCCCGGTTTTGTTCAAGAGAATAATCAATAAAAATGTAAACAATGTCGATAATGAACGTTTTTTTACTGATAGCACTGATGGGGTGAGTTTATTTTGTATTATCATATTGTATAACAACACATAATCGTTAGCATTTTTCAACTTATGCGTCAAAAATATGGCATGAGATAGCTAAGCATTATCAGGTGACATCAAAATTATATAATGGCATGCAGAGTCTTTAATGTTATTTGTTAAATATTACATTTTTTTTTAATTTAAAAAAAGTAGCCGTCCAGGTTTTTTAAAGAGGGGTCAAGGTTTTTCAAGAGAGGTCCTGTTTTTTTCACACTTTACATAAAGAGTTTAATTTAATGTTTGAGTTTTCATGTGGTACTTTAGGCCTTTGGCTGATGACAATTGTGGGGACTGATGTAGCACGCAATGCTGGTCATACAGTGACTTTTCTGAAAACTTGCTTGGACAAAATTGACATTTGAACTGCTTCTGTTCATGTATAAGCGTATGTCTCGTTAAATTTCTTTTACATATCTCAAGATCGCATATTGGACATTTTGTTCTCAGCAAATCAGACTTTAATTTCTTCCTAGAAATAGAAACGCCTTCTTCACCCAAAACATTTCCAGGAATGTCGGCATTCCTTTCTTCGCCATTAGCTTTTTCATCGACTTCTGTGTCTTCTTCGCAGAATGACCCATTCATAGGACTAACAATATTCGACATAACCTGTACATCTGTAAATTAACACGGAATTAATTTGATTGAGAATAAACGATCATGCCACAATTTTTTTCTTGTTTGTGTTTGTTTTATCAACTGCAAAGTAGTATTCCTTTGTCTTTACATAAATGTATGCATAGTAATTTCAAAAAACTTGAAATAAATAGAAAATAATCAAAGATCTTAATGCATCGGTCGAATGCTCTTTTTCGGTATTTCTTTGTTTCTTGTATACATTTTAAATTGTCTTTAATGTGTAGGTTTTGTCGTGTACATTTTTCATTGTGTTGATTCTCTGTAGATTTGTTAAGTTTCAGAGATGACCCAAAAATAACAAGATGACTTACCTTTTAAAGTTTTGCAGTGAAACGATCGTCCTGGAAATTAACCTTTTTGAAACAGGTTATATATTTAAAACGCACACAGAAAGGTGCAGATGCACTATACAACTAATTTCGTCAACATACTATAGTACTCTTCGCTTAAAATGCAGTCGGATTTCTTTTTATCGAATTAAATTGATTGATCGATACTGTACATGTCATATGTTTAAATGTATATTTATTCAATAGGAAGAGTAAGAGTTATCATTTTTAGCGTGTACTTTCAACAAAATCCAATGCCTCTCTATCCCCAATTTTTCAAAAAACCAGGACCCGTCTCGATAAAACAGGACAAGTTTTGTGCCTCTTTAAAAAAAACAGTCATTTTTAAAAAATCATTTTTAAGGCTGTTTTTTTTATGATTTTTTGGAAGAACTGCAATTATTTGAACCTATTGATAACTTAAAACCATCTTTTTTTCATTTTATTTCATTTTCAAGTTATAATTTAAACGATTTTTTGAAAATCAACAGGTGAAAAAACCTGGACCTTTCTCGAAAAAACTGGACAATTCCTCTTGAAAAAACAATCCTGTCGCCAGAAACGGGACCTACCGTGATTATGTACCATGCTAAACGGTGATTTTTATTATAATGATACATATGGAAAATTGAATGTAATTCCAAACAGTAATAACAACGAATCAGGAAAATTTTCTTTGTTCAAAAATCAAAATATAAATGCATCATAAAATCGTTACTCAAGAGTTTGCGGGAATAACATCGGTTCTATTGGCAGAGCGTCACGTTTGACACAGAAATTGCTGACACAAGGTTATGTTGCTCCACGGTTGCTGTCTTCACTCAAGAAATTTTACGGTAGACACCTTGCACTCGTAGACAAATATGGGATTTCTATCTCTCAAATGAGGACAGATTTCAGTTTGTTGTAGAAATTTGTTTTGTGTTCCTCTACTAGATTTGACAGACTGAATTGAAAATTAGCAACACGACGGGTGTGCTATAGCAGGCAGGGACCGCTTACTCTTCCAGAACACCTGAGTTGACTCATGTTACGATTTGAGTTCGCGTTATTGATTTCCGTTCGGTTGATTTTGTGTTTTCTGTTTCGTCGTGCTGTTCTTGTTCGTGTTTACCTGTTTCGTCTTTGCCCTTTCGGACTAGAGACACTCGAATGTCCCATTGGTGCCTCTTTGCCTCCCTCGTTGAAAAGATAATATTAGCGCTGAAAACTATTTGTTCAGAAGTTTTCATAATCTAAATTGTTAAGGCAATAATGTCAAAAGAAACCAACACCCTGCAGCATGACTGATACTAAAGTTATATATCTCACTTTAGCAGTATGGATATTAACATTAAATCGAAGAATATGTCAAAGTCAAAGATGGCAGGACTTCGTTAGACAGGAATAGGTGAGCGATAGATCTGAAATCGAATCCCACGTTATGGATCCACCCTAGATGCTGTATATCAAATACCAAGTGCCTGTGATTATTAGTTGCTGAGAAAACTGTAACGAAAATCTACCGCACGCGCCCGACAACCTTCCCACCGCCTTCAATTCATCATTAACAACCCGAAATTTTCAGTCCGTGAAAACCGGGCATGAAAGAGAAGACCATTTGATTTCAGGATTTTAAAACAACGAGCTTATAGTAAGATTCAAACTACGTAATCACGAGTTTGCAAATGGAAATAACATAATAATGTTGCATCAAAATGGTATTCAATATTCTGCGCATTGCAAATAAAACCCCATAAAAACTAAAGCAGACCCCGTTGCCATTTACACATTTTTAAAAGGGTATTAAAAAAGCAAAGTGATTTCAAACAATGTTCAAAAAAACAACTTTAAAACAGATATTTCTTTGCGTAAAAGAATAAAAAAAAAACGTACAGTGCAAAGACTTCATGGGAAAAATATAACCGTGTAAGTACAACTTTGATCAATAACATACTGCTCCTAGTGCATTTGTAATTACTGGTATATGATAGGTGTTACAATGTGTTCATTAAAACGAATTAATAATTGTACTTCAATTATTACAAAGGCAGATGTTTTTGAACATCCTCACAGCTTATTCTGATATCTGTTTGGAAAAGACAGGAATGTATTTTAATTGAAATGTTTGTAAAATAAACTCCAGGAATACTAAAAGCCATACTTTGGGTTTTAATGCACTTTTAAAAGTTAATGTCATGCCAAAAGGGGAAATGAACGACAACAAACCAGAATAAAAACGAACCAACTCACAAAATGTGTATCCTAAACGCACCATAGGCCAAAGAACCCATAAAGTGACGAAACCCTTCCCTTAAAAGTTCGCAAAATCTGTAAATCCTTCCTTTGTTGACTGACAATGAAGGCGAAATCCGTGAATATAAATCGTTTGCGAAAATTAGTTGGTTTACAATAGTATGTTTGTAATTTGTGTTTGTAAAAAATGTATTATTAGGCAATTTTAAATAACATAAAACGGACAATTTCCGACAAACAAGGTTCCACACGTTGAGCTACCTTACTCTAGTCAGTGGATGGTTTGATGACAAAGAAAACATTTCTAATCATCAGCACACCAACGATAACACGTACAAGTTACTAAGTTTGTGCGATATATTTCATTTTATTGAGTTTGAAAATAGTTCTTAAGGTTCCCCTTTGATGACATTCCGGATAAGTCATCTGCCACTTAAAATCCATGAATAGTAAACGTTTGTGGTTTTAACTAATTTAGCATTTGAAAAAAAGGAATATGTTTTTTTATATCAAAACTCATATACAATTAGAATATAATCTATTTAGCTAATCTTGTGACACGATGCAACTTAAAATAAAAATATCTGATCCGTTCTTTAAGCAAAAATACAAAACAAGTTTTTGCTAATCGTACGTGCTCTTACAATGCTGAGCGGTATTTTTTTTCTATAAACACAACGATTATTTGTTCTGTTGATAAAGTTAATTAATTTTTAAGAAAGATGTTTTTAATTAATTCGCCAACCAATTTTTTTTCACAATTTTTGAATGCATATTTATTTATAAGTGTCAACTATTTGTTCGAGACTTTAAAGTTTAGATACATAAGTAAGCAAGAGTTTACAAAAAGTTTGTCTCGCCTGCCGGCACCATCAGAAACAATTCTGCTTTCTTACTTCCACTATATTTTGAATTTTCATGGATTTTCAGTTTCTGGGATCAAAAGATGTGTAAACATTGCAAATATATGCAATTAAAATAATCAAAGTCACTCAACCGGAAAATCAAGGTCAAGGTAAAAAGATGAGGATGTAACTGTGCTAAGCTACTGCTGGGGCATATGCATACCAAGTTTCATCAACCCAGGACCTATAGTTCTTGAGATATTGAGGTGCTCATAAACCTTTTCCAAAAAGTTAATGCCGCCGGTAAAGTAACAGCTATGTCCCGCTCTGCTTCGCAGGCGAGACAAAAACCAATGAACCAACGAAAATATGATAGAATAGTATTATAGGGATAGTCGTTCCGGGCTTTTCTTCTTACAAGATTTTATGATTTAAGATATAAAATGTAGGGAACTGTTCACTTAATCAGATTGTTTAAAGAAAACTTCGTGCTCATAACCGAATTATATAACGTCAAACGGGAAGTCAGACTTCCCTTCATTTTACATAACTTGTCATGTTTTTGGCCTTAAAACAATGAAATTGTATCTAGAATTTTATGAAATATTAAACAGTTGTTTCAGGGACCGGTCTCCAGAAAATTTCTTCAGCAGGATTAAGTCTAGAGGAGTTCCGAAATTAGACTAAAATTCTGAAACATGCACGATGAGCGACCATCCTTAAAGACCAACACCCGTGCGGGTGGCGAATAGGCCCGCAGCAGCGCTAAGCTTGTCGGTAAAAGTCCACTAAAGAGCGCTTAGAAACATGACATCGGGTCAGGCATCTTTGCCCACAAAGAGACTGGGTTGTGTGCCCCAGGTGGTTGAATGGGACAGCCCTGACATCGAGAGATTGTCGTCAGGCGCTATGCAGAAAACCTAACCGCAAACCATAGTGGTGCACCGTGTTAGGAAAAATGTCCTCGCACGTTAAAGAACCCTGCTGCAGGTTTCGGTTAGAGTAGGACCCGTAGGTAAAAACTTAGATATAGAAATATCTATTTGTGATTTTCACTTATAAAGTATATATGTTATGTAGTTTGGTGTCCACTTTAATTTGCAGTAATAAAAATAATATGGCACCGACTTCTAAAAAAAGGAATTTAACTTTTTTCATTGTGTGTGATCAAGAAAAGAGTTATTCCTCTTTGAACAGTTTTTCTATATAGTTTGGCATCTCGCCTTTTTTACTCTAAAGCATCCTTCGGTGTCACTGTGCTTATTTCACGACTGTGTCATAAAGCCCATCTCATTAGTATTGAGTTTCTAGAGACTTGTTAATATTATTTTTTACAAGAAATATCTGTTATCTTTTATTTTGTTTAGTTTTTCAATTTTCCACCTTATCAAGCTAATTATTTCCCCACTTTTTTTTAGTAAAACGAAACATAAATGGGAATCGGAGGGACCTTTTACGGGAGAATGGAAAAGGCTTATTTATTCACCGGGAATTCCGGATATAAACATTAAGTCTTCGGGAATTCGGGATTTTTACATTTTTCTACTCCATTAATTTACAGGGAGCGAGATTTGGTATTTATACTTACGGGAGTCCGGGAAAAGACCCCTCCTACCCTTCCCCATAAATTTCTATCAACTGATCAAACTCCTTCGCAGTAGGCTTACTTACCCGACAAAAAATGTCTGGATTATCCCACTGCTGCAGGCTTGTGTGAATTCTATCAAGATTCTTGATAAAAAATATTCGAATAGTTTTGCTGTAGTTATCCAAGAAAACATCAAATTTTCTGTATAATTTTTTTCTAAGATGAATTCAATTTGTTGTAAAACCGGTTTAAATGAGTACACACTGTTTTAAAATGAAGTTTAGTAGAAGTATTTTGGCTATTCTATATGGTTGTGTAATGCATTTAGGTATTCATATACGCGAGTACTTTTCATGGTTTTTAATTTAAATAGGTAAAAAAAAACTGAAGACGTTGATCTGTTTTTTCGTTTTCCTTGGGGATCATGACCAATAAATAAATTTACCTCTGTGATGCTACCGCTGCCTTTTCTACCTCTAATGCCTTTGTCTAATGCCCTCTTTGCGACTTCTTTTATTGGCTCACACACTTCCCTTTCTCTCGTTTTAAGTGACGTCTTACAGACTTTTAAAAACGTTACAATTTGAATTAAATAAAAATTGTAACAATGTAAATTTTGTGTGTGTTCGGTAATTGAAATGTCGAAACAATTTATACATTGTAAACATTTAATATGACATAGGGTGTAAATAGTTGTCGTAAGAAGCTACCGTAAAGCCTGTTAAAATTTTCATTTAGCTAACTATTTGATACAGTTAGATTCATGCAACCTCTATGAATATTTCCCTTTAGCCTTAACTAAGCATTATTACATTCCAAAGTTTTTCTTTATTAAATTAATATTAAGCAGCCTTCCTTAAATTGATTGCTTAAAATTTTGTGGAAATGTAATTAAAATTTAATATTATACCGATTGGAATTTTCGTGTTGATATCAAATATTGGCCTTGTTTTGTTTTTTCCCTGGCTGTAATGGACTTTACCGGTGCTTGGTGCTTAGTTTGTTTAACATTCCACAGTCACATGCGATCTAAACCATGGACCTCAATCCTCACACAGTTTCTGAAACGAAACTCGTGAATTTCAGCTCCTGTCCACACATCTCGTAACATTGACTCAGTATCCGATGAATTTCGGCTGGTTCAAACACTCTTCTTTCTCCCAAATTCCAAATGCCGGACTGGAAAGTTTTGTATTCTGGTATCTCTTGCTCCTCTGAGTTTCTGGGTACATCTGTTGTGGTTTGAAATTTTCAAACTGGCAATTTTTCTTCGATCTAATTCTGTGGCTTTTGTCACAGTGTAAAATTATGGATAATTTTTCCCATGGACAATTTAAAGTTTTTGTGCTTTCATAAAATAGATATTTTAAAGTTTATTTGTAATCCTCTAAATTTCGTAATATTATGCAATTAATTTTATAAAGTTGAAAATATGTTTTCTTGATTTGACATTAATTGATCCTATTGTTGTCCATATTTTAATTCTGTTTGATCTAACGTTTCGTGGATTTGACATTAATTCCTTTCATTGTTATCCTTAGTTTAATTACATTCGATCAAAGATAAGCGTTAAAAAAATATGTAACAATGAGACGGACAGTTAGAAACTGGCTGTGAACGCGGAAACACGTAGTTTTTGGACTCTTAATGATTTAAATGGAACTCTATATACGTTTACTGTGATAGGACTTTATTTGTATTGTATCGGAATCCTGATATTGTTATTGATAAAATTTGATATTTTATTTGCCAAATAGATCATTTGTCTTTTCATAGTCGTTTTATATCAGAACTCTACTAGTTAGTTTTCCCCGCATTTCGGAGTAACAAGTCAACTCCGTCAATTCTATAGTTCTTGACACTTTTTTGTAATCTGCAATTATCTTTTGGTTTTAAGCTTTAATTCGTTAAACTGCTTATTTTCGTGTAATCTTTCGAATTGTTATTGTTACATAATTTTCATGTTTTCTTATGTTAATCTTTTTTAAATAGATCTGCCGTTTCATGTTTTAGGCAGATTGGATATCAGCACTCGAGCTGACCGGTTCCATCTATGTAAAATTGTCATCTTCTGAATTATCATAGTAAATTATATTTTCGGTCAACTGTGTCTCATTTAGTATCGACAATTAAGTCAGTGCACCAACAGTGAGACGTCGAAGGTCTCTCTTCAGTTCAGTCGCTAGTTCACAGCGTTTCTCAGACTCTCTAGTAGTTTTTCATTCGTGCAATCTAGTAATCAGTTTTCATTTGTGATAATTGGTGGAGAACCCGGGCATCGTGTCTGCATCTTACACCTGAGCCGACAAGTTGTGTAGCAAGATCCCGCGTAACATCTGTATTTGAACTCAAATATGAACAATTTTGGACTGTCGATGTGGAACCCTTTTGGACTACATCCGTCAAGGAATTGGACTGAATATCGACAACCAAGTTGGAGATCTGAGGCAAAGTGTTCGCGATGTGGAATTTATGCAGGTCGGAATCATGACTGCAAAGCTTTAAAAAGTAAGTGTTTTAAGTGCGGACTGTTCAATCATTTTGCTCGTCCATGTCGTACAATAGTTGCTAGATGTCTTCCGCGAAAATCAGAAAAGCGAAAGCATCGAGACCTAGGGCGCCTTACAAAGTACAACGAACAGAAAGCTGTAATGACATTGATTCCGTTTTCCAAATTAGACGACAACGACTTCAGATGTATGATCTCAAAAATGGACAACACCATATATACTGAACTCAATGTGACTAAGAAACGACTAGCCGATTTCAGAAATGGATTTTGGAACACTAGTTTGAAGCTAGCTCAAACGGAAGCTAAACTTGAGTGCAGTGAAAAGAAAGTTAAAGACCTTCAAAGTCAAATTGATACCTCTAGAAGTCCATATGCCGCAATGGTCAAAGAACACGAAGAAGAAATAGCCAAATTAAACAATGAACTGAGGGAAACCCGAACGAGATTTGGTCTTAAGGTTGGTGAAGTTAATCGTTTAACTTCGGAAACGCAATGGAAGGACGGACTAATCGCGCAGTTTAAGTTAAAGGTAACGGAGTATTTTGGACTCTATAAACAATTCGAAAAAAGATTCATTGATGTGGAAGGACAAATACGAACAACTACAAAACAACGGTGAAACCGGAAATCAAAGACGCAAAAGAGGAGACCGGAAATAAATTTACTGGGACTCCAGGTGGAGTCCAGCTGGGTCGGGGGAGACTTTGACGAACCGTCCTTTCAAGCGCGACGCCATTTTTTGAATAGACATAAAATGTGCGAAATGAAACGCGATTTAGTCGGTGTAAAAGACGTCACAGAGACCGAAAATATTGCTCAGAGGTGTGCGCATAAAAAATGATATTTCTAATAAAATGTTGTTCTTTCATCTTCGAAATAGTTAGAGATGTTTAGTGTTAGGCTTAAAGGTCCTATTCGACGACCTCTGCCATAAAAGGTGATAAGTTTTTGAGCTTGTTGTACACAGCATATTTTCGTAAAGTGACATGCAAAGAAGCATTGTGTTGAAGTCGTCTAAAAGCACTGAAATAACTTTACAGTTGGAAATCTGAATTACACAACATAAAACTATAAACGTAATTAACTACTCCTTAAGCAGCCTTACAAAGAAATCTGTTCGTTGCGTAATAAGATAGCTTCATTTCCTTAAAAGATAATACATTTCCTTCAAAGTCTTTAATTGAAAAGCAAGGTCAATGCTACATGTCGTACGTTCGTCCTTTTAGTGTAGTGATCAAAACATTTGATTATCAAAATAAGGACAACTTTTAAAACCACCGTTTTTGTTGTTGAGATCGTCTTCAGGCACTTCAAAGGTCGCTTCCTGGGAGGAAAATCCTTCGGCTTTACCAAAAGCACGATTTTTTTTGTTAAGACAAATTCAAAGCCATAAGTAAATCTCAGGATAAATCGTTGGTAACATGTACATAAGGTTTCTATATTTAGGTTGGCCCCCTTTTTTGGGGTGAGTAAATGAGTTGTTTCAGGCCTTAACAACACTATACATGTTAAAGAAAGGCGATTAACATAAAAATGATGATATATAACATGATAATAAAATGATGACGAAAAATATGGTAAATAAAGGCAAAGAAAAATTAGTTTTGATGGTCACTTCAATGCGGACTACAAAAACATCTTTTACTGGTCATGGAGCGTTCCACTTTCCGTACATGTTGGCCAATTATGGTCAGCCTTCAGGATATCCGAAATATACAAGTAGGCCTGACATTCCCTGTACGAGAAAACATATGATCGGTCGTTCTTAATTAAAAAAAAACTTTTTTAGTAAAAAGGTATTTTACTAGTACATGAAAAGGATGACCAAAATGGACATGAACATGATGACCAAAAATATGAGAGTGGGATGAAAAGCAAAGTAAGATTGTGCCCATATGGTACACCGTTTGGTGATCAACATATGCATCTTTTGTGTACATGCCGTTTGGCACTATGCAAACACGTTGGCCAACAATTGTCAACAGTCAGGTTTTTCGTATAAACACATGAAAACCACCGAACGAGAATAAGGATGCTAGTTCATTCATCGTAAACAATAAAAAAAAACTTTTTTGATAAAAGGTAAATTTAACTAAAAATTGAGATGCTGATTCTAGAGTGTATTCATATGATACCAATGCTGAAATAAAAAGCAAAGCTGTCATAATTGTCGCATGTTTTGTCGTCTAACCGTTGTGTTTAAGGTCGATGAGACCTCTCTATTTTTAAATTAATTTAAATTGCAGAACGAACCCGACACGATAGAGTTTTAAAGCGACAAAAAGGTAGCCAGTTAAACAGGTATCGCCGAGCAAGCAAGGTTGGTTGTATCAAATAAACTGTCAAAAATCAACATAATAATTATTATGCTAAAGTCAGATAAGCCACTTCGTAATTATTAAAAAAAAAAGACTTGTAACTGCAATGCTGAAAATAATTTTAATAAATAATAAATAAATGAAAATACAAACAAAAAAAAAAACGCTATTTATTTAAGATATTCAGAAATAAATTCGCATAAGAATCAAATTGTAGATATTAAATATCGTTTTTAGAAACTAATTGTGGCAGAGAAATACAGAAAGTATTTTTTTTTAGTGTTTTCCTTGTTAAAAATATCAAATATATGTATCTTTTGATTAGCCATATACATTAAATTGACCAAAGAGATGGGAATGAGTGTTTCAAACAAAACCTTATAATATAAAATAACAATTACCATTTCATAATTTAGCATTTCTTCCTTAAGTCATGCTTCCTCAATCATGTCATGGAAGTAGCAATTTCGTTAATTTGATACCTCAAAGGTCCTATGAAGTCCATACTGCTTATTGATCGTTTATAATTGTATTTTACGTGACCAGTTACACGGCTTGTCATCCAGTGTTGATTTTTTTTTAGATTGTTTTTCGTCTAATTACGTATCACGTGCACTATTAAAGAGCAAAGGCTAACTTGTTGTACTGAGATGATTAACTTAATATCACTATTATATCTCACAGCTATGTTGTGTGTTTTGTTACGACTAGACTAAGTACACCAAAGAGTGCTCAGAACATTGCGTCAGTCCGCTTTGCCAAAAAAGCGACTAGAATGTGTGCCCAAGGTGGTTGAATTGGACTGACTTGTCATAATGAATACCAGGGTCGCCGGACTCTGACAGCAAATCATAGCGGTGCACCCTATTGGAAAAAATGCCACTTTACCCGCACGTTTAAGAACTCTGCTTCAGAAGGACCCGTAGTATCTCTATGCAGGATGACAATTTGTCCATCTCTTCCCATCACTTCTTTGTTTCAGCGGTAGTCAAAATTTATCCTCTCAGATTGGCATTGTGTCCCGATTTCCTCCACTTCATCATCATTTCAAGTTCATTTTATCACCTCTTTCATGTTCATCTCCCAGATTTAGCTGCTTGGGAGTATTTAATAATAACACAGTAAAAGAATGAATTTTGGTGCCATAAAACCTGGTTTAACCCACCATTTCATCTGAAATGCATGTGGAGATATGACCATTGCTATCTGCAATTTCTCCACCTTGATTTGTCTTTAACCCTGGATTTGTTGTTTTTGAGAGAAAACTTCTAATAGTATCGAAAATCAGTAATAAAACATACAGAAAAAAATTGACCACTTATTCACAAGATAATGTATATAGTTTTCTTTTCAATAAGATATTGGTTGAATGATTTATCCACCCTTAGACAGTTACTAGTTAATGTCTGAAATATTGACATAAAACATCTTTTAACATCAGCTTAAAAAACACAGTTTATGTTGAAAGAGAAACGTCGACAAAATGAAATCGAAAGAAACCTTGCTGTTAACATCTGGATTTTAACTCGCCATTATCTATTAGATTGAACAAGTGTTTAAAATATTGACATAAGACATCTTTTAACACCAGCTTAAAAAACAAAGTTTATGTTGAAAGAGAGAAAACGTCGACAAAATGAAATCGAGAGAAACCTTGCCGTTAACATCTGGATTTTAACTCGCCATTATCTATTAGATTGAACATGATAAAAGTATAATAGCTCGACAATATAGTATCACCATACAGAAGATAAAAGAAATTGTTTGTTTTCTAATTGTAGTCAATTACATGTATGTGTAAATGCATGTTTAACACTTTGGAAGTGTGTCAAAATTTTAATTACATCTGTACGGGTAAGAGACCATAAATATGAAAAAGAGATACAGGTCACTCACCATAGAAACTTGTTTTCCGGATTTTACGCATTCGGATACCCCATCGGTACCTCTGCTTCTTTAATAAAACTAAACAGAACACAAACAAGAGGCTCCCAGTAGCCTGAATCGCTCACCTGACATATGTGCCTGGAGTAAAGGCTATTAGGCAAAATCTATTTGACATTGAAAGGGTCATAAGTTTAATAAGGGGGTCATCTGACAATATGATGGATCTTAAGGTGCTGATCACTTTTATCTCAATTAAAATTCAAAAATCTGTCATCCTTTTTGAGTTATTAGCAAAAAAATGCAGTTTAATCCAATGTTCTATTTTTTTTTGCCACAGCGGCCATGTTTTACAACCAATCAAATATCCCCACATCAGTTCTATACACCTAATGCTAATAAACAACAATACAAAGTTTGGGTCCAATTTGACTTTAAGTGTCAGAGGAGTTAACATTTTAAATGTAATGAGGAAATGCTTTTTAAAAGCTCAATTATGACGTTCTAAGGGCAATAACTCCTCAAAGGAAAGGTCCTACAACGTTGACTCTATTACATATTTTGTAGATCTTGATGTGCTTAACAATATGCAATTTAAATTTCTCGAATATCTCGTAAAGTTGTCAAGATATTGAGCTAAACAGGTGCAAAATTTTCCAAAAATCCACAAAAAGAGCAATAACTCCTACATGGGTCGTTGGATTTTCTTCAAAATTTCAGAGCTGGTGGAACTTCAGGTGCTGATCACTTTTTTTCCCAATCAAAATTTTAAAATCTGTCACCGTTTTTGAGTTGTTTGCAAAAAAACTGCCATTTACCCCTATGTTCTATTTTTAGCTACAGCGGCCATATTTTACGACCAATCAAAAATCCCCACATCAGTTCTATACACCTAATACTAATAAACAACTATACCAAGTTTGGTTCCAATTGGATTTGAACTGTCAGAGGAGTTAACGTTTTCAATGTAATGAGGAAATGCTGTTTAAATGCTCAATTTTGACGTTCTAAGGGCAATAACTCCTAAAAGGAAAGGTTCTACAACGTTGACCCTATTACATATTTTGTAGATCTTGATGCGCTTAACAATATGCAATTTAAATTTCTCAAATATCTTGTATAGTTTTCAATATATTGAGCTAAGCAGGTGCAAAATTTGCAAAAAATCCACAAAAAGGGCAATAACTCCTACATGGGTTGTTGGATTTTCTTCAAAATTTCAGGGTAGGTAGATCTTGAGGTGCTGATCACTTTTACTTTGCCAGAATTTTAATATCCGTAGCCGTTTTTGAGTTATTTGCAAAAAAACTGCATTTTACCACTATGTTCTATTTTTAGCCATGGCGGCCATGTTTTTCAACGAATCAAAAATCCCAACGCTAGTTTTATACTACCTATGCTAATTAACAACTGTCCGAAATTTAAAAGCCATTGGACTTATGGTGTTAGAGGAGTTAACGTTTGAAAAATGTTAACGACGACGGACGACGGACGACGACGGACGACGACGGACGCCAAGTGATGGCAATAGCTCTTTGGTCCAGGTGAGCTAAAAAGGAATCAGTCCTGTGACGCCATATTATTTATGTACAATAATATGCGACTGCAGCAAGCTCAGTAATGTTGAAAGCTAGCCAATTTACATGAAACTCAAAAGATGATAGACGAAAATCATTCTATCACTTTTTTTAATTTTTCGGTAGTTTTCGAAAATTCTGCGAGCGCGGATAAACGACGGGAGATATTATCCCATCCTCTCTAATCATCTCGGTACAACGATCAAAATTATTTCGTTCCATTCAATAGATCTTTTTGCAATCAATTTGTCACTGTAAGCTTTCACGTTTTCATCTTGTACACATTTTAAACATATAATTTGAACATCAGAAGTAAGCTGTTGAAGATCGAAATTGAATAAATAGCCGGATTTTTTTAAAAGACTTGAAATCGTATTGTACGATATGGGGGTACGTATAGCAGAATTACCAATGGGGCATCCGAATATCAAATGTCCAAAAGGACATGGACAAACCCAGTAAAGACCAACAAGAACAGAACATAAAAAACACAACAAACAAACAAAAAACGCGGAAACACTAAAACTACTAAATATCAATAAAAAAACGCGCGCTCCAGTCGTAACGAGAGCGAACTCAAGGGCCAATACATATTGTAGTTCTTTAGATAAAAGGCACAACATATTATAGCAACTCCATTTCATCTACATCTAAAACAGAGAATATCTGATCAATGAAACTATTAACAAATCTTTATGACAAACTTGATAACTTTATTTTTTCTAATTGTCTAATGTTCACTCCAGTGTAACAACATTCAGTCAATTTTATTTTTTTAGTTAACACACCGAAATATACGTGGAATTTATCTAAGCAACGTCACGGCTGGGTTACAGTCGCAGTTCGAATGTTTTTGTGTCTAAGTTTTGTTTTTTGTACTGGCTGATAATGTGTTTGTCTTTTTGTACTTTTGATATTACAATTCCAAATCGCATCGCCGTTTCAGAAAAAAAAAACTGTAGCGAAAATATTTTCTGCAAGACATTCGCCGTTTTATAATCTGGACTTTCATTTGAACACTGGTGCTTTGAAATACGATCGAAACAATAAGAGTTAAGAAGGTTCTTTCTTTGATTTTATAATTGATATACATAAGGTTCTTCTGGACTTAGAATCTTTATTATGCTACGATAGCGAATTTTTGTCCTTGAAGTGCATCACAAAAAGAAATATCAATCTACTTAGTTTTCTACAAAAGTTACGTGAGTGTAATGTAAAGACATCTATTGCGTAATTGTCATTGCACTGAATTAAAACAAAGCACTACAGGATACAGGAAAAAGGAAACTTAATAATCTGATTTAATATTCCAACATTTGTAAGTGAACTTCCTTTTTGGAATTAAAGAATAATTGCAAAAAGACCTTTTGAATGAAACTGTTACAGGTACAGCCTAAGTCAATTATGCATATTTAAAAAATCTGAAACTGTAAGAGACCTACCGTTGTTTTGGTCAGATCTTTTCCTCACAAAGCGCGAACAATGATGAGCAGACATTTTGTTAAATTAAACCATTATGTTGTTTGGCAGAAATAAACTTCTCCCGCCAAAATATTTTTTTTTCATTAGCATATCAGGTTCATTTTTTAGAACAAAGCCTAGCCCTTCTTTCAAGTAAGAGGTCAGATCCTCATTTAATTTTTTTTTTTAATTCCAACCCCCCAAAAACAAGGAAAATAAATTTTAATACAAAACACACTATACAAAGAAGGATAACTATATTAGACTAAATATGTCATGTTAACATTTGAATCAGATGAATAAGGAACTCAAAGAGTAATACAAAATGAACGTGAACCCATGTGCTCCGGAACAGAGTAAGGGTTAAGCGTAGTTGAACCGAAATGATCAGTCTCAAATCGTCAAAGAAAGACAAAGCAAACACATACTGCATAAATTGTACTGTCAAAAGGAAATCGTCGGTAATACTAGTTCATTATGTCGCCAAAGTTTCCCTTTTCATCGCGGATTCTAATATAGTCTCATTGACTGATGACGTAGGCGGAAGTTCATGTTACTCATTCTCATTATTTTAATATCCATGCTAGGGAACTGACGTGTCGAGTGCGACACGTCATACTGTAAGTATTACATTTTATTTGCCTTGGTGGCTATGCATTTATATTTTATAGGCCTAGGTGGCCATGCAGTGATAATTTATAGGCCTAGGTGGCCATGCACTGATAATTTTAAGGCCTAGGTGGCCATGCACTGATAATTTATAGGCCTAGGTGGCCATGCACTTTAAGGCCTAGGTGGCCATGATATAGACCTAGGTGGTCATGCACATATAGGCCTAGGTGGCCATGAACATATAGACCTATGTGGTCAAGCACATATTGGCCTAGGTGGCTATGAAAAGATATTTCATGAAATAAATATTGAGTCACATGTGTGCACGTTTGTTGCGTAGAGAAAAGCTTAGAACATGTATAACTTTAAAGAAAATATATGCCAACAAATTTTAAGCAAGCATATGAATAATAGATAAATGCTTATTTGTGAACATAATTTCATTGTGTATTTTCTATTTCAAGGACATATAACCTTGTTGTATTGAATGAAGTTCACGTGTCGTTTTATCGAGGACTGTTTTAATTTGGTTGAGTAAATTTAAATATACACCGAACATGTGCTTGATTATTAGTTAAAATTTACAAGTATTTATTTTGATTTCAGAGATGTATAAAGTGTTATAAAAGAAGAGGATTACTTTCTGTGGAAATACTGGAATTCAAATATATGAATGAGGTTAGTTAGTGCGTTTTATCCAACGAAATATTTATAATATTCAAATTATCTGATCTTTGCATTATTTTTGAAAAAATATCCGCAGTGTTAATGCATAATACGCTTGTTCTGTTGGCTAATACATGTAGCAGTTTAGTCTTGTAAGTGCCGTCATGTAATTTCTTTTCGAAAACTGTTTCGTTAGTTGCTTAACATTATTATCAGATCTCATTAAGAAAAGAAGTAATAGTTATACAACGGACATATTTAATTATATAACATGTTTAATATATGAAATATCTTAATAGGCTAAGCTTGTTAAAAGTATATAGTATTGTTCCTTTCAGAGTAACATAAGGTACGGAATGGAAGTGATCCCGTTACGCTGGAAAAGCATTAACCCAGAGATGGAAGACAGAAATGAAAGCCAAATTAGACAATGTGAATGATATAGCAATCTATTATAACAATAGGCTTAAGGGATCGTTATTTCATGTTAAACGAATGTTCAAGGCAAATAAAATGAGATAATTAAAATGTGTACTTTGTTGACATGTTAAATGTTTTATACAAATTGCCCTAATTCTTGTTTGGTATTGCTTTCTTTGTGAATTTCCTTTCGTTAGCAATTCAAGGGACACTGATGCCCTAGTGGGTTCGCTCAGGTGAGTTGCATACGAGGGGATTTTCTCCTTTAGGTGTGACAAAATTGGTATATACTAGTATTTGAATTAAACTGGTCTTTAGTAAATATGATTTTTATTCCATTTATTTTGCTTTAATGTTATAGTTACACACCGATATGATTTTCATCTAACTATATAATAATAGGGAATCTCAGGAACTTGTTTACGCTTGACGGAGAGATCCCTTCGTTTTGCAAACTCACGTGCAGATCGGAAAAGAAACTTGAAATAGTGGATGTATACCTTCGCATGTGTCAGACTTAGATTTGTGTTGGTGCTTAATATGACATTGTTGTATAATGATCGCAAAAGCAATTACAATCAGTTTGTAATACAGGTTTTATTAGATAAACCCTTGTCCTTGTCATATCGTGTTTATATGAGGTGTTTTATTTTATTTTTTGAGTTTTGGGAAGAGAGCTAAAGGTGGTTTATTGTCGTTTCGTTATGAAATTTGCATCTTGTAAGCTGTCGAGTTTTACTTCCCATAACTTAACATGAACTGAAAGCATAAAGATAGCAGACACTGAGGATATGGGTATAGTCTCATTGACTGATGACGTAGGCGGAAGTTCATGTTTCTCATTCTCATTATTTTAATATCCATGCTTATGGATAGACAGTACATGTGATGATTGTCATACACGTCAGTTACAGTGTCACTTAGCTTAGATATGAGGTAGTTTCCTTACCCACCCTTCCCGCCCTTTAAAACGAATAGATGGGTGTTTTAGACAGAGATACACCAAATGTGGACAATTTGTTAATATATTAGTAATATATACATATTTTGCCTTGAAGAATTTTTTTATTGACGGGGAAGTAAAATATATTACATCGAACAAGAATTGGCGTAAATTGTCCACATTTTGGTGTACGTATCTTTATGTTTTCAGTTCTACGCTTCGAGTTTTACTTCCCATAACTTAACATGAACTGAAAGCATAAAGATAGCAGACACTGAGGATATGGGTAGGGTCCGGTATTATCACGAAACACAAACCTTTCAAAGGACAAGAAAAAAAGATATATTGTTAAAATGGAATGTTATCCTTGTGTTATCCGTTAAACAAGGGCAAAAAAATCATTTAAAAACAATTAATGTTGTACTGATTTCAATAGCTGGGTACGACTGCATTTAATTGAATTATATTTTTTTCTCAATTTGATCGTCTCATCTTTTCAATGAAATACCATTTAGATAATTTGAACTGTGTTAACACTCTACATTGCATTTACAACTGAAGGTAGCCTATACGTGCCCTCTCTCGCTTTTTAACATGTTAAAATTCACTTTCTCTAATTTTCGTCCGATTTATCAACCTCTCAGCCAGTTGTAGAAAAATATTCCTCACCTCTAGAGAAAATTTTGTTCTCAGCGTAATTGCACGTGCAATTGCTGATAGAAATTTTAGAATTTTTTTACCTGTAGACATTAGAGAAAAATCTTCTACAACTAAATTCTCGATGATTATGAAATTTCTAACATCTCGGGAAATAAATTTGATATTTTAATCGCTCGGCAAGCCTCGCCATTAAAATAATCAAATTTATTTCCCGAGATGTTAGAAATTCCATAATCACCTCGATCGCGTTGTAGAAGCTATATATTTCACTGTTTAGGGAAGCGGAGGTACCAATGGGGTATCCGAATGTCAAAAGTCCGAAAGGGCAGAGACAAAACCAGTAAACACCAACAAGAACAGGACAAAAACAGACAACATGTAAAACATGGAAACACAAAACAACTGAATATCAATCAACAACGCGAACTCCAGTCGAAACAAGAGTGAACTCAGGTGCTCCGGAAGAGTAAGCAGTTCATGCTTGCTATAGCACACCCGTTGGGAATCGTAAAATTTTAATAACCCTATTTAATCAAGGGAATATCATTCATGATATGTGTTCATTATTTTTTTAAATTTTATCTTTGATGCGATTGATTTTAGACTTATTAATCAATGATATTGTACTAAGCTATAAGAATGCATAAGATGGCGACAAAGCGTTCAAAGAGGAATTAGCCGATTCAATTCAACTTTTCCTATACGTTCAGAAGTTGTCTTGCAGAACCGCGAGCAGCGCATACTGGCCTAGTTGAAGGCTGCTGGCGGTTGTCAATTTTGGTTTTTTTCTGAATTGCCGCTTGATTGTCGGCTGTGTCGCGTACACTTATTCCACATCTCATTATTTTTTATTCTCAGAAACATATCGAGTTTGTAAAGGCAGAGCAAAATAAGTCAATAAATCATAATAACAAAGGGCCAGACAAAATAAAAACTAACACAAAACAATTAGACTGCAATCAGCTTAGTTCAAAATTAAGTCAGTTATTTGGAAGGATTAAACAGTCATTGCCTCTTGTAACACTACCATCGTGTTTCATGTACCAACAATCAGTTGAGTTCATAATACCCCCGTCACATATACGATACTTGTTACGATTTTCAATTGTTTTAGTTTTAGGAGTTCTTACGATATTATCTTCCAATCTCTTACGAGCTATAACCATCCAGATCTTTCACGAGTTCTTCAGATATCCGGAAATTTACGCACCCCCGTCAAGTCACGATTAAAATTAAAATTTTGAAGTGTTTACGAGCATGTTACCTTGTCTCTACGAGTAAAATACGATGTAGTAAAGGAAATCATAACGAATTCTCAAACGACTCGTACAAGAAATGCTCTGCGAGGTTTTCCGAGTTAGTTGACAGTAAATGCGAGTCATTTTCTATCACCACTAGTTCTTTACGAGTGACATTTCCAATTTTGCAACTCGCACAAGTTTTCGAGGATTTTTGACCTAGTTAAATTTTCACGAGTTCATACGATTTCATACGAGATGGCACGACCTTTTCACAAATGACTGAGAGTTAATTGCGAGTCTTTGTGATCGAATACGAGTTCAAACTCGTAAGGTTTGTTTGTTTGTTGTTTGTTTTATGTCCAGTCAACAATATTTCAGTCATAATCAGGACAAGAACTAATTGAAAAAACAAACAAACTCGTAAGGGAAATATCGTATTTGTTAAGGGGGTATGACAAACCCAGAAAGGAACAATGAAGTACTTCCTTGAGATCATACATTTCGACTCATCTGCAAGTATAAACCCGGTTGTTTTCCCTGTATTAGCATAATTATCAATGCGGCCTGACAAAGAAGCTTTGATAATGGTTGCCGCTAAGTACATTTGTCAATTTCATTTTAAGACTTTGTAGCGTTACTGCGACATATGGCTACTCCCCGATGAAAAACCTTGACCCGGATATTTTGCTGATGCATCCTCAGTTTGTAATTAATGTAACGTGATACATGTTGACTATGAACGTTGGTATAATAAAGTTTTTTTTTAAAGAGATTCTACATGTATATGGATTGTGGTAAATTTGAAGTAAGTGTTTTAGATCACACGATCCGTTCTTCGTCTTTTTAATTCAAGCCTTATCTCCTCTGACAGCAAATGTAACCAAACATCTCATCATGATTGGTTGAGTAAAGAATAATTGATTTTTTTTTATTGGCCGTAAAATATGGTGGCAGATGTAGTGTATATTGCACTTTTGGTTGCAGTTGCAAATAAATTCAAGATCTCAATGAGAACATTCATATAGGAGTTAAATGTCCATTTTTTCTTCATGTTTCGAATTTTGCATTTTTACTGCACATATCTTGTAAACGACTTTAGATAATTGAGAAACAGAGGTACCAATGGGGTATCCGAATATTAAAAGTCCGAAAGGGCAGAGACAAAACCAGTAAACACAAACAGGAACGGGACAAAAACAGACAACATGTAAAACATGGAAACACAATATAACTGAATATCAATCAACAACGCGAACTCCAGTCGAAACAAGAGTGAACTCAGGTGCTCCGGAAGAGTAAGCAGTTCCTGCTTGCTATAGCACACCCGTCGCGTTGCCAATAGTCCATTCAGCGTGTCAAATCCGGTAAAGGAAGACAAAACAACACCTTATGACAAACCAACATCTGCACTCATCTGAGAGATCGAAATCCCATATTTGTCTATAAGTGCATGATGTCTACCGTAAACTTTCTTGAGTGAAGACAGCAACCGAGGAGCAACATAACCCTGTGTGAGCAATTTTTGCGTCGGACGTGTCGCTCTGCTAAGGAAATTGATGTAAGTCCCGCACGCTCTGGAGTAACGAATCAATTGAGATACGTAAACTCCATAAGCTGGAGCGGACGGAATGTTGCTACACAAGAAGGGAAAGTTGACGATTGGAAAGTTGAAGTCGTCACGTTTGTCATAGAGCCTTGTTGAAAGTCTTCCTTGTGAGTCAATTTCTAGATGTAGATCTAAATATGAAGCAGACTTCCTAGAATCCGTTGTGTCCTTTATCTCAAGCTCCTGGGGATATATGAGATGGAGAAAGTCACCAAATCGAGAATTGTTTAGTGAAAGGACATCATCAATATAATTGAGAAATTTGAATTGCAAATTTTTAAGCACGCTCAGTATGCAAAGGCTTAAACTTTAAAGACAGTTACTTTATGGAGTTATTCCCCTACAAAATGTCAATTTTGATATCAAACTATATATCAATGATCTTTCAAAAACTTTTAAGGTTGAAATATATCGATAATGTCCTTCAGCAAATGTCACTTCTTCCCAGATCACACTGCGATAAGCAAAAACAACAACTTCGCTTCGAAGTTCTATGAAAAGGAGAGTCGATTATTTAAAATAGAACAAGGTTAGATTTTAATGCAAAACATGATAAATTTAGAAAAGAAATGTAAATTTCTGCATAATTTCCCCATGACAAAATAAAACTTATATATCCAAATTAATTCTACCATAAAATGGAAACAACATACTTGCTGACCTTTGATGATTTTCATAGCAATTTGTTTGTTACATGTTCGTTTTTGTGTGTGTGTGTGTATTATTATGATGCTATTTCTGACTATCAACATAAAGCAGCTATCAATGTTGTTATGGTATGACGGAAGTATTACCTGTACCGTCTTAAACAATGAAATTTCAGGCTCATGCACCTTCATTCCCGTTCAGTCTTAGGAAGCAAGTATTATTTTTTACTTTAATTTTATTTAATGTCATGTAAAATGTAACTGCACGCCTTTTGCTAGTTACGATCTAAAATAATTTTCAAATTAATAAAATCGATTCAACTGACAGTCTCGTTTTTTATTCAATTTGAAGCCGATTGGTGTACGTGCATTGGAAAGGAAAAAAAGCAAAGAAGCACCAATATTCGAGTGTCAAAAGTCCGAAAGGGCAATGACGAAACCGGTAAACACGAACAGCACGAAGAAAAACAAGAGGCTCCCAGGAGCCTGAATCGCTCACCTGGTATTGATGTCAACCATATGAAGAACTTTGTAGAGCTGAATAAGCTGAACATTTAAGCAAGCAACAGCTTTTCTCTTTCAGCAATAGTTTTCATTCTGTAGGCCAAAAACATGCAAAACGTGGTTTTAAGGAACGTCTGAACACTTTGACTATATAGAGACTTTTGTTAGGAGCTTAATGAACTGAACATTTAAGCAAGCAAGCTTTTCTTTATCTGCTATATATTTCATTATATAAGCCAACAACATGAAAGCATGTTTATTTAGGGGCTGTAATCCCTATAAGGGGTCATCTGACAACTGTAGAGCAAAATGAGTTGAACATTTTAGCAGGCAACAGCTTTTCTCTATCTGCAATAGTTTTCATTTTATAGGCCAAAAACACTATTTTTCGCCTCTAAAGGGCTGTAACCCCTCTAAGGGGTCATCTGACAACCTCGACGCTATGTAGACTTTTGTAGAGCTAAATGGCTAAATGAGCTGATTATTAAAGCACGCAACATCTTTTCCCTATCTGCAATAGCTTTCGTTATATAGGCCAAAACCACTACTTTTCGCCTTTAAGGGGCTGTAACCCCTACAAGGGGTCATCTGACAACTTCAATCTTATGGAAACTTTTGTAGAGCTAATAGAGCTGAACATTTGAGCAGGCAGCAGCTTTACTCTATCTGCAATTGTTTTTATTTTTAAAGGCCAAAACGTCCCGTGCGGGGCCCGGTGGCGAATAGGCCCGCCTCAGAGCCTAGCTTGTCGTAAGAGGCAACTAAGGGTCTTGGGGTTCTGACGTCGGGTCAGTGCTCAGCCCACAGAGCAACCAAGTGTGTACCCTAGGTGGCTGAATAGGGTGGCTCTGGTCCGCGGGGGTTTGCAGGTCTATAATACGGAAACCTTGACCGCCGACCAGTGAGCAAACGTTTGTGAAGAGTGCCACACTTCATGCACGTAAAAGTCCCTTTTTTGACCGCCAAGTAGTGCACCACATAGGCTAAATTTTCTGCCCCTATCCACCTCTCCCCTTTTCCTGTGGTTCTTCCAAATTAACCGGTCCTTTGTGTCCCACCCCACCCCCATATTTCATTTATCGTCATCATTTCATGTTCATTTAATCATCCTTTTCATGTTCATCGCCTGTAACTAACCTATATAGCGTTGCACGGGCGTAAAACACCAACTCACTCACTCATTCACTCGCTCACTAAAGGCAAAAACACTATTTTTCCCCTCTAAGGGGCTGTAACCCCTGTAAGGCGTCATCTTACAACTTCGACCCTATGTAGACTTTTGTAGAGCTGAATAAGCTGAACATTAAAGCAAGCAGCAGCTTTTCTCTATTTGCAATAGTTTTCATTTTATAGGCCAAAAACATGAAAAAAGGGCCATAACCCTAATAGTGTTCCTCTGACAACTTAGACCCAATGGAGACTTTTGTAGAGCTTTTGATTCTGAAGAGCCTAAGATCCTTCAGATTTTTTCTATCAGTTATGATTGCTGAGTTATAAGCCATTTTAAGTGGTTTTACCCTATGTTCTATGTTTAGAAACAACAGCCATGTTTTTATCGAATCATTTCAAAATGAGGATCGTTTGTTGCCAATATGTCATAAACCATTCCTGCAAAGTTTCAGTTAAATTGGTTTAGTGGTTTCAGAAGAGAAGATTTTTGAAATTGTTAACGGACGACGACCGACAGAGAACGGACGACGACGGACGCATAGTGATGGCATAAGCTCACATGGCCTTTGGCTAGGTGAACTAACAAAGCTCAAAATCAACCGAACACGAACTCAATTTGTAACATGAGTGAACTTAGGTGCTCCGACAATTTAACTGATCAGTTTCCATTTTCTAAGGTAGAGCAGCCTCGACGCAGATAGCATTTTACGCATTAGGGTCAGACTGTGTCTGAATATCTGTAAAGCAAAGAAAATAATGGTACCAAGGACTAAATTCGACAAGACTAGGATAAAATCATTAGATAAGCATGTAGCAGTCACCATGAAAAACGGCTTAAAACAAGGAAACTGGAGTGAGATCACAACAGGGCATCCGCTACATTACCTTGAGCTCGATATTGCTAGAACACATAAGTCAAATAATCCTCTTTGATATTCAAAATCATTGAATTTTTTATGCATTAAAACATGATGAGACATGGTGTAAGTGTATGCAGCACAGCTCGATTAACAAGCGGTAACTTAAAACAACAAAAACAAACACAATCATTATGGAAAATCGCCAGCAACTTTTAATGAGGCCATTAGGCACTGCTCGCTTTTCCGCAATTGGCCCATGGTCTAAATAAATGCATATAATTAAAATCAGTATTTCACGTACATACTTTTTATGAAAAGTTAAATTTCTATCAAATGGTTTCAGAGTTGTTACGGTAATGGCGTATGTGGACAGAGACGGTGAATTAGGATACATAGTTACTATTAAACCTCTTAAGTTTGTTTGCAAGGAATGACAAACAAACAAAATCGAAACCACGTAGATTTTACATCTATCTACATAACTACAGGAATAGAGTTCGCGTTGTTGATTGATATTCAGTTATTTTGTGTTTCCATGTTTTGCCTGTTGTCTGGTTTTGTCCTGTTCATGTTGTTGTTTGCTGGTTTTGTCTCTGCTCTTTCGGCCGTTTGACATTCGGATGCCCCATTGGTACCTCTGCTTCTTTCAATAATAGAAAAGACTTTATAATAGTTAACCAACATTTTATTGTACTATTGTACGATGTAATGTTGTATGTTTTATTGACTGGTTCCAGTATCACGTCGTTCTTTCCATAAAGATAAATTAATATCTGGCAAATCGTGGCAGTCAACCAAAGGGCTGTAAAAATATAACAGAAATAGTAATGAGTTAATCAAAAGTGTTGTCAAAAATTTTTTTAGTAAATGGTTTATTAAAGAATACATGGAATTATAAATTCTTGTCAATTCGATTTGCTTTATCTTTTTTTTACTTTTCACAAGATCCGTCCTAAAATTATCGAAATCTGCTTCATAAAAATAATTTAAATTGGTGCCTATTTGCTTAAAACTAAGTTTAAACATATTTATTTATCCTTGATTAGGAAACAAGCTTAATGCTTCTATAAATCCCTCTCCAGCTAGCAGTTTGCGAGTGTGGCCTTTGTAGACGGCCCCCATTGAGCCTACTCTTATCGAACTCTACAAAGGGGTCTTTCACGTGCACAGGTTATTGCTTTCCCAATACACGGTACAACCTTTTATCGTCCCTTCCGAAGGACTAGCATCGTTTCTTGTGACCATCCTCGCAAATGGTGTCAAGAGAGAGCCGGAAAATTGATTCATGACATTTTCACCCCTGACGAGGATCGAACCACGAACCTCGGTGTTAGCAGTCCGAGGCGTTAACCACTACACCATCGGCTCTAAAACCTAAACATCATCATTTCTACAGGCGGCTTAACATTATAATTTTTGGTATTCTCAGAATATCTAGAGGTATCCTTTTCTTTTTCATATTTTAAACATACTTGTCATCTGATGGAATGAAGAAAATATTTTGCTGTATTTTCTCGAGTCCAAAGTTCCGGCACCATATTTTCGACATAAAAGTGTTCTTCTTTATAGTATTGAGCTGGCCTGAAATGTATAAATCTTTTGTTAAAGAACCCTGCTGCTTCTCGGTGCCTCCTTATGTTATGTTACTACGTCGTTCTTGAGGAAACATATTTAAATAAGCTAATCATAGCTTCTTTCCAAATCCTTTCATTGTAATTGATTGTATAAATTATGATAACTGTACGATATGAAATAAAATATGTTAATATTAAAAATCGTTAAAAACAAATAAGTATTCCAAAATACAACTCATACTAATTTAGTAAATTAGTTATTGTTTTACTTCAAACCAGCACGATTTCGGCTTTATCCGGGAGATGAACATGAATCTGGTGACACAATGAACATGAAATGATTATGAAGTGGAGGAAATGGTAGCGCAAGGCCAATCGGGTAGGACAGTTTTGACTACATGTCACTGGAAAAAGGAGTGATGGGAAGAGACATGAAACTTAGTCTCATGCATGGGGATCCTACGGGTCCTACTCTTACCAAAACCTGCAGCAGGGTTTCCCAACAGTAGTTTTCTGCATTATAGCCTGACGACCCCGGCATTCATTATGACAGGGTACCCCATTCAACCACCTGGGGTACACATCCCAATTGCTTTGTGGGCAAAGCGGCCTGACCAGACGTCAGGTTTCTGAGCGCTCTTTATTGGGCTATTACCGACAAGCTTAGCGCTGCTGCGGGCCTATTCGCCACCTGGAACCCGCACGGGTCATATATTAACCAATTAAATCCTTAAAAACTTGTACAAATAAATATAAAATGAGCCCTGTCACAATGACAGCAGGGGTCGTCAGACTATCATGCGGAAAACCTGACCGGAAACCACAGAGTTGCACCGTGTCGGTGGAAAATGTCACGTTCCTTGCACGTTAAAGAACCCTGCAGGTCTCGGTAAGATAAGGACCCCCATGCATTAAGCTATATTGCCTGTCCCTACACATCACTCAGCCAAAACTTCCCAATTGGACATGGCTTTTTATGTTCCTTTTTTCCACCTCATCTTCATTTCCTGTTCATTGTAACACCCCTTTCTTCATCTCCCGGAAACAACAGAAATCGCAATGCTTGGGAGTAAAGTATTAACTAACTACCAAATTAACTTGTATACTTCAATATTGACATCATGATATGTTTTGCCTAATGTGCGCTAATCAAAACAGGGGAATCTCAACGCATAATTCAATGCATAGAAAGAGGAAATCTGGGTGTGCTGAATTACTTAATATTTAAGGATGATTGCTGGTCAGCATTTGAAATTTCTGTCAGATTTTCGAAATCCTCTGGGTTCTTCCATTAAAATGGTGATAATTTTTTTGCCCACTAACCCCCTATTTTCTTTTTAAATTATTATTTATTAGAGCATAAAGGGCTAACTAACTAAGTTTTACAAATTTCTTGTTATTTTTTCATAGGTTTGTACACTTAAACAAGTCTAATGTTAAACCTATGAAAAAGTCAGAGAAATCCTTTTCCCGCCAAATTTTGAATGCTTAATATCTCAAAAACGAGTTCGGGGACCTATGAATTTTTTTAGCTGATTTTGTACATTTACCTATGGGCTATTCATAAAATACATCAATTAAGACACCTTGTTATTTTTTAACTGACCAGCAATCATCCTTAAGAAGCATGCACTAGCTAATACATCCAAGACCCCCCCCCCCCCAAAAAAAAAAAGAAAATGAAGACCACATTGTTTTTTTTTTTTTTGCTACATGCATTTCCATTGAAATGATGGGCTAAACCAGGTTCATGGCACCTCCCTAATAAGCGAGCTTCGTTTCTGTCTAATATAACGTCACTCAAAATATGATGGCTAAAAAGACATTCTTGACCGGAATTCTACCATTGATTTTGATTTCGTTCGTTTTCAAAAAAAAATCTGGACATGCACAGAAAAACGGCGGGAAATATAGGCCCATCGTCACTAAATATCTTGTACCATCGATCAATATTTTATATCGTTGGATGTCTCATACGGGAAATTTTAAAGCATTGCTTTTTTCATATTTAAAAAAAACTACCACTGACTATCACTTGTTGAATGACTTACCACCAGTGAATCTAAAATTTGGATCCGGTGACTCATACCAGTATCTATCCCCATTTTTTATTAGGGCGAATTGTTTCCCTAGTACACACTTCCATCTAGACCCTCTTCTATAAGGCCACCAATAAAGAAATCCACATCATCAACAGACCTAAAAATATAAGAATTTTGACAGATATCATATACAATGTATTGTGTTAGCAATTGAACCATTGAAAAAGGAACAGATACGTCTAAATGTCATTATGCTGATGCTTAAAAATCTGGTCATTAAGAGTGTTCGTATGTCAGTTTGAGAATAAAAAGTATCTTCATTTAGATGATTGATGAATAAACAATAGTTAAAGGTACAAATAACCTGAAAAAAAATCATAAATTGTCGAGCTCGTTTTCGAGACAATAAGCGTTCAAAATTTGGCGGAGAAAGTCTTTCTCTTACTTTTTCGTAGGTTTAGCATTATACTTGTTCTAATGTAAAAACATTTGACAAAATAACAAGAAATTTCAAAAAGCTAATAAGCTGTTAATGTCTCAATAAACCATGTTGTAAAAACAAATAGGGGTCGCTGGGCTAAAAATATCTTTATTTTAATGTTTAAGTCCAAAGGACCAAGACAATCTGACATAAATCTTATAAATTGACCAGCGTTCATAAAAGCCATACATCTGTGTGCGTTCCTTTCGCAGAATAAAATCTCGTATGACGGAATACAAATAAACGTCATCTTATCAATCATCATTTTGTTTGCTATTTTCGTTTTTTTTAGCAGCAAATACATTTGAAAATAAAATAACTGAGATCATTATGAACAGGTTCATGGCTTTCGAAAGTGAGTTGTAAAGTATACGAATTAATACTTATACCATTTCTTCCATCAAGACTGTTATTCAAAATCTAACGACGACACCTATTTTCGTTAGGATCTATTAAGTTAATTCAAATGAAAAGAGAGTTTATTTTTTGTGAAACATAAAACGTGTCATTTACTGAAAAGAAGAATGAAATCGAATTTACCCATACACCTGTGTTTAGATTCTCGCCTTGTGTCCCAAAATCACTAAATTGCTGATATTTTGGAAGTCCACAAAATTCCCGCCATTTGTTGTACGCCGGAACCCCTTGGTCTCTCCCCCTCTGAATATTTGTTGAGGCTAAATCTGACCCTGGTGGGTTACCAGTAGAAAAAAGAAGATCACGAACACCATCAACCACGTTTCTAAAAATAAATTAATTTTGAAACTCCTTTTATAACATAGTAAGCCCTACTCCTCCTGAACCGCTTGATGGATGTCGTTGAAACTTTACATGAAGGAAGAACATCACATGTAGATGTGCATGAAATTGTCAATCGCTCTTGGATATCATTAAGGAAAGATAACTGGACTTGAGTTTTATATTTGGGCAATATAGATTCCAATATGAAGCGGAATTATCTTCTTGTGAGCTCATTTACAGTTATTCTTGTTTATTTTTTTTCCACATGTGGCTGATAGCACAGGAAACAAAATTAAGAGACCATATAAGACGTATTTTCTTATCACCTTGGTCTATTAGTCGGTCATTGAAAAACATTTACAATTCCTGGCATATAGAATAAGATGTAAAACATATACACCATGTGCAAAAGATGCAGATATGGTCCCTTATTAGGTTAGAAATCAATACTTTAAAAAAAAATTAAGTCGTCCTTTTGGACTGAGATAACTGTCCAATCCGTGATAACATACTAAAAACCAACTCATTTTCGCGAGCGATTTATATTCGCGGATTTTGCGAGGAGTAGAAATTCGCAAAAATATGTCGCCGTGAACAAACTATTTTTTATAGTGTTATTAGTGTTGTTTATAAAGAATCGCGAAAATAAATAGCCGCGAAATTGCCCTCTGACAATGAAACGCGAAATATTGTAGTCGCGAAAATAAATTGGTTTACAGTAACCATAGACAAAAAGAATGGAAACCTTTAGGGGGGATTTTGGTATTATTTAATGTTTAGGTCCTCTAATATAATGCATTTTTGCAATTGGATACTAGTTGAAAGAAATAAGAATAGTGTGTCAAAAAACATTACGTAGCCAGAAAGTAAAGAAAAAAGAACATATTCTAGTATGAGGTGACGATGAGCCTTAACTCTCTGCTTTTCATTTACTAGTGTAGTTAATCTTCATAATCGGTTATTGGAAGTATCTTTTTGTCAAAATAGATTTAACAATGATGTTTAGTATATATTAAAGTCAGACGTACTAGAGAAGCAAAAAAATACAAATGGTATATTCAAATGTCTTAGTTCTGAAAGAAAAGAAACGATATAAGCTTATGTCTAAGAGCAACAGTATGAAACACCAAACCCAACACAAATACAGTCTAAGTCTACCAGATGTAATCCTTGAAACTAAACGTTATGTTACAAAATTTGGATCATAGTGTTTTATGTTTGGTAACAAACCTGTAAAAATATCGCCATTTGCCGCCAATTTTTATCTTCTGAAGTTTTTACAACCTGGTTGATATAGCGGATCATCCTCAGGTACATTAAATGGGAAACATACATCCAAACTACGAAATTTATAAACGTGTAACTGATAATGTGAAAACAGATTGATTTGCAGTGTAAGGACTAGATCTAAAAAAACAAGTTGTCAAAAAATATCAGTATTGCTACAAATATAAAAAGTACACAAAGAAGACAAAAAATCAACATTGCTACACCCACAAAATAAAGTATAAAACCAGTACCAACACGAACAAAGTATTTTGGTTTCAATATTATTGACGGGATTTCAATTTTCATGGTTTTCATGGTTGGCCTTGCTCACGAAATCAGATAGTCCATGCAAAGGAAATTTGACATTGAACTACATTCTGCAAATTTCAGAATACAAATGACAACAAAGTTCCAGACAATAAATTATGCTACGTCTGACGCGCGTTTCGTCTATTCAAGACTCATCAGAGGCGCTCTACCAAAAATATTGAAAATGCCAAACACTATATGAATATGAAGAGCATAGAACAATAAAACCAAAAATACCAATACCAACCAAATTATTACTAAGATAATCACAACGAATATAAGAATCCATGAGCAAATCAAATTATTTACGAAAATTGATACCCAACAGAATAAAAAAAATCCACTGAATAACGGCATTGTGTGCAAATAGACAACCTATGAAAGCCCCATTGTGTGACAGGTACTGCAGAAATATAACATCCATAGCAGTCGTCAACCAAACGACTAAAACAAACCACCGCCACAAGGATTAATTTGTGAACAAATGCATTTGAACGTGTACAAATATGTGTTTTTTTCTATTGTTTTGGCTTGATTGCTTCTATATGTTGACAGTTTTATGCTTACTTTCCATAATTCTCTCTTTTTACCTCACGTTCCGTTATATTGATGAACAGTTCTTGGTTTCTGAAATTTCTCCTTATCCTTATCATATATCCACAGGAACTTGAGATTAAGGACACAACAGATTCTAGGAAGTCTGCTTATATTTAGATTTTAATCTCAAGGAAGACTTTCAACAAAGTACTATGACGAACGTGATGACTTCAACTTTCCCTTCTTGTGTAGCAACATTCCGGCTACTCTATCTTTTGAAGTTTTCGTATCAAAGTTGATTCGTTACTCCAGAGCTTGCGGTAATTACATCGATTTCCTTGGAAAAGAGTCACCTTTGACACAGAAATTGCAAACACATGGTTGTGTTGCTCCACGGTAAATGCCTTGACTCAAGACATTCTACGGTTGACATTGTACACTCGTAGACAAATATGGGATTAATTCCTCTCATATGAGTGCATATGTTAGTTTGATATATAATTTTGTTTTGTCCTCCGGATTTGAAACACTAAATTGGAAATTAGCAGCACAGGTGTGCTTTAGCAGACAGGAATCGCTTACTCTTCCGGAGCCCCGAGTTACGACTTAAGTTCGCGTTGTTGATTTCCGTTCGGTTGAATTTGTGTTTTGTGTTTCTTCGTGCTGTTCTTGTTGGTGTTTTGTCGTTGCCCTTTCGGACTTTTGAAGCTCGAATCCCCCATTGGTGTCCCTTGCTTCTTTCACTTTTATTAGGCAGAAGAATGTCGAAAATTCCACATCTCTAACTGATACTTGATCCATCAACTGATAGTGTCTAGAGGTTATATTGCTCCTTGGGTTATTTTAACTTTTTTTTTGGGGGGGGGTATGGGCATCAATAGAAAGTCTTATCTTCTGAAACGATGAGACAGATTTTATTGAATCGAGATCCCGATTGATGGTGTATAAAATACACTAAAATACATTTGTCGTCACGTAGGAAAACAAACTAGAGGCTCCCAGGAGCCTGAATCGCTCACCTGATCTCTTATGCCAAAGTTTGAATAAATTTCACAAACTTTCAAGTATACAAAGTTGCAAAACAATCCTTTCAGTGGTTTCAGAGAAGATTTTTGGAAATCAGTTTAAATTAATAGAAAAAACAGTTAAAGGGCAATAACTATTGTAAGGACCTTTTGATGCTGAACAAAAAAATTTGCTTCCGATTTTTTTTATCTCATACTTTTTGAGTTGTAAGCCAAAAACAATGGTTTGACCCACCTGTTCTATTTTTAGCAACGGCGGCCATGTTGGTTGGTTGACATGTATATAATTCACAAACTTGGTAGAGGACATCCTAAAGATCATGTATACCAAGTATCAATGCAATCCCTTCAGTGGTTTAAGAGAAGAAGATTTTTGAAAATCAGTGTAAATTAATGAAAAAAAAAACAGTTAAAGGGGAATAACTCTTAAACGGCTGATCTGACAATTTAGACCCTGAAATCATTTTTGTAGATCTCAATGAGCTAAACAATTCTGCAATGCTAACTTTTCCTCTAGCTCTAACGGTTTTCAAGATATTGTCCAAAAACTGCAAAAATGGTCAAATTTGATGATTAAAGGGCAATAAATCCTATAAGGAGTCGTTTCACAACTTCGACTCAATGGAGAGATTCGTAGAGCTTTTGATGCTGAACAAGGTAAGTTGCTTCGGATTTTCTCTATCTCTAATACTTTTTGAGTTATGAGCCAAAAACAATGGTCTGACACCCCTATTCTATTTTTAGCAACGGCGGCCATGTTGGTTGGTCGACATGTATATAATTCACAAACTTGGTAGAGGACATCCTAAAGATCATGTATACTAAGTATCAATGCAATCCCTTCAGTAGTTTTAGAGAAGAAGATTTTTGAAAATCAGTGTAAATTCATGGAAAAAACAGTTAAAGGGGAATAACTCTTAAACGGCTGATCTGACAATTTAGACCCTGCAATCATTTTTGTAGATCTCAATGAGCTAATCAATTCTGCAATGCTAACTTTTCCTCTAGCTCTAACGGTTTTCAAGATATTGTCCAAAAACTGCAAAAATAGTCAAATTTGATGATTAAAGGGCAATAACTCCTATAAGGAGTTGTTTCACAACTTCGACTCAATGGAGAGATTCGTAGAGCTTTTGATGCTGAACAAGGATGGTTGCTTCGGATTTTCTCTATCTCATATACTTTTTGAGTTATAAGCCAAAAACAATGGTCTAACCCCCCTGTTCTATTTTTAGCAACGGCGGCCATCTTGGCTGGTCGACATGTATATAATTCACAAACTTGGTAGAGGACATCCTAAAGATCATGTATACTAAGTATCAATGCAATCCCTTCAGTGGTTTTAGAGAAGAAGATCTTTGAAGAAAAATTAACGGACGACGGACGGACGACGGACGCTTAACGATGACAATAGCCTGACCCTTCGGGTCAGGTGAGCTAAAAAAATTAATCGATTTGGTCGAATGATTATGAATGAAATAAACCAAGTTTAAGGCAAATTTGGTAATACATTTGTATTCTAAGTTTTCTTTTTTTACATTTCGGACTGAATGGCATCCAAAAATTAGGGACAACAAAAATGTGATTATGATAGACAATATGCCTTAAAATAACATTGAAGTACAGAATGTATTCTATCAGCGACTAGATAGAGCTCCTTCTATACTGTTTGGCCAGAATTTGTGGAATGAAATATCCAAGTTATAAAATTGTGAATGTCGGGCGTCGGATGGGCGGGCGGATACATGTAAGACATTTCCGTAACGGTTTCATCGGCTGCTACTAATGATAACAAGTTTATATTTGGTATACAGAATCACGGTAGGATCCCATAACGTTGGATTTAATTAAAGGTTTGTCGCTCGCCTCCTTCCTGTTTAACGAATTCCGGTCATATTTTACTTTGACAGTTTTTTCATTACTTCTTATTTTTAAACTGTTTCTCTAGTGACTTTTTCTGCTCTCTAAACCATCAAAAAACGACTACAAAGCCGTCCAATAAAGATATAGTAACTATAATATTGTATAAAACAATAAATAAAATGCCTTGCACGAGGAAGCCAAATGAAAATAATGAGATATGGAAAAATATACACGACGCAACCTACATTTATAAATTGGTATATAAAAATTACAGTGGAAAAAAGTAGACATGCAGCCGTAACGTGACCAGTTGTTGTTGCTCACCGTTTTTCAATTGGTCATAGATAAAAAGATAAAAAAAATATAATGCAAACGATTCAAAACTTTTTTCTGCAAAAATGTCAAAGAATTATCCCTCTCTGAACAGCCTCTTATTGCATCAAACCTGATGCAGTAAGCAAAGAAGCAGAGGTACCAACGGGGTATCCGAATATCAAAAGTCCGAAAGGGCAGAGACAAAACCAGTAAACACCAACAGGAACGGGACAAAAACAGACAACATGTAAAAATGGAAACACAAAATAGCTGAATATCAATCAACAACGCGAACTCCAGTCGAAACAAGAGTGAACTCAGGTGCTCCGGAAGAGTAAGCAGTTCCTGCTAGCTACAGATGGGACCAAACCTAACCTGTACAAAAGTAAACCAAAAGTAAACATTTAGGTTACTTTTCTGGTTTGCTTTGGTTTACTTGCGTAAACTAGATAGTAAACCATGGTATACTCAGATTAAACCGTGGTTTGCTCTTTTAGTTTGGTTTGCTTTCTAAAGTAAACTAAACTTAGTAGAGTAAACCAAACAAGGCCACTAGTTTGGTTTACTTTTAATCTTGTTTAGTTTACTCTGAGTAAACCAAACCAGCGGCCTGGTTTGGTTTACTTTTAATCTTGTTTAGTTTACTCTGAGTAAACCAAACCAGCGGCCTGGTTTAGTTTACTTTAAATCTTGTTTGGTTTACTCTGAGTAAACCAAACCAGCGGCCTGCGCCATATAATGACTGTTAACTATACCCGGGATTGTACCACGGGTTTTCTCTCTCTCTTGTTTAGTTGGCCATAATATGTCGACGTTCCTTTGTTTATAATGTGCTCATATTTATAGTCAGAGTAAATATTAACTCGTTATTGTGTTGATGACTATTATCCTGGCGATAGCCCTCTGTCCTCACTGGCGTGGTGGCAGCGTGATTCGAATTTACGCCCAAAAATAGATCTCCAAATATTTAATTACATTGGGTTATCAAGGGAATTGCTAAAACCTGCATAGTCATCCCGTAAACGTACCCGTTTACCGTGAAACACTGACGACCTTACCACGCACTTCGTTCTAGGAACTAAAGATGGCTAGCACACATCGAGCACCAAAACAGTGGTGTCTAACAAAAAAACGAGACTGTGAACTCTTTTGAAAATTGGAAACAAAATTTGTTGTACACGTTGTCACTGGACAAAAACTTCGCCCATTTTTGATCGATGGCACTAAATGGGAAAAGAAGTCAAAGACGTCTCCGTTCCGAGGGTTTGCCAATGACGGTGAAGAGGTTGCAGATGAACAAGCTCGGAGGACCCGAGAGCAAAAAGTCAGTATGCTTGAACTGATGTTAGGGCAAATCGCGAACTATTGCCCCGTGATCTCAAGAAACACTATTGTCAAAAACTCAACGTCTATGGACATTATTTGGCAGACCATCAGATTACATTACGGGTTTCAGTCAACTGGTGCTCATTTTATCGACTTTTCGTCTATTGCATTACAGCCTGACGAACGCCCCGAAGACCTGTATCAACGTCTAATGGCTTTTGTGGAGGACAACCTTCTACACAAAGACTGTGGCATATCCCATCACGGGGATAACATCGACGAGGACGAGGAAATGATCCCCACGTTAGAGAACTTTGTCGTTCTAACCTGGCTCCGACTCATTCACACCGATCTTCCGAAACTCGTTAAGCAAAGGTACGGAACCGAGCTCCGTTCACGGACTTTAGCTTCTATCAAACCCGAGATATCCCAAGCCCTTGAATCGTTACTTGAGGAGATACGGTCGTCCGAAGACGCAAAAGTTATGCGTACCGCAGCATCATCAAGCTTTTCCCGCCAAAAATCTAAATTCGTAAACGAAGACAGCCTCAAACTCTCAAGTCGATCTAGCAAGTGTTGCCCGTTGTGCAAGGAGGCAGGAAGACCCGACAAACACTTTCTAAGTAAATGTTCGTACTTACCAGCCAGCGACCGTAAGTACATGATAAAGGCGCGTCAAATCACAGGACTTCTCCAAAATTCTGACGACGACATCTCGGATTACGAAAGCGAAGCACCAAAACAGTCTAACGTTGATAGCGTAGCTGCTCATCGTGTAATGGTACGCCAGTCTCCGTATCTCGACACATTTTACGCTCATTATAACGTTCGCCTGACAATTGACAGTGGCGCTACCGGGAACATGATCCGGTTATCTACAGTTCAACGTCTAGGCATACCTATTAGTAAAAGCTCGCAATCCGCTCACCAAGCTGACGGCTCATCCCCTTTGAAAATTATGGGAGAAGTCCACGTATCATTCACGCGCGATGACTTTGAATTACACTTTGAAGGCCTTGTTGTCGAGTCTTTGGACGTCGAAGTTCTTGCCGGTATACCGTTCATGGAGAAGAACGATGTGTCTACACGACCCGCGAAGCGTCAAGTCTCGATCAGAGACACTATATATCGTTACGGATCTCACTCGAGTAATGGCCACCACTCGGTACGACGCACACATGTTTTACGCGCACCTGGACACACCACTACTGTATGGCCTGGAGACTACTTAGAACTTCAACTTCCAACCGATTTAAATGAGTGTGACGAAACTTATGCTATTGAGCCCCATTTACAGACCTCAGATTTATCACAAGACAAACCGTCAGCGACGTGGCCCGAGCCAAATTTCGTTACCAGTGTAGCCGGGAGAATACGAATTCCAAACTCCACTTCGGAACCTGTTCTAGTTAAACGTAACGATCATATCGGTCACATCACCCGAACCGTAAAACCCGATTTCGAAGAGGTGGACAAAGTCGATGTAACCTTCAAAAGTTCTGTCGCTTCAAACAACAAGATTTATTCCGACACAGTAAATCTCGATCCTGACAACTTGTTGACGCCAACAATGAAAGCTAAGTTTAAAGAAACACTTTTGGAATTCGATAGCGTATTTAATCCACGATTTTCGGGCTATAACGGTGCTGTAGGTCCGTTCGAGGCCAAGGTAAAAATGGGCCCTGTTTTACCGCCCCAGAGAAAAGGTCGTGTTCCGCAATACTCGAAAAATCAACTCGTAGAGTTACAACACAAGTTCGATGAGCTGGAGGACATTGGTGTTTTCCGTAAGCCTGAGGATATCGGTCAATCGGTCGAATACGTGAACCCATCCTTTTAAGTTAAAAAATCAAGCGCAGGGTTTCGACTTGTTACAGCTTTCGCCGACGTAGGACGTTATAGCAAACCTCAGCCCTCACTTATGCCTGATATTGACAGTACGCTCCGACAAATCGCGCAGTGGAAATACATCATTGCTACCGACCTTACACAATCATTCTATCAGATACTGTTATCCGAGGATTCAATGAAGTACTGTGGAGTTGTAACTCCTTTTCGTGGTGTTCGCGTTTACGCACGTTCTGCGATGGGCATGCCAGGATCCGAAACCGCATTAGAGGAATTGATGTGTCGCGTGCTCGGTGATATGGTTGAGGACGGTACTGTTGCCAAAATCGCGGATGACTTGTATTGTTGTGGCGACACCCCAGAAGAGCTGTTATGTAACTGGAGAAGAGTCCTCGATTCGTTAAAAAACTGCTCGTTAAACCTGTCCGCTTCGAAAACTGTAATCGCTCCCAGAAAAGTCACGATACTCGGTTGGATCTGGGAACAAGGAACGCTTCGTGCCAGCCCACACCGTATCTCTACTTTATCGACATGCCCGTTACCAACTACCGTCACCGGTCTCCGATCTTTCATTGGTGCGTATAAAGTATTAACTCGTGTGGTTCCAAACTGTGCTTCCTTGCTCGGTCCGTTAGAAGACGCTATCGCAGGTTGCCAATCAAAGGACAACATTAAGTGGTCGGATGATCTAATACAATCCTTTCGTAAGGCTCAAAATGCCTTAACTTCAAGTCGTTCGATAACTCTTCCGAAGCCAACCGACCAGCTCTGGATAGTTACAGATGGCGCAGCAAAGAAACACGGTCTCGGTGCGACGCTCTACATTTTCCCGACACGATAAAGTCCTTGTTGCTGGATTCTTTAGCGCAAAGTTAAGGAAACGACAGTTCACGTGGCTGCCTTGCGAAATAGAAGCACTCTCTATCGCAGCCGCGATTAAACATTTAAGCCCGTATATTGTGCAGTCGAATAAAAACGGATGCGTACTTACCGACAGTAAACCTTGCGTACAGGCGTTTGAAAAGTTATGTCGTGGAGAGTTTTCCGCAAGTCCACGCGTTTCTACATTTCTTTCCACTGCAAGTCGATATCAAGTGTCTGTCCGTCACGTTGCTGGTGCTTCGATATTGCCTTCCAATTTTGCGAGCAGGAACGCTCCCGAGTGTGAGGACAATACATGCCAAATTTGTAATTTTGTTCACGAAATGGCAACCACTGTTGTGCGGTCAGTTTCAATCAATGATATCTTAAAAGGGACTCAGAAATTACCCTTTACTAGCAGAAATGCTTGGCTTTCAATTCAGTCCGAATGCCCCGACCTACGTCGTACACATGCTCACTTAGTACAAGGCACTCGTCCGTCGAAAAAACTGACTAATGTCAAAGACGTTAAACGGTACCTGAATGTCGCTAGCATAGCCAAAGATGGCTTACTTGTGGTGAAAAGAACTCAACCACTAGGACCGACCAATGAATCTATTTTTGTTCCCAGACAAGTGTTAGATGGACTTTTAACGTCACTTCACGTAAAACTAAGCCATCCTACATATCATCAGCTCAAGACAGTCGCACACCGATATCTGTTCGCACTTGATATGGATAGTGCTATTCAAACCGTCACTAATGGGTGCCACCATTGCGCGTCGCTGAAGCAAATTCCGAATTTCCGTCGAGAACAGACATCAGAAGAGCCACCTGAGTCCGTTGGTCTTTCGTTTGCAGCAGACGTAATCAAACGTGAACGACAGCTTATTTTATTGGTTCGCGAATGTGTAACGTCATTTACCTGTGCTTGTATCGTAGACAATGAACGCCGTGAAACGCTAAGGGACGCTTTACTCAGGTTGTGTATCGAACTGCGCCCTCTTGATGGACCGTTTGCCGTTATCCGTACTGATGCCGCGCCCGGTTTAAAGTCTCTTGTAAACGACGAACTTTTACGACGCCACAGAATTTCTATCGAAGTTGGAAATCCCAAAAACGTTAACAAGAATCCCGTTGCCGAGAAAGCTCAAGAGTTGGAATTTGAAATTCTTAAACTCGATCCCGCTGCAAGATACGTAACACCTCTTTCGTTAACGATAGCTGTCGCTCAGCTTAATTCCAGGATAAGGAACCGTGGTCTTTCCGCCCGTGAGATCTGGTATAGTCGTGATCAGTTTACTAACAATCAAATACCTATAGTCTATAGAGAGATTATACAAGTTCAACACGAAAAACGCGTCAATAATCACAGTCACAGCGAAAAGTCAAAAGCTCCTCTCGGTAAGCGATCGGACACTCCTAATATTTCCGTTGGTGACCTGGTTTACTTACTACATGACAGAAATAAAACTTGTGCTCGCGACAGGTACCTCGTAGTCTCTGTTAACCATCCATGGTGCAATGTGCGGAAGTTCGCTGGATCCCAACTAAGAGACAATTCCTACCGTGTGTTAATTTGCGACGTATATAAGGTACCATCCGTAGAGAATTCACAACCTCAACTATTTGACATTACACGTAAGCACGATGAGGATGACCTTTTTGAAGTTTCAAATATTTCCGATGAAACGGCTACGCACGCAAAACCAATAGACCCTCCAACAATACCCGACATCATATCCGTTCCACCTACTGATGATATTGACCTTAACCAATCGCCCGAACCAATGTCTACCTGTGATACAGTTGACAGCCATGTTGTTACCGACGATCCACAGTGCGTTCCACAACGTCCGAAACGTACGATTCGTCTTCCTAAACATCTCGAGAAAGACTATGTTTTATACTAATAATGTAGAATTAGTGTGTGTTCAAAGCAAAAGGGGCAGAATAATCCCCAATTCACTTGAAGGCAGTCTACCTAATGATAGTGAAATAAGTGAATCAGTTTAGTTTATTGGTTAACAAGTTAACATTGTAATGTTAGATTTATTCTAATTTTTTTTCTTTCTCTGAAAGTATGTACATGTGTCAGTTAGAACCTTTACTGCTTTGTTGATTTTTTTTTCTTGTAAATACAAAAAGGAAAAGTGGTGACGCCATATAATGACTGTTAACTATACCCGGGATTGTACCACGGGTTTTCTCTCTCTCTTGTTTAGTTCGCCATAATATGTCGACGTTCCTTTGTTTATAATGTGCTCATATTTACGTCAGAGTAAATATTAACTCGTTATTGTGTTGATGACTATTATCCTGGCGATAGCCCTCTGTCCTCACTGGCGCTGGTTTGGTTTACTATTAATTTTGTTTATTTTAAGTAAACCAAACCAGCGGCGTGTTTTTCTTTACTCTCAGTCTTATTTATTTAATAAATATTCAACAGTCTTACGCGCAGATCGACTAGTAAATAGTTTATTCATTACTGCGCATGCTCGCTCAAAGTAAACCAAACTAGCTGTCTGGTTTGGTTTACTTTTGCCATGTTTAGTTTACTCAGAGTGAACCAAACCAACGACCTGGTTTGGTTTACTTTTAATCTCGTTTAGTTTACTTTTAGTAAACTAAACTTGCAGCCTGGTTTGGTTTACTCTGACGTAGTTAGTTTACTTTTCTGGTGTGGTTTACTTTGAGTAAACCAAACTAGCCAGATAGCTGGTTTGGTTTGCTTTTGAAAGTAAACTTAGAAGTAAACAATGGTTTACTCAAAGTAAACCAAACCAACATGACAGTAAACAAATAGTAAACTTTTGGTTTACTTTTTAAGTTTGGTTTGCATACAGGTTTGGTTTGGACCCATCTGTATAGCACACCCGTCGCGTTGCCAATAGTCCATTCAGCGTGTCAAATCCGGTAAAGGAAGACAAAACAACAACCTATGACAAACCAACATCTGCACTCATCTGAGAGATCGAAATCCCATATTTTTCTGTAAGTGCATGATGTCTTCCGTAAAATTTCCTGCTAGGAATCAACCATTTTAGTTCTTGTCAAATTCATATAGGGGCTCTTTGGCAACATTTGAGATAAACAATAATGTTTTGTTTAATCTACCAGCTGTTACAATGTACTACCTGACACAAAAGGGATACAATTTTAAAAATTGAAAAAATATGTACAAGTGATGGCATATCGAATATGTTCTTAAATATAACACCATGTGCAGGTAAGATAGGTGTGCTACATTTCAGGTTAGGAAATTTAACAATTTAAAAATTAAAGTCATCTCTTTATATTTTGGTAAATTCGATTTGCAAATTAAGGAATGACGTGAAGCTAGAAGAGTGGGGCGTTTCTTTAATCTTTAACTACGAATGATAAATTGAAGTAATCCATCTACTAAGCAGAGTGTTGCTGACACGGAAGGTTCATCAATTGTTGTCAATTCATATATTGAAAAGTTCACTTTTGTCCTCGTTAGCCCTAGTCTAGTCCTTATAACCTTCCAATGAAGATATCGATATCGTTTTCTGTCAATGACACTTCGTCCTATTAAAGTCGCACTGCGAAAAATGAAAAATATTACCAAGTCAAATTACAAATTAATTAATTATTTCATTGATGCATTCTTTTAGCTGTAATTTGTTTTCGTCGCTGTTGATGTGTCACTTCGTCCTTCGTAGATCTAAGCATAATGGAGATATAATTTATTTATTAAAATAGAACAAACTTAAATAAATATATATAATATGTAATATAAAATTAAGGGCAGTATATTATAGATAACACTCTAGTGTTATTTCACTACTATTGCACTTTTTAGTTTCTAGGGAACAGCTATATGTTAAGTATCAATGTAGCTGTGTAACGTACGTTTAAGATCCCTTTTTTAACCATCCCAAAAGAAATACGCCCCTTGGCTAAATTTTTCTCCCCTACCCAATTTTATACTTTTCATGTGGTCTTCTAAAGTAATCTCGCCGACTTGTTTTTATACTCTTACGATACTGAATTTCTCCAGGATCTCGTTAAGATCAAGAAGATAAAGGAGGCAAGGTCCTTTAATCTCACTTTCAGATATATTAATGACGTCATCTCTGTCAACAACTCTTAGTTTGGAAAATAGATTCCTTTGATATACCCTTCAGAGATAGAGATTAAAGAAACCATCGAATCCACTTGTTTTACATCATTCTTGGATCTACATCTCGAATTTGACCCGGGTGGTCATTACAGTTCAAAACATTACGATAAAAGAGACTATTTTAATTTCAAAATTATTAATTTTCCTAACCTGGAAATAACATACAAACGTCACCTGCATACGGTCTCAAGATTTCACAATGAATTTGATATGCTAGGGCTTGTACACATTTTCAGATTTTTTTATCCGACACCGCTTTCTCCTTAACCGACTATTAAACCAAGGTAATGAGAAAATACGTCTCCTACGATCTCTTAAAAAATCTTTCTACGTTATCAGCTATTGGTAGAAAAATTCAATATCATGTTTGACGGAATGGTTAGTTATTGCTTGATTAGTTTTTGGCTGGTTGATGTACTGAGATGATCACCTAATATGTGCGCACAAATCTGTTGTGTTTTGTGTAACTACCGGACCCAAAGATCGCAATGGAAGAGGAAGGTTTGGCGCGCCTTTAAACCTGGTTAAACCCACCATTTCTGTTGAAATGCCTGTACCAAGTCAGGATCATTGCGATCTTCAAGTTTTCCGGTATGTCTTCCTTGTTTTGTCTTGTCTTATGAATATTTTAGATTGGTTCTCCAAGTTCGGTAATTTTGTTATTACCTTTATTTACTCTTCCGTCCTCTCCAAACGAACTTCCATGCTTTAATCATCCTTTCATGTTCATTTTATTATCCATTTAAAAGTGTTTGCCCTTATATAACTTATATAGTGTTGCAAGGGCGTAAAATACCAATTCACTCAAAGAATCTCATATAAATATTTAAAATGATACACAAGTCAAACTCAATAACCTTTTTTCTTATGTTATTTTTAAAAGTAAAACAATTGCTTTACTCAAATCCTTTTTTTTTTCCTGTTTCTTAAGGCAAGTCAAGTGGGGGTACACTTTAAAGGAAATGATCATAAACAATGACTTATGCAAATTATCATGTGCGGACATAAAAATAGTTCAATATCCTGAAGTTGACCGTTTTAGGATAATTCCGATAATATAAAGAATTTAATAAAAAGCATAAAGGTTTTTTTATAAAAATATTTTGGAAATGGTAATAAGATCAATCATACATTGAAACTACTACGTGTAACTTATTGATCATACCGATTGGGCATATTTAATGATTGAACTTGAGTGGTAGCCTTCAGCTGCAGGCTACTGACAAACTTGAAGTTCAGCAGGCTACTGACAAACTCGACCTCCAGCAGGCAACTATATTCAGTTATTTTTGTGTTTCCATGTTTTACATGTTGTCGTTTTTTTATGTCCTGTTCTTGTTGGTGTTTACTGGTTTTGTCTCTGCCATTTCGGACTTTTGAATTCGGATACCTCATTGGGAACTCTGCTACTTACAAACTAGCCATTCTGCAGGCTACTGACAAACTCGACTTTCATCAGGCTACTGACCATCTCGATCTTCCACAGTTTACTGACAAACTCGACCTTCAGCAGGCTACTGACAAGCTCGATCTTCAACAGGCTTCTGAGAAACCGAACATTCAGGTATGCAAGACCCTTTTGAAATAGCATGAAGCTATTTTCGAAAAGGGATCTTTAACATGTTTTACACAGCTTTTTTCAATATTTTTGGTAGAGCGCCTCTGATGAGTCTTGAATAGACGAAACGCGCGTCAGGCGTAGCAAAATTTATTGTCTGGAACTTTGTTGTCATTTGTATTTCGAACACATGTGAAGGTTAGCACTGCTGGTGCAGTTTTAATTCCCCGAGGTTAGCCCGCTCCAGCACCAACACTTTTGAGTTGGAGAAAACAAAAAAGCTTTAAATTTTCCGTCTAAATTTCAAAATTGTCTAAACTCTAATGTTATTCCTACCCCAGACATAGGTTGATTATCTTAGTAATAATTTGGTTCCCCAGTTTGGTATTTTTTGTTTTATTGTTCTATGCTCTTCATATTCACAAAGTGTTTGGCATTTTCAATATTTTTGGTAGAGCGCCTCTGATGAGTCTTGAATAGACGAAACGCGCGTCAGGCGTAGCAAAATTTATTGTCTGGAACTTTGTTGTCATTTGTATTTCGAACACACGTGAAGGTTAGCACTGCTGGTGCAGTTTTAATTCCCCTAGGTTAGCCCGCTCCGGCACCAACACTTTTGAGTTGGAGAAAACATCAAAGCTTTAAATTATCCGTCTAAATTTCAAAATTGTCTAAACCCTAAGGTTCTTCCTACAACAGACATAGCTAGGTTGATTATCTTAGTAATAATTTGGTTCCCCAGTTTGGTATTTTTGTTTTATTGTTCTATTCTCTTCATATTCACAAAATGTTTGGCATTTTCAATATTTTTGGTAGAGCGCCTCTGATGAGTCTTGAATAGACGAAACGCGCGTGAGGCGTAGCAAAATTTATTGTCTGGAACTTTGTTGTCATTTGTATTTCGAACACACTTGAAGGTTAGCACTGCTGGTGTAGTTTTAATTCCCCGAGGTTAGCCCGCTCCGGCACCAACACTTTTGAGTTGGAGAAAACATCAAAGCTTTAAATTATCCGTCTAAAATTCAAAATTGTCTAAGCCCTAAGGTTCTTTCTACCTCAGACATAGGTTGATTATCTTAGTAATAATTTGCTTCCCCAGTTTGGTATTTTTTGTTTTATTGTTCTATGCTCTTCATATTCACAAAGTGTTTGGCATTTTCAATATATTTGGCAGAGCGCCTCTGATGAGTCTTGAATAGACAAAACGTGCGTCACGCGTAGCAAAATTTATTGTCTGGAACTTTGTTGTCATTTGTATATAGTACTTAAGATATAGCTATTCCGCCAAAACTTAAAAGTGCAAAAGGGAACTTCAAACTAAGTTTTGAAATATATAGTCATTGTGACTCAGAGTTGTCGAGGAATGTTACGCAAGTTAAAGCTATCAATTTATAGTGTATGAAAACATTTGTATTTTTGGGTATACTGTTCTAAGCTCTTCATATTCATACAGTGTTTGGCATTTTCAATAATTTTGGTAGAGCGCCTCTGATGAGTCTTGAATAGACGAAACGCGCATCAGGCGTAGCAAAATTTATTGTCTGGAACTATGATGTCATTTGTATTTCGAACACACGTGAAGGTTAGCACTGCTGGTGGAGTTTAAATTCCCCGAGGTTAGCCCGCTCCGGCACCAACATTTTTGAGTTGGAGAATACATCAAAGCTTTAAATTATCCGTCTAAATTTCAAAATTGTCTAAACCCTAAGGTTCTTCCTACCCCAGACATAGGTTGAATATCTTGGTAATAATTTGGTTCCCCAGTTTGGTATTTTTGGTTATACTGTTCTAAGCTCTTCATATTCATACAGTGTTTGGCATTTTCAATAATTTTGGTAGAGCGCCTCTGATGAGTCTTGAATAGACGAAACGCGCGTGAGGCGTAGCAAAATTTATTGTCTGGAACTTTGTTGTCATTTGTATTTTAACTTAAAGTAATCATACAGTGATGAATCCTTTTAATATGCATCTGGAAGCATTTTTAGAATGATTTATTATGACGGATGATCAGCGCGTTTTTATACTTTTGTCATCTAGAAAGTGTGTTTTGTTTGTTGTACTTTTGTTGTACAATGTACATTTGGATAGTAGAGATCTACAAGAGTCTGTACATATCATGAGAACATGAAAGTACTTGATCATGTGTTTGAATTTATCCTGTACTCGAAACAGTTCCTAATTTAGTTAAGACCAGACGTGCACAAACACGCACAACGCATGATTCGTGATTTTAATTATGTTATCATTTTTTTAATTGCTTTTTGTTAATTTATCACATGTACCTACATGTCCATATATCTGTTATTGTATTGTATTGTTTTCGGGAGAGGGCTTCATAAAAAACTTTGTACTTGTGTCCGATTGTTTCAAATAAAATTTGTTTAAACTAAACAGGTGTCTTTGTTTTAGGTTAAAGAATATGGTAATAACCCCATGCCACCACTTTGCGTCATTCGTCGTCTATTTCCAATTTTCAATCCACACATCCAATATCACTCAACCATTGTAGGATTTATATTGACATGTCAGCAACTAACGATTCGCTGAACTTATTGACCATTACGATTAACATGAATTTTCTTCGCTTCGGTTCGAAGAAGGCGGATTACATTTTAATGGTAATTGATTGAGGACCAGTTTAACCATTGAGCCCAGATGAATTTCAAAAAAAGTGTCCTTTATTCGCTCTTTGATTTTGTGTTTTAGTATAGAAGATAAGGAGACAAAGTAATAAAATTAGGTACTTAACGTAATGGAAAAGTAAAATTTGATAATCGGGAATTTAAATCGTTTGTTCCTCTACGTTTTTGTACCATTCATTTTTTCACGTTAAAAACAAGATTGCTACGCAGCGATGTTAATGTCGTTAGTCCCGCCAAAATTAAAAAAAAGTATCTCAGAGTTGTCTCCCTTATTGCGACGAATACTCGGAAAATAAAATGACTGTACCATATAGATTCGATAAAATATTTCTTATTTTAATATCTTATGTAGACTGACATAATTATTTACAATTATCCGAACCATTATATTTTATAGATATAAAAATCCGAATAGAAGAATTTTCTATTAAAATTAAGTCCCGCCCCTTTTACCTTACTTGGCAAATCAGGGGAAATTTGATACCTCATTTCTTAAACCGGTTTTAGCACCCCGCAGATCGACATCGATTGTTTTAGAATTTCACCACACAATAGATCATAACATATGGAATTTGAGAATTGCTGCTCATTTTTTGTATTTTTGGTAATTGTAACAAAAAATTGATATCAAGATGAAAAACGCAGGTTTTTCTCATTCTGATTTACCCTTTTTGTCCAAAAATTAAAATACATGTAATTTCTCATGTTATCAACAATGAGCATCTAAATCCAAATAAATCGATAAAAAATGAACCCCAATAAGTCAATTCGATTGTGCTTTTGGGGGTGCTAAACTTCAATTTCCAAATCCGAGAAAAGCAATGTTGCAGACTAAACGGTTGCCATGGATACTTATCTATGGTACTATATCAGCAGTATTTTAACGCATTTACGTATTTTCTAAATAGATATCAAATTCGGTAGTTTTGTTATTACCTTTATTCCTGTTCATTTCGATATAAAATGACTTTATAATTGATTTTTTATTTTTGATGTTTGAAATGGTCGGAAAATGGACGATTTTCCGGAGAAGTGCATTAACCAATTGCAACCTGCGTACACGAAGCCAATGTCCCCCGCCGCCGCATTAAAGTTGAAGTTTGAATAATTGATATATCATTTTGATATGATCAACTTCATATATTGACAAACCATCCTACGAAACTCATCAAAATCTGCACTCACAAAGTGTTCATATGACCTATAAAATGAACAAAGTCGATAAAGTCCTATAAAACTCCTATAAAATTTGTTGAATCAAAATTGCGGATCGATATGATCGACTACATACAAAATGTATCATGGCAAAAAATCCTACAAAATTTCATCAAATCCGTTGGACGGTTTCAGAGGAGTTGCGCTCACAAAAGTGTGACCGACGCACGGACGAACGAAGACCGTTACAAGGTCCCTCCGTTGCTTTACGGCGGGTAACAGAAAAAGATTATTGTAATTGATTAGTGGAGCTTTGAACTGTGAAAAGTTGTGTTATTAGTCATACATGCATCGACTACATGCAAACTAACGTCAGTTAGTAAGTAAGCCATTACTTTTTTTGGCTTTATCCAGGAAATAAAGATGGTTGAAAATGGTTGATGGAATAAAGATATGCATGGAGAAAAAGGGATAAGAGATTTTTGACTGCCACTGGAGAAAGGAGTGATGGGTAAGGAAGGGTTTTTAAGTTTCTTACGGGTAGTACCCGTATCAAGACCTGCCCCAAGGTTCTTTAATGTCGAAGAACGTGACATTTTTCCCAACATGGTGCCTCACTTTGGTTTGCTGGTCAGGTATTCCCGAATGAAGATCTCGGCATTCATAATGGCAGGGCTTCCCATTTTAACTACCTGTTGAACACATCTCAGTCGCACTGTTGTTAAACTGCCTGGCACGATGCCAGGTTACTAAGTACTTTGAAATGGTCTTTTATCGACACATTTAGCGTTCCTTTGGGGCTTTTCGCCTTATACATGTATCTTAATGTCATTATGTTATATTGTGATGATTAGAGGTCACATCTGTATGAAGGAATAGGACGTCATTTCAGATAGGCTATGGTTGGATTATGGTCATAAAATGGTGAATGTCGGGCGTCAGATTGGGGTGGGGGGCGGGTAAGAAATCTGCGTAATGGTTTCCTCAGCTACTACTTATCATATTTGGTATACAGCATCACAGTGGGGTCCTATAACGTGGGATTCGATTAAAGGTCTGTCGCCCGCCTCCTTCCTGTTTAACGAATACCTTTATTTTTTTTACTTTGACAGATTTTTTCATTACTTCTTACAATCTGTTTTTCTATTGACTTTTTCTGGTCTTTAAACCATCAAAAACGACTACAAATCCGTACATATAAAGGTATAGTAGCTTTAATATTGTATAAAACAATAAATAAAATGCCTTGCACGAGGAAGCCAAATGGAAAATAATGAGATATGGCAAAAATGTACGCGACGCAACCTACATTTATAAATGGTTATATAAAAATTACAGTGGATAACGTGACCAGTTGATGTTGCTCGCCGTTTTGCAATTGGTCTTAGATAAAAAAAATATAATGCATACGAATCAAAACTTTTTTCTATAAAAATGTGAAAGAATTATCCCTCTCTGAACAGCCTCTTATTGCATCAAACCTGATGCAGTGCTAGGAATCAACCATTTTAGTTCTCGTCAATCGCATATAGGGGCTCTAAGTAACTCTATGGCAACATTTGAGATTAACAATCATGTTTTGTTTCATTTTTCAGCTGTTACAATGTACTACCTGACACAATAGGGATACAGCAGTGTCGGATAAAAAAACAAATGAACAAATATGTCAAATATGTACAAGTGATGGCATATCGAATATGTTCTTAAATATAACACCATGTGCAGGTACAGAGGTAGGTGTGATACATTTCAGGTTAGGAAATTTAACAATTTTTCAAAATTAAAGTCATCTCTTTTATCATATATTTTGGAAATTCGATTTGCAAATTAAGGAATGACGTGAAGTTAGAAGAGTGGGTGGTTTCCTTAATCTCTAACTACGAATGATAAATTGAAATACTCCATCTACTAAGCAGAGTGTTGTTGACACGGAAGGTTCATCAATTGTTCTCAATTCCTATATTGAAAAGTTCACTTTTGTCCTCGTTAGCCCTAGTCTTTGTAACCTTCTAATGAAGATATCGATATCATTTTCTGTTAAGGGCACTTCATCCTAAGTCGCGCTGCGAAAAGTGAAAAATATTACCAAGTCAAATTACAAATTAATTTGAATATTTCATTGATGCATTCTTTTAGCTGTAATTTGTTTTTGTTGATATTGATGTGTCACTTCGTCCTTTGTAGAGCTGTGCAAATCGCATAATTTTTAAATAGAACAAGGTTACATTAATAAGTAACATATGAAATATAGAATTAAGGGCAGTACATTGTAGATAATATTCAAGTTATATTTCACTACTATAGCACTTTGAAGGGAACGGCTATATTTTTAGTACTAAGATAGCTGTGTAACGTACCTTAAAGATAATTTTTTGAACCATCCCATGTGGTTTTCTCAATTTACTGTTCCGTCGATTCAAACCCAACCTCCATATTTTCATCATCAGTTCATGTTCATTTTATTATCCAATTAAAATCATTACCCTTAAATAACCCATATAGTGTTGCAAGGGCTTAAAATACCAACTCACTCAGAGAATCTCATATTGATATATACAATGACACAAGTCAAACGCAATAACTTTTTCTTATGATATTTTTAGGTAAAAAATGCCTTTACTCAAATACTATTGAACTCAGGTTTAATTTTACTATTTTATTTTAATTTGACTTGGTAATATAATGTTTCCTTGATCTTAAGGCGAGCCAAGTGGGAGGTACACTTTAAAGAGAATGATCATAAACAAAATATTCATCTTTTGCAAATATTCATGTGCGGACATAGGTTATGCTTGAGATGATATCCATATAAAAAATAGTTCAATATCCTGAAGTGGACCGATTTAGGGTAATTACGATAAGATAAAGAATAACATGAAAAACATCAGGTTTTTTTTTTTATAAAAAATATTCTGGGAATTATAATCAGAAAAAAACATGCATTGAAACTACTACATGTAACTTACTGATCATAATGAATGAGCAGATTTAATGATGCAACTTGAGTGGTAGGCAAAAACAATCGACCTTCAGCAGGCTAATGACAAACTTGACCTTCAGCAAGCTACTGACAAACTCGACCTTCAGACAAACTTGACCTTAATCAGGATACTGAAAAGCTCAACCTTCAGCAGGCTACTGACAAATCCGACCTTTAGCAGTCTACTAACAAACTCGACCTTCAACAGGCTATTGACAAACCCGACCTCTAGCAGGCTACTGACAAACTCGACTTTCAGCAGGCTACTGACAACTCGACCTTCAGCAGGCTACTAACAATCTTGACCTCTAGCAGGCTACTGAAAAACTCGACCTTCAGCAGGCTACTGACGAACTCGACCTTCAGCAGGCTACTGACAAACTTTAAAAAATACAGATTTGAAATTCAAAGCAATTACTAAAATAAGGCATATGATTTATATAATAATAAAATATTACAAAATTACAAACACCAAAACGCAGATATAAACGGTTACTTTGGATATGCTATATATCGATATTTCAAGGAGTAACCTCTCATCAGTAGCATTTAAACCAAAACATTGGAAGGTCAAAATCCAAAACAGTTGAAAGCGAAAAGTACTCAAAACCAAAACGTTCGAACAAGGAAGCCAAATCCAGCACCGAGGATATCGACCATGTGCATTACAAGGAAAGAAACCTGGAGTTTTATTTTAATTTACAAATTCGTCATTTTCGGCAGACGGCTTTCTTCGTGAGAGAAGGAGCGAACCAACATGAACTCCGAATGTCAAAAGTCCAAAAGGGAAAAGACCAAATCAGTTAACACCAACGAGAATAACATGCAGAAAAGACAACACAAAAATACAAAAACTACCGAATAGCAACCAATTACGCAAAATCGAGTCGTAACGAGAGTAAACCCATGTGCCCAGAAGAGTAAAAACAGAAGAGTAAAAAATATCTGATTGCTCTAGCACACTTGTCGTGCTGCCAATAATCAACTCAAATACGATTTAAAAAAGACCAAAAAAAACATTAACGGTACTAACAAATTTGGAGTGATGCCTCATGCATAAATTTAATGTCCTTGTCAAAAAACTAAAAGCTATATTCATAAAACATTTTAAACATGCACTCGTACATGTATCTGAGACTTGTGATCGCTTGTTTTGACAGCTGTGTGTCTAGGGAAATAAATTTATTTTACAGCTCATGATCCGTACAGACAAAAGGGAAATGAATGCATTAAAAAAGGTTATTTCAGAACGTGCTACCTTTTGTAAGTAGGATTAATTTCCCTCCTTTATTTGCGAATTTAAAAACAGGGTCCAATAAAGGTAATAACAAAATTACCAAAATTGGAGAATCAATCTCAACTGTCCATAAGACAAAACAAAACAAAGAAGACATACCAGAAAAATTGGAGACCGCAATGGTCCTGACTTATTACAGGCATTTCAAAAATAAATGGTGGGTTAAAACAGGCTTTAGGGCGCGCCAAACCTCCTCATTCCATTGCAAAAGAGACACTAAAATCCATTGTCCAAATTCTTTGTTTTTTACAAATATCTTTTTTTAAAGCAGAACTTTGAGGAATATTTCTTGTGATCCACGTTGTCCCTTTATGAAAGTCCAACGGGACCAAAGTGAAAATCCTTTGCTCCTTTTCTGATTTCAAAATTTTGTTTGCTAATCAATTCTTGCAAGATGGAGGATACAATATGGTGAATATCTTTTTACAGCACTATTTTGTTTTCGGGGTCTAAAAATGATTGTATTTCAATTATTGACCGATTTTAAAACATTTTCAGTCCCGTGCGGGGCCTGGTGGTGAAAAGGCCCACAGCAGAGCCTAGCTTGTCGTAAAAGGCGACTTAATGTCTTCGAATTCTGACGGCAGCTTAGTGCTCGGCCCACAGAGCGACCAAGTGTACCTAGGTGACGGAATAGGGTGGCCATCGTCCGCGGGGGTTTCGCACTTACAAGTTAGAACAGAAAAATATCAACTTGGAAGTGCGAAATGTGAAGTGAGAACTGAGAAATGTCAATTTAGAACGGAGAAATGTCAACTTAGAACTGAGAAATGTCAACTTGGAACTTAGAAATGTCAATTTGTAACTGAGATGTGTCAACATGGAACTGAGAAATGTCGACTTGGAACTGAGAAATGTCAATTTGGAACTGAAAAATGTCAACTTGGAAGTGCGAAATGTCAACTTGATAGTAAGACATTTCTTGCGTTAATCGAGAAATGTGACGAAACGAATGGCACTACCGGTCATTCGTTCATTTATCATCATCATTTCATGTTCATTTCATCATCCTTTTCATCTTTATCGATTTAAAAACCAATATAGCGTTGCATGGGCGTTAAACACCAACTCACTCAGTATCACATTTTAATTTTTGTCGCGCTGCCAGTAATCAATTCAGCATGTCAAATACGATTGAGGAAGGCAAAAGAAAAACAACCTCCAGACAAACCAACATTTGCACTCACCTGAAAGATAACATCCCTATGTTTTTTTGTAAGAGCGCTTGATGTTGTTCGTAAAATTTCATGACTTTGAAATGAAAGTGTTCTTAAAATCTTTATTCGGTTTTCATCAAGACATTCTTAGAAACGAGCGATAAAACAATTTAAGTGAGTTTACATATTAGGCTTTGACATTTATTAACTGGCTATTTTTTTTAACTACGATTTCTGGATCTATTAAAACGTCCTTTTTCATTTATTCAAAAAACGGATGGTACAAACAAGTTTGGAGTGATGTGTCATGGATACATTTTGTCACAAAAGTAAACCCATATTCATATAATATTTTAAACATGCACTCGTACATGTATCTAAAACATATAATCGCTTCATTCATTTATCACTTACATTTAAATATTGATTAGTACATATATGTCAGATATGTAAAATAAAACTATTTAATGGTACTAGCTCCATTTTTTTCAATGCGTTCTTCATTTTTGGACAAAACTACTTTGTCTTAAGTACCACTTTTTATAAGAACCATGCAAAAAGCGATTCATGGGTGGAAAGCCTACACCACTTTATTTTTGATATGTTACTCCTACTTGCAACCTGATTCGATATATATTTTGTACTCTTTTTCCAAACAAACGTTGGTCCTGGGAGAAAAAAATATATAGAATGCATTGGAAAATTGTAAGAAAGGGAGACAACTCTTAAAACTGTCAATGATTTCAATAGAAACCATTGTAACAAAATGGCAAGATTTCTCCCAGGACCAGACAATTATGAGCAAATTGTTATTTATTTCTTATTTTGTATACTTTGAACTATCTTTTGTTACAAAAAAAAACACTGTAGTCTTTTTATCTATGAATCACTTTTCTTCAATTTTGCATGATTCTTAGGTGGAGTACTACTTAAGTATTGACTAAAACACTGGCTTCCAATAATCTTGGGGAAATCATAACTTCTATTTCATGTTGTAAACATCTCCTTCAAACTGGTTCGAGGTTAATAAACAAGAACAGCACAGGAGGGTCAATTTTATTTTACTGTTAATATAAGGTTTCTACTAACCGATTTAGACCTAATATACCTAAAATCAATTAGTTCTGAAACAGTTACGATCTTTTTTATGGATACTTTCTTAGCGTTTAACGATCTTCTTGTTATTAAGAAGCCTATTTTGACAGCTGTGTGTCTAGGGAAACAAATTCATTTTACACCTCATGATCCGCACAGGCAAAACGAAAGTAAGTACATGGAAATGAATTCAAATAGGTTTAAAGGTTGCTATCTTTAAATCTTTTTAAAAAATCCCTACAGATTCCAAAACACGTCATGGGAAATCATATGTGATTCTTTAAAGTCTAATCTTCTGACTTTTCCCTAACATTTAACGCCCTATATAAATCAATAAAATCTTCGGATTTTTGCTTTAAATTTAACGGACTATGTAAAATGAGTGATCTCCTTACATGTTCATAAAATTATAAAATTATAATAAAAGAAGTTGCACTATGGCGTATATCCACATATGAAAATTTAGAAAAGAAATATTAAATAAACTTAAATAGAATATTTAAAGAAGCAAAGAAGCTCAAATTGGGAATTCGAGTGTCAAAAGTCTGAAAGGGCAACGAAACAACCGGTAAACACGACAAAGAACTGCACGATGAAACACAAAACACAAAATCTTATGAACAGAAATCAAAAACGCGAACTCAAATCCTAACAAGAGTGAACTCGGGTGCTTCGGAAGAGTAAACAAATTGACAAAACAAAAGGTGCCAAAATTGTTGGAGACAATGTACGTTCTACTTCAAAACAGATCTGCTGACGAGAACAGAATAGTCAATAGAAGTCAGTTAATGATATTTCCCAATGGAAGATTGTGTGTGTGCGTGCTGCTGACTCTTACATCAACATCCGAAGCAACGTACCGTCCACTCCAGCTTATATCATGAACGTTGCAAAACCATTACAATATCAGTAAGCCTGTAAAATGATACAAAGTCAGACTGTCACGTCTGTCTTAATAATAAGTATCATATTGTAATGATGTTATTTGTTCGATGTCTAAAAGCAAGATATTGCATTGGAGACATCATAATATCCTCGTTGACAAATGAGGGAGTACCGAGTTCATTTTTGTATTGACTTCGAGTCCATAGTGCAGAATACGCTTTTATATTTGGTTGTTTTTAAGCTGCGATTATTTCTTTTTTCTATTTATACATTTTGTCTATAAAATTTGGAAGACCGCCTGTATAGAAGGGTAGGGAATGAAACTTGAATCTAAGCGGTACACTACTTTGCAAATCACAAAAAGATCTATAATTTGACTAAAACTTGGCACTCTCTACACCCGTCTGTCCACATGGGCAAGCAATCAGGATTTCTGTATTAAAGGGCTGACATCCCCTGTTGACAAGGGCAATCCTTTTCAGCCTCTTAGGATACGTCCATGGTCGATCTATGGGCTGAGCACTAACTAAATGCCAGAATCTCTAGATCCATCATCGCCTCTTATCACAAGCATGCGCTGCTGCAGTCCTTTTCGCCACCCAGGCGCGTGAACAGTATGTCTGTATCAGACTGTTTTCATAACGCCTTACCTGTATTAACCTTTGCGACTCTTTAAGATCATCTTTGATCTACATTTATTTCGAATCCTTCTTAAAAAAGCACCTTATTTACAGGGGAAAACGTTGATACGTATATCTACGGGTAACTGGCGAGTATGCATTTAGCATTTAACTTAAAGTTACGAAGTAACGACAATGTGTTGATATCTGCTTGAATATAAAAGGGTTATTGCCTGTATATTGTGCAATATTGATAAACGTAGAATCAATATTGCATTTGTAAACTCGTGCAATATTAGATTGAGATTCTCCTTAGGACAATATTCCCCAATTTTCATACAATAACATTATATTATATAATCATTATACTTAATTCAAAGACACAAACATACAGCACGATTTGTCCTTCTGGCAATACAATGAACGCATTAAAGATGAATTATTATGGCTTCCTTATTTATATACAGACGACAATATCAAGGGACAACGGATATTGTGAAAAGATGTTAAATGAAAGGAAAACTGTTCGAATAATGCGCCTATAGAAAGCTTATGAAAGATTCATTAACTATGTTTGAAACAAAATAAAAGCCTGTATTTTTTCATATAGGTATATAATGATGCCTTGCACTTCGAGCTATAAATTTAAAAAAGAATTATAAATGGAGTGAATAACCAAAATATGATCACGAGACGATGAACTCACTCTGATTAAACGAGTGCGCAGAACTTGCGCACGAGTTAAATCTGAATGCATTCCCGCACGAGTGATCGTATTTTTTTTATTCATGAGACCTAATTCATTATCAAATTAATTACATAATTACTTAGATAAAATGCCTCTATTTAATTGTTTTTAACAAGTTGATTTGAATGACGTATGAATTGAGACCGCATGAGTAATGCCAAAAACGCAACACAATTCACAACGTCATAATTGAGTTTGGCGGGAAAGGACGCAAGAGTGAAAATATTTGTGTCATTTCACACTGTGAATTACCAGATTTTATTTCACTGGGAAAAATCGTTATTTCATATGCATCTATGTGATAAAATAACTGAAAATACGACTTAATTCCTCATGCTTTTAAAAATCATAAATTATTGCAGTTCGAGCCATTTATATAAAAAACGTGTCGCATTGTCGAAATTAATACAAGATTTTGTTTAACTAACACATGTTTATTTCTTAAAAAGTCTGTTATGAAACAATAAACCCAAAAGAAATTAAAAATTGGCCTTCATAAAATAAATAGAGTAAAAATTAAATCTAAAACAATAACCTAATAAAGGTATTTCGTCATTTTGAAACTATTTCCTTCTTCCAAATCATAAACTTTCCGTAGAACAGTACATACATTTTAACTTTTGGGTTTTATATCTTATAATGGTTGCGATGTTCAAACCAATTGAATATTCAGTAACACATGTATAATCATTTTTTAATGATTATATTTGCTTATGTCGCTCCTATGTTATCATTTTCACCATATACGTGAAAATCTTACAAAAAAGATGATAAGCAAGCTAAAATGGCCATGGGCGGCGCGACGTGTTGGCTATAGCAAGCAGGAATTGCTTGCTCTTCTGGACCTCTGTTCTGACTATTCGTTGATCATAGTTAACAATAGTTAAGTAGCAGTCCACCTAAGAATCATGCAAAATTGAAGAAAAGTGATTCATCGATAAAAAGGCTACAGTGGTTTATTTTTAACGAAAGATAGTTCAAAGTATATAAAATAAGAAATAAATAACAATTTGCTCGTAACTGCCTGGTCCTGGGAGAAATCTTGCCATTTTGTTACAATGGTTTCTATTGAAATTATTGACAATTTTAAGGAGTTTTAAGGAGTTATCTCCCTTTCTTATATTTTCCCAATGCATTCTATATATTTTTTTTCTCTCAGGACCGGGGCTAGTTTGGAAAAAGAGCACAAAAGATCAAACCAGGGTGCTAGTAGGAGTAACATATCAAAAATAAATTGGTGTAGGCTTTCCACCCATGATTCGCTCTTTGCATGATTCTTATAAAAAGTGGTACTTAATAATCGGATGGTTCGGAGGAAATTTTTTATTGAATTCGTTTTATTCGCGCCTATTTTGTCAATTTTCCCATTCGTTACCCTTCGTCGCACTATTTTCGGTTAAGTGTGAGGCGGTTTTAAGGAACATGTCTGTCTTCATTTACTCTTTGGTGGTAATTTGTGTTATTATATAACTTTGTCTGATCGTCTTTGATTATTAACGTTCGTCTATCCAATTGAGATAATATATTATTGTTACCTTTATCCTTGTGGTAAAACAGACCATTATTTTGTCTCGATAGTCTTCTTTTCTGATCGATGATTTGTTTTAACTATGTTTTACATAAAGTTTAAACCTGAACCGATCAATCTTCGTTGTCAAGAAAGAGCAGACAAAATAAGTCAATTACAAAAAGAAAAATGAAATAGTCCGCAATTTCCATGATTCTATTAAATACCTATCATATATGAATCATTAATATCGCTGTTATTCTGTAAGCGGTGCTATTAGATAAAAATCCTTAAACGTCATCAAACGATATGGAAAATAGTCAACGTTTCTATCACGAAACGGTTATGGATCGAATATAAATACAAAGTATCTGAAACGATGCTATACATAATAGAAAATAAAAGATAGGGTCTTAAAACTGTACCCAGCACTACTAATGATTTTGTAGTTTTCTCAGTGCGTAAAGGCTTGAATTCATGTGCACGTTCTCAGCATTGTAAAATGTATTTAAAAACGCTTTCACAAACCAATAAAACTACAAAATATTGCATTCAATGTATAAATAGAAAACTATACAGTTACGTGCATATATATAATTAAACAACATCTCCTATTCTAAATCACAAAGTTTTATTATATGCCACTTGTGGGCCGAAATCTTCTTTACCATTTATATAGTTCAAATACATATATATGGTTTTCAACAAACAAAGTATACGCAATCGTTTCGAAAGCAATGAAACTCGACATCTGCGTGCAAGTCATTTTGATTGATATCATAGCTACTTTATATTTTATTATGTATGGCTTAACGTCGTTATTCATGTTTTTTTCCGGAAAAAACGGAAAGAGTCAATACAGAAAACACAAAAAAAAATAAAACACCTTATAAAACAATATTAAATAAGTATTTTATCAAGCTGCTATATAAAATACTTTTAGTATCTAGGTCATTAAGGCTGTAATTAAACTAGAAATATAGAATAATAACCATGTTTCTCAAACATTATTCATGATACTTACTTATCAATAGAAAATAATGAGATGTTGAATAAGTGTACGCGACACAGCCCACAATCAAGAGGCAATTCAGAAAAAAAAACACAATGGACAGACGCCAGCAGCCTTCAACGAGGCCATTTGGCACTGCTCACGGTTCTGCAATAGGCCCATGGTGTAAATTAAATGCATATAATTCGAAATGTCTTCGAATTCATTGTAATTACAGAGATCTGTATATATACTCTTCAAAAAACTTACGGATAGGTAGAAATTTCCTCATACGTTAGGTACAATCCCACACCATTTCAAGATAATATTGCCGAGCTCTTCTGCAACCGATTTTCATGAAATTGAAAAACATGTAAAAAGAAAATATTACCAAGCTAATTCTTTTAATTTTGAGCAAAATCGTAACTTTGTTTTTTTTTTTTTTTAAAGATATTGAAGTTGAACTTGAGTGTTCATTTTACGCATCAACTTTACATTGAAATCAATGCAAAATATTCCCGAAAAAAACCATTGGTCGTGTTCTACTCGCTACGTTGTAAAAACCAATGAAGTTAAAATTTGATCAATAAATCGGTTTTAACCGTATAGTATTTTTTTTACCAGACAATGCGTAATTATTTTGAGGAGTACATTTGAGTGATCTGATGTAAGCTGCATGCGTTGTATGTTTTGTAAGGGTCAGTTTGATGGTGATTTTCACCCTAGAGTGTGACTGGTTTTTTTTATGAATGAATGGACACAATAATAATTGTCTGTATATAAAGGACATCTTTTTCAAAATGTGGCACACATTGTTCGGAAGTTACAAAAAAGTGTGAGCCACATTTTTAATAGATTATGTCGTATTAACAGAAAAACAAGAGGCTCCCAGGAGCCTGAATCGCTCACCTGGTCTTGATGTCAACCCTATGTAGAACTTTGTAAAGCTAAATAAGGTGAACATTTAAGCAAGCAACAGCTTTTTCTCTTTCAGCAATAGTTGTCATTCTGTAGGCCAAAAACGTGAAACATGTTATTTTAAGGGCTGTCTGACAACTTTGACTTTTTAAAGACTTTTGTTGAGAGCTTAATGAACCGAACATTAAAACACACAACCAATTCTCCTTTTCTGCTATAGTTTTTATTATATAAGCCAAAAACATGAAAACATGTTAATTTAGGGGTTGTAACCTATAAAAGGGGTCATCTGACAACTTCGACCCTATGATGACTTTTCTAGGGCTAAATGAGCTGTACATTTAAGCAAGCAACAGCTTTTCTCTATCTGCAATAGTTTTCATTCTACAGGCAAAAAACAGTATTTTTCGCCTATAAGGGGCTATAACCCTTAAAAGGGGTCATCTGACAACTTCGACACTATGAAGACTTTTGTAGAGCTAAATGAGCTGAACATTTAAGCATGCAACAGCTTTTCTCTATCTGCAATAGTTTTCATTCTACAGGTCAAAAACACTATTTTTTGCCTGTAAGGGGCTGTAACCCCTATAAGGGGACATCTGACAACTTTGACCCTATGAAGACTCTAGTAGAGCTAAATGAGTTGAACATTTAAGCAAGCAACAGCTTTTCTCTATCTGCAATAGTTTTCATTCTACAGGTCAAAAACACTATTTTTTGCCTGTAAGGGGCTGTAACCCCTATAAGGGGACATCTGACAACTTTGACCCTATGAAGACTCTAGTAGAGCTAAATGAGTTGAACATTTAAGCAAGCAACTGCTTTTCTCTATCTGCAATAGTTTTCATTCTATAGGCCAAAAACAAAATTGTTTGCCTTTAAGGGGCAGTAACCCTTATAAGGGATCATCTGACAACTTCGACCCTACTGAGACTTTTGTAGAGCTTAATGAGCTGAACATTTAAGCAAGCAACAGCTTTTCTCTATCTGCAATTGTTTTCATTCTATAGGCCAAAAACACTATTTTTCGCCTTTAAGGGGCTGTATCCCTTATAAGGGGTCATCTGACAACTTGGACCCTATGGAAACTTTTGTAGAGTTTAATGAGCTGAACATTTAAGCAAGCAACAGCTTTTCTCTATCTGCAATAGTTTTCATACCATAGGGCAAAAACATGAAAAAAATGCTATTTTTCACCTTTAAGGGGCCATAACCCCTATAAGGGGTCATCTGACAACTTTGATCAAATGTAGACTTTTGTAGAACTTTTGATCCTGAAGCGGTAGCGTGGCATCAGATTTCATCTATTTTGTATACTTTTTGAATTACAAGCCAAAAACAGTAGTCTGACCCCCCTGTTCTATTTTTAGCCAGGGCGGCCATGTTTTTTGACAAATCGAAAATCGAAACACAACTTTTATGCAGGACACCCTAAGGATCAATCATACTAAGTTTCATTGAATTCTGTTCAGTAGTTTCAGAGGAGAAGATTTTTGAAAAATTGTTAACAGACGACGACACACGACGACGACGGACGCCAAGTGATGGCAATAGCTCACCTGGACCTTCGGTCCAGGTGAGCTAAAAATGTGGTCATGTATTATAAATTAATTTCAATATCATGTTTTTTAATACATATTTTTGTTAAATAAGAAAAAAGATACTTTGAATTAAGCTATAAATTTAAATTCCCTTATTGGATCCTCCCTGATTTAAAGTGAGTTGGTTTTCTACGCCTTTGCAACTTTACACAGGGTATATAAGGGAGAAGGCTGCGCATATAATGCTTTATGTAAGACCAATTGAAAAGAAGGTTAGGGAAAATTTTTAAACCTAATTTGCAACTAACGAAAGGGTTTTTTATTCGACTAAAATTTGACAATCTCTACACCCATTTGTCCACAATTGCAAACGATCAGGATTTCCGTATTTACATGATTTAAGAGTTCACAACTCCCGAGGACGAAAGCCATACTTTTCAGTAACTACGGGTACGCCCATGGTGGATCTGTGGACTGAGCACTATCCAGATGTCAGAATCTCAAGATCCATCGTCGCCTCTTATGACAAGAAGGCGCTGCTGCAGGCATTTATGCCACCCGGGCACGTGAACAGTATGTCAGAAGTCAGACTGTTTTCATATAAAATGGCTTACTTGTATCAACCTTTGCAACTTTTTAAAATCATCTTTGATATGACTTTCAAATATATTTGGGAAGTGTTACCTCAAATAAAAATTTAGAAGAAGAATTATTAAATAAAAAAAAATAGAATGTTTAAAGTAACAACAATTAAGAATTCGAGTACCAAACGTCTGAATGTGCAACGAAACAACCAGTAAACACGACTAAGAACAGCACGATGAAACACAAAATCTTATGAACAGAAATCAAAAACGCGAACTCAAGTCGTAACAAGAGTGAACTCGGGTGCTGCGGAAGAGTAAGCAAATTGACAAAACAAAAGGTGCCTACAATTTTTGAGTGAGTGAGTTGGTGTTTTACGCCCGTGCAACGCTATATAGGTTATTTGCAGGCGATGAACATGAAAGGGCGGTGATAAAATGAACATGAAATGATAAATGAAATATGGGAGTGGGGTGGGAAACAAAGGACCGGTAAATTTTGAAGAACCACAGGAAAAGGGGAGAGGTGGGTAGGGGTGGAAAATTTTGCCTATGTGGTGCACTACTTGGCGGTCCACAAAGGGGTCTTTTACGTGCATGAAACGTGGCATTCTCCACACACGTTGGCCCAATATGGTCAGCGGTCAAGGTTTCCGTATTATTGACCTGACAACCCCCGCGGACGAGGGCCACCCTATTCAGCCATCTAGGGTACACACTTGGTCGCTCTGTGGGCTGAGCACTGACCCGACATCATAATCCGAAGACCCTTAGTCGCCTCTTACGACAATCTAGGCTCTGCTGCAGGCCTATTCGCCACCCGGGCCCCGCACGGGACCTACATTTTTTTGATACAATGTTCTACTTCAGAGATGATAAGGAAAATAGATGTGAACAGATCTGCTGACGAAAACAGAATAGTCAATAGAAGTCATTAAATGATATTTCCCCATGGAAGATTGTGTGTGTGCGTGTTGCTGATTCTTACATTAACATTTGAAGCAACATACCGTCCGTCCGGCAAATATCATGAAAGTTGCGAAACCTATACAATATTATTAAGCCTGTGAAATGATTCATGATCTCTTGAAAATAAGTATCATATTGTAATGATGTTTCTTGTTCGAAATCTCAAAGCAAGATATTGCATTGGAGACATCATGATATTCTCGTTGACAAATAAGGGTGTACATTTCATATACATTTTGTCTAAAAAATTTGGAAGACCACCTGTACAGACGGGTAGGGGCAAAAAATTAAATCTAAGCGGCTTACAAAAGGGAACAGTTTCCACACCCTGTTGTCCACTACGGCAAGCGATCAGGATTTCCGTATGAAAGAGCTGACAACCCCCGAGGAGGAAGGCCATTCTTTTCAGAAACAACGGGTATGCCCATGTTCGATCTGTGGGCTAACCAGATGTGAGAAAATCAAGATCCATCGTCGCCTCTTATGACAAGCAGGCGCTGCTGCAGGCCTTTTTACCACCCGGGCACGTGAACAGTATGTCATTAGTCAGACTGTTTTCATAACGCCTAACCTGTATCAACCTCGACCACAGAGGTAATTGCTACCCTTTAAGATCATCTTTGGTCTACACTTTTTTTCGCATCTTACTTAAAAAGCACCTTATTTGTTAAAAGTTGATACGTATATGTATCTGGCGAGTACGCATATAGCCTCTAACTTTACAACACGTTGTTGATATATGTAAAATAATTAAAGGGCTATTGCATGAATATTGTGCAAATATTGACAAACGTGGAAGCAATATTGCATCTTTAAATTCGTGCAATACTAGATTTAGATTCTCCTCGGGACAATATTCCCCAATGTTCATACAATAACCCTTTATTATCTAAGCATTACACTTAATTCAAAGACACAAACAAACAGCACGTATCGTCATATAGACTGTATAATGGTCGCAATAACGATAATAAAGACGAATAATTAGTACCGCTCCCTTGTTAATATATCGACGACAATATCAAAGGACAACGGATATTGTGAAAAGATGTTAAATGAAAGGAAAAATTGTTCGAATAATGCCCCTATTGAAATGCTTATGAAAAGTTCATTAGCCAAGATTGAAACAAAATGAAAGCCTTTCTTTCTTCATATTAGTATATAATGAGGTGTTGCGCTTCGAGCTAAATTATAGCAGTTCGAGCCATACATAAATTACAAATACCAAAATGCGGGTATAAACGGTTAATTTCGGTATGATATATATATCGATATTTCAAGGAGAAACCTCTCATCAGTAGCATTTAAATCAAAACATTGGAAGATCAAATTCCAAAACTGTTGAAAACGAAAAGTACTCAAAACCAAAACGTTCGAACAAGGAAGCCAAATCCAGCAATAAGGATATCGATCATGTGCATTACAAGGAAAGAAACCTGGTGTTTTAAACAATTTTGAATTAAAAAAAAACGTAAATTTCAGCGACAAAATATTAGAAATTTTATGGTAAATCGTGTCAGACAAGTCTGACGACCAGGCTTGTGATTACCCTCGGGGACCTATACATATAAAAAAGGCGTTTCATTGTCGATATGAATACAAGATTTTGATAACGTTCACACATGTTTATTTCTGAAAACGTATTGGTATAAAAACCATAAATCCAAAAGAAAATACGAATTGCCCTTCATAGAATAACTAAAATAAACATTTAATCTAGACTATGGTAAGTGAAAATAATTACCTGAAAAGGACATTTCGTCATTCTGAAACTAATTCCTTATTCCCAATTATAAACTTTCCATAGAACAGCACATTTATTTTAGCTTATGGATTTTATATTTGACAATGGTTGCGGTGTGCCAACCAATGAGATATTCAGTTACACATATATAATGTGTTTTTTATTGCAATTGCTTAAACGGTTAGGAATATGTTGCTCCTATGGTATTATTTCTTACCATATACGTTGAAAATTTAGCACAAAAGTTTGATGAAGAAGCTTAATTGACCATGACGTGTGTGCTATAGCAAGCAGGAATTGCTTGCTCTTCCGGAAAAGCTGAGTACATTCCCGTTTCGAATTGAGTTTGCGTTGTTGATTGTAATTCAATTGTTTTATTGTTTTTTTATATTGTATAATTCTTCGTGCTGTTCTTGTTCGTGTTTATTGTTTTCGGTTTTTCTCACTTTCGAACTTTTTTTCAAATAATTTTTATTGAATAATTTCTAAGGGAAATGCCTGTCTTCAGTTACTCAATGGTGGTAGTTTTTGTTATTATATACCTTTGTCTGATCGTCTTTGATTATTAACGTTCGTCTATCCATTTGATATCAAATACTATTGTTACTTTTATCATTGTAGTAATACAGACCAATATTTTGTCTTGATAGCCTTCTTTTCTGGTCGGTGATTTGTTTTAACTACGTTTTACATAAAGTTTAAATTGACAACCTGAACATATCAATCTTATTTGTGAATAAAAATCAGACATAATAAGTCAATTACAAAAATAGAAAATGGTCTAGTCCGAAATGTCCATGATTTTATTAACTATCTAACATGTTTTATTACTATCGCTTTTATTCTGTAAGTGACGATATTATATCATTACTTATGCGTCATAAAATGACCTGAAAAATAGTCAGCGTTTCTCTCACAAAGCGGTAATGGATCGTTAATCAATTCAAAGTATCTAAAACGATGCTATAGAAAAAAAAACTAATCTATACATGTAGGATCTAAAAAAATGTACCCTTCATTACCAATAATTTAAATAATTTAAAGATTTATAATTACATTCTTCTTTATAACGAGGATTTTAATTGGTTAATAGTTGAGTTTTATTTCTGTATGAAACTCAACAGCACGTGCTTCCTTGACAACGACTTGCGCGGAGTAATTTAAAAAACATAAACCATGCATTTCGTGTAATTTTTTCGTGCAAATATTTAATATATTTGATTTGAATGTAATTATATACAATAAATGCAATATTTTTGAGTTTTATTGGTGTGTAAAAGCGTGGACCTTGGCGCACATTTTCAACATGAAGCGCTACCGCGCTTCATTAAAAATGTGCTTAGGTCCACGCTTTTACACACCAATAAAACTCAAAAATATTGCATTCAATGTATAAATAAATATTTCGGACATTCGTATGTCCCTATCAGTAGTTATTAAAAAAAATATTCGGACATTCGTATGTCCTAAATCAGTAAAATATACAAAAAATCGGACATTCGTATGTCCGACATCGTTAATAAACAAAAATTCTGCAGACAAAAGAATGTCAGGATTTTTGTTTATTATATTGATGAAGTAACTGATGTGAAAGTTATGGCCATTTGCGATACATTGATATGGGCCGAAACATCCAGGGACCATTTTTTTACGTTAAACTTCTAGGTCACTTTCTTATGAAATATTGCCGTGCCTTGATCTTTTGCATTGATATTTTTGAAAAGTTTGGAATCATTATCAAATAAGCAAGTCCAGGCCCACCTGATAACAATTTTTGTTCATTATATTATTTTTATACCAATCACATTGTTGGCACGGCAAAATATGAAAAATCCACATTTAGTTACGAAGAATAATCACAAAATTATTGTTTTCTGACTTAAGTATGGCCAAGAACTTTGCAAGTAAACAAGTAGCCCTTTTCGGCCCATAAAATGTCGTCCTTTCATCCCATAACAAATTCGTTTCAAAATCTTCCATAGAAAAGCCGACCTTGCAGCAAATTTAGGGTTTGATGAACATGTAGGAATAAAGTGCAGATTTCTAGAGAAGGAACATAAATAGCTTAAATTAATTAAATTTGCCTTAACTGTGCTATGAACTCACTCACTCAAATCACGTTTCAAGTATTTAGATATTTACGAATCAAACTGTTATGGTGTTGTTTTGCAAAAACTCTTTTAGTTTTTTTTATTCCCTTTTATAATTTTTGTAACTATAACAAATTAGTCTGGATAGTTTTAATGAAACCGACTGTAACTGTAAGTACCTGAATTAGGTCAGACCTGTAATTTACTATTGTCATGACTGTTATCCATAACATGCCCTTTTGGACTTTTGATATTCGGATACCCCATTGGTACCTCTGCTTCTTTCAGAAAAGGAAAAGACAAAACAAATTAACACCAACGAGAATAACACGCAGAAAAGACAACACAAAAATACAAAAACAACCGAATAGCAATCAATTACGCAAACTCGAGTCGTAACGAGAGTAAACCTATGCGTACAGAAGAGTTATCAATCCCTGCTTCCTCTAACATACTTGTCGCGCTGCCAGTAATCAATTCAGCGTCTCAACTACATTCATTCATTACTTTGAAATGAAAGTGTTCGTGTAAAATTCGGTTTGCATCAAGACATTCTTAGAACGAACGATAAAACAATTTAAGTGAGTTTACATATTAGACTTCGACATTTTTAAAACTTGTATTATATCAACTACGATTTCTGGATCTAACCGTCCTTTTTCATTTCTTCAAGAACGGATGGTACAAACAAATTTGGGTTGATGTGTCATGGATACATTTAATATCTTTGTCACAAAACTAAAACCTATCTTCATACAACATTTGAAACATGCACTCGTACATGTATCTAAAACATTTGATCGCCTCATTCATTTATCACTTACATTTAAATATTGATTAGTAAATATATGTCAGGTTTGTTGAATAAAACTGTTTAATGGTACTAGCTCAAATTTTGTCAATGCGTTCTTCATTTTTGGACAAACTACTTTGTCTTAAGTAGTGACTAAAACAGTGGCTTCCAATAATCTTACGAAGCACTTGGGGAAATCATAACTTCTATTTCATGCTAAACGTTGTAAACATCTCCTTGAGATTGGTTCGAGGTTAATAAACAAGATCAGCGCAGGAGGGTCAATTTTATTTTTACTGTTTATATAAGGTTTCTACTAACCGATTGAGACCTAATATACCTAAAATCAATTAGTTCTGAAACAGTTACAATCTTTTTTATGGATACTGTCTTAGCGTTTAACGATCTTCTTGTTATTAACAAACCTATTTTGACAGCTGTGTGTCTAGGGAAACAAAGTCATTTATTTACACCTCATGATCCGCACAGGCAAAACGAAAATAAGTAATGAATTCAAATAAGTTTAAAGGTCACTATCTTTAAATCTAAACAAAAATCCCTTCAGATTCCAAAACAAATCATGGGAAATCATATGTAATTCTTTAAAGGCATATTGTCTACGGCAAACTTTTTTTAACCCCCCCCCAAATTTTTTGGTGTCAATTAGACCGAAATGCAATAAAATGAATATTGAAAATCTTTGCCACCAATTTTGCCTCAAAAGTACTTTATTTCAATTAAAATAGCTCGACAATATTGATTGATATTTTATTTACCTGCATTTCGTCATATTGACACAGATTTAAACTGAGTAGTTTTAACACGGACACTAATCGGAATCTCGGGTTTTGTCCCCGAATACATTGATATGTTGAAAAAATACCAATATTTTTCGTGTTTACCTTTTCAATCACATTCAAAACTTCATACATGCAATAATTGTCAGTTTTATTCATTAAGTAGCTATAATATTCGGTTGTCGTTATTATTTGTTCTCAGATAAAGCTTCGAGAAACAGATTATGCACCACGTACAAAAACTAGAGAAGTTTTCAATGAAAGTATAGTGCGCATGCTTACAGCTCATCTACATCTCATGAATATGAATTTTTGTAAAGCTTTACAAATATTATATATTTTTCAATTTTTAATGTAATAAGGTACCTTAGTCGTATTTTGGACGTTTGTATCTTTCTAAATAATCAAAACAAACAGTCTGACCACAGTTTTTTGGTTTTACAAAAAAAAAACATTTTTTGTAGACAATATGCCTTTAAAGTCTAATCTTCTGACTATTCCATAACATTTAAAGCCGTATATAAAATATAAATCGATAAAATCTTCTGATTTTTGCTTCAAATTTAACGGCCTATGTAAAATGAGTGATCTCCTTACATGTTCATCAAATTATAAAATGATAATAAAAAGTTGCACTATGCCGTATATCCATATTAAAAAATTTAGAAAAAGAAATATTAAATAAACATAAATAGAATATTTAAAGAAGCAAAGAAGCTCAAATTTCATGTTCATCGCCTGTAAATAACCTATATAGCGTTGCACGGGCGTAAAACACCAACTCACTCACTCACTCACTCAAATTGGGAATTCGAGTGTCAAAAGTCTGAAAGGGCAACGGAACAACCAGTAAACACGACTAAGAACAGCACGAGGAAACACAAAATCGTATGAACAGAAATAAAAAACGCGAAGTCAAGTCGTAACAAGAGTGAACTCAGTCGCTCCGGAAGAGTAAACAAATTGACAAAACAAAAGGTGCCTAAATTTTTGGATAGAATGTTCTACTTCAGAAGTCAGTTAACGATATTTCCCCATGGAAGATTGTGTGTGTGCGTGCTGCTGACTGTTACATTAACATCCGAACCAACGTACCGTCCCCCCCAGCTTATCTCATGAACGTTGCAAAACCATTACAATATTATCAAGCCTGTAAAATGATACATGATCAGACTGTCACGTCTGTCTTGAAAATTAGCATCATATTGAAATGATGTTATTTGTTCGATGTCTGAAAGCAAGATATTGCATTGGAGACATAATAATTTCCTTCTTTACAAATGAGGGAGAAACGAGTCCATTTTTGTATCGACTTCGAGTCCATTGTGCATATTACACTTTTTGTTTTTATGCTGCGATTTATTCTTTTTTTTTATTTTCACATTTTGTCTATAAAAAATGGAAGACCCTCTGTATAGAAGGGTAGGGGCAAAAACTTAAATCTAAGCGGTGCACTACTTTGCAACTCACAAAAGGGTATTTTATTGTACTTAAACTTGGCACTCCCTACACCCGTCTTTTAACATGGGAAAGCGATCAGGATTTCCGTATTAAAGAGCTGACATCCCCTGCTTTTTCAGCCTCTTAGGATACGCCCATGGTCGATTTATTGGCTTAGCACTAACCTAATGCCAGAATCTCAAGATCCATCGTCGCCTCTTATCACAAGCAGGCGCTGCTGCAGGCCTTTTCGCCACCCAGGCGCGTGAACAGTATGTCTGTATCAGACTGTTTTCATAACGCCTTACCTGTATTAAGCTTTGCAACTTTTTAAGATCATCTTTGATCTACATTTATTTCGAATCCTTCTTAAAAAAGCACCTTATTTAAAGGGGAAAACGTTGATACGTATATCTACGGGTAACTGGCGAGTATGCATATAGCCTTTAACTTAAAGTTACGAAGTAACGACAATGTGTTGATATCTGCTTAAATTTAAAAGGGTTATTGCCTCTATATTGCGCAATATTCATAAACGTAGAATCAATATTGCATTTGTAAACTCGTGCAATATTAGATTGAGATTCTCCTTAGGACAATATTTCCCAATATTCATACAAAAACATTATATTATATAATCATTATACTTAATTCAAAGACACAAACATACAGCACGATTTGTCCTTCTGGCAATACAATGAACAAATTAAAGACGAATTCTTATTGCTTCCTTATTTATATACAGACGACAATATCAAGGGACAACGGATATTGTGAAAAGATGTTAAATGAAAGGAAAACTGTTCGAATAATGCGCCTATAGAAAGCTTATGAAAGATTCATTTACCATGTTTGAAACAAAATAAAAGCCTGTATTTTTTTATATAGGTATATAATGATGCCTTGCACTTTGAGCTATAAATTTAAAAAAGAATTATAAATGGAGTGAATAACCAAAATATGATCACGAGACGATGAACTCACTCTGATTAAACGAGTGCGCAGAACTTGCGCACGAGTTAAATCTGAATGCATTCCCGCACGAGTGATCGTATTTTTGTTATTGATGAGACCTAATTCATTATCGTATTAATTACATAATTACTTAGATAAAATGCCTCTATTTAGTTGTTTTTAACAAGTTGATTTGAATGACGTATGAATTGAGACCGCATGAGTTATGCCAAAAACGCAGCACAATTCACAACGTCATAATTGGTTTTGGCGGGAAAGGACGCAAGAGTGAAAATATTTGTGTCATTTCACACTGTGAAATACCAGATTTTATTTCACTGGGAAAAATCGTTATTTCATATGCATCTAGTATGTAATAAAATAACTGAAAATACGACTTAATTCCTCATGCTTTTAAAAATCAGTTCGAGCCATTTATATAAAAAACGTGTTGCATCGTGGAAATTAATACAAGATTTTGTTTAACTAACACATGTTTATTTCTTAAAAAGTATTGTTATGAAACCATAAACCCAAAAGAAATTAAAAATTGGCCTTCATAAAATAAATAAAGTAAAAATTAAATCTATACCATGATTTTTTTTTAAAACAATAACCTGATAAAGATATTTCGTCATTTTGAAACTATTTCCTTCTTCCAAATCTAAAACTTTCCGTAGAACAGTACATACATTTTAACTTAAGGGTTTTATATCTTACAATGGTTGCGATGTTCAAACCAATTAAATATTCAGTAACACATGTATAATCATTTTTTATGATTATATTTGCTTATGTCGCTCCTATGTTATCATTCTCCATATACGTGAAAATCTTACAAAAAAAGTTGATATACAAGCTAAATTGGCCATGAGCGGCGCGACGTGTTGGCTATAGCAAGCAGGAATTGCTTGCTCTTCTGGACCTCTATTCTGACTATTCGTTGATCATAGTTAACAATAGTTAATAATCAGATGATTCGGAGGAAATTTTTATTTGAATTCGTTTTATTCGCGCCTATTTTGTCAATTTTCCCATTCGTTACCCTTCGTCGCACTATTTTCGGTAAAGTGTAAGGCGGCTTTAAGGAACATGTCTGTCTTCATCTACTCTTTGGTGTAATTTGTGTTATTATATAACTTTGTCTGATCGTCTTTGATTATTAACGTTCGTCTATCCAATTGAGATAATATACTTTTGTTACCTTTATCCTTGTGGTAAAACAGACCATTATTTTGTCTCGATAGTCTTCTTTTCTGATCGGTGATTTGTTTTAACTATGTTTTACATAAAGTTTAAATTGACAACCTGAACCGATCAATCTTCTTTGTCAAGAAAGAGCAGACAAAATAAGTCAATTACAAAAAGAAAAATGAAATAGTCCGCAATTTCCATGATTTTATTAAATACCTATCATATATGAATCATTAATATCGCTGTTATTCTGTAAGCGGCGCTATTAGATAAAATTCCTTAAACGTCATTAAACGATATGAAAAATAGTCAACGTTTCTATCACGAAACGGTTATGGATCGAATATAAATACAAAGTATCTGAAACGATGCTATACATAATAGAAAATAAAAGATAGGGTCTTAAAACTGTACCCAGCACTACTAATGATTTTGTAGTTTTCTTGGTGCGTAAAGGCTTGAATTCATGTGCACGTTCTCAGCATTGTAAAATGTATTTAAAAAATGATTGGGTCAACGCTTTCACAAACCAATAAAACTACAAAATATTGCATTCAATGTATAAATAGAAAACTATACAGTTACGTGCATATATATATTTAAACAACATTTCCTATTCTAAATCACAAAGTTTTATTATATGCCACTTGTGGGCCGAAATCTTCTTTACCATTTATATAGTTCAAATACATGTATATGGTTTTCAACAAACAAAGTATACGCAATCGTTTCGAAAGCAATGAAACTCGACATCTGCGTGCAAGTCATTTTGATTGATATCATAGCTACTTTATATTTTATTATGTATGGCTTAACGTCGTTATTCATGTTTTTTTCCGGAAAAAACGGAAAGAGTCAATACAGAAAACACAAAAAAAATAAAACACCTTATAAAATAATATTAAATAAGTATTTTATCAAGCTGCTATATAAAATACTTTTAGTATCTAGGTCATTAAGGCTGTAAATAAACTAGAAATATAGAATAATAACCATGTTTCTCAAACATTATTCATGATACTTACTTATAAATAGAAAATAATGAGATGTTGAATAAGTGTACGCGACACAGCCCACAATCAAGAGGCAATTCAGAAAAAAAAAACCACAATGGACAGACGCCAGCAGCCTTCAACGAGGCCATTTGGCACTGCTCACGGTTCTGCAATAGGCCCATGGTGTAAATTAAATGCATATAATTCGAAATGTCTTCGAATTCATTGTAATTACAGAGATCTGTATATATATATACTCTTCAAAAAACTTACGGATAGGTAGAAATTTCCTCATACGTTAGATACAACCCCACACCATTTCAAGATAATATTGCCGAGCTCTTCTGCAACCGATTTTCATGAAATGGAAAAACATGTAAAAAGAAAATATTACCAAGCTAATTCTTTTAATTTTGAGCAAAATCGTAACTTTGTTTTTTTTAAAGATATTGAAGTTGAACTTGAGTGTCTATTTTACGCATCAACTTTACATTGAAATAAATGCAAAACATTCCCTGAAAAAAACATTGGTCGTGTTCTACTCGCTACGTTGTAGAAACCAATGAAGTTAAAATATGATCAATAAATCGGTTTTAACCGTATAGTATTTTTTTTACCTATGCGTTATTATGTTGAGGAGTACATTTGAGTGATCTGATGTAAGCTGCATGCGTTGTATGTTTTGTAGGGGTCAGTTTGATGGTGATTTTCACCCTAGAGTGTGACTGTTTTTTTTTATGAATGAATGGACACAATAAAAATTGTCTGTATATAAAGGACATCTTTTTCAAAATGTGGCACACATTGTTCGGAAGTTACAAAAAAGTGTGAGCCACAATTTTAATAGATTATGTCGTATTAACAGAAAAAAAATGTGGTCATGTATTATAAATTAATTTCAATGGAAAATAAAGAGATGTGGAATAAGTGTACGCGACACAGCCCACATTAAACGGCAATTTAGAAAAACCACAATGGACAACCGCCAGCAGCCTTCAACGAGGCCATTTGGCACTGCTCGCGGTTCTGCAATTGGCCCATGGTCTAAATAAGATGCATATAATTCAAATCCAGCCCTGAAATAGTCACAGATAGACCCCCTTCTTACAAGGAACAAAAAAAAACATCAAAAAGACAAGTACAAACGAAAGCTTTGTCAAGGATTCCTGGCTTAGGACAGGCACATGTAATATGTGGCGGGGTTAAACTAGTTTTTTGGGTCCAACCTTCCCCCTATCAATATTCCTAGACAAAGCACAAAAACTAAACACACAATAAAAATCAAATCGATCAAAGTCCAATTCTACTAGAGAGAACCTAAAACAAAAAACAAAAACAAACAAAAGGACGGTAAAGGAACTCTCTATAGAACACTCGCTGTTACTGACAGCTAGCTGAGAATCAACAATCGACTGATGTAAAAAAAATCAAACGTATCGATTTTAAATCCGACACAACACTTCAAACAATAATGATTTAGTGAAGTGTCATCACACAAAACCGACACGCTTGATCGCTATAATTCTAAAAAATGACAATAGTAAAAACGTTTATGGACGTTTAAAGCAAGTATCAAGTTTTCAATATTTCTGCCAAAAAACACTAAATTCAAAGATTTAACCAAGATATTCATTTCATATCCTTTCCGTAATAAATTTTGAAGCCAATTTTTCATTTCTATTGGATTGCTTTAAATTTGTGAGCTTTATAAAAAACATTACCCTAAAATTCAGGATGTGATATTCCTTTCACTATAAGAAAGTGACGTGTACAATTAAATTTTTCAATAAGAGATCGATACTTGTGGAAGAATTTAGAAAAAGATTTTACTAGTTTGTGGTATCGGTAACCTTGTTTTAATAATTTTTCAGTAATAAAACGGTTTTTATTATTAAAATCAGAAACACAACTGAAGATCCGAGCATATCTTACTAGCTGTGAAATGTAAACCCCGTATGACGGCGCTAGTGGAACATCTCCTTCAAGAAAAGGGAAATTTATAATAGGGAAGGTAAAGTCGTCACGTTTATCATATACTTTGGTATGTAATTTTCCGTCAATAATACTTAAATCTAAATCTAAAAAAAGGCCATCTTACACCGGTGACGTTAGAGTTGTTCAAGGTTAATTCAGAAGGATAGATATCTGTAATAAAATTAGAAAATGAAGGATTGTTGAGTGCAAGAATGTCATCTAAATATCTAAAAGTATAATTGAAAGTTTCGATTAGGTTCTGTTTGTTCGGGTCTTTTTGTAATTTAGCCATAAATTGTGATTCATAACAGTATAGGAAAAGGTCAGCTATAAGTGGCGCACAATTAGTACCCATAGGAATACCAATAATTTGGCGATAAATTTGTTTACCCAAACGTATGTAAATATTATCTAACAAATAATTTAGAGCAGTAATAGTTTTTGCATCAGTCCAGTTAATGTAACCCTTTTGTGTTTATTTACTAAAAATGATTTACTAAATGATTTTGAAACTCTAGAACAGATATAATCACTTTTAGATTTGTCAAAACACCATTTAACCAAATATTCAAATTTCTTTTTAATCAGATTATGTGGAAGGTTAGTATATAAAGTAGAAAAATCGTAACTATCAACGGTATGAAAAGTATTTTCAAATGCACGAAGCTTGTCAAAAACATCAAGAGAATTTGTTACACTCCAAAAATAATTAATTCCACTGTTTTCGAATACCCTTTCACAGTATTGAATAATAAATTCCTTCATAGTAGTTAAAGTAAGAGATAGAACTTTGGAAATATGGGTTAAAGAACACTTACTTGAAGCAGAGATAAAACGAGATTTATATGGATTTTTGTGCAATTTAGGTATTCAGTACATAGTAGGTAACTTAAAGTATGTCGGGGCAACTCGAAGTGCTGTGGTCGCTATGATATGATCGTCAATGATACCTGATTCTGTCGAATGCACGGGAACGAAAGTGTTCGAATTTTTTATTTCGTGCATTAAAACCTCAAGGTAATACTTTCTTCATACCACAACGACATTATTAACTGCTTTATCGGCGGGAACAAACACGTATCGCAAACCAAGTAAACGGATTTTTGACTTTATTCGATTAAGGTAAGTATTAGGCCTAAAATCTACAAATGAATTTTGAAATTGTCTAATTCTGAGTTGAACAATTGTTATAAATTTATTAATAAAAGGGTCTAGAGATTTTGAGTCGGCCCCTTCTCTCCTGATCCAAGATTTGCAATAAGAGAGAAGGGAAGTTTTGATACAATTTAGGCAGGAATTCCAATTAATTTTAATGGGTGGTCTAAACTTTGGTCTTTTTTTCAAGAAATTGATAACCTCTGGGTCATTGACGATTGAAAGGTCTCCGGTAACAACATAATCACAAGGAGCATATATCTGAAATCACATTTAGCACAGTCGCACGATAAAGGAATATTCGTGTCTAGTTCTTCATCAGTTGTAGTTGTTGTATAGTTAAAAATAATGTTACGTGTAGGTTTCTTATATTTATAAGATACAATAGGTGGTTCGGTATTAGAAAAAGAAGGTGGAATGAGATCTTGAATATTAGGATCCATAAATATACTAGATATATTTATGAAGTCAAGTCCTCTATTAATGTAGGTTAATTTTATAAAATGTCGAATGTGGTCTTCTGGGTTTTCAATTTTGGGAAACAGTTTATAATAACAAAAAGAAGAGATGATGAGTGCACCTTCATATAATGGACTTGCATTAGATATAGTACTACATTCCAAACGGATACTGTTTAATTTAGAAATGGGTATTGAACATAATTTACAAAACAGATGATGACGTCCATTATTTTTAAAGATTTTAATAAGATCAGTAATACTTGAGTCAGAGCGATGTTGTTTTCTGACATTACGATTTATTCGTTTACCATGCGACCGTTTGTTCCGTTTACGAGGAATCACTAAATTCATGACATTTATGTTTGATGATCTAGATATGCTACCCTGTCCCATGATGTTATCGTTAAGACCCAGAGGGTATGCAGTTTGTAATTTTTTGATCCAATCAAGTTCAGCAAGTCGTCTTTCTCTACGAAACTGTATTTTACTTAAATTTAAATCTCTATTAATAATTTCAAGTGGCTGAACTTTAATATACTTAATGTTGTGGTTGTGTTTATGTAAGTGTTGATAAAGATAGCATTTATACTTTTTAAAGCGGCGAAAGCGATACAGATGTTCAGAAGTACAATGTCATGTTTATTAATACATATTTTTGTTAAATAAGAAAAAAAATACTTTGAATTAAGCTATAAATTTAAATTCCCTTATTGGATCCTCCCTGATTTAAAGTGAGTTGGTGTCCTACGCCTTTGCAACTTTATACAGGGTATATAAGGGAGAAGGCTGCGCATATAATGTTTTATGTAAAAATCTGAAAGACCAATTGAAAAGAAGGTTAAGGGAAAATTTTTAAACCTAATTTGCAACTAACAACAGGGTTTTTTATTCGACTAAAATTTGACAATCTCTACACCCATTTGTCCACAATTGCAAGCGATCAAGATTTCCGTATTTACATGATTTAAGAGCTCACAACTCCCGAGGACGAAAGCCACACTTTTCAGTAACTACGGGTACGCCCATGGTGGAACTGTGGACTGTACACTATCCAGATGTCAGAATCTCAAGATCCATCGTCGCCTCTTATGACAAGCAGGCACTGCTGCAGGCACCCGGGCACGTGAACAGTATGTCAGTAGTCAGACTGTTTTCATATAAAATGGCTAACTTGTATCAACCTTTGCAACTTTTTAAAATCATCTTTGATATGACTTTCAAATATATTTGGGAAGTGTAACCTCAAATAAAAATTTAGAAAAAGAATTATAAAATAAACAGAAATAGACTATTTAAAGTAACAACAATTAAGAATTCGAGTGCCAAACGTCTGAATGTGCAACGAAACAACCGGTAAACACGACTAAGAACAGCACGATGAAACACAAAATCTTATGAACAGAAATCAAAAACACGAACTCAAGTCGTAACAAGATTGAACTCGGGTGCTGCGGAAGAGTAAGCAAATTGAAAAAACAAAAGGTGCCTACTTTTTTTGAGTGAGTTGGTGTTTTAAGCCCGTGCAACGCTATATAGGTTTTTTACAGGCGATGAACATGAAAGGGGTGATAAAATGAACATGAAATGATGATGATAAATGAAACATGGGGGTGGGGTGGGAAACAAAGGACCGGCAAATTTTGAAGAACCACAGGAAAAGGGGAGAGGACGGTAGGGGTGGAAAATTTTGCCTATGTGGTGCAATACTTGGCGGTCCACAAAGGGGTCTTTTACGTGCATGAAGCGTGGCACTCTCCACACACGTTGGCCCGATATGGTCAGCGGTCAGGGTTTTCGTATTATAGACCTGACAACCCCCGCGGACGAGGGCCACCCTATTCAGCCATCTAGGGTACACATTTGTCGCTTTGTGGGCTGAGCACTGACCCGACATCATAATCCTAAGACCCTTAGTCGCCTCTTACGACAAGCTAGGCTTTGCTGCGGGCCTATTCGCCACCCGGGCCCCGCACGGGACCTACATTTTTTGATACAATGTTCTACTTCAGAGATGATAAAGAAAATAGATGTGAACATATCTGCTGACGAAAACAGAATAGTCAATAGAAGTCAGTTAATGATATTTCCCCATGGAAGATTGTGTGTGTGCGTGTTGATGATTCTTACATTAACATTTGAAGCAACATACCGTCCGTCCGGCAAATATCATGAAAGTTGCGAAACCTATACAATATTATTAAGCCTGTGAAATGATTCATGATCTCTTGAAAATAAGTATCATATTATAATGATGTTTCTTGTTCGATATCTCAAAGCAAGATATTGCATTGGAGACATCATGATATTCTCGTTGACAAATAAGGGTGTACATTTTATATACATTTTGTCTAAAAAATTTGGAAGACCACCTGTATAGACGGGTTGGGGCAAAAAATTAAATCTAAGCGGCTTACAAATGGGGCTGCTGGCGGTTGTCCATTGTGGTTTTTCTAAATTGCCGTTTAATTGTACGCTGTGTCGCGTACACTTATTCCACATCTCTTTATTTTCTATTACAAATGGGAACACTTTTCACACCCTGTTGTCCACTAGGGCAAGCGATCAGGATTTCCGTATGAAAGAGCTGACAACCCCCGAGGACGAAGGTCATTCTTTTCAGAAACAACGGGTATGCCCATGTTCGTTCTGTGGGCTAACCAGATGTGAGAAAATCAAGATCCATCGTCGCCTCTTATGACAAGCAGGCGCTGCTGCAGGCCTTTTTACCACCCGGGCACATGAACAGTATGTCATTAGTCAGACTGTTTTCATAACGCCTAACCTGTATCAACCTCGACCACAGAGGTAATTGCTACCCTTTAAGATCATCTTTGGTCTACACTTTTTTTCGCATCTTACTTAAAAAGCACCTTATTTGTTAAAAGTTGTTACGTATATGTATCTGGCGAGTACGCATATAGCCTCTAACTTTACAACACGTTGTTGATATATGTTAAATAATTAAAGGGCTATTGCATGAATATTGTGCAAATATTGACAAACGTGGAAGCAATATTGCATATTTAAATTCGTGCAATATTAGATTTAGATTCTCCTCAGGACAATATTCCCAAATGTTCATACAATAACCCTTTATTATCTAAGCATTACACTTAATTCAAAGACACAAACAAACAGCACGTATCGTCATATAGACTGTATAATGGTCGCAATAACGATAATAAAGACGAATAATTAGTACCGCTCCCTTATTAATATATAGACGACAATATCACAGGACAACGGATATTGTGAAAAGATGTTATTAAAAGAAGGAAAAATTGTTCGAATAATGCCCCTATTGAAATGCTTATGAAAAATTCATTAGCCAAGATTGAAACAAAATGAAAGCCTTTCTTTCTTCATAGTAGTATATAATGAGGTGTTGCACTTCGAGCTAAACTATAGCAGTTCGAGCCATACATAAATTACAAATACCAAAATGCGGGTATAAACGGTTAATTTCGGTATGATATATATATATCGATATTTCAAGGAGAAACCTCTCATCAGTAGCATTTAAATCAAAACATTGGAAGATCAAATTCCAAAACTGTTGAAAACGAAAAGTACTCAAAACCAAAACGTTCGAACAAGGAAGCCAAATCCAGCAATAAGGATATCGATCATGTGCATTACAAGGAAAGAAACCTGGGGTTTTAAACAATTTTGAATTAAAAAAACGTAAATTTCAGCGACAAAATATTAGAAATTTTATGGTAAATCGTGTCAGTCAAGTCTGACGACCAGGCTTGTGATTACCCTCGGGGACCTATACATATAAAAAAGGCGTTTCATTGTCGATATGAATACAAGATTTTGATTACGGTCACACATGTTTATTTCTGAAAACGTATTGGTATAAAAACCATAAATCCAAAAGAAAATACGAATTGCCCTTCATAAAATAACTAAAATAAACATTTAATCTAGACTATGGTATTTGAAAATAATTACCTGAAAAGGAAATTTCGTCATTCTAAAACTAATTCCTTATTCCCAATTATAAACTTTCCATAGAACAGCACATTTATTTTAGCTTATGGATTTTATATTTGACAATGGTTGCGGTGTTCCAACCAATGAGATATTCAGTTACACATATATAATGTGTTTTTTTATTGCAATTACTTAAACGGTTAGGAATATGTTGCTCCTATGGTATTATTTCTTACCATATACGTTGAAAATTTAGCACAAAAGTTTGATGAAGAAGCTTAATTGACCATGACGTGTGTGCTATAGCAAGCAGGAATTGCTTGCTCTTCCGGAAAAGCTGAGTACATTCCTGTTTCGAATTGAGTTTGCGTTGTTGATTGTAATTCAATTGTTTTAGTGTTTTTTTATGTTGTATAATTCTTCGTGCTGTTCTTGTTCGTGTTTATTGTTTTCGGTTTTTCTCACTTTCGAACTTTTTTTCAATAATTTTTGTTGAATAATTTCTAAGGCAAATGCCTGTCTTCAGTTACTCAATGGTAGTTTTTGTTATTATATACCTTTGTCTGATCGTCTTTGATTATCAACGTTCGTCTATCCATTTGATATCAAATACTATTGTTACTTTTATCATTGTAGTAATACAGACCAATATTTTGTCTTGATAGCCTTCTTTTCTGGTCGGTGATTTGTTTTAACTACGTTTTACATAAAGTTTAAATTGACAACCTGAACATATCAATCTTATTTGTGAATAAAAATCAGACATAATAAGTCAATTACAAAAATAGAAAATGGTCTAGTCCGAAATGTCCATGATTTTATTAAATATCTAACATGTTTTATTATTATCGCTGTTATTCTGTAAGTGGCGGTTTTATATCATTAGATATCATTACTTATGCGTCATAAAATGATCTGAAAAATAGTCAGCGTTTCTCTCACAAAGCGGTAATGGATCGTTAATCAATTCAAAGTATCTAAAACGATGCTATAGACAAAAAAAACTAATCTATACATGTAGGATCTAAAAAATGTACCCTTCATTACCAATAATTTAAATAATTTAAAGATTTATAAATATTTCGGACATTCGTATGTCCTTCATCAGTAGTTATTAAAAAAATATTCGGACATTCGTATGTCCTAAATCAGTAAAATATACACAAAATCGGACATTGGTATGTCCGACATCGGTAATGAACAAAAATTCTGCAGACAAAAGAATGTCAGAATTGTTGTTTATTATATTGATGAAGTAACTGATAAGAAAGTTATGGCCATTTGCGATATATTGATATGGGCCGAAACATCCAGGGACCTTTTTTTTACGTTAAACTTCTTGGTCACTTTCTTCTGAAATATTGCCGTGCCTTGATCTGTTGCATTGACATTTTTGAAAAGTTTGGAATTCATTATCAAATTAGCAAGTCCAGGCCCACCTGATAACAATTTTTGTTCATTATATTATTTTTATACCAATCACACTGTTGGCACGGTAAAATATGAAAAATCCACATTTAGTTACGAAGAATAATCACAAAATTAATATTTTCTGACTTAAGTATGCCCAAGAACTTTTCAATAAACCAATAAGCCCTTTTCGGCCCATAAAATGTCGTCCTTTCACCCCAAAACAAATTCGTTCCAAATTATTTCCATTAAAAAGCCGACCTTGCAACAAAATTAAGGGTTTGATGAACATGTAGGTATAGAGTGCAGATTTCTAGAGAAGGAACATAAATAGCTAAATTTAATTTAAATTGCTAAACTGTGCTGTGAACATACTCGCTCAAATCACGTTTCAACTATCTAGATATTTATGCCACAAACTGGGTAAGGTGGATTTTGATAACCCGTACAATACATTTTACTGCAAAAACTCTTTTAAAAGTTTTTAATTCCCTTATAATACATGCATCTATAACAAATTAGTCTGGACAGTTTTAATGAAACCGAATGTACCTGTAAGTACATGTATTAGGTCAGAACTGTAATTTACTATTGTCATGCCTGTTATCCATGACAACATTTTAATCATTTTATGTCACGGGGGTAACTTCTATTATAAAGGTAGGTACATATGTGTGGCTCTACTTTTGGGGTGCTCAATATGTGAAAAGGGTTGAAATTTCAGATGTTGCATATATAAGGTGTACTTTATGCAAATATCATTTATCAATTGAACAAGAGTAGCCCAGCATCCACGTTTTGCCTCCTTGAAACCCTAACTGTACATGCATTTGAAAACTTTTACCATTCAAGCTTTGATTTTAATAGAATATCTACAAAATATGTCAAGTTTAAGCATATTCTGTGTAATTTTAAAGGAATTGAAAATATATGAATTTTTGTCTTTTTTCAGCAGGCGTATATATGAATGGGGTGGGAATAAAATTCTGAGCCGCACATCTGAACCCTAAAATACTTTGAGTTACCCCCCGTGTTTTATGTCCTTACATCTTCACATATTCGGAGACTTTTACAACCTGACCTCATGTCATAAATTGTTATATCATTAATTGGATGATTATCCGATTAATGTTTAATCAATCTATGATAAAAGAAAGATCAAATAACTCATGGTCAAATGTTTACAAATTGAAATGTAATGCTTTAGCTATTTTAATGTATCTACGGTGCAGTTAATATACAGTTGCATGATTACAAATAGGTTCTCGTTCGGTACGGATAGGATTAAATGATTTCTAAATCCAAATATATTTTTTTTTATTTCAACATGCGAGACTTGTCAATAGAGAATAGCTTTGTGATTGTCTAAAGAAAAATCACCCGGCGATTGAATTTGTACAAGGATAAAAGTAACAACAGTATATTATTTCAATTGGATAGACCAACCTTTAAAATAAAAGACCATCAGACAAAAAGTGTATAATAACACAAATTACTACCATAGATTAAATAAAGACAGACATGTCCCTTAGCAATTATTCAACACAAATCCTTTTTAAAAAGTTTGAAAATGAGAAATCAAAACCACTTATCACGAACAAGAACAGCATGAAAAACATACAACACAAAAACAATAACACAATTGAATAACAATCAACATCGCGAACTCAAGTCGTAACAGGAACGGACTTAGCTGCTTGCTATAGCACACACGTCGCACTGCCCATGGTCAATATAGCTTTGTAAAATTTTCAACGTATATGGAAAGAAATAATACCATAGGAGCAACATTTTTTTTCTCAGATATGTAATTTACTTATTTTGTCTGCTCTTTTCTGACAGGTCAAAAGTTTACAAATTCAAATGAAATGCTTTAGCTATATAAATGTTTCTACAGTACAGTTAATATACAGTTGCATGATTACATATAGGCCCCCCTTCCGTCTGGAGAGGATTAAATGATTGCGCAACCCCAAGATAATTAGTTTTTAATTTCAACTTCCAAAACTTGTCTCGACCATAATAAAAAAGTAAATTGGAAAATCACCAAATGATCGAATTCGTATGCAATGGTGTGAACCACTTGGGTGTCGTTGTTATGAGTGTAAGAAATAAAGGTTATAAATGTATGAGAATCGCTTTGTTTGTTGTTAGCCCTAAAACATGTTACTCAAGTCTAAGGCAAAACATAAAATATTTTAGGCTATTAAAAGTAAAAAGGTCAACTATCTTATGTAATTTTTAGACAAAATACATGTAACATGTGCATTAAATTTTACAACACCGATGTATTTTTCATCTATAACATCAGACGTAGTCAACCAAAAGATTAAAATGTTATAAACATTAGGGATACGGATAGCATAGAACAATATCACCGAAAGTACAGAAGTTAGATTGAAATCTGAATGAAGAATCTTTGACTTTGGATATTTTCATTATATGGTTGAAGGTTAACGGAATCACGGAACTGCCATTCGTCTAAATTATTTATTCTAAACTTTATTTTTAGAATATGAAAGTATAATTCGTTTAATAGATTATCATATTCATAGAGACCTGCTCTTCGGACGCACATTGAAATCATCCATTGCTACATGTATAACGCAAGGTATCTTCAGCTGAATGCAATAACTTTCAGGATCTGTTGTAGTAGATGACAGCTGATTTTTTTAATACAGCGTAAATGCTTATGTATGTAATTTTTGTTTGTTTTTGCGCTGTTCTCGTTTGAGTCGATTGTTGTTGGGTTTTTTTCCTTTCGGATTTATGACATTCAAACAAATTCGTACTTCAAAGATTATCAAAGTCACACTATGCCATGTTGGTACTCTATGAAATGTTATTTCCCGTGCCGGGTACTGTTATTTCCCCAAATTGTGCATCACGTGGTTTTTCTTATATTGATTACCGACACCTAAATCTAAAGATTCTGAAGCAAAACAGTATCGCTAAGCTGTAAAATGGTAAGTATATTACTTTTATGAACATTTCAAATCAAACCTTTAAAAAAATGAAAAGTAAATATGTATGTGTTAACTTTTATTTAATATTTCTTGCTGGAAAATTAGCACATAAACTGAAATATTTGATTGATCGTCTCTTAAATACAAATAAAACAATGACCCTGCATTAAATCATGAATCAAACCTTTTGTAAAAATCATTTTTCTTTCTCTCGTGCGTTTTGATATCAAAATCAATATTATTTGTTGTGATTTTAAACGATTAGTTGCAGTTGGTAATTTGTACTGTTATTTCGCGTGGTAAAAATGGTATGGTACTGTTATTTCTGGTTAGAAAATTTACTATAGTACTGTTATTTCCTGTAAAAGGGAAACTGTATTTTATTCCCTCGCTTAATTATGGGGATTATATAGTGATATAAATGTAAATCCGTTACACCTTTGAGTTACACTTTTATATCAACCACTCAATTGGTATATATGAAACATTTAAACAATCTGTGTGACCTTATGTAGATGCGCATGTCCCTAATCATTTCTATAATAAAGTCTGATAAATATCTTAGTCGCTGGGTCTTATTTGATATTCACAACGCCTAATTGTTAAATACTTCAATGTTAAAATGTTATATATATATGTACCATAAATTTATAATTGAATATTTTGTCTTGTTAGTTATTTGTTGTTTTATACCCCGCCACACGAAGTGGCAGGGTATTATGTTATACCCTCAGTTTTTTCAAAGTCTGTCCGTCCGTCCGTCCATCCGTCCCCCGAAGGTTTCCGACCAATAACTTGAAAACGCGTGAAAGGATTTGAATGATATTTTGCACAGCTGTTTAAAACCATAAAATACAGGTCAGGTTAGATTTCCAGCATGATCCAAAAAATAGTTTTTGAGACTTTCACTTTGAAATCAATTTTATGAACTTTTGATATTCGAACGTGGCGGGGTATCATTTAATGTCCCATTACATGCCCTATTTTTGTTTGTTGTTTTAGATTGTTTTTTTATATTCTTTTTTTTTTTTTTTGGGGGGGGGGGGTAGTATTTATCTGTAATTGGTGGGTCACAGTCGGCTCAAAAGTTCATACTTAATTAATTTGGTACTTTTTTACTAATCTGGTCTGCTTTGACATTGGTCTACTCAAGGTCCGCTCTAAATTTGGTTTGGTCTGGACTCCGGCGGACCAGCCTACATAGAACAATCTAGACCTTGAGAATCTCTGGTTTACTTTTTAAAGGTCAACTTTTTTTGTTTTTGCTGCGAGTCGCAAAATAATGGTCATGTGCATATGAACCCTTGCAGATAATGAACTGATTTTTGGTATGTGAGTCTACCATAACGAGTTACGGATCAAGTTTGCGTTTTGATCCGGTCTTTGCATTTTTACGGGTCCTTTGAACTTTAAAAAAATACTGAAATTTGTTATCTGCACTTTTTTATTAACGCTTTTGTACATAATAAACTGATCAAGTTTAAGTTTTGTTACATTACACTAGCTTTTACCAGAGACTGAAATATGACACCGGTAGGGGGACTATGTATTGTTTTGCAATACTCTCAGAATGCTTGTTCAATTGTTAACCATCAATTCTTGCAAAAAAATGAAAAAAAGGTTTTAAGTAATCACATGAAATATCAGTACCAAACCACAGGAAATAACAGTACCTCATGCATATTTACCACGCGAAATAACAGTACAATTTTAAAATTACCCACTGCAACTAATCGTTGAAAATCACAACAAATGATATTGATGTCGATATCAAAACGCACGAGAGAAAGAAAAATGATTTTTATAAAAGGTTTGATTCATGATTTAATGCAGGGTCATTGTTTTATTTGTTTTTAAGAGACGATCAATCAAATATTTCAGTTTATGTGCTAATTTTCCAGCAAGAAATATTAAATAAAAGTTTACACATACATATTTACTTTTCATTTTTTTAAAGGTTTGATTTGAACTGTTCATAAAATTAATATATTTTCCATTTTACAGCTTAGCAATACTGTTTTGCTTCAGAATCTTGAAATTTAGGTCTCGGTAATTAATATAAGAAAACCACGTAATGCACAATTTGGGGAAATAACAGTACCTGGCACGGGAAATAACATTTCATAGAGTACCCACATGGCATATTGTGAAAGTGATGGGTAGTTTTGACTTTTTATTACCTTAAGATTCTAAGTTTTATCACTTTGTAACGCAATATTTAGGGATGTATACGAAACTTTTACTGTTATATACTCTTCATAATCATATTGTGTTTGGCATTTTCAATACTTTTGGTAGAGTGCCTATGATGAGTCTTGAATAGACAAAACGCGCGTCAAGCATAGCAAAATTTATTGTCTGCAACTTTGTTTTCATTTGTATTTTAAACCAGGTTATTTGGATTGTTCAGTTTGTGGTGAAATAGCAATTACAATAACTTAGTCGTTCGACATTTTACGGATTTGCCAATTTATGTTCTCTAAAAATATTTCATTAAATATATCATTTGAATGTATATTCAGACTACCGATTTTAGATCGAATTGCCAGTACGTGTGCTTAAAATTGGGCAGTAGGATATGGTAGTCGCTTGATACAAGGATATGCTAGCGGGTAATTGTGCATTAAGCAGGATGGTATCAAAAGGGCATTTATAAGTCAAAAGACCGAAAGGGCGAAAACAAATCGGTCAACGTGAACAAAAACAGGACAATTTAACTGTATATAAATCAAGAATGAGAACTCAAGTCATACTCAAGTGATTTCATTTAAAAATAAAGAGCAGCTACTGCATGTTTCAACATACACGGCGCGTATCAAGCGATCTTCCAATTCATTTTTAATAAACAAAAACCTTTATTCCTACAGAAAAATATTTGAACGTAAAAATAGTAGGTTACATAACGGATGCTTTTAAACAATAATATAGTTTTTCTTTTTCTTTTTTAGTCATTTGTTCAATTGATTTGTAATGGACACGTGAGTCTTTTATTTCTCTATGGTGGTAATTTGTTTTATTACATAACTCTGTCTGATCATCTTAGATTTATATGGTTGGCCTATCCTGTCTAGGTGATGTATTGTTGTTACTTTTATCTCTGTGGTAATACAAAAACATTATGTTTTGATATCGTCCAATTTCATCGGTGCTTTGTAATAATTCATGCAAATAAAGGTAAAATTGACAGCTTGGGATGATCAATCCTATCTGTCTTGAAAGAGCAGACAAAATTAGTCAATTACATATCTGGGAAAAGATAAATCGAACAAAATCAGTAATTTAATCATCACAAACCTGATGTGTTTTTGTTACTATCAGACCCAAAGACCGCAATGGAAGAGGGAGGTTTGGCGCGACTTAAAACCTGGTTTGACCCACCATTTCTTTTGATATGCCTGTTCCAAGTCAGGACTATTGCGGTCTTCAATTTTTTCCGGTATGTCTTGTCTTATGGACATTTGCGATTGATTCTCCAATTTCGGTAATTTTGTTATTACCTTTATTCATATCTGTAGATTAAGGTCTTAGGTGGTTGGACAAAAGGGGAAGTCTGTAGCATATTTATCTTTGATAAATACATGCAGATAGTAAAGATTATTTTATTTTCAAACTAGAGATGCTCTAGCTTAATTCTTTATTTTGTTATGTTCCTATTTTTCGTTTGCTCCTATGAGACAGGATAGACGATAAAGAGATGTGGAATAAGTGTACGCAACACAACCTACATTAACGGCAATTTAAAAAATCACAATTGAAAACAGCCAGCAGTCTTCAACATGACGAGAGGTCACTGCTCGCTGTCTTGCATTGGCCCAAGACTAAAAATACAATACATAAGATTCAAACAAATCCCTAGATTATCAAAGAAAGACCAACTTTTGGACATTAAACCAAAAAAAAACAGATAGTAGACAAGGTCAAACAAAAGCTTTGACAAGGATTCCTGGCTTAGAACAGGCACATATAAAATGTGTCAGGGTTAAACTAGTTTTTTGGGGCCCAACCTTCCCCCTATTGTATATTGTACAGGAAACTATAATGAATGTCTGATCTTAGGTTATCAAAGAGATATTCCAGTTTTGACCTATTACAAATGATTTAACAAAAAAAAAGGAAATGGACTTCATGTATTCCGAAATTTCCATGATTTTATTCAATGTTTAACATGTATATTTTATTGCTATCGTTGTTATTGTTGGTAAGGGATTTAAATATCACTGACTTCACCTCAAATTTTCCAACAATTATGTCACTGATTGACCTATTTTCAGCAGTGAACTACAATAAAAAGGTGGCTAGCTACATGTTCCTCGTAAAAATTTAAGATCCTTACGGTCTGGCTGCCACTATTACTGAACAGAAGGAGTAACGATGCAATTTTCTTATATAAATTGAGAGTTTCAAAAGATAAAAGAAAGAAATTCAAAATAATAGTGGAGCAAATATGAACTTGCAACATAAACTATTTGCGCTTTTTATTTATTTGCGTACATAACATTTCAATGATGTAAATATTGTTAACGGCATAATTCAACATTTGGAGCGAAAGGTCACGCGCTTAGATGCACCATTTTCAGAATTAACACGGAGTTTATGGCTTAAAATTAAATTAAAATTAATTTTGAAGGATCTTAAAGAAGTTTATGATTATCCAGGTCAAACGTTCCATCATTTTTTTCTCTTATAAATAAAACCAATTTAATAAATATGCCGTGCTCGCAGCTAGGAATACCTAAATCATATAAAAATAGAACCACAGCAGATCCTAAGTGTGTTGGGATTTAAACATCAGGTAAGTGCTCAGCACGCAGTGCAACAAACGCATGTATCCATGTGGCTGAACATACAGATGGCCCTCATCTGATGGGACTGTCAGGTCATAACTCGAAAAGCCTAACTGACCAAAGTTGATCAACGATTCTTGCACCTTAAAGATCGCTTTAGTGCACCACATCAGCTATATTTTACGCCCGTGTCGATATTTTCCCTTTTCCGACGATTTACATAATTCACTGTATCTTCATAGCCATCTCCTATATCAGTTAGTGTTGCAAGGGTGTAAAATACCAACTCACTCAGTCGAATCAGTTTTTTTATATATTTATATTCCAACGAACTAATCACAACGGTTTTAATCCGCACAATACATTTGTTGCTTTTCAGTTTATAAATAAATTTTAGGATATTATTAGTTGCATTTGCATTAAAAAAAAGTCAACACATTTGATAAGAATTACGATCATTTAAACTATGCAAAACATTGTAAAGATCTAAGTTTAAAACCTGTATACAACAAAAAAAATTATATACATTTTGCAATTGCACAGACGCTTCGTGAAATGCGATTGACGGGTGTAAATATTACTACGCCGATTTAATTGACCGAATTTTTAATATTTTCAAAGAAAAAATATAATTTGAGAAAATGTTCGTGTCGAATATATCAATAAATTTATATATTAGTATTAACTGTAATTATTTTGTAGTCTAGAGAAGACAAAAACTAAACTGTTAATGGTGTACATTTTATACAATCTGCTTCATGTGCACCATTGAAAAATTAGTTTATGGTTCAACAAACCAAAAAAAAGCATAATTAATTAACGTTTAATACATATTACTGTTACGACTTAGTCTTGACAGGTTTTAATTAATTCGTATAGTATATGTTACTGCAAGTAGATGTCCTAGGTCAAAACCGTCATGAACTATTGTCATGACTGTTATCCATGACAACATTTTAATCATTTTATGTCCTTAAATCCTCACAGATTCGGAGACTTTTATAGCTTAACCTCGTGTCCTTAATAGTGTTATATCATAAATTGGATGATTATCCGATTAATGGTTAATCAATCTATGATAAAAGAAAGAACAAATAGTTTACGTCAATCAGAAATGTTATGCCTATGCTATTTAAATACAATTACAATTAATATACAGTTGCATGATTACGATAGGGTCTCATTCAGTCTGGAGAATATTAAATGATTGCACAACCCCAAGATACTTAGTTTTTAATTTCAACATGCAAGACTTGTTTCGAGCATAATGAAAGTGAAAATGGCTTTGTGATTTTGCGCAATTTTAACTAATTGGATGTTGTTATTATGAGTGGGAAAAAACGGTCATAATTGTATGATAATGGCTTTGTTTATTGTTAGTCCTAAAACATGTTACACAAGTCCTAGGCAAAACAAAAAAAACATTTTAAGCTTAATAGAAGTAAAAACGTCCTATATTTTATGTAATTTGTTGACAACTAAGTTGTCACGCCAGCAGACACGGCTTCCAATAATATGGTTCTTGTATGTAAGCTCATTATTACAATTGTCTAATAAAAGAACTAGGCATTGATGGTAATACTTCCGCAAACGCTACATACAAACGGACTACATTTAACAAAGATGAATTCATAGCCAACCATAGCTCTTTTGTGTCCTCTTTCAATATTCAAATGAAAAAGGAACATAAAGAGTTACCATATTTGTTCTGGATACCTAAACTTCACAAAAATCCGTACAAAGAAAGGTATATAGCTAGATCTTCATTTATAATCGTAGTGGAAAATCAACCATATGTGGATTTTGAAGAACTCAAAAGAGTTGTTAGATCATTTTAAATCTAGATCATTTTCTGAGGTTCAATATTTGATAACGTTCGATTTTTCAACTTAATACACTACTTTGCCCCACGAAAAACTAAAATGTCGCCTGAAAAAACTTCTCGAAAAAGCCTTTTTAAACTCTAGGAATTTTGTTGCTTTGGGTTATAACTCTACATTCTTTTCAAAAACATTTTTCAAAGATAAAAGTTGTTACTAGAACAGGTTTGCAGTATACTTGATTTCCTCATTGACAACATATTTGTCACCTTCGGAGGAGAGATTTTTCAACAACAAATCGACATTCCAATGGCCACAAACTGTGCTCCTCTCCTCGCCGCTTTGTTTTTATACTCTTACGAGACTGAATTTCTTCAGGGACTCGAAAAAACAAGAAGATGAAAGAGGCAAGATCATTTATTCTTACATTCAGATATATTGATGATGTCCTTTCTGTCAATAACACTTCATTTGGTAGATGGATTCCTTCAATATATCCTCCAGAATTGGAGATTAAAAAGACCACAGAATCAAATTGCTTCACGTCTTTCTTGGATTTGCACTTCGAATTTGACCCAGGTGGTCATCTCAGTACAAAAATTTACGATAAAAGAGACGATTTAAATTTTCAAATTATTAATTTTCATAATCTACAGAGCAATATACCTACTTCCCCTGCATACGGTGTTTATATTTCACAACTTATTCGATATGCCAGAGCTTGCACACATTTTACAGATTTTTTTATCAGACACCAATTTCTTCGTCACCGACTTTTGGAGCAGGACTATAAGAAAATACGTCTCATCCGATCACTAAAAAATTCTTTCTTCGTTATCAGTCACAAGTAGAAAAGTTCAAAATTGAGTTAAAAGATATGGTGGTTAATTGTTTTAATAAGTGTATGACTGGTCTGCTGTACTGAGATGATCACCTCAATATCCCTATTGTGTCTCAAAACTATGTTGTGTTCTATGGTCATTACCGGATCCTAAGATCGGAATGGAAGAGGGAGGTTAGGCGCCATAAAACCTGGTTTAACCCACCATTACGTTTGAAATGCCTGTACCAAGTCAGGACCATTGCGATCCACCAATTCTCCAGTATGACTGATTCGTTTTTGTCATTTTCTCTGGACTATGAGATTGATCATTCATGTTCGGTAGTCTGTTTATTACCTTTATTTTCATGCATTAAATTTTACAACACCAATGCATTTTCGTCTATAACATCAGATGTGTTCTACCAAAAGATTGAAATGTAATACACAATAGGGATAAGAATAACATAGAACACAAGCATCGAAATTGCAGATCTTGAACCCGATGTTAGATTGAAATATGTAGGAGAATCGTTGACTTTAGATATTTCCACGACATATGATTTAAGGTTTATTTGGATTCACGGAACTCCCATCCGTCTAATATTGTGTATACAACTAGATTTTATAATGATATAAATTGAGAAATCGTTGAATAAGTTATCATATTTAAAGAAATTTGCTTTTCGGGCACACATTGAAATCATACATTGCTATAAGGCAAGATACCATAACTTTCATTGAATAGCTGTTGTAGTAACTGGCAGCCGAATTTTTAATACTGAAGTAATACTATTTTTGTGTGTGTGTGTGCTGTTCTTGATTGAGTTGATTTCCCCTTTCGGACTTCAGATAGTCAAAAAAATTCGTAACTCTAAGATTATATTATCAAGGAGATGGGAAGTTTTGACTTTATATTACCTTATTATTTTAAGATTTATCACTTTTTGTAAAGCAACAATTTAGGTTTAAATACGAAAATTGAAACCAGGTAAGTTGGTGTGTTCAGTTTGTTGTGAACTATGCAATTACAGAAACTAAGTCGTTCGTTATGTTTTCAAAAAGTATTTATAAATTGAATAATATTTTCACTAAATAAAAAAGTAGTAGTTCAACATTCTAAGTTTTTGGTGGTAGAAAGACCTTATTTTTCAATGGAAGCTGAGAAAAATCTTTGAAGGTATATTCAGAATAAGATAACTACCAACATGACCGATCTGTCTTTATTTTGTATACCAAACATGATTAGGGAATATAGAGGATTGTTTAATAGTTTTTCATATCAAAAGAGACGGATCACTATATCTTCATTTCAGAGACATTGGAAATGTTTCCATTGATCAAATGCTAGGTATCAAGAGCTTTATCAAATCAAGATGGATAATTAAGACTTTATATAAGTTAAATTATCAAAGTCCTAGATGTGTATTTGTAAATTTAATACAAATATATAGCAGTGTATGTATATTCAAATATTGAAATACAAAAGTTCAACCTATGAATTTGTTCAATTTATGGTGAAATAGGAACTTACAGAGACACGTTTTAGAATGGAATGGACTATTGGCAACGCGACGGGTGTGCTATAGCAAGCAGGAACTGCTTACTCTTCCGGAGCACCTGAGTTCACTCTTGTTTCGACTGGATTTCGCGTTGTTGATTGATATTCAGTTATTTTGTGTTTCCATGTTTTACATGTTGTCTGTTTTTGTCCTGTTCCTGTTGGTGTTTACTGGTTTTGTCTCTGCCCTTTCGGACTTTTGATATTCGGATACCCCATTGGTACCTCTGCTTCTTGCAACTAAAGGTTTTTTTTAATTGGGTTCGTCGGTCATTTAATAATCGTTTTGTTCATAAAAATGTACAAATTTAACAGTTAATGGAAATAGAAAGGCCAATTATTTAAAATCAAAATGTAAGTTGAACGTAAAAGGTTATTCATAATGTGAGACTAACTAATCTATCTAAATTGTGTATACCGATCTTGATTATGGAATATTGAAGTTCGTTCAATAAATTTTAACATTAAAAGTGACTGATAACTTTATCTTCGGAGACATTGGACAAATTGACCACTGATAAGTTGCTATATATATAAAGCTTTATTCTATTTCTTTACTCATATGCATTATATGTCTCAATTTTTCGTGAACATTCGTATTTTCAACCAAATAGCAAGATGAATATTTTAGACTTTATATAAGTTAAATAAACCAATTCCTAGATTTGTGTTTGTAAATGATATACAAATATAGCAGTGTTTTTTTTCAAATATTGAAATACTATCATATATGAGCTCAGTTGTTGAATATGTTCAGTTTGTGGTGAAAAAGGAAACAATAGAAGCTGTAAATAAAAGCAATAAAAAAAGTACAAATTAAACATTTTAAATCAGTGGAAAAAGAAAGACCTATTATTTCAAAACACGTTGTAAAAATGTTTAAATGTATATTTAAAATCTGTGAACTTCCAATCTGTCTTTATAATGTATACCTAACTTGATTATGGAATACTGAAGATCGCTAATAGATATTCACATTGGAAGTGACTGATAACTATATCTTTGGAGACACTGGAAAATTATCCATTGATTGAACGTTAGATATCCCCAGCTTTATCATAAGAAACATCCTAGTAATTCCATAATGTTTTTAATTTTATGGTTTAACCGTCGTATATAGCATATGATGTAAAGGTATTATCAAATGCCTGCTTAAGAAGGATAATTAATTTGAGCTTTTAATTCTTTGTGACACGTGACAAAGATGATTTAAAGAAGACCCCTCAGATTTTAAACTTTGGATTGCCTTTGATCTGCTTGATTATTTGATTTAAATATTCATAGTATCAGACTTCGGACTTGAAAATGGTCTATAGACTTTAAGACGGGAATTAAGTATATTCAAGTTTAATCCATAAAGTGGATCTGAGTGTTCAATTTCTGTTCGAGAAAGGCAATTATGGACAAATACAGAAACTTAATCGTTTAGCCACCTTCACGGATTCACAGGATATAAGTTATCTTCTTTAAACGGGTTCGTTGGTCATTTAGTAAGTGTTTCGTAAATTAACAGTATCTTTTAGCGGATTGCGTTAAAACGTGATGAAATATTTAACTTTTTTGAAAATTGGCAGAGAGTAAACCAAACATAAAACACAAGGATTTCTAAGAGGGAAGGACGTTAATTCAAATGTTAGCTTCACGTTCATACGATATTTTTTTTATAAAAAATAATGCAAATAAGCAACCAAATATGTTCTTATTAAGACACAACAAACATCGGTTTATGAGTCAAACGGAGCTTGTCATGATAATATAAATGTTGGAATAGTTTTGCACTAAGCTAATTTGATTTTGAATCTGGTATCTCGAAAGATTTATTCGAAGCTGCGAGACGAATTTTTATTTTTTTCATCTTCAACGAATATACACCTAGGCCATGAACAAGGATTTGTTGTATTTGACAGGGATTTAATCGGAAAGACAATAACATAATTGAAGTGTCAAATTATTCTGAAGATGAGATATAAAAAATGCGATTTTGTGTAGGTTGTTATTTTGTAGAAAACGTATATCCCGGCTTGCTCGTGTGAATTACAATTCGGTGATTTACGGGTTTTAGATATCATTCGTTGTGTGTTTGTGTAATCAGAAATGAATTTATAATTTAATCAATTCAAAGAACAAAGAACACGTAAACCATTTCCAATGAGTGAGGAGGGATATATAGGATATACAGTTGAGATTGGGACAAATGGTGAACTTTTGTATATTTTTATTACAGGGGCCGTTTTATCTTATATTGCTATTATTTACAATGTTATAATATTCGTAGTGCTGTGTCGACCTCGGCTTAGATCGTCAATGACCGTTTTCATGCAGGCATTAGCAATTGCCGATCTTTTGACAGCTTTTTGTTCGTATGGATTGGAACCAATTTTTCGCTCAAAATCAAACAATATAAATGATTTTATGTTGACGCTTGGATACCCGTATTGTGCAGTGTATGTATATTTTAGCCAGTTAGTGGACATGTTTCATTTTCTTTCGGTTTTGTTAACCACAACATTAGGAATTCAAAAGGTCATTGCACTTAAATTTCCATACTGGGTCAAAACGAATATGGATTGTAAAAACGCGTTAAAATGTTGCCTTTTGTGTTTTCTTTTATCTTTTGCAATACATTTTCCGAGATGTTTAGCCGTGGAATTCACTAACAGGGATAATATAACACTATCATACTTCACCGAAGATTTTCAATTCAGACAGAAGATTTTGACCACATGTTCTCCAACCGTCCTTTCTAAGATGTCCTTCCTTTATGGGACTCGATATTACCCTCTCGTTTCCGCAGTGTCTTTACTTCTGTGCTCAACAGTCATGTGCCTCTGTGTTATATTTATAATATACCGTGTTTATTGCAAACAGAGACGATTCTTTAGGACCAAAAGTACTGCTCATAAAAATCGAGACCGTCGATCTGTGCTTATGATTTTTGCTGTTTTAATTATATTAATGATTTCAGAAATTCCAAGACTTGCCATCGAAGGTTATTTATTTTTTGGTGATTATGTTTACGAAATGCTAGATGTAGATGCGACTGATGCACTATCTTTCATGGTAACAGACTACAGAGCTACTTTAGCGATCAACATGAAAGTAAATTCTTCTTTATCATTTACTTCTTCCCTTCTTATAATAGAAAGTTTGAAAGTTTTTACACTTTTAGGCTGTATGTCTAATTTTGTTATTTATTTGACTATGAGCAAACATTTAAGGAAGGAATTGAAACAGTGTATGTCAATTAATCAGAGATAAATGGATGATATGTTAACGCTTTGTCGTCAAATGTTACACAACAGTCAATTGCAATGACATAGACCCGAAAATGACAAGATTCTATGATATATACAACTCGTGTAAGTCGATGTATCACTACAATATAAGTAACTTTCGTGGGCAGGTGTCATATATCTTTACAAATGTCAGAAATAGTATACAACTGTTCTAAATTTGTACCTATTCTATTTGCTGTAATAACATTATTTTAAATTCCATTTAAATATCATAATAAAGACACTTCCATATTCGGTAAGACATGTAATCTGCACTGTATTTTTCAATAATAAGACATTATACTTTACCGTATAACGTAACGCTACCCAAGTTGCAACAGGTACCAAAATTGCAACACTCTACATTAATTGTTCTAGAATAATAGGATTGTTTAGTAAGACCAGTTTTTATTTCATATTATTGATATTTGATTATTTTTCTAAAGTATTGAAAGAAAATATTAATGAAAAAGTCACTTTCTGATAGAAAAAATACAATACACGTTTTGCGCATTTGCGGGATTGGTCACTAATTTAGCCAAAAGAGGAGGAACTGGTAAAAACTGGTTCCAACATGCTAATGAACGAAGAAAGTAATTTCTTTATTTCCGTTCAAGATTGATATTTTATGGGTTGGAAATGTTGATAGTTGGTTTATTTGTCAGTTGCAAATGATTTTTACTCTGAATGTTGAATAATGACAGAAGAATCGTTGATAGAAAATGTCGTTTCTTTTGTCCCATGTTGAATGAGGTCGTTTTTCCTCCCCGTGACCCCTGATAACCTTGTCTAAAGGACGAGTCAAATCCGGAACGTATATATTGTGCAACCCTAGTATTGTATAAATAGTTGCATACCTCATGCAATATCGCTCCACATTGAAAATTGCCGTGCGACAGACAAGACTTCTGGTTGATCTTGAATAACTTGACAATTGTTGAATATTTTTCATTTGGCTTTATATCATTCTTTGCCAAATTATTCAGACAGCAACATTCATTTTAATATTCCAAGGTCTCAACCCGGAACTAAAATAAAAGTGATTTTTATCACGTCCGCACTAGATGACGTAATGGAGACCTAAATTTAGACTTCATATTAACTTTGTTTTCAGGTCAGTTATGTTTGCATTTAGTGTTTTTAAATATTTAAAAGATGTAAATGCTTCATTTACAACAGACTGTGCATGTCTATACCCTTGTTTTAGCTGCAAACAAGAAAATACACAATTATACAGCTTTTTTTAGGAAAATACTTCGCCATTGCCTAAAAATCCGACCATAAAATGCCGTTAAAAAACTTTTGACATACCTTTTCTTGTTTGGAATTTTTAATAAAAATAAATTAAAGTAATTACTTCCAAAAATGAAGCAAGATTTTGAACAGAAATCGAAAAGAGTAAAATTATTATCCCCATGTGCAATTTGGGGTACCCCTGATGTGAATTATCAGTGTAATAGCCAAGTGTCTTTAAATCTGTTTTATGACATTTGTGTATCAAATATTAAAATTCTTTCTGTATGGATAAATGCAGTAAACCTTACTCTTAAGACACAGCCGACCAAAATGTTAAGCAATCATGTCCAGATAAAGATACGAGACAAAAACCGTCAAAGTTGTTGCAATTTGGGTATCGTCACGTTAGTGGGTTATTTCGCTCGCTGAATTAGATTCCGACAAATTTTGCGAGTTGACGGAAATCAAACATACCCATTTAACATTCAAACATACCCATTTAACATAAAATATATAACATGTATAACATATTACAAAAACAAAATTTCACAAATTCGCATTTTTTTAACAGCGAAAATCACCTGCTTTACGGAATGTTTGCCTGAAACTGATGTCAGACGTTATTCTGTCAACTTCACCTAACCACATAAAATGGACAATTATGGATGACGAACAACGGGATTTTAGTTTTATTTCTATGTTCAGTTAGTCAGTGGAACCTAGAAATTCAATATTTGATGAATGTTTTTTTGTTTTTTTCTTCCCGAATACCTCTTTATCAAGCTTTTTCGAGTGTGTACTTTTGACCCCTTTTGTGTTTTAGTGTTGTCAGTTTCTTCGTGCCGCTCATAACTCTCATATACAATATACCAGAAAATGATTTTTTTTCTTTATATTGTATATAGTGTCTTCATGACATGTGTGCAATGTCTTTACATGGTAAGCACTCTTCTTAGCATACCCGCTCGACCTTTCATAAGGACGGATATTTTTAGTTCCTATCGGTATTTTTTATTAAAAAATATATTTCTACCATATGCGATTTTTGGCAACGTGACGGGTTTGCTTTAGCAAGCAGAAACCGCTTGCTCTTCCGGAGTACCTGAGTTTATTCTTGTTTCGACTTGAGTTAACAATGCTGAATACGGTTTTGTTGTGTGTGTGTGTTTTATTTGTTGTTATTGTGTGGTTTATTTCGTTATGATGATTTTTTGTCTTCCGATGTGGTCTTTGTCTCTTGATGTTTGATTACACCTTTCCTTAACACAAGCTCTCTGAACAAATTTACAATTATGGTCACTTTTGTCTACATGTAATCTACAAAATCAAATAAACTTGTGGGAATATTTCAAAATTAGGGATGTAATAACGAGGGTCAAAAAGGAAACATATCAATTTTTTAGACATAATTGTCGAATGAATAAAAAAGTCTTAGCACAGAAGCCAATGATACACCATCTTTTCTCTATATAATACATTTGACCCTCAGTTGTAATTTTAAAGTAGGTTTTGTTCTAAATTTCCTTTTTCCATTACCCAATAAAATTTCTTAACATTTATTTTTTTACATAAATATATGCATTATGACTCATATTTATTTATTTTTTTATTTATCTATCATATTTTCCCTTTCCAATAATTGAGCAGTGCCCCTAAACTTTATTTTTCTTATATATGTCTGTCAATGATCTTTTAAAGTATTATTGTTATTACTATTTTTTAATATTTTTACTTCCAACCTTTTTTTTATTTCTTTATCTTTCTAAACATTTATTTCTTCATGTCACTCATTCCTATTCACCATGATTTATTTTTTTATAATTAAGTCGCTAATTTGCAGAAATAAAATGCAATAAGTAAAATGGCACAATAATTCTAATTGTAGAAAGCCGCCTTCCATAACCAAAAGAAGAAGAAGTTCCATCGTGCTGTTTGTGTTTACTGTTTGTCTTTGACATTTCGGACTTTTGACATTCTGATGTTTCATTGGCATTGTAAGAAACGGATTCAAAATTGTTCACAATATAAGGTATATTTCCTTGTACTGCATTTGGTCAATATTTTCTTAACCGAAAAAAATTACAAATACCAAAACGCGGGTATGAACGGTTAATTTGGATATGCTATATATCGATATTTCAAAGAGTAACATCTCATCAGTAGCATTTAAATCAAAACATTGGAAGGTAAAATTCCAAAACTGTTGAAAAAGAAAAGTACTCAAAACCAAAACGTTCGAACAAGGAAGCCAAATCCAGCACCGAGGATATCGACCATGTGCATACAAGGAAAGAAACCTGGTGTTTTAAACAATTTTGAATTTAAAAGACGCAAATTTCAGCGACAAAAATATTAGACATTTTATGGTAAATCGTGTCATACAAGTCTGAAATCGCTTTTCAGTTCGAATTGTTTTAGGTACGATTGCATTTCTTTCAATTCTTTTTGTTTTCGACTTATTTGATTAAATGCTACAGATAAGGGGATTCTCCTTGACATTTGCATATGCCGTTTAACCATTGTTATACCTTTTTTTGTATTTTGTGTCATGAAATAGTGAATAAATGGTACACTGTGTAACGAAGTTGTTAAGTTTTTTTTAAATAGCATTTCTAATACTTTACATTGTGACTTTCACTGACATTTGTTATTTTTCAATGATGTTTATAAACGATTGGACAATAACGTATACATGGTGTACATGTATTTAAATAAACAAATTAACAGTACATGTATTACTAAATTTTATCGACCTGGTTGGTCACGGGTCAATTATTACGGACTTCTTCTTTTAAATCCTGCCTAAAAGACCAAGAAGATTAGCTCCGCCCAACCTTGTGAATAAAATAGAGTAATGATTCTGGTGTAAAATGTTTCATCACGGAAGTAGACAGAATTTAATCCTTGCCGGTGGCAAAATGATTATCCAGACTTATTTTCATTCAGAAGAATTATCGATAAGCCCACGACACACGTTTACTGAATGACACAGCTTCCGATACAATGACAATGATACACCGTACATTCAGCAACCTTTGATATTGTCCTTGGTCTAAATAAAAGACAAACCTTATTAAACAAGGGAAAAAAACTAAAATTCAGCACTTCATCGATTGTATGAATATCAGGGGGCAAACATAGAGGTTAATGTAAAATGATAATGAAGTAATGACTAAAAATATTTGGTTGGAACAGACCAACAAGATAAAATACTTTTGGAAACCTTTGGAAAAAGATAAGAAGGAAAGGGATTGAAACTTCAACTTTTGTGATGCACCTTTGTTCGTCTTAGAAAGGATGCTTGGAAGCGAGTAACCTCATCATATGTATAAGATTTTTTTAAATAAGGCAGTGTTTTTTACATTCTTACGGGTCCTTATGACATATTCAACATCCTATAAGAAAATATTAGTATATGTACAGCTCACATGACACATTAGTAGGAGGTAAAAGTATAGTAGGACCTAGATATGGATACAACTTATTATATTGACACATGTTTTAAGTTGAAGATAGCATAGTTTTATCGCCTCTTTTTTGCGTTCAAAATATATTTAGAATAAGGACAGAATATTCTTATTGTAGTGCTCAACTGACATATTGGTGAAAATATTAGTAAAATTATAGTAAACTATCGCATTAAATTTGAGACCACGTGCAAGGGAAATAGTGATATAAACCTTAAATCGACTGTGCTCAAAATTTTTAAAATGATAGAATCATTCATATAAATATCAACAAAAATTTATAAGAAGTTATTATATCTGGGTCCTGCTTCGTTTTTATTAATTCAACGTGCGGTCTTTGCTGTACACATACTGATAATCGATCTAAAATTAAGCCATTTCAATATAATCGTATCTAAACCTAAATCAACCCTTTACAATATTTGTTATCCTCGGAAATTATAGAAACAAAATAAACATGAAAAGAATTTAAATTGAGCAGGTTGAAAGATTCTCATGGCCGGTTGTTTTATTTTTACAAATTATGACAAATGCTTGTTTTGTCCATACATTATTAACTTCATTTGATATAAGCACATATTCAAATGCAAAATAATTTTTTTCGAGGTATTTTTTTATCATTTGCCTTTTGAATTTAAGGCCAATATTCTGTTAAAAACGTGACTTGAAAGTTTAAGGACATGTGTTATCATCAATAATTTCCCTTTATTAAGTTTTGTTTCTAATAAATTCTTAAATTTTATTATTAATTCTATTCGAAATACATAGGAAAAAAATCTATAATACGTTTTAATTGCAACTTTATTATTTTAAGATTAAAAAAAAAAGTTTTATTATCAATAATTCAGCAAAAAAGACAGACAAATTTAAAATCAAAATGGTTAAAATCACTTTATCGTGATATCATACAGGTTTTAACCTAAAATATTTACTAGGTTAGTTTTTTTTTTATATTTTGATTGCAAATAAAAGGTTATATTAATATTTTTCGATGGTTAAGTAACTTGTTTGTACATTGGCCTTAAGTGTGTTGAGCCTACATTGGTCTTTAGTGTGTTAAGGCAAATTGGCCTTCAGTGTGTTGAGGCTACATTGGCTTATAGTATGTTGAGGCTACATTGTCCTATAGTGTGTTATAGCTACATTGGCCTATAGTGGGTTGGGGCTACATTGGCCTATAGTATGTTGATGAAACATTGGCCTATAGTGTGTTGAGGCTACATTGGCCTATAGTGTGTTGAGGCTACAATGCTCTATAGCTTGTTGATGATACATTTGCCTATAGTGTATTGAGGCTACATTGGCCTTTAGTATGTTGATGATACATTGACCTATAGTGTGTTGAGGCTACATTGGCGTAGTGTGTTAAGGCAAATTGGCCTTCAGTGTGTTGAGGCTACATTGACCAATAGTGTGTTGAGGCTACATTGGCCTATAGTATGTTGAGGCTACATTGTCCTATAGTGTGTTGAGGCTACATTGTCCTATAGTGTGTTGAGGCTACATTGTCCTATAGTGTTTTGAGGCTACACTGGCCTATAGTGTGTTGAGGCTACATTGGTCTATAATGTGTTAAGGCTGCATAGGCTGATAGTGTGTTGAGGCTACATTGGCCCATAGTGTGTTGAGGGTACAATGTCTTATAGTGTGTTGAGGCTACATTGGCCTATAGTGTTTTGAGGCTACATTGGCCTATAGTGTGTTGAGGCTACATTGTCCTATAGTGTTTTGAGGCTACACTGGCCTATAGTGTGTTGAGGCTACATTGGTTTATAATGTGTTAAGGCTGCATAGGCTGATAGTGTGTTGAGGCTACATTGGCCCATAGTGTGTTGAGGGTACAATGTCTTATAGTGTGTTGAGGCTACATTGGCCTTTAGTGTTTTGAGGCTACATTGGCCTATAGTGTGTTGAGGCTACATTGGCCCATAGTGTGTTGAGTCTACAATAGCCTATAGTGTGTTGAGGCAAATTGGCCTTCAGTGTGTTTAGGCTACATTGACCTATAGTGTGTTGAGGCTACAATGGCCTATAGTGTGTTGACGCTACATTGGTCTATAGTGTGTTGAGGCTACATTGGCCTATAGTGTGTTTGTGCTACATTGTCCTATAGTGTATTGAGGCTACATTGGCCTATAGTGTGCTGAGGCTACATTGGCCTATAGTGTGTTGATGATACATTGGCCTATAGTGGGTTTGGGCTACATTGTCCTATAGTGTTTTGAGGCTACACTGGCCTATGGTGGATACAGGCTACATTGGTCTATAATGTGTTAAGGCTACATTGTCCTATAGTGTGTTGAGGCTACATTGTCCTATAGTGTGCTGAGGCTACACTGGCCTATAGTGTGTTGAGGCTACATTGGTCTATAGTGTGTTAAGGCTGCATAGGCTGATAGTGTGTTGAGGCTACATTGGCCCATAGTGTGTTGAGGGTACAATGTCTTATAGTGTGTTGAGGCTACATTGGCCTATAGTGTTTTGAGGCTACATTGGCCTATAGTGTGTTGAGGCTACATTGGCCCATAGTGTGTTGAGGCTACAATGGCCTATAGTGTGTTGAGGCAAATTGGCCTTCAGTGTGTTTAGGCTACATTGACCTATAGTGTGTTGAGGCTTCAATGGCCTATAGTGTGTTGAGGCTACATTGGTCTATAGTGTGTTGAGGCTACATTGGCCTATAGTGTGTTGGTGCTACATTGTCCTATAGTGTATTGAGGCTACATTGGCCTATAGTGTGCTGAGTGTGCTGAGGCTACATTGGCCTATAGTGTGTTGATGATACATTGCCCTATAGTGGGTTTGGGCTACATTGTCCTATAGTGTTTTGAGGCTACACTTGCCTATGGTGGATACAGGCTACATTGGTCTATAATGTGTTAAGGCTGCATAGGCCGATAGTGTGTTGAGGCTACATTGGCCGATAGTGTGCTGAGTCTACACTGTCCTGTATTGTGAGTTTGGTTCATTTTTTTTTATTTGTGTCCTGGATGTGTTTTTACACAATTCAATTGTGATTTCTTTTTTCAATTTGTTTATATCCTGATTATGATTGAACTATTGTCGACTTGACATCAATCAAACAGGAATTATACAAAAGAATCCTATTTCAAGATGTACACAGTCAAAATCATGATCACTTTCTTTTCATTATCTAACTTTAAAAGTTATATTCCCGATATAGCCGAATTCGGGCTACCTAAGAGAAAAGCATTTAACTACTAATTAATTTATATTTTAAGCAAAGAAATTGTTTGTCAATATTTTAATGAGCCTTATTAAGTTGTCAATATTTTTGTTAGCCTTTTAAAATGGAGATATATCCAGACCATCTGATTACACGTTGTCAAACTTAAACTACTAAGGGATGATGTAAATGTAAAGAAGCTTGATGGTTTCTTTTTTTAAGACGAAATTTATTTGGAGCACGTTTGCGAGAAAAATCTAAGAAAACTATACGGTAGTAGCCTGTCGAACACCATACTGTCGAAAATAACGATGAAATGTGTGTTTTTTGTTCTCCAAAGTAATAAAGAGATGTAATGTAATGCTAACAATTCAACTACAGAAATTGTCGTTTGATTTATCAAAGAATTAAAGGAAAAGACATACGCGTTACATTTCTATCCACATAACAAGTCAAAATATTTTATACACACAGCCAGAAGTTTTTAATGCGATATACATGTAGCAGTTGAAAGTCACTATGGAAGTATCACTGCAATCAAAATGGTTTAATATAACTCTAAGAATCATCCACAAAAGGCACCAATATGAAAACAAGCTTAGTTCGTTTTTATTTCTATTGCTTTACCCCTAAGCAGCGTCCGGCTTTTTCAGATATATGAACATGAAAGGGATAAAATAATAAATATAAACTAAAATAATGATGATAAAGGAAGCAGAGGTACTAGTGGGGCATTCGAATGTCAAAATGCGAAAGGGCAGGGACAAAACCAGTAAACATAGACAAGGACAGGACGAAAGAAGCGGAGGTACCAATGGGGTATCCGAATGTCAAAAGTCCGAAAGGGCAGAGACAAGACCAGTAAACACCAACAAGAATAGGCCAAAAAGGATAACATGTAAAACATGGAAACACAAAACAACTGAATATCAATCAACAACGCGCACTCCAGTCGAAACAAGAGTGAACTCATGTGCTCCGGAAGAGTAAGCAGTTCCTGATTGCTATAGCACACCCGCCGCATTGCCAAAAGTCCATTCAGCGTGTCTAAACCGGTAAAGGAAGAAAAACAAAACCCTATGACAAACCAACATCTGCACTCATCTGATGAGAGATCGAAATCCCATATTTGTCTATAAGTTCATGGTGTCTTCCGTAAAATTTCTTGAGTGAAGACAGAAACCGAGGAGCAACATAACCCTGTGTGAGCAATTTTTGTGCCTGCTAAGGAAGTCGATGTAAGTACCGCATGCTCTGGAGCAACGAATCAATTGAGATATGTAAACAGGCAACATATAAAACCCGGAAACACAAAAACTACTGACACTAGTCATTATGAGAGTGAAATCAGGTGCTCCGGAAGAGTAAGTGGTTCCTGCCTGCTATAGCACAACCATCTTACTGCCAATTGAATAAAAATTGGGATGCAGGGACATTCGAGGAGGAGTTTCGGATGCCACTGATTGATGAATAACAAAGAATAATTAAGCCTCCTGCATTGGAATCCTTTAGTTCTAATCTTAGAAATAGATTTTACTTTTTTAAGTGTACATTGGGTCAATTTTGTTTATTTTGTAGGTAGGTATCATAGAAATATCTTTGATTGACCTTTACAAAACAAGGACATATCTTGTCCTTTCGCTGTGGGTTGCTTTATAAAACTCCCTTAAAAACAATCAATATATATCCAGGCAAATCGCTTCTGGGATTTAAGATAGTCAGCACTTATCACTGCCAATTATTTATTGGCATGAATGAGCTTAAATCAAACGTTTTCTTATTTGCTTTATAATAGTGTACAAGAATCAGTTCTTACAAGAAAACTGAAAGTCAAATTTGCCAGACAAAAATTGGCGACAAAGATGTTTTCTTACTAGCGCATGCCATTATTTAAGAAATTAAACAGGTCTCTCCCCTTCTAATACACACGGTCGATATTCTCGAAAATGACTTAAGCTTCATTTTTCGAATGGATATTGTATGAGAACCTTCTTTTTTAATTGGTTTGATACAAAAAGACAAATAATGCAAATATTGTAGAGGAGAGTTAAATCCTTGGAATATGCATACACTTGAACCAAAATACCTGTTTTTGTACCACATTTTGCGGTCTTTATACTTAAAAAAACACACTAACAATCACTGTCAACATATATGTAGAACTATTTTCCCTCAATTTGTCTCTTTTGTTAAAAATGAATATATAAAGTTCAATGAAAGAAAAAAATCATAGGTACATGAGTTGGTTTTAAAGTTATAAAAGTTTGGATTCTGCATTGGATTACCGTTTGAAAAAGTTTTTGACCTTTAAGGCATAGAAATATTTATTAAAACTTACTGAAAATTGTTGTATGTAATTATTTGAGATGATATTAGAAATGATGAAAAGAAAAAAGGGGGCAAATGGGTAAATTATTTCCCATGCATTTTAATGGTTAAAGGCAGAGGATATAAAAAAAAACAAAATATTCAAAATTCCGTAAGTCGAGATAAATCATAAAAAAGTATAGATCACAATTACCAGGGAAATAACAAATCAAAATTTTAATAACATAAGAATTTCAGAACAAAAATGTAGAAAAAACGCTTGGGGATTAGTCTTATGCACGGAACACTCGTTTGATCCAGTTTTTTTTTTACATTCGTGATATTTTAACAATTTTTGTTTCCCTTCATAAGTTATACAAGTTAAATATAAGTTAATTATTATGCATATTAATAAATTAATTCACTTTAAACCATAGTTTGATCGAATGACCTTTATACTTCCTTATCGAAACAATGCATTTTGTTATTAACAAAGAATACACTTGCATCTGAATAAAAAAGTTACGTTTTTATTTCGTTTTGAAGAAAAAATCTTATTCAAAAATTAATTAAACTTCCTCGAAGAAAATTGCATTTTAAATTCATAAGGTATAACTTAGATGGATAAAGCTTAGACCTGCCTCATGGAAATAGTAGAAAAAGCAGCCTACAAGTAGCATTCATTTATTGACATATAAACAAAGGAAAACAAATTGATATTAAAATTAGTTTCAGCTAAAATTATGTCAAGACATGCCAAGTTTTAATTATTTTATCAATTGTCGTATCTTGGGTCCGTTTTATATTGGAATTACATAATAACTGTTTGTTATAGTTTTTCAGAGTTGTTTGAATATGTTTACACAAAAAGCTGAGAAGTGTTTTGACACGTTGTTAAGTATTTGTCTGTAATCAGGCGATGCAAAGATGCAAAATACATGTACAAACAACATGTCAATGCATTTTACAAAAAAAGGACTTTGATTCGAAACCATTTTCAATATATGAATGAGAAGGCAATACTAGAGATACAAAATACAACTTTATTATAAAACAACAGTGGACTTATTTTTGTACACAAAGACTCACAACACGTCTCTTAAGGTATTTGAATAAAGGTGGAAATTTGTGAATAAAGTATATAATTTCACATATGTATAAATGTCTTAAAATATACAGGACCCGGGAGGCAGAGAGGCCCAGAGTAGCATTACCTTGTCGGTAGAAGTCCACACAAGAGCGGTAGGAAATCTGACATCCGTTCAAGACGCTTAGCTCACAAAGCGACTGGGATGGGGTTGTTGATTTGGATTCCCTGTCACAATGAATTCCGGAGTTGTCAGGCAAAAATGCAGAAAACCTGACCGCAAACTATAGTGGACTGTTAAGAGAGTGCCACACTTCATGCATGTTATAGAATATTTTATGACCACTAAGTAGTGCATCATATAGACTTAATTTTACGCCTTTATCCAAATCTCTTCTTTTCTAGTGCTATTCAAAATGACTGTTCCGTTGTTTTCAAACCCAACACCATTTCCCCCTCCCACTCCTTTTGTGTGTAGATTGTACCAGAATTCAGCATTTTATTTTCGACAGATGAGGGTTGTTTATGTGAAACTGGGTAAGAGCTTGCTAAATCCCACACAGGATAGTGTGCAAACTAGTATGTCCAAAATTTACGTAAGGATTGTTCATTTTCAGTCACCATAGGAAAGGGTTCAAGATTGTGCACAATATTTGTTAAGGTTTTATTACTTCGTGAATAAATTGGTCTTTAATTCGTTGAGGGTACTTTGGCCTGTTTCAGTCATAATCAGGACAGGAACTTAATGTCTATAAAAATAAACTGTAAAGACTCACACAGAGCACAGCACTCTTAACACAGACCCATGCATGCCATGCAAAAATGGCTATTGGACGACCACAAACCAGACGAAGAAGGATCTAACTCACAAATACTTTTGACTGGACAGACAAACCAAAAACGATTAAACAAACATTAAAATATGTTTTAATGAAATAATTGACACCCAAAACTCAATTCTGCTATTACATGTAACATTATTTTTGAAACCTTATGAAAGAATTTTTTTCAAACCATATTTCAGTTATTTTGTGTTTCCATGTTTTACATGTTGTCTGTTTTTGTCCCGTTCTTGTTGGTGTTTACTGGTTTTGTCTCTGCCCTTTCGGACTTTTGACATTTGGATACCCCATTGGTACCTCTGCTTCTTTCATTAGTAGAAAATAATGAGATGTGGAATAAGCGTACGCGACACAACCCAAAATTAAACGGCAATTTAGAAAAACCACTATGGACAGCCGCCAGCAGCCTTCAACGAGGCCATTTGGCACTGCTCGCGGTTCTGCAATTGGCCCATAGTCTAAATAAAATGCATATTATTCAAATCCAGCCCTAAAATAGTCACAGTGAGACCAACTTCTTAAACAAGGAACAGAAAACATCAAAAAGACAAGTACAAACGAAAGCTTTGTCAAAGATTCCTGGCTTAGGACAGGCACATGTAATATGTGGCGGGGTTAAACTAGTCTTTTGGGCCCAACCTTATGTAGCAGTGTATAATCAACATAAAATATGCACAGTTCTTTACATACAGCTTAAATACTTAAAAAGAAAGTGATTATAGAAAACAGTTCATTTTTGTCATGATGTGTATTTCAAAGAGTAATTTTTAATTCAGTAAGAGTAATGGGAAGGTAAAAAACCAAATGTTTTGAGAGAAAATTTGAACTGAACCTGAGTGTACATGTGAATCTTTAAATTGTATATAAAAAGTAAATTTCAATATTCAACTGCGATACAAAAAAATTAATTTAACGACCTAAAAAAGATTTGTAACCGACCTCATTCTGTTTTTTTAATCCAATTAATCTGTATGCCTGTTTCTGTGAGCATTTTTAAAAAGAAAAAATGATTCTGACATTTTTGCATTTTTTAATTGCATTTCCTAAGACTGTAAATTCGGTCTTCCGTCTAAAAAGTGGGTCACAAATTAATACAAAGCAATGCGTGACAAGAATATTAGTAAAACATGGATAAAGTCTTACATTTTAAAATAATTTGCACAAAATTCTCTTTTCTTAATGTTTAATCCGACACGACCTCATATAAACCATTGGACTTTTTACAGGAAATTGAAGTTATATTGACAGACAATTGAGTTATTGAATAAAAAAACGTATCAGGAAGAACGTAGAACGGTTTTGATATGATGTGTAATTGAAATTGCGTTTTATATAATTCATTAATATGAAATGATCCGTTGCTGACAAATCACTGATTGACAGATGTTTGCTGAGCAATGTTCAATATTTTATATTTTGCCCATTGACTCCCTATATTTTTTTGATGATGGGCTCTTTAACTGTACCATATGTTATTTTTTTCCACTTTAGGCACCCCTCTGGAAGAAGTACCACTGGATGAAATCGTCGATTTGATAAATAATGACTAGGTATGCAAATATTTGACAAATCTAAGGCGCTGGCTCCACAATTCATTTGCACATCGATGAAATTAATAACAAATGTGCTGACGATTTGATTTAATTTCTAAGGTGCTCAAAGACAAGGTGAATATTGCCGTTAAATTTCAATAACTTCAACCGTGTTTGAAATCTATTTAAATGAATGATATAGATTTCCTTAAATTTCTTATGTAAGAAAAGCAATTTAAAGTATTAAATTTGACCATCTGTTTTACGATGGTATGCAAATGTTTTAGAGACCGCGATTTATAAATAATTTCCGACATAGTCAAATATTATCAAATCTATTCATGATATTTGCAACTATTTGAATAGGCGTTGTTGTGATGCAAATAACTGCCTCTGATTTCCGATATATTTCTTATCCACGCATTATAAAGCAAATTTATTTCTTTGTATATTACATTTATTAGGGTTTGAAAGACCGCTGTTTCAAATACGTTCAAAAGCCCATCAAAAGTGTTCAAATATCTTTATATATCCCAATATATTTCTTGTACAAGAAAAGCTTATCAAAGTTAGAAATTTAAGAATCTGTTTAACAATGATGTGCAAAGATTTTATAGATCATAATTTACAAATCATTTCCGACTCTGTCAAATATTATCAAATGTATGCATAATATTTGCAAATATTTGTATAGGTCTTGTTAATATGTAAATACATGCCTTTTATTTCAAAAACTTGCCTATCCTTGCGTCACAGTGCAAATTTGTTTCTTTTCTTGGTATTTTATTGTAGTATGGGCACATTTGAGATACAGAGGTTACAAATACATTCAAAAACATGTTAGATGTGTTCAAATACATTTAATATATCCTCAAACATTTGTATACATATTGCTTATCTTCAAATGTATTATGGTATTGAAAATAATAAAAGATGATATCATAACACCGAAAATCTAAGTTGCAGTTTAAAATGTTGCTGGTTGTTTTCTATTAAAGATTGTTAAAGTGCCGGTGATATGTCTGGGTCGTGTCGCGTACATTTCCACATTTCATACCTTCTTTTTATTTTGTCATATTTTAGATCCGTCCATGTCCATATTATTGCAATGCGATTTTTTGGTAATTTTATTTTGGGTATCTACAGTTTACGGACATCAAATTTCAAATCTCTGCATATAACAGATCTATATTCAATTACTTTCCAGGGGAAGTTAGTGTGCAGTGAATCATTGATGTGATATGAAAATAATAATACAAACAATAAAAAGAACAGAATTTCAAATTGTTGATGTGATTCAATAACTTGACTAACTTCAAACACTTTAAAGGTCTTTTCATTTCTAAGTACAATAAACTGTCCGTTCTTTACAACAAGTTAGGGACCCACCATTTAACTTGAAGTGGAGTAGCTTGGGTTTTTTTCCTAAAAAATATTTTTATTTTGATGAAAAACATCATTCGACAACAGAAGATAAAACATATTCTTAAGAAAGATTTCTGCTATACAAAATAAGTTTACTGCTAATAATAAGAAAAATTTGTCATAAGATAAATATATTTTTCGCTCTCTGTGCAGAAAAAATATCCCACGTAAAATGGTCAGTCCTTTGGAGCGTCTTTTATGTAATACTAGTAAACCATTTTATAACAACTTAACGGGTGCTTGACCTTATTTTGTTTTTCAAATATATAACTGTAAACTCTACTCATTTATACATGTCAAATTTATTTAAAAAAATATATATACAAAGAAAATTCGAAAATGAAATCAAATAGCCGAAATCATTATATTTTTTTTATAATTAATTCATGGAAATAAGATTGAAGATGTGCATGGTGGGTGCTTGTTTCCGTAATTGTTGATTAATTATCGCATTTGTGTTAATGTTGCCAAAGAGTATACGATTGTTAACGCAACATGATCAAAAGAAAATAACAATAAACTCTAACTATCCTAATTAATATCCATCTTGCGATAATATTAGAGGAGGACTTTCAAAGATTGTATATAACATTTCTCTGCACTCTGTAATATTAGTTGATGAGAACATGGAAGTATTAAATTGAATTTAATACTTCCATGATGCGAAAGAAATGATGGCGCTTTTCAAATAAAAGAATTTAAACATGAATCTTATAAAATAAAGTAAAAATGATCGGTATTAAGGTTTCAGATGATGAACTAGAAGTTCCGGCTAGAAGAAGTATATTTAAAATAAAATTTAGGGCCCATAACAAGCAGGGCACAAGAATAAAAGTAGGTTTCTTTTTGAATTAGTACGGTGCACTTCCCCTAGTATTTTCAGTGCATTTCACATTCTCCAATGACATTGTACATGTTTAAACTTTGATTACTTTAATTATATTGAAATGCGCGTGCTGGCAGACGTGCACAGATATTGGTTTGAGATAGGATCCTTTACCGAATTTGACCATTACTTAATAAATTGTTGTCAAGTGATGGATGTGCTGTATAACATGTAGGAACTGCTTTCAGGCTCTTCCGGATCACCCGAGTTCACTCTCGTTTCGACTTTTATGTTGCGGATTGCGATTTAGTTGTTGTGTGCGTTTTGTTTAATTGTTATTTTTCTTATGAGCTTATGTTTAATGATTTTTGCTTATGTTGTTTCGGATTTTCGACAATTGATTGCTTTGCTGCTTCAGATTCTTTCACCCGCCAGTTTAGTGTTAGATGATTATCTCAAAATTTCAACCTTGTGGGGATTTTGTGAAGCTCAAATTGCTGACACGATGATTTAAGGAAGCAAAAGATTAATAGTTCACAATTGTTTAGTGTTTTATATCTATAAGGCTAACAGAAATGGGGCTCATTATGGGGAATATTATAGTATTATTGCGTAAAGTTTTCCATATTGGCTGAGTTATTGGTCCAAGGCTAGCCATATTGGACTGAGGCGAAGCCGAAGTCCAATATGGCTAGCCGAGGAAGTCCAATATGGCTAGCAATATGGATAACTTTACGTAATTATACCTTTATTGACTAACCTGACCAATATGGCTGACATGCCATATTGACTAATCCAATATGCCATATTGACTAGTCCAATATCCATATTGGACGGATAAATTACATATTGGCATAGTTTTGTGTTTATATAGTATAGGCTGTTTTCATCATATTTAGACAAATATTTTTATGTAAGTCAATAACCGGGAATAAAGTTAGTTAGTTAGTTATTGCTTTACTCCCAAGCAACACGATTTCGGCTATATCCGGGAGATGAACATGAAAGTGATGATGCAATGAACATGAAATGATGATGAAATGGAGGAAATGGGGACACAAGGCCAATCGGGTAGGAGAGTTTTGACTGCCACTGGAAAAGGGAGTGATGGGTAGGGACGGGAAATTTAGCCTCCTGCATGGGGATCCTACGGGTCCTACTCTTACCGAGACCTGCAGCAGGGTTCTTTAACGTGCGAGGAACGTGACATTGGTTTGCGGTCAGGTTTTCCGCGTTATCGCCTGACGGCCCCGCATCTCTCGATGTCAGGGCTGCCCCATTCAACAACCTGGGGCACACATCCCAGTCGCTTTGTGGGCAAAGCGGCCTGACCCGATGTCAGGTTTCTGAGCGCTCTTTAGTGGACTTTTACCGACAAGCTTAGCGCTGCTGCGGGCCTATTCGCCACCCGGAACCCCCACGGGTGTATATGTTAGGGAAAAGCGGAGTTAGGGAAAAGCGGAAAGGAAAGCCATTTTGTCTTTAAGAATGGTCACTCCTGAACTATCCAAGATTTTATGATATATGGTGGAAATGATAGATAATTGTTTGCTTAATCAAATAGCAAAAGGAAAATGATAGGTCCGTGTGCTCGTTTTCGAGATAAATAACGTCGAATATTTGGCGGGAAATCAGACTCCTCTAGATTTTAAAAACCGTGAAGTTGTATCAAGAATTTCAAGAAATTTTATACAGTTGGTGGTTAAGGTCTATATAATCAGAAAATATCATAAAAAGTAGGGTCAGTGTGCAAAAAAATTCTTCAATATTTAAAGGCAAAGTCTAGAGGAGTTCCGAAATCAGAGTGAAATCTTGAACCATGAAGAGTGGCCATCCTTAAAGTGACATTTAGACACATTTATGTATCCTGGACTGGAAAGCAAAATAATGCTTATGTGAACCCAACTCCTATTTGCAGCTGCGAATGAGACCATTACAAGTACGTCATTGAGTTTCTTTTGTCGAACTTGTTGAACTCTACAAACAGACCTTTTACGTGCATGTGGTATTGCTCTTTCCATACACGGGACAACATTTTTCGTCTCTTCCGAATGACAACTACAATTGACTCTATATGGACATTTTTAGCGCTTGGGGCCTGACGAATCAATTGTTTTGTATACTACTGCTGTATAATGAATCAACTGTAAAGTTAAAAGAAATAAAGAATTGAATTGAAGCTCCACAATCTAGAATACTTTTTTATGTTTTAAGTAACATGTTTACATTGTATTGATTGTACCCGATGCTCAACTTTTAGTAATTGAAGATAACACAAAAGTTCCATGTGCAGAAATCTTAAGAATCAATCAGTCATCATTGTGGCTTAAATTTGTGCAGTCATTTAAGAAGAGATGTTTGCATAAAACTTAAAGACGGATGCAAAATGTTGGTAATACATGTAGCTGACAATGTCTTTTTGAAAATAATGCATTTTAAAGCATATTTTATTTACTTTACTTTTTTGCAATAAATTAATCTTGACAAGTAGTGCACATGCTGCAGTTTTAAAGTGATACTTTTTGTGAAACAGAAGCCTAAACGGCATTGAAGGGCTGAACTTTACTTTTAACTTAATTAAACGGGCCTTCTAAAAAGGCAACATGATAAAATATTTTTTCCTTAACTTCTGCAAGCAATGTATATATGTTTTCATAAAAATAAGATTATACATGTATTACAAAAGTTATAATCAAACACAACATTTCAACACAAACGGATAAAAAATAACTTTTTTAATTGCAATTTTTATTATAAACTAGAATATATATGTCGGTTTTGTGGTTAGAAAGAATCATCCGCCTCCCTGTGAAAAAAAATCAAGAGACATCATTTGCCAAGCATGCAGAATAAACCGGCCTTGTTCGATGGAGAAACACAAGAAATGATAAAATTTTATTCTACAATCCGGCATTGCAGATTTACAGAAGCAATAAAAATAAACTTTCGTTTTAATATCTACAATGTCTACATCGTTATTTTCTGCTATTGCTATGTCCGAAATTTCACCATGCTTAATGCTTAAAATGAAAATATTGTCATTTGGCAATTGCGTACGAAAGGATTTCCAAGATCTATCCAGAAACCACATGCGGTTATGACGCGATGTGATTTTAAATTAATGACAATAGCACTGATTAAGATAAGTGCGCGGCCTCGCAGACGATCCCTTTGAAGCGGCCTATCTATATTACGTCCATGGGTGTACCAAGATGATAGCCATACAAATTACGAACAGAAACGAAAATAGGATAAAAATGTTGGAGTTATGATAGTTTGAAGTGTAAAATTATATGTTTTGTAAATTAAAGCAGCTCTGTTTTACCTGTTTATTGAGAAGGTTCCTGATATTTCCTGACCATTAGAAATAATGATGTGAAAGAAGAAACATAAAGCTTGCTGGCCATATTTATGTGTATTGTGCGGGATGGTGCGGGATACAGGAACTTTTAGAACAAAATTGTCCCTTCTCATCATAACTTTTCGGAAAATAAGGACAAAATTATAATATTTATTCTATATGTTGAAATGTGTGCATTTGGTGCAATATCATTTAAACAGATTTATTTCTTACTTGCTAGATTGTTATATTTGAAACATTTATAATTAAGTTTAAAACAAAATTTACCTTAACTTTGATGTATTCCGTTATTTTGTATGATAATAACGCATTTTATAATGATTTATATATTTACGATCATGTGTAAAGAATTTACTAAAGATTGGGCGTTTTTGTTTTTGTTCTTTTGTTGTTGTTTTTTTTTTTTTGTGGCTCATAGAATTAAGAAGATACTTTATATGTTGTATTATCTCATGGAAACTTAATTCTTAATTACACCAGATTTAAGTTCAGTTTAGAAGCCATCAACCAGCAATCATAATTAATAAGAAATAATATTTTATTATTACCAGGATCATAAAACGCTTCTGTTATTATGGTAAATGTTTAAAAAATATTTTTATCTTCTAAATAAACAGTTTTTCTGTGTACGCTGGATATCAAAGACGCGAATCCGGCCGAGGTGTTAAAATTATCGACTATTAAATCAATAATAAAGCGGTATCGCATGTCCCTCTTGTAGGAGCTCCTTCTATATCATATCTCCATGGTTACACCAAAAACAAATCACTTCTAATTTAACACTGCTTTCCTAGTTATAAATACACAAATTTTCAAGTAAAACAAACCAATTTTGATATTGGCATATTTACAGGGCCAAATATGGGGGTCCGTGGCTCTGGTTCTTTGTTACTTTTTCTACAAAGTAAATTAACGACTATGTTTAACACTCGAAATATAAAGACAGTCCCAAAAACGATTTTCTTCCATGATTACCATTTTATTTGTTAAAGCTATACACATTTGATTTTACTGTACCCAGATTTCCAGCGTTGACCATAGCCGGTAATATACTATGTAGAAAGGGAAACAAACTTGCTATGTACATTTCTCTTTTTAATCTGCTTGTTCGGGCAATTATACAGGCATCTTTGATATGTATACCAGGTATACATGTACAGTAGTCGACATTTATCAAAGAATATCACCTTAAGGACGGCTTGGGGCCGTCCTAAACTCACAGTGAGATGGGAGCATGACCGTCAGCTCCACATTGAAAACTACAGTGTGACTTAAGAGTAAAGAAAAGCAGAAAAGCACTGTTCATTTGCTTTGTTTCATTTTATTTCAACAGGTATTTTTAATGCAATTTTGTTATGTCCATATATTCTTTTCATTTTCAGATTGCACGTCGCCATCCACTTCAAATCACTTCCATTATATTTATATATCTAAGCATTCATAATATTCTTTCTTAAATACCCAAATTAAACTTCATTTTTATGGCCATATTCAGGAAATTTATAAAATTTTGCAATCGCAGGGATGTGAAAAGAACTACAAAAAAACTCTCAGAAAACCCGAAAACTCTTCTCCTTTTCATAAATATGCGATTGCAAAATTGTACCAAAAAGTCCAAATAGATATGAAATGGGTGTAAAACCCTAAATACTGGATGAATGATGAATGATTTGTTTAAAAAAAAAAAAACTTGGACGCAAAAAATAAATGCATTAAAACCCTAGGTCAATATGCAGACAGATTTTTTACAATTTTTTTTACATTATTTTGCCCCTTTTAGTTATTTTTTTTCTGATTAATTCAATAGGAAGTTTCCATTAAAATAGCGAACACAGAGTGACCGCAAGAGCGAATAGGTCTAAGCACGTTCACGTGATAAGTCTTCCTAACCAACTGATAAAACATTTCCATTGTGTGGAAGTTCATTATAGCAGTATATTTATGCTGTGCTCGCATCGGCATCTAGGAAATGCCTAAATCATACATGTTAGAAGTTAAAAACAATCGGGTTTTCTACAACTACAGCTATCGCACGGAAGCCAGTTAAGTAAACTTTGTTTTAAGTCAGTACATTTACAACAATAAACATAAACTCTATTGAGCTTTTAAAAACCGACATATAAACATGTTGTATATAAAACAAATACTAGTATACAGAAAAAGACATACACAGAAATGCATACAGAATAAACTATAAAGCATTTATAAACACATTAAAACAAAAACAAAATATAGATGCATTTAACACATGAACGCTTGCAGACACACGTAAAAGAAAGCACAAAGGACAACACATAAACATATAAGGCATATTAAAAGCATAGCTAGTAGCCTACACATGAAGTACTAAGCAACTTGTTAACTATAGCAAGCAGACCGTCGTCGGCGAGGACATTGCTATTTAACATCAAACTACATGTATACACATATGATCCCCTGTATGTTCCAATTAATTCTGACTTGTCGGTGTTTATTATAAAAAAAATACAGTATTTAGATATTCATTCGGAGTTCAAGCTAGCTAATAAGTTGAGTACAGACAATTTTAATAAACGATCTCCTCGACACAACTTAAGCCTATGGCTGTGGAGCTCTCCCATTTTTACTTGGCATATGATATACGATTACGGCAAAATTTAATTGTTACAGTTTTGTCGTAATCGTATTCTTTGCCCAGATACTTTTTCTACTCATGGCTGGAATTTCCAAGACAAGACATTACCGTATATTAAAACAAAAACCGCCTGAGTAATGAAACCTCCATGGGAATCAGAGATTTCTCAATATGCATAGTTTGGACTACATGTAATCATGGAAGTACTATCTAGACAGTACTTCCATGATGTAATGTATGTAATGTTTCCATCCATGTTTATTTTGCACGGAAGATATGCGGACAAATTTTGCAGAGTAAACGCCATTTGGTATACATGCATGTAAGCAATTTTAGATACTAGAAGAAGAAACTGTGACAGCTTCTTTAGAAGGTCCGCATATGTATGGTCATTTAAATCAAACGAGTTTTTATGCATATCTTTAACTTTTTTCCAAGACTTTATTTAATTAAAAAACAATGAAATAACAAACGAATGAAGAAAATTAGTATAAAAAATACAAATAAAAAATACTAACATTTGATTCGATAGGAAGTTTAATTTACATTGTGACTTGATTTCCTGTGGCTTTTTTTCTTGTGACCTTTTTTCCTGTGACTTTTTTCCTATCAAAACTGTGACCTTTTTTCCTGTGACTTTCTTTCCGATTACCGGTTAAAAAACCCTTATAAACTAAAGATTAAATAAATGCTATCGAACCACTTTTCGGACAATTTTTGTCACGTTGTGCTTGACCCCCGAATTTGATTGAACGGTCTGCAATCCATCTACTTTAAATTTCTTGAATGAACACTCATACCCATACCGGTATTTAATAAAAGCGAGGCACGTGTATTCAGTTTAATTATGAAATGCATGTGTCAAGTTTCTGGTTTGTACAAACATGCATAGCTAGTCATTCCTTTTCTCTCAAGCAGAACTTTTTCAGGTTATCAGGGAGATGAAAAGGACAAGATGAAAAAAATGAACATGAAATGATGATGAAGAGGAAACATTGGGGATATAGTTGACAATCGGATTGGAGAGTTTCAACTGGCATTGTAAAATAGAAGAGGGGGTAAAATCGTACAGTTAAGCCTTCTGCATAAGAATTGTGCAAGTAAACTACTCAACAACGAGGAACGTGACATTTTTCCCAACATGATGCACACCATGGTTGGCATTTTGGTTTTCCGCCGTATGTTTCCTGACTACTAAAACTTTTATAATGAAACGGTCGGCCCATTCAACAACCTTGCTCTCACATCCCAGTCGCGGCCGGGACCGCTCTTAAGTGGACTTTTATCGACAAGCTTTATAAAGCGATGCTGCCGGCCCATGCGACGCCCGAAACCCACAATGGTTTCCATTTTTTGTAAAAAAAAATCGTTCAATTCTTTTTAAAATCAAAACTAATACTTTACTCATTATTTATTTCAACACCGTATAAAACTACACAATTATACTGTACTTTTATATTATTTTTCTATGTCCCATCTACCAAAAGTAGGGGGCTATAGTGATCGGGTCCGTCCGTCCAAATCAATGTTGTGAGATGTGACATTGTGTCTTTTGAACATATTTTTGTTTGTAATGAATTTACAATATTACCAATATAGAGCAACAGACTTAAAGTGATAGGATCTACGATTTGGGTGAAATTTTGTTTATTTGCATTTTGTTCTTAAGATATTGCAACTTATCAATTATGATAGATAAAATCTTAATCAGGTACACAAATTAAGCATTAATTGCTTCCATAAAATGAAATATAATTCATGTAACTCCCCACATGCTGTCAATCAACTTTCTAACAAAGAAAACATGTGTGCTCTGGTCAGAGGTAATCATGATCCTGTGAAATGTTTTGAAAATAGGTCAAAACCATTGGACAAGACATTTAAGTGAAATTTGATTGGCATATCATTGATGCCTTTGGGTGGAAGACTTGAATTTCTTTCTGGTAGATAATAATTCAAAAACAACTTTTAAATGCAAATTCTAAGCTAATTATTTCATGAATTGCAAAATTTTCATGTATTCACCTTATATTTTGATGAAGTAAAGCTATAATGAATGAAATAAAAATTGCCAAAATCATAGATCCTATATGTTTAAATAATCATTGTCTTGTCATTTTAAGAGCGCCCGCTTACTTTTTAAAAGAATGCCATATGTTTTTTTTATCTTTAAAATGAATATGTTTAAACTAATGATGCTGGTATTCTAGGAAGCTGGTGATAATTAATTATCAATGGAATGCGAATTATCTAACAACAATGTAACCACATTTGATATTTTCACACTTCTTAAGACACTTCCTTATCGATAACACGCCCTTCACTATCCTGCTGTCATTGTACATAATCTAGTTGATTGGAGGACAGTTTGTGACAATGAGGATTGTATTATTCCATTGGTCGATTTTTGTTTGTCAATCAGACTACATGTATAATTTGTTATAGTTTGTCTATAATTTTCAAACACGAACAGGCCGTTTCAGGAACACCATGTCCGCATGATTTCGACATTACGTTTTTAAAATGAACATATTTTCAGGAATAAGTTGACAGTTATCGTTGGAAGACTATTACATGTATTAAGAATGGTTTATATATAAATGACATACATATTCCTTCTATCGGCATTCTCGGAGTACCCGTTACATCATTATATGGATTATGATCACGAGTATGTTTAAAGAATACCAACTGAGAATAGTGCTTATATTCGGCACTGGCATGACTGGGATTACAAGTACCGGATTATTGATTTTCACATAATAAATAATAATTATCATAAAAATATGTGCCCTGCCCATTGATTGAATCCATATCGTTATTTTACTGACCAAGAATTTACGAAGCCTTTTCATATGCAATAACACAAATGTTCATCTGCACATAAATAAAACAATATTATCAAAGGCATAGCGGACATAATTGTTTGCTGATATTTAACAAGCTAATAAAATTGTTCGAATATATAAATTTGAATAATATTTATAACCCATTCAAATTTAAGCAGTATCTTAGATTTAACAGATGTAAACAGCCCTTAATAAACGTATCACAAAGCTTTCCCTGTAGCAACCCTTTGCACATCTTTTATATGTAAGGGTAATTAATGTTTTGTTCACCCATTGAAAGCTTTTTAAAGCTGTAATTTCAAACCCTGTCAAATGTAAGCAAAAGTTTACCTTCAGTTACCTCAACAAAGTCATTGGATATTTGAGTCTTTATTTGCCCCTTAAAGATCAGTGTGTGCACTTGTTTGATGACCTAAGGAAATCTGTTGTAAATGTTGAAATTTACAGACCCATTGAAATGTTATAATTTGCGCAAGATTTAAATGCATTTGGAATCAATGCAAAAAATTAACTTTCTAAATGTTTAAATAGGTTTCAAATATATTTTAAACTGCGGTCTCTAACATCTCCGCCTAACCATAGAAAGATCAGAGTGTGCACTTGTTTGATAACATAAGGAAATGTCTTGCAAATATTAAAATTTACATACCCATTGAAATGTAATAATTTGCGCAAGATTTAAATACATTTGGAATCAATGCAAAAATTAAACTTTTTAATTGTTTAAGTAGGTTTCAAATATATTTTAAATCGCGGTCTCTAACAACTCCGCATGAGCATAGAAAGTATAAGTTATTAATATATTTCCTCGACGCAAATGATTGAAAAATGTATGGAAACGTTGTGCAAATATATACAAATGTTGGTCTTTGCATACATTTAAAAAACATTTGCACACCTATGTAAATTGAACATTTCATCCAGTGTACAATGCTGATAAAATCAATAGGTAAAACAACAGTCGTAGGGATTGTGTTATATATACAGACTGTCCTTACAATAAAGAGAGCCGGTGGTGTAGTGGTTAACGCGTCGGGCTATCAACACCAAGGTTCGTGGTTCGATCCTCGTCCGGGGTGAAAATTTCATGAACAAATTTTCCGACTCTCTCTTGACACCATTTGCGAGGATGGTCTCGAGGAACGATGCTAGTCCTTCGGAAGGGACGAAAAAAGGTTGTCCAGTGTATGTGGAGAGCAATGCCCCATGCACGTTAAAGACCCCTTTGTAGAGTTCGATAAGAGTAGGCTCAATGAAGGGCCGCTGCAAAGGCCACACTCGCAAACTGCAGGCTGGAGAGGGATTTACATAAGCATTATAAGCTTGTTTCCCAATCCAATATAAATAAATATGTTTAAGCTAAAGTACGTGTTTTTCTTTGAAAAAAATACTTGGCTTGCTCCACACATAAAATCAACAATCCAGCAGCAAAAATTTTCTGCAACTCCCCTTATATTTCATATCTATGGAGTTGCTAATGGATTTGTAAACTGATACACTTAAAGCTCACATGTCAAGAAACAAATATGGGTAAATATGTCCATTACTTCTTAATTTGTTTGAATGAATTAACTGTCAAATATTGATGCGAACTAGTTTAATTGCATCTTTTGAAAAAAAAAAACCTTTCTAGCAAGGTCAGGTTTCTTGCACTTAATTATCATATTTTTAAGATTCTGTGTTTTATCATTGCACAATTTATCTTCTTAATGTATCTGCTAAAAAAATGCAGAATTAAAGTTTGTTCTGTGTGTTTGTTGGAAATATGCTCCAGTTCAAATGGAGCCAGGGATGGAGTTCTTTCAATTTCTCTTGTGTTAGTTAAATTCAATGTGTGTACTTTTCCAGTACCGTAACTTCCAGTCATAATTTGGATTGTGTTTATTGGGAAGACTCTTGGTTAAGTGTGTTGCTCTAATAGCGATTTAAGCTTACTAGTATATGGTATCATTTTTTCCCATAGTGCTTTGGTAAGTGGGTTAAAGCTTTGACAATAAAAATATCATTTTTGATACTTTTTTTTTTACATCGATGAACCAACCATTGGATTTTAAAATTCTGATAGACATTTCACTCTTTAATATTCTCTAATTAGAACTTTCAATATTTCCAAACAGAGTAAGATGTTTCCTATGAATTTCTGCTTCAGAATATTCATCATTCATGACAGTATGCATAAACCTGCATCAGCAATATTATTGTCATTTTTAATGGTTCTTCGACATTATCTTATGGAATCAAGCAATAATTTCTACAATATTGTGCTTCTGGAAAGACCATTTATAAACCATAGTTTAAAATATTTTAAAACTGGTTTACAAAACTTTATAAAGGTTTGATATTTTTTATAGGTTTCACATTACCACAATACCTTGGTTTTTTTGCCCCTGCGACGACATGACGGGACATAAAGTTTTACTCATGTCCGACTGACTGTACCTCCGAGCGCTAGTACGAAATTCTAGTAAGCTTTTCTCAGAAATCGTACAGGATAATGATTTGGAATTTGGCTGGTTGGATTTTTCCATTATCAAGCAACTTCCATGCATTTGCAGACTACTACTTAACTACTTACTGTTTGGAAGTGGTTCGAAATGAAATTGCACGACCAAAGTCCCCTCCAGCTTTTCTCAGCAATATATATATATCAGCCTGATATTTCCCAGTCCTATTACAAATACGAAAGCGCGGGTATAAACGGTAAGTTTGGGCTTGCAATTACTCTCGGAAACCTCTGGTCCACCAGCAGTGGTTATCATCCAGTGTTTCAAAATAACAAATACCAAAACACGGGTATAAACGGTTAGTTTGGATATGTTATATACCGATATTTCAAGGAATAACCTCTCATCAGGAGCATTATAATCAAAACATTGGAAGGTCAAGTTTGCGTTGTTGATTGATATTCAGTTATTTAGTTTCAATGTTATACATGTTGTCTGTGTTTGTCCCGTTCTTGTTGATGTTTACTGATTTTGTCTCTGCTCTTTCGGACTTTTGACATTCGGATACCCCATTAATACTTCTGCTTCTGCCAAAACTGTTAAAAACGAAAAGTACTCAAAACTTAAACGTTCGAACAAGGAACCAAAATCCAGCACCGCGGATATCGACCATGTGCATTACAAGGAAAGAAACCTGGTGTTTTTGAATTAAAAAATCAAAAACTTCATCGACAAATATATTAGGAATTTTATGGTGAATTTTGTCAGACAAGTCTGACGATCAGGCCTGTGATTACCCTCGGAAACATGTGGTCCACCAGCAGCGGTTATCACCCAGTGTTTCAAAATTACCAATACCAAAACGCGGGTATTCACGGTTCATTTGGATATGCTATATATCGATATTTCAAGGAGCATTTGAATCAAAACATTGGAAGGTCAAATTCCAAAACTGTTGAAAACAAAAAAGTACTCAAAACCAAAACGTTCGAACAAGAACGTTATGAACTAGTACTGATTGTGACGGCAGCCGTCACAGATGTTCCCCAAACGAACAAGATGTACCTTAAAGCAGCAAAAATACTGCCTTTTTTCAGTTTTATAGAATGTGCAAATGATGTGAAAATATAGAAAATATATGTATAATGTTCATGGTATTGTCAATGATGTGTTTAAACATACCATCTTGGATAAATTTTGGCGGCCATCTTGGATTTTGAAATTTCACATTTTCGCATTTTGCGGAAAAACCGTAAATATCGCTTCAAATTTTTTTTGGATATTTTTGTAGTACTCATCAAGCTCTATAATCCTACCGAGTTTCAAGGTCCTGACCACCTAGATTACCGAGATATAGCAATGTCCTATATAATGAACTTTCGCTGTTTACTCAGAAACGGTGGCCATTTTGAAAATTCCAAAACGTTGTGCACACCTCTGATGTGCAGTATTACTCGCAACATCAAAATCTACCAGAATATTAAATTTTATCAAAATCCAAGCACTTTTAAATTTTGGCGGCCATCTTGGATTTTGAAATTTCACATTTTCGCATTTTACGGAAAAACCGTAAATATCGCTTCAAAATTTTTTTTTTGATATTTTTGTAGTACTCATCAAGCTCTATAATCCTACCGAGTTTCAAGGTCCTGACCACCTAGATTACCGAGATATAGCAATGTCCTATATAATGAACTTTCGCTGTTTACTCGGAAACGGTGGCCATTTTGAAAATTCCGAAAACGTTGTGCACACCTCTGATATGTGCCCTATTGCTGTGGAAAGTTTCATAAAGCTCAGTCTTCACATCTCTTCGGCTATACCCGGACAAGCGTTTTTTAGAGTGCGGAAGAAGAAGAAGAAGAATAATTAAAATTTACGTTTCCCGAAACGTGGGATGTCCCCTCCCGTTCTTATTTAATGTCTGTCCTCTTCAACAAAATTCCGACTGTGCGCCGTGAGTCGCCATCACCCATATACCCTGTGTACCAAGTTTCATTAAAATAGGACAATGTTTATATTGGTCTTGATTTTTGGCAGCCATTTTGAAAAAGGCGGCCATTATGGATATTCTAACAATGCGCCCTGAGTCGCCATCACCCATATACCCTGTATACCAAGTTTCGTTGAAATCGGACAATGTTTACATTTATCGCCATTTTCAGCGGCCATCTTGAAAATGGCGACCAATACGGTAATTCTGACAATGCGCCGTGATTCGCCATCACACATATACCCTGTAAACCAAGTTTTGTTGAAATCGGACAATGTTTGTACTTTTCGGCATTTTTCGGCCGTTTTTCAAAATGGCCGCCACTCGCGAAATTTTTTTTTTGCCAAAAAATTTCCAATCATGTTCCTGAACATGTATACCAAGTTTCGTTGAATTTCATTAAGATGTTTTCGAGAAAATGAAGGTAATAGTTTTTCGGTTTTTGGCGGCCATCTTGGAAATGGCGGCCATTTTGAAATTTTAAACACAAAAACATTCAGTAGAACCATGAGACCTATCACCCCTCCAAGTTTCAGATCGATCGGTCCACCCATTTCCGAGAACAACTCCGGACAAGTTCGTGTATCAGGTTGACGGAAGAAAAAGAAAAAAGAATAATAATTAAAATTTACGTTTCCCGAAACGTGGGATGTCCCCTCCCGTTCTTATTTAATGTCTGTCCTCTTCAACAAAATTCCGACTGTGCGCCGTGAGTCGCCATCACCCATATACCCTGTGTACCAAGTTTCATTAAAATAGGACAATGTTTATATTGGTCTTGATTTTTGGCAGCCATTTTGAAAAAGGCGGCCATTATGGATATTCTAACAATGCGCCCTGAGTCGCCATCACCCATATACCCTGTATACCAAGTTTCGTTGAAATCGGACAATGTTTACATTTATCGCCATTTTCAGCGGCCATCTTGAAAATGGCGACCAATACGGTAATTCTGACAATGCGCCGTGATTCGCCATCACACATATACCCTGTAAACCAAGTTTTGTTGAAATCGGACAATGTTTGTACTTTTCGGCATTTTTCGGCCGTTTTTCAAAATGGCCGCCACTCGCGAAATTTTTTTTTTGCCAAAAAATTTCCAATCATGTTCCTGAACATGTATACCAAGTTTCGTTGAATTTCATTAAGATGTTTTCGAGAAAATGAAGGTAATAGTTTTTCGGTTTTTGGCGGCCATCTTGGAAATGGCGGCCATTTTGAAATTTTAAACACAAAAACATTCAGTAGAACCATGAGACCTATCACCCCTCCAAGTTTCAGATCGATCGGTCCACCCATTTCCGAGAACAACTCCGGACAAGTTCGTGTATCAGGTTGACGGAAGAAAAAGAAAAAAGAATAATAATAATAATAAGAAAAATAAGAAACGGAGTAAAAACAATATGTCCCCGACGACACTTCGTGGTCGGGGACATAATAAGAATAATAAGAAACGGAGTAAAAACAATATGTTCCCACACTTCGTTTGGGGAACATAATAATTATTATGAATTCAATATACACAAATGCGAATACAAATAAAAAAGACTAATAATATAGTTATTTTTAAGTTTTCTTTTTCCATCTTGTCTTCTGCACGACATCAAATTACATCATCAAAACGGTAATAGAACGGTTAATTGGATTATGATGTATATCGATATTTCAAGGAAAATTCTCTCATCAGCAGCATTTGATTCAAAACATTGGAAGGTCAAAACGCATTAGTATTGAATGAAAAGTACTCAAAACCAAAAACGTCAAACATGATAAACAAAACCAGAGTATATCGACCATGTGCAGTACAAGGAAAGAAAGCGGTTGTTTTAAACATTTTTCACAATCAGGAATTTCAATGACTAAAATATTATATATGAAATAGAAATTTATTGGTAAAATCGTGTCAGGCAAATCTGACAACCAGGCTTGTGATTACCCTCGGGGACCTCTGGTCCACCAGCGGCGGATATCGACCCAGTGATTTCAAAATACAATAAAACGCTGTACATCCTAAAAGAGGACAACAGATCGCATGGTCGAAATTTATATGTACTCGCTTATTAAAAATATGAGAATAGAATTGATGAAATGATGAAATTACTTTAGATTTATGTCATGTATGTGGTAAATTAAGTACTATTTGGTTTCTATTAGTCCATTTAGATTAACATGGAAACACTCTTATAAAAGTTCATCCGACATTTTGCTCATGGAATGTGGTGATTAAATTATTCTTTTAAGAACACCATTTCTCAATTTAATGATTTTCATTGCATTTGATATAAGGACAAAAGTTCATTGTTTCGACTACGTGATTAGAAATGTTCAGCTACAAAATTCGTTATACGTTAAGTTCGAGCTTATAAAAGGCATAAATAATTGCTCATGAAAAATGTTGGATTATTTTTTTTTCTTTTTGATAAATATTTCAAAATTTCAAGATTTTTTTCAGATTTCATTTTACGCCGCGCTGAGAGGATAAAAAATAAAGTGTGATATAAACAATCAAATACAGGATGTTAAACATATGTTAACACTTAACAGACAAATGTAATCATAATACTGTGTTTCTTAAATTTAGAAAATTGATCCTAGTTGAAAATATCTATCGCCCGTCTGTTTAAGTCAGCATTAAATGAGAGTTATGTATGCAATCAGCCGCTAGTTAAATGTAAATTTAGACGTTAATATAGTATAATAAGATATTAAAATGAATATTTCAAAGGAAAGCATGCCATAATAAGCCTTAATGATGTTAAGGATCAAATTCATGTTCACAAAAACAAATCCTTTACTTTTCAAAGCTTTTGCTTTATAGCAACATATAAAGCCACTTCCTTTATTATACTATGATTAAAATACTTGCAATTCTGCTTCAGGTTTCGTTTCCTTTCTCACAGAAAAAAATCACAGGAAATATGATGCGTTAATTCTATTTTTTTTGTACATGAAAATATTCTTGTATTAGGAATTTTCCTACAAGAGGGTAAAGAAATTACATTTTTTTTAACTTTGCAGGCTTTTGTTACGCAGGAAGCAGGGGGCGATATCGAATTCCATGTTATGTTATATCATGCTGATACTGTAGAACAAATATCAAGGGGCAGTAATAATTAATGCTGATAAAACTGCTTATTATATTATCTAGTTTTTTATCAGAAATCTTATTAACTATGGAAGATATCTTATAAAGTTTCTCATATAATCTGCAAAACATCTTATAAACTTTAGAAAGACATAATAATATGAGAAAGGCATTGCCTTAAAAGCTCGCGTAGATCTATTCCATTGATAATTTCGAATAATGCCTGGGACGAGATAATTTGGGACGAAGTATTACTATTTCCCGCAATTTTTCAGCACGCGCAGACATTTTCGAAAACTCTCGAAAATCGAATGTTTCCGGTGACAGAATTTATTTTCAACCATCATATTTTGAGTCTCGTGCAATTTGGCAGACTCTCTACAATAGTGAGCTCGCTACGCTCGCATATTAAGTAATAGGATATTTTATAAAGTAATAGGATATCTAATAAAGAAAATGATACAAAATATATATCTTATCTATATAATGATACATCTTATAAATTATACTATATATCTTATATACTTTATTAGATATCTTACATAGTTAATGGAATATCTCGTATAATTAATAACATATCTCAAATAGTTTTTCTTTTAAAGATAAGGCATCTAAGATATCGTTTAAATGTTATAAGATATCTTATAAATATGTTCTATATAACATATCTTATAAATATTTTCTATATAACATATCGTATATGCTTAATAAGATATCTCATATAGTTTATAAGATATCTTGTATTCTTTATAAGATATCTTGTATTCTTTATAAGATATCTCATATACTTTATAAGATATCGTATATAGTTAATTGTTTCCCTATATACTTAATAAGATATCGTATAAAGGAAAAGATGAGATATCTTTTAAAGTATTTGGGCTATCTTATTAAGTATGTAGAATACTTTAAGTTAGAATAAATAGTAAAATTGACTTTAACAATTTATCCTTATAATTAGTTATCTCGGTTGTTTAAGTGTGAAAAAGAAAAAGTTATCCATGGAGAGAGTTTGTTGCAACAAGCAGGAACTGCTCGCCATACCGGAACAAACGAGTTCAATCTCGTAACAACCTTATTGTCGTTGTCGATTGTTATTCAGTTAGATTTGTGTGTATTATATTGTCTATTTTTTCATGCTGTTTTGTTCGAATAGACTAGTTTCCTTTAGCACTTTCGGACTTTTTGACATTTAAATGTCCAAATTGGTACATATGCTTCTTTTAGAACACTTATATATAAATTACAGCTTAAATGTATAGTTATATAACTATATATTGGTCAGTTTTATGTTGTTTTTTTTAGAGTAGACAGAATCATACGTGTCAGTGTTATATGAATGATTTGACGAAAGTAAGGAGATCAATTATAAAATGTTTCAGGAACAAGACTTAAGGTGGGAACAATCATAGAATGTCACTGTATACCTGACAATTGCTAGGGAATCAAATACATTGGACAATTTAAATAAAAAATATTCAGTAGACTAGCAAGAAAGGACAAATGTTGAGCAACGTGTGGATTAAACTCCGATGCGAAATACTCGTTAGATCACTGTGTTAAAATGGATTTCGATCACCCTTAATTAGTTATACTAGTTGTATAATAATTACTAATTATACACATGTTAAGTGCACTTAAACCATACTTGGATTGAATGAACTCGTTACCTCCCAAATAGATTTTTAATTAAACTGAATGCTCTTCAGAATCAATAAAACAGCTTAGTTTTTTTCTTTGTTTGAAGGATCGTTCTTATTTTTACATAACATTTCCTGTCAAACAATAGCATTTTAGCTGGTCCTGCATACTTTATTAGTTTGGTGGATAAAATTCAGACAACGCCCCAAATGAAACGGCAAAAAAGTAACCTGGAATTGACTTATTGACAACTACAGGGAAACAAATTAAAATTATCGGTAGAACATTTCTTAACATGTTTTGATATTTTATTAGTGTTCGTATCATGTACCGCTTTTAAACTGGAATTACATAATTAAGTATGGTTATGGTTAATATTCCATTTGCCAATTAGCTTCGGATTTTAATCCATAATCGATTTAATTTTACTATTGTATTACCGCTATGAACGATAAAGTTCGAGGCTTGTCCCCCTTGTATACCATTAGGTAAACAGTTTTTTTCATAGCGCTAAATTACAAACGTAAAAAATAAATCTATTTCGGAATATCATCCGAAGCTAATTGGCAAATAGACTATTTGAGTTGTTATTATGCATATTTGCACAAAGAGTTGAGAAGTTGCTGTGACAAATTGTTAAATATATGTTTGGAATAAGTCTGTGAAGAAAACCAAGGTCAAATGCATTTTTATACTCCCTTTTACTTGCTGAAAGAGAAAATATTCGAAGCCATGTTTATCACAAGTAAATTAATCACATAATTTGTTTTAAGTTTTTTTTTTTTGCTTCTGAAACAGTAAGTTCTAAATTTAGTATATACTGTGGATTCATTTATTTTCGTGGGTATCAATTTTCTTGCTTAACCAAAAGAAGACATTTCGTAGAACTCTTAATTCCGTGGTTTGTTCATGTTGATTATAGGAATCAATGTAAAAATAACACTTCGTAAAATTCTTATTTTTGTGGTTGACTGTTACCCACGAAAATTGATACCCCACGAATAATAATGAAACCACAGTAAATTAGATGGGTAATTTCGAAATGCTATGTTTGCAATTACAGGATTTGAAGGTTAAAAACTAAAATCATTCAAAGAAAAAATAATTTAAACTTGAAATTGTATACTCATTATACGAACTTACATTTATTAAGTCTCATTTATCTGCGATATAAAAAAACTATATTTTACAGGCAAATGAATAAGTCAACGTTTTACTATGCAACAAACCTATTTTTCTTTAATTTAGATTATCTGCATGCATGCATCTGGAAGAAAATTGTAAGGAAATAATGTTTTTGATGTTTTTGCATTTTTTATAATTTGTTTTTTTTATCGTAATTGGTTGTAAATTTGTTCTTCCGTCTTAAAAGACGGTCACAAATTAATTAGATGAGTTGCATGACAAGAGTATTAATAAACCATAGATAAAAGTCTCAGTCAGAAAACATGTAATAAATAATTTGCATAGCAATCCCTTTTCTTTATTTTTAAGCAGACACGACCGCATGTAAATCGCTAGGTTTTTACAGGAAATTAAAGTTTTATTTATAGATAATTGAGTTCGATAAATGAAAAATGTATAAGGAAGAAACTAAAACGGTTTTGAAATGACGGAAAATTTAATTTTTAAGAGAACTTATTCACGAGAGTAGTATAGCGGGTCACTCTAGAACACTTTGACCCCGATGACCCCGAGTTCATTCCCATAGGCTCCATGTTAAATCGTTGCTATTTTTGGTACTGAATACCCACCCAAGATCTCTAGCAGTAAAATCGTGTGCAGTCATGCGGAACGGCGACTCGTCCCTTTCTTTCGCCCCATATTAGTTCGTCACCAGTTTCTATTATGTATTATTAACTCTTATCTTTAACGTACCCTAACCCTAACCCTAATCCTTACCCTAGCCCTAACCCTAATCCTAACCATTTGTTTTGTTAGTGTCGCCCTTTATGGACTCCTGTGTTGTGATACTCTTGTATGGATTATTCCTAATTGGTTTCTTCTCTTTTTGTTTTCGTTTTTATTAAGTCTCTTTTTTTTTGTGGTCTCTTGTGTTTTAGTCATTTCTATGTGTTGTTGTATAGTTTTACCCCTCCTCCTCCTCTTTCCCTCATTTTCCCTCCTCCTCCTCCTCATTTCCTCATTTCCCTCCTCATTTCCCTCATTTTCCTCCTCATTGTCCCTCATTTTCCTCATTTCCCTCCTCATTTTATCTTGTTTTTTTCGTCTTTTGAGCTTCTTTTGTTCATGTATGGCTTAACTCTAATTGGTTCTTTTCGGTTTTTTTTTTTTTGTTTGGTTCGCCCTTTATGGGCTCTTTTTTTTGGCTTTGTTATTGTATTGATAGCTCTTTCCTTTAAGTTTTCAATAAAAACTGAAAATCGGGTACAACTTTTATTAACATTCTACGTTTTATTTACATTCTATCTTTCAATTTTAATATCCATAGGGTCTGGTGGTTAAATCGTTCATGATCACTCTTTTGTCAAATACAATTCGATAGTCTTTCTTTTGTGAAACAGTTAACAGTTTTTGATTGCTTCTTTGGATCTTATATTCGTCTCTCACTGTCCTGATATCGCTTCTGTTGATGGTGACCATCTCCTTGATGGTGTCGTAGTTTATGTCTAATGCGTTCTTGAAGTTTAGTGTTATTCCACGAACTTTACACATGGTTCTGTTTCCTCCTTTCTCTGGAATGGCTAGTTTGTATGCATAGTTCTTTGGTCCTCCCGTAACAAACTCCGTAATAGTATTTCCGGGTACTTCATCTGTTAAATCCCCCAAGTAGTCTCCCAGCTTAGGCATCCATTCTCCTGGTTTCGATGTAAATACGACGGAGTCCGTGTCGCAGTACAGTGTTCTTGGTCCCAAATTCTCCAGATAAGAATACAGCTTTAGTCTGGCCTGGGCGGTAGTATAGGCTGCTATGACGACGTTCGTTTTCTTTGAGGTTTCGATGAAGTCTTCTTTATATTTCCATCGTAATTCCAACATTTCATCGTTAACAAACTGGATCCCGGTGACTTCAATTTTATCGCTGGTTAACATGTCGAAGTATTTCTTTTGTTCTGTAATGTAGGTGGTCTGTTGCATGTTGTTTCTTTGTCCAAACTTGCCCCAAAAGCTGTTCAACATCAGTTTGGCTAAAGACCTGATGCCGGGGTTCTTTTCTATTTTGTTATAGTCTAACTGTATCCCTTCCTTTTCCTCGTAGTCCTTGATGTATTGTTGTTTATCCTCCTCAGATTGGCACCACTCTGGCCATCCACTAGCTTCTTGTTTCATTTTCAAGAAGGTATTGATGTAGTCAGTGAAGAGTCCTCCAGATTTGGTTACAGTGTCGTACTGTTCTACCTCTTCGAAATGCCATACTTCGTAGATGGTTAAGATGGAATATCCCTTTTCCAAGGCCTTCTTCAACTCATCTGTTACCCAAGTGCCCGTTATAGCCCTATCTTTTACAGTATGGTTACAAGCCTCCTGCTGGTATGTTTCCGTACAGGTACGACAGAGTGGGAACATCAGTTTGCTGTTGATCTTGCTGGGTAAAACAGGAATGTATAGGTTTCTGGGTGGTAGTACTTTACATTTCACCAATCCTTCGTACTCGTTGATGTCCCCAAAGTTTTCGGTGATGATAACGGGATGTCCTTTAGGTACTTTTCCGGTCTTGTTTACAAATGGATAGAGTGATGTCACATCATAGTAGTTGATACTGTTTTCTTCCACCTCTTTGTACAAGGTAAAGGCTTCTGTTCGTCCACCATAAAAGGCTTCTCGTGGTTCTAAGGGTGGGATCATCTCTAAGGAGTTGACATAGGCACGAAGTGTTGGATCTTGTTCTATCTCTTTATCGAAATCACATTCCCATTTCTCTACGTAGGTGTACCCTTCTTGTTGCAGATAGGTCTTCTTTTCTAGGGTCCGTTGATGTAGATCGTACATGGACATGTTATTGACCGTATTGATGGTCTCTCTGGAATAGCATCTGGGACAGCCATGCCAATAACAACCGTGAAATTTATACACGGTTCCATCGTGGTATCCGTCTACTCTGTAGGGACCGATCTGTTTTTCTCCTTCGTTCTTTGCATGTTGAATCTGTATGTCTTTTATTGCGGATACGTATTTTAACCATTTCATAGCTTTGATGGAGTGCTTATGTTCTGGTTGGTAGCCTTGCGCTGGGATGAGCCCAATGGTGTTCCACCGTAGAAACTTGGATCGAAAGACAAGGTTGCAGGCAGAGGCAATGGTGATACTGTTTTGGAAGGGGTCGATTGGAGTACCCTCTAAAGTGTCCATGAACAGTTGTCGGAAGGTTAAACAGGCTTTTCTCAGGATGTCTACGTCAGTGATGCAGTACTTTAAGAGTTCCTTTTGGACGTCAAATGGGTCGTTCCTGTGGTCTTCGTACCATTTCATGAATGTTTCGCGGTCTTCTGTTTTCATTCCATCGGGATTGTAGTAATTGATGTCTGGAAGAGTTTCTAATCTAACGTTCTGGTTTTCCTTTGTGTTAAACAGATGTGGGAAGTATCCTTTGTGGAGTTCTTCGAATCCAAACATTTTCGGGAGGTTGGCTAAGGCAGTGGGTAAAAAGTTGAGGGAATCTATCATCCGTATGCTGCAGCTTGGAATCGTTACAGACATGTTCTTGGCGCCGTTGGGAACGATCTTGGGTTGGATTCCTTGGTCAAATAGGTATTGCAGGACAGGGAAAGAGTCGTAGCCTTTAAAGTTGTGGCAAATTACGGTGGAGTTCGTGTTGTTTCCGGAAAATAGCCAGTTGCAAAAGTCGTTGTTGGTATTGGGTCCTCTAAAGACCAGTTGGTTCTGTCCACATTTCCCGCAGGTACTCTCTTCAGTTACTTCCTCCTCCATACAGACGGTACAGACTTTTTGAACCACGCATAAGTTGGGTCGATGTTCCTTGGCTCCGCAGGTACTAGCTTTACAGTGTGAACATCTTCCGTCGGTGTCAGGTTGGTATCCCATTTCACACTCTATGAGGTCGTCTTGTGTACACTCGAAATCGAAGAAGATGTAGGTTTGTATTTCTGGAGGATCTTCGATAACTATAGGTGTCATGTAACACTGATGGTCTGTATCGCAGTACTGTTTACAGGTGGAACAGTACATCTCGCCACACTCATGGTCTGTTTTCCTCTTCTCCATGTTGACAGTGTGGCCACAGTCTTTACACTTGTAGTACCATTTACATGTTGAGTTGCCCTTCTTTGTTTGCTCCAAATGGAGTTGGAAGCACTCATTTCCTCTAAAGTTTCGGTCACATTGGCTACAGTTGATCCAGTCGTCTTCACAGGGTTCGTGTATCTTCTTACAAAGGATGCATGGGATGTTGCATGCGTGTGTTTCCTTGGTATTATATCCCTTTTTACACTTGTTGCAGTAATAGGCCCTGGTCAAGAATCCTGTTACAGTGGTGATAACATCGTAATGGTCGTCATGGTGGTATAAGTATATCTTCTTTTCGGTTTCCGGGCCTTCGTAGATGATGCCGTTAAAGTAGTCTTTGGAGAAAACTATGATTTGATATTCCGGCAGTACAGCTTGGAATTGTTTGAGTTCTTCGATGCCGCACGGGCCTTTGGGTACATTGGCTTTCTCGTGGAGTTTTTCTGCTAATTCCTGTTGAATACGTCTTCCTTGGCGGATAGTGTCCCACATTGAGTGCTTATCGATCCTGGCTTTAGCAGTAACAATGGCTCTAGCACAACACAGTTCGTCTCGGTTCTGTATTCTGATGATACTTTGTTTGTCTTTCAGCATTCTGTTGAGATCAACGTAATTGCATCTTTTGCGCCCGGATCCTTCGGGAATAGATACGTGGAGGACATCTAATCCTAAACTTCCGTCCAATACAAACTCCTCATGCGATTGTAATATTCTCTCTATTTCCTTTAATAGTAGTTCCGTAGTCAGGTCCTTGAGTTGTAATATGGGAAGGGCAATCGGGAAGTCAAGGGAGTTGGTTTCAATTGTTAGTTTAACAAGGTCGTGTTCTTTCATCTCTTCTCCAATGGTTTGCAGGATGGAGTCGAATAACCGATGTAGTGTTCTTGTGATGGAAGGCAGGTCCGTGACTTCAAATTCCTTAAAGGTAACTGTATAATGATTTCTCGAAGTCCCAAACTTGAGTATTCTTTTCTTCTCCTGCCGTTTGATGGTGTAATAAGATTTCGGATCATCCATGTGGAACGGCTTCCCTGCTCCTCTTTGTCCATGTCTTTGCTGATGTAACTCTAAATGGCGTTGGGTGGCAAAGGCCTGGTTGCATTGGATACATTCGTAACCCATTTGGTGGCGGGTCATATGAGCTTGTAGATTCTCCCGCCTTGTAAAAGTCTTGGTGCATCTCGTACACGAGTAAGTCTCTCGGTGGTTGGTCCATCGTCTATGACGATGTAGCTGACTCATCTTCTCAAAATTGGCTTCACATTGGTTGCAGGTAAATTGCTTAGCCATCTAAAATAAAAATAGCACAGGTAAGTATATGGTGTCTATTGTTTCCTCTTTTTTTAATTGTATACGATTAAAATAATACGTCGTTTATTGATTCCTTCTCTTTTACTTGTATGCCTTTCAAATTATATATTGTCTATTGTTTCCTCCTCTTTTAGTAGTATGCCTTTCAAAGTTAAGTTGGATATGTATGAATCATACCTTTTCTCTTCGTTAAAACACGTCTGAACTCTTTGGTGTCTAATCGTAAAATGATTTCATTTCAAATGGTTTACCTGTATAATGGATTGTACCACGTGATCATGTCACGTGACTTCTGGATCAAACCGGTTAGAACTGGTTTGGACTTGATTTTACATTTTGAAAGTTTTAGTTCATCGAATTGCTTTTTGTTGGAATCGGTTCTTTAAATTTTTATGTTTGTTGGTTTTTCATCAACAGATTTTCTTAACGGTAAGGTTTTGTAAGTTTGTTTTCGTAGTTTGATGTTTTTTCATCAACAGATTTTCTGAACGGTAAGATTTTGTAAGTTTGTTTTTCGTAGTTTGTTGTTTTTTCATCAACAGATTTTCTTTTGTGGTAAGATTTTGTGAGTTTCTTTTTAAAGTGGAAGGTTTTTTCGCCAATGCATTTTGATTTTGTTTGAATTTGATGTACCGATTTTCGTTTTTAAGTCAAACGTTTAGATCTCTGTCTTGTATTTTTGTGTCGAAAACGCTTCAATAGGTATTTTTAAAGGGGGAAAATTGGCTTAAAATGGGTGTTTTGGGGTGAAAATGAGTAAAATGGGGCTAAAATGGGTGTTTTGGGGGTAAAATGAGTAAAATAGGGGGTAATTGGGGTATTGGGGATGCTGCTGCTGCTGCTGCGGCGGAGGGTAAATGGCTGCTATTGCTGCTCCAGTAGAGGTAGTTTAGGGGGGAGAGGGATTTTGCTGTTCCATGGGAAGAATAAAAACGCGTATACTAGTTCGGATGGTTTATTAAGTTAAAACATTCTTCTTCAGGTAGTCTTTAAACGATCGCTTCTTCTTAAATGGGTTGGTTGGTTTCTTTTGGATGTTCCTTGTTTGTCTTGGGCTTTCTTCCTCTTGAGGTCTTTGTAGGCTTGTGGTTCATGGGTTTCTTGGTCTTTACACCGTTGAGGTTCTTTACTTCCTTGGACTTTGCTAGTCTTCATCTTGAGTTCTTTGTAGGCTTTACTGATCTTCCATTATGGTTCATGGGCTTCTTGGCCTTTACAACGTAAAGGTTCTTTACATCCTTGGTCTTCTCAGACTTAATCGATAGCCGTGTCTTCTTTAACTTTGCCATCTGTTCTCTCTTTGAGCCTTGTAGCTTTGTCAAGTGTCTTATTTCCTTGTATATTGCTTTTCCTAAACTTTCAAGTCTATGTTCCGCACTCTTTGGACGTCTTGAATGTTCTCCCGGTGGTACAACGTGTCCAGTCTTAGTTTGTGTTGCCCTTTTCTCTTTCGATTCTACATGCTTCACCTTCTCGTGGCGTGTAACATCACCCGGCCATGAAAACCGTCTATTGCATTCGGAGCACTGATAAGCCATGTTTCCTCTTCTGTGTCTAACGTAAAACTAACTCAATCTCTATCTGTTGCTCTTTATATCCCTCTTTTCCTTATCCCTAACCCTAACCCCTAACCCTTTTGTATGTTTCTTTATGGGCTCTTTATGGTGTCTCGTACTTAGTTCTTCTTATATTCCTTATGTATTGGTCCTTGGCTCTTTAACACCCTTAGTTTTTGGAATGGGTCACTTTGGGGTCAAGTCCTGACTGACCACTGACCATAACCACCCTTAAACCCCCAGAATCTGCCTCTAGACCTTAAAAGCTGTCTAATGATATACAACAACCCTATATTGGACCTAATTTAGGTATTGGTCATTTTGTGGTCAAGCCCCGGATGACCACTGACCAACATAACGGACATCATCGGAAAGACATTGTCTTACCCAAGACAATGCAACAAACCGGAAGGAAATCGGACAAGGAATAACAAAGTTATGACTTATTAAAAAATAGTAGTATATGATTGGTGAACAGCTCGAATTTCTCGGATATCTCGAATTTTCGCGCGAAAATGAACTTCCAAAAACCGGAAACTGCGTCATGGGGCGGAACCGGAAGTCACGTGATCCAAGATGGCCGCCGGGATCCAAGATGGCCGACCGGAACCGGATGTGACGTCATACGCCTGCGCAAAAGGGACATATCCACATATCCACCCGAGAAATGATAAATGAACACCACATCTATACTACTATTTTTTAATAAGTCATAACTTTGTTATTCCTTGTCCGATTTCCTTCCGGTTTGTTGCATTGTCTTGGGTAAGACAATGTCTTTCCGATGATGTCCGTTATGTTGGTCAGTGGTCATCCGGGGCTTGACCACAAAATGACCAATACCTAAATTAGGTCCAATATAGGGTTGTTGTATATCATTAGACAGCTTTTAAGGTCTAGAGGCAGATTCTGGGGGTTTAAGGGTGGTTATGGTCAGTGGTCAGTCAGGACTTGACCCCAAAGTGACCCATTCCAAAAACTAAGGGTGTTAAAGAGCCAAGGACCAATACATAAGGAATATAAGAAGAACTAAGTACGAGACACCATAAAGAGCCCATAAAGAAACATACAAAAGGGTTAGGGGTTAGGGTTAGGGATAAGGAAAAGAGGGATATAAAGAGCAACAGATAGAGATTGAGTTAGTTTTACGTTAGACACAGAAGAGGAAACATGGCTTATCAGTGCTCCGAATGCAATAGACGGTTTTCATGGCCGGGTGATGTTACACGCCACGAGAAGGTGAAGCATGTAGAATCGAAAGAGAAAAGGGCAACACAAACTAAGACTGGACACGTTGTACCACCGGGAGAACATTCAAGACGTCCAAAGAGTGCGGAACATAGACTTGAAAGTTTAGGAAAAGCAATATACAAGGAAATAAGACACTTGACAAAGCTACAAGGCTCAAAGAGAGAACAGATGGCAAAGTTAAAGAAGACACGGCTATCGATTAAGTCTGAGAAGACCAAGGATGTAAAGAACCTTTACGTTGTAAAGGCCAAGAAGCCCATGAACCATAATGGAAGATCAGTAAAGCCTACAAAGAACTCAAGATGAAGACTAGCAAAGTCCAAGGAAGTAAAGAACCTCAACGGTGTAAAGACCAAGAAACCCATGAACCACAAGCCTACAAAGACCTCAAGAGGAAGAAAGCCCAAGACAAACAAGGAACATCCAAAAGAAACCAACCAACCCATTTAAGAAGAAGCGATCGTTTAAAGACTACCTGAAGAAGAATGTTTTAACTTAATAAACCATCCGAACTAGTATACGCGTTTTTATTCTTCCCATGGAACAGCAAAATCCCTCTCCCCCCTAAACTACCTCTACTGGAGCAGCAATAGCAGCCATTTACCCTCCGCCGCAGCAGCAGCAGCAGCATCCCCAATACCCCAATTACCCCCTATTTTACTCATTTTACCCCCAAAACACCCATTTTAGCCCCATTTTACTCATTTTCACCCCAAAACACCCATTTTAAGCCAATTTTCCCCCTTTAAAAATACCTATTGAAGCGTTTTCGACACAAAAATACAAGACAGAGATCTAAACGTTTGACTTAAAAACGAAAATCGGTACATCAAATTCAAACAAAATCAAAATGCATTGGCGAAAAAACCTTCCACTTTAAAAAGAAACTCACAAAATCTTACCACAAAAGAAAATCTGTTGATGAAAAAACAACAAACTACGAAAAACAAACTTACAAAATCTTACCGTTCAGAAAATCTGTTGATGAAAAAACATCAAACTACGAAAACAAACTTACAAAACCTTACCGTTAAGAAAATCTGTTGATGAAAAACCAACAAACATAAAAATTTAAAGAACCGATTCCAACAAAAAGCAATTCGATGAACTAAAACTTTCAAAATGTAAAATCAAGTCCAAACCAGTTCTAACCGGTTTGATCCAGAAGTCACGTGACATGATCACGTGGTACAATCCATTATACAGGTAAACCATTTGAAATGAAATCATTTTACGATTAGACACCAAAGAGTTCAGACGTGTTTTAACGAAGAGAAAAGGTATGATTCATACATATCCAACTTAACTTTGAAAGGCATACTACTAAAAGAGGAGGAAACAATAGACAATATATAATTTGAAAGGCATACAAGTAAAAGAGAAGGAATCAATAAACGACGTATTATTTTAATCGTATACAATTAAAAAAAGAGGAAACAATAGACACCATATACTTACCTGTGCTATTTTTATTTTAGATGGCTAAGCAATTTACCTGCAACCAATGTGAAGCCAATTTTGAGAAGATGAGTCAGCTACATCGTCATAGACGATGGACCAACCACCGAGAGACTTACTCGTGTACGAGATGCACCAAGACTTTTACAAGGCGGGAGAATCTACAAGCTCATATGACCCGCCACCAAATGGGTTACGAATGTATCCAATGCAACCAGGCCTTTGCCACCCAACGCCATTTAGAGTTACATCAGCAAAGACATGGACAAAGAGGAGCAGGGAAGCCGTTCCACATGGATGATCCGAAATCTTATTACACCATCAAACGGCAGGAGAAGAAAAGAATACTCAAGTTTGGGACTTCGAGAAATCATTATACAGTTACCTTTAAGGAATTTGAAGTCACGGACCTGCCTTCCATCACAAGAACACTACATCGGTTATTCGACTCCATCCTGCAAACCATTGGAGAAGAGATGAAAGAACACGACCTTGTTAAACTAACAATTGAAACCAACTCCCTTGACTTCCCGATTGCCCTTCCCATATTACAACTCAAGGACCTGACTACGGAACTACTATTAAAGGAAATAGAGAGAATATTACAATCGCATGAGGAGTTTGTATTGGACGGAAGTTTAGGATTAGATGTCCTCCACGTATCTATTCCCGAAGGATCCGGGCGCAAAAGATGCAATTACGTTGATCTCAACAGAATGCTGAAAGACAAACAAAGTATCATCAGAATACAGAACCGAGACGAACTGTGTTGTGCTAGAGCCATTGTTACTGCTAAAGCCAGGATCGATAAGCACTCAATGTGGGACACTATCCGCCAAGGAAGACGTATTCAACAGGAATTAGCAGAAAAACTCCACGAGAAAGCCAATGTACCCAAAGGCCCGTGCGGCATCGAAGAACTCAAACAATTCCAAGCTGTACTGCCGGAATATCAAATCATAGTTTTCTCCAAAGACTACTTTAACGGCATCATCTACGAAGGCCCGGAAACCGAAAAGAAGATATACTTATACCACCATGACGACCATTACGATGTTATCACCACTGTAACAGGATTCTTGACCAGGGCCTATTACTGCAACAAGTGTAAAAAGGGATATAATACCAAGGAAACACACGCATGCAACATCCCATGCATCCTTTGTAAGAAGATACACGAACCCTGTGAAGACGACTGGATCAACTGTAGCCAATGTGACCGAAACTTTAGAGGAAATGAGTGCTTCCAACTCCATTTGGAGCAAACAAAGAAGGGCAACTCAACATGTAAATGGTACTACAAGTGTAAAGACTGTGGCCACACTGTCAACATGGAGAAGAGGAAAACAGACCATGAGTGTGGCGAGATGTACTGTTCCACCTGTAAACAGTACTGCGATACAGACCATCAGTGTTACATGACACCTATAGTTATCGAAGATCCTCCAGAAATACAAACCTACATCTTCTTCGATTTCGAGTGTACACAAGACGACCTCATAGAGTGTGAAATGGGATACCAACCTGACACCGACGGAAGATGTTCACACTGTAAAGCTAGTACCTGCGGAGCCAAGGAACATCGACCCAACTTATGCGTGGTTCAAAAAGTCTGTACCGTCTGTATGGAGGAGGAAGTAACTGAAGAGAGTACCTGCGGGAAATGTGGACAGAACCAACTGGTCTTTAGAGGACCCAATACCAACAACGACTTTTGCAACTGGCTATTTTCCGGAAACAACACGAACTCCACCGTAATTTGCCACAACTTTAAAGGCTACGACTCTTTCCCTGTCCTGCAATACCTATTTGACCAAGGAATCCAACCCAAGATCGTTCCCAACGGCGCCAAGAACATGTCTGTAACGATTCCAAGCTGCAGCATACGGATGATAGATTCCCTCAACTTTTTACCCACTGCCTTAGCCAACCTCCCGAAAATGTTTGGATTCGAAGAACTCCACAAAGGATACTTCCCACATCTGTTTAACACAAAGGAAAACCAGAACGTTAGATTAGAAACTCTTCCAGACATCAATTACTACAATCCCGATGGAATGAAAACAGAAGACCGCGAAACATTCATGAAATGGTACGAAGACCACAGGAACGACCCATTTGACGTCCAAAAGGAACTCTTAAAGTACTGCATCACTGACGTAGACATCCTGAGAAAAGCCTGTTTAACCTTCCGACAACTGTTCATGGACACTTTAGAGGGTACTCCAATCGACCCCTTCCAAAACAGTATCACCATTGCCTCTGCCTGCAACCTTGTCTTTCGATCCAAGTTTCTACGGTGGAACACCATTGGGCTCATCCCAGCGCAAGGCTACCAACCAGAACATAAGCACTCCATCAAAGCTATGAAATGGTTAAAATACGTATCCGCAATAAAAGACATACAGATTCAACATGCAAAGAACGAAGGAGAAAAACAGATCGGTCCCTACAGAGTAGACGGATACCACGATGGAACCGTGTATAAATTTCACGGTTGTTATTGGCATGGCTGTCCCAGATGCTATTCCAGAGAGACCATCAATACGGTCAATAACATGTCCATGTACGATCTACATCAACGGACCCTAGAAAAGAAGACCTATCTGCAACAAGAAGGGTACACCTACGTAGAGAAATGGGAATGTGATTTCGATAAAGAGATAGAACAAGATCCAACACTTCGTGCCTATGTCAACTCCTTAGAGATGATCCCACCCTTAGAACCACGAGAAGCCTTTTATGGTGGACGAACAGAAGCCTTTACCTTGTACAAAGAGGTGGAAGAAAACAGTATCAACTACTATGATGTGACATCACTCTATCCATTTGTAAACAAGACCGGAAAAGTACCTAAAGGACATCCCGTTATCATCACCGAAAACTTTGGGGACATCAACGAGTACGAAGGATTGGTGAAATGTAAAGTACTACCACCCAGAAACCTATACATTCCTGTTTTACCCAGCAAGATCAACAGCAAACTGATGTTCCCACTCTGTCGTACCTGTACGGAAACATACCAGCAGGAGGCTTGTAACCATACTGTAAAAGATAGGGCTATAACGGGCACTTGGGTAACAGATGAGTTGAAGAAGGCCTTGGAAAAGGGATATTCCATCTTAACCATCTACGAAGTATGGCATTTCGAAGAGGTAGAACAGTACGACACTGTAACCAAATCTGGAGGACTCTTCACTGACTACATCAATACCTTCTTGAAAATGAAACAAGAAGCTAGTGGATGGCCAGAGTGGTGCCAATCTGAGGAGGATAAACAACAATACATCAAGGACTACGAGGAAAAGGAAGGGATACAGTTAGACTATAACAAAATAGAAAAGAACCCCGGCATCAGGTCTTTAGCCAAACTGATGTTGAACAGCTTTTGGGGCAAGTTTGGACAAAGAAACAACATGCAACAGACCACCTACATTACAGAACAAAAGAAATACTTCGACATGTTAACCAGCGATAAAATTGAAGTCACCGGGATCCAGTTTGTTAACGATGAAATGTTGGAATTACGATGGAAATATAAAGAAGACTTCATCGAAACCTCAAAGAAAACGAACGTCGTCATAGCAGCCTATACTACCGCCCAGGCCAGACTAAAGCTGTATTCTTATCTGGAGAATTTGGGACCAAGAACACTGTACTGCGACACGGACTCCGTCGTATTTACATCGAAACCAGGAGAATGGATGCCTAAGCTGGGAGACTACTTGGGGGATTTAACAGATGAAGTACCCGGAAATACTATTACGGAGTTTGTTACGGGAGGACCAAAGAACTATGCATACAAACTAGCCATTCCAGAGAAAGGAGGAAACAGAACCATGTGTAAAGTTCGTGGAATAACACTAAACTTCAAGAACGCATTAGACATAAACTACGACACCATCAAGGAGATGGTCACCATCAACAGAAGCGATATCAGGACAGTGAGAGACGAATATAAGATCCAAAGAAGCAATCAAAAACTGTTAACTGTTTCACAAAAGAAAGACTATCGAATTGTATTTGACAAAAGAGTGATCATGAACGATTTAACCACCAGACCCTATGGATATTAAAATTGAAAGATAGAATGTAAATAAAACGTAGAATGTTAATAAAAGTTGTACCCGATTTTCAGTTTTTATTGAAAACTTAAAGGAAAGAGCTATCAATACAATAACAAAGCCAAAAAAAAGAGCCCATAAAGGGCGAACCAAACAAAAAAAAAAAAACCGAAAAGAACCAATTAGAGTTAAGCCATACATGAACAAAAGAAGCTCAAAAGACGAAAAAAACAAGATAAAATGAGGAGGGAAATGAGGAAAATGAGGGACAATGAGGAGGAAAATGAGGGAAATGAGGAGGGAAATGAGGAAATGAGGAGGAGGAGGAGGGAAAATGAGGGAAAGAGGAGGAGGAGGGGTAAAACTATACAACAACACATAGAAATGACTAAAACACAAGAGACCACAAAAAAAAAGAGACTTAATAAAAACGAAAACAAAAAGAGAAGAAACCAATTAGGAATAATCCATACAAGAGTATCACAACACAGGAGTCCATAAAGGGCGACACTAACAAAACAAATGGTTAGGATTAGGGTTAGGGCTAGGGTAAGGATTAGGGTTAGGGTTAGGGTACGTTAAAGATAAGAGTTAATAATACATAATAGAAACTGGTGACGAACTAATATGGGGCGAAAGAAAGGGACGAGTCGCCGTTCCGCATGACTGCACACGATTTTACTGCTAGAGATCTTGGGTGGGTATTCAGTACCAAAAATAGCAACGATTTAACATGGAGCCTATGGGAATGAACTCGGGGTCATCGGGGTCAAAGTGTTCTAGAGTGACCCGCTATACTACTCACGAGAGAAGTTGCTGTTGGCTGACAAATCGCTGGTTAAAATATATAACACTCTCAAAATATAAATGCAGCATAAATATATTTTTTCAAGTCCTTTAAACATCATCAGTAAGTTTGTTAGGTACAATACTTGCGACTTTTTGTGAACAAAAAAAGCGTTCTCCCTTACGTTCACATTTAGGATGATAGAAGTATTAGTAAAAATACTTGCAAGTATTAGTTTTATTCCTTGTACTTGCATGAATTGAATCGTTATTGTTTATATGTTTGTTTATTAAATGTTTTTCCTTTTCTTGATAATGTTTATATTTGTAAGTCTTTTTTTCTGTTCAATTTATAATCAATTTACTATAACATCTGAGAAAATTTTCAGGATGTGTAACTACCATCCTCATCTCCCAACTAAGGTAAAAGTAATAAAAAGTTTGACGAATTAAGCAAACAACAGTCATACATTGTATGGTACAAGATCAGATGCTATCTAATGGACATCAACCTTGATCTTCATTAGAATAAAACTGAATAAAACTGTTTTACTTTTGTCCATGATGATGCCAATGTTGAGTTGTCAAATTTAGAATAAAATGAAATAAAGAATGATTGAACAATATATACACATTATTTTAATGAAGGAAGCTTGTTCCTCAAATTTTAATTAAAATTTTCACAGATTTTCAAGATATAAGGGTTTTATGCAGATTAAATGCATAATGTTTTGCCCGTGAACCCTCTATCTTCTTTTTATTACCGTAAATTTTAACATTTCGGTGTAGGAATATTTTGGCGGTTCGTGATCAAAATGCCCATGTTTAATTTTGGTGTGTACAATTTTATAGCCAAACTAATAACTAAATTAAGTAAACATAATTGTTCGTTAAGAAATAAAAAAATGACATTAAGGGGATACAGAACACCTAAGGTAGACAACTCTTAAAAATCATTTGAACGTTTTCATTAATAACATTTAATCAAGGAAATCAAGCATCTAAGTGATCAAAATAGGAACCGTTGAAACTCCATTATGTTCAACAAAAAATTTCAGGAACCTATGGTTCAAATTTCTTTAGATTTTGAGATTGAATTTATTTCTTAAAACTGAATATTTTTGCAAATTTTCAGGAAAATTAAACGACAAAATTTCATTTTAGCCTAAGTGGTGGGTTCCCCCCTTAATAAATGATTTTTTTTCCATTATTTACATTACACGTATAACTTATTGCATTGTTTCTTTTCTACTCAATATCTCCTATTTTTGTCAACTTGTCATATCTTTCAATTGTTTCCAGTACATTAGTTCTAGGAGTTCTTAACTTATTTTCGTGTGTTTCATTTAGGTGAGGCGCAAAATAGACCAAAATAAAACCACATCCAAAATAGCACAATCTAAGGTATTTAGATATATGTACATGGAAAATTAAACTTGGTTGCAAATATGTATCACAGACTGTTTAAGTCTTCGTTAAATTGGAATTTCAATGTATGTAGGACCTCAGCAACAGTAAAAGAAAAAAAAATAATTGGACGTTCAGAAAGTTTAGATCAAAATAACAAAGCATTTCATAATAATACTAAAGTTGTAAAGGATCAAATTCATGTTCATTACAATATATTAAGCTATCTTCATAACTATTTATAATTAGATCACAACAAAACCTATAATTTTCAAAGCAGTTGCTTTTAACAAGATATAAAGATACTTCCTTTATAAAAACATGATAGAAAAATATTTTTCATTCGTCATTAATGATTGAGGTTTACAATTGAAGTATTTAAACTCATGAATCATTTAAAACAGATTTATTTAAATTATACATGTAACAAGAAAAATTGATTTATCATACATTTGTCGTTTTCCCTTTACTGAGCCTGCACAAATTTCAACCACCTGATCTTCTTTTTATCTCGAATGGCGCCCCAAACATGTAGTACCAAGCAGTGTTTAATCTCTGAATGGCATGTTCCACATATAGCCTACTTTTTTCCAATTCGTCTGTTCAATTTTATACGTTTCTTTCTGTCTCTTATTTGTATTTTCTTTATTTGATGTCTCATATAGGGTGTTCAAATAGGATATTTGTTATGAATCTTAACTTCAACTGGTGCGTGAAACATGTGATTGAAATTCCGTATTTTGGTATATTGTGAGATATCTTCCATTTGCAGAGTTATCTTCAGAAGGTATTTTTTACTAGTTACTGTTTGGAAAAAAATAAGTTTTTCTATATTTATTTTCTAATTTGTCAAAACATGTTCAAATCTAAAGAATGATAATTTTCAAAAAGGTATATAACTTGTTTTCCTGATGACCACTGCTGATGGACCAGAGGTCCCCGAGGGTAATCATAAGCCTGGTCGTCAGACTTGTCTGACACGATTTACCACAAAAATTCTTATATTTTTGTCACTGATATTTCCGATTTTTAAATTCAAAATTGTTAAAACGCCAGGTTTCTTTCCTTGTAATGCACATGGTCGATATCATCGGTGCTGGATTTGGCTTCCTTGTTCGAACGTTTTGGTTTTGAGTACTTCTCGTTTTCAACAGTTTAGGAATTTGACCTTCCAATGTTTTGATTTAAATGCTACTGATGAGAGGTTTCTCCTTGTAATGTCGATATATAGCATATCCAAATTAACAGTTTATACCCCCGTTTTGGTATTTGTAATTTTAATAGGGTCTGCTCAGCTCTCTGAATAATTTAAAAATATAAAATCTTGTTTTCCCATTCATTGCAATGTAATATACCTACCGTAATGGAGGACAACTGTTGTAAATGGAAGAAAACTCACTATTTACGAAATAGGGAATACTAACCGGAAACGCTCTTACAAAATGTTGTAAGACTAAAATCAAGTTCATGTGTAACTTGAATTGTAAATTCAGAAGCAAAGGTTTCATAAGAAAATAAAAATTATATTTGAGTTATATACCCTTTGTAATCTTATTTCAGTTTTATGATCTAAAATGTTAGCAAACAGTCGCGTAAAAACTATTTATATATGATAGTTTGAGTCCTTTTGTTTTGTTTTGTTAGAGAAATGAGGTCGAAGCGAAACGTAATTCACCGGAAATATCATGCTTGCATTCTATATTTGAGATGCTCTAAAAAAGTTTCATTGTATTTTAGAAGTATCAACTTTAATGTTAGAAACTCTAGTTTTATTCTCCAAAATTCAAACTTTATTTTAAGAATTATCAACCTTGATCTTGAAAATATCAGCTTCAATCTCGGAAAATCAATTTTAAGAAGCAGAGACAAAAAAAACCAGAGCCGTTCACAAACGTGCAGGTCAGATTATGTCTTCCAGATACAGATTTTATGATCAAAACTTAACAGTTAAAAGTCATGTCTATATACAAATAAAAACTGACTCCCGAGTCAAAATGTTGGCAGTGGTCGCAAAGGTAGGTTGATCATTCAATTTCAGTATGAGAAATCTTAACAATATACAAATTGATTGCAATCACTATAGTTTTCAGATCACAATTACATGTACATGATATAAGCACAACATTCTAAAAGGGCAGAGACAAAACCAGTATACACCAACAAGAACAGACAAAAACAGACAACATGTAAAACACGGAAACACAAAATACTGAATATCAATCAACAACGCGAAATCCTGTCGAAATACAAATGACAACAAAGTTCCAGACAATAAATTTTGCTACGCCTGACGCGCGTTTCGTCTATTCAAGACTCATCAGAGGCGCTCTACCAAAAATATTGAAAATGCCAAACACTGTATGAATATGAAGAGCATAGAACAGTATAACCAAAAATACCAAACTGGGGAACCAAATTATTACTAAGATATTCAACCTATGTCTGGGGTAGGAAGAACCTTAGGGTTTTGACAATTTTTGAAATTTAGACGGATAATTTCAAGCTTTGATGTATTCTCTAACTCAAAAGTGTTGGTGCCGGAGCGGGCTAACCTCGGGGAATTTAAACTCCACCAGTAGTGCTAACCTTCACGTTGGTTCGAAATACAAATGACAACAAAGTTCCAGACAATAAATTTTGCTACGCCTGACGCGCGTTTCGTCTATTCAAGACTCATCAGAGGCGCTCTACCAAAAATATTGAAAATGCCAAACACTGTATGAATATGAAGAGCATAGAACAGTATAACCAAAAATACCAAACTGGGGAACCAAATTATTTCTAAGATATTCAACCTATGTCTGGGGTAGGAAGAACCTTAGGGTTTTGACAATTTTTGAAATTTAGACGGATAATTTCAAACAAGAGTTAACTCAGGTGCTCCAGAACACTAAGCAGTTCCTGCTTGCTATAGCACACCCGTCGCGTCAGTAGTCCATTCAGCGTGTCAAATTCGGTAAAGGAAGACAAAACAAAACCTTATGACAAACCAACATCTGCATTCATCTGAGAGATCGAAATCCCATATTTGTCAATAAGTACATAATGTGTCTGATTTTAATGATAAAAACCGTTTTATTCCAGAAAAATTGCTAAAACAAGGTTACCGTTACCACATTAGTCAAATCTTTTACAAAATTTGCACATAAATATGGACATCTCATCGAAAAATTTGATTGTACACGTAGATTTCTGATTGTTAAAGGAATATCTCATCCTGACTTTTATAGCAATGTAGTTTATAAAGCACAAAAATTCAAAAACAACCTAATGGAAATTAAAAACTGGCTTAAAAACCTTTTGAAAAAAGGATACGAATTCAATGTTTTAGTAAAATCTTTGCATTTGGTATGTTTTGGCAGAAACATTGATAGCTTGATAGTAACTTTAAAACGTTAAATTTTCACTTTGTATCCACTGTTTTATTTATAAGCACCACAGCGATCAAGTATGTCGGTTCTGTATGGTGATACAACTCTTAATCATTCATTGTTTTGACGTGGGGTGTCGGATTTAGAACTGATGTATTTGATTCTTTTACATCAATCGCTAAATTTTTCTTAGCTAGTTGTCAGTAACTTCGAGTGTTCTCAAGAGAGTTCCTCCTTGTCTTGTTGTTTTCGTACAGTATTTTGTCTTAGGTTCTCTCTTGTTAAATTGAACTTTTGTCGATTGAGTCTTACAGTGTGTTTTATATGAAGCTTTGTGCCAGCTTATCAATAGGGGGAAGGTTGGATCCAAAAAACTAGTTTAACCCCGCCAAATTTTATATGTGCCTGTCCTAAGCCAGGAAACTTTGCCAAAGCCTTTGTTTGTCCTTGTCATTCTATGTTAACTGTTTATGTCAAGAATTGAGTCTTTCGTTGATGATTTAGGGATTGGTTTTGATACTTTTGTATTGTATTATTAGTCTTGGGCCAATGCGGTAAGCAGTGACCTATGGTCATGTTGAAGACTGCTTGCTGTTTACCGTTGTGATTTTTTGAATTGCTGTTTGTTTATGTTTGTTGTGTCGCGTACACTTATTCCACATCTCAATATCGTATAATGTCTTCCGTAAAATTTCTTGAGTTAAGACAGCAACCGAGGAGCAACATAACCCTGTGTGAGCAATTTTTGCGTAAGACGTGTCGCTCTGCTTAGGAAATTGATGTAAGTCCCGCATGTTCTGGAATAACGAATCAATTGAGATACGTAGACTCCATAAGCTGGAGCGGATGTAATGTTGCTACACAAGAAGGGAAAGTTGACGATTGGAAAGTTGAAGTCATCACGTTTGTCATAGAGCCTTGATGAAAGTCTTCCTTGAGAGTCAATTTCCAGATGTAGATCTAAATATTGTAGCAAACTTCCTAGAATCCGTTGTGTCCTTTATCTCAAACTCCTGGGGATATATGAGATGGAGAAAGTCACCAAATCCGAGAATTGTTTCGTGAAAGGATATCATCAATAAAACGTGAGGTTAAAAGAAGGAGCTAGTCTTTGGTCTTTTTTTACTAGAAGAGATTGTAAGAAGTCTGCTTCATATGAATGAAGAAACAAATCAGCTAGCAAAGGTGCACAATTAATGCCCATTGGAATCCCTATTGTTTGCTGAAAAACACGTTCACCAAAGTGAACAAATATGTTGTCAATAAGAAAGTTGAGCATGTCCATTATTGGTCTTCTGTAAATTTGATCTTTTTCTTAGACTCATTGATGACAAAGTAAGTCCTGGTAAAATCGACTACTAGATATTTGTACCTGCGTTTTCAATTCTTTTTGAAAAAAAAGCTGCGTTTAATCAGCTCTGCCAATCGCGATTTCAGTTGTTCATGTGGAATAGAAGTGTAAAGTGTGGAAAAATCGAATGTTTTGATGCTGTTACAAGATGAAACTGATTTAGAGTTAAGAATCTCCATCAGTTCTTTCGAATGCTTCAGGATCCACATTTAATTGACACCATTTCTAGAATAACAACAATATTACTGAAGGCCGGATTTTATTGCCGGATTAAAGACTGGCATTGCTTTAAAGCATGTTTCGAGAAAAATCTTTGAAGCCAATAAAGTATTCTGTCGGAAAGACTTTGGGAATAAGTGTAGCCTGTTTGTGTTGAAAATATGTTAAATTAGTGAACATCACTCTTCAAGCAATATATAACAGGTTAAAAAACTGTATTATAAAATCAGCTAGCTATCTTCAATGTGACTCGAAGCATCTAATCGTCGCCTTTATAGACACAGACGAATTACCACTGATTCAGAATTTATCATTGCCAATAAATTAATGATTCTGATAAATCGGATATGCAACGGTTCGTATATTGATTTATTATAGTAAAAACGAATCAGTTCTTACATGTACCAGAAAAAAATGTTTGTCAAATTTGTTTTTTTTTTATTTCTCGTCTTTTAAAAAAATATATATATAAACACCATCTGTTCGTTTCATTAAAAAAAAAATCTTAGTTGTAAAAATTATCTTAAGTTTGAATTTCAAGGATTTTGATTTGCTGAAAACAACACTTATGATCAATTTAAGTGTTTTTGTGAAAAGCCTGCATGTTTCCTTCCTTTTGATGCATATGGCCGATCTTCTTGGTGTTGAATCTAGATTTCCTTTTCGAATTTATTTTGGCATGAGTACTTTCACTGTCGATACATTTGGGGTATTTTTTACAAAAGAAGACTAACAAAAAAGTAAAAGTAAACAAGTTTATTCCATGAAAAAACATATACAATAACCAAATGACCAATTTTGTTTACACTCGTCAGGGTATTTGACACACACAAACATAAACTGTCAAAATATGTGTAGTTGTAGAACTATCTTGGTATCGAGATGTGCAAACAGTTCCCTGACGTTCATAATAGATGTAACAACTAAAACATAGCGTAATTCACCTGCCATTATTAGTAATTCCATCTACTTTTCCCGAGTAACAAACGTCGTTACATTTGTATATTTTTGTCATTATAATTTGCAATATCAACTATAATAATATAGAATGTCCAAGAGTGGCCAGGCGTACATAAAAAACGTTAAGTGAATACAAGTTTCCAATAACTTCCCATCACAAAAAATAATAACTATTACTTATTCAATAAAAAGACACAACCTTCAGGTTTCTAGAATTATAATTTTCTAGATAATGTGAAAAGGTTAACGAAATGGTTTCATATGGGACGAAACGAAATGTGTGAATAAAGGTAATAACAAAACTACCGAACTTGAATGATCAATCTCATAGTCCAGAGAAAATGACAAAAACGAATCAGTCATACCGTAGAACTGGTGGATCGCAATGGTCCTGACTTGGTACAGGCATTTCAAACGAAATGGTGGGTTAAACCAGGTTTTATGGCGCCAAACCTCCCTCTTCCATTGCGATCTTAGGATCCGGTAATGACCATAGAACACAACATAGTTGTGAGACACAATAGGGATATTGAGGTGATCATCTCAGTACAGCAGACCAGTCAAACACTAATTAAAACAATTAACTATCATATCTTTTAACTCAATTTTGAACTTTTCTACTAGTGGCTGATAACGAAGAAAGAATTTTTTTAGTGATCGTATGTGACGTATTTTCTTATAGCCCTGTTTCAAAAGTCGGTCACGAAGAAACCGGTGTCTGATCAAAAAATCTGTGAAATGTGTGCAAGCTCTGGCATATCGAATGACCAATCGTAGAATATCACAGAAAAGCGGACAATTATCAAGGTATCGACTTTTAGTGTCGTACCTTGAATTTTTTATGCCCAATATGGAAAGTAAATTGCTCTGGACACATGTAGCCCATGGTGGACTGACAAAGTTTTTTTACACATTTAGCATTTGATGGACTATTTACCCACATTTTTCAAGGAATTCATTTTTTTTCAAAAACAGCCCAAATAAATTACAATTACAAATGCACAAAACCATTGAATTATTGGAATTATACTTGCATTTGACATAGTTATGTAAATGGTATGACGAAACGGGACCCCCCTGGGACCTAAACTAATCATAACTTACCCCTAGGTGTTGTGTACACTTGAAGATGTCATGTATTCATTGATAAACATGGGTTTTCTATTTCTTAGAAAAGTGCATGAAGCAAAGAGGCACCAGTGGGGCAAAATCCAAAAGGGCAACGACGAAACTTGAACATACGAACAAAAACAGCACAAACAATCACAAAATCAACCGAACGGAAATCAACAACGCGAACTGAAGTCGCAGATGTTGGTTTGTCAAAGGGCATTGATTTGTCCTCCTTTACCGGACTTAACGCGATGAATTTGTAACAAGCAGCGAAACGTTTGTGCCATAGCAAGGAGAAACTGTTTTTTCTTCATCAGTTTTCATTTGTATCTATGAAATTGCTTTACAGTTGTTTTTGTGTTATATGTTTCGTGCTGTTCTCCAATGCGTTAACTGGTTTTGTCTTTGCCTCTTTAGACCTTTGACACCCTATTTTTCACTAGCCGATTAACTCAAAGGTGGTTTGGAGTGAACCCCTTCATTACTTATACTAGTTTTACTATAATAAATAATTATGCACATTAAGTGTTATTTATTACAAAGTAACTTTGATTTAAAGAACTCCATACTTTCTTGAAGACACTTTTAATACAAATGAATGTTCCCGAACAACGATAAAACACTATTCGCCTTTTTATCATTGAAGGATCATTCTTATTCTAAAATAACTTTTCCTCTTATATAATTGCATTTGAGCTTGACATGCATATTTTAGTACTTTAATGGAGAAAAAACTTAAGGATATGGCAGGGAAAGATGCCTGGAATTGATATATTGACAGCTACAGGGACACAAATTGAAATTTAAATTAGCAGCAGTAAAACAATTTTCAACACGCTAGGTTTTATTATTCTATCAACATTTGAACCATGTGTCGGTTTTATATTGGAATTACATAATAACTTAACCAGACTATTGATACACTCACGCAGCTTACGCAACAATAAGAGGAAAATACATGGGAATATATATACAACATGGCAATGACAGACAGGATGGTAAAAATTATTAAAAATAAAAATTATAAATAAAAATGACAACAAAGTTCCAGACAATAAATTTTGCTACGCTTGACGCGCGTTTCGTCTATTCAAGACTCATCAGAGGCGCTCTACCAAAAAAATGAAAATGCCAAACACTATATGATCATAAAGGGCATAAAACAATAAAACCAAAACTACCAAAATGGGAATCCAAACTATTACTAAGATGATCAATCTATGTCCGGGGTAGGAGGAACCTTAGGGTTAGACAATTTTGAAATTTTGAAGGTGGAGTTTTAATTGAACCAATAAAATGAACCAATAAAAGCAGACGGTAACTGGAGAATATTTCATTTTTATTTTTAACTTAATTTTATTATCCTGTTTAAAAATCTGTATCAACGACTGTTTTAGCAGCATGAAGATCAATGTTATATTTCCTTTTCGTGGGATATCAAATTTCGTGGGTCAAGGCCACCCACGGAAATTAATACTTCACGAATAATAATTAAACCACAGTATATACAAATCATACGAATGGAACACTTCTTATTCCAGTCCATAGAGATGCTGAGCATTTCTGGTGGTAATCTCAACAACCTCTTTCACCGGAATACTAAAAATCTCTGCTAACTTTGACAGAATATCCTTAATGAGCATTGGGTTGGCATACAAAGCATGCTTAGAGGGAATCTTAATGAACGGTGCATCAGTTTCCACCACAAGGTCTTCTAGATCCATAGAGCGGACAACGGACTCAAGTAATGGCCAAACTGGATCCGACAGGACCAACACGCCGTAGTGGCGGCAAGATACCAAGGAGTATGACAGCATAAGACATGACGTCTAACATTAGTGAATCTGGCTGGGCAAACCATACATGGTCGGGATATCTTCTTGTTCTGGCTGCAACCTCTCACTGGCTTATTACCATGATTCTTCACCATGTCATCTGCACCATCTTTCATGTAATCAAGGTCCAAGACAAACTCATCCATTCTTCAAAATAAATAAAAGACAGTATAAATAACAACTACAATTAAGATGCTCAACAAACAACATAAAATTAACGGAAAGCAGATGCTATCTACAATTAAAATGTCTTTATATAATTTATCAGTTACCCTGACAAATCATAGCTACCAAGATACAGATGAGACCAAACCTAACCTTTACAAAAGTGAACTAAGAGCGGACCTGTGGTTCACTTTTCTGGTCTGGTTTACTTCTCTTGACCAATCCACGAAGCAGACCTAGGTCCACTTTTCTGGTTTGGTCTGGTTCAGTCAAAACTCTGGTTTGGTTTTCTTTAAATAGTGAACCAGAGTGGACCAGCCTTAGTTTGGTCTGCTCTAAGTCTGGTCTGGTCTGCTTTTAATAGTGAACATTGAGTGGACCAGACATAGAGCAGACCAGACCTAACTTTGGTCTGCTCTAAGTCTGGTCTGGTCTGCTTATAATAGTGAACCAAGAGTGGACCAGACCTAGAGCGGACCAGACCTAAGTTTGGTCTGCTCTAAGTCTGGTCTGGTCTGCTTTAAATATATAGTGAACCAAGAGTGGACAAGACCTAGAGCGGACCAGACCTAAGTTTGGTCTGATCTAAGTCTGGCCTGGTCTGCTTTTAATATATAGTGAACCAAGAGTGGACCAGACCTAGAGCGGACCAGACCTAAGTTTGGTCTGCTGTTAGTCTGGTCTGGTCTGCTTTTAATATATAGTAAACCAAGAGTGGACCAGACCTGGAGCGGACCAGACCTAAGTTTGGTCTGCTCTAAGTCTGGTCCACTCAAGGAATGGTCAGCTTTTATAGGTTTGGTCTGCCTGAGGTCAGAGTGAACCAGACCTTGGGCAAAGTTTGGTTTTGGAGTGAACTTGAAAGCAGACCTAGGTTCACTAAAACCAAACCAGACCAGAAAAAAGCAGACCAGAACCAGACTTCTGGTCCACTTTATAAGTCTGGTGCGCATACAGGTTAGGTTTGGACCCATCTGTATGTTGGTAACTTCCTCTTCCTTTTAGAACTTGGGTCTTCAGATAAGGTTTCAGTCACAGGTATTTCTGGTAACTCATATAGGAAATTTTGCTCGGTCAGAGAATCTGACAAATTTAATACCTGTTCCCACTCAGTAAGAGTTATTCGAACCCTGTTATTAGCAGAAGCGGTCAGTGAACCTGACATGCCCTGGACTAAAGAAACAGTCTGGGGGAGTTTTACCTTACCTACAGGCACATTTTTACTTCCATTCAAAAAATCTGACGGAACCTTTTCAACAGCTACCTCTTCAAAAAGTGACGTTAAACCGAGTTTTTCTTCTATGTTCTCACGATGCAACGATGGCTGACGCCCCTCAGTTTTTGCCTGCAGATTTTTTACCCATTTTGGAAGATCCCTATCTAGACATAGCTTTAGTCGGTCATGATGGACTACTTCCTCTGTCGTTTTATTCTTGATTCTAAACAAAACAGGGGCTATAACATCAATAACCACATAAGGTCCTTTCCAAGGAAGTTTCAACTTTTGAGAAACCCCTACTTTGCGGGCAGAATCTAACTTGTGCACCACATCCCCCACCTTGAATTCAATGGTTTTGAAATTCAAATCGTAGTCCTTCTTTTGTCGATGCTGAGCAGACTTGATATTCTCCCTGGCCAACGCATGTGCCTCCTCTAAAATCTGCCTTAAAGTCCTTACATATTCGGGTAGATCATCGCCCCCTTCCCCTTTCTCAAACCCAACATGATGTCTACTGGTTGAGTAGTCTCTTTATCAAATACCAAGAAGTTTGGGGTGAACCCTGTCTGCCTACTCTCTGTAGCCCTTATTGCCCCTGTCAACTGCTGAAGGTGTAGATCCCAGTTTTGAGGATGTTTTTTTTAAGGAAGCAACGAATCATTTGAGAAATCACCTTATTGTATATCTCCACCTGTCCGTTTGATGCTGGATGATATGCAGTGGTCCTAGATTTCCTGATTTCCAAAAGAATACAGAGTTGATGCATCAATGTCCAATCGACATTCCTTCCTTGATCCGAATGTATTTCAAAGGGCAGCCAAACCTAGATATGACATTGTCGACAAGAGCCTTGGCGACAGTGTCAGCATGTTGATTCGGAAGAGGGCAACATTCTATCCATTTTGAAAACTGATCAACAGCCACAAGAATGTAATTATTACCTGATTTTGATTGAATAAGGGGCCCAAAAAGATCAATATGTAGCCTTTCAAATGGTGCGCCAGCATGGTATTGTTCAAGATCAGATTTTGCATTACGGACAGCTTTCTTTTGTTTGTTGCAAGTTGAACATGAACTTACATATAGTTTGCAGTCGATCGACATGCCATACCAATAGGTGACCTTTTTTCAACTTCTGCAAGTTTTGTCTTGGCCCAGATGTCCAGAAACTCTGACATCATGGCAATATTTCAACAGTTCTGACCTTAACTTTTTAGGGCAAACAAACAATGAACCACACCCAACCTGATCTTCCCAAAGGTAAAAAAGCATAGTTAAATTCTTTTTCTTGTCCCTTCATGGCTTCCGTAAACTTGCAATTTAAAAATGCGCCTATGAAAGTAAACGAAACAGATGTACCATGGGATATCTAAATATCAAAAGTCCGAAAGAGCAGAGACAAAACCAGTAACCACCAACGAATCCAGGACGAAAAAAAACACAGGCAATTTAAAACATAGAAATACAAAAGCAACTGAATAGCAATCAATTCTGCGAACTTAAGTCGTAACGACAGTGAACTCAGGTGCTCATTGTTTTCATGGAATAAAATGTTATTTAACAATATTTGCCCTAAATATGTCGAGAAATTTAATGACAAGTGTTTCGTGTAATATTTTTTGTCTCTTCAACTCTGTAGATCTATACACATCTAAGTAAGCCATGCTATGTATATTCAAAAATGTTGCAATAAAGCGTATTAATTTTATACATATAAGAGACCCTGATTACGTAACCAGCTTAACAACAAGGGGGTGCAGTTAATTGTTCTAAGTATATCCTTTTTCTTCTAATTGTAAATCAGGAAATAGAGGATGATTGACCCACTAAGGCGAAAAGCAGATGCTCAATACTACTCATCTTGTTAAGGCTTAATTATGCAATAAACTTTATCTTGTTAGGCATACTTTCTTGGACTCTTAAATAGTGTAAGTTTAATTTGTAGCCCGAAAAAATAAAGTTGGATATGGATTGACCTGGATAAAAAGGCAAGATTTTAATTCTGAAGCTATGTATAAAATTGGACGTACATCCTTTCTTAGAGACACACATATATGCTTTCGTAATGGAAGAGGGAGGTTTGGCGTGCCATAAAGCCTGGTTAAACCCGCCAGGGCATTTGAAATGCCTGTACCAAGTCAGGACCATTGCGATCTATATCTATTCCAAACTATTCCGGTGTGTATTCCATGTTTTGCCTTTTCTGTTAGACACTGAGATTGATCCTCCACGTTCGGCTATTTTGTTATTACCTTTATTTATTACATATGGTTTTGTTCTGACTTCCTCTACTAAATTTGACATACTAATTTGAAGATCGACATTGTGATTGGTGTGTTACAATAAGCAGGAACTGCGTCGTTTTGGTTGGTCGCTGTGGGCCACTGTCCCGAGCATTTGAGTTCACTCTCGTTCCTTTTGTTCGTGTTGTTAATATCTGTTCAGTTGTATTTGCGTTTTTAAGTTTGAGTGTTTTTAAATCATTAAAACAGCAAGATATTGTCAATTTGAATATGAGCCTTTGTTTGTCGCCTTGGTAGTAACAAAGCAATCAAACTGATTCAAAACACGTCGAAAGACAACTTGCTGAGCTTGAGGCAAATTAGGCTTAAGGATGATCGCTGGTCAATTTTTGAAATTTCTGTCATATTTTCGGAATTCTCTGGACTTTACCATTTAATTAGAGATACTATTTTTGCCCAGTAACCCCCTATTTTCCTTTTATAATCGGGTTTATTGGGTCATCAGAAGTTAAATAATTAAGTTAAAGTTTGTTTTTTTTTAAATCGTTTTATTTCCTCATAGGCTTTTACACGAGAACAAGATAAATGCTTAACCTTTGAAAGTCACAGATAACCTTTTCCAGCAATTAAGATTTTAAAAGCTTTTTATCTCGAAAACGAAAACGAGTTCAGCAACCTATGATTTTTAAGGTTATTTTGTACTTTGATCTATGGTCTATCAGTCAAAATACAGATTTCGTTACCTTGTTATTTTCAAACTGACCAGCCAACATCTTTAATATAAAAAGTACATATATTAGTTATGGTAAAGAATATCGGCCTTGGAATACTTATAGTGTACATATGAAACCTTTTAATAAAAAATGCTATAAGTCTTCGACATTTTGTTGGTTGACCTTTACAGAACTAGGACCGATCTTTCATTTTGTCTAATCGCTGTGGGCCACTGTCTCATATTTTCTTAAAGAAGCACTTAATCTCACCTTCATCGGAATTTATCATTGTCATCTCCTTATAGACATTGAATAATCAGCAATGCAACCATTCATTTATTGTTTTATAATCCAGGTTAGAAAAATTACACAAGAAATCGGACAAATTGTGTAGATTTTTGTCAATGTTATAACAATTCGAAAATGCAAAGTGTTTTACTTAGCTACATTTTTCTATTTCTTGTAAATACGAGCACTTTCTTCGTAAATTCATTTTGTACATTTGGTTAATGCGAAACAAGTAGGTAAGGTAAGTGATGCTTTTTATGATCGGTAAATCTTTGATATTTAAATATAATACAACCAAATTACCCATTGTATTTAAAACACACACTGTGATGCGCATGGGTTTGACCTGTTCTATTTGATTTGGATGTAGAACTTCTAAGAAATGAAAATAGTTTTCTGATAGTCCTACTAGACGTAACAAATAAAAACACAACTTCATACACATGACTGTACTTATTGTTCCCTCTTCTTTGACTGTGGTCAATAACGTTGTAAGATTTGTAAATTTTTGTCATTTTGGTTTCCAATATCAACACAAAATTTCAAACAGCAAAATCTACGAGTATTAATTGGTGTAAAGGCGAGTTGGTGAATAACATTTCTGAAGTGACCAGGCGTAGAGTAGATACATTATGTAAATACAAATTTCAAATAAAAACTCGGTATGGAAATCAAATTCCAGCATTTATTAATTAAATATAATGACATTGCCTCAAACTGTTTTAGAACTATACTTGTGAATAATTTGTTAAGGGATAGCTGATAATTACTGACAGTTTTTCATATTTTTTTTTTGTCTTTACCATTGTAATTGTCAGCTATCCCTTGCCATTTTATAATCGGTCACAACTTACATGACTTAGTCTCGTCTTTGATAATTGTATGTGCTATTCTATGACATTTTAGAATTAGTTACACGTATGGTTTCGTCCAATGAGAAGAAGTCGTTTTGTTTGAATAAACCCGCCATTTTTTTAATTTTCTGTCTTTAACAAAGCTGATGTTTGTATTTGTCGAATTTTTGTTATTTGCTTTGTTTTACAAGAATAGGGCCTTTCATTGTCCCTGTATAATCGGACTGCAATCATACTTTTTTTAATTCCAGGACTTATTGCAAACTATCGAGCAGCGGCCGCTTGTTACATTGAAGGCTACTCGCTGTTTTCTGTTGTATTAATATTGTAGTTGATGTCACGTACACTTATTCCACATCTGATTTCATTATCTTCTATTGTTTCAATTATGGCTGAGATATCGTCGACGGCACATTAAGCACACAGCAGTAAATCAAATAATAAACAGGTTTTAAAATGACAGGCGTAACGAAGATACGTAATGCCAATACAGATTTCAAATAACATCTCGTTACGAAAATTTCAAGCATTTATCAATGAAGATATGTACAATACATCATTATACTTGGTAGAGTAATATAGCTGGTATGACGAAACGACTCTCCTGGGAATGAGACCAATAATAAATTATCCCAGAATAGCAGACTATTATCAGGGACAAGACTTAAGGTGTGAACAATCATAGAATGGTACAGTTAAGCTGACAGTTTTAAGGGAATAAGCATATTACATAATGTATGTGATTAACAATTTGGAAAATTAAAATCATAATTCTACTAATCGATAGTATCACAAGACACGACAAATGTCAAGTAAACTAGTTCGTGGAACACTTGGTAATTAAATGTCAATACCTGCATTATTAGCAACTCGTGACATTAAAGTCGATTTCACCCTTAACCTTCTTGCTGTTTAATTCTATTAAATGACGTCGCCAACGCCACGATGTTGTGATGTTACAATAGGATCACGCCTGCATCTTAGATCAAAATTGACGTCTTTTTTTTACTTTGCTACTGTTACAATACATGAACAATACATTAGTATTGTGAACAGGTGTGATAAATTATAAGGAATGATTTAGTTGCAAAAAGTCACATTTGTCCTTTTGGTGGCGAGCCGGTAGTGTACATATATCTCGACTTGGCAACAAGAGGGTTAATTAGTTATACTAGTTAATATTGGTAATAATAGTACTACAATAATTAATAATTGTTTACTGTAAACCATACTTTGATCGAAAGAACTCCATATTTTTTTCAATAAAATCAATGTTTTTCAGCACCGTTAAAAACTGTTTAGAATTTTTTTTTTTACATTTGAATGATCATTCTTATTTTAAAATAAAATTTCCTGTCAGACAATAGCATTTTTAGCTTGACATGCATAATTTAATACTTTGATGGAAAAAGCTCAGACAGCGGCTTTTAAAAATACAAATGACAACAAAGTTCCAGACAATAAATTTTGCTACGCCTGACGCGCGTTTCGTCTATTCAAGACTCATCAGAGGCGCTCTACCAAAAATATTGAAAATGCCAAACACTGTATGAATATGAAGAGCAAAGAACAGTATAACCAAAAATACTAAACTGTGGAACCAAATTATTACTAAAATATTCAACCTTGTCTGGGGTAGGAAGGACCTAAGGGTTTAGACAATTTTGAAATTTAGACGGATAATTTAAAGCTTTGATGTATTCAACCTTGTCTGGGGTAGGAAATGACAGAACAAGTAAGCTGGAATTGATTTATTGACATATAAAGGAGAAACAAATTGAAATTGAGTTTAGTAGCCGTAAAAATTAATGTTAACACATGCCAAGTTTTAATTATTTCATAAATTGTCGTATCATGGGTCGGTTTTATATTGGCATTTCATAATATCTGATTATTATAGTTTTGCTATTATGAACATTTGCACAAATAGTTGCAAAGCTGCTGTCACACGTTGTAAATTATTTGTTTGTATTAATTTGATGGAAAAAAACATCTTTAATTCATGTTTAAGCAAGAAATGACATATATCTTAACCTGTCAATGTTTGAAACCATTTGAATTGCTTGTACATTAAAAACAATATACTGGTAAATATTTCATTGCTTCTGAAATACAACGTTCCTGGTCATGTACATTTTATGACTTATGCTGAAGGTCCATGACATGATTTATTATGACGGGTAATGTCAAGACTTATGTTGAAGCTTAACGTCAGGACTTATGATGAAGGGTAATGTCAGGTCTTATGATGAAGGTCAATGTCAGGACTTATGATGAAGGTCTATGTCTGGAGTTTTGATGACGGTCAATGTTAGGACTGCATGGGGGTCCTACGGGTCCTACTCTTCAAGAGACCTACAGCGGGGTTCTTTAACGTGCGAGGAACGTGACATTTCTCCAAACACGATGCACCACTATGGTTTGCGGTCAGGTTTTACGCATTATCGCCTGACGACCCTGCATCTCTCGATGTCAGGGCTGCCCCATTCAACCACCAGGGGCACACATCCCAGTCTCTTTGTGGGCAAAGCAGCCTTCCCGGTGTCAGGTGTCAGGTTTCTTAGCGCTCTTAAGTGGACTTTTACCGACAAGCTTAGCGCTGCTGCGGGCCTTTTCGCCACCGGAACCCCCATGGGTTTATGATGAAGGTTAAGGTGAGGACTTATGATGAAGGTCAATGTTAGGACTTATGATGAAGGTCAATGTCAGAACTTATGATGAAGGGTAATGTCAGAACTTATGATGAAGGTCAATGTCAGGACTTATGATGAAGTTCAATGTCATGATTAAATGATAAGTTCCAATTATTCCAAATGGTAATCTAAACTTGAAATTGTATACTGACTTGTATTAAAGAATTCTCAATCATCTGCGATACAAAGAGATATATTTTATGGGAATGTTAAAGAATCATTAGCTTTCAACGTGAAACAGACTCATTTTGTTCTTACATGTTGTAAATCTCATTTATCTTTTTTTTCATTTATATTGCATGTTGTATGGCCCGACCACGTATGTTGATCGGACATATAGGTTAATTTCTGTCCGTCCGTACGTCTGTACGTACGCCCGTAACCATTTGATTAAGTTCTTGGTTAAGGTCTAATACTCAGCTACTAGATGCTTGGGTCAAAGATAATTCACCTCTAGATGGATCTTGGGTAGGGCTACACCACCAATTATAATTTTGGTCACTGTGAACTGTGCATGAATGACTGTGGTTAAGTTCTTAGGTAAGGCCCATAGATACTAGATGTTGTAGGTAAATAATATTTTACAGCTAGATATGTCTTAGGAAACATGACATCACTCACTAGAAATTAGGTCACTGTGGCCTGTTTTCACATGCATGACTTTGGATAAGGTTCATACCTCAGTCTATGATATTTCACTACTAGTTGAGTCTTGGTAACACGGCATCATCCACTAAAAATTAAATCACTGGGTATACTATAACTAATAAGTATGCACATTATAAGTGTACTTTATACATGTACCAAACTTTGTATGCATGAACTACATACTTCCCTACATAATGTTTTGTCTGTTGCGGCTGGGACCAAGAAATGTCGGTGTCGGTCCGTCACAATTTTATGTATCAGATTTCTCAGAAACTATTAAACGTAGGCTTTAGATATTTGATATGCAGCATCGAGTAAGGGTCCCATATTTTGGGATGGGTTTCCATGTATGTTGCGTAGCTACTTCCAGCTGATCGAGCCGACTTAGAATTTTCTTAACGGTTAAAATGGATTTTGTTGTTACAGATTTCCCAGGACTTACTATTCAAAAGCCTTTGTTATTTGGTATGCAGCTTTAGGTAGGATGTTGTGATGCAACTACCGGTCAGTCGCTTATCTACTTCCTGTAAAACTTTGGTCCCGTGCGGGGCCCGGGAAGCGAATAGGCCCGCAGCAGCGCTAAGCTTTTCGGTAAAAGTCTACTAAAGAGCGCTCAGAAACCTGACATCGGGGTCAGGCCGCTTTGCCCACAAAGCGACTTGGATGTGTACCCCAAGTGGTTGAATGGGGCAGCCCTGACATCGAGAGATGCGGGGTCGTCAGGCGATAATGCGGAAAACCTGACCGCAAACCATAGTGGTACACCGTGTTTGGAGAAATGTCACGTTCCTCGCACTTTAAAGAACCCTGCTGTAGGTCTCGGTAAGAGTAGGACCCGTGGGATCCCCATGCAGGAGGCTAAATTTCTCGTCCCTACCCATCAATCCTTTTTACAGTGGCAGTCAAAACTCTCCTACCCGATTGGCCTTGTGTCCCATTTCCTCTACTTCATCATCATTTCATGTTCATTGTATCACCACTTTCATGTTCATCTCCCGGATATAGCCTAAATCGCGCTGCTTGGGAGTAAAGCAATAACTAACCAACTAACTGTAAAACTTTGATTTTTCCCCTGGGGGGGGGGGGCGACCTAGTAATTCCGTTCCTGTTTTTTTTTAAATATTGATGAATGCTGTTGAACAGTGATATAACATTGTAGTTTTTTTTTTAACTTGGAAAGATTATTCTTATTTTAAATTATAATTTCCTCTCAGACAATTGCTTTTTTAGCTTGGCATGGATGTTTTAGTACTTTGTAGGCAAAACTCAGACAATGCCACAAGGATATTGCAGGAAAAGTAGCCAGGAATTGATATATTGAAAGCTACAGGGATGCAAATTGAAATTTAAACTAGCAGCAGTAAAACAATGTTTATCACGCCAAGTTTTATTATTTTATCAACATTTGTATCATAGGTCGGTTTAATATTGGAAGTACATTATATCTTACGAAACAATAAGTGAGTGAGTGAGTTAGTGAGTTGGTGTTTTACGCCCGTGCAACGCTATAAAGGTTATTTACAGGCGATGAACATGAAAAGGATGATACAATGAAAATGAAATGATGATGATTAATGAAATATGGGGTGGGATGGGACACAAAGGACCGGCAAATTTTGAAGAACCACAGGAAAAGGGGAGAGGTGAGTAGGGGCGGAAAATTTAGCCTATGTGGTGCACTATTTGGCGGTTCACAAAGGGGTCTTTTACGTGCATGAAGCATGGCACTCTCCACACACGTTTGCCCACTATGATCGGCGGTCACGGTTTCCGTATTATAGACCTGACAACCCCTGCGGACGAGGGCCACCTTATTCAGCCACCTAGGGTACACACTTGGTCGCTCTGTGGGCTGAGCACTGACCCGACGTCAGAATCCCAGGACCCTTAGTCGCCTCTTACGACAAGCAACGCTCTGTTGCGGGCCTATTCGCCACCCGGGCCCCGCACGGGACTCCGCCACAATAAGAGGATAAGACATAGTTCCACATATACAACCAGGATGGTAAAGATAACATTTAACAATGAACCAATAAATGTAGACAGTAACTTTAAAATAATGCTTTTTGATTTTTAACTTAAACTTTATTATCCTGTTTAAATTCTGTATCATTGACTGCCTATTTTAAATGGGAGTTATATAGGCACTCAGTCGCCCGTAAAAACACAAATTAGGCCATACTTTTTAGACATTTAGATCGAATAACAAAATAACAAAAAGCCTTTCACAATAAGTCTAAACGACTTTAAAGGGTCAAATTCATTACAAAATATAAAATTATACTCAAAATTATAAGCAATTAAATTACAACAAAACCTATACTTTTGCATTTGCTTTTTAATTAATAATATCGAATAATAAAATGAATATTTTCATAACAAGCCCCAACGATGTAAGAATCTAATTAATGTTTATTATAAAATATAAGACTTTCTTCATAATAATTAGATAAAAATAAAACATATACTTACATGACTTATCAAAGCAGTTGCTTTTCAAAAATATTCAAAGCTACTTCCTTAATAATACTACGATGAAAAAAATTTTTATGTGTGCATCTTTTATTTGAAGTATGAAGAGGAAATTTCTGAAGGGAGTGTAAAGCAATAACATAAATCTGTCCAAGTCAAATTCATGTTCATCTTCATAATTATCTTTCCAAATAAGTTGCCTTTTATAATATATGAAACTACTTCCTCAATAGCCCTTCAGGTTTTCTTGTCTGAAAATAAGACACAGAAAATTTTATTCGTGCATTCTGTATTTGAAATTCTTTAAGGAAGTTTCCTTGTATTTCGAGTGAGTTGGTGTTTTACGCCCTTGCAACGCTATATAGGTTATTTAAAGGCAAACGACTTGAAAAGGATGATACAATGAACATGAAATGATGATGATAAATGGAATATGGAGCGGGGTGGGAAACAAAGGAACGGTAAATTTTGAAGAACCACGTCAGAATTCGGGTGTTCATTATCAATTGAATAAATGTACTTGTACATGAGATTACTTCCCATGTGTACACTTTGTTTTAACCACTTTATACATTTATGTTAATTCTAAAACCTAAGGCTAAACTCCATCCATCATAGTTTTTCTCTTAGCTATTTATATTTGGATTTCGTTTGGCTTAATGCATTTGGAACATCTTTTGAATTGTGGATTTCTTTTGTTTGGGGTCTAGTGCTGCTGATGAAGAATAATTTTCCAAAATGGCCATACAGCTCATAAAAAAAATAATTGCAGTTGGAGTAAACATATGTGTTGTGATCTCATGTTCATATCTTTTCTTAAATTATTTAATAATGTTTGCCCTAAATATGTCGATAAATTTATTAACAAGTGTAATATTTTTTTTTTGTACGCAGACTATTCAATGTGAGCCCTGAAATATTAAGTTGGTAAGTAAGTAAACTCCAAAATATATCACAATGTATTCCTAATATACCTTTCAACTCTGTAGATCTTTACGCATCTTAGTAAGCCATGCTATGTGTATTAAAAATGTTGCAATAAAGCACATTTACAATAGAACCCGATAAAGTAACATGCTTTACAACAAGGGGGTTCAGTTAATTGTTCTTAGCATATCCTTTTCTTCCTTTTGGAAACCAGGAAGTAGAGGACAATCGACCGACTAAGGCAAAATGGAGTAGAACTAATCTTGTTAAAGCTTTGCAACAATATTGATTTGGTTCGACATACTTTCTTGGATTCTTAAATAGTGTAAGTTTCATTTGTTGGATATTGATTGACCTGGATGGAAAAGGCACGATTTTAGTCATCATTCCAAAGCTACATAATGTATGTTCAAAATTGGAAGTCCATCTTTTCATACGAAACACACATAATTATATGTTTCGAAAATTGTCACGGACATTACGTTACATATGGTTTTCTTTTGACTTCCTCTACTGTATTTGACACACTGATTTCAAGATTGGTTGTGCTATAAAAAGCAGAAACTGCTTACTCTTCCGGAGCACCTGAGTTCACTCTCGTAACTTGAGTTAGCGTTGTTTAGTTGCTTTTGTGTTAGTTTAGGTGTTTTTATCATAAAAAAGCAACATGTCGTCAATGTGACTGTTAGCATATGAATGGTGCCTTGGATGTAACAACGCAATTAAAATGATTCAAAACAAGTCTTAAAAATATTTACGAAAGACTCGTTTCTGAGGCAAATAAGCTTCAAAAAATGATCGCTGTTATTTTTTTTAAATTTCTGTCAGATTTTCGTAATCATTTGGCCTTTACCATTAAAAAGATATACCATCTGTGCCCAGTAATCTATATTTTCCAAAGCTTAAAAAAAATCTTGTTATTTCTTCATAGGTTTTAACACTAGAACAAGTTAAAAGCTTAACCTATGAAAAAGTCAAAGAAACCTTTTCATTTAAATTTCAAAATTGTTTAAACTCTAAGGTTCTTCCTACCCCAGACATAGGTTGATCATCTTAGTAATAATAATTTTGTTCTCCAGTTTGGGATTATTGGTTTTACTGTTTTATGCTCTTCATAATCATAAAGTGTTTGGAGTTTTCAATATTTTTGGTAGAGCGCCTCTGATGAGTCTTGAATAGACGAAACGCGCGTCGGGCGTAGCAAAATAGTTTTTATTCCCCGAGGTTAGCCTGCTCAGGCACCAACACTTTTGTGTTGCAAAACACGTCAAAGCTTTAAATTATCCGTTTAAATTTCAAAATTGTTTAAACTCTAAGGTTGTTCCTACCCCAAACATAGGTTGATCATCTTAGTAATAATAATTGGGCTCCCCAAATTTGTATTTTTTGTTTTACTGTTCAATGCTCTTCATAATCATGGTGTTTGGACTTTCCAATTATTTTTGGTAGAGCGCCTCTGATGAGTCTTGAATAGACGAAACGCCCGTCAGGCATAGCAAAATTTATTGCCTGGAACTTTGTTGTCACTTGTATTTCCAGCCAAAGTTTGAAAGCTTATTATCTCAAAAACACACACACAAATATATCTGTCAGAATTTATGTAATTGTGATGCGTATGAGTTTGACCTGTTTTATTTGATTTGTATAGAGAACTTCTAAACAGTCGGTTTTCCACCGTTAAAAAATTATCTGCCCTAATTTTTCACTCTCCTGTAAAAAGGTTAAAAATAGTACCTTAAAAACACATGACGCTAAGGTGAGATGCACTCTTATACAATGTGCGATTAAAAATCAGGTGTTGGATTAAGCGACTTGTAATTTAAAGGGTAAGGTCTAGACATATTTTTGCCTCTATGAATACAATCTAAATCACCATACCTAATGATAGAGATTCATATTTTTAACACAAACACATCGTTAAGGCCAACGGAACTGATACTCTGTTTTTGTTAAAAAATTCCAGTGTATTTTTTTCCATGGGTGCCACCTACACATTCGGTTTAGTAATTGCGAATACAAAAAGACACCAAATCAGCTAGTTGGATAAATTCTATGTACACGGGCAAAAAAGTGTAACACTTTGGAATAGCCCGTAGTCAAGTAATTGCAGGGGAATTAATGTTATATTTGACCAAGCACAAGTGGTGCGTTTGATAGGTTTTTATTGATATGTAACATTGCGCAAAAGAAATAACAGATATATAATTTACATAATTTTGAAATACAGACTTACTACCTCCATCTAAATTCTAATTCATGCATCGTTTTTCTTTTAATATTTTGATAGGAAAACTTTTGTTGCAGGGACAGATCCAGAATTGATTCACAGCTGGGGGGGGGGGGGGGGGTTACCGCTTATAGTCTATCGAGGACAAGAGAACGGTTCGCGGTCAATTTCGCAAACTTATTCAATGGAAAGGGGATTAAAAACCCCGATAATCCCCCCTCTGGATCCGACATTGCCATGATAAAAGATAAAATATATTGTTCAGATTTAAATTTGTGCGACTGTTTTCCTTAAAATTATGAAGATGTTGAAGCTAATTGAAACGACCACTGTTAATCTTGAAAAGAAAACTTGTTAATTGCATGGAAATTTTGAAATGACTTTGAAAAGGGGGAGGCGTGGACCATACAAAAGCCGTCAAATTTGTACAGCTTCAAGACATTAAACACAAATTATCTTTTTTATAATATTACTATCCAATTCATTTATATTTTATATATAAAACAGTTCGTGTTGCTACTCAAGCGATACACATTGTTTTTGTTTTCTTAACGGGTACTTATCTTTCAATTTGTTTATCAATCTTATATAAAACCGGTTCTCTATTAATTTGGATAAAGCGATCAAAGATCAACAAGAATTGGCTTTGTATTTTGATTTGTATTTAAGTAGGTCAAATCCTCGTGACTCAAAATAAAATTAAATATCCTTTTGATTCTTTTAATGAAAATTTGTTTTATTTTTTTTCAATTTTCATACAAATTTAATGAAACTAATTTTATAAAGTTAACGAAAAATGTTTTAGTGAAAAAATAGCTTTTTTTGGTTACTTATCGCAATGTCAAGGACGGGTGTGTTCGTTCGGGTAAATAGTTATAACACAGGCACTAAAAAGATCCAACTTTAGAATTACGTATCTCTTCAAATGTTTGAGGTGCCACCTTGATTGTAGCATAAATTTATAAGAAAATATTTACTGTGTAATTGGAATTTTTTGTAGATTTTTCCTGTTACGGCAAAAAAGTGTAACAGTAAATAACAACACCCCCATTTGACACAAAAGTAAAAATATTTGTAAACGTTAACCATTTTCGGTCGTAATATTTCGAATGTAAGTTAAGAAATAAATGTTTAATCCTTATTTAAGAATTATTTTTGTCCAAAAGTGTCGTTTAATAGCTTTTTAAAGGTCTTGACAACAGCGTAAACAACCCAATAGCACTTTTCTACCTCGTTTGATAGAAGAGGTAAATTCTTTTGTTCTCTTTTCGGTGGAAATCGGACTGTAAAGAAATGCAAAGAATTGTATTGATTGTCCTACTATATATACGTATTAATTAAGAACACAACTCTGTTCACATGGCTGTACTATTTTTTCCTTCTTCTTTGGCTGCAGATAATAATTTCATAAAATTTGTATATTGTTCTAATTCTGGTTTCCAATATTACCACAAATTGTCAAATAGCAAATTCTACGCAAACATATTGATGTTAAGGCGAGTAGGAGCATAAAATTTATGACATGACCAAGCAAAGAGTAGATACATTATGCCATTATAACTTTCCGATAAGAACTCCTCGGTACACAAAATTATAACATTTATTAATAATATAATGATAAAGCCTCAAAGTGTTTTAAAACTATACTTGCGAATGATTAAACGAAACGGCTTCTCGTGCGACGAAACCATAGATGTGACTAATTTTAAAATGTCAACGAATAGCACAGACAATTATCATAGACGAGACTAAGTTGTGACGAATCATGAAATGTTTAGGGATAGCTGACAATTACCACTCAAAAGACACAAAAAAAGATCAACTGCCTGTTGCAGTTAAAATAAATCAGACAATTACCTATATATGTTTGAAATAATTTCCCGATATGGGCACAAGAAGAAAAGAACAACGTTAAAGGGTGTGTTTCAACAAACCGGAACTGCTAACCCTTCTGGAACACATAAGTTCAATCCCTTTATGATTTGATTTTGCGTTGTTGTTTTCTATTCAGTCGGTTTTGTGTGTACATCAATTTGGATTGCAATATCAACTAAAATTGTCATTTAATAAAATCTACAATTAGTTTTTTTTTCTGTTTGTGCTAATTTTGCAATTTAAAAATGTGGGTTACTCATTGCTACCTAACGATACAAAGGAAGAAAGCCCCACTGTGTACTCCTTGTGACTCGGGATTTGCTTAAGCATGTGCTCTTCTACTATGTTATTGTTATTGTCTTCCTACCCTAGACATAGGTTGATCATCTTAGTAATAATTTGGTTCCACATTTTGGTAATTTTGAATTTATTGTTCTATGCTCTTCATAATCATATAGTGTTTGGCATTTTCAATATTTTTGGAAAAGCGCCTCTGATGAGTCTTGAATAGACGAAACGCGCGTTAGGCGTAGCAAAATTTATTGTCTGGAACTTTGTTGTCATTTTTATTGCTCAATTGCAAATAGGAAGGCAGTACCTCGATCATGCAACTTTTAGTTGCACGATTCGTCAGCAGCATTCCGACTGATGTCATTCTATCATTCTTAAAGGAAATTGTCTCAGATGCTCTCTTGTTGAATTGAATCTATCGATTTGATTTTACTACGTTCAATTTTGTGCTTTGTTATTGATATTGAAAAGGGTGAAGTTTTGATCCAAACGAAGCCGAATTTTAAATGTGCCTGTCTTTATATCAGCTGATGTTTGCATTCGTCAAATTTAGGTTATTTGTTTGGTTTTTTTTTCTGTCAGAAAGAGTGGCTTTCATTGGTCCTATAGGATTGGGCTTGAATCATATATAGCTTATTTTCAATCCAGGGCCTGTTGCAAAACAGCGAACAGCGACCGCTGGTCATATTGAAGGCTAATTGTCGATTTCCATTGTCGATTTTTGTCTCGCCTGCGAAGCTGAGTGGAACATAGGTGTTACTTTGGCGGCGGCGGCCGCGTTAACTTTTTTGGTAAGGTTTTATAAGCACTTCCATATCTCAAGAACTGTAGGTTTTCAAATTCAAATGACAAAGTTTCAGACATAAAATTTTGCCACGCCTGACGCGCGTTTCGTCTATTCACGACTCATCAGAGGCGCTCTACCAAAAATATTGAAAAAGCCAAAAACATATGATTATGAAGAGCATAGAACAATGAAACCAACAATACCGAAATGGAGAACCAAATTGAAACTAAGATGGTCAACCTATGTCTGGGGTAGGAAGAAAGACAATTTTGAAATTAAAACGGAAAATTTAAAGCTTTGATGTAATCTCCAACACAAAAGTGTTCGTGCCGGAGTGGGCTAACCTCGGGGAATTAAAACTCCACAAGCAAAGCTAACCTTCACGGGTGTTAGAAATTCAAATGACAACAAAGTTCCAGACATTAAAGTTTGCTACGCCTGACGCGTAGCATCTATGTTCATATATGTTGATGAAATGTGGTATGCATATGCCCCAGTAGCAGCTTAGCACAGTTGGATCTCCTTTATATACCTTGACCGTGATTTTAAGGTTGAGTTTTTTTGACAATTTTCAATAATAGCAATGTTTTGCAAGCACCTCCATATCTCAAGAACTATAGGTTCTAGGTTGATTGAACTTAGTACATGTATGCATATGGCTCCGTAGTAGCTTAGCACAGTTGCTTCCCCATCTTTTGACCTTGACCGTGAATTTCCGGTTGAGTGACTTTGATCATTTTTATTGCCTATATCAGCAATGTTTAAGAAAGAAGCAAATAGCCACCAATGGAACATTCGAGTGTCAAAAGTCCGAAAAGACAACAACTTAACCGGTAAACAAAATCAAGACGAGCAAGCACATAGATACCAACCGAACGGAAATCAACAACAGGAACTCAAGTCGTTTAAGTTCTATAAACACCTTTTGATCTCATAATTTTTTTCATTCAAAATATAGTTGAAGAAAGAAAGAATTATTGTATCTGATGGTGCTGGCTGGCGAGACTTACTTAAGTGTTCACTCTTGTTAAATTTATCGTTAATATCGGAGGTGGTGTCACGTACACATATTCACACAATTAATTTCTTTATCTAATGTTACAATTATGGCTGTAATATCATGAAATGGGACATTAAGCAGACAGATACAATGTATAAATCAATTAATAAACAGGTCTTAAAAATGACTAGGCGTTACGGAGATACGTTATGTCAATACAAATTTCAAATAACATCTCGTTACGAAAATTTAGAGCATTTTTCAATGAAAATATGTTTAGTATCTCATTATATTTGGTAGAGTAATATGGTTGATATGACGAAACGACTCTCCTAGGAAAGAAACCAATTATTAAATGCCCCAGAATAGCAGACTATAATCAGGGTCAAGACTTAAAGTGTGAACAAACATAAAATTATGCAATTAAGTTGGCAGTTTCCAGGGAATAAATAAATTGCATAATACAATGTGATTAACAAATTCGAAAATTATAATCAAAATTTTACTAATCGATTGACTCACAGGACAAGACATGTGTCGAGCAAACTAGTTCGTGGAACAGTTGGTAATTTAATGTAAATAACTGCATTTATAGCAACTGGTGAATAAGTGTACACGACACAACCTACAATATAAACGATACTTTTTTTAATACACAACGGAAAACAGCCAGCAGCCTTCAATATGACTAGTGGTCGCTGCTATTTATATATGATATAAACTACATATTATTCCATCCCAATCCTAAAGTGTAACGAAAGACTCTTTTCTTGACAAAAGTAAAACAATTAACATTCATTCGACAAAAGTTTATTGACTTCTCATGGGATCAAACCATAGGTGTGACTAATTTTAAAATGTCATAGAAAAGCACAGACAAGTCGTGAAGTATCTTAAAATATTAAGGGAGAGCAATTACCATTGTAAAGACAAAAAAAATGAACAACTGTCTGTTGTAATTAAAAAAAGTCTGACAATTACCGGTATCTGTTTGAAAAAATGAGCCCGATATGTGCACAAGCGAAACGGTGTGTTGCAACAAACCAGAACTTCTAACACTATCAAAACACAAGAGATCGTTCTCGTTACGATTTGATTTCGCGTTGTTGTTTGCTAGTCAGTTGTTTTTTTGTGAAGTACATTTTGGGTTGCAATATCAACTTAAATTGTCATTGAGAAAAATCTACAATTATTTTTTTTTTCTGTTTGTACGAATGCAATACTGCAATCGTGATATGCCCGATTCGTCAGCAGCATCCCCACCGATACTATTATATCATTTCTTAAAGGAAATTGCCCTTAATATTCTTTCTTGTTGAATTGAACTTCTACCGATTTTGATTTTACCTTTTTTTGTCCCCCCCCCCCCGCAACGCGTCGGAGGGACCTAGTAATGGTCTCCGTCCGTCCGTCAGGTTTTTTTAGGGTGCAACTCCTCGGACATTACTCAACGGATCTTACACTCTGATAGGGTACTATTAGTAAGTGATCATCCCATATTTGAAATTTCAAAATGGCCGCCGTTTTAGGGAAGAAAGGTCAAAATATAGGATATTCAACATCTCGGTTACTTAGGTGCACAGGGTTCTGAAATGTTGTAGGCAGATAGAGCAAAAGGTACTCTAAAATAATACGAAAAAAAATTGTAGCGATATTTACGGTTTTCGTGTGATTCTACGGTCCTAAAATGGGGCTTTGTCAAACGTTATTGTGGGTGCAACTCCTCGGATACTGCTGAACGGATGTTGCTGAAACTTTACACACTGATAGGGAACTATAAATATGTAATCATCCTATATTTGAAATTTTCAAAATGGCTGACGTTTCCATGGAAACGGGGGAGAAAGGTCAAAATATAGGACATTCAATATCTCGGTTACCTAGGTGCAAATGGTTCTGCAATTTTGTAGGCTGATAGAGCACAAGGTACTCTATAATAATACGAAACAAATTGAAGCAATATTTAGTTTTCGAGTTATTTACGATTTTGTGATTTTCCTGCCAAAAAAGGGACTTTGTCAAACATTTTTGTGGGTGCAAATCCTCTGATATTACTGAACGGATATTGCTGAAACTTTACACACTGATAGGGTACTATTAGTAGGTGATCATCCCATATTTTGAAATGAACAAGATGGTGCCATTCATTTTCGCAATTCTAAAATGCGAAATTTTGCAATATATTTTACCTTCACCGATTTTGAGGAAAATGGATAATCCATTTAATTCGGGAATCATATTTAGTTAATTTCCAATCCATGGCCAATTGCAAAACAACAAGAAGCCACCGCTGATCACATTGAAGGTTTCTGGTTGTTTTCCGTTGTGGATTTTTAAAATCATCGTTGATATTGTAGGTGATGTCGTGTACACTTATTCCACATCTCATAATCTTTAATTGGTTCAAATATTGATGTTATATTGTCGATGGAACATTAAGCAGACAGCAATGAATCAATAAATAAACAGGTTACAAAAATGACTAGGCGTAACGAAGATATGTTATGTCAATACAAAGTTCCAATAACATCTCGTTACGAACATTTCGAGCATTTATAAATGAAAATATATACAATACCTCATTATACTTGGTGGAGTAATATGGTTGATATGACGAAACGACTCCCCTGGGAACGAGACCAATTATAACATGTCCCAGAATAGCAGACTATAATCAGGGTCAAAACTTAAGGTGTGGACAATCATAGAATGATACAGTTAAGCTGACAGTTTCCATGAATACGCAAATTACATAATACACGTGATTAACAAATTGGGAAATTAAAATCAAAACTACTTATCGATTGACTCACAATACAAGACATATGTCGAGTAAACTAGTTCGTGGAACACTTGGTAATCAACCTTAATTGGTTAAACTAGCTAATACTAGTAATAATTATACTACAATATTTAATCACTATGCACATTTTTGTTAACTCAAAACCATAATTGTATCGAATGAACTCAATATTTTTTTAAATAAAAATGAATGCTTTCAACACAAAAAAAAACAGTTCTTTTTTATTTTGAAGGATCATTCTTATTTCAAAATAAAATGTCCTGTCAGACAATAGAATATTTAGCTTGATATGCATAATTTAGTACTTTGATGGAAAAAGCTCAGACAGCGCCTTATAAAAATGGCATGTAATTGATTTATTAACAAATAAAGGAGAAACAATTTGAAATTTAGATTAGTAGCCGTAAAAAATAATGTTTATATATGCCAAGTTCTTATTATTTTATCAACGTTCGAAACATGGGTCGGTTTTAAATGATATTACATTATAACTGATTGTTATAGTTAACTCGAGTTGTTATTATGTACATTTGCACAAATAGTTGAGAAGCTGCTGCGACACGCTATAAATTATTTGTTTGTGATAATTCGATGAAAAAAAACCATGTCAAATTAATTTTTAAGCAATACATGACTTATATTTTAGCATGTCAATGTTTGAAATCATTTGATTTGCTTGTACATTTAACAATATATTGGTTAATATTTCATTGCTTCTGAAATACAATGTTCCAGGTCAGGTACATTTTATGACTAATGATGAAGGTCAATGTCAGGACTTATGGTGAAGGTCAATGTCAGGACTTAAGATGAAGGTCAATGTCAGGACTTATGGTGAAGGGTAATGTCAAGACTTAAGAAGTAAGGTTAATGTCAGGACTTATGATGAAGGGTAATGTCAAGATTAATAATGTAAGTCAATATCAGCACCTGTGAAGAAGTTCAATGTCAGAATTAATGATAAGTTCCAATTATTCCAAATGGTAATCTAAGCTTGAAATTGTATACTGACTTGTATTAAAGAATTCTCAATTATCTGCGATAGAAAGAAATATATGTTATAGGAATGGTAAATGATATAGCTTTCGGTGTGATACAGACTCATTTTGTTCTCAATTTGTTCTTTCATCTCATTTATCTTTTATATAAATGCATCTGGAAGAAAATCGGGAACAAAGTATTTTTTTAATTTCTATTGAATGTTGTATGGCCCGACCACGTATGTTGATCGCACATATAGGTTTATTCTTGTCCGTCCGTTCGCCCATAACACTTTGGTTAAGTTCCTGGTTAAGGTCCATTACTCAGATAGATACTAGATGCAAGGGCCATTGATAATTCACCACTAGATGGATCTTTGGTAGGGCTACACCACCAATTAAATTTTAGGTCACTGTGACATATGCATGAATGACTGTGGTTAAGTTTTTGGTTAAGGTCCATTATTTAGATATTAGATGTTGGAGGTCAATGATTTATACCGCTAGATAAGTCTTAGGAAACATGACACCACTCAATAGAAAGTATGTCACTGTGACCTTTATTTTACGCATTCATGACTTTGGTTAAGGTTCATATCTCAGATATTACATAGTAGGGGTCTAGTTGAGTCTTGGTAACACGAAAACTAAAAATAAAGTAACTGTGACCTATATTTATGCTTGAACACTTGATTAATTTTTCAGTAAAGGCACATATCCCATGTAATACACATTCGGGGTCAATGATATTTAAAGACACTTTTTTCTAGTTACAGTGTTGTAATGCTTAAATCAATAACATGCATAACTTGAATATATATGCAGGAGCTAAGGTACTTTGATCTTGGAAATATCAACACCAATCTTGGAAATATTTGTTTTAATAAGACGCAGACTTACCTATGGGGCATCCGAATGTCAATCTAGGAATTATCAACTTTGAACTTGGAGTTTTCAACTTCTATTTCTGAAATTCTAACTCCTATCTTCAATAAAAATTTGTTATAAAAAAAAACTTATGAAGTATACTTATCTAAAATATCACCCTTCAAAACTAATAGGTATACTTAATTAATAAGTATGCACATTTTAAGTGTACATTGTACTTTATACAGGTTCCAAACTCTGTTTGAATTTGAATGAACTGCTTACTTCAATACATAATATTTTGTCGGTTGCGGCGGGGACGAAGAAATGTCGGTGTCGGTCCATCACACATTTTTGTATCAGATTTCTCAGAAACTATTAAACGTAGGCTTTTGATATTTAATATGCAGCTTCAAGTAAGGGTCCCATATTTTGGGATGGGTTTCCATGTTTATCGCGTACCTACTTCCTGTTGATCGAGCCGACTTAGAATTTTCTTAAGGGTCAAAAATGGAATGTTTGTCGGTACAAATTTCCCAGCTCTTACTATTCGTAGGCTTTTGCTATTTAGTATGCAGCTTTAGGTAGTAATTCCGTTTTTGTTTTTTTTAAAGATGAAGAATGCTGTTGAACAATGATATGACAATGTATTTTTTTTTAACTTGGAAGGATTATTCTTATTTTAAAATATAATTTCCTCTCAGACAATTGCATTTTTAGCTTGGCATAGATATTTTAGTGCTTTGATGGCCAAAAACTAAGACAATGCCTCAGGGATATTGCATGAAAAGGAGCCAGGAATTGATAAATTGACAGCTACATGGATGCAAATTGAAATTTAAATTAGCAGCAGTAAAAAAATGTTTAACACGCCAAGTTTCATTATTTTATCAACATTTTGTGTCATGGGTCGGTTTTATATTGGCATTACAAAATAACTTAACCGGATTGTATTGATAAACTCACACAACTTTTGCCACAATAAGTGGATATCACATAGTTACATATATACAACGTGAAAGCCAGGATGGTGAAGATAACATTAACAATGAACCAATAAAAGTATAAAATTACTGTAAAATATTCCTTTTTATATTTTTTAACTTTTATTTTTTATCCTCGAATGAGGGAAGTGTATTTGGTCACTTGTGCCATGTATTTGGCAAGTAGATGATGAATGTCTTGATCATGTATTTGATCTTGTGGCTGGTAGAAATCTGTATCATCGACTGTTTAAGTGTATTGTAAATGGGAGTTATTTAGGCACTCAGTTGCCAGTAAAACACTAATTAAGTCATACTAATCAAGACGTTTAGATAGAATATTATAACAAAATGACAAAACGAATATTTCAATGAAAAGCCTTCAAGACTTAAAGGATCAAATCCATTACAAATCTATGATTATACTCAAAATTATGTGTAATTGAATCACAATGAAACCTATACTTTTGCATTTTCTGTTTAACAATATTGAATGATAAAATGAATATTTCAAATTAAAGTCTTTCATAACAAGCCTAAACGATGTCAGGGTAGAATTTATGTTCTAAGACCATCTTCATAACTATATGTAATGAGATAAAAAAAAAACCTATACTTTTCAAAACAGTTGTTTTTTTTTCCCAAAAAAAAAAGATAAAGTTACTTCCTTAATTATACTACGATTAAAAAACTCGTGATTCCCCTTCAGGCTTTGTTTCTTTTTTCTCGAAAAATGATTCACAGGAAATTTTATGAGTGCATCATTTATTTGAAATACCATGGCGTAACAAATAAAAACACAGCTTTGTACACATGACTGTACTGATATTAAACGTCGTAATATTTGTATATGTTTTGTCATTTTGGTTTCAATATTAACACAAAATGTCAAACTACGAATGCCCAGAAGGCTCATACGAGATTCGAAATTCGAGATTTGAGATACGAGATTGGAGATACGAGATTGGAGATACGAGATTCGAAATTCGAGATCCGAAATTCAATATACTTAAAACCAATCAGATTGCTTGTTTTATAATCATGTACCAATCAAAATAGTTCTTTTAAAAAAGAATTCGAAATTCAAGATACGAGATTCAAAAATCGAAAATCGAGATACGAGATTCGAAATTCGAATTTCAAGATTCGAGATTCGAAATTCGAGATACAAGTTTTGAAATTCGAGATAAGAGATTAGAAATTCGAGATTCGAAGCTAGAAATTCAATATACTTTTTTTTACTAATAACCAACAAAATAAAAATGGGTCCAGTCCTAACCTGTGAGGCAAGTGGACCAGAGTGCCTGTCCAAAAGTCATTTCTTGGTTCACTCTGTACAGTATTTTGGTCAGCCTTAGTGGACCGTGGACAAGTTCGCTTTATAGCAGACTTTGTCCTTGGTCTGCTTTCTTTTCCTATCCCAGGACAGTTTTAAGCTCCCACTACGTGAAGGTTCTTCGGGAGACGCCCATTGGCAAATCATTTCAATTCTTATCAATTCATCATCTAATGTATCCCTTAATTACATAAGGCACACTTGATGACTCATCAATTTGAGGAGCTGTGAAGTAACAAAACACGCGTGTTTTTTTCTTGGGCATTTAAGTTTTTACATTTTTTGCGATAGTTTAAAAATCGCAAAAATAAGAACACCCGAAAAAAAATCATAAATAGTGTCCAAACAGTATATACCTTCAAATAAATAATCACGAAAATCGAATTCTCCGAAAAAAGACCTTCAACTTGGTTTAAGATTTGGCTTTACCAAAAAAAACCACTCATACGGTAACTTGAATTTCGAATTTTGCTCGAATCACGAATCTCAAATTTCGAATCTCGTATGAGCCTTCTGGGCTTTAGTATCAAACAGCAAAATAAGTAATAATTGGTGTTTAGGCGAGTTGGAGAATAACATTCCTGAAGTGACCAGGCGTAGAGATGATACATTTTGTCAATACAAATTTCAAATAATAACTCGGTATGGAAATCAAATTCTAGCATTAATAATTAAATATAGTGACATAGCCTTTAGGTTTTAGAACTATACTTGCGAATGATTAAACGAAACAGCTACTCATGGGACCAAACCATAGGTGTGACTTATTTTAAAATGTCAAAGAATAGCACAGACAATTATCAAAGTTAGACTAAGTTGTGACACTTCATAAAATGTAAAGGGATAACTGACAATTATCATGGTAAAGAGAAAAAAATTGAACAACTGTCTGTTGCAGTTCAAAAACAAGTCTGACAATATATAATTACGGCCCTTGGAAGAGGTGAATATCTAAAATTGTCAACCAGAGGTCGGGTTATTTCCCTGAGGGCTTTAGCCCGAGGGAAATAACCCCAGCGAGGTTGACAATTTTGATATTCACTGATACCAAGGACCGTAACTGTTTTAATATACCGAACAAACAGTGGACTGGGATATCATATGCTGAGTATTTTTAATTTTTAAATCTAAGGGTTATTCACCGGTGAATAATATGGCTATTCAATGGACATGGGTATTTGAAAAGGTTATTTAACTTTTGAGCGAATTTGAAGAAAAAATACCAAGATTATTTCACATCACGTGACCTTATTTCATCCAATTAAATCAATTACTAATTCAGTAAGGTATAATAATAACTGATATATGTTTCAAATAATTTTTCTGATATGTGCACAAAGAGAAGTAATCAACGCAAAAAGGTGTGTTGCAGCAAACCGGAACTGGTAACCCTTCTGGAACACATGGGTCCTATATCTTTATGATTTGATTTCGCGTTGCTATTCGGTCGGTGTTGTTTGTATGTCATGTTGGGTTTCAATATCAACTAAAATTGTCATTTTATAAAATCTACAATTATTTTTTTAACTAATTTTGCAATTTAAAAAATGTGATATGGGATATTCTGGGGTCACTCATTGCTACCTAATGATACAAATGAAGGAAGTCCCGCTGTGTACTCCTTGTGACTCGCGATTGTTTCAAGCATGTGCTCTTCTACTATGTAATTGTTGCTCAAGTGAAAGGCAGTATTTCGATCGTGCAACTATGCACGACTTAGTTGCACGATTACCGACTGAAACCATTCTATCATTCTTAAAGGGAATTGTCTCAGCAATAAATGACTTATATTTTAGCATGTCAATGTTTGAAACCATTTGAACTGCTTAAACATTAAAAGCAATTTGCTTCTGAAATGCAAAGTTCCAGGTCAGAAATATTTTATGACAAATAATGACGGTCAATGTCAGGACTAAAGACGAAGGTCAATGTCAGGACTTATTATTAAGGTCAATGTCAGGACTTAAAATGAAGGTCAATGTAAGGACCTATGATTACGGTAATGTCAGGACTTATGATGAAGGTCAATGTCAAGACTTATGATGAAGGGTAATATCAAGATTGATAATGTAAGTCAATGTCAGCACTTGTGAAGAAGTTCAATGTCAGGATTAACGATAAGTTCCAATTATTCCAAATGGTAATCTAAACTTGAAATTGTATACTGACATGTATTAAAGAATTCTCAATTATCTGCGATGCAAATAGTCATACTTTATAGGAATGGTAAAAATTCATTACCTTTCAACGTGAAGCAGACTCATTTTGTTCTTAAATCTCATTTATCTTTATATACATGCATCTGGAAGAATATTGGGAACAAAATATCTTTTTAAATTCTATTTAATTTTCATGGCCCGACCATCTATGTTGATCGGATATATATGTTTACTCTTGTCCATCCATACGTCCGTACGTACGTCCGTAACACTTTAGTTAAGTTCTAAGTTAATGTTCATTACTCAGATACTAGATGCTGCATGTGGCCAATGATAATTCACCGCAAGATGTATCTTGGGTAGGGCTACACCACCAATTAAAATTTAGGTGACTGTGACATATGCATGAATGACTGTGGTTAAGTTCTTAGTTAATGTTCATATCTCAGATATTACATAGTTGGAGTCTATGATATTTCACTACTAGAGTCTTGGTAACACGGCAACACTTACTAAATGACTAGAAATTAGGTCACTGCGACCTGTATTTATGCATGGACACTTGATTAATTTCTAAGTAAAGGTAAATATCCCATGTCATGTAATACATATTCGGGGTCAATGATATTTAAAGACACATTTTCTAGTTTTATTTTCTTTTTTACAAAAGGTTGTAAGGCTTAAATCAATTAAAAGTATAACTTGAATTGTTAATTCAGGCGCTAAGGTTTCAACTTCAATCTTTGAAATATCTATTAATAAGCCGAGCTACCAATGGGGTATTCGAATCTCACTAGGATTTATTAACTTTAAACTTGGAAATTTCACTTTCCATCTCTGAAATTCTAACTTCAATCTTCAATTAAAATTTGTTATAAAAAACTTATTAACTATACTTATCTAAAATATCACCCTTCGTAACTAATATGTATACTATATTATACTATATATGATGAAGGTTAACCCAGAAAAGCGCTTCACACGCAGTGAAATTTTGCTGTTGTACATTTATCAAAATCATTTAATATGTGGATCGTGTCTTTCTGGCACATATTCCATATTCTTTCGTTTTTAATACTATTTCAGAGTTTGGCTTTAGTGCCGTGTAGAGGTCGTAGAAAGCTTCCCCGTGCTTAAGTTGTATGCTCTTATATATGTTCGAGTACTGGAATATTATTGAAAAGAAACAGTTTACATATTTTCAAAATTTGACAACGTTTGGCTATTTCATTAAAATTTGATAAATTTATCTGTTTGGTCATTGTTGTTATATTTTTGGCTTCTGTTTTTGTTTTATCAATTCTTATATTATACCGGTTTGACAAGTTGTCTACTCCAAGCGTGTCTGACGAAGGTTAATCCAGAAAAGCGCTTCACACGCAGTGAAAGTTTGCTGTTTTCTATATTCTTTCGTTTTTAATACTATAATTAATTTAGTATGCATATTTAAGTGTACTTTATATATGTACCAAACTTTGTTTGAATGAACTCCATACTGCCCTACATATTTTTTGTCTGTTGAGACATAGAAATGTTGGTGTCGGTCCGTCACACTTTTTTATCATATTTCTCAGAAACTATTAAACGTAGGCTTTTGATATTTAATATGCATCTTTAAGTAATGGTCCCATATTTTGGGATGGGTTTCCATGTATATCGCGTACCTACTTCCTGTTGAACGAGCCGACTTAGAATTTTCTTAAGGGTAAACAATGGAATGTTTTTCGGTACAGATTTCCCAGCTCTTACTATTCAAAGGCTTTTGCTATTTAGTATGCAGCTTTAGGTAGGAGTCTCAAATGTTGTGATGCATTTTCAGGTCTGTCGCTTATCTACTTCCTGTTACACTTTGAATTTTTGCCCCTCGGCGGGGGACCTAGTAATTCCGTTCTTGGTTTTGTTTTTAAATGATGATGAATTCTGTTGAACAATGATATAACAGTGTAGGCTTTTTTTTACTTGGAAGGATTATTCTTATTTTAAAATACAATTTCCTCTCAGACAATTGCATTTTTAGCTTTGCATGGATATTTTAGTGCTTTGATGGCCAAAAACTAAAACAATGCCTCAGGGATATTCCAGGAAAAGTAGCCAGGAATTGATAAATTGACAGCTACAGGGATGCAAATTGAAATTTAAATTAGCAGCAGTAAAACAATGTTTTACACGCCAGGTTTTATTATTTTATCAACATTTTGTGTCATAGGTCGGTTTTATATTGGAATTACTAAATAACTTAACCGGATTGTATTGATAAACTCACGCAGCTTTCGCCACAATAAGTGGATAACACATAGTCACATATATAAAAGTGGCAATCAAGGCCAGGATGGTAAAGATAACATTAACAATGAACCAACAAAAGCAGACAATAACTGTAAAATGATACTTTTTGATTTTTGATTTTATTTTTTTTATCCTGGTTAAAAAATGTTTCATCGCATGATTTAGTGTATTTTAAATTGGAGTTATATAGTGATATGCGCTGAGACACCAGTAAAAACAAATTTAGACATACTTATTAGACGTTTAGATCGAATAATAAGATAACAAAATGAATATTTCAAAGGAAAGCCTTTCACAATAAGACAACACGACGTTAAGGATAATATTCATTAAGAGGGGGTTTGGCGTGCCATAAAACCTGGTTCAATCCACCACTTCATTTGAAAAGCCTGTACCAAGTCAGGACATTTGCAGTCTATCCGTCAAAATAATTTGAAACTGACCAAATAACACCTTAAATACAAAATGTACAAATACACGTTTTGGTAAACAATGTCGAGCTTGAAAAACTTCCAGTGCACATTTGAGAAATTTTTGCCATCAAGATTCTATATAAGTTTTCGACATTTTCCTGAACTATGACCGATCTTTTATTTTGTCTAGTCGCTATGGGCCACTGTCCCAGATTTTCTTGAAGAAACAATCGATCTAAACACAGACAGATAGCCATTGAGACTCAACCTCATCGGAATTTATCATTGTCAGCTATTTGTAGACATTGAATAATCAGCAATGCAACAATCCATATCTTTGTTTATAATCCCGCCCAGATAGCAAGAAGATATCGGCCCGATATTGGCTGTGTATCGGCTGTTATATCGGGCCAACATCGGCTGCCGGTATTGGCCTGATAACATTTTGCTCATCGGGCCGATATCATTTCGATTGTTTGGCTCGGCGTTGGACCGATATCAGCTACCCAGTTGCCAATCGCATGCCAATAGCTAGCCAATATGTTTTATTTTTGGTACGGTATTGGGCCGATATCGGCTCCCCATTAGCCGGTTGCCTCCCAACGGCTTCCCAATTATGCTTTAAAAAGCTTTTTATTGGTACCTGTTCTTACTATAAAATGATTTAAATCTTCCTTTATTTTGATTATTTTTTCCCATAGTTTAATAAAAAGTCCATTATGATAGTAAGTAAGTAAGTAAATTCTTGATTTCAAGAGGGTTACACAGTTAGTTTTACAACCAATCTTCCCTGAGGCCCTCAATACAAATTGCAAAAGTACATTTTATAATATAAAATATTCATAATGATAAGAAGAATACAATCAATCAGCTTTATCATTCAATGCAATACAAAAGTTAATTGTTTTTCCCTAAACATCTAAATATGTGATTGTAAAAATTTCCTTATTTTTGTTGTGATATCCGACTGTATGATTCTGTTGTGTGAAACCATTGTCTTCTAATCACTGTATCTAAAATAAGATAAAACACGCATGAAATCTACTAGAAAAATTTTACTGTCAAAACTTAATGGGGACGATTTCTGTTTCATGTTATACATTATAAATTTGACTTCTCAAGTGAAAATAAAAAGCTACGCCGAGCGCAGCATGATACGACCGCTACAAGTTGAACCCTGTACATTGGAGGCCCAATATGGATAGTCTATTGCTTTTGTCACATGCAGCCCATGGTGGACTTACAAAGATTTTTGACACTTGCATCCCATGGTGGACTTAAAAATGCACCTTTAACACATATATATTTATATTAACATTTAATAGAAAAATCTAATTTATATATTAATAGACATTTTTGGCCCGTTTTAGCCACCTTTTGGCCCTTTTTTTTTAAATTTAGGACCACAAACCCCAAATGCAATAAAAAGCTTCCTTCAGTGGATATAATCATCATATTTAAACTTCATATCAATTGGCTGGCCCACCACAGCTAAATTTCCTGTGTAAAACCATTTGCCTTGAGCTACTTTTAAAAATGGCGTTTTTTGCCCCTTTGACCCCTAATATCTCAAAAACAGTAAGAGATATTGCAAATCGGATTGAAAAATGCAGGCAGGGATTTTCACAAGGATTCCAATGAAAAATAGATTTTGAAAATCGGACCACAAATAAAAAAGTTGATTTTTTGGGTGTGGCCTATCTTTGGCCCCCTGTAGCAATGTAATGGTTCGATATACATCAAAACCTTTGACACATTTTGTTGACAGAATTTAATGAGGAATTCAATAAAAAAAGAATTTTCAAAATCAAATGAATAATAAACATTCTACAACAGTTTTGTCAATACACCCGTTATAGCCCCTTTTGGCCCTTTTTTCCAAAATGGTAGGGGGCCACCAACCTCAAATACAATAGGAACCTTCTTCTTGAGGTAAGAAACATCATATCAAAATTTCATAACAATTGGTCAATATTTACTCAAGTTATCGCACGGAAACCAAATGTCCCCAGACGACGACAACGACGACGACGACGCCGACGACGACGACATCGCCATACCATTATACGATCGCAAAAATTTTGCGGTCGTATAAAAAAGGAATGAAAATGATATATGAAGCAGATCAATATATACATTGATATATGCATTTCCTATTCTCTTATTTTTAATCTTGAAATGTTAACACGCATGTGCAAAAACAAAGATTCGTAATATAACATACAATGTATACTCACAATTACACCACTGTCTCGTCTTAGAGAACTCAAATTATACACAACATAAAGCTTAACGCAATTTGATAGTACACACAGGTGTACACGTTCACTTCTTATCAGCACATCTGGATCACTAGGGAGTGATTAGCCTTACATTTTTGATACTAGACACGTGTATTGTCGAGAAATTATTAAAATAGTACTCACAGTGTACTAATTAAATAAAAATTAAAAAAATATATTATAATACATACATGACATAGGAACATGAACAATGATGAAGTATATTTATTCCTACTTAAAATAATGTCTTTTATCTCACGTGTTAATTATTGTATCTAACTAAAATACTATTATCTTTCCTTGTAAGTCAGGGATCATTCTTATATAAGTGAATTTGTTTCACTTGAACAAGTAAAATCAAATCACTGATATAGGTGAACACAGTTTTGCGTGATTAAATTTCACTTGTTCCAGTGAACTTTTAATTTATCAAATTAATAAAGCCACTGCTTGAAATTTCTTTTTATTTGGTTTTATTTTAGAACAAATTTACAATTTCTACACTTCATTAGTATCATTATAGATATAGCTTGTCTGTTTAATTAAATTTCTTCTTCAAAGACACAGTAAGTACAAATTAATAGCCATTTAATTTCTCAAAGAACCTATTTTCAAAGCTTATGCGCCCACTCAAATTCTTCTGCGCCCAGATGATTTTATTGATATATAAAGTATCAATTTTGATCTATAGAAGAAAAATACTGCTGACCACATGAAAAAAATTATATAACATCAATACAGATGATCAAAGATTTAACATTTTGCCTAAAATCACTTGTAGAAGTGAATTTAGATTGTTAAGAAATTGTATCTACTTGAGCAAGTGAATTTGTATCACTTAAATAGGTGAATTAAATTCACTGCTACAAGGGTGATCCCTGACTGCTTGTACTGCACTCGATATCCTCGGTGCTGGATTTGGCTTCATTGTTCGAACGTTTTGGTTTTGAGTACTTTTCGTTTTCAACTGTTTTGGATTTTGACCTTCCAATGTTTTGGTTTAAATGCTACTGATGAGAGGTTACTCCTTGAAATATCGATATGTAGCATATCAAAATTAACCGTTTATACCTGCGTTTTGGTATTTGTAATATTAAACTAAATCTGTTATAGCTAAGATAAAATTAAAAATAAATGTAATTAATATATAGTGTTTTTAGTTAAAAAAAAACATTTAACGACCTTTTCATTTTTTTTTTTTTTTATTATTGCAGAATATACAAAAAACGACAATATTGGGCAAAAATCGGGCCAATTTTAGCCATAAAAGGTATCGGCTACCACTAATCGGCCCGATTTCCAAAAACGATAGGTTGGGCTAACTACTTTGGGCCACTTGGCCGATGCCGATAGGATACCGATGGTGCCGATAGAATGCCGATATCGGCCCGATTACTTCCTGCTATCTGGGCGCGGTTTAATAGAAGAATTAAACAAGAAATCACACAAATTGTGTAGAATTTTCTCATTGTTATAAAAATTCGAAAACGCCAGATATTTTATATAGCTTCACCTTTCTTTTTGATGTTAATATGAGTAGTTTCTTCGTAAATACATTTTGTACATTTGGTTTAATACAAAACAAGTAGGTAAACGCTTCTTATAATCGGTTTATCTTTGAAATATGGATATACTACAACCAAATTTCCCGTTATATTTAAAAAACACACAAATATTACTTTCAAAATTGATGTAATTGTGATGCGCATGAGTTTGACCTGTTCTATTTGATTTGGATATAGAACTTCTTAAGAAATGCAAATAGTTTTCTGATAGCCCTACTAGACGTAACAAAAAAATAAACCAAGCCAAATTTTAAATGTGCCTGTGATGTCTGTATTTGTCGAATTTATGTTATTTTTTTTGTCATTGATCCTTTAAATCGGACTTGAATCATACTTTTTTTATTTTCAATCCAGGGACTATTGCAAAACAGCGAGCAGCGGCCGCTTGTCACATTGAAGGCTACTCACTGTTGTCTGTTGTATTAATAATTGAGGTCACCTACACATATTCCACATCTTATTTTCTTCAATTGTTTCGACTATGGCTGTGATATCGTCGACGGTACATTAAGCAGACAGCAATTAAACAAATAATAAACATGTCTTAAAAATGACTAGGCGTAATACGAAGATACGTTGTGTCAATACAAAATACATCTCGTAAGGAAATTTCGAGCATTTTTCAATGTAAATATGTTCCTTACCTCACTATACTTGGTGAAGTTATATAGTTGATATGGCGAAACTACTCTCCTAGGAACGAGACAAATGATTTAAAGTCCAAAAATACCAGACTATAATCAGGGACGAAATTCAATGTGCTAACTATCATAAAATGTCACAGTTAAGCTGAGAGTTAAGTTGAGGAAGGACCTTGGACGGTTTTGATTTAACGAGTAACCTAGTTCGTTGAACATTTGGTATAAACTGTGCTATTAGCCCCCCGTGACATTAAAAGCCGATTTTCAACACCCTTAATTATATTTTAGTCACAATTAGTTGTATTAGTTAATATTAATAATAATACAATAATTTTTTAATAATGCATATTTAACGTTCACTATAACCATGCTTGGATAGAATGAGCCTAGCTTGTAGAAAGGCGACTAAGGGTTTTGGGATTCTGACGTCGTGTCAGTGCTCAGTCCACAGAGCGACCAAGTGTGTACCGTAGGTGGCTGATTGTATGGCCCTCGTCCAAGGGTATTGTCAGGTCTATAATACGGAATCCCTGACTGCCGACCATAGTGGACTAACATGTGTGGAGAATGCCACGCTTCATGCACGTTAAAGATCCCTCTGTGGACTGCCAAGTAGTGCACCACATAGGGTAACTCTTCTGCCCCTTCCCATCTCTTCCCTTTTTTCTGTGGTTCTTCAAAATTTCCAGTTGTATCCCAACCAGCCCCATATTTCATTTATCAACATCATTTCATGTTCATTTTATCAACCTTTTATTTTGAAAGATAATTCTTCTTTTAAAATAAAATTTCATGTCAGACAATTGAATTTTTAGCTTGACATGCATAATTTAGTACTTTGATAGAAAAGGCTCAGACAGCGCCTTATAGAAATGGCAGAAAAAGTAACCTGGAATTGATTTATTGACATAAATGGGAAAAAAATTGAAACACAGACTAGAAGCCCTAAAGATTAGTGTTTAGATATGCCCAGTTTAAATTACTTTATCAACGTTCGTATCATGGGTCGGTTTTATATTGGTATTACATAATATCTTTATATATTGGTTTACTCGATTCATTATTATTTACATTTGCACAAATAGTTGAGAAGTTGCTGTGACACGTTGTTAATTATATGTCTGGAAAAAAAACATTCAAATGCATTTTTAAAGCAAGAAATGACATATATCTTAAACTGTCAATATTAGAAGCCATTTGAAATGAATTTACATTTAAAAAAACAATATACAGTAAAACCTGCAGTAATTTTATGACAAAATCATGCCCTATATAAACAGGTGCCTTTTTTCGTCATTTTGGTTGTATTGTTTAATAAGAAAAATGTTCGAAGTCAGTTGAATTGCATGAACATTAAAAACGATATATTGGTTAAGATTTTATTGCTTCTGAAATACAAAGTTAAGGTACATTCTTTGTACTTTGTATATAATTTCTGGCTGCGAAGTTACTTATTATACTTTATTTTAATGAAGATCATTCTTGTTTTAAAATAAAATTTCATGTAAGACAATAGAATTTTTAGCTTGACATGCATAATTACGTACTTAGTTAGATTAACTTTTAAAAGTTTCTGAATAATTAAAGTTTTTTTTTACTTTCAAATATCATGAAATGAATACTTCAGATGAAAGGTTACTTTAATTATTCAGAAAGTTAATCTTATCTTGAAATTGTATACTGACTTAAATAACATTTATCTGCGATACAAAGGGTTATATTTCATCGACATAGAAAAGAATCCTTAGCTTCCACCGTGTACCAAACCCTTTCTTTCTTAAATATCGAATTTATTTCTTTTTTATTTGAATTTTTAATTGGTAATTTACTGTAATTGATTGTTAATTTATTTTTCCGTCTTAAAAGACCGTCACAAATTAATTGAATAATAAGTCTTAGTAAGAATACATTTTAAAATGATTTGCATAGGAAAGTCTTTTCTTTATTATTATGCAGGCACGACCGCATGTAAATCACTGGATTTTTACAGGAAATTAATTTTTTTTTTACACAATTGAGTAGGTGAATAATAAATGTATCAGGAAAAACCTTGAAGGGTTTTGATATGACGGGGAATTTATGCATAGTAGATAATTAATTCATGAGAGAAGGTGCTTAAGGCTTCAAATTGCTGGTTTTAAATACGTCACTCTTGAACTACAAAATCAGCATTATTGTTTAAAGTGTTCTTTGTTAATACAAGGTACGGATGCGAATATCAACTAGAAAGGCGGTCTTCCATGGAAGACGTATGTCATTTGCGTCTTAAAATATTCGGTAAACAGGAAATTGATGTGCTACAAGTTTAAAATGGCATAAAACAACAGAAGTACTATGGGAGGAAGCTATATGCTAAATATCTGTGGCATGTAGTTGTCCAGAAAACTGTGACGAAAACTTTGTGACGCGGTAGGTCGTCACAAGACGACAGATGGTGCCAACTAGTAACCACTATTATATATTGCTTCTGTAAAACGTTACAGGTGACATATAAATGACCTATTCGGGTAAACTGTCTTGCCTTTTATGTACACAACTTGCCACTTCCTGTTTCCCTGTAAAAAGGCATACACCCTTACAATCAACTTAAGGAAGATGGAGTACATACACGTGCATGAAGCAGAAAGTTCCATTACAAGTTTTGAGTGAGTGAGTGAGTTAGTAAGTCGGTACTTTTCGCCCTTGCCACGTTGTATAGGTTACTTTCAGGCAATGAACATGAAATATAAATTACAACAAAGTTCCAGACAATAAATTTTGCTACGCCTGACGCGCGTTTTGTCTATTCAAGGAGGATGATAAAATGAACATGAAATGATGATAATAAATGAAAGGTGGGGATGGGGTGGGAAACAAAGGACCGGAAAATTTTGAATAACCACGGAAAAAAAGGGAAGAGGTTGGTAGGGGCGGAAAATTGAGACTATGTGGTGCATTACTTGGCGGTACAAAAAGGGGTCTTTTATTTTCATGAAGCGTGGCACTCTCCCCTGTACTTGTTTTGAAAGTATTTGTAAAACTACATGCAAGTATTTGTTTCAATCCTTGTACATGTTTTTTTTTGTCCATATGTAAGTATGTTTCATTGTTTTTCTTTTATTCTTTCTGTTTTTACTTTCTTATTTTGTTAATCATGTCTATATTCATGATATTTGTAACATCTATTTCTGTTCCACTTTTTCTGTTAATATACAATTGACTTAAATTTGACAATTATACGGGAAGTACGACCTTCTTCAAAGATGAACTAAAAATAGTGTAATTACAAGTTAGAAGAGCCCAGCAAATAGCAATCATTTGATACAAGATCAACTTGTTAATACGTGAAATGAAGATGAAAAGGGGCACACAATGGCAATCGGAAAGGAAAGTTTCGACTGTCTCTGGAAATTCTCTTATAGAACTCACAAACTATACAAACCTGTTTTAACTTTAGCACTGAACGTTGAGGTCAGTCCTGGCATAAAAAAGATAATATTTCATATAGCGTATCACTTAATACTTACAATCCATATATACAAATATTGAAAATACAGCAATGGTATTTGTATTAATAGGTATTATTTGTTTATTTTTCACCACAATAATATACATGGAAACACTCTTAGACGATTTTATCGAAATTATTGTATGGAATATGGTTAATAAATGTAATGTTAATAAGTTACACCATTTCCCAATTAAATGATTAATATTGTATTAGATATCAGGTGAAAGGTCTTTTTTTCTCGACCAGGAAAGCAATATGGTAGTAACATCACCGCAAAATAAACGTGGAATTTGATTTTATATAACGCTTACATTAATCGATAATAAGAAATGTAGTTTCGATGTTTTTTTTTCAGTCAACATTTAGTTGTTTTTTTTTTTTAGAATATAAAATCTTTGCTAATTCTAATCACATTCCGTTTGAAATTTTATATCTTTTGATAAATAGGACTGCATTGATTGAATATTTAAGATTAATCTGATAACTTTCTTTCTTGTTTGGGTTTCATGTTTTGTTCTTAGTAAATAAAACATACAATATCCATGATTTTCGTGACATTTATAACGACTGCTTGCCACTTTTATTGGTACATGTAATTATCATTTTAACCTTTGATCTTACTTGCCTGAATTTTGTACCCTGCCACATAGACATAGAAATCCGTCCGTCCGTGTGCGTCCATACGTCAGTCACACTTTTTTTCGTACCAAAAATGTAAGTTACTTCTATTCGTAGATTTTTGTCGTCATTTTTATTTGATATGTGGAATACAGACTCAAATAGGAGTCTCATGTTAAGATGCGTCCTCAGATCTGTCGCGTACCTACTTCATGTTTAAAGAGGTGACTAATAATTGGTCAAAGATAAAACTGTTTTATAGCGAACATCGCATATGCGAGCCTTACGGCATTGTGCATGTTTTGAGATACTGACGATAAAACCGGAACAGGTTTACTTTTACGGAGTGAAAAAATTAATAGGCACGGAGCAAGTAAAACAATCAACCCTCTGGGCTTATAAAAAATACATCATAATCTGCTATGCAAAAATAAAAAAATAGAAATTCAAAAACAGTGATAAAACCCTCATTCATCCACTTGTTTATTTTCACAAACAGATTTTTATTTAAACACCATTCGGTCTTTTCCGCTGAAAAACGATTTTCCGGGAAATTACCAAGCTAGCTATAGGCAACATCGTCTCATTGACTAGTCATACCAAATGCATGATACTGACCTAGTTTTCTTAAATGCTAAGTAAGATAAAGAAATACATAAATTTACTGAATAAAACCTACTCATAATAATAATATAAATAAAAGGTTCTTACCTGAAAATGAAAGAAGAGTCCCATCCTGTGGGGTTTCACTCACTCTCCTCAATCCTGCATGATATTTTTACTTCACCATTTTTTCCGCCGATTTCTAAATGCACCTCCTGTTACCAATGCTTCAAATAAAACACTGATACTCAGAAAATCTCCCAAAACCTGACAAAATCTGAATGTTGTTTTGGTCTGCTGAAGAAGCGCGAAATACTCTGACAAGGAAATGACGTCACGTAATCCATAAAGGGATAATTTCGTCCCCGCTAAATGTCGTCCCAAAATGTTACAGGATTTATTATTTGCACAAATATTAAATTGAATTTTTAATAAGTTGTTGTTGATCCCAGATATTTTAACAACAACTTTCTCAAGTGTATATGATTTGGGTTGGGTGGGGTCGGACTTTGCTACTACCTAATTCTTTTTTTAAAAGTTCCCTCTTTACGTTACACTTAGCCGGTCTAGCACATTAGTTTATTTTTAAAAGGCATATAGATTTTCGATGCTCGCTAAAAAGGCAGGGCCTTCATCATATTAGAGAAGAAAAAAAATATTTTATTTTTAAAACTGTCTGCATCTAGTTTCGTATGAGACTCAGCCTACCAGGCTTGTCTGATACAAAAAAAGGTATGGAAAAGTACATATTAATATTTATGTCCCCGACCACGAAGTGTCGTCGGGGACATATTGTTTTTACTCCGTTTCTTATTTTCTTATTATTATTCTTTATTTTTTTCTTTTTCTTCCGTCAACATGATGCACGAACTTGTCCGGCCTACTCCTCGGAAATGAGTGGATCGATCGATCTGAAACTTGGAGGGATGATAGGTCCCAAGTCTTTGATTGAATCGGGATAATCAAACGATGAGCAGTTTATGAATTAAATGTGTATTTGATTGGATGGTTTCGCTGTGACCAACATGTCTGTATTAATGACATTTTACAAAAACAAGTTTGTTTTATTGACAAATGCTGTCGTGAACCTTATTACTATTGTGTTTTGCATGCTGGATGAACCTACATTTTCTACTTTGATAACCACTTAAAGGCCATACAATGAAGCAAAGATCTCGAATTGAGCAAATATTTAAATTTTTCTGCACCCGCATTTTGAACTTAAAAATGATAAAGCAGCTATGATATGGCTAGCTTTTTCGAAAGGCTAAACTTGTAAGACATAAATAGTGATATTATCGCATAAATCAGCAGCTCGCTCCCCCTTATATGATATGTATACTCAAAACTCATACATGGAAAAATGCATTCGTGAGTAATTTTCAGATCTTTGCGTCATTTTTTTCTTACGATATCAGTCCACGCATATATGTGGACAAATCTAAAGTTTCCTCAATTGACTAGATTAGAGATTGTTTCATAAAGATGTGCATGTAGTTTTGAACTATGTGTTGTACAGTACTGGTCATGATATTCTAACCTTGGTTATTTAATCAAGAATGATACCTCTGTATTGCATGTATTGCTTTCGCGTTACTAACATTGTGATCGAAAATAGCATTCATTAATTATTTCTTCTGTATGCTGTTGCATGCTTTGCCTATTTCTCGGAGAAGCAGAGGTACCAGTGGGGCATCCGAATATGAAAAGTCTGAAAGGGCAAAAAAAAAACACCAACGAGAACAGGATTCTTCTAGCATGCCTTATTTATTGTGTTTGTCTAGTCTTTCTAGAAAGAATTTTCCCCAAGAAACCACAGAAACGTTATACACGCCCTAAAAAACTCAGTCAACAAAGCTAATTTAGTAAGAATTATTTTAGCAATTTCTTTCCACAAATTTTGCAAGCGTTAATAGTTGCAACATTTTTAAAATTTTTAACCCGTTTTCCGGTGGATATGAGCAACTGTTACGTAAAATACGCTCTTTCAGGAGATCCCTTCGAAATAACCGTTGCTTTGCAACAAATGAAATCAGGTGCAAATACATGTAATATGATTAGCATGAAGTGGAACCTGTTTTTTGAAAACCGATGCAGCCATATTTATTTTTGATTGCATCGACGTCCATTGCACATAGCATAATCAGACTAAATGCCTCATATGGTGGATGGTTTTTATCTTTACCTTTGGCTCAAGAAATATATTTCTCTAAAATATGTAATATCTATTAAGTTTTTTCTTCTTCAAAATATTACAATAAAAATCTTATTCTATGGAAACTGTGCACGTTGCCACACTGGTAGGTCTAAACCACAAAGACGGCATTTTAACGTTATTGTACATTTTACAGGAGAATGAATCATATACAACAAAACCAAATTAACTGTTTATATCCATTTTGATATTTGTACTTTGCATAATGCAATAAGATTCGAATCTGCCATTTTTACTATAAAAAGAAAAAAAAAACATAAATTGTTTTGTTTTGTGCACCTTTCATTGTACAATTTAATGCCAATTTTTTTTAGATAGTATTATGTAACCGCATGGCAAAAGTGAACGTTTTTCCCCTTCCCATGTGCCACCGCATCTATGAATTGTATCTGATTCTTAAGTCCTCGGGTACTTAAAAATTTTAATGTGTTTCGGATAGTGTTTCGGGCACTAACCTATTTGTAAAAGATAAGAATAGACATTCCATTATCCTTGTATGTTAAATAATAAATAATTGTATAATATTGTTAAAAGACAAGCAAGCATTTGATTCTATATTTGTGAACTATAAAGAGCTATAATTGCATTATAACCACAATAATTCGTAGACTTTATTTCTAATATGTTCAATTTTGGAGAAAAATGGTGTATCATTTCAATAAAAGGAAAGTCAAAGAACAACATCTTTCGTAAGTTAAGTAAATAATCAAGTCGGTTACATCGCCCTAAAGATCGCAATAAAAAAAGCCTACTGTATGCTATCTGATTTTTTAGCTCACCTGGCCAAAGGCCATGCGAGCTTATGCCACCACTATGCGTCCGTCGTCGTCGTCCGTCGCCGTCCGTTAACAATTCCAAAAATATTCTCCTCTGAAACCACTCAATCAATTTTGTTCAAACTTAGCAGGAATGATAAATGACATGTTGGCTACAAACGATCTTCATTTTAAATTGATCCAATAAAACACTTGGCCGCCGTTGCTAAAATTAGAACAGTGGTAAAAACGGTAAAACAGCATTTGTTTTGCAAATAACTCAAAAACGGTGACAGATATCAAAATTTTGGCAAAGTGAAAGTGATCAGCACGTTGAGATCTACCTACCCTGAAAATTTAAAGAAATTCCAACAAAACATGTGGGAGTTATTGTCCCTTTTCCTTATTTTTCCTGCATTTTGCACTTATTTTTTCTTATATCTCAAGAACTATATAAGATATATATAACATATTGAAGTTATTTCAATTGCATATTATTCAGCTAAGTAAGCTTGGCAAATTTGTCCATTGGTCGAAATTGTCAGATGACCCCCTATAGGGGTTACGGCCCCTTAACTACCAAAATTAATGGTTTGAGCCTTATAGATTGTGAACTATAGAAGATAGAGAAAAGGTTTTGCTTGCTTAAATGTTCAGCTGATTGTGCTCTTCAAAAGTCTCTTCAGGGTCAAAGTTGTCAGATGACCCTTATTAGGGGTAACGGGCCCTAAAGTAACATTTTATCATGTTTTTTTTTTGCCTATAGAATGGAACTATTGTAGATAGAAAAAAGCTAATGCTTGCTCAATGTTCAGCTAATTGAGTTCTACAAAATTGTCCATTAGGTCTAAATTACAGGAGTTACAAATGTATGGCCCGTTAAAAGAGTAAACAAGATAGATTGAACGTATTATTTAGATTGTATTTCATAAAAGAATGTGCCACCCATTATCTTTCATGCTTAGCTAAATAAAACTTTCCAATGGTTTCATTGTCATTTTAGGGTGTTGGCAAAGTGATATATTGTTACATAAAGTCATTGAAACCAGGTGAGCAGTTCAGGCTCTTGTGAGCCTCTTGATTTTTTTTTATTGTACATGTACCAAGGCATGACCATTCTGTCTTAAAATTTTACTTTGCAACTTCTTCAGTATGTCTCTGTCTGGTTTTTCCTTTAATTTTCTGATAAGACATATAAATGAGATAGATAGTTAGTGGATTACTTAGTTATAACTTTACACCAAAGTTGCAACAATTCGTCTATATCAGGGGTTGAACATTGCATGGATACGAAATTTTGATAAAATGGAGGAAATTGAGACACAAGGCCTTTCGGGGATAAGAGTTTTGAATATCCCTAGAAAAAAAAGGGATGGATTCAATCTGACAATTTAGGCTTTTGCATGGGTACAATACGGATCCGACTCTTATCGAACCCTGCTGCTCTTTGACGTTCGAGAATAATGACAGGTTTCCTTACACGGCGAACCACTGTAGTTTGTGGTAAGGTCTCTGCATTATAGTTTGACGACCCCGGCAATTAATATTACAGGCCTACCCCATTTGGCATTAAACTAGGACACACGACACAGCCTGTTTGCCACCAAGAACCCGCACGAAAAGAGATTTATCGACCATAACTGTACATGTAAATTATGAAATCAAGCTTACGTTTAAATGTCATGTGGATGACTATCAATCTGATTTTCTATGTTTTCGACAAAACAGGAGCGACCAACTTATTTAAAAGGGGGGCTTGGTGTTTTCCTTAAAAATATTCTAAACATTTTTTTATGTTAAAATTTTTTTTACAGCATATATTGATATTCTTGATCATTTTTTTCAAAAACTGAATAACGAAGTAAATTTTAATATAAGAACTTACATGTAAAGAAATATAAAAAATCTGTACAAGTAAAAAATGGCAGGATTTCGTTAAGCAGGAAGTAGGTAAGCGATAGACCTGAATCGAATCCCACATTATGGGGCCCCATCCCAGCTAATTCTGTATATATAAACCAAATATCAAGTGTCTCTGATAAGAAGTTGCTTGAAAAACCATAACGAAAAGTTCTCCCCCGCCTGCCAGCCGCCCGACGTTCACAAATTTATAACTCTGTGAAATCCAGTCAAAAATTTCTTCATTTATATTGTTCAGGTTCATTTGGACAGGTTGAACTTTTTAAAGAAATCCTTGTGCAAAAACGTATATGTGCAACAAAACAACATATAATCATATAAAAATCAGACACATTTTAATCGAGCTACCCAATGATCAAAAAATGAAATGTTAAAACTCCATTATGTCCCAAGACACCTATGGTTCGATTTTCTTAATATTAGTCAATTGTTTGCATATAGTGCATATTTTTGCAAATTTGCATGAAAATTTAAACCACACAATTTTATTTACGCCAAAGTTTTGGATAACCCGGTCAGGCTGGAGTACGAAGCGGGACGGGCAAGGGCTCGGCGATGCCTCCCTCGCGGCGGTCGAGCTTGGACTGCTGTCTCAACCGTCTCGTGCACTGCCACAGCTGTGACGGGGTCTTCCGGGCCGATGGCTTCGTCTGGCAACTAACAGCCAACTTAGAACTGGTAGAGACCTGGGGAATCCGACTGCCTAATTAAAACAAAGCATTGCGATGACCGTCAACCGGTGTTGACGCAATGTGATTTCTGACCAGTGCTCTGAATGTCAAAGTGAAGAAATTCAATCCCTATATGGTGTGATTGTGCCGGTCCCGGGTGACAGGGTCACTACAAATGGTACTGCGGGTGTCCGCTGCAGTGAGGGGGAAACAATGAGACGACAATGAGTGTCGGTTGACCTCCTGCAGTGAACCCACGAGGAAAACACCCTCCTAAGAAGAAAAAGGGGGAGGGTGTTGTGGGACCGGAAGTGTTGGAGGTTTATAGCCAGCCTTAACCAGCTAAGCTAGGGAAGTACTTCTTTGGCTCAGAGGGTTATAGCGCTGTCTATCGGAGGCTGATATGGTGTGATTGTGCCGGTCCCGGGTGACAGGGTCACTACACCTACATCCTTAATTGAGGAGGTTTGCTCCTCATATTTGGGGATTTATGTCAGATTTTCGAGATCCTTGGGGTTTGTCCATCTATAATGAAAATTTTTGCCAACGAACCTCCTATTTTCTTTGTCTTATTCAAAAATATGTCCACCGAATAATATTATAAAATAATGAGATGTGGAATAAGCGTACGCGACATAGCATTCAATCAAGCGGCAATTATAAAAAAACCACAATGGACAATCGCCAGCAGCCTTCAACGGGGCCAGTAAGCGCTGCCCGCGGTTATGCAATTGGCCCATGGTCTAAATAACATGCATATAATTCAAATCCAGTCCTGAAATATTCATAGATAGACCCCCTTCTTAAATAAGTAACAGAATGCAGTTATCATTTTTTTATGAAATTGTATTTACTCTGTCATAAAAAAAGGTTTAAAGACAATGAAAACGTAATGAAAAATCTAGAGTGAGTGAGTGAGTTGGTGTTTTACGCCCGTGCAACGCTATATAGGTTATTTACAGGCGATGAACATGAAAAGGATGATAAAATGAACATGAAATGATGATGATAAATGAAATATGGAGATGGGGTGGGAAACAAAGGACCGGTAAATTTTGAAGAACCACAGGAAAAAGGGGAGAGGTGGGTAGGGGCGGAAAATTTAGCCTATGTGGTGCACAACTGGGCGGTCCACAAAGGGGTCTTTTACGTGCATGAAGCGTGGCACTCTCCACACACGTTGGCCCACTATGGTCGACGGTCAGGGTTTCCGTATTATAGACCTGACAACCCCCGCGGACGAGGGCTACCCTATTCAGCCACCTAGGGTACACACTTGGTCGCTCTGTGGGCTGAGCACTGACCCGACGTCAGAATCCCAAGACCCTTAGTCGCCTCTTACGACAAGCTAGGCTCTGCTGCGGGCCTATTCGCCACCCGGGCCCCGCACGGGACAAAAATCTAGAGAGAACCCCGCAAAAATTATAAACGCTTATCACATGGACCTACATTTTTGTCTTGCTTATTTTGATCATTTGTCATATTTTTTAAAACAGATGCAACTTTATCCATTTTCATTTTCTTTAATACAAATGACAACAAAGTTCCAGACAATAAATTTTGCTACGCCTGACGCGCGTTTCGTCTATTCAAGACTCATCAGAGGAGCAAACCCTCTTAAGTGAATGTCGCCAAGATAATTTTAAAAAAAAATTCGAATATACGCTAACTTCACATTTCGATCTACATGGTTAATATTCGTGTGTTTTACACTTCATAAATTCAAACATCTTACGATTTAAAACTGGAAATTCCTTTGAATTCATTTTTTATTTCTTTATATTGTTTAAAAGTCAGTTGGCTTCGTATAATTCAAAGGACGTCAGGTTATCTTTTTCTTTTAATGGTTTATCTCTGGATAATTCTGGTAATAAATATTTTCCAGCAATGTTTTTTTTTTACATTTGCAAAATAATTGAGATCAAAATCTTTTCTCCCAACTGTATTCATTAGTCAACGAACAACAATCATGTTTCCATGAAGTCAATTAAGAAACACTGCTGCAAGTAAAATACATTTTCAGATATGCTTTTTATATGGTTATTAAATCAAATGATAAAATAACAAGTTTTAATATTTTAATGGCAAGCATTAACTATTTGGCCTATAGAGGATCAGATATAATAACTTATATGTGAGATTTTATCCATAATTATATGAAAAGGCTTAGCATTCCAAAGCGATGGAATTGCATAACTAAGCTGCTCCCTTATAATACTACGTTTTATAATTCCGATTCGGCCATCAGCTTTTTCTGTGGGTGTTTTTTTCTGTAACGTTTTTCAAAAGATTTATTTTTTATGTGTTCTATATTTGATAGCGTAAACTTCTATAAGGAAGTCTTTATGGATTCCTTTTCTTATGGCAGGGAGTGAATAGTCTAGATCTGTTGTTTAACACGCGTGATTCCTGCCCAAATGATTTGAAAACTTTCATATTGTAGTTTCATTTTTTATTCGTGGGAGTATCAATTTTCGTTGATTTCGTGGGTGGCATTTATCCACGAAAAGGCAATTTGACATTCATTTGTGTTCTGTAGTAGTTTAAAATCCATGAACTGATGATCCTTTTTCATAAAAAAAAAAAAACTGATAACCACAAAAATAAAAGAATCCTCAGAAATTAGGTAACAAGCAACGTCGAGATGGTAAGACATAATTCTCATATGAGATTTTTTACCGATAAAGGTAAAAATTTCGTTTTCCTTATTTTTGAAGTTTAGAATAAGTCATCCAGATTTATATTTATAAAGACAACTGGTGCTTATAGATTCATCGTCATAAAATATTTTCTTATCTGTATACATGTGAATTTTAAAGGCAAATGACCATGAACATTCCGTAGTCAATACGGATCCGGAATATTTTAAAATGGGGATCTGCCTTTAGTCCACTGAGGTTGAAAAGTGTAACAAACAAATTTTCCGAATATGGACACGAACATGAAGATGAATAATGGGGTCGAGAAACGTAGAACGGAGGGTTGAAAAAAGGTTGGTGGGAACGAAGCGACGAGGAGCGGCGACGAAAGACGATGAACAATGTGGAGAACCTCAATAGATGATAATGGCATAGTGTTACTGCGCTTTGAAAAGTGTAACAAACAAATTTTCCGAATATGGACACGAACATGAAGATGAATAATGGGGTCGAGAAACGTAGAACGGAGGGTTGAAAAAAGGTTGGTGGGAACGAAGCGACGATGAGCGGCGACGAAAGACGATGAACAATGTGGAGAACCTCAATAGATGATATCAAATGGGGGTGGTCAGATGAGTTGGGGGAGGGGATTTAAGATCCCTTTTCAGACAAACCAATCCACTAGTGGATACATTTGTTTATATTCTTAATTTCAGTATGATATAAATTTGTATATATTTTACTAAAAATTAATAACATTTACAAGTTCCACTGTATTAAATATAATTCAGTGCAAAATTGGATTCAGATCATTAAATATAATGACACTATAGACATGATAGATAAGGATTGTCCTTCTATGTCCTATCTTCTCAATTAAAAAAAAAATTATAAATAATTAAAAATCTAAATAACAGTTAAGACCACATTTGGCTGAAAAATACGGGTTAAAAATGGTGAATGTCGAGCGGCGGGCAAGAAGGCGGACATGGACAAAATTTTCTTGACAGTTTTCCAAGCAACTACTACATGTAATCACAGTTTTACCCTTAAAGTGTCAACCCTTACGACTTTTCTTTATCTGGGCTGGACTCGTGGAAAAGACATTATATTTGAACAATTTGAAATACTAATACTAGTATACTTCGTAATGGTTGACAAGGGCCCTTGATTCATTGTTATCATTTTCATCATGTTCATTGGCCCTTAAATAATCTATATAGTGTTGAAGGGGCATAAATCACAAACTCACTCATTTTTTAACGCACATGGGTCACGAATTAAAGAAAACATGGACACATGTTTTTGTGGTATTGAACCCTATAATCATGATAAAAATTAACGACAAAATCTAAGTACTGTTCAAAGAGAGGTTACTCTAGGACATTATACTTACAAAAAATAATGTTACCATGCACATTCAAAATACTATGAAATTCATGTACACATATTCCACTAATTTTGATTACCAAAATAATATCTTGGCTAACCATTTATAAATATGCATTTTGTTACCAAAAGTAATCAAATAAAAATGACTAAACTGATACAAAAATAACTGCACATGCAACCCAAGACATGCCAAATAAATCAAATTTAGATAAAGCTTAATTTTTAATGCTTGACAATTTCAAAAAGCACATTCATGACATTTAACATTTAAAAACAAATAAAATCATGGAGACAAAACTCTGCTTGATTATCGAATCTCAAAATTATTTAGAATAAGCAATTAGATAATAACAATAAATAGCTTAATGAACTTGAAAATAACAAAACAGGAAAATACGTTAACCACTTAAAGTATCACTGTTGATGAATAGAATGACTTTAAATGGAAACACAATTATAAAAATACTTTATTTATAAAAATGAATTTCAGAAAATATGAAACATTAAAAGGTCCTCAGTGAGTGGCAGAGATGTGGATATCTTGTCTTTAGCTGACAAGTTTCCATTTGAAAAAATACATAATAAATTTTGTAAAAGTGTGCTAGGTGTACGAAGAACAGCTAGTAACATTGCTTCAAAAGCAGAGCTAGGAAGGTTGCCTCTAGAATCATTTATTAAAACACAAGTGAATACTTTTTATTCCAGAATTAACTCTCAGGGTATTAATCCATTGGTTAGAGAAGCTCTTGTTGTTAACAAAACCCTTAGTAATGAGGGTATATATACTTGGTACAGTTTTGCTACCTCTATTTTGAATCAATTTCAAATAGATAAAGAAGATTTAGAGTTTCCTGATAAACTTTATAAAGTTATAAAAAGTAAAGTTAAAAACAGCAGTAAACGAATTATCAATGATAAATATGAAGAAGTCTTCATGAACAAAATTGTAAAATTTGATAATAGCTCTAAGTTATATCTATATAGCAAATTAAAGCTAAATATGAATATGGCAGATTATTTGAAAATCCCCAATTTCAATAGTCGAAAAACTCTTACTAAATTTCGCATTAGTGATCATAACTTGGCTGTTGAGGTTGGGAGATACAAAAAAATCCCTCGTGATCAGAGACTTTGTAAAATATGCAATGTCTTGGATGACGAGGCACACTTCTTTTTTGACTGCTAAATAAATAACAGTATACGTAATAGTTTTTTAAACAAAATATCTAATAAATATACAAACTTTAACCAGCTTGACTCTTTTAATAAACTTGTGCTTATTCTAAACTATGATATGGATGTTTTGTCCATTATTATTGACTTTATAAAGCAATCCTTAGAATTGCGAAAATGAGGTCTATACTGGTCAAGTGCATGCATATTATATTAATTCATTTTCTTTTATGTCTTCTTTATATTTGTATGTACTTCTATGTGAATATGTTCATGTTATGTATTATTATATGTATTGCCTGGCCTACTATGGTCTTTATGCAAATAAACTTATTATTATTAAAAAAAATTCACATTATATAGCTTCTCCAACTAAAAATTTTAAATGTCAAATTCACTCATAAAAGCAACTTAAAACGATAGGTATCTGCTTCAGAAACAGGAAAATATAATTTTTATTTTCAAATAATTAAAATTGCACGGAGTACAGAATTGTTAAAAAAATGAAAATTGTCACTTCCTGAGCTTTTTTTACATTTCCGGTCAGTCGAATTTTTTCTCCCTTACCTCATAATAGATTTAAACTGTATCCCGAAATTAAATGGCATAGTGTTACTGCGCTTTGGTCGTTGTTAGCAATAAAAATTCAGAAAAATTCATTAAAAAGTAGAGAAAATAGCAAAACACACAAAATTTAAATTTGGCGTACATCTCCGTGCATTCATCAAATAATTTGAAACTTGGTATTTTGACAGAATTAAATTGCACAGATAAATACGAAGAATACCACTTCTCATTTCATCTACGTTAGGGTCACGATTAATTGTAAATGTGAAATATCTACAAAATAGCCAATCTCAGAATGAAATGTGATGTTGGAGTAGCTACATTATATACTGTTGTCTTACCTGTAAGAAGACAGGAATAATTTTGTGAAGCATTAGCCTTTCGTAAGTTTCATAGTGCAATCAAAAGACTGAAAAAACAATACACAACAAATCAGCATAAAATAACATTAAAAAATAAAACAAAAACGACTAAGCCTTAAAAAAGACACTCACAGATTCTAGAGTCAACCAGAAGTCCATATAGACCGGATGTGTATGGCTTCAGGATAATCTACATAGACGATGATTTTCACTACTCCGAATCATTAGATACTGAGGCTGCTATATACATACGCCATAACAGCCATACCAAGATGATGGCATAGGAACACCAACACCGACCTCCTGGACATATGTATCACATTACTTATCTAAACAACCTCAATCTTCACTACCACAACGAGAGAATAAGTAGACAAACTTATAATGTTTTCTGTACTTTTTTTTTGTTTGTGTGTTTTTTTTTTCATAACCATTATGCTTAGTAAAAGTGGTCTCAAATTCAACGTGATCTTTGCGATATTAATATACAGGTAATTAAATCATATAATATAGACCTCTTTCATTATAAGCCAGCCCTGTCATAATGAATGCGGGGGTTGTAGACTAAAATGCAGAAAGCCTGACCACAAACCATAGTGGGCCAACGTGTGTGGAGAGGGCCACGTAAAAGATCCCTTTGTGGGCCGCCGAGTAGTGCATCACATAGGCTTAATTTTCGACCCCTACCCACTTCTTCCCTTTTTTCTGTGGTTCTTCAAAGTGTGCTGTGCATGCTGTTTCCTTTGTTTCCCTTCACAAACCTGCATTTCATTTATCATCGTCATTTCATGTTCATTTCATCTTCCATTTCATGTTCATCGCCTTTAAATAACCTTTATAGCGTTGAAAGGGCGTAAAACCCCAACTCACTCACTCTTTTACTATTACATGTACACTGACATCTTTTAAGAGGCTGTCCAAGCAAAACCCAGGCAATAGCTGGCATATGACAAATTTTGTTTTTCAAAAATTTTCATTGATTTCACATCAGGTTAACATCCATTCCCCAAAACAAATGCAGATTTTTGGTTAAGTGAAGTGATAACATTGATATAATTTATATAGAATGCATTGAAAATATGTAGAAAAAGGGAGATAACTCTTGCATATTTGCAAAATTTGGTTGCTTTTGTTCATGAATTTTAAGGCTGAATCACAAGTCATCCATGTTGCTTTCAAACGAATCCTGGTGATTTTTGCTTTACATATGAGTCCAACAATACATTAAAACAATAAATTTGCTGGGATAAAATTCTTCTTGTGCCAGGTTCTGTAGGCTTTGCCTGATTTCTACATGGACAGCCTCTTAAATATTTCATTCTTGTCTTTGTTATTTATTCGACATGTTGTACAACTAGTATTTAATGTTAAGATGTATTTATTCCTATCAGCTTTTGGTCGATGTTTTATTAGATTTTAAGCGTCAGTGTTAACTAAAAGCTCCGTTAGATATATAACCCCATGTAACAAAATGCCTATCATGGTAAAATTTATTCATGAAATTTCCGTTATCAAAGCAGTGTTCGTGTCATATGATAAAGCCCGCCATTAAATACAGTGTCAGCTTCTGGACTTATCGATAAAGTTCTGCATTACGAATGGCATTATATATTGACATCTTGGTTCTCTAGCTGACGTGATTGCTCAATGAACAAAACATATACAGTGTACGTTTCTCAATAATTAATCGAATGCTCTTTAGACAGTGTCGTGCCGTGTCGTATGTTGTCATGGTTTTAGCACTTTACATGAAATTAAGCATTTTATGTCATTTTTTTATTAAAAAGGTTAAATTTGAATGTAAAAAGTATTTAATATGTATTTAGTTGTTTTAAAGGTCATTACATTGCAATATGACGTGAAGTGTACTTTATTAATTTGTACCATGTTGCCCAAAGGTTGCTGTTTCAGCTTAAATAAATGCCATAAGAAACTTTGTTTTCGACAGTGACCAAAGCAAAGTCCACTTGCCTAATAGAGCATATAAAGAAACTTCTAGCTTTTGAATCACCGTCATTAGCCAATTCTCGTAAATTAAAGGCATATAAGATAACACCGTAGCATTTAAGGAAGATTATCAGTGCCACTAGTTTTGCAAAGCGTTTTGATGTTTATCTATCTCTATACATATTTTGTCTTCTGCAGGGAAAGGGAAACAATGACCTTTTAAAACGTTCATACCGGTTTCTTTCATTTTTATGTGTACAAAGTTTAGAAGATACCGACTCGGAGATTATCGTTACCTGTTGAGGTCTAATATATGTGTCGCTGGACTAGTTTGTTTGACTTTGTCCAATTAGAAACAGGACTAGACCTGTCCATGGTGCGTTTCTTTGAATCTGACTTTTGTGTTCGAATGAGAGCACAATGCAATAAACACAATACATGTACATCGCGTCTTTCTTAATGAGTATCGCATTCAGGTGTGTTTTGAAGCCAAGTAGTTTATAATACTAATTGATTTTCTAGGTTTCCCATTGAAGTTCATGAATTGAAACATGTCATTTATAGCAATAATTACCCAAATCATAAAATATAGATTCTGCATTCCCTATTTTCGTAATATATGTAAGTGAGTTATCTCCCATTTGAAAGAGTTATCCTCCTTGACGGTAGGTATATTACACGGCAATGAATGAGAAAAATTAAGTTTTTATTTTCTATAAATTATCTAATGGACTTATTGGATCAGTTAGGTTAGGAAAACATGTTGAATACATTTTTGAAAATAACTAAGATTAACTTTTAGAATTTGTTTGACCAACTAAAAAATAAACGCAGATAAACTTAAATTTCCCCACAGTAATTAGTATAAAATACCTTCTTGAAAGAGAAAATAAATCTGCAAATGGGAGATAACTCACTTTATACGAAAAGAGGGAATTGAAGAGCAAAATCTATATAATAATATAATAATATTATAAGTTACTTCATCTTCACAGGTTTTAGTGAAAGTATCTTTTTGAACATCTTACATCATCTTCATCGCAATACATCATTTGGGTGGCTAGGCACAGGGACTTGGCTTCCCACTATCAATGTTCAGTTCTAGTCAGTGTGCGGTACGAACAAAGGTGTTAAAGACTGTAACACTGACTTAAACAAAGTATTGATAGAGGCACTTTTTTCGTACCGCACATTAACTCGAACAAAACATTGAAAGAGAGGAGCAAATCCCTGTGGGATTAGGTTATCATGTACAACAATAACATATCCGTCTTTTGTCTTGGGATCTTTGGAATTTAACAATAATGTCATCCGTACATGGACTTCTTCCATCCACAAATTAGCGACCATAGTTGACTTTTAGAATATAGTCATATTAAAATTGTAAAATTTCCTACCTCACGGGCATTTTCCCATGATCCAGAAAGTCCGACAAGAAAGTAGCTGATTTTTTATCATGCGTTTGTTGAAAGTCTTTTTGTACAATGAAAACAAGTTAAGTCTGGATACGGGTTCTGACAAGAGGTTTTTACGTTAGAATATTTAAAACTACTGAAACACGGTTTACTTGAATTTTTAGACGTCGTTTGTTCTTGAGTTTCAATGTAACTGTTAGAAGACTGTTTTGATTGAAATGGGTTGATCTTATTTCAACATCCGTAATTTTCTTTTGCATTTTGGATGATTATCTAATATTGGTCGATCTTTCATGCTACGTTATTTCTAGAAAAATACAGCATTGAACGGCATATAAAAAAAGTATCATTCTAATACAAACGATAAATTCCGTAACTTTATATCGCTCTGGATACGTAGCTGGCCAAAATGAAAAGTATGCAAAATATGCATACAAGTATATACAATACGTCTACACTCCAAGGAACACGCGTATCGAGCCAGGTAATTTTTACCAACACTTTGTATAGGAGAATAAAGTCTAAAAATTTTTACTAACATGTTAAGGATTTTTCATAACCCTAATTTTATGTTATATGGAAAGCCGTGCCGTATAGGATCTCTGCATCAATAATTTATTTACAATTAGTGCCAATGGGGAAATGTTTAAGTTCCACGAGTTCGACAATTCAATAATTTAACGAACATATAATTTATATTTCGAACGAGCACAGCCTTAATGATTTTTAAGAAAAGTTATTTAATTCAATTTGCTTTTATAAGCATAAAGCTAATGCAGTTGATTATAAGATAAATCTTTTGCGGAGTTTAGTAAAAATTACCTGGATCGATTCGCGTGTTCCAAGGAGGTGTCTAGACATGAAAAATATATACGCTCCCTCTTACATGTAATGGACTTCTTAAACTGTAGATTGTCGTTGTTATTTTTGTGTGTGTATGAAAATGATATGGACTTTTAAGATTCTTAAACCCTTAGCTCCGCCCCCGACAAAATGACTGATGCTTAACTTAATTACTTCCCGAATTTAAAATTGATATAATTGTACAAATATGTACAACATTCCAGTTACGATTTATCGGATATTTACATGCCACAACCTCCTTGTAACTTGCGTGATAATAACATTTTTATTTTACTTTTTTGTAAAGCGATTTATTTCTCGGAAGTCGTCTACTTCCTATGTTTACTGCGAATTCTTATGGATTTTGAGCTTGAACTCAAAACTTTTTCCAGTTTCCCTGAAGCTTTTTGTACCTCGCACAATTTCTTGGTATTTGGCGCCTAACTTCATTCTTTGTACGTATCTACTGATCACTCACTAATAATTTTCAAACGCATTCGACATACGTATTCCGTAGAAGAGTCCTAAATAACTGTATCAAAAAGCTTTGTGTCTATAACAATTGACCGTCCAAATTCATGAAATTAGACCTCCAACATTTAGGTTTAGTTTAAACATATTTTATTGCTAATACATGAATACATATGATTAACAAAAAGGATGAGACAAAAGTTATACCAACTTACGTGGTCTTCTCCTAATCAATAGGTATAGCATTTATTGTATAAACATGAGACATACATAATAATTCTTTTTTAGCTAACAGTCGTTATAAAGAAAATCAATGTATATACATGTAGATAACGAAGGATATCAACAATTATAAAATGTTTTTGTTTTGTTCTGAGCCACACAAACGATGTCTGCTCGCCTTCTATTACACTAATTGAAATCTTTCTGTCTTTTTGATATATTCAAAGACATGTTTGAAGATTTTGTTATTTACATCCTCAGAAAGCAGTTCACTTCCAGTAGTTATAAATTTTATATCTATGTCAATGTTCAAGGTGAGTGAGTGAGTGAGTTGGTGTTTTACGCCCGTGCAACGCTATATAGGTTATTTACAGGCGATGAACATGAAAGGGATGATAAAATGAACATGAAATGATGATGATAAATGAAATATGGGGTTGGATGAGAAACAAAGGACCGGTAAATTTTGAAGGGAATTCAAGTATTCGAAGAGAATATTTGTAACGCCATGAAAGGGGCAACCAAAAAAAAATAGTGTATTCAGTCTTCCTTTTCAGAGCCACATCGACATTTAGGGTTAGCGACTAAGTTTACTTTAAATAAATCACAATTGAGAGAGGAAGCAGAGCATCTAAGTTGGGTCATAATTATGTTGAGCTAATACATGTAGTAGTGTTTGGTACTTTGTCCATAAAAGATGAAGTTTGTTTCAAATCATTTTTGAATTGAGAGAATGAATCTAAGTTTCTAACGGAGTGGTCTAAATGGTTTCATTGCCGAATAGTGGAAGGAAAGAAAGATTCATACGAAGTTTGTAGTCAACAGAATGGTAAGATCAGGTCGTTCCCGTCTCATACGTGCTCATGCTTTGAAATATTCAGGTTTCAACATGGCGCGGTCATATCATGCTGCAATCGGTGTAGTTTTTTTTTAATTGTCATCTTGCCAACCATCGTTTTGTGTTTAAAAACATTAATGTGATCGTTTAATATATAATGATAACATATTGTACATTATTCAATCAAATAAAATGCCAAAAGAAACAGAAACGCCGTATCTAGTTAATTTTGCTTCATTCTGTAAGCAATTTCATTAATATCGTAAAACGACCACATATCAATGCATAGAATATTTGATTTTACTTCCAAAACCAAGTTATAGCTACCGTAAAGGCCCTATATCTGATGCAGATTATTTAAGATATGGCATGGATGGAATATCCTTTAATTTGTCGGTTGCCTAATGTTGTTTAAGCATCGGGATTTCAAAAGACAAAACCCATTTAATTGTTTTTAGGTTGATTTCAGACCATTTTGATTTGGATTATTATCAGCTGAATGGGAAGTTCAAAAGATATAATTTCACGGGTTTTTTTTAGACTTTTTGGATTTTGTTCGCAGTTTTGATCATGTGGTCGTTGTAAGCTTTCGTGCTATAATTGCCTACAAAAGGGGACTTTCTAGCATCAAACCAGCTGGTTCATGGTTATAACTGGCATAATTAGGTTCATTTCTTCTCATTAGGAAATAAGTATAAAAAAACTTCGTAAAAAAGAAAATAAATGCTATATGTATGAATATTTTTTGACTGTGGATAGATTGGTTCAAACTTTTATTTTTTTGGGTCTTTAGTAACTAAGTTGGTTAAGTGAGTGTTTATTGTCTTAAAACATTGCCCATGACAGTGGTTAAAAGGACGTTAAGTTTTCTTGAAAATTCAATTTCCACTTCGCATCGTAGTTTTCCATAAAAGTGGAAAGATAAAGAGTAGGACTATTAACGCAAGACAATTGAAATCTGCAAAACACTTATTTGCAAATCTTGCGCCGCCTTTAAATTATGAAAATTGGGTCGAATCAGTAACCGCTGTGTACGTCTTTACATGGGATTTTCAATAATAACTGATGGAAACTGGTTATTTATATTCCTTGCAAAGTTAGGATTTACTCAATTTTTTTCTTGCTGAACATTACAATTCAATATTTCGAGTACATTATAGGAATCTTTGGCAGTGGAACTTGTCATGTCATTGATGATTATCGATGCTTAGTTAACTTATAAAACTATTGTTTGGGATTTTAATAAGCTTAGAACTCGTTGAAAAGATGACTTTTGTGTCTTGGAAACGTTTTAAAGATAGATACACAAGTGTCCGATATGGGTACTGCTTCGGAGTTGTTTCATTGAATAAGTTTAACATGAATCTGGAAACAATAGCTATCTCATGTAACTGACCGCTATGAAAGGACAACCAAAGGTGGACTTTAAGATTTTCTGGATAATCTGGTGAAGGTTAAAAGCAGGCATTAATGTCTCTGACAAGCAGTCACATTACATGGACTGTTGACATATTTTAAATAATGGATTATCATCGATGTATGCTAATGATATTGCTTTATACTTGTACATTGACAGCGAAGTCTTTAGCCGACAATTTTGAGGGTATTGGTAAGTTATAAATAGAACATATACAATGTTTAAGGTTTTAACAAAATTTCCGAACTTTGATAATTTATCTTAAATTAAGAATAAGAAGAAAAGCAAAAACAAGACGGAAACACACCTTTAATAACAATTTACCATTCTTTGTTGATTAATCCAATAAATAAAATGGTGAATGTCGGACAGGCGGGCGGGCGGACAGCATTAGGGTGGGGAAGATATTTTTCAACAGTTTTCTAACCAACTACTAATCGCAGTCATTTGATATTTGGTATAGAACACCAGGGTGGGGTCCTATTACGTGGGATTCAATTTCAGGCCTGTCGCTCACTTACTCCCTGTTCAGGGCCATTTTTGACTTTGACAGATTTCTTAAAGATAAATTTAATTTTTCATTTACTTAATTTATGCTTTAAAAGTGAGTGTAGCAATCGAGGAGCTGTTTTTCAAAACATAAAACGTGTTCTTGTTGAGCATAAATTTACGAAAATTTGGGTGTATGTTTAGGCGAAACAAAATGTTTGAATTAATTTTCCATATAATTCGTGATTGCGTTGATTTAAAGAAGAAGAATATGAGAACCTATTGACATAATCAAATGTCCCTCATCTGAAAAGACAATATTTGTTGGAAGACATACAGTTGAGGTCAGTAGTAGGTAGGTGATGTTGAAGACCTATTTTTCAGGCCGATTAGGCCTTTGCGCAGGTCTATGACGTCACATCCGCTTCCGGTCCGTCATCTTGAATCTCGTCGGCTATTTTGCTTCTGGTTCCGCCATTTTGTTTTGATGCATCTTCCGGTTATTTAAGGGGAGGTAATTTCGGAAAGTCACCGCACGGTAAAAGGCTTATATCTTTGTTGTTTCATAACCGATTCCTTTCGGAAGAAACTTTACAATGATATTTTGCACAATCAATTATATAATATACAACAGGGACACAGAAGTGTCACTAGATGGTCAAGACCTGACTGACCATGGACCACTACCGACTCAAACATCTCAGAAATGGTATCTACACCTTGCAACCTGTCCAACGATATACAACAACCCAACCTTTTATCAGAAAAAAAAATGGTCACCTAATGGTAAAGCCCCGAATTACCACTGACCACTACTAGTAAGTCAACGGAAAGACCATGTCGAACGAAAGACCATGCAACAAACCCGAAAGGAATCGGTCATAGCAATGAACTGTCAGGACGCAGAATCGTCAGAGGTTAAGGTTTTTTTACATTGTTTTGACTAGCAGTTCTTGAAGTGTCAGGGGCTGGAGCAGCGTCATGGGTTAGAAAAGTTCATGACATTTTTTTTCCTTAAGTTAGAACAGTTTATGACAGTTTTACTTTTAGTTAGAAAAAAATTATGTCAGTTGATGATCAAGGTTAGAACTGTTCTAGGACTGGCAGTACAGATGTAGATATCTCAACTGTATGAACAGTGTTTATTAAATGGCTAGAAAATTGCATTAATTTGATTGGCATAAACAACCCTAAAAAATTTTGATATAGAGTGAGAACAGCCTAAAAATGTCTAAATATAGTAAATAAACCCGATGGAAAATGATGTTTCCCTATTATTTCCTAAAAATAGATTCCAGACCCCTGTAAGTGACTTAAAATAGATCGTGTGATTTCTCCCAAACGTGTGTAAAAATGTCAACCAATCACAGCGGCGCTTCTTGGCGAATCCGTCCAATCAAAACTGCGCTAATCACAACAGAGCAGACGGATGGGCCTACATTTGCTACTGTTGATGAGGTACATGTACAAGTATCACTGTATGTATGTGGTATGGTGCTTTCGGTCTTCAAGTTATTGACTTTGGTATAGGTTGACATAATTTCATCAACCCTAAAAAAATATGTTAACCTCGCCTTTGGCTCGGTTAATATAATTTTGTTCAGGTTGATAAAAATAGAAGTAAACCTATATCAAAGTCAATAATTGTATAATATTAATTAGTATATTTTTATGTATACATGTTTCTAAAAGTATAAGTGAAAAAAAATCAGTTTTTTCTTTAAAGGTATAAAATCAACGGTGACATCCCGGTAGTCCGACAATCAATAGTCCGACAGCCCATTGGTCCGACAACCCAATAGTCCGACAACCCATTGGTCCGACAACCCAATAGTCCGACAACCCGATAGTCCGACAATGCTAATATGTTTAATAAAACTTTAAACACAACCAAATAAAAAAAAAACTCGAAGCATACAATCCTGACTTCAAATGGAAGCTTTATAGAAATTAAATTATATGAATATTGGCAATGATTTCATTTTGTTTACTTATAATTAACTTCAATTAAGATATAAACTGAAGAAATCGTGCCTTTAATCAATATTAAACGTACTTATTTTATGAATAATCTCTATTTAAACAAGAGGCTCCCAGGAGCCTTAATCGCTCATCTGGTCTTGATGTCAACCCTATGGAGACTTGAATAGCTAAATGAGCTGAATGTTTAAGCAAGATAAAGCTTTTCTCTATCTGCAATAGTTTTCATTCTATAAGCAAAAAAACACTATTTTTCACCTTTAAAGGGTCATAACTCCTTTAAGGGATTATTTGCCAATTTCGACCCTAAACATACTTTGGTAGAGCTTAATGAACTGAATGTTTCAGCAAGCAACATCTTTTCTCTATCTGCAAAAGTTTTCATTCTATAGACCTAAAACATTATTTTTCACCTTTAAGGGGGCAAAACCCTTAATAGGGGTCATCTGACAACTTTGACCCAATGGAAACTTTTGTAGAGCTAAATAAGCTGAACATTTAAGCAAGTAATAGCTTTTCATTTTCAGCAATAGTTTTCATTTTGTAGGCAAAAACCATGAAAAAACGCTAGTTTTCACCTGTAAGGGGCTGTAACCATTATAAGGAATCATCTGACAACTTTGACCAGATGGAGACTTTTGTAGAACATATGATGCTGAAGCAGTAGGTTGGCATCAGATTTCATCTATCTATTATACTTTTTGATTTACAGATTTAAGACAGTAGTCTGACCCCCTGGTATATTTTAAGTAGGTAGCCATGTTTTTTTACGAATCAAAAACCGAAACACAAGTTTGGTGCAGGACACCCTAAAGATCATTCATACCAAGTTTCATATAATTCTGATCAGTAGTTTCAGAGGAGAAGATTATAGAACAATTATTAATAGACAACGACAGACGACGACGGACGCCAAGTGATTGCAATAGCTCACCTGGACCTTTGACCTTTGGTCCAGGTGAGCTAAAAGAGAAATTAAAAGCAAAAAATAGATGTATGTTACAGGACAAATTGATCTCCAGGGCGATCCGGAATCCTCATAGGGCAAATTTGAATTCCGATTTCTCCTAGAACAAATTGGAATTCTGATTTGCCCTGGATTTAAACCAGTGCTAATCAGAATTCAAATTTGTTCTCAGAGAAATTGAGATATCCTGATTTGCCCTAGGAGGATACCGGATCCCACTGACTGAACATTGAAAGGTTATATTTTGAAATTGTCTAACTCTTTTTCCTTTGAAAAGAATTGTTTGAATTTTTTAAAGTACATTGTCTTAAATTCAAAATAAAACACTATATTTTAAAAATAAATTTTTCTAAGGCCTTATTATATTAAATTTTAAAATTTTTTTGATCAGATACATTCTTTACTACTAACAAAAATAAAATAAAATAAAACATATAATAAATAACAAAAAAATAATCGTATTGATCTTTTCAACCAAACAATGCTTATTCCTGAATTTAGTTTAATAATTTTCTATGTTCTGAACAATTTGTTGCTTGGGCACTACAAGATGCTATGAAAACAGTTGAGACATAATGTTATTCCGGATATTATTTAAAAATTTGTTCAAAATGATTTTTGGGGTTCCCTATCAATACATCGCCTGAGCCATTCGACTACCAGAGGGTACCCATCCCTTATCTGCAACTGCTCCTAAACTCCTCAATGAATTTTCATGAAACTTTCATACAATGATGTTTGAAGTATAATAAAGACATGATCGATGTGCAACTTTTCTAAAATTTGATCAAAATAATTTTTAGGTTTTCCCGCAGCAAAACACGAACTTCGTCATTTGACGCCAAGGGATATTCATCTCTTACCCGCTACTTGTCCTAAGGCTAAACCCTTCAATGGACTTTCATAAAACTTTCACACAATCTTCGTTACATAATGTAGATCTGCACCACTTATTTAAAAATTTCTTCTGATTGATTATGGGCGGGGTGGGGGTTTCTTGTATGTTGTCGGACTATTGGGTTGTCGGACCAATGGGTTGTCGGACTATTGGGCTGTCGGACCATTGGGTTGTCGGACTATTGGGCTGTCGGACTATTGGGTTGTCGGACTATTGGGCTGTCGGACTACAGACGTGTAACCAAATCAACAACCAATACCAGTAATACGACCTTTAAGATCCAAAGTAAAATCCAGTTTTTTATGATAGAGACACACTTTTGTGTAAAGAACAAGCCAAATAAGCTGACATAATCAGAAATATAAGAGTCTGTTTATATTTGATGAATGGGTTTTCTGTTATTAGCAATTTGTAATTTTGGACGGTAGTGACCTTCCATTCGATCGTTAATTCTGCTATCCATCATAAAGTCTAATTAATTGTCTTTAGGTATTAATTTGGATCGGCACAACAAACTTAAGGCATGCCTATTCGTTCGTACGAAATTTTCACTTGAAAATTAGAAAAGTGGAAAACAGAGAATTTCAAAAATATACATGGCTTTGTTTTATAAAAATGCATAAACAACAATTTTTTTTGACAATAATCAATAATTCTGCTATATATTATACACCTGAGGGTACACAGGCAAAATGTTGACTGCGTTTTACGTGCGTCTGGCGTACGTTAAACGCATGTCATATGACGCATATTAAATTGGCGTTTCTAACCGCGTACGTCTGACGCACGTTAAAAATTTTTTGACTGTGGATAGATTGGTTCAAACTTTTATTTTTTTGGGTCTTTAGTAACTAAGTTGGTTAAGTGAGTGTTTATTGTCTTAAAACATTGCCCATGACAGTGGTTAAAAGGACGTTAAGTTTTCTTGAAAATTCAATTTCCACTTCGCATCGTAGTTTTCCATAAAAGTGGAAAGATAAAGAGTAGGACTATTAACGCAAGACAATTGAAATCTGCAAAACACTTATTTGCAAATCTTGCGCCGCCTTTAAATTATGAAAATTGGGTCGAATCAGTAACCGCTGTGTACGTCTTTACATGGGATTTTCAATAATAACTGATGGAAACTGGTTATTTATATTCCTTGCAAAGTTAGGATTTACTCAATTTTTTTCTTGCTGAACATTACAATTCAATATTTCGAGTACATTATAGGAATCTTTGGCAGTGGAACTTGTCATGTCATTGATGATTATCGATGCTTAGTTAACTTATAAAACTATTGTTTGGGATTTTAATAAGCTTAGAACTCGTTGAAAAGATGACTTTTGTGTCTTGGAAACGTTTTAAAGATAGATACACAAGTGTCCGATATGGGTACTGCTTCGGAGTTGTTTCATTGAATAAGTTTAACATGAATCTGGAAACAATAGCTATCTCATGTAACTGACCGCTATGAAAGGACAACCAAAGGTGGACTTTAAGATTTTCTGGATAATCTGGTGAAGGTTAAAAGCAGGCATTAATGTCTCTGACAAGCAGTCACATTACATGGACTGTTGACATATTTTAAATAATGGATTATCATCGATGTATGCTAATGATATTGCTTTATACTTGTACATTGACAGCGAAGTCTTTAGCCGACAATTTTGAGGGTATTGGTAAGTTATAAATAGAACATATACAATGTTTAAGGTTTTAACAAAATTTCCGAACTTTGATAATTTATCTTAAATTAAGAATAAGAAGAAAAGCAAAAACAAGACGGAAACACACCTTTAATAACAATTTACCATTCTTTGTTGATTAATCCAATAAATAAAATGGTGAATGTCGGACAGGCGGGCGGGCGGACAGCATTAGGGTGGGGAAGATATTTTTCAACAGTTTTCTAACCAACTACTAATCGCAGTCATTTGATATTTGGTATAGAACACCAGGGTGGGGTCCTATTACGTGGGATTCAATTTCAGGCCTGTCGCTCACTTACTCCCTGTTCAGGGCCATTTTTGACTTTGACAGATTTCTTAAAGATAAATTTAATTTTTCATTTACTTAATTTATGCTTTAAAAGTGAGTGTAGCAATCGAGGAGCTGTTTTTCAAAACATAAAACGTGTTCTTGTTGAGCATAAATTTACGAAAATTTGGGTGTATGTTTAGGCGAAACAAAATGTTTGAATTAATTTTCCATATAATTCGTGATTGCGTTGATTTAAAGAAGAAGAATATGAGAACCTATTGACATAATCAAATGTCCCTCATCTGAAAAGACAATATTTGTTGGAAGACATACAGTTGAGGTCAGTAGTAGGTAGGTGATGTTGAAGACCTATTTTTCAGGCCGATTAGGCCTTTGCGCAGGTCTATGACGTCACATCCGCTTCCGGTCCGTCATCTTGAATCTCGTCGGCTATTTTGCTTCTGGTTCCGCCATTTTGTTTTGATGCATCTTCCGGTTATTTAAGGGGAGGTAATTTCGGAAAGTCACCGCACGGTAAAAGGCTTATATCTTTGTTGTTTCATAACCGATTCCTTTCGGAAGAAACTTTACAATGATATTTTGCACAATCAATTATATAATATACAACAGGGACACAGAAGTGTCACTAGATGGTCAAGACCTGACTGACCATGGACCACTACCGACTCAAACATCTCAGAAATGGTATCTACACCTTGCAACCTGTCCAACGATATACAACAACCCAACCTTTTATCAGAAAAAAAAATGGTCACCTAATGGTAAAGCCCCGAATTACCACTGACCACTACTAGTAAGTCAACGGAAAGACCATGTCGAACGAAAGACCATGCAACAAACCCGAAAGGAATCGGTCATAGCAATGAACTGTCAGGACGCAGAATCGTCAGAGGTTAAGGTTTTTTTACATTGTTTTGACTAGCAGTTCTTGAAGTGTCAGGGGCTGGAGCAGCGTCATGGGTTAGAAAAGTTCATGACATTTTTTTTCCTTAAGTTAGAACAGTTTATGACAGTTTTACTTTTAGTTAGAAAAAAATTATGTCAGTTGATGATCAAGGTTAGAACTGTTCTAGGACTGGCAGTACAGATGTAGATATCTCAACTGTATGAACAGTGTTTATTAAATGGCTAGAAAATTGCATTAATTTGATTGGCATAAACAACCCTAAAAAATTTTGATATAGAGTGAGAACAGCCTAAAAATGTCTAAATATAGTAAATAAACCCGATGGAAAATGATGTTTCCCTATTATTTCCTAAAAATAGATTCCAGACCCCTGTAAGTGACTTAAAATAGATCGTGTGATTTCTCCCAAACGTGTGTAAAAATGTCAACCAATCACAGCGGCGCTTCTTGGCGAATCCGTCCAATCAAAACTGCGCTAATCACAACAGAGCAGACGGATGGGCCTACATTTGCTACTGTTGATGAGGTACATGTACAAGTATCACTGTATGTATGTGGTATGGTGCTTTCGGTCTTCAAGTTATTGACTTTGGTATAGGTTGACATAATTTCATCAACCCTAAAAAAATATGTTAACCTCGCCTTTGGCTCGGTTAATATAATTTTGTTCAGGTTGATAAAAATAGAAGTAAACCTATATCAAAGTCAATAATTGTATAATATTAATTAGTATATTTTTATGTATACATGTTTCTAAAAGTATAAGTGAAAAAAAATCAGTTTTTTCTTTAAAGGTATAAAATCAACGGTGACATCCCGGTAGTCCGACAATCAATAGTCCGACAGCCCATTGGTCCGACAACCCAATAGTCCGACAACCCATTGGTCCGACAACCCAATAGTCCGACAACCCGATAGTCCGACAATGCTAATATGTTTAATAAAACTTTAAACACAACCAAATAAAAAAAAAACTCGAAGCATACAATCCTGACTTCAAATGGAAGCTTTATAGAAATTAAATTATATGAATATTGGCAATGATTTCATTTTGTTTACTTATAATTAACTTCAATTAAGATATAAACTGAAGAAATCGTGCCTTTAATCAATATTAAACGTACTTATTTTATGAATAATCTCTATTTAAACAAGAGGCTCCCAGGAGCCTTAATCGCTCATCTGGTCTTGATGTCAACCCTATGGAGACTTGAATAGCTAAATGAGCTGAATGTTTAAGCAAGATAAAGCTTTTCTCTATCTGCAATAGTTTTCATTCTATAAGCAAAAAAACACTATTTTTCACCTTTAAAGGGTCATAACTCCTTTAAGGGATTATTTGCCAATTTCGACCCTAAACATACTTTGGTAGAGCTTAATGAACTGAATGTTTCAGCAAGCAACATCTTTTCTCTATCTGCAAAAGTTTTCATTCTATAGACCTAAAACATTATTTTTCACCTTTAAGGGGGCAAAACCCTTAATAGGGGTCATCTGACAACTTTGACCCAATGGAAACTTTTGTAGAGCTAAATAAGCTGAACATTTAAGCAAGTAATAGCTTTTCATTTTCAGCAATAGTTTTCATTTTGTAGGCAAAAACCATGAAAAAACGCTAGTTTTCACCTGTAAGGGGCTGTAACCATTATAAGGAATCATCTGACAACTTTGACCAGATGGAGACTTTTGTAGAACATATGATGCTGAAGCAGTAGGTTGGCATCAGATTTCATCTATCTATTATACTTTTTGATTTACAGATTTAAGACAGTAGTCTGACCCCCTGGTATATTTTAAGTAGGTAGCCATGTTTTTTTACGAATCAAAAACCGAAACACAAGTTTGGTGCAGGACACCCTAAAGATCATTCATACCAAGTTTCATATAATTCTGATCAGTAGTTTCAGAGGAGAAGATTATAGAACAATTATTAATAGACAACGACAGACGACGACGGACGCCAAGTGATTGCAATAGCTCACCTGGACCTTTGACCTTTGGTCCAGGTGAGCTAAAAGAGAAATTAAAAGCAAAAAATAGATGTATGTTACAGGACAAATTGATCTCCAGGGCGATCCGGAATCCTCATAGGGCAAATTTGAATTCCGATTTCTCCTAGAACAAATTGGAATTCTGATTTGCCCTGGATTTAAACCAGTGCTAATCAGAATTCAAATTTGTTCTCAGAGAAATTGAGATATCCTGATTTGCCCTAGGAGGATACCGGATCCCACTGACTGAACATTGAAAGGTTATATTTTGAAATTGTCTAACTCTTTTTCCTTTGAAAAGAATTGTTTGAATTTTTTAAAGTACATTGTCTTAAATTCAAAATAAAACACTATATTTTAAAAATAAATTTTTCTAAGGCCTTATTATATTAAATTTTAAAATTTTTTTGATCAGATACATTCTTTACTACTAACAAAAATAAAATAAAATAAAACATATAATAAATAACAAAAAAATAATCGTATTGATCTTTTCAACCAAACAATGCTTATTCCTGAATTTAGTTTAATAATTTTCTATGTTCTGAACAATTTGTTGCTTGGGCACTACAAGATGCTATGAAAACAGTTGAGACATAATGTTATTCCGGATATTATTTAAAAATTTGTTCAAAATGATTTTTGGGGTTCCCTATCAATACATCGCCTGAGCCATTCGACTACCAGAGGGTACCCATCCCTTATCTGCAACTGCTCCTAAACTCCTCAATGAATTTTCATGAAACTTTCATACAATGATGTTTGAAGTATAATAAAGACATGATCGATGTGCAACTTTTCTAAAATTTGATCAAAATAATTTTTAGGTTTTCCCGCAGCAAAACACGAACTTCGTCATTTGACGCCAAGGGATATTCATCTCTTACCCGCTACTTGTCCTAAGGCTAAACCCTTCAATGGACTTTCATAAAACTTTCACACAATCTTCGTTACATAATGTAGATCTGCACCACTTATTTAAAAATTTCTTCTGATTGATTATGGGCGGGGTGGGGGTTTCTTGTATGTTGTCGGACTATTGGGTTGTCGGACCAATGGGTTGTCGGACTATTGGGCTGTCGGACCATTGGGTTGTCGGACTATTGGGCTGTCGGACTATTGGGTTGTCGGACTATTGGGCTGTCGGACTACAGACGTGTAACCAAATCAACAACCAATACCAGTAATACGACCTTTAAGATCCAAAGTAAAATCCAGTTTTTTATGATAGAGACACACTTTTGTGTAAAGAACAAGCCAAATAAGCTGACATAATCAGAAATATAAGAGTCTGTTTATATTTGATGAATGGGTTTTCTGTTATTAGCAATTTGTAATTTTGGACGGTAGTGACCTTCCATTCGATCGTTAATTCTGCTATCCATCATAAAGTCTAATTAATTGTCTTTAGGTATTAATTTGGATCGGCACAACAAACTTAAGGCATGCCTATTCGTTCGTACGAAATTTTCACTTGAAAATTAGAAAAGTGGAAAACAGAGAATTTCAAAAATATACATGGCTTTGTTTTATAAAAATGCATAAACAACAATTTTTTTTGACAATAATCAATAATTCTGCTATATATTATACACCTGAGGGTACACAGGCAAAATGTTGACTGCGTTTTACGTGCGTCTGGCGTACGTTAAACGCATGTCATATGACGCATATTAAATTGGCGTTTCTAACCGCGTACGTCTGACGCACGTTAAAAATTTAACTTGGCAATATTTTTATTTCATAATAAAACACACTAAATAAATAACTTACTAACTTCATACATTTTAGGAAACTATATGTCTGACGTATGGTAAATGTACGTTTACCGCACGTTTAAAAAACGTACGTCTGACATATGTTTTTACAATAATTTGACGTACGTTTAACGTACAGCGGTTAGAAATGTATGTTTAACGTACGTTTATGCACTACGTCAGACGCACGTTTGTATTAACGTACGTTAGACGTATGTCTAAATTTTGCCTGTGTAGTAAATGGATCGGCAAAGCAAAACAAGCGTTGCAGTTTTTGAAAATGTAGGAAAATTTACAAGGTAAAGAGGTTTCAATATAAGTGGTATTTGCAATATAAACAGTGACACATGCAGCATAAATGACCAGGGCAACATTTAGAAACTTGGAATGTAGAAGTATACATGTATATTCGATCATATATATAGCTAAATAAGATTTTGAGGAGATTATTTGAAATTCTGAAATGCATTATTGTAGTATTTTACACATCCATAATTTTTTTAAGACCGCGGTTCTGTACACCTCCTCTAGAGCAAACAATCTATTTTTAAGCGATGAATGTGATTGTGAAAGGATAAAAAATCACATTTTAAACGTTCAAGCTTGACAAATATCTTTTGAATTCTAGCAATTACTTGAATATAATGTCGGTCGTTTTATTTAAATTGTCAGGATTCGCATGTCAACTTCATTTTAAATTGTACTTTGATAAAGAAAAAACGGTTTTTTTATAAATGGAAAAAGTCGTGTATTGATTTAGTTTTAAATAAAACTGTTATTAACAAACTATAGTTTTTCTCTTTTTTTTTTTTGGTTATGAGATATGTCCACTAGGAATCTTCTAGTCTACTCTTAGCACTACATTGGTAACGATTTCCTCAATCAGATGAATTTATCAGGGATGACGACCATAATGCAGAAACAAATGTGTTTATGCCGATGAAAGTTTTAATCTACACATTTGTCCCACACTTCTGATATATAAAGCTAACCAGCAAATTAACTCGGTTAACAAAACGCGTCTCATAGTTCTAGTAGATAAGTATTGATATAGAGAATACTAAAAACGAAAGAATATGGAATATGTGCCAGGAAGACACGTGTTTTTTGTAGTATTAATTCTTTCAAATTTGTCCTACAACACTTTACAATACAGTGAACACATAAATACCAATATAAAAGGGTAGGGAGAGTGAAGGCTAGTGTTATATGTATAAGTTATATTGCTAGTTTTATGGGGAAAAAACCATAATTACAATAATTTTCTGGTCTTTACTTTGAAGTGCGTGTACATGTATTTAGCTCGGCAGCTTAAATTAAGTACGATAGGGCTTAGACATATTTTTGTTCTCAATCATTGCATGCTACAGTACAAAGAAAATACCAAAGCAAATTTTCGTATATTCACCTAATTACAAAATAAATAGATGACTACTGCAGACTTCAAATATGATATATTTTTCACATACATGACATATGCAGTGTATTGGTGATTTTATATTCAAAATATTGAGACCTCATTAAGAAGAAAGCAGGGAATCTTCATTGTTCCAGCAGACAATATGGAGATAGTCAAGTACAAAAGTTATATCGACATTTCTATAGCTTAACAATACAAATATAGCCAGAGATGATAGCCAGCTCTCAGAGATTCCTCTTCACAATATAAGGTTCTTCTTGATTTTGTTTACACTGTTCCCTGTACATCTTGTATTTGTGCCCCCAAGAAAAAAACGCTTCCTGGATCAATTTCTCCTTTTCATTATTAGCAGACAGAACGAGATTTACTAAAGGAAGGGTTAATTAATAAGGGTTATATTGCGAACTCTTGAAGAACACTTAACAATTCATGGCTAGATCGTATTTGCTGAGTCTACAAGTCAGAAGATTATAATCTCTAATTGAATGGAAGTTTACATGTAGGTTCCTTTTTAGTACATGTAGAATGAAAGTACAGTTTTAATACATGAAGCCCTGTAGGGTTTAATCCAGTATTGAAAGCCCCATAGGATTTAATGCATTACCAACTTTAAAAATAATTTGATAAAAATTTCATCTTTAAATGCCAAATCTTTCATAATTATGATAAGATACAGTAGGTTCTTTTGTACCAATTAACCATATACCTTCGCATCATATTTTTGCTTTTCATCTGTCATTGTTTGTTGTTTTTATCTTAAACTTTCAAATAATATAAAAAACAAAAATATATTATAAAATAAAATAAGAACAGTAACTGTAAATATTTTCTATAGACAAGACAAAAATCTTGATCTAATTTTTATCAAATAGTGAATTCTTTTTTTTTTGCGCATCCATGTGACGTTATCTTCAATGTGTTGAAGGCGGTCACTACCAAACTAAAAGTAGAAGTAAACATTGTTATTTCGCAATATATTCCCAAAAAAATACCGATAGCTCAATAAACGAATTAGCAAAAACAATAAATGTACTTTTTATGAAACTTTTTTATGTTTTGGAGTTTTATATACTATCGATTTTTAAAAATGATTTGAAAAATTATTATCCAACCCTGGAGCTCAAAAATGTCAATTACGTACCAGAAAGGATTGGGATTATGACGTCGAACGTAATGGACGTTGATTTGAAAACAACAACGGCAAGAAGGTAAATTTTGATATACCATAAGGATTTAACGCTAGATACATCGGTTAAATTATGATAAAAGACCTCGCTTATTGTTAATTCATCCGAATTCAGACTTTTATTGATACATGCAAGATAAACATTAGTAAAAATCGAAAGTTTTGTGGTTGCCACCTTTGAAAAACAAATGGAAGCTGGCGCTGTACAGATTTATGTTGACGGCGCTTGTCGTAATAACGGACATTCTAACCCCCAAGGAGGTTGCGGTGTATACTGGGGCCAATTTCATCCCATGAATACATCTGAGACATTGATCGGAGAAAAACAAACAAACAACTGTGCCGAACTGTCATCTGCCATCATTGCATTAACACAGTGCAAAGTTCTTAAATTTGAAAATGTAGAAATAAACACAGATAGCAAATATGTCAGAGACGGCATTACTAAATGGATACAGGCGTGGAAATCAAATGATTGGAAGTTGAAAGGGAACACCCCTGTTTTGAACAGAGACTTATGGGAACTTCTAGATTTTCTACAAAATGACATGTCCGTTACTTGGAAATGGGTTGAAGCTCATGCAAATTCAACTGGTAATGTAGAGGCAGACGAATTAGCCAAGCGTGGAATCAGCGTAAATGGTCATTACTGGCAATACAAGGCAAAGTCGTTCTTTAGTAGCCCAGACGCGACAACTTTGAAACAGGTGCATGGATGTGACGAATGGAAAAATAGAGTAGTCAACCGGAAAACAGAGGACTACTGTGAGGAATGTACAAAAGAAGTTTCTGTATCAGCAAACGGGATACAGTGTGGAAACTGTAAGAAATGGTACCATTACGTATGTACCAAACTTCCTCCATATCAACTATTTATGTTTGAAGGATCAAAGAGAAAGTACACTTGTATCAACTGTGCATGTGTTACAGAAGAGTTCTTGAAAAACAACAGTTTTTTTCCCTCTTCGATAAGCATTACAGATAAATGTTCAATTGGAATCCAGACATCGGTTATTTGCAATGAAATAGAAGTTCAAACTTCAGACATACCAAAAGCTAATATTGACGAATCACGAGAGCTCGCTTTTACTTCTATAATGAACAAAACTGTTTCTGAACTTGAATCCAGATTTGTTGAAGCGCTTGATAAACTAACATCGGTCCAAACAGAAAATTGTAAAAATGTATCAGAGATCAACAGTTTGAAACAAGAAAATGAAAATCTCCGTAAAAAGTTAAATGCAGCTACATCAAACATACAAGTTTCTCCACAGAAAGCTCCGTGTAACTGTAATAATATAAAGAGAGAACTTGAAAACATTACCATTGACAAGGATAATTGGAGGAGGAGACACGCAGACCTGTCGTTACAGAAGGAAGTAGAGATTGCACAGTGCGACGCAAACTTAAAAATTATAAAGCAACAACTTGAATGTGCACAAGGACAAATTCGTATTATGTCATCTGAATTAGAAAATACAGAAGCTCGTATTTCCACCAAGAATGTTGAAATTTTAGAAATGGACAAAACGATACAAGAACAGCGAAAACATCTTAATAATTTGAAAGATGAAGTTTTGTCATGGAAGATTCATGCGTCACGCTCAGACGATTCGTTATTAATGGAGAATTTCAAAAGTAGCGAGGCAGAAGAAGAAAATAAGAAGAAAGACAAAGACGCGCATAACACTGAGAATAAGCCAGAATCGCCTAACAGTAGAAGAAATGTTCCGCACGATATTTCAAATCTAGGCCTAAGTACAGTATACTACTACCCAGATCACACACCAGAAAATCCTCATACGAAGACGGTGCACGTCGGTAGTCAACCTAATGGCAATGGGAAACATGATAAGAAGGCAAATATAACAAGGAAACCAGCAGTTAGTAGTAGTAGACAGAAGAAGGTGCTTATGATTGGAACATCAAACACAAGGTACGTCAGTGCTAAATTTATTTCAAACAATTCATCAGACCTGTATGTACGTAAAGTCACCAAATACACAATGGAACAGACGAAGGATTTTCTTAAATCAGAAAACATTCAAGATTATGATGTAGTTCTACTTCATTTGTTTGGCAATGACCTTAAGGTGAAATCTACAGAGCAATGTGTTGAAGATATGGTGGAACTCGTAGATCTGGTGAAGGAAAAACAAAGAAACGCGAAGGTGATAATTTCGCTTGCATTGCCTAGACTGGATACAACTTTAAATAGGAAGGCGGAGAGATTAAATGTAATTGTTAAAGAGAAGTATGAGGGTGACAGTTCAGTTAAACTGTGTGATAACAGCAACCTGTCGTACAGAGGAGAGCCAGCACGTGGCATACTTACACAGGATGGTATACATCTTACAAGAACTGGTACACAGACGCTTACATCAAACTTCAAGGAGGTGATCAGAACAACGATGAACCTTACTGACCCTCGTAGACGATACCAAGGAAGAGGTAATCGAAAGCCCTGGTGGAACGATTCTTATGGTTATCAACAATCCTATGCCCATCGTTTTTATTAGAATCCATGAACTCTAACAAATCCCTTAACATTGGTTATTGGAATGTTCACAAATTAATATCAAAGCAATGTAACAAATTATTCGACAATGATTTTCTAAAAGCTATCAACAAATGTGATATTTTTGCTTTAGCAGAAACTAAATGTGATCTCTCAAATATTAATATTGAAAATTATGTTACAAACTCAATTAATAGAGGTAAGGGTCTCTCACAAAAGCAAGAGTATGGTGGTTTGGCTATTAGTATTAAAAAGAGTATTCGAAATGGTGTGAAATATTTGAAAAATTCATGTTCAGAATATCAATGGCTTAAGTTAGACAAAAATTATTTCGGTCTGGATAAGAATTTGTACATCTGTTTTGCGTATATTCCACCTTTAAATTCTTCCTTTTACAAAAATCACAAAATGGATATTTTACACTTGCTGAATGAAGATATAATGAAGTACAGTGATAATGGCCATATTCTTATTTTTGGCGATTTTAACGCAAGAACAGGGGCAATTTTAGATTACAACATTCATGATGACGATAATGATAATAACTATTTGCCCTTACATGGAGATTACATGGCAGATAATATAAAAAGTGTAAGGAAAAGTCAAGATAGCAAAATATGCACTAGAGGTAGAGAACTTATAGATTTTTGTATATCCAGCAGGTTGCGAATATTGAATGGTAGGACCTTAGGGGATTACAATGGTAGTCTTACTTCTTACCAATATAACGGGAACAGTGTAATTGATTATTGCTTAGCATCTGAAGAAATGTTGGACAGAGTTTTATATTTCAACGTTGAAAGTCCAATTTTACGATTGTCTGATCATTCAAAAATTTCCACCAGAATACTTTGCAATTTTGTGAGAGACAAACAAAGTATTGAACATTTGCAAGATTTCCCCACAAGATTTAAATGGGACAGGTTGTCATCAGAACTTTTTTTGAATAACCTTAAAAAAGAAGAGTTTCAAAAAGATCTTAGCAAAGTAGCTAAAATGAATATTAGCAATGAAACCGATATGACCAATGCAGTTAATTTGCTAGAAAAAGTTATAATTACGGGAGCTAGCAAGTCGTTTAAAAGAAAATTAGTAAACAAAAAGGTAGGGAAAAAATCTAAGCCCTGGCATGATTGTGATCTTCATAAAATGAAAATAGAGTTGGACAACAAAAGTGTTCTACTTTCAAAATACCCAAACAACCCAATAATAAGAGGTAACTTTTTCAGATTCAGAAAATTATATAGTAAGACCTGCAAGATAAAATGTAGAAAATTTAAAATTGATATGATCAATAAACTTGAAGATTTGCATGAAAATGACCCATCAAAATATTGGGACCTATTAAATAATCTAAAAAATGGTAGCAATACTAAGCAGAATACTGAAGAAAGTATTTCGCCATCAGAATGGTTAAATCATTTCAAGTCTTTGAATAAGGTTAAACCAAAGTTTGATAAGAGAGTACAAGAAATATGTAATATGTTGTCTGATACAGAAAAAGATAAAACATTTTCTGAGTTAGACTTTAAAATCAAAAGTGAAGAAATAATGAAAGTAGTCAAAAGTCTTAAAAATGGAAAATCAACTGGTATGGATTGCATATCAAATGAAATGATAAAGAGTTGCGTTCACGTAATAATGCCAAGTTTAATAAAAATATTTGACAGCATTTTGAATATAGGCATATATCCAAAACAGTGGAAAAGTGGTTATATTTGTCCAATTTATAAATCTGGTATAAATACTGACCCAGCTAATTATAGAGGAATAACAATAATGAGTTCCATTGGCAAATTATTTAACGCTATTTTAAACATGCGATTAGATAGATACTTAGAGAAACATAATATTATACATGAAACTCAAATAGGATTTCAAAAGAATTCTAGAACATCAGATCATATGTTTATTTTGAGAACTCTTATCGAAAAATATACATTAAACAAAAGTCGGTTGTACTCTTGTTTCATTGATTTTAAAAAAGCATTTGATTCGGTTATACATTCAGCTATTCTACTTAAGTTAAGGCAAGTTGGAATTGCTGGCCCTTTTTACAATGTAATAAAGAGCATTTACAAAGAAAATAAATTATGCATTAAAATAAATAATAAGCTCACTGAATTATTTACATCTGAAGTTGGAGTGAGACAAGGTGACAACCTGAGCCCTAACCTGTTTAAAATTTTTATCAATGATATTCCTGATATATTTAGCATGAACTGTGACCCTGTAGCTCTAGGAAATAGAAAATTAAATTGTTTGCTATATGCAGATGATGTAATTTTGTTATCTACAAGTAAAACAGGTTTACAAAACTGTCTAAAGAAGTTAGAACAATATTGTGATGAATGGTGTCTAGAAATAAATTTAAACAAGACAAAAGTGCTAATTTTTAATAAGAATGGGAAACTTTTAAAAGACCCCTTTGAAATGTATGGTAAAACTTTAGAAAATGTCCAAAGTTATAAATATTTAGGCATTATATTTTCAGCGTCTGGTTGCTTTACAGCTGCAAGACAAGATTTATATCAAAGAGCCCTCAAAGCTGTTTTTAAATTAAAAAGTGTTTTTGGAGATATAACTCCTTCAATAGACACCAGTATTCATATTTTTGACCATACAATTAAACCTATTCTTTTATACAGTTCTGAAATATGGGGCACCTTAACCTTTTCTAAAAATGAATCAATAGAACATAAATATGAAAAGTTGGAGTGTAATAATCTATGTATGAAATTTTTCAAGTATATCTTGGGTGTCAATAACAAAGCTACAAACATTGCAGTAATTGGTGAATTAGGAAGAATACCTTTTCATGTAGACATCATTATTTCTATGTTTAAATATATTCAAAGATTGTTATTGCTTGATGAAAATCATTTGTTATCTCAGGCCTTACAGGATAGCAGAAACCTTGAAAAAAAGGGAACAAAGTCGTGGCTTTCATGCGTTAACTCAATTGCTTATGATATTGGAGTAGGATTTAGCGACACACAAAAAGTAAAAACTATACTTATTAATAGATATAAATCCTTTTGGAGAAAACAAATAGAAAATAATGGGGAGATAAAACAAGGAAAACTGAGAACATATTGTAAATTTAAAAATATTTTCCAAAAAGAAGCATATCTCCAATTTGTTACTAACTCCCAGGCCAGGAAATCTCTTACCAAGTTTAGAATAAGCGCGCATGATCTGGCAATTGAACGTGGTCGATACAGAAATATTGATAAGGATAAACGATTATGTAAGCTATGCCCTAAAGATGCTATAGAAGATGAATACCATTTTCTAATTAATTGCAAAGCTTATGATAAAGAAAGAACAACCCTTTTCGAACATGTTGATAATTATTGTTCCAACTTCAAATATCTTAACAATGACCTTAAATTCATATGGCTGCTATCCTGTGAAGACAAATTAATTTGTAATAAATTATCCTCATTTATTCATAATAGCTTTGATATGAGAAAAACTAAATTAGATAATAATTAATGTGTTTATTTTCATTGATCACTTTTTGTTTTGTTTTGTTTGTTAAATATGTCTATATCTTTTGTTTAAGCTATGTTTGATGTTTTCAATTGTATTCATGTTTGTATATATATATATGCCCAGTGATGGGCCCATAATTGGTTGAATAAACTATTCTATTCTACCAAGGAACGGATCTAAGTGACGTTTGCATATTTACTGAATTCATTCCTGTAGCTGCATTGAAGAAACTTGAGATGTTCTATTTATTTTGTTCATCCCTGTAGCTGCATTGAAGAAACTTGACATGTTCTATTTATTTACAAGACAAACTTTAAAACGTGTATTATGCTGTATTCGACATTTTGAAATGTTATCTCAAATTACGCTTGTTAATGGAAGTTCATTTAGATTGAGCAATGAATTTAACTTTAACGATAGCGAGAGAGGGTGACTTAAAATTTGTATTCAAGAGCAAGCATTTGCTCCAAGTTGAAGGTGCTCCTGTAACTTTAAGACAAGAAATCTGTCAAAGTCAAACAGGAAGTAAGTGAGCAACAGACCTGAAATCGAATCCATCAGTAAAAGCCACCATGCTGATACTGCATACCAAATATCAAGAGGCAGTGATTAGTAGTTGGTGAGAAAACTGTTACGAAAAAATTATTTCTTAGCCCACCCGCCGCCTGATATTCACCATTTTTTAATTAATACCCGAATATTTCACTCCGTGAAATCCGGCCAAAGAAAAAAAAACAAAAATTCCTGTTCCTTCGCATTGTTTAATTTAGATATTTTTCATATGCATATATCATGGTCCTGCTTTTTCTACTCTCTAAATATCCACTTTTACATTTGTCATTGTCAGTGCTAGATTTTCAAAAAAGAGGTGAAAATCCTGCTTATGAAATGATGAATGTTTTTCGGGTTGTACACGGGTGGGTAGCTTTACATGTATGAGGAAATCATCGACGAAATATTGGTCTTAGCAACTATTGATATCAACTTCTTGATATTTGGTACCGTACCATACATTGGCATAGGATTCCATATCTTAAAATCCGATATCAGGCTTGTTGATCACTTTCTCTGTTTATAACAGAACTTCGACCATTTAGGACTTTAACCTGGGTTTTCTTGAATTCAATTTCGTACATTTGCATTTTAAAAAAAAAAATTCGATGAAGTTATTGATTGAAAGTAGTAAACTTAATATTGAATGTATCCGAGTAAAACCCAATGACCTCAAGCACTAACGAGTTTAACAATTTTTAATTTAGTCTGGGGAAATACAATCAGAAAAAATTATACACTCGAGATAATTCAATTAATGAAAACTTATTTTGTTGCCCATTGCGATTGCTTTTACTTATTCATTTTAGGACTAAATGTATAATTTGCATTAAATGTATCGATTGCAATCTTCTTTACACAGTCGACATGTACATTAAGATGAAGTAATATGCTTATCTTAAAGAGAAAAAAGTTAATTCAATAGATTTGCGATATATGTGATAAAGCTTACCAAAGAGATATAGATTCATCTGAAAAATATAAAATCAATCAATCAATCAATCAATCAGGTTACAAGTAACGGAAAATCTTTATTTTTTTTTCTCATTCCGACTTGTTCACGATGCCGATCGCAATGGTAGTGTTTTTTGCCCCAAGACGACATGCCGGAGATAATGAGTTTTCCGTGGATTCGTCCATCCGTTCTTACGAATTTTCGTCTCAGAAACTGAATTGTACAAAAATAATTCGAAATTCTGACAAGATTGTTAAGTATGCAAAACAATTAATCTTGAGCCCCTTTAAATACCTGCAGGACCTTCTGTATGATTTAAGATGGAGGGCATCTCTTAATCATGGAAAATTTCCAGATTTGTCTTTGTTTTCGTTATCTTATTGTGCTTTTTCATTATTTTCCTATATCAAATTTGTCTTTTTTTTTCTTGCGTGTTATTTACAATTTCAAAAATAACAAAACCTTTTCTATTAAACTTGCATGCAAAAATTAACAAATAAGTAGGACAGAAAAGCATAAATCTGTGCAGACAATATTGACGCTTGTAAAACATTTGTTTGGGGAGAAACTTCCTGCTAAACCGAAGACAATATATCTAATGCTGAATGTATACAGTTTAAGCCACAACATAATTACACGAACCAAAACCTTTCAACAATTGATGGATTTTGTCTCATTAACCCTGTAATCGTATCTCAACGGATAATTATGATACATTATTTTTACAGTTTATGTAAATGAAAACAATGACTACGATTTAACCGATTTATTCGGCATTTATCTTGATCTAAAGACTGTATGATACAAAAGTATAAGAAAGACTTCTTAAAGATATCAATATGGAGTTTCCATTTGTGGCCTAGATTAATGTTGGGACTTTGTTAGTGTGAGTCCGAATTGAAAATTGAACATATGAAAGAACCGTTGATTAGTTAAACAGCATGACTATTTAAACAGAAGAAGATAAATCTTCGTAAATGAATTACATGTACTAGCACATTTTTGCCTCTACTGATAATTTTTCTTGACCCTTATGCATTATTTCAAGAAATGCGTAGAAATTTAGAAGGTAAAACCACATTCCTCAGCCATATACTCATACTTTTGAACAATTGTCTTTGAAAACAGGACTCCGTTTCAAATAACGCCGACAACTTGTATACATGTACACCCTCATAACTTTGTCAGTTTCATCACCCCAAATATTTATCAGGAGGAAATAAGCAACACGCAGAAACCGATGGAGGATTAAAACTACACAATAATGCTATACAGTCATGACAGTTTGCACGTCGTATATTTTCTATTATTTTCTTTTTTAGAATGTCGACCAAAAATTAGAAATATATCTGCCGAACACATGCTTATGTTGGATTTGATGATCGGGTACGAAAAGTCTATTCGCCCCGTGGAAAACTCGTCCCAAGCCGTTGATGTCAATCTAGGACTTGCTCTTACCCAGATTCTTGATTTAGTAAGTCGGTTTTGAAATTGATTCTAAAAGAAAACAATGATTGTGCATCTTATTCATGTATGTGCAGTGTATGTACATGCAAAATTTGTATTCCATGTTGATCTGTTCATCAATGGTCCAATTACAGAATACTTGAAGCATATTAAAAGACACAGCAAGAATATTTCACATGACATGTAACGGATCGAAGTAAAATATTACAAAATTTCGATAAACAGACAGAAAGAAAGAATTTAAGTCATAAACCTGAAATCGAATCTCACAATATTGGACCCGCTGATGGCACTGCATTCATAAATCAAGAGCTGTGTTAAGCTGTGAGGCTGTTAGAAAAGATACAAGATTGCACGGCACTGTTTCGATTTTTCACTTAGCACATAAAATCCGAAAAAAGTCCATACTTTAGATGCAATAGAATTGTTTAAAATCTTCGTTTACTACATTTGTAATTATTTTTTCTTCTTGTTTGGTTTACATAGTACATTATACGCATAATATGAAATTTTGCGCCCTGTTCAATACATGTAAACTCTTTTATATAAGTTTGTAAGGTTTTCAGTATGTCGACCAAAATTTCGGGGTTTTCTTTACAGAAAAGTAATGGCAGAAAATGATAATGTTTTTTTTTTTTTTTGATTATCATTTTTCTATATCGTCCATATCAGAATCGAGGAAATGAGACTAGCGGAGTAAAAATGACATTTTTAAACGATATTGCAAGGGATGGAAATATATAAGGACGAATAAGGCAAATTTTAGGGACAAACCTGTCAATGCAAAAGTTCTAGGACAGAACTAATAAAAAATTTCTGAAATTGTTTATTAGGGACGAACAGTTGTACTTGAAAGGGGGTCCTTTGTTTTTTTATTTTGGTCAGATTTTTTTTTTCGCGCAGAGCGCGGTAAAAACATTTATTCTTCGAAGGCGTTGCGACAGAATATTTTTTTTTCATTATTATCATTATTTCATATGATAGAAATCCTTCTTCGGAATATTTTTTTTTCTTACCTTCTGTTGCCAAAATATTTTTTCATCAAAACAAAAATTTCAATAATTTTTTTTAGAAAAAAACCAAGCCCCCCCCGCCTTAAATGGTCGGTCCCATACAGATATTTCCTGACAAAATAACGCCGTACCAGCCCTGTAGTCATGATTTTTTTTCTAATTGACTGTATCTGGTTCAAAGTCTTCAAAAGCGGATCCGACCAATTTTGTGAAAATATTTGTTATATTTTTCTATGCTTGATAGAAAATGTATGAAAAATTGAGTACTTTATTATGGAATTATCTAAAGAATAAGTCATTCTTACCTTGCTTTCGATAAAAGCTTTACGTTTGGTCTATAATATTTCGCCAATCAGTCAACTCGCAAACCATATACATATTTCATTAAAGGATACGGAGTAAATGAACACGAGACCAAAACACAAATCTTAACTCAAACTGCAATTAATTTTTATGAGCTGTATGGCTATTTCGGAAAATTATTCCTCATCAGCAGCACTAAAACCCAAACAAAGGAAATCCACAATTCGAACAAAATGCATATTTTTTTTCAGAAAAGGGACTTATCGTTGAAAATAACTTTTTGCCATAATTGTGCTGTGTATTTAAGTTAAGAATGATCGACAGCATGTCATGAACATTCTATATAAATGACCAGTCGGCCGATCAAAAGCTGTATTTAAAATATGATTTAGTTTAACTATTTATACGTCTTTCAGGATGAAAAGAATCAAGTACTCTCTACCAACGTTTGGATGGAAGTTGTAAGTGTTAATAATATCATGTTATGCATGTAAAGGAAATGTTACAATGATGGCTAATTTTGAAACTGTTGCTTGAAGTCGTATAGGTCGAAATCAACGGTTAAGACCACAAAATAATTAATTTTCGACTGCTCCTTGACCACACATTAACGTTATGTTTAGTTGGTGAAATAAAGAAGAGGTACCAAATAGGGCATTAAGATTTAAACAGTTCAATATGGCAGAAAAATCTTGTTATATGCAACACAAACGAAAACAGATCAATTTTACAGAATAGCAATATATACATATACGAACTCATGTTTCAACTAGAGTGAGACAGGAAGGGTTAGCAGTCCTTGTTGTCTTGCAAATTCCGACCAGTACCTCCCCGTGGTGTATGACGGGCGCTGTTCCAGCGACAACAAAGGAAACTCTGGAGCAGTTAACACTGGCGGTGGTGTGTCATGGGCTGGACGATTTATTAACTGTTAAATAGTTACTGCAGAGGTGTTACACTCCCCTATAGTCACGACCATATCAGTCCTTGTTTGTTGCATCGCGTCCATTAAAAAAATGTAAACTCCAGAGAAAACAATTAAGAAGAACAAATCACTCCGAAACACAAAAAAAAAATGATCAAATAGAATATTGTTAGATTAATTAATGCTTTTTGTGTGGTCGACGATTATGTTACACTGCAAAGAGCGTGTAACATAGATTCAGGAATAGACCGAAATTTCTGCACGTCAATGTTGCTTTAACATGTTTACGTAAAGATCCTGTCACAACAACGTATGCAAAACGTTTGAATAATTTTGCTGTAAAAAGTTTTAAATAATTTCTTATTGAACGAACGCGAAACGTCAGACTACAAAGTTACTACCTGCAACGTACGAAAAACATAAAATTAAAAACTTATCTATAGCGTTTTTCCAGCGTGTTTTGGCCTTACGCATGTGTGACGATTGCAGAGCGCACACATTACGTGCGTTTTAAAACATATACAATGTACATGTTAGAGGCGATCAATTTAGACAAACTACTGCTGCGTATGCTTTCCGATATGCAGCGCGGAAATCGACGCTTCAGAAACCACGGAAAACGAGAAAAGTGAACTTAAAATTTAATTAAATTAAAAAAACAATCTGAATGCTCCCAAAGCGCAAAAATAAAAACTAATAAAATTTTCAAAAAATGCTGGATCGAACCGAAATTTTCTTTTACATGTACATAGCACCCCTCTTCCAATAAAATCTTAAGTGGTTATAAGCTACACATTCTTCTTCTTTGGTGTATTGCCCTCACTCGATTGGCTCAATTTAGTAGCAGTAGGGTAGTCAGTAGTCTTGTTTAAAGAGGGTCCTTGTATTCTTTTCACGATATTTCCTGAAAAAGGAGAAATACGTCCCTTCAATATAGGTTATATATTCATGTAGTATTTACTGATGGCCCCTGTTATTATCTGAAAGAAGCAGAGGTGCCAATGGGGTATCTGAATGTCAATCTGAATTTTTAATCGCTTGATCTATACATGTGTTTTAAAGGAATGGTATGACCAGAAGTTAGGTTGGTCTCCAGACGATTATCAGGGGTTGAAAAGCTTGAGGATCCCATGTGACAGACTCTGGCTTCCGGACGTTGTACTCTATAACAGGTAAGGGTTCACAAACAATGGAAACGACATTAATGAGACATTCGAAGGTCAAGGTCAAGGTCCGTGAAAGCAAACAGACAAAGTACAACGTGTGTACATCCACGGTCATTACATTTTACAGAAGTCATCGCATACGTACACTAAAACAAAGTTTCTAAAGAAGTACATGTACATGCTTTCAGTTGCAGAAAAAAGTCCACGGTGCTACATGTACAAGCAAGCAACTGAATACCCTTTAGGTACACATGACTACTTGCTATTTTAGTACGTATATATTGCTTGCCTTTAAACGCTTTAGATATTTGATTTATAATTTTAGCGTTGATGATTATACCTCTGGATATATGCCAAGTCTTGCCATGGTATTCAATGACAGTCGTGTATTCTGGGGTCCGGTTGTCCGTTTTAGAAGTTCGTGTAAAATAGACATAACCTACTTCCCATTCGACGACCAGATTTGTAGACTAAAGCTGGGGTCTTGGGCCTATCATGGATTGCAGGTAACGTTTTGTATTCAGTCATCAGTCTTCTTTGACCGGTTTTGACATACCAATTGGCCTATCGACGCAAGAAGGAACTGCTTATTTGTCCAAAGCACCTACATGTACGTTCACTCAAGTTATGACTTCAGTTTGTTGATTTCTATTCAGTTGTTTCATGTTTTTCGTGATGTATTGTTCTTGTTTACTGGTTTTGTTGTTGCCTTTTCGGACTTTTTGCACTCGAATGCCAAATGGGTGTCTCTTTTGTTCTTGAAATAACGGTAACTGTGGAATACATGTACTTTGTAAGTGATCGGAACACAACCTCCAGAAAAAATAAGGAAGCTCCGACTTTACAATATAAAATACCAAAGTGTTTGGAAAAACTGTTATAATTTGATTGTGCTGTACATGCATATTTTAAGGAGTAACCTTCATTTGATCGTCAACATTTACATGTAAATACATTTGAGTTCAAAAACCAAGTCTTCAACCCAAAAAAACGTTTGAACAGGGAAGCCAAAATTAGAACAGAGGTTATCAATCATGCGCAGTAATGAATGTTATATAAAAATACTTCGAAATTATAGTTTTGATTTAAAAACCAATTGAATGTTACGTACTTCAACATTTTTAAAATGGGAGTCATGCTCAGGTTAGGTTATACATGTGCATTTTTAAATACGATTTCATAGCAACCAAAAGGATTTCAATTACTTAAATGGAAAAAAAAATAAAAGCAATACTAGTTACGATCACTTTTACCTCGGTTCACAACGTTCCAGCGAGAAATACCGCTGAGAAAACGTTATCAGATCTAAGAAATATCTTTTTCATGCTTTCATTTTCAGGTCAACGTATTTAACCGTTCAGATACCATCGATCTCTCTAATCTGGTTGACAATGGCGAGTGGGAACTTATCGAGGTCAAAGTTCATCGGAACGTCATTTTTTACAACTGCTGTTCAGAACCATTCCCGGATGTCACATTTTATATACACCTTAGAAGAAGGATCAAATATTATTTCATGAATATTATCATTCCATGTATTATACTTTCCTTTTTATGCATTTCCGGTTTTCTACTTCCGCCGGAAAGCGGGGAGAAGATAACTCTCGGTTTGTCTGTACTGCTGACAATCACCGTCTTCATGCTGATGGTAGCAGATAAAATGCCTTCAACGTCGGAATCAATCTCAGTAATAAGTAAGTTATCAAATATAATCCGATGGCGATTATATCTAGGGAGCAACTTGCCTATTTGAACCCCCTTTCCGTTAAAAAAAAATGGTTGTTTTCGTAGTCTTTACCATATATGGTATTTTATTTTTAGTCATTTTAGTTGTAATTGCTATTAGTTATTAGCTCATGCTCACTTTATATGTAAATGTGAAAATGTGTTAGACGGTTTTAATGTCTTATTATTTTACTAAACAATGATAAGAATCCTGCATTTGTCTTAATCTAACAGGATTTGACTCTTAGGTTCTTATTTGAAACACGAAAATCTCCTGTTGCAAACCCAGAAATTTTGAAAAGAGGTAGCCCACTGACAGGATATAGAGGGGCTCTCTAGTCATGCATCAATCATTTTTGATATATCCAACAAACATTTTCAGGCAAACAAATGGGATCGGCCGCCATTGATCTCGTGCTAGGAGGTTGTAAGGCCATAATACGAAGATTCAGACTCATAAGCTTATATATAGTGAGAGACTTTGTTGAGAGTCCCACGTTTCATACACTGAAACAAAAATCTTTTGTGGACCACCAAGAGTGCACAGCATAGAATAAATTGGCAGTCCCAATTCACCCTTTTCCTTGTCCGTTGAACTAAATAATTCACTTTTCAACTTTTTCCTTCTCAATGTCATCATAATGTCATATTCATTTGAACATACTTTTTCATAGCCCTGATCTAACCTTGCGCATGCAGTGTTGCAAGCATGAAAACACAAACTCTCTCACTGATATGTTTAATTGTATTTTTTTTTCAATAAATAGAAAAAAGACCAATTCAAAGCTTGTCTTTGAAGAATGGTTATCTTATATATGTCTCTGTTACATAAAATATAAGTTAAATTGAAAAAAAAAATCAGCACAAAGGTCCAGTGTCCCAACACTAAGACAATACTTTCAAAGTTTGTTTCTTTTTCTTTATATTTTAAGTTTGATTTTATAGAACATAAACTAATACATGTCAATATTTAATACCCATTATTGTGTTTTTGACAGGTATATATCTGATGGTGGTTCTTTCAATGAGTTGTATGTCTGTTCTCTCTTCTGTTTGGATCTTAAGTATTCACCATCAAAGAGGAAAGCCCCGAGAAGTTCCGAAGTGGATTAAAACTATTGTCCTCAATTACCTTGCCAAGTTCTTATGTATAACGCTACAAAAGGCTCCTCCGGTTAAGTTAAAAACAAATAGAATGTCTTCAAGGTCACGTGTTTCAACGGAAGAGTACGAATTTGTCCGAAAAAATCAAAAATATTTTGAAGTGTACGAAATACAAAACAACGGTGATTTAAATCACGTAGAAAATAGTTCGTTCACAAAGAGCGTTATAGACAGACATGAAAAAGAGGATATTTCTTTGAAAAATCTCGACCGAAAAGACAGTGTCAAGCACTACAGTGAAAGAGAAGAATACTTAAAACGCTTGATTGACCATTTAGAATCTAAAGAAAGGCAAGACGAGGAGCAGGCGGTTTGTTTTAATCAATGGCATGACGTTGCTCTAGTGATTGATCGGTTATGCTTCGTATTTTTTCTTATATTTACTACTTTATCAACTATTTGTATACTTGCCATGAAGCCAGGCGACCATTTTATTTTCTAACGAATCATGTAGTATATATTGTATTTAGCTTATAGCATGTCGAGTGTAATATTTTTAAAATACAAAACCTTCAACTTTCAATTTTTAACACTTACTATCGGTATTGGTTTTATATCTCTTTAATTCATTAGATATGTTACTAAAAAGCTTCGTTTTTTTCCTGTCAAGTAAAATATTATTTTTAAAAAATGTAATTTTGTTTCGTGCAACCCATATAATTTATGCTGTATATTTATTATTTTATTATTTTTATGGTGTATGTTCGAAAAATTGACCAAGATAAACATGAAGGTTTACATCGTCGAAGTTTTAATTTCTGTCATGGCGTGAGTATTTGGGAGATTTATACATGTACACATATAATTAATACATTTTTTTCCATTTTCGTAAAATTGTACATTAAAACGATTCAAATTGTCTTAATATTACACATTTTCTATAAAACTTTGTCCCAAGTCTGTTTTATGAATTGTACTTTATTTATCACAACGTACTAGTTATTCAAAAGCTTATGGGGCTTGCATCGAGTATTGGAAAAGCGTAATTTATGACTCAAGAATTGCAAACACAGTGTTTTGTTGCTCCTCGGTTGTTTAGTTCACTTAAAAAAGGCGTATAGGAGGCATCATAGGTTAAAAGACAAATACGGGATTTATATCTCTTAAAAGAAGTCAGATCATGGTTTGTTTTGTTTCCTTTCCTTTGCAGGTTTGACACACTCAATTAACTATCATCAAAACGACGTGTTTTTTTAAGCAAGGGGAAATTGCGAACTTCCCAGAGAACCTGGGTTCACCCTGACGCGATTTAACATTATTGTTGTTATTGCTTTTACGTGTAAATAAAGGTAATAACAAAACTACCGAACTTGAATGATCAATCTCATAGTCCAGAGGAAATGACAAAAACGAATCGGTCATACCGGAGAATTAGTGGATCGCAATGGTCCTGAATTGGTACAGGCATTTCAAACGAAATGGTGGGTTAAATTACATGTAGGTGTTTATGGCGCCAAACCGCCCTCTTCCTAAGTTGTTTTTTTTATGTCGTGCTGTTCTAATTCGTATGTGCTGGTTTTCCTTTGTCCTATCGGACTTTTACATTCGAATGCCCCATAAATACCACTTTAGTTCTTGTTATTACAGGATTATACGCTGGTATTTTCTGTGTAATTTACAATTACCCACCGGAAACCAAACCAAAATATGATTAATTTTTTGAATTTAAATCGATATGTTTTATTTTACTGAATAAGTAAATACATGCTTCTAAGCTACATGTAGCTGTTAGAAACAGGAAGTGCTTAAAAGCTTATATCTGTCTTTAAAAGGGAATGCCTTTAGCAGAGAGGGGTCAATAATTCTTCTTTTTCAGTGGGGTGAACATTGTATAGTCGGTAATTATTTGGCTATTTACAAGAACCTGCGGCTCACTGAAGTACTCCATCAGGAATATAAAAAAACAACACTCGAACAAGTTAAGTAATATTTTTTTCCCACATCTATTAAAGAATGGCATTAAAAACATCAAGTTTTTCAACGACCATCTATTTGGAAAAATGGCAAATAAAAATAAAAATAGTTTTATATCAATTGTATTTAAATTACATCTATTTAGTCTTGATTCATGAATATAATCACTTAGAATTAATTAAGTTGGTAAAAGATAAACTTACCAAAAAATACTTTTCCTAACAAACGAAGAGAACTTCTTCGAAAGATTTTTTTTAAAATGTATATTGTGTTTAATTATCTCAATAGAAAAATAGTTGAAGCTTCATTAGTAATTATTTAAGATTTTTTTAGATCATATAATTTTAGCAGTTCCCTGGTTTTTACGCCTTTGTTTTGACACAAAAAGTCCAACAACAACAATAGCTAACCCGACCACCGCTCCTCCTATGGCATACCCAGTGTAGTTGGTTGATTTTTCCACAATTTGATCTGTTCCATGTTGGCCTTTAAAAGAAAAAAAAATGTAATTGATTAATCAAGCAATTTTGTAAGTTCGTTACCCAACAGTTTGATCTTTCTGATGCTGTCTTTAAAAAAAAACAACTGTCAGTTGATTTATCTTGATTTTTTTACCACACAATCTATAAAATGCTAAATTAAATTTTGACTTTAAATGCACAATTAAGTACATGTACATTATATATGTTTTTATTACATTTTTGTCAGTTGATTGATGTGAAGGTATTTTTTTTTATCTAAGTCGAAATAATTCTAAATTGTTGGTTGATGGTTTTCCCTAATAATCCTATAAAATGAAACAAGAAACACTCATATTAAATACGAAAGAATATGGAATATGTACCAGAAAGACACGATCCACATATTGAAATGATTTTGATAAATGTACAATGCAAAATTTCGGTGCGTATGAAGCGCTTTTCTGGATTAACCTTTATCAGACACGCTAGGAGTAAAAACTTTGGAAAACCGGTAGTATATAAGATTTGATAAAACAAAAACAGAAGCCAAAAAATATTACAACAATGACCAAACAAATAAATCTATCAATTTTTAAAGAAATAGCCAAACGTTGAATCCATACTAAAGAATCTTTGGGCAGATTATCATCTTTAGTATTTTCATAAAATTAGATGCCAGATTATTTATTTTCACATTTTCTCAGACCGGATTATTTATTTACAAAACTGCTATCCCCTACCCTCTTGTTGAGAATGGTTGTCCTTCAAGTACATTTGTGTAATAGTAAATATTTTGTGCTCAAATTGTCTCCAATTATCACACAGAAACAACTGATTGAAAAAAAAACGTATGAAAACCAAAAGGAAATAATCGTGTAAGATAAGAATCTGAAGACCATTTGAATGTTTCATTTGATACTCACGTATACACCTTAAATTTCTTCGTGTATATGTTTTATAAATGTGACGTTCTGGTGTATTTGCACATGTGACGTAAAAATGTCTTTATAAAAGACGTTAAAATAACAGAAGTCCTGAAGTCCTTTTCACAATTAAACGTTAAGACAGTACATTTTGTACTAGTGTAGAGCTCAGTCAATCAGAATCCTAAAAATCTACACTTAAAATAAGTTTTATTCTTAAGATTTTTGGTGAAAATTGCCCCTGACTTTATACATTTTGAATTTTGTGAATCTAAATTGAAAGGTTTCGTTTTCAATTTTTATTTTTTAATCTACATAGTGATCATACCTCTTGTTATAGGAATTTCAATTTCATCCTCAGCATAACCGATCGGACCAATATTGTCTTGAGTGTCAGGTTCATCATTAAGTTCCTGTTCGAAAAGGTCCAGTGTATCCTGCCCTTGGGCCACCCTTGTCCTACTACACCTTGGGTAACACTCTGATGAGAAGTCATTAGCATGACAGAAGGTGGCGTTACAGTGGACATACATCTGATTTGGCATGGAAGCATACTCAAAGTCTTGGAAGTAGAAGCGAGTTTCGTGAGTCGATCGGGAAATTATGAATGCGTTAGGATCATCCGAACAACTAAAAATGAAACATTACGTACTTAATTACAAAGTTTAAGATACATTCAGACGTAAGATTATTAGTAACAATTCTACAAACAAACCATACAATGTATATACATATGTATTTTTTAAATACAATCATTTTATTTCTATTGTTTTCTGTTTGTTTGTTTGTAAAGATTGCGTTCCAGCCATACGATTTGCACATAAGCAGTTTAAGTTCTGTACAGTCTGGTGCTTAAACTATATGGTATAAAGACTTTCGTTCTGTCTTTCGTTCTTTCCACACAGTTATCGCGATAAACTTATTAAATTCAATATGACCAACATGTTTTCGACATCCCATTTACAGAAACATACCCGTTTTTGATAAGGTAGTAAATGTAGCCGTCACTGGAAAATTTACTTGGCTTAGTGTAACAATTGTCTAAGATCATCTTAACGTTGTAATCATGAATGGGCGTTTCTGCCTTAACATAAACATTCTGCCCGACAGTAAACGCTTCAAAGCCATTCAGCTCGTGACTGAAGCTCGAGTCTCTGAAAAATTTAAGATTGACCACGAAATGTCCCGATCCAGCAACTTGTTGATTGGCTGTTACTCCATGGTTTTGGTTGAATGTGTTTTCGTCTGATTCTTTCTTAGTCATGTCGCACTCTACTTTTATCTGAAACCTGTATTCATGGACTATAAATGGACGCATTGGGTCGTGGACAGCATACACTAATGTGTTGGTGTATATTATACCATGACTCGAAGCCTAATAAAATATTAAAAACATTTTAATGTCATGTCTCTATAAATGCATGCTTTAACATTACAAAGAAGTTACCGTAATCATTTTCTTTGAGATCGTTATTAAATCTTTACTTGTCAGTACAAAGCATATCTATCATGTTTTACTATATAATGGCTATACTTGTTGTTTGTTTGACATCATTGTTTGATTTGATTGTTATAGTCATTTTGACCAGAGTCTAAATCATATTAATTTCAATGTTTTAAAGTTACGTACGGTTCTACTGGTTCCACATGATGAATAGTCCTCGTTAAATACCAGATAGTCACCTGACCGGAAACCAGTACAACTATGCTGTCCTAGGAAGATGTCGCTTTCACGAAATCCTTGATATTTTTGTCGCAAAGGTGAAAGACAAAATTTAATATTCCAGTTGCTGTGCTCACATCTCACCGATATATATCTTGCGTCAGTTGATCCTAACCCAACAAAAATATGTAAATTATATAACTATAGGACAAAAAGAATGATACATTGTTGGAATTTTTGTACAATAAATTACATATTTTCTAAAGATTTCATAAAACATTATATTACTTCAGTTAACAACTGACTCACGCAGATATTTTAATTGTGTGTCAAATTTCAATGTTCAACCGTTTCCTGAAAAAAAAATATCTGACAAGTTAGTCCATTTTTAAAGATCTCAACACAATCTAACGTACATTAATCATCTTTTTGAGCCCTTTTAACCACAATTATTGTGCAATGATTTAAATTAAAAAATGAGCAATTCATGCTTCTTATCCATCTGGTCCTTATGGTGAAATGCAACCACTATTTGTTTATCTGTGGTTTTTAAGAAATGCATTTTTTTTACCTGAAATCGTTTGGTGAAAATAATCAAATGTTGTTGTTTCTTCACTGTCTGTAGTGAGACCTAAAAGACAGAGAGCAATATTTTTTAAACAAATGTGGCGAAAAGCTCAAAATTTAGCTATTTGATTATATGCCGTGTTTGATAAGGGACTCTTACATTACAGCTTATTACATCAGTAAATTTTGGCTATTGACGTGAATGGATACTTATTGAATAATAAACTTGCAAATAAGTTCTACGACAAAGGTGATGACTTGCAAACCCAATCGCCGTCCTTTCCATCTTGTGTAGCAAAAATACATATGTAGATACTTGGATGCCTCTTTTATTGAAACAGTATTACTAAATACGAGTACATCATGTTCTCTTGGGCAGATGCGGAATTTCTGTTTGTCAGGTAAACAAGTTTCCTGGTTTCTCATGACGTTTTTTTCCGGCTACACAGGATTTGACACGCTAAATTTACCATAAACAACACAACAAGTGTTATGCGAAAAGAGAGAGTTTCATAACCTTGCGAAGCACTCGACTAAATAAAGATAACAACAAAACTACCGAACTTGAATGATCAATCTCATAGTCCAGAGAAAATGACATAAACGAATCAGTTAACCGGAGAATTGGTGGATCGCAATGGTCCTGACTTGGTACAGGCATTTCAAACGAAATGGTGGGTTAAATCAGGTTTTATGGCGCCAAACCTCCCTCTTCCATTGCGATCTTAGGATAACTTTCGTTACGGCTCGAGTTTGAGCCGCTGGTTACTGTTCGGTTGTTTTGTGCTGTTTATTTTATTATGGTGATAGATGTGGACTAAAGGAAAATTCTCAGATTAAATGAACTGTAAACATACAGTAAAGCTGCACAGTATGGAAACTCACCCGAAGAGCGTGGATATCCTGACAAAATAAAGAAAAAAATCACTATTATAATATATTAAGAAATAATTCATGGCCGCCCGTGGTTTATTGAAGATTTAACCATGGGTGCCCAATATTTTCGTGGATATTTTACCCAGAGCGTAGCGCAGCGGAGCGAGGGGTTAAATACACGAAAATAATGGGCACCCATGGTTAAATCGAAAATAAACCACGACCGGACATTAATTATTTATATTCTAATATGACAATTTTGTGTTTTCAAAGACCTATAGTGTACAATGCTACAGAAGCCATTTTGTTGTTTCTTGCTACGTTTATGTGCAAATGATCCTTTATGACGTCGGCAATTTCAGCGTAAAATCATATAATGACGTCGCAAAATGAACTGTGACGTCAACCTGTGTTTTATTGGAATTTAAACATGGCTTGTCGTCATGGTTTCTATTGTTCTTTCCAGGGACACATATTATAATTTGTATTTTGTACTTCTTCATATCAATGTATCATAATATGCACAACTCGATGTCAACTGTGCACTTTAGAAAACCATGCTAACAATGTAAAGTTCTTGAAAAGAGTTGGGCCTTGAAAATCACCATACAGGACGCTTAAATTTTAACCTCTAGTACATGTAGGTGGTCAAGGATAATTGGTTCCTTTATAATCTTTCTTTTTTTAGTGGCAGTCAAAACTCATTCTCGATTTGCCTTGTACCTCCATTTCATCCTCTTAATCATGAAGTAGTAAACGAATAACTAAATTTAACTAAAATTAAATTGCACATTTTACACATGTCTTATTTCAACAGAACAGTGTAATCTTATTAATCGTTTACTTAAATTTGTCTTACGAACTTCATTTTAATTTATTTTCGTGAACTCTTTTTTTTATACTTAAAATCAAATTTACTATCATCTTATCTCTTTTTTATCCGACAAGAAGATTTTTAGCCTTCTTTCCAAAATTGATGGTGTCAACTTCAGATGACTTGAGTTAAATGCAAATTCAAAATTTAAAAACAGAAATGTTCATAATAAAAACAGGACAAAACTTACTACAAGATACACTGGCATCCTCACTGTGTGAACAATCATTATTATACAGAATACAGAATACAGAATATTTTATTTAGAAAATCGCTCAGTCGCAGAAACTGCGTAACAGGAGCACAATTAAACAAACTACAATACAATACAAATATAACTGCAATACAGACAATTAATTACATACCTACATGTACATACAAATATTTTTTTTTTTTTTTTATCACAACTGATATATGAAAGAAAAAGACAGTACAACACAAATATGATAGCTACTCTAATAGTTTACAAACTTTTTGAATAAAAATAGACACATTTTTTAATAGACTAACATTACAAAACTTGTTAATCCCAAAAAACTTTTCTTTGTTTGGATATTCAACATAATACTTAGGTATGTACTTTCGCCTTAGCTCAAGTACATTGATATTAGTGCATACACAAACAAAGTGGTATTCATCTCCAAGACCGTTCATACACAGATTACAAATTCTATCCTCCCTAGGAATATTTCTCCATCTACCCACTTCTATGGGAAATTTAATGTTACATGTTCGAAATCTACTTATGTGTATACGACGAACTCGGCTTAGTCGTAACAAATATGGCTCTAGTGAAAATAACGACTTAAAGGATAAATAATACTCCCCCCTTGACGAATTATACATATCTGCGAACCATTTTTGTATGAACTGATCCTGGAGACGTCGTTTAACTTCTACCTTTAACAGATTTATATTATTAAATTGTTGAATCTCCCATGCCCCGCTTAAACCGCAATCATCAAAAATGGACTTTACGTAGTTGATCCACTTACATGTTTGATTACCATTACTATTAAGCTTTACCAAAAGTGAGTATAATTTACTCGAAAGTTTTTGTTCGTTACTTACTAATCTATACCAAAAATTAACCATCTTCAATTTAATTTGTAGCTCTAAGGGATACCTTCCTAGTTCACCATATACCATAAAATTTGGAGTTGATGTTCTCACTGAGAGAATACGCTTACAGAATTGTAGGTGGACCTTTTCTATAATATCTTTATTTTCATACCCCCAGATCTCCGACGAATATGTCAAAATCGGAGTAACTAGAGTATCAAAAAGTTTTAATTGAAGGTCAACAGGTATAGCTATATTTTGAATTTTTCTATATAGCGCATACAAAGCTCTCTGCCCTTGTTCGACCAGTTTTTTACGAGTTTGGAAATATTTTCCATTATAGTTGAACAGTATACCCAAATACACATAAGAATCTTGTATTTCTACATCTTGGTTACAAAGTGTAAAATTAATATTAGGTTTGAACTTTCTGTTTGAAAAAATTACAATTTTAGTCTTGTTTACATTAACAGAAAGCTTCCATTCTCTGCAATAACTTTCAAATTTATTTAACATTGTTTGCAGTTTTTCTGCGGATTCAGCAAAAAGGACAGTATCATCTGCATACAATAATATAAATAATTTAATGTACATATTAATGTTCTCAGTAAATAATTCAGACACAAAGGATAAATGTTCACCGCCGTTATCTACTAAATATTCTTCTAAATCGTTGAGATATAGAGCAAACAAAAAAGGCGATAGCTTTTCACCTTGTCTAACGCCAATTTCACATGGAAAAAAATCTGTTCTCAGATCTCCAGGCGTTTGATGAGCATTGTGCAATGTCACTTTCATATCCATTGCAACGAAGTTCATCCAGTATTATAGTGCCATAACCTTCGCCGAAACGTGCCGAAGAATAAGCAACTATACTCCTAAAGTAAATAATAGCAATTTTTAAATACACAAGTTATGTTACTATTAATTCGTCATATTAATCAGCCCACAGTTTAATCCAATTAAAATGGCAACAAAGTTCCAGATAATAAAGTTTGCTTCGCATAATGCGCTTTTTGTCTATCCAAGAGTCATCAGAGGCGCTCTATCAAACAATTTTTGAAAAGCCAAAAAGTATGTGATTATTAAGAACATAGAACATAGAACAGTGGATCCAAAATACCGAATAAGGAAACCGAATTATAACTAAGATGATCAACCTATGTTTAGAGAAGGATGGACCTTAGGGTTTAGACCTTTTCGAAATTAAAATGGTAAAAACTTTCGTGCGTGCTCCAAGACAAAAGAGTTGGTGCCGAAGTGGGCTAAACTCGAGGAATTAATACTCCACCAGCAACGCTAATTTTCGCAAATTAGAATGATAACAAAATTCCAGAAAATAATTTTGCTTCGCATGACGCGCGTTTCGTCTATTCAAGACTCAACAGACGCGCTCTACCAGAATAACTGAAAAAGCCAAAAAGTATGATTATATAGACAAGATCGGGGATATGGCTTTGGTAAGGGTTTTAAATTGTTGTAATGAAGAAGTGACACTATAGTTTTTTGAACTCATAAAAAGATTGAAAATATATTACAATATATTGAGAAATTTTCTATATAAAGAATCCGTTTACCCGTATCTGCCGTAACCAAGCATGTAACATATGACTTGAGCATCCTGTTTGTCAAACGAATCATCACAGATGGTTCCCCATCGACCGTTATGGTAAACCTCAACACGCCCCTCCCAAGGATATGATCCCCCTACCAGCCTTATACCTAAAATGAAAGAGCGATCAAAAAGAAAGAACGATCAGTAAAGTTTGGCATTATTTGTTTTAAATATTGATCTTTAAACATTGTATTAAATTTTTACCTATGGGAACGAATAAAATTGGTAGCCAATATATCACAAAGCGGGTGTTGTTCCCTGAAGTGTTGACTGGGTTTGTCTTTGCAAGTCGGACTATTGACATTCGAGTGCCCCATTGATATATCTGACATATCTTTCATCGGAGTCCATTTCTACCATATTACACCTAAGTAATAAATAATATCGGATCTGTGTTGGTTTGATAAAAGTCCACTATAAAGCGCTCAGAAACCTGTCAACAGGTCAAGTTGCTTTTTGGGGAAAAACAGGTGGAATGCTACAGAATTTCTAATGGCAGGCTACTTTTCTATTATTAAGTTGTATTTTAGCCGGTAACTTATTAGCGATTAGCCAAGGACATAGGTACGATAGATTTCTGAAACTGACCAATGCTAGCTGATCGTGGTGTTGTCGAATTACATATCAAAACATTCCCGCAAAATAATTACAATATCGTAAAGACTAGTCTACTTTTAAAGTAAACATAAACGATATTTAAGGAGAGGAAACATAAAGGCTTAGTCCTGCTTTCCAATCCTTTCAGGTTTTTTTCATGAATAAAATATGTTCAAATCAAATCTTTCACATATATCACTTTCTTATCCCGGCTAACATTGCTTTAAGTACTTTGATTTGATTTGCCGAATGTTTAGTGTCTAGTAATTTAAATATTACTTATATAATAATAATTCAATTAAATAGATTAGTATATCTTACCAGTTGCATATGGGGTGGAATCTAAAATAAAATAATTTACAGAAATTTGAAACTGATTTAAAGGAGTCTAAATACAACGGTAAAGTATCAGGATCTTTTGTCGAACATTTCTAATTGGAAACATGAATATTTAACGTGTCTAAACGTCAATGAAGTAAACAATTAATGATTTACCCCATGAGAAAAAAATAACCCGAAATAGGTGCATAACGAAGAAAGTAAGAAGTGTTTTAAAGTTATGAATATGGTCTTAGTATCCAGAACTATGATATCTGTTGATAGAAACGCATATGTTACAGTTGTCTTTTTTCGTTAGATGAGATAACAATTTGTTTGTATTCTTCATTTAAAACTTTCTGTAATAAAGCCTGGTTTACCAAATTTTGTTTATTGCAATTAAATTTTATTTTAGTTTGCGTCTTAAATTGCTTTTCAGTAGTTTTTGTGTTATAAGTAGAAGAAGCAGAGAGGCACCAATGGGGTATATTGGTTTTTCTCTCTTTTTTGTCCTGTTTTCCTTGGTTACTAGTTTTGTCTTTGCCCTTTCGGGCTTTTGATATTCGGAAGCCCCATCGATAACCCTGCTTCTTATATCAACTGTATACCATGTTTGAAAGTGTTCCTTTCAGCCATAATGTCTCTCTATTGCAGATAAGGATTCATGGTGCTTTTAGTTTTCTTGGTGTAAACAAATATATAAATTAATTTGCAAATACATTTTTCAAACATTGAGCACGGGACAATAAAACAATAATACAACAAATTAATCACGGGATTCTGAAACATGACTTGAAGCCTTATATAAATCCGTCAACGGGACAAATTTCATAAACATTTTTTTAGCATTATCCAATATGACGCAAGAATCCACATACATGTAGAATACAAATCAAAACATGGACATGATTTACTATTTGAGTGCAAATGTCAAACGTGCAGTGTAATACAGAGGTACGTGTACAAGTGAGGGTAAATGCGAGTAGGTTGATTTTTTTTCTCTGTTCTTCATAGTTAAGTGTTGTTTACATCGGTTTAATATTAAAGCGCTTACTTCTGATAAAAAAAATTGAACGCAAAAAGAAACAATTGAATATTCTCGTCATCGAATATACTATTGGCTCCAAAAAGTAATACTTCAGGAGAAATTCTAAGAGGGACTTGCAAATTAAAACACTGTGCTGTTCGCACTTGTCTAATTTGTTGATAAAGGGACATTTTAAAAGATAAGGAGCTCGTGTTTCTACAACACCACTGCGGCATAACGGTGACGGAATTAAATTTATGTAATTAGTTCACTACATCCTAAGCGAAGCCTTGCGTGTAAGATTTGACCCTTTTGGGATCCACAATAGTAAAAAGTTGGTACTTTATGTAAGTCGTTGTTTAAACGCGATTGAAATATATTAATAGATCTAGAAGATGCGGATTGCATTGGGTAACATATTCCATGATCACTGATACATTCTCGTATATATTGGTCGCAGTGTACACGAGTTGCGAATTTAATAATAATGGATTTGATCAAACCTGTTTATAGTAAATAAAAACAGATAGGGCGGTGTCATATTATTTACAATCTTGTACATATGAATAAGTTTTTGTGTTTTTTGTCGTTGATCACTTAAATTTTTTAAACCGGTTTCAGTGTACAAGTTTGAAATCAAAGTTAACCGAGTACCACAAGTTTCAATTCTCGTAGCCTCTACTTGAATATTTTCAATTTCATGTATAAGAATAGCAGTCTGAGCATCTAAGATAGGTCTAATGAATGAATTGTATAGTTTTTCCAATGTCCGTCTACCTAGAATAAATTTAAGCTTGCGTAATATATTTAGACGAGTAAAGGCTTTATTGACTATCATTTCAATATGACTACCCCATCCGTCGTCTTCTAAGATTATGATACCTTAATGTTTATTCTGCTTGACAGTGCATATCACAGCATTGTATAAGTACAAGTCAGGTTGTTGAGGTCGGTTTTTTTTTTCTTGATACAACTAGTGTTTCAGTTTTACGCGAGTTAAACATTACAAGCCACTTGTTTGACCATTTATGAATTTTTGGAGATATCGGTTATTGGCTACTGGATTGTCAACGATTATATATTAACTCATATCGTAATAGAATAATGTAATAGTCGATTAAATGTTAATCGTTTATAAATATAAGAAAGAACAAGGGTCGAAGAAATGATCCTTATGGGACACCGTCTTTAAAAGGAAGTCATTCTGAAGAGTAGTTATTTATAACAACATGTTGTTTCCTGTTTACCAAGAAGTCAACAAACCAGTTTCTTAAGTCGTTTGCTACGCCTATTGCTTTAAGTTAAAATATTAGCCCGCTCTTGTAAGAGTGATCATTCATAAGCCTGATTTCGCCGTATAAATAAATCGCTAGAATGTTCGAGTGTGATCATACCTATTGTAGTCATTTCTGTGGTTAAATCATCAGTTGTTGTTTCGTCGACCGTTCGAGGATAACCTTAAAAATGAGAGGAATATATCATCATGTAGTATTTAAATTGGATATTTTCTATACCCTACTCATGACTCACACATGTATCATATTAAATAAAACCTCATCGTTTTTCTCATATCATCAAATTGGCGTTTCAGGCTGAACAATTAACGTTAATTTCGAACAATGATTATAGGTGATTGTACAATGATTAAATAATGTTGAAAAATATTGTATTGTACTCAGTATTCGTATATGAACATTGGCTTTATCTGAATTGTAAACATGTTCTCACTTAATCTCCTTTTGGAAACAAAAGGCCTGTCGACCATGGAAATGTGTTGCATTGAAAGTGTACATATTGCAACTTAGTAACATATTTTCAATGCAAGCCATGATATGTAAATTAGCATTTTGATCAGTTTGAAATTGGTAATGTGTAACAATACATACGACAAGATACGCCAGCATCTTCATAATGTCCACAGTTATATTGAAACCAACCAGTATGTGCACAACGAGCTATATCATACTCATATCCACTGCATGACAGATTGTCCAATAAAATAGGCCCACTGCCTTGACCAAAACGTGCATTAGAATATGCAACTATGCTTCTAGATAGATAAATTGGTAACAAAGAATTATTTCTATTTACTGCAAATAAAAACTTTAGTTATTTTTAATAAGCTTTTCTAATATGTTGATACGAAATAAAACCATATTTATTTGAACATTATTTGTTAATATGCAGTTCTACAATATGTAATGGATATCACAACTGTAGCACACATGTGCTAGATTTTAAATATTTGATTGAAGAAGTAGAATAATGTTTAACATTCTGGTCAAAAATTGAATTGTCAATTCGTAATGTAAAAAATCGGTAACAAAAACTGAAGTTACTGTTGTATACAATTTCCTAGAATGATATCGTTGAATCATCCTTATCTAACACAATAATAACTGAAAAGGTTTTCTCCTCATTGTACATATGGTATACGCCTTGAATCTATATATTCAATATTAATTCTGTTATTATTTACCCATATCGATAGTATCCTAGCATATAACATATGACTTGAGCCTCTCGCCTGTCAAACGAGTCATCACAAATCGTTCCCCATTGACCGTTATGGTAAACTTCAACACGCCCCTCCCAAGGATATGAACCACCTACCAGCCGTACACCTAAAATGGTAAAACGAGAGACAATTTTAAATGCATGTACTTTGAATTTAAATGCAAATATTTCAATGAACATAAACATAAAAAACAACAAGTTCCTCTTGACACTAACCAAGTTTATTTTTCTTGAACTTCCGGCTGACCACCATGACGGAGTGACACGTTTTTAAAGGTCTGTTCTTTTTTCGATAAAATTACCCTTTAGACTACTGTTTATTGGAAACTATCTACAAAAACAATCCAAACCGATGAAATTTTGATATCTATGTGACTTTTATGACACAAACATTTGCTATTTTCAACATATTAACATAAAAACATTGAACACATATCGAACCGACCGCAACCATAATGGAGGAGTATGAGTGCAATGACTTTAGAGATATTGGGAAATGTTTCCAAAAGTTACATGTGTTAATTAACTCTGAAGTCGCTCAGTTGAAAGAACAACAACAGGAGTTCGACAAGAGAATAGGTATGGTGGAACATCAGGTAGAAAGCAATACTTCTCAATTCATAGAAATCCACGACAAATTTCTCCCGGATATTGAAGCAAAAATTGAGATGGAGAGAAACGAAAGGCTCTAACTAGAGCTATGGGGTCGTAAGTGGAATGTCATCATTTGTGGCATAAGTGGAAGCACTGATGGGATGGAACCGCCTAGGGTCACGGAAATACATGTCCGTAAATTCCTGAAGGACGTCTTGAAGCTGCATGAGGACCGATGTAAGGAGATGATTTTTACAGCGGTACATCGTTTACCATCAGGTGAACCGGACAGGCAGAATATTATCCTAAGGCTGTCCAATTTAGTTGAACGCGACGAGATAGTAAGAGCCGCAACGAAACTAGAACCGGGAAGTGGCTATAGCGTTGTCCCGGATCTGCCTCCCTCGTTAGCAACACTGAGGAGAGAACTCTTGAAAAAGAGAAGAGGGATGCCTAGTGACATCAAGAGAAGGACGAGGCTTGTTTACCTTAAAGCGGCTCCGTTCCTGGATCTGCATACGAAACCACCAAGAGATGAATCATTCAGTACACGTTAAACTATGATAGACTGTCTTCTCAAATAAAACATTGTGTTATAATTGTGGTTATTTATGTCTTTCTTTAAATGTTTCTTTTCGCATTATCGTTTCTTTTATATTTTAAAAATTATTTTCAGTCAAAATTGTGTATGAGAGTGGGGGTTTAAATTTGTTTACATTTTTGGTTGCTCTCGTTGAGGTCCGCACATATTGATTTTCTAAAGCTACTACTGGTTCCTCTTCAATTACTTTTTTCCCTTGAATAATCCGAACCAGTCCAAATGTTATGAATTTTTATTTCCGGTTTTTGAAATGAACTTGCCACTCTCGTCGAAATTAATTATTTAATATTGTATGATTGAAATGTATTTAGAAGGCAAACGAGGTGAGAGACACGATGAATTGTCATTAATGGTAACTGACAAAGGTTGAACAAAATCATAGTAGGATTGAGGGGTCTGAAACAAATTTTATTAGCTAAAAGAACAAACCTGTTTAGCAATATTTGGGGATTATTGTACCAGTGGATGTGGTCAAAAAGAGGGTCTCTATACGCACAAAATGCATTTCAATCGTTTTACAATCACCATTACATTATTTATGATCAATATTTCACACTGTTATATTTTTCTTTATGTACACAAACAGTCATTTCAAAATTTTATTATAGTATGCCATATGTCACATGCCCTGAAGTTTCTCATTAGTGACCAAAAATGTCAATCAAAATAGGTTCTTTGAACTGTAGGGGCTTATCCGAGAAAGTCAAGAGAGGTGGTTTTTTCCAGAATTAAGAAGTATGATATTGTTATTCTAACTGATACTCACTCTAGAAAAGATAGTGAAAATAAATGGAAGGAAGAATGGGGATACAAATGTTACTTTAGCTCTTTTTTCAGGGAATAGTAGGGGTGTGGCAATCTTAATTAATAACACATTTCAGGTCTCTGTTCACAGACAGATGTCAGATATCAACGGTAACTATATAATTCTCGATATAACTATTCAGGAGTGTCGAATGACCCTTGTAGGAATATATGGCTCGAACGAAGCCTCACCAAATTTCTATTCCAAAATTGAAGAGCTGGTCTCTTCGTTAAACAACTCATCAATAATCATGGTTGGTGACTGGAATGTGGTGCAGGATTACAGTCTTGATACACATAATTACAAAACAAAAAAAAAACAACCCAAAAGCACATGAGAAAATAATGCTTTTAAAGGAATCATTAGATTTTATTGATATATGGCGTGAAATGGACCCAACAAATAAGCGTTACACTTGGCGGGGACCCGATCAAAAACAAAGTAGACTAGACTATTTTCTTGTATCCTCAGACCTTCAATCTCTCATTAAATCCTCAGACATTGAAGTAAGCTATAGATCAGACCACTCTCCTGTCAGTATTTTAATACAATTTTGCTCTTTTGCCAGAGGTAGAGGTACATGGAAATTTAACAATAGTCTCCTCCATGACAAAGACTTTGTAGATAAAGTAAAGGAATGTATTAATGAAACACTAAACCAATATGCTGTTCCTGACCCTCAAAATCCTGACAACATTAGATACTCTATCAACCCACATCTATTATGGTAAATGGTTAAGTGTAGCATACGCGGCAAAACTATCACTTATTCCTCTTATAAGACAAAAAACCAGGACAAAAAAGAAAATGAATTAGAAAACACCCTAGAAGAATTACAAAATCAGTACCATGAGAGACCAAATGAAGACCTTAAAGTTCAAATAGATCAAGCTGAAAACGAGCTTAGACAGTGTAGGGAAAATAAAATAACTAACATCATGGCACGGGCAAAAGCCAGGTGGCAAACCGAAGGTGAAAAATGCACAAATTACTTTTGTAACCTGGAAAAATGCCAATTTAATGAGAAACTTATAACAAAAATAATAGATGACAACGATGAAGAAATAACAGACCAAACCGAAATAATTAATCAACAAAAAATTTTCTATGAAAGTCTGTACTCCTCATCATGTCCAGAACTCAACCATGAGCATAAAACACTTTTCTTCGATAAGGAAAACCCCTTCCATGATTTTATTTCTGAAGACGAAAGCGAGTCTTGTGAGGGAGTGTTAACATATGAAGAATGTTTAAAATCCATAAAAGATATGAAGAATGGTAAATCTCCAGGCATAGATGGCTATACAGTTGAATTCTATAAATTCTTTTGGAATGATTTAAAAACTATTTTGATAAGCTCATTTAATTATAGTCTAGAGATAGGAAGTATGTCCACATCCCAAACTCAGGGCTTAATTACATGCTTACCAAAAGACGGAAGCCAAAAGAATTCCTTAAAAATTGGAGACCCATTACCCTTCTAAATGTAGATGCAAAAATTGCCTCTTCTGCTATTGCAAATAGAAATAAACCTTTGCTAGAGAGGTTGATTAGTAACACCCAACAAGGGTTTATGCAAGGTAGATATATTGGTGAATGTACTCGACTAATATATGACCTTATTGAAGCTGCAGAGGAAGAAAAAATCCCTGGTCTACTTGTATTACTAGATTTCGAAAAGGCGTTTGACACTCTTGAATGGTCGTTTATCAACAAAACCTTAGAATTCTTTCAGTTTGGTCAAGGATTGTGTAAATGGGTTCAGACTCTGTATGCAAATACACAAAGCTGTATTGCAAACAATGGGTATTGCTCAAAGTTTTTTAATATCAAACGTAGCGTGCGACAAGGTGATCCTTTATCACCTTATCTCTTTATACTATCTCTAGAACTATTGAGCTCTGCCCTAAAGTTTGATCCCAACATCTCAGGAATCAAAATAAATAATTCAGAATATCTGATAAGTCAGTATGCAGATGACTCATCTCTTTTGTTAGATGATAATGAGATGTGTTTAAGAAGATCGCTACATATCCTAAACAAATTCTCTGAATGTTCAGAGTTGAGAGCCAATCTAGAAAAAAACTGAAGCCATATGGATTGGGTAAAAAAATACAATAACAATAAGCTAGCACCAGACCTTGACCTAAAATTGAATTTTAATGGAAAATTTAAACTACTAGGAATTGAATTTGACATGTTTGAAGAAGATAAAACATTATCTAACTTCCACAAAAAAATTGCCAAAATAAAAAAACTGTTAAACACTTGGTTATATCGAGATTTAACCATACTGGGAAAGATCACAGTCATTAAGACATTAGCCTTACCAATCCTTATTCAATGTCTAACAGTGCTTCCAAACCCTCCTGATAACATTTTTAAATCTATAGAAGACATCTTCTTTTCTTTTGTTTGGAATAATAAACCAGACAAGATCAAGAGAAATGTTTTCACTAACCTTTATCATGAAGGAGGCCTAAAGATGCCAAATATTAAAGCTTTTTGCATGAGTGTCAAGTTGTCATAGATAAACAAAATGCTAGACCCATTACATCTTGCCCCATGGAAGACTTTAATTTCAGAAAAATATGAGAAATTTGGTGGAGATAACATCTGGATGTTAGATAAATTTGGCCTAAATACTATATCAAAACACTTCAATCACTTTTGGAAAGACATTTTCCAAAACTGGAAGTTTATTCACTTGGATTCTAATGAAGAGCAAAAGAATGTTTTGTCCCAGTCCATATGGTTTAATGAAAACTTAAAATTTGGAAGTAAACCATTCTTCTATCAGAAATGGTGTGGGGCTGGTGTTTTTTACCTTAATGATCTGCTTTCTTAAAACAACTCCCTACTCTCCTATGAGAAATTTAAACAAAAGTATCAATTGAGAACAAACTTTTTACAATATCAAGGTGTTCTCCATTGTATACCACATGATATAAAAACAAAAATGCAAGAAAATACCCGACTAGAACAGGTATTTTCAGAGTCTTTGAAATATCTGAAGTCCCACAAAAAACCAAGTCAATACTTTTATAAGAAAATTCTTCCAAAATTCACTGAAAATCCTGACAAACAACAACAAAAGTGGAGCGCAATTCTTGACATAAACATTGAGAATTGGGAGGATATACATTCAATTCCTTTTTCATCTTGCAATAATAACAAGTTAATTATGTTTCAATATAAACTTTTGCATAGAATCCTTTTCACAAACTCTCTTCTGAAAAAATGCAATATGAAAGAAACTGATCTATGCACCTTCTGCAATGAAACATCAGAAACAATACTACATCTATTTTGGGAATGTCCTGTCACAAGAAATTTCATCATTCAGGTTAAGGGTATTATGAAGAATATCTGTAATTTTGAAATCCCAAAGGATAGAGAAAGCTTTTTGCTTGGTTCACCCCAAACAAACAGTTTTGTCAATTTTATTGTTGTTCTCATAAAGCTTTTCATATATTCATGCAAATGTAGGAACACCAGACCCACCCAAAGTGGATTTATAAATATACGTAAAGACAATTATGAAATAGAAAAACTCTCTGTGACTTTCTACAAGGCCCCTGCAAACCAAGAAAAGATTGATTTAAAATGGGATCCTATACATCATCTCCTAATATAACAAAATCTTATTGTATCAAGCATTTTTATTTTAACTAAATACTGTCGTGAATGATGTCACCAGGGATGCACCGATAAAAAATGAACTGTAAATGGGGCATCCGTTAAAATATTATTGTAATAACATGACAGTAGAACCATTTTAACTTCTTTATTATAAAATCTTGTATGTATGTGTAAAAGGGATCTACATGTAACTGAAAGCAGCATTATTAGAAACATCAACTTCTCCTTTTCTTTTTTAAACTTTACCTAATAAAGTAGTAATCCATTAAAAAAAAACATAAAAACATAAAATAATGTTGCTTTCCTCATAACAAGGTTCCCATATAACACCTTCCTATAGAAAATGGCTATGTGACAGAATGGATATTTTTGCATTAATGGTTTTATAACTTAATAAAAGTATTTTTAACTGGTGACTGTAATCAAAAACAGACAAATTTATACTGTGTAATGATTGAATTGTTATACGTTTGAAATGCAATGAAAAATAAAGAATTACAAAAAAAAAGTTTATTTTTCTTGTTGTCCCCTTGTTTTGTTTTTTAAATCTAATATAGCTTTGCGCAATTTGTTATAATAAAGTAGGTTAACCAATACAGATCCATTCATCCAGACACATGAAGCAATATAAAGCATGTAAAATGGCATTCGAAAATTTAAAGTCAGGAAAGTAAAAGACAAAGAAGCAAAGAGGCACCAATATTCGAGTGTCAAAAGTCCGACAGCGCAGCGACAAAATCGACAATCACGAACAAGAATAGCACGCAGAACAGGAAACACAAAATCAACCGAAACGAAATCAAAAACGTGAACTCAAAAATCATAACAAGAGTGTATTCCGGTGCTCCGGAAGACGTAAGCAGTTCAAGAATGCTATAGCATTTCCGTTGTGCTGCTAATTTCCAATTCAGTGTCTCAAAACTACTCAAAGAAGACAAATCAAAACTCTGCGATGCAACCAGGAGATATAAAAAATCAAAAAAAAAAACAAACCTCACTGCATATCAACAACCAATACAACAACTGAAAATCAAACGGAAAAGGTCAAACCGAGTCAGCGTGCACATGAGATCAAGTATGCTGGGCAGGTAAGCAGTTTCTGTATTTAATGAAAAAGCAATCACGTTTCCACATATTCAAAGTGAGTAAAATGATTTGAAGGACAGCAATACAAACATTCTATGACAAAGCAGCAGGTATCTTCATTTTAACTTTGAAAACAAATTCCATACTCTTATACATGTACAATCATATAATTTGTTCCGTAAAGTTAATAAACACCGATAGAAGATTATTCTTCAAATAGATTGTTTCATTTTGTCTACACAATTCATTTATTGTAAGTTAAAGATAGGTTTTTTACATGTACTACGTTTCAATATAGGGAAAGAACTTGCATAAATACGTGCTTCGACAACTGTTTAGAAGTTTTAATTCAACATTTAAAAAATCATGTTGGTTCATGGTGATTTTACATGCGCCGAGTACACGTTTTCACATTTCATCACCACATACTTTTATAAGTATATATTAAGTAAATTTACTATCATTGGTTGCATATAAAGAAGCAATAGATTGTTACCAAGTTCAAAAGGCATCGACAAAATCAGTTAGCATAAGGGAGGACACCTTCTACTGTTGCATTATAATTTCAAATACGCCACTGGATTTGGTAGATTGTATCACGTACATTATATTCTACATTTTATCATTACCAATGTCCATTAAAAAGCTGTGTACTTAACCTGTTGTGTATGGCGAAGAAACTGAAATGAGATAGTAAAAGGAAACTGGTTACTACATGAAAGGTGACTAAATCCAATAATTATAGTGGTTAATTACCTCTTTTCTCAATCAAAACAAAAAATAGTATTTTTTTAATCTTAGTCGTTAAGACAGGATTAAGGGAGTACGAGCCTGAGATTTTTTATAATTAAAAGTTATTTAAAATAGAAAATTTGGAAAGAATAGCTCAAAATAGCTAGACTTTATGAAAAAAGTTTTCAAAACCATGGAGCCGTTTTTAAGTTATAAGCACCGAAAAATATGGCGGGAAAAAATCTTCTCTGGGTTTTTCATAGGAAATACATTGAAAATTCTTTTTCTGTTTTAACATAGAAATAATAATTAGAATTGGTAGAAAATTTCAAAAGGAGTTTATTAGGACCTTCTCTAATAAGTAATGAACAAATATTAGGAAACCATGTTGGAAAATTTTTAATGCATTTGAATGGATAAAAGCCGAGAATCCCGAAAATCTTCAATTTCTGAGGCTCGTACTCCCTTAAAAAAAATATTACTCAAAGGGTCATGAATTTAACAAGGTGACCATATATCCATTAAATCTGAAAAGAAACCTTGAATTTTATTATTCAGTTCAAGGTCTTGGAAATTACCTACATTCTTAAAAAAAAATGATAATTTTCTTTAAAAAAAAACTTTGAGAATGATAGTTGGACGACAAAAATTCGTGATTGAATACGTTATATATTTTGTATATAGAAAATGTAATGTGTTTCACACATTTGCATTTCTAGAAGATATTTTATAGGTTTCAAGAAATGGAAAAATTCAGGAACTCAAAAAAGGGATATTACTCCTACATGACAAGTAATAGAACAAAACACGTGACACAATTAATACTCAGCCGTCAGAATGTCAGGTTACAGAACAAAAAAAAAGGTACAAAACTGTTCGATGAAGGTACAATTTGCTCCCTTTTTTTCAAAAAGAAACTTAAGTTTATCAATTTTCCCATTTTCTATAAATTAACAATCATCAATGTAAAAACCTAACTTAGATCATACTTAAAGTAGTCATTTCTGTGGTTAAACCATCTGTTGTCGTTTCGTCTACCGATCGAGGATAACCTTATAACGAGAAAAATTATAAACATGTACAATAAAGAAAATATTTGAGTTTTGTACAGATGGTTGCACACATAACCTGAACGAAAATTAACTCTCAAGACCAGTCATTCTTTGAGTTTACGCTGCATAATTCCGTTTAATTGTTATGTGTGTTTTTGTTTGTTGAATGTTGTTTTTTTTCCGTTATGATGCTTTTTTTGTCTATTGATTTTTAATTGTCTTTTCGGTAAAATGATGCTTCTTTACCCCTTTGGTACACCTTTGCTTCTTGAACAGAATGTTAACTTTGTGATTGTTTTCCATGTCTGTTCATGTCTCTTATAGAGGACATTCAAGTTAATTTTTGTAAACTCATGACAGGTTAAAGCTTTCTTTATGACAAAGTCGTGACTTCTCTAACCGGACCAGTCGTTGCATCATGTCTGTTCTTATGAATCCCAGTTACTGAAATGACCGGGTTTTTTTACATGAAAGATTGTCTATAACATTGACAATTTCGACAAAAGTTTTCTTTGCCTGAGTTCACTTTAAGATTAGAGTTTGCGTTTTTAATTGATATTCATTAATTTCTCTGTTCTCGTTTTTATATGCTGTCTGGGTTTTTTTTGGTCCTGTTCTCGTTGTTGTTAACTGATTTTTTCTCTGTCCTTTCGGACTTATGACATTCGGGTGCCCTGTAAGTATTTATGCTTCTTAAAACGTAAGAAAATGACCATTGTCTTGTGGAGGCTTTTACATTAAGATCATAAAGCAGACAATTTTATCGAACCTATCATATAATCGACAACTGCTTTTAAAAACAGTCAGCAAATTATGGTTGCTTTTCGAGTTAACTTTGAAGCAGTCGCGTGTCCTTTTAAACAGTTGCATGACCAATCACAAGTGACTTTGAAGTTAATTTTATGTCATGGCCAGGACCCTACGTCACACGCAAGGATACCGTTTCCAGATTTTAACGAGATTTTGGTCCGCTTCAAGGTAAGTTGACACTTGGTTCTACATAATAACAAATATATACAGAAAAACTAACTAGTGCATTTGGTGGCATCAAACTCACGCTACTTTATCGCTAAAGTCGGCCTCTTAAATGTGCTTTGTTCTATGCAAACACCTCTGTACAGTTCAGAAATCGAGCAAGGATACAGTTTGCATTTTATGCCGATTTTCATTAAGCTGTTGTATTTCCATAGTACAAAGATATTTGCAGTGTATATTTTGTTACAAACCAACCAGAATAAAAATGTATGAGCAAAGGTCCTTTTTGCATGTAAACAAGGTCTTATGTAAATTACAAATGGCAAAGTCTTAAAATGACTTTGCGGTCATGATCAGGTTTTCCGCATTATAGCCTGACGACCCCGGCATATATTTTGACAGGGCTGCCCCATTAAACAATCTGTAGTACAAATCCGAAGTCGCTATGTGGGCCTAACCCGATGTATACCGATGTCAGGTTTCTGTACGCTTTTTAGTGGACTTTAATCGACAAGCTTAACGCTGCTTTGGGCCTATATATACCGGTACCCTTCCGGGCCCTGCACGGAAGGCAATATTTTTTGTCGGGCAAATCTAGTTTATCTAATCTAGTAAGTCAAACTGGTCCCGTTCAATAAAAATTTTAAGACTTTGGGACTGAAACTGACAACTGATATAATTAAGGACAGGTCTAGTATGATGCTCTTAACGCTATCTCCCTGAAGCTTCAGGGGCAATTCCCTGGACCTACTAGGGGCTTTGAGCAGCCCCAGACCCCTGCCGAAATTATCCCTTCACTTCCTTTCAGTCCCAGCTATGCCCTGTATTTCTAAGAATCGTTGGTAAATTAATGTTAAAAATACGCAGTCAGCAATATTTTGTTTCGTAGGTAGACTTTTGCATATAATGTCGGTTGGAAAATCGGTTCATTCATTTTTCACATCAAACGGATATCGAACCACGAACATTTTCAGTTGTTATGGTGTTCAGTTATGCCACGTACACTTTTAAGTGCATCTCATATAGCAGTCTGATATAAATTTAAACAGGAACTTGGTACGCATGCACATTTTAAACTTTGAAAGATGAAAATAGATTATAAATATGTTTTAATAAGCTGCATTGGTATTTTACCATTTTTATTTAAGGGGGGTTTGAAGTTCGATAAAGTGCAGGATAAAGAGTTTTATATATAATTTTTTAAAATATGCATTTACAATGCAAACGGTATCCGTGAATTGATCGGGTGTGAACGGTATCATTTTAAGACTTTGCCACTTGTAATTTACACAAGACCTTGTTTACATTCAAAAGAGAACCTTTGCTCATACATTTTCATTCTGGTTGGTTTGCAACAAAATATACACTGCAAATATCTTTGTACTATGGAAAAAACAACAGCTTAATAAAAATCGACATAAAATGCAAACTGTATCCTTGCTCGATTTCTGAACTGTACAGAGGTGTTTGCATAGAACAAAGCACATTTAAGATGCCGACTATAGCGATAAAGTAGCTTGAGTTTGATGCCACCAAATGCACTAGAAAGTTTTCCTGTATATATTTGTTATCATGTAGAACCAAGTGTCAACTTACCTTGAGGCGGACCGAAATCTCGGTAAAAACTGGAAACGGTATCCTTGCGTGTGACGTAGGGTCCTGGCCGTGTATATGAAATGTTTGCACTAATCATGACAAAGTGCTTTTAAAGTTTACAAGAAAAAGCTTTCCAAAAAAGCTTGCTCGGGCCCTGCATTAAATCTTTTTACTTCATATAAATTCATTACATTTACAATGTAAAATTTACTTGTTTGCAGTTGGGAGCGAATATTTTAATGTGGACCTGCAATAAAACAACATGAGACAACAAACAACTCTCATAAACCCTCTGAACTTTTTTGATCTTTTAAACATGTTATTATACCGTTAACGAAGACACATATAAGTCGGCCAAATTGAGCAAGTTGAATTAAATCTTGTTTACGGTCTGTCTAACGGAATCTAAACAGAAGACCTCGGCTAACTCTAAGCGGTCAACGGTATACTTTTTAGTACACTTGGTATACAGGTAATGTCTGGTCAAATATGTACGAAAACATAAGCTTCTTAACAGTTAGACATCCTATTCCAAATTATTGTAAAAAGACCAATCAATGTCAATTACCAAAAGAAAACCTTTTTTAATCGCGCCAATTTATTTGTTTTGTAAATTGACATTGCTTAGATTTTAAAAGTATTCAATAAATACGTACGACACGAGACACCTGCATCTTCACCATGTCCACAGTTGTGTTTTGACCATCCTTGATGTGAACACTGAGCTATGTCTGATTCACGGCCACGACACGATAGCTCGTCTAATAAAATCGGTCCGCTGCCTTGTCCAAAACGTGCATTGGAATATGCAACGATGTTCCTTAAATACCATATTTAAAACGTTTTTGATTTAAAAAATAGAGTTGGATTAGACTGGAATTAGTAATTTTATTTCATTTTTTATTGTTTTTCCCTAGTATTTCTAAAAGAAATTGTGTGTGAGTGTGCGTGCGTGCGTCCGTCCATATATTCAACGATATGATATATCTGTTAATTTGCGATTTTAAAATGGTAAATGTAAATAAAACTATAGCACGTAGATGATTCTATATCATTTACATTAAACACGAATGATTAATTTAACACCAATCTTCCTCATTCAACACAACCATTATTAACAAATGTTTATCATCACTTGAACGTTTATGTCAGATTTTCGAGATTGTTGTTAACGCTTGCAAAGTTTTGTCAATAAGCTTTTTTTAAGTTATTATAACTGTTATATTTATTTTTCCGCAATTTCATTTATGCTGTAATAAATTTTGGAAGATAACAGATGCAGATGAGAAAATAAGTCTGTAGAAAACCTGCTCCAATAACAAAAAAAAAACGCTCACTACTCCATAATCTCTGAAACTGATGCTGTTTTTTTTTCATTTTTAAAAGGATGGGTTGCGATAAGACCCCTTTTCAGCCCACCACGAAAGTCAAAAACAAAATTGAGTGAATTCTTTCACAAAATGTCTTCTTGGAAAGGTTAATATTTCTATTTTTAGAAAATAAACGTCTGTAGTTGAAAAGCTTATTCTATTTTTTAGTAAATGGTGCTTAAATGAACCACCGAAAGATATTTTAGCATTGTACTTATGGGAAAGTTGCTCAAATGAGTGATATATATCCTGGAAGTATAGCCTTGCACGCAGAACCAGCTCCATATTTTATTCAAAAACTTGTATTACTAAAATACATCTTTTGCAAAGGTTTCGAGCTGGTTCCCAGTGCAAGAGATACTGAAAATTTAAAAAGGGTATTATTTTTGAACTTGTTGTCAGTAGTTAAAAGATGTGCGAAATCTCTCCGTTTTCTACGTTTTCCTCGAGATTAGCGGTCGTTTCAATTCAAAATTGTTGTTTAAGTGATGTATGACCATATATGAAACCTTTTATAGAATTGTAAACACTGGCTTCAAGTATCAAAGCACAGAAATTCAATTTATCAAAGCCCTTCATTGAAATTTTCTTTAAATCAAGATAAAATTTTCATTCAAAATGGGTCAATTTTGAACTCGAGTTTCGAAGCTGTGTTCGTGCAAAAGTATGTAAAAGTTATATTTTACAACAGTTGAATCATATTGCTACACATCCTCGGAAACCCAGGGTTTCTTCTCTCGCTTACCCATTCATCGCCCCTGGGACATAACGCATCAAATACTTCGTTTTTGATAGTTTTGTATCGAGCTTTCTGATTGGTCGCTTTAGATTTATCTAATGCGATTTAAACATGTTACTATATATAAATAGTATCCAGTTCCAGATCAGATCCTGAACTCGAAATACAAATGACAACAAAGTTTCAGACAATAAATTTTGCTACGCCTGACGCGCGTTTCGTCTATTCAAGACTCATCAGAGGCGCTCTACCAAAAATATTGAAAATGCCAATCACTGTATGAATATGAAGAGCATAGAACAGTATAACCAAAAATACCAAACTGGGGAACCAAATTATTACTAAGATATTCAACCTATGTCTGGGGTAGGAAGAACCTTAGGGTTTAGACAATTTTGAAATTTAGGCGGATAATTTAAAGCTTTGATGTATTCTCCAACTCAAAAGTGTTGGTGCCGGAGAGGGCTAACCGCTAACGAACCATTTCATGCGTTTTGACCCAGGGGTGATGAATAAGCGAGAGAAGAACCCCCGGGTTTCCGAGGATGATTGCTACATAATAAAATATAAAGTAACATGCTATGAAAAACTTTTTATTTTTCGCCTATAGATGGGCCAAAATAGGGTCTTATCGCAACCCATCCTTTACTTTGAGATAAAGCAGAAAACACTAGTTTAATTATAAAGAATATTTAAGAAGCAGGGGATCCAATGGGGTATCCGAATATCAAAAGTCGGAAAGGCAGAGACAAATCCAGTAAACACCAACAAGAACGGGACAAAAACAGACAACATGTAAAACATGGAAACACAAAAATGACTGTATATCAATCGACAACGCCAGCTCCAGTCGAAACGAGAGTGAACTCAGGTGCTCCACATTAATAAGCAGTTCAAGCTGTAATTTATTACCCGTATCTGCTGTAACCAAGCATGAAACATATGACTTGAGCGTCTTGTCTGTCAAACGAGTCATCACAGATTGTTCCCCATCGACCATTATGGTAGACCTCCACACGCCCCTCCCAGGGATATGATCCACCTACCAGCCGTATACCTAGAATGGTATAAATATAAAATATGAAACATGTTTGGTTATATGATATGAATCTAGCGAAGGAAATGTGTTAAATTTGACTTTAATATTCTACAATGTGAGTTTTGAATATAAACTTTACTACGTTTTATAGTTTAAAACCGTTTCAAAAACATTGCATTACACAACAGATGTGAAAAGAGCTCATCGTCATAGTCCGCCGATATTTAGCTCACCGTACACGAATACTAACGGTAGTGGCCAGGTTGGACTTTGGACCTTTAATCCAGCAATTAGTTAATGCCGTAAATACCCCAATTAACGTACCGTATATACAGTGATATAAAATTATCATGGGCGAAGTAAATAGGGATATGTCGATTCATTTCTCTACAAAACAGTTTAATGCTATTAAACACACTGAGGTATTGGAAGCCATAGAGATAATCACTGAAAGAGAAAGTATAAAATCAATTCAATTAACGGAAAGAGACTGTGTTGTCACGGTAAAAGGAAAGAGTGACAAAGACTTGTTACTATCAACTGGTATTCAAATAAGAAATAGGTCAGTTAAATTTGCAGAGGCAGACAAGCAATTGACTAATGTTACAATTAAAGACCTCCCATATGAACTTAGCGATAATTATGTAGCAACGAATATGACACAGTATGGCAAAGTAGTGCAAGGCTCCGTCAAGCGAGGGATGATACAAGGTACAAACATAGAAAATGGCACCAGATATCTTCAGCTTATCGACTGTATACCTATTCTACCTACAAAGGTCAAGTTTGGCAAGTACGAAGTCAGAATGTTTGCCGACAACAACAGAACAAAGTGTAAATTCTGTGACAGCACTGCACATGCGTTCTTTAATTGTCCGGACAAACCGAATCGCATTCGTGAATGCTACCGTTGTCTGCAAACCGGGCATGTCGCTAGCGAATGTGAAAATAACTTAGTATGTCGATACTGTAAAAATCCGGGCCATGTGATAAAAGACTGCGAAAAACATTTGGAAGAAAAAACAAAACGTGAATACGGTGAATATGCCGATGAAATTTTACAAGGTAGACGAGACGCTCTAGAAAACGAACACGATGATGCCAAAAGTGAAACAAGTGACGACGAGAACCCAGTTAAAAATCAAACAACTGATGTCAAGAGACAAGCACTTGTTAGATCCTTGATTTTAGGTGCGTCCAATTGTAAGAGGCTCGGGGATTTTAGTGAGGACATCATAAACGTGTCAGTATCAGGAGCAAAGTTCGAAACCGTTAATGAGGTGCTCAGCCGTGCGTCGACTGTGGTAAGCAAAACACATGTGAAGGTGGACAAAGTTGTTGTGTGTCTAGGGACAAATGATATAACACATAACAGAGACGACCCTGATGAAGTATGCGTCAATGCCATGAATGCCATCAATTTAGTTAAGACCAGCTTTCCCGATTCCGATATTGGCGTATGTAACATCCTCCCACGTAAGGGTAAGAGCGTAAATATTGGAAAACTGAATGACACAACCAAAACAGTTAACAATTTTCTTGCGCGAGTGTGTAAAAAGGACCAGAAGGTATCTATTGTTGACATTAACACCGCCTTTCAGGGCAGCCCTAAATCACTCTATGACGCAAATTATCATACAGGGGTCCATGTTAGTGAGAAAGGAGCTGACAAAATTATTGAGTTAGTCAACGCTTTTGTTAATACAGAGAACAGCATCGAACCAACTCAGCTTAACACACCAGCTGCAGCACGTAAGAGAAATCTTAGTCATAACAACACCCCACCATCTACGGAGAAGCTTGGTAAACAGCACAAGCAAAGTTAGGAAGGGTTATGTAACAGGAGTGATCTGACAAGTAATATAAACTGTATATGTATTAATGTCTGTGGGTTGAAATCAAAACTGTATCTTCCAGAATTTATTGAACTTATTAAGAAACATGATATTATAATTTTAATAGAAACAAAAACAGATGATTTAGATGAATTAGATTTTCCGGAAGGGTATAAATATTTTGCTAAGAATAGAAAAAACTGTAAAAACAAATCAGGTGGAATAATTGTATGTTATAGGGATGTTTTTGATAATATCTTAAATTTTTGTGCATCTGAATGTGAATTTGTACTGTGGGTTGTTCTTGATAAAGCACTGTTTAATGATAATGAAGGTATTTTACTAGGTTGTGTCTATGTACCACCCGAAAACACTAGGTATTCTAGTGGTGATGCGTTTAATGATATTGAAGGAGAAATGATTTCTTTTTGTAATAAGTATGAATGTAAACCAGTAATTATTGGTGACCTAAATGCTCGAACAAAGGTTTTGAGCGAAGTTGTTATACCGGATGATGGCCTCTTTAATGTTCTAGAGGAATTCGATGATCATGATTTTATACAAATAATGTATGATTACCAGGTACTTTTAGATAATAACGTTCCATTGCAACGGTTTTCTAATGACATTTCAAATCCAAACAACTTTGGATATAAACTTATAGATTTTTGTAAACGGAACAGTTTATATATCGGCAACGGCCGACTACCGGGTAATGATTTCAAAATCGGTCGAGTCACGTGTAAGAACGTGTCCTTAGTTGATTATATACTACTTGCGTCGCGTTGCTTCCCACTAGTAGAATCTTTTAACATACTTGACTATGATCCTCTATTTTCGGACGTTCACTGCGGTATTTGCGTTTGTCTTCGGGCTTCACTAGGAAACGTAAATATGAGGCGTGATAGGGGCAGTAGTAACGCTACATCACATTATAAGTGGGTTAATGGTAAAGATGCTAAATTCATTGAAACTTTACTGAGCAATGATGGTATTATTGACGAACTAGATACACTACTTTCTCAGCAAGGGGGGTCGCTAGATTATATCAATAGTGTAGTTGATAAGATAAGTAATATTTTCACGAGTACTGCGAAATCCGTGTTTACGGCAAGAAAATTTAAATCGTACCACAAAGAGGGAGACCAACCATGGTTTACTGATAAATGCCACGTTAAACGAAAGGTGTTTCATCGTGCAAAAAATCGCTATAGTTTTGTGAAAAATAAAGCAAACAGAGCCGCAATGAAGAAGGCCGGACGAGAGTATAAACGTGAAATGAACACAGCGATCGGAAACTTCAACCATACATTTGAATCAGATCTTAGAAATACGTCTAAGAAAGATTCTTAGAAATTTTGGAAAATTTTAAAACGGTTGGATAAACGTGATTCGAATAAAAATGCGAGTATAACTGTTGAACAGTTATATGAATATTTCAGAAAACTTAATGAAAATGTGCATGACGATTCAGACGTGAACATAGATGATATGTTGAATAACATAGATAATCAGGATGTCATTGATGTTCTCGATAAGGAGATAACGGCAGAAGAGATCTTGAAAGCTATCAAGAACTTAAAGAATGGGAAAGCGCCAGGGGATGATGAAGTAGTTAATGAATATATTAAGAGCACATTTAACTTGTTTTTGCCTGTATATGTTAAATTATTCAATTTGATTTTTGATACAGGGCTTATACCCGAAGCTTGGCTTACGGGTATTATAAAGCCACTGTACAAAAATAAGGGGGATCCTGGGAATTTAGATAACTACCGAGCTATATGCCTCACTTCCAATTTGGGTAAAGTTTTCACCTCGGTGTTGAATACGCGACTGAATATCTTGTCTGACGAAATTGGCATTATCACAGATGCTCAGGGGGGCTTTCGTCACGGATATTCAGTACAAGACAATATATTTGTTATGCATTCGCTTATATCGATGTATTTGGCCACGGGCAGAAAGCTTTTTTGTGCGTTTATTGACTTCAGAAAGGCTTTTGATAGCGTGTGGAGAGTAGGTCTTTGGCAAAAGTTGATTAAACGAAATATTGGGGGGAAGATGTTTAAGGTTATACTCAACTTTTACACGGATATTAAGTCCTGTGTAAAAGATGGAGATCTGAGAACAGATTTTTTTCCATGTGAAATTGGCGTTAGACAAGGTGAAAAGCTATCGCCTTTTTTGTTTGCTCTATATCTCAACGATTTAGAAGAATATTTAGTAGATAACGGCGGTGAACATTTATCCTTTGTGTCTGAATTATTTACTGAGAACATTAATATGTACATTAAATTATTTATATTATTGTATGCAGATGATACTGTCCTTTTTGCTGAATCTGCAGAAAAACTGCAAACAATGTTAAATAAATTTGAAAGTTATTGCAGAGAATGGAAGCTTTCTGTTAATGTAAACAAGACTAAAATTGTAATTTTTTTAAACAGAAAGTTCAAACCTAATATTAATTTTACACTTTGTAACCAAGATGTAGAAATACAAGATTCTTATGTGTATTTGGGTATACTGTTCAACTATAATGGAAAATATTTCCAAACTCGTAAAAAACTGGTCGAACAAGGGCAGAGAGCTTTGTATGCGCTATATAGAAAAATTCAAAATATAGCTATACCTGTTGACCTTCAATTAAAACTTTTTGATACTCTAGTTACTCCGATTTTGACATATTCGTCGGAGATCTGGGGGTATGAAAATAAAGATCTTATAGAAAAGGTCCACCTACAATTCTGTAAGCGTATTCTCTCAGTGAGAACATCAACTCCAAATTGTATGGTATATGGTGAACTAGGAAGGTATCCCTTAGAGCTACAAATTAAATTGAAGATGGTTAATTTTTGGTATAGATTAGTAAGTAACGAACAAAAACTTTCGAGTAAATTATACTCACTTTTGGTAAAGCTTAATAGTAATGGTAATCAAACATGTAAGTGGATCAACTACGTAAAGTCCATTTTTGATGATTGCGGTTTAAGCGGGGCATGGGAGATTCAACAATTTAATAATATAAATCTGTTAAAGGTAGAAGTTAAACGACGTCTCCAGGATCAGTTCATACAAAAATGGTTCGCAGATATGTATAATTCGTCAAGGGGGGAGTATTATTTATCCTTTAAGTCGTTATTTTCACTAGAGCCATATTTGTTACGACTAAGCCGAGTTCGTCGTATACACATAAGTAGATTTCGAACATGTAACATTAAATTTCCCATAGAAGTGGGTAGATGGAGAAACATTCCTAGGGAGGATAGAATTTGTAATCTGTGTATGAACGGTCTTGGAGATGAATACCACTTTGTTTGTGTATGCACAAATATCAATGTACTTGAGCTAAGGCGAAAGTACATACCTAAGTATTATGTTGAATATCCAAACAAAGAAAAGTTTTTTGGGATTAACAAGTTTTGTAATGTTAGTCTATTAAAAAATGTGTCTATTTTTATTCAAAAAGTTTGTAATCTATTAGAGTAGCTATCATATTTGTGTTGTACTGTCTTTTTCTTTCATATATCAGTTGTGATAAAAAAAAAATTATTTGTATGTACATGTAGGTATGCAATTAATTGTCTGTATTGCAGTTATATTTGTATTGTATTGTAGTTTGTTTAATTGTGCTCCTGTTACGCAGTTTCTGCGACTGAGCGATTTTCTAAATAAAATATTCTGTATTCTGTATTCTGTTTCAGATTTTATTCCATTTAAAAATGAGTACATGTCAAATAAGTCTTCCTAGGACAGTTCGCAAATTCGTTTTATTTTCTTGTTTTCTTTTTCATGATGTACTTCTTTCTGTATCGAATTTTGAGCTATAAAAACCCCATGACATGTGCCTGTTACACATGTATAAGATGCAAAATAATTATTGGAAGTTATAAAATTTTAAGTCAGGAAAGATGAAGAGAAAATCAGGAGATAAAAGAAAACAGAGGAGGGGATATTTCAGTTGATGATGAAAATAGTGGTTATAAATCATTTCTATTACATATATATATATATAACCTGGGTCTGTACATGTATAGGCTAGATTACCTGACACGATCATCATTCATGAAATGCGTTTTTTTTTATTTGGATATTGTAATTGACTGTAGTTCTTGGCGATTAAATTTACGTCAAGTACACTTACTTCACATATATATTAAATTAAAAGTGTACATTACCATTTCCGTATGGGGAGGAATCTAAAATTAAATATTAAAAAGTAGCTTGTTAAATATTCAAACGAGACAAAATGAATACTAGTTACATGTATAACCTTATTACCTATCGACAGACAAAATAACTGAAATGACTTATAATAAATCGTTTTATTAGGCATAAGTCGTTTTCATAAATCTCCATTTAGTAATCAAAATTATCCAAAAAACATATTTGAAATGAAATTGAAACTTTGAGCACAGAATGTAAGAGTTAAGTAGTCTTTAGTTTAAAATGAGTTTTTCATTATTTAACAATATAATTACATTAACTAAATAATGTAGTTAAACGCACTTTGACGAAAAAATCCCTTATCAAAGGACTATTATTTTAATGACATTTTTTTGAAATTAAATTCACGACAAGAATTATATTGTACAATGTACGAATTGAAATCACTTTACTACTAGGAACATTTAAAAACGGTTTACTTTGTACATGTTCTTGATTTTGTTGTACTTCACCAATGATTGTCTGTGTCGTTTTCGGTGCTTGAACAAAACATAAATCAAGCACAAATGTCAATATCAAAAGACTGATTCAAAAAGTGGAATAACATTGAAAGTGAGGCACATCTAGTCTATTTTTAAATGAATTGGTTAATAGTTAATTAATGAATAAAATAGGAAACAAATGAAATTTCTACTTTAGTTTTCTTTAAAACGAAGTTTCTATATTTCTTTTTTTCGTTGGAAAGAAAATGATTTGCGGGTATTCATAAGATATTCATTTATTTAATCACTCAATTAAGATCATACCTATCATGTCTGTAGTTGTTACTTCTGTCGTGATATCATCTGTTGTCATTTCGTCGACTGAACGAGGATAACCTAAAATAATGAGTATAATAAACCATCAAGTAATTATTGATTTCCAGAAACACAACGATTTATTGTGATTTTTTAATACCTTAAATGGTGTAACCTTAAATGCGAGACAACTTAAGTAAATAATTGTCAGAAATACCATGGATCAATAACTTATGATTGAATATTGAATTATTTGTGCAAAATATAAATGTTTATAAAATTCTGAAAAAGGGACATATTATTTAGGTACAACGTTCGACGGGTACGAAATAGCATTTTTTTACGGAATCTGTGACGTCATTTCCCGGTGAGAGTATTTCGCGTTTCAGTAGACACAACACTTAAGTCAACTTTATTCTATCAGATTTTGGGGTATTTTCTGTAAAACAGTACATTGAATTCAAAGTTTTGGCTGCAGAAGATTGATATTGAAATCCTGGCAAAAAGTGACTACTGGTATCAATTCAGAATTTAGAAACCCCTAACCCTCATACATGGCGGACATGCACATGATTGATTCACCTTTAGCTCAGGTAAGACTATCGTTGATGATTCAGTATTGTAAAGCAAAATGATTTATGATATATTGTAATTTTTTTGATACATCGACATAAATTGGTTGAAATTGCTAGTAAACAATCACTGATCATCATATAATTTTAAGAATTAAAATCCAGTGGTATGCGAATTTCGATAAGGAAAAACAATGTTTGACTGTCAAGCGCGCACCTGTTGGCGACTCTGTAATCTATTATCACAATACTATTTCATCTCTCGCGAACTTATGGCGAGAAATTCCTTGTCAATATATTTAGAAAAATATAGTTTTAACTTTCTACCCGTATTTTCCTGTTGAAACTATGATTTTGTTAGATTTAAAATTTTTCGAATAAAGCATCGAATTCCTTGCCCAATCGATACGCTAGCGCATATTCGGCAATACATACGGTCAGAAAAATATTAAAAGCCAACTTTTAGAGTTTCTACATATGCTATGTTGCGTTCCTTATTACCAATTGTAGAATTTTAGGGGAAAGTGTATTTATTTTTGTTAACACAGTAGATAAGCTGGTCTTGCTCAGAGCACGTTTAAATATTAATTTTTTGGTGCACCGATCTATTTCGTATGATTTATAAATACAGATGTATGTACTTGGTCATGTTGTACATGTAAAATTCGATAAGTAACTTCTCTATCGTTGTTGGTCTTTGCGAGCACATTTTTTTATTCCACATTTCAATACACCCACAAGATCTAAACTGTAGATGTATCACATAAATGTAGAAAATACACTTTGAAATCATTTCTGCATGTAGTTTTGTTAAAATAAAAAAAAAAAACTTGCTCGCTATTACTCGGTTTGATGATCTATTCTTTTTCGATTAAGAATTATATGAAGAACCCGAAATAGTATGAGCGCCTCTGATGAGTCTTGAATAGACGAAACGCGCGTCAGGCGTAGCAAAATTTATTGTCTGGAACTTTGTTGTCATTTGTTTTTCAAAAATATCTTAACAGCTAGGATATCCTCATACTTTACATTGTAAATTGACCGATCATTGTTACCTTAAAAATCCTGTAAATCGTGCAAGATTTTTTTTGTTTTCAGCTTTATTTTGCGACATCGAAAACACCGTTAAAAATAAAAATACGTACGACAAGAAACACCTGCATCTTCACTATGTTGACAGTTGTGGTGTGACCAACCATTGTGTGAACACCTAGATATATCAGATTCACTGCCACTACATGAAAGTTCGTCCAATAAAATCTGTCCACTACCTTCACCGAAAAGGGCATTAGAATACGCAACGATGCTTCTGAAATATGTTATTATCTTAATAATCTTTATAGGTCACAAAATAATTGATTACAGTAAAAATATAAAAAAAGGAATCGTTTTAAAAACAGCTTTTTTCACAATAACCAAAGTTTGAACCTCAAGAATTTTATTGGTTTTATTTTGTATTTTTTAAAATTTGTCTTGATGCAGAATCATACTGTTTAACATTCGAATTTTACATAAATGTGAATTGGGTAATGTTATGTATAATATACTAATGGAATAAAGAAACTGTAAATCACTTTGACGACTTACCAATTCAGTATTTTATTTAGTATTTGATACAATTTATGTATTTGAAATTGAAGAAATAACTATTATCTAGATATCAAAACTGTTATTCATTACCCGTATCTGCCGTAACCAAGCATATAACAAATGACTTGAGCATCCTCCCTGTCAAACGAGTCATCACAGATCGTTCCCCATAGACCGTTATGGTAGACCTCAACGCGTCCCTCCCAAGGATAGGACCCATTTACTAGTCTGATGCCTAATTAAGAATAATGACATATTGCATTTATTTACTTTGTTTTACATTTGAGTAAGTAAACAGTAAACATCTAAACAGCGTAAGAGTGAGAGTAAACAGAAAACACGTATACCGCGTTAGGGTAAAGTTAAATCGACAAAACGTAAGGTAAAAACGACTGGACGTAAAGTATAAACGACAACAGGTAAAGTAAAATTGACAAGACGTAATAAATACACAACAGAACGTAAAGATTTAGTTACTGTACTGTTTATCCCCTAAATATAGTGATATCCCAAGGATACCAGACGGGGAGTGTACTGTTACAACTTTCATTGTTTATTTTTAAATATAGATTTAAACTTCCTTGTCGTGATTAGATTTAAATCGCCGCTACCTGTGCCGAAGCCATGCTTGGGTCGAACGATCGACGTGCTTACTGTACTATCGAGTAATTTTCTGATGCAATCAGGAAGCCATTGGAAAAATCTTGCAAGGAATTAATTTGGACACGATTCGCAGCATACCACTTCGTAAGTTTGGCGAATATCCACAATATATCTATGGCAAGATATTAATAGTGACTCGATATATCTTATTAACTGTTTTTCTTGTGAATTAACGTTTGTATTTTCGATATTTCGGCTTGGACAAATTCTAAAGAAACCGTCAACTTTGAACAATTCCCGGCCGGGCTTTCTGATTTTAATTGACTTTAATTTATATAAACTAAGCAATAACATTTTATAATTTATCGCTACAGTGGCTTAATTTTTACAGGATATTCATGTATTTCTCGTATTTTAGTAGTATGAAAATGACAATTCTGCCGCACATGCAGAAATCCTGCATAAAATCCCCAACCCCGACGTCCAAATGCAAACGGACGGCATTCCTATTGAGCATAGGGTAAATACAAGAATTATGGCTTTCGTAAAGAGCATAAGTCAGGTCACCCCACAGGAAAGTGGGGATAAGGACACCTTAAAGAGAGGTGTGCCCCAGATTGAAATAAATAAAAGGATGGAATCCAATAGTAATAAGATGGATCACTTTCAGGATTTCTTCCTGGAGAATGAGCAAGATTTGGAAGATAGCCCCCCAGCCCCAACTCCCCAAAGGCAGCAGCAGTGCTGCAAAGCCCCCAACCTGACGCAGATGGATGAGCATACCCAGATGTGTCAAAATTGTGGGGCGCAGCTTATGAAGCCGCGATTTGAGCATCAGTCCGGGGAGCAGAAAACCACCTGCGGCTATCCACTCAAGAGGAAGAAGGGGCAGTTCTGCAAGAGCAAGCCCGGGATGGATGGTCTCTGCGGGAGGCATAGACAGCAACCACACCAGCAGCAGGAGGAGGAAGTGATCCCAGTCGAGGGAAAAATGGTGGTGAAAGAAAGCAAGAAGACTCTCCGTCAAATAGCTAAGGATGAGGGTCTGAGGGGGGTCAGCAGAAAGAACAAGGAGGCCTTGGTGAAGCTCATCGAGGAGAAAACCACCCGTAAATTTGCCCGCCAGGAAGTCTTCACCAAGAAGCAGCTCAAAGCGCTGGCAAAGAATCGCGGCCTCACCAAATACTCCCAGCTCAAGAGAGACGATCTGCTCCATCTGGTGGAAGAGAGCATCAGAAGCGCCCCACTGGAAGATGAGATCAAGATCACCGATAGGCGGCAAGCGCTGAATGGGGTATTTGGCACGGTCGTCATCGAACCTTTGAAACCGCACGATGTGGCCACTTTTCTGAAGGTAAGTCGAAGCACCATCACCACCACCATCTCCAATGCGCTCGCCCAAAAGAAGGGATTGAAGGTGCACTTAGTACTTTTAGCAGAGATGGTGAAGACCAACCCCGCGACTGGAGAAAATATCTACATCACCCCTTACTTCCGATCAGCCCTTGCTACCCTCACCCAATCATCTGACCTCGAATTGGAGATCGCCTTCATGATGGAGAAGGTCAAGGAAAATATGGCAAAGTACATGCGGGAAGGGAGCGGGTGGACTTTCAGCAGCGTCGAGAAGCTAGAAATCCATCTCAACCAATTCAAGCCGCTCAAGGGGGCTTCCTTCATACCGACTCCCTCAGCACTCGCGAAAAAGAAGGCGATCATCAATGTGAAAAATGAAGATGATCGCTGCTTCCAGTGGGCGGTGCTGGCGGCCCTTCACCACGAGGAAGTTGATCAGAAATCTACCAACCGCGTGGCTCAGTACAAGAAATGGGAAGATGAGCTAAAATTTGAAGGCATCGACTTTCCAGTCTCACTCAAGGCGATTGATAAATTCGAGAGGCAGAATGCCTCCATCAACGTCAACGTCTTCGGCTTCGATGGCGTCAAGAAGGGTGAGGATGAGGAAGAGGATCTCCAGGTATATCCCCTGAAGATTTCGAAAAATACGGGCTCCACCCACGTAGATCTTCTCTTCCTGAAGCACGAAGACAAGCAGCACTACTGCTGGAGTAAGAGCCTCTCGCGTCTTTTGACCGCACAGGTCACAAATCACGATGGGCAAGCATACTTCTGCCGCAGATGCCTCTCCCACTTTACGAGGCAAGATATCCTCGACGAGCATATGGGATATTGCAGTCAGAAAGAGGCTGTCAGGATCGAGATGCCGGAAGAGGGAACCACCATAGCCTTCCATAGTATCAAAAAGATGATGAGAGTCCCCTTCGCGATCTACGCGGATTTCGAGTGCTTTACGGAGAAGCTCGACACCTGCCAGCCGGATCCATCCCACTCCTACACGAAGGCCTACCAGCTCCAGCGACCATCGGGTTTCTGCTATCACGTAAAGTACGCTCATGGTGACTACAAAGATCCGGTCGTTTACTGCGGGGAGGATGCGGCAAAGAAATTCGTGCAGTGCGTGGAAGAAGAAGTGCAGGCCATCGCCAAGCTATACAAGGAGAATAAGCCCATAACGATGACCGACGAGGACAAGGAGAGCTTCGCAGAAAGCACACACTGCCACATCTGTGGGGATGAATTGGGAGAGGATAAGGTCCGAGATCACGACCATCTCACCGGGAAATATCGTGGTGCAGCGCACAACCAGTGCAATCTAGATTTCCAGCTTCCGAAGCACGTCCCCATCCTTTTCCACAATTTGAGTGGGTACGACGCCCACATCTTCGTGAAGGAGCTCGGCCACACCGAGGGTAAGATCAACTGCATCCCCAATACCGACGAGAAGTACATCAGCTTCTCCAAGCAGGTGGGTGATCTTGAGATGAGGTTCATCGACTCATGCAGGTTTATGCTCAGCAGCCTGGATACCCTAGCAAAGAATCTCACCTCCGACCAATTCAAGACCGTGAAGACGAGATTCAGCGATCGCCACGAGCTAATGATTCGGAAGGGGGTATTTCCCTACGATTATATGGATGGACCTACCAAGCTGGAAGAGACTCAGCTCCCACCCAAAGAAGCCTTCTACAGCACGCTCTACGATGAGCATATCAGTGACGAGGATTACGCGCACGCACAGAAGGTCTGGGAGGTCTTCGAGTGTAAAACCCTACGCGACTACCATAATCTCTACATGGAAACCGACGTGCTGCTGCTGGAGGATATCTTCGAGAATTTCAGGAATATCTGCATGACCAACTATGAGCTCGATCCTGCCCATTACTTCACATCCCCCGGACTATCCTATGATGCTGCCATGAAATCCACTGGGGTCAGATTGGAGCTTCTTTCCGATCCAGATATGCTGATGATGTTTGAGCAGACGACCAAGGGAGGGGTGACCATGATCTCTCATCGTCAAGGCAAGGCCAACAACCCCTACATGACCGACTACGATAGCTCCCAGCCCACCAAGTATCTCACCTACCTCGATGCTAATAATCTTTACGGATGGGCGATGGCACAGCCCCTTCCCACGGGAGATTTTGAATGGATGGAGCCGAAGGAAATCGAGAAGGTCTTGGAGTATCCCGATGATCACGAGTACGGAGCTATGGTGGAATGCGATCTGGAATATCCACAAGATCTTCACGACGCCCACAATGACTACCCTCTCGCGCCCGAGAACGTGGAGATCGGTAAGGTGCGTAAGCTCGTGCCTCATCTAGGCAAGCGTGAAAAATATACGCTCCACTATCGAAATCTCAAGACGTATCTGGAGAGGGGGATGAAGCTTACCAAATGCCATCGAATCATCAGATTCAAGCAATCCCCGTGGCTCAAGCAATACGTAGATCTGAATACCGCTCTTCGCACCAAGGCTAAGACCGACTCGGAAAAAGACTTCTTCAAGCTGATGATCAACTCAGTCTTTGGCAAGACCATGGAAAATATCCGGAAGCGCGTAGACGTTAGGCTGGTCACCACCGAGAAGCAGGCCCTGAAGCTCGTGGCCAAGCCCAACTTCGATCGTCGAGTGGTCTTCACCGAAAATCTAGCAGCCGTCCACATGAAGAAGACCAAGCTGAAGTTCGATAAGCCAATCTACCTGGGAGCCTGCATCTTAGACATTTCAAAGCTCCTCATGTACGACTTCCACTATGGATTCGTGAGGAAGATGTACGGCGATCACGCGCGGCTTCTTTTCACGGACACCGACAGCTTGGCCTATGAGATCCAGACCGACGACTTCTACAAAGATATCGCACCGCACGTCCAAGCCAAATTCGACACGTCCAACTATCCAGCTGAGCATCCCTCCGGCATCCCCACTGGTGTGAATAAGAAAGTCATCGGCAAATTCAAGGACGAGTGCGCTGGTAAGGCTATGACTGACTTCGTAGGGCTCCGGGCAAAACTATACGCTTTCAAGGTGGATGACGGTCAGACCACCAAGAAGGCGAAGGGAGTCACCAAGAGCGTCCGCGAGCGCAGCATCGCCTTCGAGGACTACAAGCGCTGCCTTGACACCCAGCAGGAGATCCATCGCCCGATGAATATCCTCCGGAGCCATCTCCATCAGATCTACGCTCAGGAGATCAACAAGATCGCTCTCTCCGCCAAAGATGACAAGCGCCACATACTCCCCGATGGCATCAGCACCCTCGCTCACGGACACTATCGAATCACTCGCGGCAGCAAGTGAGCTGAGGCACCTCCCCTCCCCTCCGCATTTAGCAGGCTCTGACGGGTGCGGATGCCCATCCCACACTTAGCAGGCTCTGACGGGTGCGGATGCCCATCCCTCCTCATCTGCATTTGGCATATCTAGATAAATGAGCAGCATACGCGTGCACGGCTTCCTCCTCCCCCACAAGCCCCTCTCCAACGTAGAGCTTGAGGAAGCCACCTCAGCCCTAGGCATCCCTCGATTCAGAGGAATATTCATGCGCGATGACTTGCCTCCCAGCCCCCAGCCCATCGAATGCGGTATCCTTAATCACGACGATAGCGATGGCCCCGGCACGCACTGGACGTGCTGGTATAAGAGCGGAAGATTCAAAGTCTACTTCGATCCTTACGGCCTGCCTCCACCCGACGAGATGATCGACTATCTGCGGCCGGAGATTCGATATAATACTGATGAAATTCAGCGGCGCGGCGACGTGGTCTGCGGACACTTTTGCCTGCATGTCCTGAAGCTCCTATCGGAAGGTCGGACGCTCGAAGACGTGATCTTCGGACTATAGATAAATGGATAAGTTTGGATCTCACTCGAGGAAGCGCATGCCCATCTGGCGGATGCTCCAGGATCTCGATATGAATGATAATCGCATCACTAGTCTGGGATTGCCGCGGGATAGCTCGGACGCTGTGACGAAGCGATGGGTTAATCAGCAGATGAAAGACGGCATGAAAGACCTCGAAGAGCTGGATTCGGAAATGAAGCAAATGCAGATGGCCATCAAGCGAATGCAAAGGGAGTATGAAGCGTCCATCAAAGATCTTACCAAAAAGCTGATGATCGTAGAAGATGGCAAAGTCGATAAGTCGGAGTGCGTCTCGACGAATGGCGGCTTGATGACGACGGACCTAGACATGCAGAAATATCACGTGCTAAATCTCCCCCTCCCCATGACTGATAATGAGCCCATCACGAAAGCCCTTTACGATCGCCTGCAGCAGGATCTAGACGCATTGAGGATCTTCGTCGAGCTGAAGCATGCATAAATCAAGACTTTCTGGTCTCCTTTGAATCGAGACCGGAAAGCCTGGAGGATCATCGCCAGTCGGACTCCTTGACCCAGGAATTGAAGGTTTTGGGATATCCCCTCCATTTGACGCGGATTTCTTTCTCCCCATTCCGGATGCGTCGGCTCAAGATTTTCTCGATGCGAAAGATATCCTGGTCGGTGCGCTGGAGCTCGGGCTCGTAAAAGGATCCCTGGATTTCCTCACCCTTGTAGTCTTTGAGACGATAGGTGGGCGGCTGCGTCGCTAGGGCCTGAGCGATGGTAAAGACCTCCTCCGTCCAGCGCGGAGTGTATCCCTTCTCGAAGATGCCCTTCTTCTTGGTGATTCGGACCTGATCGCCGACTTTGAATCGGTGAGGCTGCATGGGTGGAAGGTCTCCGTAGAGATTCCAGAAGACTTTAGCCTCGTGCTCTTTTTGGCTGGCGGCGGTGGGGGTCATTTTGATGGATCGATGCTTGGAGGTATTATACTGCCGGACGAGATCGTCCAGGACGGGAAGGTAGGTGCGCGTGGAATTGGCCGAGATGTATTTGAACATCTTCTCCTTCATGGTGCGATTCCAGCGCTCAACGACGCTCGATTTCTCTTCGTTTTCTGTGGAGTAAAGATCGACGTCATGCTTCCAGAGCAGATCCTTCACGTCGCGATTATAAAATTCCGTGCCCTTATCGGTCCATAGCTTCTCGGGCGTGCGATCCTTGAAGACGGTCTGGAAGGCATCTCGCACCGTGGCGCCTTTCTTATCCTTGAGCGGCACCAACCAGCCGTACTTGGAAAAGACGTCGATGATGCTCAGAAGATATTTGAAGCCTCGGTTATCGCGGGAGAAGGCGCTCATATCTACGAGATCGGCAGCCCAGGTTTCGTCCACCCCACCTACCACCACGCGGCGCTTCTGAAATTTACGTCGGACTGGCTTATGCAGCTCTTCGGCTAGCTCATCCGACCATCGGACTTTTTTTTTCCCTACGCCCAGCCCAAATCGTGCTTTGGTACCGATGATGGGTCTGACGATGCCACGCTCGAGGCGCTCACGTGCAGTGGGATTGGGGATGGCATCGAGGGAGGCTAGCATCGTCTTATCGCAGATCGAATTGCGTGCGGCCGTATCCTTGTGCTTGGCATAGCAAAGATCGTGCCGATAGGCGGCCTCATCGACTCGATTGATGGGTCTCGACCAAGATTTGGGCGTGCCGTCGGCATTGAGTCGCTGGCTGAGTCTGGTCCCCGGACCGGTGAAATTATGCCCCGGCAGATGCATCTCGACGGGCAGCTGATTGATCATCTTATTCACGAGCCCGGCGCCCTCCTCCGTCTTGATGAATTGCGACCTTCGCGCACCGCACTCGACGCAGGTTCCCACCTTTCGCCGCCGCCGTCCGTCGTCGCTCGTGATCACGGCGCGATTATTCGTCTCCGTCTTCTTCTTGCACTTCAAGCAATACATTCCCATTTTATATAGATAAATGGACGTTGAAGACCTTACCTATGATGAGCCCGCCGTGAGTCGTCGGAATAATCATTATCTCCTCCCGCAGCGATCCATCCGAGGACTGATCATCGGGAAGTCGGACTGCGGCAAGACGACTCTGCTGAATAATCTCCTCCTGCGCGATAGATGGCTCGACTACGATCGACTCTACGTCTTCGGAAAATCACTCCACCAGCCCATCTATCAGCTGCTGCGTCAGGCGTTGGGGAAAGGATTTTCGAAAGACGATATCCGCGACCTTCTCTCCATCAAGGATCGCTATCCCCACTCTCTGGTCGACGTGGTGCAGGCGATGAGGCCGTCGTCCAAGCCTAGCGGCATCGAAGCTTTCTTCTTCGAGGAAGCGAGCGACGTGCCCGATCCCCGAGATCTCGATCCCACTCGCAAAAATCTCATGGTCTTCGATGATTTGATGCTGAGCAAGCAGAGCAAGTGTGAGGATTACTACATGCGCGGTCGTCATAATAACGTTGACTGCTTCTACCTCTGCCAAAATTACTTCAAGCTCCCGCGGCAATCGATCCGAGAGAATGCCAACTTCATCTGCCTCTTCGAGCAGGATGCCAAGAATCGCAATCATATCCGCCGGGACCATTGCGGTGATCTCACCCCCGCCCAATTCGATGCCCTATCTGATCACTGCTGGTCCAAGCCTCACGGATTCATGACCATCGATCTCACGAGCCCCAAGACGAATGGGAAATATCGATGCAATCTAGACGATTTCTATCGAGTCTAAGATAAAGAATGGATCACTTGAAGGAATTTTTCCTGGAGAATCAACAAGACTTGGATTGGGAGAATGCTCCAAAGTCCCCACTACCACCCCCTATATCCCCTAGATGCAAGCACCGGTGGGAGCGTGTGCTCATCAACCATGAGATCCCAGGCCATAGCTGCAGTAGATGCGGGGCTGAAAAGTACGCTCGCCGCTTCGATGATCAGGATTTCGAAGGAAGGACCTATAATTCTTACTCCCGCCGGAAACCTAAGCCAGCGCCCGGACCCCCGTGCTGCATCAAGACCGTCCGCGGCCATCAGTGCACGTATCCCTCCATATCGGGCAGTGATAAGTGCAAGAGGCATTCGAACCTTTTCCCTGAGGCATGCTGCCGGTGTGGAGTCGCGATCCCCCGTGGCAAGGCTCTGCACAATATCCGCGAGGAGACTATATACGTTCCAAAATTTATCACTCTCTGGTCAGGCGTAAAAGTGAGGATGGTGGGGGAGTATGATCGCATCGATGGAGTGCAAGGGTCATCCAAGCCCTTCTGCTCCTCCAAATGCATGGAGAGTGCGTAGGAGGGGTAAATCCATGGTTTTTGCATCCTGCTGAGGTAGGAGGCAAAAAGCATGGGGCGATCGATTCATCGCTTAGGGGCGTTCGTTCCAACGCTATGGGGCGATCGATCCATCGCTTAGGGGCGTTCGTTCCAACGCTATGGGGCGATCGATCCATCGCTTAGGGGCGTTCGTTTCAACGCTATGGGGCGTTGGGCGATGCTATAAATAAAATGACGTTTATCAAGATCACCGATCCCAAGCAGCGTGAGGCGCTTGCCAGAGATTTGCAAGAGACGAAGCGCAGCATCCAGGCTAGCGATATGCAGCGTCGCCTGGATAAGATCGGACTGAGCCGCGATCTCTCCAAGATTTTCAAGCCCGTGGTCGAGACGCAGAAGGAGACTGCCTCCCAGATCACCAAAAAGATCGAAGATATCCCACTCGCTCTGCCCGCCCCGGTGCCTGCCCTTCCTCCTCCTCTCCCTGCCGCCGAGGGTGACGACGATCCGCTTGCCATCGAGCAAGCATTGAAAACCAACCTCGGTCCGCGAGCCACCCACTATCTTCAGCTCAGTGTGACTCCCAAGGCTGACCATACCTTTGGACTGCGAGTGGAAGACGGCAGCATCATGATCGGAAGTCTGTCCGTCACCTTCGATGGAGACGATATCCTCGTCGATGGCGAGCGCTATAAGGGTACCCCCGGCCTGTGGGAGCTCATGGTCCTGAAGAATCCCAAAGATTTCGACGTGGAGGACTTGCATACCTATGGTGAAATCCTGCGAGCATCCAATGCCATGTATCAAGGCAATTCTTCGCTCTCGCAGACCCCCAAGGCCAGCAAAAGTCGGAAATGGAAGGAGATTGTCTCCTACCTCTATAAGCAGGATAAGTATGGGAGTGGGGTTTCGACCGTCTTCCTCCCCACGTGCTTCGACCAGTTGCTGGATCGCCTCGATCTTTGCGCTGCTGCCTACCAGGCTGGAAATAATGGGGTGCGCAACGAAATCGTGGCCATCCTCGATGCCATGAGGAAGTCTGGTCATATCAGCAGGAGTGAGTACGAGAAGCTGCATCGGAAGCTCCTCTAAATAAATTTACGATGCCTTTAGTAGTGAATCACGGATATCGTCGAAAGTATGCCGTCGGCGGAAAAGGTCTTTTCGATACGATCGCCAATCTGGCTGGACGGGTGCTTTCCTCCTCCGCCGCCAAGACGTTGGGAAGCAAGGCCGTGAGCGCCGCCTCCAATGCTGCCCTGAAAGGTGTGGAGAAAGGTGCGAGTAAGGCGGTGGACCACGTCGTCAATCGAGTGACCCGCAAAAAGAAGCCTCAAGCACCACCCACCAAGAGAACCCCACAGCAGCAGACCCGTCTCAATAATCTCATCTCGGGCGGGGGCATCGCCACCATCCACGACTTCGTCCAGCGCTATAGATAAATATATGATGGCCGATATGCTCTCTATCACCGAAGGACTGACTTTCGATGAAAGTCTCCAGGAATATCAGGTTCACGAATACGAACCTCAAGCCGGGGCGCAGCTGAATAATGCCGGCGCAGAGATACGCATCAATATCGAGACTCAGGATCTCTTCCTTCATCCCTCCGAAAGCTATCTCTTGATCGAAGGCCGACTTCAGAAAAATGATGGCACTGCGTATGCCGACGCCGATCTCGTATCGCTCGTCCATAACGGTGTCATGTTTCTCTTCCGAAGCATCAGCTACCGACTTTCCGGCCAGCAGATCGAGCATCTCAACGATCCGGGTATCGCAACCACCATGCTAGGGATGCTGACGTATCCCGACGACTTTTCCAAATCGCAAGGCCTCAACCAGCTATGGTTCAAGGACTCCACGGCCGATGCTGAGGCAGATAACGTCGGATTCGCGGCACGCCACGGATATATCATCACCAAGCCAACCAATAAGGGATCCTTTTCCTTCTCCATCCCTCTCAAGCACGTCTTTGGCTTTGCCGAGGACTATGATAAGATCGTCTATGGATTCAAGCACGAGCTTTCCCTGGTGCGCGATTCGGATGCCAATGCTATCCTCCGAGCCGCTGCCCTCAACGACGTGGCCAAGATAGTCCTGAGCAAGGTCTCCTGGTTCGTCCCCCACGTCATCCCGTCCGACGAAAAGAAGCTGCGGCTCTATAAGACCATCCAGAGCAAGACCAAGATCGATTGCGGATTTCGCATGCGGCAGTGCGACTCCATAGCCGTGCCCCAGACTTCACAATTTCACTGGCGCCTAGCCGCTAAAAGCGGGCGAGAAAAACCGCGATGGATCATCGTCGCCTTTCAGACCGAAAGAGATAACGATCAGCTGCATAATGCCGCCGTCTTCGATCACTGCCGATTGCGAAATATCCACGTGACTCTCAATGCGGAGCGCTATCCCGCCGTGGACTTCAATGCCGGCTTCACCCAATGCAAGGTCGCCAGGGTCTATAAGGAGGCTGCCGAATTCCGCAAGAAATTCCATAGCATGGAAAGTCTGCTCAGCAATGGTGGCATCAATCCCTCCGACTTCATCGATCTCTATCCCCTATTCGTCATCGACGTGAGCCATCAGTCCGAGCGATTGAAAGAGTCGACGGTGGATATCCAGATCCGAGCCGAATTCGAGCGCAACGTCCCTGCTAATACTCAAGTCTTCGCCCTGGTCATTTCCGATCGAATCCTCCAATTCGAATCCGACGGCCAGAAGATGAGCGTCGTCTTCTGAGGTGGGTTAGATAAATGGACGCTTCACTTTTGCGGAAAATGCCACCAATACCGAGCCCAAGCATGGGTTTTCCTTCATCGTCTCTGGAAACGATAGTCAGATCTTGACTCGCTTCAATCCACCCCTCCAGCTGCGCGAGGAAAAATCTTACGAGATGGCCCTCGTAAATCTGGAGACCTACTACTCCATCCCCAATATTCATGCGGGAAATAATTCCTTCCGCTATTCTCCCGATGAAGGGGCAAGGTGGTTTCCCATCGAGCTGAGCACTGGCTCCTATGGAATCGATGATATCAATGATGAGATCCAGCGGCAACTGCGGCTCAATAAGCATAAGGCTAAGATCCTTCTCGATGCCAATCGCGCGACGCTGAGAGCGACCCTCACTCTCGCCAGAAATTATCAAGTGGATTTCGATGTGCCCAATAGCATCAGTCCGGTGCTTGGATTCGAGCGTCGGACGTATGCCTACGATCGAAGCACTAATGGCTACGCGGAAGGCGAGAATATCGTCAATATCATCAGCATCAATAGCATCCTCGTGAATAGTGATATCATCCACGGAAGCTACGTCAACGGCACGCAGCAGTCCACAATCTATAGCTTCTTTCCCGCCGTCGATCCCGGCATGAAGATCATCCAGACTCCCAAGAATCTTGTCTACTTACCCGTGACTCTGAGGACCATCGATCGCATGCAGACGTATCTGACCGATCAAGACGCTCGCCCGATCGATCTGCGAGGAGAAAATCTCACCATCCGCTTCCATCTGCGTGAGGTATAAATAAATGGATTATCAAGAGTATGGTTTGAACTTGACGAAAGGTCAGGCAGAGAAGATCCAGCGTGCGGCAAAGAACGGTTGCCCCGTGAGCGTCCGATTGTTGCATTCCAACCTATCCGGCGAGCATAAGATGCTCCTCACCCACCGTCAGATCCAACGCATCGCCAAGCTCTTGCAGAGCGGTAAGGGTGGTATGGTCTTGGAGATGAGTTCGAAGCAGGTGAGGCGTAACGTGCAGAAAGAAGGTGGATTCCTCCCCATGCTGGCAGGTCTCGCCTCTGCTGCACTACCCATGCTGGCCAAAACCGTGCTACCTGCTTTGGGCGTGGGAGCATTGAGCGGTTTGGGAAGCGCAGCCATCCAAAAGGCTGTGGGATCTGGATTATATCTCAAGAAGGGTGGGAGAGTATGCTGCGTGAAGCCTCGGGGTAGTGGTCTATATCTCAGCCCAGGCACTTTGCCCAATACGTACGGCGATGGATTGTACTTGAAGAGCGGACGTCAGATCTACGACGGAAATGGGCTGATCCTTGGACCTAATAGCCCCTTCAAAAGCATTCCCATCTTGTGCATGCTCCTATAGATATAGATAAATGAGTGATGAAGTGGATGCTACGATCGAGGATTTTCTGGAAGCTGCGATCTGTAAATACGCCCGCCTGCTGCGGATCTATAAGCGACTGGATATGGCGGTTTCCATCGGACTAGGTGCGTGCTCCGTCGGTAGTCTTTTGCTGACAAGCGGCACCATGGGATCCGCTTTGACTGGTGTAGGCATCCCTGCCTCTCTCCCATTGGGTTCCCTCGCCTGCCTAAGTGCCATCGTGACGCTTGTGCTCTCAGTGACCTCCAAGCGCATCACCAAGAAGGTGAAAAAGCATCACGATACTTTGCGATTGGCGAGATCTTATCAGTCCCAGACCCCCACCCCAGTCATCTGCCTGAAGAATTACTACGATGAGAAAGATCAGTTGCGAAAACCTTCCACCACCTCTTTTAGTGAAGACCTCACTACGCATGCGCCATAGGGAGGATTCTTCCAACGCGCGCCTCGCTCGGCTACGCCTCGCTCCCCGCGCTTATTCCAGAATCCTCCGAATCAAAGTTTCAAGTGACAAAAAAAAAATTTCCCAATCCAGTTATTTGGATTGAGAAATTTCAGATTTTTTTTTTTTTTTTTTTTACTTCCTCACCAGATCGTACGAGAGATATTGCTGGTTGGATTTTTTGCTGACCTTGAATCCCATGCTCCGGACGTAAGCTCCTTGCAAGGAGCCCTTCTCTTTGTTAAGCGTGGGGCAGGCCCATACCCTGGTGGTCTCTCCGTCTCGATCCTTCAGGGTGAGGATTTTGCTTTTGCCGAATTTCCCATCCACTTCTACCACCTCCAAGATTTTATAGATCACCCCGGTAGGCAAATCTTTCCATTTGAGCGCTTCCTGATTCTGATCTTCCACTTTCTCCTGGAAGGCGTCTTCGCTGATGAAATCATCTCCCTGCTTGGATACTTTGTCATTTTCCATGACGCAAATGCTCCCAGGATTTTTAGGCTTAGATCGGTCGTCATTTTCGACCAAATCGAAACTCCTTCCATCACCTTCATAAAACATGTCATGTCTTCCCATTTTTATTATTTACCTTATGCTCAATAGGAATGCCGTCCGTTTGCATTTGGACGTCGGGGTTGGGGATTTTATGCAGGATTTCTGCATGTGCGGCAGAATTGTCATTTTCATACTACTTATTTTGTACTTATTATTGTTATTTGTTTCTTTCAGTTTTTCACCATATGTTATTTGGATAAAAGACACATTACACCTGCTGGTTCTCGTTCTTCGCACGCCCATAACTGGTTACACTTGCCGATCAAAAGTCGGTACAGTTACATAAAGTATATATCAAATCACTAAAAGTAATATCATGTAGACCGCAAGTAACGAAATGTGCTCGTCACAAGACAGTTTTGGCGTTCCATTTAAGTGTAATATTTGCTTTGTGCGTTAACATACCCGACATTAAGACCTATAAAATTTACAAAAATCGTCTCATATATAGTTAACGTGGAATAATTATATATTTTTTTTTTTTGCTATAATGATTGTTCTTTGTCTACTGTCTGTAAAAGATACTCTGGAGAACAGAAATTCTGAGAATTTTTCTTTATGTCATAACTAGCACATTTTAAATGTTTGCTATTTTTATTGTTGCACAAAAACGTAACTAAATTTACAAAAAAGAGTGAAAGAAAAGCTTACCTCTAAGATAAATGAAGCAAAATTACTTTGCCCCCTTGTTTTGGAGATGCCAAATTTTTAAAAATCACTATATCAAAGAATTTTACAATACCATTTTGACCAAAGAGGTATTTTGTCATCAACTTGTTTTTATTGACATCAGGGAGTGCATTTTGACGTCATATGACGTCACAATAGAAATTTGACATTTTTCCCGTACTTTTTTTACTATGGGAATTTCCCATTAAAATGTAAATAGCTAGATTTTTAGAAAATGTATTTAAGCATTTTTAAAAGTTGTTATATTTTTAGTTAGGTCTTTTTGATACTCATAAAATTATGTAAATAAATAAAGGCTTACATTTTTCAGAAAAAAATAATTTTTGATTTTTTCATTCTCCAGACTACCCTTTACAGACAGTAGGAAAAATTTCTATTTTATTTACATAGATCGAATGTGACCAATTGGTGATATAGTGTGAGGTGGTTACCAGCAGCAACCGCTTGTAATACTAAAGACTGTGCTGTTTTTCGTTGTATTTTTAGACTCAATTCGGTTGTATAACGTTCACAAATTCCATATCTTATTAGCACAATGTATCTCTAATTATAAAGATAAAGCATGTAGATTATCAACTATTCTCGAATTAAATAGTATTATACTTTACCAGTTGCGTATGCCGGAGTGGAAACTGAAAACAAAATATTACGAGAAAGCTATGTCATGATAGAAAAAAACAACTAAATAAACATACAGTATTATCTTTGTACATTTGTAACACCTACATCACATTAAATGAAATGTAACAATTTCAAAATGTTGAAAAAATAATTTTTGAATGGTTCATAATAAGCACTGACAGCTTAATATTTTCTTAAACTCAATACCCTAGATCAGGGTTGACTTGACCATTCATTATTTAAGCTTATATGTCGTTATTTGCCATTAAAGTTGATTAGCTATTAGCTTTGTAAGCAATACAGGTGACAGATGCTAAAGTAGCAATGGTTCCATTGGAGCATCTGAATGTCAAAGGGCAGAGACAAAACCAGCAAACACAAACAAGTGCAGTATGAAAAAAAAAACATACAAAAGCACGGAAACACAAAAACAATTGAATATTTATAAACAACGCGAACTCTAGTCGTAACGAGAGTGAATTCAGGCGCTTGTTGTTCAATCATACAGGGACAAGACAATTTCATATTCTTGTCTTATGGGAAAACAAAAATCTACGATTTCTTGCTAGACATCGTTAGATTAAAAGGAATGACGCATGGCTTTGAACAGTTTTGATTACATGTATTTCTCCATTAAAATTCCGGATGACAGTTTCAAAGTGTCATTTATACCATAAGATAGTAATTGTGTAAGAGATAAAAGATATTGTTATTTGGATTCATCGAGGCAAGTTCTAAGGATATAAGGGTATATAATTGTTCATGTATATGTACATATACAATCATCATAGAAAATGCACTCGATGATATTGCACAATAAAATTTATTAAAAAAAGGACTCAACTTGGAAGAGTGAGAGAGAAGTCAGGAAGGCCCCAAATCAACCCAAAAATTTAACTTATACCTGCTTGTAATTGCTGGTGTGATGTTCATTAGACTCCCTGTTTTATTAATTGCAAATAAAGTCATTTAAACTGTTTATCAAAAAGGAGAGAAGTGAGCTAAAACTCAGTCTATCTTGAAAAAAAAATTGCTGCTTACTCTTCCGGAGTATCTGAGTTAACTCTTGTTTTGACTTGAGTTCACGTAGCTGCATGGGGTTTTGTTGTTATGTGTGTCTGTGTTTTATGTTGTTGTGTTGTTTGTTTCGTTATGATGATTTTTGTCTACCGATTTTGTCTTTGTCTTTACAGTTTTATGATGTTGATTACCCCTTTGGTAGACCTTTGCTTCTGACATTTCCCCCTGATTTTCATGAATAAATCTGTGAATTTGAAAATAGCCACACGCGTAAATAAAATCATTTTGTGATAAAAATATGTATTTTAATGTAATTATTTGATTTTCAAAGAATTACAGTGATCGACAAATGCAGCGGATAATAATTTTGACAAAATACGACTGGAAATCAGTGAATTTGTATGAAAAAAAAATGAAATTTTATCATTTATGGTGTGTTTGAAATGGCAAGGCTATATACAGACCTGTGATGCAAATATATGTTAAATTATACAGAAATGTTCAGTTATACCTTAAACAAATTGGGTAAATTTATAAAGAGTAGACGTAGTTTGAAAATAAGTAAAAATGCCGGGGCCGATTTGAGGGCTTTGCTCCTTTAAAGCGTTTCATCATCCTCGATTAATTGTAGCAACACAAAATGTAACTTGAAACCTTTATTTCGTATGTAATTGTTAGCATAATTAACTTGCAGGTAATTCAACTTCAAAACTGAAAAAAAAATCATTATCAAAGCAATGTTTACATTAACAGTCCATACATACACTGTTTAAAGCATTTTTTGAAAGCGAATATTCTATTTGCCAACTAGCTTTGTATTTAATTTTGGAAACGATTTAATTTGTCCTTTGTATTAAGAGTAGTAGAATCGTACCAAGTGTAGTACAATATTAGTTATTGAACGTCACTGAAGAAGTGTGGTGAATTCGTGATGTTCGTGGTAACATCGTAATAGATTTGGCCATAGAAAACTAATTCCCTATGAACTGTTACCCTGTTGTAGAGTTAATAGGTATCAACAAAAATATAACTTGTTTTTTTTTTAAGGTATTTTCCTTCATATAGCATGGCGGTGTCTTTTAATGATTATAGTACTGTTAAGAATTACACCTTCATTATCAGTATCCTAATGTTTAACCAATTCTACGGCATGATTTTTAAATCAAATTGGAAATGTATTTTCAATATTTTTTATAGAGCGTCTCTGACGAATATTTAATATAAGAAACGCAAGTCAGGCCTACCAAAATATATTGCCTGAAACATTGTTGGATTTTTTTTTGTTCTTTCCTTTGTGATAAATGAAACAAAAGACGAAAGATAATCATACCATGAAAAACATAATGCAAATGAAGTGATTCAAACGTATAAAAAAATAAGCTTACATCAAAAATGTAATATTATTAAATTGCTGCGTATCATTTAGATTTTAATCATCCAATGTTTGCTTTTATTTTTTATATACTATAAAAAAAAATAAGATTGTTTATATGAAGATACGTTTTTAGCTCAACTGACCCGAAGGGTCATGTGAGCTATTGTCATCACTTGGCCGCTGTGGCTAAAAATAGAACATTAGGTTAAACTGCATTTATTTTTCTAATAACTCAAAAAGGGTGACATATTTTTAGATTTTGATTGAGAACAAAAGTGATCAGCACCTTAAGATCGACCATATTGTCAGATGACCTCCTTTTTAATCTTATGACCCTTTCAACGTCAAATTGATTTTGCCTTATTACCTTTACTTCAGGCACATATGTCAGGTGAGCGATTCAGGCTCCTCGGAGCCTCTTGTTGGTCTAACGAACCATGAAGTTGTGTCCAGAAATTCAAGAATTTTTTTTAATTTGGTATTTTAGGTCTAGATAAACAGAAAATTTCATAGAAAAGGTCAGGGTCAGTGTACAAAATGAGTGAGTTAGTGTTTTACACCATTGTAATGCTATATAGGTTATTTACAAGCGATGAACATGAAATGATAAAATGTACATGAAATGATGATGATAAATGAAATATGGGGTAGAAAACAAAGGAACGGTAAATTTTGAAGAATCACAGGAAAATTGGGAGAGGTCGGTAGGTGCAGAAAATTTAGCCTAATGTATGTGGTGCACTTCTTGGCGGTCCACAAAGGGGTCTCCAGGCAGTTTTGTCCAGAGGCAATATTTTCATAGCTATTAAAGCAATGGTATTACTTAAAGTCCTTCATGAAAGATTTCGTTTGGCAAAATATTTTTTTCTAAAAATTTCAAGATGGCCGTCTCATGTTTCTCTGAGACATGAACTTAAAGAATTTCGATTAGAGGATTCAAAGCAATTACTCGGAAACAAAGATTGGATGGAAAGACGGACGCAAAGGCAATTTCTATAATGGTTGCTTTGGCAAAAGGGGAAACAAACTAATTTAAAAGTATGTTGCTGCAAGGGATTATTTTTTGTATTAATATTTGCTCCCTCATTTTAATATGTCCTCCAAACAATCTAAAATGGTATATACTGTCCATGGACATAATTTTATTATAAAATAATGTCCTGGAAACTTTGAATCTATATAATTATGTCCATAGCGATGAAAATTTTTCCGTCATATGAAATGCAGCCATACATGTAGAAAAATATTTTCTCTGATTATACCTACATACTTACTCAACAATATACTAATTCATTATATTATCATAGTTTTATGACATACCCATATCCTCAGTGTCTGCTATCTCTATGCTTTCAGTTCATGTTAAGTTATGGGAAGTAAAACTCGAAGCGTAGAACTGAAAACATAAAGATACGTACACCAAAATGTGGACAATTTACACAAATTCTTTTTCGATGTAATATATTTTACTTTTCCGTCAATAAAAAATTTCTTCAAGGCAAAATATGTATATATTACTAATATATTAACAAATTGTCCACATTTGGTGTATCTCTGTCTAAAACACCCATCTATTGGTTTTAAAGGGCGGGAAGGGTGGGTAAGGAAACCACCTCATATCTAAGCTAAGTGACACTGTAACTGACGTGTATGACAATCATCACATCTACTGTCTATCCATAAGCATGGATATTAAAATAATGAGAATGAGTAACATGAACTTCCGCCTACGTCATCAGTCAATGAGACTATACCCATATCCTCAGTGTCTGCTATCTCTATGCTTTCAGTTCATGTTAAGTTATGGGAAGTAAAACTCGACAGCTTACAAGATGCAAATTTCATAACGAATCGACAATAAACCACCTTTAGCTCTCTTCCCAAAACTCAAAAATAAAATAAAACACCTCATATAAACACGATATGACAAGGACAAGGGTTTATCTAATAAAACCTGTATTACAAACTGATTGTAATGGCTTTTGCGATCATTATACAACAATCTCATATTAAGCACCAACACAAATCTAAGTCTGACACATGCGAAGGTATACATCCACTATTTCAAGTTTCTTTTCCGATCTGCACGTGAGTTTGCAAAACGAAGGGATCTCTCCTTCAAGTGTAAACAAGTTCCTGAGATTCCCTATTATTAAATAGTAAGATGAAAATCATATCGGTGTGTAACTATAACATTAAAGCAAAATAAATGGAATAAAAATCATATTTACTAAAGACCAGTTTAATTCAAATACTAGTATATACCAATTTTGTAACACCTAAAGGAGAAAATCCCCTCGTATGCAACTCACGTGAGCGAACCCACTAGGGCATCAGTGTCCCTTGAATTGCTAACGAAAGGAAATTCACAAAGAAAGCAATACCAAACAAGAATTAGGGCAATTTGTATAAAACATTTAACAGGTCAACAAAGTACACATTTTAATTATCTCATTTTATTTGCCTTGAACATTCGTTTAACATGAAATAACGATCCCTTAAGTCTATTGTTATAATAGATTGCTATATCATTCACATTGTCTAATTTGGCTTTCATTTCTGTCTTCCATCTCTGGGTTAATGCTTTTCCAGCGTAACGGGATCACTTTCATTCCGTACCTTATGTTACTCTGAAAGGAACAATACTATGTACGGTTAACAAGCTTAGCATATTAAGATAACATGTTATATAATTGTTATAAAAGAATCAAATAAGAATTTTTACCAATTATCTCCATTCCACAAATTACTTTGGACATTTAACTGTGAAAATATAACTGTTCTTAACTCACTTTGTAAGTTCCTTCTGGAGTCTGAGATAATATAAAGTATAAAATAACAATTACCATTTATCTTATTTGTAACTATATACATGTACTAGATATATAAACTGTACTCTCAATTGTAATAAATTATTTATTTATAATTGATACAATGTATACGATTCTTCATTATTATTGTTTGTACTGTCATTGCCCCTTGAGGGTCCATAATTGGTCAATAAACTTGTATTCTTGTATAATTAAATATGTCCGTTGTATAACTATTACTTCTTTTCTTAATGAGTTCTGATAATAATGTTATAAAGCAACTAACGAAACAGTTTTCGAAAAGAAATTACATGACGGCACTTACAAGACTAAACTGCTACATGTATTGGCCAACAGAACAAGCTTATTATGCATTAACACTACGGATATCTTTCAAAAACAATGCAAAGATCAGATAATTTGAATATTATAAATATTTCGTTGGATAAAACGCACTAACTAACCTCAATCATATATTTGAATTCCAGTATTTCCACAGAAAGTAATCCTCTTCTTTTATAACACTTTATACATCTCTGAAATCAAAATAAATACTTGTAAATTTTAACTAATAGTCAAGCACATGTTCGGTGTATATTTAAATTTACTCAACCAAATCAAAACAGTCCTCGATAAAACGACACGTGAACTTCATTCAATACAACAAGGTTATATGTCCTTGAAATAGAAAATACACAATGACATTATGTTCACAAATAAGCATTTATCTATTATTCATATGCTTGCTTAAAATTTGTAGGCATATATTTTCTTTAAAGTTATACATGTTCTAAGCTTTTCTCTACGCAACAAACGTGCACACATGTGACTCAATATTTATTTCATGAAATATCTTTTCATAGCCACCTAGGCCAATATGTGCTTGACCACCTAGGTCTATATGTTCATGGCCACCTAGGCCTATATGTGCATGACCATCTAGGTCTATATCATGGCCACCTAGGCCTATATGTGCATGACCACTTAGGTCTATATCATGGCCACCTAGGCCTATAAATTATCAGTGCATGGCCACCTAGGCCTTAAAATTATCAGTGCATGGCCACCTAGGCCTATAAATTATCAGTGCATGGCCACCTAGGCATATAAAATATAAATGCATAGCCACCAAGGCAAATAAAATGGAATACTTACAGTATGACGTGTCGCACTCGACACGTCCGTTCCCTAGCATGGATATTAAAATAATGAGAATGAGTAACATGAACTTCCGCCTACGTCATCAGTCAATGAGACTATATTAAAAAGGGGAACCCTATTTCATCTCAAACCTGAATCTATGAAATAATGTCCTTGTCTATGAAAAATTGTCCATCATAATACGGGAAAATTAGTATATAATTAAAGTAACTTTTACAAATCAAGGAGAGACTTAAAAATAACTGCACTCAAAAAGTAAACATTGAATAGGGGGTTGTTTTCTAAGACTAATTAACTTTTGCATAAATTATCAGCTAATAATAAAGTATCCAATCATGCTCTTGTTTCTTCTATTTTCTGGCATATTTTTTTCATTTTGATGCTAACAATAAAATCAAATGCATTTATGGAGCAATATAATAACCACATTAGTTAAACATGCACTAATATTTAATTTTAGAAAGAAAATTGTAAATATCACATAATATCCACTTAATCTGTCTTCTTTAAACATGTTAAATGGACAATTATTAATGGCATAAGAAGATAAAAAAAATGTCTTCCTTATGGACACTATTTAATAGCAGAGGACACTTGAAAATAGCAGTTTTTCTGGAAAATATTGTCCTCCCGGACACTTTATCACAGGAACATGAACTTGAAGCGGAGGTTCTGCTAAAGGCTGTGCAACCTTCTGTTGAATATCCGAGATTGTACCAGTTTCAATAACCATTGTTCTTATGTCCTTGAATGTCTTTGTGACTTAGTCGTATAAATTTAGTAATTTCAATTTAAGTTTATATACATTTATCTCCCTAGTGTTTTGGGTGAATGAGTAAGTTGGTGTTTTACGCCCTTGCAACGATTTATAGGTTATTGAAAGGCAATGAACATGGAAAGGATGATCAAATGAACATGAAATCATAATGATAAATGCAGTATAAGGTCGGGTGGGAAACACACGAACAGAAAATTCTGAAGAAAGATGGACAGGGACGGAAAATTAAGCCGAAGTGATGCATTACTCGGCGGCCCACAAAGGTTTTTTTTTCTTGCATTAAGAGTGGCGCTGTCCACACACATTGGCCCAATATGGTCAGCGGTAAAGGCTTCCGTATTATAGACCTGAAAAAACCCGCAGACGAGGACTACCCTTTTCTGCCACCTAGGGGAGACACTTGATCGTTTTTGTGGTCTGAGCACTAACCCCACGTCAGATTCCCAAGACCCTCAATCGCCTCTTACGAAAAGCTAGACTATCTGCGGGCCTATTTGTCACCTGGGCACCGCACGAGACACCCTAGAGTTTTGAATCACAAGACATGTTCAAATAGCGAGATATTCGGCTAATATTTTTGTCCACTTTCTTATTAACAAAAAACAGACAGGTTTGCCTTGTTATTTATTTCTCTGCCTAGGGGACATCGTTTCCTATAGGTACCAATGTTTTCACTGCCATTAAAAGAAGCTACCCATTTTTTACTTATATGCAATAAACGGGGTGTTACTGGAACACTTAAGTCGTAATAAACCTTTAATTTAACATTTTTCGCTTAATGGAAATGAACATTCTTGGATAAATAAATAAGCAGCAGCATATCCACAACCGTATATATATATTTGTTAGTTAGTTAGTTAGTTATTGCTTTACTTCCAAGCAGCACGATTTCGGCTATATCCGGGAGATGAACATGAAAATGGTGATACAATGAACATGAAATGATGATGAAGTGGAGGAAAAAGGGACATAAGGCAAATCGGGTAGGAGAGTTTTGACTGCCACTGGAAAAGGGACGGACAATTTTGCCTCCTGCATGGGGATCCTACGGGTCCTACTCTTACCGAGACCTGCAGCAGGGTTCTTTAACGTGCGAGGAACGTGACATTTTTCCCAACACGGTGCACCACTATGGTTTGCGGTCAGGTTTTCCGCATTATGGCCTGACGACCCCGCATCGCTCGATGTCAGGGCTGCCCCATTCAACCACCTGGGGCACACATCCCAGTCGCTTTGTGGGTAAAGGGTCCTTACCCCGATGTCAGGTTTCTGAGCGCTCTTTAGTGGACTTTTACCGACAAGCTTAGCGCTGCTGCGGGCCTAATCGCCTCCCGGGCCCCGCACGGGACTATATATATTTGTTTACGAAATATTAAATCATATTGACTTACGTTGAAATAAAAATATTGTTTCAATTGATAATTTATGACACAATTTTTCATCAATAGTTGAAGCCATTTTAAAATTATGGAATACTGTATGAAAAAAAAAATCGTATAAAGCTTGTAAAAATCATTTGAGTCCATTCGCCTTTATAAGGTTTTGGTAAAAACTACCTGGCTCGGTTTGCGTGTTCCAAGGAGTGTTTACGGGCAGTAAAATATGTTCTAACGTTTATAATGAAGAATGCTTACATCAACACATTTTTTTAATGTACCTTAAAATATCAAGAAACGATGCTAGTCCTTCGGAAGGGACGATAAAAGGTTGTCCCGTGTATGGGGAGAGCAATACCTTGTGCACATTAAAGACCCCTTTGTAGAGTTCGATAAGAGTAGGTTCAATGCGGGCCGTCTACAAAGGCCATACCCGCAAACTGCTAGCTGGAAAGGGATTTATAGAAGCATTTAAGGTTGTTTCCCAAAATATACTAAAATATTGCGATATTTAACATTGATATTTTTTGGTATTTCATCAAGATATTATTTCTATAATTATTCATTATTAAGTTTAATCCGATTTGAAAATTGTACAATGACATATAAAACAGTACAGATCCGGGGCCAATTGCAAAACAGCGAGCAGCAACCACTTGTCATATTGAAGGCAGCTGGCTGTTTTTCATTGTGGATTTTTTGAATTGTTGTTTAGATTGTAGATTTTGTCGCGTACACTTATTCCACATATGATTATCTTCTACATCAACACTCTTTTCATACAATGCAGAGTTCTGCATATTGCTGTTCTGCTGTGAATGCTTATTGAAAAGCTAAATGTACATACCAATTACATTCTTAAAATATTTAACCATTATAACTTACTTATATACGCTTTACAGATGCCGATTACACCCAAACAGATCACCAGCTGTACCTTGAATTAGATAAAAATAGCTCAAAGAATTCTTTTTCACACAATAATAAACATAAAGATCACTCGCGAAAAATAGCTTTGTACCAATAACTTTCTAATTTTACGTTATAATTTTAAAAACCAACAAATCATAGTTATGCGAAATAAACATGAAAACCGCATTCCGCTTTTTGTTATCACAAATGTGTAAGAAACTAGCAAACGGGATTACAGTTTCTCTATGCCTAAGGGCAAAACGGAAGATGATTTAGGTCGAGTATTTTTTTAATTCTTTACATTATATAAAATTTTGGTTTGTTTTCAAAAGGCGCATTTTTCTTATCAACTGTTAATACAGGTTTCACAACTATAAGTGATGAGATACGGATTTTTTTCATCACATTGAGTTATATATTCGTCATATTAGGAAACGACCATTTGCGGCTATTCTTTGACAAATATCTAATGAGTGTGATAAAAATCTCATCACTCATATACTATAAAAAAAAGCTACGCATGGGTAGAAAATTCCCGATATGTTTACTACAAACCTACACCATTTCAAAACAATATTACCAAGCCGTCCTTTGTCTGTTTTCCATTAAATAAAAACCAATAAAATGTAAAAGTAATGAAGCTTATTCTTTTTTTTAGCAATATCGTAATCTAACTGCTTTTTAGCTCATCCTACCTGTAATAAAAAGCTCTACAATACTCTTCTTTAAGTCAAAGGTGTGGGACGACTCCTTATAGCAGTAATTTTCCCTCAATTGTTAAAATTGACAATTTTCGCAGTTTTTTAAACTTGTTCTTGAAAACTGTGGGTGCTAAAGGAAAAGTAAGCATTGGGGAATTCTTAAGCTCAATGGGATCTTCAAAAATGAGTTCAGGGTCAAAATTGTCAGATAACCCTAATAGGGGTAATGCTCCTTTAAAGGTATAAAATAGTGGGGTTTTTTTTTTTGTATTTGACCTTTAAAATTAAAGCTGTTATTACTCTATTTTAATCACAAGGTTGGGCGGAGCTTAAATTTCTCAGTCTTTTAGGTACGATTTGAACGAAGAATCCCGAAATATTTGACCCATGACCAGCCCGGTCAATAAAATAGAGTAATACATATAGAGAAAAAATGTTACTTGCTTAGATCAATGAGCTCTTCAAAAATACCTTTTAGGCTGTCAGATGATCCCCTATAAAATATTTTGCCCCTAATTGTCAAGTTATTGAAGATTAAACCTATAAAAGATTAAGAAAATCTTGTGTTTGCTTGTGTGTTTAGCTATGTGTGCTCTACAAAAGCCTTCATCATAAGGTGGAACTTGTATGGTGATCCTTTATTGGAGTATTTCACCTCAAGTATCCCAAATTATTCTCATTCCATCAGTCATTTAAGCCGGGTCACTACATGTAACCACGAACCAATCAATTACACATTTGAATAAAATTTTCAATTCGCGACATTTAAATAAATACATTGACAACCAATAGTACTAACTTTTTGAGTAAATCAAGTTTGTGACTGGACAATTTTGATCGTAACTAGCGACAAGTTTGTTATGACGTGACATTTAAGTGGAAGTAATTTTTCACGTGCCCAGGTATTTTAAAGGTTGTCATTGGTTAAATGTTCGATTGTCACATATATAGACTGATATGGAAGGTATTATTGCAACGACCCTAAGAATGATTTAAAAACGGCTAATGAACGTTTCTTTGAAACAGTTGGAAAATAGTTTTCTGAACTGTTTTTTTTAGGTTATAAAAATGTTTTTATAACATTTCATTTTACATCTTTTTATAACAATTTAAACTGTCACATTATTTTGAAATGTTTTGAGATGGTTAACGTTTTTAACCATCTCTTTATTATCACTTTATTACGATTTTAAAACATACTTTTGGGAATGTTATAAAATGTATTTAAAACATTAATAGTTTACATCTTTTCATAACAATTTCAAAACATGTTTTTGATTGACACAATTTTTTTTCACAAACGGTATACATGTACAAACATTTCTGGCACTCCACACTACTATGTTTATTAAACAATAAAAAACGTTTTCAGTCCTTTTTTAGTAAATAGTAAATGTTTTAAAAACATTTTAATAATGGTTTGTGTTAGCTGGGAATCTCTATACTGGATTTTCATTTCATGTAAATCGGTTACAGAACAGGTCCGACTCGGTAATAATGTTTTGAAATTGTGACGATTTGGATTATACATACGGGGAATTTTTTACCCTATGCGTAACTTTTAAAAGAGTATAGTTGTGAAACCTTTTTCTCTAACTCATGGGCAACCTTAAAAGTAAACTAAAATTATTGGCAACCCTTGAAATTAAGTTACATATCTTTGGTGTACAGTTACTCTACTGGAATAAAATTAAATACAAATTTAATACTATCTTTGATAAGAAATCTATTTCAGAATAATCTTTTATTTAAGTACTACTTTTTCTAAGAATCAGGCAGATACCATAAATAGGGTGGCACATCGATAATAAATACACAAAAAAATTTCAAAAGTATTAGGTAGAGCAACCCGAGTAAACTTTGTTTTGACCAATGAATTTTTCAGTCAGTCTTGGGTTTAGGAGATATTACCAGTCAAAATTTAGTTACATTGTACAGTGAAAAGTACGGGACAATTTTCCGCCATAATTTTTCCCTATATAACCAGTCAAAAAATATCTAGGCACCAACTACAATTTGAAATGTAAAAACTGCTCTGGGTTTGTTTTTATGGTAAAATGAATGCATCTATATCCCATAATCTGAAAATTGAATCTATCAATGTGCCACCCCCTGCCTGATCCTTATGTGGAATAGTATATACTTAAATGACTATAATGTGTTCATTTTTAGTAACCACACAAGGATAGAAATTATATAGGCTAAGTCCTGCTTTTTTATACCTCTTTTTTGTTTTTTTTCATGAATAAAATATGTTCAACCCAATCAAATCAACAATTAAACTATTTTACTTACAAATATTTTAGTACAGCCCATTATTCCTATAACCCGAACAATCACACCAAATACTTAAAATATGTAGACTTTGTATTTATATTTAAATTTGTCGTTAATACAATTTTTATCTATGACAATCAATATTAAGATTACCTCTTATTTAAAATCGAAGTTGAGATGTTTGTTAAACATTGCTTGGTTATCATCTTGTACCTCAAAGTGATGAGTAAGCTATGTTTTTGCCGTAGAGCAAACGATGAATAACTGTAGTTTCATACTTATGTTTTATCAAAATTCTAATAAAACAATATTGTTAAAATAAATTAAAGGGGACCTGTATTGCCGAATGGTCTTTCATGTGGTGTTCGAGTCATGCTTGTAACTTACAAAAAACGGGACTTCCCCACATGTATGTGATTAGGTTTGCCAGTAACCTGGCCAATGTCGGTGGTTTTCTCCTGTTTCATTTACCAATAAAACTGACTTTCCTACATGGCCCAGATGTTCCGATAAATGGCGTAAAACACCAACACACACACGCGCGCGCGCGCGAGCACAAATTTCAAACTTTCAAATTTTGGCCATGGAATGCAAATACCTAAAATCGTTCGTATCTATAGAAAATAATCAGATGTGGAATAGTGTACGCTACACAACGACAATTTAAAAAAATCACAATGGAAAACAGCAAGCAGCCTTCCATGCGACCAGTGGTCGCTGCTCGCTGTTTAGCATTGGCCCTGGATTGCAAACAATCTACGATTTTGTACACCAGTCATCCCTTTATCAAACATTTCTTGTGAACACTTAAACGTAAATATTTTTATTACAATGTATTTGAAATTGTGAACACATACCCGTAGGCTGATTTTTTTTAGGGGGGTCGATTGAGGGTTCGATTTTCAAAACATCCCTTTCTTTAATAGTGCTTAACCAAATTAAAGCTTGTTTTCACCTAGATTTTATTTATTTTTTTCGTCCAAGGGGGGGGGAGTCGTCCGAACCCCTCAAAATCTCCCTGGCTACGGGTATGGAACATAAGGTCAATTTTGTGCATATTGAAATTAAATGCAAATTTGTGAGAAATAAAAAAAACATGGTTAAAGTTTTTTTACTTGTTTAAGACGAGACTGATGAATTTACAATGTAGTTTACTTTTTTTTTAATTCTGTATCATAACGAATGATTTTCATTTCAAAATTACAAATACCAAAACGCGGGTATAAACGGTTAATTTGGATATGCTATATATCGATATTTCAAGGAGTAACCTCTCATCAGTAGCATTTAAACCAAAACATTGGAAGGTCAAAATCCCAAACAGTTGAAAACGAAAAGTACTCAAAACCAAAACGTTCGAACAAGGAAGCCAAATCCAGCACCGAGGATATCGACCATGTGCATTACAAGGAAAGAAACCTGGTGTTTTCATCAATTTTGAATTTAACTATCGGAAATTTTAGCGACAATATATTAGAAATTTTATGGTAATTCGTGTCAGACAAGTCTGACTACCAGGCTTAATGATGAAATGTATTTGGAATTAAATGTCATTAAGAATGTTCTCATACTATTGAACTGTAGATTGCCGATATTCTCTCAGACTCTAATTGAACGTCTACGTGGTGCGAGAAGGTTCCTGTCTTCAGTGAAACGAAGAACATCCGACTGGGTTCACTGAGTAGGATCATTTTCCAAAGATAAGATGCCGTGGTGTTTCATAATCTGGATGGTACACAGCTTGTACAGATATTCCCCTGTAGTCAAGACTAAATATTAAAATCTCAATTTTGACCCGTAATTATTTTTTCTGGTTACAATCTCTACAGTGGTTGTCAAGATTATAGCATAATTCTACCAGGAAGTTTACAAGTTAATAGGCCATATCATTTATATCATTTATCCAGTGGTGTCAGATCAGATATAAACACGAATCGAATTCACTATTGATAAACAACAATATCTTACATATTAAATTTGAATTTTATTAACTTAAGCTTTGTTCCTCCCCTGTTATCTTTTTTTTTCAGTAGTTACGGTATCTAAATTCAAAAATGTTTATAACACCAAATTTCTTACCTTGTACTGCATATGGTCGATACCCTTGATGCTGGGCTTGGGTTCCCTTTCCGAAGTTTATGGTTTTGTGTGCTTTTCATTCAATACTTTTGGATTTTGGCCTTCCAATGTTGATTCAAATGCTGCTGATGAGAGGTGACTCGTTGAAATATCGATATACACCATGACCAAATTAACCGTTGTATTTTATTAGGGGACAACCATTTAATTTTGAGAGGGGGGCTGGCAGTTTTTGTTCATAAATATTCTGGCCTGAACAAAGTTGGAAATAAATAATGATCCATCACGACCGAAACTGCCAGCCCCCCCTCCCCCCTCAGAATCAAATGGCAAATGGTCGGCCCTTAGCACATAATAGCTAGAACAAAATGAAGATATGTTATCTTTCCAAAGAACTATTGTCATGGAATCATGTGGTCTAGAAAGAAAACACTATTTCTCATCTTATACTTTTAGAATATGCGACACATTATACGAAATAACCTTAGTGAGCAACCTCTCATACAACGTACGTCCACATACTTGACAGAGATTATTCATTTAGAGTAAGAAAACCAAAAGACTACGATAAATAGGTGAACACTTAGTGAATAAAGTCTAAGTTTGCGCGTTTAACAGGAAGTAGATGATCCACAGACCCGATAACATATCAGTATCCAACAAGTTGTGACCCCTTCCTGAAGCTGCTTGCCAAAAACCAAAAGCTTATACGAATAGTAGTTGCTGAAAAATATGTAACGAAAATTCATTTTTTTTTAAAGTCTTCTAGGAATTCAACAGGAAGTAGCTGATTAACTAACCTCAAAATATATTCCACCATATAAGTTCCCTACTTAAAGCTTTATACGCTCTACCAAATATCAAAAAGCCTCCAATTAATAGTTGCTGAGAAATATGTTACGAAAATATCTTTAAAAAGTAAATGATAAAAGTCTGAATCAGCTACTCTGGCAGAAGGCAGATGACACGTACCCCATCATATAATACACCAACTTGACGCTACACACCAAAAATCAAAAGCCTACTATTATAATAATAAGTGCTTAAAAATCAGTTCACAGAAGTACGGACCAACCAAATACGTACTACCCTTCGTAGTTACGTCGCATGGGTTATGCCAATTTAAGATCTAAATATACAGCACTTTAGGCCAAATTTGTAAATAACTCTATTTTATTGACCGGGCTGGTCACGGGTCATTTATTTCGGGATTCTACGTTTAAATCTTACCTAAAAGACTGACAAATTTAAGCTCCGCCCAGCCTTGTGAATAAAATAAAGTAATACAAGAAAGACTTTACAGCCCGTTTTATTGATGGATAACATGAAAATTATGATAGGGATCGAGGTGAATGAGTGAGCGAGTTGTTGTTTTACGCCCGTGCAACGCTTTATAGGTTATTTACAGGTGATGAACATGACAAGGATGATAAAATGAACATGAAATGATGTTCATAAATGAATGAAAGAACCTTAGTGAGCACGTTCACATACCCAACGCGTCCACATTATGGACAGAGATTATCTATTTCCAGTTAGGAATAATAAAGTCAGAGTTGTTGTATCCCATCATTTAGGAAACATACCAAATATCAAAAGCCTACAATTAATAGTTGCTGAGAAATCTGTGACGAAAATTTTCAAACCTGAAAATTTAGTGAAAAAAGTCTAAGTAACCTCGTTAAACAGGAATAGATCATCGACACACTTGAAAATATATACCACCATATGGCACCCCCAACTGAAGTTACATACCAAATATCAAAAGCCACGATTAATAATAGCTGCGATATTTGTTACGAAAAAAATGATGACGGACTGACTGACGGACGGACCAGTCAAAAATATTATACCATGCGCACCTTCGTTGCGTGGGACATAAATATGGGGGTGGGGTGGGAATCAAAGGACCGGTAAACTTTGAAGAACCACGGGAAAAGGGGAGAAGTGGGTAGGGGCGAAAAATTTAGTCTATGTTGTGCATTACTTGGCAGTCCCGAAGGAGTCTTTTACATGCATGAAGCGTTGTACTCTTCACACACGTTAGTCCACTATGGTCAGCGGTCAGGGTTTCCGTATTATAGACCTGACAACCCCCGTGTCGACGATGGCCACCCTTTTCAGTCACCTAGCGTATACACTTGGACGCTCTGTTGGCTGTGCACTGACCCGACGTCAGAATCCAAAGACCCTTAGTCGCCTGTTACGACAAGCTAGGCTCTGCTGTGGACCTATTTACCACCCTGTACGTGACTTAGGCAAAGATGTATCAGTTTGCCATCCGAATGTCAAAAGTCAGAAGAGCAAAGACAAATTCAAATAACACGCAGACGTGCAGCCGAAAAGAATACAAATCAATATAACAATCAAAATCGCAGAATAAAGCTGTAAAGAGAGTGAAGTCGTGTGCTTCGGAAGAGTGAGCATTTCCTAATTTGAACATGTACATGTACGAGCAAAACTACATCGCAGATATATAGGAAATACTTATTATTCGGGAAAGTGCACACACATAGACATAGGATGCCAATAAGTTACACATGACAAAATATTCACGCCTTACGTATCGACCTATTTTGGAAAATGGCCATTTATTTTCAAATTGTAACGAAAGGTAATTAATTAAATAATGACCACAATAGTTGTTTTTTTTGTCTATGAATTTACAGGTTACACAAAAGTGTGTTGCACTTTCTGAATAAACAGAAAAAAAAATATTGTGGTCATTTCTTTTCAATTAATTTCAATACATGTTTTCCCAATAAAAATCATATGATAGTAAAAACATATTTTAAATCAATTTATCAATTTACTTCCCTAAATGGAGCCGTACCTGATAATAAAAAAAATCACCCATTGAAAAATAACACAAGTTTTCAAATTGTAAATATATCATCTGAACGTTTTACCTTCTGTTATTATTTACAGCAGATTTTTAGCATTCAGATTGATCTTGATTTCAATTAATATTATTATGTATTTGTAATTTAGATTTAAAACACGCTGAATTTGGTTAGTTAATGAGTAATTGCTTCACTACCAAGCAGCACGATGTCGGTTATTTCCGGGAGATGGATACGATGAACATGAAATGATGAAGGTGGCACAAGGCCAATAGGAGGGGACTTTTTTACTGCCACGTGAGAAGGGACCGGCAATTTAGTTTAGTGCATGGGTTTCCTACGGGTCCTACTTTTACCTAGACCTGCAGCAAGGTTCTTTAACGCGCAATAAACTTTCTTTTTTTAGACAGGGTGCACTTATATGGTTTGTCGTCAGGTATTTGAAAAAAATGAGGTTCTTATTAACCGATTTTCACAACAATTAAGTCGTTTAAAGCGGTTCACAAATTGTAATAGCCATGCCTTCCATCCTGGCATTCATTTCGACAGAGCTGTTCCTTTAATCAACCACTTGGGGAACATATCGTCGCTTATTGTTATGTACACATGTACCAAACCATGCACAAATGATAGTGGGATCGCTTCAACAAGGGTAAAGCAAAAATTGTTACCGTTTGTCAAACCTTTATTAACGGCTTAAGTACGTGTGATTTGTATAGATTTTTTTACTGATAACATTAAAACTTTAACTGGTCGTGTTCATTGCACTAATATTCTAATTTGGCTTGCATACCTCTGTTTCTTCGAGCAAATACGATAAAACATGCGTCGTATTCCGAAAGACACGAACCTTTTAACAAGTATGTTTATACAATCACCAAATAATTTGAAGAGTTTTGTTATGAAAAGTCATGTCAGTTTTAGTCTAAAAGGAAAACGGGTTCAGATAAGTTAAGAATTATTTTTTTAGCTCACCTGGCCATAGGCCATGTGAGCTATTGCCATCACTTGGCGTCCGTCGTCGTCGTCCGTCGTCGTCGTCGTTAACTTTTCTTCAAACTTCTTCTCCTCTGAAACGGCTGCACAGATTCAAACCAAATTTGGTCTGGTGGTACTTTAGGGTATCCCCCACAGAACTGATGTGGGGATTTTTGATTCGTCGAAAAACCTGGCCGCCGTTGCTAAAAATAGACCAGGGGGGTCAGACTACTGTTTTTGGCTTGTAAATAAAAAAGTATAAGAGATAGATGAAATCTGATGCCACGCTACTGCTTCAGCATCAAAAGCTCTACAAAAGTCTTCATTGAGTCGAAGTTGTCAGATGACCCCTTATGGGAGTTACGGCCCCTTGGTGAAAAATAGCATTTTTTCATGTTTTTGGCCTATGAAATGAAAACTATTGCAGATAGGGAGAAGCTGTTGCTTGCTTAAATGTTCAGCTCATTTAGCTCTACAAAAGTCTCCATAAGGTCAAAGTTGTCAGATGACCCCTTATAGGGGTTATGGCCCCTTAAAGGCAAAAAATAGAGTTTTTGGCCTATAGAATGAAAACTATTGCAGATAGAGAAAAGCTGTTGCTTGCTTAAATGTTCAGCTCGTTTAGCTCTACACAAGCCTCCATAGGGTCGAAGTTGTCAGATGACCCCTTATAGGGGTTACGGCCCCTTAAAGGCAAAAAATAGTGTTTTTGGCCTATAGAATGAAAACTAATGCAGATAAAGAAAAGCTGTTGCTTGCTTAAATGTTCAGCTCATTTAGCTCTACAAAAGTCTCCATAGGGTCAAAGTTGTCAGATGACCCCTTATAGGGGTTATGGCCCCTTAAAGGCAAAAAATAGTGTTTTTGGCCTATGGAATGAAAACTATTGCAGATAGAGAAAAGTTGTTGCTTGCTTAAATGTTCAGCTCATTTAGCTCTACAAAAGTTTCCATAGGGTCAAAGTTGCCAGATGACCCCTTATAGTGGTTACGGCCCCTTAAAGGCAAAAAATAGTGTTTTTGGCCTAAAGAACAAAAACTTTTGCAGATAGAGAAAAGATGTTGCTTGCTTAAATGTTTAGCTTAATTAGCTCTACAAAAGTCTTTTTAGGGTCGAAGTTGTCAGATGACCCCTTTAAGGGGTTATGGCCCTTTAAAGGTGAAAAAAGGTGTTTTTTTGCTTTGGAATGAAAACTATTGCAGATAGAGAAAAGCTTTTTATTGCTTAAACATTCAGCTCATTTAGCTATACAAAAGTCTTCAAAGGGTTGACATTAAGACCAGGTGAGCGATTCAGGCTCCTGGGAGCCTCTTGTTTTAATTTAATTTATTAAAATATAGCTAATGGAAGTAGTGATAGGGGTGTTTGGCAATTAAACCATTCTTTCGAATAAACATGCCAAATATCTCATTTATCCAAATAAAATCTCATCACTCATAAATGAAATTCCGTAAGGTTACCTTATAAAAAAGTACAATACTTTGGGAACAATTAAGAACCGACTTTTTGAAGTGTGAATTTCCTATTTTTTGGGTTCTAGTGCTGCTGATGAGGAATGGAACTCCGAAATGGCCATATACATGTAGCTCATAAAACTAAATCGCGGTTGCAGTTTACATATATAATGTGTTATGGTATCTTATTTGTTTACTCCACATTCTTTTATAAAAATAAAAAGAAAGATACAGTAATTCAATATTAGCCGACAATGATCGAACTTGTCGTTTTATTAATTTCACATATATACTGGAACGGATTCTGACAATTCTCATCATTCCACCAATACCCTATATAGCCCCAGAGTACAGCACAGTGTTCTGGTCCGCCTGAAGGTTCACCGTCCGTCCAGTCTGTGTACACTACATTATCGCCGCTGCCTTCCCATTTCCAAACCCCTGTCTGTTGCAAGTCCGACAATCCGATGTAAAAATTATGTTTGGTTTGTTCTGGAAAATAACAAGAATAGGACTAGTGTAGGTAGTTAGAAACTTGTCAAATAGAGTATTTAATGCATACACGGTAAAACTTTGACAACTACACACCTTTGAAACAACAGATTTTTCTTAAGGTCGGACAGGTTGTTACAATATTCAGATAATAAAAGGAAAATGAAACAATTATAAGAATAACTAAAATATAAAGACTTTGAAACATAGAGATAGACATCATCGTTAAGATAATGAACGGCATCTTGTACTGTACCCGAATGGCAGCTTCTTACTTTAAACTATAATGTATTGCTTATAATCACCGAATCTTAAATCCTGCTCATTACTTCCGGAGCGCATGAGTTCACTCTTGTTACGACTTAAGTTCGCGTTGTTCATTTCCGTTCGGTTGAATTTGTGTTTCTTTGTGCTGTTCTTGTTCGTGTTTACCGGTTTCGTCGTTGTCCTTTTCGACTTTTGACACTCGAACGCCCCATTGGTGCCACTTTATTGCTTCTTTGAATGAATTGGTTATATTTTCAGACCAAATATTTATGCTCATAGACTATTTTATGTATCTTCTTTGCACATTGGTTGAATGAGATTATTTCATTTTGATTGTTTGTTTGGCATTATTTTATTATTTTTGATATTGAATACCCTTTCTTTTGCCCATCTGTTACTTGATCTAAACCTATAAATATCAGTACGAGTATTGCTAGGTCATGTAGGTGCAGTGCTTAAAAACTATTTGCGGCCTTAGGTGTAAGTTTTGATCGATACCACATTATAAAGGTGTTGGGCCTCCTAAGATCGGCAGTTTCCTCCACTGTTATATAACTGATCGCCCTCCCCCTATGTCCTATGTGCGTCGCCAAGGTCGACCTTTACCCGATTATACACATTGAATTGACAGCGCATGCAACAGGTGTGCGGTATAGCAAGCAAATTTGCTTACTTTTCTGGGGCAATTAAGTTCACTCTCAGTACGAAAAGAGCTTGCAGTGTAGATTTCTGTTAAGTGCTTTTGTTTTGTTTGTTTTTTCTCGTATTGTTCTCGTTCGTGTTTACTGGCTTTGTCATTGCCCTTTCGTACTTTTGACACTTGACTGTCGCATTGGTGCCTATTTGCCTTTACTGTTTAGCCTCCTCCCCTTTCACATTAACACCAAAAATACGATTTTACTACATGTATATAGTAAATGAAAAAGAAGACGTAATTTTACTTTACCATCATGAAACAGATATTCCATATTAAGATAGTGTTTCAAATACTCGTTTGTCTCAAAATCTTTAACTTCTGCAAGTCTACCGCCGACTGATTTGCAATATTGCTGTAACAAACATACATATCATATTAATATGATGAAATGCCAAAGCTGTAGTCAACATAATTGCCTTGGATAGTACAACAATCAAATCATAATGAAATATTATGGAGATTAAAAAAAATGGCTTTCCTATCTGGAGCAAGTGTAGTACAAACAGCTGTCGTTTTAAAGTGAAACTTGGAATACAAATCTGATTGAATTATTGAGCGAACATCTTCCACCTAGACCTCCAGTTTAGTTGTTTTCTATCTCTTTTGTAGATGTTGATGTTCTGTTCTTTGTCATACTTCTTATTCATTGATACCTGTATAGAATATAAAAACAAAACACACCACAGCATCTGACCACGTCTTCTCATCTTGAGAAAACAGAAAGCACTTCTGTTGGAACGCTTCCCATCCAGTGGGACAACTTCCGGTTCCCGTGTCTGATGTCGGTAGGGGCCCGGATGTAATGGGACTTTGTGATGTTCCTTGAACAGGAGAATGTGTCGCTGTTAGAATAATAAGACAAAGAGGCATAACTCTAGGATGAAAAACCAAACTAAATGGTATACTTTAAAAAAATCGTAGCAGACGAGTGAAAAAAAACACAAGCAAGCTGCTCATTATACAAAGAATGAAAATCTATCATATTATGCAAATAGAACTAGAATTACACAAGAAACGTCTTCCTCAAATCATTACCTGTATTGCGTAAAAACTCACATTTATTTTCTTTATACTATGCATGTTTTTGTTACATCTTCCAACACGTTTGGAGCTGATGTTATTTAGTCAAAGAACGGATGAGATATAATGTTAACTTGCTGTTACCCATTTCATTTGTAACGATCAATTGTCAATATCAACGTATCTGGACGTTTAACTTAAAGGAGTGGTATAGGTGGAGACCCGAAAAACATTGGGACGCTGGTCTCTTCACGTCTCAGTCATTTTCTAAACGTTTCAAACATTTTGTGACAAAGGATGGAGCCACTTCCCTTGCCGAATTCTGAATCCGCTATTTTGATCGACTTGTTCGTTACATCGAAGATACAAAGACATTTGCATTTTAACTTTGTCCGTCTGTCCGTAATTCTTATCATCAAAAATCATGTGAACGCTTAAAAAATCAAAACCATTAAAGGTACGGTACTTATTATATATGAGAATGCGCAAATCAAAATTTTACATAAAACTGGAAAATCAAAAATAAACTCTGTGGTGACGAAGCAATTTTTATGTCGCCTGCAATGTGTTGCAAAGCGACATGTAGGAGTATTTGAGACTGTCCATCGTCTTTCGTCGTCGCCCTGTGGCGTCACAAAAATTTCGTCACAGTTTTCCAAGCAACTACATGACATTGTCTCTTGATATTTGGCATGTAGCTTCCTCCTATAGTTCATATGTACTAAAAGGTGTAAAGCCATTTTCAAGCATTAACTCATCTACTTCCTGTTTACCGGATATAGTAAGGCATAGGCGGCATACGGCTTCCATGAAAGACACCCATCATTCTAGTTAACGTTATCATTGTTACCATACCTGCAGCAGATCCGTCACTATTGGACTCACAAACATACTCATACTGCTTCTCACAACTTTCATCGTTCCACCAATAATCCATGTAGCCCCATAATACAGCACAGTGTTCGGTTCCCCCTGATGGTTCCCCGTCCGTCCAGTCTGTGTACCCGACGTTTTCCCCACTGCTTTCCCATTTCCACACTCCCGTTTGTTCAAGGTCCGACAGTCCGATGTACACACTGTGTTGGGTCTGTTCTTTAAAAAGAAATGAAAACTGAAAATCAAAATTTAACTACCGAACTTGGCTCATCAATTTCAAAGAAGAAAAGACAAAACAAGGCAAACACATCAGAGAAATTGACAACCGCAACTCATTGTCCTTATTTTGTGCATATATTTCAAAGGGAATATTTTATAAAACCTGGTTTAATAGACTTATTCCGTCTCGCTATTCCATCGCTTATAACTTGGCAACTATTGTTCCTAGGTTGCTGATATTTTATTAAAGGCTTGATATTGATATGATGTAAAGTGGGATACGTTTTTTTGACCCATAAGACATCTACTTCCTGTTTGCTGTTTGACTTTACATTCAACACATTGTAGTTGTTGTGGAAGTTGTGGTACATGTATTACTAGTGAACATTGGCTCATAGATTTCTTGTTCAACAAGCAAAAGCTAACAACGACAAAAAATATCAACCAATAAATACAAATATATATTTTGATGGCCTTACCAGTGTGAAAAAGATATTTAAAATCCAAATAATGTTTTACAAAGTAGTTGTGGTCGTAATCTTTTAGTTCTGCCAGTCTACCGCCTTTGGATTGGCAGCTTGTCTGAAAAGCAAACACAAAGCCATGATAATTGTTCATTTCTTATTATGTGGCATTTGAATTTACCGTTTCCTTGCTTCCTTGCTTCAAATTTAACCTAATATATTTCTCATCTTTATTTCAGGTTCATTAAATCATCACTTTCGTAGTCATCGATCTTACATGTATGTACTTAACCCTAGAGTGTTGCTTTGGCGTAAACAATAACTCGTTCACCCAATCGGATTAGTCTTATCCTGTAAGGCTGTGGTAGCCCCCACTTTTTGTACACTTTAAAACTCAGTTTATTTAGACCTGTTTTGTGTTGCAAAAGATTATTAAAGAGATGACTCAAGACCGTTAGGAAATAAAGGTAATTACCGAACTTTGAGGATCAATCTCAAATGTCCATGAGAAAAAAAAACTAAACAAAGAAAACATGCCTATCCAAAATAACGAAAGCCATAATAGGGATGTTGAAAACTAGCTTAAACTGATACTGGACAATAAACTTTTTAAGGTATGCATAACTAAGGGCAATTTAGGTGGAGTTTCTATGGGTACATGTGTACTACTATCACAGAAGCTGTAATACGAACATGTTTTTTTTCGGTCGGGGTTTCAAAGGTTGGCCTAACGACCCCAACATGCAAGCGGAGAGGTTTATTATATTCATATATCTGGGGTTTACATTTCGGGAAGACGCTGACTCATCACCACCATACAGTGCGCTTTTTAAGATGACTTTTACCGACAAGCATAGCGCTGCCGCGGGTCTACTAGTATTTTACCTAGCTGCAATACTGTAGCTCTTTAGACATATTTGATATGGTGGAGCTAGGGAGCAATAGAGGGTTTTAGTATTAGAGCTTTATTCAATTTTGGGTTGTGTTTTTTTTTTATTGAGTTTGTCTTCTGGCTGAACTGATTTTGTGTTTTGTTTCTTTGACTTCTGATTGGTACATGTATATTTTATACTTGTTTGCATTTTTGAACAGGTATATCTTACAACAGCATCCCTCCAGTTTAACTGATCATCAGAGAAATAGTAGCATTTATCTTTGTAATTCTCCCATCCGGTTTTACATGCAGCAGTCGTCCCTGAAATAAATAACTGTTAGTTGTCTCGAAAATAACCAGCAGGACATTTTCAAAGAAAGTACGTATGAATTTGGAATAATATAAATAGCTGTTAATGTTTTGTACATGACCATGATGAACACTTTTGACAACTCTCTCCTTCATGTCGTGTTTTATGTTTTATGTTTATTTTGTTGGTTTTTTTTTTTTTGCTTTTTTTCTTTTTTTTCTCTTATCATTATTTTCAACCAAACAAACAAATTAATACATAAGTAAAACATTAATTTTATGCGTATGTAAGGTTAAAAACTGTCTTTCTGACCTAATTAATGGTGATTGGTTTTGCTTGATAGCCCCTCAAACTATATTTTTATTTGTAAACATCCGTACAAGATCTAATATATATCTCAAAGGAAAATTGATCCGGATTTGACACGCGAATCGAGCGCTATCGACAATTAAAAGGGGATTTGTTAACGTTAAATCAAGAAGGACTGTTTAATTCTTCTGAAGGACTTTTAGTCACTTGAAATGAGTTTGGGTTATCGATTGCTGCTTGACTGCTCCTGTGTGTCTAAGTATTGTTACTTCGTGTGGTTCCTTCTTTGTATCGAATGATTTTGTCTTTGCACTTTCGAATGTTTGGCTTCAAATTTCCCATCGGTACCTATCTGATCTTAGATTAAGATGAAGTGACATGTGGATATAAATTGGTATACGTCATGCATGCACATAAAGTTTAACATTAAATAAGTAAACATATAAATTTCCAACTGACCTTGTATTGTTAAAGCACTCAAAACCACATATATAATCATTGACATTTTCTATTTTCTTATCTTGGTATGGACTTGTCACGTTCATATCAAGCATTTGTGTACATGTACAAAGTTCTGGATGATCGTTCATTCATTAGAACCTAAATAACAGTCATTGTACCATATTCAAACATATTTTAGTTCCAATGCGCAATAAATTTAGACATAAGAAAAATAATTTTTAAATACTAATTTCTCCAATATTTATTCTAACTGACAAAAGCAAGCAAACTAGACATAATACATGTAGTATTTCGACGAATTGAAGCGCAAATCGCACGGTGTTTTTGTTTTGGGGTAATATTATTAGTTGTTTATTATTTTTTTATTACATGTAACCATAAATTGTCAGCCTTTTTATTTCTTGATTTCTGGCATTCTGTCCTTTTTATTTCAAATTACCATAGCCCCCTTCTAAAATCAAATGGTCGGTCATTTACATTAATTTGATTTGTTGGCAAACAATACGCCCTACAATACGATTCATTTCAGTACCCTGTGTTAGGCTCACCTTTCTATGCGATGTGACGCTATAGTCCTTTTTAGAAAGTATTTTCCGGACTTGCGGACCCGAGCAATCTTATACTTATTCACTACAGGTTTACGACTTCCGGATCAGCCTTGCCATTGAAATTGTGTTGAAATTAACTAAATTTGTCAACCTCTTAAAACAAATTTAAGTATGTCTGCCACAGTCTTAAACTACTTTAACATACGTTAACATCCAGGACTTTACTCCAAACCAGTTTATTTGAATCGAGAAGGGAAAATTACGCCAAAAACGGATAGGGATAAATGCCTTTTTCCTTAGCGCAACGTTGATCAAACAATGTGGCCGACCCACAAAGGGAAACTACTCCTGCAAAAATTAAAATAAAAGACTCGGAATCGGAATTCCGGATGACAAATAATCCAAAAGATAAGAAACAAACTTTTGTTTTGACATTTAACATGACCCATTGGCACCTCTGCTTCCTCAATTCAAGAAAGATCAGCTGTTGTGTTACTTTTCGTCTAGTTGAATTTATAGAAACAAATCATAGAATCATTAGTTAGAGAAAAACGCAATCCCCATTCAAGGAAAAGGCAAGTTTTAATTTGAAAAGAATTAAACAAATGTTTAGGGCGCTTTTTTGTTTTGTTTAGTTAATTGTTTGTTTTGTTTTTTTTATATATATTAAAAGCATAAACATCCTCTACGTACATGTATGCCATATCTTATCTGTTTTCAATATAATCTGATTAAAATAGAACTTATCTTATAGAAGGAGTACAGGATTTCATGAACCAAGAACCTTACATCTACCTGTTGCAGGTTGGGCGTTTTTGCACCTTGCTCAATATAAGTGTCATAATAAGTCATGAAACTTAAATAAGAAAGGAATAATAGAAATATAAAAAAACAACAGTATTTCCATCTTATCATCTACTATACGTGTCGATATTATTTTTATTTTATCAGTACCCATGCTGAGGCAACTATCAGACAAAGCTCGACGGTGAAAAGTTTTAACAAATTCTCTAAGTCTATCAATCAAAATGCAGCGTTACTTATCTTATATATTTTTTTCTTTATCAGCACATTTTATAAACTGGCATGACTGCATGGTGTTTAAAATGATTCTTAATGTGAAAATATTTTTCATATGCATTTTGTATCAAAAGTTTAAGGTTTGATTAACATGTATTATTCCATTTGTTGTCGAGAAACCGCAATAATAACGTCGACACTATAAACCAAACTGACAAGTGAATATTTTAAGCTGCATGTCTTATATCATGTATGTCTACAAGCAAATTTTTGGGATTTAATAAGATATGTCATTTTAATCTTGAAACTATAGTTAAAATGCCAGAGTTGCAAAACAAAATGTCAGGTAAACTATTAAGGTGCAAGGCTTATATCAGAAGAATACCCATATATCTGACATAGACCTCAAATCTCCACTGTATAATATGTCTTGAAATGATTTATACAAGTTCATTGCTTTTAATGTAAAAAAAATCACCACGTTTATTTCTTAAGGTGTGGTTTCCGGTGACAAATAAGCCCACAGCAGTACTAAGCTTGCCAGTAAAAATCCTCAAAGCGTCTGGGATGTGTGCCCCGGGTGATGGAATGGGAGTATCCCTGTCTAAATGACTGCAGGTGTCGTCAGACTATAATGCGGAAAAACTTACCGCCCACAGTGGTGAATCTCTTTGTGAAAAAAATGTCACATTTCTCGAATGTTTATAAACCCTACTGCGAGAAGGCCCGTAGGATCCCCATACAGGTTGTTTAATTGTCCAATCCTTCCAATCCCTCATTTTCAAGTTGCAGTTAAAATAAACATCGCCGATTGGCGCTGTGTCCCCATTCATATACTGAATTATCAATTTATGTTCATTTTATCATCCTTTCATATTCATCTCCCTGAAAATACTAACTATTAATTTTACTTAAATTACACATAGAAAATATAGAAAATTAATTAGTTGATTTTTATTCAGTAAATAAATGTTTTTGTACGTAAATTTGCAGTGTTTTATGTGGATTTTTTGTCAGGTAAGCGTCTTAGTACGTCCACATATGGAAGTTGTAGTTAGGTAAATACAGATTTTACAACACTATGAGTAGCAATTGTAATACACGGATATTTATCACAGCGAGTTAGAGATTTGTCAATGATTTTTTTCAGCATAAGGCTTTGTGACTGGCGCCTTCCTCTTTTAAATGAGCATGCTGATTTCTAAATAACGTGGTGATATCTAACATGTTTTAATGTTTTGTTAGTTCTTGCTTTTTAAAAACCGAGTTTTTTTTATGTTAACTTAAGCGTTTGAATAACGAGTGTTTAATATTAGATCAAATAAAACATTACATATTTTAAACAGTTCATTATGTTACAATAGAGCATCTATATCTTTAAATATGTCATTTAGTTCTTGAGACCATTAAAGAGGCAGAGAGGTGTAATTTTGACATTCGTGTGTCAATAGTCCGAAAGGACCGGGATAAAACCAGTGAGAATCGAAAACAGCACGAAAAAAAAAACCAAACAAACAACATATAAACACACACTTAAGAAGCAACTGAAAATCAAACAACACGCAAACTCGAGTAGCAATTGCTGGGATATCGAACTCGGCTTCCCGGAAGTAATTTGAACATGTACCAGCTTTTTGCAATAAACTTTGACTTAGTGCGCGATTTCATGAATTTAAAAGCCTAATTCAACAGCACCCAATCGATTATGTCCACCAAATCTGCCAAGAGTGAAGATTGAAACCCTTGGCTAGTGAAGATGGAGTGAAAAATAAAACGTAGAAATTATGTTCTAGAATATGAGCCAACGCAAAAGCTTTCTAAAACAATTATCAAACTATATATTTAGACTTAAACAAATGAAAATTAGACCTGTTCTAGACTTGGAGCAGACGCAATTTCCACTTAACATTGTTATCTATTCATTCAGTTGGTTGAACGGGGAAATAATGCGTTTAGTGCGCAAATGGAATCATTTAAATCGCTATAGGGATTAAGTTTTACATCACTGTCCTAAACTTCGTTAATCTTTACATTAGCAAAGTCCTAAAGGTACTAGGTTTTCTTTCTCTTAGAGTCACGACTTTCACAACTTAGAGGAAAATATATGCATTTATTTTCAGTCAAAATATAAGCTATTATACTAAAAACAGATAATGAAAATTTGTCTATCAACGAAAGAGTAAATATTATTTTTGTAATTCATGTTAATACATGGGAAAAAAGACATTACAACAGCAATGAAACTTATCGGAACTAATGAAAGAAAAAAGGTCATAGAATAGAATTCAGTCTATGAATTTTCTAAAATATATTTATTTTTTTTTTCCTGTAAAAACAATATGAAGTTCTTACATGTACTACTCTAATAAGTCTTTAATTGTTGGCGACCAAAGTCGAGGTTGGTAACCATCATTCTATTTTGACTTGTATATTAATGTAAATTACTTTAATGTCAATTCAAAGAATAACTAGCTCAAGAATGTATGAAAAAAAGCATGTATAAAAGTAGGAATAAAAGAGCGAAATGGAAACTGAGATTAACACGCTTCAATGGTGAATATGATATACTTTTGACGAGAAAGGCCTAGGAATGAACAAAAACAGCCTTAAATAGCAAATTACATTGTGCTTTATTAGAACTACGTACATGCATGTATCTTTATGAAAATACACGAACATTTACTATGCGTTTCTGTTAACATCCTAAATACGTCAACAAATAAAGGAGAAGGTTCACGAACACCCTTATTTGGCCCACAATTTGGCAAAAATCTTAACTTAAATATTTCATGTTATAACTCTCTGTAAGTATAGTCATGTGCTTGATTTCTCTAATTCTAAACTTCTTTTTGACATTTTATAAAAGACCAATTCAACCATAGGGGTCAAACTTGGGGAATTTAACAAAAAATCCAAAATTTCACCATATTTTGCTACTTTTTGGTTCTAAATTGGTTAAGAAAAATATGAGCGCAATCAAGGGCACCCTTCATATTTTCAGAAAACCTTTAATATGGTCATAATTATAATCTTCTTAATTATGAAGGGTGCCCTTGAGTGCGCTCTATATTTTCTAAGCACAAATGTGCATTGAAAAATGGCAAAATCTAAAGATTTTCAACATGTTTTGCAAAATGTCGAAGATTGTGACGTCACTGCGACGTTGTTATGTCACAAATCAAACTTTCTAATGCATATGTGTTACATATATCCATAGTACTATATCTACAACAAATATGACATGATTATCTAATACTTGAAATTTTTGGGCCAAATATGAAGGTTCGCGAACCTACTCCTTTAAAATATTTCCCTTTTTAGCTCACCTGACCCGAAGTCTCATTACTTGGCGTCCGTCGTCCGTCCGTCTGTCGTCCGTAAACTTTTTAAAACGTTATTAACTCCTCTGGCACTATAAGTCCAATTGCAAATGATGTGGGGATTTTTAATTCGTCGTAAAACCTGGCCGCTGTGGCTTAAAATAGAACATAGGGGTAAAATGCAGGTTTTTTGCAAATAACTCAAAAACGGCTATAGATATCAAAATTCTGACACGCGCTTATGTCATCAGCACCTCAAAATCTACCTATCCTGAAAATTTCAAGAAAATTCAACAACCCATGTAGGATTTATTGCCCTTTTTGTGGATTTTTTTTTGCAAATTTTGCACCTGCTTAGCTCAATATCTTTTTAAACACATCAAGATCTACAAAATATATATAGGGACAACGTTGCAGGACCTTTCCTTTTAGGAGCTATATTGCCCTTAGAACGTCAAATTTTAGCATTTTCACAGCATTTCCTCATTTCATTGAAAACGTTAATTCCTCTGACACTTTAAGTCCAATTAGAACCAAACTTGATATTGTTGTTTATTAGCTTAAGGGTATAGAACTGATGTGGGGAATTTTAATTTGTCGTAAAACATAGCCGATGTGGCTAAAAATAGAACATAGGGGAAAATCAAAGTTTTTTGCAAATATCTCAAAAAATGTTGACAGATTTTTAAATTTTGATTGAAGACAAAAGTGATCAACACCTCAAGATCTACCAGCTCTGAAATTTTGAAGAAGATCCGACAACACAAGTAGGAGTTATTGCTCTTTTTTTGTGATTTTTTTTGTGCTAATTTTGCACATATTAAGCTCAATATCTTAAACACTGTATAAGATATTGGAGAAATTTAAATTGCATATTGATAAGATCATCAAGATCTATAAAATATGTAATAGGGTCAATGTTGTAGGACATTTCCTTGTAAGAGTTATTGCCCTTTGAACGTCAAAATTGAGCTTTTTCACAGCATTTCCTTATTGCATTGAAAACGTTAACTCCTCTGACACTGTAAGTCCATTTAGAATCAAACTTGGTATATTAGTTTATTAGCATAAGGTGTATAGAACTGATGTGGGGACTTTGAAAGGTCGTAAACCATGGCCACTGTAAATAGAACATAAAATCGCAGTTTTTTGCAAATAACTCGAAAACGGTGACAGATTTTTAAATTTCGAATGTGAACAAAAGTGATCAGCATTTCAAGCTCTGAAATTTTGAAAAAGATCCAACAACCCATTTAGGAGTTATTGCCCTTTTATTTTATTTTTTTATGAATTTTGCACTTACAAAAAATGTTTTAAGCTCAATATCTTAAAATCTTTGTATGAGATTTTTAAGAAATGTGAATTGCATATTGTTGAGCACATCATGATCTACAAAATATGAAAAAAGGTCAAGATTGTAATACTGTTTATTTAAGAGGTTATTCCTCTTAGAATGTTGACGGAAAGAAAATTATTAAAAGGTTTTAGTTGCTAAAATATTACTCTGTACAATCATTACTACATTAAGTTTAACCATATTGTCAGATGACAATATATTTCTTGAATAGAAAAACGCGCGTCAGTTGTAAAAATTCATCTCCTGGAACTTTGTCGAAATTTGTTTTTCAAGGATTTAAAAGTCGTGAAATGTCATAATTTAAAAGAACGTATTGAGTTAGGGGAAATGGTATGTCTTTTCTGTCTATGAATGTGACACGGTTTTATAAAATATCCATTCATCGGATTGCATCATATCAGAGTTAAACTATTATCCAACAGGCAAATTTGCCATTTATTAGCGTAAACAAATATCTTGCTTTACTTTGATTTCTTCTACGCCGGATATGGTGTAGTCAGGGTTTTCTGTTATTCCAGAAATTAATGGTTTTTTAAAGTCGGCCGTAATGCGTTACTGTCTATTTAATGTCACAGTGGTACATGCACATATGCTTTTTTTTATTTCTCTAAATATAAATGATTAAAAAAGACTAAAAGAAATGAAAGTAAAACTATTTTTCAACAGGCAAATAAAACAGTAATTTATGTAATAGATTGCATTACAATGGTTTACACTAAAAAGAGAATCCAAAATTCATCAGAGAGACCTGTTTTACATCATTAGAATATCCTGCATCTGTAATGGACCCAGTCTGTCAACAAAAGACAAAGTTAATCGAAAATGCGCAAAATAAGGCAGCTCGATACGTCCACATGAATAATACTGACCATAATCCAGGATGTGTTACCAGTATGATACAAGAACTATGAGTTTGGAACAACTCAGAAAGAACAACTGACTCTGTACAGGAACATTAAATAAACACGCTTGTTTTAAAATGTTCCTGCTCTGTAATTGACAAAGAAGCCTTTTTACGGAGCAATGAACGAAGAACTAGGGAACAGGATTTTTTCAAGGAGAGATATAAGCACGAATTCTACAGAAATAGCTTTTTACAATAAACCATCAGAGATTGGAATAGCTTACCAAGTACAGTCATCAAAGCTGACATTCATTGATGGCTTTAAGGCCATCCTAATTGGCCTTACCAGCTGCTAGAGGAAGGGCCCATGTGCATATTTTTATTTGTGAATAGTAGCAGTCACTGTTTCGCTTTTTAACTTTTTGAAGCGCAGATGTGAACGTCTGTTCTTGGGCAGCCGAAATCGAAGAATCACAATAAGAAATGATTCCAGTTGTTTACCCGGAAGATGAAGATGGTGGTATAGTCAAGTTGAGAAGGATTATAATGACCGATTTCTTCTGTGTAGTATATCGTATAGTCAAGGTTTAGAGTGACTGAAATCTTCTGTGCCAGATATGGTAAAGTCAAGTTGAAAAGGTTCAGAATGACCAATTTCCTTTGTGCCAGATATGGTACGGTCAAGTTGACAAGGTTTAGAATGATATTGATTTATTCTGTGTCGGATAAAGTAAAGTCATATTGACAAAGTTCAGATTGACTTTGGTTTCTTCTGTGCCGGATAAGTCAAGTTGACAAGGTTTAGAATTATGATGATTTTTTACATGACGATAAAGTATAGTGAAGTTAAAAGTTGAGAATGACTTTGATTTCTTTAGTGTCGGCTATGGTAAAGTTGACAAGGTTTAGAATGATCCCAATTGTTTGAGTCGGGTATAGTATAGTCAAGTTGAAAATGTTTAAAATGACTATTTCATCTCTGCCGGATATGGTATAGTCAAGTTTACAATGTTTAGAATATCTGTTTTCCTCTGTATTGGATATGGTATAGTCAGGTTGACACGGTTTAGAATGACTTATTTCTTTTGTCTCGGGTATGTTTTATTAAAGTTGATAATGTTTGGAATGACTCTCGATTATCTTTGTGTTGGGCGTGTTAGCTGAGAAGGCCAAACTTAATAAAAATATGAGGAGTAAATAATAATGAAAGAATCAGTACAGGATTTGCCTCAAATTAAGACTAGGTTTAAATATGGCTTTGTTTAAGATCCTTAGGAAAGAGATTGTTATTGGTCAAATCCTAAGACTTTGGATACAAGTGTTAATACTGGAACGGGCTAACCTCTAGAAATTCAAAACGGTTGAAATAGTTCTGGAAAAATGACAATGTAAGAAAATTCTTGATGGGCCATAAATCTACTTATAATATTATCAGCTGTAGTAACTTCAGATATTATATAAATTACACATTAAAATATCATATCATGAGCATCTAAAGAGGACTACTCTTGATTTTAATGGTAGATCATTAATAATACATTTCAAGGGTGTTAGCTTATTTTTGTTATCTGTGCTTTGTTTAATGCAAATAATTGTAAATGGTTATTACCTATTTAGATAAGCAGAATTATACTTTAAACCACTACATTATACATGTTTAACATTTATATTTATTGTTGAAAATATAGGTGATTTAAAGATACAACAATGATGCAGAGTCAACGAGAAAAAATAGTTAGTTTATAGCAATTTTATTTGCTCAAAAGAGTACAAAACGGAGATGACATAAATTTACCAAACTTGAGTAGTATTCTCCTTAGAAATACATTTTAGAGTTAACATAATTTAAAAGCTCGTTCTCCCTTTAACCATTTAAAGATTTTGTAAAGTAATTCATGCTCTCCGGTTACATTGGCGCCCAACTAAAAAACCCACAGTGGTTAGAAGGATTCCTACTTCTACTTCTACTTCTACATCTGTAACTTGTAAAGGGTCTTAGACCCATCGCACAAGTGGTACTTCGGTATGACGTCAAACAAATGGTGCAAATTAAAAACATATGTACAAAGTGCAGGTTAAAAACAGGGCTCGCTGAACTATTCAAGATGATCTACGAGTCTGGTCTTGAATGACTCGTAATCCTCGATGTCCAGAATGTTTGGTGGCAAGTCATTCCAGTCTTTGATGGTTCTGGCAAAAAAACTGTTCTTGTATTGTTCTCCAGTTGAGCCAAGTCTTATAAATCTTCTATGGTGTGTTTGTCTTGTCTGTCTCGATGATGTCTTAATATAGTCTGGAATTGGTATTGCTATTTTTTGATGTAGGATTTTGTGGAACATAAGTAGACGTGATGTTTTTCGTCGCAGTTTAAGTGATGGTAGCTTCAGGTTTTCAAGTAGTGACGTGACAGTTCCAGGGTCTTTCGAATATTCTCTGGCTATGAAACGGGCAGATCTTCGTTGCACCATTTCTAATTGATGGATGTGTTTTTGGAGATGGGGATCCCAAACACTGCTGGCATATTCCAGATGGGGTCTCACTAAAGCAAGATAGACTTGTCGTTTTACTTCCTGAGGGAATTTTCCTAGGTTCCTCCTCAGAAATCCTAGTGACCTTGTAGCCTTCGATGTAATATTGCTTATATGGTGGTCCCATGAAAGGGTAGAGGAAAGCTCAACTCCAAGGTAAGGGTTATGTTCTACAGCATCCAATACATGTCCGTTCATTTGATATGGAAAGTCTATGATGTTCTTCTTCCTACTTATCCGTAGCACATAGCATTTGGTGGCATAAAAGATCATTTGCCATTTTTCTGTCCATTGTATAAGTGATGTTAGATCCTTCTGTAGTTTTTCACAATCATCTTTGGAGGCTACTGCTAAGTATAGCAGACTATCATCGGCAAACAGACGAATAGATGAGCTGATATTGTAACCAATGTCATTGATATACAACAGAAACATAAGAGGTCCTAGAACGGTGCCCTGTGGTACTCCAGATTTGACATGGATTGATGAAGATTCCTCATCGTCTACTAAAACCTTCTGTTGCCTTGTTGTTAACCATGACTCTATCCAGCTGTTGATGTTTCCACCGATTCCGTAATGGGTTAATTTTTGCAGAAGTCTTCTATGTGGGACTGTATCAAATGCCTTGCTAAAGTCTAAAATTAAGAGGTCTACCTGTTGCTTTTTATCTAAATTACGGGAAATTTCTTCAACTGTTATAATGAGTTGTGACTCGCAGGATCTTTTCTGTCTGAAGCCATGTTGAAATTCTACTAAAATGTGATGCTGCTCTAGGTGTTCCATTATATGTTTAAAAATGATGTGTTCCATTATTTTGCAAGGGACTGATGTCAGAGAAACTGGACGGTAGTTAACTGGTTGGCTTTTGTCTCCTTTTTTAAATAAAGCGATGATGTTTGCAGTCTGCCAATCTTCAGGTACATTCTTTTCCTCTATTGTCTTCAAAAAGATGTAAGTTAAATATGGTGAAATTTCATCGGCCGTTTCTTTCAATATCCGACATGATATTTGGTCTGGACCACTTGCCTTAGCCGTGTTGATGCCTCTTAACAATTTTGCTACACCTTCTTCGCTGATGTTGAGGTGACTTATTACCGGTGTTACCGGTTCTCCAAGGTTTGGTATTGTTGTAAGGTCTTCGGTGGTAAATACCGACTCAAACTGGTTGTTAAGCGCTTCGGCTTTTTGTTTGCTACTCTCTAAGCTTGCGTTGTTCACTTTAAGTGTAGACACACCACTATTGGCTCTCTTCGCATTCTTTACATATGACCAGAATCTCTTCCCAATTCCTGCCTTCATGGTGGTGGTGTTGTCGTTGTTTGTCATGTCTGATGTTATGTTTAAGAGGTTTCCAATATACTTCTGATGTTCTATTTCTAGCTCTGACTTGACTAGTTTACGAAGTGATCTAAATTTTTCCCAATCTTCTTTCTTTTGTGTTTTTCTAGCTTTGTTGTAACTTCTTTGTTTCTGTCTGATGAGTCTTCTGATTGGTTTTGTGATCCAAGGTATATTCCATCTACTTGTTAGCATTTTGGAAGGAATGTATTTATCCATTAATGATGCTATTAAATGTTTAAATGAGATCCAACATTCATTTACTGACTTATCCATGTTGTTTTTCAAAAATTCTTCATAATGGTCTCTAAGTTCTTGTTTTATACCATCCATGTCACCCTTTTTGTACATAAACACTTTCCTTGGTGGTTTCTTGGTTGGTTTGGTCTGTATATCAATATCAAATACAACAGCCTGGTGGTCGCTCATCCCATTTTCCACAGTTAGATTCTTTATCAAGTTGGTGTTTGTAGTGAGAACAAGGTCTACAATGTTGTTTTCTCTTGTTGGTTCGTTGACGCATTGTTCCAAGTTGTGGTCTTCTATCAACTGTAGAAATGTGTTATTTGTCTCAATGTTATATTGTGATTTTGGTTTGGTTGTAACTTTGTCTTCATCCCATTTAATATCTGGTAGATTGAAATCTCCTGTAAGTACTATGTTTGGTAAGGTTTGACCATGGTTGATTCGATTTAATGAGTGATTTAGTTGTTCTATTGTCTCTGTATTGTTGTCTGGTGGTCTGTAAAAACATCCTGTGTACAACAGTTTACTACCTTGAACCTGTATTTTAGTCCATGCTGATTCGCAATCTGTTTCTAATGTTGTTTCTCCGGATGCAATAATATCTTTACGTACTGCATTTAGTACCCCGCCTCCTGCGTGTCCTTCAGCAAAGATTCTATCTTTTCTCTGCACTTCGTAGAAATCTGGATCTAAGACTTCAGATGTTTTGATTGATTTATCTAGGTGTGTTTCGGTTGCGTGTATGATGTGTGGTTGATAGTGGTCAACAAGTGCTGAAAATTGTAACCTTTTAGATTCACTCCTTAAGCTCCTGCAATTCATACTGAGTACTCTTATAGTTTTTCTTTCTTTTTTCCTTTGTCTCACAGACATCAGATCATCTGATGTATTTGATGAGTCAAACATCAGCCGAGCTGACGTTGTCGATGAATCTAACATCAGCAAAGCTGACGTTGAAGAGGTTTCTGAGGTGTCTGACAGGGAATCATAATGATTGTTTAATTCAATTGGATCAAGGAAAAATGATGATGTTACATTTGGTAAGATACACTGTGGGCATTCCCATGATAACAATTTGTGTGATTGGAAGTTTGTATACTCTTTTGGGGTTGTTCCTGCACATTTGATGTGCACCCAGTACTGACAACTTTCGCATTCCAGAGCACGGTGGTTTTTTGCAACAGATTTACTGCAAATTCCGCAAGGGTATTGAATTGGTCCTGGGTTGCTTTGGACATCACCTGACAACATCAGAGTTAATAAAATAAATATTTTCTTAGATCTTTCTGTTCTTACTATTTGTCTGTTTCTCTCACATTTGGCATGGAAGCTGTTCCAAGTGATGGTTGACATAAGGGTGTTCTCATTTTCGTTTACCTCCTTTGTAATTCTTGGGTAACACATGTAAAGCAATACACAGAAAGCAGCCGATAAAATGAGAAGCAGCATGCATAAATATGTTGTCTTTCTGATGAGTTGAAAGAAAAGCTGTGATGCTAGAAGTGTTGGGCTTGTGTATGTATAAGATCTCCTACCGTATTTCATGTCTGTGTTTTGTTGACAATCCTCAAATGTTTGATTACCATTAACTCTCATAATTGATATTTCTGAGTACTTTTAACTAGCCAGGGTTGTGTTGTGTTAAGAGTCATACATTGAGGTATGATGACTCTTGAGGAGGGGGAAGTGTAACGGGGTTGCTCCCCTTCGTACATTAATTAGTAGATTTAAATAGCCAGCCTTTATCCCTGAACAAGGGAAGTACTTCTTTGGTTCAGAGGTAGAGCGCCTGACTGTAATCTTAGAGGTCCCGGGATCGAATCCCGCTCAGGACATGTCGATTTTGTAAAGTAATTCATGCTCTCCGGTTACATGTCAATTGCAAGGGACATGAATGTTTCGATTAATGAATACACTAAATCTAATTTTTCTAAGTTTTTGAATCTGTTTTGAGGATTTTGAAATTTGTTGTTTTGGTTAGAAATAAAAAAATCTAAATAATTCACAGAAATGAATAAAAGTAATAACAATGAAATTACCTAAATTGAGGATCAATCTCTATGCCCAAGAAAAAAAAAAACATAACAACGAAGACATGCCGGAATAATTATAGATCGAAATGGTCCTTACAGGCATTTCGAATAAAATTCATGTTTTAATTAAAAAAAAACTTACAAATCTTAGACGAAATTGGACAATGAAACATTTTACGGCTTGGATATGTTTATTATGGCATGAATTATTTCGTTTAAAATCATTGTTTTTACGCTTTTGCTTATAAAGAATTTAAATACGACGTTTAATCAATGGTGAATTTCAGAGCGGCCTCAACTCTGAAAAAAGACTTCAGCAGACTTAAGATAATTAGTAGACAATGATACTCCATTGACTGAATTGACACTAATCTTAAAAGTTTGATCCACCACATGCACATGTAAGTCCAGACAATAAACATTTTTTGTTATGTAAAACTTAACCTGTTTCAGTTTTGTTAATATGAACATTGACAACATTAAATCAGGTCTTTGCAATAATGATTATATCTTCTTTATGTCTCTCCGTCGACGAACGGAATAATGAAATTCAACCCTTATATCGGATTCCAAAACTTCATAAAAGTCCACACATGTATAATTTTATTCCTGGGTTTTTAGAATGTATAGCTAAACTTCTTTCAATTTTGCTCACACCGGAATTGACGTAAATAGAACCAGGCAAATCCAATAAAGGACTCTTTAGATTCTAATAGGTCCGCTTCATATTGGAATTTATGTATAAAATCGATACACAAAGAGGTCTCTATGACAAAGTAACGTAATGTTTTAACGCCAACTTGACCTGTGGATCATTGACTAACGTAAAAAGTGTAAAATAAAAGCGTGAAAATTTAAAGTCCGAGTGCCAATTTTGAAAAGAATAATGTTTTTAACCGGAATGATGGAAGACATATGAATAGAACTAAATGAGCTGAACATTTAAGCAAGCAACAGCTTTTCTCTATCTGCAATAATTTTCATACTATAGGGCAAAAACATGAAAAAACGCTATTTTTCACCTTTAAGGGGTTGTAACCCATATAAGGGGTCATCTGACAACTTGGACCAAATGGAGACTTTTGTAGAGCTTTTAATGCTGAAGCAGTATGGTGGCATCATATTTCATCTATCTCTTATACTTTTTGATTTACAAGCCAAAAACAGTAGTCTGACCCCCCTAGTCTATTTTTAGCAACGGCGGCCATGTTTTTCGACGAATCAAAATCCCCACATGGCCTTTGGCCAGGTGAGCTAAAAAGAGTCGATGCTGCATGCATTTGAATATGTTCAGTCAGATTGATCGCACTCTCAATTGCTGCTGAATGTGATACAGTTAGTACTTTTCGTTGGGTATCATTTTTGGTGGGTGGGGCTGATCACGAAATTTGGTTTCCTTCGAAATGGAGATCTGACATTGCTTTGCATATTGCAAATTTAAGGACCACGAATTTTAGAATCCATAAATATACATTTTCTAGCAATCTACGAAAATTGGTACTCACGAAAATAAATGAATCCACAGCATAAACATCGAAATAAGCAGAGGTACCAACGGGGCGTCGGAATGTCAAAGTCGAAAAGGGGCAGATACTAAAGCAGCAAACACAATCAAGGACAGGACTAAAACAGACAACATATAAAACACGAAAATAATCGACATTCGTGTCTCACGGATACATTTAATTGATGGGTTCCCATTGTGACATTAAAATCGACATTTATGTTTATCCATGCGTCATATATTGATTTATTTGTCCGGAGCAATCGAATAAAAGAGCACATTTCAGTATCAAACATGATTTCAATTTGACGAAAAAAGAATAAGCAAAATCCCATTTAAACGCAATTGCATGTCTTAAATTCAAACCACATGCTTCATAAAAAAAACATGTACCTTTGAGTTTATATTTAGCACCTACATGTAATTGCTGCAATATAACAAATGGAAATACTTGATTTTTGAATACATGTTTGATATTATCGTCAATGATTCTTTGTAAGATAATGATTTAAGCATGTGTTAGCTTTTGATATTGAACTTCGAGTGTTCTGGCTCCCATATGGTTAGACTTATTGACGGTGTTTATTTAGAACAAAAGTCGTCCTGCTTTGTTGTTTCATTGTATTTGCCTTATTCCTTGTTTCTAAGAGCTATAAGAGCATCTATCAAAAATGTTTTGGTTTGTTTTATGCTATCTGTTTTTTTTAAGACAATTTATGTTTACTGATGGGTTTTCCCTTTTAACCTCTGATTTTTTTTTAAATACCCATAGCCATCCCTCTCCTATTCCACTCGCATTAACTTTTAAAATCATCAACCTTTAAGCGTTTTTCTAACTATTCCCGTCTGCTCATATTCCCACCACTTATTTGCTTTCCCCTTACACTAAGAGTTCCAGTTTCTTATGTCTTTGCCCCTTACTTTGATTTCAATATGAAATAAGGATTTTAGTAAATTGTGATACTTTTATATTTGGTTTTTAAGGAATATGCACATTTTTCATGAGGTCTGCTTCGTATTTGGATTCAAATCTTGATATTGACACACTAGATAAACTTTATACAAGGCCTTACGACATAACTTATGACTGCAACTTACCAGAAATCAGCTTTCCTTTTCAGTGAAGCATCATTTCGTCCACTCTAGCACGCTGAGTTTACGAATCTTAACCGATTTGTTATTCAAGAGCCTTTGCGGATTATTGATATTTCCTTAACAGTCACAACAGATAGGCATTTTGTTCACATAGGGGTTACGTTGATTCCCGGTTGTTGTCACTCAAGATTTAGTTAGTTATTGCTTTACTCCCAAGCAGCACGATTTCGGCTATATCCGGGAGATGAAACGAAAGTGGTGATACAATGAACATGAAATGATAATGAGTGGAGGAAATGGGGACACAAGGCCAATCGGGTAGGAGAGTTTAGACTGCGACTGGAAAAGGAGTAATGGGTAGGGACGGGAAATTTAGCCTTCTGCATGGGGATCCTATGGGTCCTACTCTCACCGAAACCTGCAGCAGGGTTCTTTAACGTGCGAAGAACGTGGCATTTTTCCCAACACGATGCATCACTATGGTTTGCGGTCAGGTTTTCCGCATTATCGCCTGACGCCCCCGCATCTCTCGATGTCAGGGCTGCCCCATACAACCACTGGGCACACATACAAGTCGCTTTGTGGGCAAAGTGGCCTGACCCGATGTCAGGTTTCTGGGCGCTCTTTAGTGGACTTTTACCGACAAGCTTAGCGCTGCTGCGGGCCTATTTGCCACCCGGAACCCGCACGGGTGGTTGTCACTCAAGAAATCTTACGAACAATATCATAAGATTGTATAAAAATACAGGATTTTTATTGCTCGGCTGAGTGAAGATGTTGGTTTGAAATGGAGTTTTTGTAAGCTTTGTGTAATTTAAGATGTCTGAATAATAAACTGCCGATTGAAAAATGCATGTTTTTGGTATATTAGTAGTATAGAGGGACCGATCATTTATCATTTCTCGGGAGGTTAACGGGAGGTTAACCCCTTTTGCGCAGGCGTATGACGTCACATCCGGTTCCGGTCGGCCATCTTGGATCCCGGCGGCCATCTTGGATCACGTGACTTCCGGTTCCGCCATCTTGGATGACGTATTTCCGGTTTAAAAAGGGGGAGGTAATTTCGGAAAAGTTTCCCGCCAAAAAGTGTAAATTCCGCCAATTTTTAAAATTTCATATCTTTCTTATTCCTTGTCCGTTTTCCTTCCGGTTTGTTGCATTGTCTTGGGTAAAACAATGTCTTTCCGATGATGTCCAAAGTGTTGGTCAGTGGTCATTAGGGGCTTGACCATCAGGTGACCATTTCTTATTTCTATTCAAAGGTGGGGTTGTTGTATATCATTAGACAGCTTTTAAGGTCTAGAGGTTGATTCTGAGCTTTTTGTGCTGGTAAGGGTCAGGGGTCTCTCAGGATTTGACCCCAAAGTAACCTTTTTTCTTGTTGCTTACTATACATGTTATATGTCTTTGTTTCACCTGTGGGGACTAGTCTAAGGGAAGTAACTCGTGGCTTTTTAAAGGTGTTTTAGTAAATAGGTAATGTTTTGTCTGGATTTGGGTGAATAAGGCTTATGGTAATCGTTTTCTATTGTTTCATTTGGCGTTATGGATAACAAGTCGAATATCAGTTCTGATGCTTTATTATAGTAAAAGGTTTCAATCTTCATCCTCATCACTCTCCTCGTCCAATTTGAACTGTTTTATCTTTGCATCTAACAGGTACTTTCTCTTCTCGGTAGCGTATTTCCAGGACTCTTCATATTCATAATCCTCGTCATCTCTCAGTCGTTTTGCGGTCTCTTTGATCTTCTTGTGAACTGGATCTCATGCCATTTCCATTTGCCACATAATGTTAGAGACGTAACGATTCTTTAGACCTTCTCTATAAAGCGGTAACATATCCCTTTCTGTTTTCGCTACTGCATCTTTGTCCAAGTAGCCACGGTCCGTGTATTCATTCACTTTCTTTTCGTAGTCGTCCTTGTATAAGATCAGCACGTCTCCTATAAAGTGGTCCCACGGATCCATCTTTTCTCCTGCGTAAGTTTCTTCGTCTTCAGACAAGTCGTCACTCGTTTTGGATTCCGTATCCGTGTCGTCGTCCTCCTCTTCCCTATCCCATTCATCCAATAACGGCCACTGTGACTCTTCCATTTTCGTTGGGTGCTTCAACTCTTGATGTCTCTTTAGGTTGTAATGTTTGTTTGTTCTGAAGCCGCATTCGTCGCAGTGGTACATCCTTCTTCTTTGACGTCTGATCGTCTTTTGACAAAAAGTCTTTCATCTTTTTCATTTTATATACACTTCTTGAAAAGAGTAATATCTTTTTGACGTCCTTATCCTCACTGATGTCTGTTGATTCTCCATGTTCTTTGAAGAAAGCTTTTCTTAATTCCGATAGACTCGGTCTACTATACTTGAGGAACCATGCTTTATACACTCGCCATTGTTGATATATTTTCTGACAATCTTTGCAAGGTACATCAACTTTTGATTTGTAAAACTTGCTGATGGGTTTTGGTTTTTTACATTTCCACATTTTCCACAATTTCTCCACAATTTCCTCCACAATTCCACATTTTCCTCCACATTTCCACAATTTCTCCACAATTTCCTCCACAATTCCACATTTTCCTCCACATTTCCACAATTTCTCCACAATTTCTCCACATTTCCACATTTTCCTCCACATTTCCACAATTTCTCCACAATTTCCTCCACATTTCCACATTTTCCTCCACATTTCCACATTTTCCTCCACATTTCCCCTCCCCTCCATTCCACCTTTAATTTGGCTCTTTTGCAGCTCATTTTGCTCTTTCGCTGCTCATCTTGCTCTTTTGCTGCTCATCTTGCTCTTTTGCAGCTCATCTTGCTCTTTTCCCTGCTCATCTTGCTCTTTTCCTTGCTCATTTGGCTCTTTTGGAGCTCATCTTGCTCTTTCGCCGCTCATCTTGCTCTTTCGCTGCTCATCTTGCTCTTTTGCAGCTCATCTTGCTCTTTTCCTTGCTCATTTGGCTCTTTTGGAGTTCATCTTGCTCTTTTGCTGCTCATCTTGCTCCTTTGCTGCTTTTCGCATCTTTTACTACACCAGCAGCAGCAGCCATTTCACCCCTTATCTTAAGCAGCAGCAGCAGCAGCAGCAGCCATTTCACCCCTTATCTTAAGCAGCAGCAGCAGCAATTGTCACGCCCACGGATATTGGAGCAGCAGCAACAGCTTCAATATCCACCCCTTTTCCACACCAAGAACAGACGCTTCCTCGTGTGTATGAAGAGTAACTGTTTAACCCCCTCCTGTAACTTAGGACACAGCAGAATTTTAACTGTTCTCTGTTACTCTTGCTTTAGCTCGAGACTTCAGGTCAAAATGTACTTTTAATTTCCCATAGACTCCTATGTTAAATTTTCTTGGCGATCTACGCGACACCTGTCACTTCCAGAACTCTAACAGTAAAGTCATGTGCAGTCATGCGGAACTGTTTCCGATTCTTCTTAACTTTACTCCCAACCAGTTCATTTTGCACTTGATGACCCCATGTCTTTTAACCGGTTCAAACCGGTTTCTTCGTTTCTATTTTTAGCCCTTACCCCTTTCTAACCCTAACCCTATGTCTCCTTTGTTTTATTTTTAACCCTGACCCCATTCTAACCCTAACTTCTAATTCTTATCTTCACTCTTAGTCCTAATGCTTTGTCTTTCTTCTAACTCTAACTCTAACACTAACCCTAACTCTTTTCCAACCCTAACCCTAACCCTAACTCTTTTCCAACCCTAACCCTAACCCTAACTCTTTTCTAACCTTAACTCTAATCTCTTTTCTACCCCTAACCCTAACTCTAATCTCTTTTTCTAGCCCTAACCCTAACTCTAAATCTCTTCTAGCCCTAACTCTAATCTTTAACCCTAACCCTAACTCTTTTCTAACCCTAACTCTTTTTTCTATCCCTGAATCTAATCCCAGTCGTAATCTCTAACCCTAACTTTTACTGTCTTTAACACATTCTAGTCCTCTTCTTTTTAGCACGTAGTGCTCCTTTTGTTTTCTATTTGTTCCCTGTTCATGGTTTTTATATCTGATTCTGATTTCGCCCCCACGTTCTCGGTGAAGTAAAGCAATACAAGAAATACATTTGAAGAACAACAAATAGAAAACAAAAGGAGCACTACGTGCTAAAAAGAAGAGGACTAGAATGTGTTAAAGACAGTAAAAGTTAGGGTTAGAGATTACGACTGGGATTAGATTCAGGGATAGAAAAAAGAGTTAGGGTTAGAAAAGAGTTAGGGTTAGGGTTAAAGATTAGAGTTAGGGCTAGAAGAGATTTAGAGTTAGGGTTAGGGCTAGAAAAAGAGATTAGAGTTAGGGTTAGGGGTAGAAAAGAGATTAGAGTTAAGGTTAGAAAAGAGTTAGGGTTAGGGTTAGGGTTGGAAAAGAGTTAGGGTTAGGGTTAGGGTTGGAAAAGAGTTAGGGTTAGTGTTAGAGTTAGAGTTAGAAGAAAGACAAAGCATTAGGACTAAGAGTGAAGATAAGAATTAGAAGTTAGGGTTAGAATGGGGTCAGGGTTAAAAATAAAACAAAGGAGACATAGGGTTAGGGTTAGAAAGGGGTAAGGGCTAAAAATAGAAACGAAGAAACCGGTTTGAACCGGTTAAAAGACATGGGGTCATCAAGTGCAAAATGAACTGGTTGGGAGTAAAGTTAAGAAGAATCGGAAACAGTTCCACATGACTGCACATGACTTTACTGTTAGAGTTCTGGAAGTGACAGGTGTCGCGTAGATCGCCAAGAAAATTTAACATAGGAGTCTATGGGAAATTAAAAGTACATTTTGACCTGAAGTCTCGAGCTAAAGCAAGAGTAACAGAGAACAGTTAAAATTCTGCTGTGTCCTAAGTTACAGGAGGGGGTTAAACAGTTACTCTTCATACACACGAGGAAGCGTCTGTTCTTGGTGTGAAAAAGCCACGAGTTACTTCCCTTAGACTAGTCCCCACAGGTGAAACAAAGACATATTACATGTATAGTAAGCAACAAGAAAAAAGGTTACTTTGGGGTCAAATCCTGAGAGACCCCTGACCCTTACCAGCACAAAAAGCTCAGAATCAACCTCTAGACCTTAAAAGCTGTCTAATGATATACAACAACCCCACCTTTGAATAGAAATAAGAAATGGTCACCTGATGGTCAAGCCCCTAATGACCACTGACCAACACAATGAACATCATCGGAAAGACATTGTCTTACCCAAGACAATGCAACAAACCGGAAGGAAAACGGACAAGGAATAAGAAAGATATGAAATTTTAAAAATTGGCGGAATTTAAACTTTTTGGCGGGAAACTTTTCCGAAATTACCTCCCCCTTTTTAAACCGGAAATGACCGGAAATACGTCATCCAAGATGGCGGAACCGGAAGTCACGTGATCCAAGATGGCCGCCGGGATCCAAGATGGCCGACCGGAACCGGATGTGACGTCATACGCCTGCGCAAAAGGGGTTAACCTCCCGTTAACCTCCCGAGAAATGATAAATGATCGGTCCCTCTATACTACTTATATTATGTGATCTTTGTGATTGTAAGTTGATTGGAGATAAATTTCACTATATATTTTGATGAACATGTACATCTTTTAACAATGAAAGAAAAATATTGTTATTTAGAAAATATAATGGCACTCAAAATGTAATTTAATTTGGTGCTTTGTTCAATTCTAATAATACTAATACTGTATTTAGAGAAGCAAAATTTTGCAAGATAATGTTGTCTGTTGTAAAATAATGGTACTTTATTTCTGCTAAGTAGTCTATCAAATTTTGATTGTCTCCCGCTTAATATTCCATGTATTTTTACGTAAAAGTTACTGTGTTCATTGTGTTAGCCTGTTTTGTTTTCTTGAATAATTCTGCTGTTTAATTGTTCACATTCCTTAGTAAGGGACTTGAGAAATAAAAAAAAAAACTTGATATCAATATAATTTTTTTTGAAAACTAAATGATCATGTTGAGCGGGGACGTGCGGACAAGAATAGAGAAAAAAATCATCATAGAGCAAATAATCAACCGTAATCTTTATTTGGGACATTTGAGGTTGATTGTTTTAGACTTCATGGCACCAACATATAACGATCATAAAACAACTAAATTTGCATGAGACGCACATGGGAAAAGAAAACATTTTCATCTTAAGGCAAGACATTTAGACAATATTACGTTAGTTTAAAGTACATAATTATTATGAATGCCTAAGAATGACTTAAAGGGACATTGTGATTGTTTTTTGCATAACGGGTCCTATTGTTATTTAAACAAAAGTTTGTATCACTGATATGAACACTGTTTGGGGGATTGCTGAGAATTCATTAGCCGACAATATATTATATCATATCGCAAAATCATTTTAAACATGAAAACGGAATAATATCATATTTTCTACTACGAATGTGACACTGTTGATAGATCAATGAGATAAAAAAGGACTTGAGTTGCATAATATGAGAGTAAAACTAGTATCAAACAGGCGAATACAACATTAATTAGCGTAAAAAAACTGCATTGATTTACCCTCTATTTTTTTCTATACCGGAAACAGTGCAGTCATTTAACAGGATTTTCCGTTTATTCTAGAAAAAAGACTTTGCGTCTTCAAAGATTGTCATAATGTGTCACAGAATATCACGAAGAGATATGGAATCTCTTTTCACTATCTTTATATGCAAAATGTTGAGCAGCGACCACTATAATACAGAAACCTGAACGCTGACCATAGTGGGCCACTATGGGACCAAATTTGTGGACCGCCAAGTGATGCACCGTGAACGCTAAATTTTCCGACCGTAGCCTCTGCTCATGTTAATGTAAGGGCAGTTATCCCTAGTAGAAGTCATCTGACAACTTCGAATCTATGACAGCTTTTGTAGGGCCAAAATGAGCTGAACATTTAAGCAAGCGACAGCTTTTCTCTATCTGCAATAGTTTTCATTCCATAGGCCAAAAACACTATGTTTCGCCTTTAAGGGGCTGTAACCCCTATAAGGGGTCATCTGACAGCTTCGACCCTATGACGACTTTTGTAGAGCTAAATGAGCTGAACATTTAAGCAAGCAACAGCTTTTCCCTATCTGCAATAGTATTCATTTTATAGGCCAAAAACACAATTTTTCGCCTTTAAGAGGCTGTAACCCCTATCAGGGGTCATATGACAGCTTCAACGCTAAGGATACTTTTGTACAGCTAAATGATCTGAACATTTAGGCAAGCAACAGCTTTTCTCTATATGCAATAGTTTTTATTCTAAAGGCCAAAAACACAAATTTTCGCCTTTAAGGGGCTGTTACCCCTATAAGGGGTCATCTGACAACTTCGACCTTTAGAGACTTTTGTAGAGCAAAATGATCTGAACATTTAAGCAAGCAACATCTTTTCTCTATAAGCCAAAAACATGAAAACGCTTTTTTCATTTGTATTTCACCTTGAAGGGGGGCTGTAACCCCTATAAGGGATCATCTGACAACTTCTACCAAATGAAGACTTATGTAGAACATTTGATGATGAAGCAGTAAGGTGGCATCAGATTTCATCTATCTCTTATACTTTTTTGATTTACAAGCCAAAAACAGAAGTCTGACCCCCCTGGTCTATTTTTAGCCATGGCGGCCATGTTTTTTGACGGATCGATAATTGAAACAAAACTTTTGTACAGGACATCCTAAGGATCAATCATACTAAGGTTCATTAAATTATGTTCAGTAGTTTAAGAGGAGAAGATTTTTGAAAAAAATGTTAAGAGAGAACAGACGACGACGACGACGACGACGGACGCCAAGTGATTGCAATAGAGGTCCAGGTGAGCTAAAAATATAATATATATTGGAAATTTGATCAAAATGTGTCAAAATGTCAAAATGTGTGAAAAAAAAAACGATCCCATGTGACATTTATACATGAAAACCATGTAATACAGCGAACAATGGTACTCCTTTTGCATATGTTATATTGACACCACTAACTTACCAAAAATCATAAACAAATGGTAACACTTGGTATACCACTTTTATGTTTATACATATAGTTTATGAACCCGTTAAAATGACACAACACAATACCATGTGTTACAAACTATTGTGACGACCCTCTGGCAAATGTTTCTATTGACACTCCGTTATCACAATAAAAGAAGAACACATGTAAATGCTTAGAAACATTTGTATCTTATTTAACGTCAATGTCTATTTATATGATTAAATGGTACAGAAAAATGTTTACTCTTGGTATCAATATATTGTTTTTAATGCTGTAATGCTTTAAGTGCATACTATAAAACCTGGCCTGTTATGGTTTGGCCTGGTCTGGTTTCGTTGGCTTGGCTTCAGTTCATAGTTTCTTAAATTTGTAGTTCTGAAGATTGCACAATACAGATCAATGGTAAATTTCCTTTTCTTGGAGTATCAAATTTCGTGGGTCAATGCCATCCAATAAAACTACGAAAATTGATACCACTTGAAAAATAATAAGATCACAGTAATCAGGAATTTCTGAAAAGGCCAACATATAAGATACGTATGCTTCGTTGCAAGTATTTAGTTTTTGAAAGATGAAGTTACAATTTCTTTTAATTATAAGTTAAATCATATAATTCTAAAGCGAAAAAGTTTCTCACAAAGTGGCATGTTGTTTCTCGGTTGGCCACTCACATCATCTGCGCATGTACAATTATAGCACGTTTATAAAAAACAAGCAAAAAAATCCGTAGTCATATGAGTGAGGAATACTCCGCATATGTCTATGTGCATGTGTTGCATGAGTGACAACGGACGGTTACTTACAGCAAAAAGATAAAAATTGTTCTTTTATTAAGAAATAATTCCCCTTTTTTATGGTATAACTAAAGATAAGAATAACATTACTGAGCTGTGTTAAAAAATTTGAAAGTCGAAGAAACCAGACGAAAAAATGAAAAAATCACTATAATATTGGCTTACTTAAATGTATATTATTGTGAAGTATTTGAAAAATTAACTATAAGGGCCCGACCATTTAATTTGAAAGGGGGGCATAGTTTTTCCCTAAAAAATATTCTGAAAATAAATTTTGATGAAAAAAATATGTTGGCAGCTTCGGGTAAGAAAAATTATTCTGAAGAAGGACTATTGCCATATAAAATAATGTTAATAACCAAAAAATATTCTGTCGCGATGCCTTCGAAAAATGAATATATTTTCTGACCAAAACAAAACACCAAGCCTCCCCTTTCAAGTTAAATGGTTCCTCCCTTATACTTCTCAAGCGTAGTTTTATAAAAACAGCACTTCAATCTGGTAGATTCCTCAATTAGACGTTTTCGTTGATAAGGAGGAACCAGTTTTTGAAGATAATTGTGTTTTCACAGTTGATCCTTGTTGAAGATCAGTTACAGTGAACATCTTATAATTTAAGGTTATCATGATAATTGGATTAGCCAGACTGTTTAGTGGATAGAGAGCATTCATCAGATACCAGCTACAACCAAATTCTATCCATCTTATTCCAAAATGTTTTGTGATGTAGCTTATAATTGTCACACTGTACGGCAGCCAGCACACAATAAAAGCTAAAAAAAAACAAAAGAGATAGCAAAATATTGGTTGTCACATAAAAATATTCAATTCTAATCTAGAATGAAAATATCTTTCCTGCATTAACTTGAGGTGCATGTTACTTCACCTGATAATATTCTTTTTTTTTAATTTTGCTCAAAATTGGTAAAAAAGATAGATTGAAAATTCTTACTTTTTTTCATTTTAAATCATCATCATACCAGTCAAAAACAAAGAAAATCTAAATTTAAACTTGAATCAGCTGGAAACCTTTATTCTCAAATCCTGCAAGAACAAAGTGAAGTTACAATTTTAACTTATTTAGTTCTCCACTTCAAATCGTAACATTGATACCTAAATGACAAACATCTTTAAAGAGTTGACTTTGTAAAAAAAAATATATAATGATTGTGAAAAAACCTTCTTAATCATGATAAGAGAGTACGAACCTGAGTTTTTTTGTAATTAAAAGTTTTTAAGAATAGAAAATTTGGAAAGAATAGCTCAAAATAGCTAGACTTTATGAAAAAAGTTTTCAAAAACATGGAGCCGTTTTCAAGATATAGGCACCTAAAAATATGGCGGGAAAAAAACTTCTCTAGATTTTTCATAGGAAATACATTGGAAGTTCGTCTTCTGTTTTAACATAGAAATTGTAATTATAATTGAATGAAATTGTTATAGGGTGTTTATTATGACCTTCTCTTAATAGTGCTGAACAAATATTAAGAAAACATTTTGAAAATTTTTTAATGCATTTGAATGGATAAAAGCCGAGGATCTCGAAAATATTCAATTTCTGAATCTCGTACTCCCTTAAGATCAAACATATATTACCTATGCCAACGACAAGAGTAACACACACACTCTTCCTCTCTGCCTTTATCATGTTGTCTAATTGATTGTCATTCAGTTTATCTGTGGCAAGAAAAATGATATTAGAACTACAAACGGATATCATGATCTACAATGCCAATGCAACACAAAATGAGTAAACACTAACGACCAACGGTATAAACCACCAGAAAGGACGTCTCAAGTATGATTTAATTTATTTATGTTAAACAAGATCCTTATCGAGTGTTGTACAGATATATGTGGCAACTATAACGATGTATCGTTAAAAAGATATGAAATACTTATTGATATGAAATTTGATGGAATTCAGTTTTTTGAGGAATAAACGAATTTATTTGGGTTTGACAAAATGTATCGGATTATACTAAATGTGCAAAATGCTCACAAACCAATGAAAGTAAAAAAATATAACAGTCATTCCTTAAAAGTAAATTTGTAGATTAATTAAAAAGATCACTGATAGATAGATAGATAGATAGATAGATAGATAGATAGATAGATAGATAGATAGATGTGGTTTTCCTTGTCGTTGGGATATGAAAATAAATTTCCTCCAATCAAATTTCAGTATTGAAAACAAATTTATGTTTAGCAATATAAAGCCAATGTCAAACCAATATAGTAACATATTGGGGTTTTATGTTTTTATTTACAATCTGTTTTAATTTTGTTGTTCTTTAGAATTTATACGGTAGCAACAAATGCAACAAAACATAAACAAAATGATGTTTTTTAAGAACATGTACAATATGATACATGTAATGTATAGAATGATTTACATTAATTAACGCCTAGCTATATATAGGAAACCGCTCATAGGTTTATGAATAGTGTAGACTTATTAAAACAAATCAAAATTATCTATTATCAAAACAATTGTATATAGTGTGATTTTTTTTTCTGAATAACAAGAGATTGTTATCTGTAAATATATGTTATGCATTTTGATGACGTTTATGAATGTGACAAACATAACGTTACAGACTATTAATAGACGTTTTATTAAGTCACGTGACACCTATCAATATTATACTTTATAACAAGGATTGCCCAAATATAAATTGACCGATCATATATAAGCAAATACATAATTAGTCTGTATGAAATATACTTACTTTTTCGCTTTCCATTGGATATTGCATCTGAGATTGGTCGATTAAGTTTATGCCTTATCAAATAAGCTATATAACTGTAAATACACACAAGTAATATGGCTGGTAGAAAGAACATTAAGGTTACTTGCATTCCCAACGAAATCTAAAAAGAACACAATGAAAATATGCATTACACACATCATGAATGCTTACATCAATTTTCTTAGCAGAGCGTCACTTCTGACAAACAATTGCTTACACGGGGATTTGTTGCTCCTTTGTTGCTGTCTTAACTAATAACTAAAAAAAATTAAGGAAGACATCGTGTCCTAATATAATAATATTGGAATTCAATCTCCCAGATTAAGTAAGATGTTAATTTGACAAAGGGTTTTGTTTGTTTTCCATGACCATTTTGTTCGACTGGTTCTTGTTGGCGTTTACTGGGTTTGTCTCTTCCTTGAGGTCTTATGACATTTGGATGCCTCATTGGTTCCTCTGCTTCTCTAAAACGACCTTATTGTGATGCCATCGATGATATTATTAAAAAAATGTCTGCATTAATAATAAAGATCTGATAAATAAAATGGTTTCTTCAATGCTTTAATTTACACCTTAGAAACTGGATTAAGGTTTCATATGAGCGATATTACAACCAAATATATGTATAGAAGACAAAAATGCAAATGTGTGATACAGGCGTTTATTTTATTAATTCATTGGTAAATAACTCATGTGAACCGATTATAATAGTTAAACAGGAAGAAATAAGTAAAACAAAATACATTTTATAGTATGAAAAATATAAAGATATATAAAACCAAGCTCATGGACCAATAAATGTTATATCATAAAGCTATAAAAGAACTAACCGCTCCAAAAGTATTTCCAAAATCTGGTGTGCACCATACTTTTCCCTTGATCATTTCTACTATAGAATTAATGTAAGGTAGGCTAAAAACAAAAGCTAAAATCCACGGAATCAGAACCATCCCGTATCTAGTCCGGCTACTAAACCTCCCTCGCCATAATGGCTGCCAAATAGCAATCAGTCGATCAATGGCCAAAGATACAAGTATAAAGGTCGACGAATACAGCGGTACTTGTTGAAAGTACAGAAATAAAATACATAGTGGTTCACCATAACTCCAGTCCGTTAAAAGTTGCAACGATCTCAAAAAGTCATGGAGAAGTGCAACTGACAGATCTGCAAATCAAAATGTTATCAGAAGTCAAGTTTCCGTTTCTAACCCATACAATATTAGTATAAATGAAATATAGATATTGACAAATTTCATCCAAAATGATAAAACAAGACAAGTAAATATGAGTTGATGTTGATTTTTATAAGAATCTGTTGTTTTACAAAATAATATTAGATTATTAGTTTTAAGAGAAGGGAAGTTTACAGCTTTATAGATGTAATGTTCCAAAATATGTACTTTTGGGTTCATTCTGATCATGACTGTAAATGTTGATGACTCTGATTATTCTTGTTGTAACTGTTATGTTTGTGATTAACTGTGAGGATAACTGCAGCAACATGCTACTGATTCTATCAAGTTTACCTGTTATCGCAAGATGCATTACCAGCAGAACAATATTAGATTTGGATGATTTCCTTGCCAGTAATGATATAATAATTCCATTGAAAACTAGGGTTAGGATTCCCTCAACCAGATTTATCCAGCCGGCAGTCTCAATCTAAAAAAAACAAAACAAAAATATTTGAAAATCAATTAGTACTTTGCTTTAAGTATTATATATGCATTCAATAAGCTCAGCACAAACGACAAATTCGTATATATGTTTTTTTCACCTATTTTTCATGTACCATTCTATTGTTTTTTAAGTCAAAACCAAGGTTTATAAGCGAAGAAAAACAAGGCACCAATTGGGCATTCGGGTGTCAAAGTCCGAAAGGGCAACGACAAAACCAGGTAACACGAATAAGAAACACAAAACATTAAAAAACAAAATCAACCGAACAGAGATCAACAAAATGAACTGGAGCCGCAACGACAGTAAACCTGTCGCGCTGACAATTTCCAATTCATTGGGTCAAATCTGGTAAAAGAATACACCAGACACACTAGCCTGAAACTTACAATTATTGTTTCATTCTCAGACTAATTAGTGTTTTGCCTTGAAAACTAGTGGAATTTTGGATAAAAATGATAAATTATAATATCGTCCATTTAGCCCGAATAACATATTGTTGACAATGTGGTTCTGTATGTATAAACAATATTCACATCAGTGAATTATATATAATATAAACCAAGAAAGCACAAATGTATGGTGGCATATTTCTGCCAACACATAATCATATACATAACTAGTTAATTAAGTAGATATCTAGTTATTTAACTAAATAAATTATCTAGATATTTAACTAGATAATTAAGTGGTTATCTAGTTATTTAACTAGATATTTAACTAGTTAATTAAGTAGTTATCTAGTTATTTAACTAGATATTTAACTAGTTAATTTTAATATCATAACGTAAAGAAATGCATGTTAGCGCTTGTAACTGCCATTATTATTTTATTATTCACCTCTATTTTAAGAGGTTATCTAGATATTTAACTAGATAACTACTTATTATCTAGATATTTAACTAGATATTTAACTAGATAAATATCTAGATAACTACTTATTATCTAGATATTTAACTAGATATTTAACTAGATAAATTATCTAGATATTTAACTAGATAAATATCTAGATAACTTCTTATTATCTAGATAAATTATCTAGATATTTAAGTAGATAAATTATCTAGAGATTTAACTAGATAAATTATCTAGATAATAAGTAGTTATCTAGATATTTATCTAGTTAAATATCTAGATAATTTATCTAGTTAAATATCTAGTTAAATACCTAGATAATAAGTAGTTATCTAGATATTTATCTAGTTAAATATCTAGATAATAGGTAGTTATCTAGTTAAATATCTAGATAACCTCTTAAAATAGAGGTGAATAATAATATAATAATGGCAGTTACAAGCGCTAACATGCATTTTTTCACGTTATGATATTAAAATTAACTAGTTAAATATCTAGTTAAATAACTAGATAACTACTTAATTAACTAGTTAAATATCTAGTTAAATAACTAGATAACCACTTAATTATCTAGTCAAATATCTAGATAATTTATCTAGTTAAATAACTAGATATTTATCTAGTTAGATAACTAGATATCTACTTAATTAACTAGTTATGTATATGATTATGTGTTGGCAGAAATATGCCACCATACAAATGTTATAGAAGTAAAAGTAAAGACATTTCATACTCGCTCATGACTTAAGGAAAAAAAATACTACATTTTATACACTGTTATGAAGATATTGTTTTCAAGTCAACTTAAGGCTTATGAACCATCAGGGGCAATATTCTATAGATGTAATGACACCTCTCGTTCTGAATGATTGAATGAATTTTGGAGATGCTGTTTATAAGGAAAAACATTATTCATGCATAAAGGTGTACAAGAATTAATATAATATGAGTGGGATATCAAATAGGGGAGAAAACGTTGACTTTTCAAGTCGTTTTACAGTGCAGTTTATTGTAACTTGGAATGACATCGCCCATTTAAGTTCTTCCACAATGTCTTTGGTGAAGCCATTTCTGACGCTTTGCTAAGTAAATCGATGCTAGTCTCGCACACTCAGAAATAACGAATTAATTGTGATACGTCATCTCCGTTAGCTAGAGTAGACGGTTTGCTGATTAACAAGAAGGAAGAGTTGACGATTAGACTGTTGAAGTCATATAACATCGCGAATTGTTAAATATCTAAACGTGAAGCGTATTAATTGGCAGAATGACTAAATCAAAAACGCATGGTGGGTCATAATAAATTTATGATACTATCTATTCAGCTGTTGTAACTTAATATATTAAAATGAATTACACATCAAAATTCTATATCGTCAGCATCAAAGGAGAGCTGCTTATGATTTAATTGTGAAACATTAATAATACATATATAAAATGTAAGATTATGTTGGTTATCTCTGATGTGTTTAACGCTAACAATTGTTAAAAGTTATTACCACTTTAGATAAGCAGAATAACACATTAAGCCACTATTTACTAGCATGTTTTTATCACTTTCGAGCAAACATTTACGTTGAATTATTCGAAATGTGAAAAGCCGATGGTAAATTTTACAACATAATTTAGTTTTTCCACCTAGCTGTGTGTAAACGATCAAAGGAAAAGATGGTCGCACTAATTAAAAAACAAAGTTGTACCCGTTAATAATCAGAAAATTAACTATTTGAACTTTTTAAATTTAGGTCTACTAAGAATTGTGATCTTGCTAAAAAAAAAGGACAAAGATTTAATGACTGATTTTTTGCGTTTAAAATACTTGCAAATTAAATAAGAAATATAAAAAATGAAACACATTTCTGTAATTCCCTTGATCAAGATTATTATATTTGAAACTATGCTTAAGGGGGTTTGCTCCTCTGTCTTAATTAAAGGTAATAACAAAATTACCGAACTTGAATGATCAATCTCATAGTCCATAGAAAATGACAAAAACGAATCAGTCACACCGGAAGTAAATAAAGTAAATAAAAATTGATGAAGTTGCATTTATCTTAAAGAATACGGACACGTGATCAAAAGAGCAAAAAAAATGTGGGTCCATGTGCTTGTTTTAACGCTGTAAGTGTTTATAATTTTGGCGGGAAATAGATTCTCTCTAGATTTTTTATTACTTTAACATTGTCGAATGTTAAACCTTTTAAAATGTATGACAGAGTAAATAAAATTTTATAAAAATTGGAAAAAGGCATATTTATAGGACATTTATTTGAATAAGAAAATGCAAATAGGGGGTTCATGTGCAAAAAAAATATAAAAGCATAATAGATGGGCAAAACCAGAGGATCTCGAAAATCTGACACAAATCTCAAAATTTGAAGAGCAAACCTCCTTTAGAAAGTTTCAAGATAAGCTGTTTACATATTAATAAATTCGATCTTGAAATTAGATTTAAAACAATCTTAGACTTCAAACGTACATTCGCATTTATTGTTAAAGCTAACTATAACAACATGTATAATTGTTCTTACGAAAAATAAAATCCAGCTGAATCCTACTTTTATTAAACTACATCGGTTTTTGATAATTGTTAAAAACATAATGTTTTCATTAACTTAAAGACATAGAACCTATCATTTTGGCAATTTTTACAAAATAATGAAATTCACACTATTTGAAGAATACATTGTAAAACCTTTGAAGAAACTATTAAATTTTCAAAAAAACCTACCAGAAAGTATTCCTTTCTATGGAAAACCGAAGAAAAAAACACAGTATCAAAAAAGAGGACAAACTTATTATAGAATGTAAACACTTGCGGGTACCGGTAAACTGAGAACCAGAACGGACAAAAATGATATCGGTAAAGAAGGAAACGTAAACAGTAAAATAAGCAACCGAAATCTTTTAAGAAAGGAAACGAAATCGAGCGAAATTTGTGAAAAAGAAAACTGTACGATTTTAGCCAACACCAGTCGTTTTTCTTAATTTACCGATTTCGTTTTTTCTCTTCGCTTCGTTTGGTTACATTTCGTTTTTCAGTTAAACAGTAACCAGTTTACCAAAAGTAAATATTTATGCTGGACAATACTGAATCAACGCGAAAAATTAAAATACATGTAAGATTATTTTATAGAAAACTGCAAAACATTGAGTTTTTATGTTGGTAAAGGTAAGTTCTAGATAGTATATTTTTATAGATAATTATTGTACTTTTTATTCAATGTAAAAACAAATGCGAAATTGATAGGTTCTATGTCTTAAATTTAAACTACATGAATGTTAAGAAATATATATCATAGATGTATATTCTGCTGCTAAATCTGAATCTATTTATCTTATCAGAACTGTGATATCGTTTAATCAACATACAACTTCGAAGTCGCTATGGCAATTAAAATCATTTCTTCGTTTTTCACACTGCATCTTATAATATTATAAAACTCTCGTAAATTCTAGAGTGTAGTTTTTGTATTGAGTTTCGTGAGACCTGTTTTTATCATCATAATAAATATAATGTCTCCAAAGAGGAAGTACGGTTTCAGATCTTTTTATTCATATCTTCGGAAAATTGCCTAGCCATATATAAAACAGTTAAAGAACTGTTGTAGGGTGGAACAGAATCTATCGTGCTTTTTATTTAGTAATTTGTTGTTTATATGAGTCTACTTGCATTAATCACTTCTACACAAAAAGAGTATAGACGAACCTTCCCTTTATTAATAATTTAAGTGCATTCACTGAACAATGAAATCTAAGAAGTCAGCTTCACTATAAAACCTACATCTCAAAATATATACCCTTTATTATCAAACGAAAGATTTCATCGTTTTAATGAGAATAAAATAAATCCAAGAAAACTTTGAATAAGATGAGGTATTTTCTGCTATCTGCTATCTGTCCCTGCAGCAAAAATTTTAAAGCGTAGAATAAAAAAGAATATATCAAAATACCGACCAATGGTAGTCACTTAACTATGTTGAAGGAAGCAGAGGTACCAATGGGGTATCCGAATGTCAAAAGTTCGAAAGGGCAGAGACAAAACCAGTAAACAAGAACAAGGACGGGACAAAAACAGACAACATGTAAAACATGGAAACACAAAATAACTGAATATCATTAAACAACGCGAACTCCAGTCGAAACAAGAGGAATTACCACATTTTTTTCTAGGAAAAAAATTGAAATATTGCACACTTTTATGTAACCTGTGAAGGATATTATTTATACGCAATAAAAGTTCAAATTACATTCAGCGCTCAAAAAGCGGCTGTTCATGACTAAAATGAAGTTATAAGTGATATTTTGTATATTTATTTTACATATCATCTACAATGACTCTCATAATTTCTACAATTATTTTAAAAAGTAGAGCAGTTAGTTTTTTTTTTCTTTTGTCAGCTTAAGCGTTTTAAATTTATAAATGTTTAACCCGTACTTAAAGTGAATTTAAATATTACGCTAAATTTCTCCCCTCATCTCTGTCCGTATTTGAAAGTGCAAATTTCTAAACCACTTGATTCCTTACCTAAACAAACTAAATTGTAAAGCTTTTAATATGATGTAAATGCTATTTTCATTTTAAAAATACCAGAACTAAAAAGTTCTCAAACAGTTATGAAATTACAACATTTTTTTTTCTAGGCTTGACGTGCGCTTCGTCTTTTTTTAGTTTTAGACTCGTCAGAGGTGCTTTAATAATGGCTGAAATTGCCAAACACTATGGATATTGAGAACAAAGAACCATAAGTTAAAAAAACAAGGTACAAAATTTTGACTCAAACATACCTATATCTACAGGGAAGAACCTAAGGGTTTTGATAATTTTGAAACATAACTGATCATTCATAGTTTTGATATGTTCTTCAACAGAAAATATTCAACCATGAATTAAGATTTTCTTACCTCAAAACTGCATGTATGTTGATGGCTTGTATTTAGTATTTCACTATTATTATTAAAAAATCCACCAGACAAATTAAATCCAACTAAATCTGTCATCTTTAAGGAGGATGTTCGTCAATGCATTTATATCGCAAAAGATTCGCTTCAATCACATCGATGATATATATCCCTCCCTAGATTAAACTATCGGTATTCTAGTCTGAGCATCTTAGAACTGACTTAGAAAAAATATTTTAGGCAATTAAGTTGAACTGGTATCTATACGGTCTTCAGACATTCTAAACGCTTTTCATGTAATGCTTATTCTCAAAATGATCATAACTTGGGTAGAATATTAAATATCAATTTAATCAAAGTCTTCATCTAACCGATATTCATCAAATCATAAATAATAAAATAAAATTTACAGATGTGTCATTTCGGTGTAATAGCTTATTCATCTTGTTATTATTCAAACTTGCTAAAGATTCAAGTGTTCTCTTTTTATAAATGAAATATCACCTTCTTTTCAGTTTGATGCCATTTTGCTTGATGTTTGGTTTGATATTTGTTTTGCTTTTTTTTATGGTTTTATTTGTATCGAATTCGCATATATAAGGGCTTTTCAGACTTACGAGATTTGATTGCCACATTTGTACATCTGTATTTCTATCTAAATTCTGAGTAGCATTTAATGTACGTTATTAAAGTTTAACATTAATGTATGAAAAAGAAGTAAATGAGTACGTATAAAAAATTAAGGTAAAATATAATAAAAATCAATAGGTCAAAACAAAACAATAATAGATAGAATTTAACATTCATGGTAAACATTATTTATTTGATAGTTAGAAAATTGCTAGTTGTGCATGGTTCTAAGCAGTAACGATAACATATTTGACATGATTCCATATGAAAAAATGCAAGGACAACAAAAAGGATTATTTTGTTGACACAAATATAAGAATATTGAACCTGAAATTATTCCTAATGAAAATATGAGAATAACTAGACTAGAGGTGTAACAAAGAAATTGTGAAAAATTTTGTTACGTCAGGACTTGAGGGCATACATACCGTACATTATAAACTACAGTGACATATAACATGTCGATTTTCTCATAATAGCATATTCTATCAGCCTAACACAACTAAGATTCCACTATATTTACCTAATACATTTCCGGGATGAAATATATATTCAAAAGGAAAAAGTTTTGCAACAACTGACTTTTATGAATTTGAATTTGTATTGTAAGATAAGAAAAACCCCTTCTTCCTTTATGAACCATTTAATAATCCAAGGCTTATTTGAAATAAAGGTAATTGTAAAGGGTTTCATGATAAAGCAAATTCAATGTTCAAATTTATTTTTCACTGACGCCCCTTCTAAAAAAAGGCCGCTTAATTGCAGAAAAAAGGCATCCAGCACAAGCATGGATCTGTGACTTTCAAATTATGTTAGAAACATGACACAGCAAATTAAAAAAGTTCGGTAATTTTGTTATTACCTTTATTATTCTCCATGATACCACCAAAACCAACCGTATTATGTTGCCTCTATTTGAACACATTTTTAAAAATTGATTTTTCAAAGATTATGCTAAAAGCATCTCAATGAGTTCGTCGTTTGACAATAAAGAAATCAAAATGTCAAAGAAAGTCCGTTTTTATCCGTTTGATGTTTTAATTGGCTATGTAACCACGGTTAGTGTCTGATTACAGCAATACACCTTACGAATCTGAACAATATGCCGGTTCAAAAGTTTTTTGGTGTCAAAATGATTGATTTTAAACTTTGTTAACTTGAAAATGTTAAAACAAGGCACTAGATTTGTTTCCAGTTTCACTGCAGAATGCCCGTTCGAGTCATTAAAAAATGATAACAATAAAACCACTGCCAAGGTCTACTAGTATTAATTCTTAAGATATAAAATCGCATTATTATGATCTGTTATGCACAGTGGCATTTGCAAAAGGCACTTGACACAGTTATTGAGGGCTAAAATAGAGTAACAGTAAGAACAAAACCCTTTAAGATTCAGTATGAACGTTAGGGAATCTTATCGTGTCATGTTATATCTCATGCAAAGTTCTGTTCATTGATCAATTTGTATTCAGTTAGAAAATAGTGTTGTTGACTACTTCCATCCCTTTTGATGCTAACAAAGCTCACAGCTTTGTAAATAAAGCAGGGGTGACACTTGAATGTTTATGTGCCTGAGTAGAAATTTTAAATGATCAAATGAAAGGATTAATTACTTTTAAATTCAACATTTTTGCAATATGAAAGTTCAATAACGTTCTGAATTCACATAAACATCAAAAAATTTGCAACAATATCTTAATATTATTATTTTATAGCAATTTAAATCAGGTGTCGCAATACTTTTTCCAGGTATTTATTCTATGTATCTAATTACAGTCTGGGATTTCATGACAAACCATAACTTAAATATGTGAGGGTAATCAATAACGTTTGATTATTTTGAAAGTCCATAACTTCTTGAAATACTTAAGGTAGAAATCATTTCTTTCAAAGTTGATTTAACCAATTTTAGAAGAGCAGTATCACGAAATCCAGTTTAAGAACCTTAAGATGACCGATTCAGCTCGCTGCATTAAATTCTTAAGTGAACCAGACAAAGAAAATGCAAGATGAAAATAGCGAAGTCGATGATCGGGAATATATTAAGTTTTTTCATTGGTCATAGGGTTTTGTAAAAATCATCCTTAAATAATAATTTAGAAATGCAAATATTGCTATGAGATTAACCTTCTAGAATACATCTATATCATGACCTTTTAATTTTGGGTTTGAGTTCTGTGTGAAAGGATAATATCAATATAACGGGAGGCAGTGTTCAAGAATAGATCCAAGCTACAATTTATTTAAAATAGAATCCACGAAGAAAATTCCGGTCCATTTGTAGCAGTAAGCAATGCCACAAAATCGATAGGCATCGGTACGTCGATTATTGATTGGAAAACATTTTCATTAATCTGTACAAATATGTTGTCAATAACAAAGTCTAGCATTGCAATTGTTAAGTGACCTAAACTTTTTCTTTTTACTAGACCTATGAATAATAATGTGTCTTTTAACTTTTATATTATACGCGGATCAACATCAGGACTTCTAGCCAGACGAGAACTTCTTTTTTATTTCAGTTTGCATTATGCATCCATTCATAAAACAAACTTATTTTACTCTATGACCTAGAAGGAGAGCATCGAACACAAATATAATATTGCCCACATTAAAAATCCAAAAGTAAAAGTACACTTAAACTTTAACATGTATAGATTAGTCTATATTCTCTGTTTTTATATGGAATGTATATATAGATATTCGTCTGTACTTTTCGATGTTATAAATGTGAAATTAATTTAATAACGTGCTACAGGCAGCGTTGTACGTGCATTATGTGACTGCCTGTGAAGATTAAGTATATAAGTAAATACAACACTGTCAAAGAGTATGAAAGTATGAAATATAAATGAGTTACTTCCATAATAAATAAAAGTAGAGATATCATTATTATCAAATTGTAAAAAAAATTCCCAATGAAACACAAGAGCAACGTTAATTTTGGACATCTGCTGAAACTAAGATGTTTTGTTTTTTTACCGGACCATTATAGCAGGCAGGAACTGCTTACTCTTCTGGAGCACCTGAGTTCACTCTTGTTACGACTTGAGTCTGCGTTGTTGATTTCGGTTCGGTTGATTTTGAGTTTTATGTTTCCTCTTGCTGTCCTTGTTTGTGTTTGCCGGTTTTGTCATGGCCGTTTCGGACTTTTGACATTCATTGGTTCGTCTTTGCTTCTTTTGATGTTTGCCTCATTATAAATTTATGGAATCGGCCATAATATTAAATGCTTTCTTCTAAACATTATCATGATATAGAGATTAAATAAAACAACAGAATTACCGAACTCGGATGATCAATCTTATATATCCAAGCAAGGCCAAGACATACCAGAGAAATTGAAGATCGCAATGGTCCTAACTTGGTACAGGAATTTTAAAAAAAGGTGTGTTTAACCAGGTTTTATGGCGCCAAACTTTCATCTTCCATTGCACATTAACGATCTAGTAACATAAAACACAACAAAATTGCGAAGCACATTAAAGATAAAGAGGTGATCATTTCAGTACAACAAACTGTCACATAATTATTGAAACAATCACGTATAATTTCATGAGTGAGTGTTAATGTTTAACACCAAAACAACATTATAAGGGCAATGTACTGCACATGCATCCAAAGGATAATGAAATAGCTATGAAATGATGACGAGAAATGTGGTTTGGTTGGGCGTTAAGTACTAAGCTAAACATTCACACACGTAAAATGTTGGTTTTTCCTCTGAGATGTTAAAATACCATGAAATGCTTTTTGAGCATTGTTATCTTTATAAATATTCAAGGTAAAAAAAGGAAGTGATAAGTACAGCATGTTTTTATGTTTAAAATGAAATTTAACCCCTTTGTTATAACAAAGAATAAAAAGACGCCTAAAATGCTTTTTTTTATTTATATCATATAAGCATTTGTAATCAGCAATCCAAATGTAATAAATCCAATCAGGTTTTTAATCTTAAAGCGATGTCTGTTCATTGCAATTTTATTTACAATTATTTAGTACACTGTGTGCTTGGATTCAAGTACGGGACTGTTAGTTTACATATTTTGCTTTTGAATTCTACTTTCAAACTAGATTTGACCTTAGAATAATTAATTTTTCGCAGCAATAAGAAAAACAGTATTCTTTTTAACATCTAGAATCAATTTAGGCTAAATACTTGCGAATCAAGAAGACAGATAATACTTATATTAAATATCTGTTGAATCCTTTTAAGTTAAAAATTTGTGTCGCAATAAGACCATTCTCTTGAGGTTAAAAACAAGTACTTTGGTTTCATAAGTATTCGTTAAGTATCATTTTTCTTCGTCTTCGTGGGTAGCCTTCACCCACGAAATTTGATATCTCACGAAAATTAACTTTAACATAGATTGGTACGCATCAGACTTCAGAACCACGAATTTAAGTAGTAACAAGCAGTCCTTTTTCATCAATCCACGAAAATAAATGAATCCACAGTTAATCATTGCAGTGTGCATGGTGTAAAATGTAGTTGTGTTTTTTTTTCTTTTCCGAAGTCATGCTGTAGGAGGTGACGGTGATTCAAAAGTGGTGATTAAAATGCCAAGAATGGTGGAAAATATGATACAAGCATACAAGTTTGCCCAACGTTAACATATGTATATGAAGATTCAGGTCCTTGCCAAAAGAAAATCAATCTTTTTTGCTTAAGATAACAATGCGGCATTTTACTTTGAAATTCGAGTGCTCATCAAGATAAGTTTTATTTGATATTACTATATACATGTATCACTTTCTAGATTAGACATAAATTCCCTTCAATTTAAATGTTTTGTAATAAACGATGCCAACGTACATGTATATAGTGACATTGACATTTATTTACATTGCTTTAACAATAATTTTTGTAGATACATTGTACTCAACATACCAACAGCAGGCATTAAATCTTTCCATTGTAAAGATCAAAGGTATACCAACGGGGCAATAGAATATCATAAGACCAAACAGACAAAGAAAACATTGTAGACATAAAACGATGCACGCCACAAAAATGCACACATCTGATATTATTTTAAAAACCTATAACAACTAAAGTTAAATCAGAATTTCTAGTTAAAAAAGAATAAATCGCCTATCAAAATCAGAACCATCGCGATCTATATTTTTTGTGTGTATCTAATGTTTTGTCTTTTTGTCTTGGACATTGAAAATGATCCTTCCAATTACGTTAATTATGATATTACCTTTATTGCATCATAGACATGAAATCGTATGTTTAATTTTCGTAAAGCAGAGTGAAAAGAGTTTAAAATCAAAAGATGAATTGTTAATGCAAAAATAAATTTAAAATTGCAAACAAAGAAGAAAGAAAATAAATAAAAGAATATTTATCTTACCTCGAAAATACATGTATCCCCATCAGTAGTATTATGTAGTCCACTATCATTCATATAAAATCCAGAAAACAAATCAACTCCGTTTGAATTTGACATTCGTGTAAACTTCAAATTAAGTAAAGAAAAAACTTAATACAGGTGTATTATTGATGTATATTCCCTTGCTAAACTGAAACTAATCGTTTCTAATCAGATCCACGATATAATTCTACTAAAACTTTGAATTTGTAATCTTGCAATTAAGTTAAATCAAATTAAAGCATTCCACAGAGAGCATTCACAGTTACATCAAATATAATATTTTATTTGAATTTCAGATAATGATCAAAGCCGCAATGAATAATGTCAAATGTTAAAATCATCCTAATACTGATAGTCATCAGACCTTATGAAATAAAACAACACGTTAATATTCCCAAAGCTATACAAATGTATCTTTCTGGTGTCTTAACACATTTAATTTTACATAAATTCTTGTAGCAAGCATAGCAAGCATTCTATTAATGTCAATATCCAAACATTATTTCCCATGATACAATCATTTCTTATTTACTGGAAGGTTTATCATTTCTATATATAACGGGTTAATGTAATTCTGTATGCTTACTCGGTTATGAAATTGTAGAATTGAAAAAAAACTAGATACCAGGGAGATGATAGCCATCTCCAAGGGCCCCGCTCCCATAAAAAATTGTGGACCGGCATTTAATCAAACTTGATCTGTAACTCATCAAGGTAAACTCACATACCGAAAATCAGTTCATTATCTATAAGCGTTTAGAAAAAAAGTGCGGAAAACTGAAATTTTAGTGAATTTTCAAAGTTCAAAGGGCCATAAATCCAATAAAAATTTGTGGACCGGCACGAAACTCAAACTTGATCTGTAACTCATCAAGGTAAACTCACACACCAAAAATCAGTTCATTATCTATAAGCGTTTAGAAAAAAAGTGCAGAAAACTGAAATTTTAGTGAATTTTCAAAGTTCAAAGGGCCATAACTCCCATAAAAATTTGTGGACCGGCACAAAACTCAAACTTGATCTGTAACTCATCAAGGTTAACTCACATACCAAAAATCAGTTCATTATCTATAAGGGTTTAGAAAAAAAGTGCGGAAAACTGAAATTTTAGTGAATTTTCAAAGTTCAAAGGGCCATAACTCCCATAAAAATTTGTGGACCGGCACGAAACTCAAACTTGATCTGTAACTCATCAAGGTAAACTCACATACCAAAAATCAGTTCATTATCTATAAGCGTTTAGAAAAAAAGTGCGGAAAACTGAATTTGTTACGGACGGACGCACGGACGCACGGACGGACAGACTGATTACTATAGGGCGTCCGCAACTTTGTTGCGGGGCCCTAATTATATATGTTGACATTGTTGCGGATTTATTTATCATATCTATGTTTGATGTAATTCTGTATGCTAACTTAGTTATATAAATTGTAGAATTTTAAGATTTTCTAAATATACAGGTAGGTCGGAAGGGCCTTTTACGGGACAGTTGGAAAGGCTCATTTATGTGTCGAAATTTCTTGATTTGACCAATAAAACTGCGAGAATACGGAATGTGTACATTATTATTTATCATTCACCGAGAAAGCGGGATTTATTTTTTTGTGTGACTGTTGGATGAGACCCCCTCCAAAAAATGTATCCCGATTTAAATTCGATTATTACATCATAATATTTTACTTTAAAATTTCCTTTATTTAACAGTTATTGTTGATAACTGTCATTTATACAATGAAGCTTTTGCAGTTGTCTGCTTGAAACAAAAACAAAAAATAAAATTGACAATCTATACTAACTGCATAGCAACTGTTCAATATTCTAATGAAGTTTGATGAAGCAATGGTCTGATGATAAATATATAAATGTGGTATTTGAAAAAAAGAATAAAGTTATAGAAACAGACGCAGTTATGTTACAGCAATTTAGTATCAACTTTGTGTAAAGCATCCACCAGATTTAATGTTAAAAGATTTGATAGACACACTTGACCGTTAGCAAAGTGCATATGTGTTGGTACAATCAGGAACTGATAACCCTTCTTGAGAACCTGGATTCATAACCGTCAGAATCTTTTATATTTTTTTATGATAACTGCATTTTCTAATTGCTAGTAAATTAACATTTTAGTTTACAAAATGGTACACAATAATGTAATGTAGTTATTTGAGGCAACAGTTGATGCTAAATACCTTCACGTTGTATTATAAAATGTGATATTTATCTATATAATATTAAAAACGAAAGAATATGGAATATGTACCAGAAAGACACGATCCACATATTGAAATGATTTTAATAAATGTACAATAGCAAAATTTCACTGCGTGTGAAGCGCTTTTCTGGATTAACCTTCATCAGACACGCTAGGTGTAGAAAACTTGGAAAACCGGTAGAATATAAGATTTGATTAAAAAAAAAGGAAAAAATAATAATTACAACAATCACCAAACAGATAAATTAATCAATTTTTAAAGAAACAGCCAAACATTGTCAAACTTTGGAAATATGTAAACTGTGTCTTACCAACACATATTTGAGTACTCGAAAATATATAAGAGCATATATAAACAGACACTACAACGTTAGGGCAATTGTAGTTGATATAAATAGTAAAAGTTAACGCTTACCGCGGTGACATATTGAGGCGGTTATCTATAATGTGCTGTAATTTTCATTCTTAAACATTTTAGTATTCAAATGCATTCAAACCGATACCTTTAAGGAAAAATATTTTGAAAAAAAAACGTATTTAATAGTAATTTGTATGAACGAAATTATGAAAAGTTGTCATATGTGCTTGTAAACAAATTCAACCTAATTTTCGAACTTTCATATTGCCATTGCTTATTTGTGATAGTGTAAAATTATAGCACCGTTGACATCAATAAATATACAAATCTCTCATAAAGCGTCATCTGAAATGATTTGATGGGTTTGCCTAGTACTTGTTTTCCGCTACCATTAACTCCGACTTTTAAAAAATTTACTCATACATTTATATGATATGTCTGCATTATTTCTTTTTATGAAATGTATACACAAACTGGATATATATATATATATATCTAAAACTGCATAATAAATGAATAAATTGTCAACCTTGTGTATATCGACCATTCCTTTTCCAGCACCTAAGTGCACCTTGAATTGAATAGAAGTAAGCGTTACATATTTTATTTAAGTTATGTCGTTGTCGTTGAATAATGTGAATATATAAGAATATATTGATTGATTTATCTGCTAAAGGTGATTGATTATTTGAAAACGATGATGCAAGTATATAGATTTTATCCAGAATTTGTTATTGTTCTTTAAATTAAACATCCCTTGGATATCCACAAAGAAGTTTCCTACCTTAATTAAGTTAAGTTGATCTAACGTTTAATGACTATACAGATATCCTATTTGTTGCAGTCATTTTTCTAAAACAACCTTCTGAATTTAAATATTTGTATACAGAAAATCACCCTTAACTCTGACAAATTTTTAAAAATGTAAACATTGTTGTCTGCTTAAGGAAAAATTCTGATTGGGGGGAAGACACAGGTCTGTTAGTTAGTACTTGTTTTAATGTGATACCATTGCCTTATTGTTTTGCCCCATAATTAAAAGTGCACAGATAAGCTTCTTGGCGGAAACCTCCTCCACTATTACATGATAAATTGTTTTAGTTGTTTTATAAAAGTTTCAAGAAAAGGATGACTATAAAATGGCCTTTTATATATTCTTCAATATTGGGCATCGGGATCTTTAATTGCCCAAGGCCAACCTTGGACATACAATTGTGCCATTAAAAAACATTTATTTTTAACACTATATCAACAAGTTATTTGTTTTGATTTAAATCAAAGGGTATCGTAATTATCGAAGTGGTGTTCATAATGTCAATACCATTGCTGATAATTTAAGTCAAAGTCATCAACATGTAATATGGTATACCTTTTATTAGTCTTTACAATAAAATATAATTGATTTTTTCATTAAGCGCGTCAGTATTACATCATTGATAAGACGCAAGCAGAATTCTTCTTTATCTGCTAAACACTTCAATATAGATCGCATTAATAAAAGTAAATAAGAGATAAAACAACAAACGTCCCACTTTAGAGATGCACCTGATTAATGTTTTAATAATTACTTTGATGTATGCTAAATTTCAGTTGTAACTTGGTTGCTGTTGTGAATTAAAGTTCAGAGGTTAGTTTCAGAATCACACTTTGTAGTCCAGAAAAGCATTATTTTTTTTATTTTATAGACAAGTGCTCCTTAGTCCGATTGCTCTGACGTCATACGGTTTTTTTTTCAGACAAGCTGGGGCCGTGGGACGTCAGAGCTCGAACTAGTGCTACTTATGGTCAGACTTATTATGCATGGTTTATACGAATTGGGATCAAGTGACCATTTTGTTGCCTAGCGTTTTTGCCTAGCGTTTTTACTTTATAATCTACTAAAAATTATTACAAGTAATACTTTGGGATAACAATTCGTGCACATCGTTAAAAACATTTACATTCAAACAAAAACTCCATGATATTCCTCGTTAAAACTAATCCACCAAAATACGAAAGTAAATTTTATAGTCCAGATCGCTATCAAACATTGTGTACATGCTACATAGCTTCCGGGATTTTATGTTCATTCAGTAATCCACAGTGAGATTATTTCTAAAGATACTTGTGTTACAGGCTAGGGGGAAACATAACTAGCCCGTAGTTAAAACTTTAGATATGGGCTGACAAAAACACGTCTGCTGCCATTACAACATTTATTCTCTCTCCAAATTACGTCACATGTACAAACAATAATGTGGGAAACGGGACACAACTCTAAATTACAAAAACAATTATGACCATACAATTCAACTACATAACATCCCGCCCCTTAAACATAAAATTTCCAAAATTTTATATAATGGTCTAAAGGTTTTTTGAAATTACAATTATATATGCAATAAAAGAAAATACACAAATACAAAGGAACATTTGAAATTACTGAATCGAACTTTCTTAAATCTCTCCCTCCCTCAGATGAACATACAAGTACAAATATGCAGAAAAACTGGGAGTCTGGCATCAAAATCAGCCGCCAGCTTACTTCATGCACGCATTACTCCCACACATAAGGGTTGAAGTCTGGCACCAGGTATCCAACTAGCCGGATCTGCCATGCACGCATTACTTCCACACAGACAATATGTACAAAGACGATACAGAAAAAAAACTATGCATAAAGTACTTTAACCAAACACATCTTTCGGGAAAATTGTCTTTTAAAATAGCTGTATAAAAATTGATATAGCCATCAGAGACCTTTAAACTCTTAATGATATAAAAATATATCGAGGTTTTATTTATGACATAAATCACACTGCTATAGACAATATCTTTTACAAATCAGACAAAAACAAATTCAGGAATACAAAAATTCTATGTAAATGTCAAAAATTAAACATTTTAAAAGAAATTGAAAATGCCATCATTTCCATTAAAAATAGTCAATCTTTAAATCTGTAAAGCTGTTCAATCTTATTTCTCTCAAAGTATAATTCCTAATAAGCTTCTTTGAAAGGGAAATACAATTATTTTATGTGCGTTAATCTTTAAAACTGTAACCTCGAACTTGTCGAAATGTTCGAAAATTATAATGTCCTGGAAACATTTTTTTTGCTACAGAAAATTGAAATCATGGAAATACAATTATTTCCACTAAAAACTAAAAACGGATTATAACTTCCAAATACGCCAATCAATTTCAAATTGCATGTCACTGTGGGTCAAACAGGTCAACGCTACACAAAACTGTTACAAATCACGGTAATGGCAATACAAAAATACATATGCTCAACTTCGAAAGACAGTTAGTGTCCAAATTTACAAGAAGTCTTAGAATTATCCAGAAGATTGATGCAATAAAAGTCCAAAATCAAATGATGAAATCTCACAAAATCTGTTGACCACGTGGTTACCATTTTCTCGACTTTCCAAAGTTAAATTTTGCGAGGTTAGTCCAAAATAATCACATAAAAACACACCAAACATTAAACAGGATCCCTTTTGAGGTTCTCCACCATGTTACAGGCTAGGGGGAAACATAACTGTCCACATAAAGTCCGCTGTGGACGAATGACGAAAAGGGGATGGTTCCAGACAAATTTTTCAGAAAACCTACACGTTACTTGCGAAATTTTTGGCGGAAAGGAGGAAAATTCCAACCTCGGAACCCCCCCCCCCCCCCCCGATCCGCCACTGCTCAAATATTTTTGATTGTCACCTATTCAAAACCCAATGTAGATCTCTTTATTAAAATTTGCAATGTACATGTATGCCTTCAAAGTTTTTACGTCTAATAGCAACAAATTATATTATAACTCAAACAGGGCCAGATCGAGAAATTTTTGATAGGGGTTGGTCCACATAAAGTCCGCTGTGGAGGAATGACGAAGAGGGGGTGGTTCCAGACAAGTTTTGCAGAAAACCTACTCGTTACTTGCGAAATTTTTGGCGGAAAGGAGGAAAATTCCAGCCTCGGAACCCCCCCCCCCCCCGGATCCGCCACTGCTCAAATATTTTTGATATTGTCACCTATTCAAAGATTGTCCCTCCCTTCATGATTAAGACTAAAGCAAACTTACACAGGGACGTTGCAATCCGCACACAGGGGCTTGGATTCTCGTCATTTATATTGACTTAAAAAAAAATTCCACCCCCTACTTTATAGTCCAAGCCCCTGTGGTTCCGCACAGTTCAAATTATTTTCTGACATGTTTGTAAGTGTGCCGACTTTGGTCTCTGTGTGGTGAATCGACAAATTTATCAAGCAATGATAACATTTTGGAACAAACAATAACTTGTGACAAATAAGTTTATTTTTCTGGATCCCGCAATAGCTTTGTGAGAAATAGATAAAATTATTCATCCTTATTTAAATGACCTAGATCAAGACAGACGAATGACCCCATGTGGCTATTTGTCATTTTCTAAAAATCAATAAAATGCTTGAATTGTGTGTGTCTGATTGACCTATATTTCTGTCTGTGATAATAAACTATCTTCAATGAATTAACATTTTGCAGTCAACAATTTATAAGAAAGTACGCTTAAGCATGTGCACAACCTGATAAAGTGACTACGCCATGTACGCTACATGATCTAGTTGAATCGCATTGTTGCTTTAAAACACCGCCACATAAAAGCATGAAATACGATGATATTGTGTACAACTTTTTTGCATGATTTAACTTATTTTTGGTGTCCGATTAGTATTTTTGTCCTTTAAAACTTTATTCAATTAAGTAAATTTTCACAATCCAAAATTGAATATCCATTTATACGCTAAAGTTATGCAATATATGCCACATTGACTAAAATATAATCCGAAGCGGAACACATAATCTATACTGGTCGCGGCCATATTGTCTTGATGGAAATCCAAAGATTTAGAATCCGAATATAGCCACCGAGTGAAAAGTGAAAGTATGTACATTGCAAAGATGTTTTGTAAATATAGAAACGACGGAAACAAACGACCTAATTGAAGTATCGCTGGTAATCTTTTTATAATAGGTAGTAATCATTAATAACTTACTACAGCTCTACAAGTCATGTAAGTGTGGAACTAGAATATTGATATAAATCCTTAATAGATAAGTAGTAGATATGATTTTAATTTATTTGAATTGAAGTCATTTAAAGAACAAGAAAATGGAAGAGCATTCGTAAAGAACAAGAAGATGAAAGAGGCAAGGTCATTTAATCTTACATTCAGATATAATATTGATGATGTCCTTTCTGTCAATAACACTTCATTTGGTAGATGGATTCCTTCAATATAGCCTCCGGAATCGGAGATTAAAGAGACCACCTAATCAAATTGCTTCACGTCTTTCTTGGATTTGCACCTCGAATTTGATCCAGGTGGTCATCTCAGTACAAAAATTTACGATAAACGAGACGATTTTAATTTTCAAATGATTATTTTTTCCTAATCTACAGAGCAATATATCTACTTCCACTGCTTACGGTGTTTATATTTCACAATCTATTCGATATGCCAGACCTTGCACACATTTCAAAGATTTTTTTATCAGACCCCGCTTTCTTCGTGACCGACTTTTTGAGCAGGGCTATAAGAAAATACGTCTCCCTAAAAAAGTCTTTCTTCGTTATCAGCCACTAGTAGAAAAGTTCAAAATTGAGTTAAAATATATGGTAGTTAATTGTTTTAATTAGTGTTTGACTGGTCTGCTGTACTGAGATGATCACCTCAATATCACTATTGTGTCTCACAACTTTGTTGTGTTCCATGGTCATTACCGGATCCTAAGATCGCAATGAAATAGGGAGGATTGGCGCCATAAAACCTGGTTTAACCCACCATTTCGTTTGAAATGCATGTACCAAGTCAGGACCATTGCGATCCACCCATTCTCCGGTATGACTGAATCGTTTTTGTCTATTTCTCTGGACTATGAGATTGATCATTCAAGTTCGGTACATTTGTTATTACCTTTATTATAACATAATTTCTTTTTGTTTGACATTAAGGCATATCAGTAGAAACAGAAAGCAACATTCAACAAACAATGAACAGCAATAAGTTCTTCCCTTTAAACTGTGTTCCTTAAAACGTACACTTCTCTTCCTGCAGGATAAGTCGTGCTTCCATTAAGATAAAACCAAATAACCGAATTGGGAGGATCAATCTCAATATTCAATAGAAGAAACAAAACAAGGAAGTCATACCGGAAAAAAATAAAGATCGCAATGGTCCTGACTTGGTACAGGCTTTCAAAAGAAATGATTGGTTAAACGTTCCTCTTTCATTGTGATCTTAGGGTCAGGTAGTAACACAAAACACAACTCGGTTAAGGTGATCATTTCAGTACAACATGCAGCCAATCACAAACCATTACGTTAAAAAATGTTGAATTTTCCACCAGTAATTGGATGTAAATGTGATTCAAATGATAAGAATGGGAAAGGAAAATTATTTTTAAGCAAAAATTCTGAAAAATCTAACCTTTGTGAGAATAATATCAGAATCTTGTCCACAAGTCCATGATTCTAGGAAGTCTGCTTTATATTTAGATTTTCATTTTGAAATTGGAATGAACTACTTGTATGGTATTACTAGTGATGAACTTAAGAGATATACATTGTATGGAGCCCAGTCCTCATTTAAACTTTTGGTCAAAGAAGTGGTTGAAACGGACGATATTTTACCTTCTCTAGTCAGTAGATTCCCATTTATAAGCAAAGATGTCTGGAAACATTACCACTTGTAAAGCTTCAATATTTACACAATTGTTTTAGTTTATTACATTTCAACAGATGCTTATCAGTACTTCTTGACACTTAAAAGCAGATATCTTCTATCTTCACAATATCTTGCTGGAAATTTTATTTGTATGCTTGTGCTATTTATATATACGCAATTACACAGATAAAGTTTATCATTGTTATTTTCCTACTTTTTCGGGACCTTTTTAGTTTTTTGTTGCTTGTAACGCTTGTTTTTTTAAACATAAATAGGTGTAATTTAAGGATCATAAAGTACAACGAAGACGTCAGATTGAAAATAAAAGATTTTAAGAAAAATACATTTTTGCATTATGTCTTCAACATGACAAATTCTAAATCTGAAACTAATTAAAAGTATATTTGTATTTCATTTCGGAAGTCAATGCAAAATACTGTGAAAGTACTAAAATTCGTGGGTATCGATTTTGTGGATTTGATGTAAATTGCATAATCGTGGATTCATTATTTTCGTTGGGAATCTAATTTTGTTGTTTCCTTTACTCACGAAAACCACAAAAAATGGTACCCCACTAACATTTATACTTTCACAGTACCCCCTGAAAATATTTGTTTTAAGCTTTATTCCCACTAAGTTTACATCATTATTGACTGACACAATGGACACGCTGATATATTATGCTAATGTTTTTTTATTCATTTTAAAATTAGATAGTAAGCACACTGAGTAATATTTGTGTTTGTCCTTCGTCTAGACACTTAACCCCAGTAGAAATGGTTTGAAACAGACATTTCAGATCACCAAAAACCTAAGCATATATAAACAGAAATATTGTAGAAATTTGTTAAGATTTTCAGCATTTGGCGTGAATGCGTCAGTCATTTGAGACTTATTCAGACTTTTTTACGGAATTTAAACCAAAATAATACTGTCCTTTTTTTCGGAGAGTTAAATGGAATATTGAAGATGGAGACTACAATAGAATGTATAAAGTTGGTTAATTCATCAACTCATTTTGAATGAATAAATCATTTCGTTGGGTTTTTGTGCTTCTTTGTTGACACTGTACATGAATCAAATATATGACGAAAATCATTGTTTTCTTCAAAACTCAGCACTTTTAATGTTAAGTAATTGTTAAGTAAAATTTGTCCGTATCAGTAATATTATATTATACAGCTAGTATGGATTTCCAATTTTTATCAAGCAGTTAACTTTAAAAAGCTGCATTGCATCCACAATGACGGCAAAGTAAAGGCAAATTGAAAGTTTTATATTTCTGTTATGGTCAAATCTCGAATTTTCGCAGTTTTAATTGTAAAATCCCAAATTACCGACAAATACGTAAACCTAACCAACTGTCCTGTAAAAGGTCCTTCTGTTTGTCATGTATTTTTTAGATATATGTTTCTTTATCTGGAAAACTCATAGCGGAGAAATCATACAAAATTACATTAATCCGTAGTATATAAAGTTATAAAATGATCTATACAACCGATATCTTTTAATAAATAAGGAATAAAAACTTCAACAAATTTACAGACAATAAATTTTGCTTTGCCTGACTTGCATCAATGGCGATCTACCAAAAGTTGAAAATACTTAACACTATATAAATATTATGAAGACTGCATCTTGGGAAATAAAGCATGAATATTGACATTAACAGAATCATCGCTAGAAGTGTGTTGCTTGAATACTGTAAAATTAAAAGAATTACGACAGCAGAAAGATACGCTTGTATTGCTTAAGGATACTTTATGTTTTGGTTTTAAAACATAAGGACTCATGATTATAAGTGTGAAAATCACTTTGACATTTTTTACCAAGGAGGCTATGATCATAAATATCTGAATGCAGCTGTAAAAGTACTTTGTGAGATGTTTTAATGGGATTTAACTTAATTGCTAAAACTATTCCAAGTTTTGGTAGAAATTAATAACAACTCAACAAGGGGGTCTATCTGTGACTATTTCAGGGCTGGATTTGAATTATATGCATTTTATTTAGACCATGGGCCAATTGCAGAACCGCGAGCAGTGCCAAATGGCCTCGTTGAAGGCTGCTGGCGGTTGTCCATTGTGGTTTTTCTAAATTGCCGTTTAATATAGGGCTGTGTCGCGTACACTTATTCCACATCTCATTTTTTCTATCTGATAAGATACGATCGGTTGAAGTTAAGCAGAGGAATAAACATCATTGATGCATCTGTATTGAATTTTCTTCTTTATTGATTATTTAGAAAATTACACGAATGCCAAAGTTAGATTGATTTAATTTGTCTGAAAGTGAGCTACAAAATACTTCTGATGGGGATAATTGTTTTGTTGAGGTCAGATTAATATTCTTACTTTTTGTGATTTGAAATTTGCCTGTTTCTGAAACTTTCGAGATATTATTGTATAACCAGCACCTATTTATGATTTTATCAATACAACTAAGTTGCTAGATATTTTTTAACCCCATACTTACTCTGTCATACATAATACATATACAGAAAAAAATATAAGATATTAATTTGTATCATTTATTTACTAAATAAAGGTAATAACAAAACTACCGAACTTGTATCAAACGGATGATTCTAGCCATACCACTGTCTGTTAATGTCATGTTCATTGAAAATCCATAGCAGACCGTAGAAATCCGTTACACACCCCTAAAACCATTACACATCCAAAAAATCCATAACAAACCCCCCAAAAATTAAGATGTTCAATTTGTTAGAAAAATCGATATGTTTATTCGAAAAAGATTTTCCGAGTTGCATATGCGTGTGATACGAGCATTAGCGAGGCATTATAGAAAAGGTAACTCAAAGTTATTTTATGAAAATGTCATATGACAGCACTGTATACATTTTTTGAAGTACATAATGTAAGTAAAAACAATATATAGATTGCCGCAATGCATCAATATACACTAAATTGCCTGTACCAAGTCAGGATCATTGCAATCCACCAATTCTCCGGTATGACTGATTCGTTTTTGTCATTTTCCTTGGATAATGAGATTGATCATTCAAGTTCTTTAGTTATGTTATTACCTTTATTTAGATAGAAAACTGTATTTCCATCTATATTTTGTATTAGTGAAGCGGATAAACTTGATTTTTCACCAAAATATTTCACATCGTGATAAAAGCATGAAATTTTGTACAAACATTCTTCAATATATAGTGGTTCAGAATTCATAGTTGGCCATCTTGATTTCCGCCATTTTCAAGATGGCCGCCGCAAAATTAAAATGGTGCCATTTCTCTATAATCTTTTTTACAAAACTACTTTTTGTTTTTTAATCTCTTTTGTTTTTGTATGACAATTGACACGTATATTAGATAAAATAATAAATGTAAGTTAATTAGTTAATTTGTTAGTGTGCATGCGCAATAAACTGTCAAAAGTATAAATATCCAAGTTTTCCAAGCTGTGAGTTGCCTTTAAACTTGATCTTTCACCAAAATATTTCACATCGAGGTAAAATCATGAATTTTTGAACAACCATTCTTCAATACATGTATGTTGTGGTTCAGAATTTATAGTTGGCCATCTTGATTTCCGCCATTTTCAAGATGACCGCCGCGAAATTAAAATTGTGCCATTTTTCTGTAATCGTTTTAACAACACTACTTTTTGTTTTTAAATTTCTTGTCTTTATTGGTCAAGTGACACTTATATTAGGAAACAAAAGATAATTGTAAGGTTAATAAAAGTATTTTTTAGTGAGCATGCGCAATTAACTGTCAAAAATATAAATATCCCTGTTTTCCAAGCAGTGAGTTGCCTTATAACTTGACTTTTCACCAAAATATTTTACATCGTGAAATTTTGTAGAAACATTCCTCAGTATATAATGGTTAAGAATTCATTGTTGGCATCTTGATTTTGGCCATTTTCAAGATGGCCATCACGAAATTAACATAACGCCATTTCTATTTAATCTTGCATGCATATTTAATTTTTGTTTTTTTTGATTTCTTGTTTTTATTGGACATGAAATGATAAATGTAAGGTTTATTTAATCATTTGTTAGTGCGCATGCCAAGAGTATAAATATCCCTGTTTTCCAAGCTGTGATTTACCTACTTCTCCTGCATACGGTGTTTATATTTCACAACTTATTCGATATGCCAGAGCTTGCACACATTTCACAGATTTTTTTGATCAGACACCGATTTCTTCGTGACCAACCTTTGGAGCAGGGCTATAAGAAAACACGTCTCATACGATCACTAAAAAAATTCTTTCTTCGTTATCAGCCACAGAAAAGTTCAAAATTGAGTTAAAAGATATGATAGTTCATTGTTTTAATTAGTGTTTGACTGGTCTGCTGTACTGAGATGATCACCTCAATATCCCTATTGTGTCTCACAACTATGTTGTGTTCTATGATCATTACCGGATCCTAAGATCGCAATGGAAGAGGGAGGTTTGGCACCATAAAACCTGGTTTAACCCACCACTTCTTTGCAAGTGCCTGTACCAAGTCAGGACCATTGCGATCTTTAATTCTTCTGGTTTTGTGTTTCTCTCAAATAAAAATTACAACAAAGTTCCAGACAAAATTCTTCTATATTTTGTTCATGATAATTTTCAGGCATATCCTATATGTCCTATTGTTTTCGACTTATAAAACCTAATTCCAAGAAATTTTTTACAGTGTCACACTATTTTTCGTAACTATATATTATGGGTTAAACAAATTTTACTGTGTCGCACTATTCTATGTAACTAAATATATTATGGACTTGAAGATCGCAATGGAAGAGGGAGGTTTGGCGCCATAAAACATGGTTTTACCCACCATTTCGTTTGAAATGCCTGTACCAAGTCAGGACCATTGCGATCCACCAATTCTCCGGTATAACTGATTCGTTTTTGTCATTTTCTCTGGACTATGAGATTGATCATTCAAGTTCGGTAGTTTTGTTATTACCTTTATTGCCATTAAACTTGATTTTACCAAACTAATATTTCACATCGTGATAAAAGAAGCAGAGGTATCAATGGGACATTCGAATGGGCAGAACACAAACAAGGACAGGACGTGTAAGCATGAAATACTGAACAAACATTCCTTAATATATAATGGTTTAGAATTCATAGTTGTCTTGACCATCTTGATTTCGGCCATTTTCAATATGACTGCCGAGAAATTAAAATCGCGCCATTTCTTTTTGATTTATTGTGAAAAACTACTCTTTCTGTTTAAATTTCTTGTTTTATTGGATTGGACATTTGACACCTAAATTAGGAAACAAATTTTAAAAATGTAAGGTTTATAAATGTATTTGTTAGTGTGGATGGGCAATAAAATGCCAAAAGTATAAATATCCCTTTTCCCTCGCTGTTAGTTGCTTTTAATACTAAAATATGTGGAATTTATTTGAAACACTACAAATCTCCTATTACATTCTATATAAGGCTTCCTTGTCATAATGCTACTATCAGAGACAATATAGTGATGTACAATGCTAATGTACATGTAAGACCAAATAAAGAATGATGTCCTGTTTATATGGTGGTAGTAACTGACTACTATGGCACCTGTTCACAACAAAACCATTTAAACTTTCAATTCAATAACAGCTTTTAATTCTAAACTCTTAAAAAATTGGGGTATTTTGTAAATACAATGATTTACAAAAAATACACAAAAATACGAAAGTGAACTCAGAAAAGTAAGATATACCAGTTGTCCCACTAAAGTTTAGTGTTACTTTAAAACAAACTCATTATGTTAATTGACGAATGCATCTTGTGTTCATGAAAATGCGTTCATACCAACATATTGTTTTAAGAACTAAGGATTGTTCTGGTTTGGCTTGACAAATGGGAAGCTGAGAATTTTGTATCTGTTTTATTGATAATGACTCTTTAACAAAACCTACAGCAGACATGAATGACTAGTAATGTACTAGTTACTCTGAGTAAAATGTATGACTTGTAATAAACTAATTACTCTGAGAAAAATGTATGACTTGTAATGTACTAGTTACTCTGAGTAAAATGTATGACTTGTAATAAACTAGTTACTCTGAGAAAAATGTATGACTTGTAATGTACTAGTTAATCTGAGTAAATGAAGATATTCAAGTAGTGAGCTTACAGGTGACATTTTTCTTATAATACGATGCATCAGTCCTACATTAAACCTCTTAAAACCCAAAAGGTCTGTCTTTAGACTTATTGTAACTAAAATCACTTTTATGTCGGTAATGTCACAATTACCTTTTACAATATTTTGCAATTTTCACACTAATAATCTATATCATGCGCATGATTAAAACTTGAAAGGGTTGCGCTTAGTCATGCCTGGGAAACCCCACCAGACCATTCGGAAAACAGAAAATGGACGCCTAACTGACCTACAGGAAAGAGGAGGCACGTTGCAACTCATCATACTAAAGCTCTCTACCAAATTTGGAACCAATGCCTTAATAGAAACCACGAAATCTAACGAAAAATTGTCATTTTTTCCCCTTAAAAGTCTAAGACAGCTCGGAAAACAGGAAGCAGATGTGATACTGGTCTGAAAAGGTGTGGAACGATTCAACTCATCATGCTAAAACTGTGTACAATCTATAACATCAATCCCTTCGGAAAAAGCCCCAAAAATGTGTTTTGAAAGTTTGTAATGAACAGCCAGATGGACGGACAGACGGACAAGGTGTATGCAATATATCCCACTCTCTTACGTGTGGTGATAAATTACTTAACATTTATTTTTGAGTCTTATTCAAGCTCCTGTAGCATTAATGAAAAGTTCATATTTCATATAATCTGGCATATTGTACAAAAGGAATATAAATACCATAATTTAAAATTTAACGACAGCCATCTTGAAAATGGCTGTTATTGATATCTATAACTGTCTTATTTCAGCAAAATTAATACGACTGCTGAAGATATATTACTTTACAACTTCTTTTCACTTTTTTTTGTCATTTGAAAACTGTAAACATAAAACTAATAAGAAATTCGTAACTCAAAATGTAATATTTGTATTATTATACCACAATTATGACAAAATTTAGCGCATGCGCAGCTGTAAATATTCAAAACTGCTTAATATATATATCTGTTAACCTTATATAAACTTTAACACATGAATATATATTTTAAATAGAAAAAATACAGTTTTAGCCATGAATTGTATACAAAAGAATAATAAGAAATGACGCCATTTTGAATTTCATGGCGACCATCTTGAAAACGGCCGAAATTGAAATGGCCAACGATCTTATCTTAATGTTAAGTACTTTAGGCACCATCATACCAAATTTCATGCTTTTATCACAAAGTGAAATATTTTACCCTATATCCGCTCCACTATATGGGAAGAAGAAGACATTTTCGGGGAATTCTAAGATTTTTGTTTACCTACATATACAATTTTTGACATTGTTTATAGAAGTGATAAGAGTGCGACAAGTAGCTGGTATTCAATCTTTCCATTGTTACGAGCAAATGTATACTAATGAGACAATCGGATATAATAAGTCTTAATGGGCAACGAAAATATTGATAAAAGCCGAAAAAAAATCATACAACTGACCATATTTTTACCTATTATAACAAAGAAAACTCTCACCTCGAAAATACATTTATCCCCACCGGTAGTATTTTGCTGTTCACTGTCATTAATATAAAGTTCAAAAAACAAATCACCTCCATTTGAATTTGACATTGGTGTAAACTCCAAAGTAAGTGAAGAAAAAAAACTAAATACAGATGTATAGATGATGTATATTCCTTTGCTAAACTTTAACTAATCGTTTCTAATCAGATCCGATATATATTTCCACCAAAACTTTGAATTTGTTATCTTGAGATTAAGTTAAATCAAATTAAAGCATCCGACAGAGTGCACTCACAGTTGCATCAGACATTTGGTATTTTGTATGAATTTCATATAATGATCGAAGCCGTTAATGTCAAAATCATCTTTATTCTGATACTCATCAGACCTTATGAAAAAAAAAACAACACGTTAATAATCCGTTAGCAATACAAATGTATCTTTCTGGTGTCTGAACACATTTAATTTTACATAAATTCTTTTAGCGAGCATAGCAAGCATTCTATTTAATATCACTTTCCATGCAATATTTCCCAAAATACAATCATGTCTTATTTACATAAAGATTTATGTTAACTTTTTTCTGGTTTTAATGATAATTTCTATATATCTGACGGATTGATATAATTCTGTATGCAAACTTGGTTATGATTTTTTTTAGAATTTTAGGAGTGTGAAAATATACATGACGGTCGGAAAGACCTTTTACAGGACAGTGTAAAATGCTTATTTGCAACTATTTCGTTGTGCTTGGAGTCAAATATAGGACTTTTGGGTTTACATATTTTGCTTTTGATTTTCTTTTTCAACTACTCATTTGTGTTTTTTTTTTCGTACCGCACATTGACTCTAACAAAATATTGATAGACGGGAGCAAGTCCCTGTGATTTGACCTTCGATTAATTAATCTTTCGCAGCAATAAGAAAGGCATTACTCTTTTGAACATCTAGGAACAATTCAGGCTAAACACTTGTGTATCAAGAAGACAGACAATACTTATATTTAATATCTGTTGAATAATTTTAAGTTAAAAACGTGTGTCGCAATAAGACCATCCTCTTGCGGTTAAAAACAAGTACTGTGGTTTCATAACTATTCATGGGATATCAATTTTCGTCGTCTTCGTGGTTAGCCTTCACCCACGAAATTTGATATCTCACAAAAATGAACTTTAACATAGATTGGTATGCAGCAGACTTCAGAACCACGAATTTAAGTAGTAACGAAGCAGTCCTTTTTCATCAATCCACGAAATTAAATGAATCCTCAGTTAATGATTGCAGTGTACATGGTGTAAAATGTAGTTGTGTTTTATTCTTTTCCGAAGTCATGCAGTAGGAGGTAACGCTGATTCAAAAGTGGTGGTCTAAATGCCAAGAATGGTGGAAAATATGATACAAGCATAAAAGTTTGCCCAACGTTTCGTTAACATATGTATTTGAAGATTCAGGTCCTTGTCAAAAGAAAATCAATATTTTTTGCTTAAAATAACAATGCGGTATTTTACTTTGAAATTCGAATGCTCATTCAGAAAACACTTTTATTTAATTTTACTATGTACATGTTTCATTTTCTAGATCAGACGTAAATTCTCTTCAATTTTAATGTTTGGTAATAAACGATGCCAACGTTTATAGTGACATTGACATTTATTTACATTGCTTTTACAATAACTAAGGTACAATATTTCCATTGTAAAGAGCAAACGGTATACCAATGGGGCAATAGAATATCATAAGTCCAAACAGACAAAGAAAACATTTTAGACAATAAACGATGCACGCCACAAAAAATGCACACATCTGATAATATTAAAAAAAACTATTACAACTTAAGTTAAATCAGAATTTCTAGTTGAAAAACAAATAAATCGCCTATCAAAATCAGAACCATCGCGATCTATATTTGTTTTGTCTTTTCTCTTGGTCATTGAGAATGATCCTTCCAATTACGTTAATTTTTAATATTACCTATATTCGCACCTTAGACATGAAAATGTTACACTTAGTCGTATGTTAAATTTTCGTGAGTCAGAGTAAAAAAAGTTTAAAATCAAAACTTGTATTGTCAATACAAAAATAAATTAAAAATTGCAAAAAAAAGAAAAGGAAAAATAAAAAGAATAATTATCTCACCTCGAAAATACATGTATCATCATCTGTAGAATTGTGAAATCCGCTGTCATTTATATAAAATCCAGAAAACAAATCAACTCTGTTTGAATTTGACATTCGTGTAAACTCGATGTATCAATGATGTGTACATGTATTCCTTTGATAAACAGAAACTTATTATAACCTAATCTGTCTACCAAAATTTCAATTTGTTATCTTGCAATTAAGTTTAATCATATTAAAGCATCGACAGAGAACTTTCACAGCTGCATCAGACATTTGGTATTTTATTTGAATTTCATATAATGATCAAAGCCGCAATGAATAATGTCAAATGTTAAAATCATTCTAATACTGATAGTCATCAGAGCTTATGAAATAAAACAACACGTAAATAATCCCTAAGCAATACAAATGTATCTTTCTGGTGTCTTAACACATTTAATATTACATGAATTCTTGTAGCGAACATAGCAAGTATTCTATTAATGTCTATATCCACGCATTATTTCCCAAGATAAAATATTTTCTAATTTACATAAAGATATATGTTAACTTTGTTCCGGTTCAAATGATCATTTCGATTGGTGTAATTCTGTATGCCAACTTGGTTATATAAATTGTAGAATTTTATGATTTTGATATAATACATAGGGTCGGAATGACCTTTTATGGGACAACGGGAAAGGCTTATTTATTCGTCGAAATTTCATTATTTGGCCATTAAAACTGCAAGAATACGGAATTTATTTGTTATTATTCATCATTCACCGATATAGCGGGATTTAGTTTTTTTCATGGGACTGTTGGATGAGACCCCCCTACAAATGTATCCCAATACAAATTCGGCTGTTACAGCAACATATTTTACTTTAAAGTTTCCTTTATTTAACAGTTATTGGTGATAACTGTCATTTATACAATGAAGCTTTTGCAGTTGTCTGCTCGAAACAAAAACACAAAATAAAATTGTGACAATCTATAACTGCATAGGCTTAGCAACTGTTCAATATTCTAATGAAGTTTAATGAAGCGATGGTCTGATGATAAATATCTAAATGTGGTATTTGAAAATAGAATTAAGTTATAGAAACAGACGCAGTTATGTTACAGCAATTAAGTATCAACTTTGTGTAAAACATCCACCAGATTTAATGTTAAAAGATTTGACAGACATACTTGACCGTTAGCAAAGTGCATATGTGTTGTTACAGTCAGCAACTGATAACCCTTCTTGAGAACCTGTATTCATAACCGTCAGAATCCTTAATATCTTTCATTTTGTAATTGCTATTAAGTTTACATTTTAGTTTACAAGATCAAAACACAGTGCCTTTGAAGATGTATGTAGAAATTCAGATTTTTTTTCATTAACCTGTAAAATAGTAAAAAAAATAAATGTCAAGTGTCAAAATCATCGTCATAGCGAAATCATTAAAACCTATAAATACTAAAAACAAAACGATATAATTATATAATCCTTAAGCCATACAAATATTGTTTTATCATGTTTATTGTCCTTTTGTACTTATATGATCATACGTCTTAGTTGAAGCTAGTGCTTTATTAATATCACTTACTAGATAAAATCATTCATTATTTGCTGAAGAATAAAGATTACAATAGATCCGGTACATATATGCATATCGATAGCGTATAATACACAGGCAAAATTTAGACATATGTCTAACGTACGTTTGTAAAAACGTGCGTCTGACGTAGTGTATAAACGTACGTTTAACATATGTTTCTAACCGCCGTACGGAAAATGTACGTCAAATAATTGTCAAAACATACGTCAGAATTACGTTTTTTAAACGTGCGTCTAACATACGTTTACTATACGTCAGAGGTACAGTTTCCTAAAATGTATGAAAATTAGTGAGTTATTTATTTAGTGTGTTTTATTATAAAATGAAAATTTGCCAAGATAATTTTTTTAACTTGCATCATACGTACGCGGTTAGAAACGCCAACTAAATATGCATCAGATGACATGCGTTTCACGTACGCCAGACGCATGTTAAACGCAGTCTACATTTTGCCTGTGTACTTTACGGAAACTAGCAGTTTTGACTTGATGACCAAATGACATTAAAACTTTTTCAGCAGTATAATAGATTGTAGTTTAAGTCTAGGAAGACTTGTTTATATTGAAAAACAAGGTTTACATGGATTAGGCAAAGCAATTTTAGAAATTCCAAATATTTTTATTTGCTAAAGGGTATATCAAGTATTTTGTAGTAAAATCTGTATCACAACTTGCTATTGATGTGGCATCATATCTTCATATTCTTATAATTAACAAAGGAATTTGTTCACACAAAAGTCAAGACAAATAATTCAAATTTTACAACGAATATGTGCAATACTTGACAGAATTGCATTAAAGCTTTTCGATTTTCAAAACCTATGGGTTTGTCGTGTGAAGCCAAATTAAATCCTTTGAATGATTTCTGATAATTTGAAAATATCTGTAGATATCCTGAAACTTTCTTCATAACGTTCAAACTGTCACCCTGACCCTTAATAATGCACTAGTTAATAATACTAATGCACTAATTAATAATACTAGTAATCTACTGGATCTTCAGAGTTGCAATACTCTAATGTAGTCATATAAAGCAACATTTTGATGCTAAATACCTTTACGTCGTATTAGAAAATGTGATATTTATCTATATATGAACAGACACTGCAAAGGTACGGCAATTAAGTTTAGACTTAAGTAACAGCATCAATTGTAAAAGTAAAAATTAACACTTATCGCAGTGACTTAAAGTGCTCATCTAAAATGTGCTGTAATTTGCATTCTCTAATATTCAAACATGCAAGTGGTTTTTTTTTCAACCTGATATTTATTAGTAAAACTATTTTTTTAAACCTTATAGGAATTTGTTTGCGCAAGACTATACAAAGTCGACATGTGCTTGCAAACAAATTCAACTTAAAATGATCAAACCTTTTATATTGCCACTGCTCATTTGTGATCACAAGAGTGTAAAATTATAACAACCTCGAGATCAGTAAATGTCAAAATCGTACATTAAGCGTATGAGGAAAACAATCCATCTAAAATGATTTGATTGGAGCGCCTTCTTGTTTTTCCCGCCACACTTAACGCAATTTTGATAGAAACATACACATGCATGTTAATGTTTAGTCTTACTTATGATTTTTTTTAAATGTATAATATCAAAACTGGTACAATTAAATTGGAGAATAACAAAACAGTCGGGCGATTATGTGTTAATACTGGGAGATGAAGTTAAACAAGGCCGGAGATGAATACGACTGGCCTGATGAAATGAACATGAAATGATGTGAAAAAAAATAAATACAGTTTTTTACCATATAAATCAAAACTGGTTATATATATCTAAAACTGCAAAATAAACGAATACATTTTCAACCTCGTGTAAGAAATCTCATAATATCGACCACTCCTTCCCAATCACCCTAGTGCACCTTTTATTGAAAAGACGTAAACGTTACAGATTTCATCTAAATTATGTCGTTGTCTTCCATGTTCCTTGTTTTAATGGATTCTGAGGCTTGAATTACCCTTTTTTAACCAACTAGTATAATAATTCCATTAACCGCCCTATCTTTATTTCAGATAGCCACTGTATTATTAGATTGACAATAGTGCTTGCCGATCAATTATTGCTCTCTCCTGGTTCATTATGGATTTATCAAGGTTATTTTCTAATAATGTGGCATGCAAAAATTATGAAAATAATGATTGATTTATCCGTTAAAAGTATTTGATTATTTGATTTGAAAACGATCATGCAAGTATATAGATTTAATCCACATTTTGTTATTATTCATTAAACTAAACATCCCTTTTGAATATCAAAAAAAGAAGTTTCCTACCTCTATTAAGTTAAATTGATCTTTCTTTTTATTAAATGTATACAAAAAACTGGATATATATACAGATAGGTCCAGTCCTGACCTGTATGGCAAGTGTCCAAAAGTCAGTTCTTGGTTCACTCTGGACAGCATTCTGGTCAGCCTTAGTGGACCGTGGACAGGTCTAAAGTTTGCTTTAATAGCAGACTTTGTCCTTGGTCTGCTTTCTATTCCTATCTCAGGACAGATTTTAGCTGACCTGACCACAGGTCTTGTCTGGTATTAGCTGACCAGACCTCTGTTCTAGACAGCTCTTAGCTGACAAGACCTTTGGTCAGGACAGCTATTAGCTGACCAGACTTTAGGTCAGGACAGCTCATAGCTGGCTATACGTCTGGTCATGACAGACATTAGCTGACCAGACTTCTGGTCATCACAGCTTTTGGCTGACCAGACTTCTAATCAGGTCAGCTCTGTCCTGTCAAGATAGTGAACCTTACCAGACAAAGCGGACCGTGGTCCACTCGAACAGACCAAGGTTGACTTTCCTGACAGCTCAAGCTGATCTGACCTGACAAAAATAGCTGTCCAACGGTCTGCTTGTTGTCCACTCTTGTACAGGTTAGGACTGGACCAATCTGTTTATCTAAAACTACAACCTTGTGTTAAAAATCCCATAATATCGATCCTTCCTTCCTCTTTCAGTTCTGTTGACTTCAATACTTACGGCAATAAAATACGGCCTCCAGAAATATTACGATTGTTGTTATTTTAGAAATGGTGTCAATCAAATGTGGTTCCTGAAGAATTCGAAAGAACTGACGGAGATTCTTACCTCTAAATCAGTTTCATCTAGTAACAGCATTAAAATATTCGATTTCTCCACACTTTACACTTCTATTCCACATGCACAACTAAAATCGCGATTTGCACAACTGATTAAACGCAGCTTTTTGAAAAAGAATGGAAAACGCAGGTACAAATATCTAGTAGTCGATTATATCAAGACTTATTTTGTTATCAAAGAGTCTAAGAAAAAAAAACAAATTTACAGAAGACCAAATAATCGACATGTTCAACTTTCTCATTGACAACACATTTGTTCAGTTTGGTGGACGTGTTTTTTCAGCAAACGATAGGGATTCCGATGGGCTCTTATGGTGCACCTTTGCTTGCTGATTTGTTTCTTCATTCATATGAAGCATCCTTCTTACAATCTCTGCTAGACAAAAACGATCATAGACTAGCTCTCTCTTTTAACCTCACGTTCCGTTATATTAATGGTGTCCTTTCGCTAAACAATTCTCGATTTGGTGACTTGTTCTATCTTAAAAATCCTCAGGAGCTTGAGATAAAGGACACAACGAATTCTAGGAAGTCTGCTTCATATTTAGATCTACATCTCGAAATTGACTTTCAATGAAGACTTTCAACAAGGTTCTTTGACAAACGTGATGAATTCAACTTTCCAAATGTCAACTTTCCCTTCTTGTGTAGCAACATCCCGTCCGCTCCAGCTTATGAAGTTTACGAATCTCAATTGATTTGTTACTCAAGAGCGTGCGGGACTTACCTCGATTTCCTTAGCAGAGCGTGACGTCACGTCTGACACGAAAATTGCTCACACATGGTTATGTTGCTCCTCGGTTGCTGTCTTCACTCAAGAAATTTTACGGAAGACATCATGCACTTATAGACAAATATGGGATTTCGATCTCTCAGATGAGTGCAGATGTTGGTTTGTCATAAAGTTTTGCTTTGTCTTTCTTAGCCGGATTTGACACGCTGAATTGACTGTTGACAACGTGACGGGTGTGCTATAACAAGCAGGAACTGCTTACTGTTCCGGAGCACCTGAGTTCACTCTTGTGTCGACTGGTGTTCGCGTTGTTTATTGATATTCGGTTATTTTGTGTTTCCATGTTTTACATGTTGTCTGTTTTTCCCCCGTTCTTGTTTGTGGTTATTGGTTTTGTCTCTGTCCTTTCGGACTTTTGACATTCGGATACCTCATTGGTACTTCTGCTTCTTCCATGTTTTAATGAACTACTTGTTTGGTATAACCAGTGATGAACTTCAGAGATATACATTGTATGGCGCCCAGTCCTCTTTAAAACTTTTTTGGTCGGAGATATGGAAGACTTGGACGACACATGGCCTTCTAATTGGTCAGTGGACGCTCATTTATATGCAAAGATGTCTGGATTCCTTACCCATTGTGTGGCTTCAATATTTTTACAAATTTTTCAGTTGATTACATTTCAACAGATTCTTATCACTACTTCTTGACATTTAAAAGCAGATATCTTCTGTCTTAAAGATATCTTGCTGAAGATTTTATTTTTGTGTCTGCCTTTGCTATTTACATTATACGTAATGATACAGATGATCATAATTATTTTCCTACTTATTCGGGATCTTATTAGTTGTTTTGCGTCTTGTAACGTTTGTTTTTTTAAACGTAATAGGTATAATTTAAAGATCATAAAGTACAACGATGACGTCAGATTGAAAATAAAAGATTTTAAGAAAAATACATATGTGCATTAACATTGTCTTCAACATGACAAATTTCTAAATCTGAAGCTAATTAAAAGTATATATGTATTTCATTCCGAAGTCATAATACTGTGAAAGTAAAAATTCGTTGGTATTCATTGTCGTGGATTTGAGGTAAATTACATAATCAAAGATTCATTATTTTCGTTGGGAATCTAATTCTGTTGTTTCCCTTACTCACGAAAACCACCAAAAATGCTACCCCACAGACATTAATACTTTCACATACGAAAGACCGGTAGTACCATTGGTTCTGTCACATTTCTCGATTGATGCAAAAATTTCTCATTTCCAAGTTGATATTTTGCACTACCAAGTTGACATTTCTCAGTTCTAAGTTTACATTTCTCACTTCCAACTTGACATTTCGCACTTCCAAGTTGACATTTCGCACTTCCAAGTTGGCATTCCTCAGTTCCAAATTGACATTTCTCAGTTCCAAGTTGATATTTCACAGTTCAAAGTTGACATTTCTCAGTTTAATTTTAAAATAAAACACAGATACTTCAAAAGTTTCAATTAGACAATATAAAGTTATTTAATGCCTGGTCATGGAGCAGTCAAGACTATTATCCCGAGGTGCTGGAGATGATTAAGGAACTGTTGCCTCAGGCTGCAGGCCGAGAGTAACAGTTCTTAAATCATCTCCTGAGCACCATGTGCATCATAGTTTGACTGCTCCATGAACAGGCATTAAATAACTGTTTTATTAACTTATAGAATACATAGAGAGAGTGTGCGCTCGTTTAACATGGTTTGTTAATTTTTCTGTGTGTTCAACAAAAATGCACCAAAATAGCTACACTTTCGGATTTTCAAATAAACAAACTACAGATAAATAAATTATGCATCCAAATCTGTTAAGAAATGGCATGGGAATAATTTGTATAATATTTATTTAATGAAATATATAGAAAAATATTAATTTTTAAAAGGCGTGAAATACTTTTGACGTCGCTCTGTACTGCGCACCATTCTCGCGCATGGAACAGTTCGTTCAAGTAGTGAAACAGTGAACTGTTACATGCTGACGTCATTTTAATAAAAACGAATGAAAACATCCAAAATTGCTTTATATGAAATATATGCACTATACGTTAATAAATAAAATTGAAATAGCTGGTATTTCAGAAATATGTTTCTTTATCTTGAAAATTCATAGCGAAGAAATAATACAAAACAACATTAATCCGTAATATATAAAGTTATAAAAATGATCAATATAACCGAAGCAATATTTACAAATATCTTTCAGTAAATAAGGAATAGAAACTACAACAAAGTTCCAGATAATAAATTTTGCTTTGCCTGCGACGCATTTCCCAAAGACTCATCAATGGCTATCTACTAAAAGTTGAAAATACTAAACACTACACAAATATGAAGACTGTATCTTGGGAAATAAAGCATGAATATTGACATTTACAAGTGTGTTGCTTGAATACTGTAAAATTAAAAGCGTTACGACAGCAAAAAGATACGCTTGTATTGCTTAAGGAAAATTAATGTTTTATTTTAATACATAAGTTCCAATGATTATAAGTGTGATAATCAATTTGACATTTGACATTTTTGTTTTTAACCCAATGAGGCTATGATCATAAATTTGTGAATGCAGCTGTAAAAGAACTCTGTGAGATGCTTTGATGGGATTTAACTTAATTGCAATAATTAATTCCAAGTTTTGGTAAAAAATAATCACAACTATGATAAGATACGATCAGTTAAAGCTAAGCAGTGGAATAAACATCATTGATGTATCTGTATTGAATTTTCTTAAAAAAATACACGAATGTCGAAGTTGAATGGATTTAAGTTGTCTTATGGATTTTATAAAAATGATAGTAGACTAATATGAGACAGACATTTTCTAAATGCGAGCACAGCTAAAATATAAGATGTCAATGAACAGCTTAATTGTATTTATACATACATTTTGAGTTGAAGAAAGCTCCCCCTGAGTTAAACCATGCAAGCGTAAAAGATGGATCCTTTTTTTGGAACTCATATGACGGTGTGCCACGCCTCAATTGAGGAATAAAATTGTTCAGAATAAGATCTAATAAAAGTACCCCATTCCCAAAAAGACTTGGACACTTTTGATGCAATGTTTTGATCGTATTTATTTTTTTTTATTTTAATCAGTTCACTTTCTAGCTTTTATCTGGCTTTTACCCCAATAACTGGACTTCCCGTTATCTTAGCCCTATTTTTAAATCTGGTGACCGCAATAATCCTGAAAACTAAAGAAGTATATTTATAACTGGATGTCTAGGAGAACTATTAAACTCCATCTTTAATAGTAGACTTGACCAATTTCTTGAAGATCATAAATTAATTTCACCTTTTCAAATTGAATTTACCAAAAAATCTAGGCCTTCTGATCGCATGTTTGTTTTAAAAACTTTAATAAATAAATACACAAATTCACATAAAAAAACTGTATGCATGCTTTGTTGATTTCAGAAAGGCATTTGACACAATACTTCATGATGCAATATACATTAAAAGATTACAAAATGGCCTAGGTGGTCTCTTTAATAACTTATAAAAGAATACGTAAAAGAATTAACAGAAACAATTCCCTCTAGTATTGGAGTTCGTCAAGGTGATGTTCTCAGCCTAACCTCGTTAAAATTTTTATTAATGATCTTCCCAGATATCTTGACCGGTCATCAGATAGTGTTTATCGTAATAACAATCAAATTAACTGCCTATATATGCTGATGATGTTGTACTGATGTCAAAATCAGCCTCTGGTTCCCAAAAATAGTTTAAATCTATTAGAAAAAAAATTGTGATGATTGGTATATTGAAGTCGATACAACAAAAAACTAAAATTCTTGTTTTCAATAAACCAGGCAAACTTATTAATGATCAATTTACTTTAAGAGGCAGTTCAATAGAAAGTATAAATATCTTGGGATCTTATTTTCTTCCTCGGGCTCTTTTACTGAGACTTAACATGACCTTTATAATAAAGCAGCTAAAACTTTATTTAAACTTAAGGCAGATCTGTTGTCTCTCAGACCTAGCATCAAGTCCTCTATACATATATTAAACCATACAGTAAAAGCTATTCTGAACTATAGCTCTTTGGGGATGCTATTTTCCTAAATCATTTAACATTTATTCACTATGCGATTTTACAAAACCTCCTCGTGTCTTCCCTTGTGAAAAAATTAAAATACAATTTCTAAAATATTTATTAGGTGTCAGTAAAAAAGCATCTAATTTTGCTGTAATGTAAGAATTTGGTAAATGTCCAATTATCTCTGATTGTTTTAAATCCGTTTTAAATACTGGCACAGGTTAAACAACTCACCTACAAAATTGTTAACTGAATTATTTACTGAAATGAAGTTATTGCATAATAATGGGGTCGACACTTGGTATGGCTCTTTATTGTGTGTGTTAAAAATCTTAAATATTCCTGTAGAGAGTAGCTCAAATGCTTTTAATACCAATAATATTAAGCACTCTACTAGTAAACACATGAGTGATCCATACAATAATGTGTGGTACAAACACAGAGAAAAGTTTATTTCCTAAAAAGGAAAGCTGTTAAAAAGATCAATAACAATGTTATTAATCTATCTGCTTTTGATAAACTTTTCTGGTGTTTCACTTGTGAAAATGTTGAAATTATTCAGTAGTTGAGTGTGTTTCTACAGGTATCAAACATTACTTGATAATTATATGTAATTATTGAACTTTGAACTATAGGAATGTCCTGCTATTACATTTGTTGTTCATGAATCATTCTGATATCACTTATAATTATATATGTTTTACTGTCTTTGCCCCTTGAGGGCCCTTAATTTGCCAATGAACTTATTTGTATCTAGAACGTTCAGTTTGGGACAAGGTATTTGGGGGAAAGAGCGTAAAAAAAGAAAATGTAAAAAAAATGAATAAAATTTGTTTTACTTAAAAAATGAAGTAACTTATCGTCATCAGAATGTTTTTATCCGTGTTATATATTTACAAAGAAATGTTTTGGAAGGCAAGTAGCAAAATTGGTAATTATTTTCAAATTCACATCGAACCTGTGTGCACGTGAAATTGTGAGAAGCATATCCGGACGAAAAAAAAATTAATATCAGCATTTGGCAAATTTTTCACGGGAACTTGCTGTGCTCCCTACAAAGTGATACATTTTGGCTATTTCTTTAAGAATTGATAAACTTATCTGTTTGGTAATTGTTGTAATATTTTTGGGCTTCTGTTTTTGTTTTATCAAATCTAATATTCTACCGGTTTTCCAAGGTTTTCAATCCTAGCGTGTCTGATGAAGGTTAATCCAGAAAAGCGTTTCACACGCAGTGAAATTTTGCATTGTACATTTATCAAAATCATTTCAATATGTGGATCGTGTCTTTCTGGCACATATTTCATATTCTTTCGTATTTCATATTATTTCAGGGTTTGGTTTTAGTGCCGTGTGGAGGTCGTAGAAAGCTTCCCCGTGCTTCAGTTGTATGCTCTTATATATTTTCGAGTACTGGAATGTGTGTTGGAAAGACACAGTTTACTTATTTCCAAAATTTGACAACGTTTGGCTATTTCTTTAAAAATTGATAAATTTATCTATTTGGTCATTGTTGTAATATTTTTTGGCTTCTGTTTTTGTTTTATCAAATCTTATATTCTACCGGTTTTCCAATGTTTTTACTCCTAGCGTGTCTGATGAAGGTAAATCCAGAAAAGCGCTTAACACGCAGTGAAATTTTGCATTGAACATTTATCAAAATCATTTCAATATGTGGATCGTGTCTTTCTGGCACATATTCCATATTCTTTCGTATTTCATATGTATTGTAGAGGTAATATAAGTATTCTAACTTTGTTATTTGAGATTTATCTGTTTCTGACACTTTCAAGATATTATTTTGTAAACAGCACCGGTACCAACTCATGGTTTTATTATTACAACTAATAAGTTGGTAGATAATTTTTAACTCCTAATAACTCTGTCCTACGAGAATAAAATAATTTCCCAGAAAATTATAAGATATTCAATTTTTATGCGATTAATTATTTTCAAGATGATGATTTTGGTTTCGTTGTTATAATTATTTCAAATAAGCTCGATGGTTTGTTTTTTGTTGTGCATATTTGTTTGTGTGTGTGTCTATCGATTATGTCTTTGTTTGTCTGAACTATCGATTTTCAATCACCCCATTTGTATTTTGTCTGTTGCATGTTGTTTGTATGTGCCTACACTGCCATTATTTAACACATATTGTAAATATTTTCACAAGAAGACCATTTCACTCCCGGAATGGACTAAACCTTCTTGACAACTACTTGACTTACTGGACTCTCAAATTGTATTTTAAGAAAAGCAAAATAGTTTCAATATATTATTTTTGCAGTAAATCAAGTAAAATCAAGTCTTGTCCAGTAAAATTTAGAGTTATTACACTAAAAACTATTGGATCAGTCTTGAAAATAGACTACTGAAATTGAACTTGAACTCTTAACACTACTAAACAGTTTACATGTTCAGTGTAAATAAAGGTAATAACAAAACTACCGAACTTGAATGATCAATCTCATAGTCCAGAGAAAATGACAAACAAGACTTGTCAGGTGAAATCTGTCCGTTTAATAACTCGAGGTTTGTGGCTTTACTAATGAATATTAATGCAGCCTAGCATAAGAATAAAATAATTTCCTAATTTAAAAAAATGCCTATAGCATTAACGTAGTACTCAATTTTGATTTAAGCATTTTTTTTTCGTTTGAATCGAGTGACTAGTAGAATTTAGAATTAGGTCATTTCTTTGTTTTTCATTACAAAATAGAAATTGGCATACACGCTTGAATATAAGGGATATTACGTCTAATCTATTTATAATACATTTGACAGTAAAATCAAACTAAGACTTATCTTAATAAGCATTCAAATTTAACAGTCAAATGCCCCAAAAATGCAAGAAAGGAACTTGAGATACTGCAACAACTGAGACTGTATCAGTACGACTACGAGAATGATACAACTTAAATACTATGCTTTACTTGGTTTTTAAATGAAACAGTAATGTCCTTCTTGTTGCGAAACAAGTCGTGTTTCTTAAACTTGTCCTACAAATGTTGAAATGGAATAACTTCTGTCGTGTTGCAATACAATACTTTTAGTTGCAGTTGACCTTAGATATTCAAAAATTATACTATTCTTGCTGCAATATTAGTCTTGCTAACTTATATTGGTCGAAATGTCTTAAATGATATAGTTTATCTTATTTTAGCCCAAGTGAGTTTGCGAATAATTAGTTTATAAAAGGTTAAATCTGGTTTGAAAGTAAAATATCTTAAAACAAACTTGTGAAAGGAGCAGAGATACCAATGGGGTATCCGAATGTCAAAAGTCCGAAAGGGCAGATACAAAACCAGTAAACACCAACAAGAACGGGACAAAAACAGACAACATGTAAATCATGGAAACACAAATAACTGAATGTCAATCAACAACTCAAAGTTCAGTCGAAACAAGAGTGAACTCTGGTGCTCCGGAAGAGTAAACAGTCTCTTATAGGAGAATGGATTATTTACTGTAGATTCGTAAAAAATAATTCACGAGCGACGTCAGGCGCGAGTGAATTATTTTTACAAATCTACAGTAAACCATACATTCTCCTACGTAAACCATTTTACACCGGATAAAACAATTTATAAATGTATAAATATGATAAAACATTAATGCCATCTATATTTTAAGAATACTTTATATTAAAAAAACGTAGGTCCGACATCCCATCCGATCCTTCATAATGTTCATAAATTTTCCCGCCTTATTCAATTTTATCGTGAGCAGGTTGTGAGTACTTTTAACATGTTTTATAATGGACAAGACGGATTTAGTCGTGTTTTTTGTCAATGGATTTAAATTTTGAAATTCATCATGGATTATTTAAATTTTCAACAATGGATTTATTTTTCGTTCTCGTGAATAAAATACAGAAGCAAAGGTAATATGTTTGAGATAACGTAATGGTTACTTATATAATTTGGGTAGAAATTAAATGAAACATTTATTGATTCATTTATCGGTCACTTCCAGTTGTTGATCCAGAAGGAGAATTCCGGTGTTTTGAACCCCCCTATTTAATTGAAAATTTATTATTGTTTTTATGCATATTTTCGGCAAAAATTGTCTGGAGCGTCGTTCTCACTCGACTTATAAAATGACCACTCTCTAAAAAGGTTTATCAGTTTGATAGAGTCCAATGACTATGGCTTTTACACAGCAAAAATCTATGAATAAAGCAGTGGATTATTCATTTTCAGGTCAGAAAAAAACACATGGTGAACAGCATTATTTAAAAATTTCTGTACCAAAAACGATAAAATACATTGCTGTTTGAAGAAAAAAAACGACGGCAAATTGAAATATATTAATCATTTCTTAGTAATTTACTTTATTTGATTCTTTGGGTATGATTTGGCCTATTGTTATATTGCTCAGTTCAGGATTTGGGGGATGATGACGTGGTTGTTTTTATCGAGTGAACACTTTTTACTATATTCACTTGTTGGTTGTCCTCAGACCGTGGCGGTCGTGATTTTTTTCTTTGCTCTGCCCCCGACGAAGGCTGACAGCCGAAAATTTGGGCTTTTTAGACTTTAGATGTATTCTTTATTAATTTATATTAGTTTTATATTTGATATTTTTACCTTTTATGTGTGGTTTAACCAACCTACTTATTTTATTGTCTCCATTTTAACTTACCACACCACAACATTTATTAATCTATTTACATTTACTACCGTTGTGACCATGCCCTGCCTAAAAAGCTTTTTATCAAATTTATTTTCGAAATTCAAAATTACTCTTTTTTCACACCCACCACATGTCCAGAAAATTGCTGTCGACCTTTATAACACCACCGTCCATCTCACCAAATGTAACAGCCACCTTACATTCCTTCGTCGTTGTATCATATCTCGTACTGTTCCATCTGGTTTCAAATCATCGTTTCATCCTATTCATGCCATTCTTCAAAATCCGCACCTGAATGCTGAGTTCTCTCGCATATCCACACATTACTCCTTGAACCTGATGAAATTGGCTATTAAATCTTTCTCTGAACAATTAGAGCGTTTCCGCCTCAGGAAAATGATCATTAAAAATTACCTATTTTCCTCTTGTCACAAGCTACTCGCTAACTCTATAATCTCCCATATTCGGGTTTTAAACACTGAACTTTTCCAGTATTTATCCGTCTCTAAGCAGGAGAAGGTACAGCGAGACAATCCTGGTCGTCCTGTCACCGTGGCCGAGGTGGTAAGTGACCCGCCACCTACAGAGGTGAATCTGGACGAGGTTGTCCGCTGTATTCCAGAGTCATTGGTGTTAAGTTCTTCCGAGAAAAGTCTCCTGTCAAAAGGTCTCAATTTGTACCTACTACATCCGTAGCAGATCAGTTTCAAAATGAAACTGATATACAACATTTTTTCCGCCGCCTCTTACTCAAAGCTTTTTTCCATGATAAAGAAACAGAGAGTTCTGATTCTTCTAATCAAGCTTCTTCACTATTTAGTAAATTCATTAAGAAAAAATCAAATTTTACCCCCAAGGCGTCTTTATTTCCGATCCTTCAAGATTACTTCCGAACCTGCCTAAGTCAGATCGACAGCCTAGATACGAAACCGCTCAAGAGACATAACCTTACATCTGATGAACGTGCCGCGCTTCACCAACTCAGAACACGCAGCGATATTGTCATCAAACCTGCTGATAAAGGTGGTGCAGTTGTAGCGTCTCTGAGGGTGAGTTTCAACTGTCTAACTCTCAATTTTACACAGAACTTCGCTTTAACAACACCAAAATCAACCAAAAATCTGTCAAAGACTTCATCAAGACATCCATAGAAAACGACGATCTGCCCGAGGAAGCATCGCGTCTTGTAGTATCGCAACCGAGAACGTCTCGTTTCTATATGCTTCCCAAGATACACAAACTTGGTAACCCAGGTAGGCCGATCGTTTCAGCGTGTAGTTGTCCCACAGAACACATTTCCAGTTTCCTCCACGATAATTTCATTCCTATTGTGGAGAACCTACCTACATACATTAAGGACACTACCCACGCTCTGAATATCCTTGAGTTCTTTGAGCCAGAAAACTCCGATTTCAGACTGTTTACTATGGATGTCACTGCCTTATACACCAGCATACCCAACAATGACGCCTTGGTAGCTTTAAAACACTTTTTGGACAGGAGACCCAATCCTCACATCAGTACTGATATAGTGTTGAGAATGGCGGAAGTTGTCCTCAACCTGAATACTTTTCAGTTCGATGGGAAGTTCTACAACCAATCGGGTGGCGTAGCCATGGGCACCAAAATGGGTCCAAGTTTTGCGTGTTTGTTTGTAGGGTATTTAGAGGAAAAAATGTTCTCCGAATACATCGGTCCAGTCCCGGAACTTTACAAACGGTTCATCGATGATGTATTTGGAGTCTCATCCGACAGTGAAGAGGAGTTGAAATCTTTTATCAACTTTGTCTCTTCCTACCACCCTGCAATCAAATACACTTTCAACATCACTCAGGATAGCCTCTCATTCCTTGACATTAACTGTACTATCACAGACGGTAAGATCTCTACATCGGTGTTCTTTAAACCTACCGATGCTCATTGTTATCTGAATTACGAATCCTGTCATCCTTCCTCCTGCAAAGACGCCATCCCGAAGTCGCAGTTTCTGAGGCTTCGTCGTATCTGCAATGACGATAAGGATTTTGGGATCCAGTGTAACAAGATGAGATCTTTCTTCACGAAGAGAGGTTATCCTGACAAAGTCTTGGACAGGGCCGTGTCCTCGGTTTCCCGTGTGAACAGACGCGAGGCAATGGAGCCCCGGGTGAAGAGCACCAATGATCGTGTTCCGTTAGTCATTACTTATCACCCTCACAATGTTGCCATCCAGAACATCCTTATTCGCAACTTTAAATCCATTGTCCTCAAAGATGAGTATATGTCCACTGTTTTTGCCGACTCTACCCCTATTACAGCTTTTAGAAAGGGCAAGAGTCTTAAACAGCACCTGGTCAGCAGTTCGTATAGGTCGTCACGTCAACCCGCCAGCTACAAAGGTACACGTCCTTGTAAAAGAACTCGCTGCTCTACTTGTCCGTTCACATGGGAGACCGATGCTGTGGTTGGTCCCTCGAAAACTTTCCAACTGAAGGATGGGTTCACCTGCATTACCGAAAACGTCGTATACGCTATAAGATGTAAGCGATGTTCCATGATTTATGTTGGTGAAACTTGTCGGAGAATCGGGGACCGTTTTGTGGAACACAAAAACAGTGTCACCAGAGATACTGAATGTCCAGTTGGGGAGCATTTTCGAGGGTCCGGCCACAGTATAAAAGATATGCAAGTCACGGTTCTGCTTCAAACCCATCACGGCGAGAAACAAAGACAGTTCCTTGAGCAGAGAATAATAAAATTCCTGGGAACAGCACGTCCTTTCGGCATCAATGTCAAAAATCAAATCATTTCTTAGTAATTTACTTTATTTGATTCTTTGGGTATGATTTGGCCTATTGTTATATTGCTCAGTTCAGGATTTGGGGGATGATGACGTGGTTGTTTTTATCGAGTGAACACTTTTTACTATATTCACTTGTTGGTTGTCCTCAGACCGTGGCGGTCGTGATTTTTTTCTTTGCTCTGCCCCCGACGAAGGCTGAAAGCCGAAAATTTGGGCTTTTTAGATTTTAGATGTATTCTTTATTAATTTATATTAGTTTTATATTTGATATTTTTACCTTTTATGTGTGGTTTAACCAACCTACTTATTTTATTGTCTCCATTTTAACTTACCACACCACAACATTTATTAATCTGAAATATATTAAGCACTTATTGACACAAATTTCTGTACAATCGGTGGGTTTTATCAGATTTAAAATGTATAATTACAGCTATACGCTTACCTGTAAAAAACAAAATCAAATTTCAATGATCACTCGACAAGGAATAATTATTTGCTTTATTATTTTTTTTCCTCATTCATTAGAACACGGGTCTTATCATGTACCGGCTATCGTTAACACTGAATAGTTCTGAAGACAGCAAAAAATACCCGTGCATAAATTCTATCATCGAAAAGGAAAATCAAGAAAATGGTAGACAAACGTTTAATCCTAGCATGTTGTGTACCATTTTTTTTCATTGTCTTCTTCTTTGTTGAAAAAAAACTACACACAGTAAGTTTTTGGCTGTCTTAAAATTTCCAGCGGTAATCGATAGCCGGTCACCGTGTAGAAGAAAAAAAAGCATACAAACAAATTTGCAATCAACACTTGTCTTATATTTCTTTATTCGAAATTTTAAAAAAATAATGTTTTTTTTCTAGATTTACTACCAATCACTTGCTAAAAAAGAGCGCTACAGGTGTACATTTTAATGTGCAGAACAAAGAACTTTTATGTCATACCACTATAGTCGCCAATCATGAATGAGCAAAAATTTCTCAATGTCCGGATTGTTTTACGTGTTTGGACAACTAAGATAAATATTCATGTGCATTTTTGAGACGCTTTGAAAACGGCTATTAAGTTGGATTACGTTTCGGACAAAATGGAGTATTTCATGATCGGAAATATGATATTTTTGAACTTATGGAAAAAAATCATTTATTGTAAACTAAAAGTGAGTTTTTTTTTAGTTGAATAAAACTTGATTCCTGTATTCAATGCATTTTTGTGACCTTTTAAAAAGGTAAAGTTCTTGAAAAATAATCACTCCCGGTCGGTAATCTGAACCCAGTTGTTGCCCTGAAGGTTTGTGATCAGTGGACCGTGAAAAGTTCATGGAACACTGATCATGAACAAAAGACAGTGCAATGAATTTGTAAAAAATAATCCACACTTTAAACAATAGAATGACGTCATTAAAATGGTTTAATGCTTGTTATAGCACACCCGTCGCGTTGCCAATAGTCTATTCAGCGTGTCAAATCCGGTATTTATCTACGGTCATATCTTTCTTCTTGAGTGTAGTTTTCCCTCCACTGTCTGGAGCAACCACCATATATATGGTGTAGACGGTATATGGTATAGTTTAAAGTTTATATTCAGAGCAACTGTGTGCAGGCTAAAACATGCAATGGAGTGATCCAGTAACGGTCCAAAAGCCATAGAGATAATAATAGAAGTCCGAATACTGGAGTGGAATCTCAGACATTATATTCCTAACCCACCACCATATCTACATAGGGAAATGTCGATACTCCACAGGGATGGTTAACAAAATGCTACACAATGACACACACACTAAAGTTAAAAGCAGGATACATGGGTAGCATTCCAAACATTAGAATATAAATATAGTTTGTACACACGTGCATATCACATTATTTAATGTTCACTATCAGTAATCAGTTCAGACTATGCACACAAGGTAATTAAATGTATGGCTTATATTTAAAAGGTAAAAGTTAAGTTTACTTAGGCAGATAAAAACAGTAAAAAGGTATTTATCTATTATTTAAAAGATAAAAATCAAGCTTTCTTAAGCAAAAGAAAACGAAAAACAAAGGTGATCAATATATAAAAAGGATCATACTAGTTATTTGATTTTGATGAGAAGCAGAAATGCTTTTTTATGTGCTTATAACTTACTACTCAGTCTTGCATATAAAAAGAAAATATAAATATTAAATATTAATTAGCACTGTATAACAGAGTGCCAAACTTTACTGTTGGGTCACAAGGTAACATATGACTTAAAGTGGGTTAGGTTAATAGTACCTTATATCATAAAAAAAGGAACAACAAATCAGTTTCAACAGACCCACCCTTCATCATTGACTGACATTTAGTCGTTTTAGTCACTTATTACTTTTCATGATATAGTCAATTCAAGGAGACGGCACCTTTCTCTATGTAGAGCATACAGAAGTCCTCTTGATATGGCCTCAATACTTTGGTAGGAACACTCAGTTTGGTAGATCATAGGTAACTTTGGATGTGTTACATCTAGTAGAATTTGCAGTATAATGTTCTTATTAGTCTCAAATAAAAGTTCACTATCCAAACACTGCAGTACTTCTTTTAAAGACTCCAAAAACGGAATTCTGATACTGCTCAACTGTTCACAAGTCAAAACAAAATGTTCTATATCTTCATCACCATTTCTGCACAGTTGACATTCTGGGCTGATCTTGTACTGGTTAAATTTACTTCGCATTGATTGTAGGATGTACACACCAGAAAGCATTCTAACCTTCACATTTGCCTTTTTTATTGCAACCGGATCATTTCCACACATTTCCCAAATATTATGTGGTTTACCAACAGTCATTGATAAAGAGCTTAGGAATTTTAGAGACGATTTTCCTTCTGACATTTCCTTAATTTTCTGTCTCCAGCAAATTTCAATTTTCCTTTTCACAGATGCTTTCCATACTCCTTTACTTGGCATATTGTCTATAAGATCAAAGATAGAATCCAAATCATAAATTTCTAATATTTTTGCAGCATAAATAAACCAACTGTGAGAGTCACTTTTCTTAACCAACAGTTGTCTAACAGCCAATTCTTTCTCAACTCTATTTTCTGAAAGTATATTTCCAAGGTTTACAAGTATCATATAATGTAAAAAGGCTTCAATTGGTAGTTGACCAGATAGTATGTAAACGGCTGCATCAGCGGTACGGTCTGGTAAATTCATCAAGGCTTTCATTTGAGTCTTATGGAATAAATTTAAATCATTCACATCTTTGTTTGTCAAAACAACAGCATCAAGTCCAAAGAATAGTCTGGGACGGACATATGTGTTCAATATCTGTATACCAATATTGGGATTAACACCATTGTATCCATGAAGACCTGCCCCCATTAGTGCATACGAAGTTCTTCGAGCTACCTGTATTCTCTCTTTGACCAGAAGTTGATCTTTATGACTCCTATGTAGACCAATATGAGTGTATTCAGTGACCTCTTCAAGTTTTTTTTCCATGCAGATATAACTCATTTATATTGTGACAGTTTCTTTTTGGGTTGAAAGTCATGATTTTACTCTTACTTTCACTGATGAAATATCTTTCCAAGTTTGCATAATGTTCTTGCATGTTTAACATAAGCAGTAGTTCGTATGGGTTTTCCGATAAAAGAATAATGTCATCTGCACAAGCTGGTGAACTAATATGTATGGATCCAATCTTCAATCCGACACCCTTTTCTCTGTTCCAATCAAGCAATGGATTTATGAATGTCTTATATAAGGGGGGTGATAATATACCACCTTGTCTGACCCCTTGTTCCTCTTTAAATGAACCGGATAACTGATTTTCCCACTTAACTTTAGATTCTAGGTTTTGGTACCACTGGTTTACAATTTGCCAACTACATCCTGTAATACCGGATTCGTATAACTTACATAACAAAGAGTTGTGCCACACTACATCAAAAGCCTTTGATGCATCTATAAAAGCAGCAAATAGTCTATTTCCATGATCTTTCGCCTCATTTATTGCCTCGGTCAGTAAAAGAGCCGCATTTGTTGGAGATACTTTCTTTGTGAAGCCCCTCTGAAGACTATTTTGTTGCTTGTCCAAAGTATCGCTGATTTTTGACAAAAATAGTGATTCAAATATTTTTCCAATAATATTACAGACAGTGATTCTTCTGTATGAATTTGGGTCATCAAGCGGTTTATTGTTCTTCTTATATATTGGAGTTATTATCCCAGATTTAAAACATTTTGGTATACAACATTCAGACCAAATCTTTTCAAAAATGTCATTCAAGACTTCTACCAGTTTACTCCCACCATATCTCAGATGTTCACTAGTAAGTGATTGACCATCAGGGGCCTTCCCAAATTTAAGACTATTTATTGAATTTATAACATCCTCTTCAGGCCAAAAAGGCTGACGGTTATTCTTCATTTTTTCCTCAGTAACTTGGTTAATCAACTGAACTTTGCATTCTGTATATTGCTTGTTTGAGTCTATAAAAAGGTCATTTTCTGATGCTTTACTCAATTGCTCAAAATAGGTCGCCCAACCATGCCTAATGTCACTGTTGGTTTCAAGATGAACATCGTCGATAATCAACTTGGATAGTTTCCTACTACAACCATTTCGTTGAATATTTATCAGTTTGTGAAACAATTTCTGGTCATTTGTATGGGCATCCATTATTTCAGAATAAAGTTTATATTTACGAGTGGCTTCAAGTTGTCGCTGTGCTCTTCTTAAATCTCGTTTTGCTTTCTTACTTTTAAGCCACAGTTCATTAAGTTTTGACTTGTCTGAATTAGATCTTTGGTTATCTTTAAATTCCCAATAAGCCTGTTTACCCTTTTTACATAATTCTAGTATATCTTTGGGCCAGTTATTACGTTGACTTTTTTCCTTCCTTTCTTCATTTACCCTTTTTCTTTTATTCGTCTCTGTAGCCTGTTCAGCACAATTAACGAGTAGATTAGATATATTTTCTAGTTGTTCATCAAGATTACCATTCTGAAAGTCTATATTATTTAGTTCTACACTAACTAACCTCTGGTACTCTTCTAGGTCACACTTGTGCCACTTAACTCGTGGTTTTAAAGTACAAACAGTGTCTATAGGGTTCGTAGATTCGATAGACTTTTCAGCTACAGTACACTCAAAGACAATAGAACATTCCACTGGGACACGGGAAGATAGATTTATACCAGACCTGTCCATAATATTTACCATTTTCACCACATCTTTGTTTGTAGCTTTTAGTAGTATATAGTCTATCTGTGATCGATCAACATCATTATGATGGTAGAAAGTACTTGTTTGGGGGAATTTGCTGGGTACTACTAAGTTCAGATCATCAATAGCTCTTTTAAAAGTTTTATCCCTATGTGTTTCATTCCTCCTAATCAATGAGGCATTCATATCTCCTAGAACAATGACTGTATATGCTGAATATTTTTCCGAAATTTCTGCGATCTCATCAATACACTTTTCATAATTCAGATCATGTTTCTTCTTCCCAGAAGTTGGCATGTAAACTGATAAAATACAGTACGGTTTAGGTTTATTTTTTAGGATGATAACACAAATACGTTCACTACCGTCTGGTTTAATTTCTATATAATCATCTAGCTCCTTTTTCCATATAAAGCCACATCCGCCCCATCCTCTCATTCTTTGGTTATTTAAGATTTGTTCATACTCATCAGTACATTTAATAAAACAGTGACATTTATTACTCTCCGAGAATTTTTCAATAACTGGTTTCTCAAAAGACCAAAGCCAATGTTCCTGAATAGCAATAATATCTAGTTCAAGAAGAAGTTCGGAAATATATGCTGCATTGGTCGTGATGTTCTCCACATTGAATGTGGCAATGCGTAATTTGGATTTGGTAGATATCTCAGATCGGTATGTTGGTAAGGATGGAATTGTATCGGAGGTGTCAGTTGTGGGTTGTGCATCCAACTCTGTGTATACTGCTGCATTTGTTTTCTCTTGCGTCGGGGTGGTCGCTTTTTCTTCTGGCTTTTGTCCAAAAAAGAATTTGTGCTTTCATCTTTAATATTGGTTTGTATATCGGGGATAGTATCATTCGGAAGATTTATGTCATCCTCGTTGTTTACATTTCCCGGTAGAGAAACAACATCTGAAGTTGATGGTTCTGCTGCTTTAATGTGGCTAGATCGGATTCCTTTTCTTTGTTCAGCGGACTAATACCGTCTCCAACCATGGATTTCACTTTGTCATGCACGTCTGAACGTGTATCTGACTTTCTACATTTATTACAGCTGTTACTCATATTGTTGTTTATCACTATGCTTCTTTCTGAGTTGCATTGGTTCATTCTCTGTTCTAGAATACTAAGTCTAGCTTCCATTTGCTGTAGTTGATTGTGACTGTCATTTGTCTGGTCTCTCGTTGTATTATTTACGTTCCTGTTATCTGATCCCTGGGGACAGGCTTCTTTTAATGCTAATGTTTGTTCAAGGTCCACTATTTTCTTTTCCAATGACATAATATAAGACTGTGACGTAGCTAATTTTTTACTTATTTCATTGAGTGATCGTTCCTTACTATGAAGAGCAGTCTCTTTCTGTTGGAGTTCTTTTTCCTTTAGTTTTAGTTCTTTCTCTTTTTCTTTTAAGCTTCCAATAGTGTCAATATCCTTCATACCAAAATCAGTTTGTACGAGCTGAACCCTAGACTCCTTGTTAACGGCTCTTGGTATTGAAATGGTCAATTGCCTTTGTTCATTGTTTACATTCTTTGACCTTTCAGTTGTGCTATTTGTCTCAGTGATTGTTGACATGTCGTTAAGTTCTGATCTATCATAGCTATCGATAAATAGAATATCTTTACAACTCCTACATATAAAATGAAACGAGGCATTTTCCATCTCATAGGTTTGGACTTCTGCTGGTGTAAGACCTTCACATCTGTAGTGGACCCATGAGTTGCATCCATCGCAAAGAATAGCTTTATCATTTGCTTTACATACTTTTTCGCATACTGTACATATATCATTGAGGTCATCCTCAGGGTCAGATATACTTGACTATGTTATCTTATTGTATGCAGACAATATACCATGACTAGGGCTGTTAGTCTCTTTGTTCAGACAGATACTATCTAAGTTGTTAGCTTTTGGATGTTCTTCTTTGTTGTCCACTAAATTGCATAATATTTTTTGTTCTTTAAAAAGTTCATTCAGTACGTTAAAGTCACCTAGATGATTCATTTCTTGTATGATATATTGGTAATGCTCGTTGATAAATGTACTCAGCCCAGATCCATTAATATTAACTATTGTGGTAGTCAAATACAGATTAATCCTATATAGCTTTCTCTTTGCATTGTTAGTACAAAAGGCAATAAGGGCTTCTTCAGCTCTAGACTGATCATTTTTAGATGTACGTATCTCTGTCTCAAAGATCACCTCATGAAAAGGGTTCAGAGCAACAACCTGTTGTAGGACACTACGAAAAGCTTCGAAGGCTGCAGTAGAAAATGTTATTACCAGGTTGCCCTTCTTAAACACTGCATTCATATGTTCTCTAGATGTGGCCTCTAGCTTCTACGAAAGCGCTTTATTTTTGTTAACATTATAGTTCACTGTCTTTTTCTTAGCGCCTTCATCATTTCTGCTTGGTGTGAACACGAGCCTTGAGCGGCGTGATCTAGTAGGACGCATGTGTAACATAATTGCACGACCGTATTATGTCAGTCAATGATTTATTGTAATGTACTCTATGCTATAAATATATGCTGGTTATTAGATAGCTACCAACTAATAATAAGAAAAACAGTTTAGAACTAGGGAGTGTTGGACCACTACTATGAACTGGGCCTGGGTGTATTAATTTTCAGATTAAATATTCAAGTTGCAAGACTGTGTGTAGTAATGCACTAGTAAATCTGCATGTACAATGCTTAAAAAAAAGCAAGTAATATATGTTACTGTTAAGCTAAATAAAGATTATGTTGACTAAAATTTAAAAAGCTATAAGTATTTAAAAACTAAAATCTAAATGCGTACGAAATAATCGTTAATGAATCAACATTTAAAAAAAATGAAAAAAAAAATTCTTAATTTATAACCTTTCGTCTGGTGGTTTTTAGTGTCAAAACAAGTTGCTGTAAATGGTAGATAAAACACTTAAAGATTTTCCACTGATATCTATAAACTTGTCACAATGAACGTCATATCAGTTCCGACGGACAGATTAATGTCATTTTAAATTAAATACGTGTTTCATCCTTTAATATGATCCATGTTTTTTTTCATAAATAATCTATGTAGAATATTTTTTAAGTTCTACAAAAGTTTAACAATTCACAAAACGTATTGGTAATATATAATGCATTTTGATAAAAAATACACATTTTTCTGGATGTCTTCTATGTAAATTTTCATTGTTAATTATTTGTAAAAAAATATTATATTGAAGATAGTATAATGAAACTTTTTTAATAATTTATGACACTGACATAATTTATGAATCATCCTTGTAATATAGTTATCTTGTGAACACTCCGGGTACAGTCTATTTGTCACATACTAAAATGGCCGGAATGAGAACCAAGATTACCGTAAGAGGCTAGTGCCAACAAATCAAAGTCTCAATCTAAATTCCGTTGAGAAAAATCAATCGCAATTTTATGATGACTTGGTTTTCACGCTTTTATTCATTAAAGAAAATAATCATTCATACTTTGTTTTACACCAAGAATGACTATCATTTGACAGTGCAGTATGTACTTTTGAATAAGTACTGTAATTGCGATATAGTGCTGTATTTACTTAATTTTACTGCATTATCACAGGAAACGACACCATGCACGTACACTGCTACCTATAGCATATAATTGAATTAATTTTACATTAATATTATTAAAAGTACAGGTGAATAACTATGTATGCATTCCATATAAAACATCTAAGACATATAGACTTATAAATACACACAAATTGTTGATAAAAGTTGAAGTGTACTTTTACTTTTCAATTTTTTACGAAAGACATGATTTATTCTAGGTTTAAACTTTCCTCAAGGTCATAGACTTTTTCATGAACGAATGCTTATTATGTTTATTATGTTTATTGCAAACTGAAATAAAATTGACGATTTTTTTCTTCTAATTTCTATACAAATGGTATTGTAATCTAGATCCATTCTTTAATCTCGTCTGCTGTTTTATTGAAGTTGCTCTTGCACTGAGCAACCGTCGTGTTCGTTTTCTTTTTTAACTTATTTAAACCCAGGTGATTCAAGTCAGTATATACATATATTCTAGAGAGTCCGTTTTATAGTAATATTTACAAAAAATGTACCATTCAAAATAGAAAATTAAGGACGATTCTATGCAAAAATCTTAGACAAACGTCACGACTTCATAGTTTCTTGATCGTCAATAACTTTTATTTATTTTCTTTTATTCGTATGATTCGTCTCTTCAACTTAAGATGTTTTTACATCGAAAATGAAGTCTCTCTGTTTATACCACAAACGACACAAACTGTTACGCCCATAGACAGACTTTACATTTCTTACTACTAATTACCGTCCAGCGCTGACATCGTTTGTACAAACAATGCAATCGCTAAAGACCACGTTTACTGCGTTTGTCGTTTGCAATTGTTGATAGCCAAACGACACATTTTTTTCTGGTTGTATCACCTAATCAGTTGAATTTCCTGCCATGCCTAGCATGACAACTATAATTTATTGTTTCAAAATAAATTCAACAACCTCTAAATTCATTTCTAAACAGTAAATGCAAGAACATTTGTAGTTGCCTCAGAGTGGTCGGATATGTTGATATGAGAAAATCAAGATGTTATATGTCACTGCAGCATCTTCTGTAATTAAGGTATGTCCACAACAACTGACGTTCCAAAACAGTTCTGTTCTTTGTAACATTTCTTATTTTATGAACATATGAGATAGTAAAAAAAATGTGTTCAATCTGATACCATCAAGTTTTTTTTTTCTAATATCTTCAAGGAAAACTTTCACCTAAGCTCTATGCCAAACGATATGAATTTTCCAATCGTCAACGTTTACTTTTTGTGTAGCAACATTCTGTCCGCTCTTGCTTATGCAGTTTTCATATCTTAGTCGGTTTTGTCGTTGTCCTTTCTGACTTTTGAAACTCCAATGCCCCATTGGTGCCTCTTCTCTGCTTTAATTGGGATATACTAAAGGTTTATTTTCTTATTTTTGTGTCAATATCATAGTATAGTGTCCTTGTATTTCTTTACATGGCATTATGTCGACCTAATATCTTATCATTGAAACCAGTTACAAAATTTCCTGACAAAACATTTTCTCCATAGATTATTTAACATTATTTAATTTTCTTTCAATTTAACTACTTTCCAGCTACTGCTGTTGTGGATATTAAGTTATATCTCTAGAGGATCTTTAACTGATTGCCCAATTACAGAGTTCTGCATGGTTTAAAAGTAATTTTGAACAATAAGATATCATTGATTTGTGAACAAAAACAAGCTCTTTACGATACAATTGAATCCATGTATGCTATTCAAGATTTATTTTAAATTCATTTCAACACAAGGCACCTGTTATCCTTTTAACTAATAAGACAAACTGCTTGGAGAATGTAACATTTCTATAAAAAAGGTTGGGAGAAACTAAAATCATACCTCAACATCACTATTTTTAAATTTTGATTGATAGCTTCTTATTTTATTACTCGTGGATTATCTGAGTTACCAATCTCGATAGCCGAAGGGTAGTGATTTGAGCTCTCGTTAATTCGCAGCCTTAAATGTCCGTCATTCAACCTTTCTCGATCTCTCAACTGAAAAATCGAATATTCCGCACGAAACAACGTACGAAGCTATATCGAAACATTATGAGTGTGTTATTCAAATCTCATTATCAAATGAGTTTTCCTACTTTGAACATTAAATGTTTCAACATTCAAAAATCAAATAAGTTTATTTGCCCTCCAAATTATTTAAGACTTCAAGAACTCAATCTTATACAATTGAAATTTAATTAAAGCAGATAACATATTTTACAGACCGTTAAGATATCAGTTAAACTCAATAACCTTAACTAATTCAACGTTTTCTGTGAGAGTACCGAAAGTTTAATCAGAGGAGGAATAAATATATGAATATTTGAAATGAATCCTTAATTTTGTTTTTAGTTTTTGAAATTATGGGAAAAAATGTCAGATTTTAGTGGAATCAATGATAATAAAAGTGAATTGCAAGATACAACCGATAAACTTACATGTATTTTTGAGGTAAGAGAGTCTTAATCTACTCCTTCTATAACTTCTTGTTTCTTAAATTGCATTTACAGCATGTGATTGCAACATTAGAAGAAAATTTGACCATATTCTTTTCTATAATGTCATATTAAACTAAAGGATTTTTGGATGTAGTAAGTCTGCCCAAGGTCGTTGGTTTCCTCCGAGTTTTCTGGGTTCCTTTACCATTAAAACTAATCCTGATAAAGAAAGTGTTCATTAAGGTAAAATATTCCAAGAATATTTTCAGAAAATGAATGGAACGGAGCCTTTGCACAAATATATTAAAAAATACTTTATTAAATACATCTCTTTATATAAACCAACTAGCATAATTGTTGCATTAATTGCCCTATTTTTACTTTAAAAAGCACTAAGTTATTTGATTGACATTAGTGCTTGCCAATCCTTTCTTGCTCACAACCGGCCCATTATGGATTTAGTTGGCCCACTGTGAATTCAGCTAGTCCATTATTTTTTTTCAGCTCATTATTAAATGTTGCTGCAAGTATAAAAGTATCTATGTTGATAATTATATGTTAAAGGTGGTTGATTTTTAGACCGATTATGCAAACATATAAATTCTAATCACAATATTTTATCAATTAAAGTAAACATCCCTTTTGAGTGGCAACAAAAAAGATTCTTATCTTGTGATGTAACGTTCAGTGAAGATAAACGCAGATACAGATACCCTATTGGTGCAATCAGTTTTCTAAACAACCTTCTGAATGCCAAAAGTTTGAATTAGATATAGGTATGCAGGAAAAAAACACCCCTAATCCTGACAAATCTTAAATTGATGTGCTGAAGAGGGGAAAACTAATTAGGGGAAAGCATAGGGTAGTAATTCAGTACTTAATCTTAAAATGTCATCTCATCCCTTTAATGTTATGTGCCTTAAATATGTTTACAAAGAATTAGCTTCAAGACGAAGATCTATTCCTTCTCGATTCTCACTTATTATCTAAAGTTGGTAAATAAAACTATAAAGAGATGGGTGATTTTAGAATGGCCTTGTTATATGTTCTCGGTCTGCAGTAATGGTCCCGAGGTGTTTTTGATTGCCCGAAGCAACGCCGAGGGCTATTACAGACTCCAGGGGGGGGGCATTACTGCTGACCTTGAACATAAAGCTGGGCCATTACAAAACACCCATTTACACGTATTCATGCTGTAATAATGAACTTCATTTATGTTAGTGCAACCTAAAAATAGATGGACGGACGGACAGACTAACGGAGAGACAGTCATAATAATTCTTAACTTTTTTTATATGTAAACATACATAAATTCATATAACGTTTGAGATGACTTGAAAAATCAAAACTACATATGACTTTTTAAAAAAGAAAAATCTTGTAAATTTTAGATAAAATACTGGTGGTAGTTTAATGTCATTTGAAAATTATTTGACGTATAATCATAAAAAAAAATGAAGAAACATGAATATACAAAATTGTTCTGCATAAGGAATCAAATTCATGATTTATAACATTTCGTAAGCTCTATTAGTGATATGAAAGAGTCAAAGTCCGACAACGCCAAAACAAAAAAGTTTGACTTAATATGGATAGACGAAACGCGCGTCAGGCGTAGCAAAATTTATTGTCTGGAACTTTGTTGTCATTTGTATTTCGAACACACGTGAAGGTTAGCACTGCTGGTGGAGTTTAAATTCCCCGAGGTTAGCCCGCTCCGGCACCAACACTTTTGAGTTGGAGAATACATCAAAGCTTTAAATTATCCGTCTAAATTTCAAATTCGTCTAAACCCTAAGGTTCTTCCTACCCCAGACATAGGTTGATTATCTTAGTAATAATTTGGTTCCCCAGTTTGGTATTTTTGGTAATACTGTTCTATGTTCTTCATATTCATACAGTGTTTGGCATTTTCAATATTTTTGGTAGAGCGCCTCTGATGAGTCTTGAATAGACGAAACGCGCGTCAGGCGTAGCAAAATTTATTGTCTGGAACTTTGTTGTCATTTGTATTTAATACGTTTATAATATGAAAAAAAATAGAAATGTGTTAAATCATAAAAAAGGTTGTTCATGAGTTAATTTTTGTATCGTTGGATTGTATCCGGGGATTGTATGTTTATTGTTAATGTGTTTTCTTTGCTGTCATGTGTGCTTTTCTGACAACCAATATTGAAATACTACAAAAATTGGTTCACTTTTTATTGTACTTCCTGTGTATACGCTTTAAATATATTTTCTAAATCTTCAGCTTCATAGACTGAAAACATAGCCATAATTCTTCAATTAATTGGGTTCTTTTTTCTCATAAAAATGGCACAATCTATCTTTTGATAATGTTGATAGAATATCTTTAAAGAAGATCTAAGATATATGTTAAGTTTTTTTTATCATATGCGATTATGTTTTATTTCGGTAGGCTACAAGATGTAAAAAATCTTCGTTTAATGACGATAATCATTCATATGAAGCAGGCTTGTTACAATCTCTTCTAGACAAAAACATCGTTGACTAGTTCCCTCTTCTAACCTCCCGTTTCGTTATATTGATAATGTCCTTTTACCTTCCTGGGTGGCCAAAACGTTTAAAGCGCTGGTTTATATACCACACTATTGATCACTAACCGATCACCTCTCAGCTGGTGTTCGATTCCCGTTTGTAATTTACAAAAATGGGACTTCCCCAACTGAATATGTGTGTAATTAGGTTTGTCAGCAAACTGCCCAAAACCTGTGGTTTCCTTCGCCATTTAAACTGACCGTCTTACATGGGCTAGGTGTGTTGATAAAAGGCGTTACACGCAAACACACATACACCTTTCACTGAACAATTCTAGTTTTGGTGAATTTCTCAATTTCGTATATCCTCAGGAAATTGAGATAAAGGATACAACGGATTCTATGAAGTCTGCTTTATATTAAGATCTACAACTCAAAATGGCCTATCAAGGAGTACTTTCAACATACGGATGGGTCCAAACCTAACCTGTATGCAAACCAAACTAAAAAACAAACCAGAAGTTTTGTCTAAGTTTACTTTTCACTTTAATTGGTGTACATAAGCAAACCAAATATTACTTTAATGTTTACTCGAAAAGTAAACCAGACGGCTGGTATGGTTTGGTTTGGTTGGGTCAGAGCAAACAAAACTTTAAATAGCAAACCAAACCAGCGGCCTTGTTTGGTTTGGTTTTGGTTTGCTAAGAGCAAACCATGAGTCTGCGCAGATGATTCAAAGAATCGAAGTAATACATCATACGACATCATTTTATGATATTTGCTCTTGTAAAACAAATATGTTTTACTTGGAGAATTTTTATGAGTTAGATATTAACCATCTTTGTAGATTGGTTTGGAAAGAGTAACAAAAAAAACCCTAGTTTTGTTTGGTCAGAGCGAACCAAACCAGCACCTTAGTTTGGTTTGGTTAGAGCAAACCAAACCAGCGTCAATGTTGCCTTTCAAACTAAACCAAACTTGAAAAAGCGAACCCCGGTTTGTGTTGAGTAAACTGTGGTTTGCTATTTTGTTTGGTCAAGCAAATCAAACCAAACCAAATCAGAGAAGTAAACTAAATGTTTGCTCCCGGTTCTCTTTTGTTCAGATTGGGTTTGGACTGATATTTAATTGGAAATTAGCAGCATGACGGGTGTGCTATTGCAGGCAGGAACCACCTTCTCTTCCGGAGCACATGAATTCACTCTTGTTACGACCTGAGTTCGCGTTGTTAATTTTCGTTCGGTTGATTTTGTGTTTGGTGCTTCTTCGTGCTGTTTTTGTTCGTATGTATCGGCTTTGTCGTTGCCCGTTCGGATTTATAACACTCGAATGTCCCATTGGTGCCTTTTTGCTTCTTTCCTTCCTGACCTGAACAAGAAGGTTTAGCACTTTAATGATCTTCTCTTCAGTAAATTTGAAGTAGCCTTTCTAGGATAAACCTTTTTTGGAAATAAGTCATGTCTAAAAATTAGTATCAATTTATAAAAGTCAACAATAATCCAACTTTTTCACTTATAGAATATTTCAATTTGAAATAAACCCATATGCATAAGGATCTGATGACACTTTCATCTGTATATAAAATCATATCTCATAATCGATATTTATTTTGAGGAAAATGTATATAAAAGACAAAAATGCTACAATTTTACGGACCGGTAGCTGTTCGAGCCAGTAGATGGGTAAAATACAGAAACTTTTCTTATTCTAGTAGAAAATCTACATAATGATTTTTATTATCATTCACTATGAATCAAAATGATGACAGCCATTACCATGTACAGTTCAAATTCGATATAATATAACTGAAATGAACTGTAATTTACCACAAATTATCTGCAAAATGCTGATTTTATTTGATGCAATATCTTCAGTAATTATCAATTTCTGTATGTTTACTGTTTTTAATTGTCATTAATTGTAATGGTAATGTCAGTCATTATTTTGGTTCATAGTGATTATGATAGAAACAGGTCTAATAAATCCGAAGACATTATCAACAGCTTCGTTAATAATACTAGTACTAAAAGATGCAGTGAGAGAAATATTGAAATGATTTTAATAGCTAAAACGAACTCCAAGTAATATTGAAATGGTTTTAATTGCTAGAACGAACTCCAAGAAATATTGAAATGGTTTTAATTGCTAGAACGAACTCCAAGTAATATTGAAATGATTTTAATTGCTAGAACGAACTCCAAGTAATATTGAAATGGTTTTAATTGCTAGAACGAACTCCAAGTAATATTGAAATGGTTTTAATTGCTAGAACGAACTCCAAGTAATATTGAAATGATTTTAATTGCTAGAACGAACTCCAAGTAATATTGAAATTGTTTTAATTGCTAGAACGAACTCCAAGTAATATTGAAATGATTTTAATTGCTAGAACGAACTCCAAGTAATATTGAAATGGTTTTAATTGCTAGAACGAACTCCAAGTAATATTGAAATGATTTTAATTGCTAGAACGAACTCCAAGTAATATTGAAAGGATTTTAATTGCTAGAACGAACTTTAAGTAATATTCAAATGGTTTTAATTGCTAGAACGAACTCCAAGTAATATTGAAATGATTTTAATTGCTAGAACGAACTCCAAGTAATATTGAAATTGTTTTAATTGCTAGAACGAACTCCAAGTAATATTGAAATGATTTTAATTGCTAGAACGAACTCCAAGTAATATTGAAATGGTTTTAATTGCTAGAACGAACTCCAAGTAATATTGAAATGATTTTAATTGCTAGAACGAACTCCAAGTAATATTGAAAGGATTTTAATTGCTAGAACGAACTTTAAGTAATATTCAAATGGTTTTAATTGCTAGAACGAACTCCAAGTAATATTGAAATGATTTTAATTGCTAGAACGAACTCCAAGTAATATTGAAATGATTTTAATTGCTAAAACGAACTCCAAGTAATATTGAAATGGCTTTAATTGCTAAAACGAACTTTTGATTACACGATATCAGATTGTTGGTAAAATAAAATTATTTTATCAAGATAATAAGCATCAATCATATAAACACCTCGCCAAAAGTTTAGCAACACCTGTGCCTAGGTTCGCACAGCGTTCACATGTCTAAAAAAAATAATCTGAAACATGGCGAATATTTTCTTCCATGCATGTACGACATTTCCTAATTCATATAAAACATTGTACTATGTTTAGCTTTTGTAAAATATTCAATATTGGCAAGAAGATCAAGGAGCTCAAAAGTATGGTTTCAGTAACAATTTTTAGGTTGTGCAAAGTTAGAGTTTTGATGACAGAGACCATTTGTTTTTGGTTTTCTGAAACAATAAGGATGTAAAATATCCAACCCCCCATGTATATGTGCGAGTAGGATTTCAAATAATTGAAATGCTTAAGTGAAGTCTTTCGGTTTAAAAGTGTGCTTTAAAGGTAGGAAAAACATTGAATTTTGTGGACACAAACAAATCTTTCACCTTTGCAAAAATTTGGCTTATTAAGCGTTTTTCATACTTTTATAGGGAAAACTGATAAAGTCCCTTTGTTGACCAGAGTGCATGCGACTTGAGATTGAGACCAGTATTTTCTAATTGTTAAGTGATAATTTGTTTTGTTTGCAACCATTATATGCATTGATAAATTGCTATAAGCCTAAAATTTATAGTGAAAGTTTAAACTTTTTAAGCACTCTTTCAACTTGGTTTTATGATCCATTTTTTAAAAAGTTGAATTTCTTATAAAACACCTTTATTCCATTACAAAATAAGAGTCTATACATATATCATTTTGTATGATGTGAATATTTCGAGTGCATAAAATGATTATTGCTGAAAAAAGTTGGTGTTGCTTAACTTATGGCAAGGTGTGTATATTGTTTAGATCAATGCGGTGGATTTAACAAGATTATTTTTAATTTAGTGAATGGAAATATGTTTTTAAACGATTGTCTATGCTTATGGGAAGGGTATAACCAATACCAGATGTAGCTGAAATTTCTTCCTGCTTTCATAAAAACAATTTTAGTGAATTATCGAATATATCAGTTATATATTGATTGAAGGAATTCAAATCTTTTTCCATCGAGAAACCTATGTCATTGTTAAATTTCTTCTTAAAACATCGAGTCTAAATATAACAGATCTTCCATTGAAACGTTGTAGATTGGCTGATTTTATTACCTTTTCAACAGGATAACACATTTTCGTAACTTGAAATAAAGGTAAAACAGTTCTAAAGTTCGTCTCTACAGATTCCTTTTTGAATTTCGACTTGCTAATTATTTTCGAAAGTGAAATATATATGCTATCAAAAAGTGGTCTAATGTATAATTTTGCTTATTTATATTTATGGCAACAATTTACAATAGTTAGCCTGACATGAAACAAATCATAGATAAGCAGCAGTGAGATAACACTTCAGAAACGTATTGTTAATGTTTTACCATTAAAATCAAGAGCAATTGTGTTTTTACGCTCATGATATGATACTTTGATGTGCAAAGATGTGTAAATTGCAATAAAATCTGAAGTTTTAAAATCTGATTTTATTGTGGAATTTATTGTCCACCATACATTTTCTTTGCTTTTCATGGTGCAAGGAATTATTGTTTCGTTTTGTTTTTTTAATTAAAGATAATACATTTAAGTTAAATTTTCGAGCGATAATCCTATTCTGGTAATAAAACTTTAATGGGGTAATAAACGCCAAAGAAGCAGAGATACAAATCGGGCATCCGAATGTCAGAGTCCGAAAGGGCAAAGACAAAACCAGTAAACAAAACAAGGACAGGACGAAAAAAACAGAAAACCTATAAAACACGGACACAAAAAAACTATAAAAGAATATCAACTGGAACTCTAGTCGTAAAGAGAATGAACTCAGGTTCTCTGGAAGAGTAAGCGGTTCATGTCTGCTAGAGCACACCCAATGTACTGTCAATTTCAAATTCATTGTGTCAAATCCGGTAAAGCTTAAAAATGTCATTCTTAAAATGTATTTATCCTTACGATACTTTTTTCTCAGGTCAGCCTTGGTCACAGTTCTATACCAATTCTTTAATTACTCTTTCATTTCCTTTTGATCTCTATATTATTATATAATACGCTTAACATTTGCAATTATGTTGCTTCTGGTTAGCCCTGTTAGACAAATTTCATGTCAGTCGACCATTCGATTTTTATGGGGATTAGGTGGAATTTGGAACTAAAAAGGCAGGATGGCAAAATTTCAGAAAAAAAAAGGTAAGACAGTACTTCATAAAAAAGGAAAAATTGTATTTTTGGCTTAAAACAATTTTAATGTTGCTTCAAAAATATGACAATAATTTGCGCATGCTAGAGTGCAACAGAAATCCAGGCTCAGCTTTTTCTGACATTAAAGGCAGAAAGGCAGAATAAGGAAATTATCCATAGCCCCACCCAATAAAAATCAAACTGTTGCTCCGTAACAAAGGACATTTTAGAATATACAGCCCTGTTTTGTAAGCAATGAATTTCAATGCGTGAAATTTTGTTTTACTGTGTTAATATTATTTTTTTTATATTAAAGAATAACCAAACATTTAATGTATTTTATTTTAAAAATAAACCCAATGTCTTCCGGCTTTTTAGCAATGAAGTATAAAGTAATTTTGTGTCTTGGGTAAGAAAAAGATGCCCTTCACTTTATAAAAATACAATTGCTAAAGCAAATAAATCAATAGTACATATTAAATAATATCAGATTTGATCAAAATCTATCACATTATTCAGAAGTTATGTTTTGATAAAAATATGGACTGGTGTGCCTGATGTCTTATTAGTCTTGATTTTGGTCGTTCTTTAAAATAAAGATAGAAGTTTGAAAAAAATCCTCATAGAATTTGTAAATCGTGCCCCTTTATAAATCATATTATCCAGATTCATGTACTGCAATTGCAATATATTTTTTAATAAAAACGTTCAAACGGCAAGACTGCTTGCAAATCAATTTAATTTTGAAATGATGCATTTTCTTATTTTAGATTAATACTGGTGGCTGGATAACTCTGGTTGAGGGAATCCTAACCCTAGTTTTCAATGGAATTGTTATATTATTGTTAGAAAGAAAATCACTAAAATCTAATATCATATTGCTGGTGATTACATGTAGGCTTAACACAAAATAGCGGGTTTTCTAGGGGTAATCCTGATAGTTAACAGCAAATATAAATCCATTCAGTCTTTTTTAATATTACTCATGATCTAAATGACATTTAAACCAAAATCTAAAAGTTCAAGTCCTTCTAATTCACCAAAAAGACAATTCATCTATATAGCTGTATATGCTCGCTGATTACATAATCATGTTTATAAGTTGTTCATATAAGCATACAAACTGCCAACTACTTTTTAAATTCTTATTACAAATTTAGGACTACTTCCTGTGATATGTTAAACAATGCTATAAAATATCTAGTACTTATTGTTTGAAATGAATTTCCAATGTTTTTTTTTTAGGTTTCATGATGTCTTTCTCTCAGCCACATTCATTTTGTGTATTTCCAGTTATACAGCTTATTTATTACGACCTAAACTTAGTCTACCAATCTCAGATCAAAGATGTAAAAATGGCTTGCAGGCAAGTAGGTATATTAAAAAAACATTTTTTAAAGAACTTTAAAATTAAAACAAATTTAAAAGAAAACATATAAATGCGAATACGAATTAATGGATACATGTTTCTGTTTTTCTCAGCTTTTATATTGTGCTGGCTTCCGTACAGTGTGACAATTGTAAGCTACATCACAAAGCATTTTGGAATCAGATGGATAGACTTGGTTGTAGCTGGTATCTGATGAACGCTCTAAACAGTCTGGGTAATCCAATTATCATGATAACCTTGAATTATTATATGTTCATTGTAACTTATCTTCAACACGGATCAACTGTAAAAGCACAATTGTCTTCAAAAACTGGTTCCACCTTTTCTACGAAGACATCTACTTAAACAATCTACTATATTGAAGTGCTGTTTTTTTATAAGCTACACTTTATGTACTGAGATGATCATCCTAGCATCCCTGATATGTCACCACACACCTGTTGTGATTTGTGTAACTACCGGACCCAAAGACCGCAATGGAAGAGGGAGAATTGGCGCTCCTTAAAACCTGGTTTAACCCACCATTTCTTTTGAAATGCCTGTACCAAGTCAGGACCATTGCGGTCTTCAATTATTCCGGTATGTCTTCCTTGTTTTAACATTTGAGATTGATTCTCCAAGTTTGGTAATTTTGTTTATTTTGAGTAATATAGTTATTGTCTTTAATACTGTACAATATTACATGTATATACTTGAGTAAGCCAAATTAATTATGTTTCAGCATACTATTTAACTCAATATAACATTGTCATTGTAAACAGTGCATGCTATTGACAAATTGCCTAATACACATGATGTAGAAACAGATGATGTTCAAAAAGTAATGTATATGGTAAATTTCGAGCTTTTAAAATTAAAATGAAAAAAAATATAGCTTTAACTTATGCCGAGCGTTTTTTTTTTTTTTTTTGCAAATACGATTCACGAAGTAAAAAAGCTTTTTAACAAAGTCTCCGTGTTATAGAATGACAGGTCATAACAAACGTGTAAAATGGCAATTTAAGCTGCCATGGTTAAACGGACCATTCCAGTGTGATTTTTATATCTGTATGAAGAAAGACGTTTGCAAATTAGTTTTTTCGTGAAACGTATAATATTTTATTTATGATAAGTTGGTTTACATCTAACACTGAAACCAATCGTTACGTTGTTAAATTTTTCCTTAATTTGTGAAAATCACGTGAAATTGTAAAAATAACCTTTCTCCCAAGTCTTTTCTAAACATTAATTATTATGAAATAAAACGTTTTCATCACAGATTAATTTGCAAAACAAACAATTTCTAACTGCCATTTATACATGTACTTAATGTCATTGTGGGCAAAACAAACGCCCTTTATTGATACCGATATGTTTCCAGTCCTTCTATACGTTTTGTTGTATGATAGTATTCTGGAACCCGTTTTTATTTTCTACTGTGTTTAATAATTATGGAATGTCCGTTTTATTTATTATTTGATATAGTTATAATTCTTCAATGTGTTTGGATTCTACACTGAAATCATCACTTTACAAGATCAACGGATTAAATAAACCCTTTACCGTAATCTCGTTTCATTTCCAGCAAGGACGCCATAAGTGCAACACACGTCTGTTTTAATCTCCCGTTGGATCAGCAATCCGGGCAAACCACAATGTATGTTTGATTTAATTTACACAATATGAATCCATATTAACACTAAAAGCCGTTTACGTTTATTTTGATTGGTTTAGCTGTATTTTTCAAGTGTTTCATGACACAAAATTGTACTTTCGTTTTTGAATGAAAATTCTGCTTTCACTTTCACTTTCGTTTTTATATGGATTTGATTTCGTCACTAGAAACAACAATTGAACCGTCAATGTTTGTGTTTTAATGCATTTTCATCCACATTTTGGAACATCAATACCAGTCTTGGGTTTTTCGCGGGGGTTAAATTTCACGATTTAAAAATAAATAGAAGATCTCGAAATTCAATTTAAGCGATTAATAATATGCGAGTTAATACTTTACATGTACTATAAACCAAGTTTTAAATTCTCGGATTTTATTTTTCGTGACTTGCCAACTACCTTGAAAAAAGCAAAAAATAGATACCCACGAAAACACAAATTTTACGGTAACAAACATACTGAACTTAGAAGATCCAACGAAGTGTCCAAGAGAAAAGACAAAACAACGAAGACATAGCAGGCCTTTCAAACAAATTGCTGAGTTAAACAAGGTTTCATGGCGCACCAAACCGTACGAAGAAGGACGTCAAACTTTATCAATCATGTGCATTTGATTTCAGATTTCAGATAATAACCCGTACGGATTTCGGGTGGCAATTAGGCCCGCAGCAGCGCTAAGCTTGTCGGTAAAAGTCTACTAAGGAACGACTGGGATGTGTGCCTGCAGTGTTTGGCGCGCCATTAAACCTCGTTCAACCAAGCATTTCATTTGAAAATCTGCACCAAGTCTGGAACATTGCAATCTTCAATTTCTCTGCTATGTCTTCGTTGTTTTGTCTTTTCTCTTGGACACTTCGTTGGATCTTCTAAGTTCAGTATGTTTAGAGCCATAAAGTCCAGCTTACGTCAAATATCGATACCAAATCATAACAACTTGAGTGTGTTTTTTGTATATTGTAATTAAATGTATGCTTTTTTTTTATTTTGAACTGTTCTTGAAAAAAATGTGTAATAAAACTTCACAGTATCTCAAAATGGTTGATTATCTGATCAGAATTAAAACTCCAGGTTTCTTTATTTCTAATGCACGTGGTTAATATACATGTTGTACCTGAACTGCCTGTTTGCACGGATAATGTTGTGTTTCACGTTAACTTATGTTTTATTTGCATTTGGATAATATTTTACTCTTATATTATGCAATTCAATCAAGCTCTTTTATCTCAATGGCCTATTAAGTAAATCAGTGTCACATTTTTAAGTAAAAGATATATAATATTTCCATATTTCTTCTACATTTTGTTACTCAATACTTATAATTTAGCAAAATGATATGTAATGCATTGGAATCTTCAAGAGCAAGAACTCCGTGGATATTATTTCTATCATTTGTTTTGTCTGGTGCAAGGAGGCTAAATTTCCCGCCCCTACCCATCACTCTTTTTTCCAGTGGCAGTCAAAACTATCCTACCCGATTGGCCTTGTGTCCCCATTTCCTCCACTTCATCGCCATTTCATGTTCATTGTATCACCACTTTCATGTTCATCTCCCGGATATAGCCGAAATCGTGCTGCTTGGTAGTAAAGCAATAACTAACTAACTAACTAACTAACTAACTGTGTTGTCTGGTTTAAATGTTTCCATTCAATATGTTTATATAGTTTTATAATGGATAATATTTCCTGCAGTGAGCTGGAAAGTCAGGTAAAGTCATGTTAAGTCTTTGGGGACACTGTAAGTGATGCAGAAGAACTCGAATAAAACGTCCATGCAAAATACCAAGAAAAAAATTAGAAACACCATACAGTTTTCTAATAACCCTGATCTAAAGATTGGCTGTCATGATTTTTTAAGTAAATGCTTGCCAATACACCCCGACTTTAATTAAATGGATCAAGGTATAAAAAATAATTACCAATAATCAAATAGTGAAGCTCTGAAATAAATTATACCTCTTCGATTATTTTCAAATTTTGTGGTACGTTAAGGATTGTGTTTTTTGGCAAAGTATTATTTGGGAATGAATATCTTTATCTAGGATGTTTTTGTTACGGTCTATGTATTCGGTGTAAAATTCAAAGCTATATCCAAATTTTCAGCCAACTTTTTCTTGATTTGTGCTAAAACATCTTTTACAAGTTTATAAAAGGCAAATTTTCAGCCACAAATCTGGTTGGAAAACAATAAAGCTAATAAATATCTGCAAAAATGTTGATCTCTTTTTCATTAAGCAGGCTTTTTGAAAATAGAATTGCTTCTTATAATAGATATGTTGCAAAACCATTGTCGACCTCTCATGAAAAATATTTTTATGTACCTGCAGACAAAGCACCTAATGACATCATTTTTGTGTGCAAAAAACACTGCATTGGTTGCCTGACATCTGAATGAAGGGTTGGTTGTACCAGTAAGAGTACAACATAAACAGCCTAAACACTGTCTAAGGAGTTAATTTATTGACCATCACAAACCTTCCTTTGGGCTTTCCGTAAGTGATAACAATGATGACCTTCCATCCCTGTATCGGATTCCGAAATTACATAAAAATTCATATATACAGCACTTCATTGCAGGATCATTAACATGTACCACTAAATCTCTGTCAATTCTGTTGACTTCAATATTGACGGCAATAAAAATTTGGTCTCCATAATTTAACGATTGTTGTTATTCTAGATCAAATACACTAAAAATCTACCTTTCGTCAAAAAAAAAAGGTCACATAATAAATGATGGCAGCATCTTTTCTCTTTCTATTGGCAGTGTTGTTTTTTTTTTAATCGTGCATTTGCTGGTTTTACAAACTCCTAGTTCACCTGTTAATCAGTCAAAATAATGTTGTTTTTGCAAACATGGGACTTAGATGTTATCAAAAAGAAAAAAGTTAAACATTCTCAATTGGTTTGATATCATCAAGTCATCTGGTAATGATCATGTTTATTAGTTAATAAATGAACGGAAGTGGCAGGTACTGTAATGTAGTTATTAATTCATGATAATTGATAAGAACTGACTAAAAGTTTAAAGCAAACATAAACAAGTGTCTATATCAATGAATTTGATAACAGTGTGTGTTTTCATCATTACAATATCAATGCAACCTTTTGAAGTTCAGTGGAAATAAAAACATAAAAGTAGATACATAAAGCACAATAATGCATGGGCATCGATTTTCAAGAGGAATAAAGTTTAACAGGATAATAACAACACCAATGTTTCTTGAATTCATGGAATTGACGAATTCATTAAACAGCCGCAGTAAAAGGTTTTATGAGGTGGAAATTTTGTAGAGGCTGATGTATCAATTAAGCATCTGATAGAGCAAAGAAAAAACAGTAAACACGACCAACGGCAGCACAAAAAAATACAACTCAAAAAGAAACGAAGAAAAGCAAAATTCGTTGATGTTTATTTTGTTTTTTCTATGTTTATTATACTGAGATGTGTTTGTTATGTAGGTATATGAATACAATTTTGAAACTTTGAAGACAAAAGCGAAAACTGCACTTAAGAGAAGCCACTATTAGGTCAGCAAAATACCTAGTTATAATAATTCGGATGAGACAAATAAATTTGAAATTTGTTCTATTTAATTATTGTAAAAAGTACATCACCGTCAAATAATTAAGTAGGCGGCAGTAATTCGAAAAGTTAATGAACTTGTTGATTTTTTCTAGAAATGTTGTCGATCAAATGTGGATCCTGAGGAATTTGAAAGAACTTCTAAACTCTAAATCAGTTTCATCTTGCAACATCATCAAAACTTTCAATTTCTCCACTCCTTACACTTCTATTCCGCATGAACAACTTAAAACACGTTCGGCACAAAAAATAATGGAAGACGGAGGTAAAAAATAAGTAGAAGTCGATTGTATTAAGAATATAACTTTGTCATCAATAATTCAAGATTAGATTTTGATATGCTCGACTTCCTTATCGACAACATATTTTTTTAAGTTTGGTTGACGTGTTTTTCAGCAAACAATAGGGATTCCGATGGGCACTTATTGTGCACCTCTTCGTGCGGGTTCCTGGTGGCGAATAGGCCCATAGCAGCGCTAAGCTTGTCGGTAAAAGTCCACTAAAGAGCGCTCAAAAACCTGACATCGGGTCAGGCCGCTTTGCCCACAAAGCGACTGGGATGTGTGCCTCAGGTGGTTGAATGGGGCAGCCTTGGCATCGAGAGATGCGGGGTCGTCAGGCGGTAATGCGGAAAACCTGACCGCAAACCATAGTGGTGCACCGCGTTGGGAAAAAATGTCACGTTACTCGCACGTTAAAGAACCCTGCTGCAGGTCTCGGTAAGAGTAGGACCCGTAGGATCCCCATGCAGGAGGCTAAATTTCCCGTCCCTACCCATCACTCCTTTTTCCAGTGGCAGTCAAAACTCTCCTACCCGATTGGCCTTGTGTCCCCATTTCCTCCACTTTATCATGGTTTCATGTTCATTGTATCACCAATTTCATGTTCATCTCCCGGATAAAGCCGAAATCGTGCTGCTTGGGAGTAAAGCAATAACTAACTAACTAACTAACTTCGTGCTGTTCTTGTTCTTGTTTACCGGTTTCGTCGTTGCCCTGTCGGACGTTTTGCGTCTCTGCTTGCTGATTTTTCTATTCGTATGAAGCAGCCTTCTTACAATATAATCTTTTTTCGACAAAAGAAATTGTAGACTAGCTCTCTCTGTTTTAACCCCACTGTCCGATATATTGATGGTGTCCTATCACTGAACATTCCTCCATTTGGTATTTTTCTCTAAATCATCTATTCCCAGGAATCAGAGATAAACAACACGATGAATTCTAGGAAGTCTGCTTCATATTTAGAAATTTATCTCCAAATAGACTCTCAAGGAAAACTTTAAAAAAAAGTTCTATGACAAACGTGATTACTTCACCTTTCCAATTGTCAAAATGCCCTCTTTGCGTAGCAACCTTCCGTTCGCTCCAGCTTACGGAGTTTACGTATCACAATTAACGAAGCCGAATAGACAAACTTCGCAAATGTGTGAACCCCCGGCCTTCTTCTGTATTTAGAGATCGTGAAGCTCTCAATTGTCTCTCTTCCTTACATGACAGGTATGTTGTCACGCCAGCAGACAAGGCTTCCAATAATATAGTTTTTGTATGTAAAGCACATTATTACAATTGTCTAATAAAAGAACTAGGCATTGATGGTAATACTTCCGCTAGTGCTACATACACACGGACTACATTTAACAAAGATGAAATCATAGCCAACCATAGCTCTTTTATGTCCTCTTTCAATATTCCAATGAAAGAGGAACATAAAGAGTTACCATATTTGTACTGGATACCTAAACTTCACAAAAATCCGTACAAAGAAAGGTATATAGCTGGATCTTCATCATGTTCAACTACAGAGCTGTCCGTTCATTTAACTAAAATCCTGTCTGCTGTCAAAGAAGGTCAACAAGCATACTGCGACACTATTTATAATCGTAGTGGAATTAACCATATGTGGATTTTGAAAAACTCAAAAGATTTGTTAGATCATTTTAAATCTAGATCATTTTCTGAGGTTCACTCTTTGAAAACGTTCGATTTTTCAACTTTATACACTACCTTGCCACACGAAAAACTAAAATGTCGCCTGAAAAAACTTCTCGAAAAAGCCTTTTCAAACTCAAGGAATTTTGTTGTTTTGGGTTATAATTCTACATTCTTTTCCAAAACATCTTTCAAAGATAAAATTTGTTACACACTGGAACAAGTTTGCAGTATGCTTGATTTCCTCATTGACAACATATTTGTCACCTTCGGAGGAGAGATTTTTCAACAACAAATCGGCATTCCAATGGGCACTAACTGTGCTCCTCTCCTCGCCGATTTGTTTTTATACTCTTACGAGACTGAATTTCTTCAGGGACTCGTAAAGAACAAGAAGATGAAAGAGGCAAGGTCATTTAATCTTACATTCAGATATATTGACGATGTCCTTTCTATCAATAACACTTCATTTGGTAGTTGGATTCCTTCAATATATCCTCCAGAATTGGAGATTAAAGAGACCACCGAATCTAATTGCTTCACGTCTTTCTTGGATTTGCACCTCGAATTTGACCCAGGTGGTCATCTCAGTACAAAAATTTACGATAAACGAGACGATTTTAATTTTCAAATTATTAATTTTCCTAATCTTTAGAGCAATATACCTACTTCTCCTGCATACGGTGTTTATATTTCTCAACTTATTCGATATGCCAGAGCTTGCACACATTTTACAGATTTTTTGATCAGACACCGGTTTCTTCGTGACCGACTTTTGAAGCAGGGCTATAAGAAAATACGTCTCATACGATCACTAAAAAAAATCTTTCTTCGTTATCAGCCACTAGTAGAAAAGTTCAAAATCGAGTTAAAAGATATGATAGTTAATTGTTTTAATTAGTGTTTGACTGGTGTGCTGTACTGAGATGATCACCTCAATATCCCTATTGTGTCTAACAACTATGTTTTGTTCTATGGTCATTACCGGATCCTAAGATCGCAATGGAAGAGGGAGGTTTGGCGCCATAAAACCTGGTTTAACCCACCATTTCGTTTGAAATGCCTGTACCAAGTCAGGACCATTGCGATCCACCAGTTCTCCGGTATGACTGATTCGTTTTTGTCATTTTCTCTGGACTATGAGATTGATCATTCAAGTTCGGTAGTTTTGTTATTACCTTTATTTACTACAACCAAGCCAATGTCGCTGCCGGTGGAGTGAAAATTCCCCGAGGGCATTGCAACTTGGTAGCTTTTTTAGCAATCATGAAAAATTACAAAATTCAGAACTCGATGCCGGCTAGGACGTCTCCCGGATTACCAAGGTCCTCTTTTGCTACCTCTAGGAACAAGGTAGCAAATGAAGTTGTTGTTCCTATGAATATCCTTAAGGATACCACCAATTTGACTTTTGTTCAGCCAGAGGGTAACTATTATTTCAAAACATCAGATTCATTTCAAATTATCAAACCATGTTCTATTAAACTCAATGACGTCCTAAAATCATCTCCTATTCCTACTATTTCGACATGCAGATCTAAAACCGGCAAAAAATCAACTTGCAAGACCTGTGATATGCTAATTATTTCTCCTGAATTTACCAGTAACTTAAACGGTAAAGTTTACCAAACCCTTGCTCACGACCCTCTGGACTGTTCTACCGGAAATGTCATTTACGGAATTGAGTGTACTTTATGTGGACTGTTGTATGTCGGTGAAACCAAAAATTCATTGCGTTCTCGCATGAATGGTCATAGGTATGACACCAAAAATTCTGATTATCGGGTTTTGTATAACCACTTTAATCAACCTAACCATGACCAATGTTTGAACATGAAAGTCCGGTTTATCGAAAAGATTTACCACGACACCAACAGTCCAAATCTTAGTACACCTCACCGTAAAAAACAAGAGCTTCACTGGATAAAAACTTTAGGTACTGCAATGCCTTATGGATGTAATGATAACATCAAAGGAGTAGGAAATCTTTCTAGCCCTCAATGTAGTGAGGTGAATGTTATGAAACTGTTTGACCCTAATGGTAGACACAAACGTAGTCATGGTCACAAACGATACAAACCAAGATCTGGTGCCAGTCAAACTGACAACAGATCTCTTTCAGACACGTTTGATGATCTGGTTACAAGTCTACAACAACCATTGGGAGTCCATCATGTTCGTACCATTCTCTATTCACTACGAGTCACGAAACTTAAAGACCTACGTGATCTTGGGTTAGAAAAAGCAGGTACTGATCCATTTACTCCTTCTTACAGGCTTACTAGCATTATTTGCGACGTTGCTCTTTTCCGTCTTTTTAAGCCTGTAAGAAGTGAGCCTCTTACTACTGAGGATAGGAAATTTCTCCATATTCCATTTAAGAACAAAGGGATAGATGCTATAAACATTAGCAATATTTTAAATCGTAAGGAAGTTACATCTCAAATTCCTCAATATTTCAAAAATCAGTCAACACCAATTGTTTCCTACCGCTACACTAAAACCATAAGTAGTAAAATTTTCAACCACAAAAAGGCCTTGCAGGACCTAAACATTGAAGAATATCTAAAGTCCCCTCTGACATGTGATTGCTATGCTTCTCCCTTTGTCTATGGTCCATCTGGTCATGTCATCACGGGTGATCTTAAGATAATTGAAAATGATTTATTACGTAATGTGATTTCCCATGGACCTAAATTCAGGGAACCACAACGTATAAATTGGAATCATAACTTTAAGATCATCATGGACGCTGTGGAGGACTATGCTAGAGCCTGGATAAAGAGGGAAAAGGACCAAGAACCAGAGCTTGAATCACTGTCGGACTGGGTAAGGACTATCCGATCTCTTGTACGAAGCCGAATAGACAAACTTCGCAAATGTGTGAACCCCCGGCCTTCTTCTGTATTTAGAGATCGTGAAGCTCTCAATTGTCTCTCTTCCTTACATGACAGGTATGTTGTCACGCCAGCAGACAAGGCTTCCAATAATATAGTTTTTGTATGTAAAGCACATTATTACAATTGTCTAATAAAAGAACTAGGCATTGATGGTAATACTTCCGCTAGTGCTACATACACACGGACTACATTTAACAAAGATGAAATCATAGCCAACCATAGCTCTTTTATGTCCTCTTTCAATATTCCAATGAAAGAGGAACATTAAGAGTTACCATATTTGTACTGGATACCTAAACTTCACAAAAATCCGTACAAAGAAAGGTATATAGCTGGATCTTCATCATGTTCAACTACAGAGCTGTCCGTTCATTTAACTAAAATCCTGTCTGCTGTCAAAGAAGGTCAACAAGCATACTGCGACACTATTTATAATCGTAGTGGAATTAACCATATGTGGATTTTGAAAAACTCAAAAGATTTGTTAGATCATTTTAAATCTAGATCATTTTCTGAGGTTCACTCTTTGAAAACGTTCGATTTTTCAACTTTATACACTACCTTGCCACACGAAAAACTAAAATGTCGCCTGAAAAAACTTCTCGAAAAAGCCTTTTCAAACTCAAGGAATTTTGTTGTTTTGGGTTATAATTCTACATTCTTTTCCAAAACATCTTTCAAAGATAAAATTTGTTACACACTGGAACAAGTTTGCAGTATGCTTGATTTCCTCATTGACAACATATTTGTCACCTTCGGAGGAGAGATTTTTCAACAACAAATCGGCATTCCAATGGGCACTAACTGTGCTCCTCTCCTCGCCGATTTGTTTTTATACTCTTACGAGACTGAATTTCTTCAGGGACTCGTAAAGAACAAGAAGATGAAAGAGGCAAGGTCATTTAATCTTACATTCAGATATATTGACGATGTCCTTTCTATCAATAACACTTCATTTGGTAGTTGGATTCCTTCAATATATCCTCCAGAATTGGAGATTAAAGAGACCACCGAATCTAATTGCTTCACGTCTTTCTTGGATTTGCACCTCGAATTTGACCCAGGTGGTCATCTCAGTACAAAAATTTACGATAAACGAGACGATTTTAATTTTCAAATTATTAATTTTCCTAATCTTCAGAGCAATATACCTACTTCTCCTGCATACGGTGTTTATATTTCTCAACTTATTCGATATGCCAGAGCTTGCACACATTTTACAGATTTTTTGATCAGACACCGGTTTCTTCGTGACCGACTTTTGAAGCAGGGCTATAAGAAAATACGTCTCATACGATCACTAAAAAAATTCTTTCTTCGTTATCAGCCACTAGTAGAAAAGTTCAAAATCGAGTTAAAAGATATGATAGTTAATTGTTTTAATTAGTGTTTGACTGGTGTGCTGTACTGAGATGATCACCTCAATATCCCTATTGTGTCTAACAACTATGTTTTGTTCTATGGTCATTACCGGATCCTAAGATCGCAATGGAAGAGGGAGGTTTGGCGCCATAAAACCTGGTTTAACCCACCATTTCGTTTGAAATGCCTGTACCAAGTCAGGACCATTGCGATCCACCAGTTCTCCGGTATGACTGATTCGTTTTTGTCATTTTCTCTGGACTATGAGATTGATCATTCAAGTTCGGTAGTTTTGTTATTACCTTTACTCATTACTCCAGAGCTTAGGGGAGCTAGATCGATTCCCTTAGCATAGCGTCACGTTTGGCACAAAAATTGCTATTACAAGGTTTGGTTGGTCCTCGGAGGGCTTACTTGATTCAAGAAATTTTACGGTAGGGATATATATATGGGATTTCTATTTCGCAGATGAGTGTAGATGTTGGTTTGTCATTGAGGTTAGTTTTGCCATCCTTAAACGGGTTGGACACACTGAATTGGAAATAAGCAGTGTCACAGGTATGCTATAGCAGGCAGAAACTGCTCATTCTCCCGGAGCCCCTGAGGTCACTCATGTTACGAATTCAGTTCCCATTGTCGATTGCTGTTCGGTTTATTTTGTGTTTGTTTTATGTTTTGGATTCCCTCGCGTTGTTCTCGTTCGTGTTTACCGGTTTTGTCTTTGCACTTTTGTACTTTTTACACTAGAATGCCCTATTTTTGCCTCTTTGATTCTTTTATTGATAAACAAAATCAAAACTCAAAACTGGTTGAGTTCGAAATCACAAGTCCTTAACACTTTTCAGAGTGAGTTATTTAAGTAAGACGGCTCCTCATATTGACTTGTGCGTCCAAAGAAAATGCTAATCACACTTGTTGACCACCAACAGTTTACTGCTGAAAATGATGTAACTCTATCGGTAAAAAAAAATAAAGATTGATCTTAGGAAGTCACGTTTACCACCAGTGAAAACCATGCAAAGAAAACGACAAGAAAGGTCCTGTAAATAAAGTAGATAATACTCAAGCGGAAATCTATTTGCTAAAATGTGTCCTTGCATGCACATTTCAAAGAGCAGCTTTTTTTCAACATCATCCGATTAGATTCATTTAAAGATAAAACAAGATAAACTCAAGCGAAAAGTTTTTGAACAGAGTATAACCCTTCAAAAAATGTGCAATGCCTTCAAGTCAGTAGCTGAAAGGCAAAAATAAACATGAATTAATGTGCATATTAGGGAGCGTTAATTTGATTGTAGGGGGGGAGGGGGTTCGGTGGAATTTGAAGAACAAGGCAGAATAACACTAGAAATTGAAAACATAAACCAAAGATTCCGGAACTAATAGACGATATTGAGATGTGGAATAAATGTACGCGACACAACAAACATAAACAAACAGCAATTCAAAAAATCACAACGGAAAACAGCAAGCAGTCTTCAACATGACCATAGGTCACTGCTTACTGTCTTGCTTTGGCCCAAGACTTATAATACAATACAAAAGTTTCAAAACCAATCCCTAAATCATCAACGAATGACCCAATTCTTGACATAAAACAGTTAACACAGAATGACAAGGACAAACAAAGGCTTTGGCAAAGTTTCCTGGCTTAGGACAGGCACATATAAAATGTGGCGGGGTTAAACTAGTTTTTTTGGATTCAACCTTCCCCCTATTGATAAGCTTGCACAAAGCAAATATATAAAACCAAAAACAAGTAACCATTATTTTGGTTGGTTTACAGCAAATGTAATGTTTTTTACCATGTTTACAGGCATAAATATTTATTAGTGGGTAGTTGTTATCACTCAATTTGTTTGATATCGTCGTGTCATCTAGCAACCAACTAAAGTGAGAGATACTATCATTAATAAAGTGACAGGTGCTGCGATTAAGTTATAAATAGTGTTTAAATTGTTATTGGTGGTTACTGACTTAATTTCTTCAACAAGCATTGCTCATCTTCATTTCGTTTGAAATGCCTGTACCAAGTCAGGACCATTGCGATCCACCAATTATCCGGTATGACTGATTCGTTTTTATCATTTTCTCTGGACTATTTGATTTATCATTCAAGTTCGGTAGTTTTGTTATTACCTTTATTTACCGATATATTATGCAATTCTTGTATTAGTATAAATATCACTGTGTATGGTAAACAGAAGTGTTGGTTTAATATAAAAGAAATAAAAGCATCAAAGTAAATATTATGAACTTATATCAATAGTGATAATTTTGGGGTGAATTTGGAATAAAAATGCATATTTTGCAGATTTATGAATTCGATGTTTGGACAAACCATAACACAATTTCCTGTAAAAGTTCTTGTTTTCGTCTTTTTGTCCCAATATTCATCGTTATCGTTAAATATACCAAAAATTTGCCCTTTTATACTTATTTCCTTTTTTTTCCTTATAACTTGAAAAAAGATTGTGAACTTTTATATTTGATATAAAGATTTATAATAAATTTCCAGCCACGTTCTTTCTCACGTTTTCTTTATCCAAGATTCAAATAGCACTCTTTAAAAAAGCATTACACGGATACGAATCGGATGTTAAATGATAGTGCAAATTACCAGGTCATCTGACCGTTTGAACCACTTTCGTGTTTTACTTAATTTAAGCATGTTTAGCTATTTGTGTTACTGGCTTCACCTTCATCCACTCTTATATGTGCTCCTATTGTGTCATTAAGTGCCATTAAGAATAGCTTGTAACGTTTCACACCTTTACCCATTCATAACAACCGGATTGTAACTTTGCTATTGATTGAATATACGTTTCATCTGGTTTCTTTCACATTAAGAATTATCCCTGTTGACTAATTTCGTTATAACCTATAGTTATCCCAATGTTTATCGTTATTATATAGGTATAGATGAAATAATGTGATTAACGAGTAAAATAAATTTCTAGCTATTCGCTGAGTGAATATCAGGATTTATTTAACTCGCGTGCGAACTAATCGCGAAGTGAAGTTTCCAGCGAAAAACCCTTGAAATAGATAAGTACTCAATACGCAATTGATCGATCAATAATTTCATTGGTTCTCATAACTTTGATTATTTATTAGTCATATGTTTATTCAATTTATCTTTTAAATAAATAGCACATATTCGAGGCGTCGAATGTCAATTTTAATGTCACTTATGTCGAATAAATATAGGGGATTTAACTCATGCGCGGAACAGTTCCGGGCACTCGTTGATTCCCGGCGTTATTAAAAACTTGTGACATAAAAATTAATATTCGCCATTCCTCATTTATTTAGTTATACTATTATTATTCTTTATTCAATTGATAAAAATTTGACATCACTTTCTATTTTTTTTTAATTAACTTCATTCAAAACATGATCAAAGCAGTAGAAAAACAGAAGAAATTGGTTAGCAAAGAGCAATGCATTAATCAAAAGGCCTTCCTGGTCAACACGAAAAAACAGCAGATTACAAATAAAGAAGTGTAAAAAATACGAATTTCCAATCAAAAAATAAGTCGATGAACTCAAGTCGAAACGAGAATGAACATATCCGTTTGAAAAGTGTAAGCAGAAATTTTTTTCTTATAAAACACCAGTTTAATATGTTTTTATTCAGTAAATAATAAACATGACTAAAAACAACTTCCTGACGTATTTTCGTCAACCTTAAAAGAAATCATTTTTAGTCAATTTTTAGGATAACCATTTGTTGTCATACACGGTATCCGGTATAAAAGAAATCGGAGTTAATAAATGTAGTGTTTTACGCTAATTAATGTTGTATTTGCCTGTTGGGTAATATTTTTGCTCTTATGCAATACCACCAAACCCTTTTATCTCAATGATCCATTAGGTAAACAAAGTATCACATTCGTAGGCGAAAGAGATCTTCTTCTACGTTTTATTAATTGATAAATGACGTAACAAAACTTTTTTCATGAGTGAAAATATTTGTTCTATATTATATGCACTCCTGAAAAGGTTGTCTTAGTTAGTGGCTGATTTTAATTGGCTTCTCAAAACGTGTTTGTTTTAGTGAATGTTTTATTTAATCAAAAAGACATATTATGCAAAAAGGATTATGTAACATGTCCCTTTGAGCCATCCTAAGGCAAAGCATTAAAGCTTTAATTAAAACGTTATGTCTTTAAAAAGTTTGTTTTGCCTTAAGACTATAATAAGTCTTATTCCCATGTGTGTCGCATACAAATATCGTTGTATAACAACCGTTGATTGAGAAGAAGCGTTGGTGCCATAACGACTCACACAAATGTTTCAGATATCTGTTGATTGTTTTCTCAATGTATCTTGGTCTTCAAGACTTAACATTCAGTATTTTTGTTGTTCATATGTTTAAAATGGGACGGGCAAGTTGTCTGTTGGCTTTTTCTTTAAGTAAAAAAAATATCATTTTCAGTAGACAATATCTCTATAATCCGTTTAAGACTAACCAGCTGGGTCCCCAAGGCAAACGATAATCAAGGCGTAATACATGGTTGAATTTAAAGAGAACACTATCAATTAAGATATTAAATGGGGTGCAAAATACAATCCTTAGACTTCGCCTGAAATTATCTCCATCTGAACATTAAGACTTTGAACAGGGTTACATAGGAAAGTTTTACAAGAAATTTAAGAGTATTAGATATGTTCTAGATTTTTTTTCGAGGGTTGCATACATTGCTTAAAACAAAGTTATGACACTTCATTTATATCATCGTTTCATGGCTGACCATCACATTTGAAAAACACAAACATGAATAATACTGAAACCACAAATACACAAAAACAGTGCAAAAACATAACACACCAAGCTGGAACTCTAAGTGCAGAAAGACAAAAATAGGCAGCGAATTTGACCAGATAGGAATAATTTGAGTCAGAACGCTTAGAAGCTGATGAGATTAAAAGTAACAGTAGAGAAGTAGGAAGATATCAATAGGGCACTCAAATACCAGAAGTTCTAATGTCAACGAAATATCAGTAAATACAGATAGGAACAACACAAAGAAACATTCTTCATAGTTCCTCAAAACAATAAACACTAAATACCAGAAGTTCGAAGGGTCAAAGGCAAAACAGTAAACACACATAGGAACAACGCAAAGAAATATCTACATAACAACAAATATCAAAATAACAAAACAAAACTTTAACTCTGATCACCGAAGTATAAGCATATATTTTAGACTTATATTAGAGAATCATATATCAGTGTATCAGCAAAAAAACTATGGTATTTGTTAAATGCATTAGACACAGGGAAAATAGTAAATTATATAACTATGCAACAACAACAACCATGAAAACTTCTTAAATAACACCATCGATAAGTTTAACCATATGGGAGTCAAAACACTCCATGTTCAATATCAAAAGCTTTCATATGCTTAAATCATTAAATTACAAAGAATCAATGACGATTATATCAAATTTGAATACAAAAATCAAGTATTTCCATGTGTTTGGGTTAGATTGCAGCATTAAAGTGCTAAATGTGTGATAAAAGTACATGAATTTTTTTGTTTAAACGTGATTTTAATTAAGAACATGTAATTGCATTTTAATGGGGCTTTGCCCATATGTATTCCTCTTTGATACTGAAACTTCTCATATTTGTAATATGGTGTGCGGAACAAAAAAAACTAATTTTAATGTGCAAATGTCACGCAGGAATTAACTGAGTGCGTAGAACGCATCAATCAGTACTTTTGGAGGCTTGAATCAATTTCCTTAAATTATAAAGATAACAAATTTTAAATTTAAAACTATTATTATAGCTTTCGTCAAAAAATGTCAAAGGAAAAATGAAAGATGAATGTTTTCTCTTTCTATTGACAGTGCTGTTGCTTTGTATATCGTGCATTTGTTTGTTTAACCAATTCCTAGTTCAGCTTTAATCAGTCAAAAACAGCGGTTTTTTGCAAACAAAAATGATATTGTTTGAGACACAGAAGAAGGAAGTCGAACATTCTCAATTGGTTTGATAGCGTCACGTCATCTGGTAATGATCATGTTAATTAGTAAATTAAATGTACAAAAGTGACAGGAACTGTGATGTAGTAATTAATTCATGATAACTGATAGTAACTGACTGAAACTTTCAAAGCAAACATAAACAAGTATCACTTATTAATTTATTAAATAACTGTGTGCGTTTTCATCATAACAATATTGGAACAACCTGTTGATAACAAGATGTAAAGAAATCAAAGCATAAAACGTAGATAAATGATCTAGAGCACATGATTTCATAGGCATGAATTTTAGCAGACAAGGAATAACATTAAACAGGATAAAACAAAATCGATGATTCGTAAGTTAGTAAATTGCTCACACAGTATTTCTCTTTGGTTGCTATCTTCACTTATGAAATTCTACAGAATATATCACGCGCATAAATGAAATATAAGATTTCAATCTCTCAGACAAGTGTATATGTTGGTTTGTCATAGTGATTTGTTTGTCTTCCTTTACCGTATTTGACACATTAAATTGACTTTTGGAAACACTACGGATGTACTATAGCAGGAAGAAACTGCTTACTCTTCCGAAGCACCTGAGCTCACTCTCGTTACAACTAGAGTTTGCGTTATTAATTAAAATTCAGTAGTTATGTATTTTCATGTTGAACACGTTGTCTGTAATTTGTCCCATTTTCGTTGGTGTTTACTGGTTTTGTCTCTGCCCTTTCGGACGTTTGAAACTCGAATACCTCATAAATGCCTCTTTGCTTCTTTGTTCTAGCCATTTCGGACTTTTGACATTCAGATGCCCCATTTGTACCCCTCCTTCTTTCATATATATATAACTTATACATTAAAGAGTCGCCGTAAAAGGTTCTCTGTGTTGGAAACTTAATTGTGTTAAAGAAAGGTACATGTAACAAAGGATATCCGATTGTCAACAGTCCAATAGGCGATAAACAAAAACACACGACAAGAGAGCAGCACGAAGAAACAGAAAGCACAAACACATATAACGAAAAAATACAGACGCAAACGTTTACTCAAGTCGAAACGAGAGTGAACTTGGGTTCTCCGGTAGAGTCTGCAGTTGCTGCTAGCAATAGTGCGACCACCGCGTTGCTAATATTGTAAACAATACAATAGTTTAGAAGGTAAAACCACATTTAAAAGGTAAAATCCAAATAAGAAAAACACAATAAAAGGTAAATATTAATAAAACATAAAAGATGTCCGAATTTTCGGACTTCAAATCCTTTCTCAGGGGCTATAAGAAGAAGATGTAGACAAAACAACTGTCGCAAACCGAAAGATTTTGTATCTTTGACGTGCCCCCCGCCCCCCAAAAACTGCAACAATTAATACAGCTCTAAATGGGCATTCTCAACATAAAATAAAACATTATTCGTTAACATTTACACACAGAATGTTTAATTTATTAAAAGCTCCGGCTATATGTAATTTGTTTTCTAAGGTACTCGCTTTATTTACATGGATAACATAATGGGCTAACCTTTTGATGATATTAATATATATATATATTACAAGGAATATGTGTAATTATGGATTACGTGTAATCGCTAAAAATCAGATATTTATTATGTTCATAAACAATTAAAGAAATAAAAAATATATATTTGAAGAAATTGTAAAATATAAAGGAATAATATATTTTGTTTCTAATTATTTTATTTAGCATTAGAAAAGGTAAAGAAAAAAAATCATGTTAAGTCATTTCTAAGATCAGGGAAAACGTGTAAGAATTAAAATTGTGTGTCCTATCATACAAGTGGCTCCCAAGAGCCTGAATCCGTCTCCTGATCTAAATGGCGATAACAGCATTTTGACATATGTGATTTGATATCTTAATTTCAAGATGGACTTTCAAACATAAACCCTTTCTTCACTTAAAATTTGACAAATTCTTGGGATGCTTATAAATTGAATTCAACTTCTGGTATTTTTCGCTTCTATGGAGCTCCACTTTTGACTATTATGTCTGTTAATAAATTTTGAAAATGAATTAAAATTCAAGTAGGTTAAATTTGATTCAGAGGTACTATATATGGACCATACATTTTTCTTCATCCACATTCATTGTGAAAACCAACCATCTTGGACCAGAAGAAAATAGTAATAATTCAAAACAAAATTCATATATGTATTATAAAATGGAAAAATGTATCCAAAATATTAGCAAAAAAGGTAAACCAAAATGTTCCGTGGCTAACGTATTATTATAGTTTACTTGGATGTCGGCTTTCAAGGATAATGTGTAAAATGTTCAGGAATTATGTTTTATCCCGAGAAATTTTGGGAATTACATTTATTCCCTGAAACGGCCAGTAGTTACTTGAAATCTCCATTTTTTTTCAGGGATACACGTAATCCCAAATCAAGTACTAAGTTTTGGTTGTTTTCCGACTACTTTTATACAACATAGGTATAGGACTCCAATATATCGATGGCTAATTATTTGAAATTTGAAGACAAAAGCGAAAACGGTACTACAAGAGTAACCATTATGAGGTTAACGAAAGGTCAAAATACCTTACTAGAATTAAATTTAGACAAATAAATTTGACAAACTGAATTGGAATTAAGCATCGCAACTGGTTAACGGAGCAACTAAGTTCTTTTTTTTTTGTAACGACTTGAATTCGCGTTCTTAATTCATGTTTGGTTGATTAATGTGTTTTGTTTTTCCTCGTGCTATTGTTGTTCGTGTTTTCAGTTTTTTTTGGGGCCTTTCAGACTTTTGACACTCGAATTCCCCATTGATGCATATTTGATCATTGTTCTAGCTAAATATCTTTAAAAAGTAACATCACTGTCAAATAACCTAGCAGGCGACTGTTACGGGAAAAGTTAATGGAAATGTCAATTTTATAAACACTGGTGATTTGTATTTTTCGTTTTACTATCCGACTTTTCCAGTTTGATTCTTGTATTAATCATCTTGTCATCAATAAGGATGCTTTAATCGCTATAAAGTGGATAAACATTCTCAAAAGGCTGTGGTAACTCAGTGTACGATAACATAATTTCCCCATTATTCATTTATGATGCCGTCAAATGAAGTACTATAAGGAGTTCTATGTCTACATACATGGAATTTTGGACTCTAAACAGATAATTTAAAGTGTGTTATTCTTTTGGTACTGGAGCAAGCTATAGTAGTTATAAGACATTAAACGTACACAATAGTCAAAATAGTCGTTTTTTTGTCGTTTCCATGTTTTCAGTTTGAAAACTTTATTGAATATAAACTTAATAAATGCCTAATAACTTCTCAATCTGAAATGTTTTTTGTTATGAGTTACAATTATTAAAGGTAAACCATTTTTTTCAATATTAAGATTGTCGCTTTACAGCATTTTAACGCTAAATGCACTCTGCAAATTTTAGATGCAATTCAATGCTTCAGAGATTAAAACTATTTATCAAATATCTAAATGCTTGTTGTAATTTGTTAAAACCATCTTGAAAAGGATGTTTATAATTTCTTGCTAATTGCATTTTACGTATTGCAATGAGATATTTATCGTTTTCCACGCTAATTAGCAAAATAACATTGTTGTAGAAGACTAACGTCAGCAAACCTTCTGTTAAATTTTCAAACCAGTTACTTTGATTTCAAAATATGAAAAAAGAATCAATAGGTAAAATTTTCACAAATTGGTTGGGGTGATGAAGAAATTTCTTACATCGAGGGAAATAGATTTGATTCATTTAAAGGAATTCTTGCATAGCTGTTAAGGTGTGTCGGGGCTATTACAATTTATACTATAGATTTTGTTATTTTTTTGCATATTGATACATCTTAATGTAAAGATAAAAAAAATATCAAATAAAAAGAGGGGGTCACCGTTCATTTTAATGTGCTATCACCTTTCTAAAAATTGCAAAGTTTCAATATTTTATTTATAGAATGTATATGGAAAAAACCTCAAGAGGTACCTTAATAAGAATTCCTACTATAGAATCAGCACAAATTCTAAAGGAAAATCCCTTTTCAAAAGCTGTCCGAAATTTTCTGAAGAACATATAGGGTCACCGTTCATTTTTTTAAGATATTTATAAAAATTGAAAAAACATTCCTTGAATTATATTTAAATTATCGCCTTTCGATTTAGTAAGGTAAATTCTAAAATCAGTTTAGTGATTCACTCTCGTTTCGACTTGAGTTTGCGTTGCTGAATGCGGTTTTGTTGTTATGTGTGTGTGTGTTTTATGTTGTTATGTGGTTTGTTTTGTTGTGAAGATTTTTTGTCTGCCGGTTTTGTCCTTGTTTTTACGGTTTTATGATACTGATTACCCCTTTGGTACACCTTTGCTTCTTTCATTACAATGACATTTTTTTCTTTTCATTTGAAAGAATATAAAATTATAGTTTAAAGTTTTTGTCCGCCATGTTCAGTAAATTAATCGATTATATACAAAATTCCAATACGTGCATAAAGATGACCAGTTTAAAAGCCTCGAGTTGTCTTAAAACTTATCTCATATATATTTTGCTGGAGAATGTTGTTGTGAAGACATTAAATCAAATGAATAAAGAAATCATGCCTTTAAACCGATGAAAGTTGAAAATGACATTTTTGCATTAATTCACGACACTTATGATTGGAAATAGATTCTCTAGGCGTGTTATATTGTTTAAAACAAGTAAATGTTAGGCGAAAAATTCGGGTAGAAACAAATATCTTTGATCTTATATCTTATAAGCTTTAAATAGTAAGCCCTGGGATAACGTAAACATTAGACGATGGAATAAAACCATGGGGATTTCAAAACTATTCCCTGCAGAATTCCATCATCATAAATAGATGTATTTTTCAAACTTTTCTTTCACAATTAACAAATGTTCTTGTTAAGCAATAGAGGGTATACCATAGATAAGCTTTATAAACACTGATAATACAAAGGTTTGTTTGTTTAAGATTTATTATGATAAAAGGATCGGTTTACAAAACTGGAAATATCTATACCATTTCGATATCTATGTTGCATGTATCTCAATCTACGTAGGCTATATGATATTAAAGCCTTAACAAGCTCAGTAGAGTAAGTCGGTTGCATTCAAAATTATCGGTTGGAAGAGGGATCTTAATTCATCTACTGTTAAGGGGGTTTGCTCCTCTCTCTTAAAGTAAATAAAAATGAATAAAATTGCAGTTGTTTTATAGAATATGGACAAATGATCAAAATAAGCAAGAAAAAAATGTAGGTCCATGTGCTCGTTTCTATGCTATAAGCAATTATAATTTTGGCGGGAAATAAGTTCTCTCTAGACTTTTCATTACTTTTGCATTGCGGTAGATTGGCATCTTTAAACCTTTTAAAATGTATGACAGAGTAAATAAAATTTCATAAAAAATTGTGAACTTCATATTCGGTGGACATATTTTTGAATAAAAATAAGAAAATAGGGGGTTCATGGGCAAAAAATTTCAAGCATAATAGATGGACAAACCCCGAGGATCTCGAAAATCTGACAAAAATCTCAAAATATGAGGAGCCAACCTCCTTAAAAGCTAATCACACTCTATATTCTTTTTCATGTTTAGTCTTAAAAGTCTTTTGTCTATGTAAATAAACATGTATTTAATGATACAATGTATTAATGTGGGTTTTATTTAAATTGTTAACCTAGATATTTTGTTATCTCAAACCCACGGTAGGTCCCGTATCCGGCGATGCCCTGTTGTTTCGAGAGACATATCCAATAGTCCGGTTTTTTTTCAAGAGAATCATCAATCAAAAGATAAAAATAATGATATTTCATGATTTTCAACTAAAGCCAAAAACTGAAACTACCAACGAGGCGAATACACTTTAGTAGGATGATTCTGTATAACCTCACTTATTCCTATTCAAAATGTGATAACGATAATGAAATATTATTTTGGGAATTGTTTACCTTTTCACCCCATAAAACACGTATAAAATAGCTGAGTATTATTGATGAACATCAATAATATAAAGGGATCCTGAATTTGGATGCTAACGTGTCATATCGGACATTTTTTTTCATTTTAAAAAGAGTAGCCGTCCAGACTTTTTCGAGAGTCTTCTAGTTTTTTTTCAAAAGAGATCCAGTTATTTTTTATACATAGAAAAGCAAAAAAAATCATTTTTAAAGGTGAATTTATTTGAAATTCATATTCATCGCTCTCTTATTTCATCAATACCACAAACAATCCAAGTATATATGCGTGTTTGATTCAATTATCATTTACACATGGACTTAGATCAAAATGTATAAACATAACCTTATCGAACTTATTGCTTAAATTCGAATAAAATGGTTGTGTTGAAAATAGCAGGAACTGCGTACAGATCCATGACAGCCCCTAACAAGTTCTCCGGCTTCTTTTTATGCTGGTGTGTATTTGGTGTACATTGAATTTTTTGAAACTGTGCATGTAGTTTCATTCTATGCATATATTAGTATGAGGTAAAGCTATTTCAAATGTTAAAATAAACTAAATTCTTTTTTACTAAAAATTAAAAGTTTGGAAATAATGGACTCGCATTCAAATTTTTTAGGGGGTTGGGTGTGGGCTTGGGGTGGGTAAAATTACTTTGAATGCACCTTCATCATGTTAAGTAATGTGTGTAAAATTATTTTTGGCCCATTGCTAATCTTCTTCCTGCTTACCAAAAACATATATTCACCAGAGATATTTGCCTTTCGATGAATGCGGACATCTTTTTTTCCCTAGTGTTATAATAAATGTCTTCTGTTTTATGTACGCACGGAAAAACGAAACTACAGGTCTGTTGGAAATCGTTTGTACAAAAATTTCTCCTTATCAGAAAATCGTATAAAATGCAGCTATCGAGTTGAAATTTTCACTGATTGTGGATTGTGCAGATTCTTTTTGGTAAAAATGCCAAACATTTGTGAGATTATAAACACTTTTTACACAAAATATGAAATGAAAATGTTTACCCAAAATTCAAGTTAACTTTCAAGCGTCAAATTTTTGGTTCAATCAGCTGAAAAAACTTAATTTCGTTGTTTTTAAAGTGAGATTTTGTGAATTCCATATTGACACTACCTGATTTCAACTTTCAAATCACACATCTGTGAGGCGCCTAAAATGAAAATATTTGTCAAGATCTTTCGACAATTGTATTAGAATGTATGTTAGGTCAATCAGAGGGGTGATACTATTCATTGATAATGCATAGTTTCTGTAAAATCCAGTGCCTAGTTGCATGCAAAATTTTGTGAGAAAAAAACAGGACTCTTCTCGAAAAAACCAAACAAGTTGTGCCTCTCGAAAAAACTTAATGATTTTTAAAAAATCGTCATCTTATGCTAATTTATGGATTTTTTGTAGAATTGTTATAGATCCAACTTAGTAAATACTTTGAAAAACTTTTTTTTCATTTTTCAACTGCAGCTAATAATTAAAACAAAATCGGCAAACACGAACAAGAAACACAACAGACAAACTCAACCAAACGGAAATTCAAGTCCTAACAGAGTAATTTCACAATTAAGCAGATTTTTGTTGTCAAGACTATGAATCAAATGAATAAAGAAACAATGCCTTTTTAACCGATGAAAGAGAGCCAGTGGTGTAGTGGTTAACGCGTCGAGCTACTAACACCAAGGTTCGTGGTTGATCCTCATCCGGGTCGAAAATTTCGAACCAATGTTCCGACTCTCTCTCTCCTGACACCATTTGCAAGGGTGGTCTCAAGGAACGATGCTAGTCCTTCGGAAGGGACGAAAAAAATGTCCCGTGTATGGGGAGAGCAATACCCCATGCACGTTAAAGACCCCTTTGTAAAGCTCGATAAGAGTAGGCTCAATGGGGGCCACTGCAAAGACCAAACTCGCAAGCTGCTAGCTGGAGAGGGATTTACATGAGCATTAAGCTTGTGTCCCAATCCAGGATAAACAAATATGTTTAAACTAACCGGTGAAAGATAATTATGACATTTGCTGCATTAAAATACGACAATTACGATTGGAAAAAAAAATTTCTTGGCGTGTTCTATTGTTTTAAACAAGTAAATTTGAGGTGAATAATTCGGATAGAAATAACGTAAAGTATCTTTGATTTAATATTTCATAGACTTTAAAAACATCAGCCCTGGGATATTTTATACATGAGACAGCGGATTAAAATCAAGGAGATTTTAAAACCATTCCTTGCAGAATTCCATCACGATAATAAGGTGTTTTCTTTTCTAACTTTTCCTTCACATTTTACATTTTATTTGCTAAGCAATAGAAGGCATATCATAGATAAGATTATTAAACACTGATACAGTAATACAGATGATTACTTTGTTTAAGATTAATTATGATAAGAAAAATGGTTCACAAAACTGGCAAGACCTACACCGTTTCAATATCTGTGTTGTATGTATCTCAATCTACGAAGGCTATATGATATTAAAGCCTTAACAAGCTCAGTAGAGTAAGTCGGCTGCATGCAAAGCTATCGGTTGAGGAGGGATCTTAATTCATCTACTGTTAAAAGCTAATTACACTCTATGTTCTTTTTCATGTTTAGTCTTAAAAGTCTTTTGTCTTTGTAAATAAACATGTATTTAATGATACAATGTATTGATGTTGGTTTTATATAAATTGTTAACCTAACAATTTTGTTATCACAAACCCACAGTAGGTCCCGTATCCGGCGATGCCCTGTTTTTCGAGAGGCATGTCCAATAGTTTTTTTTTCTCAAAAGACGATCAATCAAAAGGTAAAAATAATGATATTTCATGAGTGTTTAACAAAAGCGAAAATCTAAAGCTACTGACGAAGCGAATACACTTTAGTATCATGATTTTGTATAACCTCACTTATTCCAATTTAAAAACGTGATAACTAATTTAAAATGTGGGTTTTTTTAGGAATTTTTACCTTTCTACATTTTTTACCCCATAAAAGACATATATTTTCTATAAAATAGCTGAGTATTATTAATGATTACCAATAATATTAAAGGATCCTGAATATTGATGCTAACGTGTCATATCGGACTTTTATTTACAAAAGGTGTAGTCGTCCAGGGTTTTTCGAGGGGCGTCCAGGGTTTTTCGAGAGGCGTTCAGGTTTTTTCAAGAGATGTCCAGGTGTTTTCATTCATTACATAGATAGCTCGTATGTGTTGTATAGCTCTTTAAATTTTAAAATACATTCAATATTGTGATAAGAGCAAAATTATTTTCATTTCAAAGGTGAATTTGATTAAAATTCCTATTCATTGCTTTCTTATTTCCTCAATTCCACAAACAATCCAAACATATATGCGCGTTTGATTCACTTATCATTTACAAATGGAACTAGAAACAAATGTATAAACTCAGCCTTATCGAACAAATTGCTTGACGTGACATTGAAATAATTTGTTTTTTAGAAAAATGCAAAAAAAAGTTCAAGATGACTGTACACTTCTTCAAAGGATGGTTACCGTATAAGTTGACATATGATATAAAAAACCTTTGATTTCTAATTTACCATATGTTTAATGGTAAATTAGAAATCGGGACGTGACGGGTGTGCTATAGCAAGCAGGAACTGCTTACTCTTCCGGAGCACCTGAATTCACTCTCGTTTCGACTTGAGTTTGCGTTGCTGAATGCAGTTTTGTTGTTATGTGTGTGTGTGTGTTTTATTTTGTTATGTGGTTTGCTTTGTTGTGATGATTTTTTTTGTCTGCCAGTTTTGTCTGTCTTTACGGTTTTATGATACTGATTACCCCTTTGGTATACCTTTGCTTTTTTCATGCGTGGTACGATTTTTTTACGTTTACCATGTGTTATGATCACACGTAAAACACGCGTTTCTATTTTTTTTGTGTATGGAAACTGTACAAGTTGAATAAACAATGTTTGGTATTGCAATTATGTCCAGCAACATCAGTTAGCATTTCTAAGAACCTAATCATTTATGCAAATAAATGGTACTCTGTTTACCAAAAATATAAGTTTCCATTAAAATCATGCCATCTTTAAACTTGGTAATGGTCCTTATCACATGAATTTCCTCTCTTGATCCTTATCAAAGATGACATATTGAGACTTATACTTATCGATATCATAAGTTAATGCATTATTGATGGAACCGAAACAAAATATCTATCACATTTATGATAAGCCATTTTATATGCTTGTATATTCCAAATTTTGATGTAGACATTTCAAATGTATTTTTTTTACATTGATAATACAAATACCAAAACGGGTATAAAAACGGTCTATAAGGATATTTACATGTACATAGATGCCTAAGTATGTAAATATCAATATTAAATTGCAATGACATAAAAGTTCAGGTCATATGACAGAATACAGGGATAATTCATTCTTTATTGCTGACAAGATATAACTTTGTTTAACAGCCAAATTGATCAACCCATACATTTTAAACCTGTTTCATTTTAAAGCATGAATGATCTACACAATACCCTTTTTCTTGAGATATTTGAAATACCGGGGCAACGAATATCAACTCCAACGTCACTTGTGTCGAATAATGCTAGGGGACTTAACTCGTCGTGGAAGTGTTCCAGGCAGTCGTTGAATACCGGCATGATTTGACACTCGTGCCATTAAAAATGTTTTTGGCACCCCAGATTAGTTATGTAAGAACAGCACAAAGAAACAGAAAACACAAAATCAACTGAACGGAAATCAACAACGTAAATTCAAGTCGTAACAAAAGTGAACTCAGGTGATCCAGAAGAGTAAGCGGTTCATGTCTGCTAAAGCACTCCCGTCGGGTTGCTATTTTTTCCAATTCAGTGTGTCTAATTCGGTAAAGGAATACAAAACAAATTTCTACGACAAACTAGTATCTGATCGAAATCCCATCTTTGTCTACAAGCGCACGGTGTCAACCGTAAAATTTCTTGATTGAATACAGCACCCGTGGAGCACCATAACCTAGTGTCAGCATTTCCCGTGTCCGATCTAATTCCCGCAAGCTCTGGAGTAACGAATCAACTGTGATACGAGGACTCCATCAGCAGGAGCGGGTGGAAGGTTGCTACACAAAAAGATAAGTTTACGATTTGAAAGTTTAAGTCGTCATGTTTTTCATATGCTTTGTTGAAAGTCTTCGTTGAGAGTCCATTTCGAGATGTAGATCCAAATATGAAGCAAACTTTCTGGAATCCGTTGTGTCCTTTATCTTTAGTTCCTGGGGATATATGAATTGGAGAAAGTCACCAAATCGAGAATTGTTCAATGAAACGACATCATCAATATAACGGAACGTGGGGCTAAAAGATCTAGTCTGCGATTTTTTTGTCTAGAAAAGATTGTAAAATGTCTGCTTCATATGAATGTAGAAACAAATCAGCAAGCAAAGGTGCACAATTGGAGCCCATTGGAATCCCTGTTTTGCTGAAAAACACGCCAATCATACTGAACAAATGTGTTTTTGATAAGAAAATTTAGCATACTACAGTTAGGGACCGTTCAATATTTAAAACATTATAAAAGCAGTCGGGAACACAAAAGTAAAGTAGTACCAAAGACTAATGAATATTTCAAAAGTTCTTACAGTTTAACACAAATGTCCAGTATATTACAAAAACAACAAGTGTAAGGGGGAGGTTTGGCGCGCCTTAACACCTGGTTTAACCCACAATTTCTTTTGAAATGTATGTACCAAGTCAGGACCATTATCATCTTCATTTTTACGGTATGTCTTTCTTGTTTTGTCTTGTTTTATGGACATTTGAGATTGATTTTCAAAGTTCGGTAATTTCTATAATTACCTTAATCAAAGTAATACGGTCATTTATACTAGGTTTTTTTTTAAATATATGATAAACGATTTTGTTGGGAGTAGAAAGACACCTTACAACAAACATATTTGTTACTCAACATTAACATGAAGATTGAAGGTTTTGTACTCTCAGAAACTGTAAACTGCAACGGAATACTAAAGAGTGGACATTTTGAAATATTCTTTACAGGGGTAATCTGAAATCAACATGTCTACGTGACTGTCTTTAGACTATTTTTGTTTAAAAAAAAATGCGTCTCATACTATCTCTTGAAAGTTATTCATCCATTATCAACCCCTCGTGGAAATATTTTTAAAAACTATCTAAGACGAATGTTTGATTGGTGCTTGTTGTTGCACGGAGATGAAAGTTCTTACACATGTTAATTGTTATTTTCATAAATGAAACCCTTAATGAGTTTGTTATGATTTTTCAATAAATAGAAAACTATTTTCGATGTAAGGGTTGAGAAGTATGCATAACTTTTTTGTCGAGTTGATAATGTACCCATTCAATACAACTTCGAATTCCTGCTCCTGGATTTTAAGTGACGTTTTACGACAAATACAAATGACAACAAAGTTCCAGACAATAAATTTTGCTACGCCTGACGCGCGTTTCGTCTATTCAAGACTCATCAGAGGCGCTCTACCAAAAATATTGAAAATGCCAAACACTGTATGAATATAAAGAGCATAGAACAGTATAACCAAAAATACCAAACTGGGGAACCAAATTATAACTAAGATATTCAACCTATGTCTGGGGTAGGAAGAACCATAGGGTTTAGATAATTTTGAAATTTAGACGGATAATTTAAAGCTTTGATGCATTCTCCAACTCAAAAGTGTTGGTGCCGGAGCGGGCTAACCTCGGGGAATTTAAACTCCACCGGCAGTGCTAACCTTCACGTGTGTTCGAAATACAAATGACAACAAAGTTCCAGACAATAAATTTTGCTACGCCTGACGCGCGTTTCGTCTATTCAAGACTCATCAGAGGCGCTCTACCAAAAATATTGAAAATGCCAAACACTGTATGAATATAAAGAGCATAGAACAGTATAACCAAAAATACCAAACTGGGGAACCAAATTATTACTAAGATATTCAACCTATGTCTGGGGTAGGAAGAACCTTAGGGTTTAGATAATTTTGAAATTTAGACGGATAATTTAAAGCTTTGATGCATTCTCCAACTCAAAAGTGTTGGTGCCGGAGCGGGCTAACCTCGGGGAATTTAAACTCCACCAGCAGTGCTAACCTTCACGTGTGTTCGAAATACAAATGACAACAAAGTTCCAGACAATAAATTTTGCTACGCCTGACGCGCGTTTCGTCTATTCAAGACTCATCAGAGGCGCTCTACCAAAAATATTGAAAATGCCAAACACTGTATGAATATAAAGAGCATAGAACAGTATAACCAAAAATACCAAACTGGGGAACCAAATTATTACTAAGATATTCAACCTATGTCTGGGGTAGGAAGAACCTTAGGGTTTAGATAATTTAGAAATTTAGACGGATAATTTAAAGCTTTGATGCATTCTCCAACTCAAAAGTGTTGGTGCCGGAGCGGGCTAACCTCGGGGAATTTAAACTCCACCGGCAGTGCTAACCTTCACGTGTGTTCGAAATACAAATGACAACAAAGTTCCAGACAATAAATTTTGCTACGCCTGACGCGCGTTTCGTCTATTCAAGACTCATCAGAGGCGCTCTACCAAAAATATTGAAAATGCCAAACACTGTATGAATATAAAGAGCATAGAACAGTATAACCAAAAATACCAAACTGGGGAACCAAATTATTACTAAGATATTCAACCTATGTCTGGGGTAGGAAGAACCTTAGGGTTTAGATAATTTTGAAATTTAGACGGATAATTTAAAGCTTTGATGCATTCTCCAACTCAAAAGTGTTGGTGCCGGAGCGGGCTAACCTCGGGGAATTTAAACTCCACCAGCAGTGCTAACCTTCACGTGTGTTCGAAATACAAATGACAACAAAGTTCTAGACAATAAATTTTGCTACGCCTGACGCGCGTTTCGTCTATTCAAGACTCATCAGAGGCGCTCTACCAAAAATATTGAAAATGCCAAACACTGTATGAATATAAAGAGCATAGAACAGTATAACCAAAAATACCAAACTGGGGAACCAAATTATTACTAAGATATTCAACCTATGTCTGGGGTAGGAAGAACCTTAGGGTTTAGATAATTTTGAAATTTAGACGGATAATTTAAGTTAAAAGAAATCAAGCTTTTTTTTAATGTCTAGAATAACAAAATGTTGTAATTTGTCCTACACGGTATCCGGTAAAGAAGAAATCAGAGTAAATCGATGAAGTGTTTTACGCTAATTAATGTTGTATTTGCCTGTTGTGTAATAGTTTTGCGTTTTTATGCAATTCAATCAAACCCTTTTATCTCGAGTTCTATCAAGTAAACCTGTGTCACATCCGTAGGCGAAAGATATATACTATTTCCATTCTCTTCTACGTTTTGTTAATTTATAAATGTCATAACATTTTTTTTACATGTTTGCAAATAACGGTTGTTCTAGTTAGCGGCTAATATATTTTATTTTAAACGATCTTTCATAACTTGATCAGTGAAAACAAATGTTTTATTTATGAAAGGATATATTATGAATAATTACAATGTATATAACATATCTATTTGAGTCATCCTGAGTTTAGGCGTTTATGCTTAAACAAAAAATTATATTTCTACAAAGGTTGCCTTTGTAGAAATATATAATATATAATATTATAATATTTATTCCCATGTGCGTTTCATACCAATAACGTTGTATAATAACCGTTATTTAAGTGGGAGCTTCGGTGCCATAAAGACTCACCAAACACAAATGTACCAAATAAAGATAAATGCTGATTGTTTTTTAATTACATGTAGGAACTTTGTGTATTCTGGTCTTCACGTACCCGTTCCACATGTTGTTATCATATTTATTCATCTGACAATGATTTTTCATGTCTTTATGATGTTTTGTTCTGTTCTATTTTAACACAAAATGATCTGACCAAAACGAAAGAGTCACAATCTGTGTTCTATTGTAATTTTATTGCGATTTCAAAACAGTTGTTCATGTTTAAGACATTTGTAAACTAATAAAAATATACATACCCATTCTAAGCGTATGTCGAGACATTTTACTAACACAGGGTTATGTTGCACCATGGTTGCTGTCTTGACACCAAAATATTTACGGTAGACACCATGCACCCGAAGACAATTATGGGATTTCTATTTCTCAAATGAGTTCAGGTGTTGGTTTCTGGTAGAAATTTGTCTTGTCTTCCTTTGCCGGATTTGACACACTGAATTGGAAATTAGCAATACTACGGGTTTGCAATAGCAGGCAGGATCCACTTCCTCTTCAAAAGCACCTGATTTCACTCTTGTTACGATTTTAATAGTTAACGTTGTTGATTTCTGTTCGGTTAATTTTCTGTTTTTTTGTTTCTTGTTCGGTTGATCAGTTCCAGTTTGATTCTTGAATTAACCATCTTGTCAACAAAAAGGACAACTTTATGGCTATAATGTGGCAAGAGATTCTCAATGGACTGTGGTAATTCGTTGTAAGTTAACATAATAAATCCGTTATTCATGTCTGCTGCAATCAAATGAAGCAATACAAAGAGTTCTTTGGTCATCATAAATATATCACCAAAGGTTTTATCATTCATCAAGATGAAGTCAGCAAAAGTATTCACATAATCCGATATAGGTACTGTAGTCCCTTAGGCGACAAAAAAATTCTTTGTCCCTTAGTCTCTTGGTATGACAAAATGAGATGTAAAACACCTTTTGATCTACACTTATCCATTAGAAACAAAAATTACAAAAAAATATCAAACAATAAATTTGCTACGCCTGACACGCGTTGCGTCTATTCAAGTCAACCAAAAGTTTCAAATGTCAAACACTGTATTGTATGAAGAGCATAGAACAATAATACAAAAAGTCAAACTAGAAACCAAGTGATGACTACACAGGCAATTGTTTTTCTTAACGTTAATCTAATGTTTTTAACGTAAAACTAACGTTATATGTTTTGAACGTTAAGTTAACATGAAAATTTTCATGTAAAAAATGTAAAAAGGGTGTTGTTTCAGGGCTGGATTTGAATTATATGCATCTTATTTAGACCATGGGCCAATTGCAGAACCGCGAGCAGTGCCAAATGGCCTCGTTGAAGGCTGCTGGCGGTTGTCCATTGTGGTTTTTCTAAATTACCGTTTAATTGTGGGCTGTGTCGCGTACACTTATTCCACATCTCTTTATTTTCTATTATATTTTCCACATTTATTTGACGTAAAATTGAAATATCTTTGTTCACATTAACGCGAATATAACATGCGGTTTAACCCCCGTCCTAGCGAAATGATGATGTTTTGTTGTTCGATGTACGTATGTCCAAACGTAAGTAGGTTTTGCGTTAATGTGCAGGATAATCTCTAAAACCAGTGGGTGTGGAAAGATGAAACATTGGTCATTGATTGCATAGTGGATGGGGACTGTGCCGAAGTTTTCGGAATTTTGATAATGCCCCTAGGGGCTGGGCTGCATAGGTAGCATATTAAGGGCACATTACTCCTTCGTCATGCAACTCCTCCTAGGTTATTTGGAATACAGAACTGAAACTTGGCTCTGTAGTTGCATTCAGGATGTAGATTCTGCCGAATGATTCGGAATTTTGATAGTGCACCTAGGGGTTTGGCTGCATAGGTAGACTAAGGGCACATTCCTTCATGCAACTCCTTCTAGGTTATTTGGAATTTTGACCTAAAACGTGGCTCAGTAGTTGAAATATTGATTTACATTCTATCAAAGGTTTTGGTATTTTGATCATGCCCCTAGGGCGCTCTACCAAAGATATTGAAAATGCCAAACACTGTATGAATATGAAGAGCATAGAACAGTATAACCAAAAATACCAAACTGGGGAACCAAATTATTACTAAGATATTCAGATAAGATAAGATAAGATAAAAACTGAATCTTGGCTCAGTAGTTGCACTATGGATGTAGATTCTACCGAAGGTTTCAGAATTTTAATAATACACCTAGGGGCTGGGCTGCATAGGAAGCTTATGAAAAATATTCCTTTGTCACGTAACTCCACCCAGGTTATTTGGAATACGGAACTGACACTTGGACGATAAAGTCCCAAACTCCTATTAAAGTTGTTGCATCAAAATGGCGGTGCTATATGATGATACACAACCTTACAAAACTTCATCAAAATCCGTTGATGGGTCTCGAGGAGTTGTGCAAAAGTGTGATGGGTGGACAGACGAAGGCCATTACTAAGTCCTTCTGTCATGTAGCGGCGGGGACATTTAATATCCATTCAGCCAATTTCGAGTTGTCCTTAGGAGGTCATCAATTGATCACCATATTCAAGTCTCAATAATGTAAATTTATCAGGCACAACATCATATGGTGTACTTCCTTGAAGTCCAGAATCATCAAAATCTTTCAAAAGGCCCTAATTAAAGAGAAGTTGTGTTAACCAGATATATGGGCAGACAGACGGACCGGGTGATTCCTAAATACCTTTGTAGGGGAGGTAATTATTGAACAAAACAGTCACAAACGCATTTATCCTCAATAAGTAAACATATTATGCTACAAACAACCAAGATGTAACTTTCCTATTGATTAAATGAATGTTTCGTATTGTTTCTTTGACATAAAAAAATCACATTCCTCTTCAGAAATTTTGTACTAACCTATAGTTACCTCAATATTTACTATTTTTATATAGGTATAGATGAAATATTTTGATTTCCGTTTAAAAATAAGATCCTTGATATTCACTGAGTGAAAAACACGTACGAATGTATTTTGCTTTTCGAACACTTTTCGGAAATAGCAGAGCAACCCTTAGTGAACTATCAACAATGTAATGAAGCCTTAATGACCCAAAATCACGCACCTAGTTGACGATAACAGTTTTTGATCTGTATGAATAACCCATGATTCAATACAACTTTCTGATCCTGGATATAAAGTAACGCATTTTCGACAAACTTTAAAGAAATCAAGTTTTTATATCTCTAGAATAACTAAATGTTGTAATATGTCCTACAACGTATCCGGTAAAGAAGAAATCAGAGTTAAAAAGTGTAGCGGTTTACGCTAATTAATGTAGTTTTTGCCTGTTGATAACAGTTTACTCTGATATTATGCAATTCCATCAAAGCCTTTAATCTCAAGATCTATCGAGTAAACCAGTGTCAAATTAATTCGTAGGCGAAAGAGATTTAATTTGTCCATTACTCTCCTACTTTTGTTAATATATAAATGACATGTGCTACATGTTTGAAAATAATTGTTCGATATTATATGCACCACTAACACGGTTGGCCTAGTTAGCGGCTTCTATATACCATGCACAACAACAAAAACGATACCAAAATATATAATAGTAAACTTAAGGTTGACTTCTAACACGGTTTTAAATAAAAATACCAGTTTTATCATTTAAAGATACACAAATCAAACACTTTAAATCGAAAGTGGGAAACAATCGTTTATTGCGATGAAAGAGTGATATTGTGCTACATTCAGTATTTGCCTTGTATAGCGCCATAATCATAATCATAAAATATATCAGTTCAGCTTTAACTGTGCAAAAAAATGAACAGGTTTCGAGTAAAGATATGAGTTAAACGGCGGTTTTGACGTTTCAGCATTTTCGTGGAGTGATTTACAGTTAGTAAATGTTCGTCCAAACTGATTCGTCAGACTTGGTTCCATCAGGTTTGAATAACAAATATAGATTTCAACGTCATGGGAATGCAAGGAAACCTGTACAATCCAATGTCTAATTTTGCTATGTTTAGAGGTTGACGTTGTATTCGGTTTTCAGATTTTGCGGTTTTGGTTTTGATCACCTTTTGTTAATCTTGTAAAAAATGACACGTTTCATTATGATGGTTAAAACGTTTACTTTTCTTTCATGAGAATTCTTACTTTTTTTGTTTTGGAAAAAAAATTACGTTATTTGACGGCATAGACGAATGTTGGTCACTTCAAATACATTTTCATTCATTCATATTATACTGTAAATGTTATAAATAGAGGTTAAACAGTTTCGTTGAACTAAGGAAAAAAAACTAAAAAGCCTTGCTATCGTTTCTTTTTTTAAGCTAGTATGTTTTATATTTAAAGATATCTCATAACGTGTTAATCAGTAAAAACAAATGTTTATTTCAGAAAGGGATACGTTATGCAATGAATAATTATATAACATGTTTATTGGAGTCATCTTCAGGCAGGCATGCATCCTTTGATTAAAATATATTTTCAAAAGTTTGTCTTGCCTAACGATTATAATATTTTGTATTCCCATGGGTATCTTGTATAACAACCGGTGTTTCAGTAAAAGCTTTGGTGCCATAAAGACTCATCAAAATCAACTCAAATATACCAAATAAAGATATCTGCTTATTGTTTTCTCACTGTATCTTGATCTTCAAGATTCAACATTCGGCATGTTGTTATTATATTTATTTATCGTAAGGTGATTTTTTTATCTCTTTGTCATGTTTGATCTGTTCTATTTTACAATGTTTATGATCCATTCAGAACGAAAGAGTCACAATCTGTGTTCCGTTAATATTAATTGCAATTTTGCATTAGTGGTTCATTTTTTGTAAATTTGTTTACCTAAGACAATCATATTCACTTATTCGACAAAAGTAGACTTATTTACCTTCCACAATGCGAATTACATTGTGCTGATAGCTTACTGAGGTCTCCAAACTAAGTTTTGCAGACAAAGTGTTACATCCATAATTGATATAGAGAGACTGAAAGCTTGCAGAGACCAGAAAAGTCTAAACAATATTAAAAAGTACATCAAATGTCAAATGCACACATATTACATAAAACTTTTTAAAGATAAATTAAATTAAACAGTATTGATGAAAAAGCAATCTTTTTTCTATAAAAAACTAAATATAAACTTTCTAACTAAACCTTTTTTATCCATATCAGATTTTTAATTTAGGAGGCTAATTACTAAATTAAGAATAAGTGTTCATGTATTGTTAATTGAAAAGGGAAGGCATTTTTAAATACCTAGGGAAGAAAGACTTTGCCAAAAATGTATAAATTATTAGATGATGAGATCCACTTTTTATTACACTGTACTATTAATTTTCTTAACTTAAGAAAAGAATATTTTGAGTTTCTTTATTTTAAAAGCTTTTTAAAGACCTAAACATCAGTGAAAAAAATATATACATATTAAACCCATCATCACCAACAGAGGTCAATAAATTAGGATACTTTATAAAAAAAGTCTATAGAACTGAGGACAGGGGAACCTTAAACATTTGCTTCATAATGTATATATATAATTTTTCAACTTGTTATATGTGTATATCTGTTTCATATGTATGTCTGTTTAGGTCTATGTTATACTGTAACAAACTGTATATATAGTTTTTTTGATAATAAAGATTGAATTTGATTTAATAATAATACAGAAATTTTTTACAAACATAATCCCATTTAAATATATCCCTAAATGTCGCCATACCTTATTAGGGACCGACCATTTAACTTAAAGGGTTGAAGGCCTTGGTTTTTCCCTGAAAAATATTCTGAAAATTATTTTTGATGATAAAAAATATTTTGGCAGCTGAGGGTAAGAAAAAATATTCTGAAGAAGGATTTCTGCTATAAAAAATAATGCTGATAATGAAAAAAAAAATATTCTGTCGCGACGCCTTCAAAAAAGAAATGTTTTGTCCGCGGGAAATTTTTTTATATCAAAACAAAAACCCAAGGCCCCCACTTCAAGTTAAGTGGTCCGTCCCTTAGCAAATGCTTGCTCTGACAACACAATTTGGACTTTTACCAATAGACGAATTTGACTTTGGTAAAATAAAATGTACATGGATCTCTGGAAGTATATCTAACCACAAGAAAAAATAATAAAAAAAAACGATGAAGAATATCAGCTGAAAATGACATAGCATAAAATTAGTATTTCAATTACAAAATTGGAAAAGGGGTCATACGAAAATAATACAATACCAAAGCTTGAATCAATAAAGCTACGCTGTGTGTTCATATTAACGACTAACCTCTTGGTGAAAAACAATTTCCAATAGAGTTCCAAATGACTTATTCTTGTACGCGTTTAATCTGTTTATAAGACTTACCAACTGGGTCCCCGAAGCAAACAATAATTAAGGCGAAATACATGTTAAGTTGAGTTTCAAGAGCGCATTATCAATTATAATAGTAAACGAGGTGCCAAATACAATCCTAAGACTTTGCCTGAAATTATATTCATCTGAACAATATAATAATGAAACCACAAAAAGACAAAAACAGTGTAAAAACATAAAAAAAAACAAGCTGGAACTCTAAGTGCAGAAAGACAAAAATAAGTTGCTCATTTGACCAGACAGGAATAATTTGAGACAGAACGCTCAGAAACTGGTGAGATTAAAGGTAACTGTCAGTAGAGGAGCAGGGAGATATTAATAGGGCACTCAAATACCAGAAGTTGGAAAGGGCAAAGGCATGTCAGTAAACACATATAGGAATAACACAAAGAAACATTCTATATAAAACCACAAAACAACAAATACCAAAATAATAATCAAGTTTAACTCTGAATCCTCCCGAAGGATAAACCTATATCTTAACTTATATCAGAGAATCATATATTATCCATTAAAAAAACAATGATATTTGTTAAATGCATTTGAAATTCGTAGACACAGGGAAATTAGTAAATTATATAACTATACAACAACAACAACAACCAAGATAGCCTTTCTTCCTAAATAACACCATCGATAAGTTTAACCATATGGAAGGCAAAACACTCGAGGTTCAATATCAAAAGCTTAAATATGCTTAAATCATTATTTTATAAAGAATCAATGACGATTACATCAAATTTCAATACAAAAATCAAGTATTTCCATGCGTTCGGGTTAGATTGCAGCATTAAGGTGCTAAATGTGTGATAAAAGTACATGTATTTTATTTTTGTTTAAACGTGATTTTAATTAAGAACATGCAATTGCATTTTAATGGTGCTGTGCACATATGTATTCCTCTTTGCTACTGAAACTTCTCCAACTCACATTTTAAATATGGTGCGCAGAACAAAAAAAACTAATTTTAATGTGCAAATGTCACGCAGGAATTAACTGAGTGTGCAGAAAGCAACCATTCATTTTAAATTCACAAATGCATGTTCCGCCCTTTAATGGGATGTAAAATTTCAATCAGTACTTTTGGAGGCTTGATTCAATTTCCTTAATTTATAATGATAACAAATTTTAAATTTAAAACTATCATTATAGCTTTCGTCAAAAAATGTCCTAGGAAAAAATGAAAGATGAATGTTTTCTCTTTCTATTGACAGTGTTGTTGCTTTGTATGTCGTGCATTTGATTGTTTAACCAATTCCTAGTTCAGCTTTAATCAGTCAAAAACAGCGTTTTTTTTGCAAACAAAATTGATATTGTTTGAAACACAGCTGTTCTTAAGAAGAAGGAAGTAAAACATTCTCAATTGGTTTGATATCATCAAGTCATCTGTTACTGATCATGTTTATTAGTTAATAAATGAACGAAAGTGGCAGGTACTGCAATGTAGTTATTAGTTAATGATAACTGTTAGGAACTGACTAAAACTTTATAACAAACATAAACAAGTGTCTATATCAATGAATTGGATACCTGTGTGCGTTTTTATCATTACAGTATTAATGCAACCTTTTGAAGTTCAGCTATAGTGGAAATAAAAACATAAAAGTAGATACATAAAGCAAAGTAATGCATGGGCATCGATTTTCAAGAGGAATAAAGTTAAACAGGATAATAACAACACCGATGATTCTTGAACTCATGGATTTGACAAATTCATTAAACAGCCACAGTAAAAGGTTTTATGAGGTTGGAATTTTGTAGAGGCTGATGTATCAATTAAGCATCTGATAGAGCAAAGAAAAAAACAGTAAACACGACCAACAGCAGCACAAAAAAATACAACGCAAAAAGAAACGAAGAAAAGCAAAAATCGTTGATGTTTATTTTTTTTCTATGTTTATTATACTGAGATGTGTTTGTTATGTAGGTATATGAATACAATTTTGAAACTTTGAAGACAAAAGCAAAAACTGCACTTAAGAGAAGCCACTATTAGGTCAGCAAAATACCTAGTTATGATAATTCGAAATACAAATGACAACAAAGTTCCAGACAATAAATTTTGCTACGCCTGACGCGCGTTTCGTCTATTCAAGACTCATCAGAGGCGCTCTACCAAAAATATTGAAAATGCAAAACACTGTATGAATATGAAGAGCATAGAACAGTATAACAAAAATACCAAACTGGGGAACCAAATTCTTACTAAGATATTCAACCTATGCCTGGGGTAGGAAGACCCTTAGGGTTAGGACAATTTTGAAATTTAGACGGATAATTTAAAGCTTTGATGTATTCTCCAACTCAAATGTGTTGGTGCCGGAGCGGGCTAACCTCTGGGAATTTAAACTCCACCAGCAGTGCTAACCTTCACGTGTGTTCGAAATACAAATTACAACAAAGTTCCAGACAATAAATTTTGCTAACTTGAACGCTTTAAATTCATGGTAAAATTTAGCGTTCCACAAATGTTACCATGACGTTATTATACAAAGTTATTTTTTGGATTACACAGACGTTATCAATAAACGTAACATTACCGCTAAAATAATGTTATTCAATAACGTTATTTTTGGTAACACACAAATGTTATCAATAAACTTAACAGTAACGTTAAAATAATGTTAGTCAAGTAACTAACCAAAGTGTAACGTTAGAATAACGTTAAACTTACGTACTGCGTTTTGCTGGGTACCTCTCACTTGACCTGTTGGTGAACACTTTTGAGCAGTCTTTCCTGTATACATACTGGAGGTTGATCTAATATTAAGCCATTTTAAGGTATTAACATATTAATGAACCTTAAAGGTTGTTTGTTATATGCACATTTATATAATCATTTTCATATTATTCTGATTTTGACGTAAACAAGGGAAATTAGACTTCACAACTGTTGCATTTGTAATACTCAACTGTTGCATGTGTGCACCTCTACTGCTCCATGTGTGCACCTCCACTGTTGCATGTGTGCACCTCTACTGTTGCATGTGTGCACCTCTACTGTTGCATGTGTGTACTTCTACTGTTGCATGTGTGCACCTCTACTGTTGCATGTGTACTACTCAACTAGCGCAGTGCCTGACACAGAGCAATACTCAACGAGAGCGCATTTACTAAAAATCTAATGCTTATGTTTTATTCAACTAGTGCGTTGATGCTGTGTTTGTGTATCTAAAGACAATTTATAACGATATTGTAGTGTGCAGTGTACAGCCAGTAATTGCATATTTTTGTTTGAATGAAACTGTTTGTTTTAAAACATATAAATTTCCCTTTTTTGTGAATTTTCATACTTTGGATTATAAATTAGTGTAAACATATTTATTAATCAATTTGCGAAAACATTTTTCAAATATTGAACATGAGACAATGTGACAATAATACAACAAATTAATCACGGGATTCAGAAACAATAATTGGAGCCTTATACAAATCCGTCTCCCGGAATACATTACATTACCATAATCATAGCTTTATGAGGGCCTGGACAGGACTTTGGGAGCACGGGAGAGAGGGGGCGGGAGAAGGGAGAGAGGGGGAGGGAGAAGGGAGAAAAGGGACGGGAACGGGAGAGAGAAGGCAGGAGAGAGGAGAAAAAGGGGGGAGGAGGGAGAAAAGGTGGGAGATGGGAGATACGATATCAAGGAGCATTGAAATGTTCATAAGTAGAAAAGCCCCCTTTATATTTTAATTGTAGCACATATATTTTAATTGTAGCACATATATTTGTGGGAAAATGTGATGAAAATAAATCAGACACTTGAAATTACATTGTAACGGTTACTGACGCGTCCAATTGACATGAATTATGAAAGCTGTACTATAACAGACCACAGTGTTATTTATCCTTGGCCTTCACTATAGAAGGGGTATTCTGTATTGGTAAAGTGGTTGAAAGTGTAAAAGATTCGTCAGAAACTTGCAACGTTTTACTCTACATATTTCTGGTCAAGATATTGATCCTGTATATAACATGGATGATGATAAGTTTAATGAATTAAACATTGGAAAGCATTCAGAGCATGTTTCTGTAACGAGCTCGAAAACAATTTCGAATCAGAACTGGTTTGTGAACGTACAAAAACACGTAGTGGAAGAAGCATGTCAACTCCAAAATATCTTTGGGATTATTATTGAAGTATAATGTTCATACATCTACAAGGGTCTTGGACATAATGTCATTTGTATGTACTAGTATTTAAAGGGGAAAAATCCAAACACATGTTGTAATTTATTCTTATACGGTATAATTGAACTGAAATAAAATTTGATAACCGATATGGACAGCTAGATATGATTCAAAATAATATTACTCGTTAGGCACCAACCATTTGATTTTCTAGGGTGAGCCATGGATTAATTTGGAAAAAAGTTTGTTTCCTTTATTTTTGGGGGGGATTGACAGGGAGAAAAATGTGTATAATTTAATTATCTGCTTTAGCATGTTTAGGTAAATAGAAGTATAAATTAGTTGGTTTTCAAAGAGGTTTGTAAGAAAGAAAAAAATGTTAAGGGGAAAAAAACTATGCCCAATCCAAGAAAACCAAATAGTTGCTACTTAATTTTGTAAATTTATGCTTTATAAATTTATGAAGAAAATATGACGTTAAGTAATTGAAATTGACAGTATAACCATGATCTCCCAATCCATGCTCTGTACACATACACGTATAAATAGAGAAATAACATTGTCTTTGTTTGGACTTACTAGATTTTTATATATACAATTAACTATGGTGTAAACTACTTAACTATAAGTACTAGCAAGTTAATTATGGTACATATAATGAAACTTATATTGATGATGTCCTTTCACTAAACAATTCTCGATTTGGTGACTTTCTCCATCTCATATATCCACAGGAGCTTGAGATAAAGAACACAACGGATTCTAGGAAGTCTGCTTCATAATTCAGGCGAATTTGTTAAAAATTTACAATGTGAGAAACTTCACCTCAAATTTTCTAAATGGGTACTTGGAGTGCACAAAAAGAGTGTTAATTTTGCTGTTTTATCTGAATTAGGAAGGTTTCCACTGCATTTTGATATTTTGAAATATTTGATAAGTTATTGGTATAGACTAGAAAATCTTGACAACACTTTTCCATTACTTAAAGATGCTTATTCTTGTAGTGTATCACTCCATGAAAACAACAAACAATCATGGTATTCAATGGTAAATAAAGTTCTAGAATTTTTAAATATTAATAACTGTAGTAAAAACTTTGGAATATATAAATTTAAGAATTTTCTTAAGAACAAACTAGCTGAAATATATACAAAATTATGGTACAAAACTAAATCTAGTTTAAAAGAAGGAAAATTATGTACATATTTTAAATTAAAACAACATTTTGGATTTGAAAACTATTTATCAGAAATTACAAAGTTTGAATATAGAAAATCTATATGTAAACTCAGAATATCTGCTCATAAATTGATGATTGAAGTTGGAAGATATGTTAAAATAGATAGAAATGAACGTTACTGTAATAAATGTACTTCTGGTGAAATTGAAGATGAAATTCATTTTTTGATTAAATGTCATAAATATCACCAGCAAAGATTTACCTTATTTGAATTTATTGGAAAAGAAATTATTAACTTTACATATCTTAATGATGAACAAAAATTTAACTATTTACTTATTTCTGAAAATACTAAAATTCTTAATGCAGTTGGAAAATTTATTAATGACCATCTTTAACATGTTTACCATTGGTTAAATATAATATGTGAAAATGTGCGCTACATTGTTCTGTTTTATATTCTGTAATGTCTGTAAGATATCCATAGATGTTCTATGTTCTATTTAGATCTACATCTCGAAATTGACTCTCAAGGAAGACTTTCAACAAGGCTCTTTGACAAACGTGATGACTTCAACTGTCCAATCGTCAACTTTCCCTTCTTGTGTAGCAACATTCCGTCCGCTCCAGCTTATGGAGTTTACGTATCTCAATTGATTCGTTACTCCAGAGCGTGCGGGACTTACATCAATTTCCTTAGCAGAGCGGCACGTCTGACGCAAAAATTGCTCACACAGGGTTATGTTGCTCCTCGGTTGCTGTCTTCACTCAAGAAATTTTACGGAAGACATCATGCACTTATAGACAAATATGGGATTTCGATCGCTCAGAAGAGTGCAGATGTTGGTTTGTCATAGGGTTTTGTTTTGTCTTCCCTTACCGGATTTGACACGCTGAATGGACTATTCGCAACGCGATGGGTGTGCTATAGCAAGCAGGAACTACTCTTCCGGAGCACCTGAGTGCACTCTTGTTTCGACTGGAGTTTGCGTTGTTGATTGATGTTCAGTTGTTTTGTGTTTCCATGTTTTACATGTCTGTTTTTGTCCCGTTCTTGTTGGTGTTTTCTGGTTTAGTCTCTGCCCTTATGGACTTTTGACATTCGGATACCCCATTGGTACCTCTGCTTCATATATAGTTGCTCTATAATAAGTGTTTGCTCCAGGTACAAGTCCAAACTCCGAATCAATAGGCTTCATGAAACATTTGTCACACTTTAGCTATAATGTTGGTGTTCAGAGTAAGGGTTAGGCAGACTTCCATGCATTTGTTGAATTTAATGTATGTCTAAACAAAATTCGTATGACCATTAAATTCATTAACACTTCATAGTAAATATGTTTTTAAACTTGTGCATATATCTGTAAAATTATTTGTTTTTCTATATTCTTAATTTTAATATGTAATTGAAATTTATGTGACAGTGCATCATAAGCCTCTATTGGCTGGATGGTATAATTACAGTGTGATAAATGCAGGTAATTTGCTGTTAATCCGCTGGGCGACACTTTTCAAACCTTACTCCCCTATATCTAAAATTATGTTCCTCCCCCTTTCATCCCTCCTAAGGAGCGTGCCTGACTATATACATTGTAAATACTTCTATTTACAATCAACATTCACATCGGAAAACATAAAAACAACATCTTTATATTCAATAATTATTATAACAATTAAGCATGATATTATCAAGATATATGTTATTATGGATTGTTTTATTTTGGGATTATTGGAGTCATAGTGGGAATGAATTTGGGATTACCAAAAGCTGAAAATTAAGAATTATTGAATTATCAGAGCCAAAACAAATTGATTATTGGATTCCAAGGACCAACCATATTTGGGTTGAAGATGCCTTATTCTCTGTGTCCACATGCGTATTCAGACGAGACATATACTGTTTCCAATCTTGTTTTGTAAATTAATGTACGGTCTTATGGTAATATAAGTTGCATGAAAGGGCAATATGTATGCTCCATAATGTGAATATTGATTTTTTTTCATTTCACAGTATTTTGCAAAGATACATAAATTACTTAATATATACTCTTAGGGGACGACCATTTGATTCTGAGGGGGGGTCCTGGCAGTTTCGGTCGAGACAGATTATTTATTTTCAATATTTTGCGGGCCAGAATATTTATTTTCTGCATACAATTGCTTAATTTAGCAAGGATCTTGAGATGGATTATTTATTTTCTTGCTAACAGAGGCCAGATTATTTATTTCCAACATTTTCTTTTTCCAGGCCAGAATATTTGTATAAAAAAACTGCCAGCCCCCCTAAAAATCAAATGGTCGTCCCTTTATATTTTGTCCAAAAAAGTGAGGGAGACAGAAACGGGAGGTAGAAGGGAGAAAGAGGGAGGGAAAAGGGAGAAAGGGGGAGGGAGAAGGGAGAAGAGGGCGGGAGAAGGGAGAAAAGGGGTGGGAGAAGGGAGAAAGCCACCCCCCTGTCCAGCCCCCCCTTTTATCCGACATGACTCAAGAATCGATTTAGAATACTAAAAGAAAAAACAAAACATGGACATGATTTACGATATTGAGTGCAAATGTGCAGTGTGCAGTGAAATACGGAGTACGTGTACATGCGTAGGTGCATGCGAGGTGGTTGAGTTTTTTTTATTTTTGCCTGTTCACCGTAGTTCGTCGGTTAAGTATTAAAGCGCTTACTTCTGATCAAAAAATTTTGAACGCTAAGAAACAATTGAGTATTTTCGTCATCGGATATACTATCGACTCCAAAAAGTAATACTTCAGCAGATAATCTTACAGGGACTTGAAAATCTAAAATAAATTGCTATCTTAATGGTTGGTATAAGGGACATTTTAAAAGATAATGAGCTCGTGTTTATACAGCACCACAGCGGCATAAGGGTGATGGAATTAAGTTTTTGTCAAAAAGGTTTTGTTTAGTTTGCAACATCCTAAGCGAAACCTTGCGTTTAAGATTTGGCCCTTTCGGGATCCACAATAGTAAAAAGCTGGTATTTTATGTATGTTGTTATTAAGACACGATTTAGATATATTAATAGAAGAAGCAGAGCGAGTTGCATTGGGTAACATGTTCACGGGAAAGTATTTGAATACTGATAAGTTCGCGTGTATATTGGTCGCAGTGTACAAGAATTCTGAGTTTGATAACCATGGATTTGATCAAACCTATTTGGGAGTAAATTAAACAAATAGGGCGGTGTCATATTATTTACGATCTTGTACATATGAATAAGAGTATGTTTTCCCGTCAATCACTTAATTTTTGCCATCCGGTTTCGGTGTACAAGTTTGAGATCGAAGTTAAACGAGTACCACCAGTTACAATTCTCGCAGCCTCTATTTGAATGTTCTCAATTTTATGTATAAGAATAGCAGTCTGAGTGTCCCAAATAATATCTGCATACTCTAAGATAGGTCTAATGAATGAATGGTATAGTTTTTCTAATGTTCGTCTTTCTAAAATAAATTTCAGTGTGCGTTATATGTTGAGACAAGTAAAGGCTTTTGTGACTATAATTTCAATATGACTACCCCATCCACCATCTTCTAAGATAATAAGATCTAAATGTTTATGATGCTTGACAGTGCATATCACATCACTGCTAAAGTACAAGTCAGGTTGTTGTTGTCGGTTTATTTTTCTTGATACAATCAGTGTTTCAGTTTTACACGAGTTAAACGTTACAAGCCATTCGTCTTACCAATTATGATTTTTTTTTAGATCTCCGTTCATAATAGTCGCAGTGGTTTCGGGATTGTCAACAATTAGATATAAACTCGTGTCGTCTGCGAATAATTTAATAGACGATTCAATATCAGATACTATATCGTTTATAAAAAAATAGAAAAAGTAAGGGTCCAGGAAAAGATCCTTGTGGGACACCGGCTTTGGTAGGTAGCCATTCTGAAGAGTAGTTTTTTTATAACAACACCTTGTTTTCTGTTGGTCAAGTAGTCAGCAAACCAGTTTCATAAGTCGATTGCTACGCCTATTGATTTAAGTTTATATATTAGGCCACGGTGCCAAAGAAGCAGAGGTACCAAACTTTATCGAATGCTTTACTTATATCGCAAAAGACTACTCTAATTTCTTTTCCTTGGTCTAAAGCTTTTCCGCATTCATTTGTTATATCAATTAGTTGGTTGACAGCTGAGTCCCCGTGGGTGAAGCCATACTGGTTTTGGGAAATAATTTTATTTAATTTTAAAAAAGTTGTATAAGTGTTTGAAAACGCAGCGTTTCATGACTTTACCAAGAACACTTATCAGCGATATTGGTCGATAGTTGTTTATATTGTTAGCAGATCCTGATTTGAACACCGAAATGACATTAACAAGTTTCCAAGGGGAAGGAATTCGCATAATCGCAGTGACATATTGAACAATTTGCTTAAAGGGTACGTCAAGTCAGAAGCAGATTCATTTTAGATCTTCGGACTTCGGTATCTGGTCCTACAGCTTTTGATGTATCTAGACATCCGAGTATGTCTTCAACCTGGTTTTCTGATATATGAATATAGTTAGCAAGTTAGGAGATATCACATGTTCAATGGGAAGGTTTTTACTTTCGTCGTTAACGGTGCATTGTTCATTAAAATATCTATTTAAGATAGATGCCTTTTCGTTGTCATCTTCGAAAATCTCGTCACCGTCTTTGATTGGAGGTATTTGACTTTTACTTGATCCCCCAATAAGAGATTTTACTAATTTCGACCAGCTTTTTGTATTGATATTATCATTTAAGATCTTATCGGATAATTGGAAATGAATTGATTCAAACATTTTTTCTTTGTTGAATTTAATTATTTACACATAAACAGCTTTCAGATACATTTTAAAATTATTCTGCATTTAAAAAGATAAAATAAAAGGTATATTTCTAAGCATATTGTAAAAAATGTTATTCTGGTCTGTTTTCCCCACAATTCATTTTTATAACAGCAGTCAACTATATCGTATGTACTACTCAACTGTTTTTGCACAGCGCTCCCTCAATACATTGTATATGAGACTGATCATTTCATTTCAGTGGTTTTGCTGTTATTTTTATTTAACAAGTTTCCCTTGCTTGTATAATTATAAGTAATATGGTAGAAACAAAGGTGTACCAAAGGGGTAATCAAAATCATAAAACCGTTAAGACAAAGACAAAAGCGGTAGACCATTTTAACTAAATCTTCTTGTTGGTTTTTGTAAAATCTATGAAAAAATATGCGTTGGAACAAGGAAACATTACAACCAACATATTTGTTACTGGCCAAATATTGGATTTCTGAAGGTTTTGTAATATCCGGGCACTGAGATAATCACATCTATTTTGTCTTTTCGTCCTTTTTTTCGGAAATTGTGAGCAACCCTTGGCGAACCCTTAGCAATTAAATAACCATTTATGACCTAAAATCAAGCACCATGTGATTATAGCTGTTTTTGTACAGTATATAATAAACGTGACTAAATACAACTTCCTGACGTATTTTCGACAACCTTTAAAGAAATCATTTTTTGTCAATTTCTTGAATAAGCAAATGTTGTCCTACATGGTATCCGGTATAGAAGAAATCGGAGTAAAAATGGAGTGTTTTACGCTAATTAATGTTGTATTTGCCTGTTGGGTAATAATTTTGCTCTTATGCAATTCCGTCAAACCCTTTTATCTCAATGATCCATTAGGTAAACAAAGCATCACATTCGTAGTTAACTGATAAAGGACGTAACAAAAAATTGTCATCAGTTAAAATTATTGTTCTATATGATATGTACTTTTGAAAAGGTTGTCTGAGTTAGCGGCTGATTTGTATCGACTTCTCAAAACGTGTTTATTTTAATGATTTGTTTTTATTTTAGCAAAAGGACATATTATTCAAAAAGGATTACGTAACATGTCCCTTTGAGCCATATTAAGGCAAAGCTTTAAAGCTTTAATTAAAACGTTATATTTTCTAAAAAGTGTGTTTTGCCTTAAGACTATAATAATTCTTATTCACATGTGTGTCTCATACAAACATCGTTGTATAACAACCGTTGATTAAGGAGAAGCTTTGGTGCCATAACGACTCACACAAAAAAAACAACTCAGATTCACCAAATATTTGCTGATTGTTTTCTCAATGTACATGTAAATTGGTCTTCAAGATTTAACATTTAGTATGTTGCTATCATCTTTATTTATAGAAAGATAATTTTTCTTAATATTGTTACCTTTTTTGTTTCTATTTGAGCACAATATGATCCAACCAGAATGAAAGAGTCACAATCTGTGTTTCATCGTTATTTATTGCAATTTCGAAACAGCTGTTCATTTTGTATACATCTGTTTAACTAAGAAAAATATACACATCCATTCGAAACGCATTTCGAGAAATAGAATAGTAGATTTATTTACCTTCCAAAATGCGAATAAATTTTTACAGACAGTTTAATGATATTACCTAACTAAGTTCATCAGACAAAGAAAATAGACATCTGTATACTCTTGGAAAATATACAATAAAAACGATACTTTAATTACAAAAATGGGATATACTTTTGATTTCTGCAATAAAAAAACATGGGATCATTGTACTCCTTTTCTAGATATTTCAGGAAACTAAAGTTTCTAATACATTCCTTTGTAAAAGATAGACACACAATATTCCCGCCAATTATCTCCCCTGAAATGACATTTTTTAGGAAAAAGCTTAATATCATTTAAAATGTTTATCCTGTTAATTAATATAATATAATAAAGAAAATGCATTTTACATCATTTATGCTGAAACAAGTCTTTAAAACTGAAATATAGCCTACCATTGGCAAGATGAGTGAAAACAGATGCTTTGTTTAGATTAATTATCTAAATATATTATAATATATTAATTATTGTATATATCGATGCAAGAAAATTGGAACTTGAATGTTTGTATATGGTTGTCGCTGCAATACCAAGTAAACTTTTATGTAGTTGATGAGAAATTGCTACACGCAAATGATCGATACCACATTTTGTACTTTGCCTTGAAGTCGGCATTTGCTAAATGACGTAATAAAACCGACCAGAATGACGGAAGCAAGTGATGTTATCGCTCAGAATAGTTTTGAAATAAGACAAACTAGTGTTGGCTGTAAATATGTCATGGCATTTTAATTATAATTAAAATATTCAACATCATTCAATACAACAAACTTGTCAATCAATAACTTTGATGACGCTTGGTGAAAAGTTACTGAAGGGCGATCCAACAGTAATGAAAGTTTCAAGATCCGTAGCTGCTGGGCGATCCATAGCAGCGGTGTTTAGGTAAATTTCGCCATCAAATTGTCTCTTAAAAGATTCATCGACAATATCCTGAAGATTGTTGTATCTGAGTTGTGTTACATCTAACGGAAAACGTTTCCATACATCCAACAGAAAGTCATCTTATGCCATGACGGAAAATTATCTTTGTTCTGCTTACATAATCCTGGAAATAAAAACTAAGAGCAGCAGAAAATATTCTTAAAAGGTGGATGGGTGGGAGGGTTTGAAAACAAAAAACCAACTGTTCCGTTCGAGAGTCAAGTTCACAATGAATTTTAACCACGAGGCTTGTGAGCACGGACTAATTTTTTCGCGGGCTTTACCTCGTACTAATTTGCATATGAAAAGATCTGAACAGATAATAAATAAAATTGTAATACCAATAACGGAATTTAATTTTATATGGAAATTAAATTCTATTATTGTATATATCGATGCAAGAAAATTGGAACTTGAATGTTTGTATATGGTTGTCGCTGCAATACCAAGTAAACTTTTATGTAGTTGATGAGAAATTGCTACACGCAAATGATCGATACCACATTTTGTACTTTGCCTTGAAGTTGGCATTTGCTAAATGACGTAATAAAACCGACCAGAATGACGGAAGCAAGTGATGTTATCGCTCAGAATAGTTTTGAAATAAGACAAACTAGTGTTGGCTGTAAATATGTCATGGCATTTTAATTATAATTAAAATATTCAACATCATTCAATACAACAAACTTGTCAATCAATAACTTTGATGACGCTTGGTGAAAAGTTACTGAAGGGCGATCCAACAGTAATGAAAGTTTCAAGATCCGTAGCTGCTGGGCGATCCATAGCAGCGGTGTTTAGGTAAATTTCGCCAACATTTCCGATCCAAAGATTGGAAATCCGCCAACAAAAGATTTAACTAAACGCACCATGACATTTTACAGCCTATTTCGTAATGTATTCAAAGAATTAATACAAATAAACCAATTCAACAGCATTGGTATCAAACAACAAAAAACAACATTGGTCTTTTACAACTGACCATATAAATTACTGGAGGGCGATCCAACAGTTAAAAATATTCTTTTGAATTTCTAAATGTACTGAAGGGCGATCCAACAGTCGAGAAAAAAAAAATATAAAATTTTGAACAAATTTTTGTTTAACGAAATGTTCTGAAGGGCGATCCAACAGTGACAGAATTTTGAAAACAAAATGCACTGAAAGGCAATCTAATAGCAAACAAATTTAAATTTAAAGATATGATTTTATTGATATTTCAGAAGACTTTCAGAAGACAATATAAAATTGAAAATTAACATACGGGGTATTCCAAACAGTTTGGAGATTTGGTAAATGTTTCCATTGCACCTTGAATTTGGTTAAGGAAAATGTCGTTACCAATGAAAGACAAATGGACTCCATCGTTTTGATAAAGACCTATATGTTTATCATCAAAATCTGGGTGTTTAATAATGTACCCCCCGATCTTTAACAAATATGACCTCATGCCCCTATTCACTCTTTTGCGGGTGGTTTCCATTTTTTCAACATTGTTTGAAAAACGCCAATCATGTCTAGGTAAAATGTAAGAATAAACAACGGAAGTTTTTGGCAACATTCTAGAAATAATTGCTAACGAAAATCTCATATGATATAACAAGGCACCATTTGGCGCTTCACCAATATCATTACCGCCGCAGTGAATAAGCAAGACAGAAGGGATTCTACGTCTGTATCTGACAAGCATGTTGATTGTGGGAACTACTGCAGCCCATTTCATTCCCGAAGACCCAGCCCAAACAAAACGACATCCTACTCTATCAAAACCAAGATGGGAACCGGTTGGTCTAATTGCTGCATGGTCACCAGCTTTTACAACAATAGATGAGCCTACAACCCAAATTTCTGTCATAATTCCTGAAACAAGATTTAATGAACAAAATTAGGCCGAATGTAACGTTTATAAGAATTCGATTTCCATCGACCTTTACTTTTAATTTTTTCTTCGTCATTACCATCTAAATAAAATTGAGTAGCTGCCCCAATCCGTAACGAGTGTGTATTAAATTTCTTAGAATTCAAACCTATAAAAGATAAGCTCGTTTTAAGAATACTAGAAAATTGAAAATATGTCAAAGGTGTCATATTTAAATGACAAAATAATGGACCATCTAATGAGTGTCTTAATTTTAAATAATCCATCAATAAGCGAACGGGACAAATTTGTAATAATTCAATGTTGTTTATGTTAATGGTGATGGGAGTTGCCAAACCCATCTGGTCAGTTTTAGAAAATGGAATTTTCAAAGTAAATGACTGCAAGTCTTTACTAAAGGCAACATCAGACAACCTTATTATTCTGTCTAAATTACTGTTGGTAAAAGTAAACTCGCTAGCCCTCAAGAAACCATAAAAGGCCATGGCAAAGGCTGCACGAAATAATTTTTGTTCGTAACTAGAACTGCATACCGAATCTAAAGAGTACATTAATCTAGTTAATATGGAAACAGTTATTGGTTTTCTAGTGTCAATCCTACTATCTAAGCGAGTCATTCCCGATAGCATCTTCTGAACTAAAAAATCTTGAGTTGTATCCGAAATTTTCATTAATTTCATGTAGTAACTTAAACCGGCCAAATAAGCTTTAACGGTAGATGGGGAATAACCCTCAGTATACATGTAGGCAATGTAGTTAACCAGTTGCATTGAGGGACATGGCCACTCATCTCGAAAACCGAACATTATCTTAAAATTGCTAAATGATTTTAAGCCGTTTTTATAAGTTTTCCATGTATTCTGCGAGTTGGAAGCTTCAATCAGCTCTAACACTGGGCCTCTAAAAGATTCACGAATTCCAGAGGTACATCCGTTGGTAACGATTCTGCCATTAGACATGCTGACTTGAATTCCTGAAATTTTTGTCTACTTATTAAATCTGCATAAACGTTGTTTGAACCAGGTATAAATTGGGCTCTGATATGAAAGTTTCCCAATAAGGACCAAAATACTAAATGTCTAACTAAAACCATAACCCGACTTGATTTCGATGTACAATTGTTTATGATTTGGACAACAGCCTGATTATCGGAATGAAATAAAATTTTCTTTCCTAACCAGAGATTACCCCACAGGAAAGTAGCTAATGCAATTGGAATGATCTCTAAATAGGTAATGTCCTTGAGAAGGTCTTTGTCCCAACTAGCTGGCCATTGTAAAAAGGCCCATTTTTTGTTAAAAACAACCCCTGCTCCTAAACTTAAACCACCTGCGCTATCAGTGTACAAATTCAGAGCATCACTTGAAAGCCATGCGTCTTCTAACATGTAAGAAGTTCCGTTAAAACTATTCAGAAATGTAATCCAAATCATGATATCCAATCTCATTCCTAGTGAGACACGAATTAAATAATGTGGCATTGTGACACCACTGCAAGCCATATACAAGCGTCTGCTAAACGCTCGACCCGCTGGTAAAGCCCGTGTGCAAAAGGCCAGTGACCCACATAAGGATTGCAACTGTTTCAATGTAACTTTTTTTTTATGTAACATATCGTTTAACATCTGATAAAGTTCAATTAACTTGGCGTCTGGGATTTGAATTAACATCTTAACTGTATCTATAGTAAGACCAAGATACGTAATTACAGTGCACGGGCCTTCTGTTTTGTCATCAGCTATAGGAACGCCGAGTTCAGTACAAAGATCAGTAAAGGTATTCATCAAAACTTCACAATTATTAGTTCCATGAGCCCCCGCAAAGAAAAAATCATCCAAATAATGGTCAATGTCATGCATATTTGATCGGTACTCTACTACCCACTGTAAAAATGTGGAAAATGATTCGAAATATGAACAACTTATGGAACAGCCCATTGGCAACACTTTATCAATGAAAAAATAATCATCAATTTTAAATCCCAACAGATCGAAATCACCAGGGTAAATGGGAAGCAAACGAAAAGCAGATTTAATGTCCATCTTGGCAAGTTTTGCTTGAGAACCCAATTTCTTAACTATTTTAACTGCATTGTCAAATGATGAATATTTAACGGATGTCAAAGCTTCGTCAATGTAATCATTAACGCCTCTATTACGGGGAGACGACAAATGGGTAATTAATCTTAGACCACCCGTCTTTTTTGGTACCAAGCCTATTGGTGATATTCTGAGATTAGATATTGGTTTACGTAAGAAAGGACCAGCTATTCGACCACAGTTTACTTCTAATAAAACTTTTTTCAACGCGACATCGGGTTCTTCAAGAACAGATTTTAAATTTTTTGTCTCGTACGGAACCCTAGGGCCAGAATAATTTATATGAAAACCGTAACGGAAACCATCTGATAAAAGTTTTGCTGAATGACTATCGGGATAGTTTAATAACAAATTATCTAAATTATCTAATTTTATGGGTGAAAAGCCCAAACTCCACACATCAAATTGTCTTTTATCTGTAAAAGAAGAAAATAAATTCAAAACTGCATGCGTGGCAATTGCAACCTTTGACCTGAAAAGCGAGGCTGTTGAAAACGAAAGTTTTGACTTCCATTCGAATTAAATGATTGTCTTGGTATGCTATGATTTGGTATTTGATAACTAGTAGAAGCTGAATTCCATCTATGTGGTAAACTTGGCGTTGGCCCGACAAAAGAACTTCTTACATTTCTTTGATAAGTATTTGTCAAATCCTTAACACAATGAGAGACAGGGTGGGTAAGGCCACATTTTAAGCAAGAATGCTTATTCAAACAATTATTTCGACTGCAAAACCCCTTAAAATTAAAATCATAGCATGGTTTCGTGAATGACTGAGCACTTGTGTCAGTACGTTGTCCAACCCTTACTGAAACATACTGTAGCCATAATTGGCCATCTATTACAGACCATGATCGGCTATTATCTCTTGCAATACGTAATCGAAATTGCTGATCATACTTGTATATGCACTCAAATTGTACATCTGTACTTCTAATAATCGACATATAGTTTATCAAGTCAGAGGCTAAATTGGGAAATCGCTTCAGCAGTATTTTCATTTTAGAAAACCTTCAGTCCATTCATCAATGTTTGTGATAGACTTTACCTTAGAATATTTATTACTTTCAACTACCAACTGACCGTCTTCACTCAAGGACACTACCTTTTTTGGTTTATCAATATTTGAAACGAAATTCTTATATAATAAATTGGCTAAATCTATATATTCCAGATTCCAAATTTGATTCATAACCTTTTGTGAAACAAAAACATCAGTATCATTTTTTGTTGGTATAAGTAAGACCTCACCATTTGGGTTTTGTGGCATAGGTGGTGCAGCAGGCATATTTTGCTGAATAACCATTGGGTTCGGGACTGGTACATGCACAAGTTGAACCGGGACTGCGGGCTCTTGTACGGCAATGGGACCGTTAGGCGCCTCCTCGGCATCTTGGGCTGCGGGGGCTCTCCTACGTCTAATCGGCTGTCTTACTGGTGCTTGCCGAACTCTCGGCTCATTTCGTTTACCCTTAGGCATCTCTGTATCTAAATAAAATACTTCCAATCAATAAATGCATAAATACCATTATGCTTCCGAATGTAAATTTTACTTAAATTATTAACCGATGTGCGATTTTTGTTCAATTATTGAAGGCTTTACTTCACCGTCAACACCGAAGTGTAATTGTTTTGATCTTTGATCAATTTATGCATCAGGACAACTTCTGCCGACTTCCCAAATTACTTTCGGTCATGTAAATAAATAAGATTTTACGTAAAATAATTTGAAAACAGCGCTTTTGTTTACAACTTAAAATTTCAACATACCTGTCACCAGTTTATAATCCCTGTTTAATAAAAAATTAAGTTATTCAAGATATAAAACATGGCAATGGACATCTTTTAAAGCTTGTGTATTTTGGTGTTGTTCATTTTTGCACTTAATATTTCACTTTCGTTATTAATTTCAAACGCATTTCAAAATCAATCAGTACATTATCAATAAATTCTATAGCTGATGTTAGATACTTAACTTGTGTTATAACTATAGATCCACTAAATATATCCTTTTTTGAAAACAAAAAACCAACTGTTCCGTTCGAGAGTCAAGTTCACAATGAATTTTAACCACGAGGCTTGTGAGCACGGACTAATTTTTTCGCGGGCTTTACCTCGTACTAATTTGCATATGAAAAGATTTGAACAGATAATAAATAAAATTGTAATACCAATAACGGAATTTAATTTTATATGGAAATTAAATTCTATTATCAATTAAAATATTAAACGAGGTGCAAAATACAATCCTTAAACTTTGCCTGAAATTATCTTCATCTGAACATTTAGACTTTTGAACAGGAAAGTTTTACAAAAAATTGAAGAGTATTAGATATGTTCTAGATCTTTTTTCGAGGGTTGCATACATTGCTAAAAATAAGATTATGACACTTCATTTATATTATCATTTCATTGCTGACCATCACATTTGAAACACACAAACATGAGTAATAATAAAACCACAAATACACAAAAACAGTGCAAAAACATAACACACCAAGCTGGAACTCTAAGTGCAGAAAGACAAAAATAAGCAGCGATTTTGACCAGACAGGAATAATTTGAGTCAGAACGCTCAGAAGCTGGTGAGATTAAGAGTAACAGTTGAAAAGAAGGGCGATATCAATAAGGCCCTAAAATACCAGAAGTTCGAAAGGGCAAAGGCACATCAATAAACACTTATAGGAACAACACAAAGAAACATTCTTCATAATTCTTCAAAACAATAAACACTAAATACCAGAAGTTCAAAGTGTCGAAGGCATAACAGTAAATACACATAGGAACAACACAAAGAAACATTCTACATAAAACCACAAACAGCAAAATAACAATCAACAACTTTAACTCTGCTTCCCCCGAAGAAAAAGTCTATATTCAGACTTATATTAGATAATCATTAAAAAAAGCTATGATATTTGTTATGGATTTGAAATTCTTTGACACAGGGAAATTAGTAAATTATATAACTATACAACAACAACCAAGATAATTTTTTTTTTAAATAACGCCATCGATAAGTTTAACCATATGGGAGTCAAAACACTCCAGGTTCAATATCAAAAGCTTAAATATGCTTAAATCATTATTTTACAAAGAATCAATGACGATTACATCAAATTCTAATACAAAAATCAAGTATTTCCATGTGTTTTGGTTAGGTTGCAGCATTAAGGTGCTAAATGTGTGATAAAAGTACATGTATTTTTTGTTTAAACGTGGTTTTGGTTAAGAACATGTAATTGCATTTTAATGGGGCTGTGCACATATGTTTTTCTCTTTGATACTGAAACTTGTCCAACTCACATTTTTAATATGGTGCGCAGAAAAAGAAAACCTAAGTAAAGTGAGACTGATATTCGATGTTCGATATTCGATATTCAATTTTTTTGAATATCAAACTGAATATCAAACGGTAAAATTTACCGTTTGATATTCATTCGATATTCATTTGATATTCACATAACATACCTAGACCCGAAACGTATCTCAAATGAATAAAGAATGGAATTAATCTTTTGTTTGATATTCATTTAATATTCACCATTGCAAATTAACACCGAAAACGAATGTCAAATGAATATCAAATGACAAAGAATCTTTGGTTTGATATTCATTCGATATTCATTCCATATTCACATAACATACCTAGACCGAAAACAAATTTCAAATGAATATCGAACGAAATTAATCTTTGGTTTGATATTCATTTGATATTCACATTGCGAATTAACACCGGAAACGAATGTCAAATGAATATAAAACAGAAGAAAACTTCAGTTTGATAGTCATTTCATATTCACAAAATCAAATTAGACATAAAACGAACGTAAAATGAATATCGAACGTAAATAAACTTTGGTTTGATATTCATTCGATATTCATTTTATATTCACATAACATACCTAGACCCGAAACGAATCTCAAATGAATATAGAATGGAATTATTCTTTTGTTTGATATTCATTTGATATTCACATTGCAAATTAACACCGAAAACGAATGTCAAATGAATATCGAATGACAAATAAACTTTGGTTTGATATTCATTCCATATTCACATAACATACCTAGACCGAAAACGAATGTCAAATGAATATCAAACAGAGGGAAACTTTGGTTTGATATTCATTTGATATTCACAAAACAAAACTACACCCAAAACGAACGTCCAATGAATATCGAATGACAAATAAACTTTGGTTTGATATTCATTCGATATTCATTCCATATTCACATAACATACCAAGACCGAAAACGAATGTCAATTAAATATTGAACTTTAAAAATTACCGTTTGATATTAATTTTGATATTCATTACATATTTATACCAAGAAAAAACGAGAAATGAATATCGAATGGATATCAAACGGTAAATTTTACCGTTCGATATTCAGTTTGATATTCCAAAAATTGAATATGGAATATCGAACATCGAATATCAGTCTCACTTTACTTAGGTAAAAAGAAAACTAATTTTAATGTGCAAATGTCACGCAGGAATTAACTGAGTGCACAGAGCGCAACCATTCATTTTAAATTCAAAAATGCGTGTTCCGTCCTTTTATGGGGTGTAAAATTTCAATCAGTACTTTTAGAGGGTTGATTCAATTTCCTTAAATTTTAATGATAACCAAACTTAAATTTGAAATTATCATTATAGCTTTCGTCAAATAAAATGTGAGAGGAAAAATGAAAGATGAATGTTTTCTCTTTCTATTGACAGTGTTGTTGCTTTGTATGTCGTGCATTTGATTGTTTAACCAACTCATAGTTCAGCTTTAATCAGTCAAAACAGCGGGTTTTGCAAACAAAAATGATATTGTTTGAGACACAGCTGTTCTGTAGAAGGAAGTTAAACATTCTCAATTGGTTTGATAGCGTCACGTCATCTGGTAATGATCATGTTAATTAGTAAATTAAATGTACAAAAGTGACAGGAAATGTGATGCAGTAATTAATTCATGATAACTGGTAGTAACTGACTAAAACTTTCAAAGCAAACATTAATCAGAATCACTTATTAATAGGTTTGATAACTGTGTGTGTTTTCATCATAACAATAATGGAACAACCTTTTGATAATCAAATGTAAAGGAAATCAAAGCATTAAACGTATATAAATTATGTAAAGCACATCATTTTATAGGCATCAATTCTTGTAGACTAGGAATAGAATTAAAGAGGATAAAACAAAATCAAGGATTCGTGAATTCGTAAATTGCTCGCACAGTGTTTTTTTTTCGGTTGCTGTCTTCACTCAAGAACTTCTACGGAATATAGCATGCGCTTATATACAAATAAAAGATTTCTCATATAAGTGTAGATGTCGTAGGGTTTTGCTTGTCATCCTTTACTGCACTTGACACACTTAATTGACTGTTGGCAATGCAATGCGACGGATGTGCTATAGCAGACAGGAACTGCTTACTCTTCCGACGCACTTGAGCTCACTCTCGTTACGACTAGAGTTCGCGTTATTGATTGATATTCAGTAGTTATTTTTTTTCATGTTTAACATATTTTCTGGTTTTGTCCCTTTTTTGTTGGTGTTAACTAGTGTTGTCTCTGCCATTTCCCTTTGTCAAAAAATACACCCCCCCCGAAAACTACAACAATTCAAGAGGTATCCGATTGTCAAAGGTCCAATAGAAAACAAAACAACCAGAGGAGCAGCACGAGGGAAAATAATTAAACACACAAATAAATAAAGAAACCATGCCTTAAAAACCGGTGAAAGTTGATGACATTATTTGCATAAATACACGACAATAACGTTTTGAATAGATTCTCTAGGCGTGTTATATTGTTTTTAACAAGTAATTTTGAGGTGAATAATTCAGATAGAAATAAGTTTTTGATCTAATATTTTATAGGCTGAAAAAGCAGGCCTGGGGTAACTTATACACAAGATGGCGGATTAAAACCAAGAAGATTTCAAAACTATTCCTTGCAGAATTCATCACTATAAAAAGATGTATTATTTAACGCAATTTCCTTCTCAGTTAACATTTTTTCTTGTTAAGCAATGAAGGGTATATCATAGATAAGATTTTTAAACACTGATAATACAGAGGAATTTAAGATTAATTATGATAAGAAGAAGGTTTCAGAACTGGTTAGACCTACATCATTTCAATATCTGTGTTGTATTAATCTCAAATCATGTAGGACATATAATATTAAAGCCGTAACAAGGGCAGTATAGTAAGTCGGTTCCATTAAAAAATATCGGTTGAAGGAGTTTTTCTTAAATTCATTTACTGTTTAAAGCTGATCACATTTTATCTACTGCTAAAAGCCTGTTCTTTTTCATGTTTGGCCTTAAAGGTCTTGTGTCTTTGTAAATAAACATGTATCCAATATTACAATGTATTAAGTTGGGTTTTATTTAAACTGTTAATCTCACAATTTAATTTGTAATCTCATACCTTGTTTGTTTATCTCTAAAACATTTTTTATATTGATCCCGATAATATGATACAGGTTAAACCTGATAAGCTCCCGCAGATAAAGTAACTTTCTAATATATACCCATAACTTTGAAAAAAGAACGAACCTGCAAACAGAACAAGGAAGTGAATTACTTCGAACGCGGACCTCGCAGAAGGCACCCTTTTTCGAGAATATTTCTACTTTCATTTTCGAATGCAGAAAATAACAAAATCAAATTTGTTTACTGAGGACAAAGTAAATATAATGGCTTCTGGGAATGAAATTTGTCCGCTGAAGTATACAAGTTATTTGTTTGGTTGACAATGCACCGCTTTTATTGGGGGGTCTTGTTTCGCGAAAATTAGAATGACAGGTTCCCGCGCTTCTGTCATTTTGTTTTGATGGACGCGACCTCTAGTGATAGAATAGAAGCTAATATTTAAAATATGCTTGAAGTCCTGATTTTTTATTCAAATTCTTTACATTTAAAGCATTTCATAGCTGGAAATACTTGAAATAATTTATATTAATACAATAACTATGTTCATTCATATGAAGCAGACTTCTTACAATCTCTTCTAGACAAAAAAGACCGTAGACTAGCTCTCTCTTTCAACCTCACGTTTCGTTATATTGATGATGTCCTTTCACTAAACAATTCTCGATTTGGTGACTTTCTCCATCTCATATATCCCCAGAAGCTTGAGATAAAGGAAACAACTTATTCTAGGAAGTCTGCTTCATATTTTGATCTACATCTAGAAATTGACTCACAAGGAAGACTTTCAACAAGGCTCTATGACAAACGTGATGATTTCAACTTTCCAATCGTCAACTTTCCCTTCTTGTGTAGCAACATTCCGTCTGCTCCAGCTTATGGAGTTTACTAATCTCAATTGATTCGTTACTCCAGAGCGTGCGGGACTTACATCGATTTCCTTAGCAGAGCGACACGTCTGACGCAAAAATTGCTCACACAGGGTTATGTTGCTGTCTTCACTCAAGAAATTTTACGGAAGACATCATGCACTTATAGACAAATATGGGATTTCGATCTCTCAGATGAGTGCAGAAGTTGGTTTGTCATAGGGTGTTGTTTTGTCTTCCTTTATCGGATTTTACACACTGAATGGACTATTGGCAACGCGACGGGTGTGCTATAGCAAGCAGGAACTGCTTACTCTTCCGGAGCACCTGAGTTCACTCTTGTTTCGACTGGAGTTCGCGTTGTTGATTGATATTCAGTTATTTTGTGTTTCCATGTTTTACATGTTGTCTGTTTTTGTCCCGTTCTTGTTGGTGTTTACTGGTTTTGTCTCTGCTCTTTCGGACTTTTGATATTCGGATACCCCATTGGTATCTTTGCTTCTTTATTATTTTTTAAATTGGAAATAAAAAAAAAGGAATTTAATTTTGCATTCCGTGTTATTGGGTGCGGATTTCTGTCTAGCATATACGTCTTCCGGTTTAAGGCATCATACTCAGCCACTTTAGCTGAATATATCAGTGTATGTATCATTATCTGCACAAAACCTGATAATCAAAACACAAAGTGATGGACCACTTGTTTTGTGTATTGATATGCACAGCTCAAAATGAAATAAATAATAAAATTGAAGGAATTACTATAGAAATGTATCGATCGTGTTTTGTTAACTTTATCTACAGTTTTACATTTCACAACTTTTCACCTTAATGGGTTCGTGATTAATACATATTTATCTTATTTTTTACATCTTGAAGGTTACATCAGTATAAAAAAATACGATACTAGAGATGACTTCAAATTATTTATTATCCTTACTTGGAAAGCTCCATATACCTTACTTGCTTTTGTTATATTTATTTCAAAACTAAATCAATATGCAATGACTTCTTAAAATGTTTCTGATTTTCCCAGACACTTTTTTCTCTAAGGTCGGCTTTATAATAAGGGTTAAAGATAAAAATTTCATACGTTCTTTACAACTTTTTTTACCAATTGGTAGAACAATTCAAAATCATGTCAGATGAATTGATTCGTGATTCTTTGATTACTGTTCGGATGTTTATTGTACTGTTGACGATGACCTCCTTAACATCATTATGTCTCACAATCGTGTAGCTTTTAGGAGATTCCTGTCAGACTCTGGGATTGCAATGAAAGGAGGAGTTTTTGTGTCCAACAATCTGGCTTAAACGAACATTTCTTCGAAATGCCTCTACCAAGCCAGAACTATCGCTTTCCTTGGCATTGAAATTGATCCTCAGGGTTCTTAAGTTTTTTTTTTATCTTTATTTTTAAGTTTGGTTAAACTCCCTCTTTGTGATCAATATACATAAAATGGTCATTATTACGATATATTTGTGACAAGTTTGATTTAATTGTCTTACACTTTCTTTCGATTCGTTCTGTAGGCGGCTGTAATATAGAACTTAAATGGAAATGTCTATTTTATTCACAGTGGTGATTTGTATTTTAAATTTCTTCATAAAGTGCTTATCTGGCCATCTTTGTTTGATACGTGATATTACTATGTCAACAATAAAGATGTCTGTATGGCTAAAAGCGGCAACCAGTTCACGAGATTACATAACTGCTGTAATATCTTACCTTCCGGATCTTGGTCCTAGATTGACGTTAAAATAAGTTTACAAAAAGTAATATATACTTTGGTAAAGTTCCTTATAACATGTTTTTCTTCTCTTGATCTTTATCAAAGACGACATATTGGGCCTTAAACTTATCGATATCATACAAAATTGAAAGGGTTCTAAAGTTGTTGCATCAAAATGGCGGTGCTATATGATGATAAATAACCCTACAAATATCATCAAAATCTGCTTATGGGTCTCAGAGGAGTTCTGCAAAAGTGTGACTGGTGGACAGACGAAGACCATTACTAAGTCCTTCTGTCATGTAGCGGCGGGGACAATTAATATCCATTCTGTCAATTTTGAGTTGTGCTTAGGGGGTCATCAATTGATCACCATATTCAAGTCTCAATATTGCAAATTTTATCAGGCACAACATCATATGATGTACTTCCTTGAATTCCAGAATCATCAAAATCTTTCAAAAGGCCATAATTTAAGAGAAGTTGTGTTAACCAGATATATGGGCAGACAGACGGACCGGGTGATTCCTAAATACCTTTGTAGGGGATGTAATTATTGAACAAAACAGTCACAAACGCATTTATCCTCAATAATTAGACATAGTATGCTACAACCAACCAAGATGTAACTTTCCTATTGATTAAATGAATGTTTCGTATTGTTTCTTTGACATAAAGAATTCATATTCCTGTTCACAAATTTTGTATTAACCTATAGTTATCTCAATATTTATTATTTTTATATAGGTATAGATGAAATATTTTGATTTCCGTGTAAAAATAAGATTCTTGATATTCACTGAGTGAAAAACACGTACGAATGTATTTTGCTTTTCGAACACTTTTCGGAAATAGCAGAGCAACCCTTAGTGAACTATCAACAAAGTAATGAAGCCTTAATGACCCAAAATCACGCACCCAGTTGACGATAACAGTTTTTGATCTTTATAAATAACCCATGATTCAATACAACTTCCTGATCCTGGATACAAAGTAAAGTATTTTCGACAAACTTTAAAGAAATCGTGTTTTTTTACTCTAGAATAACTAAATGGTGTAATATGTCCTACAACGTATCTGGTAAAGAAGAAATCAGAGTTAAAAAGTGTAGCGGTTTACGCTAATTAATGTTGATTTTGCCTGTTGATAACAGTTGACTCTTATATCAAAGCCTTTTATCTCAAGATCTATCGAGTAAACCAGTGTCAAATTCGTAGGCGAAAGAGATTTAATATTTCCATAACTCCCCTACTTTTGTTAATATATAAATGACATGTGTTACATGTTTGAAAAAAAATTGTTCGATATTATATGCACCTCTTAAACGGTTGGCCTAGTTAGCGGTTTATATATACCATGTACAACAACAAAAACGATACCAAAATTTATAATAGTAAACTAATGCACATGGTCGATATCCTCGGTGCTGGATTTGGCTTCCTTGTTCGAACGTTTTGGTTTAGAGTACTTTTCGTTTTCAACAGTTTTGGTATTTGACCTTCCAATGTTTGAATAAAATGCTACTGATGAGAGGTTACTCCTTGAAATATCGATACATAGCATATCCAAATTAACCGTTTATACCCGAGTTTTGGTATTTGTAATTTTGAAACCACTGGGCGATAACCACTGCTGGAGGACCAGAGGTCCCCGAGGGTAATCACAAGCCTGGTCGTCAGACTTGTCTGACACGATTTACCATAAAATTTCTAATATTTTTGTTGCTGAAATTTTCCATTTTTAAATTCAAATTTGTTTAAAACACCAGGTTTCTTTCCTTGTAATGCACATGGTCGATATCCTCGGTGCTGGATTTGGCTTCCTTGTTCGAACGTTTTGGTTTAGAGTACTTTTCGTTTTCAACAGTTTTGGTATTTGACCTTCCAATGTTTGAGCATTAGAGCACTTGAGTTCACTATTGTTTGGACTAGAGTTCGCGTTGTTGATTAATATTCAGTTATTTTGTGTTTCCATGTTTTACATGTGGTCTGTTTTGTCCCTTTTTTGTTGTTTTTTACTGGTTTTGTCTCTGCCCTTTCGGACTTTTGACATTCGGATACCCCATTGGTACCTCTGCTTCTTTAAATAAAATGCTACTGATGAGAGGTTACTCCTTGAAATATCGATATATAGCATATCCAAATCAACCGTTTATAATCGCGTTTTGGTATCTGTAATTAAGGTTGACTTTTAACACGGTTTTAAATAAAAATACCAGTTTTATCATTTACAGATTCACAAATCAAACACTTTAAATCGAAAGTGCATAACAATCGTTTACGGCGATGAAAGAGAGATATTGTGCTACTTTCAGTATTTGCCTTGTTTAGCACCATAATCATAATCATAAAATATATTAGTTCAGCTTCAACTGTGCTAAATAATGAACAGGTTTGAGTAAAGATATGAGTTGAACGGCGGTTTTGACGTTTTGGCATTTTCGTGGTTGACGTTTACGGGAGTGATTTACAGTAGTAAATGTTTGTCCAAACTGATTCGTTAGACTTGGTTCCATCAGGTTTGAATGACAAACTTAGAGTTCAACGTCATGGGAATGCAAAGAAACCTGTACAATTCAATGTCTAATTTTGCTATGTTGACGTTGTTTTCGGTTTCAGATTTTGCGGTTTCGGTTTTGATCACCTTTTATTAATCTTGTAAAAAATGACACGTTTTATAATGATGGTTAAAACGTTTACTTTTCTTTCATGAGAATTCTTACTTTTTCTTGTTTTGGAAAAAAATGACGTTATTTGACGGCATAGACAAATGTTGGTCACTTCAAATAAGGATACATTTTCATTCCATTCATATTAGACATGTTATAAGTAGAAGTCAAACAGTTTTGTTGAACTAAGGAAAACAATTAAAAAGCCTTGCTATCGTTTCTTTTTTTTTCGGCTAGTAGATTTTATATTTAAAGATATCTCATAACGTATTAATCAGTGAAAACAAATGTTTATTTAAGAAAAGGGATATGTTATGCAATTACATCCCAGCTCCTTTGTTCTAACAGGGGTGATCTGAGCCGGATCATCCCTCGGAATACATTGTTCTATTTTTTCAACTCTATCGTTCCTTTTCTTTTGTTTTTCAAAGCACGTTTTTTGAGAAATGTTCACTAAGTTGAACATAGGAAAAATATAAAATCAACAACAATGTTTTTTTGAAGATTGAAAAATAACATAGGTTCCATCGGGGTTTGAACATCGGATCTCACTGTTCCATGTCTACCTTCATAACCACTAGACCACGAAACCGATGGAAAACTTCGCTAAAAAAGTGTACATAAAGAATATTGAAGGGGTCCAATAAGGATACTCTATAATATATATTATAAAAAAGTTTTCTATTTGATTCTAAATGCACATGTATTCTTGTATTTCAATTTTACATGACATATTTTGAAGGCTGGGATGTAAAATAGTTATTACATTCGGACTTGGTGTGTCAGTAAAATCACCTCCTCCGGCTTCCGGCCGTCGGGGTGATCTTTTACTGACACACCGCGTCCTCATGTAATAACTATTACTGAATAATTATATTAAATGTCAATTAGAGTCAACTTCAGGCAGGCATGCATGCTTTGATTAAAATTTATTTTTAAAAAGTTTGTCTTGCCTTAAGATTATAATATTTGTATTCCCATGTGTATCTTTTACAACGATCATTGTATAACAACCGGTGTTTAAGTAAAAGCTTTGATGCCATAGAGACTCATCAATATTAACTCAAATATACAAAATAAAGATATCTGCTGATTGTTTTCTCAATGTATCTCGATCTTCAAGATTCAACATTTAGCATGTTGTTATTATGTTTATTTATCTTAAGGTGATTTTTCATTTCTTTTTCATGTTTTATCTGTTCTATTTTACGATTTTTATGATCCATTCAGAACGAAAGAGTCACAATATGTGGTCCATTGTTATTAATTGCAATTTTGCATTAGCGGTTCATTTTATGTAAATTTGTCTACGTAAGACAATCATGTTCACTTATTGAAAGCGTTATTCGAGACAGAGACAATAGTAGACTTATTTACCTTCCACAATGCAAATTACATTGTACTGATAGTTTACTGAGGTCACAAAACTAAGTTTTGCAGACAAAGTGTTACATCCATAATTGATAACAATACAGAAACTTTTTACAAACATAATCCCATTTAAATATAATACCTAAATGTCGTCATACCTTATTAGGGACCGACCATTCAACTTGAAGAGGGGCCTTGGTTTTTTCCTAAAAAACAAGTGTGGACTCTAATGCATATTGCCTAGCAAGCCGCTATGGACACAAAAAGCAAAGGTCTGCTTTAGTAACATAAAAAAGACTTTATTATTTCTAGGTCCTGCTAAGGTTTATTGTTGAATTCTATATGTAGCCTTTGCTGTACACATACTATAAAATCGATCAAAAATTAAGCCATGTCGATGAATCTAAGTCATGTAAGTGTTTATCCTAAACATTATTTGTTTTTAGATCCAGTATAAGCATTGTACTATTTCCTATTTAGTTTAAAATAACTGCATCAAAGTTTGGTTATGTAGTGGAGAAAATAGGAAACTATTGCAGATAGAGAAAAGCTGTTGCTTGCTTAAACCTTCAGCTCATCGAGCTGTACAAAAGTCTCCATTGGATCAAAGATGTCACAGTCTGTTGTTCATATATACTTTTAAATCAGCTTAATGTTAAAGTTTAAAAAGGTTTCAATCTTCAAATTATTCTGAGAACAAAAGCTACCAACGGGATTCTGGGAATACCGAAGAAGAAAGCAAACATATATTTTGCGCCTAGAAATTTTTATAATTTTCGTTTTATAATATTATTATTTTCAAAATTTAGTTGCATTCTTAGCATGCGGAGATGTAAAAAAAATTGTACATTGTAATTTTGACTTTTTTCTAAGTGTGACCAAAAAGGAAACTGGACTCATCCTCTTTTGTATTTTTAGTCTTGGGCCAATGCAAGACGGCAAGCAGAGACTTATGGTCATGCTGAAGACTGTTGGCTGTTTTCCATTGTGATTTTTAAAATTCACGTTTCTTTATGTTGGTTGTGTGGCGTACAATTATTCCACATCTAATTATCGTCTACTTTAATGGTTATCATTTGTCAGATCAGCCTATGATTTTGAAGTATATAATATTATATGAAATAAGTTTAAACCCAATTGTAGATCTCTTCATGAACATATGCAATGTACATGTATGCCTTTTAATTTTTTACGTGTAATAGCAATAAATTATATTATAACTCAAACGGGGCCAGATCCAGAAATTTTTTAAAGGGGTTGGTCCACATAAATTCCGCTGTGGACGAAGGACGAAAGGGGGGTGGTTCTAGACGTTACTTGCGAAATTTTTGTCGGAAAGGAGGAAAATTCCAATCTCGGACCCCCCCCCCCCCCCCCCGGATCCGCCACTGCTCAAATATTTTTGATTGTCACCTATTGAAAGATTGTCCCTTCCTTTATGATATAGACTAAAGCAAACTTATACACGAACGTTGCAATCCATGTTCCGCACACAGGGGCTTGGATTCTGGTCATTTATATTGACTTTTAAGTCGCCCCCCCCCTACTCTATAATCCAAGCCCCTGTGTTAATTAAAATTATTTTCTGACACGTTTGTAGTTGTGGCGACATTGGTCTCTGTGTGGTGAATCGACAAAATTATCAAGCATTGATAACATTTTCGAACAACCAAACTTGTAACAAATAAGTTTATTTTTCCGGATCCCGCAATAGCTTTGTGAGAAATAGATAAAATTAATTATCCTTATTAAAATGACCTAGATCAAGACAGACGAATGACCCAATGTGGCTATTTTGTCATTTTCTAAAAATCAATAAAATGCTTGAATTGTGTGTGTCTGATTGACCTATTTTGCATAAGCACTATTTCTGTCTGTGATAATAAACTTTATTCAATGAATTAATATTTTGCAGCCAAAAATTATAAGAAAGTACGCTTAAATATGCACAACCTGATAAAGTGACTACGCCATGTACGCTACATGATCTAGTTGAATCACATTGTTGCTTTAAAACACCGCCACATAAAAGCATGAAAAACGAAGATGCTGTGTACAACTTTTTTGCAAGATTTAACTTATTTTTGGTGTCCGAATATTATTTTTGTCCCTTAAACTTTATTCAATTATTATAATAAGTAAATTTTCGCAATCCAAAATCAAATATCCATTACGCTAAAGCTACGCAAGATATGCTACACTGACTAAAATATAATCCGAAGCGGAACACATAATCTACTGGTCGCGGCCATATTGTCTTGATGGAAATCCGAAGATTGAGAATCCGAATATAGCCCCCGAGTGAAAAGTGAAAGTATGTACATTGCAAAGAGCTTTTGTAAATATAGAAACGACGGAAACAAACGACCTAATTGGGGTATCGCTGCCTTTTTCTTTATAATAGGTAGTAATAAGCTGAAAATTATTTTTGATGAAAAAAACAATTGGCAGCTGAGGGTAAGAAAAAAATATTCTGAAGAAAGATTTCTGCTATAAAAAAATGCTGATAATGAAAAAAAAATATTCTGTCGCGACGCCTTCGAAAAATAAATATTTTGTCCGCGGGAATTTTTTTTTCTGATCAAAACAAAAAAACCAAGGCCCCCACTTCAAGTTAAATTGTCCGTCCCTTAGCAAATGCTTGCTCTGACAACACAATTTGGACATTTACCAATAGATGACTTTGACGTATATATTAAATCTTTTGGTAAAAAAATCAACATGGATCTGTGGAAATATATTTTACCACCAGAAAAATAAAGAAAAAAAAAACGATGAAGAATATCAGCTGAAAATTACATATCATAAAATAAGTATTTCAATTACAAAATTGGAAAAGGGGTCAAAGGAAAATAATACAATACCAAAGCTTGAATCAATAAAGCTACGCTGTATGTTCATATTAACGACTAACCTCTTGGTGAAAAACAATTTCCAATTGAGTTTCACATGACTAATTCTTGTACGCGTTTAATCTTTTTACAAGACTTACCAACTGGGTCCCCGAAGCCAACGATAATTAAGGCGAAATACATGGTAAGTTGAGTTTCAAGAGCACATTATCAATTATAATAGTAAACGAGGTGCCAAATACAATCCTAAGACTTTGCCTGAAATTATATTATTGAACAGGTTTTACAAAAAAAATGAAGAGCATTAAATATTTTCTTATTTCGAGGGTTGCATACATTGCTGAAAAAATAATGACACGTCATTTATGTCATCATTTCGTGGCTGACCGTCGCCTTTAAAACACAAAACATGAAAAATAATGAAACCACGAAAAGTCAAAAAACAATGTAAAAACATAAAAAAAAAGCTAGAACTCTAAGTGCAGAAAGACAAAAATAAGTTGCTAATTTGACCAGACAGGAATAGTTTGAGACAGAACGCTCAGAAACTGGTGAGATTAAAGGTAACTGCCAGTAGAGGGGTAGGGAGATATTAATATGGCACTCAAATACCAGAAGTTGAAAAGGGCAAAGGCATGTCAGTAAACACTTATAGGAACAACACAAAGAAACATTTTACATAAAACCACAAAACAACAAACACCAAAATAACAATCAACAACTTTAACTCTGATTGACCTCCGGCAGATAAGCCTATATCAAGGCTTATATCAGAGAATCATATAAAACACCATTAGAAAAAAAGCTATGGTATTTGTTAAATGCACTTGAAATTATTAGACACAGGGAAATTAGTAAATCATATAACTATACAAAAAACAACAACCAAGATAACTTTTGTTCTTAAATAACACAATCGATAAGTTATACCATATGGGAGTCAAAACACTCCAGGTTCAATATCAAAAGCTTAAATATGCCTAAATCATTATTTTACAAAGAATCAATGAGGATTACATCAAATTTTAATACAAACATCAAGTATTTCCATGTGTTTTTGTTAGATTGCAGCATTAAGGTGCTAAATTTGTGATAAAAGTACATGTATTTTTTTTTTGTTTAAACGCGATTTTGATTAAGAACATGTAATTGCATTTTAATGGGGCTTTGCACATTTGTATTCCTCTTTGATACTGTAACTTATCAAATTCACGTTTTTATATGTTGTGTGAATCAGGAGAACTAATTTTAATGTGCAAATGTCACGCAGAACGCAAATATCGATTTTAAATTCACAAATGTCGACGAATGCAAAGATAAAACGAGTGCGCAGAACCCGAATATCGATTTTATTTGTTCCAAATGTCGAAATATGAAGGTATCAAACTAATTTGACGAATTCGTACGCATGCATCGTCAGTTTGTATTTCGTATTATACTTGTATTAATTCAGACACTGTTGCTGTTACATTATACATATTTTCTATTTAAAGTTATTTCCCATGTATGTTTGCAAATCATTATTTTTTTTCTTACATGTAACTAGACTCATAATTGACAAAATTTGTCTTATATTTTTCAAAAAAATGTTTTGAATACGTCAAAAATTATAAAAGATTCGTGTTCCGTTCTTTTATTGGGTGTAAAGTTTCAATCAGTGCGTTTGATGTTTTGAAAATATTTGATCGCAAACAATTCAAGTAACAAAAATAGGTGAAAAAATTGAAGGCTTGATTCAATTTCCAATTTTAGTAATAACAAACAATCATTATAATAGCTTTCGTCAAATAAAATGCCATAGGATAAATGATAGCTGAATTTCTTCTCTTTCTAATGATAGTGTTGTTGTTTTGTATATCATGCATTTGCTGGTTTAACAAATTTTAATCTGTCAAAAGAGTGGTTTCTGAAAACAAAAATGATATTGTTTGAGACACAGTTGTTCTTAAGAAGAAGGAAGTTAATAATTCTCAATTCGTTTGATAGCGTCACGTCATCTGAAAATGATCATGTTAATTGATAAAAAAATGAACAAAAGTGACAGGTAATGTGATGTAGTAATTGATTCATGACAACTGGTAGTAACTGACTAAAACTTTCAAAGCAAACATTAATCAGAATCACTTATTAATAGATTAGATAACTGTGTGTGTTTTCCTCATAATAATATTGGAACAACCTGTTGATAACCAGATGTAAAGAAATCAAAGCATAAAACGTAGATAAATGATATAAAGCACATCATTTCATAGGCATCAATTTTATTAGACTAGGAATATAATTTAACAGGATAAAACAAAGTCGATGATTCGCAAATTCGGTTGATGTCTTCACTCAAGAAATTCTACGGAATATATCATGCGTTTATAGACAAATATTAGATTTTAATCGCACAGATAATGGTAGATGGTTTGTCATAGGTTTTTTTTGTCTTCCTTTACTGCATTTGACACACTTAATTGACTGTTGGCAACGCGACAGATGTGCCATAGTAGGCAAAAACTGCTTACTCTTCCCAAGCACCTGAGCTCACTCTTGTTGAAATTCAGTAATTTTGGGTTTTCGTGTTTACATGTTGTCTGTTTATTTTTGCCTTTTTGTTGGTGTTTACTGGTATAGTTTCTTCCAAATCGGACTTCTGACATTCAGATGCCCCATTTGTACCCCTGCTTCTTTTATGTATTTGACAAATACATTAAAACTCGCCGTAAAAGGTTATATGCGTTAGAAAATTAATTATGTTTAAGCAAAGTACATGTATCAAAGGGGTATCCGATTGTCGAAAGTCCGGTTTCCCGGTTTCGTCGTTGCCCTTTCGGACTTTTGACACTTGAATGTCCCATTGGTGCCTCTTTGATTCTTCAAATAGGGCATAAAAAAGACACGACCAGAGTGAACTTGGGTTCTCTGATAGAATCCGCAGCTGCTGCTTGCTGTAGTAAAACCGCCGCGTTGCTCATAATGTATCTTTGACCCCCCTCCGAACAAAAAATTCTCAACGTAAAAATCAACATTATTCGTAAACATTTACATGTATATGCAGCACAATGTTTCATTTTATACAAGCTTCAGCTATGTGTAATTAATTTTTTTAAGGTACTCAATTTATTTACATGAGTAATATTAAGATTTATAGTAAACACAAGAAAAGGCACATATAATTATAAGTTTTGTTATAATTATCATATTTAGCATTAGAAAGGTAGAGAAAAAAATCATTTTAGTCATTTCTAGGATCAAGGAAAACGTGAAAAAATTTAGGCTTCCAAGAGGCTTAATCCATCACCTGACTTAAATTGCGAAAACTTTAATTTGTACATTGGTGATTTGATATTTTAATTTCAAATATTTAGACCCTTGCTTCTCTTAAGAATGGACAAATTCTTGGAAAGGCTATATATACCATTCACGTTTTGCAACCTCTAGTTTTTGTGGGGCTCCACTTTTGACGTTTATGTCTGTTAATAAAATTTGAAAATGAATTAAAATGCTAGAAGATTAGATTTGAGTCAGCGGTACTATATATGGACAAAACATTTTTCTTCATTGACAGAAAAAAAAATAATTCAAAACAAAATTATTATATGTATTATAAAATGAAAAAGTGTATCTGAAAACATTAGCAAGAAAGAGGGGACCAATGGGTTTATTTTGGCAATTTTTATTTTCCTAGAATTGTGATTTGTTGAAATATTTTTGAGTGCATCGTGATTGGATATTGCAAGTGAATCGTTATAAGGAAAGGTTTTTTTCCGTAATTCGTTTTAGGCATGCTTTACAGTAATATTCAGTCAAAGTTTTATCCGTGAACAGAAATTTAGCCATATTTCCGTGTTTCGTTATTTGCATTTTTCATCATTCGTGATTCGTGATCAGGACCCCCATCAGGACCCCCCAAGAAAGGTAAACCAAAATATCTCGTAGCTAGGGTATAATTTAAGTGTACTCGGAAGTACAGGGATTACGTGTTATCCCTATAACGGCCAGTGGTTACGTGAAATCGCAATTTTTTCCAAGGATACGGGTAATCCCAAATTACACCAATCCCTGTACCATATACATACCGTTTCTTAATTATTAACTAACAATTATGAGGTTACCGAAAGGAGCAAAATAGCTTACAAGAATTAGAATTAGACCAATAAATTTGACAAACTGAACTGGAATTTAATATCGCGATGGGTGTGCAATAGCAGACAGGAACCACTTTCTCATCCGGGGCACCTAAGTTCACTCTTGTTACTGATTGAGTTCGTGTTATTGGTTTCTGTTCGGTTGGTTTAGTGTTTCCTTGTGATTGTTCTTGTTGCCTTCCAGACTTTTGACACTATAATACCACATTGATTACTCCTTGCTTCTTTGTTTTAGCTAGGTATCAAAAAGGTTACATCACCATCAAAGAACCTAGCAGGCGACTATAACGGGAAAGTTAATGGAAATGTCGATTTTATACACAGTGGTGATTTTTTATTTTACTTCATAAAGTTATTATCCGATTTTTCAGTTTGATTTTTGAAATAATCATCTTGTCATCAATAAGGATGCTTTTATAGTTATAAAGTGGCTAGAGATTCTCAAAAGGCTTTGGTAACTCAGTGTACGATGACATAATTACTCCTCCATTATTCATTTCTAATGCTGTCAAATGAAGTAATACAAGGAGTTCTTTGGTCATCTTAAGTTAATCACTAAATATATGAATCATGATTTTTTGTCTGTTTAACGAGCTTTATAAAAGTAGCCACATGACCCAATATAGGTATTGTAGTCTCTAAGACGTCATAATAGTTCTTTGTCTCTTGGTATGGCAACATGAAATGTAAAACACATTTTACTTGTCTTAACAGTCTACAGTTTTTGGACTTTAAACAGATAATTTATGGCTTTGGTGTGCTCTTCAACGCAAAAAGTGTTGATACTGGAGAAAACTGAAGTAGTTATATAACATTTTCAAATGTTTTTTTTTTCTGTTTTGCGTTACAAATATTGATGATAAACCATTTTTTTTAATATTAAGATTTTCGCTTTAAAGCATTTAAACGCTAAAAAGCACTCTGCATATTTTCGGTGCAATTTAATGCTTCAGAGATCAAAACCATTTTTCAAATATCTTAATACTTGTTGCAATTTGTTAAAACCATCTTGAAAAAGTTGTGTATCATTTCTTGCTAATTGCATTACACGTATTGCAATGAGATATATATCGTTTTTCCACGCTAATTAGCAAAATTACATTGTTGTAGAAGACTAACATCAGCAAACCTCCTTTTAATTTTTTTAGCTCACCTGGCCAAAGGCCATGTGAGCTATTGCCATCACTTGGCGTCCGTCGTCGTCGTCGTCGTCGTCCGTCGTCGTCGTCCGTCGTCGTCCGTCGTCGTCGTCCGTCGTCGTCGTTAACTTTTCTTCAAACTTCTTCTCCTCTGAAACGGCTGCACAGATTCAAACCAAAGGACAAGATATGATAAGGGCCCAGTTTTGCCCCCAATTTTGAAATTAGTAAAATGAGCTAAAAGTATGTGATATATACTTTAAATTAGTTAAACTTAGCTATATCAGGATTATTTTGTTTAAAGTGATCCGTTATGGTGTTGAAATAATTACCCAAAGTGGCTTTAAAATCGTGATTTTTGTGAAAAACTGTAAAAAAACCTGCAATTTTGAAGTGGTTTTCAGCAAATTTAACTATGAGCCACACAGAGTACCACTACAATAATTTATGTAGATAATCATTTTTAATATAAAAACAGACCACAAAAATATCTTTGTGGTACTCTGTGTGGCTCATAGTTAAATTTGCCAAAAACTACTCAAAATTTGCATGATTTTTACATTTTTTCACAAAATGCCATTTTCACATAATTTGATGACGTCACTGTGACGTAATAAACAAGATTTAGTTTAAATTGATGTTATTTTACTAAAACTTGTTCATCTAAGAACTGATCTAGAATAATTCAACTTCAGTTCAATTATTTTAAAAAAAAGGGTAAATTAGGGGGCCAAATTTAGCACTTATCATATCTTGTCCTTTGGTCTGGTGGTATTTTAGGGTATCCCCCATAGAACTGATGTGGGGATTTTTGATTCGTCGAAAAACATGGCCGCCGTTGCTAAAAATAGACCAGGGGGGTCAGACTACTGTTTTTGGCTTGTAAATCAAAAAGTATAAGAGATAGATGAAATCTGATGCCACGCTACTGCTTCAGCATCAAAAGCTCTACAAAAGTCTCTATTGAGTCGAAGTTGTCAGATGACCCCTTATGGGAGTTACAGCCCCTTAAAGGTGAAAAATAGCATTTTTTCATGTTTTTGGCCTATAGTATGAAAACTATTGCAGATAGAGAGAAGCTGTTGCTTGCTTAAATGTTCAGCTCATTTAGCTCTACAAAAGTCTCCATAAGGTCAAAGTTGTCAGATGACCCCTTATAAGGGTTATGGCCCCTTAAAGGCAAAAAATAGTGTTTTTGGCCTATGGAATGAAAACTATTGCAGATAGAGAAAAGCTGTTGCTTGCTTAAATGTTCAGCTCATTTAACTCTACAAAAGTCTCCATATGGTCAAAGTTGTCAGATGACCCCTTATAGGGGTTATGGCCCCTTAAAGGCAAAAAATAGAGTTTTTGGCCTATAGAATGAAAACTATTGCAGATAGAGAAAAGCTGTTGCTTGCCTAAATGTTCAGCTCATTTAGCTCTACAAAAGTCTCCATATGGTCGAAGTTGTCAGATGACCCCTTATTGGGGTTACAGCCCCTTAAAGGCAAAAAATAGTGTTTTTGGCCTATGGAATGAAAACTATTGCAGATAGAGAAAAGTTGTTGCTTGCTTAAATGTTCAGCTCATTTAGCTCTACAAAAGTTTCCATAGGGTCAAAGTTGCCAGATGACCCCTTATAGTGGTTACGGCCCCTTAAAGACAAAAAATAGTGTTTTTGGCCTAAAGAAAGAAAACTTTTGCAGATAGAGAAAAGATGTTGCTTGCTTAAATGTTCAGCTTAATTAGCTCTACTAAAGTCTTTTTAGGGTCGAAGTTGTCAGATGACCCCTTTAAGGGGTTATGGCCCTTTAAAGGGGAAAAATAGTGTTTTTTGCTTTGGAATGAAAACTATTGCAGATAGAGAAAAGCTCTTTATTGCTTAAACATTCAGCTCATTTATCTATACAAAAGTCCTCAAAGGGTTGATATTAAGACCAGGTGAGCGATTCAGGCTCCTGGGAGCCTCTTGTTTTCAACCAGCTGCTTTCATTTCAAAATATGAAAAAAACAATAAGTAAAGTTTTTACAAAGTGATTAGGGTGATGAAGAAATTTATAACATCGAGAGAAATAAATTTGGTTCACTTAAATAAAGGTAATAACAAAATTACTTAACTTGAATGATCAATCTCATAGTCCAGAGAAAATGACAAAAACAAATCAGTCATACCGGATAATTGGTGGATCGCAATGGTCCTGACTTGGTACAGGCAATTCAAACGAAATGTTGGGTTAAACCAGGTTTTATGGCGCCAAACCTCCCTCATTAATTGCGATCTTCAAGTCCATAATATATGTAGTTACATAAAAGCAATTCTTGCCAAGCTGTTAAAATATCATATTTATTTTGCTGGATGCTAGAAAGAAGCAAAGAGGCACCAATTGGGCATTCGGGTGTAAAAGTCCGAAAGGTCAACGACAAAACCGGCAAACACAAACAAGAACAGCATGAAGAAACACACCACACAAACTCAACCGAACGGAAATTCCAGTCCTTACAAGAGTGAACTCACAATTAAGTAGATTGTTGTTGTCAAGATATTTAATCATATGAGTAATGAAACCATGCCCTTGCAACCAGTGAAAGATTATTATGACATTTGCTGCATAAAAACACGACAATCACGATTTGAAAAAGATTCTCTAGGCGTGTTATATTGTTTTGAACAAGTAAATTTGAGGTGAATAATTCTGATAGAAAAAAAGTATATTTGATCTCATAGTTTATAGGCTGAAAACATCAGGCCTTGGGTAACTTATACACCAGACGTTGGATCAAAACCAAGAGGATTTCAAGACTATTCCTTGCAGAAATCCATCACTATGAAAAGATGTATTTTGGAACTAAATTTTTAAAATGTTTCTGATTTATCCAGACACTTTTTTTCTCTAAGGTTGGTTTTATAACAAGGTTTAAAGAAAAAAAACAGATTTCAGCAATTGGTATAGAACAATTCAAAATCATGTCAGATGAAATGATTCGTGATTCTTTGATTACTATTTAGCTGTTTGTTGTAATGTTGATGATGACCTCCATAACATCATTATGTCTCACAATAGTGTAACTTTTAATAGTCTGGGATTGCAATGAAAGAAGGAGTTTTTGTGTCCAACAATCTGGATTACAGTAACACAACCATTTCAATGCCTGTACAAAGTGAGAACTATAGTTTCCTTTACATTTGAAATTGATCCTCGAGGTTCTAAAGTTTTGTTATTATCTTTATTTTTTAAGTTGGTTAAACTCGTTTTTGTGATCAATATACATAAAGTGGTCATTATAACGATAGATTTGTGAAATGTTTGATTTATTTGTCTGATGCTTTCTTTCAATTTATTCTGTAGGCGGCTGTATTAAAGAACTTATAAATAGAAATGTCAGTTTTATTCACAGTGGTGATTTATATTCTAAATTTCTTTAAGTGCTTATTTGGCTATCTTTGTTTTATACGTGATATTATCATCATATAAACAATAAAAATGTATGAAAGCGGCAACCAGTTCACGAGATTACATAAGTGCTGTAATATCTTGACTGCCGGAATATTAGTCGTAGATTGATGTTAAATAAATTTACAGATTTTTAATAATATACTTTTACGTATTACTTGATTGAACTTAATCACCAAGGATTTATGATGCCTCTACACTGAAGAAATAGTAACCCATGTTTTTTGCATGTTTGAAGAAAACATCGGTTTTTCACAGGTTTTTCGTATGTTTTGATATGCCAGAGCTTGCACACATTTCACAGATTTTTTTTATCGAACTCCGATTTCTTCGTGACCGACTTTTGGAGCAGGGATACAAGAAAATACGTCTCATACGATCCCTAAATAAATTCTTTCTTCGTTATCAGCCACTAGTAGAAAAGTTCAAAATTGAGTTCAAAGATATGGTGGTTAATTGTTTTAATTAGTGTTTGACTGGTCTGCTGTACTGAGATATCCCTATTGTGTCTCACAACTATGTTGTGTTCTATGGTCATTACCGGATCCTAAGATTGCAATGGAAGAGGGAGGTTTGGCGCCATAAAACCTGGTTTAACCCACCATTTCGTTTGAAATGCCTGTACCAAGTGAGGACCATTGCGATCCACCAATTCTCCGGTATGACTGATTCGTTTTTGTCATTTTCTCTGGACTATGATATTGATCATTAAAGTTCGGCAGCTTTGTTATTACCTTTATTGTAACACATGTTTTGCATATCCAAACCTTAAGAGCCATTCTCTATAAGGGACAAAAGTGGCTCAGACGTGACATTGAAATAAAAAGATGACTGTACACTTCTTCAAAGGATGGTTACCGTATAAGTTGACATATGATATAAAAAACCTTTGATTTCTAATGTACCATATGTTTTATTGTAAATTAGAAATCGTGACGTGACGGGTGTGCCATAGCAAGCAGGAAATGCTTACTCTTCCGGAGCACCTGAGTTCACTCTCGTTTCGACTTGAGTTCGCGTTGCTGAATGCGGTTTTGTTGTTATGCGTGTGTGTGTTTTATTTTGTTATGTGGTTTGTTTTGTTGTGATGATTTTTTTTGTCTGCCAGTTTTGTCTGTCCTTACGGTTTTATGATACTGATTACCCCTTTGGTACACCTTTGCTTTTTTCATGCGTGGTACTATTTTTTACGTTTACCATGTGTTATGATCATACGTAAAACATGCGTTTCTATTTTTTTTGTGTATTGAAACTGTACAAGTTGAATTAACAATGTTTGGTATTGCAATTATGTCCAGCAACATCAGTTAGTATTTCTAAGAACCTAATCATGTATGCAAATAAATGGTACTCTGTTTACCAAAAATATAAGTTTCCATCAAAATCATGCAATCTTTAAACTTGGTAATGGTCCTTATCACATGAATTTCCTCTCTTGATCCTTATCAAAGATGACATATTGAGACTTATACTTATCGATATCATAAGTTAATGCATTATTGATGGAACTGAAACAAAATATCTATCACATTTATGATAAGCCATTTTATATGCTTGTATATTCCAAATTTTGATGTAGACATTTCAAATGTATTTTTTTTACATTGATAATACAAATACCAAAACGGGTATAAAAACGGTCTATAATGATATTTACATGTACATAGATGCCATACAAGTATGTAAATATCAATGCTAAATTGCAATGACATAAAAGTTCAGGTCATATGACAGAATACAGGGGTAATTCATTCTTTATTGCTGACAAGATATAACTTTGTTTAACAGCCAAATTGATCAACCCATACATTTTAAACCTGTTTTATTTTAAAGAATGAATGATCTACACAATACCCTTTTTCTTGAGATATTTGAAACACCGGGGCAACGAATATCAACTCCAACGTCACTTGTGTCGAATACTGCTAGGGGACTAAACTCGTCGTTGAAGTTTTCCAGGCAGTCGTTGAATACCGGCATGATTTGACACTCGTGCCATTAAAAATGTTTTTGGCAACCCAGATTAGTTATGTAAGAACAGCACAAAGAAACAGAAAACACACAATCAACTGAACGGAAATCAACAACGTAAATTCAAGTCGTAACAAAAGTGAACTCAGCTGATCCAGAAGAGTAAGCGGTTCATGTCTGCTAAAGCACACCCGTCGGGTTGCTATTTTTTCCAATTAAGTGTGTCTAATTTGGTAAAGGAATACAAAACAAATTTCTACGACAAACTAGTATCTGATCGAAATCCCATCTTTGTCTACAAGCGCACGGTGTCAACCATAAATTTTCTTGATTGAATACAGCACCCGTGGAGCAACATAACCTAGTGTCAGCAATTTCCGTGTCCGATGTAATTCCCGCAAGCTCTGGAGTAACGAATCAACTGTGATACGAGGACTCCATCAGCAGGAGCGCATGGAAGGTTGCTACACAAAAAGATAAGTTTACGATTGGAAAGTTTAAGTCGTCACGTTTTTCATATGCTTTGTTGAAAGTCTTCGTTGAGAGTCCATTTCGAGATGTAGATCTAAATATGAAGCAAACGTTATGGAATCCGTTGTGTCCTTTATCTTTAGTTCCTGGGGATATATGAATTGGAGAAAGTCACCAAATCGAGAATTGTTCAATGAAACGACATCATCAATATAACGGAACGTGGGGCTAAAAGATCTAGTCTACGATTTTTTTGTCTAGAAGAGATTGTAAGATGTTTGCTTCATATGAATGTAGAAACAAATCAGCAAGCAAAGGTGCACAATTTGTGCCCATTGGAATCCCTGTTTTGCTGAAAAACACGCCAATCATACTGAACAAATGTGTTTTTGATAAGAAAATTTAGCATACTACAGTTAGGGACCGTTCAATATTTAAAACATTATAAAAGCAGTGGGGAACACAAAAGTAAAGTAGTACCAAAGACTAATGAATATTTCAAAAGTTTTTACAGTTTAACACAAATGTCCAGCATATTATAAAAACAACAAGTGTAAGGGCGAGGTTTGGCGCGCCTTAACACCTGGTTTAACCCACCATTTCTTTTGATATGTCTTTATCAAGTCAGGACCATTATCATCTTCATTTTTACGGTATGTCTTCCTAGTTTTTCTTGTTTTATGGACATTTGAGATTGATTTTCAAAGTTTGGTAATTTCTATAATTACCTTAATTAAAGTAATACGGTCATTTATACTAGGTTTTTTTTAAATATATGATAAACGGTTTTGTTGGGAGTAGAAAGACACCTTACAACAAACATATTTGTTACTCAACATTAACATGAAGATTGAAGGTTTTGTACTCTCAGAAACTGTAAACTGCAACGGAATACTAAAGAGTGGACATTTTGAAATATTCTTTATAAGCGTTATCTGAAATCAACATGTCTACGTGACCGTCTTTAGACTGTTTGTTTAAAACAAATGCGTCTCATACTATCTCTTGAAAGTTATTCATCCATTATCAGCCCCTCGTGGAAATATTTTTAAAAACATCTAAGACGAATGTTTGATTAGGCTGGGTGTTGCACTGATATGATAGTTCTTACACATGTTAATTGTTTTGTTCATAAATGAAACCCTTAATGAAGCTGTTATGATTTTTCTATAAATAGAAAACTATTTTCGATGTAAGGGTTGGGAAGTATTCGTAACTTTTTGTCTAGTTTTTATTACGCATTTAATACATCTTTGAATTCCTGCTCCTGGATATAAAGTGACGTTTTACGACAAAGTTAAAAGAAATCGAGCTTTTTTGCAATGTCTGGAATAAGCAAATGTTGTAATATGTCTTACATCGTATCCGGTGAAGAAGAAATCAGAGTAAATCAATGAAGTGTTGTTTTATTTGCTTGTTTGGTAAACATTTTACTCTTATATTATGCAATTATATCAAACCCTTTTTATCCCAAGTTCTATCAAGTAAACCAGTGTCAAATTCGTAGGCGAAAGAGATATAATATTCCCATTCTCTTTTACGTTTTGTTAATTTATAAATGACATAACATTTTTTTTACATGTTTGAAAATAACGGTTGTTCTTGTTAGCGGCTAATATATTATATTTTAAACGATATCTCATAACTTGATCAGTGAAAACAAATGTTTTATTAATGAAAAGATATATTATGTAATGAATAATTATTTAACATATCTATTTGAGTCACACTACTGTCTGTAAAGGGTTGTCTGGAGAATGGAAAAATCAAAAATATTTTTTTCTAAAATAATTTAGCTTTAATTTGTTTACATAATCTTATGAGTATTAAAAAGACATAGCTAAAAAATATAACAACTTTACAGAAAGTTCAATACATTTCCGAGGAATTCAGATATTTGCAAGCCTATGGAGATTTCCTATTGTAAAAAAATGGCGGGAAAAATTGTCAATTTCTATTGTGACGTCATATGACGTCAAAGTGCACTCCCAGATGTAAACAAAAACAAGTTGATCAAAAAATTTCTCTGTGATCTGAATGATATTCTAAAATTGTACAAAAAAGTGATTATTGACAATTTGGCATCCCCAAATATGGCTGCCATTTACAATGGAAAAACAAGGGGGCAAAGTGATTCTTCATTTATCCAAGAGGTAAGCCAATTCTATAGTCTTTTTGTGAATTTAGTTACGTTTTCTTGCAAAGATAAATATGGCAAACATTTCAAAGGTTCTAGCAACAACATGAAGAAAAAAGTTAAGAATTTCTTTTCTCCAGACTACCCTTTACAGACAGTAAGACAAGGTGTGTATGCTTGAACTAAAACATTATATTTCTAAAAAAAGTTTGTCTTGCCTTAATATTATGATATTTATTCCCATGTGCGTTAGATACCAATATAGTTGTATAATAACCGGTGTTTAAGTGGGGGATTAGGTGCCATAAAGACTCACCAAAACCAATACAAACGTACCAAATAAATATATCTGCTGATTGTTTTTTTATGATGAACATTGTATACCCGTTAAGCGTGTTGTTATCATATTTATTCATCTTACACTGCTTTTTCATGTCTTTATCATGTTTTATTCTGTTATATTTTTCCACTATATGATCCAACCAGAACGAAAGAGTCACAATTTGTGTTCTATTGTTGTGTTATTGCGACTTCGAAACAGCGGTTCATTTGGTATAAATTTGTTAACTAAGAAAAATATACATATCCATTCAAAGCTTATGTCGGGATATTTTCCTAATACAGGGTTATGTTGCACCATGGTTGCCGTCTTGACTCTATAAATTCTACAGTAGACACCATGCACTCGAAGACAAATATGAGATATCTATCTCTCAGATGAGTACAGATGTTGTAGAGTTTGGTTTTGTATTCCTTCAACGGATTGGCCATACTGACTTGGAAATTAGCAGCTCGACGGGTGTGCTATATAGCAGGCAGGAACCGCTTACTTTTCCAGAGCACCTTAGTTCACTCTTGTTACGACTTCGCGTTGTTTATTTCTGTCCGGTAAATTTGTGCTTTGTGTTTCCTGTTCGGTTGATTTTGTGTACTATGTTTCTTCGTGCTGTTTTTAATCGTGTTTACCGGTTTTGTCGTTGCCTTTTCGGTCTTTTGACAGTCGAATGTCCAATTGGTGCCTGTAGTTGATTTTTGTACGGTATAAATTGCGAATAACATTGTACTGACAGTTTACTGAGGTCACCAAACTTAGTTTAGCAGACAAAGTGTTACCTCAATTATAGATACCACTTAAGAAACTTTTTTTATACATAATCCAAATTTAATATATATCCCTAATGTCAAGATCGTCATACCTTACTTGAAAATGCTTGCTCTGACAACACAATTTGGACTTTAACCAACAGATGACTTTGACGATTATATCAAATCTTTTGGTAAAATAAAATCAACCCGGATCTGTGGAAGTTTATTTTACCACCAGAAAAATATAAAGAAAAAAAAACGACGTAGAATATCAGCTAAATATGACATAGCTTAAAATAAGAAATTCGATTACAAAATTGAAAGATGACCTAGGAAAACAGAAAATATCAAAGCGTAATTTAATAAAATTATGCTGTATATGTTATATTAACGACTAACCTCTTGGTGAAAAAACAGCTTCTAAAACAGTACAAAATGATTAATTATTCTACGTGTTTTATATGTTTAGACTTACCAACTGGGTCCCCGAAGCAAACGATAGTTAAGGCAAAATACATGTTAAGTTGAATTTCAAGAGCACATTATCAATTAAAATATTAAACGAGATGCCATATACAATCCTAAGACTTTGCCTGAAATTATCTTCATCTAAACACTTAGACTATTGAACAGGCTTACATAGGAAAGTATTACAAGAAATTGAAGGGTACTAAATATTTTCTTATTTCGAGGGTTGTTAAATTGCTAAAAATAAAATTATGACACTACATTTATATCATCGTTTCGTTGTGCAAAACACAAAAACATGAATAACAATGAATCAACAAAAAGACAAAACCATTGTAAAGATATAACCTTGGATCCTAGGACAAAATCTTCATAAAATCATTTTTAACCCTAGGTTTTTTTATTGGTTTACATGTGACGCCATTTTTTTTCTGGTTCTACGAATGTTGGAATGACACGTTCACGCGATTTCGTCATTTTATGAATTAAAAAAATGAACGTTACAAAAATATCAAAAGACTATTTTATGTTTCATTCTTTCAATGAGCAAAGGATTATTTGCTTGTGTATTAGTCCTGACCTGTGTTTATATCCGGTGACACCGAAGGAGCCGCTTAGGATATTCACTGTAACGTGAAATGGCATAGCACACCAAGCAGTAACTCTATATATAGAGAGACAAGAAATAAGTGGCGAATTAGCCAGACATGAAAAAATTGAGTCAGATTGCTCAGTAGCTGGTGAGATTTAAAGAAATTGTCAGTAGACAAGCAGAGAGATGTCAAAACAAAAAGGCACTGAAATATCAGTAAACACACATGGGATTAACTCGAAGAAACAGTCTACATAAAAACACACCAAAATAACTAAATTACAACAACAACTTTAACTTAGCCCCCTGAAGGATAATAGAAGATAATGAGATGTGGCATTAGTTTAAGTGACGCAACCTTCAATATTAACGACAATTTAAAAACTCCATCATGGAAAACAGCAAGCAGCCTTCAATGTGCCCAGTTGTCGTTGCTCACTGTTTTTCAATTGGCCCTAGGCCTATAATTAGACTAATATCAGAGAATCATATATCATTCCATTACAAAAAGCTATGGCATCTGTTAGATGCATTTGAAATTCTTAGACACAAGGAAATGAGTAAATTATATAACTATACAACAACACCAACCAAGATAACTTTTGTTCTAAAATAAAACCATCGATAAGTTTAACCATATGGGAGTCAAAACACTCTAGGCTCAATATCAAAAGCTTAAATATGCTTAAATCATTATTTTACAAAGAATCAATGACGATTACATCAAACAAATTTCATAAAAATCAAGTATTTTCATGTGTTTTGGTTAGATTGCAGCATTAAGTGCTAAATGTGTGATAAAAGTACATGTATTTTTTTGTTTAAACGTGATTTTAATTAAGAACATGTAATTGCATTTTGATGTGGCTGTGCACATATGTATTCCTCTTTGATACTGAAACTTCTCACATCTTTAATATGGTGTGCGGAACAAGAAAACTAATTTTAATGTGCAAATGTCACGCAGGTTATAAATGAGTGCGCAGAACGCAACCATTCATTTTAAATTCACAAATGCGTGTTTCGTCCTTTTAAAATTTCAATCAGTACTTTAGGAGGCTTGATTCAATTTCCCTAGATGTTTATGATAACACATCTTAAATTTGAAATTATCATTATAGCTTTTTGTAAAAAAACAATGCCAAAGGAAAAATGAAAGATGAATGTTTTCTCTTTCTATTGACAGTGCTGTTGCTTTGTATGTCGTGCATTTGATTGTTTAACCAATTCCCAGTTCAGCATTAATCAGTCAAAACAGTGTTTTTTAAACAAAAAAGATATTGTTTGAGACACAGTTGTTCTTAGGAAGAATGACGTGAAACATTCCTAATAGCGTCACGTCATCTGGTATTGATCATGTTAATTAGTATATAAAATGTACGAAAGTGATAGGTAATATGATGCAGTAATTAATTCATGATAACTGGTAGTGACTGACTAAAACTTTCAAAGCAAACATAAACAAGAATCACTTATCAATACATTAGATAACTCTGTGTGTTTTCGTCATAACAATATTGGAACAACCTTTTAATAATCAGATCTAAAGGAAATCAAAGCATAAAACGTAGATAAATGATTGAACGCACATCAATTCATAGGAATCAATTTAATAGACTAGGAATAAAATTTAACACGATAAAACAAAATCGATGATTTGTAAATTCGGTTGCTGTTTTCACTAAAGATATTTTACGGAATGTATCATGCGCTTATAGACAAATATGAAGATTTCAATTTCTCAGATAAGTGTAGATGTTGGTTTGTCATAGGGTTTTGGTTGTCTTCCTTGACCACATTTGACACAATTTATTGACTGTTGGCAATGCGACAGGTGTGCTATAACAGGCATGAACTGCTTACTCTTCCGAAGCAACTGAGCTCACTCTCATTACGACTAGAGTTCGCGTTATTAATTAAAATTCAGTAGTTTTGTGTTTTCATGTTTTAGATGTTGTATGTTTTTTCGTCCTGTCCTTGTGTGTGTTTTCTGTTTTTGTTTCTGTCCTTTCGGACTTTTGACACTAGAAAACCCCATTAATGCCAATTTGCTTCTTTGTTCTAGCCATTTCGGACTTTTGACTATATTGACTGTTTGACAGCTGAATAGGGGGTTGGTTGTACCAGCAATAGCACCACATACACGGCTTCAACACTGTCTAAGGAGGAAATCATTGACAATCACAAATCTGTCATTTCCTCCTTCGGCCTTTCTGTTGGTTGCAATAATGATGACATTCCATCTCTGTATTGGATTCCTAAATTTCATAAAAATCCATGCGCTTCATTGCAGGGTCATCGAAATGTACAACTAAGCCTCTTTCAGTTCTGTTGACTTCAATACTTACGGCAATAAAATATGGCCTCCAGAAATATTTCGATTGTTGTTATTCTAGAAATGGTGTCAATCAAATGTGGATCCTGGAAAATTCGACAGAACTGATGGAGAATCTTAACTCTAAATCAGTTGCATCCTGTAACAGCATCAAAACATTTGATTTCTCTACACTTTACACTTCTATGCCATTCTATGTTGCCCCTCGATTGCTGTCTTCACTCAAGAAAGTTTACCGAAGACATCATGCACTTATAGACAAATATGGGGTCTTAATCTCTTAGATGAGTGCAGATGTTGGTTTGTCATAGGGTTTTGTTTTGTTTTCTTTTACCGGATTTGACATGCTAAATGGACTATTGGCAACGCGACGGACGTGCTATAGCAAGCAGGAACTGCCTACTCTTCCGGAGCACCTGCGTTCACTCTTGTTTCGACTGGAGTTATCGCTGTTGTTTTGTGTTTCTATGTGTTACATGTTGTCTGTTTTTATCCCGTTCTTGTTAGTATTTACTGGTTTTATCTCTGCCCTGTCGGACTTTTGACATTCGGATACCCCATCGGTACCTCTGCTTCTTTGACATTCGGGTGCCCCATTGGTACCCCTTCCTCTTTCATGTATTTGACGAATACATTAAAGAGACGCCGTAAAAGGTTCGATACGTTGGAAACTTAATTGTGTTAAAGCAAGGTACATGTAACAATGGGGTATCCGAATGTCGAATGTCCAATAGAGCATAGACAAAATACGACCAGTGAGCAACAGTAAGATGCATTCACCACAAACACAAATCACGAAAATACAAGAAGCAAAGGTGTACCAAAGGGGTAATCAGTATCATAAAACCGTGAAGACAAAGACAAAACCGGCAGACAAAAAATCATCACAACAAAACAAACCACATAACAACATGAAACACACACACATAACAACAAAACCGCATTCAGCAACGCGAACTCAAGTCGAAACGAGAGTGAACTCAGGTGCTCCGGAAGAGTAAGCAGTTCCTGCTTGCTATAGCACAACTGTCACGTTGCCAAAGATCGATTAAGTGTTGGTCAAATCCGGAAAGGATGACATTACAAAACTCTATGTCAAACCAACATCTGTGCTCATCTGAGAGATAGAAATCCCGTATTTGCATACAAGCACATGATGTCGTCCGTAAAATTTCTTGAGTGATTACAAACTTTACGAAACGAGAGTGAACTTGGGTTCTCCGGTAGAATCCGCAGTTGCTGCTTGCGATAAGTACAACCCCAGCGTTGCTTACAATGTTTCTTCGACTACCCCCCCCCCCGAAAACCAAAACATTTAATACACATATAAAAGGGCATTCTCAAAGTTAAAAAACACATCATTCGTAAACATTTACATGCAGCAGATTGTTTCAATTAGGTTTGGCGCACATTAAAACCTGGTTTAACCCACCATTTCTTTTGAAATGCCTGTACCAAGTCAGGACCATTGCGATCTTCAATTTTTCCGGTATGTCTTCCTTGTTTTGTGTTGTCTTATGGACATTTGAGATTGATTTTTCAAGTTCGGTTATTTTGTTATTACCTTTATTATTAAAAGCTTCAGCTATGTGTAATTTGTTTTTTTAAGGTACTCGATTAATTTACATAGGTAACATGAGGGGTTAAGCTTTTGATCATATATACATATTTGTTACAGGGAATGTGTGTAATTAGAGACTATGCGTAATATCTAAAAAAATCAGATATGTTTTGTCATGCAATTAACATATAGAGAATTCAAAAAAATATAAATTTTTGAAGAAATTTTAAGATATATAGTAAGCATAAGAAAAGGTACAATCAATTATAGATATTTATTTTTAATTATGTTATTTAGCTTGAGAATGGTTAAAAACGTAATAAAAATCCTATTAGTCATTTCTAGGATCAGGGAAAACGTTTAAAATTGCAATTGTGTGTCCTATGTTACAAGAGGCTCTCAAGACCGTGAATCTGTTACCTGACTTATATGGCGAAAACAACATTTTGCACATAGGTGATTTGATATTTTAATTTAAAGATTGACTTTCAAATATTTTAGACCATTTACTTAAGATTGGACAAATTCTTGGAATGGATATATATAGCATTTTTTTGCAACGTTAAATCTTATTTTACGTTTCTTTTGATCTCCACTGTTGACTACTATGTCTGTTAATATATTTTGAAAATGAATTAAAATTCAAGTAGGTTAGATTTGATTCAGCGGTACTATATATGGATGACGCATTTTTCTTCATTCACAGAAAGAAAAATAATGATTCAAAACAAATTTAATATATAAAATGAAAAAGTGTATCTAAAAACATTAGCAAGAATGGTAAACCCAAATGTCTCGTAGCAAGTGTATAAATAAAATGTACTCGGATGTCGGCTTTTAAGGATAATGTGTAAAATGCTTTTTTAAAAAAAAAACAGGGATTACGTGTTATCCCTGGAAATTTTAGGAATTACATGTTTTCCCTAAAACGGCCAATGGTTACGTGAAATCGCCATTTTTCCAGGGATACAGGTAATCCCAAATTACACCAATCCCTGTCCCATATACATACAGTTTTTTAATTATTTATTAACAATTCTGAAGTAACCGAAAGGAGTAAAAAACCTTTCAAGAATTAAAATTAGACCAATAAATTTGACAAACTTAATTGGAATTTAATATTGCGATGGGTATGCAATAGCAGACAGGGACCACTTTCTCATTCAGGGCACCTAAGTTCACTCTTGTTACGGATTGAGTTCGTGTTATTGGTTTCTGTTCGGTTGGTTTAGTGTTTCCTTGTGATTGTTCTGGTTGCCTTTCAGACTTTTGACACTACAATACCACATTGATTCCTCTTTGTTTTAGCTAGGTATCAAAAAGGTTATATCACCATCAAAGAACATAGCAGGCGACTATAACGGGAAAGTTAATGGAAATGTCGATTTTATACACAGTGGTGATATTTTATTTTACTTCATAAAGTTATTATCCGATTTTTTCCAGTTTGATTCTTCAAATAATCATCTTGTCATCAATAAGGATGCTTTTATAGTTATAAAGTGGCTAGAGATTATCAAAAGGCTTTGGTAACTCAGTGAACGATGACATAATTACTCCTCCATTATTCATTTCTAATGCTGTCAAATGAAGTAATACAAGGAGTTCTTTGGTCATCTTAAGTTAATCAATAAATATATGAATCATGAATTTTTGTCTGTTTAACGAGCTTTATAAAAGTAGCCACATGACCCAATATAGGTATTGTAGTCTCTAAGACGTCATAATAGTTCTTTGTCTCTTGGTATGGCAACATGAAATGTAAAACACATTTTACTTGTCTTAACAGTCTACAGTTTTTGGACTTAATACAGATAATTTATAGCTTTGGTGTGTTCTTCAACGCAAAAGTGTTGATACTGGAGAAAACTGAAGTAGTTATATAACATTTTCAAATGTTTTTTTTTCTGTTTTGCGTTACAAATATTGATGATAAACCATTTTTTTTTAATATGAAGATTTTCGCTTTAAAGCATTGAAACGCTAAAAAGCACTCTGCATATTTTCGGTGCAATTTAATGCTTCAGAGATCAAAACCATTTTTCAAATATCTTAATACTTGTTGCAATTTGTTAAAACCATCTTGAAAAAGTTGTGTATCATTTCTTGCTAATTGCATTACACGTATTGCAATGAGATATATATCGTTTTTCCACGCTAATTAGCAAAATTACATTGTTGTAGAAGACTAACATCAGCAAACCTCCTATTAATTTTTTTTCAACCAGCTGCTTTGATTTCAAAATATGAAAAAAAAAACAATAAGTAAAGTTTTTACAAAGTGATTAGGGTGATGAAGAAATTTATAACATCGAGAGAAATAAATTTGGTCCACTTAAATAAAGGTAATAACAAAATTACTTAACTTGAATGATCAATCTCACAGTCCAGAGAAAATGACAAAAACGAATCAGTCATACGGGAGAATTGGTGGATCGCAATGGTCCTGACTTGGTACAGGCAATTCAAACGAAATGTTGGGTTAAACCAGGTTTTATGACGCCAAACCTCCCTCATTAATTGCGATCTTCAAGTCCATAATATATATAGTTACATAAAAGCAATTCTTGCCAAGCTGTTAAAATATCATATTTATTTTGCTGGATGCTAAAAAGGAGCAAAGAGGCACCAATTTGGGCATTCGGATGTAAAAGTCCGAAAGGTCAACGACAAAACCGGCAAACACAAACAAGAACAGCATGAAGAAACACAACACACAAACTCAACCGAACGGAAATTCCAGTCCTTACAAGAGTGAACTCACAATTAAGTAGATTGTTGTTGTCAAGATATTTAATCATATGAGTAATGAAACCATGCCCTTGCAACCAGTGAAAGATTATTATGACATTTGCTGCATAAAAACACGACAATCACGATTTGAAAAAGATTTTCTAGGCGTGTTATATTGTTTTGAACAAGTAAATTTGAGGTGAATAATTCTGATAGAAAAAAAGTATATTTGATCTCATATTTTATAGGCTGAAAACATCAGGCCTTGGGTAACTTATACACCAGACGTTGGATTAAAACCAAGAGGATTTCAAGACTATTCCTTGCAGAAATCCATCACTATGAAAAGATGTATTTTTGAACTAACTTTTTAAAATGTTTCTGATTTATCCAGACACTTTTTTCTCTAAGGTCGGTTTTATAACAAGGGTTAAAGAAAAAAACAGATTTCAGCAATTGGTATAGAACAATTCAAAATCATGTCAGATGAAATGATTCGTGATTCTTTGATTACTATTTAGCTGTTTGTTGTAATGTTGATGATGACCTCCATAACATCATTATGTCTCACAATAGTGTAACTTTTTATAGTCTGGGATTGCAATGAAAGAAGGAGTTTTTGTGTCAAACTCCTTGGATTACAGTAACACAACCATTTCTTCGAAATGCCTGTACAAAGTGAGAACTATAGTTTCCTTTACATTTGAAATTGATCCTCGAGGTTCTAAAGTTTTGTTATTATCTTTATTTTTTAAGTTGGTTAAACTCGTTTTTGTGATCAATATATATAAGTGGTCATTATTACGATAGATTTGTGAAATGTTTGATTTATTTGTCTGATGCTTTCTTTCAATTTATTCTGTAGGCGGCTGTAATAAAGAACTTATAAATAGAAATGTCAGTTTTATTCACAGTGGTGATTTATATTCTAAATTTCGTTAAGTGCTTATCTGGCTATCTTTGTTTTATACGTGATATTATCATCATATAAACAATAAAAATGTATGAAAGCGGCAACCAGTTCACGAGATTACATAAGTGCTGTAATATCTTAACTGTCGGAATATTAGTCGTAGATTGATGTTAAATAAATTTACAGATTTTTAATAATATACTTTTACGTATTACTTGACTAGAAGTTAATCACCAACGATTTATGAAGCCTCTAAACAGGAAGAATAGTAACCCATGTTTTTGCATGTTTAAAAAAAACATCGGTTTTTCACAGGTTTTTCATGTGTTTTACATGCGTTTTTCGTATGTTTTGTAACACATGTTTTTCATATCCAACACTTAAGAGCCATTCTCCATAAGGGATTAAAGTGGCTCGGACGTGACATTGAAATAATTTGTTTTTCTGGAAAAATGTAAAAAAGTTCAAAATGACTGTACACTTCTTCAAAGGATGGTTGCCGTATAAGTTGACATATGATTTAAAAACCTTTGATTTCTAATTTACCATATGTTTTTCATGCGTTGTACTTTTTTTACGTTTACCATGTGTTATGATCATACGTAAAACTTGCATTTCTATTTTTTCTGTGTACGGAAACTGGCCAAGTTGAATGAACAATGTTTGGTATTGCAATTATGTCCAGCAACATCAGTTAGCATTTCTAAGAACTTATCATTTATGCAAATAAATGGTACTATGTTTACCAAAAATATAAGTTTCCATTAAAATCATGCCATCTTTAAACTTGGTAATGGTCCTTATCACATGAATTTCCTCTCTTGATCCTTATCAAAGATGACATATTGAGACTTATACTTATCGATATCATAAGTTAATGCATTATTGATAGAACCGAAACAAAATATCTATCACATTTATGATAAGCCATTGTATATGCTAGTATATTCAAACGTTTGATGTTGACATTTCAAATGATATTTCTTACATTGAAAATACCAATACCGAAACGGGAATAAAAACGGTCTATAAAGGTGTTTACATAGATGCCTAAGTATGTAAATATCAATGTTTAATTGCACTCATATAAAATTTCAGGTCATATGACAGAATAAAGGGATACATGTAATTTGTTCTTTATTGTTGACACAAACGCATGTTTTCGGTATTCAGGGGTAGCATAAATAGAAGTTATAAATTTTGAAATTATCGACTCGGTCCGACCTAATATGTGATTAGATTTATTTACTCTTGTGGGTTGTCAGATTTTTGGGCTACCGGACTGTTGAGTTGTCGGACTATTGGGCTGTCGGACTATCGGGCTGTCGGACTATCGGGCTGTCGGACCATTGGGCTGTCGGACTATTAGGCTGTCGGACTACAGACGTGTTACCTAAAGTGACGTATTACAACAAAGTTAAAAGAAATCAAGTTTTGGTTTCAATGTCTAGAATAACCAAATGTTGTAATTTGTCATACACTGTATCCGGTAAAGAAGAAATCAGAGTAAATCAATGTAGTGTTTTACGCTAATTAATGTTTTATTTTCCTGTTTGGTAATAGGTTTACTCTTATATTATGCAATTCCATCAAACCCTTTTATCTCAAGTAATATCAAATAAACTAGAGTCACATTCGTAGGCGAACTAGATATAATATTTCCATTCTCTTCTACGTTTTGTTAATTTATAAATGACATAACAATGTTTTGACATGTTTGAAAATAACGGTTGTTCTTGTTAGCTGCTAATATATTATTTTTTAACGATATCTCATAACTTGATCAGTGAAAACAAATGTTTTATTAATGAAAATATATATTATGTATTGAATATTTATATAACATATCTATTTGAGTCACCCTAAGGCAAGGTGTGTATGCTTGAACTAAAACATTATATTTCTAAAATGTTTGTCTTGCCTTAATATTATAAAATTTATTCCCATGTGCGTTAGATACCAAAAGTTGTATAATAACCGTTGTTTTAGTGGGAGCTTTGGTGCCATAAAGACTCATCAAAACCAATACAAACGTACCAAATAAATATACCTACTGATTGTTTTAATGATGAACTAAATGTACCCTGGTCTTTGCATACCCATTCAGCATGTTGTTATCATATTTATTCATCTTACATTGATGTTTCAAGTCTTTATCATGTTTTGTTCTGTTTTATTTTACCTCTTTATGATCCAACCAGAACAAAAGAGTCACAATCTGTGTTCCATTGTTATTTTATTGCGATTTTTAAACAGTGGTTCATTTGGCTTGAATTTATTAACAAAGAAAAATATACATATCCATTCAAAGCGTATGTCCGGATATTTTGCTAACACAGGGTTATGTTGCACCGTGGTTGCTGTCTTGACTCTAGATATTTTACGGTAGATACCATGCACTCGAAGACAAATATGGGATATCTATCTCTCAGATGAGTAGAGATGTTGTAAAGTTTAGTTTTTGTATTCCTTTACCGGATTGGCCATACTGACTTGGAAATTAGCAGAGCGACAGGTGTGCCTTTTTCCGGAACACCTTAGTTTACTCTTGTTACGACATGAGTTCGCGTTGTTGATTAACTTTGTTGTGATTTGTATTTCTGTCCGGTTAATTTCGTGTTATGTGTTTCCTGTTCGGTTGATTTTGTGTATTGTGTTTCTTCGTGCTGTTTTTAATCGTCTTTACCGGTTTTATCGTTGCCTTTTCGGACTTTTGACAGCCGAATGTCAGATTGGTGCCTGTTTGCTCCTTTAAAACAATAGTAGATTTTTTTACCTTATAAATTGCGAATAACATTGTACTGACAGTTCACTGAGGTCACCACACTTAGTTAAGCAGACAAAGTTATACCTCCATTATTGATACCACTTACGAATGTTTTTAAAACATAATCCAATTTTGATATATATCCCTTATCTAAAGATCGTCATACTTTACTTGAAAATACTTGCTCTGATAACACAATTTGGACTTTAAACAAAAGATGACTTGACGAATATATCAAATCTTTTGGTAAAATTAAATCAACATGTATCTGTGAAAGTATCTTTTACCACCAGAAAAAAATTGTTTTGTCAGAGCAAGTATTTTCAAGTAAGGTAAAACGACAAAGAATATCAGGTAAAAATGCTTAAAATAAGAATTCCAATTTCAAAATTGGAAAGTGTCCATGGAAAACAAACATAAAATATCAAAGCTGTATTCAATAAAGCTACGCAGTGTACGTTTATATCAACGACTAACTTCTTTGAGAAAAAAACAGTTACAATAGAGTCACAATTGACATTTTTTACGGTTTTAATCCGTTAAAGACTAGCCAGTTGTGTCCCGAAGCAAACGATAATAAAGGCAAAATACATGCTTGGTTGAATTTCAAGAGAACATTATCAATTAAATTATCAAATGATAGGCCAAATACAATCCTAAGACTTTGCCTGAAGTTATCTTCATTTGAACATTTTTACTTTTGTGCACAGTTACATAGAAACATTTTACATGAAATTGAAGAGCATTTACTATTTTCTTATTTCGACGGTTGCATACATTGCTGAAAATAAAATAACGACACTTCATTTATTTCATCATTTCGGGTCTGATCGGCACCTTCAAAATACACAATTATGAATAATAATGAAACCACAAAAAGACAAAAACAGTGTTAAAACATAACACACCAAGCTGGAACTCTAAGTGCAGAAAGACAAAAATAGTTGCAAATTTTACCAGAAAGGAATAATTTGAGACAGAACGCTCACACGCTAATGAGATTAAAAAGTAACTGACAGTAGAGAAGCAGGGAGATATCAATAGGGCCCTCAAGTACCAGATGTTTGAAAGGACAAAGGCATATGAGTAATCACATATAGGAACAACACAAAGAAACATTCTACATAAAACCACAAAACAACAAATACCAAAATAACAATCAACAACTTAAATCTGATCCGGAAGGATGAGTCTATATTTAGACTGATATCAGAGAATCATTTATCATTGCATTAGAAAAAGGTAACGTACATGTATTTGTTAAATGTATTTGAAATTCTTAGACACAGGGAAATTAGTAAATTATAGAACTATACAACAACAACAACCAAGATAACTTTTGTTCTAAAATAACACCATCGATAAGTTTAACCATATGGGAGTCAAAACACTCCAGGTTCAATCACAGGCGTTTGGGTCCAGGATTTTATTTTATTATAAAAAGCGTGTATATGAAAAATTTCACCTCATCTCTATACTATTTCCACAAGGCAAGAATGTTTGAAAGTTCTAAAAATAGAACTGACGGAAACTCCCTTTTTTCTTGTAGAAATATTTTTTACCATAAACAACTAGAAAATTCTATAACTCCTTTCAGCTTTAACTCACTTTCGGAAGCAAAAGTAAAGCATGTCAGTACGTATAAATCTCACATCGGGTCTTTTTTCCTACGAAGCGATACAAAAGATCACCACAGACGGAAGTGGCCAAAGATTTTCAAGGGAAACAATATTCCGCCAAATAAAAGGACTTCCGAGTGAACACTACAGTAAGGTAAAATCTGGGCGAGTTCGAACAAATCATTTGGCGGAAAATCAGGTCTCAATTTTATTTGAAATATTTTTACTGACGAAATGGTAGTATAATAAAACGTACCTACAAATTAGGACCCGATGTGTGTTCCATCAATTTTCAAAAAGACGTTCAAGGATAGAAAATACGTGGCTATTACATATTCAATGATAAAATTGGAAAAAGTAGAAGAATGTTGTCTCCCTTTAAAATTTTGAACTACTTCCGTCCGTGGTAGTTTGTTTAGCTCGCTTTAAGGGAAAAAAGATTAGATTCAAATTCGTTGCGTGTTTTTTCACGATAAATGTGTTCCCAATTGTGAGATTAGACTGAAAGGATTCGGAGAATCACCAATATTTCATGTAAAACATTTAATTCTATGAGAAAATATGGGGGTTTTCCGCGAGTAAATTTTGTTCTATTTTTAGAACTGTCAAACATTCTTGCCTTGTGGAAATAGTAATACAGCGAGGGTCAGATTTTTCATATTTCACACAATAAATAAAAATAAAATCCTGGACCCAAACGCCTGTGGGTTCAATATCCGAAGCTTAAATATGCTTAAATCATTATTTTACAAAGAATCAATGACGATTACATCAAATTATAATACAAAAATCAAGTATTTACTTGGTTTTTGTAAGATTGCAGCATTAAGGTGCTAAATGTGTGATAAAAGTACATCTATTTTTTTTGTTTAAACGTGATTTTAATTAAGAACATGTAATTGCATTATAATGGGGTTGTGCACAAATTTATTCTTCTTTGATACTGAAACTTCTTCAACTCACATTTTTAATATGGTGCGCGGAACACGAAGACTAATTTTAATGTGAAAATGTATGTCACGCAGGAATTAACTGAGTGCGCAAAACCAGTCTGATTAAAATACAGCCCCCCTGACTTATTTCATTGACTATGAAATAAGTCAGGGGGGCTGTATTTTAATCAGACTGTGCGCAAAACGCAAATATTCATTTTAAATTTACAAATGCATGTTCCGTTCTTTTATGGGGTGTAAAATTTCAATCAGTACTTTTGGAGGCTTGATTCAATTTCGTTAGATTTTAATGATAACAAATCTTAAATTTAAAATTATCATTATAGCTTTCGTCAAAAAAATGTCAAAGGAAAAATGAAAGATGAATGTTTTCTTTTTCTATTGACAGTGTTGTTGCTTTGTATGTCGTGAATTTGATTCTTTAACCAATTCTTAGTTCAGCTTTAATCAGTCAAAAACAGCGGTTTTTGCAAACAAAAATGATATTGTTTGAGACACAGCTGTTCTTAAGAAGAGGGAAGTTAAACATTCTCAATTGGTTTGATAGCGTCACGTCATCTGGTAATGATCATGTTAATTAGTAAATTAAATGTACAAAATAAAGGTAATAACAAAACTACCGAACTTGAATGATCAATCTCATAGTCCAGAGAAAATGACAAAAACGAATCAGTCATACCGGAGAACTGGTGGATCGCAATGGTCCTGACTTGGTACAGGCATTTCAAACGAAATGGTGGGTTAAACCAGGTTTTATGGCGCCAAACCTCCCTCTTCCATTGCGATCTTAGGATCCGGTAATGACCATAGAACACAACATAGTTGTGAGACACAATAGGGATATTGAGGTGATCATCTCAGTACAGCACACCAGTCAAACACTAATTAAAACAATTAACTATCATATCTTTTAACTCAATTTTGAACTTTTCTACTAGTGGCTGATAACGAAGAAAGAATTTTTTTAGTGATCGTATGAGACGTATTTTCTTATAGCCCTGCTTCAAAAGTCGGTCACGAAGAAACCGGTGTCTGATCAAAAAATCTGTGAAATGTGTGCAAGCTCTGGCATATCGAATAAGTTGAGAAATATAAACACCGTATGCAGGAGAAGTAGGTATATTGCTCTGTAGATTAGGAAAATTAATAATTTGAAAATTAAAATCGTCTCGTTTATCGTAAATTTTTGTACTGAGATGACCACCTGGGTCAAATTCGAGGTGCAAATCCAAGAAAGACGTGAAGCAATTAGATTCGGTGGTCTCTTTAATCTCCAATTCCGGAGGATATATTGAAGGAATCCAAATACCAAATGAAGTGTTATTGATAGAAAGGACATCGTCAATATATCTGAATGTAAGATTAAATGACCTTGCCTCTTTCATCTTCTTGTTCTTTACGAGTCCCTGAAGAAATTCAGTCTCGTAAGAGTATAAAAACAAATCGGCGAGGAGAGGAGCACAGTTTGTGCCCATTGGAATGCCGATTTGTTGCTGAAAAATCTCTCCTCCGAAGGTGACAAATATGTTGTCAATGAGGAAATCAAGCATACTGCAAACTTGTTCCAGTGTGTAACAAATTTTATCTTTGAAAGATGTTTTGGAAAAGAATGTAGAATTATTACCCAAAACAACAAAATTCCTTGAGTTTGAAAAGGCTTTTTCGAGAAGTTTTTTCAGGCGACATTTTAGTTTTTCGTGTGGCAAGGTAGTGTATAAAGTTGAAAAATCGAACGTTTTCAAAGAGTGAACCTCAGAAAATGATCTAGATTTAAAATGATCTAACAAATCTTTTGAGTTTTTCAAAATCCACATATGGTTAATTCCACTACGATTATAAATAGTGTCGCAGTATGCTTGTTGACCTTCTTTGACAGCAGACAAGATTTTAGTTAAATGAACGGACAGCTCTGTAGTTGAACATGATGAAGATCCAGCTATATACCTTTCTTTGTACGGATTTTTGTGAAGTTTAGGTATCCAGTACAAATATGGTAACTCTTTATGTTCCTCTTTCATTGGAATATTGAAAGAGGACATAAAAGAGCTATGGTTGGCTATGATTTCATCTTTGTTGAATGTAGTCCGTGTGTATGTAGCACTAGCGGAAGTATTACCATCAATGCCTAGTTCTTTTATTAGACAATTGTAATAATGTGCTTTACATACAAAAACTATATTATTGGAAGCCTTGTCTGCTGGCGTGACAACATACCTGTCATGTAAGGAAGAGACAATTGAGAGCTTCACGATCTCTAAATACAGAAGAAGGCCGGGGGTTCACACATTTGCGAAGTTTGTCTATTCGGCTTCGTACAAGAGATCGGATAGTCCTTACCCAGTCCGACAGTGATTCAAGCTCTGGTTCTAGGTCCTTTTCCCTCTTTATCCAGGCTCTAGCATAGTCCTCCACAGCGTCCATGATGATCTTAAAGTTATGATTCCAATTTATACGTTGTGGTTCCCTGAATTTAGGTCCATGGGAAATCACATTACGTAATAAATCATTTTCAATTATCTTAAGATCACCCGTGATGACATGACCAGATGGACCATAGACAAAGGGAGAAGCATAGCAATCACATGTCAGAGGGGACTTTAGATATTCTTCAATGTTTAGGTCCTGCAATGCCTTTTTGTGGTTGAAAATTTTACTACTTATGGTTTTAGTGTAGCGGTAGGAAACAATTGGTGTTGACTGATTTTTGAAATATTGAGGAATTTGAGATGTAACTTCCTTACGATTTAAAATACAAGTGACAGGTACTGTGATGTAGTAATTAATTCATGATAACTAGTAGTAACTGACTAGAACTTTCAAAGCAAACATAAACAAGAATCACTTATTAATAGATGAGATAACTGAGTGTGTTTTCATCATAACAATATTGGAACAACCTTTTGACAATCAAATGTAAAGGAAATCAAAGCATAAAACGTAGATAAATGATGCAAAGCATATCATTTTATACGCATCAATTTTAATAGACTGGGAATAAAATCTAACAGGATATAACAAAATCGACGATTCGTAAATTTGTAAATTGCTCATACAGTGTTTCTTCCGGTTGCTGTATTCACTCAAGAACTTATACGGAATATTCCATGCGCTTATATACAAATATAAGATTTGAATCTCTCAGATAAGTGTAGATGTGGGTTTGTCATAGGTTTTCGTTTGTCCTCCTTTACTGTATTTGACATACTTAATTATCTTTTGGCAATGCAACGGATGTGCTATAGCAGGCATGAACTGCAGACTCTTCCGACGCACATGAGCTCACTTTCGTTACGACTAGAGTTCGCGTTAGGGACCGACCATTTAACTTCAAGGGGGGGCTTGGTTTTTTCCTAAAAAAATATCCTGAAAATTATTTTTGATGAAAAAAATATTTTGGCAGCTGAGGGAAAGAAAAAAAATATTCTGAAGAGGGATTTCTGCTATAAAATATAATGATGATAATGAAAAAAATAATCTGTCGGGATGCCTTTGAAAAATAAATATTTTGTCCGCGCTCTGAGCGGAAACAAATTTTCTGATCAAAACGAAAAAAACAAAGAACCCCCTTCAAGTTTAATGGTCCGTCCCTTATTAATTGATATTCAGTAGTTTTGTGTTTTCATTTTTACATATTGTCTGCTTTTGTCCTTTTTATTTGTGTTTACAGGTTTTATTTCTGCCATTTCGGACTTTTGGGTTCGCGTTGTTGATTTCCGTTCGGTTAATTTTGTGTTTTGTGTTTCCCCGTGCTCTTTTTGTTCATGTTTGCTGGTTTCGTTGTTGCCCTTTCGGACTTTTGACACTTGAATGCCCCATTTGTGCCTTTTTGATTCTTTGACATTCAGATGCCCCATTTTTATCCCTGCTTCTTTCATGTATTTGACGAATGCATTTAAAAGTCGCCGAAAAAGGTTCTATGCGTTGGAAACTGAATTGTGTTGAAGCAAGGTACATGTATCAAACGGGTATCCAATTGTCAAAAGTCCAATAGGCCATAAACAAAAACACACGACAAGAGAGCAGCACGAAGAAGCATACGGCACAAACACAAATCACAAAAATACAATCGTTAACTCAAGTCGAAACGAGAGTTAACTTGGGTTCTCCGGTAGAATCCGCAGTTGCTGCGTCTTATAGTACAAACGCCACGTTGCTCATAATGTATCTTTGACCTCCCCTGAAAACCACAACAACTCATACACCTCTAAATGAGCATTTTTATCGTAAACAACATTTTTTGTAAAGATTTACATGCAGCAGCGCAGGTACGTTAATGAAGTTCCGCAAGAATTTATACAAAATCGATGTTCAATTGAAGGATACTTAGAAACTTATTTTTTCATTATTATGATGGTCATATACAACATTAAATAAAAAAATTCTAGCGTCCATGAGTATTACTTTCATTTCTGCTATTTTTCAATTTTCGGAAACATCAAAGTGTCACGTGACACACAAGAGGGGTAACTTAATGAAATTTCATTAAAAGCTCATTTGACTACCTTTTACACTGGACGGATTTCTTTCAAATTTGGCACAGTGATGGAAGAAACTGCCTAGTATAAGAAAAGTTCTGGCCCATTGCTCAATTCTGGTTTGAAATATTTTTGATATTAAATCTATGGGCAAAAAATGGAAAATGGGCATTAGTTTGCGAATTGATGATATTTTTTGTTCAAAATGTAAGGATTTGATAAATGGGCCAGCACTTTTTGAAAGCTACATCATTTTCTGAGTTCGACTATACAAGTTTTATTTTGGAAGGCCATTCCTAAAAGGTAGTCATTTTCATCTAAAGATAGCATGTAACGCCGTGATTTGTCACCGTCGTTTACGTCAAACTCTCAGGTGACGTCATAGGGAAGTTAACCCAAGTTAAGGGTATTTTCATTTTTAGAAAATTAAAGAACGTTGTCCGCTTTCCCCGGTGATAACTTGTATAGTACTGTTTTGTATTTAGTGCCAAGTGACATAAAATATCGGGCGGGTCAATAAAAGAAGTACTAAATGCCAAACCTTCTATAACGTTTCACAAAAACGTTAAATGAAACCGAAACCAACTATTATTTTTTGTCTGGAATTTTCTCTTTCCTTTTTATATGTCCTTTTAATAAGATCGTGGTGATCTGTAAACTCTAATATAAATATGTTTAATTTCATGTTTTTTATCCGCACTACGGCATCCTTCATGTGTCAAACACCTAAAAAGGGGGCCTTATTCTGTACACAACTTCAAAGAAATGCATTGCCCCAATCAATGGCAATATATTTATAATATGTTGCTCTAATCTTATTTATTACATGTACTAGTACATATATTACTGACTTACACAAAGCAGAAAGAAAAAATCCCTTGTAATATGATGTGTTGCTGTATTGCTTTGTTTAGTAAATAATAGAAATTTAAAGTTATTTTGGCCTAACACGCCAAAAAATTTTTCTTGAAGAAGAAACAGTATAAACTTCAACATGTAGTAACAAACACATACAAAATCATCACATAGCTTTGAAATAAGGGAGAGTTATCAAAGTTGACTGGTTGTACTTGGCTTCAGAGTAAAACACAACATGAATGTTGTTATGCTGATAATCATGAAAATACTGTGTTAATTAAAAATCTGATTATGAAAATTGAAAACTTGAATAAAATTTGCAAAGTTGAATGTTTTGAGTGTATAGTTTTATGAAATATTGATAACTGAATATTAAGATACATGTACTACCATAATTTCATCATGTTCATTGGCAAATCATTTCAATTTTTTTTATTTCATACTTTTTTTCATAATATTTGGTATTTGGCATTGCATGACACTTGAATGTGTTTCCTTTTTCTTTGTGTTTCTAGACATATGCCCAATATAAGCTTTCTACATTAATAAATTGTTCTGTTCTGTATTTGCCTTGAGCTTTATGAATTAGATATAATTCATAATTCCGGGTGTGGACCCGGTCCCAACAATAGAATATATGTCATATATATACCGGAACAAACAAATATATGTTTAAATTTTACATTTTTTTAATATTCCACTTGATATTGATTCACAACAGTCTTTTACACAACATAAAATGATTTAATTGATGGTTTTTTCTCAGGCTTTCCACATCATCTTAGGATTAACTATAAATATTATTTGTAGCTGTTCAAAACAAAATCTCTCATAATTTATATATAGACTTATTGGGCTCCTTAGTTGATTGAATACAGATGTGTGTAGAAAACACAATTTAATGCTAGAAATATCTCCTTGTATTCCACATTTTCCAGTAAGAAAGAAATATCCACTTGTATTCCACATTCTCCAGTGAGAATTATAAAAATATATGATCCTATATGCACAGTCAGTTTTTAGCCATATCTTGAAATATACAGATGGTGATGACTTATCAACTTTTGTCTTATGTCTCTTTTTCTGAAAGAAAAAAAACCATAATATTTATTCTTCACTTTTTCATAAATACAAAGTAAGACACAATTTACACAAGTCCACATTTCAATAAATATTTTGCAAATAAATAATGATCATGTTAATTATAAAAAAAGAAAATTTCCAGTTTAAAAAAAAAAATTATATTTACAATCCCAATCTTGCAAGTTCAGATGTCTTTTGCAATACCATAAACTAAACAAAGTCATAATATTTAACCCATGCAATATTTGTATTATCAGGAGTACAATTTTATCATCTTACACTTGTAGCAAAGAATTTCACACCATAAAATGAGATTTTATAAACTGTACATGTGGCTAAGAATTTATCCTTAAAGAAATGCTTAGATCAAGTTATATTTTGTTCAAATCCAACTTGTCCTTTAAGTTTTACTAACTGAGAGTTGTATGTTAAGTTTCAATTTTCAGCAAATTGGCCAGCAAAGAGGTTAAGAGTCAATAATTTTCATGTAATAACTAAAAGCATTTTAGAAAAAAATAACACAAATTTTTTAAGGTATATTAAAATCTAAGAAATGGGCATGATTTTTCTTCTTTAAAACATAGCTTTACACATTATCATTTCTCGTGAAAATAAAACAGTATTACACAAAACTAACCTGCTTGTATTTTTCTGTTATTTCTAGCGGTCCTTAGTGGCATGGCTAATCACCACATGTAACGTTTTCATGTCAACACAGTTGAACACTGGCATAACTGGGTCGGAGGTCAGCAAGGTTTAACGAATATTCGCGGTAACTGTGAACATCGGCAATAAAATGTTAAACCTGTTTCGCCAGGATAAAATTAATTCAGAGCTCATCTTCTTTAAAGTTACGATGTAAAAAAATGATTGTTTGTTAAAACAGGTGCTTGTTATCACACATACGTCACTAAGACAAAATGGACGACGTCACAACAACGTACAAGCACTTTTCCGATATTGATTTTCCAAATATGGTCATCGAAACACGCCCACGGCTTTTGACGTATTTTATCCTGTGTTAGGTTTAGCACATATGCTCATTTCAAATGACGCAAGGAGTCCTTTTTGAAATAATTTAAACTTTTAAATCAATTTAAGAACGAATTATGGAGTATGTAATGAAATAAAATGAAAGAAAAATATCGCGTCGTCAGGGGCAACCCATCAGCTAATAAATATTCATGAGGATCGAAGAGTTATTTTTCCTGAAAAAAAATCTCGGATCTTCATTAGCATACCCGCGAGAATGTTCCATATAGGTTTGGCGCAAATTAAAACATAGTTTGACTCACCATTTCTTTATATCTTCAATTTTTCCGTAATGTCTTCCTTAATTTGTCTTGTCTTATGGAAATTTGAGATTGATTGTTTAAGTTCGGTAATGTTGTTATTACCTTTACTAATAAAAAGCTTCAGTTATATGTAATTTGTTTTAAAGGTACTCGATTTATTTACATGGTTAACATAAGGTGTTAAGGTTTTGATCATATATACATATATTTTACAGGGAATGTGTGTAATTAGGGATTATGTGTAGCCCTAAAAAAATCATATATTTTTCATTGTCATGTTAATAACATATAAAGAAATAAAAATATATATTTGAAGAAATTTTAACATATATAGTAAGCATAAGAAAAGGCACAATCAGTTATAGATTTTTGTTTTTAATTACGTTTTTTAGCTTTAGAAAGGTAAAAAAAGTATTAAAAATCCTTTTAGTCATTTTTAGGATCCGTTACCTGACTTAAATGGCGAAAACAACATTTTGCACATAGGTGATTTGATATTATAATTTCAAACATTTTAGACCCTTGCTTCACTTAAGATTGGACAAATTATTGGAATTGTTACATATATCATTCAAGTTTTGCAAATTCTAGTTTTATTTGGTGTTTCTCTGGAGCTTTTCTTTGACTATTACAATCTATGTATGTTAATATATTTCGAACATGAATTAAAATTCAAGTAGGTTAGATATGATTCAGCGGTACTATATATGGACCATACATTTTTCTTCATTGAAAACTAACCATCATGGACCAAAAACAATAGTAATAATGATTTTTTGGTTGTTTTCTTACATCATTCATGTAATGTCGGTATAGGACTCCCATATTTCGATGTCTAATTATTTGAAATTAGTTCCCCATTGGTGCCTCGTTGCTTCTCTCAGCTTGAAAACCTTATTGAATATAAAATAAATAAATGCTTAATAAGCAAAATTATAAATCTTCTCAATTTGAAATATTTTTTTTTGATATGAGTTGCAATTATTTACGGTAAACCATTTTACAATATTAAGATTGTCGCTTTCAAGCATTTAAACGCTAAAAAGCACTTTGCATATTTTAGGTGCAATTTAATGTTTCAGAGATTAAAACCATTTACCAACTATCTAAATATTTGTTGTTATTTGTTAAAACCATCTTGAAAAGAATGTTTACCATTTCTTGCTAACTGCATTATACGTATTGCAATGAGATATTTATCATTTTCCCACTCTAGTTAGCAAAATTACATTATTATAGAAGATAAACGTCAGCAAACCTTCTGTTAAATTTTCCAACCAGCTACTTCGATTTCAAAATATGAAAAAGAAACAATAAATAAAGTTTTTACAAAGTGATGGGTTGATGAAGAACTTTCTAACAAAGAGGGATATAAATTTGATGCATTTGAAAGCGATTCTTGCCAAGCTGTTAAGGTGTCTCGAGCTATTAGAATTCTACTATATATTTTGTTTATTTTGGCACATTGATACAACTTAATGTAAGATAAAAAAAATATCAAATAAACAGAGGGGTTCACCGTTCATTTTAGAGGGCTACCAGCTTTCTAAAAATAGCAATGTTTCAATATTTTTACGTAGAATATATAGGGAAAAAAGCTCAAGAGGTACCTTAATATGACTTCTACTATAGAATCAGCTAAAATTCTAAAGAAAAGTCCCTTTTCAAAAGCTTTTCGAAACTGTCTGAAAAAAATAAAGGTTCACCGTTCAAGATATTTATGAAAATTGAAAACAATGTGTTAATTCTATATAAATTATCTCCCTTTGATTTAGAAAGGGAAATTCTAAAAATCATTACAAAGACAGTTTTTTGGTATCTTAATTGCTTCTAATTTGATAAAATATATCATAGTTCAAAGTTTGTGTCTGCCAAGTCAGATAATTTATCAATTTTATACAAAGTTATCTCATATATATTTTACTGGAGATTGTTGTTGTGAAGATATAAAATCAAGTGAATAAAGAAAACGTGCCGTTAAAACCGGTGAAAGTTGATAATGATATTATTTGCATTAATACTGGAAATAAATTTTCTAGGCTTTTTATATTGTTTTGAACAAGTAATTTATAGAGGTGAATAATTCTGATATAAATAAGATACCAATATTTTATAGGCTTAAAACTTCAGACCTAGTGTAACTTAGACATGAGACGGCGGATTAAAAAAGCAAGGGGATATCTAAACTATTCCTTGCAGAATTACATCACTGGAAGAAATGATCATCTTTTTAAAATTACAAATACCAAAACGCGGATATAAACGGTTAATTCGGATATGCTAAATATCGATATTTCAAGGAGTAACCTCTCATCAGTAGCATTTAAACCAAAACATTGGAAGGTCAAATTCCAAAACAGTTGAAAACGAAAAGTACTCAAAACAAAACGTTCGAACAAGGAAGCCAAATCCAGCACCTAGGATATCGACCATGTGCATTACAAGGAAAGAAACCTAGTGTTTTCATCAATTTTGAATTTAACAATCGGAAATTTCAGCGACAATATATTAGAAATTTTATGGTAATTCGTGTCGGACAAGTCTGATAACATTAACCTTTGCATTCAAAAATATCGGTTTGAGGAGGGTATCTTAAATTCTTCTACTGTTAAAAGCTTATCACACAATATGTTATTTTTTGGCTTTTTCCTTTAAATTCTTGTGTCTTTGGATCAATGGTATTGGTATGGAAGGTGCACCTAGTAATGCTAAGCACAATACATGCTTCAGATGCTGGCTAAATATTTAACGCATGGATGACCAATTACAGAAGAATGTTTAGAGTCCATTCCCGCTTATCGACAAGTGTCAAATCAATGATATTGGTCTGGTTTGTGCTCCTTGTGATGCTTTGAACAATGCATGCTTCGGAAGCTGGCTGTGACCTATATTTTCCACCTGGATGACCACTTACAGAAGAAAGGTTAAAGCCTATACATGCTTACTGGCAAGTACCTCATTATCTAAAGAGTGGTATAGTAAGTTGCACCTAGAGATGCCTAGCAAGATGCATGGTTCAAATGCTGGCTGTGACTTCTTTTTGCATGGATTGAGCACTTAAAAGTTAGTCAAGTCCCACTTAGTGACAATAATGCGCCAAGATTGAAGCTAGCATTGTTTATCAGTGTATGTATTATTTTTTGCTTAAAACCTGATAATCAAAACATAAAGAGATGGACCAATTGATTAATCTAAGTTGTATGTTAAGCTCAAAACGAAATGAATTATATTAAAATTTGGAATTATTATATAAATGTATCGACCGTGTTTTATTAACTTTATCTATAGTTTTACAGTTCATAACTTATTACCTTAATGGGTTCGTGATTAATAAATATTTATCTTATACAAAGATCTTTCTTAAAGCTAACCAAAAGCACACTTGTATAAGCAATTTTTTTTTTCTGTTCATTAACATGATTAAGAAAGTTACATTTATAATTTAAGTTAAATAAATTCACGTCATTTTTGGATTTTTATCTTGAAGGTCACTTTAGTATGAAAATATACGATACAAGAGATGACCTCAAATTATTTATTATCCGTACCAGGAAAGTTGCATATACCTCACTTGCTTTTGTTATTTATATTTCAAACCTTAATCAATATGCAATGACTTCTTAAAAATGTTTCTGATTTTCCAGACACTTGTTTCTCTAATGTCGGCTTTATAACAAGGGTAAAAAAAAAGTTTCATACGTTCTTTACAACCGATTGTCTTCCGATTTCACCAATTGGTAGAACAATTCAAAATCATGTCAGATGATATGATTTGTGAATCTTTGATACTTTTTGGATGCTTTTTGTAATGTTGATGATGACCTCTATAACATCATTATGTCTCTTTATCGTGTAGCTTTTAGGAGATTCCTGTCAGACTCTGTGATTGCAATGAAAGAAGGAGTTTCTGTGCCCAACAATCTGGCTTTAACGACCATTTTTCGAAATGCTTGTACCAAGGGAGAACTATAGATTTCCTTTACATTTCAAATTGATCCTCAAGGTTCTATAGTTTTGTTATTATCTTTTTTGTTAGGTCGGTTAAACTCCCTTTTTGTGATCAATATACATAAAATGGTCATTTTAACGATAGATTTGTGACATGTTTGATTTATTTGTCTAAGGCTTTCTTTCAATTTATTCTGTAGGCGGCTGTAATATAAAACGTAAACAGAAATGTCTGTCTTATTCACAGTGGTGATTTATATTTTAAATGTCTAAAAGTGCTTATCTGGCTGTCTTTGTTTTATACGTGATATCATCATCATATAAACAATAAAGATGTCTGTATGGCTAAAAGCGGCAACCAGTTCACGAGATTACATAACTGCTGTAATATCTTATCTTCCGGTATCTTGTTCGTAGATTGATGTTAAATAAATTTAAAGAAAGCTATTAATATACTTTCACGTATAACATGACTAGAATTTAATCATCAACGATTTATGACGATTTATCTATAAAAACTGTAAGTTGAATGAACAATGTAGAGTTTAGGAATTAGGTCCAGTTCATTTAACTCAGAGGCACTAATCATTTATGCAAATGGTACTCCGTTTATCAAAATATAATTTTCCATTAAAATCAGGCCATCTTTAAACTTGGTAAAGGTCATTATCACATGTATTTATTCTCTTGATCCTTATTGGGACTTATACTTATCAATATCATAAGTTAATGCATTATTGATGGGAACCGAAACAAAATATCTATCACATTTATGATAAGCCATTTTATATGCTTGTATATTCCAAATTTTGATGTAGACATTTCAAATGTTATTTCTTACATTGAAAATACCAATACCAAAACGGGTATAAAATGATTCTATAAAGGTATTTACATAGATGCCTAAGTATGTAAATATCATTGGTGTTTACTGGTTTTGTCTCTGCCATTTCGGACTTTTGACCAAAATTAAGCAAAAAGAAAAGAGGTTTCAATAGGGCTTCAAATTGAAAAGTACAAAAGGGACAAGACAAAACCAGTAAACGAGAACGAGAACAGCACAACGAAACAAAAAAACATAGAAACGGAAAACAAAGAACAGCAATCAACAACGCGACATCAAGCCGTAACAAGAGTGAATTCAGAAGCTAAAAGAGTTAGCAGTTCCTACTTGTTATAACACACACGTCGCACTGCCTATAGTAAATTCAGTGCGTCGAGTCTGTTAAATGAAACAAACCTAAACCCTATGACATGGTCTAGATGCATGAATATTATACATGTAAGGCTCAGTGGAACATTGTAATAAAACTGTCAATTTTTAAATACATAACACCTTATCTTGGTTCAGAAAACTCCAACAATGCACAAAGGAGTTAACGTTATGCTAAGTATAACATATTGCAAATAAAAAACACGGAAATGACGAATTAGAAATTATTTTTAATTAATATGTTAAACGCTTATTGTTCCCAAAAGAACAATAATTGACACAACTTAATACCAACTACATGTCCCATTCTAATAGTCAAATTTAATAACTTCATACTATAAGGTAACCATCACCCATTACGAAACGTTTTTAATTATCATATAACGCATATTAAATAAATTGAGAAGTTGAATTATTAGAAATCTTGCTACAAAATGTGTACAAAAAATATAATAAACTGACAGAATTATTGAAAATATTACAGTATGATTTTTCGTGAATTTGGTCAATAAATCGAAAATTTCATAATTTTTTTCATCAATTCCGTTGTTGTTCGTTTCCTTTTGTATATTTTTGCATTTGAAAATCTTTTATTAAATGAATTTGTCCACACAAAAATTATAAAGCGGACAGTTTAAACGATAACCAAATATTTTTTTTAAGAAGCGCAAATGAAACGAAAATGAGTCTTGTCATGTCAGATTGAAAAAAGCAAAATACTTTCAGCCTGAAAAAGTTGATTATACTTTAGGACATTAATAGACGTCATCTGTTATATTAAAAACGGGATTGTGCTCATACACCATTTAAATAAAATAAAGTTTTGCTCCAATGAAAATTTTAAAAAATGTCGAAAAAACTTGTCTGTTATTTTTTTTCTTTTGAAGGCATTTGTCACGTTAAAATTATTTTGATACATGTTGTTAAATAAATGAAATATTTACGTTCGAATATTTTGAGGAACTGAAAAATTAGGAGATACAAATTACATATTTGCATATAATGAAAAATGATAATCATTGACTTTCATATAATCATATAACAGCTTTGTTAACAGAGTTTTGAGGCAAATAAAAGATTTTTCGCAATATGTCTTTGCTTCCCCCTTACAAATTTCTTTTAAATTTTGAAATGTATTTGGAAAAAATGTTGTAATAATCATATTTTAACTTACATGTAGCTTTATACAACTTATAAAATGTATCGAACAGTCAGCTTAGCATAAGTTTGTGAATGAAATAAAGCCATATAAATGATGAATATAAATAAATATTATAAAAGTATAATGCAATTCTTAATACCAATCTAGCGCGTATTACTTGTTTAAATTATCATTGAGATTTTGAAACACCATCTTGATTAATAACCATGTTTAAACAATTAAAACTTTTCGCTTCCAAAATGTCATTATTGTATACACTTGGACACTTTTCTATTAAGCTTAAGTAATTGTGTGTTATTGCAAATAAGATTTTTTTTTCAAAATGTAATTCATGCATTTTAAATGAACGGAAATTATTCGGGGTATTTAAGTATAGTCTGGAATGTAAGTATGAATTAAGAAATGATTTATATGAAGAAACATCATTTAGTTGACAACTTAGAACTAAAAACTTTGTCCAGGAATAAGACTCATCCTTTGTTAAGATCCGTATAATTTAAAATTTAAAATACTTTATATCTATAAATGAAAAGATAATAACAATTGGATACAAACATGTAACAAAAATAATATCAATCTACGATGGGAAGTTGAAGCGAAATCTAATCTCAAATTTATAAATGAGTCCGTTCCTCAAGACACCATTCGTCCGAAAAATGGAAACAAGCTCCTCGTTGAATCGGTTCTGCATTTTCCAGCAAGTCCACGCTACAAAATAAATTATATGTGTATAATGTTGTATGCTGTTATATATTTTCGAGTACTGGAATATGTGTTGGAAAGAAATAGTCTAAAAAATTTTCCTTTGACCCTGCGGCCAGAAATAAAATGTATTTCAGCTACATGTATGAGTTATTTACGTATTTTTATATGTTATCATTCCTACGGCTTACTACATTCTCTGATTAGATAAGACAATAAAAGTAACAAAAATAAGCACGTAAAGTACTGTCGTAAATGGAAATTATCCAACGAATTTTCTCCCATGAGTTCATGGATGTTCATAAGTATGATACTTTATGTACTATTCCACATAAGAATCAGGAAGGGGGTGGCACATTGATAATTTCCAACTTTAGATTTTGGGGTATAGATGCATTCATTTTATCATAAAAACAAACCCAATGGAGTTTTTACATTTAAAATCATAGTTGGTGTCTAGATATTTTTTGACTGGTTATGTAGGGAAAAATTATGGCGGGAAATTTTCTCATACTTTTCTCTGTACAAAGTAAATAAACTTTGACTGGTAATTACTCTTAAACCCAAGACTGACTGAAAAAAAATAGTGGTCAAAACAAAATTTACTAGGGTTGCTTCACCAAATTCTATTGAAATTTTTTTTGTGTATTTGTTATCGATGAGCCACCCTTTTTATGGTATCTGCCTGATTCATAGAAAAAGTAGTACTTAAATCATTTAGGTTTTGAAAAAAACATTCGAAGGCAGATATTCATTAATTTAGGGGTGATGATCTGTATTTTCTGGACTCGAGTACTTATGTGGACCACTATATAACAACAAATGTTATCAAATATTTATTATAGCTTTATTCATATTATATAATCAGAATCAAAGAGGTACCAATGGTCAATCAATTGTTGTAAGCACAAAAGATTCTAGACAAAATCAGGACACATAAATGTCACTCGCTTTCTATGTGAGCTCTGCGCGTACATGTATTCCACTTTTCATAATTTTCTACATAGCACAACAAAATACAACAATAGTTTTGCTAAGAATAACTCAATATAAGACTTTATGTTTTTAAACTGCGTATATCTGATGAAATTGTTATAACACCAAAACATGTTTCTATTAAAACATTTTAAAGTTTAAACTGTTTAAATATATCTTTTATATGTGTTTTGTTTCTGAACAAAAAAAAAAACAATTCAATCAAGTTGTATTGAATTATTGTACTCACATGACGTATTATATTTTCAAGCAATAACTTGAACGCCTGGTTTACACTCTCCTTTTTGTTAGTTTTGGCACTAGTCTCGGCATAAAGGGGTATGTCCAGGTCCTTAGCTTTCTATGGGGCAGAATTATAAACTCGTGTAAAATTTGATATACCGTAAGTTACAATTATTTTGAACAATTCATTCATAAATCAATATTTTTAATGATGGCAAATCAAATATAAATTTCTATACTTAGGTGATAATTGTAAATTGATATATCTATTGAAAATTATGTCATGTTTATATATAATGTTTATAACTTTTATATATAATGTTTTGGTTAGTGTTTTGCTGATTGTTGTACTGAGATGATAATCTCATTATCCCTATTATGTCTTCACAAACCTGTTTCGTAGTGTGTTACTGCCGGTCCCAAAGATCGCAATGGTAGAGGGAGGTTTGGGGCGCCATAAAACCTGGTTTTACCCACCATTTCATTTGAAATGCCTGTATCAAGTCAGGACCATTGCAATCAATAACTATTCTGGTGTGTCTTCCTTGCTTTCTCTTTTCAATTGGACGTTGATATTGATCTTCCAACTTCTGTAATTTTGTTATTACCTTTATTTGTTAATAATAGGTTGGGGTAATATTTTTGCAGTCTCCAAAAAGTTATTTCAGAGGTAAAAATGGGAGAAGGACTTAATAATCTGTTTCACAATAACAAAAATGTAAAATAAAAATCTAGATTACCTTTTCTAGCTCTTCAAATTTGACAACTCTTTGGCAAACCTGTAATATTAATGTAAATTCTAATTTCAAAGCATTCATTTCAATTTCGTCGATTAAAACAAATGTACGAGTACATGTTTAAGGATTATTTTTAGCTTAAAGGGACACTGATAACAGCATGCAACTATAAATATCGAAATTATGCCTTTTAATTGAATTCAACATTACAACACTTTAGGATATGTTTATTTGGAGAGTATTAACAGTGCATGGAACTACAATGTTTATGAATTTGACATTGCTGATGAATATTTACATAAATTTTAATGACTTTTACAAATTATACGTGATAAATAAAGTCGGTCATTGACCACATTAAATATTGCAAGAGGATAGTAAAATGTAGTGATTAAAGAAACTTCAACCATGTATTTTTAAGTTGTTTTTTTTATAATAAATATTATATACCAAAGGAATAACCTTAGAACGGCCACCATTTCTTCGTGAAGAAAGATCTGTTTTATTACCAACCAGCATCAATGTTCGTTCCCCTGTTATATAACTGTTGTCATACTCCTATAAATAGAAACGTGGGATTTTTATTGAGTATGAAACAATAGATTTCATGTATTACTGTATCATATTTCAATCTTCACCAATCTATATTATTATTAAAAACGAAAGAATATGGAATATGTACCAGAAAGACACAATCCACATATTGAAATGATTTTGATAAATGAACAATGCAAAATTTCACTGCGTGTGAAGCGCTTTTCTGGATTAACCTTAATCAGACACGCTAGGAGTAAAATACTTGGAAAACCGGTGGAACATAAGATTTAATAAAACAAAAACAGAAGCCAAAAATATTACAACAATGACCAAACAGATAATTTTATTATTTTTTAAGAAATAGCCAAATGTTGTCAAATTTTGATATGTAAACGTGTCTTTCCAACACATATTCCAGTACTCGAAAATATATAAGAGCATACAAGCTGTTTACATTAAAGTCTTATTCACACTATGCTAAGATAATCCGGATTCGACCCAAATTAATTTATTCGAAACAGATTTTGAAAGTGTGAACGTTTTAATCTGGGTCGAATCATTATAAAAATTTCCCCTCATTTGCAGGCGAACCGGTAAAGGTTGCCTCCGTATTTAACGGAACACGAAAAATGACTAGATCCGAGTTGGTAACCATCGCAATACGTTTCGTTTTATGACGTCAACAAAGACAAATCATGGACACAAGCGTGAAAGAACTTTTTTAATCGTTTTGTTTAATTGTTTTGGCGATTCTTCTTTCAAAAACCAGGAAATACCATGTCAGAGCGTTGGGTGCGAAATTCGGCTCTATGCGCATGTTTTCATTTTCCATTTTAGAAAAGAGAAAGCCCCAGAGTGATGTAAATTATTTTTAGTGTGTACCGATGTGGCTAATCCGGATTAAATAAACCCGGTTCGCCTTGGTTAAGTTTATGAAGTGTAAACAGGGTATAACTTTATATCTTTTAAGAAACTTGGGCTAGTTTTGTATATGTTTGTGGAAATAACTCAATATGTTATAAAAAATAACTAGATAAATAATAATATCTTGTGCTGCATTAGTCTTAATTTTTTTTTATCAATTTATGCAAGAATTAAATATAATACCGAAATAATCTACAGCGAAAAAAATGAACCAAACCCCATTGGTAAGAAAATGTAACTTAAACAACTAATGTCAAGTTGAAATGTATGTCGAACCATGATTAAAGGTAAAAATGAACAAGTGTATAACAACGTAAGCTTTTACCTCTGTCGTAGCCATTTCTATCCAGTCTGGTATCTTTTCAAACGAATTTCTGTTAGTTATATCATAAACAATCATAACAGCCTAAAATATATTCAAACATAAACAGCATTTTGTAACAACGATGCACATCATATAAACATGCTAAGGACAAAGTATGGTGGGTTTGGTGCATACATTTCTTTTTTTCCTTTTTTCTATCTATATTGATATAGTTTATCCATGTGTACAATTTTCATTTACTAATACTATTCATCAGTAGCAAATCTAACATCGCTTTGGCTTTAGTCGGCATTGCAAGTTGCACTTTAAAGTTGTTTGATGTGTGGTTAGTTTATGGTTTTTTATCGACTTATGTTATGTTGGCATTTTCAAACTAGCGCCGTTTGGATAATCAGTTGTTGTTTTTTTACGCAACATTTATCATTGAAAACTACTTGTTGACTGTAGCATATGGCCATTTACTCTTTGTATTTATATTGGCAAAACGTAAGCTCGTTGTAAAACATTGACATATATTTACATATCAAGGTACTATTCAAACAAATACGATTGTAAGGCATGATTGTAAGGCATGGAAGATTTAGCCAGTGAATCGTTGAAACTGAAATTTCCCTTTCCTCATTTAACGGATTGTTTGTTGTTAATTATTTTAAAAGAAGATAATGCAATGTGAATAAAGTAAACAAGACAAAACCTTTAAATCTACATGTACAAATTTAAACGACAATCAATAAATGCGACATGAAAAACAGCCACCAGCCTTCAAAATGAATAATCTAAAAATTTTGAAAGATAAGCCCTCTATAAAGCAAAATTTTTTCAACAGTCCTGATTAATGGCTACGAAAATACTTACATCTGCGGCATCGATGTATCTGTGAATAATATCACGTTGAATATAATGGCCTGCAGTGTCACTGAAAGTGTAACAAACGTGTCCAGATAAAACTTTATGAAAATTAACTGATGGGAGGTATTTAATATGTTGGGTGGTTTTTCAAGTTAAACTGTTTTAATCACGGGCAATTATATCAAAACTTTATCTAAGCTTTATAGATAGAGCAGTTTAAAGCTCTAGAATATTCTTTTCTATGACAATGAAAAAAAAATAATAAAGTTTGGTGAGGACACAGATTTTTAGACCGTTCACGGTTAAAATTGCAAAGAATGGTGCTTACTTTGCCAATTCATATAATAGTTTTGATATTGTAATCCTTTTCAGATTGGCCAACAATAATTCAATCTTTGGCAACTTAGTGTGTGTGATATAACAATCAGGATTGCTTACTTTTACTCTGAGTTTACTCTCTGTTTGAATTGAATTCATGTTGAAGATTTCGGTTTGTTTGTTTGTGTGTATTTTGTTTTTATTGTTTTTCTTTTGCGATTTTATGTCTACTGATTTTGTCTTTTCGGATTAACGATATTTGATTGTTACTTTGGAACACCTTACTTATAACATATTAAACTGATGGTATTTAGTAGTCTTTACTGTTAATAAGAAGAAACTAGCTGGTCGATTTTTCCACCTTTGTGTGACGTGTAATTTTTTGTTTCTCTGGTTATGTCTTCTCTTCACTTAGAAGGAGCAAAAATTACTAAGGCTTAAATGTTTGGTGTTTTTTATATGAATATTGCATTAAGTATATACTTACTAAATGGTTAAGTTGACCACATCACTTGATCCCACCTTAAAGTTTTTGATTTTTACAATATCTGAACCTATAACAATAAACTTTGTGTTATCATGGTTTTTGTCATATAATAAAACAGGAATTGCTATAACTACATTACTTATGACCATTAAGACTTAAGTATACCCCTAGCACTTAATATTCCTTTCTAGTTATATGACTGTAATAACAATGAAATCCTCTACAAAGGTTACGCGCATACTGAAAAAAATGGAGAGGGATTCATTTTCGCTTAAAGCTTGTTTGCGATTTCAACATTGGTAATAAGTTTTCATTAAGGTAAGTTTTTACCTAACGATAGTGATTTTCGTAGGTTTTTTAACCATTCTTGGTATTTTTAAAAAAATCTATAGGAATACAGATAACAAATACACGAAATATGGAAATGAAGTTAATAACAAAATTACGGAAATAAAGGACAAAACATGGAAGAAACACCGGAACAGTTAACGATCGCAATGGTCTTGACTTTGTACAGGCATTTCAAATGAAATGGTGGGTTAAACCAGGTTATATGGCGCGCCAAACCTTTTTCTTCCATTGCGATATTAGAATCCGGTAGTAACACAAAACTCAACATGGTTGTAAAGACATAAAAGGAATAATAAGACGATCAACTCAGTACAAGCATCAGTCAACCACTAATCAAAAAAATCATTAACCATTACGCGCAACCCAATTTTGAATTTTCCACCAGTGGGAGGAATGTTTGAGGGACCGTATGAGACGTATTTTCTTGTCAACTTGGTCTAAAAGTCGTAATAAAAAAATCAGAATAATTTGTACAATCGAATAAGTTGTGAAATATTAACACCGTAGGCAGGTGAAGTAGGTTTGCTGTTTTCAAGGTATGGGAAATTAATAATTTGAAAATTAAAGTTTAGTAGCGTTAATAAGGCTTGTCAGTCTAGCGAAATATACGCCTTTTGAAATAATAATCATAGTCTTTAGGATTTTCATTTTATTTTAGCATCATTTTATGTTGTTAAACATCATTTGAGATGTGGGGGTACCAATGGGCATCCGAATGTCGAAAGACCAAAAGGGCAGAGACTAATAAACACTAACGAGTGCAGGGCGAAAATACAGACAACATTAACAAAGAATTATAATATAAAACAACTTAATATCAATCAACAACGCTAACTTAAGTCGTGAAGATAGTGAATTCATATGTCCCGGAAGAGTAAGCAGTTTTTGCTTGCTATATAACACCCGTCGCACTCCCAAACCGTCAGTCAGTGAGTCAAATCCTGTAAATTAAGACATACCAAAACCCGATGACAAACCAACATCAGCACTAATCTGAGAGATTGAAATCTTATATTTGTCTATGAACCGGTTGTTTAATTTTTGTTAGCACAGTATCGTTAACTTTTTGTTCCAACATCTCGTGAGTTGATAACGTTGGTCCTTCATTCATACGTTAACAAATACGGATATATATGTCGTATACAAGTTTCAACATTGTACATGTTGCAACATGTACAAAAAATTGTACAAGTTACGAGAAATGTCGAATGCCCTCTAAATTATTAGACTAGACGTATGTTTTGAAATTATAAATCAGAATGGAATATTAAAAAAAGTATCCCATGACGTTCATAATCAATTCTACAAAATACAAAATCACAATATAAGTCCCATACTTTATGTCTTGGTTTCAGTAACATCACTTTAAATGCTTTTTTGTAGCAATTCAATAATGCTATTTATAAAACATTTAGGTGAATATTTCTTACAAATTACTTGCAGAATATCAATAACAAGTATAAAATCTCAGATGTTTTCTAAAAGTTGAAAGGAAAGTAAGGCAATTTGATTTACCATTCTTGGGAATTTTGTGAAGAATTATTAAAAATGTTTCTGCCATATCAAGGTCTAACAGAAGCAAAGGTTTACCAAAGGGGTAATCAGTATCATAAAACCGTAAAGACAAAGACAAAACCGGCAGACAAAAAATCATCACAACAAAACAAACCACATAAAATAAAACACACACACACATAACAAAAAACCCGCATTCAGCAACGCGAACTCAAGTCGAAACGAGAGTGAACTCAGGTGCTCCGGAAGAGTAAGCAGTTCCTGCTTGCTATAGCACACCCGTCAAGTTGCCAAAGATCGATTAAGTGTTGGTCAAATCCGGAAAGGATGACATACTAAAACTATACAAACCTTGTGTATACAAGTAATGTTCCTGAAACTCGTTGTGTTTAAGTCTATTCACAATCGATGTCTTTCCGACTGTATCTGTCCCAATAAGGGTAACAACAATTTCAGGAATTTCCATTCAAAGTTTAAGTTAGATTTGTCCAAAAAAATTGAAAACTTTTTCTATAACAATACATCGTAAAACAACCAATGGTTGTATTATCCTACATGACACAACACACTATAGTCTAGAGTATAGTCTATGATCCTCTTAAAAACAAAAGTATTATTAAAATATATATTTGTTATATAAATTTTCAATTATTATTACACTGTATGAAATACTGTGTTGTTTCAGATAAACCTGAATTAAGTACATGTACACAAATAATTAAACTTAGATAACAGGACTGAACACACGCATATCGTCGTCATCATATGATTATCCTGCATGGTAAGCAATGTAAGCGTTACCCATATATTGATGGGAGATTAAATCATTATTAATATGAATATTTATTCATTGTTTGCTCATGATAAATAAAATATTTTGACCCAGGTTTTGGACGAGACTTACTAATATTATTATTATTATCATGACAGAAGGGTCATTCACAAAGTGTAGTCGTAAGACTAGTTCGACAATGATTTAATCAGAAATTCTTGTTTAATTCAAATTTATAAAAACAAAATGTCTCTTTCATTCATGTTGTTCACCTAGCTGATACCCTCGAAACCCGATTTGAATTTTTACTAACTTTTGAGCATGTTACTTTTTTATTGATGTGTTATAAATTTGTAACAGCTTCTAATGAAAGGTCACTCATGGAATAATCCATTTTAATTTAACAACTATCCGTTTTTAAAATCTCTTGGGTACATTATATCTTATAGACAATCAGGACAAGTTTGTAAAAACTTTAAAATTTCATCTGCATTTAGATACTTTCTATAGCCTAAGATGGTGTCTAATTGACAAATCTCAAGTCCTGTAAAAAATGTCACATTAAACACTGCTAGCTGTTTTTCATTGTGGATTTTTAAATTACCGTTTATATATGTAGGTTTAGATTGATGAAACTTAAATGTATGTTTTATATTTTCTTAAAGCTAATAGTTTTAATAAATAGGTGGCTCGATGTCTCTTTGCATCGGTGCGCACTATGCCATGAATTTCATATTTATCTTTCTACGACTTCTGATGACAACCAAAACTTTATTTTTATTCGTCCTAGATTGATAGTTTGTAAAAAATAACTTCGTGCCATGGATTTTCATTAACATCACCCATTTGTTTGAATATTTCACTTGATCTCAAGGTTTGAAGACGTCTATCCTCTGTTTATGTATCTTTTTTGTATTAGAAAACACATTTGTCTCATTTGGTGTTTGCAATTTCCAGTTTCCGTTTGACAAGTGAAAACATAATGGTTCTCTACCTGAATGGCGTTGATTACAAATGTCATTGTAGTCTTATTGATATACCAATATCAGTTCATTGTGTCTGCTAGTTCAAACTCCTCTTCTCTGGTTTCTCTAGATTAGTTAAAGGAAAGAAATGTGCAGAGTTTTCCCTGCATGATTTCATTATGTGAAACTGTGATAAACATAGATGAATGGTTGATTAAATTTTGCTGTTCAATCTTAACACTAAACCTGTTCAAGTAATCTTTAGTAACCTAAAGTTGTAGAGAAGAAGGATCAAATCATATTCTGATATCAACTAAGAATTAATGTTGCGTGTATTTTGATGTATGCTCATATCTTTTACAATATCGCAAATTAACATTGATATCTAAAGATTTATATTTATATATACATTTTGTTATATGAACAAATGTACGAAATTACACTTAAAATGTCACCAATTACAATTTTAAGTATACTAGTATAATGGTTTTTGATACATGTGACATATATTATGTTTCAGTCTTCCCATCAATAATGCACAGTAACTTATGATATCGATAAACGTGAGATGGAAGTTAAAAATAACAAATCATCGTCATGATCATGAAAAGACACTGGTACATTTACCAAGTATAAAATAATGGCAGATTATGAGAACACGTCACATTTCTTCAGTGGAAATAATTCTGATGAACGGAATATCAGTTCCCCAGAATGCAAGAGAGAGGTAAGATTTGTATAGCTAGTTAAAGGGCTCTCCTTCCAAATCACATGTATTGTATATTATTCATGTCATTCTAAGGGTAGCATAGAAAGCGTTTGTTTATTTAATTAAGAAGCTTTAATTCAAAACAGAACAAAGTCAGCTAATATGATAAAAGCGATACAATTAACATGACATCATGATAGAGTCGGGTACTGGTAATCACATTTATAAGGATCAACCATTTCATCAGCCTAATGAAACAAATCCCACTGGTTCTGCTGACAATTTTGCCGTGATTTTTATTATTTGCCTCGAACATGTGTGAGCTATGAAAACAAAGTCATGAAGTCAGAAGACCAAATAATCGACATGCTCAACTTTCTTATTGACACCATATTTGTTCAGTTTGGTGGACGTGTTTTCAGCTAACAATAGAGATTCCAATGGGCATTAATTGTGCACCTTTGCTTGCTGATTTGTTTCTTCATTCATATGAAGCGGACTTCTTACAATCTCTTCTAGATAAAAAAAAAAAAAGACCGTAGACTAGCTCTCTCTCTTTCAACATCACGTTCCGTTATATTGATGATGTCCTTTCACTAAACAATTCCCAATTTGCTGACTTTCTCCATCGCATAGACCCCCAGGAGCTTGAGATAAAGGACACAACGGATTCTAGGAAGGCTGCTTCATATTCAGATCTACATCTCGAAATTAACTATCAGGAAAGAGTTTCAATAAGGCTCTATGACAAAAGTGTTTACGTATCTCAATTGATTCGTTATTCCAGAGCATGCAGAACTTACATCGATTTCCATAGCAGAGCAACACGTCTTACGCAAAAATTGCTCACACAGGGTTATGCTGCTCCTCGGTTGCTGTCTTCAATCAAGAAATTTTACGGAAGACATTATGCACTTATAGACAAATATGGAATTTCGATCTCTCAGATGAGCGCAGATGTCGTTTTGTCATAGGGTTTTGTTTTGTCTTTCTTTATCAGATTTGACACGCTGAATGGACTATTGGCAACGCAACGGGTGTGCTATAGCAAGCAGGATCTGCTTACTCTTCCGGAGCACCTGAGTTCACTCTTGTTTCGACTGGGGTTTGCGTTGTTGATTGAAGTTCAGTTATTTTGTGTTTCCATGTTTTACATGTTCTCTGTTTTTTTCCCGTTCTTGTTGGTGTTTACTGGTGTTGTCTCTGCCTTTTCGGACTTTTGAAATTCGGATGCCCCATTGGTACCTCTGCTTCTTTCATGTTCTCGCAACAATTAGAAGTAGGAACTGTTTACTTTTCTATCTCACATATCTTCGTTGGGATAGGGTTCGGTGCAGCTGCTCATTGGGGGGAGTTGGGAGATTTTCATTTTTATCTTCGTAACACATTCTATTCTCTACAATTTACATTCTAACGTTTTCTTTATGAACAAAAACTGAATACTGTTTATTCAAGTATGGGGTTTTTGACACGAAGAAAGATAAATATGTAATAAATATTTAATGCATATAACCATGAACCCATTAGCTTAAAAAGTCTTTCAATCATGAAATTTTTGATAAAGTCAATTAAACCACGGTAGAAGCATACATAATCATGTATTTTTTTTATATCTGATATCTATAGCTATTTTTACCAACTAAAATAAGTAATATCTGTGAAGTCATTTAATAGCTTTCAGATCAATTTTCGGAGTTTCTGCTAAACTAATTTTTCGTTTATTTTAATTTTGTGGTTTACTTATAGTGATAGAAATAAAATGTAAAACACTGTTGTTGAATTTTGTTTTTTTTTCGTGATTGACTGGAACCTACTTAACCCACGAATTCATATTAATGATTTATCATAGTCTAGACGACTTCCCAATATAAACATCAATATGTCATATTCAATTTTCTAGATTTTACCGACAGATGACCATACCATCCGTTAAATAAGACAAATTGTTACTAATAAACAAATCAAAACCGTAATCATTATACATTAATAGAAGCAACAGGCCTTTTTTTAACTAATCTACTGGGGTATTTACTGGTATAACCGCATTAGCATCTTAAAGCGGTCCAAGATAATTAAACAATAAGCTATTGGCTACCATTTTCTCTCTCTGTGAACATACAAATCATACACTGCAAAATTTGTTTTTAACTATTTTCATTTAGTCAGTCTTAACCACAGCCGGTAATACCTTGTTGCTGTTAAGTAAAAGTGGGCATCATAATTATCTCAAAGTCATGTGTCTTTGATAAGAGACTTATAATTTATCATAAAGATTCTCGACATGGATAAAATGGTCATGAAAACAATAAATGATTAGATTATAATATAAATCAGGAACAGCCTTAAAATGTCGTGAAGGGTAGATAAGAAAGAAATATAGGTACACAATGTACCAATGGGGCATCAGTCAAAGTCCGAAAGAGCAAACACATCTAAGGACAGGCTTTATATACAAAAATGTATTTAATTATACAAAATAACAAAGTGGTATAAAACTGGCTACTTTTGCTATTCTGTTTATGCATATTAACCTCTCAACCACAGCATTTGAATCAAAACATTGGATCTAAAACACATCGTATTGAAGGAAAATTTCTCTAACGCACAGCATTCGGACGGGGAAGTCAAATCGAGCAGAGATCATAACGAGCATTTGCAATCTATGTATACAAAGAAAACAGCTGTTTTTTTTTAACAATTCTGAATCTAGCCTATTGGAAAGTTATTAAACGTACTGGTGGAATTCTTTTTGCGATTGGTAAATTTCTGGTTTGTCTTGATAAAAGTGTTGCTTTTATTTTCACGTAACATAACTTTCGCAATTTTTTATTAAAGCTTTACTTTTAATATAAACTAATATTTCGTGATTTCTACTTTTTGCATCATGATGTTAGCCGCAATATAAGCGAATATTAAATCACCGTCACAATGACCGTGAAAAACATTTATAATAAACGGTTATAGGACAAATATGTTATTAAATTTGTATTACACATGTACCACCACTGTTTGTCTGTAATTCAATATTTTTAATGTACTCAAAATCTTTTTACCAAAAGTTGCAAAGCATTTGTTATACAGTTTTACCATTTCTTTTTAGATTGAAATTGCTGGCTGGATTAATCTAATAGAAGGTGTACTGACACTGTTGTTCAATGGAATTGTAATTATGTTATTGGCGAGGAAGAATAATAAGCCTAACATAGCAATCCTAATAATGCACTTAGCAATTACTGGTAAGGAAAGATGTTTATTGTTTGTCTATGAATAGAAATTACTGCAAGAGCTATTTGCTCAATGGCTTTAATCTAATAATTTTAACTTATATCATTTGCGATGCTCTAACGAAGCTTTCAGTTACACTTCACAATGCAAAAAAAAGTAAACCAATTAACATTCTAGAAAATACAAAAAAGAAGGTTTTAATAGTGTAATTTGTACATTTATAAATATTTCCTTGATAAAAACGTGCTAATGTTTGATCAATTATTCATTTTCATTTCTTCTTAGAATTAAAGCGAAAGGTGATGAGGAATAATAAATAAAACTCCCTATTTTTTTGTCTTTATCAGATTTTTATGTACGTTTAAGTACGGAAGTTACTATGATTGTAATCTGATCAATGATGCTATTCTTGTTCTATTTGTACCTAACATCAATCTTAGTTCTCCAAAGATATATTCGGTTACTTCGAAGTAATTGTACAATGCAAAGAAAAACGATTACAACCTACAACAAAAACAAGACTAATTGCTAGTTTAAAAAGTACATTAGCAAATATTTCTTTTAAAATGTAAATGTTCTATTCATTATTCATTTTTCTCTTTATTGACATTTAACGTGAGATAATAAAGAATACATTTGCATAACTATTTTTCTTTCTCTTACTAGATTTCTTATTTCAACACATTACAGTTACACATTATACCGATTTTAATGATATGTGCACGGGTGTCGATGCATACTTAATTTGGAATCATAGATACAGTTATGAGCGTAGGTAAAAAAAACACTGAGAGACTGAACTTCTATTTCAAAGCGAATTTCTTTGGTTAATAATGAACATTTAAATCTGATTCTCAAGTAAAATGACTTTGTCCTAAGAAGTTAAATATAAGCCACTAATTCATAACAACTCTTAAAGGCATATTGTCTGCGGCAAACTCTTTTTTTTACCCCCCCCCCCCCACAATTTTTTGGTGTCAATTAGACCGAAATGCAATAAAATGAATATTGAAAAAACAAATTTGACACCGATTTTGCCTCAAAAGTACTTTATTTCGATCAAAATAGCTTGACAATATTGATTGATATTTTATTGACCTGCATTATGTCACATTGACACAGATTTAAACTGAGTGGTTTTAACACGGACACTACTCGGAATCTCGGGGATTGTCCCCGAATTCATTGATATGTTGAAAAAATACCAATATTTTTCGTGTTGACCTTTTAAATCACATTCAAAACTTAATACAGGCAATAATTGTCAGTTTTATTCACTAAGTAGCTTTAATATTTGGTTGCCGTTTTAATTTTCTTCCGAGCTAAAACTTCGAGAAACAGTTTATGCACCACGTAAAAGACTATGGAAGTTTTCAATCAAAGAAAGTATAGTGCGCATGCTTACAGCTCATCTACATCTCATGAATATGAATTTATGTAAAGCTTTACAAATATGATATATTTTTCAATTTTTAATGTAATAAGGTACCCTAGTCGTATTTTGAACGTTTGTATCTTTCTAAATAAACAAAACAAATAGTCTGACGACAATTTTTTTGCTTTACAAAAAATAATTTTTCGTAGACAATATGCCTTTAATTATGATACGCTATATACAATTGGAAAAAGGTTAAGCATTATCGCGTTCTACTATAATTTCATAAAGTGTTGTAATTTTATTTACGCAACAACAATCTCGAGATATAATAATGATAAGACATTGTACAAAGATTGAAAATAAATATACATTTTACAAATATGGATGTGGTGTATTGCGTGACTTTATCCCAGCCTTAATTCCAATTTCGATAAGCATTCTAAACAAGCAAGCAAAAATTAGTTTCAAAGAATTTTACCCATATGTCATGTTTTTTTAATGTTGCACTGTATGTTTTTTTATGAAGATAACGAAATTTTAAAGCGTTTACTACAAAAAAGGCCTTTTTTTGTCTGCATTTTCAACATTTTGTAAACGCTAATTCCTGCTAAGATCGAATGATACAGCAACTATTGTTTCTTTCAGCTAAAAATTAAATTCCATTTGTTTAAAGATATTTTTTCAATTAGGCAAAACATTTTCACATGGTTTCCATAAAATGTGGGTTTTTCGTCAAACTTTCAAAAGGCTTAATCATAAAAAAAACTTATACCTTACTTTACTTACTTTAACATAGAGCGTATGCTTCAACAAATACAATTTTGTGAAGGAATGCTTATTTCTGAAAGACAAATAGATGGGCAACGAATTAATTTTGTCGACGAATGCGCTCTATACTAATTACGAGAAAAACATCTTTCAAACCGTCAAAAATGAAGCAAATATTTATATATTCCGAGTTTTGGTACGTTTGTGCATCAGCATGTGGAATCGATTTAATATGTAAAGTTTTGTGATCTAATGACTGAATTATATGGAGATAATAAAAAGTTGACAATATGTGCAAACATGTGGCCGATTTCAGCCTATCCTGAACATACATCTTGAGTAAATAAGACATCATTAAGACGCAGAAATGATTACCTCTATGATCAAACCAACAAGATTAATTACAATTTGAATTAATGAAATAGCTGTTAATAAGAAAAAAACACTCAATATAACTGACTTAATTTAAACGAGCTTTCCTATCATAACAAATATCTACTTCACATTGATATGATCTGAATCAACACTGCATGGCTTAACTCACTTAAAATCTTCCTTTTAGATTTTGCAGTAGCAATACTCCATGATTTTCTACGGGCAGTTCAACTGTTAACAGACTGGACCTATGGTCAACCACTTTGTATCTTATTCCTCTATTCTCAACAGATACCTCTCTTTTCATCAACGTTTATAATTGTCTCCCTTGCCACTGACCGTATGGTGGCAGTGTGGAAACCATTTTGGCATGGACGGTTTCGGAAACGGACACGGTACGGACTGGTCCTTATTCCATGGACTCTTGCTATATTCCTCAGTCTGCCATATTTAAAATCTGAAGTCATAATGTCAAAGGGAAAACTTTGGTGTACGCCAATATTCAAGAACACATTTGGAAAGGTAAAATTGTTTACATAATAACTTCATAAAGTTAAGGAAGATCAGTACTGTATTTTGTATATTATCTGTATTCTACAAATGCGCAGTGATTTACAATGAATTTTACAAATGGGGGTACCCTGGTTTTCATTTCTTTAAATAAATCTCACCCGTTTTTTAATACCGTTTTTTATCCCGCTCCGGCACCAACACTTTTGAGTTGGAGAAAACATTAAAGCTTTAAATTATCCGTTTAAATTTCAAAATTGTCTAAACCCTAAGGTTCTTCCTACCCCAGACATAGGTTGATTCGCTTAGTAATAATTTGGTTCCCCAGTTTTGTATATTTGGTTTTACTGTTCTATGCTCTTCATATTCATATAGTGTTTGGCATTTTCAATATTTTTGGTAGAGCGCCTCTGATGAGTCTTGAATAGACGAAACTCACGTCAGGCGTAGCAAAATTTATTGTCTGGAACTTTGTTGTCATTTGTATTTTGAACACACGTGAAGGTTAGCACTGCTGGTGGAGTTTTAATTCCCCGAGGTTATCCCGCTCCGGCACCAACACTTTTGTGTTTGAGAAAACATCAAAGCTTTAAATTACCCGTTTAAATTTCAAAATTGTCTAAACCCTAAGGTTCTTCCTACCCCAGACATAGGTTGATTCTCTTAGTAATAATTTGGTTCCCAAGTTTGGTATATTTGGTTTTACTGTTCTATGCTCTTCATATTCATATAGTGTTTTGCATTTTCAATATTTTTGGTAGAGCGCCTCTGATGAGTCTTGAATAGACGAAACGCGCGACAGGCGTAGCAAACTTTATTGTCTGGAACATTGTTGTCATTTGTATTTTGAACACACCTGAAGGTTAGCACTGCTGGTGGAGTTTTATTTCCCCGAGGTTATCCCGCTCTGGCACCAACACTTTTGTGTTGGTGAAAACATCAAAGCTTTAAATTATCCGTTTAAATTTCAAAATTGTCTAAACCCTAAGGTTCTTCCTACCCCAGACATAGGTTGATTCTCTTAGCAATAATTTGGTTCCCCAGTTTGGTATATTTGGTTTTACTGTTCTATGCTCTTCATATTCATATAGTGTTTGGCATTTTCACTATTTTTTGGCAGAGCGCCTCTGATGAGTCTTGAATAGACGAAACGCGCGTCAGGCGTAGCAAAATTTATTGTCTGAATCATTTGTATTTTGACATAGAACCATTGAGTTGACATGCGTATGTTTAATTCTAACCAATACAAAGTTAGTGTTTTTAGGCGTATTTTTAATCGAAAAAAAGGGTGATTGTTTTACGTTATTTTAATTGCCCATTTTGTCCGTTATTTTGAACACATAGGTGACCTCATTATTTCTTTGCTAGTATAATTCGAAAGCTTGCTCAGTGCTAAATTTCCCGGTTGCTTGGATTTGCCGATTGCAATGCGCATTTGAACCTATAATCTGGATATAAAAAATACTAGCTTATTTTAATTCAGTTTTTATTACAAATAGCAGAAAATAATCTTTTCTTGATAGCCAGGGGAGCTGATTAAAGAAAGGTTCTTGAAAAGGTCGAAAAAGTTTGGAGGGATATTTGAGGAGAGACGATATTTTATAAGCATGCTTTAACTTGCAGTAAAATTGTTGCAGATATTTTTTAAGGTGTATATGTAAAATTGACATGGTCTTAATTCTGCTTTTGAGTGTTTACTTCAAAATACATTTTAGATTTAAAAAATTTAATAAATGTCGCGAAAAATGGAATAATTTAAATCAGTCTATAACCTAGTAAAATCGACAAAATTTTTTCATTTTAAATTACTTTTGTATCTAAACAAGACGTTGATAACAGTTTGTGATACTTTACAGCATGACTTATATTTTCTTCGTATAAATGACAAGGTTCACGACATTGAAATTGATCCTCCAAGTTCGGTGATTTTGTTATCTTTATTTGTTATTCTTTCTCCTCTAGGACAACATTTTTTGTCATTGATTTTAGAGATTACTTGCATTTTTAACATCCACTCTAGTCTTTTGTATAATTTTTCATCCCTTTACATTTGAAATATAAAGAATGGTTTTAACTTTTTTTGGCGTTTTCGTAGGTAAATTATGCATCTATGATAATAAATTTTAATACATTTTCCGTTACAGGTATGGTTGTATATACAAGTATCAGTGATGTTTATTCTACCAGCTTTTTATATTATTTGTGTCTACAGCTTTATAGTATTCTTGATACGGAATAAACTGAACCAGCCGATTACAAAACAAATGTATACAAATACAAAAAGTAGTAGAAGTAAGATATATTTATCGATAATGGGTATCACTTCAATGTCCTGTGGAATCATTACTTACAGAAATGAAGGTTTAGGATTGTGCTTGAATCATATGTAATTTATTTTCAATCCAGGGGCCAATTGAAAGACAGCAAGCAGCGACCACTGCCTGCTGCCTGTTTTCCATTTTGGATGTTTTAAATTTACATTTATATTGTAGGTTGTGTCGCGTACACTTATTCCACATATCATTTTCTTCTATTAGATGATTCCTTATACTAAGTAAAATTTTCGAACTAAGAAGATCTAAAAGTCTTATAAATCGAGGACAAATGTTGGATATGAACTACAATAAACAAAACATTAAGCCTTGGCTATTTTTATTAATACAATTTACCTTTCAGCGAAATTTTAATTATTGTCTTGTTTTTTAAACATACTTTTGTATAATTAAAGTTTCTGTTCAGTTTCTAAACGACCGTTTGATGTCCATATTTACAATTACCTATAGAATAAAAGAGACTCTTTTGGAGTACTAGGTATTTTTTGCTGATGACTTATTTATGTATTAAACTTTAAAAAAAATCAACAGTTATAGATAATTTCTGCAATGATCGGTAGTAAATCGAGAGTTATGTTGCAACAGGTAGGATCAGTCTTATCTTCTGTATCACCCGAGTTCACACTTGTTATCACATTGCGTTGGTGATAACACTTTTGCTTGTTAATGCGTGTTTTATGTAATGCATTTCCTATGTGGTTTTCGTTTTTGCCGCTGCCTTTTCAGATGTTTTACATTCAGATGCTTCACTTAAATGTTTTCAATACTAAAGCTAAGTATTTGTTTAATATTTGTCATTTATTTTGCTACCTACTGGTTTTTTCGTTGCCATTTCGGATTTTTGACACTTCAATTCCCCTTTTGTGCCTCTTTGCTTCTTTCTTTGACATTCTTTGACATTTTTATTTGGTATTGGCATAGTTTAAATATTGCCTTTGTGTTTCAAGGTGATCCAAACCTGAGCCAGATAAACAACATGGTAAAAGCAGAGAGAAAGAGTATACTGGTAACGCTTGTTGTGGGTATAGGTAAGTATCTTTTTTTCTCTCCCTTCAGCTGACATGATTCACCTTTTAAGGAGATATGCACCTGAATATTAAAGTAATTAAATGTCCCTAAATGGTCTCTCTTGTCAGAAAAACATAAATAAAGTTAAATTAAAGAAAAAAAATCATATATTCATGAGTTACTTTCAAAGATATTACGATTTAAAAAACTGGCGGGAAATCGGACTCCTCTGGATTTTTTATTGGAATACCATTGAAACAGTTTTTGACCTATAAAGAATGGAAATGATAATTTAATCTTTCTGAAATTTATTATAAGCATTTATTTAGACATGATATTCAAAATAATGAAAAGAAAATAGGGGGTCAATAGGTAAAATAATTCCCATACTTTTTTAAAGGATAAAGGCAGTGGATATCGAAAAATATCCAAAATATTCAAATCCACTAGATCATATCTCCTTAAGAGCAGGCAAATGTATGCTTTCTAAGACACTCGTCATCCGTTATGGCCGTGAAAGAAAAATTAGAGTGTTTAAAAGAATAATGGAAATTACATCATAATTTTTATCTAGTCGCAGCTATTTAAAAGACAGAATCAAAGCAGAGTGGCAATGCAATAAATTCGCATCTTTTTAAAATGTTTAAAATGACGAAATACGTCTATTTTTAAGGTTTGAAATTGTTCTTTTTATGTGCCTTAGCTTGTTATTTCTAGTGAAACATATACAGTGAAAAACTATGCATTATAAATTGCAGATTTCTCCTTTTTCTACAAAAAGGACCTATCATTGTGATATCATATTGACATAACAATGAAAATATACTTGTTTTATAAGCAGTTTTTCTTTGTTTTCAGCATTCATTGTATGCTGGCTGCCATACAGTGTAAGCATTATTGGTTGGATAACAGAAGTGATAGACTTAGGCTGTAGCTGGTATCTGATGAACGCTCTCTATCCACTCAACAGCCTGGCTAATCCAATTATTATGATAACTCTTAATTACAAAATGTTCACTGTAAATGATTTCCGACAAACATTGTCAGTAAAAACACAACTTACCCTGCTTTCACGAAAAAGTTAATATGTCGACATTTATTAACTATAGATATTCGTACAAGAAAGAGTTTTACTGGAATGCATTTTTAATGATTTTTGTTTTTGTGGGGACGTGTTTCAAAAGAGACTACAACTGCAATAATACAGTCTCATTTCTAATTATTTTAACTTGCTTGCAGGCCATGAATAAGCCTAAAAGGAAAAATAAAGATTTTAATACACGTCATATCCATCTCAATTTTACTACAATCTACTAAATGTCTTAAATTGTTTGATTGACTAAAACTTCTCGTGTAAATGCAATTTGAAATTGAAAATTGATCCAAAAATGAGTAAAACATTTTTTTAACTTCCTGTTAATAACCTTTTTCCATTATGATATGAATGAATCATCTACATCATTCGTATAAAACTATGAAAGGCGTGTCCTGTAAAAAAACAAGAATCACTGACGACCCTTCGAAATTTGGAAATCTTAACTTTAAAGGCAAAATCAGTTGACAATAAAAATGCAGGGAAAAAACAACAGCAAAGGAATACATTAAAATCAACAATTCACAATTTATTCAAATCGGAGTATATTGGTTCTTATGTGCCTGTCCTAAGTAAGGAATCGTTGAACACAGTTTTTATTTGTTCTTATCGTTTAAGTGTTTTCTGTTCCTTGTTTAATTGCATGCATTTTTATCTGACCTTGGGTCAATTGAAAAACGGCGAGTAGCGACCACTTGGCTCGTTTAAGGCTGTTGCCAATTTGTTCATTGTTGTCTTTTTAATTGTCCCTTGTAAATGTGAGCTGATTAGAGTACACTTATTCCACGTCTCATTATTTTCTATAAGGAATGTTTGAGCAGTTCCAGTCGGCCTCAAAACATTTATAGCTTGGCAAAAAAATCCATTAAATGTTTGCCAAATCCTGTAATGGACGCCATACAACAAAAGACTTTCAGGAGCCTGAAATTCTTGCATGACCTGAATAAGGCTGGGTGCCAAAAGTTTGAGGCTTAACAAGGGTCATAACGCCTAAAGGTAACAGAAAACAGTAGCTAGCAAATGGAAAATTGTGTTAAGTAAAAAAAAAAATCATTTCAGCAAAGAAAGGCTTTAGTTCTGTTTTATAGCGCTTCAAGCTATTAAGAAGTTAAATGGATTGTAACTAAATCTACTTGCAAGATTAAGTACATTGAACCCATAGAGATAAACGTAAAGAAAAAGCCGTTTTGCTATTTCTCAATGGGTTTCATGCTCAAAAAAGTTACATTTGATTATACAGTTAACAGACTAAAATTTGTATATTGGATCATTTGTTGAGCTGATTATTGTTTTTACATCGCTCAATAACTGAGGACAATCGTAATAAAAATGACTAAACAATGACTTAACAATGTTCAAAGAATCTTCCTTAATGCTGTGCCTTATTTTTGTCTTAAATTGTACGTGTGTGTAACGCATTGCCATATCGATTTACAATGACCGTACAACATAACACAGTTAGAATTGAACAGTTTTATATTCTTCTTTTAGATAAGATTGAACTTGGAAGCTTATGTTAACTTGCACGTACGTGCACTTGCTGAATATTGATTTTACAATAATCGACGATCGAGCATCAAATATAGCAGTTATTATGTAATATCATACTCGTTAATAGCCATTGATAAGCCATAAAAGCGTCTTGATAGATGACAAAATGATAACATCACGACCTTCAGGACTTTAATCGAAAAGCTTAAATAAAAACGAAGACAAAAGCGTCTTTATCTAGTGCTGCTACATGTAAATGTATAAGTTTGTGTGATTTTATCATCAGTTTTTTCTCTGATCATAATTGATCATCTTATGATATAATTTATCTAATGCTTAACACACTGAAATTAAATCATTTAGTGCTAATAGTGTTGGGGATGCTTTTGAAGTTTTCGTCAGCTGTTTGTAGTATTGGACTAATGAAACGATTTTAACATGAGAGACAATTTACCTTTTGATGGTAGTTGTCTAAGCAAACAATTGAGCAGTTTGTGTTCAAGATGATATCAAAGTCTTAAACCCAAATCATTAATTTGAGATTTTTATACTTGTATTCTTCTTTGTGACATTTCAATTGCACTAGTACTAAAGAACTAATATCAGTTTTATTGTTGAAAAAGCCGAGGATTGAATTTTTATTCATGGAACTTTTAACTCAAAATTTACCAGTTTATGGATAGAATACACTACTTAATTGTAACCCGTAGTTCAAAATTTGTTTTATGTCGAGGAGACCTGTTTAGGCGTGGGGGCTGATACTAAGAACGAAAAGTGAATCTAAGCCCGATATAGATTTATGTCGTTTGCTGTCTTTTAAACGTTTTGTGTTTCAAAGGGTCCCCAAGCTATTAAACTCCTATATCTTCTATCCTCTGTGTATTAATAAATGTAAAATTGATTTGCACGTCATTTATAAATTATGTTGAAAATTACATTCTTTATTTACTCGGATGATTATGTGCACGTTACACATGACTGCAGAATTTTGTTTAAAAGGGACAATTTATGATGATTAATCCAAGGAGGCAAACAATTAATCAGAAAGCATAATCAATGTATATATATTATGCTAGCATTACTCTCCAGAGTATGTTACCTATGTAACTTTGTATAAAATCCATGATTGCTAGCTCTGCTTGTGGAGCTTTTACTTCCTGGTGATAAGCCAGCCATTGTATCAGCATTCTTGTATCAAAGAACAAATCAAAGCTATATTTTTGTTCATGTAAGTTTCAATTTCAAGGTTGTCCTACATCAGACGTAGCTTGATATACATGTAAGTCATTGCTAGAGTTCGAGTTCAACATAATTTGGTTTCATTTTTGTATGCTCTTAATTAATAATTATATGGTGTTTTGCATTTTCATCGTATAGATGACCGTTTGATAGCAATTGGAGGGGGGGTTGGCGCCATTAAACCTGAAATGCCTGTACCAAGTCGGGACCATTGCTATCATCGATTTCTCTGTCTCTGGTATGTCTTAGCCTTCTTTTGTCCTTTGTTCTTTGATATATGAGATTGATTATCCCAGTTCTGTAATTATGTTTATTTGTTTAACCTTTATTTGGTAGGGACCGTCTGATGAGTCTTGATTAAACGAGATCCGTATCAGGCTTGGCAATTTTTTTTTGTCTGGAGCTTCGTTGTATTTTCGATTTAGCAAAGTTAGCTGTATAATTGTATGATACCTCAAATCCTCAAAAGGCTTTTGAATTTCAAGGTCATTTAAAACAAAAAATAAAAAATAAACAACGACGGTAGAAATGTTCGTGTTAAGGTAACGTTGATGATAAAGGTTATAATTATTGACATGAAAAGGCAATTAGCTGCATTGTGTATTTCAATGTAAGAATGCCATTAGACCAGTAAAAGCCATAAGAGAAAAGTTCATACTTTTATCAATTAACTTTTTTGTCTTCCTTTACCAGATTTGACACACTGAATCCGAAATTAGCAACACGACGGGTGTGCTATAGCAGGCAGAAACCGCTTACAACTCCGGAGCACCTGAGTTCACGAAACGAGTGCAAATTGTATTGTCTGAAACTGTGTGTATTTGAAAAAAAATCTCCGTGATGGTAAGCGCTGCTTGTGGAGTATTCATTCCTTGAAGTAGATCTACTCAGGCATCAACACTTTTTGTGCAAGAAAATAATTCTTTCGTCTAAAATTCTAAGGTATTCCTTCTAACATTAGGTTATTAATTTAGGTCTTTTGGGGGCTCCAATTACGGCATAACTTTGTTTTATTTTTCTATGCTCTGAATTTTTAAAAGTATTTGGCATTTTCAATATTTTGTGGTATATCAAATGACAATTCGATCGGCTGAAACTGCAAATTGCAAAAAGGGATTGAACTCTCGTCAAAACGAGGTTATAACTAGATTATTCTACCTGTTGCTAATGCTTGTCGCGTGACAATAAACCAATCCATTGTAGGTCAAATATGTTTAAGGATCAACAAAAGACTCCCAGGAGCCTGAAACACAGAGTTGACATCAATGCCTCAATACCTGCTTAAAGGTAAAACGACTGTGTTTATTTCTAAAGTATTTAAATCACTACAAGGGTTGATTTATTTAATATATGTCATTGTTTTGTATGATACTGAAACTGTTAAACTTGTCAAATTGCGAAAATCTTTTTATCTCACTTAAATATTGTTTCCAGAGTTACTTTTTTACGTCAATGGTGCCAAACTTACCAAAGACAAGCAAACGTGTTTTTTTTTATCATTATTGTTATTATTCTATGTTTAGGTTGCCAGAAGTCCGATATGGAGTCATCCAACCATTTAGATATGTTGACGTTTCCAAGAGCTTAATGCATTGCACATTACCAAATCATGACTTTACAGTTTTCATCTCGAATCATCGTAAATATTTGTTGTTTAAAAAAATGGGTCAAGTCAGAATGTGGCTTAAGTCTTATCTTCAATTGTTCATGAAAGCATCTTTATATTGACTCTATGGTCATATTATATTTTTGTTATAATTCCTTTTACTACACCGGAAATCGAATATAAGAGTTAATAGGAAGTATGATACCAAATCATTAAATAATCATCATAATTTCTAGCCACGTTTTACCCATAAAAGTGTCTAGGCCTGGTTTTCTATGGTGTTTTTTTTTCTGAATTCCGCTTGTTATTTGAGCTCTGTAGCGTACATTCATTCCGAACCTCATAATTTTCTATTAATTGATGGTAAATGATTGTATCACGAATCTTAAAATACAAATATATAATAGCTCTATGAAATTATAGGCAAGATGTCAATCAGCACTTATTACCTGATTCCCATTACCGCCAACCCTGACCTTTTCATAGTATACATAAATAGATTGTAACAGTTCACTAAAGTAGCAACTCTATTTCCGCAAATAATTGGCCTTTCAAGATAAAGAACTAATTACAAATTTACTCTAGATCTTTTCTCTCTGTCTCTATCTCTCTCTCTCTCTCTCTCTCTCTCTCTCTCTCTCTCTCTCTCTCTCTCTCTCTCTCTCTCTCTCTCTCTCTCTCTTTCTCTCTCTCTTGAACATTTAGTTTCTCATTAATTCACTTTTGCAATAATGAAACTGCTTTTTCACTCCTCTGTGTATAGGCAATGTTGTTCAACACAAAAAATTATTCCTGTCAAGTTTTATTTAATTTGAAAATGGCCTTTTTATTATCCCTGGGGCTTATCCGCATTGCATGATTTGATAGATTGGTGCTTATAATGATGTCATGCTTTTTTTTTCAAATTAACCTTATAATGATTTTTCACAGAAGCAAATATACTGATTAAAAATGATTAAAAGCATATAAAAACAAATATGCAAGAAATGAAAATCGTAATTCGATATTCATATAAAAAATATCAAAAGGCCGATGAACTCTCAAATAATGAGATAAAACCTTTTTTTTCAATTGCACAATCCGTAGGCCGTAAAGTTCAATCCAGCTGATGGAGTTACGTATGGCAATTAATTCATTATTCCAGAGCTTGCGGGACGTACATTGATTTCCTTAACAGAGCATCACTTAATTGCTAACATAAGGTTATAATGCTCCTCGATTGTTGTATTTACCCAAGAACTTTTTTACTGAAGACATTGTGCTTCCATAGACAAATATAGGAGTTTTTTTCTCTCAGAGGAGTAGAAATGTTGGTTTGTCATAGACTTTGTTAGTTTTGTTTTGTCTCCCTTTGTCGAGTTTGACGCATTGTACATTGACAGTTGATGTCCCAAAGGGTGTGCTATAGGAAGTAGAAACTGCTTACTCATCCGAAGCACCTCAGTTCACTCTCGTTACGACTTGAGTATGCATTATTTATTTCTGTTCAGTTGTTTTTGTATTTCTTTATCTTTTGTATTTGTTCGTGCTGTTTTTATTTACTGATTTGTCGTTGCCCTTTCCGACTCTTAACACCAAAATGCCTTATAAGTGCTTCTTTGCTTTTTTCGATAAGAACGGACATCAACTTTCATGACCATTTAGAAAAGCTTTTTAAGCATAGTATTTGTTATTTTACCACGACATTCGGTAGTTATTAAAGGTTATAACAAAATTACCTTTTTTGAGGATCAATCTCAATGTCAAAGAAAAAAGACAAAACAAGGAAGACGCATACAAAAAATTGAAGATCACAATGGAACTGACTTATTACGGGCATTTTTAACGAAAAGTTGGGTTGAACCAGGTTTTATGGCGCACCATACCATCCTCTTACATTACAATCTTGGGGTCCGGTAGTAACAGAATAGGATGGTGAAGACATAATATGGATGTTGAAGTGATCATCTCAAGACAACAATCAGACAAATACTAATCAAAGCAATCACTAACAATAACTTTTAACCTAATTTTGAATTTTTCCCACCGGTGACTGGTAGAGAAGGAAGAATTGTTTAAGAGACCGTATGAGAGAAGTATTTTCTAATAACCATGTCTAATAGTCGGTTGCGGAAACATCGGTGTTGTATATAAAAAAAATGAAAAACTGTACATGCCCTGACGTGAAATATAAGCACTGAAAGCAGGTGAAGCAGGTATATTAGCGAAATAGAAGGCCGTAATAGAAAATTAAGAGATGTGGAGTAAGTGTATGCGACACAGCCCACAATCAAGCGGCAATTCAGAAAAAAAAACACAATGGACAACCGCCAGCAGCCTTCAACAGAGGCCATTTGGCACTGCTCGCGGTTTGGCAATTGGCCCATGGTCTAAATAAAATGCATATAATTCCTATCCAGTCCTGAAATGGTCACAGATACACCCCCCTTCTTAAACAAGGAACAGAAAATATCAAAAGGACAAGTACAAACGAAAGCTTTGTCAAAGATTCCTGGCTTAGGACAGGCACATATAATATGTGGTGGGGTTAAACTAGTTTTTTGGGACCAACCTCCCCCTATCAATTTTCATAGACAAAGCATAAAACCTCAACACACAATAAAAAATAAATCGATCAAAGTCCAATTCCACTAGAGAGAACCTAAGACAAAAAACAACAAAAACAAACAAAAGGACGATAAAGGAACTCTCTATAGAACACTGGCTGTTACTGACAGCTAGCTGAGAATCATCAATTGACTGATGTAAAAAAAAATCAAACATATCGACTTTAGATCCGACACAATGCTTCAAACAATAATGATTTAGTGAAGTGTCATCACACGAAACCTACATGCTCGATCGCTATAATGCTTAAAAATGACAATAGTAAAAACGTTTATGGAAGTTTTAAAGTAAGTATCAAGTTATCAATATTTCTGCCAAAAAACACTAAATTCAAAGATTTAACCAAAATATTCAATTCATATCCTTTCCGTAATAAATTTTGAGCCAAGTTTTCATTTCAAATGGATTGCTTTTAAACTTGTGAGCTTTATAAAAAAAAAAAACATTACTATAAAATTCAGGATGTGATATGCCTTTCACTACCAGAAAACGACGTGTAGAAGTAATCTTTTTAATAAGAGATCGATACTAGTGGAAGAATTTAGAAAAAAAGAATTTAGAAATAAGCTCATATTGAGGGTGATATTGTGTTAGCATCTTAAATTTTTTTTTTCTTTGATCAAGACATAACTGATACATGTACAATCAATAAAACATGTAACAAAAAATGCATTTTAGTTTGATTTAAATATTTTACTTACCTTTTTAAGGGGAAATTATGCATAGAAATGATATTGAAAACAACTATAGTTTTATAAGGTATAACAGATGTTTTGGTTTCTTTTTTAAAACATATTTTTTTTTCAAAACTTTTTAGAAAAATAATCCATGAAATAGAATTTGGAGATTTTCCCTTTAAAATCCGTACATGTTAAATTACTAAAACATGCACATTAAGAGGCTGAAATAAAAAAAACTATATTTCAGTTATGTTCACCTTTACACGATGTACACCCAATACACTATATCATCAATTAGGTTAATAATAAATGAGGATAACCAAACAGAAGATCTCATATTATCTAACAGCAGCTGATGCACACATCAAAAGCAAACCCTTCACTTAATTGCACTAGATTGTGTAATCACAACATGGAAAGCAGCTTAATACAAGTTACTATAAATAAGTTTTAATTTTTGATCATCGATAAAAAGAATTAATTATGACGATAAAAACACGAAAATAATTTTTATTGGAATTATTACAGTTTTTGCATATATAATTCTATGTGGTTTTATTATTGTTTTCCCTCTGCTCTTTGTCAAATATACTGTATTTTTATTGGTTACCGTGTTCAATCTGTTGAATGGTTGTGTATAACATGTTATTTCAAAGAAACTAGTATATCATGTATATATATCCACCATTGATACCTGAAATACGACGCAGTATGTGAAACATAGTTTTGGTGATTCAGAAAAAAATTAACATTTAATAATATATTGAATACAGTATAATTAAACTGATAGGTTTTTTATTAACTTCTTTACAATTGAATTCCTGGGTTTGCAATTTTCAAACTGTCAGTTTATGTTCTTAGTTTAGCAGCATGTTTTGTATTTATAAAGTGTATTCGTGTTGCTTGACCTTAAGTCTGCTATGTCAAACTTGTATTCTTGTATTTTTTCACTTTCAAAAAGAAACACCACAGTGCCATTAACAGTTTCAAACTCCTATGGCCGTGTGCTATTTTCTTCTACTCAATTGTATTTTCCCTCGGGTGCTTCAAGACGCTTTTAAGAAGAACACAGTACTTCTGAATATTATACTCTCGGAACGGCAACTGTTTACTTGTCCTTGTGCTTGCACACAAATGCGTCTGTTCAAATGTAAATTTTCAGACTGTACAATGATCCAATACTTCTGATATAAAAAGCTTGCGAGTCTTATTTGTTGTTGAAGCGTCAATCCGGATAACAAAAATCGTCTCAGTTTTAGACGTATAGAATAAGCAGTTGTAATCAGTTTCCAGGTGGTTCCTTAAATAATGTCCAAGTGCAAATATCTCCTTATAATAAAGGTAATAACACAATTACCGAAATCAGCTATGCATTGGTTGAATATTACCACCCATTTTGAGTTACACATTACACATGCATTATATGGTTATGAATGATATTTTTATGGCTATATATAATGTTTTGTTCTAGAGATGCATTATTGGTTTATGTATCTTTCGATACCAGAATATTAGGTGTGCATTTCAGGCTGGGGGATAGAAGAAGAGATGTACAATTTGTTGTGGTTTTTTTTGTGACAGCTTATCTTACCAGTGGTCATTTTTAGACTTCCTTTATTCAAAAGTCGTGACAATGTAATAGTTTTTGCTTCCTCAAGACATGACACAAACGGCTTTTTTATAAAGTTACATTGCCGATAAAAATGGTATCAAAACGGAAAAGGGTTAAAGAGAAAAAGTTACTTGTACAAGATGATGTAATAAAAAAAAACTATATTTCAGTCGTATAAGTAAAAGTATGGAAAAATAATTATTTTCACTTTCATACGATCTACACCTAATACAGTATATCATCAATTGGGTTAATAATAAATGAGGATAACTAAACAGAAGATCTCATATGATCTAATATTTTCCTGAGCAGCTGATGCACACTTCAAAAGCAAACCCTTCAACAAATTGCACTAGATTGAGTAATCACAACATGGAAAGCAGCTGAATACAAGTTACTATAAATAAGTTTTAATTTTTGATCATCGATAAAAAGAATTAATTATGACGATAAAAACACGAAAGTTATCTATATAGGAATTATTACAGTTTTTGCATATATATGTGGTTTTATTATTGTTTTCCCTATGTTCTTTGTCAAATATACTGCTTTTCTATTGGTTGTCGTGTTCAATCTGTTGAATAGTTGCGTATAACGTGTTAATTCAAAGAAACTAGTATATATATAGTATACTAGTATATATCCATCATTGATACCTGAAATATGACGCATTATGTGTAACATAGTTTTTTCAGAGGAGATGAGCATGCGCTAAATGAATAACACGTAAAAAAGACGACCAACATAAAATGGGTATTATTTGATGGATAACATAATCAACAGCTAAAAAGGTGTATCAGATTGGCGAGCCTTATATGTAAACTTACTATTGACACTGTAAAATAGACTTTACAACATATACAACTCTGTTATCTTACAAAATTCCCGACCGTCAACAAAACATCCAATATGGCGACCGCTATGACCCAGTCCGACGAAAACATCCTACTCAGTCCTTTATCTCAATCTCAGCCAACAGTTGCGACACCACTTGCAATTGCCTCAAACTCTTTAAAGAGAAGGACAGCAGAAAGTCCAGATGAACTACCAGCCTCTCAAAAGCAATTAAGTAGACAAACCAGACGCAAGGGAGCCTCGGTTGGTGATCTCACAGAATTGACCCCCAACAGAGACTCTGCCTCAAAGAAACCTTCCAAACATCAACAAAATTTTACTGATAAGATAATGGCAGCCCTAAGAAGTCCTCAGGTGCTAGATGTGATTGTACCTGTACTCTCTGAAAAAATTGCTGAAAATCTGGTGTCTATCATAGATCAGCAAGTTCAAACTGCTGTAAAAACTCAAACAGAAGATCTAGAAAGGAGATTGGAAGAGCAAGAAAAACTAACAAAAGAACTTCAAGAAAGGCTATGCAAACAGTGTATCAAAGTATACCCCATAGAAAATCAAATGAGAGATGTATCTCTACAGTTTGAAGAGTATGATAAAGAAGTAGACAGGCTTATAAGGAGGATAAACGAGTTGGAAACCAGGATAGAAAGTCAAGAACAATACTCTAGAAGGACAAGTTTGAGATTCCACAATATCAAGGTACCAACTGATGGAAATGGAAAACTTTAACACCCAGTAGATACTGACAGCCTCATACTTGATATCTGCAATGAGAAGCTAGGGCTAAAACTAACACCTAAAGACATCAGTAGATCACATGTTATAGGAAAAGTAAAGAATCGTAAATCTCAGGTCATTGTAAGATTCATCTCCTACAGAAACAGAAACCTTGTCTATATGAACAAAAAGAAACTTAAAGATGACAGTGAGGGTATATTTATAACTGAGAACCTGACATAACATAGAACATCAATAGTTAAAGAACTAGCCAAAATGAAATACCAGGGTAGCATTGATGCCTACTGGACATCTGATGGAAAGATCTTTGTCAAAGTAACACCAACTGGCAGAATCAGAACAGTCATGTCTTATGGAGACCTCAACTACATCCAAAGACTTGGTCCTGGCGGTGGAGGCTTCGGAGACAACAGCACCAATCGTGACGATAACATCAGTTCATAATGTGTATAAAACAGCTAGTCTTTTATACTTTTGTAATAATTTTGTGAATAATTATACTGTATGTTTGTTAAACAGTCAGCTTGATTATTATTTTTTTCAAGCTTACTGCTATCTAAATTTTCAAAGTATTTCCTTTTTACAAATGTATGTGTAAACCTTGACTTGTTTGTTTCCATGTACATGTATGTTTGTTTACAGTTCATTCATTCAAGGGTGCCTTCTTCGAGGTCCGCGTCCTAGTAAATATGCAAATTAAATTAAAAAGAAGTACATTTAAATCAGAGTTTAGATTTTAACTAATTCTTCTTTTTTCTTTCGATTTTTTTACCAAGAGGCAAATAAGGGTAATAACAAAACTATCGAACTTGAATGATCAATCTCATAGTCCAGAGAAAATGACAAAAACGAATCAGTCATACCGGAGAACTGGTGGATCGCAATGGTCCTGACTTGGTACAGGCATTTCAAACGAAATGGTGGGTTAAACCAGGTTTTATGGCGCCAAACCTCCCTCTTCCATTGCGATCTTAGGATCCGGTAATGACCATAGAACACAACATAGTTGTGAGACACAATAGGGATATTGAGGTGATCATCTAAGATAGCAGACCAGTCAAACACTAATTAAAACAATTAACTATCATATCTTTTAATTCAATTTTGAACTTTTCTACTAGTGGCTGATAACGAAGAAAGAATTTTTTTAGTGATCGTATGAGACGTATTTTCCTATAGCCCTGCTTCAAAAGTCGGTCATGAAGAAACCCGTGTCTGATCAAAAAATCTGTGAAATGTGTGCAAGCTCTGGCATATCGAATAAGTTGAGAAATATAAACACCGTATGCAGGAGAAGTAGGTATATTGCTCTGTAGATTAGGAAAATTAATAATTTGAAAATTAAAATCGTCTCGTTTATCGTAAATTTTAGTGAGATGACCAACTTATTACATGCATCAAATTATTACCAATGTGCTTTTCTATTCCCCTTACTCATGCTTTTTTAAACTTCAATATACTTGTTTATTAAAAGTACACCTGTCCTTAAAATTGACCTTCAATATCTATTTAAACTTGTTATTTTTATTCAACTGCATCAGTACTCAATGACCTAATTTGATTGTTGTACATTTCGTTTATATCGATGATTGTTATGCTTATTTTCCCTTTCTTTCTTTCTTAATTATTAATCTTGCTTTTGTAGCCATTTGTAACATGTTAATTGGATTATTTGGCAATTTTAAAAAATCTCTTCTGATACATCGAATACTCTTTGTTAGAACTTTTTAACACATTTTGAATTTATCAATTATTCCTATACTACAAATGTATATACCCATTTTATGCGAGAAAAAACTCGTTATGATTGATGATTGATTGTGTGTCCCACATGTTTATATTTTTATCTTTATTATTTACTTGTTTTTCTGTTATACCTCTTTTTTGTATTACTGTCATAAAATGTGTGTGTGTGTGTGTGGAAGTATAGTGAAGAGCCATTTTGTCTGCCCGAATAGCCGAATAATTATCCATTTTTATCAAAATGGGTAATAGTGTTCAAAGCTATAGGGCAGCAATAGGGCTCTTCTATAGTTGTACCCACAGCGTATATGGCCCTAAATCTTTTACTTCCTACACTAAAGCAGAATCTTATTCTAATATTTTACTTACCAATTTACGCTGCACACTTCTTGTCGTCTCATCGAGCATACTCCAAAGCGTAAATCCCAAGATAAATATTGTCTTCCTTATTTTTGTACTAAATTTCTTGCTCATAATAGGTAACATCGAATCAAACCCAGGTCCTGGTACAATTATAGAAAATGCTTTATCAATTTGCAATATCAATATACGAAGTATTCGAAACAAGCTCACTTTTTTTTTACTTTTCTACCGAGGACTTAGACGTTTTAACACTAACCGAAAGTCATCTTAGTCCAGATATATCCGACAATGAAATAGAACTAGAAAATTTCTCCAGAACAATAATCCGCAAAGATAGAAATGACTCTGGCGGAGGCGTGCTAATTTATGTTAAAGATGAATTCTCAATTGTCCATAGAACAGACCTTGAAAATCAAGACGAGACCGTCTGGGTAGAAGTTAGGGGTAAAGGTCAATCAATTCTCCTATGTAATACCTATCGTCCTGAGTGGACAGACAACGAATATTGGGCACGATTAAAACATGCAATAGAACTGGCATATCAGGTTAATCACAACATTGTGATAACGGGCGATTTAAACAGTGATTTATTTAAATTACACAACAATAAACTTGCTGATCTGATGAATGTCTTTAATTTTAAAAAATGTAATCAATCAAGCTACAAGAATTACCAACTATAGTGCTACACTTTTAGATCCAATTATTATAAGCGATACGCTTGATTATATATATTCCGATGTGTACATTATACCGGCAGAAATTAGTGACCACGAAGCGTCAATTGTATTTCTGAAGTGCTGGAATATCAAACCTGTTTCAATACAGCGCGAAATATGGCTCTACGAAAGAGTAGATAAAGAAAGGTTTGCAAATGGCATTGACTCTTTCGACTGGGAGTTTTTTCTTTCTAATTTTGAAGATGTAGATCAAATGTGCAACGAATTCACGAAAATATTCTTACAGTTAGCCCGAACATGTATACCTACAAAAGTTGTTACTATAAGAAAGAACGACAAGCCATGGTTCACAAATGAACTACGCCGAGAAATAAGAAAACGCGATCGATTGCGGCATAAATCTCTGCAAACGAAACAACCGGTTGATATTAATTAATTCAAACAAAAACGCAACAAAGTAAACAACTTAAAGAAAATAGCAAAGGAAAAGTTTGAAAAAAAACCTTGACACAGTTATATTAGAAAATGCATCAAATCCTAAAATGTATTGGAAATTAATGAAAAGTCTTGTAAAATCTCAAAAGGCATCATATATTATCCCCCCACTGCAAAATGTACTCGGGGATAACAACTTTGAGGATACAGTATATGACGACGACAAGAAGTGCGCACTATTTAACGATTACTTTACTTCAATCTCAACAATTGATGATTCAAGTGTTCCACTTCCTTTTTTCGAAGAGAAATCCCATAACCAAATATCTGATATTATATATTAAGATGTAATAGATGTCCTAAAAGTTCTTGACCCCAATAAAGCTACGGGACCCGACTTTACAAGTCATCGTATGTTGAAAATCTGTCCGGAAAAAGTTGCCGTTCCTTTACGTATAATTTTCAATAAAAGCTTACAGCAATGTAAATTCCCACATGAATGGAAAGTTTCAAATGTAACTGCTATATTTAAAAAGGGCGACAATTCCCTTCCGAGCAACTACAGGCCAATTTCACTGATTAGTTGTGTTGGAAAGGTAATGGAACGGATAATTTATAAAAATATCTGTAACCACATGCATCAAAACAACTTGATATATGACTATCAATCCGGTTTTCTCCCCAAACACTCAACTGTGCACCAACTTTTAGAAATATATAATAGTATTGTAGATTCCATGGAACAAAAGAAATTTAATTGCTTTGGTTTTTTTGTGATTTTTCTAAAGCTTTTGACATAGTTTGGCACAAAGGACTACTACATAAAATGCAATCATATGGTATCACAGGAAATATTTTGACTTGGTTCCATAGCTATCTGAATGACAGAAAACAGAGAGTAGTAACAAACAATGCCAAATCTGAACTAACAACTGTAACAGCTGGTGTGCCACAAGGATCAGTTCTTGGGCCTTTGCTTTTTATCATCTATATAAACGATATTGCAGACAAATTAAAATCTCTTTCTAGATTATATGCAGGTGATACTTCATTTAACTATTCCAGCGACGACTCAGTCCAAATACAAAATATTATTGAACATGATATTAAAGAGCTTTCGGAATGGTCTAACAAATGGCTGATGTCATTTAATCCTGATAAAACTGAAATTATGATCTTTTCACACATGCTCCAATGTTAAACTTCCTTTTCAATGACCAACAAATTCCAATAACAGAAACTCACAAACATCTAGGTGTAACTTTTCAATACGATGGAAGGTGGAATAAACATGTAGATAATATTATATCCTCTGCGATATAACATCTAAATATCTTGAGAAAACTTAAATTCAAACTGAGTCGAACTAACTTAGAAAAACTATACATTGTATTTATTAGACCTTTACTCGAATATGCAAGCGAGGTTTGGGATAACTTTGGGATCCTTAATGCATCTAAGATTGAACGTGTTCAATAAGAGGCATCAAGGATTGTTACAGGTCTTCCGGTCTTTGCGTCCACGGAAAAAATCTATAGTGAACTTGGATGGGAAGATATTAAATCCAAACGTGAAAAGAGAAAACTAAATATGTTTTACAACAGCCAGAAGGAAAGGATCCCAGAATATCTGTACCATCTCATACCCCCCCAAAATTCAAAGAATACAACAACTACATTGTACCCACTCCGTAATGGAAATGATCTTATCATTCCATTCTGTAGATTATCTATATCATCAAATTCTTACATCCCTTCAACAACAAAACTGTGGAACAATCTCGATTTAGGACTCAGACAATCAGACTCTTTATCCAAATTTAAAAATGGAATAAAAGATTTATATGTCGTTAAGTCACCCCCAAAATATTTTTCTTATGGATCGAGAAAACTTAGTGTTATTCTCACCCAACTTAGATGCTCAGCATCATTTCTTAACTATGACTTATTCAGAGTTAATATAATATCTGATCCCTCCTGTCGGTGCAGTGCTCCCATAGAAAATGCGTTTCACTATTTCTTTGAATGTCCACTTTATAGAGAGGAAAGAACAAGACTTCTTCAAAATCTCTAATGGCTACCAAATGGCTGTAACATAGATCTTAACTTATTGTTATCTGGAACAGAACAGCTTACTTTGCATGAAAATGAAGTTGTACTAAATAGTGTTTTTTTTCATTCATAAAAGGGTCGAAAAGATTTTTAATTGTGTAAACACACAACCAACACACACACACACACACACACACACACACACATCCGTGTACTGCTTTACTTTTCTTTTTATTTTTTTTCTTTCTTTCTTTTCTTTCTCAATCGTCTGCTAAAATTATTTTGTATTTATATATCTGATTTTGTATACATGCTTGTTAATATACGGTTCAAAAAAAGTTACGCATAGGTAGAAAATTCCCCATACGTTCAATACAAACCTACGCTATTTGAAATCAATATTGCCGAGCTGTTCTTTGGTCAATTTTCATGAAATAAAATCCAGTAAAAAGAAAAATAAATAAAAATGTTTCGATTAATTTGGACAAAAATCCTACTTTAAATGATTTTTTAAGATATCGCGAGTAGAACACGACTAATGTTTTTCGCGGAACATTTAGCATTGATTTAAACGGGAGGTTGATGCGTAAAATGTACACTCGAGTTCAACTTGCAATTTTTCATACATTAGTGAGGTTACAATTTTATTCAATTACACAATTATACTTAATTCATTTTTCTTTTTATTGGTTTTCATTTCATGAAAATCGGATAAAAGATGGCTTAGTTATAGTGTTTTGAAAAAGTGTGGGTTTGCATTAATCATATAGGGAATTTTCTACCTATGCGTAACTTTTTTGAAGAGTATATGTTAATGGAGGAGAAGACTTCATAAGTTTGTTTAACTTGTGTCTTATCCATTTTGCTTATTTTGCAAATAAAATATGTTTAAACTAAACATAGTTTTGGTGATTCAGAAAAAATTTAACCTTCAGTAATGTATTGAATGCAGTACATGCAGTATATAATTAAACTATATTGAATACAGTATAATTAAACTATATTGAATACAGTATAATTAAACTGATAGGTTTTTAATTAACTTCTTTACAATTGAATTCCTGGGTTTGCAATTTTAAAACTGTCAGTTTATGTTTTTAGTTTAGCAGTATTCGCTATTTATATGTTTGGTATTAATGAAGTGTATTCTTGTTGCTTGACCTTGAAGTATGCTATGTCAAACTTGTAATTTTTCACTCTCACAATGAACACCACAGTACCATTAACATTTTCAAACTCCCATGGCCGTGTGCTATTTCATTCTGCTCCATTGTACTATCCCTCGGGTATTTCAAGACGATTTTAAGTAGAACACAGTACTTTTTGATATTATACTCCTGGGACGACAACTGTTTACTTGTCCTGATAATTAAATTAGGAGTAAGCAAAACGCACGCACAAATGCGTCTGTTCAAATGTAAATTTTCAGACTGTACAATGGTCCAATACTTCTGATATAAAACGCTTGCGAGTCTTATTTGTTGTTGAAGCGTCAATCCGGTTAACAAAAGTCGTCTCAGTTTTAGACGTATAGAATAAGCAGTTGAAATCAGTTTCCAGGTGGTCCCTTAAAATATGTCCCAGTGCAAATGTCTCCTTCTAATAAAGGTAATAACACAATTACCGAAATCAGCTATGCATTGGTTGAATTTTACCACCAATTTTGAGTTACACAGTATATGCCTATAAATGATATTTTTATGGCTATATATGATTTTTGTTCTAGAGAACCATGTTTGGTATATGTATCTTTATATCCCAGAATATTAGGTGTGCAATTAAGGCTAGGGGAGAAATAGAGAAGTACAATTTGTTGTGGTCTTTTGTGTCAGCTTATCTTACCCATGGACATTTTAGGACTTCCTTTTATTCAAGCGTCGTAACAATGTAATAGTTTTTGCTTCCACAAGAAATGACGCAAATGGCTTTTTATAAAGTTACATTGCCGATAAAAATGGTATCAAAACGGAAATGGTTTAAAGAGAAAAAGCTACTTTTACAAGATGATGTTACGTAACTGTTACATTGACATGAACAATACAGCTAATTGCCTATTCATGTCATTATTCATTATCTATAATATTCATCAGCATAAGGTTGCATTTACAGGAATGGTTTTATTTAAAATCAACCATTTAATCAAAGTCTTTGTAGCTTTTATCATACATTCCTAGTAAGATGACGTGAATTATGCTTTCTACTGATAGATTTCTCTTTATAAAAATACAACATTACTTGAAGTATAAATACAAGAAGAATCCAGAAAAAAACTAAAATAACTGAAGTTTCATCCTGTTGTTCAATTGGTATTTGAAAATGAAAAGAAGAACAATCTGAAAATATTCGCTTACTAATTTTTTTCTGTGAAAGTAGCTATACAGAGTAAGCTGTGTTCTAACTGATAATGCTTGTCGGAAATCATATTAGAGTGGACATTTTGTAATTTGGGGTTATCATAATAATTAAATTAGCCTATATGCCTACCTAAAACCCACAACAAGGATTACCAAAATACCCCTTCTTTCTGCTCTGACCATGTTGCTCCTGATTTGGTTGACCTATATAAAAAAAGACTTAAATAGTTAAATCCTCTAAAAATCATAATAAATAAACAATAAGAGAATGGAAGAAGTGTATGCAATATATATTATAATATAATGGTGTACGCCATGTATGTAGGAATGTAAGAACAAAAAAAAACTTTTTGAAGGCAAGAATGAAAGTCGAGACAAAATATTTTTTTTATTATTATAAATTACGCGAATACTAATATTTGAGTAAAACAAAACAATTGAAGTCTTCATTTTTATGTTTAATTGTCAGACTCTAATGAGCATAATTTTAAATATGCCAAAGAAGAGCTTACAATATAACATGATAAGAGGTGAAATGAGTGTACACGACGCAGCCCACAATCAAGCGGCAATTTAGAAAATGAAACACAATGGACAACTGCCAGCAGCCTACAACAAGGCCAGTAGGCGCTGCTTGCGATTCTGCAGTTGGCCAATGGTCTAAACAAAATGGATATAGTTCAAATCCAAGAAGTAGTAATAGAAGAAAGGTAAAAAATTAAAATTTTCAAAAAATACATCTTAATCTCACAATTCAATAAGAACATTGGCGCGCAAGAAAATAAAAAAAAAACACGACAAAAGAAAATAAAGCACAGTAAATCTACAATTAGCAAAGAATATGCCTGAAGTTCGAAATAAAGATAACAAAAAAAATACCGAACATTGGTTCAAAAAGCTAGTTAGACCTTACTACATCATATCTGCTAGTCATGAGTGATGCATTCTTCTCTTATAATAGTACTAGTTATGATTTTATAAATCTCTCTATTCGAGTGTGACTTTGTAGCAATCGACATTGAGTCTATTTTTAACATACTCTAAAAGTGGTCCTTAGCGTACACGATTATGGGTTGATGCTCTTCACTTACAAGGTATAATCTTTTCAGAAAGACAAGCATTGTTCCTTAAGTACATGCTCGTGTTTGGAGTTGGTCGGAATAATGGTCCATGAAATTCTCCAATGACGAGGATTGAATAAGATAATTTTATTAGTTTGTTGCTTTAACCATAAGTCGAAATGAAAACAAAATACGGACCGCAGCTCACAGCCAAATGTGTCCAACGCTCGTTTAATCAGCGAATATATAAAATGTTGAAATAGTCATGTGCATTGATATTGTGTAAACGTGAAAGTTTCTATAAAATTCATATCAAAGTGTTGAAAGTAATTGCAGTTAAGACATGGGTACATTGATGTATCACAGAACCCATGTCCAACTAGAAAGTCAGACTAACATCAATATTAATTAAAGTCCCTTAAATTCGATAGGTACGTATAAATATTAGATAAAACATTTGATATAGATCATTGATCACAATGATGCATCCTTCATAGAGTTTGAATTGATTACTGTCATACCATTATTACTACTTTAGAGTGTTTTCTTTATATATTTTTATATATCAATAGAGCCGCTGGTGTAGTGGTTAACGCGCCGGGCTACTAACACCCAGGTTCATGGTTCAATCCTCGTCCGAATGAAAATTTCATGAACCAGCTTTCCGACTCTCTCTTGACACCATTTACGAGGATGATCTTAAGAAACGATGCTAGTCCTTCGGACGGGACGAAATAAGGTTGTCCCATGTATGCAGAGAGCAATATCTCATTCGCGTTAAAGACCCAATTTAAGATTTAGATAAAAGAGTAGGCCCAATGGGGGTCGCTACAAAGGCAACACTCGCACACTGCTAGCTGGAGAGGGATTGACAGAAGCATCAAGCTTGTTTCTTAATCCAGGATAAATAAATATGTTAAAACTAATGTATCTTTTGCCTTAGTTTTATGTTATAAAAATCCTATAATTTTCATCCGAATCACCAACCTCTCAAGCAGTTGTCGAAGATTATTTCGTTTTCAGATTAATTGCACCTGCAATAAATGAGCAACCTTTTGCAGGTTTTTACCTGTAAACATTAGAGAAAAACGTTTAACAACTTAATTCATAGCAAGCTTCGCCATAAAATTAGTCAAATTAGTTTCACTTGATGTTAAAATTCCAAAATCAACTCGATTGTGCTGTAGAAGCTATATATAAATAACAGATGAAAAGATAATAAACCTTACAGAATCTTGAACGGGACTATTATTATTTTTAGTAAACTATATGTTATACAATTGGGTATCTTGACTATCTTGGCAAAGAGACAAAGTTTACTACTTTTATTACATGGCAGTTTTAGTGAATGAAGCTAGCATATGTGCCGGTATTTTTTATACAGTTTCGTCACAAACAGCATTTAAGCAAACCAATCATTATTATTCATTCCTTTATAAGCTTTTTTAAAGAAATCCTGGAAAATATAATTTCTTTTTTTCTAAGATAAATGTTTTTTATACCACGTGCTTCTACCTGTCTTGACTTTGATATTGTAAGCATCGCATTTCTTTCTGATTTCAAAACTTTAAAAACCCATTAGACTGTTTCTTAAAATGCGGCTTACTACTTTTTTGACACATTTTCTAGCGCTTCAATTATATTTACTTTCTACGGCTAGTAAAAGTCATATTTATCAATAATATAATAATGTTTTCAGTTTAGATTTCAAAATTGTCTAAACCCTAAGGCTCTTCTAGCCCCAGACATAGGAGGATCATCTTCGTTATAATTTGGTTTCCCATTTCGGTATTTTTGGTTCCATTGTTCTATAATACACATACCAAAACGGGTCTAAAACGGGTAATTTGGTTATGCTGTATATTCATATTTCAAGCAGTAACCTCTCATCAGCGGCATTTGAATCAAAACATTGGAAGGTCAAAACCCAAAAGTATTAAACAACGAAAAGTACTCGAAACCACAAAACGTTCTAACTGGGAAGCCAAATTTAAATCCAGCACCGATGATATCGCCAAAGTGCAGTACAAGGAGAATTACCTGGTGTTTTAAAAATTTTGAATTTAACAAATGGAAATGTCAACGACAAAAAAAGTATTAAATGCTCTTCATAATCTTTTAGGTTTTGGCTTTTTTAATATTTTTGGTCGAGTGCCTGAGATGAGTCTTGAATAGACGAAACGCGCGTCAGGCGTAACAAAATTCATTGTCTGGTATTTTGTTGTCATTTTAATTTCTAACACTACAGCCCTAATGGTTAGCGCTGCTGGTGGAGTTTTAATTCCTCGAGGTTAGTTCGCTCTGGCACCAACACTTTTGTGTTTGAGAACACATCAAAGCTTTGAATTATCCATTCAAATTTCAAAATTGTCTAAACCCTAAGGCTCTTCCTATCCCAGATATAGGTTAATAATCTTAGCTATAATTTGTTTTCCAATTTCGGTATTTTTGGTAACATTGTTCTATGTTCTTCATAATTATATAGTTTTTTACTCTTTCAATATTTTTAGTAAAGCGTCTGTGGTGAGTCTTGAATAGACGAAACACGCGTCAGGTGTAGAAAAATTTAATGTCTGAACATTAATGTTGTCATTATGTTGTTATATGTACAACTCAAAAGTTGAAAATTTTGAAAATTATAATATATTAAAGGGGTACCAAACACTTGGGCTAAAATAAAGTTGTGTCGTTTAAATTCCTGAAAATATGCAAAAATATGTATTTTAGTAAAATAAATTTGGTGGCAAAATCTTAAGATAATTGAACCATAGGTTTCTTGGGAAAATTTTCATTGAATATAAAGGAGTTTCATGATTTCCAATTTTGATCTCTTAGAAGCTTGACATCTTTGAATAAATGTGCTTGACTAAAACGTTCATGTGATACTTAAGAGTTATCTCCCTTAGGTATTCTATACCCCCTTAAAATGTATTGACCGTGTTTTTATTAATTTATCTAACGCTTCACGGTAAAACGACTTGATGTCTTAATGGGTTCCTGATTACATGACTTAAATATTGATAACCTTTACTCTTCTATTTTAATGTCAAATCGAGAAGCCTCATCATGCATGTATAAGCAATATTTACGGGTATTCATTAGGAAATGATAGATAAATCAGTTCAAGCTATTCATATGTCGCTAGAGAAATAATATACAAAAGAGTAAACCTAGCACCAGTCCATTAACAGTTGAACTGCCCTAGAAAATCGTGTGATTTCCCACTTCAAAATCTACAAATGATGTTTTGATATAAATGTAAATGCAAACATGTAATATTTGTCTTCACGCAAATGACTTTGAGATTATTTTCCTCATTGTAAATATTGCAACAGTAATTAGAGAGAGAACTATGAGATAAAGGACATAACGGATTCTAGGATGTCTGCTTCATATTTAAATCTAAATATCGAAGTAGACGCCCAAGGAAAACTCTCAAAAAAACTTTATAACAAAAAGGATGACTTCAACTTTCCAATCGTCAACTTTCCCTTCTTGTGTAGCAACGTGTCGTCCGCTCCAGCTTATGGAGTTTACGTATCACAATTGAGTCGTTACTCCAAAGCTTGCAGGAAGTACATCGATTTCCTTGGCATACCGTCACGCCTGACACAAAGATTGCTACCATAGGGCTATATTGCTCCTAAGTAGCTGTCTTCACTAATTTGAAAGTAGTTATACAGAAGACATCATGCGCTCATAGACAAATATGGGATTTCAATCTCTCAGATGAGCGCAGATGTTGGTTTGTCATAGGGTTTTGTTTTGTCTTTCTTTACCGAATTTAACACACTGAATAGGACATTGACAGCGCGACGGGTGTGCTATAACACACTTCCGTTGGCTTAGCCCTTTGAGTAGAAGCTGTGTTCATGTGTTGCAATCTTGCCCTTTCCGTGCAATAAGAACCGTCACATACTGATATTGATTATTGACATTTGCCAATGATCAAATGCATATTGAAAAACTTTATGTTATTCTTAATTTAGCTACTTTGATTTTTATCTATAAATCTAAATTTGCAAATTGAAAAGGTAATGCTATTTGAATTTGGAGAGCTGCTTTGATCATTCACTCAACATACATAAACCACCATTTCTTTCCCTTTGAAATGCTGTTACTAAGTTAACACCAATGCGATCTTCAATCTCCCTGGTACATCTATGTCATATTTTGTCTTGTCTTCTTGGATATTTGGGACTTGTCATCCTACATCAGTAGTTTTGTTGTTGACTTTAGTTGTCTCTATATGTACTAGAAACGATATTTAAAGATTTAAAACGTAATTTCCGAACATCAAGCTAGAGCTTTGTTACATTCAGTGTATTTAGTTAGGCATCTTCTTTTTGTGTACGGCAAGGCCATAGTTGTGTTAAGAGATGCCTGTTTGGTTTATATGTTTTCAAATCTAAGAGTTCGCGTTTTTGATTGATATTCAGTTATTTTGTGTTTCCATGTTGTATGTTTTTGTGCCGTTCTTGTTGGTGTTGACTGGTTTGTCTCTGCTCTTTTTGACTTTTGACATTCAGATACACCATTGGTACCTCTGCTTATAAGAAAACACGCTAAATAAGTCAGTGGGCGGCTGTAATAGAGATTATTTCTTTTTACTACATAAAGATATTATCTGACTGTTTCTATACGATTCGTGATATATACATTTCGTCATTAATTAAGTTGCCTTTCTTTTCATAATTGTCTTGGATAGTTCTCGTAATGCAGTGATAACTAATTGTAATGTTGTATAATGACTATTATATTTGATTTCCGATGTCGTGAAATTAACGAAAGTTATACTGCCATAGTAAATCAATAAGTCAATAAATAGCGCCTATGACCAACTTCGGATGAAAAGATTGTGCTTTCCATGCAGCTAATTTCTACAATAGAGAAATAAATGCCAAAAAGTGATAAAAATGCATATTTTGACATAATTTATTTCCCATTGCAAAAATGCAGAAATGCTATACTATTTCACGTTGTTACATAGTCAAATCACTAAAAAAAATGTTCGAATGCTATTACTCTAAAACCAAAGTCGCAAAAACGATATTTAAGAATTTCTAACAGATATTTTCAATTTAACAAACATTTATTTTAATAATTCTTAAGTTATTTCAAGTTTAACTTTGGCTGGTCACACGTTAACTGTCACATACCTCCTTAAGAAAAAAAATAACAATCAACATGATCAAACTCCATGTACATAGGTTTTTGTTGCAATCGTCTTCGGTAATTATGTACTGTAAAATCATAGTCCCCAACGAATTAATAGAGGCCCTTTGAATGTAACAAAATGCTTGAGTTTTTGTCTTTAAGGATGGTCACTCTTCATGTTTAAGAAATGCTGTCTCTAGACTTTAGCTTTAAATACTGAAGAATTTTTTAAACACTGACCCCTATTTTTATGACATGTTCTGATTATATAAACAATAAAAACCAAACAAATGAATTTTTTTTAAATTCTTGATACAACTTCATTGTAAAAACGTCACAATGTTAAAGTTATTTTTAAAAAATCTAGAGGAGTCTGATTTCCTGCCAAATTTTTGACGCCATATATCTCGAATACGAGCGCTCGAATCTGTAGTTTTCTTTTTGTCATTTGATTATCTATCATTTCCATATCAAATTATTTAATCTTTATAAAGATATAAAAAAATCAGGCGTGACCATCCTTAAGGTAGATGGGGTGACAATTACTGAGCATCTTTTTCGCACATCTGTCATAACTTAAAAATTCATAATGCTTGTTATTCTAATTCTTTTCAATTGGGATAGGTAAGCATCAAAATTGATAATAACAAAAAAAAAATGGATAAAATTTACATTCTTTTCGAATTTCAATAGTTTCCTGTACTTTTTAAGGGAAGATAATTTGAATATTAATAATAGGGGAAAAAACACTTTTTCACTTTCTTCCAAAATTTTAATGGTGAACTTATTTTTTCATTTAGTAATCCATACAAAACAAACATTTTCACAAATTTTAAGAAAAATCAATGGCGAAGTTTTTTATAAGTAAAGGAAAATTAAATTTTCCCTATTGATCATCATGCATTTTAAAGTCCTTTCTACAAAAGTCCTTATGGTGATTTTTTTAAATCTTTTGACGAGATTTAAAGTACCACGCTAGGGCTAACTCTTGCCAAAATTTATGAAAATTCTATGGATAACATCCACCATGTCTACCTTGAGTTGAGCATGAATACCATTTTGAAACAAAAGTAAGATTGTCATTGTTCAGCTTATTCAGTTCTACATCAAATTATCATTCTTTTTAATAGTTATAACACATTAAACTTAAATATGATCACTTACTGCTTTTTGTTTTGAAAACTAAATAAATTGAAAAGAAAAGCCTTTGGTTGCTCAGGTGTTCCAGTAATTGGGATAAAATAAATACAAATCTATATTCGGTCGAAACTGTCAAATGACCTCTTATAGGAGTTATGATTCTTGGCCACAAATAGCTTCAAACTTCAAAACGCATTATAAGGTCCGGTGAGCAGGTTAGGCTCATGGAAGCCTCTCGTTTTATGTCGTTTATAACCAGATTTGACCTACACTAAATTGATTGTTAGGGATGCGACAGACTTGACTGACAGGAACTTCTAGACTGTGAGCAATCTCTTGTATGTCGTTTATTGCCATATTGACCTACACTTAATTGGTTGTTGGCGATGAGAGAGACACGACTGATAGGAACTGCTAGCCTCAGAACCTTTTTTTGTATATCGTTTATAACCAGATTTGACCTACACTTACGGTAATTGACTGTAGGCGATGAGACAGACATGTCTTACAGATACTGCTAACCTGGAAGCCTCTTGTTGTCGTCTATTAACAGATTCGACCTACATCAAATTTACTGTTGGCCATGAGACAACCATAACTGACAGACACTGCTTTGTTGTATGTCGTTTATTGCCATAATGACCTACACTTAATTGATTATTGACGATGAGACAGGCACGAAAGAAATGCCAACCTGCAATCTTGCAACTTCAGTTTCCTGTACTTTTTTTGTATTTTCGATTTATTCTGTTCGGTTCATCATATAAATGTTATTGTAGGGTGTAAACTGCTTTTGCTTTTTCATACCTCCAAGATGCTCATGTATTTTGTTTTATAAACACACATTTTCTTGTTCTATACTATAAAAGTCACTGTCGGTTTATTTGTTATCATATTGGAAATGTTCAAGTTAATGTGGTTATGCCATTTCTTATGTAACGTCATTCTTACACTGCAATGAACATTAGAGCTAATTTCCTATTAATGTCATCATTTATAAATATTAATCAGTTTATAGTTGCATTCACACAGATAGTTTTATTTCAAATCAAATTCATTCAGTTCAGTAATTTAAGGCTTTTAGCAGACATGATATGAACTGAATTATACTTTTTTTTTTCTTTCAAGCTAATATATGGCCTGAAATCTAAAAAATGTACAAAATAAAGTCCTAAACGCAGACAGTGTAACTGCAGTTGTGATCTATTGTTTTTTTTAACACGTTTTATTTCAACATAAGGAAAGCTCTCTGATAGAACTCTTTCTTGAAATACAAGTCGCCATATAAACTTTTTCGTGAGAAAAGAGTAAGCTGTTTCATAAAGACAATTTTTTGTCGAAATTTACCTACTAGAGTTAACTTAACAATTCATTCATAGAATATTTCACATTTTCAATTATTAGGTAAAGCACCTCTAATAGTGCGCCATTTATAGTTGAATTATGCGCCATTTTTGGGTGTATTACGCTATCCTCTCTATATTCATTAAGTACCGGTATTTAGTATTTTTAAACGTTTGGTAGAGCGCCTCTAATGCATATTGAATAGACACAATGCGCGTCAGGCTGTGTCTGGAACTTAATAGTTATTTACTAGATTATTAACACCCGTGGAGTTAGCACTGTTGGTGGAATTATCACAGCTACTTTCTGACTAGAGTCCTGTTATCACAGCGACTTTCTGACTAGAGTCCTGTTATCACAGCGACTTTCTGACTAGAGTCCTGTTATCACAGCTACTTTCTGACTAGAGTCCTGTTATCACAGCGACTTTCTGACTAGAGTCCTGTTATCACAGCGACTTTCTGACTAGAGTCCTGTTATCACAGCGACTTTCTGACTAGAGTCCTGTTATCACAGCGACTTTCTGACTAGAGTCCTGTTATCACAGCGACTTTCTGACTAGAGTCCTGTTATCACAGCGACTTTCTGACTAGAGTCCTGTTATCACAGCGACTTTCTGACTAGAGTCCTGTTATCACAGCGACTTTCTGACTAGAGTCCTGTTATCACAGCTACTTTCTGACTAGAGTCCTGTTATCACAGCGACTTTCTGACTAGAGTCCTGTTATCACAGCGACTTTCTGACTAGAGTCCTGTTATCACAGCGACTTTCTGACTAGAGTCCTGTTATCACAGCGACTTTCTGACTAGAGTCCTGTTATCACAGCGACTTTCTGACTAGAGTCCTGCGACTTAAGATGCTGCGTGTTCTCCTTGAGCAACACCAGCGAATAAACTAACAACTGAATAAATTTGAACCTTGGCATATAGCAAATACCTTTAAATACAAAGAGAAACACTGGTTACCGCGAAATATGATTAATTCTGGATACAATTTTAACATGGATGGTGCTCACAGTTCAATACTGAAGTCCAATCTGCCAAACAAAATTAAAAACAGAGTATTTATGACACAAACGGATTAACTTAATTTAAAATGATACATATATCTCGAAACATGTAAAATTTACATCAAACAGATTAAAATGTTAGCACTTTGACGGAATTCACTAAATAACAAAATACAACAATTACTTCTTATAGATAAAACGCCAAAACAGGATAGGTCTAATTGCCAAATAAATATATGGATTAAAATTAAGCATGAGAAACAAATATTTGTAAATCTAAATTATGTAATGTTATGCAAATAACTTCAAAAAAGAAACGTTTTATGACAATAGTGTATGCAAAATCAATTAATGTCCAAAAGTCCATAAAATATTATAAAATAAAATACAAATAAACTAAAAAAGGTCCGAAAAGTCCGAAAGTAAATTTCAACACAATTTTTCACTACGACAGAATTTGTATGCCCGAGTATATTCCGTTCGGCATCAATGCTGAGTAACAAAATAAAGCTTTCAATCATTCGTTATATTTTAATTATTATAAAAACCCTAAGTGTATCTCACCCGAGAAATAGGTTGATCTTAGTTTTAATTTGTTTTCTAGTACGGTATTTTTGGTTTATTAGTCTCTGCTCTTCATCATGTTCATATTCATATAGAATTAAGCATTTTTATATAATGGTAGAGCGTCTCTGATGAGTCTTGAATAGACGAAACGCGCGTCAGGCGTGGCATAAGTTTTTGTCTGGAACTTTGTTATTAGGATTTGTAATAAGGGGTCGTCATAATTACAAATACCAAAACGTGGGTATAAACGGTTAATTTGAATATGCTATATATCGATATTTCAAGGAGTAACCTTTGAATCAAACATTGGAAGGTCAAATTCCCAAACTGTTGAAAACGAAAAGTACTCAAAACCAAAACGTTCGAACAAGGAAGCCAAATCCAGCACCGAGGATATCGACCATGTGCATTACAAGGAAAGAAACCTGGTGTGTTAAACAATTTTGAATTTAAAAAGGGGAAATTTCAGCGACAAATATAAAAGAAATTTTATGGTAAATCGTTACAGACAAGTCTGGCGACAAGGCTTGTGATTACCCTCGGGGACCTCTGGTCCACCAGCAGCGGTTATAGCCCAGTGGTTTCAAAATTACAAATACCAAAACGCGGGTATAAACAGTTAATTTGGATATGCTATATATCGATATTTCAAGGAGTAACCTCCCATCAGTAGCATTTGAATCAAAACATTGGAAGGTCAAATTCCAAAACTGTTGAAAGCTAAAAGTACTCAAAACCAAAACGTTCGAACAAGGAAGCCAAATCCAGCACCGAGGATATCGACCATGTGCATTACAAGGAAAGAAACCTGGTGTTTTAAACAATTTTGAATTTATAAGCGGAAATTTCAGCGACAAATATATTAGAAATTTTATGATAAATCGTGTCAGCCAAGTTTGATGACCAGGCTTGTGATTACCTTCGTGGACCTCTGGTCCACCAGCAGCGGTTATCGCCCAGTGGTTGATTAATAATTGGATTAATCAGCTGTACAATGAAAAGAGAAGGTTATTCAGAAACATGTAACAGTTATAACCACTGTTCAGTGACCGAGGGCAAAGTTAGTCAACAGCATTTTTTTTTTATTCCAATGCTGCTGATGAGCAGTCATCCCTTGAGCTATACATACATGACATACCGGTATTCAGCATAACCATATTTCAGGTTACTGTTCTTAACGACCTGTATTTTTATTTTAAAACCATTGGCTTGATAACTTGGTTGAACACAAGTTTCTGGGGGTAATCACAAGCTTTGTCGTCAGACTTTCCTGACACGAAATGGTCGATAAATTTTATAAATATAGCAAGCAGGAACTGCTTACTCTTCCGGAGCACCTGAGTTCACTCTTGTTTCGACTGGAGTTCGCGTTGTTGATTGATATTCAGTTATTTTGTGTTTCCATGTTTTACATGTTGTCTGTTTTTGTCCCGTTCCTGTTGGTGTTTACTGGTTTTGTCTCTGCCCTTTCGGACTTTTGATATTCGGATATCACATTGGTACCTCTGCTTCTTTTATATAATTCTATTTTAATTTTACGATAGTTTTAATTCAAAATTGTTTAAAACAGCAGCATATACATCTGTATTCATACCCGTTTTAATTATTATATATGTCAAGAATCTATCTATATAATAACCATATTACTTAGGGTCACCGGCTTCATTTAGGGATTACCATGCGTTATTTGGTGTCGTTAATACAGACATATTCATCGTGGCATTTTTATGCAATTACATTAATTGTCAGCATTTGGTTGGCAGCTTTATTGCATTGTGCTTTTATTGCCTTTTTCATTGTCCTCGCTTATCTACTTCCTGTTAACAGAAAACTTGGATAACATGCACATTGTGCTAATTTGTGCAATTTCCGTTGCGCAATTATATAAATGATATAATACAGAATGGATATGGTAAGCTGCAAAGTTAGAAGGGGTGCAGCTCACCATATCCATTCTGTATTATATCAATTACTTTACAGAGCTGTACGCAACACCATTTATCAATTATATAAATGACTTGATCAAAATCCTTCATGGCATATGGACTTTAACTTATATATTTTTTTCGTACTGTTATTCACTCGATATCACTGGGTATCTTTGATGCTGTCTAGTGTCGTTTATATACTGTTCTCGTGTTATTTTTCTGCTTCCTTTAATTAATCACTGTAAAATCTAATATTATCAAAACAGGCTGTTCAGAAATATGCACTAATCAATTACATGTATAAGTTCTCTCAGGGATAATAAAATGCATTTCCGGAGCACCTGAGTTCACTCTCGTTTCGACATAAGTTCGCGTTGCTGAATGCGGTTTTGTTGTTGTGTGTGTGTGTGTGTTTTATGTTGTTATGTGGTTTGTTTTGTTGCGATGATTTTATTGTTTGCCGGTTTTGTCTTTGTCTTCACGGTTTATGATACTGATTACCCCTTTTGTACACCTTTGCTTCTTTCAAACTAAATTAAAAATATTAAAAATTATGAGCACATTTTGCGTTACTTTTAACCGCATCACTTTTCCACAGAGGAGTGCAAAAGCAGTTGCAATATTGCAAAAAAGACACATTGACTAATTAATGTGAAATACAGAGAAAATATTGTTAACAGTGGTGATTTATACATTTTTTTTTTCTTTTTATGCCATAGATAGAACTTTCACTTAAGTCGGTAACTTTCTTCATCTTTATACCTTAAGGAACTTGAGATTAAGGACACAATGGATTCTAGGAAGTCGGCTTCATAATCATGCATTTAGCAATTACTGGTAAGCATTGATTCGTCTAAAAATAGAAATTACTGTGATAGCTATTTGCTCAATATATATATGGTTTCAATCTTCTTATATTTGTTACCACATGTAATTTCATTCGCGGTGCTCAAATAAAGCATTCAGTTACACTTCACAACGCAAGAAAAATTAAACCAATTAAAAATGTTAGAAAATACAAAAAAAAAGGTTTTAATAGTGTAAATTGTACATTAATAAATATTTCCTCGAAAAAACGTGCTAATGTTTGATCAATTATTCATTTTCATTTCTTCTTAGCATTTTAACGAAAGGTAATGAGGAATAAAGAACAAAATTCTTTATTTTTGTCTTAACTGTTTTTCTATTTGTCACCACATTAGCGTAAGACATACTTTAATAAAATATGAGCATTGCTATTTATGCATTCTATTCGATATGTTATTTTAAAAACACTTATAGCATTTATTTAAAAACGAAACTAAAAACTTAACATAATGACCATAATAACAGATTCATGAGTGGTTTTTATCCTAAAAAGATAATATTTATCTGGTTTTGAGAAAAAAAAAATTTTGCGGCGGAGTAGAAATATAGTTTTTAGGCACAAAAAGTAATTATTGTCATCGTCTGACTCAATTTTACATTGAATTTCTGCTAAAAGGCTGAAAGAGTTCGGTTAGATAGCATGATTGTAATGAAACTGGTCGTGTAAATGCAACTTAAATGATGATCGAATGCTATATTGACATGAAGGTCATTTAGTTGAACCATCTCATAAGAGAATATGAAAATACTGGTTCGGAACAAAATTTAAGATTTTTGTATGGTTTTCGGGCAAATTGGCTGTTAATATACCCACTTCACTTTCTTTTCTTTTTATCACCTTTTCCTCTTTTTGATCTTTTGTATCTATTTGTTTAAATCTAAATATATGTGTACTTAACTATTTTTGGTGCCATCTTGATTATTATTATGTACATTATTAATGTATGGAAAAAGCCTTACACGTTGTTATAACTTGTGCCCGATCTTTTTGTATTTATTCGACAATAAAATATGTTTAAACTAACTAACACCTACATGGGATCGATCGATGAATTTGGTCTAATGAAGCTTTTGTAGAGCTAAATGCACTCAAGATATTTATGGTAAAAACTTCCTCCTTTTTTAATTCCTTGAGGTTAAATTCTTTACTTCTATAACGATGACGTTCCATCCTTGTATTGGATTCCAAAGTTACATAAAACTCCATACAAGCAACGATTTATTGCTGGGTCATCCAAATGTACAACTAAGCCTCTTTCAGTTTTGTTAACATCAATATTGACGGCAATAAAATCAAGCGTTCAAAAGTATTTCGATTGCTGTTACTCTAGAATTGGCGTCAATCAAATGTGGATTCTCAAAAATTCTAATGCTGGCGTCACACTGTCCCGATTTTGACATACGATGGACACACGAATGTGAAAATTTCTACTTCGTGCGAAGTTAGTCCCGAACTTGCTAAAAATCCAAATCAAAACCGAAGGGTATACGATTAGAACCGATGGCTAAGCGATCGGAAAAGTAGCACATACGAATAGCTGCGAACCGATTACGAAGTTGTTACGATGGTATCAAGATTAGTCGAGAAATAGATCCGAAGGAGACACGAATTTGTACGACGGCTGTACGACGTCGTGTTTAGCATACGATGGGTCTACGAAGCATCACGATGGGTATACGAAGTATGAAATATAATAACGCGATTTGCAATAAGATTATATAATTTAGTCTATATAAATTGTCCGTTGCAGCCTCTAATTAGTATTTATGGATAACAAGTTAAAACGATGGCTCTCCAAGCAAACCCCTGCTGTCCCTGATGTCGATCAGTAAAAGTAGATAAGACATTTGGTCTAAAGCTAATATGCAGAGCCTGTTAAGATAGAACAAAAAAGATGACGCTACTTCGTGTGAGTTGACCGAACTATGTGAAAAGTTTAACAATTTTAGCTGTTACGAACGATTCTTCAACAAAGCGTGTCCAACTTATAATACATAACTTCGTTACCGGTCCTATACCGGTATCTAAGTCCAAAGGTCCCGTAAATATTTGCGGACCGAAACGGAATGTAAACTTGATCTTAGTATCCCGTAATGGTGGACTGGCATACAGTACATACAAAAAAAAAACCAGTTTAATAACTATAATTAAGGGTTTAGAAAAAAGTGTGGGAAACTGATATTTCAGTGAAATTCAAAAGTTCAAAGGGTCCTAACTCTGTAAAAAATTGCGGACCGGAACAACGCGTTAACTCGATCTTTAACTCATCATGGTAAGACTCACATACCAAAAATCAGTTTAAAGTTTAATATCTATATATAAGGTTTTAAAAAAGTGCGAAAAAGTTATTGTGACAGCGAGACGGTCGGGCCGGACAGACACACAAACGGGCAGACGGAGTGCAAACCTAAAGTCCCCTTCGGCTTTTGTCGGTAGGGGACTGATAAAAACTAAAGTAAGTTTTAAATGTTTAAATCTTTATTTCTTATATTGAAATTTAAGTATTAAAAGGTGCCACAAAAGCCTGGACGAGGACGCGAAAGATGGAAGCGCCTGGCTGGAAAGAACAGGACGAAAAGAAAAGCGTCAGAAGATTCTAGATACAGACTGTCTTTTCTTCTTCTACTTTTGAGACTGATCATTCTAGTTCCATTTTTTTTTATTTCCTTTATCAATTTTTCGAAACTAAAAAAATTATGAATAAAGAATTAATGAGGATACTTGTATCATAAGCTGCTGTCTTGTAAGTCTTCCTCCTGCTGCATTTTAATTATAAGGGGGGGGAGAGCTATATACATGTACTAACTTTTCTTTTTCTAAACGATTTATTGTAACACGCCCTTTACTGAAATGGATTAATAAATGTCCCTATAAGGCACTTTTGACACGTTTGATATTTTTTTTACTTCGGTGAGAAATCGTACTGCTTTGACCAGTGCCGTGTTTCCATCTCCATGCCATTACTCTATGCCATTACATTAGTTACGACGGATATACGAATACAAAGCGAGGTCTTTGCGACGCCGTGTTTCCTTCGCACCACCTTCGGAGAGCTTCTTGTTTTATTCGTGCCGCCATCGGAAGATAAATTAAGCCGACGACACTTAGAAGGCAACACGAAATCAGAAGATGCTTTCACGAAGGCATTACGATAGAAAGGATGGATTAACGAACACAACACGAACAAGGACCTTCGCACGAACCTTCGGGAGTTTTTTAACATGTTAAAAAATTAGGAAGGCATTACGAAGTTGCTCCCGAAGTTGGAATATTTCAGCCGATGGTGCTACGATGGTAAAAGATGGCAACACGAATAGCGCGATTTGAATACGATCACTCCCGATTTTGAAAACATCCATAATCGTGTTTCCATCGGGGTCAAAATCGGGATAGTGTGACGCCAGCATAAAGAACTGATGGAAAATCTCCATTCTAATTCATTTTCATCATGTACTAGCATTAAAACGTTTGATTTCTCTACATTATATACTTCAATTCCACATTCACAACTAAAATCTTGTTTGGCACAGCTGATTAAACGTAGCTTAATCAAAAAGAACGGAAAACGCAGGTACAAGCATTTGGTAGTCGGTTATAGAAGACTTACTTTGTCATCCAAGAGTCTAGCAAGAAAAACAAATTTACAGAAGATCAAATAATAGAAATGCTCAACTTTCTAATCGAAAACATATTTGTACAGTTTGGTGGACGTGTTTTTCAGCAACAATAGGTATCCCAATGGGCACAAATTGTGCACCATTGCTTGCCGATTTGTTTCTTCATTCATATGAAGTGGACTTCTTACAATCACTTCTAGACAAAAAGGACCGCAAACTTGCTTTATCCTTCAATCTCACATATCGTTATATTGATGATGTCCTTTTACTAAACAATCCTCACTTTGGTGACTATTTACATCTCATATATCCGAAGGAACTTGAGATAAAGGACACTATAGATTCTAGGAGGTCCGCTTCATATCTGGATCTATTTCTCGAAATTGACACACAATGAAGGCTTTGTACAAAGCTCTTTGACAAACGTGATGACTTCAACTTTCCAATAGTTAACTTTCCCTTTCTGTGTAGCAACATTCCGTCCGCTCCAGCATATGGAGTTTACGTTTCACAATTGATTCGCTATTCCAGAGCATGTGGGGAGTACAACGACTTCCTTGATAGAACCACACGGCTGACAAGCAAATTGTTAACACAGGGGTACGTTGCTCCCAGGTTGTTGTCATCACTCAAGAAATTTTACAGACGACATCATGTGCTTGTATACAAATACGGGATTTCTATCTCTCAGATGAGCACAGATGTTGGTTTGACATAGAGTTTTGTAATGTCATCCTTTCCGGATTCGACCGACACTTAATTGATCTTTGGCAACGTGACGGGTGTGCTATAGCAAGCAGGAACTGCTTACTCTTCCGGAGCACCTGAGTCTTTTACTCTCGTTTCGACTTGAGTTCGCGTTGCTGAATGCGGTTTTGTTGTTATGTGTGTTTGTGTTTTATGTTGTTATGTGGTTTGTTTTGTTGTGATGATTTTTTTCTGCCGGTTTTGTCTTTGTCTTTACGGTTTTATGATACTGATTACCCCTTTGGTACACTTTTGCTTCTTTCTATTGTACGTGATGGCATCTTATTAACTATTAATATATGGCCGCATAACTTTTTTGTCATAATTCCGTTTACCATGCCGTAAATCAATTACTAGTATAAGAATCAAGAGGAAACGTGATACCAAACCTTTCAAGAATTATAACAGTCACTTATAACCAATAAAGGCGTCTTGATAACAAATGATTGATCACGAATCTACTAAAACGCCAGATAAACAGAGGTATATTGTTGGGGCATCAGAATGTCAAAAGACCGAAAGGACAGTGACAAAACCATTAAACATCAACGATAACAGGACAAGAAAACAGACAACATCACACACAGAAATGCAAACGCAACTGAATAGTAATCGAAAACGCAAACTCAAGTCGTAAGGAAAATGAACTCAGTTTCTTTTTTTATAGCAGACCGGTCGCGCAGCAAACCGTCAATTTAGTGTGTCAAATCATGTTTACAAAGGACGAAAAATCGACAAACTATGACAAACCAACCAAAATCTGCACTCATATGAGAGATTGAAATCCCATATTTGTATACATGTATGAGCGCATGATATCTTCTGTAAAGTTTCTTGAGTTAAGAAAACCGAGGAGCAACATAACCCTGTAAAAGCAATTTTTGTGCCAGACGTGACGCTCGGCCAGAGAAATCGATGCAAGTACTGCAAGCTTTGGAATAACGAATCAATTGTAATGCCATGGAATGCGTTAACTTCATAAGCTGGAGCGAACGGAATGTTGCTACACAAGAAGGGAATGTTTTCGATTGGAAAGTTAAAGTCATCATGTTTGTCATAGAGCATTGTCGAAAGTTTCGTAATAAGAAGCCGACTTTCTGGAATCCGTTTTGTCCTTTATTTCAAGTTCCTGAGGATATATAAAGTGGAGAATAGAACCGAACCGAGAATTGTTCAGTGAAAGGACCATCTATGGCATAACAAAAATATAAATTACCGTTGTAAACAATATTTGCATTGTATTTCACACTAATTTGTCAAAGTGTCATATTTTGCAATATTGTAACTGCTTTTGTACTCTGTCGTGAGTGTGTAAAAGTTATGCTGTTAAACAACGCGAAATGTGTTAGTAGTTTTTAATTCAATTTGAAAATGGCATTTTTATTATCCCTGAGGGTTATCCTTATGTATTAGATAAGTGCATACTTCTGAAATGATTGTTTTTATAAAATTAATTTTACAATGATTAATTAAAGGCAGAGGGTTATCCTTATGTATTAGATAAGTGCATACTTCTGAAATGATTGTTTTTATAAAATTAAATTTTACAATGATTAATAATTAAAGGCAGCATTTGACAATGAACACTGATTATATGCATATAAAAGAAGACAATATTCAAGAAACACAAATTTTACTATCGAAGTCAAGAAATAACATAAGAACAACGCATATTAACGACAATTGGTTGATGCTCCTGAAATTGACAATATTAACCCGCTCATTTATGTCGGTCAAAAGCACAGTGCTTTTGTTCCTTATTATATATTTATATGCCGACTCTAAATAAAAGTTATTTATATTTATTTTTATTTATTTATCTATTTATTTCATTGATATTTATATTCCCAAGTTCTTTTCAAGAGAGCCGTTGGTGTAGTGGTTAACGCGTCGGGCTACGAACACCAAGGTTCGTGGTTCGATCCTCGTCCGGGGTGAAAATTACATGAACCAATTTTCCGACTCTCTCTTGACACCATTTGCGAGGATGGTCTCAAGGAACGATGCTAGTCCTTCGGAAGGGACGAAAAAAGGTTGTCCCGTGTATGTGGAGAGCAATACCCCATGCACGTTAAAGACCCCTTTGTATAGTTCGACAAGAGTAGGCTCAATGGGGGCCGCTTCAAAGGCCACACTCGCAAACTGCTAGCTGGAAAGGGATTTACATAAGCATTAAGCTTGTTTCCCAATCCAGGATAAATAGATATGTTTAAACTAATTAAACTAAGTTCTTTTCTTTGATAGAAATGCCGTTATTTCTTGGAATGCCTGAAGATGTCCAGCAATAACGATATAGGTAATGTTGGCCATACCCAAGTGAAACATAGTAAACCGTAATATATCATTTGTCATTTGTATTTCGAACACACGTGAAGGTTTGCACTGCTGGTGGAGTTTAAATTCCCCGAGGTTAGCCCGCTGCGGCACCAACACTTTTGAGTTGGAGAAAACATCAAAGCTTTAAATTATCTGTCTAAATTTCAAAGTTCCCCAGTTTGGTATTCTTGGTTTTATTGTTCTTTGCTCTTCATATTCATATAGTGTTTGGCATTTTCAATATTTTTGGTAGAGCGCCTCTGATGAGTCTTGAATAGACGAAACGCATGTCAGACGTCAGGCGTAGCAAACTTTTAATGTCTGGAACTTTGTTGTCATTTGTATTAAGTTAATGTCGATAAGAAAAACTTGATCCATATCCTTCCATAATTTGTTTCCATGACCTATGAAGCATAACTGTTATTTTACCACTATACCCAGTAGCTCAAAAATAATAATTTCAACTATTTTGATAAACATGAAAATATTTTGTTTCAACATATATAACGGAATACATTGTCATGTATGATTATGATCAAATCATTTATATACTGCGCAACGGAAATTGCACAAATTAACACAGTGTGCATAATAATCCAAGTATTCTGTAAACAGGAAGTAGATAAGCGAGAACAATGAAAAAGGCTTTACAATGAACAGCATATTGCAATAAAACTGCCACCAAATGCAGACAATTAATGTTCTTCCATACAAATTTGTCACGATTCATGACTCTATTGACGACACCGGAAAACGCATGGTAAATGTAGTCGGTGACACTACGTTACAAGGCGCAATTATATATTATAGCAAGTAATGACAATCCCCGACCTTGGGTTGCATGACCCCGATGAACTCTGGTAAACTTGAGATTAATCTCTCTGTTGAAATTTGCAACAATGGAACTTGATTTCTGTGATAAGTTAAATGTTTAAGGAAAGAGAAATTTACCTGTATGAAAATTTTACCTGTTCGAAAAAAAAAAGTTTGTTTTTGCCTGCAGAAATGATGTCTTACACCGTCCCCCCCCCCTCCCCCAAAAAAGTTCCAAATTCAAAAGGCAATAACTCCTCTAAAACTAATGAACCGAATTCCATGAAACTTGGTATTTGGGAAGGACACCATATGTTGTTGTGCTTATTTATTAGCAGGAAATTTTGATACTCTAAGAAGTAGGGGCATTAAAATTTTACCCAAGTTTCAATCTTTGAATACTGTTGTCAGATGCTGATAAAATATTTATTAAATATCCAAAAATGAGAAACTAAATACATTTTTAATTTTCAAATGATTGTTTTGGTAAAAATGATAAAATGAAACTGACCTTCATTCAGAAAATCACCAATTTGCATCAATTTTAGGATTTTTAAGAAATATTTTGGACTAGCAAAGTATCTCCGCACCAAGGAAACAACTATATATTTTTACAGATTGTTAATATGGCTTATATAAAGCTTCTCTAAAAATATGAATTTGTTTCTCGTGTGCGGACGATGTTTTCTGGTCCAAAATGTACCTTAAAAACGACCAAAATGTCACATATTTTGTCATTTTTTGCCACAATCGCTATATTTATGACGTCATTATGACGCTTCAGTATTAATTTTTAAAATAATTGGACATGTTTTCCTGTTAGGCAGAGTTTACACTATATTGTAGCCAGAATGAAGACTTTTGAATAACCTTCTTATTTTTAGGCTAAATAAGGGCCTTATTACCCCTACTCCTTTTTGTGGAAGTTGTGGCCCTTTGAACTATGGAATTTGCTGAATTTCCTCATTGTCATCTTGCCAGCACAACTTCTCTGAAACTAATGAATTGAATTCAATGAAACTTGGTATATAGGAAGGACACCATATGTTATTGTGTATATAAGCAGGAAAATTTGATCCTAAAATTCTTGTGGGAGTTATGGTCCTTTGGACTTAGAATTTTGCTAAAAATCCTCATTTTCATCTTGTCAGCACAACTCCTCTGAAACAACTGAACTGAATTCAATGAAACTTGGTATAAAGAAATGACACCATATGTAGTTGTGCATGTTACCAAGAAATTTTGATCCTCAAATTATTGTTGGAGTTTTAGTCCTTTGAACTTAGAAATTTGCTGAAAATCCTCGCTTATCATTTTAATTGTTAGCGCAACTCTTCTTACACTACCGAACCGAATTCAACGGAACTTGGAATATAGGAAGGATACCATTTGTAGTTGTGCATATTACCATGAATTTTTTATCCCCAAAATATTGTTCTATGAATGCTCGCATTTAACCAGGTTTCCGTGCCAATGATTACCGGTATACCTGAGTTATACACTGTTTACTACTTCTGCTTTCTTATTTCTAATACTCTGAAAGTTAACATTTATGATAGTAAAATCCTTTGTGGTGTCTTTAGTATCTTGTTTATGTGATGTTGTCGCTTTTGGTGAAGAGCAAGCATATGGCTGTCCCATATTTTGACTGCCATCTAGACTACTGAATGAGTTGGAGCTGGTAAACGAGGTAAGGACGGGAAAAGACTAGATGTAAACTGCGGCATCCCGCAGGATGTGATTATGTGCAATGCCATGAAGTGTTTTCTAGACCCTCGTCTTTAAGCTAACTAATAAGTGACAGCTTGAAGGATACCAAGTCGGGGGTCTCAGCAGTAGTATAGCTGGGAGCAGGTTCCAGTGTAGAATGGTTCTTGAGAAGAAGCTGTTTATGAAGATCTGGTGTGGCATTGCTGCATCGTTTTTGAGTGGTTTGACCTGGTTCTTCCTATTGATGGTACATGTACTTGATAATCAGATGATGGTATATCGACTAGGTCATTGACAATCTCGTAGATCATTACTAGTTGGATCTTAATTCTTCTCGACTCAAATGTTTCCGATTCTAGGTCTTTAAGCCTAGCAAAGTTGGCATACCTTGCTGCTCATCGTTGAACCATTTCAAGCTTCTTGATGGACTGTATGCTGCAATGGTTCCATATGGAGGCGCAGTATTCGAGGTTAGGTCTAACGAGGGAAAAGTACGCTGCTGCTTTTGTGTCTGTACTTGTAATCTTCAAGTTGCGCTTTACAAAAAAATGTAGAAAACCAAGCATGTCGTTACCCTTCTTAACTATCCGGTCGATGTGGTAATTCCAGGATAGGTTGTGGCTGAGGTCCACTCCAAGGTGCTTAGTAGTGTTTGCTGTTTCGAGCTCATGGCCTTTCAGGTGGTAGTTGTAGGTGATAAGTTTTTTCGATCTTCTTACCCTCAGCACATTACACTTGTCAGGGTGGAATGACATCCCACATGTTTCTTCCCAGGTGGCTTGTGATACTAGATCTTGTTGTAAAGTCTCACAGTCTGCGATGGTCTTGATTTTTCTGTACACAATGGCATCATCTGCTTAGAGTCAAGTTCTTGATGTTACACACTCCGGTAGGTCGTTATTAAATATTAGAAAGGGGTCCAAGGACGGTGCTCTGTGCCACTGAACTGACTATTGGTGCTCTATCAAAAGTTGTCCCATCAAGGATTACTTGTTGTGAACGGTCTTTAGATAAAAGCTCGTATCCATCTAACATGTCTAATTGTTGAACCTCTGATTCCGTAGAAATCAAGTTTGGAAAGTAGACGATGGAGAGTGACCTTATCGAAGGCTTTCGAAAAGTCCAGAATGATGAGGTCCTGTTGGTTTCCATTGGCTAGTGACTTCGCAAGTTCATGTGTAAAGGTAGGTTGGTGTGTCTCACAACGTCTGTATGCTCTGAAACCATGTTGGCAGTCTGTTAGAACGGTGTACTGGTCCAACATAACCGGGGTCTGTGGATTTTACTGATGACCAAATGGTTATGCCATCTGCTCGTTATGTGTTGTCGTTGATGTCTAGCAATGGATATATAGTGTTTTTCAATGATAAGTAGGAGAATGATGTGATAAAGAAATACATCAAACCGGAAGTTGACAGCTGATCACAACAAAATGTTCAATTTCCCCAGAATCATGAAATAAGATGGGATTCAGTCTGCAGCATTTTTACATGGTAACTCAATAAGTTGTCAAGCTGATTTAACAATTATATGCCAAAACTGTTACCGAAAAAAAAACTGGTAAATTTTTGAGAAAATTTTGAGCTCTCTTTAGTCCTCTTTATGCTTCTTTATTTCTCTTTATTTTCACCTGCCACATGCATGGTAATACACGGTTTCTATCCCCTACAATAATCACCCCTGAAAAGTTTGACAGCATGAATCGATCAGAGGATGAAGATCTTCAGGAAAGTGACTATGTATGTATTTTGTTGGTATATTTTTGTACAATGAGCATACCTATAAAAAAATTTATTAAACTGCGTTACACTACACCACTTCATATTCGGTTTTTTTATTTGTAAATACTATCCATTTTTTAGACTTTTAACTGTGTGTGAATGAGAGGAGTGTTATTCGTTTGTGCATGTACCCGAGTCAAGTACACTCTCAACAGAGAGGCCGACTCGTATCCGGGAAGAAGAAGAAAGCGCATTAGAGCTTGTGTTGTATTGTTTTTATCATAGACCTGTATATTAATATTATATTATATAAATGTTTAATATACAGATCTATGTTTTTATCATGCCAAATCAAAACAAAGTTTTACTTACTTACTTACACAAGCATGACCTGTACTGTATACATCATGATCAAGATATACTGACAGCTTACTTTACTATCATGTGCATGACTATGTTGAAAATGAATGAGAGTTGGTAAATTCAAAAGGATAGTTTTGGCCTAGTCAGAGCAATCTTGGACTAGTTTTGGCCATGCATGGAGGTTCCGAGTAAACCCTGTAACTGCACAGGGTCTTGCTACCCTCTGTCAATATTGGGTGTTGCTAAAAGGCGGAACTGAAAACGGAACGGAAAAACAGAATTAAAAATTAGTTGAAAGATTGAAATTTTTAGTTTTACCTCGCAATGCTAACGTTATTTTCAAACACCGATAATGATTATTCACTACTTTACACATTTACTGTTTGACGTTTAGATATGAAAATTTTAATTTATTTGTAAATTGACTATTATCAAGCATATACACATATAAAATATATAAAGAAAAGGATAAAACATCTTTCGTTGCTATCAAAACATTTTGTAATATATAATCTGCACATTTTTTTTTTTTTTGTCACTGCTTAACATTTTCTGACGCACCTGCTTGCAGTTGCTGTAGTGCCGGGGTAAACTACAATTATTTACTTGTAGCAAAGTGTTTCAAACTTTCATGACATTGTAAGATTTTCACGATATTTTTGTTTTTATTTATCGTTGTCAAATATGCGATTTATTTCATTGCATACACTTGAATATTAGGAAAACTGAAATTTTATATTCTACCCGTCAATATGTCATGTCGCTATTATACTGATTTTTGTTTTGCTACATGTATAATTGCATTATACAACAAGACGGGTTTCAATGGAAGAGTGCATGAGGTTTGATGGTCAGGGATGAACCTTCCATTTTGTTTTAAATGCCTGTACCGATTTACTCAGGACCATTGCAATTCTTAAAAGTTGTTAAAGTTAATTTGTATTATTGATGATTCTTTGACTTTCGAAATTATCTTTGCCAATTCCGACTTAACATCTTTCCGGCAATTTCTCAGGCATGTCATGCAAGTATTTGGCTTTCTCTTAGACATTTGGGATTGATCATCCCAGTTCGCAGTTTTGTCATTACCTTTATAAACATTGAAATGTTGGTAAACATGGTAAATGGTGCAGAGTAAAAAATAAAATGAACCGTAAATAGTTGTTTTAGAATATAAAAAAAATCTGTCAAAGTCAAAAATGGCCGGATTTCGTTAAACAGGAAGTAAGTGAGCCACAGACCTAGTATTGAATCCCACTTTATGGAACCCCATCCTGATGCTGTATACCAAATATCAAGTGGCTGTGATAAGTAGTTGCTGAGAAAACTGTTACAAACATTTCTTCCCCGCCCAACCGACACTCACCATTTTATAACCTGGATTTTTCACCCAGGCATAAAAAACTGATGAATGGTGAAGGGGTATGGAAATTTAAGTAAATGTATGGCGGTATCTTAAAACGTATGTACTTCATTTTGGTGAATTATGTTCCCTAAACCTCTGGTTTCTTTTTTAATTAAAATCGATAGGGAAAGAGAATGCAATTTCAGACAAAGTACCAATGGAACTTTCATGTAATCATATACATGTACTAACATGTTCTAACGTGATTTCCTTACCTCAGATGTGGGTTTGTCATAGAACTTTGATGTGCGCTTAGTTTCCCAATGGCAAAGCGATTGGTGTGTTGCAATACTTGCTAGTACCCTTCTGTTCAGTCTCGTTGACGTCAGGTGTTTCTGATTGCAGCTTACTTTGATGTATGTATGTGTAATAGGTTTTTAGCTCACCTGACCCGAAGGGTCATGTGAGCTATTGCCGTCACTTGGCGTCCGTCGTCCGTCCGTCCGTCCGTCGTCCGTCGTCCGTCGTCCAACTTTTCAAAAATCTTCTTCTCTGAAACCGCATGGCCAAATGTAACTAAACTTGGTAGGGTTGTTCTATAGTATGTCCTTTACAAAATTATCGTTCGGATTTTTGATTGGATGAACAACTTGGCCGCTGTGGCTAAAAATAGAACATAGGGGTAAATTGCAGTTTTTTGCAAATAACTCCAAAACGGTAACAGATATCAAAATTCTGGCAAGGGTAAAAGTGATCAGCACCTCAAGATCTACCTGCCCAGAAATTTTCAAGAAGATCCAGCAACCGATGTAGGAGTTATTGCCCTTTTTCTGGATTTTTTCAAAATTTTGCACTTATTTAGCCCTATATCTTGAAAACTATACAAGATATTTTAAAAATTCAAATTGCATATGATTAAGCACATCAAGATCTACATTTCATGTAATTAGGTCAAAACTGTAGAACCATTTCTTTTAGGAGTTATGGCCCTTAAAGCGTCAAAATTTACAGTTTTTCATTACTTTTCCCCTGAATTTCAAAGATTAACTTGTCTGACACCATATATCCAACTTCAACCTAACTTGGCACAGTTGTTAAATAGCATATATGCTACAATTCTATCGTTCAGATTTTTGATTCATCAAAAAATAGTGCCGCCATGGCTAAAAATAGAACACAGTTGTAAATTGCATTTTTTTACTAATAACTCAAAAATGGTTACAGATATCAAAATTCTGATGAGAGACAAAAGTGATCAACATCTTAAGATCTACCAGGTTTGAAAGTTTCAAGAAAATCTAACAACCGATGTAGGAGTTATTGCCCTTTTTCTGGATTTTTTCTAAATTTTTCACTTGTTTAGCCATATATCTTGAAAACTATACAAGATATTACAAGAATTTAAATTGCATATGATTAAGCACATCAAGATCTACATTTCATGTATTTAGATCAAAGCTGTAGGATAATTTCTTTTGGGAGTTACAAAAGTTATTGTCCTTAAAACAACAAAATTTACCATTTTTCATTATTTTTTCCCTGAATTTCAAAGATTAACTTGTCTGACACCGTAAGACCAACTGCATTTTAACTTGGCGCACTTGTTTAATAGCTTATATGCTACAACTCTATAGTTCAGATTTTTGATTTGTCAAAAAACATGGCCGCCATGGCTAAAAATAGAACATAGGGGTAAATTGCATATTTAGCTAACAACTCAAAAATGGTGTCAGATATCAAAATTGTGCAAGAATAAAAAAAGATCAGCATATTAAGATCTACTGTGCTGAAATTTTGGGAAAGATCTGACTGCTGATGTGGGAGTTATTGCCCTTTGTCCTGATTTTTGCCAAATTTTGCACTTATTAAGCCCAATATCTTGAAAACTAACCAAGATATTTCAGAAATTTAAATCACATATGGTTATGCACAATAATATCTAAAAAATATATATGTGTCTGTGTAGTTCAGTTGAGCGATTCAGGCTCCTGGGAGCCTCTTGTTCCTAATTTTTGCCAAATTTTGCACTTATTAAGCCCAATATCATGAAAACTAACCAAGAAATTTAAATCACATATGGTTATGCACAATGATATCTACAAAATATATGTGTCTGTGTGGTTCAGGTGAGCGATTCAGGCTCCTGGGAGCCTCTTGTTTTTAGTGTTGTCTGTTTCTTTTTGTATCAACTTATTTTGTCTTTGCATTGGTGGACTTTTGATCGAGACATTTGAATGTATAAATTGGTACCTTTATGATTCACCCGCAAATTTGCAGTGAGTACATATGGCCGTTGTACGTGTAGGCTAGCTGTCCACAATTTAGCCTCTCTGAGGGACTTCAGTGTTCTCCTTTCGCCATTAAAGCTGGGTTTACCGACCACCTTCTTTTAAGAGCCGACCACCTTTCCTTTGGGTAAGGTGGTCAGTGATTTTCTGACAAAATCCTGTTTTGTCATCTCCTATTACCTAAATGAAGCCATTGAGCATGTTGAGTGATTAACACATTTACAGCTCCAAGCAAACTTAAATAAAAACTCATTTGTCTTAATAGGAGACATTGATATCTTAACTAATAAGTAATTATTAACAGGTAATTTGCTGACACTGTACATCTATAGAAGTGAGAACTATTACCAGGTTGTCAAGGGTCTGCAATAATATAAAACCGAGCTGGAGCGGGGTTTCTCAAAACACCCACCTTACATTTTTGAAAAAAGGAGAACATTGGACTTTTATCATTTCTTTTGACTATCCTTGCAAAAAGTGTCAAGATAGAGTCGAAAATTGGTCCTCTCACGAGGAGCCAACCATGGATATTGTTCTTAGTGGTACAACGCTTTTACCACTACATCCTCGGTCCCTGATTTATGTGCATACTTGAAAAATCAGCGCAAGAACAATATATAGAAAATGATGTGATGTGGAATAGGTGTATCAAAGTGTAAGTTCGAGATTTTTTTCAAAATTTGTACATTGAAAGACTATCATATAGAAATAACAAACATACATGAATCAGGGGCAATAAAAAAACAGCGCTGAGCCTACCTTTAAGTTTATTTTCTAAATAATATCTAAATAATGACATGGAACCTTATCTTCTGAATATGAAAAGAAACTAACGCAGTGTGCAGTTTTGAAAAGCTAATTAATATCTTAATTAAATATTTCATACATGTATATGCATAAACATCAAGAATTCAATTTGCGAAGTAAGTCTATAAATTTTGATATATTTATTAAATTTTGATTCCGCTTTTCCGTTTCCGTTTTTTCGTTTCGTTTTCCGTTCCGCTTTTTAGCAACACCCATCATTATTTTGTTAGAGTCAATGTCATGAATGTGCAGTACGAAAAAAAAAACACAAGGGAAATACTACTTTCACCACCCCCCTTTTCTTCAATTCGATTTTCTTTTAATATATATTTGATCTCATATCTTTTCCTATATAATTTGTTTCACAGATGATTTTCCTTTCCAAAACACCCAAATATATCTTCTTTGATTATATTTCGGCCTTAAAATCGTGCTTTATTCAGCAATTTTGTAAAATTTGGCTCTCTTTCGACACCATTTGCGAGGATGGTCTCAAGGAACGATGTTAGTCCTTCAAAAGGGACTGAAAAAGGTTGTAGGAGGGGAAACAAACAATAAATTACTTTTGGCCTGGCTCTCACTCTGTTATTATGGTTATCCTCCATTTCATAATTAAATTAAAATCTGGACTTCGTAGTATACAAGATCAGCGTCATAATTTATCTTAATTTTTACCATACATGTAAAATAAAAGAAGGTACTATAAATCCATTCATGACATAACCAAATACTTACTATAGTTAAAGCTTATCAACACATTTAGTTGAAACACAGGGACTTACTCCCCTCTATCAATATTTTGTTAAAGTCAATGTGCGGTACGAAAAAAACTTTGTACTGCACATTGAATTTAACGAAATATTGATAGAGGGGAGCAAGTCCCTGTGGTTGAAATTGTATCCTCAAACTCAATTTTCCATCAAATAAAATACAAAAAAGTGTCATTATTTAGTGTGTAATGGACATGATGGAGTGCTAATGCAGTTTGGCTATTTTTTTTTCAGGGTTGGTTAGGTTCTTATAACCAGAGAGCTTTGTGTGTAAGGATTTTGTGCCCTGATAAAAAATTCAGCTCATCTTATGTGAATATAGACAATGTTAGATTTATCACAAGAGAAACCAATTCACATCCTGGACCAAGCTTCAAATGGCATCCATATGAACACGTGACAAAGGACGATTTTGTAGAATATGTAAGTGGCTCTTTAGAATGCTTTGACTGTCAAGAAATAAATAGTAAATATTGGAACCAAATCAACGATTGGATGAAGATGATGGAATTTAAATATGAGAGAGTCAATGAAGTAGATTGGTGGACAAGCATCCCTTTGTCAAACCTAAAAAATGGTTGTGAGAAGCTGAAGCAGTTAAGTTCTGGTAAGAACTGCATCCATGAGGGCGTGGACAGGGGGTGATACCATCTCCCACCTCCAAACCCCTTTTCTCCCACATCCGCCTCTCTTCCATTTGTTGTCCCTACTCTTTTAGTTCTGCCATTGTCTGCTGGTCTTTCAAAAATTTACATCAAAAAGTTTTAAAGGATATTAGCCCCAGGGTGGACCCTGAAATTTTTGAAATTTTGTCCACAGTCTACTATGGACAAAAAGGGGTGGATTCCAGGCCACCCTTACAACAAATAGTTATACATTTTTTTGTAAGTCACAAACCCAGTATTTATAAGTGCCTTAGGCCAAATAAAAAAGTATGTCTGTATCTGGGTTACTTACCTAACCTAGTTTTTAAAGCGGACTTTCATGACCTTAGCCTTTTTAATTGCAATTTATACTTAAGCACAATAACACTTGAACATTGTTGAAATATACTCCCCATTCACCAAAGGTAAAAATAAAATAGAATCATAGTTTTTGGGGTGTACATATATGTTTGGTACACCCTTCCTTGGATCTGTGCCTAATGTAGTCTTTAAACAATACATGTATGTTGTAAATTTTTTGAAAATAAATAAATCAAATGATAGGAAAAACCACATTTAAAGGGTAAAATCAAAACATAAATGAAACATTAAAAGCACGAAAAGGTAAAGATAAATAAAAAAAAAATATTTGTACTGTAACATAGCCTGCTTAACTTTGCTGTAAGACTAAGGGAGTTAACCATTTGATTTAAGGGGGTAATATTTAGTTTTGCTCTGTTATGAAGGTTGTTTAGCAGGTATATAATTATGCAATTAAGTCAAACATATATTTATTTTACTTTCAGGGCAAAGAAGATATTATTCTTCATTTTCCCTTGCGTTTAAAGGCGGTATGGAAAATGGTAGTGGTAATGATTGGATGACAGAAATGGTACATTATTTGATTTTAAATGGTGGTGATGACTTAGAATTGACTGATTTTAAGAGTGTAATTCCCGCTACTGACAGTTGTTGCAACACTGTATTTGAGATGGTGACAGGTAGTTTAACAGACGAAGCAGCACACTTTCATTTTGACGAACCCTTTTCTTGTATTGCTACTGATTTTAGTATGGACTTTTCTACATCAGATGGTGAGGGGCCACTACAAACATGTACATCCACAATAGTGCCTGATTTTAGTCTGGCTCTGCCTGACTTCCCGGGTGCCTTTCCTTTAGTAGTTGAGGTAACAACAGCAGGTATGGAGTCCCCGGGGAGAGGAAAAAACATACAACAAATGCTGACTAGAATGTTTTATCAGGACGTTATATTTGGAATAGTCATATCGCCTCTGCTATATGAGATGTCAGTTATTATCAGAAAAGATGACAGACTAATTTATACCCGATCTCAACCTCAATTATTTGTTGTGAAAAACATAGAAGGTAGCGACAGGAAGCTTGATATCAAAGTTTTAAATGATCTTTACTCATTTCTTTATGGAATTCTGAAATGGGCCAAATTGACAAAATGTAGACTTTAACATGTTTAGCTGATTAACACTGTCCCTGCAAAATATAAACATAGGTAATTTTTGTTTCTCTACAAATAGATAGATCAACATTAATTGATGCTCTGTCATTTTACCCTCACAAACAAGGTATGGGGTTAAATAGGAATCACCAATGACCATGTCTGTCTGTCTGTCTGTCTGTCCATATATTGTGTAAGCTGATTGATTGATTGATAGTAGGTTGCTTAATGTCCCGTCGACGATATTTCAGCCATCATCAGGACATTAACAAATTGTGATATTATTGTGTAAGCACCTAAACTGCTAGCTTGATGAAACTTTACATTTAGCAAACGCATGATATGGCCAGGAGATGTGCATGAAGAAATTTCTTTGCTATCAGATATCACCCATGGGGGTTATTATACCCTCGCTTTGAAGAAGTGGGAGTATATTGGTTTACCTCTGTCTGTCCGTCCTTCTGTCCATCTGTCTGCAACATAACAGTTTTCTCAGCAACTACATATCACAGGGGCTTGACATTTAGTATATGAATTCAGTATGAGGTCCTTCATTGGGAGTAAGGAAATTAGGTCTGTCTTGTATTTACTTCCTTTTTACCAATTATCAACATTACTAGTCAATTGTTGAAAATTTTCGTAACATTTTTCTCAGCAACTACATATCACAGTGACTTGAAATTTTAGTTAAGTATGAGGTTTTTTATTGCAAGTATCGAAATTAAGTCTGTTGGACATATACTTCCTGTTTACTGACATAGTTCATTTTGGGGGTAAACTGAGCTCATAGATTCCTTGTTTGAAATAGTCTTTTTATTGAGTTCATTGGTAGACCTTGTAACTCCTCTTAAACTGCTTTTAAATTTTGATGAAGCTTTACATGGAGCAAGAACATGATATTGAGATGTGCATGAAGAAATTTCTTTGCTTTCCAATATCAACCAGGATAGATACATGTACATGACTGTATTTTGACTTTTTGTTTATAGAAAGTGTTCAATGGAGACCTTGTAAGTGCAACTCTTCCTAAGGTGCTTGTTAGATTTTGATGAAACTTTACCTGAATAATGTTCATCATATGGAGATGTGCATGAAGAATATTCATTACTATCAGATATTATCATGATTATTCAGGGGAGATAATTCTACATTTGAAATACATGTGTAGTGTTCAGTTGGAGAACTAGTAAGCACAACTCCTAAACCACTGAATGGGTTTTGATGAAAATTTAAAAACATGGAAGAAATCAATACCTCATATAGAAATGTACATACTTTTTATTGCTCATAAATATCTTTTAGGGGATAATTGGACTTAGATTTTTAGGCAAAATAGAGTCAAATATGAAGCAGGGGGATCCATTTATGAGCTTGCGAATGGTTTTCCTTGTTTTTCACAGAAATCAGTGTACCTAAAGGTTGAAGTTCAAGTTACTTTATCATGTTTATATTACACATGTAATATAAATGTAAAGACTGGATGTCAGGTCAACACATTTTCTTGTTTGTGATTAGGTTTAGTATCAGTTAAATGTATAAGATACTGTTATTGATAAAAAACAAAAATGGTTTGCAGTTCTGTAAAAACAAACAGCATTTTGATATTTCCCTCAGGCCAAAACAACTCTTGAAAATTAGGGTAGGTAGGTAGGATTTTTTTTTTTTACAAAATTATTTTACATTGAGTAAATGGGGAAGCAATCCCAACTTAAACGGTGCTTGTCCCAAAGTGCCAAAAAAAAGTTAAGGGTAGGGCCCAAAAATAGGGTAGGTTTAAGGTAGGGTAGCAGGAAACAGACATATTTTTTGTTTTGGCCTCATATGCTGTCCAGATTGCCATACAAAGAAACATGATTATAGGAGTCACTTTGGCACTTTCCATTGCGTCTTGGGTCTGCATTCGTCGTCCCATGTCGTCACCAGCATTTCCATGGCAATTTTCTGAGCAACTGCATGTACATGCATGTCACAGATTCTTAATATTTGGCATTTAGCTGTTTGCTTTAGTGCTTTTAAATGTCAAGCGATTTGATGCATGTTACTCATCTACTTCCTGTTTACCGACTATTTTTAAGACCCAGCCGACATACAAGTATGTCTTCCATGGAAGACAGCTATTCTAGTTAAACTGAAGTACATTTTATCAAACATATTTTCACTCTAACTAAAATTTCTGGCTACGGATATGTTCACATTGAAAATGCAGATCTAATGTGCATGTCAATTGTCTAGAGGTTTTTGTCAAGTAATTGTAATAAACTAATGAATTTTGATAATATGAGATATTTGTACTTTTCTATATCATTTAGGCAATAGAATAAAACTTTAAACTTTCCTAAAAAAAAACAAGAAGTACCAATGACCAAACTAATCGTATTTTCAAAAAAATCCAAATACAAAATCCTTTCACTTGCAATGAAACACCGAACACCACAAACCCATTGAGAACTCGATTACAATCGAGAGTGAGTTTACAGTGCTACTGCAGGGGTGAGAAATACCTGCTTGTTAGAACGCACAATTTGTATTGGAAAAAAAAGTAACCATTAGAAAAAAACTACAGAACTGGGATGATCAATCTCATATATAAAACAAGGCAAATGCATACCAGAGAAATTGAAGATCGCAATACTCCTGATTTGTTACAGACTACAGGAATTTCAAAAGAAATGGTGGGTTGGACCAGGTTTTCATGGCGCAAAACCTCCCTCATAAATAAGTGAGGGCACCGTTGTAAACCTAAGCGAAATACCTACTTAAGAAGTTAAGATCCTGATATGTTTAATTAGAGCAATATATTTTCGTGGTTTGATAGAAATTGTTAATTGATAAGTTCATGGATTCTTTAAATTCGTGGTTCTTGAAGTCTGCACCACACAGATCAAGTTAAATTACCTTTTCGTGGGATATCAAATATCGTTGGCAAATGCCACCCACGAAAACCACGATAATTGATACCCAACGAATAATAATAAAACCACAGTATAGTATTTTTAGCAGATTTAGTTATTCTTCTTGACTATCCATTTTTTTTATTATTTAATTTGAATCTATAATTGGTGCACCAAACGCGAGCATCAGACGAGAGCCTCGTTTTCACCACATTGCATCAGCCATCTGGTCCATATCATAGCCCTGTTCGTCCATGTACTCCTTTATATCGTCCTTCATATTGAGGTAGGTCTCGTATTCCAGGTGGACGCCCATCATCTTAAAAAACTCCTTCATCTGCGTGTAAACTGAAAAAAGTACAAATAAAAAACGAAACTATAGAAATCAAGAACATTATTAACAAAAAAACATATAATTACAAAGCTAGCTCAGAGAGAAAAAAAAAACACACATTTATTAGTAGATGTTCTACACTCAGTCTCAGTAAAATCAGACTTTCAATGTAAAGTGAAAAATACCAATAAAATGAAACTGTAGAAAACTAGAACATTTTGCACCGGTATATATTGACACAAATACATATTTCAACAAAGCTAGCTCAGAGAAAAAAAAATTAAAACGCAATTATAAGTAGATTGATCGCTAGCCGATCACCTCTCAGATGGTGTTCGAGTCCCGCTTGTAATTTACAAAAACCCATTTAAATACAGAATAACGGATTTGTATTGCAATCAAAAAAGACGTCACAATGCTCTTCTTATTCATATAGTGTTTGGCATTTCCAATATTTTTGGTAGAGTGCCTCTGATGAGTCTTGAATAGTCGGAACGCGCGTCAGGCGTACCAAATTTAATACCTTAAGATGTTAATGCCGTTTCTTTAATTGCAAAATAATCCTAATCTTACTTGGGTCCGGTTTACAGAATTTGCATATAAGGCATCTCTTGAACGGGCGTACACAGCCCATGCAAATGCTCTTACAATTCATCTTCACAGCCGCCAAGAGCTGCCGGCAACATAAAGCACAACAAAGGACCATAAAACAGAAGAAACAGAGTCCGAGGAAAAACTTCAAAGCCAGCGTCCTCCAGTTCTTGGTTAGAATTGATATCATGGCCTCCTCCTAAATAAAAGATAAAGTAGAAGATAATGAAATGTTGAACAAGCGGCAATTTTAAAGAGACCACAACTCCTGAAAAACGGCCTCAAGAGGTCAATAGGTGCCGCTTGCTGTTTTGCTATTTGCCCAAGGTCAAATTTAAATGCACACAATTCAAATCTAGTAATGAAATAGTCAAGGAAAGACCCCAAAAAGCAACAATACGAAATAAAGAACAACAATTGAAAATGGAATTTTTGCGAGCCATTGTGTGGCTGCATATTATCCCTGTGGCTTATAAAAATCCATGTCCTTCTATTGACTACCTCTGAGTTTTTGCGAAATACGTTAGACCGATGTAATGACGGGCAAATTTTTATTCGGTCAGCTGGCAGTTTTTAGCCGGGGTAATCGCTAGCGATTAGCCACGGCTATAGCTACGATAGCCTTTCAGTTAGCTGTCAAATGGTTTTTCCGGCAGTTCACCAAAAACCTATCAATTAAAATATCAATACACGCTTGCAATATAGCTCTTTTCCAGATCTGTTTTTTTTCGTCGCTTTACTTTCAATTAATATGTTATAAAACTTATTTATTTAGTTTTCAAATTTTGTACAAGCATGTAAGACGCCTATCTGATGCGATAGCATAAAATGATTAATAAGGAATACAAAAGCGGATTGATATTTTGTAATAGGAGTGTTCGTCGATCTCATTAGTGATGTCATATTCACTAATTTGCATCTCATTAAGTGTCAAACTGGATGGCAATATACAGTGCAATAAACATTCATCGATGGACAGGATAATTTACTCTAAGTTCAAATCCTCATAACTTTTTTATTTGATCAGTGAAAATGGTTCTGTAAACTGTTCTTTGAATAAGAATTTATTCATATTTACCATAACTGATTTTGAAAATAAGGCCTAAATATAAATTCAATGTAAAATTGTTTCAAGTTTTCTGGACCAAGTAATTTTTCATTGAAAATTGTTAATTAATCAAATTTTCTATCTTTAGAACCGCTGAATATATATTTATTTTCAAGATGCAAAACACAAACGATCTTTTTCTGAAAATTGTAGAACACCCCCCCCCCCCCAAAAAAAAAAAAACCCGCAATGTTTTAAGAGTTTGTTGAGGCAAATAGTTTTACACAGCCAATTGTTACAAAGCTTTAATATGATGATTATATCCACTGGAGGAAGAAACTGAGTGTTGTATTTGGGGTTTGTGGCCAAAAGGGGCTCAAATAATTGGTGTGTTGACAAAACGGCTGTAGAACTTTTATTATTCATTCAATTTTGAAAATTCTTTATTATTGAATTCCTCTTTACATTCTGTTAACTTAATATGTCAATAGTTTTCATATATGGGCGTTTTTCAATAAAAGTGAGATTTTAGGCCCCAAAATCATTTCGAAAAGAAAATTTAAGTATGTGAACTTTTTTCTTGAAACCAAACTTTTCAATATTATTACAAACAAATTTTAAAATATGCAGTCTTTATGCTAACATTAACTTACTAAAAAATAAAATAAATATGGAACACTATTAAAAAATGTCCACAACGAAATGGCTATTTTAGCTAAGATTGATAATATGAAAAAATGAATAGAAACCTATTTTACCTGTTGATTTGGCTCTGAATTTGACAAAATTGATACATAAAATGTAATAACTTTACTTAACCTTTCTATTGTGTTTATTGTAGATTTTATTCATCATTTATTATTAAAAATACTAAAAATTAAGAAAATCATACCCTTTCAAATACAAATATTCTTAAGTAGACCTTTTAAATATAATTTTAACACAGCATTAATATATGCCTTGAAGGGTTTGAAATGTATCTAAATCGGTTCAAAAATAAATAATGTGTTAAGAATAAATTTATTTTTCAATAGTGCGTTGCGTAGTGGACAAGTTTCGTAGTGGACAAAATCGTTTCGTAGTGGACAATGCTGCATAACTTAAGATAGAGTTAAAATTATGATATAATGATCTTGTTTACAAAATTGCATGAAAATGTGATTGAAAGTTCCTGAGAAATTAAAGGACACTTAAAGTGTGACGGATGAAGGTAGTTTTTTGGTAAATTCCTACAATCTCTGGTAGACAGAGGTGAACAGAACACCTCCTTAACAGGCTATATATATACATGGTATGTATTTATCTAAAACACTTTACTTAATAAAAGGGTAGACGGGGGCTGACCAAAAACTATACCAGTATACCTCACAATAAAATTGGCGGAGTGATGAAATATACAGGGTGTTTCTTATGAAAGAGTGTCAACCACGAAACGATTTTGTCCACTACAAAACGATTTTGTCCATTACGAAACGTTATCGTGTTGTAGTTGACCATTTCGTAGAGGACATATTTGTCGAAAAAGTTGAAATTTTTAGTCACTTACAATACAATCACAATTTTCTTTTTTTATTCTATGAGGGCAACAACATATTTACAAAATCACCAAATCTTGAGAATTTTAAGCATTTGCATGGTTGTACAAATTTCCGTTACCTAGTGGACAATTTCAAAATACGGGGTATCCTCTACTTACAAAATGCAAATATTTTTACATTTTATCATTTACACCCGTGTCAGTGTAACATTTTCTTTAATTTAGGATATATATAATAAGTAGATTGACACGGGTTGCAATTACAGGTTTATATTGGTGGCAAAAGTACAATCGTTTCGTAGTGGAAGAAAGTTTGGGGACACTTAAAAAAGTGAATTTTTACATAACAAATTGAAGACAAAGAGATAAAAAATGTTGCTATAATGTATCTCTAGTATCTTGTTATGACCAGAAATGATGTGTCATTTACACTTGGATCCAAAATGAGTCACATTTTAAGTGTACTTTATCTGTTTTTATTATGGGGACATGTAAAATAGGCCAATTTATACCCTTTAAATACAGAATTTTGATAGAAAACCTTCCAAAAATGTTTTTCGTGTTGTTGTATTTTGTATTTTGGTTCACAACATATTCAACAAGGTAGAAATGACTCCCATATTTAGTCAGATATTCACAGGATCTTTACAGGACAAGAATTTTCACTTTTATTGAAAAAAGCCCATATATTGCACCGTTACATTGCTACAGAGGACTAAAGACAGGCCACTCCTATAAAATCAACTTTTAAAAATTTTGGTTCGATTTTCAAAATCTTTTCTTTCATTGAAATCCTTGTGAAAATTCCTTTTACAAAAAAGTAGCTTTTTATTTTTATTTTTTGCTACACATGAACAATTTAAAATTTGTAGATTAACCCGGCTACCAGTACTTTCAGTACTTTGATTTTACCTCGCAGGACCATTTTGCAATATTTTCAACAACAAAAGAGAAGAATCCTTTGTACATGTACATCCTAAAAATAATGTTCCAGTCAGTCTAACCCTTTATTTAAAATCCAAATGACAGAGAGACACGCATAATTTTCTTCTTATTACTTTCGCAATGACAGAATATCTTCACAATATTGAAACTACAAAATACCATGACAATCATAATTCAACAAAACTTGTTGAAATTACAGTATTTGAAGTTTCAGCATTTTTTTAAGTGTGGTGAACAGGAAGGGGAATGTATGGATAAAAGAGGTAAACACACATCTATAACCTTAAACACACATCTATAACCTTAAACAAAAATTTTTGGCCTCTAAAATACATATAACTTACGTTGCTATCGTCATAATCGAACTCTTCAAAATCATACTCCCAGTCCGTGTCGTCCTCATAGGCATAACGCTTCTTTCTTTTGTTGTCCGTCCGGCTGGTCACTGTTGTCGACGATCCCTTATAGAAAGAATCGTGTGGATAAACTCGATTTTTCCTAATATTTCCTGTCCAGTTCGTCACCGATCTGTTAAAGGAAGATTTCTTCGGAAGTACCCGCCTTTCTCTTTCGTTGCTTGTCCGGTCTGTCTCCCCTTTCGCTGGTTTCGCAGGGAGATCATCGAACGAATAAAACCGTTTTTCACTCTCGGCGCTCGCCTCGCCTGTCGCTTTTGCTGCTGGTCTTTCAATGAGAGCATCATACAGATAAAACCGTTTCCCCCTCTGGGCGCCCGTCCGTCCTATAGCTTCTATTGCTGGTCTTTCAATGACCGAAGCATGGTTTAGATATGGAAGAGTTGTTATGATAGCTTTACCTCGTCCATGTGTGGCACCCTCGGTCTTATATTGGTTGGGCAACTTGGCTGGGAAAAAAAATTTAAATTGATGATACTTTCACAGAAGCAAAGGTGTACCAAAGGGGCAATCAAATATCGGTAATCCGACAAGACAAAATCGGTAGACATTTAATCATCATCTCAGCAAAAAAAAAAATCCACAGACATAACACCAAATCACAATCAGCAATGAATAGAAATTAATGAGATGTGGTAGAGTATGGTAGAGTTGGCAGTTCCTGCTTGCTATTATAGCTTACATGTCATGCAATTGTCAATGATCGATTTAGGTATCAAAGTATCAAAATAGTGAACTAAAATCAACTTGCAGAAAAATTCAAAAATCACGAGCGAACAAATTATCATATGATGTATATATTGATCTTTTTATAATGATTATAAACTGTTTAAAAGTATTATTCAAGTGTATGTGCTTTTTGTAGGACTTTTTCGCTAAAACTATTTCAGATATAATATCCATAGATAGCCATATCCCCACCTAGAAATCAAATGCATGGTCCCTCTTTTGTCGTTTTTCTTTCTTTTCCTTTCTACTAGTACATTTCGCGTTGCCGCTTTGTTTATTTACCGTTTTTGCATTTTTTTTATTCTATTTGAAAGTTATATTCCTTATGTTTCGCGTTAAAATGCAAGAATGAGAACGCGAAATCGTCTAAAGCCATACATATTCCGCATACCTATCCCGGCTCGGCTATCTTTTGTCATGTTAAATTAGTATGCAACACCTATATATGTCTCTTATGCATGTAATGTTTAAATCGTAAAACTTACCCAGACAAGCGTTTAAGTGAAAAACTAGAAACCAAATTTGAATAAAACTTTTCATCACATATTTCCTGCATCATCCTTTTCACGAAAAACCACGATAGTGACGTCAATTTTTACGGGAAATTTTCGACGCTATTTTGGCATTATAAATTACAGATTTGTATGTTCTGTAAGACTAGCTGATCTTTCAAGGGTGATATTTTTTAGTCTTTTATGATTGGAGGGCAGCAGAACGAGTCTAAAGACTCCACACAGATATATCAAGACGTTATTTTGAGGTAATAAATAAGATTTTTTACTTTGAGACTTGCGCAAAGGGTGTGCTATAGCCAGCAGGAACTGTTGACTCTTATTGAGCACCTGAGATCACTCTCAATTAATACGTTACGACTTGGCTTCGTGTTGATTTCTGTTCATTTGTTTTTTTTTGTTTTTTTTTTAATTTATGTCTTGTGTGTTGTTTTTTTTTTCTTGTTGTTATTATTCGTGCTTATTTTACTGGTTTTGTCGTTGTCCTTTCTGACTTTTGACACTCGAATGGCCCATTGGTGCCTCTTTGCTTTTTCAAGAAATGTTAACTTGAAAAGGAAAATTTTTCACACGTACTATACAGTCTAATCCGAAAATTTACCGCTTGAAACTGAACTTAGAAAAAATAGTGTGAACGAAAATTGTTGAACGGAGAAGACAAGGTAATAATTATCAAAATGTTAGAAAAGTAGCTTAGAACAGGTCAAATAATCGTTCATTGGTATTCATGGTATCTAACGGATATAAAAAGTTTATGGTTAGAAAAGAATATAAAAAGCAAGCTCATATAAAACCATCCCGCTTCACATTGAACGAGTTATAATAGATATTCTCCTTCATGTGATATTCGAAAACATCAGGTACCGACGATTTCACTTAAAAAGAGGGGGGGGGGCTTGTTTTTTATCTGGTAAGAAATAAATTGTCCACTCTCTGCGCGGAGAAAAAAAGTATATCTTTTTAAAAGGCAATTTCCCAGAAAAAAAATATTCTTTACATTAATTGCTAATCAGAATCAGATTCTGAATCAAAAATTTTCTAAGTATAAAATGTTATGCATCTTAAGCAGAACTTAAACCTGAGCCTATGTGCAAACAAATGGGATACAAACAATATTTTTTATTGGAATGAACAATGAACAACTCAGAACATCTTTCTTATGTTTTATGGCACAGGATACGGTTACGGCAAATTTGGACAAAACCGTACGAATAAGAAATTCTTATTGTTACGGCAAAGACGAAAATGGGAACGGATGACGGGACGGAGACCGAATCATTTACGACCGTAACAATAAGAATTTTCTTATTATTACGGCACTTATAATTACAGCAAATGAATTAATCGATATTGTGACGATGTGAATTAATATAATTCATATAATTTGTACAAACGGGCGAAAAATTCTAATAATCTAAATTTACTAGTAACTCAAAGTAATTTTGATAACTTATGGCACATGCTACACAACCAATATGTGGTTTTCGGGTAGACTGGTACCCCGCTGTTATCTGATCTGAACAGTAGGGAGCCGGTTGCCAGCTTAGTTTTCGGGTTTTATTTTATTCCGGATGAAACCATTCAAGGCATCCATCTCAGACTACGAATGCCACAGTGTGGGGCAACAAAGTTTGGAAATGAAAAAAAGCACAGGAAGTGAAAATTTTCATTTTTTTTAACAATTTTGTACTCCGTGCAATTTTGAATTTTTTAAAATAAAAATTATATTTTCCTGTTTCTGAAGCAGATACCTTTCGTTTTAAGTTGCTTTCATGAATGAATTTGACAATTGAAATTTTTAGTTGGAGTAGATAAACAAACTGTGCAGTGGTTCAATTCTGCATTTTTCCTTAGATCAAAATGCATTTTGAGTTCCTTCCATCCTTCGGGGTAAAACCGCTTTACTCGACTTAAGTAAATGTTTTTGTCCAAGATTTGTGTCGGCAAGTCACTTGCCTCAGTTTGGGTTATGTTTTCGGTAACGATTTCATTGCCATCAATAAGAACAAGCGATACTTCTACATTTGTTTTAAGTATCATATTAAGCATAAAATGTTCAGTAAAAAGTTGCGGAAGAACATAATAAAATATCTTATGTTTGGTAAATCTCCAACACGATATTTGCCGTAATAATAACAAAATTCTTATTGTTACGGTCGTAAATGATTCGGTTTTTGTCCCGTCATCTGTTCCCGGTTTTAGTCTTTGCCGTAACAATAAGAGTTTCTTATTGTTACGGTTTTGCCGTAATCGTATCCTGTGCCATGTTTTATAACAAAAGAAAATTAGAGGCTCCCAGGAGCCTGAATTGCTCATCTGGTCTTCAATTATACTTACATGTATAAGCTGAAAAAAAACCAAAGGTTTGCTGGTCTGTGAATTGGACAACTTTAACATTCATAGGGAATTAACTCCTATAGGAAAGGTCCTAAGCCTTTACTCTGTTACATAATTTGTAGATCTCTTTCTGCTTAATCATGTGCAATATAAATTTTTCGAATATCTTGTGAAATCTCTGGGTAAATAAATGCAAAATTAAAACATAGTTTATCTATTGATTATGAAGCTCACCTTGTTGTGCACTATTGTCACTAAATGGGAATTGACTTGAACTTTTCAAAATATTAAGTGCTCAATCCATGCAAAAAGAAGTCACAGCTGCATGGCATCTGAACCATGCATCTTGCAAACCATCTCTAGGTGCACCTTACCATACCACTTTGGATGATGTGGTATTTGTCATTAAAACGGGTATAGACTATAACCATTCTTCTGTAAGTGGTCATCCTTGGGAAAATATAGGTCACAGTCAGCATGCATTGTGCTTAGCACCACTAAATGCACCTACAATACCAATATGATTGATGTTGCACTAGTCAGTAAGCGGGAATGGACTTTATCCATTCTACTGCAAGTGGTTATCTATGCGGAAAATATAAGTCACAGCCAGCACCAAAGCATACATTGTACTAAGCATCACTAGGTGCACCTACCATACCAATATCATTGAATGACGTGGCACTTGTGGGTAAGCGGTAATGGATTTTAACCACTCTTCTGCAAGTGGTCATCCAGGCGGATAATATAGGTCACAGCCAGCATCCAAAGCACGAGTTGTGCCCAGCATCACTCCCTGCACCTACTAAACCAATATAATACTAAAAGACAGGTACGCCACAAGTTTAAAAGGTAAAATCAAATATTAAATACACAAAAACATATCACTTAAAATCAAATAAAAAACAATAGAGGGGCCCATTGATGTGGCATTTGTCAGTAAGCGTGTATGGATCTTAACCATTCTTCTGTAAGTGGTCATCCATGCGGAAGAAGCAAAGGGGCACCAATGAGGAAAATACAGGTCACAGCCAGCATTCAAAGCATGCATTGTGCTTAGCATCACCATCTTAACCATTCTTCTGTCAGTGGGTGAGGAAGCCGACACCAACGCTGGGGGTTTCACATAAGCCTCCTCACTTTCGTGAGGTGAGCTAAAAAACTATCACTGGGGTTTAAGAGATCTTATAAATACATGTTATGTTAGCACGGCAGATCTCATTGCTGCAAACCAAATATCAATTAAGAGACTGCTGTGAAAACTGTTACTAAAATTTGTGCCCTATCTAAATTCCCTCTAGTATATATTTAAAACACAATGGATGAACTTAATTTGCATTACTGATTACAAGTTAGATTATAATCTCTGTTCTGTATTCAGTGTCTTGTGGATTTTCTTTGTTTATTGGACATTAAGATTCAAATACCTCTTTGGTATTTAACAGTCATTTATAAACTACACCCATCACTGAGATACATGTAAAAGTGTTTATGATTTCTGTAATGGGCTATTTAAACATTTGCGGATTCTTTCCCCAAAACTGTATGACTCAAAATATTTCATTTCATTATGATACAAGAATCGTTATTCTGCTTTGATGAAAACCTTTAGAAAATAAAAATAATAGTGTATTGCATGCCTAAGGTTTTCCATATGGCAATTCAGTCGAACATAAAACTTCAACAGACTAAGAAGGCCAGAAACTATTATGGTCCCAAAGTCAATATGTGTCTTCTTAACCTCATCAGCTTATATGCAACAGGAAATTTTATGATAGTAATGCTCTAGAAACCAATTTCTTATTATACTGACTACTTGCAAAATACTAGTACATGTGTATTAAGGCCAATATAAAAAATATTCTAGATTCTCAACCCCTCCCACCCCATTTTTTCAGTCCCCTTCAAAAAATTCTATTTTTATTTTTTGGCAGATTATGTTAATTTTTGTTAATTTCTTTCAAAATGGCAGCATATCATATTGGATATAAATAAAAAATAAAATTCGCCCGGCCACCCCATATTTTTAAGAAATTTGAATGTGAATCTAGGAATTATTTTATCATGGCCTAAAAGGTATTCTTCAAATTTGGACATAATACATTTGTAATATCAAAATTAAGGTATAAAATAAATAAAATTTATTCATTTAAATACAAATAAACATGATAAAATAGCACATGTTAAATGAAAAATAAAACATTAATGATACAATAAAATGTTAATGGTATATTTACAGGTGTTATCACAGAAAAAACATGCGAAGATCCTCAAGACACTGGATAATATGAGTAACTCCCCTTGTATTAACATTTATAAAATGCATACTTAAAAAGTATTTTCATTGAAAGATTTTAAAATTAAAATCCATGACTACATGTATATCTACAAAATAAACCAAAAATCTTTTTATAGGTGTATTTTAAAACCACCTTGACATGAATGAACTACCAAACTTTAGTGATTTGTATCCAAAAGAGAGATGTTTAACTTATTAGAGCAATCTTATAGCTACTCCAACAAAACATTTCATAAAGAGATTTATTTTGTAGATATTTCACTTCTTAAATTAATAGTGACCCTAACGCAGATGAAATGAGAAGTGGTATCCCTCGTATTTATCTGTGCAATTTCTGTCAAAATACCAAGTTTCAATTTATTTGATGAATGCATGTTGATGCACGCCAAATTTAAATTTTGTGTGTTTTGCTATTTTCTCTACTTTTTGAACAATTTTTCTGAAGATTTATTGCTAACAACAGCCAAAGCGCAATAACTCTATGCCATTTCATTTTGGGACACAGTTTAAATCCATTATGAGGAAAGGGAGAAATAATTTGACTGACTGGAAATGAAAAAAAAGCACAGGAAGTGAAAATTTTGATTTTTTAAAAAATTCTGTACTCCGTGCAATTTAAAAGTTTTTTTTTTAATTATATTTTCTTGTTTCTGAAGCAGATACCTATCGTTTTAAGTTGCTTGCATGAATGAATTTGACAATTAGTTTTTTTAGTTGGAGTAGCTAAATCTGAATATTTTGGGTTATCAGAATTTTTACAAATGGGAATAACTGTAATAAATCTGGAATAAAATTTAGTGGTCTTCTTACTTTATTGATTCCTCAGACCTCATGAACAAAGGAAAAAATAAAACCTTGTAAAAATATCCATTCTACAGTAACATTTCCTTAGTTCATAGTTAAGATAACTAGCAATTCTGTACTTTATCAGTCTGCAGCTTTATCAACTGTTCATAATACATGTACTGTGAATTTATTTATTTTTGTGGTGATCAATTTTCCTGGTTTCCCTAATAACTTCATTTCAATGGATTTTTAATCTTGTGGGTCACTCATGTTGCTCGAATGAATCATTTTAAAATTAACATTTCATTGGATTCTTAATTTCCTGCTTAACTGCAACCAGGGAAACCACCCCAGGAATAAAAATGAAACCACAGTAGATCCGTAAATGCATACATTATGATGGTCAAGTGAATAGTTTATAACTTAAGGTTACTATCAATTTTCTTTCTTATCAGTCGACAACTTTAACTGTCTGTACATTTGGTGATATGGTTACAGATCCACTTTGTCCTGCTAACTTCCTGTGTATTATGCCTGCCTGTGGATAATTCTCGATCGTTGATGTCTGTCGTGGATGACGTCCGGCTGTAGCCTGTCCTATCGTTTCCTGTTAGATGAAAAATTGTAATTAACATGTATGAATTATTTTGGTATTTTTGGTTTTACTGTTCAATGCTCTTCATATTCATAAAAAGTTTGGCATTTTCAATATTTTTGGTAGAGCGCCTCTGATGAGTCTTGAATAGATGAAACGTGCGTCAGGTCTAGCAAAATTTATTGTCAGGCTTTGTTGTCATTTGTGTTTATTCAAATATTAACATTCTTTGTTCGAAATAATAAATTTTACTAGTACAAACTTTAAGTTGTTGGCAGTTTTCTTTTTGAAATCTCTGAGTTTCTTTTATTGTTTTTTTTTTGTGTTCACTTACTCATAATCTCATAATTACCCTTTCAAAGCAGGCTAAAGATAATCATCTCTAAATTGCTTTAGTTCTCTTATGAGTTTGAACTGTAGTTTTTTTTTTCCTTTGTTTTTTTTTAAATATGTCTTTCCTAATTTAGGGTGTAAATATGTGTATTTCAATCAGTAAATCTGTATGCAACATGTACAGTAAGGTCTCTCTACAATAACAGATATCATGGAAGGGTCTAGGGTGGTGTTCCTCATAACCTCTCCCTAGCCTGGTGTGGGCTGATCTTTTATAGCACTGCTATAAAAGCTATATACAAACCTTGTTTACTGGAGGGTGCCTTTCAACAATAACACAACTTATGAGAGTGTCCAGGGTTGAGTTCATATTGACCACTCCCTTTCCTCTCCCTAGCCTGATGTGGGCAGGTCCATATTAACACTCCTATTAAAGATTCCTCTTTCTTAACTCTATATACAAACCTTGTTTACTGGAGGGTGCCTTTCAACAATAACAGAACTCATGGGAGGGTCAAGGGTGGGGTTCCTATTGACCCCGCCCTTTCATCTCCTTAGCCTGATGTGGGAGGATTCATAGCAGTGCTATTAAAGATTTCTCTCTCTTAACTCTATATAAAAACCTTGTTGACAGGCGGGTGCCTTTCTACAATAACAGAACTCATGGGAGGGTCTAGGGTGGGGTTCCTATTGACCCCGCCCTTTCATCTCCTTAGCCTGATGTGGGAGGATTCATAGCAGTGCTATTAAAGATTTCTCTCTCTTAACTCTATATAAAAACCTTGTTGACAGGCGGGTGCCTTTCTACAATAACAGAGCTCATGGGAGGGTCTAGGGTGGGGTTCCTATTGATCATCCCTTTCCTCTCTCTAGCCTGATGTGGGAGAGTCCATACTAGCACTCCTATTAAAGATTCTTCTGCCTTAACCATGTTATCTCTATATACACACCTTGTTGACAGGCGGGTGCCTTTCTACAATAACAGGACTCATGGTAGGGACTAGGGTGGGGTTCCTCATAACCTCTCCCTAGCCTAATGTGGGCAGGTCTTTAGTAGCACTGCTATAAAAGCTATATACAAACCTTGTTGACAGGAGGGTGCCTTTCTACAATAACAGAACTCATGGGAGGGTCTAGGGTGGGGTTCCTATTGACCCCTCCCCGTCCTGAATCTGTCTTTGCTGTAATCTTTGCTGTCACTACTCGACCCTTACTGGCAGATGTTGTACTTGTTCTGCTGTTCATCTGAAAGTTAAACAAATTTTTTTTGCATATTACATTCATTAGAAGAATTACCCAGAGACTACAGTCAGTAAGGAAAGTCCCTGGTAGAAAAAAATCATACTAAAAGTCAGGTACGCCGCAAGGTTAAAAGGTAAAATTGAATTATAAATACACAAAAAAATATCACTTAAAATCAAATAGAAAACGAGAGAAGGGCCCGAGTACTTTCGTTCAAGAGACCTTCTTCAGGGAAATAATAAAAAGCTACGCCGAGCACAGCATGATACGAACGCAACAAGTTGAACCCTGTACGTTGTAGGCCCAATATGGATAGTCCAATGCTTTGGTCACATGAAGCCCATGGTGGACTTACAAAGCTTTTTGACAAATGCATCCTGTTGTTGACCTTAAAAATGCATTTTTGACACATATATCTAATACAAAAAGCCTTATTTCTATGGTCAATTTTGGCTCTTTGACCCATAATTTCTCAAAAACGGTAAAAGATATTGCAAATCTGATTTAAAAATAAGGCAGGGATTTTCACAAGGAATCTAATGAAAAAAAGGATTTTGAAAATCGAACCACAAATAAAAAAGTTGATTTTATGGGCGTGGCCTGTCTTTAGCCCCCTGTAGCAATGTAATGGTGAAATACATATCCAAAATCATTGACACATTTAGTAGACAGAATTTTATGAGCACTTCAACAAAAAAAGAATTTTCAAAATTGAATGAATAATGAACATTCTACAACAGTTTTGTCAATGCAACTGTTTTAGCCCCTTTGGCCCTTTTTTCTAAAACAACAGTTGGGGCCACAAACCCCAAATTCAAACCAACATTCCTTTAATGAAAATAATCATCATATTAAAACTTCATAACAATTGGCTGGCCCACTACAACTTTATTTTTGGTATAAAAATATTTACCTTGACAAACTTTTTTGTCCCCTTTGACCCCTAATTGCTCAAAAATGGTAAGAGTTATTGCAAATCTGATTGAAAAATGCAGGCAGGGATTTTCACAAGGATTCCAATGAAAAAAAGATTTTGAAAATCGGACCACAAATAAAAAAGTCAATTTTTGGGGTGTGGCCCCTTTTTGACCCCCGATAGCAATGTAATAGTGCAATATATATCAAAACCATTGACACATTTTGTTGACAGAATTTAATGAGGAATTCAATAAAAAAAGAATTTTCAAAATCAAATGAATAATAAACATTCTACAACAGTTTTGTCAATACACCCGTTTTAGCCCTTTTTTGCCCTTTTTTCTAAAACGGTAAGGGCCACAATCCCCAAATACAATACCAACCTTCCTTTAGTGGTAACAAACATCATATCAAAATTTCATAACATTTGGTCAACATTTACTCAAGTTATCGCACGGAAACCAAAGTGTCCACAGACAACAACGACGACAACATCGCCATAACATTATACGATTGCAAAAATTTTGCGGTCGTATAAAAACGGGGAGAAAAAAGAGAAACACCTGCACAGTACAAAGACAAGGACAAGACTGATTAGTTAGTATAACCAGAAGAGATAAATTACGTCGCAATCAATCTAGAACATTATAAATAAACATGCATATGATTAGCAAATACATCACAAGCTAGTAATCTCGAACTTTATGACAAACAACCTACCAGCACTGTGTTATATGTATTTAGCTAAATATGAAACATAAGAATAGAATAATACATAAACTCAGAGGACTGTATTATCTTATTTTTATGTTAGACTCACACATCTAGTCTCCAATATGGTGGCAAATTTAACTGATTTTTAATTTTTTTTCCTTTAATCTTTCATTTTTGGGGGCAATTCTCACACAAACAGCTCATCAAAAAAGTACTGAAATACACAAACAAACTTCAACTTACAGAGGATTTAGATCGTACACTAGATGCCGATGAAGGTCTGGCCCCCTGACTAGTGATTATTTTAGGTGGGGCCATCTCAGACCTGGGGTCATATGCCTCCTGTGGGATAGTCTTTGAGCCACCATAGTCTTTCTCTGGTATACTGCTGCTTAGATTGTCAATGAAGTCTTGAGAGACAGGTCCTTCTCCTATTAAAAAAGAATAGATTAATCAAATGAAAGAGGGAGGTTTGGCGCCATAAAACCGGGTTTAACCCATCATTTTGTTTGAAATGCCTTTACCAAGTCAGGACCATTGGGATCCACCAATTCTTCGGTATGACTGATTCATTTTTGTCATTTTCTCTGGACAATGAGATTGATCATTCAAGTTCGGTAGTTTTGTTATTACCTTTATTAATCAAAACTTTGGTCTACCTGCTCTATGCTCTAGAAAACAATACCATTTTGGGAAGAGCCCTATGTAGTCATATAGCTATTTGATATTTACGTTTTTTATCGCCCAGACAGAGTTAATCGGTCTGACAGGCAATATTCCTAAGAGAGGATCTATTATGGAATATTCATCGTGTATAATAATTGTTTCAATGTACTAAATGTTATACAGGTTGTCTAAACTTTGTACCCCTATAATAATTACCATATAAATGTGCACTACATTTCATTTATTGATAAACCATGGCTTAAGCATTGTTGACCTTTTACCTTTAATTTAATAAATACGTCATTCATATATTTGGTCTATCAACGTCATTTGTTGACCTATACAGTTTGTATATGTATTGAAAGTCTAGGATAACTTCAACACCCTGATTTTAAATAATTTAATTAATTTGTATATGCTAATTCTTGTGCACAAATATGCTATTTATTCCAAATAAGCAAAAATTGATGGTAACATTAATTTCACAGTATACTTAGAACAAATTCAGCATACATATATGCAAGCATCAGGTAAGGAGGTCGATAAAAATAACCCAAAATTCTATCAAACCACAGGAATCCACAGATTAGACTGAGTATTGGACGACCTTGAAATTCTTGGAGAAGAAGCATAAATGTAAGAGATGGAAACCCAAGGATACAAATGGAAAGATTGGCCCAAAACAGGACAAAATGAAGGCATATCATCAGTTGCCTATGTTCCACCTATATACAAATTGTCCAAGTAAGTAAGCACCAGGTTTGCACAGCTGACTATATTGAAATATTTATTTTATCAAAATATACCTGGTTCAGGGTGCTGGTCATCTTGTGGTTGAAACATTGTCATTGCTTCAAGGTTCAGTGCACAAACGCCACGCATAAACGCCTTTTTCATGGTCTCTTCGTACTGATCGCGTTCTCTGTGTAGCTTGGCAACCTCAGTTCTGGCTGTTTCTAATGCTTCTGTAAGCTAAAAAACAAAAAAATACTGTGAGCATGCAGAAGTTTTTCTCTATCTTCAATAGTTTTCACTATATAAAGCAAAATAATGAAACTAAAATGGCAGTCTTCCATAGAAGAGGGATGTCCCCTGTGTCTTAAAATATTTGGTAAACAGGAAATCGATGAGGTTTAAAATTGCTTTGCAGCATATAGTAAAGCTACATGTTAAATATCAAGAGACTGTGACATGTAGTGACCAGGAAAATTGTGATGAATTTTTTTTTGACACGACAGAATGAACCAAGATACTGGATTATTTCAAAGTGACTCATATATTTCACTTTGCATCACATTGCAGGGGACATAACAAGAGGCTCCCAGGAGCCTGAATCGCTCACCTGGTCTTGATGTCGACCCTATAAAAACTTTTCTAGAGCTAAATGAGCTGAACGTTTAAGCAAGAAACAGCTTTTCTCCATCTACATGTACTATAGTTCCATTCTGTAGCCATAGGCCAAAATCATGAAAAAAAGTTATTCTAGGGGTCATCTGACAACTTCGACCCTATGAAAACTTTTGTAGCGCAAAATGAACTGAACATTTAAGCAAGCAACAGCTTTTCTCTATCTGCTATAGTTTTCATTTTAAAGGCCAAAAACATGAAAAAACGTTATTTTAAGGGCCGTAACCCCTATAAGGGGTTGTCTGACAACCATCATCCTATGAAGACTTTAGTAGAGCTAAATGAACTCAACATTTTCGCAAGCAACAGCTTTTCTCTATCTGCTATAGTTTTCATTCTATAGGCCAAAAACATAAAAAAACGTAATCTGACAACTTTGATCTTATGGAGACTTTTGTAGAGCTAAATGAACTGAACATTTAAGCAAGCAACAGCTTCTCTCTATCCGCTATAGTTTTCATTCCATAGGCCAAAAACATGAAAGAATGTAATTTTAGGGGCCGAAACCCCTATAAGGGGACATCTGACAACTTCGACCCTATGGAGACTTTTGTAAAGCTAAATAAGCTGATCATTTAAGCAAGCAACAGCTTCTCTCTATCTGCTATAGTTTTCATTCCATAGGCCAAAAATATGAAAAAATGTTATTTTAGGGGCTGTTACACCTTTAAGGGGTCATCTGACAACTTCGACCCTATGGAGACTTTTGTAGGGCTAAATGAGCTGAACATTTAAGCAAGCAACAACTTTTCTCTATCTGTCATAGTTTTCATTCTATAGGCAAAAAACATGAAAAATGCTATTTTTCACCTTTAAGGGGCCGTAACTCCTATAAGGGGTCATCTGACAACTTCGACTCAATGTAGACTTTTGTAGAGCTTTTGATGCTGAAGCAGTAACGTGGCATCAGATTTCATCTATCTCTTATACTTTTTGATATACAAGCCAAAAACAGTAGTCTGACCCCCCTGGTCTATTTTTAGTAACGGCGGCCATGTTGTTTAGACGGCGGTCACCATTTGTGCAATCTTGGTAGAGGACATCCCATAGATGAAGTGTGCAAAGTTTCAAAGCAATCCCTGCAGTCGTTTCAGAGGAGAAGATTTTCAAAGAAAAGTTAACGACGACGGACGACGACGACGACGGACGCCAAGTGATGGCAATAGCTCACATGGACCTTCGGTCCAGATGAGCTAAAAATGAGATTGCTAATACCTTAAAAGGGTCACCTGACAACTTGACTCAATGGAAACCTTTGTAGAGCTTTTGATTTAAAGAGCCCAAGATATCCTTTGAATTGGTTCTAACTGGTACTTTTTGAGTAAAAAGAATCTAAATTGATTTTCCCCTATTTCTATTTTTAGCAGTGACAGCCATGTTTTTTGTTAAATCAGAAATTCTAATAATAGTTTCGTAAAAGACACCCTAAATACCATTGTTAAATTGGTTGCATAGGATAAAGTGGTTTTAGAGAAGATTTTTGATTAGTTGAACAGATGATCGTCGGTAAGTGATGGCCAGGTGAGCTAAACAAGAGTTAACACTAAAGTATGTGTCACCTGCCTTGTTATTCCTCAAACAAAATCAAAGCTACTATTGGGCAAATGCTTACCAAGTTTCATCAATCTATGACTTATAGTTTTTGAGATATGGAGGTTACATTGCTATTTAATGTACTTTTGAAAATTGCAAAAGTCATTTAACCGGAAAGTCAAGGTCAAAAATAAGGAGGCAGTTTTGCTAAGCTACTACTAGCCCATATGCATTCCAAGTTTCATCGTCCTAAGACTTACAGTTCTTGAGATAGAGATGATCTCATAAAACCTTAACATTGCTATTTTACATGTTTGTATTGAAAATTGTCTGCTTCCTAAGCAAGACAAAAAACTGCTTAAACTTACTGAATTGATTTTAGTTTCATAATCATTGGTGAGATTGAGGCAAACTTCCTGGGCCTTGATCTGACACGCCTTTTCTACACGACTTCTCCACTTATCCACGATGACAGAATGCCAAGAGTCCCAGACTTTCTGTGACAGTCGTCTCTCATAATGTCGAGCTGCTAACTTACTCGCAAAGATCTGGAAAAAAAAGATAGCAAAAAGGTTTTTTGATATGGTTGAAAAAGATGTGGAGTAAATAAATAAGCATGACACAAAAACATGATTTTTGTCAAAAACAATGGAAATCATTAAGGATGTTGGAGGGTCAGCTTTTGAGATTTTTTATATTTTTTCGGAATCCTCGGGTTTTTTCCATCAAAATAAGGCAAACAAATTTGCACAGTAACCCCTATTTTTTGTTTGTGTAAGGTCTTCATTACATCATAAATATCTGTTTTACAAGTTTATTTCAAGTTCTAATCACTTTTTCATAGGTTTAAACATATAAACTATGCTAATGATAAAGCTATGATAAAACCAGAGAAAACCTTTTCCCGCCAAATTATGAACTCTTATTATCTTTAAAACCAGCACGGTAACCTATCAAAATTTTTAGCTTATTTTGTATTTTTTAGTATTCCCTTATGATTTAAGGCCTTAATTTCAAAACCTCATCACTTTCAAAGTCACCCTCGGACATCCTTAAAGCATGACCTGAGTGAGCCCCTCTTAGCCAGTCAGTGGCCACCCCTCGATCTGCCACTGAGTCTAGAAAAATGTGCTGAAAACATACCTAAATTTGCATACAAAATGTAATTATATTGAAAGGTATCCCTTTAACATAGGGGATCAATTTTTCTCATATATCATATTATATAATCCATCAAAAGGAATAAACTAATCACACAGGAGATATTTTTGCAGAAATTTTGTGAATGCCAGTATATCTGAAATGACTCTCATACAAACTTTTCACATTATCAGATAAATAATACCTCTCATTTTCTATCAATGTGTCTCACAAAATATCATACACATTTAAAACTCTAAAATCAAAAATCAAAATTTACACTAGCCGTCTGTAAAAGGTAGTTTGGAGAATGGAAAAAAATCAAAATAATCTGTTACTAAAGTTTGTGCCAGACAGACAGACAGACAGACAAGTGGAGGTATAACAAGCAATTGATTTTACATCTCAACACTACATATGTCTAAGCATCAAAAGTAAGTAAATCAACACCTCTCGTTTTCTATCAATGTGTCTCAGTTTCCATTCATTAAACTTTTTCAGCATGTCGACCTTTTCTCTCTGTTTCTGCATGGCGTGTGTAAGGTTTGAGATGACTTGGTCTTTTCTCTGTATGGATTGTTCATATGTATGTAAAAGTTCCTTTAAACTTTCCATTTCATTCTGAATCTGATTTTTCTCTGCAGCATATCTAAAAATAGAACATCAAACTCAAAATAGAAAATCAAACTAAAATTAGAACACCAAACTCAAAACAGTTCACCCAGAAGACATTACTTCCAAGTTAAATGATAAATAAAATAAAAATCTGTCAGTCAAAAAATTAAAAAGGATGTAGATGAGAGAGAGACCAGAAATCAAATGCCATATTATGGGACCCAATACTCATGCTGCATACCAAATATCAAAAGATAGACTTGCTACAAGTCCCTTTCTAATAATAATAAATTTCTAATTAAAAAATTATATAAAAGGGCCATTTAGCTATATTTCATGTTTGTGTCTCACATGTCTCAGAAGGCAATTTCAGGCTATTTATTTTTTCTTGATTCTTTGTGAGACCATTAATATGATTAAGAGTACAATCAAAATCTGTTAATTTGCAATGATATATTTTCGCAAATTTCTGCTCCTCACGAAATCTGTGAATAAAAATCGCTCACATAATTAGTTTGTTTACAGTAACCTTACTTTTCTTTCTCTCTTACAAGTTGCTGTCTTCCATGTTCAACAATCTTTATCTTAGCTTGACTGAACTCAGCCTAAAAAGATACAAACATTTGATAAGAATTTACTATCAAAAAGAAAATTCATTTAAATATATTTAGTTTTTCTGAATCTTGAGTTACTGTTACAAGTAGAGACACACTCTTAAGAAGTAGTACAATGCCATAAACCATATTTTAGATAGAAGTGAATACCCTATAGCTAAAATCAATTTTTATAATAAAATAAAGCAAAGCTCTTTCTGTAAAATTCACAGAATATAGCTTACAATAGGTAAAAAAACTTCCTGTCACAATAATCCAATTACTAGTATTCAGAAAAACTAAAAAAAAAATGAATTTTCTATAAAGCCCTTATGACAATGCAAGGACAGATTCTAAGCCCCTGCCCGCTAAGTAGAAAAATATCTAATTCAGCTCTTTAAGTGGCTGTCCATGTAGAAATCAGTCAAAAGCCTACAAAACCTGGCACATGAAAAATTTTATCCCAGCAAATTTATTGTTTAAATGTATTGTCTGACTCATATGTAAAACAAAAATCACCAGGATTCGTTTGAAAGCAACATGGATGACTTGTGATTCAGCCTTGAAGTTTATGAACAAAGCAACAAAATTTTGCAAATATGCAAGAGTTATCTCCCTTTTTCTGGCATTCTATATAAATTATATCTAAGTTGCCACTTCAATAAACCAAAAATCTGCATTTGTTTTGGGGAATGGATGTTAACCTTATGTGAAATCAACGAGAATTTTTGAAAAAAACCAAATTTGTCATGTTTCAGCTATTGCCTGGGTTTTGCTTGGACAGCATCTTAACCTGAGGGGGAGCCATATATCTGAAAATGCATCTCACCATATTGACACCCTTCCTTAAAGTGCTTACCAAATAGCAAAAGCATACAATTGATAGTTGCTGAGAAATCTGTTTATTGAAAATTGTTGTCAGGGACAGTCGGACAGACACCTGGCAATTCTATGTCCCCATTCCAAGTTGCAGCAAGGGTAAAAATGATTGAATATCATGCAAAACTAATTACCTAAATATTGGTGATTTAAAATATGTGGTTCGATCCTCCTCCGGGGTGAAAATTTCATGAATCAATTTTCCGACTCTCTCTTGACACCATTTGCGAGGATGGTCTCAAGGAATAATGCTAGTACTTCGGAAGGGACAAAAAAAGATTGTCCCGTGTATGTGGAGAGCAATACCCCATGCACGTTAAAGACCCCTTTGTAGAGTTCGATAAGAGTCGGCTCAATAGGGGCCACTGCAAAGGCCACACTGGCAAACTTCTAGCTGGAGAGGGATTTACATAAGCATTAAGCTTGTTTCCAAATCCAGGATATGTTTAAACTAATTCCCATTATAAATTTACATGTCAAATAAAACTGCTGTGGTTTCATTATCATTCCTGGAGTATTAATTTTTGTGGTTTTTGTTGGTGCCATTGTCCCAAGAAATTTGTTACCAAACAAGGACGTAATTTCATTGATCTGTTTACTGCCGACATCAGAACCACAAATTTAAGAATTCATTAACTGATTTATTTTTCATTGGACCACAAAAATTGGTACCCACTAAAACAAATGAATCCACAGTATAAACTTAATCGCCAGATATTTAAACATGTTAAAGGCAATGCCTTTTTTTCATATTATAAGATATAAACATGTACCATGACATTTCTTTTGAGGTCCAAGCACCATTGGTCCATAAGGGTCTCCATTTTAGTTACATCATGGTCCACAGTGGCAGTAAAAGTATAGTCTGTTTCTTCTAATGTAGCCTCTTTCTGAGATAAATTACTAGTTTCCTTTTGAGAGAGTTGACTGGTATCTTTAGCAAATCCTTCTGTGACATGAGACAGGAACTTAGGAGCTGAAAACTTTTGGGTTTTTTGACTGCCTATAAAGATACAAAATGTACATGTATTGATTTTTTTACAATACCCTATCTATAGCTGGATATTTTTGTTGGGGTAAATTTTTTCTGTATAAATTTGTGTCACCAAGCATGTCAAGTATTGTAAACCAACTAATTTTCGCAAGCAATTTATATTCCCCGATTTGGCGAGGAACAGAAATTCGTGAAAATAAAAAGTCCAACTTAACTCATTTTCATAGTAATATTATTGTTTTTACGAAATATCGCGAAAAATAAATAGCCGGGAAATTGCCCTTTGACCCGGAAACTTGAAATATTAAAGTTGCGAATATAAATTTGTTTAAAGTATGTAAAAAATGTTTGCAGGTTTTATATCACTGTTTATGAATGTGTTAATAAATGTATATGTTTATAATTTAAAATGTTAATGTTAGTTTGATTTGTTCACGAATTTTTACCCAGGAAAATAAGTGAAAATTAAACCACCACAAATATATCCAGTCATACAGTAAGAGAAAACAAAGCAAATATCCTTATCATTTCCAAGGCAGTCACAGACAAACTAGGAGACATACTAAAAACCTATAGCCCTGCAACTTTCATCGGCAGGCCAAAACACCAAGTATCATACATGGTAAATAACACCCTAGACACAATAAATTTAGAATATAGGACTTTTTTATTTTGAGATCGATTTTATCACTTGTTTTGGTGAACCGGAAGGGTGAACCAAAAAAACAAGTGATAAAGTCGATCTCAAAATCAAAAAGTCATATATTCTCTTTATCGGTAATTAATTGTGACGTAACGTACTGACCCGATAATTTCGGTGATACACACCTGTTCGTGAGACAGACTTTATCAGCCAGTACACATCAAAGGAAAAATGTACTAATTACCGATAAAATAAGATATTTTGCAATCAAAATGATTTTAACAAACCATGCCACTATGTGAGGGCTGATTTTTTCCTACTTATATTATGCTGATTTAGTTTTTTTTAAAACTTTATATATAAAATTTATATCTAATAATTGAAGTGAATTTGTTAATGAATATGATTAAGGAACAATTTATAAATAAACTTGGACATGTACATGTTATATCTAATATTTTCATGTTTAAATATTAATTTTTCCAATAATTTCCAACATCTTTCTTCAGATCTTCATAATTTTTTAAGGCCTATGATTTTCATGCCATCTTTAAGCAGACACATCACTACAGCTACATGTACTGTGGATTCATTCAATTTTATTTTTTTGTGGGGTTCAATTCTTTTGACATTGCATTTGAATGATTTATTTTACTTACAAGAGGAATCAAATATTTACTTTCATTCAGGCATCTGTAGGATTTTAAATTTGATTACAGACAAACAATGATGACAACAACTCCTGGCATTTTGAAACTAGAGGCTCCCAGGAGCCTGAATCGCTCACCTGATCTCTTATGCCAAAGTTTGAATAAATTTCACAAACTTTCAAGTATACAAAGTTGCAAAACAATCCTTTCAGTGGTTTCAGAGAAGATTTTTGGAAATCAGTTTAAATTAATAGAAAAAAACAGTTAAAGGGCAATAACTTCTGTAAGGACCTTTTGATGCTGAACAAGAAAATTTGCTTCTGATTTTCTTTATCTCTTTTACTTTTTGAGTTATAAGCCAAAAACAATGGTTTGACCCCCCTGTTCTATTTTTAGCAACGGCGGCCATGTTGGTTGGTTGGCATGTATATAATTCACAAGCTTGGTAGAGGACATCCTAAAGATCATGTATACCAAGTATCAATGCAATCCCTTCAGTGGTTTTAGAGAAGAAGATTTTTGAAAATCAGTGTAAATTAATGGAAAAAAACAATTAAAGGGGAATAACTCTTAAACGGCTGATCTAACAATTTAGACCCTGAAGTCGTTTTTGTAGATCTCAATGAGCTTAACAATTCTGCAATGCTAACTTTTCCTCAAGCTCTAACTGTTTTCAAGATATAGTCCAAAAACTGCAAAAATGGTCAATTTTGATGATTAAAGTGCAATAACTCCTATAAGGAGTCGTTTCACAACTTCGACTCAACGGACAGATTTGTAAAGCTTTTGATGCTGAACAAGGATGGTTGCTTCGGATTTTCTCTATCTCTTTTACTTTTTGAGTCATAAGCCAAAAACAAGGGTCTGACCCCCCTGTTCTATTTTTAGCAACGGCGGCCATGTTGGTTGGTCGACATGTATATAATTCACAAACTTGGTAGAGGACATCCTAAAGATCATGTATACCAAGTATCAATGCAATCCCTTCAGTGGTTTTAGAGAAGAAGATTTTTGAAAATTAGTGTAAATTAATGGAAAAAAACAGTTAAAGGGGAATAACTCTTAAACGGCTGATCTAACAATTTAGACCCTGAAATCATTTTTGTAGATCTCAATGAACTAAACAATTTTGCAATGCTAACTTTTCCTCTAGCTCTAACGGTTTTCAAGATATTGTCCAAAAACTGCAAAAATGGTCAAATTTAATGATTAAAGGGCAATAACTCCTATAAGGAGTCGTTTCACAACTTCGACTCAATAGAGAGATTCGTAGAGCTTTTGATGCTGAACAAGGAAGGTTGCTTCGGATTTTCTCTATCTCTTATACTTTTTGAGTTATAAGCCAAAAACAATGGTCTGACCCCCCTGTTCTATTTTTAGCAACGGCGGCCATGTTGGTTGGTCGACATGTATATAATTCACAAACTTGGTAGAGGACATCCTAAAGATCATGTATACCAAGTATCAATGCAATCCCTTCAGTGGTTTCAGAGAAGAAGATCTTTGAAGAAAAGTTAACGGACGACGGACGGACGCTTAACGATGACAATAGCTCACCTGACCCTTCGGGTCAGGTGAGCTAAAAAATAATATTTACCCGCGCTAGAATCTTTCTTTGATTTTGGTAAATATTCATCCGAGCTATCTGCATCATCTTCCAGTAGCCTTTCATCACCATGACGACTTCCAATTGGACTTTGACCTCCAAAATCTGGCAGCGCTGATTCCCTTGTTACCGTGACAACAATCGGGTTACCATTTGATTCTGATTTTTCTGAAAATAAATACAGCAAACATATAAAACAAATTGTGGGGTGATGTTTTCACAGTTTTGATAAATAAGCATCACATGGGGAATAAATTGCATTTTTTATGATTACATATATTCTTTACTTAATGAATGGTCCATTTCCACTGGAATTATTTTTGCTGATATTTTGAGGCTGAGAATTCAGAGAAAAATAACCTCTATGCAAAAATTTTCACACTTACATGATTATAGTAAACATTTTTAATTTACTGTATATATCTCATGTGTATCTACAATCTATTCATTTTTTTTAAATGAAATATGAAGAGTAACTTTAAAGTCTTATCAATTATGCTTGGTAAATTATGGGCCTATATTTACCATCTACACAGGGAAATTTTGTTTACGTGAAATTCACATGAAATTAACGTGAAATTCAAGTGAAAAGCTTAACGTGAATTTCACGTTAAACGAGCAATTTAATGTGAAGTTCACATGAAAAAAATCACGTGAATTTCACGTGAAAAAATGTTCTCAACATTTTTAATGTTCTATAACTTTTATGCAATTCTATACATTTTTAGGATAAAATTCTCAATTTTCAAAATTTTCATGTGAAATTCAAGTGAAACAGTTAACATGAAATTCACGTGAGTTTCACATGATGTTCACGTGATCTCACGTGAAATTCACGTTAATACATTTCACGTGAAATTCATGTAAAAATGCTCATTTAACATGATTTTCACGTGAATGTTTCACATGAAATTCACGTTAATCCTGATTTCACGTGAATTTCACGTGAACAAAATTTCCCTGTGTACACCCTTATCTTATATCATTCAAGGGAGATTATTGAACTTTAGTTTTTTGCAATGTAGAGTTCAATATGAAGAGGGGGGATTTTTTGGTGTGTGTTTGTTGATTGCTTGATGTCCAGTCAACAAAGCTTTTGTGAACTTACTCACAGTATTCTTTGTTTGTATCTAACAATGTATAAATTTGTTAATCTTTGACAGTCTTACTTGAATTCTTCTCTCTTGTAACAGTAACAACAGTTTCCTCCCTTGCTTCCGGTCTATTTTGTGGAAATGAATCTCTGATGTCTGTCAATGTTTTAGGTAACCTGCTTTGATCATACTTAGGCACAACTACTGCATACTTCAATAACTCTTCGTATTCGTCCTAAAAAACACCATTTTTTTCAAAATTATATCACATACATCATGTACACTTCATTTGCACTTTACAACTTGAGTTCATATTACTGAATTTATATTTATTTATGTGTGTGCCTTTTTTAATGTTCAGCCTAAATTAAAATATTGTTTGTTTGCCAACAGCCCACCGAGCCACTAAATTGTCCCCTATTCAAAAATTTTATCGACAGTAGAAAATATCATTTTATTTTTTATATCATTGTTCATGTTCAAGTTTTATGGAAAATTTACTTTTTCACAGGAAATTTTTTTTTTTAATGAATACTTTACCTACCACATGTACATGATGTACTTACTTACTCAATTTAAAATGGGCGAGTCAGAAAAATAACAAACAAACATTTTATTTAAGGTCTTATTTGTTTCTTTGTGTTGTTTTCATTTATATTGACTGATTTTGTCTTTGACTCAGTATTTTTTGTGTTTCCATGTTTTATTATATGCCATCTGTTTTTTCATCCTGTCCTTGTTTGTGTTGAGTTGGTTTTGTCTCTGCTCTTTCAGAATTTTGACATACATGTACAGAACCTCTGCTTCTTTTACATTCAATGTTCAGTGTTTTCTTCAACAGTTGTACTTAACTTAAAACAACTCACAACATTTTGGATGAACTGATAAACAGACCAAAAATGATATGCCCCCTAACTTTTAGTAGAGGGGGCACAAAAATCATTAAGGTGGGATGTACTACATGTAAATACAACGATGTATAGTATTAATTTCTCTCAAGATCTGCCATTATATGTAGACCTGCTAGACATTATGTTTTACCAGAAGTCTTGCTGACACTGAACTCCCAGGTGAATCAGGAGGAAGATCTGGTTCACTGAGATCAAAGGAAGACATCTTTAGAGCTGTTATCTGGCTGATCCTCTGTAAAAAATCTGACAAGGAAAAAAAAACTCTGAAATTATAATTAAATGATGCAGTTTTGAAAAACATTTTGCATTTTTTATGAAAATGTTATAAACGCTAGTGAGGAGTTGCAAAACATCACATTCAGTAGCTCTGAAAGGAGCATGCTTTCCATTTGGATTTCATAAACATGATACATTTGTACATGTTATAAAGGGCCTTAAAAATCCAAATGAAACTAGATAGTGTGTCTATGAGCCACAGGATGGCCCTCCCGTTCTTAAAATATCATTGACCCTCAATGTGTATTACCTGGGATATGGACCTTTACCAAGAAATTGATCAAAAGTGTTCATGTGTAAAATATAGGTCGCTGTGACCTTATTTCTGATGGGTGGTGCCATGTACCAAGACTCATCGAGAAGTGAAATATTATTGACCCCTAACATGTAGTATTCAAGATATGGACCTTAACCAAGAACTTAACCAAAGTCATTCATGCGTAAAATATAGGTCACAGTGACCTCATTTCTAGTGGATGGTGTCATGTTACCCAAGACACATCAAGTGGTGAAATACCATTGACCATCAACATGTAGTATCAAAGATATGGACCTTAACCAAGAACTTATTATTAACAAAAGTCATTCATGTGTAAAATATAGGTCACAGTGACCTAATTTCTAGCAGGTGGTGTCACCTTACCTAAGACACATCTAGTAGTGAAATATCATTGACCCCCAAAATCTAGTATCCAAGTTATGGACCTTAACCAAGAACTTAACCGAAGTCATTCATGCGTAAAATATAGGTCACAGTGACCTAATTTCTAGTGGGTGGTGTCACCTTACCTAAGACACATCTAGTAGTGAAATATCATTGACCCCCAAAATCTAGTATCCAAGTTATGGACCTTAACCAAGAACTTAACCGAAGTCATTCATGCCTAAAATATAGGTCACAGTGACCTAATTTCTAGTGGGTGGTGTCACCTTACCTAAGACACATCTAGTAGTGAAATATCACTGACCCCCAACATCTAGTATCCAAGTTATGGACCTTAACCAAGAACTTAACCGAAGTCGTTCATGCATAAAATATAGGTCACAGTGACCTAATTTCTAGTGGGTGGTGTAGCCCTACCCAAGACCCATCTGGTGGTGAAATATCATTGACCCCCAACATCTAGTATCCAAGTTATGGACCTTAACCAAGAACTTAACCGAAGTCGTTCATGCATAAAATATAGGTCACAGTGACCTAATTTCTAGTGGGTGGTGTAGCCCTACCCAAGACCCATCTGGTGGTGAAATATCATTGACCCCCAACATCTAGTATCCGAGTAATGGACCTTAACCAAGAACTTAACCAAAGTGTTACGGACGGGCGTACGGACGTACGGACGTACGGACGGACGGACGGACAAGGGTAAAACTATATGTCCGATCCACATACGTGGTCGGGCCATAAAAAAGCTAACTCAACTACTGTATATGCAGTGAGTGAGATATTTGCTGTCAATTCAATTGATTGGTCTTTTTTTTTTCTTGCCTGTTTCAATTTTACCTACATGCTTGTCACACAAAAACTTGAACATATTGATGATGCTGCAAGTACAATGTACACTGTACATGTCATTTCTTCCTTAATCAATGAACATGATGAACTCTGTCGTCATGGCAGTTGATGCATTATTGCTATAATTTGTGATGCTTTGGTTTATTTTACCTACATGTACTTTGTATAAACCGCCACACACATGTCAAGGCACCTACCCTTGCTTGCGGGTTTCACAAATTTTCCAGCTTAAAGTATCGGCTTTCCCCCCCCCCCCCCCCCCACATAAGCCTGGCAACCATGCAAGGGCCTTTTTTAAGCCAAACCGTTGTTTATCTTGCCTTCATTCAAAAAGCTCTTCACCACTGATGTGTGCTCACCGACATTTAAATATAACATGTACCTTTACCTTATGAACATGTATTGATTGTATGTGTATAAAGTTTGGTGTACACATGCATGTACTCCCTTTAATCCCTTTTGGGATCTTGTATTCAGACTCAGAGATTTAGTACTCCATTCATCGAAAAGAAACTATAAAACTCAGGTTCCAAACCGATTTAAAAGACTTAATAGTATTCTGTAGTTATACAAATGTATGCGAGTGAAGCGAGCTCTTGAATGTAGAAAGTATGCCAAATTGCACGAGACTCAAAATACTTTGGAAGAAAAATCGTTCTGTCACCGGAAACATTTGATTTTCGGAAGTTTTTGAAAATGTCTGCGCGTGCTGAAAAATTGCAGGAAATAGTGATCTTCTCTTCTTCTTCTCTCTTTACGGAAAACATTCAACAGTTTGAATATGACTTTCCGGTGCATGCCCTAGGCCTATACGTAAATTTGACAATAAAATAGAAATAGTTACATTTTTGTTTAATAAATATTTATTTATTTATTAGATTTTTCATTTTTTATTAAGTTGTTGAGTATTTTACTATTTTTTTTTCTCCTTAAACTGTTCAACATTAACTGATTTAGCTATGTTAACAGGTAAGAGATTCCAATCTTTTTTAGTTCTGTTAAAGAAAGAGAATTTTAAACTATTTTTGTTGCAGTGGAGAGGTTGGTAGGTATGTGTGTGGGTTGCCCTAGTGGAGGATTGATTTGGTATAAGGATGTCTGTACATGTATATGGCATTGCTATAAGGTTGTTTGTAATTTTATAAAACATTGTGAGTCTGGTTTTTAAGCGTCGTTCTTTTAATGAAGGCCAGTTTAGATCTTGTAACATTTCTGAGACACTACTGGTATTGTGATATCTATTACATGTACATGTATATCTGACAGCTCTTCTTTGAATTTTTTCAAGTTTGTTTTCATTATCCTTTGAAAAGGGGTCCCAGACTGAGCTGCAGTATTCCAATTTAGGTCTTACAAGTGATTGGTATGCACGGTTTTTTATGCTTTTGGAGTTGACTTTGATGTTTTGCCTAATGAAAGAGAGTGTTCTATTTGCCTTTGCAGCTGTCTGTGTTATGTGATTGTTCCATTTTAGGTCTGATGAAATAGTGACACCGAGGTATTTTGCTGATTGAACTGATTCCAAAATGTGGCCATGTAAAATAATAAAAGTGTTCAAGGTTACGTTTAGTGCTTACTCGGAGGATGTTACATTTATTGGGGTGATACATCATCCCAAATTATCTCGTCCCAGGTATTATTCGAAATTATCAATGGAATAGATTATATGCGAGCGTAGCGAGCTCTCTAATGTAGAAAGTATGCCAAATTGCACGAGACTCAAAATACTATGGAAGAAAAATCATTCTGTTTCCGGTTGTCCGGACATTCGATTTTCGGAAGTTTTCGAAAATGTCTGCGCGTGCTGAAAAATTGCGGGAAATAGTAACACATCGTCCCAAATTATCTCGTCCCAGGCATTATTCGAAATTTTCAATGGAATTATCTACGCGAGCTTTTAAAGCAATGTCTTTCTCATATTATTTTTGTATCTACGCTAGCTTTTAAGGCAATGTCTTTCTCATATTAGAAATGTGATCTTCACAGGACACTACAATTAAATAATGATGACAAACTTTCATTCAAGTTTGAACATGTAAGGGCTTTACTACCATTTAATTTATCTGCATTTAACATTAAATGACACTACAATAATCTTATTTTAAACATCTCGTTCATCAAAAATTCAATTGCGTTGAAGATACCTTCTTATTAATGTGACTCTTTGCGAAGAGGCGCTGCCGATTTTTAAAATTTGCAGGGTACTTTTTCAAGCCTCCATTTGTAAACAATGTTAAGTTCAAATCGCTCTAAAAGGTAATTGCTGATTGGTTCTTATAAAATTGAAAACGCGTCGCTGATTGGTTGCTGTCGGTTAAGTAAGTTTCTCCAATTTAGGGGACACCTTCAACACACACACACCAGCTGCATGGAATTTAGGCAGAAAATGGGACAGACTTTTAAACTGCTGAAGCATTGGCGATAAAATATAAAGAGATGCGGATCCATGAGATTTGAAAAAATAAAGAAAAATTGTCAAAAAATAACCGATGATACCGATCCATGGTCAGACCAGCTTTGGAATATGCCTCATCAGCTTACATCTTACATCTTACATCTTCTGTATCTTTCCATCCTAAGAAGGACAACCATGCGTGCGACGCATGTGGAACAGGTGCAGCATATGTACAGTGTCCATGCTCCCTCCACCGTTGTATAATCCCTTATCCTACGGGTGCCCACACACACGTAATTATGTACACAAACGTCATGCGAAATATAAAAAGTTCCACATAAGAATAAAAACGGCCATTTTGGTCGCGGTGCTCCCTAGGGTAAAATCCGGTGTTTAAAATATTATACGGATTTAAAAAGTTAAAAAGGTTTCCATAAATCACAGTTCGTAAAAGTGGTCCATATGACTTTATCGGATAAAAACACAGGTTTACTTTATCCAGGCATTTAAAACAGTTCACTTTAAGAGAATAAAACAGGTAAAAACGTAAAAGCCGGTAATTTCACTAGTTTAAAAGTTAAAAGTTCATGGTAGTTGGTAGTTGATAAATATCAGTTCTTACACAGTTCATTATAACGGGTTATATGCAGTACATTCAGCAGGCGCCGAGTAATGCGTTCTATCGCTACTACGCTGGCTGGGGGTATCCTATTACGTTCCGCAACTCTCGTAACGTCCAGTATTATTTGCATTTTTTCGCTGGTACCGAGGTCCTCAAACATCATCCCCTCCTGTGCCAATTTTGTGCAAAGTTCATATATCACTGGTGTCCGTTTGGCTTCTAGTTTCTCGCATGTTAGAATGAAATGTTCCGGAGTCTCATCGTCCTTTCCACAAAGTAGACATGTGGGGTCTTCTTCGTCCCTGTACATTTTTACCCTCTTGTTCTGAAGAATGTACGATCCTGTTAGTAGTTTCAGTTTGACTGGCAGTTTTGAGACGTCTAGCGGTGAGTAACAGCCTACTTTGAACATTGGATGTATTTTCCCCTTTGCTAAGTTGTCTGAGGATAGGTAGTCGAGTCCGGAGTAAAGCGGTAACATTTTCACAATTTTGATGTACCAGTAATTGCTGACTGACCTTTTCACAATTGAAGACCACGTTGTTTTATTGACAAAATTGTCCAGGCATAGAATGGCTTCTTGTAGATCATACTGACGGAGGATGAACTTTATTGCTATAAACCAGCTCGAGCTATTATCGTTCTTCAGTGTTAATTGACGTCTGGCTAGCGATTTTTCAATACTATCCTCCTTTTGCCTGCAAATATTGTTGAATAAGCATAGTGCTCTGGTATGGATTTGGGCCTCTATTGGTAAGATTCCAGTGAGAGTGTATACAGCTGCGTCTGCTACGTTTTGCGGAAGAGACATAATTTGTTTCAACATTTTCTTTTGGAAGTTTTCAAGTTGGAGTAGATATGTTGAGGTTGGTAATATGAGTTCCATTCCATAAAGCAGCACTGGTATTATGTAAATTTTGTAAAGGTGTGTCATTGTGTCCACATCTAGTCCGTTATATCCATGGAAGCCACTGCCGAATATACTATAAGCACTTCTTCTTGCCTTTTTGATGTTTTCCTCTACGTTCTCAGCCATGTTGTCTTTTAATGATTGTGTTCTGATGATTCCGAGATTCAGCATGGGATCCCTAAAAATCTTGGGATATTAACCGCTTGGACAAAGTTCAGATGAATAAGAATCAGAATCAGAAATTTTATTGGAATAAAATCCAAACAATTGTATTGTTACCAATCAATCAATCAATCAATCAATCAATCAATCAATCAATCAATCAATCAATCAATCAATCAATCAATCAATCAATCAATCAATCAATCAATCAATCAATCAATCAATCAATCAATCAATCAATCAATCAATCAATCAATCAATCAATCAATCAATCAATCATTTATTGGCCAATCATGGGCCCTCAAGGGGCAAATACAATACAACAAATATGATTAAAAGTTAGGACAATACAAAATGAACAAAGGTAATAACATGTTCAATTGATATATATATATAATTAGGCTCCTTGTACACAAGAGTAAAACTTTATGTAAAATATTTAGTAGTAACCAATTAAGTTATATTGCTTTCCTGCAGAAAGCTGCTCAGCTGATGAATAATTTTATCATTTTCACAAGCGAAACACCAAAAAAGTCTGTCGAAAGCAGAAAAGTTTATAAAGTTAGTGTTATATATATTTACGGTATTTAATAGTAAAATTCTGTTAGTATTAAATTTAGGGCATTCTGAAAAATAATGCAATTCGTCTTCGACCTTATTTAGGTTACATTTTATTTACCACAACTTATATATATGGCAAGTACATACTTAATTGGAACACCCTATACATCAGATAAGAACTATTGCAGATGTAAACCATAATGTACAAGGTAGTCAACAAGGTGGTCACTAAACTCAACAAAACCCAAGTGGACCCAATTAAAATAGGAAATGCTTCAGTTTCTTCTCTTTTATATGCAGACGATATCATATTATTTTCGAATACCGAAAGCGGACTACAAAAGTCGCTGGATTTATTAAGTGATTTTTGTTCATCCTGGAAATTAGAAGTGAATAATCAAAAATCAAAAGTTATCATTTTTAATTCTAATGGCAAATCTCCTCCAAGCTCCTAATGGAGAAAGGGCGCCGTAAAGCATGGTTCAAAATAAAGAAAACACTAGGATTAGACAACCCTTGCAAATTGTTAGAAAAACTCTTTGATACATTAATAAGTCCAATCATATTATACGGATGTGAGATATGGGGTGCCCACAGTAATCTTAAAGATACTGAACCTTTTGAACACGTACTTGCATATAAAATTTATAAAAGAAATTTTAGGAGTACATAGCAAAGCATCAAACGTGACTTGTTTATCTGAATTAAACAGAATAAAATCAAACTTCTTTCAATCAAATTTTTGGATCATATTTCTAATTCAACTAATACTTTAGTAAATAAAATATATATAAACCTACCACAATCTAACAAATGGATTTTAACCATTAAAACTTGGATCAGAGAACTAGGTTTTGGCTACTTGATTGATAATACCAACAATCTTAAAAGAAATATATCATGCATAAAACAAAGGCTTAATGACCAGTCATTACAAAATCAACATAGCACCTTAATTGAAAGTAAAAAATTGTCCTTCTACAGAAGCATTCATAAGTCAAATCAAAGGCTAAATTACTATGTAGATATCTGTAAATTCAAAACGGATAGGTCCACAATTTGTAAATATCGAATAAGTGCTCATTCTCTTGAAATTGAGAAAGGGCGTTATAAAAATATCCCCAAAAGTGCAAGACTGTGCACTTAATGTGAAAGTGGGCAAGTTGAAGATGAATTACATTTTTTCATCAAGTGTCCCAAATACAACATATATACAGGCAAGAGTTGAACAATAAACTAAAATGTGAACTTAAAAATTTTAATTATTTAACTGAAAACAAACTCTGTCTTATATTAAATAGTAGTTCTTTAGTAGTGCTCAAGGCAATTATTGAATTTATCAACAAATGCCACATGAATACAATTTAAGTTAATTAAGTAATACATGTAGATAACCCCCTTCTCATTTACAAATTGTTTTACATGTACATTACATACACATTTTAGTCACTGCCACCCCAGGTTTCAACAATTATATACCCATCCATTTTCATTTATTATGTCATATTGTTTCTTTGTACTTTATTTTATTAATTCTTTAGTTGTGTCATAACCATTTATTGAAATGTGTTAGTACAAATAAATTTATCTTATCTTATATATGTCAACCACCTAGTAGCGATACCATCACACTACATATCACCCCAATCAACTTCAACGAGAACCAGACACAGCCACAATATGAAGTTCCTGCCATTCCATTGCCGTATCAACACATACCAGCATTCCGGCATTTTTCCCTAGGACCATCACTGTTTGGAACTTGCTACCAGAAGCAGTTGCCTCATCACCATTACTGGAGACCTTTAAGACATCCATCCAGGGACAACATCCGTGGCAGCCAACAGTACAGATGTTAGCCAGACCCGTTCCTTGTACAGTGTTTATACATGTTTGATTTTAATCACCAGTTTGGGTTTTTTCTGTTTGGAACCGCACCTTTCCTTTCACGTACATCATTCCACTTGTTGTAAATGTCCAGCATGGATTTAGACGAGTATCCTAGTTGAAGTTGAAGTTGATACATGTATAAAAACAGCACAATACTATGATAATGATGAATTGGTGATACATACAATCATAAATAGGTTCACATATAGATAACAACTAAGATTCTTGTATACATTCTAATGACCATTTAATTTGCTGCTTGCCTCCTACCAAGAAAGTTGAAATTGTTAACTTAGCATCCCCTTGAAATTAAGAAAATTGTACATGTTTAACAAATATCGTATTCATTATAGGTAAATTAGATATCACAGTATAGTTAAATTTACATTGAGAGTTCATGTTAAAAGAAGGGACTATAACTTATTTCATTAAACAAAGACAATCTATATAAAGATAACTGAGAACATACTATGACAAAGTGGAATTCATCTTCAATTTCTATTTGGCATAAGGGACATATTCTATTTTCTAACTTTGTTTTATTGAATCTACCAGTTCCAATAGCTAATTTACTATTGCTTATTCGAAGTTTTGAGTAAATATTTGTATCAGCCTTGTTGAAATTAAATAATAAATGTTTTCTGTTTTAAAATCAGTTTTCAATTGGCGATACGTTCTTAATTTGTTTCCATGCATTGATGTTTCATCTTTATAAATTCTTTCCAGAAATGATTGAAATTTTCATTTAATTTCATTGAAATTGCTTTGAGTAATCTTTTCTTGGAAAAGGTGCCCTGATTCTCCAAAACATGAGAAACATTCAATTTATTTAATAAAAAATTAATTTTATTTTGAAAACCATCAGTCAACTATGAGCTTAATTTGTATGCTTCACCCAGTGCGTAGTTTTTCTTTTGATTTTAGAATAATTTTTATGTAACTAGAACCCAACTGAGGATTTTAAAGCTTGTATAGTAATAGGGTACACATGCCTAGTTCTGAAAGAACAGCCAAATTTACAGCTGCTTTATTTACACCAAGGAGATATTTAGCAAATTTTATTTGAACTTTCCTAGACAACAAGAGAGAGCAATGCCTCTATAATTTGAGGGATCTGTAAAGCACCCACTTTTAAAAAAAGTTTTGATAAAGTTTTCTTTCCATGGATTGGGATAAATACCTGTTGAAAAAAAATCAAATTAAAATAAATAGTTTCACATATATATTTACATTCATAGAACATGATATCTTCAGCATTTCATTTTATATTCTACTGAACCACAAGAGGTGCTGGATAATCAACCTAGCCTTTGTGAGGAGTGGCTCCCTCTGTCTCAGTACGCTTACATAATAATGTAATTGGTCAAAGTTTACAGATCAGTAAAAAGAACTTCATTACTAACAAGCAATATACAATGCATTACAAAACAACGACATACATATATTTAAAGTAAACTGACATATAGAATATGGAAAAAAATAAAAAGAAGGTAGACATATACGGGAGGAATTGAAGATCGCAATGACTTGACCGGTATTGGTTTTATGCAGTCATAGTAGGTTCTAATTACAGCCATTTCCCTAGCTCACAAAAACATGAAAAATTGAACTTTATCCAATTTCCAAGAAATGTCATTTGAGCACGTTTGACGTAGCAATTTGAGTACAATCCAGGGCCATTTTGGCAACTTGTTAACTACGGGTTCTTTTTTCAATGTCTTTGGAAATGCGTGTGATATGGTATAATTATACCGGTCGTATGTACAATTTCCAATTTGGCTATTGGAATTTACATTTTGGGTAAAAAGAAATATTTACGCGACATTTCCAATTCTTATTCAAAAAAAAAAAATGACAAACATGTACATGTACCACTCAGATTCCTATAGCCATCTAGCATTCACTAACTAAAATTTTCTATTGTTCAACATTGTTTATTGAGACACGTAGTTTTCGATCAAATGTTATTGAATTTTTGTACTGGCCATCTGGTCAAAATATTGATTGTACTCATTTTCCTTTTTTCTTAGTGCCTTTTTACGAGGGTGGGGTGTTTTCGTGATGCAGTTAATGGCTCATTTTGAATTTTCCGCGAATTGTGATTCAAAGAACCACCTAGCTGTGTCAACTCTCGTTACCACTTCGCGTTGTTGATTTCTGTTCGGGTAATTTTGTGGTTTGTGTTTCTTTGTGCTGTTTCGTTCATAATTACTGGTTTTCCCTTTCGGACTTTTGACTCTCGAATGCCCCATTGGTGCCTCTAATTTGCTTCTATCATTTTCGTGTGAACTGTGATGAGGACATTTTCGACTTTCCATTTCCTGTGAACTGTGATATCGAATATGTTAACTCTTTGCTGAGACTTGAGTTTGTGATTGACTATGAGACTGAGTGTCCAAAATAATTTTATGCATAACAAATGGATAATTTCTCTGGCATCAACCGTTAACAAAGAATTAAAGCGACTCATTCTAAATATAACACAACACAACAATCGACAACAATAGAACTCGGACTATAAAATCTCCAACAGTTAACACTCAGTTTTAAGAATAAACCTTTTAATGATTAAATGAATAAAATTCATATTTACAAATTCACTTTTATATACTATACTAAACAACACAATTAACGCATAAATTTCATTGATCTCCTTTAACTTAAAAGTTGAAATAGCCGAAAGAAATATCTCTTAAAAGTACTTGTCTGTATGATCTGATATTTTGGCACAACTTCATCTCCGCAATATAATTCTGGGGCCGTGTTAACGAAGGTGTCCTAGGATTAGGACATGTCAAAGAATGGTCTTTAGACATATCTCTGTCTTAAGTCGTGTTATTGAAGGCATCCTAAAAAAGGGCAGGTCCTAAATTTGGTCCTAAATTTAGGATGTGAAAATTGTTGTCCTAGAACCATTCTTGTGACTTTAAACTTAAAAAAAGTGTCTCAAATAGGTTTTATCTACTTGAATTAGGGTTGTATGTGGCCCAACTCTCATTTTTGATATTGTACTTTCTAAATTTAGCAAATAAAGATATTTTTGCCATTGATGAAATTTTCCCAATAGTTGCCCATATATTGGATATTGTTGATCTGTGTTTTACAAGTTTCATTTTGACGATATTCTAATATATGTAGTAATAGACTTTTGAAATTTACATTTAACAGTTCACGTTGATATTTGCTTCCCAAACCTAAGGATTTGCTTTTGTTATCAGTGATAAGTGCAACGCGCAGAAAAAAAAAACAAATCAAGAAATGCAATCATATGGCAATAAATTATTTTTATTACAAAAAAAACACCAGAGGCTTCTCAATAAAAAACGTTTAAATCTATTAAACATAAAAAAAACTTTTTTTTTCAAACGCCTTTACATCGGCGTAGATGCATTACATAATTATGGCTATTTAAGATTATTCGTATAAGGATGGTCCTATTTGTTGTTATCCTAAGATGGCTTCGTTTTACATCCTAGGACGCGTCTCAAGATGATCCTTTCTACATCCCATTTTAAGTCCTAAGACATGGTTTAGGACACAGCTTAGGACAGCTTCATTAACCTGGCCAAGATTTTTAGTTTTTTTTACTTAATTTCTAAAAAAAATGGTCACATTGAAGGCTGCTGGCTGTTTTCCGTTGTGGATTTTTTAAATAGTCGTTTATTTTGTAGGTTGTGTCGCGTACACTTATTCCACATTCCATTATCTTCTATTCATAATTTTTTTAGACAATTTGTTACATATATTCAAATGTGTGATAAAAACTAGAGGCTCCCAGGAGCCTGAATCGCTCACCTGATCTCTTCTGCCAAAGTTTGAATAAATTTCACAAACTTCAAGCATACAAAGTTGCAAAACAATCCTTTCAGTGGTTTCAAAGAAGATTTTTGGAAATCAGTTTAAATTAATAGAAAAAACAGTAAAAGGGCAATAACTCCTGTAAGGACCTTTTGATGCTGAACAAGGATAGTTGCTTCGGATTTTCTCTATCTCTTATACTTTTTGAGTTAAAAGCCAAAAACAATGGTCTGACCCCCCTGTTCTATTTTTAGCAATGGCGGCCATGTTGGTTGGTCGACATGTATATAATTCACAAACTTGGTAGAGGACATCCTAAATATCATGTATACCAAGTATCAATGCAATCCCTTCAGTGGTTTTAGAGAAGAAGATTTTTGAAAATCAGTGTAAATTAATGGAAAAAAAACAGTTAAAGGGGAATAACTCTTAAACGGCTGATCTGACAATTAAGACCCTGAAATCAATTTTGTAGATCTCAATGAGCTTAACAATTCCGCAATGCTAACTTTTCCTCTAGCTCTGACGGTTTTCAAGATATAGTCCAAAAACTGAAAAAATGGTCAATTTTGATGATTAAAGGGCAATAACTCCTATAAGGAGTCGTTTCACAACTTCGACTCAATGGAGAGATTCGTAGAGCTTTTGATGCTGAACAAAGAGGGTTGCTTCGGATTTTCTCTATCTCTTATACTTTTTGAGTTATAAGCCAAAAACAATGGTCTGACCCCCCTGTTCTATTTTTAGCAACGGCGGCCATGTTGGTTGGTCGACATGTATATAATTCACAAACTTGGTAGAGGACATCCTAAAATTCATGTATACCAAGTATCAATGCAATCCCTTCAGTGGTTTTAGAGAAGAAGATTTTTTGAAAATCAGTGTAAATTAATGGAAAAAAACAGTTAAAGGGGAATAACTCTTAAACGGCTGATCTGACAATTAAGACCCTGAAATCATTTTTGTAGATCTCAATGAGCTTAACAATTCTGCAATGATAACTTTTCCTCTAGCTCAAACGGTTTTCAAGATATAGTCCAAAAACTGAAAAAATGGTCAATTTTGATGATTAAAGGGCAATAACTCCTATAAGGAGTCGTTTCACAACTTCGACTCAATGGAGAGATTCGTAGAGCTTTTGATGCTGAACAAAGAGGGTTGCTTCGGATTTTCTCTATCTCTTATACTTTTTGAGTTATAAGCCAAAAACAATGGTCTGACCCCCCTGTTCTATTTTTAGCAACGGCGGCCATGTTGGTTGGTCGACATGTATATAATTCACAAACTTGGTAGAGGACATCCTAAAATTCATGTATACCAAGTATCAATGCAATCCCTTCAGTGGTTTTAGAGAAGAAGATTTTTGAAAATCAGTGTAAATTAATCGAAAAAAACAGTTAAAGGGGAATAACTCTTAAACGGCTGGATCTGACAATTAAGACCCTGAAATCATTTTTGTAGATCTCAATGAGCTTAACAATTCTGCAATGCTAACTTTTCCTCTAGCTCAAACGGTTTTCAAGATATAGTCCAAAAACTGCAAAAATGGTCAATTTTGATGATTAAAGGGCAATAACTCCTATAAGGAGTCGTTTCACAACTTCGACTCAATGGAGAGATTCGTAGAGCTTTTGATGCTGAACAAGGACAGTTGCTTCGGATTTTCTCTATCTCTTATACTTTTTGAGTTATAAGCCAAAAACAATGGTCTGACCCCCTGTTCTATTTTTAGCAACGGCGGCCATGTTGGATGGTCGACATGTATATAATTCACAAACTTGGTAGAGGACATCCTAAAGATCATGTATACCAAGTATCAATGCAATCCCTTCAGTGGTTTCAGAGAAGAAGATCTTTGAAGAAAAGTTAACGGACGGACGGACGACGGACACTTAACGATGACAATAGCTCACATGACCCTTCGGGTCGGGTGAGCTAAAAATGGAGAAGAACACGAAGAAAGCTTTACTTTCCGCGACCTGATCAAACTTTTCCGAAGCTTTTCAATCTTAGACTTTGTTTTTCGATTCATCCAAAGTTCATGCTGTAAACGACTAAACGCACCGGGTGCCAGTTTAAAAACATACTGCCATATTTTATTTTATTGAATGTTGTCTTGACATAAAGAACGCTCATTTAATTTTCATAGTAACATTTTTCATTGGATCACCGGTTCCTGACTTCCAAGGCCACGTGTAGATGCTATCTTGTCCAGCGGTGGTCGGATCAGAGTAATATTTCCCATTCAGGTTCGCATACGTACAATATCCGTACCAAAAACAACCTCCTCTTAGATTTGTACATGCACCGGCACCCCAAGTGTCGTGGTCCTGATCTATCGTACTAAAGCTCATCCCATTTGAATGGTCCATCAGGGCACCTTTGAATATAACATGAACACTATAACTATTATTCAAATAGTAAAAGGGGAAAAGCTGAGCTTTTTCTCTACATAAATGCGAATTAAGGTAATAACAACATAAAATAAAAACTATCGAACATCGAACTGGGACGATCAATCTCATATGCCCAAGAAGAATAGATAAAAGCAAGACAACGATACAGCGGAGAAATTAAAAGGTATGACATTTTTCAAAACAGTTTTAAATAAATGCTTGTACATTTCAATGTATCTATGCAAGTTCCAATGTTATCGCTGATAGATAAAAAATCAGATTTTTAGCCGGAATTTGAAAATAAGCCCGCATATTTTACCACTGTAGTCTTTCATTCAAAACAGGAATGGTAAAATGACATATGATGAAAATTATGGGAGTAGGATGAGAAACATAGGCGAATGGGGGCTCTTTTTACAACAACCTAGGGTCAACACCTTCACTGCTTTTAGAGCTAATTACTGTCCCGCCGTCAGAATCTTAAATGTCAAAATTGGATTATGCCTCGAAGCCCGGGCTCGGAGTATGCCGCAAATCGTCTAGATACTAGGGCACCCACAGGGTTAAAAACCTACTTGCTACATTAAGACTATTTAAGGGCGACTTTCGACCTCCATTTGTTTAAAACGTCCTTCCTTATAACCTCTAAAAGTCCTGGTGGAAACAACGTGCTACCTGATTGAAAATAAGCTTTTGATCGACCTTAAAGCAATTTTAAAAGCGACCTTGCGACATGAGGTCGATCACAATAAAAGACCTACCTAAATCCCCGCTGTAACCACCGACCGTTAGTTTGTAGAAATTACTCTCGTCAGCAACCAGAAACTGTGTATACTCAGCAAACCGGAACTCGTTGTCGAATGACGTCACTTCAATACGCAGCGTGTACGATTTATCAAACGTCAACTGATGAAGAAAGTCATTACCTTGAAACGGTGAGAAAAGAAATTTTATAGTGAAAGTGTGTTTGCTATTTGATATTTCTTTATATACTAGTATATGCAATTAACTGCGGCAAATTAAGATAAAGCTACGACAATATGTTTAGAAAGAGGCTACAAAGAAGCGAATGTCATAAGACCAACAAGACAACAAGAAATGACAAGCAAAACAATACAAAGCCGTCTATGATAAAACTGATGTCACTGTGACTGTAGTTGTAGTAATAAGCTATTTGTTATTCTCATTTGACCATTTAACGGAGGCCCAAACTATTAAACGTATGAAAATTTGAAGGACAATAGAACATCAAACTGTTTGACGATGTGCACATTTATGCTATTTTGTATGCAGTGATTTTGTATTTATGCTTCCTTAAGAAGATTTTTACGTTTTGTTTTAACTTTTACTTTTACTCTTTGTCTAGTTTTAACCTTATGTCCTTAACGTTCTAACGTATCGCGTTCCAACTCAACTTGTTTCATCTAGTCACTTATAAGGGGATGACCATTTGATTTTGAGTTGTAAATGAATATTCTGGCATGGAAAAAGTTGAAATAAATAATCTGGCCCAAGATCATTGCTTAATTAAGCTATTGTATGCAGAAAATAAATATTCTTGCCACGTAGCGACAAAAATAAATATTCTGGCCCGCAAAATTTTGAAAACTGCCACCCCCCTCAGAATCAAATGGTCGTACCCTAAAAGGGAAAATAGTGCTCCCATGCGCCTGACTCGCTCACCTGGTATGAAAGTCATAAGGATCTTCTATTAGAGGTCATCAGACAACGTCGGCCAAATGGAGACTATTGTAGGGCAAAATGAGCCGAAGTTTTAAGCAAGCAGCAGCTTTTTTTCTATCTGCTATAGTTTTCATTCTGAAGTTGTCAGATGACCCCTTATAGCGCCGTAACTCCTATAAGGGATCATCTGACAACTTCAACTCAAAGTAGACTATTTCAGGACTGGATTTGAATCATTGCATTTTATTTAGACCATGGACCAATTGTAGAACTGAGAGCAGCGCCTACTTCCTACTGGCTACGTTGAAGGCTGCTGGCGGTTGTCCATTGTGGTTTTTCTGAATTGCTTCTTGATTGTGGGCTGTGTCACGTACACTTATTCCACATTTAATTATTTTCTATTTTGTAGAGCTTAATGAGCTGAAGGTTTTAGCAAGCAACAGTTTTTATCTATCCAATCTGCAAGAGTTTCCATTCTTTATGACAAAAACATGAAAAAAAAAACACTATTTGTGATCTGTAAAGGACCATAACCCCGATAAGGGGTCATATGACAGCTTCATCCCAATTAAAAATTAAAGTTTGTTTTTGCCTACAAAAACGATGTCTCCCCCCGTTCCGCCAAAAAGTTCTAAGTTCAAAAGGCCATTACTCCAATATTAATTTGAGGATCAAAATTTTCTCGGCTGGTAATATGCACAACTACATATGGTGTCATTCCTATATACAAAGTTTCGTTATATTGTTTCAGTAGTTTTAGAGGAGTTGCGCTGACGAGATAGTCAATGAGGATTTTCAGCAAATTTCTAAGTTCAAATGGCCATAACTCCAACATTAATTTGAGGATCAAAATTTACTGGTAATATGCACAACAACATATGATGTCCTTCCTATATACCAAGTTTCGTTGAATTCTGTTCAGTAGTTTCAGAGGAGTTGTGCTGACAAGATGATCAATGCGGATTTTCAGCAAATTTCTAAGTTCAAAGGGCCATAACTCCCACAAAAATTTGAGGATCAAAATTTCGTGGTAATATGCACAACTACATATGGTGTCCTACCTATATACCAAGTTCCGTTGAATTCTGTTGAGTAGTTTCAGAGGAGCTGCGCTGACAAGATGATAAATAAGGATTTTCAGCAAATATCTAAGTTCAAAGGGCCATAACTCCCACAAAAAACTTGAGGATCAAAATTTCCTGGTAATATGCACAACTACATATGGTGTCCTACCTATATACCAAGTTTCGTTGAATTTGGTCAAGTAGTTTCAGAGGGGTTGCGCCGACAAACTTTGTGACGGACAGACGGACGGACGGACGGACGGACACGACAAAAACAATATGTCTTCCCACAAAAATGGGGGGAGACATAATTCTGTAGAGCTAAATGAGCTGAAGGTTTAAGCAAGCAACAGCTTTTCTCTGCCTGTACTACCTGTACTAGTTTTCATTCTATACGGCAAAAACATAAAAAGGCTACTTTTAAAGGGCTATAATAACCCATGTAAGGGATCATCTGACAGCTTCCACTCAATGGACACTTTTGTTGAGGTTAATGAGCTGAAGGTTTTTGCAAGGAACAGATTTTCTCTTTCTGCTTTTCATTCTATAGGAAAAAGCATGAAAAAAACGCTATTTTTTACCTTCAAAGGGCAATAACCTCTATAAAGTATGAACTGACAGCTTCGACTAAATATAGACTTTTGTAGAACTTTTGATGCTGAAAAATTTTCTTTATCTCTTATACTTTTGCTCTACAAGCCAAAAATAGCAGTTTAACCCCGTGGCCTTTTTTAGCAACGGCGGCCATGGTTTATGACGGATCAAAAATCGAAAAACAACTTTTGTGCATGAAAACCTTTAAATGATCAAGAATTATTATACCAAATTTCATTAAATTCTGTTAAGTAGTTTCAGAGGAGAAGATTTTTGAAAAATTGTTAACAGACGACGACGGACGCCAAGTAATGACAATAGCTCACATAGACCTTCGGTCCAGGGTAGCTTATAAACTTATGTATACCTATCCAGTACTCATTATTAACGTCACCAAATCCATTCTTGTAAGCCGTCCAATTTCTCAGGAAATCTGTGGTGCCATCCACTCGACGCTGAAAGACCTAGGAGTAACCAAAAAGTATGTACATGTACAAAAACATTTAAAGAAAAACAACCAAGATAAAAATTTGAATTGTCACTTCCATTCAATATGGAATTTTTATCTCCCCGATGGGTATCTCAACAAATCTGTAATTCTTTCCACTCTTGGTTAAATCCATAAGGTTTACATGTACAAAACATAGAGGGTGAACGACAAATTTATTTTATAGAAATCTTTCATTTCATTTGTATTTTCACTACCATTAATTATCATTTTTATCTCTCAGAGGAGAAGATAAGAGTTATTTGTTGTTGTTTTTTGTATTGTCGTCCTTTAGGATTAGCGACCATTTGATTTTTTTTCGGGGGTGGGGTGATTTTATTTTTCATTCTGCCTTATCATTTTCGAAAAAAATCGGAACCTGGATTTTTTTGGTGCGCGCTTATGCTCGCATTTCTTTTTTCACTTTACTATGTTTTTTTTGTAGCCAAAACACCGCTCTGCCTTAATTTGTTGATTGACAAGTAGTGCAACACATAGGTGAAATTTACGACCCTACACTTCTACCCTTTCCTTATGTCTTCAAAATTTACTAGAATTTCGTTGTTTCCCACCCCTTTCCCCATTCTCATCATCATTTCATCTGCATTTTATCATGCATCTTCTTCATATCTATCTACGAAAGACCGGTAGTGCCATTAGTTCTTTCACATTTCTCGATTGGAACTACAAATATCATAGTTCCAAGTTGACATTTCTTAGTTCCAAGTTGATCGACATTTCTCACTTCCAAGTTGACATTTCTTAGTTCCAAGTTGACATTTCTCACTTCCAAGTTTGCATTTCTTAGTTCCAACTTGGAAGTGAGAAATGTCAACTTCGAAGTAAGAAATGCCAACTTGAAAGTAAGAAATGTCAACTTTGAACTAAGAAATGTCAACTTGGAAGTGAGAAATGTCAACTTGGAACTAAGAAATGTCAACTTGGAACTGAGCAATGTTCCAATTGGTAGGCGTAAAGTTCTTAGTTGTATACATTCACATATGAAATAAAAATAGGGATACCGGATCTCGTTTGTTAAATAAATGCATTTGAAAACTGCAGTTTTGGCGGGAAATTAACAAAGACATAGAGCAAAAACGCAGCTTCAACACCATTTAAACCACAAAATTGGACTAACTATATCCAAATTATGACCAAAAACTAACAAACACGTAACATTCCTTGGGAAACTTGTGATGAATTGATGTAAAATAAAGGATATGTCACGGACTCCGTTTTTAAGGGCTTGCGGTTTCGTAAAAATTGCCTATACTTGAAAATGCACTAGATTGACGTTGTTTTACAGGACATCTTTATCGGAAACGTCGTTTTTAACGAAACTTCCCACCTAAAATTCAAATGGTTACATCCTATGCAGATAAAGGACGTGTCGTGCTATTGTTTCTCTCGTTTTCGGAACACCACAACCAGCATGACCAGAGTTTATCTTATTTCTGGGGCATATTACCCCATGTTAGCAAAATGGTCTCTCGAAATAGTTAACTAAAATAGAAAATACCGTCCATCCATCTTCGTCACAATACACGCAGACTGGTGCTGTATTTGTGGGATGTATTCTGTATATCCCAGAAGGACTTTCTTGAGGGAGATCACTGCAATCCAGCGACGTAGACCCGGTGTCAAGACACAAATCTGAAAATGGTAAATTGAACGTGTCGTATTAAAAGAACAGTTTAAAAATGTATGCCGATTTCTGACAGAGCTAAGCTTTAAGGAAGAAGGAGGTTTGGCGCGCCTTAAAACCTGGTTTTACCCACCATTTCATTTGAAATGCCTGTACCAAGTCAGGACCTTTGCGGTCTATAACTATTCCGGTGTGTCTTCCATATTTTGTCTTCTCTCTTGGACATTGAGATTGATCCTCCAAGTAATGAAGTTCGGTAATTTTGTTATAACCTTTATTTTAAACTGAAAACGCACAGTCATGTAAAGCCATGTTTGAAAAAAAAATACTTGTTATTTGATCCGTGTTTGCTTTGCTTTCTTGCAACCCAAACATTTCTCTCATATTAACACTACCGGTAGCATACGTTATTTTGGCAGCTAACTGTTACTGTAAGCGGTGAAAGTCCTGATAAAATATTATTCCATTTTGCGTTATACTTTTTACTTAGAACAAAAAAGTTAAACGCCTATGAAGAGCCAGGCTATGAAGTAAATACCTTGAGCAATATTATCATGATGTTTCCGTATCAAAAATCCTGTATTTGATGACTGCAGCACTGGATTACAATCGCTAAGCAAGATACAGGCATGCGTGGAGCTGTCATAGCTTCCGGTGCAACAAGTTGAATCTTCCGTGCAGAATCGTGCACATGACAGCTTGGAGGAGGCGTTTGCATTCCACTGCAGTCCAGAATGGCTTAGTACTGCATTTTCTTTTTCTAATCTATAAAATGATTCCTGGTACTCGCAGGTTGCGAAACGCAAATTAAAAATAACTGATATCAAAATTATAAAGCTACAATTAGTGTTTTTAGGTATATGCACCATTTTGTACGCACAGTGACACAAAAATGTTCCTAAATAGTTTAATTAAGTTTTTTTTTAATTAATTATTACAGTATGCTTAGCATCCGATTTAGAAATGAAATTGAAAAATGTGACAAAATAACATATTTCATATGAAAATAGAGTTTACATACTAATAACCCGTGATCATTGTATTTCGATCGATTTATTTTTCAAAATATTTATATAAGGTTCTTTAATTTCAGTTCAAACTAATTCATACAGATCATGTGTCACAAGAGTCTCTAATGAGAAGTATAAGGTTAAATGATTTTATATTAATGTACACAATAATTATATGATATTATTTCAATTCATCGCTCTTTCAACATTTTAATATTTTTAATGAGTTTTGCTCTTCAGATACCGTTTCTTTTGTTCAAATCGCGTTCGAAAGATTCTTCGATTTGAAATAAGCATTTCTTCACACAATTAGGTCATTTATTTGCCTTTATAATGATTTTAATCGATTTACAATTTATTAAGATCATGTTAAATAAACTGTTATGAGAATTTTGCAACCTGTTATAGGAACACAGCGTCACTCTGCAAAACTAGTTTAAACCCGTCACTTACCAAATGAGCATTAATTTTTTGTAGATGAAAAAAAAGAAAACTATATGAGGAGACGAAATTTTTCAAGATAACAACATCAAAGTTGAAGTTGCATGTTTTCAACTTTTATTTAACTGTTTATCCTAAGCCGCAACGCCAATAGTAAACAGCATATCCTCCCAACTTCCTTTTTAGATGCTACCAATTCTTTTTAAGTAAAATAATGATACATCTTTTGAATCAATGTTAAAAATTGTACTTTTTTAACTGCAGAAAATGGAGAAAAAAGGAAAAAAAGGGACTGTATTATCATTGTCCAGCAATGTGCCTGGAAGTTAAAATCTTTGACAAGACTGTAACCCATCTATCTAGAGAGAGTATACTAAAATGATAATGGTTGACGAATTAAAGTTCCCTACAGGACAGGACTTTGAAATTGCAAGAAATCTCGGTTGAGGAAGGATTTGAGGAAATCTCATATTTGAGATGTTTTTATGGAACTGGGGCCTGGCATTAAGATTATAGCTCTTGAAACTGATCGACGTACACTTTGTAGAACGCAAATTTTAACCTCTAAGCCATAAGCTTTTCTTCTTGCTTGAAACTGTTGGACCCTATGTTTGTACAACGTCAATTTTCTAGAATGGTAGAACAGATTATCGAATGTCAAAAGTATAACTTAATTAAGTCTAAAGAGTAAAAAACAAAATCAGTCGGCACAATCGAAACACCATGAAGAAAAAGACAACACTAAACAAACAACCAAACAACAAAACTACAACCAACAAAACAACGTGAATCCTCAAGCAACGACCCCAAATATAACTTTGCTTTCACAGCGAGTTACGCCACTGTACACATATCTGGTACGGTGAGTTATGACATCTGGTGGGCTTGGGACACGCAGATAGTGTTATTTGACCATTGATGTTTGAGGATATGTAAAGTCATCCCCAGCGATTTTACTTGATCCTATAATTTCAGACAAAATGGGACTGTCTGTCCGTTGTGTCCAAATTTCGTCATCTTAAATATTGGTTATTTTATCCAAAACATATCTATTTTTGGAAATAAAAGTACTACACCAAAACTACCGAACTTTGATGATCAATCTGAAATGTGCAACAGAAAAGACAAAACAAGGAAGACATCATTAAGAAGATAAGAATTCTTTATGTTTATTTAATAAGCAATTACCGGTAATCATTGAGAGGAAAGTAACTTCTGAACTAACATGTCAATAACGGATTAAGAATTTGTCGATACAGTCATATGCTACAGTGACGTATATTTATGTTACAATTATTTTGTAATAATTGGCAAACATAATTCTTTATTAGACCAAAATTGGCGAGTTGAGTTGACGATTATTAAGATTAAATCAGCAGGCATGATGTGATTGTGCGTCAATCCTAAGGGTGCACCAATTCAAATGGGATGGGGGCTATGAATATTTTCGTCGTCCTGCTTTATTTGTATAAAAGCCGAGCCTGCATGGATCGCTCCCTTAAATCGCATCAACATATCAAAAGAAGTTATTGGAAAAACTGGAACATGGGATGTATTCATTTAACGTAGTAACCTGTGGAAAACCCAAATTTCGACCGATGATATGCTATTCCTGTTTAGAAAATCTATATCTCGAAATTGACACACAAAGAACATTTTGTACAAAGCTATGACTTCAACTTTCCAATCGTCATTTTTTCTTTTTTTTGTGTGTAGTAACATTCCATCTGCTCCAGCCTCCCGAGTCTTTGTATCGCAACGGATTCATCAATCTAGAGCTTGTGTGGAATATTGTGACAGTTTAACTCCGCCACATTTTATATGTACGTGTTCTAGACATAGATTTTGTTTGCACTTGTCGTTTTCATGGGGTTTCAAGACTTGATTTGAACTGTATGCATTTTATTTTGACGATGGGCCAATCCCAAGATAGTGAGCATAGTCTATTGATCTTGCTGTTTTTCATTGCGGTCTTTTTAAATTGCGGTACATTAATGTGGGTTATGTCGCGTACACTTATTTCACATCCCATTATCTTCAATTCCTTGATCATATGTTGATAGAACATCGCGTCGGACAAATTGCTATTACCGGTTATTGTCGTCACTCACAAACAAAAGTATGGAATACATCATGTGCTTGTAGACAAATACGGGCTTTTTATCTCTCAAATATGCGTAGATGTTTGTTTGAAATAGAAAGTTAACATAGTATTGTCGTCCTTTTATCCCACACTAAATTGATCATTGGCAGCGTGACGGGTGTTCTGCTTACTCTTCCAGAGAACTTGTGTTCACTTTCGTTTTGACTTAAATTAACTTAACTGACTGCGGTTTGGTTTTATTATGTGGGTGTTTTTTTGTATATTTTGTTTTGTTGTGATGATTTCATGTCAACCAATTTTGTCTTTGTCTCTTCGGGGTAATATAACAACATTTCATTTTGATTGCCCCATCGATACACTTTGCTCCTTTTTGTAATCGTCTTGTCAAAAAAAAATCTGCTTAGAAACATGTATAAATATATAGGAAGCGTTATCCGAAGTCGACATGACACAGGCACAACTCTGGATTAAACTAGAATAACTCGATTTGCTCCTTTCCCAACTTTTTGTTACCGAAAAAGAAAATATATTATACATGTATGTGCTGTCGGTTAGAACAACGTCAATGAACGTTTTAAACATTAAACTTATAAAAAAATAATAAAGTGTAACAATAAAAATTTTATTTAGAACACACCACACATTTCATCAAGGTGTCTTGTACGTATGGGGGACACTTCAGAGACCCACAGTATGCCTTTACTCCATACAGCAAATAGCCATTATCATCGCGTGCACCAGCTTCTAAAACATCCGGGGAGGTGTCTACACATACGTAGTTTGATGCACCAGCATGGCCATGGTGTCCAGACATAAGATTTCCGGTATATTCTTGTTTCCATCCATCATGGCATCTTGAGCGACCGGGAACCATAAGAATACTTGATGTGGAAGTGGTTCGGCACACTGCACAGGGAACGTCCTTGTCCTGAAGATTACTTCCGAAATCATTGGTCTCGTATTCCATCCCAAAGACAGTGCCGAAGTATGATTCTGAACTCTTAGACCCCAAGTCTGGATCGTGTGGGAGACAAATAGGGTCAGCGTTTCTCCCTGCATTTGTATAATGACCACCACCAGCCATTCCTGCATTAAAAAAATACAAAACAAATTAAACATAGATTACGATTAACGTAAATTTCTCATTTCACTACGTTACCGTGACTTAGAGACGGAGCCTGAGGGTTGTGCTTTCGTATCAAGGTCACAGGAACGTAGTGAACTGGAGGTAATATGTTTAACCATATAAACTCTTTGAAGTCATGTTTGTTTAAGTTAGCTATGTAAAACCACAATCACTTGCACGTAAAAGACACGTTCATGTTCAAGTCTACCAGTGCCAAACGGGGTGTAAATTTGAGAGACTCAGTATAGAGTATATTCCCGGAGTACAAAGCATATTAAGCATACACGTTTAAAAGTAAATCGAAGACAAAATCAGAAACCAATGTTTCAATAGGATAGGTCCATTGTACATAATGCCCCATCTCGCAACTTTTACTTTTCCCGCAATAACTGCAAACGTGCACCTGAAGTATAATTGTTTATACTGATTTTTTTTCTGTATGTTCATATCCTGATGTGTATGGGTATTAAGTTGATATCACATTTCCTTCATGGTAAAGGAGCTTTAAAACTGAAGGTAAACATTGGGGGACGGATGTCGAACCAACAAAAGAGGGACGGACCCGGACATTATACGCCCCCTTCTTTCGTAGGGTGTAAACATAAGTGGTCAGCTGACCCCCTTTTTTCGACAATATGTGCATCCGCTCTGATTTGTGATACCAATGTTACTGAATATGCCCATGCAATTTCAAATTTTTAGACTTACCGCTATAAACCATCTCTGTGCCATTTGAGGTACATTCTTTTCTTCCCCATCTTACATAGGTGGCACCAGTAACACCTGTAAAAAATACAAACAAAGGGATACAACTCGTCAGGAAAACGACATATTTTCCTTGTTTGGCGAAATTGTTTGTGTAAAGCTCAATGGTAAAGCTTGCAATGAATGCAGATTTTTGTTGTTTTTCAAAAATTATTTTATTTATTCTTCACAGATAAAAAAAAATAGTTTGTGTTAGTTAAACATATAGCCATATTGCTTAGATGTTCATCCTAAGAACATAAGAATGCGCCTACTAAAATTGTTCAATCTACTAGTACCTAATACTAGATAAATTTGATACTTAGATTTCACTCCTTACTATGTTGAAGATAAGAAACTGTTGCCTTCAAAGATTGTAGTTCTGTCAGAATTTGATGATAGCTAATTACATCCGGGTCAGTCAGTAAAATCCTTTTCTCCTCGCAATGACAAACACTTGCAACAGTCAGGAATACCAATAGTCCACAATACAACGACTCCATTTTATCAGTCGTGTTTCATGGTGATAAGAAAATATCTTATCTTAAGTTTGTTAAGTTTGTTCTGATTAGATCCGACGAAGAATGGAAGAAGATGTCAAAGAAAATACAAACATAGACTTCGCAAAACATGCAACAAATCAAAGATGATACCCACTTTCTTTTAAGCCATATAAATTGTAAATTTAAAAATAAACAAAACTCTAGAGTAATAATCATATTTTGATATTGAAATTGATCTTTCTTTATAAAACGAATTTATTAAATAAAAGATGAATTATTAATTAGATCCGAAAGATGTTACACAGTCACAGTCAGGGAAATTTTCTAAGATCGTTTTTTAATCAGTCTATAGCACTGAGGACAGGAGACACTTAAGTTTCACATTTACAAATAATTATTTTTGTTGTATCGTTTCCATTTCTTTCTGTTGGTATTTGCCCTTCATTTGGAAAAAAATGTGTTAATGATAAAATTGATTTGATTTATTAAATATGTTAAGAGAAACTCATTGTAAAACCCACTAAAACCCAAACCGATTTCAAAAGCATCAAGATAAGCGTCATTATTGAGATTACTACATGTATGAAAATAATAACATTATAGAATACTGCTGGTGGACTTTTTTATATCCATTATTGACCTTTTGACATAGTTTCTTAAGTTTTTTGTTTAAAGACGAGAAGGGAGGGACTACAATGTTATTTCCGTGTCCGTCTGTTTTTTAGTTTGTCCTTAAGATAATTTCCGTCGCAGTTTTCTAACCGACCCATTGTTTTGCATTATTATTATACTTTATCCTATAGTACCATATCGGCATATGGTGTGTAGTTAATTTATGCTTATATGTCTTCTAATTCCTGTTTCCCGAAAACTTTGGTTTTTACACTTATAAGAGACCTATATGCAAAATCCAGTCATAGTTAATTAATCAACTCCATAATACAGAAATACAGGAGATTTTGCGTGTCTTCATAAAGTTTATAAAGATCTAAAATTTAAAGTCAAAAACACTTGTAAATTGTTATTACTGAAAAATACAATGAAGTTTTCATGGATAAAATCTTGAATTTTGATAACATTTCCAAATTATTTCTTTACAGCAAGTTAAAATCGAACATCAAACCTGAAGATTATTCAAAAATCCCAAATATAAATATTCGAAAAATCCCTTACAAAATTCCGCATCAGTGACCATAATCTATAAATTGAAATTGGGAGATACGAAAATACACCTCGTGAACAAAGACTTTGCAAAATATTCAAGGTCTTAGATGACGAGGAACATTTCTTTTTTGACTGCCAAATAGATAATAGCATATGAAATAACTTCAGTCTTTAACATGATATAAACTAAATACCCACATTTTAACCAGTTTGATTTTACCAATAAACTTTTAATGATTTTAAATTATGATATGGATATTATGCCCATTATCATTGATTTTATAAAGCAATCTTTAGAGTTGCGAAAATGAGGTCTATACTGGTCAAGTAATTTTCATATCACATAATTATGTAAAACCATTTAATTCTGTATTCTAGTATGTTATTTGTATATGATATTTGTGATTGTTTTGTATTTGCTGAACCTGTAAGGGTTTTTATGTTTTGCAAATAAAGCCATTTGTTTATATGTATATTGCTTTTTCCTAGTGTACCGTGGTGCATAGCGATTTCAGGCTCTTATCTAGATCATCTACTTCATGATATCTGCATAATTGATAAGGTTTTCATGCAAGAGATAACTTTGGACGCGAGGCATTACAAATGGGCATAAGCTGCAGATTAACTTAAAAGGCGTGTCACTCTTCATGTTTCAGAATTTCAGTCTGATTTCCGAACTCCTCTAAACTTTACCTTTAAATATAGAAGATTTTTTTTTACACACTGGCCCCTACATTTTATGGAATTTTCTGATTATAAAAACCTTAACAACCAAAAGTTTAAAATTTCTTTAATTTTCTTATACAACTTCATAGTATTTAGGGCCAAAAACATCATAATGTTAAAGTTAGGTAAAATCTAGGAGTCTGATTTTCCGCTATTTTTATTCATCATATCTCTTGGAAACGAGCACACGGGCCTATCATTTTCTTTTTGCTATTTTTGCAAATTGCGTTTTCGGTTTAATGCGAAAAAATCGGCAGTAGTACAATTTGCAAAAAGCACCAGCTCAGATAGTGACTTCCGAAGATTTGCTCAAATAGTCAACAAAACTGAAATTGCACCGTTTTGGAAATTGGCAAAAACCCATTATGACCTTAAGAACTATTACTTTGTAACTAAACTACTAACTGAGCCACCCAACAATATAGTAGGTATTTGTGAACTTTGTAAACGACCATTCCAGGACTTTTACGAACATGTATGTTGTAACTGTCTATCGACACTTACGTTTCGAAATCTGTTTTGGGATTTAATTATTGAAAACTTTCCACTTGATCTCTTCGTTAAACTGTACGAATACGACGAAATGCAACAGTATCTAGTGCTACTAGGAAAACCAATACCGGGCAGTGATCTCGACGAGTACAACTTTAGAAGACTGTGTCACGTGCACATTGTACAGTCATTAAGCCATTACAACGTATTGTTGGGGAGAGGCTAATGCAGCGATTGTCATGTTCATATTTATTACTTAATAAACTTTGGTTACCTATTATCTTTTTTCTATATAATTATGATTTATTTATTTACTCATTTATCTGCTCATTTTCTTATGCATGTTTAGTACATTGTAAATATGTTATGTTGTAAATGTTTGACATTACTCTATATCATTTAATCTCTTTAAGAGGAAATAAAGTGATGATTGATTCATTGATTGATTGATTGATTGATTGATTGACATTATTTTTTTTATATGCTGAAATAATATTAAATTATGCATGAAAATGTTAATCATGCATCGAAAATTATAGACTCCGATCAACTTCAAGGAGATGGGTTCACATGCTAAATAAAAAATATTTGATATTCTTATATGTCATCCGTGCTGGTAAGTTCCTCAGGAGAGGTTTTAATTCTTCGGTGTTAGCCCGCTCCGACATTCACACGTTCACATCAAATCTATGAAACTGTCCGTGTAAATTGCCAAAACTCTTAAATTATTGCTACCCGAGGCACAAATTTGATGGGTTCAGTGTGGCATTTTGGGTTTTATTGGTCTATGCTCGATCTATTCATGCTTGGCATTTTCAACCTTTTAGGAGCCTTAATGCGTCAGATATAGCCAGATTTACTTCCTGGGATATTGCGGTAGTTAAGATTTGCAATGCAAAAAACAAGCATGAACTTCTCAGGAGAGTAATACCCTATGCATCCGGAGAACATGCAGCCCTTCTCGTTTCGACTTGTTTCTGTTGCTGTTCGTTGTATATACTTGTGCGTGCGTGCATGCGTGCGTGCGTACATGCATGTGTGTTTGTGCGTTGTTAATGTTATGTTAGACGGTTTGTTTATAATTATTTTCTTTTAGGAATTATAAGACCATTGGAAATTCCTTGATTCTTAAATTATAATAAAACCATGTATAATTAGAACAGGTCTTTATCTTTCCTTTATCGGAATTTAAAAGTATACTGATCAGAAACAAAGCACGACAAAAACCAATATCCATGCATGTACATGTATTCCGAATGCATTTTCAAGTTACCAAAAAAGAAAACTGACGGCTTTTTACTAAATTGCACGCACACGACCTTAGCTTTGAACGTCGTCATTTATAATGTCTATGCTTTCTTTCCAATGAAAAGCATTTTAAATTGAGCTACACAAAACGTGGTACCGTTGTTGTCTTCTTTACATTGACTGAAAGAGCCTGTTAACTTTCAGTTTATGTAGTAAACAAACTAATAACATGTAGTAAAACACAATCTTACAAAATATTTGAAATTTTATTTAAAACTGAAACAATATAAAACAAAAAATGGATTGATAAAATGCAATTAAAGAACATAGAAAATGACAATTTTAAGATCTCTGTTTTGATAATTGTCGATTTAGACTAGAGGATAGCTGGCAGATGTAGCGATACCACACATGTTGTCCTTGTTTCTGGCCATTTCTACATATCCTTCCATTCCCCATGATGCACCCCAACTGTAACGAAACAAAGGAAAAGAATTAAGTACAGAACTCTGCAACTGCTTTATTTTCTACACGTATACTTCATGTACTATTCATAAAAAAACATGTTATTAAAAGCGCATGATATAAATACAAAATAAACTTGTAAATATGTATATTATATACGATTCACACACAAAAAAAGAGAACATAAATGGAAAATGGGCCGAAGATTTGTCCAGGCTTCTACAATTTAGAGTCTTCATTGACGATCTGGAATTTCTTCCACAAGGATAAGAAATTCCGTCTTTTCACGAGTGGAGTGCGGCAGAAATTATCAAATTTGCATAAACTTATTTAACGTGTTTAAGGTTTTTTTTCCTGTTGGGTTGATTTTTTATGGTAGAAATCGTCACATGATCTTGTCTGTCATAGAAAATATACAAAACAAAAAAGAAGAGAATGATGATTAAATTTCTGTTAAAAAAATAAAATGACAACCGACAAACCTAAAATGGAATCCTACGCAGGCCCGTACACAGGATTTTCCTAAGGGGGGTGCGAAATAGACTTTTTCATACAAAACGTCAACTTTAATAGTCACAGTTGAATCAAAACGCCGAGTTTCATAGTGCTTGTTAGTTTTCAAAAGGGGGTGCGATCACACCCTCCGCACCCCCCTGTGTACGGGCCTGCTACGATATGCGATTCTGTGCAAATTTTTGCGATTTTTCTTACCAAATACATCTATGCAGTGATTGCTAATTACTGAAAAGATTGTTATGGAATAGACCTGTGAATTACAACATACAGGTCTATGGTTATGACAAATATTAACCCTAACACCCCCCCCCCCCCGAGAAGGTGATTTGGTAACCTAATCTGTTTACCTGTTCTTTACGATCCAGTAGTCTCCAGATTTGCCAGCCATCGCAGATCCATATCCAACAACCAGAACACCATGGTCAAGTTTCTTGGAGCTGCACCTCTTCTCTGTGTATACACCTCGCTTGTACAGTTGGAATGAGGGGTGACTAGCATCAATGCCGACTGAGATGGGTCCGATTGTCGCCGCGGCCTGGAGGAGGTCGTCCTCGCTACCCTTCTTGATGTCAGTGAAGCCGGTGTCAGTGGCACCTACGTCTTCCTTTTTGAATTTGCATGGTCCGTTCTACGAGAATTGAAAGAAGCAGTAAGTTTTCTGATTGAGAATACTAATAGATTTTTCAAAAATTCACAGAATTTAAATTAAAAGAGACATTATAAATGATCCATCAAGTATAAAATATTTACATATTTACAACATACATGAAGTTGAAATGCTTTACCAACAAATTTATTTACGGGACCAGAGGGGGACTTCAAAAGTCTTGAGTTAGAACCCTTTTTTTTTCTTTGTTTTGATTTACGGCAAAATTGGTCTGTAACCTCCTTTCATTTTTAGCGAGCTGCGAATGGAATTCAACCCCCCTTTTTTCGAAATGTGGTGATCTTGGCTGAGGTTCTGCTTATTGCTTACCTTTCCTTTGTATGGGTAGGACATCTCTGTATCAATACCGTCGTTCTCCTTGATGTATGCAAAGGCCTTGTCCATCAATCCTCCTTGACACCCGTGGTTACCTGTAACAGGTAAACAATATGAATTTAAAAGAAATATGAGTTAGATTAGTTAGCTATTTGTCCGTGTTGTATAGTACACCTAGCCGTCCGGCCACCTACACCAAGGTCTTTTATCGGATGCTTTTTACTTAGGGATAAAATTTCATGGACCAATATCCGGCTCTCTTGGCAGCGACTTCGAGGATGGTCTCAAGAAACTATGCTTATCACTCATAAGGGACTTAAATGATTTTCTCGTGCATGAGAAAAACAATATCCCATACATTTTAAAGACCCTCTTTATAAAGCTCGATAAGAGTAACCACAGTGGGGGACACAACGAAGACATTGGTCGGAAATTAGAGAAGGAATCACATAATATTTTTGTATGTTCCACAATCGCGGTGTAATTGAATAAGTTTGAAGTTTAGACATGATTGTAGCCTTATAAAGCCCGGTCTGCACTTCCTGTGGAGTTTCATTTGTTTATGAGACTGAAAATAGTCAAAATATTTTAATTTATTTAAATAAACAAAGGGTTTTTAACAAATCACTCAGTCACTAGTTTTGAAAAAGGTGCAATATTGGAGCTACTTCAGTTGAGTAATTGCTTGCATGTATGCTATTGTTCAAAACACTTACTGACAATGTGTGACTGCTTTTTGCATTATAAATGGGTTTAAACTGTGCCAAACAATTGCCCAATTTAGAGCTCGAATATATGAGTAAAATGTCGTTTTTAACGCTCCTTCATTTTTTCGAACAGTTTTGCCTTTTTTTGTATCTGATGTACAAACTCTGTGTGACAAAGCTTGACTGTTTAAAATTGAAAAGATAGACCCATTTATTCTTCTAGAGAAAAATTATGAAAAAAACAACAACTCAATTTACCCTGTTTCTTGGAGCAGTCTACCAGGTTCTGTTCTGAGAGTGACGTCAGTTTCCCGGTCTTTTTAAATGTCTGACCTTCCAACGAACCGGTTGTGGAGAAAGCCCAACAAGAACCGCATTGTTCCTGGAATGTGAAATTTATAAAGAATCTATTAGCTGTTTAATCTACTGATTTGGTCTTAGTCAACATTTGAGCTTATTGTTTCAAAATGCCCAATAAGAACTGCTTTGTCTCTTTTAATGCCTGTACCAAGTCAGGACCATTGCGATCTATATAATTATAACTATTCAGGTGTGTCTTCCATATGTTTTGTCTTTTATCTTGGACATTGAGATCGGTAATTTTAATATTACCTTTATTTAATATGTTTTTCTTTATTATCTATTTATTCTTTGTTATATCTATTGATTTTTACCTTTTTTTCGTTTTGTCTTTTATGTCATTTTGTTGTGAACTTTTCGTACCTATGACACCTCAATACACGTAGGCACTTCTTTAATTTCCGGACAAGACTGATTCAGTGGGACAACGTAGCTCAAAACTTACTGTACGTTGTAAACCAGTCTATGTATCTGATTTCTCACATAAGTTACGAAGCTTTAAATTTGTGTCGTATCAGTTCATATTATTGTGTCAGGAGTTCTGATAAAGTCGTGTACATAATACCTGATTTTTGACAGGTGTAACGTATCCCTTGGTTCTCCAGTCTACAGATGTTGGTGGATCAGCCAGACCTTCTGCTGAGAACACAGGTCTGCCGGTGGTGTTGGTGCTCATGATCAAACCGTTCATCATGGCATTGAATTCTGGGTTGGTCTGTAAAACAAAAGGTTAACTACCTGAAGTATATGCTTATAGTCCTTGTTTTAGAAAGTTAATTTATCTTAGAAATATTACTAGTATGTGTTCGTTATGATAAAAGCAAACCAAATACTTGAGTTAATCTTGAATAAAGTACAAAGAATCAGCACGTGTTACTTAGACCATAAACGAATACCTTACCATGACAGCTCGGCTTATTCGTTTTTCCTAAGGAGTAAGATGAACACTAAAAAATTAGAAACATGAACCGACTGACCATGTATCATTCCTTGCCATACCAGCTTATTCGTTTTTTCTAAGGTGTAAGATGACCGCTCTTAAGCAAAAAAAAAACATCGACTGACAATTGGTTCCATGTCAGAAATTCCTTTTCCCCATGGTGGAAAATATCAGCCCTATAGATTATGAACATTTATCGACTGACCATAAATTATACCTAAAGCATATCTGCGCATTCGTTTTTCACATGGCATAAAATGGCCACTTTAAAACTTAGAAACATTTATCGACTGACCCTAAATCATTCCTTACCATGTCAGCATATTCGTTTTCTCCCAGATAGAAGGTGTGAACTCCTCTGTCAGCCTCCAAGTTGTGTTTCTGGATGTACCTCAAGTTGTCTTCCCAGATCAATCGTCTAAAAAGAAAATATATTAGAAGTTTAGACCTGGATTATTCACTCTAAATCTTGATTTGTCTTATCCTATAGCAAAAGCAATATGTTGCTGTATAATCTACCATCGCTCACATTATTTTTCATTGTTTGCTTTTGTTTACTTATAGCAATAGAATTATAGCAAAAGTTATATGTCAATCCTTTCTCACGAAAGCAATTATTTTTTGTGGTTTAAAACAGTAACACAAGTAGTTCGCAAAAGAGGCATTCAAGCTGCTTTACAATCATGCAGACAATTGATAAAAAAACCAACAAAAACAACTAAATGCAAACTCACGAGCTAAAAGGAATAACCACAAATTAACGTTCTAAAAAGTATGACCACAAGTTCACTGGCTAAAACGTATGACCGCAAACGCACGTACTTAACAGTATTACCACAAGCTCACGAGTTAAAAATTATAACCACAATCTCACGAGCTATGAAGAATAACCACAAGTTAACGAGCTAAAATGTTATACCTCATCATATGTTCCTCTGCTCTGTAGTTCTTGCCATACTTAGATTTGTAGGACTCCCATTGGTCGTCTAGTTCTCTGGTGATCAGAGCAAACGATAGGGCTCCAGCAAATAAGGCTACGGTGGCTAACAGACGGAACATCTGAAAAATCAATACAAAACATACTGTAAACGTACTTATTTTCGCGAGGTATTAATTTTCACGGATTTCGCGGACAGGCATTTTTCGCTAAATAAGATGCCAAAGGAAACAAAAATATTGTATTAGATGAAAAGTATTATAAGCAGAAACGCGAACTAAGTACGCGAACTTAAGTGAAATCGTAAAATCGTGAAAATAAGTACCCGCGAAAATGAATACGTTTACAGTAACGGTGGCTAACAGACAGAACATCTGAAAATTAATACATAGAATAATTTTGGCTAAAAGACTGAAAAACGGAAAAAAATCAATACATAGCAAAACATTGGCTAACAGACGGAAAATCGGGGTAAAATCAATATATAGAATAACGGTGGCTACTTGCAGAACCGCAAGCAGCGGCTACTGGCCTCGTTGAAGTCTGCTGGCGATTGTTCATTGTGGTTATATTCCCAGACAAAGCACAAAATTTAATTTTGTTTTGGACAGTAAACTTACCCTTGGTCTTCTGGTGGATCTTGTAAACTATACATTCCGTTTTATCCCTTAAATATTAACTCCATATCTCAAACTTGAACCCACGTGACAAGCACCATATCACCATGCGCTTTTCCATATGATTTATTACAGTGAAATTTGTTTTAAACGTGCCGATATGCCAGCAAATTAAATCGGGATTTAATTTTAAACTATGTCAAAAGAGGGGGAAGGGATATGACTTCCATTAAAAGCAATAGTATTTCACAATAAAGGTAATAACAAAATTACTTGAGTAGGAGGATCAATCTCAATACTGAAGAGGAAAAAAAAACAAATTCACGAGAAGACATACCGGAGAAATCTAATATCACTATGGTCCTGACTTGTTTTATGGCGTCAATTATCCCTTTACCAAATAGCGATTTCGGGGACCAGTAGAAATATAAAACACAACTTTGTTGTCTTACACAATAGGGATACATGTTCATAGATTTTACCCAAAATTTAAGAAAAAACTCAAATTCAAGATGTTTAAAAATATACAATATATATATATAAGTCTGAGAATATTCTCTACTCTTTTGTTTACTATGAGAGTTGAGAATATTTTCATAATTAAAAGCATTTTAAAGTTTGTGGCGCCGGGGCCCGAAGATATAAGAATAACCTGTATTATTTTAATTTTCATCCAAACATATTTTTCTTTCTAAAATGGAAGAAAAAGCGACGATTGTTGAAAAACTGTTCTTTAAAGATTTTACAAGTGGGCAAGTTTGATTTGGTCCGTTTTTTTGCCGGATTTCACGGAGTGAAAAATCCGGGTTATAAAATGGTGAATGTCGGACAGGCGGTGGGCGGCGGGCGGGGAAGAAATTTTCGTAATTTTTTTCTCAGCAACTACTATATAGAATCACAGCCACTTGATATTTGATATATACAGCATCAGGGTGGGGTTCCATATCGTTGGATTCGATGTCAGGTTTGTCGCTCACCTATTTCCTGTTTAACGAAATCCGGCAATTTTCTTACTTTCTATTAATGAGCTAGAGAAAAATGCAAATTTATTGGCTTTTACTAACATTTTGAGGTTCGGATAGGCAATATAGAATAGCCTCAAAAATAACTAAAAAGCTTATTAAACATTCTCCAGAGAGACATATCAGAAAAAAACGTTGAAAGTTTTAATTGGATTTCCTGTTTTCTGTTCCTTGTTAAACCTGAATTTGTACTATATGCATTTTATTTAGACCCTGGACCGATTGCAGAACGGCGAACAGCGCCTATCGGCCTCGCTGAAAGCTGCTGGTGGCTTTCCATTGTGTTTTTTAACACTTGTTGTGTGAGCTGTGTTGCGTACACTTATTCCAAATCTTATTATTTTCTATTCTAAATATGAAAAGCTAGTTTATAAAAAGGCAAATATTGTGTCGTTAAAGGCTATTTGTTACATATGTAATACAGATTTGACTGTTTGACTATTAGGTAGAACCATCTAATAGAACTTATAACAGTTTATTTGTTTGAATTGATGATATTTCAATTTCGTTTCTTATCTGGGTTGAAAATGTGTCCAATTTCAAGGTCTTGAGCAACACAAAAATGTGTATTAGATATTCAACGTTTACATAAACATCCTTTTGATTTGTTTGGATATCTTGACTTTATGCTGAAGGTCACTAGGACAAGCACATTTGTACTCATTTTTCTTTAACATTTAAGAAAAGTTAATAACCTACTCAGGGTTAGTCCGTGATTTCCTTTTACATAACGATGAATGATTACAGATTACGAAAAAGTTTTCATCCGCTAAGCCAACTTTACTGCACTTCTGTGTTGCAAACTCATTAAAGCAATTAAAGCAAACCATTTTAATTTTAAGACTGTCACAACTTTAAGTCTTTCCTTTCTTTTCTTTCCATGGCATTTGTCAATTTTACTCATGATTTAGATTTTTAGGGAGCGACCATTTGATTTTTATTGGGGGGGGGGGCTATGGTGAAATTTGAAATAAAAGGCAGGATGGCAAAAATCCAGAGAAAAAAATCCAGGCTCGACTTTTTCCGAAAATAAAAAGGCAGGACGAAGAAAAAATCCATACACCCCCATAAAAATCAAATGGTTGCTCCCTCATTTTTCTGTGCTTTTCATATTCACATAATGTTTGGCCATGTTGGCATGTTCATCTTTTGGGTAGAGCGCCTTTGGTTAGTCTTGAATATGCGAAACGACGTACGCAAGGCGTATCAAAATTTATAAACCGAATTGTGCATGATATAAAGCGTCTTAAACTAACACCAAACAACAAGACACAAATCAAAATTGTCCATTAAACAAGTAAAGAAATTGGATTCGAGATGAAAATCATTTGATTCAATTAATTGGTAATGTTCTGATCGTCTCAAACAAGTTGAACGACCGGGCCGATTCATTGTGTGTATTTTGTGTTAGTATTAAGGAGGTACATGCCACATGCCACAATTTTTCCTGTCTATGAACTTTCTGTAAAATTTGTTGATGGATGCACTATGACATGCTCTTTGGAAATTCAATTTAAAAAACACATGCTTCCGACTTAGATTTTGATATCAACAACTCCAAAGTTTGGTTGATTTCATTGAAATGTTAAAGAAAGTTACCAATTTCAAATGAATACTCGTGTCTGTATTAAAATTTTGTCAATGAATTTTTGTATTTTTTTTATAAAATATAGGGCTTGTATAATACATTAGAAAAATGAAAAGAAAAATGGGTGCTTCCCGTTTTTCTGATAAAGAGAAAAGTATGCCAAAAAGTGACCTAAAATGGCATATTTTGACACAAATTTTCTCCCTTTGCAAAAATGCAGAAAACACGATTTAACTTGGTTTTATGATAATTATTATCTAAATAAATCCAAAATTTACTTAAACAAATTGTTTAAATAATTTTCAAATCAAACTTAAAGTCTTAAGCATTTAGTTAGGATTTTTTTTTTTGAAAATATTTTTAATTTAAGAAACCTTGTAAAACAAAACAAAAATATGGTATTTTGAATTTTAATTTTGTATGGTCATGTGATCACTGTCATTCACCCAATTTTAAGAATGCTTTTTAAACTTAACTACAAATGGTCATTTCACTATCTATATATGGTCTGTATATTACCAGGCTCTGAAACCGTAATGGGAGAGAGAGAGATTTTGTGTCCTAAAAGTAGGCTTAACCCACCATTTCTTTTGACATGCCAGTACAATGTCAGGACCATAGTGATCTTCTATTTCTGTGGTATGTCTTTGACTGTTTTTTTTTTCTCTCTTCTTCTTAGGTTTGTGAGATTTATCATCCTAGTTCGAAAGTTTTATTGTTACCCTTCGTTCTGTTGTTCATCACTAAAAAGCCTTCTTTTTCCCCGCCGCAACGCAGAGCGGGGACATAAAAATGCCGATGTCCGTCCGTCCGTCACACTCTATTTCGTAACAATTTTCTCATCAACTATTAACTATAAGCTTCTGATATTTCTAATGCAGCTTCAGGTAGGGGTCCCATATGGTTGGATGCATTTCAAATCTGCCGCTCATCTACTTTCTGTTTAACGAGCTGGCTTAGATTTTTTGTCCACTCTAGGGGCGGGGGACCTAGAATTTGTTCTTGTTTACTTTATTTTTCACATGACACAAAACAAAATAATTGAGATTTAAGATCATCCTAAAGTCCTCTTATCAACAATGATGTCACTGGATTGGAAATTCCAAAAGATTTCGTAAAATTATTGACGTTGTTTAGTTTTCAAAGACCTTGAACCTGTGATGAAAGTCGGTCACAGAAATACTTTTAAGTGCACGTTAAGAATAATGATTTTTTGCCTCTGCATTTACAAAGTGACTGTTGTTGTGTTTTTGTAAATTGTTGTTGTTTTTTCTTCTGTTTTTTTTTATTTAATTTCACAAAGTTTACCGTAAGAGTATACACGTATTAAGACATGCATTTTGTTTTACGACAGGTGTGTTCAAACATTAAGCCCAATGTCCGTCCCTGAGTGAGCTCATACTTGATGTGTCATAGGTTTGAATTTCTGATTGCATTTTTGTTTCATTGTATTATCCCATTCATGTTCATCTCCTGGATATAGATGAAAGCGTGCAGCATGCTTGAGAGTAAAGCAATAACTATCTAATTAGCTGATCGCAATTTTATTAATTGAATTGTGACTGTATATCTTCTTTGCCTTCGTCATTACTTGTTTGTTTTATCATTTTCATTGTTAATTGGTTTAGTATTTCCTTATACAGTAATTTGGTTATTTTTTGTTTTTATTTTCCCCTTGACATTCGAATGCCCTTTTTGTTTTTCTTTGTTTCTTTCCATCCATTTCATTTCCCTCAACAGATCGTGTCTCTTGGTTTGCAGAAAAATAAAATGTTAACGTTGGCAACTTGTTTGATACTTTTTTGCGACCCATTGGTTGGCATACTTAGTAGTTTCAATACCAAATACTTTTGCTAAGTCACTTAATTTTTAATAAGCAGTCATGCTTTTCCTGTTAATATACATGTACGTAGACAAATAGATAAATATAAAATTTGCTATGGCGATCATCAATTTCATCGATGTGCACGCGTCTTTTCCTTGTTTTGTCTATTCTTCATAGACATCTGAGATTGATGCCAAGTTTGAGGGGGTAGGACCTTTTTCGGGACACCGGGATTGGCCATATTTAAGCCCTGGATTCCGGGATTTGGACAATTTAAGTTCTGGATTCCGGGATTAAATTATATCAACTTTACCGGGCTTCGGGATTTTCTCATTTTTAAGTCGGGATGACGGGATTTTGTAAAAATTAGTTCGGGATTCCGGGATCAGACCCCCTCCTACCTCCCCCCTCAAGTTTGGTAAAGTTTCGTTGTAACCCTTTTCTGTCTACTACTTAAGGATGATCGATGGTCAGTTAAAAAATATCAAGGTCCCTAAATTGATATATTTAATGAATAGCTCATAGGTAAAGGTACAAAATCAGCTTAAAAAATGCATAGGTCACCGAATTCGTTTTTTTTTTTTAGGCATTAAGCGTTCAAAATTTGGCGGGAAAAGGATTTCTCTGACTTTTTCATAGGTTTTACATTAAAAACGAAGGAATATGGAATATGTGCCAAAACTTTGACTTGTTTACGTGCATAAACCTATGAAAAAATAACAAGAAATTGATAAAACTTTGTTAGTTAGCCCTTTATGCTCTAATAAATAATAATTTATAAAGAAAATAGTGGGTTAGTGGGCAAAAAAATTATGACCATTTTAATGGTTGACCAGCAATCATCCTTAAACCCCATTATGAAGTCAAACATTTTATCCATTGAAAAATAACACAAGTTTTCAAATTGTAAACATATCTTCTGAATGTTTAACTTCATATTATTATCTACAGCAGATTTAAAGCCTTCGGATAGCGATCGTGATCTGAATGAATTTATTTATGAAATATCAAAACTGATAAAAGTCTGAAATCAATTAGTAACATTATTATTGGTGTAGCAGTAAATCAGAAATGAAAGAAGAGCTTAACGTGAACAGTATGCTAATTCAAACAAGAGGCTCCCAGGAGCCTAAATCGCTCACCTGGTCTTGATGTCAAACCTATAGTTTGTAGAGCTAAACAAGAGGCTCCCAGGAGCCTGAATCGCTCACCTGACATATGTGCCTGAAGTAAAGGTTATTAGGCAAAATCTATTTGATGTTGAAAGGGTCATTAGATTAATAAGGGATTCATCTGAGAATATGGTAGATCTTAAGGTGCTGATCACTTTTGTTCTCAATCAAAATCTAAAAATCTGTCACCCTTTTTGAGTTATTAGCAAAAAAATGCAGTTTAACCTAATGATCTATTTTTAACCACAGCGGCCATGTTTTACAACCAATCAATAATCCCTACATCAGTTCTATACACCTAATGCTAATAAACAACAATACCAAGTTTGGTTCCAATTGGACTTAAAGTGTAAGGAGTTCATGTTTTCAATGTAATGAGGAAATGCTTTTTAAATGCTCAATTTGGACGTTTTGAGGGCAATAACTCCTCAAAGGAAAGGTCCTACACTACAATGTTGACCCTATTACATATTTTGTAGATCTTGATGCGCTAAACAATATGCAATTTAAATTTCTCAAATATCTTGTATAGTTTTCAAGATATTGAGCTAAGCAGGTGCAAATTTTGCAAAAAAATCCACAAAAAGGGCAATAACTCCTACATGGGTTGTTGGATTTTCTTCAAAATTTCAGAGCTTGTAGATCTTGAAGTGCTGATCACTTTTATTCCCTATAAAAATTTAAAAATCTGTCACCGTTTTTGAGTTATTTGCTAAAAACTGCCATTTACCCCTATGTTCTATTTTTAGCCACAGCGGCCATGTTTTACAACCAATCAAAAATCCCCACATCAGTTCTATAACCCTAATGATAATAGACAGCTATATCAAGTTTGGTTGCCATTGGACTTAAAGTGTCAGAGGAGTTAATGTTTTCAATGTAATGAGGAAATGCTGTTAAAATGCTCAATTTTGACGTTCTAAGGGCAATAACTCCTAAAAGGAAAGGTCCTACAACGTTGACCCTATTACATATTTTGTAGATCTTGATGTGCTTAACAACATGCAATTAAAATTTCTCAAAAATCTAATATACTTTTCAAGATATTGGGCTAAACAGGTGCAAAATGTACAAAAAATCCGCAAAAAGGGCAATAACTCCTACATGGGTTGTTGGATTTTCTTCAAAATTTCAGGGTAGGTAGATCTTGAGGTGTTGATGACTTTTAACCATGCCAGAATTTTGATATCTGTAGCCGTTTTAGAGTTATTTGCAAAAAACTGCATTTTACCCCTATCTTCTATTTTTAGCCATGGCGGCCATGTTTTACGTCGAATCAAAAATCCCCACATCCGTTCTAAGCACCGAATGCTAATGAACAACCATACCAAGTTTGGTTGCAATTGGACTCATGGTGTCAGAGGAGTTAACCTTTTAAAAATTTTACGGACGACGGACGACGGACGGACGATGGACGCCAAGTGATGACAATAGCTCACATGACCCTTCGGGTCAGGTGAGCTAATGAGCCGAACATCTAGGCAATCAACAGTTTTTTCTTTATCTACTACAGTTTTTATTTTATAGGCCAAAAACACGAAAAACCGTTATTTTAGGGGCCGTAACCCCTATAAGGGATCATCTGACAACTTCAATCCTATTGAGACTTTTGTAGAGCTAAATAAACTGAACATATAAGCAAGCAACAGCTTTTCTCTATATGCTATAGTTTTCATTCTATAAGCCAAAAACATGAAAAAGGTTATTCTAGGGACCGTAACCCCTATTAAGGGACATCAGATGACTTCAATCCCATGGAGACTTTTGTAAAGCTAAATGAGCTGAACATTTAAGCAAGCAACAACTTTTCTCTATCTGCTATAGTTTTCTTCCTATAGGCCAAAAACATAAAAAAAACCATCATTTTAGGGGCTGTAACCCCTGTAAGGGGTCATCTGACAACTTCAACCCTATGGAGACTTTTGAACAGCTAAATGAGCTGAACATTTAAGCAAGCAACAGCTTCTCTCTATCTGCAATAGTTTTCATTCCATAGGCAAAAAACATGTAAAAACATTATTTCAGGGGCCGTAACCCCTATAAGGGGTAATCTGACAACTTCGACCCTATGGAGACTTTTGTAGAGCTAAATGAGCTGAACATTTAAGCAAGCAACAGCTCTTCACTATCATCAATAGTTTTCTTTCTATAGGCAAAAAACATGAAAAAACATCATTTTAGGGGCCGTAACCCCTATAAGGGGTTATCTGACAACTTCGACCCTATGGAGACTTTTGTAGAGCTTAATGAGCTGAACATTTAAGCAAGCAACAGCTTTTCTCTATCTGCAATAGTTTTCATACTATAGGGCAAAAACATGAAAAAACGCTATATTTTCACCTTTAAGGGGCTGTTACCCTTATAAGGGATCATCTGACAACTTTGACCAAATGGAGACTTTTGTGAGCTTTTAATGCTGAAGCAGTAAGGTGGCATCAGATTTCATCTATCTCTTATACTTTTTGATTTACAAGCCAAAAACAGAAGTCTGACCCCCCTGGTCTATTTTTAGCAACGGCGGCCATGTTTTTCGACGAATCGAAAATCCCCACATCAGTTCTGTGGGGGATACCCTAAGGTACCATCAGACCAAATTTGGTTTGAATCTGTTCAGCGGTTTCAGAGGAGAAGAAGTTTGAAGAAAAGTTAACGACGACGGACGACGACGACGACGACGACGACGACGGACGACGACGACGGACGCCAAGTGATGGCAATAGCTCACATGGCCTTTTGACAGGTGAGCTAAAAAAGGTTTACGTGTTGTATATGTTGTAAATGACCTTATTTGACCTCAGACTTTCATAACATCACAGAGTTATCTTCTGTTTGTGTTGAATCACTTTAAATGTCAAAACTTGATAAGTAAGTCAGTAAAGCGAGGATAACGGGAAAAACAATAGACCAACGGAGAGTTTAAATACAATAAAATATTAAAATCTTAAACCCTTCCCCCTTTTCGAAAGTGTCCTTTTGAAATGGTTTGAGACTGACCATTGGGGTAGGGTTTGCAAAAAATGTGAATCAGATATCTTTAAAATGAAAAAAAAAACGACACCAAATGTTAACAAAACGAAAGATATTCTAAAGAGGGATTTTTGCAATTGTAATATAACCCTGAAAATGAAAAAAAAAATTTTGTCACCTATAAAAGAAGTAAAGAGGCACTAATGGGGCATGCAAGTGTCAAAAGTCCGAAAGGGCAACGACGAAATAGGTAGACACGAACAAAAACAGCACGTAGAAACACAAAACACAAAATCAACCGAACGAAAATAAACAACGCGAACTCAAGTCTATACTGTACAATTTGGAACTTACTTTCTCAAGAAATGTGATATTATTGTGATGTTATGCTATTACTGTCTGCAGTCCTTTAAAGATATGTTTTTAAAATAATAAACCTAACCACCGAACTTGGATGACCTAGAAGAAAAGGCAAAACTTGCAAAAAGATACAAGAGAAAGTGAAAGCTACAATGATTCTGACTTAGAACAAGCATTGAAAATGAAATAGTGTTTAAACCAAGTTTTATGGCACTAAACCAAGTTTTATGGCACCCTCTTCAATTGTGATCTTAGGGTGCGGTAGTTACATATCGCTAAACCTCCTTCTTCCATTGCAATCTTAGGGTGCGGTAGTTATATATCTCTAAATCCCCCTTCTTCCATTGCGATCTAAGGGTGCGGTAGTTATATATCTCAAGACATTTGTGAGAGACAATGAAGTTGTGAGGAGACTATCTTGGTAAAATGATTGCTGCATAATCTCTGAATGTATATACATTTGTTTTTATAAAACATTTAATATTTGATTTTCAATTATACAATAGTGAATTCAGTTATACAACTCATGCGATATGCATGGACTTTATAAAGATTATATTTCTGTTAGATTTTCCGATTAGATGAAATTATATACTGAAAAGCCTAGAAAAAAAAGCAATGCCATTTTTTGACATTTTATTTTTCAACATAATTTTGCATGAGGTAATTGAAGATCTTTCCCGCTCCCGTCATTAGTAAAATTAATATAAATTTTGGTTAGGGACGGACCATTTAACTTGAAGGGGGGGGGGGGGGGGCTTGGTTTTTTTTTGTTTTGATCAGACAAAATGTTTATTTTTCGAAGGCGTCGCAACAGAATATTTTTTTTTCATTATCAGCATTATTTTTATAGCAGAAATCCCTCTTCAGAATATTTTTTTTCTTATCCTCAGCTTCCAAAATATTTTCTTCATCAAAAATAATTTTCAGAATATTTTTTTTAGGAAAAACCAAGGCCCCCCCTTCAAGTTAAATGGTCGGTCCCTTAAGGATGTTCTCAAACATCAACGTTTCTAATATGTTAATTCTTATTAAAACAATATATTAAACCTTTAAATATCAAACTGACAGCTTATCATACCATGACAATATACCGGTATATAAAAAATCTTTTATTTTCTATATTTTTTCTAATCTTTATTTCTCTAATTTTCATCTTAGTTATCAACCTCTCAACCAGTTGTGGAAAAATATTTCTCACCTCTAGAGAAAATTTTGTTCCAAGCGTAATTGCACGTGCAATGCATGACCAACGTTTTTCACTTTTTTACCTTTAAACATGAGAGAAAAAACCTTCTACAACTAAATTCTCGATGATTATGGAATTTCTAACATCTCGGGAAATAAATTTGATATTTTAATCGCTCGGCAAGCCTCGCCATTAAAATAATAAAATGTATTTCCCTTGATGTTAGAAATTCCATAATCATCGATCACGTTGTAGAAGCTATATTTCTCCTTTTATCTTTTTATCCGTATAGAGTAATTATCTAATGATATTTTAGATTTATCCTTTTAGATCTGGTTTTTTTTTTTTTGATTATTTTTTTCTAAACATGTCTATAAAGCGTTTAATTATGATGATTTTTTTTCTAATATTGAATATTTTATTTTAATGGTAAAAATGACTTTTTTTCATGTCTTTGCCCTAAAGAATGAAAAACCAACACAGATATAAAAAGCTGTTGACCTCTCTAACATTGCATTACATTTAACCGTCATAAGTTTTATAAAAGAAATAACATATTACAAGTAAGACTACACAGAGTCCATATGTGAAGGGGGAAACCTCAGTATGGGTTTGCGAAAAGGGGAAAATCTAGTATATACTCATTTTTCCTACCCGATTTTTAGGAGGGAAGAATCAGTATAATATACTGATATTTCCGGGGGGAAATCTCAGTATATACTGATTCTTCCGGAGGGAAGATGAGTAGGGGGAAAACCTGGTATGTAACACCGGTATTAAAATGTTTGTACACAGTGTAATTGTGGCGTTTTTGTGGAATTTGAGCTTCGGCGCCCCTTTGGTTTTGGTTTTCTTCTAGAATGCCGATCATTTAAAGTATTTCATTTTCAGAAGGTATACGATACGCAATTAAGGTACGTAAAATTATTGAGGAAAATGTTTAATGCTTTTACATAATAGTAATGGAATTTGAGATTCAACATTCAATTGGATTTAGTTTGTTTCTAGAATGCCACTTATTATTTAAAATTTGATTTTTAAAGTTAAACAAAATAACACTTGTTTTATATATATTTAAAAATTAGAAAAAAAGCAATGCCATAATAAATATGCATGAGTTAAGGGAATTTCTTTCCCCCTTCACTCCTTAGTAAATGTCCAAGTTCACAATATTTCTCATCCAATGTGTCATTCTAATGTGTCATCCTCCTATATCAGCGTTTCTAACGTTATGCATTTACAGAAAAAACTCATTAACCTTTAAATCAAAATCTGACAGGTTTTTTTTACAGATGACTAGATATAAAGCTTTAAAAGTCACAAAACTAGCTTTTGCGTTAGTCTATGCTTAAACTAGTTTGATAAATGTTATGCATAATGAAACTAAAGGAGTATGTTTTGTTTGAAAGGTTTCCATTTTCACTAAATTTTGTAGTCGGGCCAACATTGGCTTATTTGACAATAGTTTTGAATATAACAGTATTCATAGCATTGTTTTCCAAGAAGCTTCTCACTCCAGCTACTGTATTGATGCAAGGGCTTGCATTGGCTGACTCCCTCACAGCACTCTGTATGTATGGATTTGAGCCAGTATTTTATCATGCCTATCAGTGGGTGGCTTCTGGAAATAGCGACATTAAGAATAGAAACACACCAATAGGTAACCTCAGCTCCAATACTGCGGACCTAGTGACTTTAGCGTATCCGTATTGTGCCATTCATTACTACGTAGGCCATCTGACGGAAACCTTTCATATCGCATCTGTATTTTTGACTGCCAGCTTAGGATTACAGAAAGTTGTCGCCATCTTGATTCCCGTTTGGAGCAGAACAGGTATGACCGCTAGGAAATCCGTAGTTGTTTGTTCCGGATGTTTCATGTTTTCCATGTGTCTCCATCTTCCAAGAATGTTGATCGTCACAGTTAAGGCAAATAACGGAACGTGCAGTCTACTGGAGAGTAGAAACTGGATACAGCCATATTATGTCCTTACGATTTATCCAATGGTAGCATCGGTTACTTTAGGACTAGCAGGTCTCAGTATGATTGCAGCAACCTTCATTATCATTGGCCAATTTTGTATTAGAAGAAGCAAATTGGGAAAGTCGGGCTTTTCATCTTACGAGAAACGATCGAGCATTTTGGTTTTGGTCGTGCTGTTGATATTCTTAATCACAGAAACTCCTCGATTTTATCTAAACAAAAGCAGTTTTAGTTCATTTAGATCAAGCTTCGTCCAAGAAGATGTCGTATGGAATACAATTAAGGCAGACACCGAAAAACAGGTTACAGCGTTAACTGAAAACTTAAAACGTTACTTAAATGTGTTTGCATACGATAAAGAAAATGAATGTCATCCTGAGTCCGATGTTGCAAAAAATACGTTGATTAAATGGCTAAATAGTACGTTCACAGAAGACAAAGTATATGACAGTATAGACATTAAAATGCAGCCAAAAATGACAAATTTTTTAAAGATAAGAATTAAATCGTTTTGGGATTCTCAGATCACAAAAGTTATCCACGACATCAATTTTGATGATTTCTGTTGGTTATTTATTCACCTTTGGAGTTTCTTTGCAGAAACAAATAATCAATTCGTAATCTTTCGTAAAAGTGTTGTTCAAGAAATAGAAAACAAAGTCTTAATATTTACCATTGCCATGACCCCGTACAGTGAACAGATTAACTATCTGATGACTACAGAAATAGTGGAGTTAAGCACAAATCTGAAAGACTTAAAACTTTTGTTCGAAACTATGAAACTATGCACAATTGCTGGTTGTCTCTCAAACTTTATCATCTACATTGTTTTGAGTGAAAAACTGAGGAACGAGATGATAAGAAGAGTGAGTTTGTGTGGAAAGAAAGAAACAGATACAATTGTAAATGTGTGACCATACATTCATGATAAGGGACCGACCATTTAACTTGCAGAGGTAGATCTTGGTTTTTACCTCAATAAATATTTTGAAAATGATTTTTGATGAAAAAATATTTTGGCAACAGAAAAGAAAAACACAGAAAAATGAATATGAATTGGTCTTGATTTTAAGCATCAGGAATTCAAAGATGAAAACGTGAACAACCAAATCACAATTTTGGTTCATTTGGTTAACTTGTAATTTTGATTTTGACTATCTGATTACCCCTTTCGTACACCTTTGTTTCTTTCGTAACCTGTTTAAACAAGACTACCAGAGTATCGTTAAATCATTTTTTTCTGAAAGCGGAAGTGATGGAAATTGAGATTTAAAGAATTCTTGTTGATTTAAATAACCACTTTCTGTGGCGGTTTAATACCTTGAAATATCCACTTACCGGAATCACTTTTGTATCTGAATAATATTTTTGTTACGAAACTACCCAATACTAAAGACAGAACGAACGGAACAAAAATTTGTGTTCAAAATTATCTCTTTGAAAGAAACTTAACATTCACATTCCCGCCTGACCATATCAACTTTCTTTAAAAATATGTAAGACAATTGGTGTTTAAACTTTCGTGTTTCTCTTTCTATTAAATACACAAAGGGGTATCAAATTTGACCTTTCGGACAAAAAGATTAAAGTCATTGGTTTTTTAGAAAATCAAAATGGGGACTCCTTTTTTACCATTTTCAACAAATTTTCCACGATAAACCTCGGTATGGATACGGGTTTTTTTTGACAAACAAAAAGAAGTAAATGACCAAAATTTTTAATGTTTCTGATTTGCAATAATGTTTGGGGTGCCACGTTTCTTTTGTCCATGAGTACATATAGAATAATGCTTATAATGGAAAACCTCTGTCACGACACCTTAAAAAATAAATATTTCCGGTCTCTGCGCGAAAAAAATATTCGATCAAAACGAAAAACTCCCGCTTTCAAGTAAAATGGTCCGTCCCTAGGCGTATATGTGCGACCATCGGTGATAAATCGTTTGCAGGAAGTGTTTGTGAGATGTGTGAATGAAGAGTGTGCATGATTGTAAATGAGAAATGTACAGCTGTGATTGTGTGAGAAATGTACAGCTGTGATTGTGTGAGAAATGTACAGGTGTGATCAATATTAAGAAATGTACAATGTAAATAGTAGTGAGACATGTACAGCTGTGATTGTATGAGAAGTGTACAGGTGTTGATGTATGTGAAATGTGTATAGGTGTGATTAATATTAAGAAATGTACAATGAAAATAGTAGTGAGAAATGTACAGCTGTGATTGTGTGAGAAATGTACAGGTGTGATGAATAGTGAGAAATGTACAATGTAAAGAGTAGTAAGAAATGTACAAGTGTGATAAATAGTGAGACATGTACAATGTAAATAGTAGTGAGAAATGTACAATGTAAAGAGTAGTGAGAAATGTACAGGAAATAGTGGGAAATGTACCATGTAAATAGTAGTGAGAAATGTACAGGTGTGGTAAATAGTGAGAAATGTACAATGTAAAGAGAAGTGAGAAATGTACAGGTGTGATAAATAGTGAGAAATGTACAATGTAAATAGTAGTGAGACATGTACAGGTGTGATTAATAGTGAGAAATGTACAGGTGTGATTAATAGTAAGAAATGTACGATGTAAATAGTAGTGAGAAATGTACAGCTGTGATTGTGTGAGAAATGTACAGGTGTTGATATACGTGAAATGTGTATAGGTGTGATTAATATTAAGAAAGGCACAATGGAAATAGAAGTGAGAAATGTACAGCTGTGATTGTGTGAGAAATGTATAGGTGTGATTAAAAGTGAGAAATGTACAATGTAAATAGTAGTGAGAAATGTACAGGTGTGATTAATTGTAAGAAATGTACAATGTAAATAGTAGGGAGGAATATACAGGTATGATTAATAGTAAGAAATGTACAATGTAAACAGTAGTGAGGAATGTACAGGTGTGATTAATAGTGAGAAATGTACAATGTAAAGAGTAGTGAGAAATGTCCAGGTGGGATTAATAATAAGAAATGTACGATGTAAATTATAGTAATGAATGTACAGGTGTGATTAATAGTGAGAAATGTACAATGTGAATAGAAGTGAGAAATGTACAGGTGTGATTAATAGTAAGAAATGTACCATGTAAATAGTAGTGAGAAATGTACAGGTGTGAATTATATAGAAGTATTCAGGTGTAGTTATCATTGAAGAGTGTTAAGGTGTTATTGATAGTGAGAAGTGTACAGATATGATTATAGGTGAAAAGTGTACAGGTCGGTGTGCATATGAGAATGAATATTGAAAAATATACAGGAGTTTCACTGATAGTGAGAAGGGAGAAGATGTGATTAATACTCATGATAGTGAGAAGTATGCATGAGTTGTCATCGTAATTATATGGCTGTTAAAAGTATTTTCGTATAGTGAGATGTATACAGGAGTTGTCATCGCAACTGTATTGCTGTTAAAAGTATTTTCTTTTTATTGTTTGTTTATTGTCTTGTGTATGTTGTCAATACTTATTGTGTTTTTTTATGCATCAATAAAGCTTAAATATAACATTAAATTTCATGACTCAGACTGATAAAAATTTGGGTGATTTTTTTACACCGCCATAATAAATAAGAGGTGCAATAAATAATCCCAGATATTCCCCGTTCTCACTCGATGTATCTAGTTCCCACCAGATATTCTCCGTTCTCATTAGATAGTACTATAGTATCTCGTTCCAACAAGAAAGTATATCGTTCCCTCAAGATCATTTATCATACATCATATACATGTATTTATTTCACAGTGTCACAATATCAAAACATGCAGCACATATTTCGTAAATATTGCTTGTTACTGTCTTTTTAACAGAAATTGTGTTCTTTGGCTTAAAATGACCGTTGTTGATGGCAAACAGTACTTATAGTGATAACATTTTTTATATGGCTTCAAAAGGTCCAATGTTATTTTTTTTGCCTATTTCGTAAATTAATGTATATTCAAACACAATACATTTTCTACAAGTGCTGTGATCATTTGTTACATTAAAAAAACATGGTGTTGCCATGTAAAAATGTAAAAAAGACTCAAAATATAGGATTAAATTGTTACCGCTGAATAAAACAGTGAAGATATTGTTGATGATGATAAATTAAATCAGAAATCATGACAATGCACTCAATTGTCTGACTGATTTAAAAAAAAGTATTTTTTTTTCAAATTACAATATTCAACTTCAAACAAGTATATTTTCGTTATATGGCTTCAAATGACCATTGTTGATGGCTTACAGTAATTATAGTGATAACATTTGTTATATGGCTTAAAATGACCGTTGTTAATGGCATACAGTAATTATAGTGATAACATTTGTTATATGGCTTCAAATGACCGTTGTTAATGGCATACAGTAATTATAGTGATAACATTAGTTATATGGCTTCAAATGACCGTTGTTAATTGCATACAGTAATTATAGTGATAACATTTGTTATATGGCTTCAAATGACCGTTGTTAATGGCATACAGTAATTATAGTGATAACATTTGTTATATGGCTTCAAAAGGTCGACTTCTTAACTCCACTGTTATTATTTTTTTTTGCCTATTTCGTAAATTAATGTATATTCAAACACAATACATTTTTCTTCCAGTGCTGTTTAGGTTAGTTTAAACATATTTATTTATCCTGGATTGGGAAAAAAGCTTAATGCTTATGTAAATCCCTCTCCAGCTAGCAGTTTGCGAGTGTGGCCTTTGCAGCGGCCCCCATAGAGCCTACTCTTATCGAACTCTACAAAGGAGTCTTTAACGTGCATGGGTATTGCTCTCCACATACACGGGACAACCCTTTTTCGTCCCTTCCGAAGGACTAGCATCGTTCCTTGAGACCATCCTGGCAAATGGTGTCAAGAGAGAGTCGGAAAATTGGTTCATGAAATTTTCACCCCGGACGAGGATCGAACCACGAACCTTGGTGTAAGTAGCACGACGCGTTAACCACTACACCACCGGCTCCAGTGCTGCGATCATTTGTTACATTAAAAAACATGGTCTTGTCTTGTAAAAATGTAAAAAAGACTCAAAATATAGTATTAAGGTGGTTCGGGAGTATAAAACTGAGCATCTTTTTCAGACATCTTGCAAATTTTTAGTATGGATTTCAATTAAAGTGAATAAAAATAACACAAGACATACAAAATTTAATTCTTTATTTTATTTTATGAATGAAATAAATATAACAAATATGTTTAAACAGAAATTAAGCTTTTTCTAAAAAGTTCTATTTTCAGGGGAGATAATTGGCGGGAAACTGTGTGACAAATTTTTATATAGAAATGTGTAGGAAAAATTAGTTTTTCTTAAATATCTTAAAAAGAAGGTCCGTGACCCCAAGTTTTTATCATGTTTTTTAGTAGATAGTATATGCGGCTTGTCATTTGTGAAATATAATTAAAATCTGATGGGTTTCCAGCTCACAGTGATGCTAAATAACTCTTTTCCCTTTATAATCTATTGGAAAAACGATCTCTAGGCAACCAACTTCGCAAGGTCATAAATCTGTAAAAAGGTCCGTGACCCCCAATTATTTTTGCATTTTTTTAATGTTCTTTTATCAAAGTTTAATTCTGCAAAATTTAACAAAAATCTGATGGATTTTTCTTATACCCCCGAACCACCTTAAATTGTTACCGCTGAATAAAACAGTAATGATATTGTTGATGATGATCTAATTAATCCAGGTCCATGACAATGCACTCAATTGTCTGACTGATTTTAAAAAGGTATTTTTTTTTCAAATTACAATATTCAACTTCAAACAAGAATATTTTCGGCTTTCGCAATATGTTATTATTTCTGCAATCAGTGAACCATGAAGTCGATGACAGGGGTTAAATTTAATAATTAATCTTGTTTGTTTATATTACTGTATTTTAATTAATGACCGAGTTGGTCACGGGTCAATTGTTTCGGGTTTCTTCGTTTAAATCTTACCTTAAACATGTTAAAGACTGAGAAATTTAAGCTCTCGCACAACCTTGTGAATAAAATTGAGTTATACCGGTATCCTGATCCTATATAAATTTCTTGGTGATCCCATACTTCTTCAATAGAATAGTCACCTAAATCTTTAAGTGAACCTAAATTTAACACCCCCCTTTTTCTGTGATCAATCAACCATGAAGTTGATGAGACGGATACAATATTAGGATTGTGTTTGTTTGTTCATACATGATGTATATATGTATTTAGTTTCATGTTGATATGATCATACTTCCTTCAAGGTGAAATAACCATTTACAATCTGATCATGTTGATTATCTGTTTAACACAGACTTGTGCATTACACCACAAGGGGTATTCACCTCTTAACGGTAACACCTCCTAAAATCCTCGGTGGATTTTCATGTAACTTTTACTCAAACTGGTAGTATGATCGATCTGACGGTATTTTTATTATTATTTTTTATTTTTTTTTTTTTTTTTTTGCGATCAGTTTCAAGAATCAATTTCATGTAATTATAGGTGGATCCAGGAGTGACCTTCTGATGTTTGAAATAATCACCACTTTCATTGGGACTAGTATAATCTTTCTTTGTTATGTTCGTGCAAGTGTTTTGGCAAAACTGTCAAGAAACCTCTTTCCCTTCAGTTGACTTTAAGAGGGGCCATCTCCTTTTCATTAATGTCTTGATCTGCCCTGTGCAGCTTTAAGTTTAATTATCGAAAATAAATTTAAAAGTGGCAAACATATACATAAACCGAAGATTGAAAAAGATTCCAAAACTCTTTAACAATGGAACAAGAAATTAAATAAAATAATATTTTTACCAATTATGTTCTGAAAACAATAACGAACATCGAAGATGTTTTATTCAGATTTTATTTTTTCAAGAGTGTTGTAGAAAAATAAAGGGACGACCAGTAGATGTAAAGGCTGTCCAATTAAACTACAGCACAGGGTATGCCGCACACGTGGCAACGCCACACATATTGCTTTTGTTCCTCGCTATCAATACATATCCTTTGTCACCCCAAGTTGCTCCCCAGCTGAAAAAGATAAGATCCCGAATTGATCTTTACCAAATTAAGGTAAACTTCTGGCTAAGATAACCGGCGTATATTTTTTTTCTGTTTACGAATAAAAATGTGTAACTTAGGTGTAACTGAATTAATGCTTCATAGACCTGTATAATCAGATGTTTCGAAATTTTAGTTGCAAGTAACAGCAATCCCTGTACTCCAAAAATGATTGTTTTCACCATACCGTATAGTGGGTTACTTTCGCGGTTCGACGAAAATCGCGAAAATTAATCCCGCGAAAATATTTTTCTAACGCAAATCATTAACAAAACATCTACAATCCGCGAAAATAAAACCCGCAAAAAAATTCACATACTTATTCAGACAGAAACCGCGAAAATTTTCCCCCGCGAAAATATCCCGCTATACGGTATGTTTATGTGGATTAAACGCTACCCAGTCCGGAGCAGAAAGTATATGGTATTGATATAGAGTGTATTCCTGATAAGTCTGATGTAACAACAAATGTGATTTGTTAAAACGTTTTAATAGTGCCAAAACACTTCTTCCATTATAACCGATGAAACAATCTTTCGGACATTGGTAGAAACAGGAAGCGAAGGGTCTCTCACCTTAAAACCAACATATGTTAATTCATTTGTATGAAATAACCTTTTAACTAATCTCAGTGGCGGCAAAGGGGCCCTTGACGTGGTCCTACTTTTTGTAAAACATTTTTGGTTAATATTGAAAATAACATAATCGTGACGCAGGCTGTGTCTCAGTCAATAGGCCATTCCCTCAAAAAAGTTCTTAAGCCGCCTAATATTCATTGCAAAGTTTTTATAACATTTACCCGACTCTTACAACAAACCCTTTGGACTGGTTACCTGTTCTTTACAATCCAATAGTCGTTCCCTTTCATTGAACCATACCCAACAATAAGAACAGCATGGTCAAGGTCATGCTGGTCACATAGGTCATTGGAGTAAATCCCGTGCTTGTAGGCGTGGAATTTATGATGGACAGCATTGATCCCTGCTGTGATTGGTCCGATCTCACTGACGGCCTTCTGAAGGTCAAGCTCGGACATTGGTGGTATCTTTTTGAATCCAGAGGCTTGCGCCCCTACTGTCTTGGTTTTAAAATGACATTTTCCATCCTGAATTAATAAATAATTAATAGACAGTTCAATATTTCAAAAAATCATCTTCCATGTTCTAATTACATACACTCTGTATACCTGACTCCTGATATGCTTTGTCGGCGTTGGCTATGCTACATATACAATATCATTTCATCCAAGTAAAAAAAAAACAAAAATCAAGAATAATCTTATCGTATCTTTACAAAACAATTATAGCTTGTTCACCATAAAGTCGTTGGGTTATGGTCGAACTATTTTAGTGGTATTTATTATTGACCAAGCAATCTGTTTATTTTTCTAAGAACTCTAGTGATGTTTGCGGTATCAAAAAAAGAACAATCACTCATCATAAACAAGTATAAGAATTTGAATTGAAAATGAAACAGCTTTTTTATGAATGCTGCGAATCCGATTAAACTACACCTGTAGTATCTTTTAAAAATTGATTTCTACTGTCACTGCTCCAATCCTGCAAGCTAAAACCAATTTCATAATATAATGAAATTGACGTTTTTTGTAATATTTAGAATTTTAATTTTAGATTTTTTAAATTGTCGTTTCTTTAATGTTGGTTGTGTCGCGTTCACTTATTCTACATCTCTTTATCGTCTATTTTATAGAATCTAGCACAGGGCACTTCTTCATGTCGCAAGTTCGGTTTTAAGCCATATTTATCCTGAAGTTGCTTTTCAAAAAAAATTTAAAAGAACCAAACTGAGGTAAGAAGTTTCCTAAAATAGCTTAAGGTATATAAGGTTTTTTTTTTCTCCTGTGAAGCCCCATTCAACCTTTCGTCTGTTACCTTCCCTCTGTATGGGTACGACTTTTCTGTGTCTATCCCTTTATTTTTCTTCACATACGCAAAGCCTTGTTGTGGAAGTCCGCCATTACAACCATGACCTATTATTAAGTTAAATCAAAGAATCATTAACTATATATTCATTTTTTTTCATTTTCTTAATAATTCTCACAATTATTTTTATATTTTTGTTTTGTTTTGTTAGGTTTTAATTTTACTACCGAACTCTGAGAATGCAAAAGAAGAGAGAGGTTTGGTGCTTTGCGATTCCTATAAACGGGTTGCGCATTTGTGGGATCGGTCACTATTCTAGCCACACGAGGAAGAACTGGTAAAAAACTTGGTTTTTTTTTTTCGTAGCGTGCATTTATATAACAAAATATTACTATAGGGGACCAAGTCCCTGTGATGCTTGTAACCCAGCAGGCCAATTTTGTAGGCAATACAATCTCATCCAATTTTAAATTTATTATCTTTAAGCGTTGAACATATAATTGTTATGGATATAAGTATAACGTATTACATCATTATGTCGCCTGCAACGTGCTGCAGAAGCGACATACAGGGGTTACTTTGGCACCATCCGTCGTATTGCGTCGTCCTGCGTCCTGCGGCGTCACAAAAATTCCGGCGCAGTTTTTTCCGGAAACTACAAGCCACAACCTCTTGATGTTTGGTATGTGGCTTCCTCCTATGGTACTATATGGTGTAAAGCGATTTTACGCCCATGTCTCATCTACTTCCTGTTTCCCGAATATTTTAAGACGCAGGCGACATACGTCTTCCAGGGAAGACCGCCATTCTAGTTTTTATATTAAACTCTACTTACAACCATGGGAACAGTCGATAAGATTCTGTTCAGATAGGGACACCAGCTTCTTTGTCTTTTTGAAATGTTGTGCCTCTAAAGCTCCCGTAGTGGCAAAGGCCCAACATCCCCCACAGTTTTTCTGAATCAAAACATAATCAAAACTACAAGTTCGGCCAACGCGCCAAAACAACAAGTTGGGACAACGAGACAAAGGCCTTAGAAGCAAATTCAGTGTTATAAGATCTGGAAACTTTTATAGAAATAAATAAAATATTTCATTGTTTTCCGGGATAATCGTTTAGCCACTGCTATAGGCACGATAGCCTTTCAGCAACTGACCAATCAAAAGCTAGCTTGATGGTCGTTTTGTCTCATTACATACCCGGTATCAATTCAAATGTCAATGCACACTTGCAATACAGTTCTTTTCAGGGATTTTTTTTTTAATTTTCGTTGCTTTACTTGAAATATATTAGCGCTTGTCATCTCGTGTTTTGCATATTTCAGCCACTAGTGTTTGTGTTGGGTTTTTATAAACATGGCTATAGTGAAATGCCCCTCTGCATCGACTATTTTAGACTCGCTATGTGCCATTCATCGTCCGGCCCACGGCACTTCAGTGTTAGCTGCTACAAAGTTGATGACTATCGTTTTCATTTGAACAGCGCTCGTGTCGCACCACGAGGAAGTAGTGGGCGGAAATCTGTAAGACGATTCCAGCCATTGCGGTTGCTTTTTAAATGGTACACTTAACTTTCAAATCTCGGTGACGTCGTATTTAACCTATTCCCGCCAATCAACTGAAGATAAACTTACTTGATCTTTGACCTTTGTGACGTAACCATGTTCCCGCCAATCAACTGAAGCAGGTAAAGTCGATGCATTTATATTTGAAGAATAGAACACTTCGTCTTCATCAGTTTCATTTTGCATCAGAAACCCATGCATTGAATACTTGAGTTCATCTTCAGTCTTCGAGAATAAAAGAACAAGCCTATTACTCAAAACCACAGGCGATTGGGTCCAGGATTTTATTTTATTATTAACTAATAACGTGTATATAAATATTTAAATCTCGTCTCTATACTACCGGTATTAAAGAGACGAGGATGAAAGTTTTTATATACACGTTATTTATAATAAAATAAAATCCTGGACCCAAGCGCCTGTGCTCAAAATTTAGGGAGCGATCATTTGCTTTTCAGGGGAGGCTATGGTAAAGTTTGAAATAAAACGCTGGATGCCAAATATCCAGTGTTTTGATTGAAGAAAGACAGGGTGGTATTATTTGCTAAAAATTAATAAGTTTAATTTAGAAATTGAAATAAAAAATGCACCAAGGCGCAAAAAAAAAATCCAAGAGCCGATTTTAAGGATGTTAAATATATTCATTACCTTAAAATGAAAATCAAATATGTTGCTCCCTTGATAACATAAAGGTACATGATAAAATGCCCTCAGTTATGAAATCCTTAAAAAGCGGTTTTTTGTGGTTTGCATTGTCTCATTGATGTAAACGTTGTTGTAAATAAGTTCAAGTCGGTTTTGATTTTGTGCGCTTTAAAAGAAGAATCATGCAATGTTTCAATCTTCAAAATGCTTGCGTAGTAAATCTTATCCTAAAATGAAATTTAAATAACACTTCCAATGTTTTTATTTAAATGCTACTGATGAGAGGTTACTCCTTGAAATATCGATATATAGCATATCCAAATTAATCGTTCATACCCGCGTTTTGGTATTTGTAATTTTGAAACCACTGGGCGATAACCGCTGCTGGTGGACCAGAGGTCCACGAGGGTAATCACAAGCCTGGTAGTCAGACTTGTCGGACACATTTTACCATAAAATTTCTAATATTTTTGTCGCTGAAATTTCCGTTTTTTAAACTCAAAATTGTTTAAAACACCAGGTTTCTTTCCTTGTAATGCACATGGTCGATATCCTCGGTGCTGGATTTGGCTTCCTTGTTCGAACGTTTTGGTTCTGAGTACTTTTCGTTTTCAACAGTTTTGGAATTTGACCTTCCAATGTTTTGATTTAAATGCTACTGATGAGATGTTACTCCTTGAAATATCGATATATAGCATATCCAAATTAACCGTTCACACCCGCGTTTTGGTATTTGTAACAATGAAACTTGTCCGATCGAAAGTCAAACTCAATTTGATAAAAATCAAACCTTGTTTTATCTTATCTTAATCATATCAAGTTTGAACAGACCTCTCTTGAGTTCGATAGTTTCAATCTGTATTGATGGAAAACGGATGAACAAATTCTTGAGCTCCAAGGAAGTGGTGCTTAATGCAGGGTTAGCTATATTTAAAAAAGAAAATATATTTTTACCAAATCTGAAAACCGGTTCTCTCCTACGTAAAATGAGTACACTCCCTCGTCAGCCTCTTGATTATGCTGTTTTATATGTTCCAAATTTTCCTCCCAAATTTTTCTCCTAAAATTTAATAAATGGAATAAAAATGTTTTATTAGTATTTCCTTTTTAGTAAACAGTGAGCAGGATCTTTCTTTATAGCAATAGTTTTATTGACAAATTCGACCAGTTCAAATTGCTGACCGTGATTTGGTTCGTTGAACGGTAAAATGTGGGATGGGGTGGGACTGAATCTTGTGTAGTGTTTTTGTAATGATTTTCGATTACTTTTTGATGGTACAGTTATCTTTTTATATTTAAAATCATCAAATGAAAGTATCGTAGATTGTCAGCTGACCAATACCTCTAACCCAAACTTTTGTGATGGTTGGAGAGTGCTACATGTATGTTTCTGTATAAATGAGGGTGTCACAGCCAAGGTACGCGGTATTCCGTGCTTTTTAAAGGGTATTCGGTACGCCAAGGTGTGGTACGCGGTACGCGATGCTCCGAATTTTAAGGCTTTTGGTACGCGTACGCCGTGATCTTTAGAGTATTTGGTATTCCAGTCTTTTTAACGGTATTCTGTCCTTTTTTAAACGGTATTCGGTATTCTGGAGGCGGGGGCTGTGACACCCCCATAAATTAGCAACATATTGTAGTCAAGAGGCTGTATTTTAATACGACTTTTCAGCATACAAACCTCAGATCGTTCTCCTTCTCTGAATAGTGTTTATCATGGTTTCGTTTGAATTTCTCCCAATCATCATCAGCCTCGTTCCAACTATATGTCACCGGAAGTGAGTGTAGACATAGAAGCAGAAAGGGGAGATAAATCATCTGATGAAAATAAAAAAGTGATTTTAGAACAGTTCAATGTTATTTTCAGAAGCTCGCTGTTTTAAGATGTATTGATCAACTTGTTTTATTTGATGGTTCTTGATACTGTCCGTTTCTGTCGTGTGCGGTTTTTTTCTTCAAAATTTCCAGGCGCATTGCACGTTTTGCCTAGAGCTTATCTGATGAGTTTTTCCTGAATGATGCGCTGAAAGCTTTGTTTAAAAACATGTTCAAATACGTATAACATTTAAAATCAGGTCCCGGCGCTACAAAACTTGAAAACAACTCAAATCTGAGAATGTTCTCAACTTCTTGTTTTATATACGGGAGTTGAGAATATTCTCATAATGAGGAATGTTTATTGTTTTGTGGCACCGGAGTCAGAACTGCAAAAGATCCGTCAATTAACATGTTTTGCTACGCCCGTCGCGCGTTAGATATATATTTAGAGGAATCTATGATGTCCTACAAATTTGAGAAATAGTGGTTGACATCAATCCCCTTTAAAACGCGAAGGATTTTTAAAGACATTCTAATAATAGGGCAAGAGGCTCCCATGGGCCTGAATCGCTCATCTGACCTTTATGCTTTATGGGTCTCTTTGGTCTAGGTAAGCTAAAAATAAAATTCGAAATAGTTCAGAAATAAAAATTGTTCTTGAAATTAATTCGAACAATACTAAGTAAAAATAGCGGAAGGTTGAGAATTTTTCAATGCTTGAATATTATACAATACTGAAATACTCACCCCAAGTAGTACCCGTTTGCCCGTTAAAAACCTTTTCCTGACACCTATATACGCCGTACGTACTTTCAGGTCCTAAAATGCATTGTTACATGTAAGTGTTTGTCTACTCTCATTATGGTCAAAATACTTAGTATTAATTTGTAATATAGAATTATCAAAACGTCTTCCGATACATGTGTTACACAACAAATTGGAGAAAAATTGGATAATGATGAGATAGCTTGATACAATAAAATCGTCACTATTTAATAATTGTCATTTTTGAAGATTGCTATGTTTATACATATTTCTTTGAAAAGTATATATATATATATATGAACAAAAATATTGAATAATTTCAATCTCTGTATTAATTCATAGATGTTACATTCACCACAAGCGCTTTCAATGCTTCATGCATATCTTCAGGTGGATATTGTTTATAAAAACATACATTATTACGTTAAATATGTCATGTAAGACCGAAAACATTATTTACTCGGCAATATGTTCAAATTGCGAGGAATTTTATATCGGAGAAACTAAGAATGAGCTTCGGATGAGGATGACCCTGCATCGACAACAAACGAACCACAAAGAACTTACCGTCATAAGGGCAAATAGACATTTTCAAGAATGTTCTGGTGGTACTTTCAACATATTTCCGCTTTATTAAGTCAACTCGAATATTGACGTCTACAGAAAACGAAAGGAGGAACTGTTTATTAACATTTTAAACCCTTCTTTAAATGATAATGTCCCGATGATAATGACGTTTACACACTCCCGTTTATTCTGATGTTTTTTAATTGTAACGTCAAACGTTTGTTAACGTAATAATGTATGTTTTTATAAACAATATCCACCTGAAGATATGCATGAAGCATTGAAAGCGCTTGTGGTGAATGTAACATCTATGAATTAATACAGAGATTGAAATTATTCAATATTTTTGTTTTTATTATATTATCCCAACGTGCGGATTGTGATCACACACTTTTTAATATATATATATGAATATTGATTTTTTTTTATGGTTGTCTCAACAACTATCTGGTTAAAAGATTTAGTTGATTTATGAGGGACCGACCATTTAGCTTAAAGCATTGACGTTAAAACAGCGACGACACTTGTAAAGCATGTACATCACTGTCAAACTTTCGGTTTTTTATGTCTTTTGTCTGTTTTTTATTCAATTGTTGGGATTCTTTTTTTTTAACTTTTTTTTTTAAATGATGGAAAAAAAAAAGATTCCCGGAACGACGTATTTTTTATACAGAATGTTTTGTAATTAGAATTAGTCGATTTGTTGCTCGGTTACTGGAATTTGCTGCTATTGTTACAAAGGTACTGGATTAATGCTGAACATCTTCTGTTAATGAGGTGTGGTGGCTGAGCATCGTAATGAGTTTTGACTTTGTAGGACTGGCGAGCCATTACTTGCCGGCAAACTGAAGTTGACCAAAGGGCTGATTACTGATTGACCAAGGGCTGATGTTGGTCCTGGCCCTTCTGGTGCAGCCCAAGGTCCTGATTTCTTAACATCTGTTGCACAGGTACTTTATTAATGCTGAACATCTAGTGTTGAGAAGGTACTTGATTAGGCTAACCATTTTGATGAATTGGGTTGGTGGACGGTAAATGTTGAACCGGCCGGCATTCTGAAGTTGACCAAGGGCTGGTGTTGGTCCTGGCCCTTCTGGTGCAGCCCATGGCCCTGGTCTAATAAAATAAAATTTAAGTTCAGACTTTTTATTTGTTAAATACAATATTCAGATAACTTAAAATGTTGTTAATAAATATTAGTACTATGGGAACTATGGGAACTCGCTTAGCTTAAGTGAACTTTTCAAACCCTTACATTTTAAATTAAAATATTTAAGTTTTATATACTTTTAAACCTATAAACTTTAAATGTTTCAGAATATGTACTAAAGCGTTCTGTAAAATATGCAAAGTATGAATATTAAATATGCTTACCTAATAAAATAAAATTTAAGTTCAGACTGGCGAACACAGTCAAAACTCAGTATTTATAGAACTATGTCGCACAGCTGAATCATACCAAGACAATGTGTAGGTCAAATTTGGACATTAGATTCACGTTCTTTGAAAATAGAAACCAAGATATATTACGTAAAGAGGCAACCAAAGAGAACGAAAGTATTTACAATAAATTGATATCTTACCTATGAATTGAGATTAGAATAAAATAGAAGTTCCTTTAAAATAAAGATTCCAAAATTTGTCCCAGAAGTTATTTTTATTATTTCAATTCACTTTTAACCTAGGCGAAGCCTAATCATACAAATCCAAGATGTGTTTTGTTTTTCATGTAACGTTTCCCAACCAATAGAACAAAACTACGAAATTCTAAAAATACTAATGATATTACTTTTGCACTCGAGGTTATGCTGAGGCATTATGATCTTTCGGACGTTCGCCTCAACCTTAATTAACAGTTGCTGATATTGAAAAAAAAATGAACTAGAAAGAAGACACGAAAGTGTCTCAATGGAATTTTTGTAACTAAATGTTTTACGAATATACCTGCTTCTTAACACTATATTAATTTTAACTGCTGACTAACTCAGCTTTGAAAACAGAACAAGTACTAGTATACTTACAATTAAGTTGATGCTGATCATTTTCACGCATTTTTACGGCTTATATTCATTATTGACGAGTTGTTCAACTTTACACAACCTATTAATTTTTTCGTCGTTTTCCTGACTTTTTGTAAAAGTTGTATGGAGTAGCAATTGTTTCTTAGATAAACGTTTCATTTAAAAATATTTTTCTAAAACAAAATATATATGATTTACACCTGCAAGACCTAGTTATACTTGCGGGTTTTCTGTTGTTTTTTTTGTGTGTGTGTGTGATAAGCTTTGTCAGTTTAATACCTGTCCAAGGTAGGTGGTTTCCTCTGGATACTCCGATTTTCTGCACCATTAAAACTTACCATCCTACATGGTCTAGGTGCGTCTATAGAGGGCGTAAAAACACCAACACACACGTACACCTAATACTTTAGACTCTTAACTTGTAAGAATTATTTGTCGTCAGTATTTATCGAAATCAAAATTCATGACAAAAACGTTTTGCTACGCCTGACGCGAGTTTCGCCTATTCAAGACTTTAATCTTTATCAAGCTTATGTTTGTATTAAGTCGAATTTATGTTAATTGTTTTTGTCTAGAAGAGGGTTTTTCATTGCACTTTAGATTGGACTTGAATCATATGTAGTTTATTTTCAATCCAGGGGCCAATTGAAAGACAGCGAGCAGCGACCGCTGGTCACATTGAAGGCTGCTGGATGTTTTCCATTGTGGATGTTTTAAATTTACGATTATATTGTAGGTTGTGTCGCGTAAACTTATTCCACATCCCATTTAAAGTTTCTTGTATTATAATGGTGTCGTATTTATTTGCTGTGGTTAACTTAATTAATTTGAGTCTGTTACCATGTATATTACAAAGACACATATTTCAAGGATGGGAATGAGGATAGGCGTTACGCATGGCTTAGAAATTGTCTTTAAGGTGTCACCACTGTCGTGTCTGGTACGACTATGAACTTCCGGTCCTCGGAAATGATATAAAATCTATACAAGATAGTACTTATGTTTAAATTAGTAAGTGGAAACTTCAATTACGTTGTATGAAATTAGATCGTTTTAATTACAATAATTGTTCACTTCAAGTAGAGCAATTCAACGAATTATAAAAAATATGTAGATATTGTGCAAGGTCATTTTAAGGGTTGTATTTTTGTTTCATTCATTTTTCAGTAAGAGTAAAATGCTTTAATCGAGCGGCATTTTTTCACGGTAAACATATGAAAAACCACAAACATTCCTAAATTAGATGTATCAGTGATGCAAACATTCCTAAACTAGATGTTCCAGGGATGCAACCATGGCCGAAATTCCGTACTAAACAATCAAGCCTGCCAGAAATGCCACCATTCTGATCCCCTCCCCTTTTTCGGGTCCAAAAAAAACTTCGTTGATGGACTATTTTTATTTTTAACCTGTTGACAATCTTCAATTTCAGTGAATTGCTGAACAGAAGGAATAGAAATATATAAAGTATAATTTTATTATGAAAAAAAATATATCAGAATTAAGCGATAAAAATCTTAATACATGTTATTTAAAATAAAAAAAAATGCTCTATATAATAAATTGCACTAGTAGAAAAGTAGACAATTATATATAATGTATATTCCATCATGAAAAAATTATCAGAATTAAGCGTAAACAATCCTTTTATAGTCCAATGTCATTTCATAACAACTAAAAGCGTACTGTTTACAATGAAAGCTTGAATACTTCATTTGTATGTTTATTGCACAAGATACAATTATTTCCGCACAAAGTTCAATGGGACACTTCTAATTCTGTGTGAAGTTACCGACCACTTGAAGCAATCAAGTAAGTGTTCATCCTATTGAAATAAGGGGACATTGACAATTCATCGTAGCCTACTCAGTTAGGACCAGGCCAAACTATTTTAACGTTCGATTATGGTCTTTAAAAGATCTACTCTTAACCAAGGAAATCTAAACCGGAGACAACATCTACATGGTTGGATCTAGAGAAGGGACATGGGGCTCTGCTTAAAGTCCATTGTGGACCATCAGACCAGTATTGTCGATAATCTGTAACCCCCCCCCCCCCCCCACACTCCTAGGTTTGTCACTGGGATACAATACAACATTTCTATCATCCAAGTGATCAGAAAAACAAGCAAGTTCAAAGGGACATTCGAATATAGGACGTCTGAGAAGGCAATGGCAAAAATCAGTCGAAGATTAGGAAAATGGCATGAAGAAACAGGCAATTTTTTAAAAAAAGAGCAACTGCGCTGTTCGATTGTTTTCTACATCCAAGAAATTTTAGTGGGAGACACGATGTGCTCAAAGATCGATACAAGTTTTATACCACTCAGATGAGCAAAGCAGTTCAAATGAACGTTCGAATATAGTAGGTTCGAATGAGAAAATCAAGTAACAAAAAACATAATAAAAACATAAAAATATAATAAAAACAGGCAATTGATAAATATAGAATTCCAATCAAAATCACGTCTAGACTAAAGAGAAACAAAACGCGACAAACCTTTGTTTACTGTTTGAAGATAGACATCACAGGCTTCTTTTTAATTTATGGAGCGACGGCAAAAACCGATAGCGTCAAATTGTTTTTTATAAAAATATGTTAAAAACACGAAAACTTATTCGATTTTTATATCAAATATTAAGGCTTTTAACAAAGCATCAATTATTCTTGGCATGTTAAGGGGAGGAAAAAATCGACCTTTACTATCCAAGAGCAATACATTTCCTGCCTTGGTTCTTTCTCTTTTTCTCTTTTTTTTTGCATGGGGTTTAGATTTGCATAGCAAGAGGTTGTTCTACAGATAGTACCATGAATGATATGCATTGAGTATTGGGTAACCGAGGTAACCCTACATACTGCATTATAATAGAAATTTATGTACGGAAATTTTGGTATTTTCGTGCAGATTTCTCAGCAACCCCACTCCTTTTTCGTTTTTTGTGGTTAGAAATTCCTCTTCAAGTTTTAAAATATTTTTACATAATGCACTAAAATAGATATACTTGTACATATGCAGTCAAGTACTAATTACAGTACTATTTATTTTATTGGCCTATTGTCTAAGTGGTCATATGACGGCGTATAAATTGTGTCATCTTTGCCATCTATCTTAATTTTACATTTCTCTGGAACATAAATATGGAGAACCCGCTAATTGACTACGACTCCGACCGAGACCGGAACAGCCAGAAACAAATGTTTACAATGGACCAAGGCTCCAACGGAAAGGAAACGTTTTGGTTCCGGCACCGCCACTGGATATTTGGTGTTGCTGGAATCGTGCTGGGTTGTTTGTTGACCATTTGTATTAGTTACCCTTTCTATTCAATGGGAATGGATCGAATTATTAAAGAAACGTGTGCACCTAAGAATATAAGTAAGTATTTTGAACTTTTTTGGAAAGTCCAGCTACATGTATTATAAAGTCATCAACTTTGTTACAAAATTTATATTAATTCAAAATAAATTGTGTTTTAATCGAAAATGTTTCTGTTGTATATGCTCAGTTCAAGGAGTAACACTTCATCACCAGCGTTAAAGTCAAAAACGTCTTTGGGAGCTTTTAAATACACCCAGATTGCTTTCCTCTATCTGTGGTTCCGTAGCTCTTAATGGCCCTTTTTGAAATTGTCCGATTTGACAGACGATAGATCTATATGGTCCGAAAAATAAAAAATATATATACATATATATCAAAAGGACCGTTTTTAGAGTTACGAATTGCAGCTAGCTATCCATGTACTAAACGACAGAGAATTTAATTTGTAGAGAAAGGGCTTGGTTTTTCTGATTAGGGTTCTCTGCTATATAAACCAATGCTAATTATAAAAACACTTTCTGACCGGAACAATAAATCCATACACCCCATGCATCCCCCTACAAGTGAAATGGTCGGTCCCTAACCGTGGCATTTAGACAATATCATCTGAGAAAGATTTGGTCTGATAACTATAGTTTATTGGTTCAGTCCCTCCAACCGACGAGACGAAGGACACTCCTTGAAACTTCTTTAAAAATACTAGTATATTGTAATCTAAATTTATGTACCGAGAAGTTCTCTTATTGTCCATGTTAACGTTTCATAAAATGATATAATTATGAACTTTCTGAATGATTATGGAATTTAAATGGGAAAACCTTTACGTTGGTTGAGGGAATTGTACCGGTACGGTGGTTAAGGAATGGTACCGGTACGGTGGTTGAGGGAATGGTACCGAAGCGCTGGTTGAATGAATGATACCGGTACGGTGGTTATGGAAATCATACCGGTACGGTTGTTGAGAGAATTGTACCGGTACGCTGGTTGAGAGAATGATACCGGTACGGTGGTTGAGGGAATTGTACCGGTACGGTGGTTGAATTAATGGAACCGGTACGGTGGTTGAGGGAACAGGACAGGTACGCTGGTTGAGGGAATGGTACCGGTACGGTGGTAGAGTGAATGGTACCGGTACGCTGGTTGAGAGAATTGTATCGGTACGGTGGTTGAGGGAAAGGTATCGGTACGATTGTTGAGAGAATTGTATCGGTACGGTGGTTGAGGGAATGGTACAGGTACGCTGGTTAAGGAAGTGGTACTGGTACGGTGGTTGAGGATATGGTACCGGTACGGTGGTAGAGGAAATGGTGCCGGTACGGTGTTTGAGTGAATGGTACCGGTACGCTGGTTGAGGGAATGGTACTGATACTCTGGTTAAGGGAATGGTACATGTACAGTGGTTGGGGGAATGGTACGGGTACAGTGGTTGGGGGAATGGTACGGGTACAGTGGTTGGGAGAATTGTATCGGTACGGTGGTTGAGGGAAGGGTATCGGTACGGTGGTTGAGAGAATGGTACAGGTACGCTGGTTGGGAGAATGGTACCGGTACGCTGATTGAGAGAACGGTACAGGTACGCTGGTTGAGAGAATGGTACCGGTACGGTGTTTGAGGGGATGGTACCGGTGCGTTGTTTGAGGGAATGGTACCAGTACGGTGGTTGAAGGAATGGTATAGGTTCGTTGATTGAGGGATTGGTACAGGTACGCTGGTTGAGAGAACGGAACCGGTACGCTGGTTGAGGGAATGGTACCGGTACGGTGGTTGAATTAATGGAACCGGTACGGTGGTTGAGGGAACAGGACAGGTACGCTGGTTGAGGGAATGGTACCGGTACGGTGGTAGAGTGAATGGTACCGGTACGCTGGTTGAGAGAATTGTATCGGTACGGTGGTTGAGGGAAAGGTACCGGTACGATTGTTGAGAGAATTGTATCGGTACAGTGGTTGAGGGAATGGTACAGGTACGCTGGTTGAGAGAACGGTACCGGTACGCTGATTGAGGGAATTGTACCGGTACGGTGGTTGAATTAATGGAACCGGTACGGTGGTTGAGGGAACAGGACAGGTACGCTGGTTGAGTGAATGATACCGGTACGCTGGTTGAGAGAATTGTATCGGTACGGTGGTTGAGGGAAAGGTACCGGTACGATTGTTGAGAGAATTGTATCGGTACAGTGGTTGAGGGAATGGTACAGGTACGCTGGTTGAGAGAACGGTACCGGTACGCTGATTGAGGGAATTGTACCGGTACGGTGGTTGAATTAATGGAACCGGTACGGTGGTTGAGGGAACAGGACAGGTACGCTGGTTGAGTGAATGATACCGGTACGCTGGCTGAGAGAATTGTATCGGTACGGTGGTTGAGGGAAAGGTACCGGTACGATTGTTGAGAGAATTGTATCGGTACGGTGGTTGAGGGAATGGTACAGGTACGCTGGTTGAGAGAACGGTACCGGTACGCTGGTTGAGGGAATTGTACCGGTACGGTGGTTGAATTAATGGAACCGGTACGGTGGTTGAGGGAACAGGACAGGTACGCTGGTTGAGGGAATGGTACCGGTACAGTGGTAGAGTGAATGGTACCGGTACGCTGGTTGAGAGAATTGTATCGGTACGGTGGTTGAGGGAAAGGTACCGGTACGATTGTTGAGAGAATTGTATCGGTACGGTGGTTGAGGGAATGGTACAGGTACGCTGGTTGAGAGAACGGTACCGGTACGCTGGTTGAGGGAATTGTACCAGTACGGTGGTTGAATTAATGGAACCGGTACAGTGGTTGAGGGAACAGGACAGGTACGCTGGTTGAGGGAATGGTACCGGTACAGTGGTAGAGTGAATGGTACCGGTACGCTGGTTGAGAGAATTGTATCGGTACGGTGGTTGAGGGAAAGGTACCGGTACGATTGTTGAGAGAATTGTATCGGTACGGTGGTTGAGGGAATGGTACAGGTACGCTGGTTGAGAGAACGGTACCGGTACGCTGGTTGAGGGAATTGTACCAGTACGGTGGTTTAATTAATGGAACCGGTACGGTGGTTGAGGGAACAGGACAGGTACGCTGGTTGAGGGAATGGTACCGGTACAGTGGTAGAGTGAATGGTACCGGTACGCTGGTTGAGAGAATTGTATCGGTACGGTGGTTTAGGGAAAGGTACCGGTACGATTGTTGAGAGAATTGTATCGGTACGGTGGTTGAGGGAATGGTACAGGTACGCTGGTTGAGAGAACGGTACCGGTACGCTGGTTGAGGGAATTGTACCGGTACGGTGGTTGAATTAATGGAACCGGTACGGTGGTTGAGGGAACAGGACAGGTACGCTGGTTGAGGGAATGGTACCGGTACGGTGGTAGAGTGAATGGTACCGGAACGCTGGTTGAGAGAATTGTATCGGTACGGTGTTTGAGTGAATGGTACCGGTACGCTGGTTGAGGGAATGGTACTGATACTCTGGTTTAGGGAATGGTACATGTACAGTGGTTGGGGGAATGGTACGGGTACAGTGGTTGGGGGAATGGTACGGGTACAGTGGTTGGGAGAATTGTATCGGTACGGTGGTTGAGGGAAAGGTACCGGTACGGTGGTTGAGAGAATGGTATAGGTACGCTGGTTGGGAGAATGGTACCGGTACGCTGATTGAGAGAACGGTACAGGTACGCTGGTTGAGAGAATGGTACCGGTACGGTGTTTGAGGGGATGGTACCGGTGCGTTGTTTGAGGGAATGGTACCAGTACGGTGGTTGAAGGAATGGTATAGGTTCGCTGATTGAGGGATTGGTACAGGTACGCTGGTTGAGAGAACGGAACCGGTACGCTGGTTGAGGGAATGGTACCGGTACGGTGGTTGAATTAATGGAACCGGTACGGTGGTTGAGGGAATGGTACAGGTACGCTGGTTGAGAGAACGGTACCGGTACGCTGGTTGAGGGAATTGTACCAGTACGGTGGTTGAATTAATGGAACCGGTACAGTGGTTGAGGGAACAGGACAGGTACGCTGGTTGAGGGAATGGTACCGGTACAGTGGTAGAGTGAATGGTACCGGTACGCTGGTTGAGAGAATTGTATCGGTACGGTGTTTGAGGGGATGGTACCGGTGCGTTGTTTGAGGGAATGGTACCGGTACAGTGGTTGAAGGAATGGTATAGGTTCGCTGATTGAGGGATTGGTACAGGTACGCTGGTAGACGGAATGTTACATGTACCCTGGTTGAGAGAATGGTATCGGCACGCTGGTTGAGAGAATGGTATCGGTACGGTGGTTGCTGGAATTGTACCGGTCGGTGGTTGCCGGAATTGTACCGGTACGCTGGTTGATGATATGGTACCAGTACATTAATCTGATTGTTTTCTTTCTTAGATGCTGCACAAATAAGTGAAAGAAAATCAGAGACTGTAGTGGAAACAAGTACTGAAGCACCTATTAACATCACCATGCCCTGGGATAGTAAGTGTTCATATAACAAAGCAGTCTTAGTGTTTAAGTGCCTTAGTTTAAACTAATTTGTTTTTTTCTATACATGTACAAGATTTGGAAATAGCTTAGGCTGATGCGAGGAGTCCGCTTAAGTTCTTTAGTTCGCAGTAAGCGAGTGTTACCTTAGTAGCGAAACTCTATATAATTAACAAAGGGGTCTTCCGCGTGTATCCGGTGTTTGTCGAAACAAGAGTACGCTCTGGTGCATTTGAGGTTCCTTCTTCTTAAAACACACCTGCCATGCTGCCAACGATCAAATAAGGTCAAATAAGTGAAAGTCAAATCCACAAACACTCCACGACACTTTTGATATAATATGTGTATGATGACTTCGATTAGTTTTGTAACGATATGACTCCAACTTGAGCCCAATCTGAGCAATAAATTCAGTGGCGATCAAGGGAGGGGTTCAGGGGTTCTTTTTTATCATATATTCCACTTAAAGGACACGGAACCCACCACTTCCCCCTTCGAAAAAATGTTTGTATTGACCACCATGACTTTCATTTATTTTAGCTTTGCTGCAGTACGTGACAAACGAAGACAATAACGTAAAAAAGTTTATAGAAAAGTATACGAACAAGACGTTTACAGGTAGGGTAATTTTTATCACCCCTTCCCCCTCTTGATTCATTTTTATTCAGAAATACCTGTTACAATCATCTAACACAATTGAGATCGCAATACCAGGAATTGTAATGCAACCAAAGACTATCGATAAGTATATTCCACATGTATCTAATGAAATTCAATTATAAGGAAAGAAGCTTTACAGTCAGGAAAAGTGTCATTGGTCAATATTGTAACATGCAACGTCAAATGTCATTGGTCAATACTTGTACATGCAACATCCAAAGTCATGCATTGGTCGATCGTCTTTTTGAGTTTTGAGAGTGAACAACTGAAGGATAAATGAACTTTTACAGTATAAAGAACTCTTATTCATTGAAAAATAAGTGTTCGCAATGTTGAAGGAATTTATAGGCACAACATCGAATGAGATGGGACTCTTTGGCGTGTTCAGTTGCTGAGCGAGGCGTCAGGTCTAAACATCTTTAAATTCATTCCAATTGATAAGTGTTTCTTACAGAGCTATTGTCTGCAAAGTCTTAGTTAAAACATATTTATTTAGAAATGACATACATACATTTAAATATAACATAACATATTAAACAAAAGGATTCAGAAACAAGCACATAGTGCTTATATAAATCTGTCTCCTGATAGTAATTACAACTTCTCTCTAGTAGAATTGGACTTTGATCGATTTGATTTTTATTGTGTGTTTAGTTTTGTGCTTTGTCTAGGAATATTGATAGGGGGGAGGTTGGGCCCAAAAAACTAGTTTAACCCCGCCACATATTACATGTGCCTGTCTAAGCCAGGAATCTTTGACAAAGCTTTCGTTTGTACTTGTCTTTTTGATGTTTTCTGTTCCTTGTTTAAGAAGGGGGTCTATCTGTGACTATTTCATGGCTGGATTTGAATTATATGCATCTTATTTAGACCATGGGCCAATTGCAGAACCGCGAGCAGTGCCAAATGGCCTCGTTGAAGGCTGCTGGCGGTTGTTCATTTTGGTTTTTCTAAATTGCCGTTTAATTGTGGACTGTGTCGCGTACACTTATTCCACATCTCTTTATTTTCTATTACAATTAATCATATATCAATATAACATGTTCTAAATGTTGCATATCAAATATATATATAATTAAAAGAAAGAAATCAACTATAACACAAGGTGAATTAAGAAAAATGTATAACCAAATAATCTGCAAAGTCTTAAGTCAGAAAAGGATCGGACGTCTTGAAAAGTCATGTATAAGGTTTTGATTATGTTAAGTCTTTGTTTATTAAGGCAATTTTATAGCTACCGCTTAAAATTATGGATTATACAATAAAAATTGTATCTAATTATCATGTTTTTTCTTTTGTTTCAGAATTAGCGTCTACAAAACTTACTAGTATGGAAATCAAAAATTTGATTGGAAATGTAATGACAGCCTGTCAAGGTGGTACGTATAGAATTTGGGTTCTTGAACAGTGGTGCCCCTATTTGGCTTGGGAATTTTGTTATTTTCTTGCACCTCTTGGTTCTGGACTATGGAGGGACATCTTCTTTTAATTACAAAATTCCGTATCCGGGAATTATGTATGAATGTTACAGCCATTCTAAGCCAACATAAAACATTTCTTGATACTGGCAAAAATTGGAAATCCAAATTATTATGATTAAGTTGGACGCAAAATAAATTTATCCAAGACCTATTCGAAATATTTTGTATAATCTTTATTATACATACTCATTTATCAAAATATGCATTTGATCTTTTTAGGCCAAACAGAAATACAGACCACAAACAGTGAGATTTCAAAGTTAAAGAATGATATCAATAATATAAGTAACCAAGGTATGTAATCCTGTACTAAACTTAATGTAAATTCAGATCATTTCGTTGGATTCTTACTTTCGTGGTTAACCACCGTCCACGAAAACCACGAAAATAAGTACCCCACGAATAATAATTAAATCACAGTAAATTCGGAGCAATTATGACTAGGAACTTCCAATCTTTCTGGAACCCCCGAAATTGGCTATTATTCCGACGTGTATTCGCTAGCAACGCTCCTGTTAGATAATTTTCTATAGCCGAGCAGGATTTTTATATGTTCTATGCAACGTTATACATCGTACAGACCTTATATATATATTATTTATAGTTTTAAAAAAAACCTTTAATATCCAAATGTAGTATTAACCATGAATTCTTGAGTCGTCGATTGATATACCAGCATAATCCTCTGTACGTTTGAAGAACTTTCTATGGCCGCAAAGTAGTTCATCGCTGGTTCCTACCCATTATGGCATATCTTCCCTTTTCCATTGGTCTTCCAAATTTGCAGTTTCTTTGTTTCCAACTCTACCTCAATATTTTTCATAATCATTTAATTTCATGCTAATGTCTATCTACCGTAAAAAAACTATATAGTGTTCCCATTGCGTGAAACATTAATTACTCATTCACTCACTCACTCACTTACTCACAAACTCGTTCACTCACTCACTCTCAAGTTAATTGCGTTATCTCTTTTTATGTCTTTATCGTTTGTAGAAGCTGCAACATTACAGAAAATGAAAACCGACTTAACTTCCGCTATTGGTAACCTTAAAGCAACGTCAATACAAGGTAATTTTTTTAAGTTCATTTATCTTCGGACATCAATAGATTGCAGCTTGGAGTTTGTTTAGCTTGACATTCGGAGCATGAAAGTTCGTTTAGCTTTATTTGTGGGAATATAAGTTGGTCAAGCTTGAAAATAAGAGCATATACATTCACTTAGATTGATGATTTATTAGCATTTGAGGAAGTTTGGTTTACAATTCGTAGCAGATGAGTTCGTTGAGTTTGAAATTCGGAGTGTGTAATTTCGTAAAGCATGGAATTCGGAGCATTTAAGTTCGTTATAAGCTTGCAATCAGAAGCATATTATATACTGAGCAACACAAATAACACACCACTTCTTTTCTACCAGAGTTCTTAAAAACATTTGAAAATTTTATAAATTCTTTTATACTAAATGATAAATCAAACCACATTCAATAAAAAAAAAACATGTCTTTATTTTTGAAATGGGCACCAGTGTGTTAAAAGCATGAAATTTTGAAAACCAAGTGGAAAAAACGAAGTCTGAGATTGGTCAATTTGAAAATGCATGTTTCCGAAAAGTTTGACCAGTTTTTGTGAAATTAAAGCTTTATCCCATGTTTTCTTGTTACACGTTTTTAATGAAATCACATTTTCTGAAAAATGAAGAATTTTTCATTTTTGGGTTAAAAAAGTCCTTTTTTAGAAATTTTAAAACGAAAAATCAGAATTTCTCAAAATTTGCAGCGATTGCAGTTATGGACCCTAAACATGCTGTAGCAAAATCTCAGATCATACAGACAAGTATTTCAAGAGCTATTTGCTATTGAACTTTAATTTCAAAGAAAATGAATGGAAGTGGTGCGTTTCTTGGGTTGTTTAGTATATATATGTTCGTGTCGGTCGAGATTAAGAGCGTATAGTAAGTTTGCAATAAGGAGCATTTAAGTTTGTTAAGCTTGAAAATCGGAGTGTCGAAATTCGCTGAGCTTGAAATTCGGAGCATATAAGTTCATTAAAATGGAATTAAAAGCATACATGTTTAATTGATTTTCTTGAAACTAAGATCAAATAAGTTTGCATGATTAGCCAGAAATTTGGAACATATAGATTCATTAAGCTTGCAGTTAGGAGAATTTGAGTTCGTTTAACTTGAAATTAGGAGCATTTAAGGTAGTTAAGCTTCAAATCTGTAGCATATATGTTCATTTAGCTTAAAATTATGAGAATATTACTTCATAGAGATTTAGATCTAAGAAGGTCTTCTATTATTATACATGTAGCTAGCACGAAACCTTCCTGTTGACAAAAAGCGTCCTATTGTTAAACGATATTTGTTCCATTTAACTTGATGCTATAGGGAGAACAGGGTTAAGGACCTAAAGGTGATGTTCTTTCATTGATAGTTTTGAGAATAAGTTTTAAATCATAGATATCTATGATTTAGGGTCCTATAGCAAGACAACAAGCAGCAACCACGCTTCACATTGAAAGCTGCTGCACTGTTTTCCGTATTGGTTGTTGTTATTTTGGGGGTTTTTTTTGTTTTTTTTTTTGTTTTTTTTGTTTTTTTTTTGGGGGGGGGGGGTGCGTGTGTGTGTTTTTAATCGCCGGTGATTATATGTAGCCTGCGTCTTTTTATCTTCATTTCAGGGCAAAAACAGGTGCTCCAGGTGCGACACGACATCAACGGTCTTCTGAACTATCTGTACGGCATGGTTTCCATGGCTAATAGTACTAACTTCACGTGGGGAGGTAAGTGGTAACCGTAAACCTATCTCTGGCAGGAAACTGTTACCCTTCCAGATCACCTGATTTCATCATTGTTGTAATGTGATGTTAGTAGCTGGGGGAGTTAAGTACTGCAATAAGCACAATTAACAAACAATAAAATAAATAAATCTGTCATAATTACGAAATTGGTGTGCAATGTGATTTTTCGTGTATTCAAAATTTAAATTATTACTAATTATGATATGTATAACTGAAAATAATACACAGACAAAGGTTATTCGGGATTGCTAGACGGCCATATTTTTCTATGGTTTTGCCAATTCGCCAAAATAAAAACCATCCAAATTTTTGCCATACATATTGAACTACAAACCACCAAATTTTACACCCACTAAAAAAACGCTGTACTGTACTACAAAACGGACTCTAAAGACTGGTACGCGCAATAAGACTGACACCAAAAGGTGGACATGATACAAATGATGATGATGATGATGATGATGATGATGATGATGATGATGATGATGATGATGATGATGATGATGATGATGATGGTTTTTGTCTTAATTTTGCAATGTCCCGTAGACAACTACATGTTGCAGTATACTGTGGTTTACCACAAAAATTGGTAACCACGAAAATAAATGAATCCACAGTATTTGAATTTCATGATTTGATATGTAGATTAGTTCTTTTGTACTTAAACCATTTTAATGACGTCATTCTATTGTTTAAAGTGTGGATTATTTTTTACGAATTCACTGCGCTGTCTATTGTTCATGATCAGTGTTCCATGAACTTTTCACGGTCCACTGATCACAACCTTCAGGGCAAACACTGGGTTCAGATTACCGACCGTGAGTGATTAGTTTTCAAGAAATTTACCTTTTTAAAAGGGTCACAAAAATGCATTGAATATAGGAATCAAGTTTTATTCAACTAAAAAAAACATAAAAATCACTTTTAGTTAACAATAAATGAATTTATTCCATGCGTTCAAAATCTCAAATTTCTGATAATGAAATACTCCATTTTGTCCGGAACGTACTCCAACTTAATCGACGTTTTCAAAGCATCTCAAAAGTGCACATGAATATTTATCTTAGTTGTCCAAACACATAAAACAATCCCATCATTGTGAAATTTTTGCTCATTCATGATTGGCGACAATAGTGGTATGACATAAGTTCTTTGTTCTCCACATTAAGATGTACATCTGTAGCGCTCCTTTTCAGCAAGTGATTTGTAGTAAATCTAGAAAAAAAAATTTAAACAATTTACTTCGAATAAAGAAATAAAAGACGTGTGTTGATTGCAAATTTGTTTGTATGCTTTTTTTCTTCTACACGGTGACCGGCTATCGATTACCGCTGGAAATCTGAAGACTGCCTAAAATTTACCGTGTGTGATTTTTTTTAACAAAGAAGAAGTCAATGAAAAAAATGGTACACAACATGCTAGGATTAGACTTTTTTCTACCATTTTCTCGATTCACCTTTTCGGTGATAGAATTTATGCACGGGTATTGTTTACTGTCTTCAGAACTATTCAGTGTTAACGATGGCCGGTAAATGTAACGACCCGTGTTCTAATGAATGAGGGAAAAAATAAATCAAATAATTATTCCTTGTCGAGTAATCATTGAAATTTCAGCGCCAATTTGATTTTGTTTTTTACAGGTAAGCGTATAGCTGTAATTGTACATTTTAAATCTGATAAAACCCACCGATTGTACAGAAATTTGTGTCAATAAGTGCTCAATATGTTTCAATTTGCCGTCGTTTATTTTTTCTTCAAATAGCAAGATATTTCATCGTTATTGGTAAAGAAATTTCGAAGTTTTTTTCTGATTTGAAAATGAATAATCCATTGATTGCTTTATTTATAGATTTTTGCTGTGTAAAAGCCATAGGCATTGGACTTAATCAAACTGATGGATAACTTATAAACTTTTTAGGGAGTGTTCTGATTTTATAAAGTCGAGTGAGAACGAGGCTCCAGACAATTTTTGGCGAAAATATGTACAAAACAATAATACATTTTCAATTGAAAGGGGGGTTCAAAACCCGGGAATTCCCCTTCTGGATCCACAACTGGAAGTGACCGATAATACATCAATAAATGTTTCAGTTGTAAAATCATTTTAAGCAGCAAACATTTCAAATGTGTTTGACTTTATCAAAAATGAAACATAAAAACACATGATTTTTTTGTGTAAAGAGTGGTTTAGAATGTGTAAAAATGATATCTTCTGCTACCAAAATGCTAAGTAACCATTACGTTATTTAAAACATCTTACCTTTTGCTTGCTTCTGTATTTTATTCCCGAGAACAAAAAATAAATCCATTGTTTAAAATTTTAAATAATCCATGATGAATTTCAAAATCTAAATCCATTGAAAAAACACGGCTTAATCCGTCTTGTCCATTATAAAACATGTTAAAAGTACTCACAATCTGCTCCAATAAAGTTGAATAAGGCGGGAAAATTTATGAACATTATGGAGGATCGGATGGGATGTCGGAACTACGTTTTTCTTATAAGTTTTCATAAAATACAGATGCTATTAATCTTTAATCATATTTATACATTTATATATTGTTTTCCCCGGTGTAAAATGGTTTAAGTAGGAGAATGTATGGTTTACTGTAGATTCGTAAAAATAATTCACTCGCACCTGACGGCGCTCGTGAATTATTTTTTACGAATCCACAGTAAACCATACATTCTCCTATACTTAATAGTATTCAGAGATTTTACGTCCCCTTATATAGTTATGTATTTATGTCCAGATTACAGATTACTTTAAACCTAAGCAGCATACATTTTATATTGATACCTGAATACTGGTGTCTTGCTGTTTTTCATAGTGCTAGTTTTAATTTGCCGCGTATTTATGCGGGCTGTGTCGTTTTTATTTAATCCACATCTCAATATCTTCTTTATGAATTAGATGCTACTTGTTATCATTTTTATTCAGATATGCCAACCCTTCCACCACTTCCTTCGTCTATCCCAACGATTGGTACATTGTGTATGAAGGATTGTCTGGCGTGGCAAGAAGAAGGTGGCGTGACGATCAGTGGCGTTCAGTGCATCAATCCTGATGGGCAGGACGAATTTAATGCCTACTGTGATATGGATACGGATTCAGGCGGTTGGACGGTAAGGATAGAGAATTTCCGAACATGTTAATCAGGCCGTTGAACAGTAAGGATAAAGGGTTTCCTAAAGATTTTTGAGTGGGGGGGGCTTCTGTTGTATATGAGCGATTGTTGGTTCTGAAAACGTTGAATGAGCGGTACTGATTATCAAGATATTTTCTCATGTTTAAGGTTTAAAAATGTTGAAATCTTCAAACATTTTTACGTGTTTCATACCCTTTTACGCAAGTAGCTGGCCCTGTAGAATTCGCCCGTTTGTTCAAAATTAGGTAAACCTAAATGTTGAAGCTACCAATCGATGTTGCTATCTTGGTTGGTTATCATGTCTTTATACCCCCCTGCAAACAAAGTTGGGGGGATATATAGGAAACACCCTGTCTGTCTGTCTGTCTGTCTGTCTGTTGAATTTTGTTGAAACTTAATATGAACATCATATGTAGATGTGCATGAAGAATTTTCATCGCACTCGGACATCATTCAGGGGAGATAATTGGACTTAGACTTTTTTAAATACATTATTCAATGGGAGACCTCGTAAGCGCAACTCCTCCTAAACCGCTTAACAGATGTTGATGAAACTTTAAATGAAGGAAGTACATCATGTGTAGATGTGCATGAAGAATTTTCATCGCAATCAGACATCATTCAGGGAAGATAATTGGACTTAGACTTTTTAAATACATCATTCAATGGGAAACACGTAAGCGCATCTCCTCCTAAACCGTATGATGGATTTTGATGAAACTTTACATGAAGTATGTACATCATCTGTAGATGTGCATGAAGACTTTGTATTGCTCTCGGCTATCATTGATGGGAGATAACTGAACTTGAGATTTTTTTACAGTACAGAGTCCAATATGAATCGGGGGTATCCTTTTGTGAGCTCGCTCACAGTATTACTTGTTTTAACATATTTTTTCTTGTTAATTCAGGTTTTCCAAAGACGAGTTGATGGAACTGTGGATTTCTTCAGAGGATGGGACGATTATGAAAACGGATTCGGAAATCTTACTGACGAATTCTGGCTCGGTATTTGATATTTGTTTGGGTTTTTTTTTAAGATAAAAAAAACTTGTTAATTAATATGAAGATATCAAACTAAGTAATGATAAATGACAAGTATCAAGGCTTTGTCACATTCAAAGACAGCGGCGTCACAAGATTTGATTTTCCAATTTTCAATTACTATAATAATTCTAGATACACAATCTAAAGTTTGTAGATTATCCCAGCTACCAGTACTAGTACTCTTAAAAATTCAGGAAAATCTGTAAAAGTCAAAAATGCCCAAAGTTCGTTAAACAGGAATTGGGTCAGCGATAGAAATTGTATCGAATCTCACATTATAGGATCTCATGCATGCTAATGCTGTATACTAAATACATGTATCAAGAGGCTGTGATAAGTAGTTGCTGAGAAAACTGTTTCGAAATTATTATCGTCGCCTGCCTCCCGAGATTCACCAATTCTAAAACACTCAATAAAATCAACCTAAAACATGTAATAAGAATCAGTTATGCCCGGTCTTATCGTCGAAACAAGTTATATGGAATATTATTGACACCTTTTTTATTCATTAACAGGTAATAAATACATACACAGACTGACAGACAAGCCCGCAGAGCTGAGGGTGGATTTAAAAGCATGGGACAATCAGGAAAGATATGCCAAATTTTCTTCCTTTTCCATCGATGGCGCCTCCTTGAAGTATCGAATTCACATCTCAGGATATAGTGGCACCGCAGGTAATACAATATGCTAAAATTGGAAAATTAACTGGTTAAACCCACCATTTCTTTTGACATGCCTGTACCAAGTCAGGACCATTGCAATCTTCTCCGGTATGTCTTCCTTGTTTTGTCTTTTCTCATGGACATTTGATTAATTTACATGTTCAATTCAGCCTTGGAAAGTTAAGAAATAAATATAATTGTTGACTGTTCTATATGTTCATCTCAGGATATAGTGGCACAGCAGGTAATAGAAATGCTAAAATTGGAAATCAAAGGGAAAGTTGTCTTTTACCTGGTTTAACCCACCATTTCTTTTGACATGCCTGTACCAAGTCAGGACCATTGCGATCTTCTCCGATATGTCTTTTCTCATGGACATTTGAGATTGTTTCTCTAAGTTCGGTAATTTTGTAACTACCTTTGTTGACATGTAAAATACTGCCTTGGAAAGTTAAGAAAGAAATATTATTGCTTAAATCTATACGTTCTTTTACGTAACAAGAGGCTCACAGGAGCTTAAATCGCTCACCTGACAAATTTGTCTGTTGGCTGTTAGTCAAAATTTGTAAAACTATTTCGATATTGAGACAAGTTTAATGAAGGCTCATCTGGAAATATAGTTTAACTAAATGCAGTAATGTTTAGAGTAATATTTTTTGCAATTAGAAGCTTTTTATTGTTTTCTCTTTTTTACATCCTAAGGGAACTAACTCCTAAAATGAATGGTACTTCAACGTTGATTTTATTACATATTTTGTAGATCACGACGTGCCTAACAATATGCAATTTAAATTTCTTAAATATACAGTTTTTAAGATATTGAGCTTAATTAAGTGCATTTTTTTTTAAATCAAGAAAAAAAAGGCAGCAACCCCTACAAGGCTTGTTTGATCTTCTTCAAAGGTATTTGGGTCAGCTGAGCTAAAAAGTCGCTTTTTATTATTTTTAAATGCATGTACAAAATTTACTTATATCGAACCTTTTAGCAAATACCAAAAAAATTTCATTATTAAAAGGGTACAAAAAAATGTACTTACTACTAAATTGGCCTGTGAAAATAGTGCAAGTAAGTTTTCTTGCAAGGCGAGACTTGGGAAAAATTGAAGATTTGGCGTTTATTTTCATCAAAGTTAACAAATGGTTTTAAATAATTCAAAAATTAACTTTAAAATTAATATTTATGTAAAATTTTACATTTAGTGTTTAACAAAAATAAAATTAAAATGTATTTTTATCAAAATTAACACCAATATATGTGTTGCATTATGGGTAATCTCATCAAAATCTCGCTTTGCAACATCTTTGTTTACCAAGTGTGTAAACTGTCATGAAATTCTTTTCCTTCTATGTAATTCCTTGGTTCAACATTGTTCATAAAAATATAGAGTTTTGAATTATCGTCATATATTCAGAAACTAGAATATCCCTGTAACCTGTCTGACCCATATTTATAAAATATAAAATATTAGTTTGTTTACATGGGGGTCACAGTTATGGGGGTATCCAAGGCCCTGTACTTATAGGAAATCCTGTCTATTTTAGACCGCTCTTCAAAGATGTGACAGCTTTACTCGACAGGACTTTAAAATTGCCTAGCAGTGGCGGATTCAGAGGGGGAGGGGCGTACGCCTCCCCTTTAATTGAGAAAAAAAAATTTCTGTATAAAATTGACCAAGCAACTTCAAATTATCATAAAAATCTGACATTTTTAGCAATTACGCCCCACTTTCACGGACTTCTGGATCCGCCCTGCCTTTTTTGCACATAATTTACGTCAACAACACTATACATTTTCGGAATTAATCGAAAATTAACCTCTGCCTTGGTATATTTTAATCTTAAGAATTAAAACAATATAAGAAATTGATAATATTCTGAAAAAAAATAATTATAGTTGTGTTTCTATCTATTTTAACTCTAGGTGATGCACTCGACTATCATGACGGGCATAAATTCAGTACGAAGGACCAGGACAATTCCCAAAATGGCGGAAATTGTGCTAAAAATAACAAAGGTGCATGGTGGTATGACTATTGCGGACACTCCTCCCTTAATGGTCAATACAGGAAGGATGGACCCTACCTCTCAATTCATAACGAAGGAATCAATTGGGAAAAGTTCAAAGGTGATAGGTACTCTTTGAAACAAGCCTCTATGATGCTGAGAAGAAAAGGATAAAATTTGACACATTTTGAGATGGTCCAGATTTTTTTTATTATTATCATCTAAAAATACTCAAATGTTGAAGGTTAGGGTAGTTGTATGAGGAATATGAGTGAATGGATGTATATTTTATGAAATACCATTTGTTAAATCTTAGATTAGTACAGTAAGGTGAATTCATGAGAAATGGTTTTAAGTAAGAAAATTTTGGAAAATTAAAATGATGGTTTGCCTCCTGTCCCTCTTTTCTTACTTAATTGAACTGGATCAAATATTGCTCATTTATAAAGTTTGACAAGAACGTCAAGAGAAACTCTTTGTAAGTTTTGTTAACAGTGTGATCATAAAGAAGAGCCAAAAAAGATAAAGCCTACAGTTACGTACTGTTTAGTGTAATGCACATGCAAAAAAAACAATCGAGTATAAACCCTAAACATGTGTGACATTTGTATGCTTTTTTCACTTCTTTGTTCTACTATGCAAATAGAAAATATTAATAAATGATTATTTTCCTCATTTTAAGCCACCGGGATAATCGCTCTAGCGCTAAGCCACGGCTTTAAATAGGTACGATAGCTTTTCAGTAGCTGACCAATCAAAAGCTAGCTGATGGTCGTGTTGTCTCGTTGCATCAATACACTTTCGCAAAATAGTTCCCCATTTCATTCAATTACTATTCTAGAAATACAATCTAAAGATTATCCCGGCTACCTGTTCTCTCTGTGCTTTGATATCAGATTGCAGTGCAATTTCATTGTAATAATGTATCTTGTTGAACAAGCAAACTTAACTGAATTGAATGGTTTACCAACCTGTTAAATGGGTTCGTCTTACTTTTATAACAACCTTTAGCTTATTTGTCAATCTGTTTCTAAGTCTTCTGATATGTTTTCGGTTTTTCTTTATATGTTTTCGGCCTTTTTTCTTTATGATTTTGGTCTTCCTAGCTTTCGCTACTCTCAGGCTTCCTTGACTTGACCAAAATAATTCTGTCTAATTGGCTTGCCAAAACGTTTACACAAAGCGGCAATTTTGTCATAAATTCCTTCGGACGGCGTGCATTTCATTTTAACGTATATGAAATTGATGCCTGTTTTCATTTCAGCCAAAACAAAATATTTCAATTGAGCGAATTAAAATTTAAGGTAAATTCTGAGAATTGGATAAATAATAAGTCAAAACTTCATAATCAATGTGTGACAAAACAAGTAATATCTTGTTGTTCGAGGAATAATTGCACTAAAAACCTATAAGGATGGCGGGATTGTTTTTTATTCAAATAAAAAACACGGGTTGGTTTTTTTTCCACGCCGCAATGCGGGGCGTCTGTCCGTGCGTGCGTGCGTCCGTCCGTCATTTTTTTTTCGTAACAGATTACTCAGCTACTATCAATCCTAGGCTTTTGATATTTGGTATGCAGCTTCAAGTAGGGGTCTCATATGATGGAATGCGTTTTCAGGTCTGTTGCTTAGATACCAGCTGTTTAACGAGCCGACTTATATTTTTTAGGGTCAAAATGGAAAAAAATTCGTAACAGTTTTCTCAGCTACAATTAATCCTAGGCTTTTGATATTTGGTATGCAACTTCAGTTAGGGGTCTCATATGGTAGGATGCGTTTTCAGACCTGTCGCTTACCTACTTCTTGTTTAACGAGCAGACTTAGATTTTTTTACGCTCGGCGGGGGACTCAGGAATTCTGTCCTTGTATTTCTTGTAAAAAATACATTTGTGTATTTCATTTTTCCTGTTTTCCCTTTCAGTTTTTCATGGTAAAAACTAACAACTTACCTTTAAGTATCAAATTAATAAAAAAAAAAAAAGAAAATAGCAATTTTACCTGTGGAAAAACTGCTCCAATAAAAAAAAATATTCGCTCAGATGGACATTGTCATAAAATGCACAGTACTTTTGTCTGCATTACAGTCTGACGATACCGCTATGCCAGAATGACAGGATTTCATATACCTTTTTAATCAGCTGCGGCACGCGTCTAAATTCTTTGTGGTCAAAACAGCCAGACCCGACATCAGAATAATTGGCGCCTGCGGGTTTCTATCCGGTACCCACATTGTGGTTAGTGGACTAACAAAGGACCTACCCGACCCTACGATCGCAACGGTAGATGAGTATTACTAGTTATTAAACCTTGTCCAACCCATCATAACTCTTGAATAATTGTACCAAATACGGACCATTGCTGACTTTCATTGCTATCCCAATTCGGTAATTGTGTTGATTTCTTAATTTCCTTAATTTGAATTAAATATGACGGTGGTATAATAAGCTGAACAGAATAGAAAATTGAAACCATTGAAATATTGTTGCCCTGGAAGCGAACTTCATCTGCCGGTAACCAGTTTGTAGAACGATTCGGAGTTCACCAACTTTTCCCGAAAAATTGTCTGTAGCATTTTGACTTAATGCATTTGTAGCCTGCATACCACCCTTTCTCAAAAAGTACCGGCTACGGTTATGCTGGATATAATATAATGCGGTATAACTACCTCTAAATAGGCTGCCAGTCTTTGTGTTTGATTTTCAAAGACTAGCAGGATCTAGATGCATTAACCTCAACCTAAGGCAACTTCATTTGCGTGATCCCCGTTTTGGACTGTTGTTTAGATGACCGTATCTAGTCATGCTTACAAACCAAACAACCAATCTGACTGAAACTTTGGATAAATGATTTATGACATGCTATTCAAAACGATCCTTACTCTGAAAAGATTCGAAAATCAGAAGCTCTGCAAAGTATTCATTGGGTCGAAGTTTTCAGATGACCCTTTATAGTGGTTGTGGCCTTTTTAAAGTAAAAAAAAGGTTTTTTCATGTTTTTGTCTTAAAGAATAAAAACAATGCAAAGTATCCATTGGGTCGAAGTTTTCAGATGACCCTTTATAGTGGTTGTGGCCTTTTTAAAGTAAAAAAAAGGGTTTTTTCATGTTTTTGTCTTAAAGAATAAAAACAATTGCAGATTTAGAAAAACTGTTGCTTGCTTAAACCCTCGGCTATTAATATGTTAGAGTACAAAACCCTCTATCTGGTCTATTTTGCCAGATGAACTCTGATTGGGTTATGGTCATTTAAAAGGTGAAACATAACGTTTCATTCTTGTATGGCCCAATAGACATGATAGATCAAAAACTCCTGCAGAAACAGAAAGGATGCTACATGCTTTATCCTTCAGGTCATTAAGCGCTAAAAAATCTCAATTGGTTTGAAGTCGACAGAAGATCCCTATTAAAATGACTCTTATGGGTGAGCGATGCAGGTTCCTGTGAGCCTCTTGTTTAAAGGTGTCGAGACAACTTTTATTTCATTTTTAACATTATCTATTATGACAGAAACTGGATTGTGATTTTCTTAACCTCTGCTGCCGTTTTTTTTTTATTTCATCATAAATCACATTTTTGTCAAGAAAAACCAAGACCTCCTCTTCAAGCTTAGTTAAATGGTAAGACTATTATTTATGAATGAAAAATATGAATACCATAACTGATATAAAACAGTTAATTTGTTTATGCTGTAAATTCATATTTCAAGAAGTAACCTCTATCAGCAGCACTTGATTCAAAACATTAGTGGGTCAAGAACAAAAGTTTTGAAAGAAAAAACGTCCTTGTGCAATACAAGGCAAGTAACCTTGAAGCTATAAATAAATTATCTAAGTTAATAGCTAAATTATTACAAGCTAAATAACCCATAATCATAATAATTAGATATGACAGATGAAGCACCCCTTTCGGGAATAATAAAATGAAAAACACGTACTCAAGAATACACCAATAAGAACCAAAATGGGTCAAATTTCAGAAATTCTTTTCCACCTGGGAGGAGAGGTCCCTTTCCACCCCTCTCCCCCGCATCGCCCATGCCATAACTGTAATTAGGGCCCTGAATTAAGCTACATTTCATGACTACTAGTATATATAAAATGACCTTACTTAATAGCTAAATAACCTTAAACTTAATGACCCAAAATCATGATAATTGCTACATGTATATACAGATGAAGTAGAACATACTACATACATGTATATCATTGAATGTTTCACTGCATTGGTGCTTTATAAAATAAAACAATTGGAATGTGGAAAGGTTACTTTTTTATATGTAAGTTGATGTAGAAAATATTTGATTACATTTTAAATACTAGCAGACTGTAGAAACATTAAATTTCTAGGGCATAGATTTTTGTTGTGAAGAGCTAAACACTGAATAAGTGTAACAAATGTTCAAAAAATGTTTTGAAAAAGTAAATCGCTATATAACGGAAATCCTTCTTCGGAATTTTGTCCTTACTCTCTGCTGCCAAAATATTTCTTTTCATCACAAATCATTTTCAAAATATTTTTAGTCAAGTTAAATAGTCGGTCACTTACTGTTTATTATCAATACTTGCCAGTACTTGATTAACAGACTTAGCTGACCCACCAACATACCCAATTACACTATAATCTCCATGTAAAAGTAAACCACTGACCGAGTTCTCAGTTAGCCGAGTGACGGGTGTGGAACAAGAGAGTGAAAGGAACCATGCACTGGTCCGTCTTGTTCAACATCACATTTAATCCTCTATCACACTACTTATTATCCTGGTTCCCGGGGTCGTGTTCATGGTTACAGCAGTAGCTATACATTTCCACGCATATTACGAGCGGTGACTAGTCTAACTACTTAATATGTAAATAACATATGCTAAATACCACGATGAAACATGCAATACCACAAAAACCCAAACAACTTTTGATCAGCAATGCGAACGTTCTCAAATTGTACAACCAATGTGAATTATCGTTCTTCGGAAGGGTAAGTAGTTCTTGTTTGTTCCAACGCTCCCCTCGGTTTACCATCATGCCAAATCTGGTAAAAAGGAACACACCACACACAAAAAACTCCCAAAATGGATAAGCTAGTATTTTTTAGCTCACCTGACCGCAAGGGTCATGTGAGCTATTGCCATCACTTGGCGTCAATCGTCGTCTTCGTCGTTAACTTTTCTTTGAAAATCTTCTCCTCTGAAACTACTGAAGGGATTGCTTTGAAACTTTACACACTTCATCTATTGGATGTTCTCTACTAAGATTGCACAAATGGTGACCGCCAACCAAAAATATGGCCACCGTTGCTAAAAATAGAACAGGGGGGTCAGGCCCTAGTTTTTGGCTTATAAATCAAAAAGTATAATGGATAGAGAAAATCTGAGGCAACTTACCTTCTTCAGCATAAAAGGCTCTACAAAAGTCTTCATTAAGACACAGTTGTCAGATGATCATTTATAGGGTTATGGCCCTTCTAAGGTGAAAAATGGCATTTTTTCATGTTATTGGCCTATAGAATGAAAACTATAGCAGATAGAGAAAAAGCTATTGCTTGCTTAAACCTTAAGTTAAGTGTGCTTTACAAAAGTCTCCATTAGGTCGAGGTTGTCAGATGACGCCTTATAGGGGTTATGTCCCTTTAAAGATGAAAAAGAGTGTTTTTTTTTCAGGTTTTTGACCTATAGAATGAATACTATTGCAGAGGGAGAAAAGCTGTACCTTGCTAAAACCTTTAGCCCAATGAGCTGTACAAAAGTCTCCATTTGGTAAAAAACTGCGACCTGAGGACTTTTTAGGGGAAATTTCAAAAATGACACATCTGGAGGTTACCTTCATTTTGTTAAAAAACGACATGACTAAAAAATTCTTTGTAAACGACATGCGACCTCATTTAAATATGTGTTAAAATTCGAAGCGGCTTTACGACCTAAAGGAGAAACCCTTCGGGAGCCCTAACTAAATCGTCCAACTGACTAAAAGAATTATCTCTTTTTGCCGGGTACTCTGTTTACATCCCCGCTATCAAAAGTACATTTCTATTAAATGTGCTTATTTCATACGTTTATGGTCTACTTTTTATTATTATGAAACGAGAAAATAACCAGAAGACATGATGTCCGACAAAGATAAAAAATACTTCTTTCATGAAAAGGAAACTAAAACCGTAAATCTGAAAGTTAACCTGATTTTGAACGAAAGGATGGACAGACCCAGACTCTATATGTTCGTCTTCTTCCGCAGGTCATGTAAGTGGGACTCACTAATATTTATATGTGCATGAAACAAATTACAATTTCCCTTAATATCTGCTTTTATTTCTTTGTGATTGTGATTTTAGGTGCTAATATATTGCTTGGAGAAGCTGCTTCACTTGTAAAAGTCTCCGATGTTGTTTCAGAAAAGTTGAATTTGAGATCAAACGAATATTTTAAGCGAACGGCTGGTGATGTTACGGTCGAAGAGCTAGTTGGCTTAGATCAAGGCGAAGATCTCGTGCAAGTAGATTTTGAGCTAACATCTACCGGGGCTATATCATTAAAATTCAAAGAAACGTACCACGGAATTCCGGTATATGGTGTGTTCGCTACCGTCGAGATTGATCAAGACAGCAACGAGTACACCGGACAATCTGATGGTCACGTGATTTCTGACATTAGTGAAGATATAAATAGTATCAAGGTAGAGATTTCCGAAGAACATGCTACAAGAATTGCACTAGAACATGCAACAAAAAATATAACTGGTTTCCAAATAGACAACTTTGAAACGAACCTATTCGTTTATATGGGAAATGGAACGGCAATCTTAATGTATGATGTTTCATTTCGGATTCGACAAGGACATTCCGTAACAAGACCCGGATACTTTATTAATGCTAAAAGTGGAGAAATTATAAAAATCATTCCCAAAATTAAAAGTTATCGAATGAAATCAGTTGGAGGAAACATTAAAACTGGGAAGTACATGTACGGAAAAGAAATGCCATATTTACAAGTTAAAAGAGAGGGTAGTGTGTGTAGCTTAGAGAATGATTTCATCGCTGTTTACCATATGCATAATACACTAGTTGTACCAGACAAGCCGTATTCGTTCAACTGTACGACGGAAATTTCTGACGAATCTAATGGCGCATTTTCTCCGCTAAGTGATGCATACTATTACGGAACTACGATTTTCTCCATGTTCAAAGAATGGATTCACATGCTGCCTGTTGACCACAACAAACTGCCTCTCAAAATATACGTGCATAACGACGTACAAGATTCTGCGCATTTTGATCCAAATATTTGGGCCGTAATAATCGGGGACGGAGTTCCACAGAGAACATATCCTTACGCCATCGTGGATGTAATAGGGCACGAAATAGGTCATTCGTTTGCAGACCAACATCCAAATCTCGAATATATCGGCCAATCCGGTGGAATCTGTGAGTCTTTGGTTGACATCATTGGCGAGTGTGCGCAGTGGTATACTTCCCACATTGTAGATTTGGTGGCAGGGGGCGATTTGTATGTCCATGGCATGGGGCGTCGACTTTGCGAACAAAATGCTGATGGGAAGTCGATTATAAATGTTGCAGAATACAGGGACGACATGAATGTTCATTACAGCAGTGGAATATTTAATCATTTCGCTTGCGAGCTGAACGAAGTTCTTACATGGAGAGATATATTTAGAATCGTGACATACGCGAGTCGATTTTATTGGTCCGAAACAACTTCTTTCAATGAAGGTGGATGTGGAATCGTCAAAGCCGCTTATGATCTTGGCTACGATTTACAACCAATTGATCAAGGGCTATTAAGCATCGGTCTAGAACCATGCAACATTGATAACCATATACTCCACAATCTTTCCGCTGAATCAGTCAAGCATGGCATTCTATTTATGGTGCGTTTCGATAAGTTACCCCGAAGCAAAAACTCTGGATCCCGAATAATTCAGATTGTTACAAGCGGCGGTGTAGGTGATGTCGATCTTTATGTTGGTCCAAGAAAGAGAGTGTCCAAAAAGAATGCGATTTATACCTCAACTATGGATGGCAATGCTGAGCTCTTATATATTGAAGAGTTAAATTCCAAAAATAAACTATATTTAAAGCTCGTTCCAAAGTCAGGCATGTTTTCAGGGGTACAACTAAACGCAAACATTCTATAGACAAGTTAAGTTTTTGAAAGTGGTAGTTATATTATGTATACTAATTGATAATGAGAATATTATAGGTAAAAGTTTAAAATAAGCAAAAATTTTTGATAGGTTCGCGACTATGGCACGTCAAACGTTTCAATATTCAAAACAAATATTGATTCAAAAGAAAATAATTTATATTCAATATTTATACATATATATGCAATATTTTTCTATTTATATTCAAAAATTAAAATATATGTTCAAAACTTACAAATATATGTTTGAAAAACAAAAAAATATGTTCAAAACTAATAAATATATTATACAACACTCTTCTATTTATATATTCAAAAATTAAAATATATGTTCAAAACTTACAAATATATATTCAAAAATTAAAAATATATGTTCAAAACTTACAAATATATATACAAAAACTTACAAATATATATTCAAAAATTAAAAATATATGTTCAAAACTTACAAATATATATTCAAAAACTTACAAATATATATTCAAAAACTTGTAGAAAATACATTCAAAACATGTTTAATAGATGTATTCAATAACATTGCATTCTGGGTAATATTTGTAATGACCTTGCAATTCAATGTAGCACATGCGTCCACCGTTGTGTGAAATAACACGCTTTTTCGTGGAAAAAAAAATGAGGACTCCCTTCTTTTTATTGCTTTCATAAAGTAAGAACCACGAGAAACGATCCAAGCACCACGGGGCATGTGGACCCCGGGGATGCTCCAATTGTCTTGAAATTTTGTACCTCCCTCTTCCATTGTGGTCCGGGTAGTAACACAAAACACAACACAATTGTGAGACATAATGGGTATATTGAGGTAATTTCCTGCAACAAACAGCCAGACACTTATTAAGTCAATCAATAACAATTTAGTGATTGCCATCATTGGGGTGTCCTCAGTTCCGTCCATTCGCGGATAAGAAATAAGTAAATGTACTACGTACCCTAAGGTGTGACGGACACGCTGACAATCGGTTTTTGTGTGATGATACTTAACCAAGCATTAAGTGTTTAAAGTGTTGTGTTTGATATAAAATCAATATACTTGATTTTTTTAAAAATCAGTCGATAGATACGTCTAAGCTCTTCTCAAGAGAGTTCCACTACAATCTGTTATTTTTAGACAGAGCCTTATGCAGTCGATTTTCGCGGTTTTTTTAATTGAACTAATAGGTTCAACTATACACCAACGATATAAATCTGCACCATATGTCATGTATCAATACACAAGTTGATGCATAACTAAGCTTTCTTGAACTTTCAACTTTATCTACGTATATATCTGTTGCTCAGTTCAATCTGTATAACATTTATTAAAGGTAAAAACAAAATTATCGAACTTGGAGAATCAATCTCAAATGTCCATAAGACGACACAAAACAAGGAATACGTACCAGAAAAATTAAGATCGCAATGGTCCTGACTTGGTACATTAATACATTGAAACAATTAAAATAGACGATTAATGTTCTTTAAATGATTCTGTGGTAGGAGAATTGTCTGACCAATTTACCGTGTCTAGACAATAAAAAAACCCACAAAAATCGACTACATAAAGCTCGGTCTAAAAATAACGGGACGTAGAGGAACTCTCTTGAGAACAACACGCTACTATCGACTGATTCAAAAAAGTATATCGATTTTAAATCCAACACAATACTTTAAACACTTAATGCTTGGTTAAGTATCATCACACAGAAACCGATTGTCAGTTTTGTCCGTCACACCTTAGGGTACGTAGTACATTTACTTATTTCTTATCCGCGAATGGACGGAACTGAGGACACCCCAATCACTAAATTGTTATTGATTGACTTAATAAGTGTCTGGCTGTTTGTTGCAGGAAATTACCTCAATATACCCATTATGTCTCACAATTGTGTTGTGTTTTGTGTTACTACCCGGACCACAATGGAAGAGGGAGGTACAAAATTTCAAGACAATTGGGGCATCCCCGGGGTCCACATGCCCCGTGGTGCTTGGATCGTTTCTCGTGGTTCTAACTTTATAAAAGCAATAAAAAGAAGGGAGTCCTCATTTTTTTCTCCACGAAAAAGCGTGTTATTTCACACAATTAACGGTGGACGCATGTGCTACATTGAATTGCAAGGTCATTACAAATATTACCCAGAATGCAATATTATTGAATACATCTATTAAACATGTTTTGAATGTATTTTCTACAAGTTTTTGAATATATATTTGTAAGTCTTTGAATATATATTTGGAAGTTTTGAACATATATTTTTAACTTTTGAATATATATTTGTAAGTTTTGAACATATATTTTAATTTTTGAATATAAATAGAAGAGTGTTGTATAATATATTTATTAGTTTTGAACATATTTTTTTGTTTTTCAAACATATATTTGTAAGTTTTGAACATATATTTTAATTTTGGAATATAAATAGAAAAATATTGCATATATATGTATAAATATTGAATATAAATTATTTTCTTTTGAATCAATATTTGTTTTGAATATTGAAACGTTTGACGTGCCATAATATAGCAGAGTTACCAATGGGGCAATCGGCATCCGAATGTCAAAAGTCCGAAAGGGTAGAGACAAAATCAGTAAACACCAACGAGAAGAGGACAAAAAACAGACAATATGTAAAACACAGAAACACAAAAAGTCCTGAATATCAATTAACAACGAGAACTCTAGTCGTAACGAGAAGTGAACTCAGGTGCTCCGGAAGAGTAAGCAGTTCCCGCTAGCTATAGCACACCCGTCGCATTGTCATGTGTCAATTCAGTGTGGAGTAAGGGTGCAAGGGACCCCGATTGAAATATGTATCACTGTTCAAGCGTGACGACCAAGAGTCCTACTTTGGTCGGGGCTATTGGTACTTTGCGGAACGGAACGGAACGAAACGGAACGGAACTGAACAAGACATGGGGATCCATAAGGGGAAAATTTTTATTAATATATTTTTTTTTTCAATGACAAGGACTTGCTTCTAAACTAGTCCTTGTGTATGAATTTCACATTTTTGTATCATAAATTAAAAGTTTTATAAATCATCCCTACTTTAATAGTCTGTTCAGATATTTAAAGCTATATTTTAACATGGCCTTAAATAATTAGTAAACTAGTAAGTTGTCAACGCATAATGAAAGTCATTGCTGTCTCTCAGCCATTTTTTACTTAAATAAGACATATGTACATGAAGATAAATTTGAGAATACAATCTTGTTCCGTTTCGTTCCGTTAAATACCATTACCCGGGGGCTAATGGTACTTTGCGGAACGGAACGGAACAAAACTTTTTTCTTCCAAATTTCATTTTCGCACAAAGTTTCCACCATCGTGATAAGAAATAGACATATGAAACACTTGAAATGTAAAGAAAATACAACAAGTTGTCCGCAATTATTTATTATACCTACCTTCTGAGAAGATGAACCTATTCAGGCTAGAACTAAAAGGAGTGCGTTTAGATCTAGGTATAGTATTGGGTTATCTTAGAAATAGATGATAGAGACTCTGATATGCTACTAATGACGAAAATCGAAAAAAAAATCTTGTTCCGTTTCGTTCCGTTAAATACCATTACCCGGGGGCTAATGGTACTTTGCGGAACGGAACGGAACAAAAATTTTTTCTTCCAAATTTCATTTTCGCACAAAGTTTCCACCATCGTGATAAGAAATAGACATATGAAACACTTGAAATGTAAAGAAAATACAACAAGTTGTCCGCAATTATTTATTATACCTACCTTCTGAGAAGATGAACCTATTCAGGCTAGAACTAAAAGGGGTGCGTTTAGATCTAGGTATAGTATTGGGTTATCTTAGAAATAGATGATAGAGACTCTGATATGCTACTAATGACGAAAATCGAAAAAAAGATCTTGTTCCGTTTCGTTCCGTTAAATACCATTACCCGGGGGCTAATGGTACTTTGCGGAACGGAACGGAACAAAACTTTTTTCTTCCAAATTTCATTTTCGCACAAAGTTTCCACCATCGTGATAAGAAATAGACATATGAAACACTTGAAATGTAAAGAAAATACAACAAGTTGTCCGCAATTATTTATTATACCTACCTTCTGAGAAGATGAACCTATTCAGGCTAGAACTAAAAGGAGTGCGTTTAGATCTAGGTATAGTATTGGGTTATCTTAGAAATAGATGATAGAGACTCTGATATGCTACTAATGACGAAAATCGAAAAAAAAATCTTGTTCCGTTTCGTTCCGTTAAATACCATTACCCGGGGGCTAATGGTACTTTGCGGAACGGAACGGAACAAAAATTTTTTCTTCCAAATTTCATTTTCGCACAAAGTTTCCACCATCGTGATAAGAAATAGACATATGAAACACTTGAAATGTAAAGAAAATACAACAAGTTGTCCGCAATTATTTATTATACCTACCTTCTGAGAAGATGAACCTATTCAGGCTAGAACTAAAAGGGGTGCGTTTAGATCTAGGTATAGTATTGGGTTATCTTAGAAATAGATGATAGAGACTCTGATATGCTACTAATGACGAAAATCGAAAAAAAAATCTTGTTCCGTTTCGTTCCGTTAAATACCATTACCCGGGGGCTAATGGTACTTTGCGGAACGGAACGGAACAAAACTTTTTTCTTCCAAATTTCATTTTCGCACAAAGTTTCCACCATCGTGATAAGAAAAAGACATATGAAACACTTGAAATGTAAAGAAAATACAACAAGTTGTCCGCAATTATTTATTATACCTACCTTCTGAGAAGATGAACCTATTCAGGCTAGAACTAAAAGGGGTGCGTTTAGATCTAGGTATAGTATTGGGTTATCTTAGAAATAGATGATAGAGACTCTGATATGCTACTAATGACGAAAATCGAAAAAAAGATCTTGTTCCGTTTCGTTCCGTTAAATACCATTACCCGGGGGCTAATGGTACTTTGCGGAACGGAACGGAACAAAACTTTTTTCTTCCAAATTTCATTTTCGCACAAAGTTTCCACCATCGTGATAAGAAATAGACATATGAAACACTTGAAATGTAAAGAAAATACAACAAGTTGTCCGCAATTATTTATTATACCTACCTTCTGAGAAGATGAAACTATTCAGGCTAGAACTAAAAGGAGTGCGTTTAGATCTAGGTATAGTATTGGGTTATCTTAGAAATAGATGATAGAGACTCTGATATGCTACTAATGACGAAAATCGAAAAAAAAATCTTGTTCCGTTTCGTTCCGTTAAATACCATTACCCGGGGGCTAATGGTACTTTGCGGAACGGAACGGAACAAAAATTTTTTCTTCCAAATTTCATTTTCGCACAAAGTTTCCACCATCGTGATAAGAAATAGACATATGAAACACTTGAAATGTAAAGAAAATACAACAAGTTGTCCGCAATTATTTATTATACCTACCTTCTGAGAAGATGAACCTATTCAGGCTAGAACTAAAAGGGGTGCGTTTAGATCTAGGTATAGTATTGGGTTATCTTAGAAATAGATGATAGAGACTCTGATATGCTACTAATGACGAAAATCGAAAAAAAAATCTTGTTCCGTTTCGTTCCGTTAAATACCATTACCCGGGGGCTAATGGTACTTTGCGGAACGGAACGGAACAAAACTTTTTTCTTCCAAATTTCATTTTCGCACAAAGTTTCCACCATCGTGATAAGAAAAAGACATATGAAACACTTGAAATGTAAAGAAAATACAACAAGTTGTCCGCAATTATTTATTATACCTACCTTCTGAGAAGATGAACCTATTCAGGCTAGAACTAAAAGGGGTGCGTTTAGATCTAGGTATAGTATTGGGTTATCTTAGAAATAGATGATAGAGACTCTGATATGCTACTAATGACGAAAATCGAAAAAAAAATCTTGTTCCGTTTCGTTCCGTTAAATACCATTACCCGGGGGCTAATGGTACTTTGCGGAACGGAACGGAACAAAAATTTTTTCTTCCAAATTTCATTTTCGCACAAAGTTTCCACCATCGTGATAAGAAATAGACATATGAAACACTTGAAATGTAAAGAAAATACAACAAGTTGTCCGCAATTATTTATTATACCTACCTTCTGAGAAGATGAACCTATTCAGGCTAGAACTAAAAGGGGTGCGTTTAGATCTAGGTATAGTATTGGGTTATCTTAGAAATAGATGATAGAGACTCTGATATGCTACTAATGACGAAAATCGAAAAAAAAATCTTGTTCCGTTTCGTTCCGTTAAATACCATTACCCGGGGGCTAATGGTACTTTGCGGAACGGAACGGAACAAAACTTTTTTCTTCCAAATTTCATTTTCGCACAAAGTTTCCACCATCGTGATAAGAAATAGACATATGAAACACTTGAAATGTAAAGAAAATACAACAAGTTGTCCGCAATTATTTATTATACCTACCTTCTGAGAAGATGAACCTATTCAGGCTAGAACTAAAAGGAGTGCGTTTAGATCTAGGTATAGTATTGGGTTATCTTAGAAATAGATGATAGATACTCTGATATGCTACTAATGACGATAATCGAAAAAAAAATCTTGTTCCGTTTCGTTCCGTTAAATACCATTACCCGGGGGCTAATGGTACTTTGCGGAACGGAACGGAACAAAAATTTTTTCTTCCAAATTTCATTTTCGCACAAAGTTTCCACCATCGTGATAAGAAATAGACATATGAAACACTTGAAATGTAAAGAAAATACAACAAGTTGTCCGCAATTATTTATTATACCTACCTTCTGAGAAGATGAACCTATTCAGGCTAGAACTAAAAGGGGTGCGTTTAGATCTAGGTATAGTATTGGGTTATCTTAGAAATAGATGATAGAGACTCTGATATGCTACTAATGACGAAAATCGAAAAAAAAATCTTGTTCCGTTTCGTTCCGTTAAATACCATTACCCGGGGGCTAATGGTACTTTGCGGAACGGAACGGAACAAAACTTTTTTCTTCCAAATTTCATTTTCGCACAAAGTTTCCACCATCGTGATAAGAAATAGACATATGAAACACTTGAAATGTAAAGAAAATACAACAAGTTGTCCGCAATTATTTATTATACCTACCTTCTGAGAAGATGAACCTATTCAGGCTAGAACTAAAAGGAGTGCGTTTAGATCTAGGTATAGTATTGGGTTATCTTAGAAATAGATGATAGAGACTCTGATATACTACTAATGACGAAAATCGAAAAAAAATCTTGTTCCGTTTCGTTCCGTTAAATACCATTACCCGGGGGCTAATGGTACTTTGCGGAACGGAACGGAACAAAACTTTTTTCTTCCAAATTTCATTTTCGCACAAAGTTTCCACCATCGTGATAAGAAATAGACATATGAAACACTTGAAATGTAAAGAAAATACAACAAGTTGTCCGCAATTATTTATTATACCTACCTTCTGAGAAGATGAACCTATTCAGGTTAGAACTAAAAGGGGTGCGTTTAGATCTAGGTATAGTATTGGGTTATCTTAGAAATAGATGATAGAGACTCTGATATGCTACTAATGACGAAAATCGAAAAAAAAATCTTGTTCCGTTTCGTTCCGTTAAATACCATTACCCGGGGGCTAATGGTACTTTGCGGAACGGAACGGAACAAAACTTTTTTCTTCCAAATTTCATTTTCGCACAAAGTTTCCACCATCGTGATAAGAAATAGACATATGAAACACTTGAAATGTAAAGAAAATACAACAAGTTGTCCGCAATTATTTATTATACCTACCTTCTGAGAAGATGAACCTATTCAGGCTAGAACTAAAAGGGGTGCGTTTAGATCTAGGTATAGTATTGGGTTATCTTAGAAATAGATGATAGAGACTCTGATATGCTACTTATGACGAAAATCGAAAAAAAAATCTTGTTCCGTTTCGTTCCGTTAAATACCATTACCCGGGGGCTAATGGTACTTTGCGGAACGGAACGGAACAAAACTTTTTTCTTCCAAATTTCATTTTCGCACAAAGTTTTCACCATCGTGATAAGAAATAGACATATGAAACACTTGAAATGTAAAGAAAATACAACAAGTTGTCCGCAATTATTTATTATACCTACCTTCTGAGAAGATGAACCTATTCAGGCTAGAACTAAAAGGAGTGCGTTTAGATCTAGGTATAGTATTGGGTTATCTTAGAAATAGATGATAGAGACTCTGATATGCTACTAATGACGAAAATCGAAAAAAAAATCTTGTTCCGTTTCGTTCCGTTAAATACCATTACCCGGGGGCTAATGGTACTTTGCGGAACGGAACGGAACAAAAATTTTTTCTTCCAAATTTCATTTTCGCACAAAGTTTCCACCATCGTGATAAGAAATAGACATATGAAACACTTGAAATGTAAAGAAAATACAACAAGTTGTCCGCAATTATTTATTATACCTACCTTCTGAGAAGATGAACCTATTCAGGCTAGAACTAAAAGGGGTGCGTTTAGATCTAGGTATAGTATTGGGTTATCTTAGAAATAGATGATAGAGACTCTGATATGCTACTAATGACGAAAATCGAAAAAAAAATCTTGTTCCGTTTCGTTCCGTTAAATACCATTACCCGGGGGCTAATGGTACTTTGCGGAACGGAACGGAACAAAATTTTTTTCTTCCAAATTTCATTTTCGCACAAAGTTTCCACCATCGTGATAAGAAATCGACATATGAAACACTTGAAATGTAAAGAAAATACAACAAGTTGTCCGCAATTATTTATTATACCTACCTTCTGAGAAGATGAACCTATTCAGGCTAGAACTAAAAGGGGTGCGTTTAGATCTAGGTATAGTATTGGGTTATCTTAGAAATAGATGATAGAGACTCTGATATGCTACTAATGACGAAAATCGAAAAAAAAATCTTGTTCCGTTTCGTTCCGTTAAATACCATTACCCGGGGGCTAATGGTACTTTGCGGAACGGAACGGAACAAAAAAATTTTCTTCCAAATTTCATTTTCGCACAAATTTTTTATTATTGGGACTAATCTGTATAAAATCCCTGTAGTGCAGCGGTTTGACTTGGAAAAAAATGAGTTTAATGCTCCGACAGAACACACACCTATATTGTATATCATTTTAAAGAGGAACATCTCTACTTTCAGATAAAACAGGTCGTCACATGTTTTTATCGGGCAAATTTAAAATATTAGGGGTCAAAACTCACTAGTTGGAAAATTTTAAATTTTGAGTGTTCGCTTTGAACCCTCGGCTCTTATAATTGCGATGAGTTATAATGAAAATAGTGAGTTGGATTTTATTCTAAAAGATGGCTTTTTGCAATAAGTGCAAAAACAATATTTAGGAACGTTAAATAAATGACGTAAAATGACGTTTTCGTTGGCTCTGAGAAAATGCGTAAAAATGATATATATTTTTCATTTTTTGCCGCTCTAATTTAATTTTTGATCTCTAAAAAGCATTAATATTGCAATTCAGACTATTAACTTTCCTATAAAGCAGGTTTTGTATTAATAAATAAATTAACGGTAACGTAGGAGGCCTCCAAAAATGAAACGGCTAACCCAAAAGTCGTCTCCCATCAGTTATTTTTGTTGGTTATTTCATGCTTTTTGACAACCGTAGTACATATTAAGCATATATTCATTAGATAATTACAAAAGATTTACAGAAAAGACTTTTTTACAAAATTATTTTTTCATATCCTAATGTTAAGACGTATGGAAAGCTATAGTGGAAATCGTCATTAACAAATGATTTTCCATTGGTGTCAATGGGAAACCTTTCGGCAATTCAATAATTTGACAAACGTACAATCTATAATTTGAACGGCCGCAGTCTGTATGGTTGTGAGAAAAATATTTCATTCGATTAGCTTGATAGTTATAGGATTTATGTAGTTGATTATCAGCGATATCTGTTGTTGAGTTTAGTACAAATTCCCTAGGATTGGAATTAATTCTCGAATTCATACTAAATTAAAGACTCTCTGTACTGGAGTCTGAATCGCAAACCTGGTCAGCAATGATACTTTTCAGAGACACAGATGATGGAAAGCGGCATCCGAATATCAAAACTTCGAAATTTCGAAGACAAAACGACAACGGCAACACGAAGAAACAACATAAAACCACAAAAATAACTGAAAAACAACTAGCAACACTAGCTCAAGTCGTAACAAGAGTGAACTCATGTGTTTCGGAAGAGTAACTTCACTAAGTAGTTCCTACTGCTATAGCACATCCGTCGTGTTAATCAGGCCTTTTAAATTGTTCGTGGTATTGAGCTCAAATTTAATGCGGGATCCCCTTAATTTTAGTGCCTTACATGGGGAATAACTTCTTAGAGGAACGTCCCTACAACTTTTAACGTTTACATGTACAAATAAATACATTTTTACAGTTCGATATGCAGTTTTAATTGCTCAAATATCTTTTTCATGATATAGACTAAATTGGAAAAATCAGGCAAAATGGCTACAACAACTATTTAACTTCTACATTGATTATTGGGTCGTCTTCTTAATTTTATGATCTCAACATCTTATTAAGGTCCTCGACGTTTGTTTTTTACCACCATTCCGTAGTTGCAAAAAAGCTGTAATTAACTCACATTTTCTAATTTTTGTGAGGTCCGACATGTTTACGACCAGTGTAACCCAACTATGGCCATGTAAAGGACTTTCTAAAAAAACATTTAAAAATAGTCTGGTATTTTCTTTACATTTCAAGTGTTTCAATTTCGATTTTCGTCATTAGTAGCATATCAGAGTCTCTATCATCTATTTCTAAGATAACCCAATACTATACCTAGATCTAAACGCACCCCTTTTAGTTCTAGCCTGAATAGGTTCATCTTCTCAGAAGGTAGGTATAATAAATAATTGCGGACAACTTGTTGTATTTTCTTTACATTTCAAGTGTTTCATATGTCTATTTCTTATCACGATGGTGGAAACTTTGTGCGAAAATGAAATTTGGAAGAAAAAAGTTTTGTTCCGTTCCGTTCCGCAAAGTACCATTAGCCCCCGGGTAATGGTATTTAACGGAACGAAACGGAACAAGATTTTTTTTTCGATTTTCGTCATTAGTAGCATATCAGAGTCTCTATCTTCTATTTCTAAGATAACCCAATACTATACCTAGATCTAAACGCACTCCTTTTAGTTCTAGCCTGAATAGGTTCATCTTCTCAGAAGGTAGCTATAATAAATAATTGCGGACAACTTGTTGTATTTTCTTTACATTTCAAGTGTTTCATATGTCTATTTCTTATCACGATGGTGGAAACTTTGTGCGAAAATGAAATTTGGAAGAAAAATTTTTTGTTCCGTTCCGCAAAGTACCATTAGCCCCCGGGTAATGGTATTTAACGGAACGAAACGGAACAAGATTTTTTTTTCGATTTTCGTCATTAGTAGTATATCAGAGTCTCTATCATCTATTTCTAAGATAACCCAATACTATACCTAGATCTAAACGCACCCCTTTTAGTTCTAGCCTGAATAGGTTCATCTTCTCAGAAGGTAGGTATAATAAATAATTGCGGACAACTTGTTGTATTTTCTTTACATTTCAAGTGTTTCATATGTCTATTTCTTATCACGATGGTGGAAACTTTGTGCGAAAATGAAATTTGGAAGAAAAAAGTTTTGTTCCGTTCCGTTCCGCAAAGTACCATTAGCCCCCGGGTAATGGTATTTAACGGAACGAAACGGAACAAGATTTTTTTTCGATTTTCGTCATTAGTAGCATATCAGAGTCTCTATCATCTATTTCTAAGATAACCCAATACTATACCTAGATCTAAACGCACTCCTTTTAGTTCTAGCCTGAATAGGTTCATCTTCTCAGAAGGTAGGTATAATAAATAATTGCGGACGACTTGTTGTATTTTCTTTACATTTCAAGTGTTTCATATGTCTATTTCTTATCACGATGGTGGAAACTTTGTGCGAAAATGAAATTTGGAAGAAAAATTTTTTGTTCCGTTCCGTTCCGCAAAGTACCATTAGCCCCCGGGTAATGGTATTTAACGGAACGAAACGGAACAAGATTTTTTTTTCGATTTTCGTCATTAGTAGTATATCAGAGTCTCTATCATCTATTTCTAAGATAACCCAATACTATACCTAGATCTAAACGCACTCCTTTTAGTTCTAGCCTGAATAGGTTCATCTTCTCAGAAGGTAGGTATAATAAATAATTGCGGACAACTTGTTGTATTTTCTTTACATTTCAAGTGTTTCATATGTCTATTTCTTATCACGATGGTGGAAACTTTGTGCGAAAATGAAATTTGGAAGAAAAAAGTTTTGTTCCGTTCCGTTCCGCAAAGTACCATTAGCCCCCGGGTAATGGTATTTAACGGAACGAAACGGAACAAGATTTTTTTTTCGATTTTCGTCATTAGTAGCATATCAGAGTCTCTATCATCTATTTCTAAGATAACCCAATACTATACCTAGATCTAAACGCACCCCTTTTAGTTCTAGCCTGAATAGGTTCATCTTCTCAGAAGGTAGGTATAATAAATAATTGCGGACGACTTGTTGTATTTTCTTTACATTTCAAGTGTTTCATATGTCTATTTCTTATCACGATGGTGGAAACTTTGTGCGAAAATGAAATTTGGAAGAAAAATTTTTTGTTCCGTTCCGTTCCGCAAAGTACCATTAGCCCCCGGGTAATGGTATTTAACGGAACGAAACGGAACAAGATTTTTTTTTCGATTTTCGTCATTAGTAGTATATCAGAGTCTCTATCATCTATTTCTAAGATAACCCAATACTATACCTAGATCTAAACGCACTCCTTTTAGTTCTAGCCTGAATAGGTTCATCTTCTCAGAAGGTAGGTATAATAAATAATTGCGGACAACTTGTTGTATTTTCTTTACATTTCAAGTGTTTCATATGTCTATTTCTTATCACGATGGTGGAAACTTTGTGCGAAAATGAAATTTGGAAGAAAAAAGTTTTGTTCCGTTCCGTTCCGCAAAGTACCATTAGCCCCCGGGTAATGGTATTTAACGGAACGAAACGGAACAAGATTTTTTTTTCGATTTTCGTCATTAGTAGCATATCAGAGTCTCTATCTTCTATTTCTAAGATAACCCAATACTATACCTAGATCTAAACGCACCCCTTTTAGTTCTAGCCTGAATAGGTTCATCTTCTCAGAAGGTAGGTATAATAAATAATTGCGGACAACTTGTTGTATTTTCTTTACATTTCAAGTGTTTCATATGTCTATTTCTTATCACGATGGTGGAAACTTTGTGCGAAAATGAAATTTGGAAGAAAAAATTTTTGTTCCGTTCCGTTCCGCAAAGTACCATTAGCCCCCGGGTAATGGTATTTAACGGAACGAAACGGAACAAGATTTTTTTTCGATTTTCGTCATTAGTAGCATATCAGAGTCTCTATCATCTATTTCTAAGATAACACAATACTATACCTAGATCTAAACGCACCCCTTTTAGTTCTAGCCTGAATAGGTTCATCTTTTCAGAAGGTAGGTATAATAAATAATTGCGGACAACTTGTTGTATTTTCTTTACATTTCAAGTGTTTCATATGTCTATTTCTTATCACGATGGTGGAAACTTTGTGCGAAAATGAAATTTGGAAGAAAAAATTTTTGTTCCGTTCCGTTCCGCAAAGTACCATTAGCCCCCGGGTAATGGTATTTAACGGAACGAAACGGAACAAGATTTTTTTTCGATTTTCGTCATTAGTAGCATATCAGAGTCTCTATCATCTATTTCTAAGATAACCCAATATTATACCTAGATCTAAACGCACTCCTTTTAGTTCTAGCCTGAATAGGTTCATCTTCTCAGAAGGTAGGTATAATAAATAATTGCGGACGACTTGTTGTATTTTCTTTACATTTCAAGTGTTTCATATGTCTATTTCTTATCACGATGGTGGAAACTTTGTGCGAAAATGAAATTTGGAAGAAAAATTTTTTGTTCCGTTCCGTTCCGCAAAGTACCATTAGCCCCCGGGTAATGGTATTTAACGGAACGAAACGGAACAAGATTTTTTTTTCGATTTTCGTCATTAGTAGTATATTAGAGTCTCTATCATCTATTTCTAAGATAACCCAATACTATACCTAGATCTAAACGCACTCCTTTTAGTTCTAGCCTGAATAGGTTCATCTTCTCAGAAGGTAGGTATAATAAATAATTGCGGACAACTTGTTGTATTTTCTTTACATTTCAAGTGTTTCATATGTCTATTTCTTATCACGATGGTGGAAACTTTGTGCGAAAATGAAATTTGGAAGAAAAAAGTTTTGTTCCGTTCCGTTCCGCAAAGTACCATTAGCCCCCGGGTAATGGTATTTAACGGAACGAAACGGAACAAGATTTTTTTTTCGATTTTCGTCATTAGTAGCATATCAGAGTCTCTATCATCTATTTCTAAGATAACCCAATACTATACCTAGATCTAAACGCACCCCTTTTAGTTCTAGCCTGAATAGGTTCATCTTCTCAGAAGGTAGGTATAATAAATAATTGCGGACAACTTGTTGTATTTTCTTTACATTTCAAGTGTTTCATATGTCTATTTCTTATCACGATGGTGGAAACTTTGTGCGAAAATGAAATTTGGAAGAAAAAATTTTTGTTCCGTTCCGTTCCGCAAAGTACCATTAGCCCCCGGGTAATGGTATTTAACGGAACGAAACGGAACAAGATTTTTTTTTCGATTTTCGTCATTAGTAGCATATCAGAGTCTCTATCATCTATTTCTAAGATAACCCAATATTATACCTAGATCTAAACGCACTCCTTTTAGTTCTAGCCTGAATAGGTTCATCTTCTCAGAAGGTAGGTATAATAAATAATTGCGGACGACTTGTTGTATTTTCTTTACATTTCAAGTGTTTCATATGTCTATTTCTTATCACGATGGTGGAAACTTTGTGCGAAAATGAAATTTGGAAGAAAAAATTTTTGTTCCGTTCCGTTCCGCAAAGTACCATTAGCCCCCGGGTAATGGTATTTAACGGAACGAAACGGAACAAGATTTTTTTTTCGATTTTCGTCATTAGTAGTATATTAGAGTCTCTATCATCTATTTCTAAGATAACCCAATACTATACCTAGATCTAAACGCACTCCTTTTAGTTCTAGCCTGAATAGGTTCATCTTCTCAGAAGGTAGGTATAATAAATAATTGCGGACAACTTGTTGTATTTTCTTTACATTTCAAGTGTTTCATATGTCTATTTCTTATCACGATGGTGGAAACTTTGTGCGAAAATGAAATTTGGAAGAAAAAAGTTTTGTTCCGTTCCGTTCCGTTCCGCAAAGTACCATTAGCCCCCGGGTAATGGTATTTAACGGAACGAAACGGAACAAGATTTTTTTTTCGATTTTCGTCATTAGTAGCATATCAGAGTCTCTATCATCTATTTCTAAGATAACCCAATACTATACCTAGATCTAAACGCACCCCTTTTAGTTCTAGCCTGAATAGGTTCATCTTCTCAGAAGGTAGGTATAATAAATAATTGCGGACAACTTGTTGTATTTTCTTTACATTTCAAGTGTTTCATATGTCTATTTCTTATCACGATGGTGGAAACTTTGTGCGAAAATGAAATTTGGAAGAAAAAAGTTTTGTTCCGTTCCGTTCCGCAAAGTACCATTAGCCCCCGGGTAATGGTATTTAACGGAACGAAACGGAACAAGATTTTTTTTTCGATTTTCGTCATTAGTAGCATATCAGAGTCTCTATCATCTATTTCTAAGATAACCCAATACTATACCTAGATCTAAACGCACCCCTTTTAGTTCTAGCCTGAATAGGTTCATCTTCTCAGAAGGTAGGTATAATAAATAATTGCGGACAACTTGTTGTATTTTCTTTACATTTCAAGTGTTTCATATGTCTATTTCTTATCACGATGGTGGAAACTTTGTGCGAAAATGAAATTTGGAAGAAAAAATTTTTGTTCCGTTCCGTTCCGCAAAGTACCATTAGCCCCCGGGTAATGGTATTTAACGGAACGAAACGGAACAAGATTTTTTTTTCGATTTTCGTCATTAGTAGCATATCAGAGTCTCTATCATCTATTTCTAAGATAACCCAATATTATACCTAGATCTAAACGCACTCCTTTTAGTTCTAGCCTGAATAGGTTCATCTTCTCAGAAGGTAGGTATAATAAATAATTGCGGACGACTTGTTGTATTTTCTTTACATTTCAAGTGTTTCATATGTCTATTTCTTATCACGATGGTGGAAACTTTGTGCGAAAATGAAATTTGGAAGAAAAATTTTTTGTTCCGTTCCGTTCCGCAAAGTACCATTAGCCCCCGGGTAATGGTATTTAACGGAACGAAACGGAACAAGATTTTTTTTTCGATTTTCGTCATTAGTAGTATATTAGAGTCTCTATCATCTATTTCTAAGATAACCCAATACTATACCTAGATCTAAACGCACTCCTTTTAGTTCTAGCCTGAATAGGTTCATCTTCTCAGAAGGTAGGTATAATAAATAATTGCGGACAACTTGTTGTATTTTCTTTACATTTCAAGTGTTTCATATGTCTATTTCTTATCACGATGGTGGAAACTTTGTGCGAAAATGAAATTTGGAAGAAAAAAGTTTTGTTCCGTTCCGTTCCGCAAAGTACCATTAGCCCCCGGGTAATGGTATTTAACGGAACGAAACGGAACAAGATTTTTTTTTCGATTTTCGTCATTAGTAGCATATCAGAGTCTCTATCATCTATTTCTAAGATAACCCAATACTATACCTAGATCTAAACGCACCCCTTTTAGTTCTAGCCTGAATAGGTTCATCTTCTCAGAAGGTAGGTATAATAAATAATTGCGGACAACTTGTTGTATTTTCTTTACATTTCAAGTGTTTCATATGTCTATTTCTTATCACGATGGTGGAAACTTTGTGCGAAAATGAAATTTGGAAGAAAAATTGTTTGTTCCGTTCCGTTCCGCAAAGTACCATTAGCCCCCGGGTAATGGTATTTAACGGAACGAAACGGAACAAGATTTTTTTTTCGATTTTCGTCATTAGTAGCATATCAGAGTCTCTATCATCTATTTCTAAGATAACCCAATACTATACCTAGATCTAAACGCACTCCTTTTAGTTCTAGCCTGAATAGGTTCATCTTCTCAGAAGGTAGGTATAATAAATAATTGCGGACAACTTGTTGTATTTTCTTTACATTTCAAGTGTTTCATATGTCTATTTCTTATCACGATGGTGGAAACTTTGTGCGAAAATGAAATTTGGAAGAAAAAAGTTTTGTTCCGTTCCGTTCCGCAAAGTACCATTAGCCCCCGGGTAATGGTATTTAACGGAACGAAACGGAACAAGATTTTTTTTTCGATTTTCGTCATTAGTAGCATATCAGAGTCTCTATCATCTATTTCTAAGATAACCCAATACTATACCTAGATCTAAACGCACCCCTTTTAGTTCTAGCCTGAATAGGTTCATCTTCTCAGAAGGTAGGTATAATAAATAATTGCGGACAACTTGTTGTATTTTCTTTACATTTCAAGTGTTTCATATGTCTATTTCTTATCACGATGGTGGAAACTTTGTGCGAAAATGAAATTTGGAAGAAAAAATTTTTGTTCCGTTCCGTTCCGCAAAGTACCATTAGCCCCCGGGTAATGGTATTTAACGGAACGAAACGGAACAAGATTTTTTTTTCGATTTTCGTCATTAGTAGCATATCAGAGTCTCTATCATCTATTTCTAAGATAACCCAATACTATACCTAGATCTAAACGCACTCCTTTTAGTTCTAGCCTGAATAGGTTCATCTTCTCAGAAGGTAGGTATAATAAATAATTGCGGACAACTTGTTGTATTTTCTTTACATTTCAAGTGTTTCATATGTCTATTTCTTATCACGATGGTGGAAACTTTGTGCGAAAATGAAATTTGGAAGAAAAAAGTTTTGTTCCGTTCCGTTCCGCAAAGTACCATTAGCCCCCGGGTAATGGTATTTAACGGAACGAAACGGAACAAGATTGTATTCTCAAATTTATCTTCATGTACATATGTCTTATTTAAGTAAAAAATGGCTGAGAGACAGCAATGACTTTCATTATGCGTTGACAACTTACTAGTTTACTAATTATTTAAGGCCATGTTAAAATATAGCTTTAAATATCTGAACAGACTATTAAAGTAGGGATGATTTATAAAACTTTTAATTTATGATACAAAAATGTGAAATTCATACACAAGGACTAGTTTAGAAGCAAGTCCTTGTCATAGTTAAAAAAAATATATTAATAAAAATTTTCCCCTTATGGATCCCCATGTCTTGTTCCGTTCCGTTTCGTTTCGTTCCGTTCCGTTCCGCAAAGTACCAATAGCCTTTGGTCGGTAAATGCTATTTAATCAAATATTTCTGCATCAAAAGCATATACATCCATATTACCCTCTTCGTGCATTTTCATGTATAGACTGCATGTATCCTGCTTTATGATAAAGTTTAGTGTTTGTTTGAAAATTTTGTCCATAATTAGGACAAAATGATATATTACCGAATATTTTAAAACGAAATTAAGATTAGAACCTCTCGTGTCAACCATGTGTCCTTAAGTTTCCCTGTGATAAATCTCATGACCAACACAACACAGGCATGCAGTAGATAAAGAAGGACCTTGTTATATAAAACTAGACTACTGTTGTCCCCGGATACACATCTCCTCTGGAAAGAAACATAAAGGTAGGTACCGTTATGGTAATGACCGAAAATTGATAAAAGGGGGTATGTATATATGGTATATACCAAACAACACAAGAATCGCGCCGCTTCAATTTATTTTGATTTACTTTTAAAGAGTTTTAAAGCAAATATCTCTTAAAGTAGTTGTCGGAATTATCTGAGATTTCGGCACAAAATGTTGTTGGTCCATAACATCAATCTTTATAAGTATTGAAAACAAGTTTTGTTTTTAACTTTCTGGAAAAGGTTTTTTAATCAAAAAAAAAACGGAAAATGTGTTGCTTATCAAAATGTGTTACCAGAAAATGGGGAACAAATCTGAAATTTCACAAAAACAGATCAAACTTAATTCGGAAACGTACATTTTTTAATTAAACAATTATAGACTTTGTTTTCAAAAAGGTGATGCTGTTAACGCGCCGTGCCTATTTTAGAAATATTAAGATGATAATATTTGTATTGAATTTGTCTTAGCATAAACAAATTTATAAAATAATAATTCAAAAATTTACAAGAGATCTGGTAGAAACTAAGTGGTGCGTTATTTGTGTTGATTGGGGTTGTAACGACTTTTTCGGGATTTGCAAGATGGTTGATTTAACGAGAAAACAGGTGTATTGGAGGAAACGCGGAACCTAAAAAAATACTGGCATTATTGTGCCTTTGTAATAAAGTCATGTAAGACACTGGATCGGTTTTGAATTTTTTTTGTATGAAAATAATTGACCAGATATTAAACTCGAAAAGAACCTTTACCGAGTTCTTACAGGTCTAAAATATAGGGCTATATGTCGGTTTTTGTTTTCTTTTTCTCAAACTGCTTCTTAAAATCTATCTTCGCTGTCGTTAACTGAAGAGTAAGCCTGGTCAACAAAACGAAAACTTAGCATTTATTGTAAGGAGTCATTTCATTGTTTCCTGTTGAAGCATCTTAGTAGTGGGTTATTTTCGCTAAATTCGCGACCATACAATATCCGCAAAAATATCCCCCACGCGAATGGGGGATATCTTAACTAAAGAGTATTTATCATCAGCAGAAACGCGAATTTATCTTCCACACCAAATGCTTTTTAACAAAAAACGCGAAGATATCACCCTGCAAAATTTCAAAGAATTCGGCAATATCGGAAAAGTGAACAATTTGAAGATGAGATGATAATGAAGTTCATGGGGATACAATGTCAATCGGGATGAAAATTTTCCACTAAAACTGGAAAAAGGGGGGATAAGTAAGATCGGACGATGGTGATCCTATGGGTCCTACCCTTAAATCGAGAGCTGCAGCAGTGTACTTTAACCTGCGAGGAACATGACATTTGTTTACTTTCGTACTTATGTAAGACCTCATGAGGACATTAGCGGACCACTACTTGTATTGTCAATTGCTCTAGACCTTATACTGATTTTCATAATGTTTGCTTTAGTGTGTCCCAGATTCCAATGTGGAAGGTCGTTTCCCTTCATACTTTTATCTTAACAGTGACCCTATTCGGTGTTATCAAAAGTTTGAGGGCACTATATGACTGTTTAAATATCTTAAGTTTATCTCTTAAGCTTGCATGTTCTATTATATCACCCCTCTTTTGGGTAAAATGTTCTAAATTTCATAAACATGTTTTGGGTTTTTTTTGGTTTTTTTTTCATTGCTTGTTTAAATAGATTTGTCTGCGATTGTAGTCATGATGTAAACTTTTTTTAAATACAACTAGTGCTTTATAAAGCTTTAAGCCAGCTGAAGACATCTCTTTGGGGAAAACAAATTCTTTCTCTTGGCTCTTGTTACGTACATGTAAAACAGTTAAAACCAAACTTGAAATAACATGGGAGATCTTCTAATCGCAGTCGATTTCAGTTGAAAAGAGCAGAAAATAAAAATCACGCCAAATTCTAGGCAATAATTTTTGCTATGCCTGACGCGCCTTTCATCTTTTTAGACTCATCAGGGATGTTCTAGCTAGAGGTTGAAATCTAAATACTGAAAATGAAACACATATTATAATCAATATTGTGGAATATGAGCCCAAATTATGACCACTGAGGTAGAGTTTTGAGACGGATTGATCTTAATTGGCCATGCTTTATTCTGAAACCACTGACCATAGTGAACCATCCATGCACGTAAAAAAACCTTTTTGGACCGCCAAGTAGTGCACCGCATAGGCTAAATTTTCCACCCCTAACCACATCAACCCTTTTCCAGTGTTCTTCATAATTTATACTGTTCCGTTGGTTCCCATCCTATCCCGTATTTCATTTTCTATCATCATTTCATGTTCAATGTATCATCCGTTTCATGTTCATCGCTTTATAGCGTTGCAAGGGCATAAAACATCAACTCACTCACATTATTCTGAAATATAAATTTTCTGGTCTCTTTCAGATGATGAAACTGTTATTGGTAGCCGTTCTGGTGGCAGTGTGCTCAGCAAGACTGCTCCAGTCAGAACTGGACCAAGAATGGGAGGCCTACAAAACCTACCATAAGAAGAGCTACTCCGGGGAGGAGGAGGCTAGAAGGTAGGTAACTCACACTGGACCAAGAATGGGAGGCCTACAAAACATACCATAAGAAGAGCTACTCCGGGGAGGAGGAGGCTAGAAGGTAGGTAACTCACACTGGACCAAGAATGGGAGGCCTACAAAACCTACCATAAGAAGAGCTACTCCGGAGAGGAGGAGGCTAGAAGGTAGGCAACTCACACTGGACCAAGAATGGGAGGCCTACAAAACCTACCATAAGAAGAGCTACTCAGGGGAGGAGGAAGCTAGAAGGTAGATAACTCACACTGGACCAAGAATGGGAGGCATACAAAACATACCATAAGAAGAGCTACTCCGGGGAGGAGGAAGCTAGAAGGTAGATAACTCACACTGGACCAAGAATGGGAGGCCTACAAAACATACCATAAGAAGAGCTACTCCGGAGAGGAGGAGGCTAGAAGGTAGGTAACTCACACTGGACCAAGAATGGGAGGCCTACAAAACATACCATAAGAAGAGCTACTCAGGAGAGGAGGGGGCTAGAAGGTAGGTAACTCACACTGGACCAAAAATGGGAGGCCTACAAAACCTACCATAAGAAGAGCTACTCCGGAGAGGAGGAGGCTAGAAGGTAGGTAACTCACACTGGACCAGCAATGGGAGGCCTACAAAACATACCATAAGAAGAGCTACTCCGGGGAGGAGGAGGCTAGAAGGTAGGTAACTCACACAGGACCAAGAATGGGAGGCCTACAAAACATACCATAAGAAGAGTTACTCCGGGGAGGAGGAGGCTAGAAGGTAGGTAACTTACACTGGACCAAGAATGGGAGGCCTACAAAACCTACCATAAGAAGAGCTACTCCGGAGAGGGGGAGGCTAGAAGGTAGGTAACTCACACTAGACCAAGAATGGGAGGCCTACAAAACATACCATAAGAAGAGCTACTCCGGGGAGGAGGAGGCTAGAAGGTAGGTAACTTACACTGGACCAAGAATGGGAGGCCTACAAAACCTACCATAAGAAAAGCTACTTCGGGGAGGAGGAGGCAAGAAGGTAGGTAACTCACACTGGACCAAGAATGGGAGGCCTACAAAACCTACCATAAGAAGAGCTACTCCGGGGAGGAGGAGGCTAGAAGGTAGGTAACTTACACTGGACCAAGAATGGGAGGCCTACAAAACCTACCATAAGAAAAGCTACTTCGGGGAGGAGGAGGCAAGAAGGTAGGTAACTCACACTGGACCAAGAATGGGAGGCCTACAAAACCTACCATAAGAAGAGCTACTCCGGGGAGGAGGAGGCAAGAAGGTAGATAAATAATGTTAAATAAACATGTATTATTGAATAGATACATGAACTTTGAAAATTCAAACAAGGCAGTGATGTTTGTCTCTTAATTGTCTGTTTGTCTGTCTGTCAAATATCTATTTAGTTGAACTTTTCAACCGCTTCCGCTTGGTTGGTTTCTATAGGTTGTACGCGAATAATGTATATCATATTGATAAGTGCATACAAAAAAGGTTTCAAATCTTATTCAGGAGTATATATAGTCTTCCTTTTTTTACATAGATTGGAGTGTACCTCTGTTAGCTCTCTCACATTACTACCAGCTAATTTGGCAATAATTAAAGCCATTAAGATGCATTTTTGCAAAACAAGGGTCACGCTCCTCAGGATTAGAGTTAAGCGAATGGAAACCCTACACTAGCCAAGATGCATAAGATACACTTAACATTGATTTTTTTTTCTATTAACAGGAGAGTAGCCTGGACAAACAACTTGGGCTACATTGAGCAACACAATCTGAAAGCAGACAGAGGTGAACATACCTTCTGGCTCGGCATGAACGAATATGGAGATCTGGTAAGTTGACATGGTTACGAAAGAAAATAGGTGGTCCTCACCTGAAAGCAGACAGGGGAAAACATATCATCTGGCTCGGCATGAACGAATATGGAGATCTGGTAAGTTGACATGGTTACGACGGTAAACAGTGGCGGCATGGTCGAATATGGAGATCTGGTAAGTTTCCATGGCTATGACAGAAAACAGGTGGTGCTCACCGACCAAATTCTAGCACCATATGGGGTCGGATGAAGGAACAGTCGAATAGTCCAATAAGGATGTATGGGGATTCCTCACCAATTTTGTCGACAATTTACACGCAAGTTACAAAATTTTCAAATAAAAGGGGGAACCCAACACCTGCAAGCCCCCAGTGGCTCCGCCAATGCCATTTGCCGTGATTTATGTATATAGTAAAATACAATTAACGTGCAAATGCAATAAAGTAATGTAATTTTACTAGATATTAAGTGATTGTCATAAAATTGTTCAACTGATACACAAATGACCAATTTTTCATCATGGATATTAGCAGTTCGCATCAGGTTTGACAGAGAAACTTTATCAAGGAAGTCCAATGCTGAGATCATCAAAAATGATATCCTCCCCCATGTCCGATTTGGAGATGTCTACACCTGCAAGCGTTCGATAAGCAAATACATCAACCAAACTATGCTAGCACAATGCCATAATAAAGTAAATAGTTATTACATTGATTTCTTTCAGACAAATGAGGAATACAGAAGCATGTTGTTAGGATACAAAGGTGAAAAGAAAGCCTCAGGTGCCACCTATCTTCCACCATCCAATGTCGAAGATCTCCCAGACTCCGTAGACTGGAGACCAAAGGGATACGTCACACCCATCAAGAACCAGGTAAAAAAAAAAAACGTTAACCAGTATTTCACCGTTGGGTCTTTTAATTGTCGTTGGTTTTAATTCACATGCAATTGTCAAGACAATCTTCATTTGTTGGTTAAAAATTTTCTTTGCTATCTTTTCATTGGGTTGTATAGAAGGTATATCTTCTATAAGTTGGACCCTCTTTATACTCATTGATTTTTATACTGGATTGGGAAACAAGCTGTTGTGTGGATCCATACTGTTAAGATTTATAATAATGGTCCATCTGCACGGATTTATTTAGCAAGACAAAACTTCTAGTAATACATACTTTTTATATATTATAAGGCTTCAATATTTTCTAATCGTATGATGCACAATGCTGTCCTTGTTTTTGTCCCTGTTACTGATAAGCCAGCAAATGGTTCAGAAACATTGCTATACATTTTTTTCTAATGTTTAGGAGCTGATCCAATGGAAGGCCTATCGGGCGTGTGCCTCTCCCAAACCTGACAAAAATTATGTTTTTTCCACAAAATCCCATAAAACCTCGTAAAAAACACCAAAAACATTTCGCGCATTGCTTCGTTCAGCAAACATCAATTTTACACCTCAACCTGGATTCGCGCTGATGTTGGCATTTCTGTGAAACAAATACTAGTAGTAAACAAATAGTGCTTACTTTTTTAGGGACAATGTGGTTCATGTTGGTCTTTCTCTGCTACTGGATCATTGGAAGGTCAATGGTTCAAGAAGACCGGAAAACTGGTGTCCCTCTCAGAACAGAACCTGGTTGACTGCTCAACAAAAGAAGGTTAGTTTACATTTCAAAACAGTTTGTTGAGACATTGGGCCTATATAAAAAGGTCGTCGCGCAATTAAACATATTACTAGTAAACTGTCGGTAATCTCACCCTCTGTATCATACAGAAAATATTGCTAAGAGATTATGCTGGCATACATGTAGAGCCATAGACTTTTGTGAACGTCTACTACTTTAAATCTATCTTGTGTTTATGACATATACAGAGCAAAATGCTTTTGAATACTGTAAACCAACTTATTTTCGCGTACTTCGCGAGGAACAGAAATTCGCGAAAATTAATCGTCGCGAATAGACTCATTTTCATAGTTATGTAATGAAAAGTAACGAAGACTCGCAAATATAAGTAGACGCAAAATCGTCCTCTGACATAAAAACACGAAAAAAAGTAGTCACGAAAATAAGTTGGTTAAACGTAAAGTTATTTTACAATCAGAGTTGTAAATTAATATAAAAGATTACAAAAATGTTGCAATGTAAATTGTCACTTACTACAGTGAAGTACATCTTGTCATATATCTTTCTAGGAAACCATGGCTGTGAGGGAGGTTTGATGGACCAGGCTTTCACATACATCAAACAAAACAATGGTATCGACACTGAAGCCTCATACCCATACACAGCAAAGGTGGGTAAAGTGTTCAAAACTGCAATTTACGGTAAGTCTTCAAAACTGCAATTTACGGTAAAGTCTTCAAAACTGCAATTTACGGTAAAGTGTTCAAAACTGCAAATTACGGTTAAATCTTTCTATAGCATGTATAGTAGCTAAATAATCTGTACAAGTTTTGGTTTATGCGTCGCACGCGTCCGGACTCTTAGAGTTATCTGTAGCGTTGTTTGTTTTATTGCTTTTTTTCAAGTAAGGGGTACTTAACATCCAATAATATCCAATAGTTGTTACTTCACTAATTTTATAAACATATTTCGTTTAAACTAATTCATTTATTCTTGATTTGAAACAAGCTTTATGTTTATCCCTCTCCAGGTTGCAGTTTCGCGAGGCACTATTAGTGGTCTCGATTGAGCTTACTCCTAACAAATTTACGAAGGGATTTTTAACGTACACACGGTATTGATCACCCCATACATGAGCCAACAATTTTTTGTCCCAGGACCCTACTGAAGAATCACCGTCTATTTTTTGAACTATCTACTTAAATTAGACAACTCGGACAGTCAACTTCTACATATACTCCCGTGCCCCTAAAATGACAATACAAAACACTCTGTGATAATTATATCTTTAAAGTACATGTAATATAAACCAGTATTTGATTTTCTTTTCTAGAATGGCAAGTGCCAATTCAGTGCCGCCAATGTTGGAGCTAATGATACCGGATTTGTTGATGTAAAAACCAAGAGTGAAGATGATCTCCAATCCGCAGTTGCAACTGTTGGGCCCATCTCTGTTGCCATTGATGCCAGTCATACAAGCTTCCAGCTTTACAGTCACGGAGTTTATCATGAGTGGTTCTGCAGCCAGACCAGATTAGACCACGGAGTTTTGGCTGTCGGTTACGGAAGCGACAGTGGAAAAGATTTCTGGATTGTCAAGAACAGGTATTCATTAGTCATTTAAAGGAACGACCATTTGATTCAAGAGGGTTTGCAGTTTGGCTCTAGTCAGATTACTAGTTATAATTATAACAATTATAATAAAAAAAACACAGTTTTCAAATTTTAACAAATCATTTTACTATCATGATCTCACATTTGATTAGGTATGGATTCATAAAGAAGAGCTTTCTGGATTCCATTGCATTTTACAGGTGTCGTGACGTGTACAATTTTACCCTCAACACTTTTTACTTATTATGAGGAAGGAGGCCACATTGTAGCTCCGTCAGAAAATCGAAAAGACTATGACCATGCCAGGACAACATATTTAAAATCATCGAAATTCCGAATGACAAACAATTGAAGTTTTCTATGGCCAAAAGTTTTCAAACGAGAGGGCGCGCAATTTAAAACAATTTCTGGGACCTCTTATTTCACACATACAGTTCCTAACCAATTTTCCTGTCAAATGGGAGGGCGTGCGCCCGACACGCAGATTCTAAATCCGCGTTTGCAGTTTCTTTTCAAAATAAGGTAACTAAATATGCATTTTCACGTCTTTAACTTGTTTCATTTTACTTACAGTTGGGGCGAGAGCTGGGGAATGAAGGGTTTCATTAACATGTCCAGAAACCGACGCAACAACTGTGGAATCGCCACTTCCGCTAGCTACCCAACCGTCTAGATGACAACTCTGTCGTGGACACAGACTTAACAATCTCATATATTAACGAAACCTGAGACTTTTCAGTCATTATCAATCTTTTCTCACGTTTACATATCTACAATGTCATTTCTCCTTTTATAATAAACCATTTTAAAATTGTTTTGTTTCTAGAATTATATATAATATTTTTACTAGTTTTACACCAGGTCAACCAGCTCAAAATTTGAATGCCCAATCGGTACGACTTCGTATCTTTTGAAACAAATGTACAGGATTCATGTGCGTGCAAACGTTAAATTGTATGTCGTTTCTTGAACCGTTTGGACGTGCATTGCTATTGCGGTTTTTTATGCGTGTGTTTTGGTATTTTTCGTGGTGCTGTATTTTGTGTTACTTACTGGTTTAGTCTTAGATTTTTCGGACTTCTGACATTTGAATTCCACATTTTTAGGACATAACGGATTTCCTTCATATGACATACCTTAAACTATTGACTGGTATCTCAACGGGTTCGTTGCATCAGGTAGAAATTGCTAATTCTTCATGGGCACCAGTGATCACTCACGTTTTGGGGTAAGCTTGGTTTATCGGTTGCTATTTGGTTTTGTCATGCCAGTGTCAGTGGTGGATCGAAAAGGGGGGGGGGTGTTCCAGAGGTTGAACCCCCCTTTCTTCCTTCAAAAATTGCGTTATTTTTGTGAAGCTTTCGGCTTAGTTGGTCTGAAATATCGCCTTTTGAAAATTTCTTATCCGCCCCTATGTGTTTTGTTATTCAATGCGTTTGTATTTTCTGTTGTTTTTTTTGTGTTTTTTTTGGGGGGGTGTTTTTTGTTGTTATTTTTCTTTTGCTTCGAATGTTTTCACCTTTTTGCCTCGCTACTGGCTTTCGATGGTACTTTTCATGCATTTCGATATGTGTGGTTTGTTTGTTAACGATCCAGACATTCAGTGGGCCATTTTTGTTTAATTTAAAAACACATTATACAAACTAGACCAATTAAAACAGATTCAGCCTGATATGATATATATCCTCAGGAACTTGATATAGGACACAGCGGATTCTAGGATGTCTGCTTCATGTATAGATCTACATCCAAAATATATACACTCTAAAGAAAAACTCATGACAAACATGATAACTTCAACTTTCCAATCGTCAACTTTCCCCTCTTGTGTAGCAACATTCTGTTAGCCAGATTCAGCTTACATCGATTTCCTGGGCAGAGCGTCAAGTCTGACACAAAAAAAAATACTTACAATGGGTTATGTTGCTCCTGGGTTGCTGTCTTCACTCAAGAAATTTTACGGAAGACATTGAATATGGGATTTCAATCTCTCAGATGAGTGCAGATGTTGGTTTGTCATCGGATTTTCTTTTCCTTTACCGGATTTGACGCTCTGAATTGACGGTTGGTAGCGCGACGGGTGTGCTATAGCAAGCTGGAACTGCTTACTCTTGCGGAGAACCTGAGTTCACTCTCGTTACCACTTGAGTTTGCTTTGATGATTGCTATTCAGCTGTTTTTGTATTTCTGTGTTTATGTTGGCTGTGATTTTGTCCTCATGGTCCTGTTCCCGTTGGAGTTTACTGGTTTTGTTGTTGCCTTTTCGGACTTTTGTTATAAGGATGCCCCATTGGTACCCCTGCTTTTCTTATATTACAATGTGTCGAATAAAAATCATGGCACCTCTGAAACACTTAATGAGGTTCGTATTTTCTTATTCTTATGAGTAGACGCGATCAAGCCATTAACAAGTCATTTACAGTAATTACTAGTAACGACTGTGTAGGTTTGTCTCAGTCAGTAAAATATGGGAGTTATTGAAAAGAAAACTTCTGAACTTAAATCGTTAGATTATTATATACTGTATAGAATAAAGATAAAAATGATGGAATGATCAATCCTTATAGTCCACAAAGAAATGAAAGACAAGAGAATTAAGGATATACCAGAGATATTGAAGATAGCAATGGTCCTGACTTGGTACAGGCATTTCAAGGGAAATGGTGGGTTTAACTTTGTTTTATGGTGTCAAACCTCCTTCTACCATTGCGAAGTAGCAACACATGATAAAACAAGGGTATAATGGTGATCATAATGTACGTGTGTGTTCCAAAGATATTCAGAGTTGACCGGGACTTAAATTTGGACCGTTAATTGCAATCTTCAAGTGCACTACAGTCTACAACCACTACCGAAGAATGTTTTATGTTAAGATTTCTTTTTTCATTTATCTTAACAAATTCATCGATCTATTGACATATATGTTTTGTTGGTCGTGTTTACCCCGCCTTGAAGACACAAGGGTTCAATACCAAGTCCTTAATAATTTATTCATTACCATCCGATGATTTTCTCTATTGATTTACAAGACAACAATCAGTAAATACAATCTTGAAGCAGCTTTTCCATAGTCGTTGGTGTAACGTACTAGGTTTTTGTGGCTTACTCTGGACTTAAAATGGTTTAACTCAGAATACTTTTATAGGTAGGTGTTTTATATTGTGTTCCTATTAAGGGGTTCATTTTTTCTTATGTATATCTTATTGGTATTTGACCAGCCGTATAACAAGTTTTATGTTGGTCAAGGGTGGTTTCTTCTATGGCTATAGTGCACTAAAATAAGAGGAATGGGTTATACATTCAGATTAAGTACGTGTGTATATGGCGGAAATCTGAACAAAAACATTACCAATGGAATTCCTGGCCAACTGTGCCGAAACCTGACGGAAAGGGGGCCTCCACTTAATCTGAATCCGTCACATTGCTCTGATCAGTTGACAAGTCGATGAGAAGTGACTGCTTGTCTTGGTTGAAGGAGTTGCTGACTCTTTTGCATTGACGATTTTTTTGAAATTCATTACAAAAGAAGATAAAGTTAAAAGGGACCGATTTGGGTCACTATCAATTGCTTAATTTTTTTAATGTCTTGAACAATCTACTTTTACCAAGGATTTAGTAAAACAAGGGTAACCTGCCGTTGTAATGAGACATTGTTCTGTTTCCAATGGCTATCTTTATCATAATATAAGGTATAAGGATTCCATGTTCTGTCTCGTCTTCTTTAGGTCCCATGTCATCTCATCTTGTAGATTGGCATTATTGACGAAATTCTGTGGTCTGTATATGTCCGTCCATCTGTCGGTCGTTCGTTTAACATTTAAAAAATCTTTTCCTCTGAAGCTACTTGAGGATTTTTAAACAAGCACTTCAAGAATATCCTCAGAGTGTCAAGATTTTAGATTTTAAAAGAGTGTGTTCGGCTGTTTGATTACATGATTAACATGACATACATAAGACATACTGCAAAAAAAAAAGAAAGGAAAAAAAAGGGCATTCGGTTATTTCCATTCAATGTCTTTGACTCAAAGACTGTGACAGATAAACATATGGACAGGGGTATAACATACAGCATTTATAATAAGATAGTATCTATCGCTTTTTTTCATGTTTTTGTCATATAGAATGAAAAGTACAGCTGACAGAGAAAACATGTTGCTTACATTTAAATTAGCTAAATTGGCTTTACGAAAGTCATATGTCCTTGAATGGCTATTCCGGAGAGTTATTTATATGTGTGTGTGTGTGTGTGTTTTTTTTTTTAATATACATAAGTTTAAACATATTTGATTATTTGATTAACGTTGATATTGGGAAAGAAGCTTAATGTGCTGAAATAAACTTCATGGACCATTATTTGAAATATTATAGAGCCAAACTTAGAGCTCACAAGAACAATTTAGAGGTAGATCCCAATACGTTTATAGATAAAACACCTATTGAGAAGCTACATCTAAGTTTTTGTAAGAATACACTTGGAACTAAGAGAAGTTCCTCAGATCTAGCAACTAGAGCTGAACTTGATAGACTTCCTGTTGAATCCTTTGTAAAAATACAAACCATATCATATCTTGCTAGACTCTATAGCAGTAATATTAATCCAATACTAAAGGAAGCTTTCAACTAACAGAAAAGCTAGATGTGGAGGGGACATATTCTTGGAACACTTTTGCAAAAAATATTTTGGAAGAAACTAATATACAAAAACGCCAGTTAGCAAACTGGGATCCAATAAAGAAATTAGGTCATGTTAAAAAAATAATTAAAGACAATGTGACTGAATATTATAAAAAAATAACTATTAGCAAAATAGAAAATTTAACAGAAGACAATAAGTTGTTCTTATATAAAAGTATTAAAGTTACAAAAAATCAAATGGAGTTTTACTTAAAACATCCAAATAGAAAAGTACGTCAAAACATAACAAAGTTTAGAATTAGTGACCATCAATTATTTATTGAAACTGGTAGATATCTAAAAATTCCCAGACATTTGAGACTATGTGAAACCTGTAATGCTTTAGATGATGAGAAACATTTCTTTTTAAACTGTATGATTAACAAAAAAGAAAGGGATACATTTCTTAAAAACCTTTTAGATTGGTATCCAAATTTTGATCTTCTTAATAATGAAAAACTAACTAAAATTTTAAACCCGTCAACACCTGAAGAAATTGGGATTGTTGTCTCTTTTATAGATCGGTCATTAGAACTGAGGAAGGGAGACCATAGTTAGTCTTGACATTTGTCAACGCTGTCTATGAATTTCTGAAATCAACTTTTATCCCATTTTTGAAAAATCGTGACCACTTCTAATTTTTACGACAGGAATTTTCTGAAAGAACACATATTCCCCTTTCGATTGATATCAAATATAGCCGTGTGTCAGGTAGGGACATTAAAATCAAACTCACCGCACTAATTGTTCCATTGTATATATTACGAACTATATGTTTGTTTCATATTATATGTCAATTTGTTATTATCCATGTATGTCATTGTCATTGTTTTGTACTGTATGCCATGACTGTACTAGTCCATAGTTGCATTAATAAATAATAATAAATAATATAAATCCCTCTCCATGCAGATTGCAGTGGCTTACTCTTTATAGAAAATAATGAGTTGTGGAAACAGCTCAACAAGCGGCAATTTTTTGGCAAAGATTCCTGGCGTATGACTGTGGCGGGGTTAAACCAGTTTTTTTTTTTGCCTAACCTCCCCTTTATCAATATTCTTAGACAAAGCATAAGAAATTTAGTTAGCATAGCTTAAATAAAATTAAATAAACCCCCCCCCCCATTTTTTTCAAATTAACAAAAAAAGAAGTAACGGGAGATAAAATCGTAAAATTTGAGAACTAGTTTTTTAATATAAAGATATATCTAACGATATTTCTAGTAAAAGACAAAAGATGTCTTATCCAAATTATGCAAATTTATAAAATTATAATCCATTATATGCAAATTTCATTCATTAAAATAAATGGGAGGGGCTTATTGATCTCGTCAGGTACAGCACGAGAACTGAACTGTAAACAAATACACATGTTTATCGGCGCGGAACTGCCGCGTGCCGATAGATGCTACACAAAGAGAGGGTTTTAAAAAGAAGAAACTTGATAACTTGGTAAAAACTTATTTAAAAGTTTAAATGGACGTACAAATGACACCGTCTTTATGTCTAGGATTGCTTTTGGTCCTGTTTTACAGTTTTAAGTCTGGAAATAACTAAATGACAGTTCTTACAAACTTGAAATGAGTTTTTGACATGAAGTTTTCAAAATGATGAAGCATAAAGAAAGTGGAAAGCAAAGCTTGATTTTGACGAAAAAGTTGTGGATATTTTTAGTTCTTGGTGCAGTCATTTTTATCCTGGGAATTATTGTTGGTGGGATATACTTCAATATTCAGAGCATTACCAGTTCATCTCAGCATACAGAAATTTTACCAACATATATTTTATGTTTATTTGTAAGTATATGAAAATTATCCAGTTTTTAATTTTTTTGTGGCTGTTCAGTTAATTTCCTTATCTCCTTCTTTCTTTCTTTTTTTTTTTTTTGGTAAAGATTCATATTAGATAATCTTCAAGGAGGTAATCCAGAGCCTGCAAATTTACCTTTAAACTCTTCTTGTTCTTACTAACCATATATGCTAACATGATATCACATTCCCAAGTCCATTTGTGAAATTAAAGGCTAATTGCATTGACATATCGTTGAGATTGTTTGGCAAATTAGGCAATGAGTTCCTGAAGACAGGGATGTCCAAAACAATCAGTTTTATTTAATCCCTGCTGAAGATCAAATTCATTTTATTTATTTTTTTTAAGTTTAATTATATTCAAAAGTTTACTTAATTCACCCAAAACCCCATTTCTCAGTTGATGTCTTTTCATAGGGATATAAAACTTTTCAGTTTGACCATTGAACATTCCATGACCCCTGTAAGATCATCTCTTGTCATGGTTGACTGCACATGAATAGTTACCTGTGTCATTAATTAATCAACATGACAGGTAATCTTGTTATCTCCTTGTTAATTACATCAGGGGATTGACAGGTGAAAATCAATTTTTAATTAATTATCAGAAATTACAGGTAACATCAGAGAAGAAATCTTACTTGCATATTCCGCTCCCCCTTTTCATACTAAGGGTAAAATGGCAGAAATAGAAAATGGGAAAATATGTATTATGAATACATTGCAATGAATTTACGATTAAGAAAATTAAAAATTTTAAAATAAATTTAAAATTGCATTAAATAAGTTCAATTGGTTATATAATATCTAACAAATTTATATGAAAAATGGGTGAATTATTGAATACCCCTTTTCATTTGCCAGAAATTTCATGAATATTAAGAGAAAAATGTGATTTCATTGAATAATGACATCCTCATGTATATTGAAAGTTTGTAAATAAAAGAGAAGAAAAGTTACCACGACAACTTTTTAATGAATAAATTCCTTTACATTTCATTACCAAAGAATGTGTATTGCACCTGCCTTAAGATCACCCGACAGGTAAAAACTCACCTGTCACTCAAAAAAATCTTGGCAGATATACCACTTCTTTCTCCTATTTCATCAGTAGTAAGATGCATTGAAATGTTGACAATTTGTACATGTATGTTAATCTACATGTTAAATAAATCAGTTGCATGAGTTTGATCCAGGCTGTAAAGTTTTGATGAGCCGTTAAAAAAAAAAATCAAAGAAAAAAAATTATAAAAAAAACAGAGAAATTTGCTACCAAATTGTAGACAAGATGTGTGAGAGGTCTGCCTGTTGATCATATAGGACTTACATAAATTATTTTAAATTATATACAAATGTATAATCTAATAGAATGAAAATACATCTAAATGAAATAATATTATTTTTTTCTTTTACACTACACGATTGATCATGTTGATAATTTTCATAATTTATTGACTTATCAAAATATCAAGAGCAAAAATTAAAACAAAAATTCCCAGGCTCTCATCTTTCCAGATTCCATTCATCCTAGATTTAAATCAATATTAATGAACAATTATCTTGAATGATTATAAAGTAGATAAAATATTTCCCATTTAACATGTTTAATATTTAAAATCCATTACATACAGTAAATATATTGTTTTTATTACAAACAGTAGCTTGATGCATTTATAAATATTTCCTTTGTGTGTTTACAGAATTTACCATAGACCACTTGAAAATCTAATAAATCTAACTCGTTAGAAAAATCGTGGGAAAATAAAGCCAGTTTGTCAAAGTGATTTGAAAACATGTGAGAGTATGTGTTTACAGTGGAATCTTGATTAACCTTGATTTAATATACAGGGATTTGAATTCTTTCCTCCCCCTCAATTAACACATTTGAAAAATAACCCATAGATGATAAAGATATGTGGAATAAGTGTACGCGACACAACCAACATTAAAGTAACAGCAATTTTAATCAAAGCGCTAAAGCGTTTAAAAGCAGAGCTAAATCTAAGCACTAAAAATAGAGAACGATCTGTGTTTCATAAACTTGAAACATAGCACATCAGTTTTGTTTGTTTCCTCCGCACACTTGCACATTTGTTAAGAAATCTGTAATTAAGCTCCGCCCACTTGATCAAAGGTCAAAGGTCAAAAATGCTAAAACGTCAACGAGTATTGATACACGACATGTAGTGCACATTTATACCGCATTTATGTTGGGGTATAAATATGTACCTCCTATTATAGACAGTACGTATAACATTTAAAATACAATACACGAATACTGTTCTGTAATAGATCCTCTGGTAGCAATATTGACTGACCGATTTACCCTGTCTAGACGGAAAAAAACCCCGTAAAAATCAGATAGCTTTATGACGCTATAAGGCTCTGCCTAAAAATCACAATGGAAAACAGCCAGCAATCTTCAACATGACCCAGTTGAAATAAAGGTATTACAATGTATTAGAACTATGGAACTGGGATAATCAATATGAATGTCAAAGAAGAAAGACAAAACTGTACATACCGTAGAATTTGAAGATCACAATGGTCCTCACTTGGTATAGCCATTTCAAACGAAATGGTCAAATAAATGAGGTTTTAAAGCACCTAACATGCCTAATGTAGAAAATTGTGTTATTCTTTGAAATTTTGGTATTTAGTGAAACAGGATCTAGAATTTTCAGAGTACATGTATTGGGAAAATTTGTAAAAAATCTTCAGGAACTTCTTATATATAATTATTTCATACTGCTCCTAACCACTTTGTCTGTCAAACTGAAGAGTGTTCCCTGATGCACTGGACCTTAATACCATTTTTGCATAATTTATATGTATGAGATGAAGTTCTTTTACTTGAGGTATTAATAGCGAGCATAGCTCGCAAGCGGGCACGAAGTGCCCGCTCGAGCGGAGAGCTCTACGGTATTTGTTTCCGCGAGAAATTTGCTAATGCTGATTTAGATTTTTTATGGTCCGGAAAGGGTTATTATTTTTACAGGTCAGGAGTGAATGCTAAAATAATTTTTAAGAAAAGAAATAATGCTTAAAAAAATAATAAATTGCGCTTTTTACAAGAAAATAATATTCTTGAAATAATAAATACACATAAGCTGCTCGTTTCGTCTTTGTTATATGCACGTACGAAACTAACGTGTCTCGAAGCTTAATCGCCCCATACCATCTCGCCCCAAAATAAGCAAATGGAAATATTTGAAATTAAATGATAGCGATAGCCCTGAATGTCGACATTTAGAACAAATTAATATGAATAAAAAATATATATGAAAAAGATTGTTAGAAATGGAAAAACTTGTTTACCAAATAAACTTATGAATTTTGTCATTTTACACATTTTTATTTTTTCACATATTTTCAGGCTATGCTCGCCTTTAGGCAATGACTACTCCATATTACTACATGTATTAAATTGTGGCACTTAAGCCAGGGTCCGTCATGATATTTTAAAGTGTTCTCAATTTTACATGTATGTTCCTGTATGAAGTAATTTATTAAAGTCCTTGTTGATCATGATTTTTACATAAAAGACCAGATTATACATCTTATGCCTATTAAATATGACAAATATTTCACCCCTTGGAGATATAGAGTACTAACATATTTGGTGTTTTAACATCGTAAAATATGAATATTAAAATATAGTAACTTGAAACAGTTTTATTGCCAAACAGAATTGCCTGGATTTAATTCAGATATTCGATATTAAACATATCGTTTTATTTGGATCTGTATCTTCACAAAGCTTCTCCAATAAAATACTGTAAACCAATGAATTTTCGCGACTACAATATTTCGCTTTTTAGTGTCATATGGCTTTTTCAGGGCTATTTAATTATTTCCGCAATTTCTAGTAAAAAATGTTTAATTACTATTAAGATGAGTTACTTTGCGACGATTTACTTTCACAAATTTCTGTTTCTCGCCAAATCCATGAATATTAATCGCTCGCGAAAATAAGTTGGTTTACAGTAGTGTACAGAGTGGATATTTTTTTATGTCTCCCTGTGGTGGATTTCGAAATTTTCAAATGGGAGGGCGTGCAATTAGAAAAAGTCTTCCGGGACCTCTTGTTTCATATAGTTCCTAAGCAGCCTCAGAAAGGGCCCTAGATCTTTTGGTATGCTGTGACTCTTAATATTTTTTGTGGGGAGGGGGGATACTGGTACTGATGATGTGTGTGGCAGATCAAGAAATTTTCAAATTGGAGGGTGTGCAGTTAAAAAAATCTTTTGAGACCAGTCATGCTTCATGCAGTTCCCCATAGAAAATCCATTAAGGGATCCCAGCCGTAATCACATTTGGGATCACACCAAAAGATGGGATATTTACTTGGGATCCCATCTATATCCCCCTGGGATCCCATCTATTTCCCACTGGGATCCCATCTATTTCACTGGGATCCCATCTATTTACCACTGGGATCCCATCTATTTCCCACTGGGATCCCATCTATTTACCACTGGGATCCCATCTATTTCCCACTGGGATCCCATCTATTTCCCACTTGGATCCCATCTATTTCTACTGGGATCCCACATTATTTTGAGATCTCATGGTTCTATTATTTTCAGAAAATAATTAATGTATCAGTTTACAATCCCAATTAACAATATAATATAATTTTCTTAGGAACAAAATCGATTTATTAATGCAAATTCTGCATGCACATTGTAGGTAAATCTATTCCAAAACATCACTAAACTGAAAAATAATTTAATGTCTACAATTCTTAGTGACTAACTGTTTAATGTTACCATGATATCTCAACAGGCATTTCCATTAAAGATTGAAAGAATTTACACTCATCTTAGTTTGACTGTACATTTTGTTCTTTATCTCTTCAGCACCTTTCCTCTATTTGATATCCTACATGTCAACACCATTGGTTCAAATTTCTATACTAAAAGGATTTCCCAATCCCTATAAGAATAAGAATAAGAATGGCTTTATTTCCAATCAAGGGCCCTCAAGGGGCAAAAAATCAGATACATGTGGAACCATTTCTGTAAAATGCTTCAAAAGGTCTTCAACTGACAGGTTTAATGCACAAATTTAAGAAATAAGATAACCATATGCCCAAATAAGGTTTAAAATAAAAAAAGAAAGAAATCTCATTTAGTTATACTACTTGTAAACCCATTTCAAATTCTCAAGATATTATTGGTAAAAAGCAAAGGGAGATAATTATCCCATGTTATCTCTTTTTCACACTTGACCCCACTATTTCACACTCCATCCCACCTTTTCTCACTTCTCATGGGATCTCACAAGTAAATCTCGGATGGGATTTTTTTTCTCTTTACTTCCCACCTAATCCCAGCGTATTTCATCCTAAGAGATGGGATCTTGGCGAGATCCCATTGAGATTTGGTGTGATCTCAGTTGTATTTTCTATGGGGAATTCATATCCATATCTTCCTGTTGAATGGGAGGGTGTGCGCCTTCACGCCTGTCCTAAATCTGTCTTTAGAGTTTTGATGTGTTCAGACTGCAGACATGGGTTAATGCAAATGAATAATGGTTACATTTTTTCAAGTAATTCAACGTAATGTGTAATGCACCACTTTTTGCATTATATACACTTGGCCATTAGTTAGGGACCACTACCTTTTTATATCAAGTACCATTTTAAATGTGTAATATTGGCAAAACTTTAAAGCATAGGTAGTAATTTCCAAGTAAAGTACTAATTTCAGAACATTTTGAAGACAAAATTACCACTGGATATTAAAAACATTCATATAGTGCGATTTGATTCCAGTTTGAAAAATGTGGACCAAACCCAAAAAATCTGACACCAAAAAATGTTTGAAGTTAAAAGCTCAACAATGCCAGTTGTAAAATGCAAGCATGTTGAAACCTTTTGGAAGATAAGAGGAATGCATTTGTTGACATGAATTCGGCGCATTTTGTTAGAAATGAGCAAGACATTTGCACTTCCGGTTACTTTTCTAAAATTGCCTCCAAATAACATACACAATGATGGAGGTTCTTGCTTAAGGCATTAGTGATGGTTTTTAATGAAAGCGTTACTTATCTCGCTTTTATAACACCATTTTGGGTTATATTCGTCAATTTGCACCCTGCTTTTACTGCGAATGCGCTGCCAGGATCACATTTTCTTGTTTTGATTGGTCCCGTTTAGGTCATTATCAGTAAACCTCTCGACTAACCAAATGAAAACCCGTCATTTATGTGAACAATCATTATCCTGCATGACCACGTACGATATTTAATGACTTTGACATGATAAAAAGCACAACAAATAGTGAAAAAAAACTTATTTCTAGAGATTTTACTAGGTAAAACTGTAACAAAAGTTAACCATCTTAAAGAGGTAAATTGCCAGAATGAGGCCAGAACAAAGTGAATTTACTACAAATATTCCATATTTTCACTAGTAAGTTTGTTTTAGGCGTTTTTTTATCTTTAGCACTTCCGGTCGCACATAAACGTTGAACGTGTTTCTTTATGGTCATCTGCTTACCATAGAATTTTAAAATTGTGCTCCATAACTTTTAAACTGACAAATACCTACAAATCATTCAGAAACCTTAAGATAATGATATACCATTATGAAATGTGTTCCTTAAATGATAAATTCAGTCCACTGTAAACATGGAGATGGAAAGTTTAAAAAGCGAACCAAACTTGTTTTTTTTAAGCATAGGGGTAGCATTTTTGCAGCGGGTATTTAAATATCGGAACTTGCATAAATTTGAATATTTTAAGAATTTAAGTATACATTAAATATTAATATCTAAGTACAACATCTTGCTTTATATAAAGTAATAATTTACACATTTTATTTAATCGCTCAAACTTGGTGGTCCCTAACTTATGGCCAAGTGTATATGTAATGGTAATTCAATGCATTTCTTTCTCAAATATGCATGTACAATGTAATTCATGAATTACAAATGAATAACAATGCATTACTATTATCATGATTATTAAATGTGAAAATGAAGAAGGGTCAGTAAAATTTCCAACATCATTTTGTAGCAGGATTTTGAAATTATGAAATTTATCATAAAACATATTGTTCTAAAAAAATTGAAGTAAATCCATACAAACACATAATGATTAAATATTTTCTTTTGACACTGTTGTAAAACAACTTAATCAGTATCAAAACAAATTTTCTGTCAATATTAAATGGCTTCAAGTCAAAAATATTAATTAAATTATTATTTTTTTAATCATTATGTTTATAGTATATATCTTTAATAGAAGAAAGTTGACCATGAACCAAGACAGTTGAATATATGCAAATAAAATTCAAATTACCCAACGCAGATTATGCAAAAACAATTAAAGTTTTTGCTTAGCAACTTTTTTACTATTTTGTAATTGTTTTGTTTTTATGCAAAAACAAAGTTTTTTTTTGCTTAACAACTTTTTTACTATTTTGTTTTGTTTTTATGCAAAAACAAAGTTTTTGCTTAGCAACTTTTTTACTATTTTGTTTTGTTTTTGTGCCAAGACATGCAATGAATCAGCATACAATTTTTAGCTCACCTGGACCGAAGGTCCATGTGAGCTATTACCATCACTTGGTGTCCGTCGTCGTCGTCTGTCGTCGTCGTTGTCTGTCGATGTCGTCTGTCGTCGTCGTCTGTTAACAATTTTTCTAAAATCTTCTCCTCTGAAAGTATTGAACAGAATTTAATGAAACTTGGTATGAATGATCCTTAGGGTGTCCTGCACCAAACTTGTGTTTCAATTTTTGATTTGTCAAAAAGCATGGCCACTGTTACTAAAAATAGACCAGGGGGGTCAGACTACTGTTTTTGGCTTGTAAATCAAAAAGTATAAGAGATAGATGAAATTTGATGCCACCCTGCTGCTTCAGCATCATAAATTCTACAAAAGTCTCCATTTGGTCGAAGTTGTCAGATGATCCCTTATAGGGGTTACAGCTCTTTAAAGGTGAAAAATAGTGTTTTTGGCCTATAGAATGAAAACTATTGCAAATAGAGAAAATCTGTTGCTTGCTTAAATGTTCAGCTCATTTAGCTCTACAAAAGTCTCCATAAGGTCAAAGTTGTCAGATGATCCCTTATAGGGGTTACAGCCCCTAAGAGGTGAAAAATAGCGTTTTTGCAATGTTTTGGCCTACAGAATGAAAACTATTGTAGATAGAGAAAGGCTGTTGCTTGCTTAAATGTTCAGCTCATTAAGCTCTACAAAAGTCTCCATAGGGTTAAAGTTGTCAGATGACCCCTTATAGGGGTTACAGCCCCTTAAAGGCGAAAAATAGTGTTTTTTGCCTATAGAATGAAAACTATTGCAGATAGAGAAAAGCTGTTGCTTGCTAAAATGTTCAGCTCATTTAGCTCTACAAAAGTCTCCATAGGGTTGAAGTTGTCTGATAAACCCCTTATAGGGGTAACAGCCCCTTGAAAGTTGTATAGTAGTGTTTTTTGATTATATAGAATGAAAACTATTGCAGATAGAGAAAAGCTTTTTCATGCTTAAACATTCAGCTCATTAAGCTTTACAAAAGTCTTCATAGCGTTGACATCAAGACCAGGTGAGCGATTCAGGCTCCTAGGAGCCTCTTGTTATTTATTTTATTTTATTAAAGAACACAGTAAACTATGGAAAGCCAAAAGGGTCAAAATTTATTTTTCTTACTTTCTAATTTTACATTTTAGTTTTTGATATTCTTATTCCATATTTCTTATTCCACATCTCAATATCATAATTATCCATCTATTATTTTGGTTTTTTATTTCTTTCTTCTAATTTCACAATTATAAATTCCTGATTTCATTTTCCGTTTTTTATTTCTAAGCTTACCATTCTTTATTTTCTTATTCAGATTTTCCAATTCTAGACCTTTATATCAAAATTTTACTTTTGCATCACAAATTCTTTAATTCGTCATTCTTACTTTTTACCATTTTCATTTAAACATCTCTATTGATTGATTATACTTTTTATCATGAATTTAAAATCAAAAATTTACAACGAAGAATTAACATTTCACCAGAATACAAACGAAGCAAAATAGTCTTAGTCGGTAAGACGTTTTATTCGCGGAAGCGCTTGTATCGTTCCTGAAATATACTATAATGTGTACTTGAAATACTGTTTAGGGTTGTAGATAATCATCGAGATCGAGTTTGAGTCAGAGTTAGAGTTCGAGTTACGACTTGAGTTCGAGTTAAAAGAGACCGACCATTTAACTTAAATGGTAGGGACTTGGATTTTTTCTCTAAAAACATATTTTGAAAATGATTGTACGACAGTACGTGTAAGTATAGGGGTGTAGGTAATCATCGAGTTCAAGCTAATGTTGGAATTACAACTCGAATTCGAGTAGAAATTTGAGCTAACTCGCAACCCGGGCTCAAAACACTTATTTTCATGGCAATTATCGAGTTACATGTACGACTCGAGTTAGAGTTAGAGTCAAGTTAAAGTTCGGGTTACAAAACGAGGTGGATAATTGTTTTTAGTGCAATTACACGAATGTTGTCCAACATTACGTGTAACTGTTCTTTAGATTGTGGACTTGCAATAAACTCGTACATAAAGAGGTATGATACAAAACCAATAAATGTACATATTTAGATAATGTCATAAAGATTATTGCAAGAAAATCTTTAATGTGTACCGATGGGGGGAATCGAATTTCGTTAATCCGGGTTTCATTAAAACTCTATTTAGGGCTCAGAAGAAATTGCAAATAAGAGATGGACACCCCTGGTTGTCTAATGGCTTAGGTCATGTTTTGCCATGAGAAACCCCCAAAAAATCCAATCCAATCCAATTATTCTATTATAAAAATAGGATATGCGCATCTTGTGTGAAAGGATCATGAAAATCCATTGAGGGGTTAAAAGAAGTTGTGGATAAGTGATAATTATCTGAGGTAAACGGCCGGACGAACAGACACCCCTATCACAATACTACCAAAGAAAGGCCGGTATAATTAATCTTGGTAGACATACATGTATGCATTTGTACTGCACTTATAGAACAGCATCCCCATCTTTTGACCTTGACTTTGAATATCTGACAGTTTTCAAAATAGACATGTATCAAAAGTTTGGTGTGAAAATGAGATAGGCATTACCTAAATGCGAGCACAGCAAAGATATAAGATGTCAATGAACAGCGTAATTGTGTTTTTACATACCTTTTAAGGAAAGATGCCCCTATTTAATAAACATTCATATCTCGAAACCTAGGTTTCAGGTCGACGAAACTTAGCTGCAGGCAATTATACTTGTAGCTCTGAATCACATTTTCCAACTTTGGCTGTCGATTTTTGGCAACATATTTTCTTTTGAAAATGAGGGGGGGGGGGGTACAAAACTGCGAGAAGAATGATAAATATATATGTGTGTATATATGTCGCTTCTGTGAAAGGCAGGTGACTAGAAACAATCTGTAGTTATCTGAATACAGTTTGATAAAACGGCAATTAAGCAAAACAAATGAATATAAATAGATAAATAATGGTCCAGCTTTCAAAATTTGACGATATTTTCGACAATCAATTGCAACAACGTATGCTGAGATTCGCTAACGTGTTGACATTTCTAACATGTCGGCAAACGCTGATACTATGCGTTATAGTATAACAGGGCCATAAAAGAGAAAAAACCTTATCACAAACCAACATCGGTACTCATTTGAGAGATAAAAATCACAAATTGATACCATGGATACCTCCGCTTAAAAGAAGAGGGTGTATTCTTTTAACCCTTGTCCACCCGTCCGTTCTTTGGTCCGTTCATTCGTCCGTCCTTCCGTAATTTTCTAAGCAACTACATGGCGTAGAGGTCTGATAATCTTTATATGGATTTTAATTATTAAATAGTATACCAAATGGTGGATAGCGAATTATGCTCCTATGTCATCTACCTCCTGTTATACTTAGTGAGCGACCATGACAGTGCTAGCCTGTTTATTGAAAAAAAGGCAGGATGGTGTTTTTGGCTTAAAAAATTATAGTAGTTATAAAACCAATTGCGCGCGCTAGCGCTAAAAAAATCCACGCTCGGCTTTTTCCGAAAATTAAAAAGCAGGACAAAGAAATTCACCATACCCCCCCCCTCCAATAAAAATCAAATGGTTGAATACTTATGTTTTAATACAAAGTGGACATTCATGCAAAAATTCCGTCATAGTTTTCTTGCCAACTACAGAACCATATGGTGTATAGCAATTTAATGATCCTAGGTCGAATGCTTCCTGTCTAAGGAATTCTTAGGGTTTTACGCAGGGCGGCATAATTTTGGAAGCGGGGCCATCACTAGTGAGCAAAAGCTCGCATACATACTTGCTTTCGAAGAGCCCTTGATGTCTTCCTGGGTATTACGTTTCTTGAACAACCATCGAAGAGTAATGTATTACCCGGTGTTACATGTATTTAGAATTTTTTGTCAGAATCCATTGATAATTTTAATAGATGTCTGGATTAATTTGAGTAGAAAAAAATGAACACCCGATGTAAATATATTAACATTGTACAGTCATTTTTTTTTTCTGTAACCACATTATTAATAATTACAAAACATGCTATTAAAATAACTTTGCAACTCTTTTTGTAACTCAAACTCTCTAATTTGAACTCGATTATTGCCATGAAAATCACCGTTTTGAGTTTAATAGCTCAAATTTCAACTTGAACTCGAAACGCCCTTTATCGACGCGCCTGGACCATGTAGGGCGGTCAGCTTGAAACATGAGTACCCAGAGGAAACCACCGACCTTTGGCAGGTAACTGACAAACCTTAGACACCGACCATTCGATTTCCTGGGGGGGGCTGGGATTTTTTAGAAAAAATATTCTGGCTATGTTTTTTGGCAAAATAAATAGTCTGGCCACTTTAAAGGGCGAAAAAAATAATCTGGCCCTCATTTTGCGCATTAGAAAAAAAGAGATTTTCTGAACAATTTACTAGCCGTGAGTGTGTGGGAAAAACATAAGCTGACCCGAGCAGCGGTCGAAAAAAATTCCCAGCTCGAGTGAAAATCTGAGCCCCCCCCCCCCAGAAAATCATACGGTCGGTGCCTTATCACATACAGTTGGGAAAGAACTCTAAAAATAACCCGAACTCTAAGGGACGGACCATTTAACTTGAAAACGGGGCCTTAATTGCTTTTTTTGTTTTGCCCGGAATTTTTTTTTGAAGGCGACGCGACAGAATAATTTGTTCATTATCAAGATTATTTTATATAGAAGTCTTAATACTCTCAGCTGCCAAATAGTTTTTCATCAATACTTTTCAAAATATGTTTTTGGAGAAAACAAAGCGCCTCCCCTTTAAGTTAAATGGTCGGTCCCTTACTCGAACTCAAGTCGTACTCTGACTCAAACTCGATCTCGATGATTAAAGTACAACATTATAGTCTATTTCAGGAACGATACAAGCGCTTTTGCGAATAAAACGTCTTACCGACTAAGAGTATTTTGCTTCGTTTGTATTCTGGTGAAATGTTAATTCTTCGTTGTAAATTTTTGATTTTAAATTCATGATAAAAAGTATAATCAATCAATAGAGATGTTTAAATAAAAATGGTAAAAGTAAGAATGACGAATTAAAGAATTTGTGATGCAAAAAGTAAAATTTTGATATAAAGATCTAGAATTAGAAAATCTGAATAAGAATTAAAATGAGAATGGTATTAGCTTAGAAATAAAAAAAAAACGGAAAATAAAAGCAGGAATTTATAATTGTGAAATTAGAAGAAAGAATAATAGATGGATTATTATGATATTGAAATGTGGAATAAGAAATATGGAATAAGAATATTAAAAACTAAAATGTAAAATTAGAAAGTAAGAAAGATGAATTTTGACCCTTTTGGCTTTCCATAGTAAACCGCATTGGTTATAGCTTTACAAAACTTAAAAACATATACATGAATATAAAACAGGCAAAGAACAACATAAATCATAGTGGTATCTAAATTTTACAATGTACAGCTAAAGTATTTATGACAGGTCTCCTTCTCTCAGTTCTAATGACTGTTTAATAAAAGAAGTAACAGTCTTAATTTCTTCAGTTGTAGTTGGATTCAGAATTTTTGTTAGTTTTTCAGTTTTACTTAGTTTACTAAAATCATAAATGTTATTATAATATTGCAATAGAATTGATTTTACATTCAAGTAAGAAGTGTGACTCATCATCAAGTGTGTTGCATATGGCACACAGTGTTTAGTTTATAAGTTCTGACTTAGACCCCGTTTACACTAGACGGAAAGATTTGAATCGATGCAAAAAAAGATTGATCTTTTTGTCAGTGTAAACGGGAAAGATCGATCTTTATTTGAATCGATTCAAAAAGAACCGGACTTAAAAAGTCTTGCTGAAGACCTAAACTTAAAAAGATCGATCTTTTTTGGATCGATCTTTCTTGTAGTGTAATGTAGAGACTACAGGGAATGAAATACAACGACTGTATTATTCGGGTTATCTCATAAATGTGTGTAAATGCAAACCAGTCTTTTTAAGATCGATTTGAAAAAAGATCGATGTATTTTTGTTCATGGTGTCAACAGGGTCTTATTAAGTTTTAATTAGAAATCTTTTAAAACAAAGTTTACCTAGGTATGATGGATGTTGCAAACAAGTTTTCGGAACCTAAAAAATGTAATGGTATAAATTCAATGCATTTCTTTTCATAATCATAACAGTCGCTAATGGTAATTCAATGCAAGTTTTCTCAATGTAATATCTAATGGTAATTCAATGCATACATTGCAACATAATTCGCCCCATGCCTGGTTCAGAGCAATAGACAATAGTTATAAAAATTGAAAAAATTATTGGGAGTTATTTCCCTTTTATTGTTTTTTTTTTAACTTATAAATATTAACATTTTATGTATAAAATTACATAAAATACAAAATGTAATACATGTACATGTTGATGAAAAAGAGATGTTTTACATATATCTAATTTGTAAATATTTTGTTTTCCTTTGAGATTTCACAGTAAAGAATTTTGAATGAAAAACATATGGTCTATATGACAGGTGCCTGCTCTTGAGTCATCTAATGACTTAATATATCTTACAGCTTCATGCCTGAGCTATTAACCAAGGGTTAAATGAAATCTGATACACATTGCATGTGAACCCTTTATTTTCACTAATTAGCATGATTAGTAGATATGTAGTCTGTTCTTTGTGCTTGGATGTAAAAAAAAGGGGGGGGTTGCCAAGTGTCTTTACAGGTTCAGTCAATCCATCAATGAAATCTGATACATGCATGTGAACCCTTAATTTTCACTTATTAGCATGATAAACAAGGATGTAAAAAGGGGGAGGGTCACAGGGCGTCTGATCAATACAATATGATAGAAATGGTCATACATTTAAACTTGGGATGTATACCATTAATTTTCACTTATAAGTGCTTGCGTCTGTTCTTTTATTTATGTAAAGGTTTCAAAAAGGAGATAATTAAGAAGGGGGGATATTTGTCTAAAACAGGTATAGGGAGTCCGGACCATTCATAAACATGGTGTTTGTCCCTCAATGAAGATGTGATTTTAGAGAAAGAAGATCAACAATAAAAGGGATGACCTGTTTGCTACATGTACAAAACAGCCATGCTTGGTTTCTGCTATGGGGGAGGGGTAGTGGTGATTATTCAAAACAAGTTTATTAGGACATTTAAAATATCCAAAATAAATTTTATTTATACTTTTAAAACTTGGTAAAATGGAACAGACCAAATATTACCCTCTTACTAAAACTTACAAAGGGTATTAATTCTGTTATTCTGAATTTGATCAAACAGTGGCAAAGCTAGTTATTTAGAAGTTCTTTCAAGTGAGACCCTTTGTGCAGATCTTTACATTTTTATTTGCACAATAGAGGTCAAGGCAGGTTTATGGACAAAGCATGACAAAGGACGCATCACCTTTAATTTACACAGCCCATAATACTAGGGGAGAATTTCTTAAGTTATCATCGCCTCTGTAGTTTTTTCTTTAACTAAAATTGACAATAAATTTCCTTTACCTTGTGTTGTACAATTAGAGCTTTTTCTCAACTTGAAAGATTGCAAAAATAGTTTAAATATCTGCTTGCAATTACTTCTGTATGGCTCTAAGAAAGGTTATTTTTAATGTTTATATACTAATTATGATTAAAGCAAATGTTAAGTTAAATATGTCTTCTAACCCCCCCCCTACCCCAGTGGCAGTCAAAACTCTCCTCCCCGATTTTCCTTGAGTTCCTTTTTCCACCACATCATCATAATATATACATGTAATATCATATTCATCTATATAATGGTTTACAAATGTTCATTTAACATCTCTTTCCAGAACAGTCTTGTAAATGAAATCTGACATTCGAAAAAAGGCCAACACAAAATTAGTAGACTTTCATGACAAATAAGAAAATACCCAACAAATCATAAAAATCACTCACACCAAGCAACTTAATATTTCTAGTTAAGGGTGAAAATGAAGCGCTAACCTTTATCAATTATACAAGTAATTCTGAACCTGGAAGGTATACAATAAAACTTAGGTGGATAAATTGCCTTTAAATTACATCTCTTAATGACTTGAATCTTTAATGTTTTCCAATGACCCAAGATTTTAAGTATAAGTGTTTAGCCTTAATGTATTTTAAATTGAAGATTTCCTTTACATTAAGGAAAATATTTTTACTCCAGTTTAATTTTTCGACCAGCTGTCACACAGTGTTAAAAGCTTAAACGACCCATTGTTGGGGTTTTAAATTTCTTTAAACATTTAAACAACAAAGAAGTTAAACTGTGTAAACAATTAAATAAAGGATGTTGACGATATTTGAGATTTGATTGCGATCCAGATGGGAAAAATCAAGGAAAAATTAATAATATTTATTTTTTTTAATGTTCATAGTCTGGATTTTATTGAGAGCTACTGACTTGATGTCTTTCCTTATTTCATAAACATGATAATTGTGTATCTTGATCTGTCTCAGGAACCACAAATCTGAATGAAATAAAAAGTTTTTTTCCATTTTACATACGGTAATCTGTTCATATTCTGTACATACATTATACACAACATGCATATACAGTGAATGTATTAGTGATTGGAAGTATTTTCATGTAGATTTAGGCCCCCCTCATCCCAAATTAGGTAGTTTTCACTTTGTCCATGCACTGTCAACATATAGAATTTTTGATGATCACTAAAACTCCAAAACTAAAAAGGGATAACTATTAATGGAGTAACATTTTCAATTTCAGATGAATATCTTTCAAATGTTTTTGAAATAAAAAATCAGACACTGGGCTCTCCCTGACTTTGCCAGTAATTTTGTTAATAAACTTAAAATACTGACAGTATTTTAAGTTTATTAAAAAACTAACATACATGTATTAACTCAATTACAGAAAAATGTCACTGCTATAACAACATTGTCTCTGGATGTTCCATATACTTCTTAAACTCTGCGAGCCACTGAGCTCCTACGGCACCGTCTACCACTCGGTGATCACAACTTAAAAACAGAGACAAAATTTAGTCTTTCATAAAGAGAGAAAAAAAAAGATTCTATAACTTCTGCTCAGAGTAATGCATCAGGCTGCTACAACCTGTGAATATAAGTTTTGATACAAGAGAATTATTTGCTGTGCCAGCTCAATACTAGAGAAATTTCAGAAATTTTGTGTGGATGACTAATAAATATGATAAACAGACAAAGAAGTCTTTGAGTGCCATATCTCTTAAATAGCATAGTCAGTGTGCCAACCAATTTAAAATACATGTACAATGTACATGGGGAGCCATGCAATCATAGAGTTAAGTTAGGAAGGTGAAGAAAAATTGGTATCTGCTGCAGTGTTTTTTAAATTGTAATTTGTTCAAAAAGCATAATTATTATTTTGTAATTTTATAGGGAGTACGCTGGTATGTCTTTAGTTTTTGAATAAAACTTGAAAGGAATCCGAATGGCTTTTTAGCTCACCTGACCCAAAGGGTCATGTGAGCTATTGTCATCGTTAGGCGTCCGTCGTCCGTCCGTCGTCCGTTAACTTTTCTTCAAAGATCTTCTTCTCTGAAACCACTGAAGGGATTGCATTGAAACTTGGTATACTTGATCTTTAGGATGTCCTCTACCAAGTTTGTGAATTATATACATGTCGACAAACCAACATGGCCGCCGTTGCTAAAAATAGAACAGGGGGGTCAGACCATTGTTTTTGGCTTATAACTCGAAAAGTATAAGAGATAGAGAAAATCCGAAGCAACCTTCCTTGTTCAGCATTAAAAGCTCTACAATTCTCTTTATTGAGTCGAAGTTGTGAAACGACTCCTTATAGGAGTTATTGCCCTTTAATCGTCAAAATTGACCATTTTTGCAGTTTTTGGACTATATCTTGAAAACCATTAGAGCTATAGGAAAAGTTAGCATTGCAGAATTGTTGAGCTCATTGAGATCTACAAAAATGATTTCAGGGTCAAAATTGTCAGATCAGCCGTTTAAGAGTTATTCCCCTTTAACTGTTTTTTCCATTGATTTACACTGATTTTCAAAAATCTTCTTCTCTGAAACCACTGAAGGGATTGCATTGATACTTGGTATACTTGATCTTTAGGATGTCCTCTGCCAAGTTTGTGAATTATATACACGTCGACCAACCAACATGGCCGCCGTTGCTAAAAATAGAACAGGGGGGTCAGACCATTGTTTTTGGCTTATAACTCGAAAAGTATAAGAGATAGAGAAAATCCGAAGCAACCTTCCTTGTTCAGCATTAAAAGCTCTACAATTCTCTCCATTGAGTCGAAGTTGTGAAACTACTCCTTATAGGAGCTATTGCCCTTTAATCGTCAAAATTGACCATTTTTGCAGTTTTTGGACAATATCTTAAAAACCGTTAGAGCTAGAGGAAAAGTTAGCATTGCAGAATTGTTGAGCTCATTGAGATCTACCAAAATGATTTCAGGGTCAAAATTGTCAGATCAGCCGTTTAAGAGTTATTCCCCTTTAACTGTTTTTATACGACCGCAAAAAAATTGAGGTCGTATAATGTTATGGCGATGTCGTCGTCTGCGTCTGTGTCTGCGTCTGCGTCGTCTGGGGACATTTGGTTTCCGTGCGATAACTTGAGTAGATATTGACCGATTGTTATGAAATTTTGATATGATGTTTTTATCTACTAAAGGAAGATTGGTATTGCATTTGGGGTTTCTGGCCCCTACAGTTTTAGAAAAAAGGGCCAAAAGGGGCTAAAATGGTTGTTGTGACAAAACTTATGTAGAATGTTTATTTTTTATCTGATTTTGATCATTTTTTTTTCATTTAATTCCTCATTAAATTCTGTCAACTATATGTGTCATTGGTTTTGATATATATTCCACCGTTACATTGCTACAGGGGGTCAAAAAGGGGCCACACCCAAAAATTCAACTTTTTTATTTGTGGTCCGATTTTGAAAATCTTTTTTTCATTGGAATCCTTGTGAAAATCCCTGCCTGCATTTATCAATCAGATTTGCAATATCTCTAACCATTTTTGAGAAATCAGGGGTCAAAGGGGCAGAAATCACCATTTTTATTTAAAGTTTGTCCATGTAAATGAATTAAGCTGTAGTGGACCAGACAATTGTTGTGAAGTTTTATTATGAAGGTTTTATCCACTGAAGGAAGGTTGGTACTGTATTTGGGGTTTGTGGCCCCTACCGTTTTAGAAAAAAAAAGGACCAAAAGGGGCTAAAATGGGTGCATTGACAAAACTTGTAAAAATTTTATTATTCATTCAATTTTGAAAATTCTTTTTTTATTGAATTGCTCATTGAATTCTGTCAACTTAATGTGTCAATGGTTTTTAAATATATTGCAGCTTTACATTGCTACAGGGGGCCATAGACATGCCACGCCCATAAAATCAACTTTTTATTTTTGGTCTGATTTTCATTTTTTTTTTCATTTGAATCCTTGTGAAAATCCCTGCCCAATTTTTTCAATCAGATTTGCAATAATTCTTTAATACAGTTTTTTTTTAAATAGGGGTCCAAAAGGACCAAATATGCCAATTAATATAAGACCTTTTCTATACTGAAGATGTTGATGTGATTTTATATGTGTCAAATATGCATTTTAAAGTCAACCACAGGGTGCATGTGTCAAAAATCTTTATAAGTCCACCATGGGCTGCATGTGACCAAAGCAATAGACTATCCATATTGGGCCTCCAACGTACAGGGCTCAACATGTTGCGGTCGTATCATGCTGCGCTCGGCGTAGCTTTTTATTTCCATTGATTTACACTGATTTTCAAAAATCTTCTTCTCTGAAACCACTGAAGGGATTGCATTGATACTTGGTATACTTGATCTTTAGGATGTCCTCTACCAAGTTTGTGAACTATATACACGTCAACCAACCAACATGGCCACCGTTGCTAAAAATAGAACAGGGGGGTCAGACCATTGTTTTTGGCTTATATCTTGAAAAGTATAAGAGATAGAGAAAATCCGAAGCAACTTTTCTTGTTCAGCATCAAAAGGTATCTAAAGGAGTTATTGCCCTTTAACTGTTTTTTTTCTATTAATTTAAACTGATTTCCAAAAATCTTCTCTGAAACTACTGAAAGGATTGTTTTGCAACTTTGTATACTTGAAAGTTTGTAAAATTGATTCAAACTTTGGCACAAGAGATCAGGTGAGCGATTCAGGCTCCTGGGAGCCTCTAGTTAACAAATAATACAATGTACATGTTTTATTTAAATCATTTATATGATTAACTGATTAAGTTATTATATGTATAATATATAATATGCAAATTCCATGAAAGTTTTATATATAATAATCAGTAAAAATAATTGCTATTACACTGATAATCATAATAATAGACAAATTTTATACTTGCATGTAAAAATTACAGTTTAATGTGTTAATTTTGAATACATGTACAAGAATCTGACATTTGATAAAGCTCTACTCCAACTAAAAAATTTGATTGTCCAATTCATCCATCATAGTAACTTAAAACAATAGGTATCTGCTTCAGAGAGAAGAAATCATAATTTTTATTTTAAAAACTTTAGAATTGCATGAAAAACAGAATTGTGAAAAAAAATAAAACTTCCACTTCCTACATGCTTTTATTTTCTCTTCCGGTCAGTCGAATTTTTTCTCCCTTTCCTCATAATGGATTTAAAATGATTCCCGAAATTAAATGGATTAGAGCAGTGCTTTGGACATTGTGAGCAATGAAATATAAGAAAAAAATCTTTAAAAATTCTAGAAATAGCAAAACACACAAAATTTAAATTCGGTGTGCATTGTCGTGCATTCATCGAGTAATTTGAAACTTGTTAGTTTGACAGAAATTGTATGGATAAATAAGAGAAAAACCACTTCTCATTTCATCTATATGAGTGTCACCATTTATTTTTAAAATGAAATATCTACAAAATAAGAAATCTCTTAATGAAATGTTTTGTTGGAGTAGCTACATTTGAATTTTTCACAACTTCAACAAGGGGGATAACTCAATATTTTCACATTTTAAATTTTGAATTATTTTTCCATCTACTGCAGAATTCCTTCTAGTAAAAAAAAATTGGGGCTTGTTTAACAAAAAAAAAGACCCTCAAGGTAAATGGTGTGTCTATCACTGAGCATCTTTTTTGCGCATCTATCATAATTTTGAATTTTATTAGGTTTGTTATTTTTAGTGGTTTCATTTGGACTCACTTAACATCAAAATTGACAAATACCACAGTAAAATTGGTATTAATATACCTGATTTTCAAATTTCTATATTTTCCCTTACTTTTTAAGGGGGGATAATTTGTATAGAATTAATAGGGAAAAATAAGATTTTTCAATTTTTTTGAAAATTTTACCGGTGAACTTTATTTTTTATTAAAAATTTTTTTAAAGTCTTTAGATAACAAAGATAATACACAAATTTTAGGAAAATTCTATGGAGTATAATATTTGAATAGCACGAAATGTAAATTGTTCCTATTGTTTCTATATTAAAATGTACCAAAAACATGCATTTTTAGCTCATGTGAGCTATTGCCATTACATGGCGTCCGTCGTCGTCTGTCGTTCAATTTAAAACCTTTTGCTCATGCACCTGCATGTTTTGTCAATTACCGGTAAGCCAAATTGACATTTTTTTACATTTTACAGATTTTTGTTATATTTTTCAGGTTATTGCCACAGGTCTCAGCATTATCTCATTAGTGTGTAGAAGATATATTTATCAGGTTGGTTCAAATGGACATAACTCAATATTGTGTCACAAATTCTATCAAAGGGGGATAACTTATTATTTTGTCTGATAGACATCATTTATTTGACCTCAGTATATACTGTATTGGGTTGATTCCCATAGACCTCTCTGTTTTGTAAACAGATCTAACTTCTTAAAGTTGTGTACCAATAGAACTAAGCTCAGGGACAAACCATTAAACTTGAAGGGGGGCCTTGGTTTTTTCCTTAAAAAAATATTCTGAAAATGATTTTTGATGAAAAAAATATTTTGGCAGCAGAGGGTAAGGAATATATAAAATAATGCTTTTAATGAAAAAAAATAATTCTGCAAGGATTTCCTTCATGTCCTTTGAAGTTCAAGCTCCAAAAATGTTTTTTTGTAACTTTTTTCAGTGTTGTATGTAAATGGTCCGTCCCTTGACAGTTTAACTACTGCATGATATGATAACCTACATGTACATGTATAAGTGTACTTTTAAATCTGTATCAAGTACCGGTATTTTTATGACCAGGTAACACAGTGACATATGTTGACAAAATGTATTGACACTCATTGGCGATTTATTGTGAAATTTATAACATTTTCCCGACAAGTGATTGATACAAACTATTGTATGTTAAACTTAACATGTAGGGTCCTATAAACATAGAAGCTTTCCCACGGGACAGTTTACTTTCACAGTATAAAAGGATACCCAGATTGCCTTATATAAACTTGAAGTGGTTTAGAAATATATCATGAATAAAAACAATGGCAATACTTGAGGAAATGTCTAGGGTTTGGTGTAGGAGGGGGATTGCCATAACTGCAAATACTTCTGTGTACGTAACTATTGGGTAGTTTTGTCAAAAATTTTTTAATTAATTCATACAAAAAATAAACAGATTCTCAGTTTTAAGTTGGTGTTTCACATTGGAGACTTTACTTTTACGGTATAAGTGGATACCCAGATACCTACAACAAGTAATATAAACTTAACGTGGGTTAGAAATATATCATGATAAAAACAATAGCAATACTTGAGAAAATATCATAAGACTAAATTGAAGTCTGGTGTTGGGAGGAGGGAATTGCTGAGACTTCCAATATTGCCATGAAAATTTTGGGTAGCTTGGAAAAAAAAATATAATTCCATTGAAATGAAACAGTTCTTAGTTTTATGGTGATGGGTAATGGCAGTTCCTCCACCCCTGCTGAAATTATGATCTGCCCTAAAATAGATAAAAGTTAGATGAGGGATATTAATGTACATGATATATATATATATATATATATATTATCAATAAAACAATGCACAATGGAAAACAGTCTTGTTTCTTCGATTTGAACCAGTTGTAGTCAGTTTCTTCATTTAGTGTTCATTGCATATGAAAGTTCTAAATAGGATGAAGATGCCCTATTCTTTTCATTTTCTTCTGTCTGTCTGTCTGTTTGTTCATGATTTTTTAGTGAATACAGAAATTATAGCATACAGATATATGATTTTATACAGCAATTAAGTGATAAAGTGCCATTTTAAGGATTCAGATATTAAAATTTTATTTGAGAAGCAGAGGTTCCAATCTAGCATTTTAATGATTACAGAGACAAAACAAGTACTCACCAACAAAACACTATAAAGAAACAGATCAGCTGAAAAGCAAACAACAATGTGAAACTCAAGTTTTAAAAGTTAACACAGGTGCTCTGGAAGAGTAAGCAGATCCTGCTTATTGCAACACACCCATTAGAATCTGTCTAACATCTTTAGAAAAATACATACATGTATACTTTTTATTTTCTACTTTCAGGTGTATGCAATTATCATCCTCTCAGTCGTAACTGGTACCTTTAGTGCTATTGTCTCTATTTTGACTGGAACACATATTTTACAGCAAGTTACCTCCCTTGAGTCATGTGACTTCAAATTATCTACCTCATCATGTACCTGTTCCTCATCTTACAAAAGACAACATTTGGCACTGGATTATTTGGGGACAGGTGAGAGAACTAGTATAAGATGTCTGTTACCTGGTAGTAATGATAATGAATCATGTGAATTGCATCAAAATTTAAAAATCCATTAAATGAGAAATTTGTAATTTTTGAAGATTTCTAGAAAATAAGTGCTCTTGCTGTTGCTCGACATGATATATGTGTCCATTCATAAGCATATACATGTACATTAATCTGTCCATGCCAACACAAAGTAGTCCTTTTGTTCATGTTGCTGTGGCTGTATATAAATCAAATCAAATCAAACCAAATATAATTAAAAAGCATTTATAGCTAATAAAATTGCCCAAAGCTGAACAAGGACTCATCAAGGTACTTTGGAGTACCCGTACTTAATCCTCCTATTGAATGTGTTACAATGGAATTTGATCTCTATGATCAGATTAAACTCACATCATGATCTATAGAGAGGAGATTATCTTGTTGTATATGAAGGAAAAATTTTCCTAGCATAAAAGACTTACCTGTTGAAAATTTCACATTGGCAAAATAGCTCAAAAATGGTATTTATAAAAGAGAAAATGTGCAAAATAAATGTCAGAGAGTTGTTTAAAACATTAAATTCACAAAAAAATATGTAGTTGCAAAAATCATAGATATAAGCAATATCTTTCAGAGATAGGAGATTTTTTTCCTTCAGGTAAAAATCATCTACCTATAAGCATGTGATAAGTAGTTTTCATTTTCAATGAAGGAGCGAGTTATACTGATCAAAAAGATTAGCTTCCTTTATTACAACATTCCATAGATAGATTAAGCACCTGAACTCAAATGTACATTGATGTGTTCCTGTTCAGCTTTTCGGAATGGAACATTTGATTGGCTATAAAACTGATAAAAAAAAACAGGCATTTTATACACCTACATGTAAATCCTAGCCATTTCGCTCAATGACTTTAGCTTATTCATATAGCCCTAATTACTGGGCATTAACATAATTATTTCAGGTCTTATTTCACTTATTTCTTCTATCCATGTCTTCTTTCAAACCAAGCAAGTTTTTATACGACCGCAAAATTTTTGCGATCGTATAATGTTATGGCGATGTCGTCGTCGTTGTCGTCGTCGTCGTTGTCGTCGTCGTCTGGGGACATTTGGTTTCCGTGCGATAACTTGAGTAAATATTGACCAATTGTTATGAAATTTTGATATAATGTTTCTAACCACTAGAGGAAGGTTCCTATTGTATTTGGGGTTGATGGCCCCTACCGTTTTGGAAAAAAGGGCCAAAAGGGGCTAAAACGGGTGTATTGACAAAACTGTTGTAGAATGTTTATTACTCATTTGATTTTTAAAATTCTTTTTTTATTGAATTCCTCATTAAATTCTGTCAACAAAATGTGTCAATGGTTTTGATGTATATTGAACCGTTACATTGCTACAGGGGGCCAAAAAGGGGCCACACCCCAAAAATCGACTTTTTTATTTGTGGTCCGATTTTGAAAATCTTTTTTTCATTGGAATCCTTGTGAAAATCCCTGCCTGCGTTTTTCAATCAGATTTGCAATATCTCTTACCATTTTCCAGAAATTAGGGGTCAAAGGGGCAAAAAACGCCATTTTTATTTAAAGTTTGTCTAGGTAAATAGATTTAGCTGTAGTGGACCAGCCAATTGTAAGTTTTAATATGATGGTTATATCCACTCAAGGAAAGTTGATACTGTATTTGGGGTTTGTGGCCCCTACTGTTTTAGAAAAAAAGGGCCAAAAGGGGTTAAAACGGGTACATTGACAAAAATGTTTTAGAATGTTTATTATTCATTCGATTTTGAAAATTCTTTTTTGTTGAATTGCTCAATGAATTTGGTCACATAACTGTGTCCATAGTTTGAAAATATATTGTACCTTTACATTGCTGCAGGGAGCCAAAGACATGCCACACTTATAATATCAACTTTTTATTTTTTGTCTGATTTTCAAAATTTTTTTTTCATTGGAATCAATGTGAAAATCCCTACCCGTATTTTTTAATCAGATTTGCAAAAATTTTTAACTTTTTATTTTGAAAAAATAGGGGTCAAAAAGAACCAAACATGTCAATTAATATAAGACTTTTTTATTAGATGTTATTGTAAATATATATGTGTCAAATGTGCATTTTAAAGTCAACCACAGGGTTTATGTGTCAAAAAGCTTTGTAATTCCACCATGGGCTGCATGTGACCAAAGCAATAGACTATCCATATTGGGCCTCCAACATACAGTGTTCAACATGTTGCGGTCGTATCATGCTGCGCTCGGCGTAGCTTTTTATTACCCTCTATAAACAAAATTTTGGAGTATCCTGGTATGTTTCAAGGCCATTCTATCTATCTTTTTTTTCCCACATATTTACAAACATGATTTATTTAGTCAGTGCAGTTCCTAAAATAAATCTCTTAATGGATTCAGATGAAACTTTATATGAATTATTCAATAAAGTACGTAATAAATATAGACTTTAATCACCTTATTTTATTACTCTACTTGATCAGTTAGGGGCATATAGTGTTCAGGTCTGTTTGTCCGTCAGTCCAAAATGTTGCAAGAATTGGCATTATGTCCCTTGGACATTTTTATTGTTTAATCTGGTACAGCTCTGTGTACATGTTAACTTTTCCTATTTCAGATAAAGTCAAGGTTATTTTTGAGCGGACAGCCAGTTGTGAAGCCATCCTAGATGTCCTGCCTGCCCTATTGTATTCAGAAATCGGTCTACTTCTAGCTGTCCTATGTCTGTGTGTGTTGTCAGTAATACTAGCTTACCTTGTGGTGAAATCAGAGAAATCCAGGCTTCAGCTTCTACAGGTGGGGAGACGATTGTACATGTGTAAACAGTATCTGGGGGGGGGGGGGCTTCAGCTTCTACTGGTGGGGAGACAATTGTATAAACAGTATATGGGGGGGGGGCTTCAGCTTCTACAGGTGGGGAGACGATTGTACATGTGTAGACAGTATATGGGGGGGGGGGGGCTTCAGCTTCTACTGGTGGGGAGACAATTGTATAAACAGTATATGGGGGGGGGCTTCAGCTTCTACAGGTGGGGAGACGATTGTACATGTGTAAATAGTATATGGGGGGGGCTTCAGCTTCTACAGGTGGGGAGACAATTGTATAAACAGTATATAGGGGGGGGGGCTTCAGCTTCTACAGGTGGGGAGACAATTGTATAAACAGTATATGGGGGGGCTTCAGCTTCTACAGGTGGGGAGACAATTGTATAAACAGTATATGGGGGGGGGCTTCAGCTTCTAGAGGTGGGGAGACAATTGCATAAATAGTATATGGGGGGTTTCAGCTTCTACAGGTGGGGAGACGATTGTACATGTGTAAACAGTATATGGGGGGCTTCAGCTTCTACTGGTGGGGAGACAATTGTATAAACAGTATATGGGGGGGGGGCTTCAGCTTCTACAGGTGAGGAGACAATTGTATAAAAAGTATATGGGGGGGGGCTTCAGCTTCTACAGGTGGGGAGGCAATGGTGTAAACAGTATATGGGGGGGCTTCAGCTTCTACAGGTGGGGAGACGATTGTACATGTATAAACAGTATATGGGGGGGGGGCGCTTCAGCTTCTACAGTTGGGGAGACGATTGTATTAACAGTGTATTGGGGGGGGCTTCAGCTTTCAGCTTCTACAGGTGGGGGAGACTGTTGTACATGTGTAAACAGTATATGGGGGGGGGGGGTGTGGGGGTGCTTCAGCTTCTACAGGTGGTGAGACGATTGTACATGTATAAACAATATATTGGGGGGGGGCTTCAGCTTCTACTACAGGTTGGAAGACGATTGTATAAACAGTATATGGGGGGGGGGCTTCAGCTTCTACAGGTGGGGAGATGATTGTTAAAACAGTATATGGGGGGAGGTACAGGCTTCAGCTTCTACAGGTGGGGGAGACGATTGTTTAAACAGTGTATGGGGGGGTATATTTCACAATCTTCAAAATGAGGGGGCTGATGGGATATTTTTGTGATGCCTGATTGGTTCATTCTCCCTTTTTTTGTGAATTGTGATTCATAAAATCATTTTTCTGTTCACTGTGACGTGAACATTTTCAGTGAAACATGATTTGTGTCTTTTGTGATATTCCCTCTTTTCAGTTTACATAGGTTATCTCCCATAAGCAGGAGTTATCTAACTTTGCAGGAGGTGTAATTTCTTAGACCCTCTGTTCTTTTCATGGAAAATCAAAGAAAAATCTAGAGAGATCTGAAAGAAATTAGGGATTTCCCTAAATTTCACAAGAACTTTACTATATAAAATCTTTTAAAGTTTACATTTTTATTGCAGATTATTTAATAAGTATTTTTGTAAAAGGAAATGTTTTAAAAAGTTACATAACTATCTTAAAATGTTGGGAAATCCCTTTTCTTTCTGAACCCCTCAAATTTATCATAGGATTTCAACAATAAATCCAGAGAAAATAAATTTCATACCTGCTGTAAAGTTAGATAACTCATGCATATGGGAGATAACCTATGTTAACTGAAAAGAGGGAATAGACTTTAAAGCATCTTCTTTAAAACAGAAAAAAAATTCACTAAATTTAATTTTGAAGAAACAAAAGATATAACTTTATTACATCTCCTTGAAGGGTGACAGTTAGGCTGCTACATGTACAAAAATGTAATGGGAGAAGGGAAACAACTCTAACTTCGAAAAAAAAAATATATGTCACATGATTTGTTGAGGTTTCCAGAACACAAAACTTTCATATTTGTTAGTAATAATAAGATCATAAAATCATGATTACTGAAAGAGGGAAGCTAAAGGAAGATACATTGTACATATACATGATACAACATCTATGGAAACATAGAAGATAATGAGATGTGAAATAGGTGTACACGACACAACCTATAATATAAACGACAATTTAAAATAATCCACAATGGAAAACAGCCAGCAGCCTTCAATGTGACCAGTGGTTGCTGCTTGCCGGTTTTTCAATTGACCCTTGATTGAAAATAAACTTCATGTGATTTTAGCCCAATCCTAAAAAATTGCAATGTCACTACAAAGAATTCTGTGATGAAATTAGATGTATTATTTTACGTTACAAAAGCAGTATTTTTATAAACCCTGCAAGCTAATTATAATGTTACTTTAAATATTTTTAGGAGGAAACCTACGATGATATCTTCACAGTCAGTGGAAATTCTTCAATTGCCGATAGTGATGATGACATCATATCAAGTAACATTCCCGCAGTAAATGATATACGATCTGTCATTGGTAAACATACTGAGCCAATCAGCATTCTCAAAGTACCTGATCTTCAAAACTCATTGGATAGCTCCAAGTCAAGCAAGTCAAGGTCAACTGAAGGTGAAAAATCCAATGAAAAGACATTTCAACAGCTGCATCATAAAATATCTGCATCAGCATTTCGAAGGTCAAGGTCTTGTGATTCTTTAGATGATTTTAATAAATTGAATAACCTTGACACTGCTTCTTCACAAAGTTCAAGGTCAAATAAAGGAAATGGGAAACTAAAAGAGCATCGTAGAAGGGAAAAAAGGGCCACAACTCTGCATAATCTTGATACAAAACAGCTAATGCTCATTCTGGACTTACACAAGAAGTATGAAGAAGAGACCAATCTATTGAAATCCCAGGGAAATCTAAATACTGAAGGGAAACCAAAGTTTGATAATAGACGTGCATTGACTCCACAACCCTATGTTAACAAATCTTATCCAATCCCCAAAATAATTAGGTCACATACGCCACAACCAAAAACACCACAGAGAAGTGACAGTCTGAGAAGAAAAGAAGAACAAGAAATCAAAAACTTCAAAAAGGAGATTAAAGAGCTGTTTCTTAAACAAAGTGAACTTTTGAACTCTAACATTGACAAGGTCAAAGTGAACAGCAATAAGCCACAGTCTAGAATTTCAAAACCTTCGAACAATCAGTCAAAATCATTACCATCTCATAGAAAGTTCATAGATGTTAACTCAAATTCTTTAGTTGCAAACACTGTTAATCAGAAAGATATGAATCGACAGCAGAGGGCAAGGCCATCTGTTCAAAACCATTTTCTCCCATCTGAACCTCTTCACAGAAAAAGTGCTGATAAAATGAAGCTCCCACCTCAACCACTCACAAGACAATCAAGCCATGGAGACACACTTCCACCTCACCCAATACAGCGAGATGGGTCTGCATTTTATATTGTAGGTAGTCAATTGGATCTTAGTGAAAATTCCAAAAGTTTAAAAACACCAGGGGAGATTCGATATGAAAAGGCAATTAAAGAGAACTTCAAACTTTGTAAGAAATCTGAAGAAAATCCATATGCAACATCAACTAAACAAAAAAGTAGACAAAGTGCGAAAAATGCAAAAGGTGAATATGATGGGAAAGGTCAGAGGTCGTGTGAAATGCCCCCACCATATCCTAATCCTCCATCATATTCTGATTTTGTGTCTATTTCTCAGGACGATTCTTCAGTGAGGTCAGATTCCCAAAGTACATATGATACCATTGACCAAGGCAAAAGTGAAAGTAGTGACATTAAAAATGAAAGTAGAGATAGACTATTAACTGGGTCAAGTGACGATGAAGTATTTGTACCGGAATCTCAAAAGTCTATTTATAGTTGTGTTGCTAAGAAACAGGCTATGCCAAAAATGGGAGTGTCAGCTAATCTACGATCCCCACCTGGGGCCATGCCACATCAACCTTCAGTGTTCCATACAAATCATGATTCACCTAATCATAATAATAATCATCAGTATCATACATCACAGTTGACAAATCCATCATGTGTTCAGGTAGAAAATCATTATCATGATCCATCAAGGATTTATCATTCACCATGTTCACCTAACGAGTCACCATATCACCATCCCCATAAACTCACCAATCCAAATGGTCCAGTCCACAATTCACCATATGCCAACCCTAAAAACTTCCATTATTATGAGGAAATAGATAACATTGAAACCAGTTTTATGTACTGTGAGGACATGCTACCATCTACCAATAGCAACAGTAGTCAAACAGCTCTGTTGCCTAGTAACACTTCAACCAATGGGAAACCTGATCTCAAACCATATCGACCAATCACAACCATGGACCCATCAGGAGAAACACTTGAAACCATGATTTAGTGCTAAATGTATTTGTTTATCATTACATGATTATGATGTTTATTTTTGGAATAAGGCCATTAAAAAAAACATATCCTAGATTCTCATCCCCGATTTTCTCAGCCGCCTCAAATAATTTAATTTGATTTTTTGGCAAATAGCAGTATATTTTATCAAAATGGATAAATAATAAAATTTGCCTGATCGCCCACCCCATATTTTCAAGAAATTTGGATGAGAATCTACAAATTATTTTATTATGGCCTTAGTCATGTTAGTTGATTAAGTCTATTTAGAAATATTGAAAATTATTTCAAACTGAGACTCACAACATGAAAGTAATCACATGATACATGTAGAATATGGTGAAATTACTTACATTATTTAAACATGTTAAAGAATTGTAGGGAAAATATGATTTTAATTTTTTATGTATTTAAGTTTTATTGGCCTAACAAAAAAACTTTTTTCATCATTTAAAAGAAAATTTAACAATTATGTAGTTTAAAATAAAAAAATATTTTGGTTTTTTTTTGTGTACAGAAATGAATCAATGTGCTTGTACAACAAATTATTGAACTAATGCAACCATTAAGTATTTTGTTAGCCTGAAAAATTGAGGACCAATTGTTAATTTATTTGAAAATATTGTAATTTTTACATTATTAGATATAAAAATATTTTAGACTCTAAAATTTTGTTTTAAGCCTGAATGTTAATGATGTTGAGGGACTAAAAGAATCTCTAGACTTTTAAAATCCATTCATGGAAGACTCATTAGATGGGTTCTAGCCAAAAGTTCAGAAATCTTCGACCTGACGGGCACGCAGTTTAAACAAATTTTCTGGGACTTCTTGTATCATACAGTTCCTAAATAAATTTTCCTGTCAAATTGGAGGGTGCACCCCTGTTCTTAATCTGCTTTATATCACAGGCGTTTGGGTCCAGGATTTTATTATAAATAAGGTGCATATAAAAAATTTCATCTCGTCTCTATACTATATAGAGACGAGATGAAATTTTTAATATGCACGTTATTTATAATAGAATAAAATCCTGGACCCAAACGCCTGTGCTTTATTATGAAAGTAAAGAGCAAAGAAAAAACACCATAAAAACACAAAATCTGAACACAAATTTTGACTTAAAAATATAGTGACATATTTTCATGGGAATTTGTTCACATGATACAACTAAGTCTGGTTATACCTCTGCTTTTAAAAATGTGCTTCACTTTTATATCGGTATTTTTTGGAAGAAGGGAAAAGTCTTTCTATTTCTCAAATTAGAACAGATGTGGGATGTCACAGAATACAAATAACAAAATGGTAATTTGGTTGAAATGCTGTATATGCATATTTCAAGGAGTTAACCTCTCATCAGCAGCATTTGAATCCAAATATTGGAAGGTCAGAAACCAAAAGTATTGAATTAAAAGTACTCAAAACCAAAATAGTTTGAAAAGGAAAGCCAAATCCAACACCTAGGACATCGACCATGTGCAGTACAAGGAAAGAAACCTGATCGAATTTCAGAAGTCACCCTTTACCAGATTTGATCTTTAATAAATGGATGGTTGGTAATATACATGATATATAGGGGTTACAACAAGTGGGAGCTGCTAATCCTTTCCAGAGCTCCTTGGTTCCCTCTTGTTTTGGTGCAAGTTTGTATTGCTCATTATGTAAGTTAGAGAGACATATTGTTTTGTTGTGCTCATCTCCTCTGAAACTACATAACAGAATTCAATGAAACTTGGTATGAAGCTAGTACATTATATGTAGGTTTGCATATTATCAGGCGAGACAATATCCTTTATGGTCTGAAGCCAAATTTATTTATAACCCCCCTTTTCTGTGATCAATCAACCATGAAGTACAAAGGGTTGCACTAAGTTGTGCTAAGCATTATCCCCAGCTTGACTTTTCAGAAAACAGGAAGTAGATGACAGACTTACCTTGGAAGGGGAGGCACAACACATCCAATCATGCTTAAAGTGTGTACCAAATTTGAAATCAATTCCTTTTGAAGTAGCTGATAAATCTGGCTTGGAAAACATGAAATGATGACTGACCGACCTGGAAATCGGAGGCACAGGACAAGGTTATTATTATAGCCCCCTCTCTTGTGAGCAGGGGAATATTTTCATAGTGGTTTTTGATTGTTCATATCTTGATTAATACATGTTTGTGTATAAGTTTCATTATGATACCAAACTTCCTTCATGGTGAAGTAACTTCAACCTGTAGGTAAACCTGATTTGGGATGACCTGAACACTATATGCCCCATACTTTTGTAGACATGCCCCCCCCAAAAAGTGCAAAATTTTAAGGACAGGTGGTCAAAAGCATTACACATCTACATTGATGTATGGGGTTCATTTAGTCTAGAAATATAAAAATCAGTTAGTTATTACTTTTATTACCAATACCAAATTTTTTACATGATGCAAAATGAACATGACTGACAAAAAAATGACAATCAAAAAGCACAAGCTTAACAAGATTTTCAATGCACCTTGGGTACAGTGTAACAGCATAAATAAATTATAATACTACATGTAACAGAAAATATATTTTCAGTCAAAAGGTCAGTGTGTAGTTTCATGTAATTGGTGGTATACTTATAGTAAATGCAAATACAGGTACAAGTCAAGGGTCTGGAAATTTTTTGAACTGATTTCGGTCATTTTTGTCCGATTGTGCTGAATACATGAATGTTACAATGACCCCCCCTTTTTTTCCTTATCCTCCTCTGAAATCCATCTTTTAATTTTAAAATGCAGTGTTTGTTTCTGTATAACATTTTCTAACATGCAATTTGATATCCAGATCACGTTTTTATTTCAGGTAAGTCTCTTCAAACATGTCAAAGATAAAATTTCTATTGTTTTCATTGTAAACAAAACATGTTTCATGTAAAAAGTGAAAGTGAAAGTAGAATCGCCCGTATGTTGATTATTGGGACACGTCGTTCTGTTTATAAAATAAACATATCAAACGTCAAGAAAGACCGAGAAATGCTCCTTTAAATGTGAAATTTGATTTTTGTTTTTATTAGTATCAAAACAATCTGTATAGTGAGTATTTACAAAATAAATATAACCACGCACATGCGTAATCAAACACCAATTTGGTGTGCACATGTTTTGATAAATATCAACATTATGAGAAATTATTTCTAAATAAACAAAACGGCATCCGAGGAAAGATTGATAACCTCAATTAATTCATTTAATTAAAACCATACAATGTAGGTAAATGCACAGTGGCCTTGATCAGACAGGTGTGACCGATTATGTAATTAGCGTAACCCGGAGGCTATTCTCACCTGTGTTTGACACCTAGGTGTTAATTGTGAGATTAATGATCACACGACCGGATGCTCAGGAAGATAATTAAACAATTAATTAAACAATTATATGACCGATAAGTCAAATAATGCTTACAATAAAATTTTAAAATGTCCGATTGGGAGAATTTTTAATCGGTCATTAAGGACAAAATTTCGGTCATGACCGGCAAATATGACCGTTTCCAGACCCTTGGTACAAGTACTATTAAATCTTTCAAAATATACCCATCTCATTTCCAAAAACTTAAATGTTTGTTTAAAGAAAATCTTTGAAAAAAGATGTTTATATGCCATGAACAAATAAATTCTTTAAAATATTTTAAAAACTTTGTCAATGAGGAAAAATTTTAATTCAAATTATCTCCCCTTGCAATTATATGGTATAATTTCATCTTTGAATATTTGTGGTTTAAAAGCCTTTATCATCAAACACACTTTCTTGAATTAGATTTCTAAAATTAGATGCCTATAATCATGATAATGAAAAACTAACCTTTCTGTATACCTTTAACAAAAAAAAACCAAAATGTAAACGATTCAACAACATCTACACAAAATACAAAAGTAATGAAATGGTACCGTTTCAATATTGAATATTCTATTTTTCAAATATAATGAAATGAATATTTACTGAATGCATAATTTAAAGCATACTCACTTACTCTCTTAAAAATTTGATTTGATTTTTTGAAAAAATATAAACCCAAAATAACATAGCTTATAAACATCTGTGATGATACACATTCTAGATTTAAAACAAAATGTCAGTTTCTGTGCAAAACAACAACAACAATAAATAAGAGATTATACAATCATTTTTTTTAAATCTTATCTTATGAATCTTCTGTACCCTAATATTGCACATTTTAATGACTGTCAATTCACTATGACTGCACCAAGTTAATTGTTAAAATTCAAAATATTAAATGTAACTATGGCAAACAGTTAAAGAAATTTTGAGAGATGGGTTATCTCAGCAAATATGAAAAGAAAAAGTTGCACATTGATATTAAAAGTTCAACTCTGGTATGATTAGATTTATATAAAGATAAGAATTCATACATTACAAATTCAAGCACTAATGATGAAACAGATTTAAGATCCAAGAATGTTAAAAAAAAATCTGCCATTATACAATTCAACTCTTAATAAAGACAATTTTACAGTTGAAGTAGTTCAATTTGTTGGCATCAATTTTCATGGATAATAAATAAAATGTTATAAATCTGTGGATTCAACATGTTAGTCATCACCCATGGTTCTTTTTTTTTAAAGAAAATCATAATAGAAATCTATGAGAAATTTCTAACTGGATGTGAATTATATCGTTGTTTGTCGACTTATAAAAACCAAGAAAATTGATAGTCTATGTCAGACAAATAACTCTATCACATTATTTAAAACACAAAATGGACCCAGACAATTTTCTCTTCCAGGTGTTAAAAAATTCAGAATAGAAATCAATGAAAAATTTCTAATTTGATGTTTCTTTGTTTGTTGACTAATGAAAACAAAGAAAATTGATAGTCCATGACAAATAATTCTTTCACGGTAATTAAAACACAATATGGACCCAGACAATTTTTTCTTCCATGTCCCAATCTTTCTCTCACTCTCCCATCTTTTATTCTGTAACCATGGTAACGTCATTGATGATCAGATCTATTCACGATGCAGCAAAACAAACAGTCCTAGACAAGCTAAGATGGCATACTATAAAATATAAACAATAGATATCAATGTAAATATGTATCAATTGTGAATTTATACTGGTAAATTGACACTGGTTTATAAAGGTTGTGACGCACTTGTTCAAGACATCACTATTTTCTATCATAGATAAAATATTCATTTCAAACTCTATGGCCATATTAAATTATCTTTCTAAACTCTTAAGATTTAGTTTGAATCATTTGTATTACATGTATAAGCTTTATCTGGCACGTATAGATGTTACTGCAGAGACCACCAGCAGCCGATTGATGGTTTTCATTGGTGGCAGTCAACTCGACTCAAAAACTAAAAGTGTATATTTTATCTTGGATCCTTCTAGGAAAATGTGCTATACCCGAAAACAAAATTCAAAGGAAATGTTCAATCTGAAGAAACCATGAAAATAAATTAATCCTTTATACATGTACGTAAGTGTTAGTATATACAGAATGGCAAGAGAAATACCTGGACTAAACACTGTGATCAGATAGTGGTAAACCTATATAAAAGTGGGAAGAGATATCTGGATAATCTCCTATATTTAAAGATTTTTCAACATTTTTCTAACATTGAACATGTTTAAAGTAGATTGTTATACTCAACGATTTCCAAAAAGAATTATGAAATTTATTTATTAATAATCAATAAGTTTTAGATTACATTTCTAAAATAGTGGTGAACTACTATCATGGTGTTCAATTACAGTTTGTCTTTTGTTATACTGTACATGAACCATTAATAGGCCAACATTAAATAAATCTTTGCCCCCCTTACAGAATACTTTTAGGTAGTGGAAGGTAGGTCATTTTTATATTTTTTTTCAAAAGTAATATTTTGTTTGTGAAATTGCCAAAAATGCACCCAAAATAACGATACATGTAAGTGAAATTATTATCTGACAATTAAAAGTTTTGGGTAGGGGACTTTTTGACTGGGTAGATTGCAGGAGGGGAAACAATTAGTATATTATTTTGGCCTTAAGAGGCTATAGTTGTTACCTTAAACTTTGGATAGTCATTCATTAAAATTGTTACTATTCCTACATATGGCACAAATCTACAAAAAAAAATGAAAAGCAAAATTATTCTGATGCACCATGATTTTTATATGTCATGTATGTGAGCAAATATTATGAATATTGTGGGTATGTATTAACACACAACAATAATGGGGTTTGGTTTTGTAATTATAACCGTTTCAAAAACAATTGTAGGGGGTAGTTGGAGGGAAAATTTTCATTATAAATCCATTCAAAATTATGTAATCTAAAATATCTAAAAATACCAATTATTAATTTTCAGAAGTGCACCTCCACTCCCCTCATACTTTGATATTCAATTATTTATAGCTTAGACTTCAGTGCTTATATTTTGTTGGTGTTTGCTCTAATTATCAGTAAATAATTTGTTAACTTTTTATGTGCATGGTTGGTTTTGAATATCAAAATTTATTTTTGTATTTACCAATAAATCATTTTTAATTATTATATATATTTCCAATTGTTAAATTCAAAATTATATAAAACTCTAGGTTTCAATTCTCACACTGCACATGACTTCAATGATGTCTTCAGTACTGGATTTGGCTTCCCACTTGGAACTCTTGGTATGAGTATTTTTGTACTTTTGGTTTTGGTTTTATGCCCTTCAATCTTTTGATATAAACACTAATTTAAAGTTAGTATAATAATTTAATTAATCTTTTTAACATTAATTTTCTTGTTGAATTATGTGATGTCAAATGTTAGACTTTAATGTCAAAATAACAATCAAAGCTCAATTAACACTAGATTAATGTTAACTTCTGACATAAATTTGATGTTAACAAATTTGCTAGTGTACAAATGAAGGCTTACTACAAGAAAGAGGATACTGGAGGTCTATGTTGGAAGCCTGAGAGGTAAACTGGTGTAAAAAGGACTAAATATTGCTTTTTACCAAATGTCAAACATTTTCATGTAAACTGAGCAATAACTTTACCCTCTAGCTCTTCCTACTACATCTTTCTTTTCTAACCATAACTGTCCAGGGGCATATAACCCTCTGTCATCTACTGAATTATTATCTCCCTTGGTTAAAAATCGGACTTTTCCATCTTCTCTAAAAATAGAACATTAAAATGATATAGTAAGGGGTAGGTTTTCTAAATGGCGATGTTGATGTGTTCATGGTTAAGATTTTTACAATATATGCCTTAGAGGAAACAATGTTGCTTCAAAATTGTTGAAAATACTTGTAAATAAGATACATTGTATTCAATATTTAGTGAATTTTTTTTTATGTTCATTTTTGCAATTTATTGTGATTTTGTCATGAACAAAAATCACGAATTCTGGGCACAGTTGCTAAAGTATTGATACAGCTTGACAGAAGCTTCTTTTTTTAACTTTTACTCATCAGACTTTTATAAATTTAATCAAAACTCAATACCAGTTTAGTATACTGTTTTTTTTTTTTTTTTGTAATGATAGCATGTTTACCTTTTTAAAAGAAAAGATATACATGTATAACATCATAAAGACAATTTTTCATGAACTTTAAATTTGCAAGAATCAGAATATAAATATAGCCCATACTTTTCATGAACTTTCAGTACTCTATGAACAATGGGAATATCTCTCCCCTCTACTTTGAAAACTACAATTTCTCCAACACGAATCGGCTCTTCTCTGTAATTGGTCAGAAACAATAGGTCTCCTCTGTGAAAGGCTGGCTCCATACTACCACTGAAATTTAAATAATTTCATTTTTGAAAACAATTTACTGTAACATAGATGTTACAATACTCTGTTAACATGGTTAAAGGAGTTCCAAAAAATAATGTGCCCCTCATATAACAAGGTATGTATCAAGAAGGTATATGTTTTGAATGCTCTCCACTTACCAGTGTTCTCCCCAGAAATTTTAAACAGCATCCAGGTATTTAATTTATCAATTTTCATAATTGCATCATCTGAATTGAAATTCATGCATCACAAACATTCCCTATGGAACATAACAAAGAAGATTTTAGATAGCATCATTTTTGAACCAGATAGCATCTTATTGCCAGGATGCATATAGATTTAGATGGGCCTGGGAAGAACACTGCTTACATTGTGTACATTACAAAATGTAAATTTTGACTATGGGTACATGTAAATCTTATGGTTGTGTCACTACACTAATTTCATATCTCAATCATGATAAAGCTCAATCTGGAAAAGTCTAGATCTGGGGCATACAATGATAGAGTGTCGTCTGTTCGTTTTTTTGGGTCTGTTAAACCTTAGTGTACCCATCACTTTACTTATCCACATTACTCCTAAACGATTTCATGGATTTTCATTTAACTTTCACAGAATCTTTGTCACATAATGTGCAACTTGATGAGACTGGTTTTTTGGGGATGCAATGAGTCTTTAGTTTGTCCTATGCCAGGAATCTTTGACAAAAGGCTTTCGTTTGTACCTGTCTTTTTGATGTTTTCTGTTCCTTGATAAAGAAGGGGGTCTATCTGTGACTATTTCAGGACTGGATGTGAATCATATGCATTTTTTTGGACCATGGGCTAATTGTAGAACCGCCAGCAATTGCCGCTTGATTGTGGGCTGTGTGGCGTACATTTATTCCACATATCATTATTTTCTATCTAAAATAAATATGTTTCAAAATTTTCAAGGCAATTCGTCAGAGTAGGCTCAAGGGCACTTCTATTGGACTTTTTTGGTGTGTATGGGGTATATCTTTGACAGCTGTGTCTCATGGTCATTTCTATCATTTTCTATTTAAATGCCGCAGTCTTCATGGTTAACTTTTCGAAGCACAAGCCCGAAAGTTATTATTTTTACAATTTCTCTTTAAATATAAATGGCTTGTAACTCCATATTTTAAGGAATTGTTACTGGTCCAAAAACTATTTTAGTGGCCAGGGCCGTCGGACTTGTGGCTAATTTCAAAGACTAAAATGTCCTGTATCTACTTACCTGAGGACTACAACTATAGGACTTTCACTTCCAGTTACTACCATCAAACCTTTCCATATCATTAGAGCTGAGGAAACTATCATTCCAAAATTGAGGACTTGGTAATAGAGCTACAATTACATAGAAGTACATCGAATGTGAAATACATAGTGCCAGCAGTATTAATTGCAATTGAGACAATGAATTTCATGTATTTTTTTTGTAATTGTAACTGTTACGTCAACAGGTCAACAAAAAATTGGTATTTTGTGTTTTTTTAATGTGCTATTTTAAGACATGGAAGAGTAGTGTAGTTAACAAAGTCAATGTGGAAGAATATCTGAAACTTAGAGGGCTTAAGCTTGGTCTTGGTGAAGCTTTGTCATGTTAGTTAGTTGCTGAATTGGAAAAACACAATACATGATATAACACGTACTTAGAACCAAGCACTTAAAGGTACATATATTCTGTAGATTTCCGGTAAACCTTCAGTTAAAGGTACATATATTCTGTAGATTTCCGGTAAACCTTCTAAAACTATTGAATTTCCAGTTAATTTTATAGGGACTTTCTCAAAACAATGAAAATTATGTATTGTTGCCCCAGTATTTGACCATGAGATTTATAAATAAACCAAAAAATGCTGAAGAGGCGCAATGGCCTGCTCGAGATTGAACACTGCAACAATTTGAAAATTATTGGACAAAGACCAATACTTGAGAGTGCTCAGAAAAATTTCTTTACCATCAGAGTATCAAAAATATGGAATTAGCTCACAGGCACATGTCTTTAACTGAGACAAGTGCCTGTGAATTAGCTATCCAATTAGTTGTCAATAAACAGCTTTAAAAACCGACTTGATAAGCATTGGGAAAACCAAGAACTTCTTTACAACTAGTGATGGGCAATAGGTTTTATTTCATAATCGATTATCCGAAATAATCAAAAGATCACAATCGATTATAAAATCTGACTTAATTTTTCATGAAAATGATAGAATTTACTATCCAAATTAATGTTATTCTCGGCAATATTTGCATAAATTCACTAAAATCTATTATGTTTTGATTAATCGATTATTGATTTTATAATCCATTAGTTGCATCGGCAGCCTATTTCGATTAGGTTTTCAGATTCATCGATTAATTGGAACATCACCATTTACAACAACTTATAGAGCAGAGATTGATATAATGCATCAAATTCAACATCCATGGAAGAACTTGAGCATTTAGTAAAGGCTTCAAGAAATCATCCTTATGTAAAGCCAAAGGGTCTTGAGCAGGGCTGTCAAGTTTTGATGATCTGCTTGCATGAGATTTGTCCAAAAATTGAAAAATTAGAGGAAAAAATTTAAATTTCAAAGGAATTTGTCGCCAAATTGCTGGCAATATGGGTAAGTCTCACACGAGTTGTGTGACACTTGACAGGTCTGCTTGTGTATAATCATGCATCAGTGCATGACAATTGGCATGTGGGTGGAACAATCATTTTTGCTTTCTTCAAATACTGGAATTACAAATGTTCGCACATAGTACATGTATGTAGCTAAGATCGTGAGACGTCGAACAGATGGTCGTTTAACATGCAATCAAAGACCGGTTTATCGTGCCTTAATTTCAATATTTCATGTTCTTAAACCTTTATACCTGTCGTTTGTTCATTCGCCGAACATCGTCAAAAAAATCTGCTTCCATTAAACCAAACATTTTCTTCTTTTATCTTTTTTTTCCTCAAGCTGCCGGTTTTTCAGTATTGATGATTCGAACTTCCGGTGTGACTTGCAGAAGGATAAAAGGTTTCCGAAGATGTCCTAAAGCCTACTCTGACGAATTGCCTTTAAAACATGCGCATAAAATAATACTCGGTTTGAAAGAAATTGTACATGACTTTCTTTATAGTGGTTTTCTATTATGAACATAGATAGATAGATAGATTTATTCAATAAATATCATCATATACAAATTATAATACAACATCAATTAGTTAAAATATATAAATATCTTAAAAAGTGATAAATTAAAAATATTTATATATCACCCGGATCGCGAGTTCCAAAATAGCCGCCATTTTACCTCGATTTTACTGGAAAACTTGTACCTACTCTGTGATAAATCAAACAGGGAAACCTTGTCCTTTCTCTCCAATCCCATGGAAATGTTTGTTTTTATATTTCTTTAACCATTACACATTGATGAACAAAACTTTTTATTCAATTTTCTTTCAAATTTTCCTAAAATAAATCGGTAAACATGTTGCTTGCATTGCTCCCAATGTTCTGACGTCAGATCTTACCTCAGTTGACCTTTGACATTTGGACATTCTACACCGGTAAAAATGCCACGCATGTGATACATATGTGTCACATGTGTTTCACATATGTGTGACACGCATGTGAATTAGATGTTTCCTGCCACACATGTATCACATGTGTAGATTTCAAAATAATCTGAAATATATTCATATGATTTTATGCATGCATCGTGCTTATGTGAAATTTCAACATGTGTTTCACATATGTGAAACGCATGTGCCTCACACATGTGACACACATGTAATACACGCATGTGTCACATGTGAGTCTATAAACGCATGTGACACACATGTGGAACGCATGTGAATCACATGTGACACAGGTGTGGCATTTTACATGTCTTTCACATGTGTGGCATTTTTTGCAGTGTAATATCCGGAATGTTCCGGAATGGATTAACTCGCGATTGGTCTATTCTAATGTTATACATGGTCTATTTATAGCTATCTCTAACGTTTTTATGTTCATGCTCCATTGGATTCCACAGAAACTGCAGAATGCAAGATTATTCGAATTTGATAATATATATGAATGTCTAGAATATAATCAAACAATGTTACTGTAATTTCAACCCTGAAAATCATCTGACAAACAGATTTTGATTTTTGAGTGCCCTCAGCCAGGATCGAACTCACAACATTTGGGACATCTACGGCGTATGGCTCTGTTCTGTTAGCTAGGAGCCTAGGATGGTGTAGTGGTTACAACCTCTGTTCTGTTAGCTAGGCGCATACGCCGTAGATGTCCCAAATGTTGTGAGTTCGATCCTCGCTGAGGGCACTCAAAAATCAAAATCTGTTTGTCAGATGATTTTCAGGGTTGAAATTACAGTAACATTGTTTGATTATATTCTAGACATTCAAATTCTAATGTTATATATATACCTCAAGTTCAGATATTTATCAGGGATAACCAATAAAAGCCCAAAAGCTTATTTCCAATTGGGTCCCTTTATGTAGAATAAAAGTAGACCTAAGTTTCATAATAACACAAATTGTATATTCACTCCACTATGCATATTTTATAAATATATAAAACATTGAACAGAGATACTTGTACTAATAAAATATATATGCATTTACAGAGATAGCTGTTGAATTTTCATTGTTGTTTTGATTTACTCTGAAATTCAGTGAATTATTTGCAGCTTATTTTTAAAGTTTTTATTTACACCAGCATACTAGGCCGAACAGGCATAGTCAAAATGACATTGAATAAATGCTGTAACTAATGTTTTTCTTGAACTCATTGACAAACTTCTAGCTTGTCTATATAAGAACTTTAGTCTTGAGGTTACTTTTTAGACAATATTGTCTATATTTTTTCTCCAGATAGATAGTTATCACTAAGGGACCTAAATACTTCACACAATTTTGTGATGAAATTGTATGATTATTATATGTAACCTCAAAGGTTTTAATTTTTGACAGTTTACGTTTTGAACAAATTGAAATAGCTTTAGTTTTTCCCAAATGTAAAAATAATTTATTGTCAATTAACCATTGACTGCAAGACTCCAGTTTTTACATAGTTTTTGTGAAATAACTTCTGGCTTTCTCCGGAGTGAATAAAATTTTACTATATTTACTTATTCTTATTGACATGTCATTTACATAACATTTTTAAATAAAAATTTGAATTCTATTATATTCAGGTCTATGTCATAATATTGACTTGATGATTGGCATCTGAGATCAAATAAACTAAATTAGTTTTTTTCAGTTGACATGCAGCTAGAGATTTACCAATGAATCCAGGTCAGAGATTTTGATACTTGCTGACCAGTACTTAGAGGTGGTATGATTCAATCACACGAATTAATTAAAGTGAATTTAATAGGGTTTTAACAATCTCTCGCTTAATTTGATGTACAGTCACAAAAGAAACAAGATGCTCCCAGGAGTCTGAACCGCTCACCTGGTCTTGATGTCAACCCTTTGAAGACTTCTGTATAGCTAAATGGGCTGAATGTTAAAGCAATAAAAAGCTTTTCTCTATCTGCAATAGTTTTCATTCCAAAGCAAAAAACACAATTTTTCACCTTGAAAGGGCCTTAACCCCTTAAAGGGGTCATTTGACAACTTCGACCCTAAGAAGACTTTTGTAAAGTCAATTAAGCTGAACTTTTAAGCAAGCAACATCTTTTTCTCTATCTGCAATAGTTTCATTTCTATAGGCCAAAAACACTATTCTTTGCCTTTAAGGGGCTGTAACCCCTATAAGGGGTCATCTGACAACTTCAACCCTATGAAGACTTTTATTGAGCTAAATGAGCTGAACATTTCAGCAAGCAACAGCTTTTCTCTATCTGCAATAGTTTTCATTCTATAGGCCAAAAACACTATTTTTGCCTTTAAAGGGCCGTAACCCCTATAAGGGTCATCTGACAACTTCGACCCTATGAAGACTTTTGTAGAGCTAAATGAGCTGAACATTTAAGCAAGCAACAACTTTTCTCTCTATCTGCAATAGTTTTCATCCTATAGGCCAAAAACACTTTTTTTTGCCTTAAATGGGCGGTTACCACTATAACATGTCATTTGACAACTTTGACCCTTCGAGACTTTTGTAGAGCTAAATGAGCTGAACATTTAAGCAAACAACAGCTTTTCTCTATCTGCAATAGTTTTCATTCTATAGGCCAAAAACACTATTTTTGCCTTGAAAGGGTCGTAACCCCTATAAGGGATCATCTGACAACTTCAACCCTACGCAGACTTGTGTAGAGCTAAACGAGCTGAACATTTAAGCAAGCAACAGCTTTTATCTATCTACAATAGTTTTCATTCTATAGGCCAAAAACTCTTTTTTTGCCTTTAAGGGGCAATAACCCCTATAATGGGTCATTTGACAACTTCGACCCTATGGAGACTTTTGTAGAGCTAAATAAGCTGAACATATAAGCAAGCAACAACTTTTCTCTATCTGCATTATAGTTTTCATTCTATAGGCCAAAAACACTATTTTTGCCTTTGAGGGGCACAACCCCTAAAAGGGGTCATCTGACAACTTCGACCCTATGAAGACTTGTGTAGAGCTAAACGAGCTGAACATTTAAGCAAGCAACAGTTTTTCTCTATCTGCAATAGTTTTCATTCTATAGGCCAAAAACTCTATTTTTTGCCTTTACGGGGCCATAACCCCATAAAAGGGGTCATTTGGCAACTTCGACCCTATGGAGACTTTAGTAGAGCTAAATAAGCTGAACATTTAAGCAAGCAACAACTTTTCTCTATCTGCAATAGTTTTCATACTATAGGGCAAAAACATGAAAAAACGCTATTTTTCACCTTTTAGGGGCTGTAACCCCTATAAGGGGTCATCTGACAACTTGGACCAAATGGAGACTTTTGTAGAACTTTTGATGCTGAAGCAGTAGGGTGGCATCAGATTTCATTTATCTCTTATACTTTTTGATTTACAAGCCAAAAACAGTAGTCTGACCACCCTGGTCTATTTTTAGCAACGGCGGCCATGTTTTTCGACGAATCAAAAATCCCCACATCAGTTCTGTGGGGGATACCCTAGAGTACCACCAGACCAAATTTGGTTTGAATCTGTGCAGCCGTTTCAGAGAAGAAGTTTGAAACAACAGGCTCCCAGGAGCCTGAATCGCTCACCTGGTCTTAATATCAACCCTTTGAGGACTTTTGTATAGATAAATGAGCTGAATGTTTAAGCAATAAAAAGCTTTTCTCTATCTGCAATAGTTTTCATTCCAAAGCAAAAAACACTATTTTTCCCCTTTAAAGGGCCATAACCCCTTAAAGGGGTCATCTGACAGCTTCGACCCTAAAAAGACTTTAGTAGAGCTAATTAAGCTGAACATTTAAGCAAGCAACATCTTTTCTCTATCTGCAAAAGTTTTCTTTCTTTAGGCCAAAAACACTATTTTTTGTCTTTAAGGGGCCGTCACCACTATAAGGGGTCATCTGGCAACTTTGACCCTATGGAAACTTTTGTAGAGCTAAATGAGCTGAACATTTAAGCAAGCAACAGCTTTTCTCTATCTGCAATAGTTTTCATTCCATAGGCCAAAAACACTATTTTTTGCCTTTAAGGGGCTGTAACCCCAATAAGGGGTCATCTGACAACTTCGACCATATGGAGACTTGTGTAGAGCTAAATGAGCTGAACATTTAGGCAAGCAACAGCTTTTCTCTATCTGCAATAGTTTTCATTCTATATGCCAAAAACTCTATTTTTTTGCCTTTAAGGGGCCATAACCCCTATAAGGGGTCATCTGACAACTTTGACCCTTTGGAGACTTTTGTAGAGCTAAATGAGCTGAACATTTAAGCAAGCAACAGCTTTTCTCTATCTGCAATAGTTTTCATTCCATAGGCCAAAAACTCTATTTTTTGCCTTTAAGGGGCCATTACCCCTATAAGGGGTCATCTGACAACTTTGACCCTATGGAGACTTTTGTAGAGCTAAATGAGCTGAACATTTAAGCAAGCAACAGCTTCTCTCTATCTGCAATAGTTTTCATACTATAGGCCAAAAACATGAAAAAATGCTATTTTTCACCTTTAAGGGGCCGTAACTCCCATAAGGGGTCATATGACAACTTCAACTCAATAGAGACTTTTGTAGAGCTTTTGATGCTGAAGCAGTAGCGTGGCATCAGATTTCATCTATCTCTTATACTTTTTGATTTACAAGCCAAAAACAGTTGTCTGACCCCCCTGGTCTATTTTTAGCAACGGCGGCCATGTTTTTCGACGAATCAAAAATCCCCACATCAGTTCTGTGGGGGATACCCTAAAGTACCACCAGACCAAATTTGGTTTGAATCTGTGCAGCCGTTTCAGAGGAGAAGAAGTTTGAAGAAAAGTTAACGACGACGACGGACGACGACGACGACGACGGACGCCAAGTGATGGCAATAGCTCACATGGCCTTTGGCCAGGTGAGCTAAAAAGTTAACGACGACGACGACGGACGCCAAGTGATGGCAATAGCTCACATTGCCTTTAGCCAGGTGAGCTAAAAAGCAGAAATTAAAATACTAGCTTAATTACTACCTTATATATTTCACGACCATATGTGATTTTCCAAACATTTTGGTCCACCATATTTGAAATTGTGATGTAAGTGGAAATTTAGAAATATGGGGATTTGAGACGGACAAACGGACGGCTGGACGAACGGACCCGAACACTATATGTCCCTCTACTTTAGTAGATGGGGCATAAAAAGGCAATTGCGGATCCGAATACACGCGTGTACATGTACAAATACATTCGAAAGAACTGATTGAGATTCTTAACTCTAAATCAGTTTCATCTTGTTACAGCATCAAAACATGTCTCCACACTTAATACATCTATTCCACACAAACAACTCAAATCACGATTGGCACAGCTTTTAAAATGGAAAACGCAGGTACAAATATGTGTTACTCGATCATTCTAAGACTTACTTTGTAATCAATTAGTTTGAGAAATGGAATACATTTACAGAAGACCAACCAATTGACCTTTTCAACTTTCTTACGTATAGAAAACATATTTGTTTAGTTTGGTGGACGTGTTTTTTCGAGCAAACGATAGGGATTCCAATGAGCGCTAATTGTGCACCTTTGCTTGCTGATTTGTTTCTTTATTCATATGAAGCAGACTTCGTACAATCACTTTTAGATAAAACAAGATTAAAGACACGCTCTTTCTTTTAACCTCACTTTCCGCTACACTGGTGATGTTCTTTCACTAAACAATTCCCACTTTGGTGACTTTCTCCATATCTTATACATGTATAAACTCAGGATCTTGAGATAAAGGACACAACGGGTTCTAGGAAGTCTACTTCATACGCGTATTTAGATCTAAATCTCGAAGCAGACTCTCAATGAAAACTTTCAACAAAGCTCTATGACAAACGTGATGACTTTAACTAACACTACGGTATATCATTGTTTTACAAATAAGAAATATAGTGTTTTAAAAAATATATTAAACAAGATAGGACCAAATATAGACCCTTGTGGCTACCTTTATAAAGGACAGGGGGCTCATAGACCAATTTATGATTTTGTCGATGTTTTGTTTTTTTGTTTATAACTTTATTTTTATTTTATATGTAAAATATTCAATTTATATTGTATTGATTTTCATGACAATAAAGTATTATTATAGATTTCTCGAATTTCACAATTTTGACCTATCTTGACAAATTGTTTTCGATTATTAGGGTTTAAACTGTGTAGTGAAGAAAACACAGATTGAACATAAAGCCATACATTTCAAGTATAAAAAGTAAAAGTTTGTGATGTAAGCAGCCAAATGCTTTGCTCAATTCCATGCGAATTGCGCAGCATCCATGTATACATATCTGTCACTGTCCAAAGCTCTTTTCCAGTCTTCAATTATTCGTAATAATGCAGATTTGCAGCCCAAACCAGCACTAAAAGCAGCAAGAAAGGGATAACCCTGCTTATATAGACATAAACCTTCACGGGGTACTTTACTAATGAAAGCTGTAATTGGTAAAGTCATTGTAACAGCTTATTTGTTAATAAATTGTTATGAATTAAAAAAAGAAAGGGATAAAAAGGATTTTAAAATGATCAGAATGCTGAGTTTCTGGCTGATATATCAGGGAGGACACCATTGGGTCGGTAGATACATTGTCCTTTTTATGGATAGGTAAGACTTGAAATGGGCAATTTTGAGTGAATCTGGAAATGTAGAACTAAAGGCAGTGAAAGATTTACAAGATCAGTTAATTTATTGGTTTAACAATGATGGATTTAGAATGATGTAGTAACTTTGGAAAAAATTCCATCTATACGTGTCGCCTTTTTAACTTTATTTTACCGATACGTTTACTTACAAAGTTTTCGGTGGCAGGCTTGAAATAAGGGAGCGACCATTTCATTTTTATGGTGAAATTTGAAATAAAAAGGCAGGACGGCAAAAATCAAGAAATAAAAAGGCAGGACAGTGTTTTGAAAAAAAGGCAGGATGGTATTTTTGGCTAAAAAAATTATAGTTGCTTTAAAAATAAAAAAATTGCGCGCGCAAGCGCGAAAAAAAATCCAAGCTTGACTTTTTCCGAAAACAAAAAGACAGGACGAAGAAAATATCCATGGCCCCCACCCATAAAAATCAAATGGTTGTTCCTAAGGTTAAGGTATTGAATTGCAAACATATTTTTGATCGATCTGTATAGTACTTTTTAGAAAGTATTTTCCGGATTTGCGGACCCGAGCTATCTTATAATTATTCGCTACAGGTTTACGACTTCCGGGTCGGCCTCGCCATTGAAATTCTGTTGAAATTAACTAAATTCGTCACCCTGTTAAAACATTTTTAAAAATGTCCCCTACAGTCTTAAACTACTAGAACATACGTAAACATCCAAGACTTTACTCCAAGTCAGTTTATTTGAATCGAGAAGTGGAAATTACGCCAAAAACGAATAGGGATAGATTTACTTTTTCCTTAGCTCAACGTTGATCACACAATGTGGCCGACCCAGAAAGGGAAGCTACTCTTGAAAAAATTAAAATAAAAGACTCGGAGTCGGAAATCCGGATGACTTTTTCAAAAGGACTATAACACTGCTGTACGTGGTTTCCGGTCTAAGTCTTCATGTTGTTTTCATCAATAATTTGGTATCAATTTAAAACAAAAGGCTCCCAGGAGCCTGAATCGCTCACCTGAACTACACAGATACACATATTATGTAGATATTATTGTGCTTAACCATATGCAATTTATATTTCTAAAATATCTTGTTTAGTTTTCAAGATATATGGCTTAATAAATGAAAATTTGACAAAAATTATGAAAAAAGGGCAATTAATCCAACATCAGAAATCAGATCTTTTTCAAAATTTCAGGACAGGTAGATCTTAATATGCTGATCACTTTTGATTCTTGCACAATTTTGGTATCCGAGTTATAAGCAAAAAAACTGCAATTTACCCCTATGTTCTATTTTTAGCCATGGCATGTTTTTTGACGAATCAAAAATCCGAACAACAGAATTGTAGCATATATGCTATAAGACAAGTGTGCCAAGTTTAAATACAGTTGGTCTTACGGTGTCAGACAAGTTAACCTTAGAAATTTAGGGGGTAAATTTTGTCGCTTTAAAGGGCAATAACTCCTAAGAAATGGTCCTACAACTTTGACTCTTTTACATTAAATGTAGATCTTGATGTACTTAATCATATGTAATTTGAATTTTTGAAATATCTTGTATAGTTTTCAAAATAAAGGGCTAAATGTGTGGGGGGGGGGGGTAAAAATCCGGAAAAATGGCAATAACTCCTACATCGGTTGTTGGATTTCCTTGAAAATTTCAGGGCATGTAGATCTTGAGTTGCTGAACCCTTTTATCTTGCCAGAATTTTGATATCTGTCACCGTTTTTGTGTAATTTGCAAAAAAAACTGTAAATTTGACCCCTATGTTCTATTTTTAGCCTTGACGGTCATATTTTTTTACGAATCAAAAATCCGAAAGACAGATTTGTACACATAATGCCACTAAACAACTGTACCAAGTTTGGTTGCAATTGAACTTATGGTGTTGGACAAGTGAACGTTTGAAAAAGTTTACAGACGACGACAGACGCCAAGTGATGACAATATCTCACATGGCCTTTGGCCAGGTGAGCTAGAAAAAGTTGTTGAAGCTCTCACATATTTTCTGTTGGTCTATTTCAATTTGCTTTCAAGTTTTCTTGGATGATATCATTTTTTTGTTTGTTTGTACTCCCTTTGTTTGTTAGAATTAGAAAAGGTTTGATAGTGGGACAAAAGTCTTTGGATTTAGCACCACCTGAACATCTTTCTATAAAGTAGTCAGTTGTTAACATATTTTTCTTGAGCTTTGGGACAAGGTTTCTTTGGATCTTGTAAGCTTCCCAATTTTCCTTTGTATGTATTTTTTGAATTTTAAAGAGTTTCAAAGGCAGTGTTGACATTTGGATTGCTTTTTATGTCGCAGTTCCTATAGATCAGACAAGAAAACCGCCTCATCAAAATTGTTAAAGCTTCTACAATTCATATGATTAGTTTTATGGAGTGGTCCATTACAATTGCACTTGTACAGCAATAACATTATGCCACTGGGATTTTTACCAAAATTACATAAAGCTTACAACAATTTGATAAAATAATATCTATTAGGGTCAAAATCATAAATGAAGCAAGTGGGTTTTTTTCACTAAATTTAAAAAATACAAATTCAACGTTTTATTAGATATTTGACACATTCAAGTTAATAGAAAAGGTTGCCGATATCCTTTCCTAATGATCAATCTGGTCAGGTTTTGGTCTCGTTGAAATCTTGTTTGGAAATAATTTTAAAATAATTCAAAATTTTCGAACAAGAATTTTTAAAATATATTTATATATTTATATATAAATTGTGTAAAAAAGTTTTTATCCAGTAGTTTTGGAGTAATCGCTATTAAAAAAATTAGGCTCTAAATTGCTGGTGAATTCAGGTTACATTTTCCCAGGGATCATCCAAAACTTCAATCCCTGATTTTCCGAAAATAGGGGCTGGGGTGAAAAAAGTCATCCCATGAAAAAAAATATTCAAAAGTCATTCATTTTTGCCTCTTAAAACATTTAATTAGATATTTTCGCAAAAAAAAAAAACTACAAAACAAATGAAGTTTTTACCATCAGCTGGAAGAAAATTGAGAAAATCAGCATTTTGTGGGAAATTTGGAAAGGCAAAAATGTCAAAAAATGTCCTCAAAATACATGAAAATGGGACAAAACTTTCTTATATCCACACCTACATATATATATTTTTTTAGTTTGATATATTCATTTTTACTAGATACAATTTATCAGAAAGTATAGGAAAAAGTTTAATACTCAAAGTTGCGACTTTTTTTATGAAAATAGTCAAAATTGGTCATCTTTAAACGTCTGTAGCAAAGAAAAATGCACAGCAGCCTATGCATTTTTCTTCATATATATTGCCTTTGTAGGTTCTGAACATTGCAAAAATCAAGATTAAAAAAAGAATTATAAATACTGTATAATTTTGGCTCCTGACCAGAGAACATCCTTCATCCCCTAAGATATGTTTGGTTTGCAGTTTGAAATCAGTGTCAATGTGGAATTCACAAATCTGTCAAGACTTGAAAAACAATAATTATATACACATTTTTGATATTCAGTTGAAGTTCTCAGCTCTGAATCCCACCAAAAACGTTAAATAAATTCATTGGTGGCATGTTATAAAGAAAAGAATCTGCCTGTTATTGTTGTATTATCTTTTTTAAATGTACGATTCTCAAATTTAAATGGATGCGGGTTCAAACGTCCATCGCATATGGTAAAATTACTACGCGAGCTCGTACTATTTTTCAAAAACTGATTGCCTGAAATTAGTATTACCGGACATTCAATCCACCTGCCATTTACCAACCGCATTATACTAACCTCCAAACATTTGATCCGGCAACTAGGCTAGTAGTCTTAGTTTGTTTACTGAAAAAAAAGAAAATTCAAAAGCCTCTTCAAACTGACATTATAGTAGAACTATTAGCTTGAATGTCTCTGATGAGTCTTTTGACGAAATGTGCTAAAGATGCCGTTAAAAGATTCATCTCTTCTGTTATTTATATAAAATTTCGGATTAAACCGACCTAGGTAACCATGATACATCGGATCATACATCGTATATTTTTTCCCTTCCAAAGGACCACGAAAATCTGGCGCCAAAGTTTTGATGCCGTTCCGAACTTGGCGAGAAACTACACATCACCATTCATTTCCGGTGAAATTCGATCTTGCGCATTTATTTTTTCACCAAAAGATAATACAAATTTATATATATACAGTGTTGGCCATTGTGTACAATTAAAATAGGTAAACAATTACAAAGATAAATTTTATTCAATTTCTTAAACATGACTTAGCCTCAAGGAAAAAATGTACATGCAAATTTCATCGCCATGATCGTTCGCGCACGAGCAAACACTGCGAGTAATGGCGTGACATGGCTGAACTTTTAATACTTTAATTACTATTCAATTTATTCGCTGAACAAGCTTAGAGTAGTTGTAGTTCTTTGTAGTGATTTACATTGCTGTAAAAAAAGTCCTGCTGTCACATTGCATGTATATTTCCTGGTCAGGTGGTACTGAGAATACTGTTTGCATACATGCACATTGTTCAGTATAGTCCACATACCTTAGGTAACCTAAAGCTGTTACGAACACAGAAGAGTAGTCATCTCTTCCATTTTATTCGATTCTTGTTCCTATTTGTACCATGCAGTTGTGTGTAATATTACATGTTACATGAAGAGTTTCTTCAAGACAAAAACATGTAAAAAAATAAAGAGTCAAATTAATTAAGAAAAAAAATGTTAGAAATGATAATGTTGAAAATGGATGCATACATGTATATGAGAAATAACATGTAAGACTCAATTAAAACTACAGTAATTGTACAACAAAGGTTTCTGAATTCCAATCATAAACCAGGTGCGGATCAAAGGAAGGTGAAAATCTGCAAATAATTTTGTACACCCCTTCCCAAACTAAAATCTTGGATCCGCCCTTGTAAACCAGATCTTTAACATGTTAAGTTCAATGTTAAACTGATGCTTGGTTCTTTCACTTATGACATGTTTAAAATTTTAATGGAAAACAGCAAGTACAATGTAGCCATAAACATAAAAACATTTAGGCCCCAAAAAATATATGTCTGTTTCCTGCTTCCCTACCTACCCCACCCTAAAGTTTTTATTTGAATTTTGGAACAAGCACTGTTAAAGTTGGGGTTGCTTCCCTATTGACTCAATGTAAAATAATTTTGTGAAAAAAAAATATTTTCAAGATTGGGAAGCAAGAAACAAACATATATTTTGTTTTGGCCTTATTATCTTCAAATTTTCTGTTTGTTTACATATCAGATTTCTGTTTTGATTTTTTGCAGTTTGTCCTAAAAATTGTACAGACTAAAGATAAAGATGTAAAAAGAGAAAAGAATGAAAAAGAAAGAAGAAAGTGTTGCTGTGTTGCATGGATGAGATACAACTGTAAGAAATGACTACACAGAATAACAGTTTACTAAAGTCCACTGTACAGGTATTGGACAAAAAGGTTACCTGCAAAATCTGTGCAAAAAATTTTGCAACAAAAAAACTGCTACGAAAGCACATCCTTGTTCATCCAGGAGAAATATTTCTATGCGAAATCTGCAACAGGACATACACTAACCCCAAATCTTACATTCTTCATAAGAAAACTCATACAGGAGTTACAGTTGACAAGTGCCCTCTATGTTCTTGCCAGTTTAAAAGTCGAGGATACCTTTTAAAACATCTGACAATTTGTTCACACAGGCGAAGGTGGAAATGCAAGAAATGTGATAAAGCTTTCACACACAGATCAACTTTGAACTATCATTTGAAAACACACTTAGCACGGACCAAGAAACAAAAGGAAAATTCTGAAGGTAATGCAGCCAATGGAATCTTACCTCCAAAAGAAAGCAATACTTGTTTATGTGCCACTCCATGCCATTGTCCAAAAACATTGGCGACAACATCTGGAACTTTCATTCTAGTCAAATCTGTTTATAAAGATGTTTCTTCATCTACCTATGTGAATAGATGCAAATTCTGTGATAAGAATTTTTCAACAAAGGGCAATCTAGTTCGGCATATGAAATCACACGGACAGGCAAATGCTTGCACAGAGTGTGGGAAACAGTTTGAAAGTTTCAAAGTTTTGAGGGACCATCTTAAAACTGAACACCATCATCAAGCTTCAGAAAGGTGTCTCATATGTCAGAAAGTTTTCAAGCAAAACCATAGTTTGAAATTGCACATGAAATTTCACAATATTTCTTGGAGTAAAACAAAGACAACTCATGAAAATTGCAATGACACAAAACATTTGGGTGTAAATGGAATCAAATTAAATGGAACTTTGAAAATACCGAAACTATGTCTGAAAAAGGTTGACGAAAATATGAAGATAGAAGCAAGATTTAAGCTTAGCAAGAGAGTAGAGTCTAAAAGTAGTTCATCAGATGTGAAGTGTTTACAAACAAACTGTTCTAATTTAAAATTACATCAAGAAAGTATGAACAAATCTCATGTTAATATATTTGATGTTCTTTCTACAACGTCAGAGTCTTCAGATCATGCTAAACCTGTGTCAGAAAATTCAGAGACATCAAAAGCAATGAAACATTTCAATTTTGGAAAAATTGATTTTAAACATGTTAAACAAAGTGATAAAAATTCTGCTGAGAAATTAAAGGAACTGAATAGAAAGCAATCGTATGGGATCAATGGTTTAAAATTGAACACGTTCAATCTGTCTGCATTGAAAACTAAACTTTCTGGAACAAACAGTGGACATGAAACTATGGCTAAAGTGAAAAAGTCTGAAAAAGGCTCAAATATTTTTGAGGAAATGTTAAAATCAAGTGAATCTCAGGAAAGTGGACATAAAAATAAAGATAATCTAAATGATGATCTTTCTAATGATAAAACAACTAAAATTGAAAAACGATTAATGAGTCTTGAAAATATTCTGGGAAAAATTGGGAAAGGCAAATTCAAATCAAACAAGACATCTTCCCAGACGTGTCATCTCCATGACAAAGCAGAAAAAGCTGAAGTTGTTGCTATTGACAGTAACCATGGCAACCAAAATACAGATGGTAAATCTCAACTGGGGAGAAATCTATTTGATGCTCTTCTACAGGACAATTGTCAGACACCAGAACATACATCACAACCTTTCAAATTGCAAAGTCAGAATGCGAAAAACACTAAATGTGAAAACATACAGAAAGATCATGGAAACACTGAAGAAAATCTTTATGAAAATAAGACAGAAAATTCAGATTTATGTATTGAGACTCTTCCAAGTGTTGTTCCAAGTGAAAAAATAGCTGGCACTTCATGTGTACAGAATGACATCATAAGTGATCTTGATAGTGCAAAGGACATTTCGTGTACTTTTATTCCTGAAGTTAACACCTCTAGTGCGAAACCAATTAAGACACCTAAACCAGTAGAAACAAAAACATTGAGTGCAATAAACATTATAAATGACGACAAAGTTAGTGCTAAACCTCATACACAGAGAAACCTATTTGACGAACTTTTTGCGAGTCATACAATTGAAGATTCTAGAGATATAGATGGACAGCTTATTGACCTCACAAACTCTCCTACAAAAGTGATCAAAGTTATAGAAAACCAAGTAGTGGCAAGTGAAGCTGTTTGCCTGCTTCCAGTTATGAACTCCTCAGGAAAGGAAAATGAACTACAGGAAAATTGTGCGAAACCATCTGAGATCTCTGATGACTTAGGAGGAGAAGAAATGAAGGCTACCATAGAAAATGTTATCTTGATTTCACCGATTACAAACATTGAAGATACAAAGGTAATCATGATAAGTCCGATTAACAATGCCATACCTGTGACCATGGAAACAGAAAATTCAGAAGAAAACATTTTAGGCAGTTGTATACCCAAAGAAAAAAGATCTTCAACAGAACTTGTTTCTACAGAAGTTAAAGGAAACAACGAGGTTGACTTATGTAAAATGACTAGCAAAGATGCGATAGATCAGAACAATCAAACGGAGGTTTTAAACACAGAACTTGTACAAGGTGAAAGCAAATTGACAACCATGAAAGTAAGGCAGAACAGTGGTGCAGAGATAAGTAGAAAAGATGATGGAAAGGAAGAAAAAAACAATGATACAGTTTATGTCTTCAATGAAGATGGTAGTGTCTCTTGTAAAACTCTTGAAGGCAGTTCTGAAAATGAAAAGAAAAAGTCCCTGAGTCCAGCATTAACCGAAGATTCTAAAACTACTCTTCCTAAAAATCTTGAAAACAAAGAAACAAGCACACATGCAATTGAAAGTGAAGCTTCTGACATGGTTGACAATAGAAAAGATTGTGGAAAGGAGGAAACAAGTGATATAAACACGTGCACAGAAATAGACAGTGAACTGACACAAGTACTACCAAAATCAAATAAAACAATTTTATCAAAAGCTTCTATAGATGAAAGTTCTACTTCAAAGGAGGTGGAAAAAGATGTTTGTGCTAAAGATGCAGAAACAATTACACCTGAAGACAATCATGAGGAAACTATAATTTCAAAAGAAAGTCAAGAAACATTTAGACATGATGGTAATGAAGAAAGATCTTCAGAAATTTGTGAGGAAAAATCAGTGAATGAAAACACAAGTTCTGTAGAGGACAGTGATTGCACTAAGGAATTGCATACATGTTTGAACTCAAGTGATAATGACTCTGTTTGTAGATCACAATTGGGTCATATTGACTCGTTAGATAATTGTAGAAGTCAAACTGAATCTTTGATTGACGAAGATGTGCCAGACTCTATTATTTACAGTGAGATGGAACCCAAGGACAATATTTGCTTAACTGAAGTCTCTAATAATACTTCTGACATTGTTACAACTCAGAAAGAAGAAAGTAGAGTAGGGGAGATCTCAAACAAAGTAAAAGAACTGAGGGAAAGTGTCAAAGAGTATTCAAAAAAGTTAAATGGTATCATTGCAGATAAAAACCAAAACAACTTTCTGAACAAAGAATCACCTGCTCCCATTAAGATTTATACTAAGAAAAAGAATGGGATTATTTCAGAAAAGGGCAAAGTATCCTCCGGACCTAATCGTGCTGGAGATATTCATTCTAAGACTTTTGATTCTGGAGCAGCAAATGGACCAGTTCCGTTAAACAAAGATGAGCATACAAAACATTCAACAAATGAAAGAAAAATTCGCTTAGTTGGCAAAAAGCTGTACTTGGTTAGATCTGGACAAACTGTGTCAAGCGTTAGACGAAACAGTGAAAATATGTCACAGAGTGCCTTTAAGAGACTTGAACAAAATATTGAGACATTCAATAGAAATTTAAATGGTGATGAAAATGAAAAATTAAGAAGACTTGGAGCAAAAAATTCAGAGATCAGGTCAGACTTGCCATCTTCTAGACATTTTACCACTGATCGAAAAAATGTTGTTCAATCTCCCGTCAAACCAATAAGGACTCGCTCAAGTTATAAGTTCAAAGTAAAGGAAACAATATTTTTCTGTGAAGTTTGCGACAAGTCTTTCAAAACAAAAAGTAGTTTAAGGACGCATAAGTTTTCTCATCGACAGCAGTATAATTTTGTATGTCAAGCTTGTGGAATGGGCTTCTTCTGGGAGGACCACTTAGAAAGGCACATGAATGTTCATTTAAAGACTTCTTCATATATTGACCTATTGCAAAATTATATTCAGTAATATATTATCATTATTTCACCATGTTTTAGCTGTAAGACAACAACCATTTTGATGCTAATCAAGTTCAGGTTCCCCATTTAGTTCAGTTGTAATAACATAGTTTGTATTTTTTGTACAACTAAAAGCAAAAATTAACAATATCATGACAATTTGAAATTTATTAAAATGTTATTGACCCTCACAATTTGATTATTTAAGTTTATTTACATAACAACCTTTTTGTAAGATAATAATCAACGTTTGATCAATTTAAAGGAGAAGCTCAGATCAATTTCATGAATTTTATTTTATTTTTTTTCAAGTGGTGTTAATTTCCACTCAGAAAACAAGATGGCTTTTGTCTTCATTACAATGCAATAGTCATGTACATATGCATGTTGCCTAATAATTGTTGCATAATTTAGACAAGCTAAAATATTGTTGTTAAGATTATATTTTTTGATCATGTAAAAACTCCTCTATTATTCTTATACATGTACAAACATCTCATACATGTAGTTGCAGGATTTTTGGTAAAAAAAATATTCATGTAATTATAATTGTTCAAGTGTATAATTATGACAGTATTTTCATTAATTATTTCCTTGTGGAAAAATCTTAAGAATTAGCTTAGACATGTTACATCAGTGTCAGAAACTACATTTAAAAAAAACTTGATGGTTTTAACACACACATATATATATATAGGGTACATCATGTTCATGTAAGTAGTTTCAAAATTCTTCTTTCTGCCGGATTATTACTTCTTGTTTCTTGGAGATGTGTTAATGCAGCAAATTCATTCAGAAATGAATAAATGAAGACATGATTATATATGTAGACATGACTTGCTTTAGAAGAAAAAAATCAGGGAGGTATATAACTTTCTTACTTGAATCTTATGAAAGTTTGAAGAAGCAAAGCTGTTGATAATTTAGCAAATTTTACATTGAAGGATTTACTTACAATTTTGGCTTTAAATGAGATTGATGGTTAAGACTCTTGAGTTTTACAGGCTAAATTACTGTAGATCATGTACATGTATATTATAGGGAAATTACTTAATGTTACTTTTTTGTTTTATGGTCAAAGAATATTTATACTATCAAGCTATAATGATCAAATTTTTGTGCTCAATCAAGCTTTTTTTTTCTGTACTTAAAATATTCATCTTCCAAATTGAAGATCATGCCACATTTTTACAACATGCACATGTATTTTTTTCATCATGTTCATAAAATTGTATTATGCCTTTAATATAAGCCAAAATTTTGATATGATTCAAGTACTAGAAAATTTGCTTTGATACATGTATATAATAATCATATAAATTTTACATATTATGCGTGTACATGAACTGATGTACAGTACATGTATTTGTAAAGTTGAAACCTCAATATGATGTTCTTAGTTTTTGACTTACAGTACTCATGGTACTGTTGATTACTTTATAGTGATTTAAGTGTAAATATAATCATCACACATCATAATTCTAACATTACATTAGTCCATTATAAAAAATATCCTAGATTCTCATCCTCTCCCTTCCCTGATTTTTTTCAGCCCCCTCCCCCCCAAAAAAAAATTATTTTGATTTGTAAGGAAATTTTGGCTAATTTTCTTAAAAATGGCAGAATATTTTATCAAAATTAAAGGCCGGTCTAGGACACGTGTATGCCCCCCCCAAATCCCCCCTCCCCCATTTGACAAAAAATTTTTGTAAGGAACTGTATGAAACAATTGCAAGAGGTCCCAAAAGGTTTTTTATGCCCCATCTACGAAAGTAGAGGGGCATATAGTGTTCGGGTCTGTTCGTCCGTTCGTTTGTCCGTCTGTTCGTTCGGATGTCCGTCCCAAATCCCATATTTCCAAATTAACACTAACTGACAAATGCCACATCAATCATATTGGTATGGTAGGTGAATCTAGTGATGATAAGAACATTGCATGCTTCGGATGCTGGATGTGACCTATATTTTCTGCATGAATAATCATGTACAGAAAAATGGTTAAAGTCTATTCCCTCTAACTGACATGTGCTACATCAACCATATAGGTATGGTATGTGCACCTAGTGATGCTTAGCACAATGCATGCTTCGGATGCTGGCAGTGACCTACATTTTCCGCATGAATGACCACTTATAGAAGAATGGTTAAAGTCCATTCCTTCTTACTGACAAATGCCAAAGTAACCAAATTGGTATGGTAGGTGCACCTATTGATGCTTAGCACAATGCATGCTTCGGATGCTGGATGTGACCTATATTTTCCGCACGAATGACCACTTATAGAAGAATGGTTCAAGTCCATTCCTCCTTACTGACAAGTGCCATACCAACCAAATAGGTATGGTAGGTGCACCTAATGATGCTTAGCACAATGCATGCTTGGGATGCTGGATGTGACCTATATTTTCCACATGGATGGCCTCTTAAAGAAGACTGGTTAAAGTCCATTCCCACTTACTGACATGTGCCACGCCTACTCTATTGTTATGATAGGTGCACCTAGTGAAGCTAAGCACAATGCATGCTTCGGATGCTGGCTGTGACCTATATTTTCCGCATGAATGACCACTTATAGAAGCATGGATAAAGTTCATTCCTTTTTTACTGACATGTGCCATATCAACTATATTGGTATGGTAGGTGCACCTAGTGATGCTTAGCACAATGCATGCTTCGGATGCTGGCTGTGACCTATATTTTCCGCATGAATGACCACTTATGGAAGAATGGTTAAGTTAAAGTCCATTCCTTCTGACTGACAAGTGCTTAATAGAAACCAAGTTGATGCTTTAGTGATTGTGGAAAAAAATAAATGTTGTGAGATGGGGCATTATGGCTTTTGGACATATTCTTGTTTATAATTGCGCGCCCCCTGGTTTGAAAATTTCTGGATCCGCCACAGAAAATGAATAAAAAGTAAAAAATAAAATTCACCAGCCCATCCTATTTTTTCAAGAAATTTATGATGAGAATCTAGGAATTATTTTTATTATGGCCAGGCCTTTATGTAAAGGTATAAATTTAATCAAGATTTGTAAAAGGAATGATTATGTTTTAAACCTTTTGAAATGTTAAAGGTCAGAATATTGTTGAAGTTCTTTTTAATATATATTTTTTGATATAATGAAATCAATATATATTTCAAGGTTTAAGTACTAATTTTTCTAAGAATCAGAAAGTGAGACAGACACCATTTATAGGGTGGCTAACTCATAACAAATACATAAAAAATGTCAATAGAGTTAGATAAAACAACCCCTGAAAACTTTGTTTTGATCATTATTTTTTATAGGCATTCTTGGGTTATTACAAATCAAAATTTAGTTACTTTGTACAGTAAACAGTAGCTGAAAATTTCCCATCATATTTTGCCCTATATATTCAGTCAAAAAATATCTAGGCATCAACTATCATAACTATGTTTTAAAATGTAAAAAAACTGCATTGGGTTTGTTTTAATGGATACATGAATGCATTTTTACCCCAAGGCTGAAATTGGAAATTATTAATGTGCCGCCCCCTGCCTGATCCTTATGTGGAATAGAACTTGAAAATGTAAACTTAACAATATGATATAATTGAAAATTATTTATTTGAAATATTCATTTGATTTTTGACCACAAGACCACATTAGCCATTACTTGCTACACTTTTTTTTTTGACTGAATTAGTTTTGGTTTAGTAAACTATTTTTTGATTTTCTAAAATTGTTTAAAACTTGCTTATTTCAGCTTCAATTGTAATGCCACTTATTAGTGAATTTAGCACTTAACACCCTTAATTAAATCAGGGTATGTTTTTGCTTTTTTATTGTGGTATGTTTGAACTTTGTGGAGAAGCCTTCTTTTTTAAATAGCTTCAATATAAGCCATTTGCTTTGCACTACAATGAACACATGTATTACTATGAGTACATGCATTACTATGAGTACATGTACTAAATTGTATTACAATGAGTATACATGTATTACCATGAATTGATGGTACATGTAAGTTGCTCCATTTATATTTGGAATATACATGTATACTGCACTATTGTACTTTACATTAGGTTAAACTATAGGGATACTGATTACAAAATCATTACCACATGAAGCATAGTGACAATATTATTAAAGGTTTTGCATAATCCTGATTATTAAAGCTTAATTCTTTCCCCTGCAAGTATGTATTTTTTCCCTTTTAAGGATGTTACTGTCTTTTAAAATGTATCAATTGGGAAATTTGTAATTCACAAGTCAAAAGTTAATACATGTATTATTGTATATACATTTTGTATATTGTGTATACATGTACATGTATGTACATGTATATATCATCAAATCATACATACTTGTACATATTCTTTTAACCATGGCCATAAGATGTTAATAATGTTAAATTTGTTTTAATCCATTATGATTCATTTATCATTTGTTAATATACATCATAGATGTCCATGGTGTACTTGCAGCAAGTTGATTTAATAAAGATATGAAATATTAATTTGTTTGAAGATCAACAAGATTATGTCCAAAAACATAATGTCTTGCAATATTTTGAACGGACGGACGAACGGAGCCGAAAACATGTGCCCCTACTTTCGTAGGTGAAGCGATGTGATGATTCCCGGAATTAAACATCGGCTGAGATATTTCCATGATCAGTCATCAGTGACTCACATGGCCCTAGCTTGACGGTCATGTCAACATCTTTAAACATCTTCACTTCAGAAATCAGTGTTGGGATTGCTATGAAACTTTACACACTATATGTCCAAAGATTATACAAATGTTGACATATTAATATTAAAGACTTTGCTTTATTCCCAATTATGATTTTATGGCATACATAGATGACAATCTGAAAATATGCTTGCTTTGTTATTCCTGGGATTAATTAAAACTAAGTTAGTTATCTTATTTCCAGGATATTCAGCTTTAGCCTCAATGATATCCAAGAGTCTAGACGTCAAATAGTCCCGAAGGTTGGAGTTGTAATATTTATGCTCCCGCGACGACATGTCGGGGCATTTAGTTTTACTCATTTCCGTCCGTCCGTACGAATTTCGGTCAAGCTTTTCTCTTAAACTGTACAGGAAAATGATTTGAAACCTGGTAGGATGGTTCAGTAGGACAAACTGTACGTCCTAAGCGATTTTCAGACCTGTCGGGCATCTACTTCCTGTCTGGGACTTAGGCAGAGTGAAAATATGTGAACATGACTATAAAAAGTTCCGTCAAGCTTTTCTCAGGAACCGTTCACAAGTTAATTTGAAACTTTGTAGAATGGTCCAGTATGACAAACTGTATGTACTAAGCAATTTTTAGATCTGTCGGATATCTACTTTCTGTTTTGGACTTAAAGGCCAATGTGAAAATATATGAACATGACTTTGACAATTTCCGTCAAGATTTGCTCGGGAAGCGTACACAAGAATGGACAGAATGATTTGAAACTTGGTAGGATGGTTCAGTATGACAAACTTAATGTCCTTAACAACTTTCAGACCTGTCGGACTTCTTGGATCTGTTAAGGGCCAGCGGGGCATCTGTATCCCATGGACACGTTCCTTCTTTATTTTTCTTAAATGGCCCAAAATTTGGCAAATAGTGATTTTCAAGGAAAAGGGGGGGGGGCTATGGATTTTTTTTTTAATTAAAAGCAATGTCCTGCCTTTTAATTTCTGGATTTTTGCTATCCTTCCTTCTTGTTTCAAATTTTATCATACTCCCCCTCCCTCACGCCATAAAAATCAAATGGTCGGTCCTTTAGTTGTTCAAGTGGTCATTTAACGAAAAAACTTTATAAATATTTTTACTGCATATTGCATCTTAATCAAATGGAATTATTCCCCATTGCCCATTGGTTTAATTTTAATTTAATCAGAAATTAAAAAATGTCCAGCTATTTAGAAAAAAGAAAATAATCCAATGGTTAATTAACGGTTTAATATCTCAAAGAAGACCCAAAGAACGTGATGTCCTTTCGGACTTTTGACACTGGAATGCCCCATTGGTGCCTCTTTGCTTCTTATATAACTTCATTTAGAAGTGTTAGCCGCAATATCATGGAGGTTGTTTTTGTTTTTGTTTTTTGCTAAAAAGCGGCCTCATTATCTGTAATGACCTGTAATATAGCAAAAAATCTGTAAAAGTAAAAAAAAATGACCGTATTTAGCTAAACAGGAAGTAGATGAGTTACAGGCCTGATGAAATCAAACCCCAGGCTCATGCTGCATACCGTAGCCAAATATCGAGAGGCTGCAATTTAATATAGTTGCTGAAAAACTGTTACTATGCTATGCCAATACCAATATTTTATTTCCAAAAGGACCGTTTCAGACTTACAGTCATCACTGAATTAATACAATTGTTAACATAACAGTTTATCATGTGTATCATGAAAATGAATTTAATGTAAATGTTAAATTGAAATATTGTTACCATAATCATGATAATGAAGATAATTAGATCCTCCCACTCTCCACCCGACAGTTACCATTTTAAAACTCCATGAAAAACGGCCAATAAAAAAATGTCTATTTTCAGTTCACATTTTAATAAATGGCCATGAGTAAGCAACATGAGAAATATGAAATTGGATCATTCCACAAGAAGAACTTCGGGCGATCTTGAATTTTAAGATTCATTTGATTGTTGGAACCTGAAGGGAATACATGTACCGATTTTAAGTTTTCGAAAAGTGGATGCACTGCAGATGCATTGCGCAGAACAAAAGAAAAAAAACCCAACAACATTACTAGTTTTATGCTTTTTGAAACTAACACACATCTTAAAACAACACTATATTTGCGTATAATCATATTTTACAGTAGCATATATTCCCGAAATCACAGATTTATGATTCTAGTGTATTAGATTTTAAATCTCAAGGATGCAGTGCAGTCGTGTAGTAGGGCGGAGGATTTTGAACATTATTAAACTCAATCAGTCGTGTCTGTTCACTGATTGGAGCCGAAGGTTGAGCGCTTGTCTGGAAATGAGGGCGCGTAAATTGTGGAACGTATTGCAACGGTTGTGACGTGCTAGGCAGACTCATCCGTGGATGTTTGGTGGCATCGTATTCTTGCAAGATTCGGAAGTATTCTCCATCCGGGCTTTGAAGCACAACAAGTCCTGGTTCAATTTCATGCGCGTAGCAAGGCACAAGTGGTACTTGATGACGTTGCGGAGTTGTGTCCGTTACCGGTTGCGATTCGTCACATTTGCAGCATTTCCATATGTAGACTATGACAATGATCACCATAATCAGCCCGATAAATACGACAACCATGTTTTGGCCATTGTTGGTATCTCCCCATCTGAAAAGTAAAAAAAAAATGTTTCGATTCGACCTCATATATTGGAACATAAATTTGAATAGAAAACTGAGAAAGAACCATAGATTCTGAAGATAATTAGATGTAGAATAAGTGTATGCACACGACACAACCTATAATACAATATAAACCAATTTAAAAAAAAATCCACAATGGAAAACAGCCAGCAGCCTTCAATGTGACCTGTGCTCTCTGTTTTGCAATTGGACCTGGATTGAAAATAAACTACATATGATGTAACGTTAATTCTTTCCTGGCATCCTGGTCAATATCCTAAGCGGCCTCGGCTTTCGGCCGACGTTAAAGTTGAGGCTATTAAGATTCTTACCACGGATCCCAGGTTATTTTTTCCCTATTATATATTGCAATTAGTCCATTGATAAAGAGAGATCCACCTTCTCTTTGCTCACTATGCCGAATGCAATGTCAGGTAATACCGTATAGACATCACCTGGTGTTCGCCGTACTAGTGGTCAATACGTTGATACGTCGCATTGTCAATCGTGTGTCATCAACTTTTTTACTGAACTTTTTCAAACTGAAACAACTAATTTGTTTTTATCTAAACATGACGTGCATCGCTGATCCTTCGTGAAAAGGTTAAAACTGTTGTTCGGATGTTCTTTATTGAAAGAACACCATGATGATGGCGCTTTTATAAAAAAAAGAAAAAAGAAAATGACATAGAATAAAAATAGCTTAAAACTTAAAATAATATCCATTGCATCACAGTCATCTTTTGACAACTTACAACGTAATTTACATCATGGGGAATTTGTTTGCTTGTATGGATGCACACACAGAAAAGGTGTTGCTTACAAATGTTCAGCAGCCCATCTCTATTTGGTCGAAGTCGTCAAATGTCTAGATAAAAACTAAATTCATTCTCTCAGCTCAAAGCTCTACAACAGTCTCCATTGGTTTAAAGTTGTCAGTTGATCGCCCCAAGAGGTTATGAACCGAAAAAGCTAAAATATCTGACTGTTGTTCATGCCTCGGGTCTTGTTGCTTCAAAGCTCTACCAAAGTTTTAATTAGTTTACGACAAGGTTTGAAAGAAAGTATATGCTGGATTAGCAGCACGAATTTTATTAACCGTGATGCTTGATATACATGATTAATGGTTAGGAGATTTTATTAACGGGATACTTACGAGTCCATATAGTAGTCCATTGTTCACAACCAGTATATTCTGTAAAAAGAACCAAATTATAAACCTGGTTTGCCTTAAATTATATTATATACTTCTAATTTCTAATTTTTCTGCATCTTTGCTAGCCAAGGGTTACGATCCGCTATCTCATCTTCACGTGAAGATGAGAGATAGCGGATCGTAACCCTTGGCTAGCGAAGATGATTTTTCTGGTGTTATTCGTTTATTGTACGTCTTCATTGTTTCAACATTCCTTAAACATGCATTTCAATCCTTGTGAGACCACTCTTACAGGGGTTTTATTTAGCCTTTTTTTACCGGATTTGACGAACTGAATTGGAAATTCGCAGCACGACGGATGTGCTTTAGCAAGTAGGAACTGCTTACTATAGCGGAGCACCTGAGTTCACTCTCGTTACGACTTGAGTTGGCGTTGTTGGTTTTTCGTTTTTATGTTTTGTGTTTCTTCGTACTGTTCCCTTTCGTGTTTACTGATTTTGTCGTTGCCCTTTCAACATTTTGCCCCAGTGCCTCTTTACTTCTTTCTTTTATCAATCTGACACGACTCATCAGTTATTTTATTTTCAAAACCTGACATCTATAGACAAAAGTTTCCTACAAGTATCGAGTATTATTAAGGCTATTTCCATGTCATCAAATTTAGCAATTTTATATTGCCTTACATGAAGATCATTATTTTGTTGATTGCTTTTCAGTTGTTTTTGGTATTTCTGTGTTTGATGATCAGTTGTCTGTTTGTTTTTTTGTTTTTTTTTGTCCTGTTTTCTTCGGTGTTTACTGGTTTTGGTTCGATCTGCCCTTTCGGACTTTCGACATTCGGATGCCCCATTGGTACCTCTGCTTATATACTATACAAAGACCACGGAAACAAAACTAAACGGGGGCTGTTGGTTTTTCGTTGTTGTTTTCGTTAGTTCATTAATAATTCACGACTGATAAAGTTTCTTTTACAACATTTTTCTATTTCATAATCGCCATACATAGACGTGACATCATATACATAAGCCTATAAAACTTATAAAAGTTCAATTTTGAAAATCAATTTATAACTTTTCCGAACTACAAAATAATAATAATAATATTACTTTTAAAGTCATTACGGTACAAGTAAGAACTAGGATCAAACATAAGACATGTTTTATGGAAGAAAAGGAGTGGAAAAGTATAAAAAAATAAATATTAAAACTTACGTCTAGATGTAAATAGTTTATTTCTTCATTAGACTTGTGATATTTTCTTTACAACCTGTTGCCTTAGACATCAATACAATTATATATACAAATATGAGTGTATAATCGATCAACAACCACATTACAGCCAGAAAATGTGATTTTTATGTATAATTGTGCATTTTATGTCCCCTTGCAACATAAGGGGGTGTCTTTTTTGAGGGACAAATCTAACGCCACCACATTTTTACATGTGCCTGTCCTACGCCATCTATATCAGTGACAGCTCATCGTTTGTACTCAATCTTTGTCAAGAAAAAGTTCTTTCTGTTTTTTTTAAACATAAACGTATTATGTATTTTTTAATCAGTCTAGGGCCAACAGCGAGCAGTGGTCACAGGGCAAGTTAAAGCTGCTGGCTGCTTCCTTTAAAATCTCGTACTTGGATCATTATCATCATTGATTGCATGTGTATGTGTATTGGTAACAATCATAAAGTTAGAATAAAGTTTCTGTACTAAATTATTTCAATTGTTTATTCATTCTTCTAGAAGAAATTCGTGGTGAACGGGAAAAGTGTTGGTTACTGGCTAACTAACATATTATACAGTATAGCGGGACATTTTTTCGCAGTTATCCATTGATCCGCCAAAATATGCTAAAATTGAACCACGCAAAAATAAACCGCTATATATGTTACACTACATTTTACGTTGTCGGATATACGTTAATGTTTCATTTCCCTTGAAAGTTTGAAAAGGATGAATTAAGCGATTCTGAAGTTCATCAGGTTCGTGGTGAATTCTGAAGTTCATCAGGTTCGTGGTGAAGATCAGTGGCATTCTAGGAAATTCTTTATGATACAGTAAATGTCATAAAGATTGTGTGAAAGTTTCATGATAATCCATTGAGGGGTTTAGAGGAGCTGCGGATAAGCGATAGGAACTAGTATCTTTAAGGAGAACAGACACCCCTATCACTACATACCCCCATAATTTTCAAAAGGGGGGTATAATAAAACTTGGTTTACATGTATGCCTCGGCACTTTTGACCTTGACTTTGAATATCTGACAGTTTTCAATATAGACATGTAAATATATTTAAAGTTTGGTGTGTACCTTCATATCTTGGAATTATGTTATGGGTCGCCGAAACTTGGCATGGCCAATTGAAAAACAGTAAGGAGCGACTACTGGTCACATTGAAGGCTGCTGGCTGTTTTCCATTTTTTTTTCGTTTATATTGTAGGTTGTGCCGTGTTCTCATTATCTTCTATCTATGCAATTGTTCTTGTAGCACTTAAGCACATTTTCCATTATAGCTGTTCCTGACCTTGAAATTCCGGTTGAGTGACTGAATATTTTTCAATATACTCATGGACAAAAGAAACGTTACACCCCGAAAACTAATGCTAATCAGAAACATTAAAAATTTGGATCACTTACTAGTTTCATTGTCGAAAAGGTATCGTTACCGAGTATGTCATGGAAAATCTGTTGAAAATGGTTAAAAAAGAAGCCGCCATAATTGATTTTCTTAAAAACCAATGAATTTGAAAACTTGTACCGAAGATTAAATCTTTTTGTCCGAAAGGTCAAATTTAATGCCCCCTTTTGTTTTGAATTAAAGTTTTAACACCAATCGTCTGAAACATCTTTACAGAAAGTTGATATGGTCACTTCTGCTTTCAGAAAAATAGATTTAAAGGTACCCCGATAGTCTTCTTAGTCATTTCACATTTTTACAGGTTACGAATTAACCAAAATTGTCGATTTGGATTTTCACGTTTTCATTTTTAAATGCCTGATGCTTCAGATTAAGGTCAATTCAAATCCATTTTTCTATGTCGGATACCATTAAGCCATTTATTTTCATTCCTGTCAATAATTGTGTAGTGTTTTATATTATTTACAAATTCCCATAAGAATTCAAAACGTTTCTTTTGTCCATTAGTATACATAGTACATGAAAAAAATGTTCAAGTTTGGAAAGCACCTAAGTAATATATATCTTCCTGCTTAAGGGACCGACCATTTAAATTGAAGGGGGGCCTTGTTTTTTTTCAGAAAAAAATATAATGAAAATTATTTTTGATGAAAAAAAAAATATTTTTGCAGCTGAAGGTAAGAAAAAAATATTCTGAAGAAGGATTTCTGCTATAAAAAAAAACAATGCTGATAATGAAAAAAAAATATTCTGTCGCGACGCCTTCGAAAAATAAATATTTTGTCCGCGCTCTGCACGGAAAAAAAATTCTGATCAAAACAAAAAACCAAGGCCCCCCTTCAAGTTAAAAGGCCCGTCCCTAAGTATGTTGGAGGGTCAGCTTTTAAATTTTTGAGATTTTTTTCCGAATTGTCGTTTTTTCCCCATCAAAATAAAGAACAAATTAAAGTTTGTTTTTGCCTACAAAAACGATGTCTCCCCCCGTTTCCCCAAAAAGTTCTAAGTTCAAAGGACCATAACTCCCACAAAAATTTGAGGATCAAAATTTCCTGGTAATATGCACAACTAAATATGGTGTCCTTCCTATATACGAAGTTTCATTGAATTCGGTTCAGTAGTTTCAGAGGAGTTGCGCTGACAAGATGATAAATGAGGATTTTCAGCAATTTTCTAAGTTCAAAGGGCCATAACTTCCACAAACATTTGAGGATCAAAATTTCCTGGTATCATGCACAACTACATATCATGTCCATCCTATATACCAAGTTTCATGGAATTCGGTTCAGTAGTTTCAGAGGAGTTGCGCTGACAAGATGATAAATGAGGATTTTCAGCAATTTTCTAAGTTCAAAGGGCCATAACTCCCATAAAAATTGAAGGATCAAAATTTCCTCAGCTGGTAATATGCACAACTACATATGGTCTCCTTCCTATATACCAGGTCTCGTTGAATTCGGTTCAGTAGTTTTAGAGGAGTTGCGCTGACAAGATGATAAATGAGGATTTTCAGCAATTTTCTAAGTTCAAAGGGTCATAACTCCCACAAAAATTTGAGGATCAAAATTTCCTGGTAATATGCACAACTACATATGGTCTCCTTCCTATATACCAAGTTTCATTGAATTCGGTTCAGTAGTTTCAGAGGAGTTGCGCTGACAAACTTTGTGACGGACAGACGGACAGACGGACGGACGGACGGACACGACAAAAACAATATGTCTCCCCTCAAAAGTGGGGGGGGGAGACATAATTTTTGCACGGTAACCCCTATTTTTCTTTAAGGTCTTCATTACATCACAAATATCTGTTCTACAATTCTAAATTTTAAACAGCTAAGCTATGCTAATGATAGAGCTATGAAAAAAAAAACAGAGAAAACCTTTTCCCGCCAAATTTTTAACTCTTATTATCTTTAAAACGAGCACGGTAACCTATCAAAATTTTTAGCTTTTAGCTTATTTTGTATTTTTGGCCGGAGTGAAGAATCCGGGTTATAAAATGGTGAATGTCGGGCGGGGAAGAAATTTTCGTAACAGTTTTCTCAGCAACTGCTAATCACAGCAATTGATATTTGGTATGTACAGCATCAGGATGGGGTCCCATAACGTGGGATACGATTTCAGGTATGTCGCTGACCTACTTCCTGTTTAACGAAATCCGGCCATCTTTGACTTTGGCAGATTTTTTAATTATTCCCTTATGATTTTAAGGCCTTAATTGCAAAACCTCTTCACTTTCAAAGTCACCCTCAAACATCCTTAAGTTTTACGCATGTCCTTCATGTGGATGTATGAATCTTTTTCCAGGAACTCTAAATGAGAATGATTTGAAACATGGTAGGATATTTTACCCAATACTTGGCATAAAGCCACAAATCCGTATATTAGAATAAAGTAAATGAATCGTCCATTATTTATATTAGATCGAGTCTTTTATATGTCTTAAGAAAGACTTATGAGGCTTTGTGCAAAGTATTGGATAAACATGACTAAAGATGCGCCTATTTAAAATGTTGTTGTTTTGAAGTTTTGGGATTTCTCATATCAAACATGGACTTAACCATTAGACAATAAGGGGTACCCATCTCTTATTCAAAACTCCTTCTGAACCCCTGGACAGAGTTCCATGTAACTCGGATTAACTACATTAGAGTGAGCCTTTGGTACACAAGTACATTGTCTTAAAATGACATTATGTAACTATGCACATTCATTGGATTTTCATCATACAGTAACTTATTTTGATATTTAAGTCTTGAGCCAATGGAAGACGACGAGCAGCGACCTCTGGTTATGTTGAAGGCTGCTGGCTTTTTTCCATTGTGTGTTTTTTTTTTGTTTTTTTTTTCGCTAAATTGTCGCTTCTTAATGTTAATCATCTTTTGTATACCAATATAATACAAATGTGAAAATCTTAAGAAAGTTTGTAATTATTTTAAAACTAAATAAATTATCCAACTCTTTTTATGTAACTCGAACTCTAGCCTTAATTGCGACTCGAACTGCAACTCGAACTCGATTATTTCCATGATAATCACTGTTTCGAGTTTGCTTAAATTTTAACTCGAACTCGAAAAATAACTCTAACTCAGACTTGAATCGTAAATCCAACTCTAACTTTGACTCGAACTCGATGATTATCTTCACCGGTGCAAATGAGAGGATAATGAACATGCAATGATCATGAAGTGAGAAACAAGACCAACTGAAACACAGGCAGTGTTCTGCAGTAGTTGTGGGAGAAACAAGGCAGCAGCGACCACTGGTCACATCGAAGGCTGCTGGCTGTTATCCATTGTGGATTGTTTTTTAATTGTCGTTAATATTGTAGGTTGTGTCGCGGACACTTATTCCACATCTCATTATCTTCTATTCTTCTCCACACCATTCACTACTAAAAAGCAGAGGTACCAAAAGGGTCATCCGTGTGTCAAAAGTCCGAAAGGACAGAGACAAAACCAGTAAACATGAACAAGAACAGGACGACAACATAAAACACAAAAAAATACAAAAACAACTGAATAGCAGTCAACAACGCGAACTTTAGAACTCAGGTGCTCACACATTTGCGATAAGGTTCATGACCTGGCGAACCCTGACTCTGCAAGACGGCTTGCCCATTCTACCACCTAACGCACAAACAATATATCACCGGAGGGATCATCTATCAACACTGACAGTGTTTATAGATGCTCCCTCAGGTGAGAGATTTGACGTATACGATTCAACAATGCGACCGGACCCCGAGAGATGATTATATGCACTAAGTCTTTTAAACATGCCGAGCTTTACTAAGGAAAAAATCCAGTCTGATGAAAATGAACCATGAAATTTTTATTGGCCAACGCAAGACGTCATTCCAATAAATCAAATTATTTAGATACTTTCCTAACAACCTGTTTAATCATTATAATGTTAGGGCTGTGAAACAAAAGTAGACACAAAAGCTCGGCATGTTACATGTATGAAATCGCCCCCCCTCAAAAACTGTTTGTCATGTAAAAGAAAAAAACAAAAACAAAAACATGAAAAGTTATTTAAAAACAAACGAAAGGAAAGTAATAAAATACCCCCAAAAATAAAAAAAAATCGCTATTTTAGCCAAAATTAAAGTTTTTCGGGCCAAATCTTTTGGTGCCGGCTCTTCGTAGACATGTGCCCGACTGGTCCCTATCAAAGAATTGGGCCGGGCGCTCTTTTTTTTCCGGAAAAAAATGTTCCTTTTAGTTGGTAAATTTAAAAATGTCAAAAAACGTAAATTGACCCCTTTTTGTACTTTTGCCAAATCAACCGGAAGTGCCAAAATGCTGTCAAAATTGGCCCAAATCCTAGCCAAATGTTTGGACCAAAGGTCCCTTTTTAAAAATTTCCCTCCCATTTCTGACATTTTCAAAATTAAAATGTTCTGCCTACCCGTAAAATGCAAAAAATCCCGACTTATTTCTTGCGATTTTCCTATAAAAACGTGGTTTTCTGATTTTAAAATTGAATAAAATCACTAAAATCTACTTTAATGCACTAGAATAATCCAAGTTCAATAAAATTTTATCCATTTTTAATAGTATAACACGTGATATGAATGAAATATAGATGTGAATGGTTCGACATACAATCCCCGACTAAATTTTTTTTTTCTATCTCCAAAGGTCATTCAAATATGGCGTAACGCACGTGGTACCTTTAGTTAGTTACCCTATTTAAACAAAGTGTCGCTTGTATCAAAGAAAATAAAAACTAAAAACTGAAGCCCCCCCCCCATTTTTGTACTTGTATGTATGCGCGATAACATGCCGAGCTTTACTAAGGAAAAAATCCAGTCTGATGAAAATGAACCATGAAATTTTTATTGGCCAACGCAAGACGTCATTCCAATAAATCAAATTATTTAGATACTTTCCTAACAACCTGTTTAATCATTATAATGTTAGGGCTGTGAAACAAAAGTAGACACAAAAACTCGGCATGAAGGGTTTACGCTGGGGGCTTATTAACCACTCTGTTCCCACATAGGATAATAAAAATGTTATCAGAATGGTTATTTCTTTATTAAAGTTTCCAACCACTAAAGCTACTTCTTGCATTATAATCGCTTCTTAAAGTGTGACACACCGTTCTTGTCCTGACGAAAACCTGATCGCCTTTGTTAGCATGGATAACGACGATTTCGGTCGCTGTGTCATTGTCCTCGTCATGTTCAGAGTCCGGATATGAATTTCCAATTACCGACGAATTCAAGATAATTTCAAATGAGCGATTTTCATGAATTACTACAGTAGTATATAGAAAAACATACACTCCTGATTGTGGAACGATATACGGGTCATTCTCAAAAAATGTCTATATTTCGAGGTAGGCAAACTTGAATATTAGAATTGCTCACAGAAAGTTTGTAATTTACTTATTGGTATCCTCTATTATTTCAGTAAACAAAACAAGCAAAGAGTAAAAATCAACTCGAATATATTTTGAATTTTTTTTAGTCATTGTCCTTCAGGGTTGATTTGGCTGTCCTTGATGTTACCACATAAAAAACGTTGCAATGAAAGAAAGCTTTAATCTTTTATTTAAAAATTCATGCATAACTTGCCACATAGGGACAGAACCAGTAATTTGCAAGCGTCAGAAATAAAGGTTAGCTCAAAAATTTGTTTTTAAGAGCATCATAAGACAATGATTTTAAACAGTTCAGCAAACAGGTCAAAACTAACTAACATATCAAATGCAATATATGACATTTCTATGGAACGCCATAGCTGCCTTATGATGATTTGTTTCATTATGTGATGATACTTCTTCATTATGTGATGATACTTTGTCATTATGTGATGGTATTTTGTCATTATGTGATGGTACTTTGTCATTATGTGATGGTACTTTGTCATTATGTGATGATACTTCTTCATTATGTGGTGATACTTTGTCATTATGTGATGATACTTTGTCATTATGTGATGGTACTTCTTCATTATGTGATGATACTTTGTCATTATGTGATGGTACTTTGTCATTATGTGATGGTACTTTGTCATTATTTGATGATACTTTGTCATTATGTGATGATACTTTGTCTTTATGAGATCAAAGTTTATTATTATGAACAGCGCTAAAAAATATTCTTTTCTTATGACAAATATTTTGTTTGACACGTAATTTTTCTGTGTTTCCCCCCACAATAAAAATAGTTTCCTAATGGTTTATTCTCGAATTTCAAATCCATAACCGATACATAATTTATTAAATATTTAAACTTTGTAAACAACCTTTTTCTTTTTTAACGGCTTGCTCCACAAGTCTGTATATTTGCGTGTGGTAAGATTTTTATTGTCTCCCTTAATATTTTTGATTATTTAATATTCCGATATTGTATCAAGCGGATTTACAAAACTTTACATATACTATTTAGAAACATATTTTGATAATGACATATTAGAGTTATAGATTATTAATTTACACATTAAAAGTTATTTTGCTATTTTAATCACGCAAATTCACCTTCATATTTTCATATAAAGTTTTGAGGTTGGCTCAAGGTCGTTTTATTGTAATGCAATACACATCCAATCACTTAGGAATGCGATATATATTTATAAAAAGTTAAATGTACTATAACAGATCGCACCTGTTCTGTGTTACGAAAGAGCTATTAAAATATACTAATTTTACTATATTTATCTGTGATATTGTTATACTATATTGATTGATTGTTTACATTTGATACTTGATTTGTTGTAAATTTCAGAGCCATGTAATATTTGGTAATAAAACGATTGAACCCTACGCAGAGTTTCTTTACCCCCAGAAACAGCCCCTGCAACATTAATATATAATAAATTATATATTGGTGATTGATTTGAAATTCGAGAAAGCGACTTTTGAAAACGAGTTTTTTTGGGGGGATACACAGAAAAACTACCTGTTAAACAAAATAAGAAATGACTAATTTTTTTTTCAGCGCTGTTCATAATAATAAACTTTGATCTCATAAAGACAAAGTATCATCACATAATGACAAAGTATCATCACATAATGAAGAAGTATCATCACATAATGACAAAGTATCATCACATAATGAAGAAGTACCATCACATAATGACAAAGTATCATCACATAATGAAGAAGTACCATCACATAATGACAAAGTATCATCACATAATGAAGAAGTACCATCACATAATGACAAAGTATCATCACATAATGACAAAGTACCATCACATAATGACAAAGTACCATCATATAATGACAAAGTATCATCACATAATGAAACTCATCATCATAAGGCAGCTATGGCGTTCCATACATTTCACTTCTTCATTGACATTATGATGAACAATAAGGTTAACTAGTTTCAGTTGCAAAATATCATTGTTCAGAGGGTTATTTATTAGACAACAATTGAGCAAATTAGACTGGTAACATCAGGGACAATGCGTAACATCACGGACAACTAATAGCAATAAATAAAGACTTCTTGACAATAAATGTTTATTTTAATGCAATAAATAACATGTTTTGGGGCAATATCTAATAAATTATGTAGATGGGCTATCTTTATCATTAAATATCGCATTTAATGACTGGTTAAACTTCACTGAATGTCCACTATGTTACCGGCTATTTGTCTCTGATGTTACCACTATTTTAGCAACAAATACAATAATTTTTTCCCCAAAGTATTGACACAATTGCGTTTCGATATCTTAAGCTGTTGTATTAAAGTATTTGTGCCACTTTCTAACTAACAGAATGCAAAACCAGATGATTTGTTGTACCTTTACAAACATGTCCTGTATGTTACAAAAAAATGTCTCAGCTGTTACTGTCAAAATGTCCCTTCTGTTACCGATTCTCAGGTTGAAATATTATACTTAAACCATGAACTCTGAGAAAGAAAATATATTTATAACACTCTATATGGCTAAAATCAGTGATTAGAGTAATTTTAGCGCTTTTAAATCAGAAGCCATATACAAAGAAGACGGATTCAAGAATCCTTTACTTATAATTTGTCTGTCCTGTTACACTTTTGAACAGTAACATCAGGGAACAGTAACATCAGGGAATTACGGGAACATTTTTTGCTTAAATAATTAAATGATCGTGTCTCCATCATTCTTTTGGGTCTCAGATATGATTGGTCAAGATGTAAAATTTTCCCATAGCAGCTACAACCACATACCTCTATAGTCTCTGAGATATCGCGGTAACATTATGGACAAGGAAAAAAATTACGCCTCCAATTCAGCTTTCATTCTTTACATTGTAATGAAGATATGTAAATTTTTCTCAAAAATGTAACTGTAACTTAGATAAATGGATGTGTTTGGATGTTTCTATGTCCTTATTTGTTGCCTGATAAGGATATACGTACAATTTATTTTCAATTCTATCTACCAGTAACAGCAAAGACATTTTCAGAGGGGACATTTTTTGATTCGCCAGAAAAAAATTTTCAATGATGTCTATCCCATTTTATTTTATAGATAAGACAGATAGATGGCCAAAGAAAAACCCATCATGATTTCCATAGTCTACTTGCACATTATCATATTTTTTAAGGACTTTTAACTTAAAACATTACTCATAGGACAGACGATTTTGGTCAATTTTTGAGTTTTGAAATTGCGCTGTCATTTCATTTTTAAAGATAGCGTTTATTTGTTTATGTCAGAAGTGCATCTTGGTGCATATTTTACTCAAGACAAATGATATTGTTTAAACTCAATTATACGTGGAAATATTTTGACTGCCACGTAATAAGGACATTTTTTGAGAATGACCCATTATACATGTGATTTGATGACGTGAGCCCACCTAATGTGTCCGTCACTTTGATGTCAAAGGGTACAGTACTATGGGATGGTAAGCTTGATGAAGCCGATAGGTATACGTGAAAAGCCACAACCCCAGTTGCAGGGTCAAGTCTTTTCTCTGTAAGATATAAAAATAAATATGTTTGAAAAACCTACACCTTAAATTTCAAATATTGCAATGACGGATCCAAAGAGAGGCAAAACACAAGTACGCCCCATAAAACGGGCAAAAATTATATATTTTTTTCATAATATTTTTGAAAAAACAACAATTAAAAATGTTTTATGTCTCCCTTAGCTACAACCCAAGATAAATACACCCTTTCTTTAAATGTTCGGAAAATGTTAAGAATGCGTATGACAACACTTTTACCTCTTGATTGGATTCTGGCGATTTCGTTCTCCAAATTGGCAATTCTGTCATTAAATTCGGAATACTCATCTCTACTGACGCAATCAACTGAAAAAACTCCATGAAAACAAAGCAAGAACACTAAAGATCTACTTAGAAATTCGACTTCCATTTTGTTTTCGTTGTGACCTAGACTTTTAGTGCAATGATAAAAAACATGATTTTGATGTTTTATCTCACGGAAACGCATGCATGTATTCTTGATTAGATATTGAACTTCTCTTGTGATACGTTTAAATACCGTATAGCGGATTTTTTTCACGGCGTACTAATTTCGCGATTTCAAACCAAAATTTAATGACTAAGTTGTTATGTACGCGGACATTTATTTTCGCGATTTAATAATATTCTTAATACAAATTAATGTTGATTCTATTTTACGCGGGTTCTAAATTTCGCGATGGAGTAATGTTCGCGAATATAGCGAAAATTAGAACCTCGCCGGAAAATTTACCGCTATACGGTAATTAATAAGTTCTATCTTCGATTCAAAAGCTTCTGATGAGATATGTTTTATAAAATGTGTCTATTAGACCCTGGACCGAAGCTCTGAATCGGGGGTTCGGTGTACTCAAAGGTATATCAGCAGTTTTTATGTAAATTCTGGTAGATTAAAGCATATAGAATACTGCTCCGTCAGGTGTTTTTGCGATTTCCCGGGCTGAGAGATTATATTGTCTGTTCAGTTGATGACGTCATTTTGTATCTATTTTTCATACTATTTAAAACTCTATTCGTTTCAATACCGAAAAATGTTATATTTATTGTACATATCAAATAAATTTAAGATATTACGTCTGTTAAAGCCAAAAAATTATATATTTTTAAGTATTTCACTGAAACTAAATGCTACTTTGATAGTGAAATTAAAATTGAACGTTTGCTTACTTCCAATGATTTTTATATATATATAAAAGCTCTTGTGGCGTCATGTTCTCTTGTAACTTCACGTTAACAAATCAATCAATCACTCAAAGCTTTTGCACATTTTGCCCATTGGATAAAGTGCATCAAACTACTGACAAAACAATAATATAAACTTTTAGAAAATCTAATCAACATTATGAGTTCTTATTCGCGACTGCTGCATGAATACAAAGTTGACATTTTAATATGGAGTAGGCATTGCCTAAATGCGAGCATAGCTAAAAGGGATTACGTTTTGTTTATATAATGTATTTGGGGCGAGATGTTATGGGGCGATTAAGCTTCGAGACACGTTTGTTTCGTACGTGCATATAACCAAGACGAAACGAGCAGCTTATGTGTATTTATAATCTAAAGAATATTATTTTCTTGTAAAAAGCGCAATTTATGATTTTTTTAAGCATTATTTCTTTTCTTATAAATTATTTTAACATTCACTCCGGTCCTGTAAAAATAATAACCCTTTCCGGACCATAAAAAATCTAAATCAGCATTAGCAAATTTCTCGCGGAAACAAATACCCTAGAGCTCTCCGCTCGAGCGGGCACGAAGTGCCCGCTTGCGAGCAATGCTCGCTAATATTTCTCCCACGACATAATATCCATTGTTAACAAATATGTAGCCCAAAACCTCTTGGTCGTTTTGAGACAAACATTGCGGAGAAACACATACAAAGCCAGGCTGAGACAGAAGTTCCATCAAACAATGTTTCTGGATCTTTTATACAGGCGGCTGCTGATAATAATAGCTCTTGATGGCAAGCTCACATGCTGCAACAATGGTACTATACCAGCGTCAAGTAAATGCTCAGACAATAACATCAGCTTCACAGTTTGGTAAAACAACAACGATAAATAAGGGCTTGTACATAAATGACCCTGCCATGTGACATTCAAGCTTTGAAAAAGTATTCATCAGGTAACAAAAGATCAGGTCAAGATTGTTTTTTAGGTAAAGTCAACATCAACTGGTTCTTAAAACCTGATAAAACAAATTTTGATACTGAAGAACTTCTTGACCAAGCTTGAATCATATGTTGCATGTGTCCTGTAAATTTGTTTGAAATTACCATTGATAACCCCAGTCAGTGTATACCGAGATGGTCAGCATTTAATGAAAAATGTACAGCAAGTTCGTAAGAAATGTCTGTTGTTGGTTTTTGTCCTATGTTAGTAGCATCGGCTACCAATCTATCTGCCATATATAACGTTATGGATATGCTTGACAAAATGATGCATAAAATTGGACAGATAAACTCTGTGTCGACTTTTGATTAAGCATTGTGCTGTAAGGCCAAGGAAATTCAATGACATATGCCAGACCACTTCAAACGTTTGGTTATAAGACTGGGAGGGTTTCCTGTTGCAATGGTATTTTTGTCAGTGTTGGGGAAAACGCTTTAAGGACAGCGGGTTAGAAGATGCTTTTGCATATGCAACTAACACTGTTTATCAAATGTTTGGAGGGTCCCACTATAACCGAGGTATTTTGCTAAACTTAATTCTGATAATGCAACAATCGCATTCTGGAATGATTACATCCACATGGTTTCTATCCTTCTCCAATACATTCCAGCAGAACGTTTAGGAATATGGTATCTTCATCTGTCATCCCTTTCTGAAATGCTTCGCTACTTTTTCGAGTATGATCACACAAACTATTCAAGGTGGGTACCTGTGTACCTTGCTGATATGCGTCTCCAACCTCTTACTGCACCAGCAGCGCATGAACAATGGTCTCTTGGTAACTTTCCTGTAAAAGGTGCATCTGGGAATTTTAACAAAGTATGGACAGATTTAAAACTCGAACAGTCCATCAACAGGCATTCCAAAACAATAGGTGGTCTAATTGGCATTAGTAGAAGAGTTGATATAGTATTTGATCAGTAAAAAGACTATGCAATAAAATCAGATGAAAGGAACAAATGTGGGTCTGTTCGTCGCATAAGACTAATTAATCTAGATCTAAATGAACAAACACCAATTTCATTAAAATGGGAAAAAGTTCATATCTGAGCCCGAGAACAAATCGCAACTTACAAACTTTCTGTCCTTATATTGGAACAAACATGTACCGGAATTGCTGTCGGAGGACCAGATACTGATTGTTGCAGGAGGTGTGACTGTTGGCAAAAAGGTCTTTTTATAACAAAAAGATAGATGTGTTCAAATAGAGCCATTGTTTTGTTCACACGAAGAAGCGGATACACGTATGGTATTTCATGCCGCTGCTGCTGCTAGGTCTAGGTTTGATCGCATCAAAGTATATTCACCAGATACATATGTGCTCGTCCTTTAAGTCCATTTTGCTTTTGACCTTGGCTATTAATAAAAATTACAACAAAGTTCCAGACAATACATTTTGCTACGCCTGACGCGCGTTTCGTCTATTCAAGACTCACCAGAGGCGCTCTACCAGAAATATTGAAAAAGTCAAACACTATATGATTATGAAGAGCATAGAACAATAAAACCAAAAATACTAAACTGGGGAACCAAATTATTACTAAGATGATCAACCTATGTCTTGGGTAGGAAGAACCTTAGGGTTTAGACAATTTTGAAATTTAAACAGATAATTTAAAACTTTCGTGTGTTCTCCAACACAAAAGTGTTGGTGGCTGTGAGATTTGGCTTTGTTTGTCTAAAGTTTGGCGCAATTTCCCTGCTCATATCATTGCAAGATCACTCGGAATAAACCTTTGTCATGTTTGTATACATTACTTCCTGCATTTCATGCTATAACAACTGGCTATGATTCAACAAGTTGTTTTGTAAAGCAAGGAAAGGTTAGGTTAAACCCTGGGAACTTCTCAAGTCAAACCAGTCACTGTTTCGTTCTATTGCTGACCTTTCTGTTAGAAAAGTGTTTGGCATTTTCAATACTTTTAATAGAGCACCTCTGATGAGTCTTGAATAGACGAAAAGCGCGTAGCAAAATTTATTGTCTGGAACTTTGTTGTCATTTTTATCTTAGCCCAATAGAAGAAATAGCAAATGATTTAGAGCGCTATGTTGCCAGCATTTACAACGGTTCACCAACAAATGCAAGTTGCAATGAAATGCGATAGAAACCCTTTGCCAAAAACGGCTCCCAAAATGAAGCTTTGCCGCCGATAAAAGATGCTCTAATACAATACAACACCTGAAGCGAGCAGAGCATCAACCGAAAATATTGTTGTCGGCATTCAAATCCCAACCCTGAAATATGTAGCCCGGATAGTCATGGTTGGGAAAAGCATGCAGATGGAACTCTTCGTCCAGTTCTAATGACACTTGTCCCCATGCCAAAGGCAATTGCCGAAATGGTCAAATGTGGCTGTAAATCATCTATGTGCTCAGGTCGTTGTTCTTGTAAAGCAGTAGGATTGGCTTGCACAGACACCTGTTTCTGTGAAGGTGGCGAGAACTGCCAGAATATTTACAACAACAACGACGAAGATTTAAACGAGTCGAGCTCAGACGAAGAATCGTATTCTGATGAATGATGTTATCTGTTTTTGTTACCAGAATCTTCAAATATTTTTGTTGCAACTGGCGATAATTGGTGATACAAAATTTCATTTGATTTGTTTGTTTGTTTGTTGGTTAATATTATTTGTAAATATAATTTTGTTAATACCTTTTGTAAATATTTATCTGGGTTGTGCAATATGCTACATGTTGTATTATTGATATATATACCATTATCTCCGTTTGGAACTGTCCCCCTGTCATGGTGAGGGGGTCTGAGAGCTGCGCCGGATTGGAGATTTGATTCAAAAAGATCCAATCAAGCCAGAGAGGCCAGGTGTGAGAAGTTAGACTAAGAACAGTTCATTTTAAGTGAATATACCTTGGTTTTCTATTATTGGTCCTGCTTTGCGCGTCTATCCATAATCGTAAAATTGTTATCATTTTCATGTTGTAGGATAACAATATTATCATAAACTAGTGTTATTTATTAATTCTATTCAAATTTAATATATTTAAACTATATGTGATGTGTTCATATTGATAGTTTTCATACAACATTTTTTTTCTGCTTCATGGGTCACTTCCGGTTTATCAATTTTCAAAAACATTTAAATTCTTATGTACAAGCACGGGTCCTAAACTGATAGAATAATTTATCCGGTAACTCCGGAACTAAGCCCTCTCGCTGTTGGAAACCGTACAAAACAACCGCTTCAGTCATGACAAGGTAGGACATTTCTTTATTTTTTACTACTAGCAGCTCAAATAATTCATTGCAAAGTATGCCTATTCTAAGAAGAACGGTTATAAGATTTGTCCAGTGTAGGCACTTTTTCAAATTGTTTTTTGTAATTTTCGTGAAAAGCGGACAAACGTGGAGTTTTACGATGAAATTCGTAACTATGGATCAAAGTATTTAAAAACAAATAGATTCCAAGCCCCAAAGTGTCAAATTAATGTTTTTATAACACAAAAAGGAACAAATACTTACAATCAGGCTGTTTGTTTATTTACATTGTTGAAAGTTCATTAATTATGACGGTATAGGCAGAAATCTTCTGAGAAATTCTAGGATAAGCCGCTAAGAATTGGGAAAAGTTTTGTATCAAAATTCATGTATAGTTACGTTTTTGACAGATGGTGCGAAAGATGAGACTAAGCCAAGGTATCGTGATTCATTCCGCTGGCGTCGGCGTTGATAATAGTTAGAGTTTTGGAAGAATAAATTCTGTTTTATGCGATCAAGTAATGGTAGACCGTTAATATTGATATAAAATATATTTTAAACTCTACAAGAAGAGAAACAACCGAACATACTCTTTATGTAGACCTCGCAAAGGCATTCGATAAAACACTTGCTTTTTCATACATTATTATATAGATATAGGTGAAATATCGTGATTTCCGAGGTAAATAAATTTCTAGATTTTCACGGAGTTATTTACAGGATTTATCTAACTCGCGTGCGAATTTATCTAACCCTCGTGAAGTTTCCCGCGAAAAATACGTAACATAGATTAGTGCGCAATACGACTGTTCATCAATCAATAACTTCTTTCGTTTTCATTATTTTGATGATCTATTAGTCACGTTTTTTAAAATTATCTATATAATAAATAGTATAACTAATTTGGGGTGACGAATATCAATTTTAATGTCACTCGTGTCGAATAACGCTAGGGGATTCAACTCGTGCGCGGAACTTGTTCCGCGCACTTGTTGAATCCGGGCGTTATTCGAGACTCGTGACATTAAAAATGATATTCGACACCCACTAATATGATTATGGCTCTGCCCTAAAAGCTCGCGAAGATACAAAATCAATATGATAGGTGCAACCAAAACTAGGTTTAACCTTAATTGGATCTGGAAAAATGTCAAAATACCCTCGGCTGGATCAATAGCTAAGAGGGTCCACTTTTGGATAAAGATTTAATAATTTATTTGAAAAAAATGTATTATCCGTAAAAACGCCAAAATATGGTTTGCGGCCGGGACATCATCATCCATAACTTAATCGATCCTTCAGTCACATCATATCATTCGACAAGCGAACGACATCAAAATGTCACCGCTCTTCTGTCAGGTTTTGTTATATTTTTTGTTTACCCGTATCTATAATTGCCAAATACTGTCTGCAAAAAATTGATTTAGAAACCTGGTGGAAAATGACGACGTATCCAAATGATCATTTAACTTTGTCAGTTTGAGGGACCACATAGGATAAGGATGGATTAGGATTTTATTTTCAGATCAGGTAGCACAGGCACTTGTTTCTATCAATAATGGGGGGTAGAGTATGTATAAAAGAAGGAGCGCTCCTTCTTTTATACATACTCTACCCCCCATTATTGATAGAAACAAGTGCCTGTGTCAGGTAGGACCAAATTATCATACATACGTAGAAAAACAGTTGCTGATCACTTTATTTTAATGAATCTGTGTTAAGAAAAGTTCCGAAAATTGATTGACAGAACTCCCACCATTTTTCTGCGCATGACTATGCACTATGGGTAAAAGGTCGCGAATTCTCGCGAGAGAAAGCCATATTTCTGTAAAAACAAAACAATTAGTGTTCGTTCGTTAGATAGTTATTATTTATTGAGAAAGTTATTGTCATTAACAACAAGAAAAGGTTTTGTTTTGTTACCGTTTGTAAATAAATAAGCGAAAATAAAGGGTCTCGCTAACGCGAGACCCGGTATTTTCGTAAATTCCAGATGCATTCCGAGTAGCGAGACAGAATTTATTTTCAACCATCGTATTTTGTGTCTCGTGCAATTTGGCAGACTCTGTACAATAGTGAGCTTCGCTTCGCTCGCATATAATTAATTTAAGCATTAATTTATGACATTGTTAATAAAACCTTAAAAATGGACCAAAAGCTGACTATGAGGGTGGTAAAGGGAGGGGGGTACTGTGCACGGCTGAACGGCAAATAAAATAATTCTTGTTGATCTCGATGCACGATAAATAAAGAATCAAAATATTATTCGTTAATGAAAAATCCTTGAATTTCGCTCAGTTTTTACAGTTGTGTATTCTCGAAACAGTACAACACTACAAGGAGTAGGTGAAAATTGAGAAGTCCTCGAATTTTATTATTTCTTGTTGAACAATATTTTGTATAGCATTTTTGTCTAAAATACCATGAACGAAAAATAATCCACACGAAAAAAAAAACAAATTGAGGTGAACACGATGAACAATGAGCCCCCTATGCACAGCTGAACGAGAAATAAAAAAATCAGAAATCGATGAACGGAAAATATAAAATGTCGAACACGGTGCACGAAAATAACCCTTTACCACCCTCGACTATCAGAAAGTAAACAGCCTGCAGTCATACTAGTAGATTGAGTAACATCCGATCAATGCAGTCAGTGTACACACTGGTGTCCCCCAGGTTCAGCATTAGGACTAAGACTCTTCATCTACTATATCAACGGCCTACAGTCTCGTATTAGCTCCACAATACGCTTATTCGCTGATGATATGATTGCATTTATACCTGCCAATATCAAATGCTCAAGATGTGGAAGCAAAACAAGAGGACCTTAATCAACTAGATCAGTGGGAAGAAGACTGGTGCATGAAATTACACCCTGATAAATATACAGCCCGAATTATCATTAATAAAAGAAAACTTAAATTATAGAGCCAAACAATCAACTTCATGGTCATATTTTAAAACTAGAAGCAGTGAAATTAGCGAAGTATCTTGGACTCACCTTCACCAACAAACTACTTTGGCAAGAGCACATAAACAACACCTGTAACAAATTTAACAAAACCATCAGCTTCATATGCAGAAATCTGATTAAAAGAAAGAAAAGGCTTATATTTCACTTGACAGACTCCTAGTTGAATCAGCCAGTACTGTTTTGACCTATATAAACAGTGCAATAAAAATCAAATTAAGTACGGAAATCAACAGTTAGAAAGAAAGATCCAGTGTACGCAATATCAAACTCACTGTAAAGTGATAACCCCCACAAGACAGTACGTAGAAGTGACGATCGAGGGATTGTAGCCATACTTAAACTCAACAGGCTAACATGACATCTGAGAACATTAAGAACAAGGAACAACAGAGCATTTCAAATAGAAAACAGCAGAATCGATACCAGGAAATTTAATTTCTTTCCCAAAACAGTTCGTGCTAAGAATGCACTTCCACCAGACATTGTAGAACTGGGCACTATTGAAAACTTCAAAGCTAAGATAGTGTCCATGTGAACAACATGTTTAATGTCCCGATTATGGCTGCAATATCGCTGACGGGACATTAAAGACTCCCCTTAACCTATAATTTTCGATTTTTAGTATAAGTAGGGCATGTGCATCAGTTGAAGCATTGCATAATCTTTGAAACGACGAAGGAGGCAATTGAAAGGCAGAAAAAAGCAGATTTAACAACAACAAATAATTCAGCAAAATCTGTTGAACGGATTCAAAGCAGATGTGTCTAGGAAAGATGACATACTAAGTCCCTCCGTTGTGGTGCGGCGATAGACCATTTATTAATATGAATCATATAAATCTCACGGTGGTGGAATAGCACATGCCGGAATATCCGTTTTCCATATCCTATGGGCTTAGTATGGCATTTCCCAAATTTATCATGCTTAATATTGTTTTATTGTACGATAGATATCATAATATCTATATAATTTGCTTCAAAGCAATCAGCAACCCTCACTAAAATCATTGCATATATAAAATATACCTTAGGCGACTTCAAAAATGATTAATATCTATAAATTTACTTTTAGGTGTGTGTCTCGGAAACCTTTGTCCTTGTTTCACTGTTTAACTAATTGACCCAGATTTTCCCTGTTTAATAAGTTACTTTTTAGAACTTATTACCTGAAGCTTCCATATATTTTTATTTTCATATGGAACCATTTTCATGTGTAAAATGCATTTTTTAAGAGCCGAATTAATACGTTTTCCAAAAATTCAAAGCTTAACAAGCCTTTTACCAACAAAATAATTCTATCAGTTTCCCCCGCGTGAAAAGAGTTTTGTATTTGTACAAATAAAACCAACCTTACTCTCAAAAGTATGCATTTTTTCTAATACAGGTGATTTTGAAAAAATATGGGATTTTGACATTTTTTTACGTCATTTACAACATGGCGTTTTTATCAACGTTTGACCCGGAAATCGGGAAAACACCTGATGATTCCATATAGAAAACATATTTTTCTTTATGATTCAAAAGAAATATTACTGATATACCGATGAGTACAGCGAACTCCATTTCTAGCTCACTTCTGCTCTTCGGTCCAGGGACTATATCATATACAGTTATTCCAGAAATGTCATTAACGATACATGTTCATTTTATCGCCTCTTTCATGTTCATCTTTCTGCAATAGCCGAAATCTTTCAACCTAGGAGTTTAACTTTTTTGTCTAGTTATCTATATCTTTATGTCTAAAATGGGTCCCTCTTCCACTACATAAGTTCTTTTGAATTTTTCATTATTTTATCAAATTGTTAAATTTTCAGTTTATAATTTGGACCTTACTTCTACTTATAGACATAGCGTCGTTATAGTTTGATTCTGATTTTCTGTTAAATTTTTTTGCTTAACTCATTTTTAATCCCCTATGCTTTATAACTTATCTAGCGATCCCGATTCGTAGTCTGTTTGCCAAGTGCGAATGTGACAGGGAAATTTTTCAAATTGATTTGCTAATGTTAGGTCGACCGGTATTGTATTGAAAATAATATGAAAAACAACTTAATGCAAAACTTAATACTAAGTAATATTCAGACATAAATAGTGCGATCGAAGAGAACACTCAGATCATATATAATTTTATATCATCATTCTGGGCAACTTTTCAAAAGTAGCGTCGGGCTACTAACACCAAGGTTCGTGGTTCGATCCTCGTCCGGGGTGAAAATTTCATGAACCAATTTTCCGACTCTCTCTTGACACCATTTGCGAGGATGGTCTCAAGGAACGATGCTAGTCCTTCGGAAGGGACGAAAAAAGGTTGTCCCGTGTATGTGGAGAGCAATCCCCCATGTACGTTAAAGACCCTTTGTAGAGTTCGATAACAGTAGGCTCAGTGGGGGCCACTGCAAAGGCCACACTCGCAAACTGCTAGCTGGAGAGGGATTTACGTAAGCATTAAGCTTGTTTCCCAATCCAGGATAAATAAATATGTTTAAACTAATTTTTCAAAAGTCATACAAATAAGAAGTTCGAAAACAAACAAACAAACAAGAAAGCATTTGAAATGCTACAAGATATATTAAACTTTTATAAACAAACTTAATTATTAATACTGAAGGTAACTATAAATATAGTTAAAAACTAGTCCTAGATTGCTCGGATGCCCGCGGCCCAGCTTGTCTAACAAGAGGCTCCCAGGAGCCTGAATCGCTCACCTGGTATTGAGTCAACCCTATACATTTTAGGGGCCATAACCACTATAAGGGGTCATCTGACAACTTTGACCCTATGAAAACTTTTTTAGAGCTAAATGAACTGAACATTTAAGCAGGCAACAGCTTTTCTCTATCTGCTATAGATTTCATTCACTAAGCCAAAAACATGAAAAAATGTCATTTTAGGGGCCATTACCCCTATAAGGGGTTATCTGACAACTTCGATCCTATGGAGATTTTTGTAGAGCTTAATGAGCTGTACATTAAGCAAGCAACAGCTTCTCTCTATCTGCTATAGTTTTCATTCCATAGGCCAAAAATATGAAACAAGTGTGGCCACTAAAAGTATGTCTCGCCTGCCGGCACCATCACTAAAATCAACTACCTAAGCTTTCATTTCTTGATATAAACACAAAAAGTGTATGTATGCCTAATAACAGATGCCTAGTTATAATACTATTCAAGCAATTCATCATCCACAAAAGTCTTACAAAAAAGTTTTTCTGCCTGAAAAAGACCTAAGTTCACAGAGTCACTAGAGCGTGAAAATGGGGTCAGGGTCACGCAGCATGGATACAGTTGCGTAGACCATAACCTAAACTGTCTGTATACCTAATATCAGATGCCTAGCTAATATACTTTTCCAGCAATTCATCGTCCACAAAAGTCTTACAAAAAAGTTTAAGGCCTGAAAAAAGACCTAAGTTCACAAAGTCACTGGAGCGTGAAAATGGGGTCAGGGTCACATGACATGGTGACAGTTGCGTAGACCATAACCTGAACTGTCTGTATACCAAATATCAGATGCCTAGCTAATATACTTTTCCAGCAATTCATCGTCCACAAAAGTCTTACAAAAAAGTTTACGACCTGAAAAAAGACCTAAGTTCACAGAGTTACTGGAGCGTGAAAATGGGGTCAGGGTCACACGGCATGGTGACAGTTGCGTAGACCATAACCTGAACTGTCTGTATACCAAATATTAGATGCCTAGCTATTATACTTATCAAGCAATTCATTGTCCACAAAAGTCTTACAAAAAAGTTTACGCCGCCGCCGTCGCCGCCGCCGCCGTCGCCGGAAAGTAATACCTATGTCTCGCCTTCCGCGACTATTCGTCGCAGGCGAGACAAAAACGTTATTTTAGGGGCTGTAACCCCTATAAGAGGTCATCTAACAACTTCGACCCTATGGAGACTTTTGTAGAGCTAAATGAGCTGAACATTTAAGCAAGCATAAACTTTTCCCTATCTGTAATAGTTTTCATTCTATAGGCCAAAAAACATGAAAAAGGCTATTTTAGGGGCTGTAACCCCTATAAGGGGTCATCTGACAACTTCGATCCTATGGAGACCTTTGAAGAGCTTAATGAGCTGTACATTTAAGCAAGCAACAGCTTCTCTCTATCTGCTATAGTTTTCGTTCCATAGGCCAAAAATATGAAAAAACGTTATTTTAGGGGGTGTAACCCCTATAAGGGGTCATCTGACAACTTCGACCCTATCGAGACTTTTGTAGAGCTAAATGAGCTGAACATTTAAGCAAGTTACAACTTTTCCCTATCTGTAATAGTTTTCATTCTATAGGCCAAAAACATGAAAAAAGGCTATTTTTCACCTTTAAGGGGCCGTAACTCCTACAAGGGGTCATCTGACAACTTCAACTGAATGGAGACTTTTGTAGAGCTTTTGATGCTGAAGCAGCAGCGTGGCATCAGATTTCATCTATCTCTTATACTTTTTGATTTACAAGCCAAAGACAGTAGTCTGACCCCCCTGGTCTATTTTTAGAAACGGCGGCCATGTTGTATAGACGACAGTCACCATTTGTGCAATCTTGGTAGAGGACATCCTATAGATGAAGTGTGCAAAGTTTCAAAGTAATTGCTTCAGCCGTTTCGGAGGAGACGATTTTCAAAGAAAAGTTAACAACGGACGACGACGACGACGACGACGAACGCCAATTGATGGCAATAGCTCACCTGGACCGAATTCCTTTTAGAATAATAAAAAAAAAACAAATGAGTAATAATTAGCTGCTATAATCAACTTTAATGTGCCGGTATTAAATTCATTTTTGACAGTTAAGTAAAGCAAAAAATGCAAAACAAGTTTTGATCTAGCTGGTCATGGTTTTGTTTTGTTCGTTAGTTGTAGTATCGTAGTGGCACAAAGTCATTTTATTGGTAAGATCGGCTCAGAAGAAGGGAACGGTCTCTTTTATGCGACCAAGACAGGCTTTTTGTTTGTCAGCCCCCTAAAGCTTTAAAGGCATGGCCCGTGTACCTCGGGTCACTAGAGGTTTTCCCAACCTTAAAATAGAACTCCAACTTATAAATAAGCTGGATAAATAAACTAAAGACATATAGTTATGCATGAACTTAGCGTTATCTAACTTATTTTTATGATTTTGTTTACAACCAATCAAAATTTACACCTCGCCTCGAGCTCGCTTTTTATTTTCAATTCATAAGTCATGTAATGAATAAATTAGTGAAGATTTTAATCTTGATGGTGTGCAGTGTTTTTGTCATGATTGTGAATATAATTATATGTCAAACCAAACATTGACTACAGTACTAAGACTAAATGGAACCAAGTTTTTAATATAAATGTCAATCGATTGTTATCTGCTGATCAATTTGAGTGCATTTGAATCAAACCTTTATTACTGTCTGTAAAGGGTAGGTAGTCTGGAGAATGGAAAATCAAAATTATTTTTTTTTCTTAAATAACTCAGCTTTTTTTATTTACACAATCTTATTAATACCTAAAAGACATGATAACTAAAACATATATATATATTTAAATTATATTACAAATTAATAGAATGTTTGTATCATTTACTGGAAATTCAGATATTTGCATCCCTATGGGAATTTCCTATTGTAAAAAATGGCGGGAAAATTACGTTTTAGATGGCGAACATTCCAAAGGTCTCAGCATTTTGTGGTCTTGGCGTTACTTTATTTATTTGAGTCCAATTTATATTTATTTGATTCTTTACATATTGATCAGTTACATGTATAAAACAAAGCAAGTAGCCCGTCAAGCTGGCATTTTTTATCACCTCCCATGTTGGTGGTCAACTTCCTGTTAACCGCCAAGAATTCGAAAACAAAACTCCTGCTTCTGACAAAGTCGACCATGCAATCAAAACCTCAAAAAATAAATTGTGATGTCTGTAGAAAAATTCCACGCGTTCTTTTAAACTTTGTTTACCAAATATTTGAACAAACTTCGTCAACAAGGTTATAGCTTCAGGGCAATAAGTTACTATGTAAACCGCAGAGATATCAACTCGGCCCCGGGTCTATGTACGATTTATCGGTATTAAAGCGGTGATTTGTTAATTTAATACCATTTAGAGTTCTGAAAGTGGACCGTTTCGTAGTAATTTCATTTTGCATACAAATAGCTCTTGTGCTTTGTCTTTTTTCGTTTATTGTTGTATAAAGTGGAAAGAGCTGGTCAATTTAGAAAAAAAACACTCGTACTGCGTGTGAGAAATATTTGTGCTCTATGAAAAGCTGAACGAAGATATAGAAAAGTGGTAATTCTAGAAACTTATATCCGGTATCAAGATTTTCAATAAAAATTGTCAACCACCGCCTTACTGCTGTGAAAGTTTATACGAAAACATTTCAGTTGCAGAGTAATCCTAAACAGGAGGAGTTTGAATTTAGTTTCGCGTCTACTTTTTCTGGACCATGTAGCCATTTATCCGACTTTTCAAGAGGAAAAGATGTAAATCGTGTCCCTTTTTGAAAACAAGAAACTATAATGACTAACAATATGTGTCTAAGAGTCATCAAAGCGTTTTGTTGTATCTGTTTCATCACTGGAATTGTTGCCGTCCCTGTGTCCAAGATTTTTGCTGCTGATAAGCAAAGTAGAGGTGAGTTCGAAACGTTTGTCTGGGTCACAAGAAAGAACTGAACACGAACTTTATTTTAAACATTGTCATTTTAAAAGAAGTTAGATGAAAACTGTAAATGAAAACTGTTAATAAATAATGCTAAATACAGAATATGACTAAATATCTATCGAACAAGGATATGACAAAAGACATAATGACCCATCACGCAACATTTGGGACGGACGGACAGACGAAAAATAAGGCAAGAGCAAAGGAGTGAGTGAGGTAGTGTTTTACGCCCTGGGAACGATATGACACGTAATGTAGGACGGGGCCGATGAATATTGATATTATAACATGAACATGAAATAAACATTACAAATAATATTATTGTCCACTGGAAATGGACGGGTGGGTAGGGTCGAAAAATTTGCTCCGGACGTTCCATGAAGTCAGGGTTTTTATATAATACTGCATGCTGCATGATTTGCACACTCCAAAACCGTCATCCAGCCAAAGTCGTCAAGTTAGTTACCAAGGCTTTCGATACGTCAGTCCACACGGCCTATCCCATTCTGCCACTTAATGGGTCCTATGCCTTACTATTTCCAAGCGGACCGCGCACGGAGTAATTTGTGATGGTATTTAAATTTTGGCATTAAACCCAAGAAATTATTACTCAAAAAGAGAAAAACTGATATATAATTGATTTATTGTTGTTTGTTTAATATCCTGTTGGTGATATTGCAGCCATCATATCAAAACATTATTTGAATCTCAAATACAAGAATCAAAGATTAGGTTACGGAAAAATGCATAATTATATAGTATACCCTTCGGGGTCTAACGAAGGAATCTTTATAGATCTGTCACGATGGTGACTTGCAATACATTTCTGACCTTCCTCTGGCTAAACTCAAAAATATTCACAAGTCACAGAAACTTGGTCAAATATTCAAAATGCGGTCACCGACAGGAATCAGTCATTCATGTTTAATTAAATCAAATTCATTGATTCTTCGATAGAAATTATTCTTACACGTTAAACATAATGACCTGTTTGGTCTGTTCTTATAAAAAGTTTTCTGTGTTTTTTTTCAATATTAATATGTCTACCCTGCGATCGGAAGTGAAGCATGTTCATATTTTTTTTTTTTATCTTTGGTTATGAATAGACGGTTCTTAGAAATTGCAGCGATCTCCATGACCATCGGACTCGACGATGATAGACGCTTGCAGATTTCATAAAACTTTAAACTGCAATCACGATAAGATCATTTTAACAAAGATTGCATTTACTTTGAAATTATTAGGTCTGAATTCTCATTCAGTGCTCAGATGTCGATGTCAGTCAGCATAATTTTTTTTACAAATTATAAAGGACAAACAAATCCCCAAAACAAAGAAACTGGTCTGCTTAAACATTTTCAATCTTTATAATATTTAAAAAAGCTTCAATATACCGATAACAAGTATTGTTTTTAAACAGGTCCTCTTTAAGTCCGATTGCTCTGGCGTCATACGGCTTTTTTACCAGACAAGCTGTGGACGTGGGACGTCAGAGAGTTTGGACTAATGCTCCTTATGTTCACGGTTAAGACTTGTTATGTATGGTTAAGACGAGTCCGGATCAAGTGACCATTTAGTAGCCAAGCGTTTTACCTTAAACCTATTAACTACAGGGCTACACGCGCATAGTTATAGATCATTTACATTCAAACAAATAATCCATGATATTACTCGTAAAAACTAATCCACCAAAATATGAAAGTAAATTTTATTGTCCAGATCTCTATCAAACTTTGTGTACATGCTACTTAGCTTCTGGGCTTTCATGTTCATTCAGTAAAACACAGTGAGATTATTACTAAAGATACCAGTAAACCACAAATATATTGTCATGATCGGTTAGAAGGCCAATTTGTGGTAAAGGTGTGATATAAACTTGTGACGGGCTGATCCTATAGTGGTTAGGATGTTGATTGCTGTACAATTGTTTGTGTGTTTTTATGTTTTTTGTTTCTTCGTGCAGCATTTTCTGACTGTATCATTTGTATTTATTGAATTTATCTTTTCGCCTTTCAATGAATTCCGGAATTCGAATGCCCCATCGGTATAACATCATACATCTTTGCTTCTGTCTTATGAACGTGGATAGTGGTAAACGTACCATTGATACAGAAGAGCTAATATGTGATAGATTGTACGTCAACTCATTTTTGTTTTTTTTTTCTTTGAATTATCAACGGAACAAAGCTTTTTTTCATTATTGAGTTGAACATACAAAATGCGACTTAAAATCGTTTGCTGATCATTGCATGTGATTATTTCAATTGTTTCATCAAGGACATTAAAATCCCTAAAAATACAACAGATATAATCTTTACTACAAGTTTTTTTAATGTTTTGTTTAAGCATACAGATAAATCTCGTTAGTTTCATCACCCTGTACATCATAAATGTATTTTCACAGTCATTGCAGTTGTGATTTTCGGTTTCATTTGTTTGCTCGGTTTAACGCGAACCGGTTTTTCACAGCAAGTGCAGTCGTGTTATCGGCTGTATTTGTTTGATTACTTATCGAGGTTTCTTCCGGGTACACGAGATTTTAACCCATTAATGTTCTTTTATGCACCATTAAATGACATTTTTTACACTGACAATCTCTGTATCTCTCCAACCATGCCAATCTGCAAATCTTGTTAATTTATCAATTTGAGTTCAGAATACAGCATTGTGCATTTTAATTAAAATCCGCCATTCGTGTTGTCGTGGCAAAGTAAACATTGAATTGCTTTTTTCCCCTATGTGACAATCACGGAAAGGATCTAATGAACCATACAATATCCTGGTTTATCAGACTGAGTGTTATTTGTTTTAAATAAACTTGAATGACTCGAGCCTTAATTACAAGTCTCTTTTTTTTCGTTAAAAATAATTTGTTTTAACGTACCGAAGTTCATTAGTGAAATTCATAGAATAGTTCAGATTGATGGTTCTATAATGATCAAAAGTTTTGTTATAGAATTGGAAAAAAGAAGAGCAGCTTGACACAAAGTTTACTAAGTTAAGTAAAAAGTTAATGTACTAATCGTGAGGTTTGCTCTTCAGGATATGTCAGATTTTTGTCCCATATAAATTTGAAGTTGTTTGTCCATGACCTCCTAGTGTATATTTATTTATTTTTCAAAAAAATATGTCCATAGAAAACGCGACTGTTTGACCCTTTTTGGATTTTTCTAAGGAGATGCAAATACATAACAACTGTGAATAAATTTAATTTTCAGTCACTGAGTCGTTTTTTCTTTGTTTTTTTTTATAGATTCCACATACAGTAACGAGTCACTGCTGTACAATCTGTTGATCAAAATGATGTCAACGGGATCCCTGCGGTACTGGATTGTAAGTATTTCCTAACCGTTCTGTCATATCAAGAAAACCGTTTTTAAATGTTACCTTAAAGTTTGATACGTTTTTAACTATTTTTAAATATCAGTCAATCCATAAAGTTTTTGGCTCCAAGTTGTTTGTACCATAAATTATAACTCTTTTATTAAATACGTCTATTTCGAAATCAATTTGTTCGGATACTTTACAAGATATTTTTTCGAAACGATCTGGTACCTTCACATTAAGTTAGTATTTTTTAAGATTCAATAACAAGGGGAATATCTTAAAACAGTAATATACTAGTATTCAGGTCCATTTTGTCCACCGTTTAATAGTGTTATAACTCCTGCCTGATGTTTTACACATCTGCATTGTAATGATGCATTGACACATTATGAAACTTTACCGTGTTTCGGTTATTTTTAGAACCAGTATATTTTGAGACCTTCCGGAGCAGACAGTTCTGGGCTAAACAGTGGTATGTAAAAGTATATAATACATTCAGCTTTAATAACCATAAAATTCATAAATCAAAGAACACAGATAATTTGCCTTATGTGGTTGCTCAACTTTTCATGTTTTTATTTTTTTTTTATTTTGCACTTGACGAAATATTCAATTAGTTTTCTATGTGCGTGAGAAGAAAATTATTCCAACGAGCAAGGGAGACTTAACGCGAGCTTTGTTTATTTAAGTCCTATATGGCAAAAACATCTATATTTGTAGAACACACAAGCATGATAAGTGAATGAGTCAAATCCACTTTACCTTGGACTAAAATTGTCCTAGGGATTGAAACAATATACAATTCATAACTTAAATGAATAACTCAGGGATAGAGTTTATGATTGCATTTAAAAGTAATTTCATATCGTTACATCATTTTACCTCTTTTGTTGGTGACTGGGTTGCCAAGTGGTCTAAAGCGCTGGTTTAAAAACCACACTATTGATCACAAGCCGATTACCTTTCAGGTGGTGTTCGAGTCCCGCTTTTATTTTACAAAAATAGCGCTTTTCCTCCTGTATGTGATAAGGTTTGTCAGTTATCTGCCCGAGGTCTGTGGTTTCCCCCGGGTACTCCGGTTTCCTCTATCATTAAAACTGAGCGCCCTATATAGACCAGGTGCGTCGAAAAGGGCATAAAACCCAAACACACATACCTTTCTTGTAAATTTAAAGATACTTAGAATTTCCGATTCCAACTTTATACAATCACATTTTTTTTTATTTAAAGGGACAACAACAGTGAGTTTTACAACAACACCACACCTGACATTCGAACGAGATCATGGTCAAACGGCAAATACAACCACGCCCCAGAGCGGAGGTGCACCTAATAGTACTCCAAAAAGTACAAAAATTCCGGTCGTCATTCTAACCGGACCAGAAGCGGAAAAGATTGTGGATCCAGTCACAACACCTAATTCATTGACCATTATCAGAGATTTTCCGCAAAGTAGTGCACAAACTACGCCATCTTCTTCAAAGAGACGTAGGCGATCAGCGTTCGTTGTGCCCTTGGTTAATTTGAAATCAAAAGATGATTATAATCAGCCCGCTGACAGTCCACCGGTCGGTTCGCTCACCGTTGATGACGAGGAAGCAAGTCTCGTCATCGTTAGAGATAAAGATCATTCAAATTCTCCCAAATCTGCAACAGACTCAAGCAACCAACAAGTGGACAGAGACCAGAACCAATCAAACCCTCCATACAATACCGGAAACGGAAATGAATCCACACAACCACTTTTCAGAATTTATAAATGCGGGAACTTTTTCTGTATTGAATTCGCGTCGAACTAAAAATACATTTTGTGCTGTATTTGGAACTGAATGAACATTCATGCGTGTCGCTAGATTCAGAAGACAAATGTTGATAGACAAGATAGTATGTTTTTGAGTCCATATAAGGTCGATTTGAAGCTTTGTTGACATCAACACAGGTATTGACCATTCGCTCGGCAAAACACTGTTCGAAAAAGTATGTTTTATATGACTACAGTCGTTATTCTTGTCGCTATTCATTTTCTAGCATTTTAAGCATTTTTATTTGCTGATTTGATTTGCAGCATTATTTTGTTTTTAATAAGTCGTATTTCGATCTATATCGACGTTACATTTCATAATAATGTATTGAGTACATACAAGTATTAAAGTGCTAGATTTGCCTTTTAAGGCACAATCATATTTAGATTTGCTGTCTTACATGTCTTAAACAACAAGAAACTTTAGGCTAGACAAAATTATTTTTTTGTAACAAATCTTTGTTCGAAGTCTTAAAATCGAGCTGCCTTAATTTATGTTTTTTTCACATATTTTTTTAATTTTGTAACAAAATGTACAGTTTGATAGATATATTTCTTTTATATTTTATACCAATTTTAAATGTTCACGTTTTATGATGACCATTGTTACTTTTTTTTATTTGATATAATTTATTCGTTAATGCTTGTAAATTTATCACATTTTCACGTTGTTTTTTTTTTTTCGAAAAAGACAAAAAAACTATTTAAAAAAAGCCTTTACTCTTAATAGTGCTACATGAACGGAATGCATTTGTATTATTGAGCTATGGTTTATAAGGCCTTATATATAATCGTTCCCGGTTATGGGTTTACTCTGGCAAGGATAAGGAACTTTGTGCTCATTAAGTATAAACTTTCCCCATTCATAGCCACAGTCATTAATGTGTGGTAATTAATTTTCTGTTTTAAATTTTAGATTTTTGCTCTTTAATTCTATGAGAGAAAAAAAGTTACCCTTCAGAAAAAAAAGTTGCGTACGCGTAGACCTACCATCTACTTGAAATGTTTTTTCCTAAAATAATGTTATAATTTGTGAAGAAAAAAATATTCTGGCATCAGTGGTTAAGAAAATAGATATCCTGAAGAAAGATTTCTGCCATACAAAATGTTATTATTTGTGATTGTGATTGCGCCTTATAAAAAACTTTCTGATCAAATTAAAATAAAACTAACGCCCACTTTCAAGTTAGATAGTCGGCCCTTAAACAATTTCTCCACCTCAATATTGTTCGTTTTTTTCTTGTTGCGGGTTAATAGATTGAAAACCGAGTCACTTCCAATAATCTTATTGTATTATAATTTAGCAGGGACGGATCCAGACATTTTCGAAAGGGTGGGTTCCACATACTGGGTTCTGTGGGCCAAAGGGGGCGTTCCAGACAAATTTTGCTGAAAATCTACACAATTTTGAAGGAAAGGGGGGGGGGTCCGACCGCCGGAACCCCCCCTCTGGATCCGCCACTGATTTAGTGAAGTACATGTTCCTTTGTAATTAATTATTAATGAATGTTTACTATTTTATATTTTTTGAAACATTGTTAATAACAAAAAATAAATAGATAAAATATTTACAATAAAAATAAATCTGTAATTATATTTGTTTTATCTATATTATAAATTAAATCAAATCTTATCACTGATAATATGACGAAACAAAGAGGCACCAATGGGGCATTCGAGTGTCAAAAGTCTGAATGGGCAACGTTACGACGAAACCGCGGGCAAACACGAACAAGAACAGCACGAAGAAACACAAAACATAAAATCAACCGAACAGAAACTCAACATGCTCAAGTGGTAACAAGAGTGAACTCAGGGGCTCCGGAAGAGTAAGGTAAGCGATTCCTGCTTGCTATAGCACCCCCGTCGTGCATTTAGCAGAAACTTGATTTTCCAGGACGTCCGAGTTCCTTTTCGGATTAATTTTACACCATTCGTTTTCCTAAATGATACAGCTTTACTTCTTTATGGATTAGAATTACTCTTTTCTCTTATTTAGGTTCATCGCCATTCGTCAATGATGAACACTACCGGTATTTATTTTGTTTGAACTATCTTTTATCGAAGAGCTTTAATCACATGCTCCAGCCAAACGATATAAAAAAAATACAAGAAATAAGGGTGATAAACAGGTAACCATACCGATTCAATTACAAAAAAAATCTTTTTTTTACTGCAACGGACAAGAATTACTTATCTGTTATACTTTAAATTCACAAAAAAGTGTCACCAGAAATTATTAACAGTCCGGTCAGATTAAGAAGCAAAGAGGCATGAATGGGGCATTCGCTATAGCACAACCGTCGTGTTGTCAATTTCCAAATCATTGCGTCAAATCCGGTAAAGGAAGACATAACAAAATTCTACGACAAACCAACATCTGCACCCATTTGAGAGATAGAAATCCCATTATGACTACGAATGCACGGTGTCTACCGTTAAATGTTTTGAGTGAAGACAGTAACCGTGGAGCCACATAACCTTGTGTTAGCAAATTTTGTGTCAAACGTGACGCTCTGCCGAGGAAATCGATGTAATTCCTGCAAGTTCTGAAGTAACGAATCAACTGTGATACGAAAACTCCATAAGCAGGAGCGGACGGATCGAATGTTGCTACACAAAACGGGAAAGTTGACGATCACGTTTGTCATAGAGATTTGTCGAAAGTCTTCCTTGAGAGTCAATTTCGAGATGTAGATCTAAATATGAAGCAGACTTCGTAGAACCTGTTGTGTCCTTTATCTCAAGTGATCTCAAAACATCAAGCAAAGGTGTACAATTAGTGCTCATTGGAATCCCTAATGTTTGCTGAAAACACGTCCACCAAACTGAACAAATATGTTGTCGAAAAGAAAAATTGAGCATGTCGATTATTTAGTCTTTTGAATATTTGTTCCTTTTTGACAAAGTAAGCCTTATTGAAATCGACTACCAGATATTTGTACCTGCGTTTTTTATTCTTTTAGAAAAAGCTGTGTTTAATCAGCTGTGCCAATCGTGATTTGAGCTGTTCATGCGGAATAGAAGTGTAAAAAGAGGAGAAATCGAAAGATTGTGTTCATAGCATAAAATAAAGACATTTTCGTCTGTACAATAATTTTTATACATAATGCATAGGAAAAATAAATCTAACGCAACTTATCTACATTCCTCTAATTGTTGTGAAATTGAAAGGTTTTTTTGTGTGTTATAAAGTCTACTTTCAATTAAAATTTATTAAAAAAAATATTTGACTACTTTTTTCACATGTTTGCTAAGCAATATACATACATGACATAAAGGATTATTTTTCTATGAGTTATAATTTAATAAGTAATTTTGGGCCTATACTTTCACGTTACACAGTTAGAGAAAAAGGTTTCACAACTACAAGCTAAGTGATTAGATACACTCGCAAATGCTCGTTTCCTAATTTGACAAATTCGATGTGATAAAAATCCGTATCTCATCACTTATAGTTGTGAAACATGTATTATCCTCCTGTGATACCAAAGGCAAGGTGTTCTATTGCAGGCAGGAACTTCTTACTCTTCCGGAGCACCTGAGTTCACTCTTGTCACGACTTGAGTTCGAGTTGTTGATTTCCGTTCGGTTGATTTTGTGTTTTGTGTTTCTTCGTGCTGTTTTTGTTCATGTTTACCGGTTTCGTCGTTGCCCTTTCGGACTTGAATGCCCCATTGGTGCCTCTTTTCTTCTTTGAATCGTTGTGAAGAAAGTTGATATTAAAGGATATAAAAATATCTAAAAAGTGCATGAGATCAACATCGAGTCATGTATATTTTTTTATATGATATATCTAACAAGGCTTGTCCATACATAGCCATTTAAATAAAATGGAAAAAAAAGTAGCAAAAACACCATGGGTATTTGCTTTTCCATTTGTTAATTATAGTAAATGTTACGCTTTCCATACATAAGTTAAAGTAGATGACAAATAAAAAAAACTTAATCAGCAATGAACCAATTGTTAATAATAGAAACCTCTATATGTACATCTTTTTCTGACAAATAAAATTGTTGAGAGTATTACAATCTCTCTGTGCAAAACCTGTGTTGTTGCGCTCAGATCTCATAATTGTACAATTCTTAGTTGTACCCGTAACTGGTTCCGCCTGAATCCATTTAGACATATCTATTCCGGTTCCTGTGATCCATTCCCATTGACCATCTGAGATATCATAGGTACCACCAAGCCACAAATTCTCTTCTGTATTTACAAATAAAGGGATTTTTTGAATAGTTCATTCGAAGAAGTTAATTTCTAATAAGGACACAAATTTGAAAGTGAAAATAAGAATGAGCTTTTTGAAGCGATGAGACGACGCAATTTTATTTCCCGTTTTTTTTTTAAATTAAGCTAAGTCTCAAACTACACGAGACTGGTGAGCGAAAGAAAATTTTTAGAAAATACACCAGATGCTTACAAGATATATTTACCTATGGTTCGTTCACACAGACTTCTGTATGACCCCACCCAACAGTTCCCTTCGTGCCAGCTGAGATCAGTATGGTCTATATACACACAGTCCCGCGTCATGTAGCTTAAACCATTATAGTTTAACTTAGATCTCCATGTAATCGGAGAACCGTCATAATTTACGTAATGTTCTTCTAACACTTCATCATTGACACCAATCCATCCATGGAGGTCTCTTCAATGATAATGTACTATTTTCAATATATTTAAAAACATGTAAAAATCTGTCAAAGTCAAAAATGGCTTCGCTAAACAGGAAGTATGTGAGCGATTGAGACCTGAAATATAATCCTACGATATGGGACTCCATGCTGATGCTACATACCAAACATCAAGAGACTGTGATTGGTAGTTGCTGAGAAAACTTTTATGCCCGCCCGTCGCCCGACATTCACCATTTAATAACCCGGATTTTTTATTTCGTAAAATCCGGCAAAATATTACATTTTTTTAAAACGATCTGGGTGAATATGGGAGAATATGTTTTAAAACCATGTGGTTGAAGAGTAGGAGAGTGGAAGGTGTATAGGGACAGCTAGTATAGCCCTTTTCAAAAAATCATCCAGAATTCCGATTTTGATTCTTTTATTTTCATTTTTGCAAGAGTAGTTTCCCTTTGTGGGTCGGCCACATGGTGTTACCAACGTTGAGCTAAGGAAATCATCAATTTATCCCCATCCGTTTTTGGCTTAATTTCCCATCCCCGATTCAAATAAATTGGTTTATAGCGAAGACTAAGGTGTAAACGTAAGTTTTAGTAGTTTAAAACTTTGACAGGCAGATTTAAAATGACGAGTTAAGTTAATTTCAACAGATTTTCAAAGGCGAGGCCGACCCGGAAGTCGTAAACCTGCAGTGCAAAAGTAAGAGATTTCTGAGACCCCCACGTCCGGAAAATAATTCCTAAAAAGGACAATAATAGTACAAGTAAAGGCTTTTCAAAAAAGCTGACTCATTTATTTATATGTTGAAAATGTTGTTAAAATTAAACTATAGAAAATAAAGTTGTTTAGAAAATTATGTTTCTACAATAATAATTTCACATATCATACATCGTCTGCATGCATGATTGTCTGACATAACATATTAAATTAACTAAAATGAATGGATGAATATTATGAAGTCCGTCTAATACTAGAAAAGCGTTAAAATGTATGAGAGAAGCAGAGGTACCTATGGGGCTTCCAAATGTCAAAGTCCAAAAGGGCAGATACAAAACCAGCAACAACAAAGAACAGGACGAAAAAAACAGACCACATACATATAAAACACGGAAACACAAAAACTGCTGAATATCATTAACAACGCGAACTCTAGTCGTAATGAGAGTGAACTCAGGTGCCCCAGAAGAATAAGCGGTTCCTGCCTGCTTTAGCACACCCGTTGTGCTGTCAATTTCCAATTCAGCGTAAAGGAAGACTACAAAACCCTATGACAAACCAACAAGTCAATTAGCGTTTGACTGCTGCCTTTTGAAATCGTTGGAAGATTATTAGAAGAGCAGCAACTGGCCATGGTCAGATGAGGACAGAATAATTTAATACTTTAACGTGACCTACATTTAAAGCAATATCAAATAAGCAACCGGTATAATAATTGGGGAATATATTCTTTCGAAATAAGTCCACCTTGACACCGGATGCGTCATTCTTTGATCTTTGAAATGTTTTCAAGAACGCCGTCCTGTATTCTGTTACCATACATTTCAATGACCATGAATTATAATAAGTTCAAAAGGTCAATCGTAATTCTAAATACTATTTCGCCGAAGAGAAAGAGAAAAAGAGGTGTTCATTCGTCCGTATGTACGTGTTTCTATTCGTTACACCTTTAGATACCAAATCTCATAGCCGCTGTGTGGTTTTGCATGCGAAATAATGCAGCATGATAACTAGAATAAAGAATTGAAGACCCCCCATCCTCACCCTTGAATAACAGCTTTGATATATTATGACTTACCCTTCTAAAAGCCTTGTCTCTTGTACAACTTTCATTTGCGTCTCGTTGTTCGGAATCGATGCTAAATGCCCTCCCGGAGTACTTTGACAATAGGCCACAGCATCTGTACGGAACAGCCCTGACTCACTTAACCAGTAACAGGAGTTCCATATCGGAATAAAAGACTCGTTGGCATTAGAACAATACCGACCTGTAAGAAGGACATTTCTTAGTTTTTACGAAGACCTTGCATCACACGACCTCCTTTTCTGCTTGAAAAGTGAGTCTAATCCGCTTTTAACGGGGCTTTTCATCCCTTATCCGCATCTTATTCTAAACTATTCAATGAATTTTATGAAATTTTAAAAAAATGATAAACATTATGACATAATGTAGATTAGCATCACATAATTATACTTTAAAATTTGATCTGATCGCCTTTTAGGGAAGCAGGGGTAAATAAATCTTAAAAAATGAACAGATTTCGTAAACAGGAAATGGGTGAACGACTGAAATCGATTCCAACGTTATTGGACCCTATGTTGGTACTGTATATATTTAACATTGAAGGGGCTGTGATAACTAGTAAGTTGATGAGAAAACTGTTACGAAAATTTTCCCCGCCCGCCCAACATTCACCATCTCATTTATTACCCGGATTTTCACTCCGTGAAATCCTGCCAAAGATCATTCCTGATTATTTCTTAAATGGTCAGACCCCAACAGTCCAAATAGGAATAGGCTTTGAAACATACAGGTATTGACGGAAAATTGTATATAAAATCCCCCACCGGACACCCGTCATTAGCTGTTCTATAGCTTAGATTTTCACTTTAAAATCTATGAAACTATCTTATATTTAAAAAATAATATTCTGTAGATTTATGAGGCAAATGTCTTACATAATAATTTTTCCTGTTTCCTTGAAAAGTAATAGTGATTGAAATTGAAAAACGCACGCAATCCTTTCCAAGACATTCACTTGAGAGTAAATTAATAATTTGTTCGCTTGTTAATGACGTTTTCATCCTTGAAGACATTAATTTTCGCTTCATCTAAATTCTGTTTTTGTGCAATAGATCTAGAATTAGAAGCGATAATATCACTCCGGTCTTTTGGCCACCAATCAAAGACGTAAAGTCTAAATTACATGCATCAATTTATATTACAGTTCTAAATTATTTTAATCCTTAAACTGAGTAAAGGCTCGTCAAATTGTAGTTTTGAATGATATTATTGAAAGGTGAACCAGGCGACCGAAAGTCCAATTTATTTTTAGTGACCGTCACCAATAGAGCCAAAAATCTCTTAATCGGCCATAATTCACTTATCGACAATCTAATTGACTAGTGTTGTTAAGAAATCAAGTTCAATTTCAGTAGTTAATCTTCAATGCCGATCCAGTAATGTCCAGTGCAAAATCTCTTGATTTTTCTGGACATAGTCTTAGTTTTACTTAATTGACAGCAATACTGTATTTTTAAAAACACTGGAGACTTTGAGAGTTAAGGAAGTTAAGTAATTGTTAAGTAAATTGTGTCAGTAGGAAAATGATCTTCAATTGCGTGTTCATACGTCCATTGCTTCCTTAAAATTAAATTCTTGCTTTAATTAAATGCCAGAAGTAACGAAATGAGAAACAACGTTTCTGCACAGTTGATATTCACAATATTTGAAACCTTGGAACCATAAAAACAAATACTACACAGCAGGAAAACAATGCAATCACGTGACGTCAGCGGCCAACGAACGTAAAACAAATAGCTGCGAACATGGAGAAGTTATAACGAATCACAAAGTTGCGTGTTGTTCAAAATTTCTTATTCATCTGAAGGACACGATGCCTACAATACCTCGAAAAGAGGGGGAAATTTCATTAATCATCGGTCTTAGAGATATAGTCATAGTTCATGTCTCGGTGTCGACTGTCCGAGTGGATTTCAAATAACGTTGGGTTTAATAGTGCCTGTTGGTTTTCAAAAGGGAGATATTGCTGTAACCTGTTAAGGGTTGACCATTTAACTTGGAAGGGGGGCTTAATTTTTCCCTAAAAAATATTCTGAAATTTATTTTTGATGAAAAAAAATATTTTGACAGCAGAGGGTAAGAAAAAAAATTCTGAAGAAGGATTTGTGCCATATAAAATAATGATAATAATGAAAAAAATATTCTGTCGAGATGCCTTCGATAAATAAATATTTTTTTCGATCTGTGCGGAAACAAAATTTTCTGACCAAAAAAAAACAAGACCCTTTCAAGTTAAATGTTTGGTCCCTTACGGGCTTAAGCCAATGTTTGTACATATGAAGTAAAACTGATTGTAACAACAACAGAAAGAAAAGTTTGCTCAAGAACAATGCTTGCTTGTTGTAAATTGTCACAGAAATTCAGCTCGCCATTTCGTATAAGCATAACTCCATCCGTTTTAAAGGGAAGCTTTCAAAAGTATTAAAAAGGATAATCCATCTCACTTTTGAATGATGTAACGGAAATGAACAAATTGATTCTTAAAAAGCATTTTGACGAATGTGTCTTTGAAAAGAAAAAGGAAAGACCCGCTATGAGTTTTATTGTTTTAGTGATATCGGTAACGTATAGTACAATATCCCACAACAGGTAAAATGTGAATTATGTAACCCTTACTAAAAGCATGGAAATAAGGCTGCAAATGGTAAAACATGACGAATCTATAATAAAACAAAGAGGAAGGACCCCTAAGATTTTTTAATTGGTTTCCAGTGATACAAATTACAAAACAATAAAATTAATCATAAAAAATGCAAATTGGATAGTTCTTATTCGATACAAGGAAATGACTGCAAGACTGTCATAACTTCTGACTGATGAATGCAAGAAAGGAACTGCTAAGATTTTGAATTGATTTCCAGTGATACTAGTTAAAGGACAAAATAATCAATCGTAAAATACAAATTGAATAATATTCACAATTTTTATTTATAATGTTTGCTATAGCAACTGCTATGGCAACTGAACCGTTGCAGATTTCGGGTGGCCTACATGATGGCTAAGCTTGTCGGTAAAAGTCCACTAAAGAAGGCTCAGAAACCTGACATTAGGTCAGGCCCCTTTGCCTACAAACCAACTGGGATTTGTGCCCATGGCAAGATGATTGAATGGGGCAGCCCTATCCTGTTGTCAGGCTATTATGTGGAAATAATGTCACTTAATTTCGTTGCAATTAGAGAAACTTGAGAAGTTTCATATGCGGGCCACGTTTAGCTAAGCCGCGGAAAACATCAATTTATCCCTATTCGATTTTGGCGTAATTTAGAAGTCTTACATGTTAACAAGTAAATAGTTGATGTTATAAGTTAATTTTAACATGTTTTCAATGCCAAGGCCGACCCGAAAGTAGTAAACCAGTAGTGCATAATCATTCTCGGGTGCGCAGGTCTAGAATGTAGATTCTAAAAAGGACTTTAAAGGCCCCTGCTGCAGGTTCCGGTAAGAATAGGACCGAAGGATTCCCATGTAGGAGGCTAAATTGCACGTCTCTACCCATTACTCACTTTTCCAGTGGCAGTCAAAACTTTACTTCTGATTGGCTTTATGCCCTCCCCCCCCGCCCCTTTCCTCAACTTCATCATCATTTCATGTTCATCTCCCGGATTTTGCCAAATTCGCGCTGCTTGGGAGTAAAGCAATAACTAACTTATTACTAAGCTAAGTATACCCTCTTTCAAAAACTCATATGGTTTTGAAAGAGAAGTTTCCTATGCGGGCCACGTTTAGCTAAGCCGCGGAAAACATCAAAGCTATTAAAACACACATATATAAAACGACAAGTAAAAACAGAAATCACGCCAGAACGAGGGTAAACTCAGGCGCTCCGGATGGGTTAGCAGTTTTGAATGAGTAGTTCTTTCCTGTGAAGTGAAGAATACTTACTTGTTATGGGCGTAACTTTCTCAAACTTGATGTCATCGTCAATGACAGCAAGATCTCCGCCATGTTCCGATAAACACGTGGCTCGAGCATCACTCCATGTAGATGGCGTTGTCATCATTTTGAAACACATTTCCGACTGTGCGTCAACCATCCACGAAGCATCGCAATTGACTGAAATCAAGGGTGTGTTCTTCGATAAATACATGTATTGATATGAATAGACAGGTAGGCTAGCATTATATGGTTTGAACGACAAGATTCATCAATGCTTAAACATAATGATCTGATGCCTGCTTGTTACTTTTATGGATGCTTTAATATGTGAAAGTTCATGAAATTCTATCAAGCTGTTCAAACAATATGTCCGTTAACCAATCCGGACGGACAGATGGACGGACTGACAGAAAGACGAATTCTGTACCTCCCCGCTTTCGCAGAAAATGCTAACAAACATTTGATATATATAGAAGCCATGGCAGCGAAGCGGATGTCCATGAAGGTTAATTTATCTAATAAAAGGATTGGTATTCAATACTTCCAGTTCCAGACGAAACTGACAACCAGGTTTTTGTCTTTTCGACCGGCTGTCACGTATCTACAATTTTATGGTCTTTTCATTTTACCTGAACATAGTCTTTATTGTAGCCTGTTAAAAATAGTGGCTCGCATGCATTTTAGTTTTGTTTTGTTTTAAAAAAAATCTTAAAAGACGAATTTTGTCATTTCTTAAAAATCTTTCTCTATTTCTTTGTTAGACAGCGTCTTCCAGACTTCCGACCAGTTAGAACTTCCTCGTGATGAAAGACGGACACACTGTTCCAACAAAAAGACGAAAATTGTCCGCCTGGTTTTCCGGAGCAGTTGACTTTGGTGAACTTGACGAATCATTGCACACAAAGCGAGACTTAACTTTCATTTGTTGTAGCAGAGGAGCATCGCCGACAGTCTCTACTACAATAGACGATCTTTATCGTGATGTGGAATAGATGTACGCCATGAAAGAAACGGGAATTTAAAAAATCACAAATGAAAACAGCCATGCATTTCAAACAGTTTCAAGTCAACATCGTAATCTTTGACTAGAGTTCCCGTTGTTAATTGATATTCAGTAGTTTTTGTGCTTCCGTGTTTTACATGTCTGTTTTTTTGTTGTTTTTTTTTTGGTCCCGTTCTCGTTGGTGTTTACTGGTTTTGTCTCTGTCCTTTCGGACTGTAGACATTCGGCCTCATTGGTGCCTCTGCTTCTTGTACAAAACTCACTGTGAAAAAAGATTTTTTTTCCACTTGTAATATAACTATATGTGTAAAATATGGCGAGTAAATGTAATGATGAATTAAAATTGGTCGATCTTAGGGCAAAATGGGACAAAAAAATTAAAAAAAAAACTTATGTTGATATAATTCAATATCCCACTTGGTAATTTTTTCCTACGTCGAATTGATTAACATATCTTAAACTGAGTTTTTTAGGGGGGTTCTAAAAGCGGAATTTCCTTGAATTCAAGACTTTCTTGTTACAGGATTAATTCTTCGGAAAAACTTAACAAATAATGAGGAAATCATCTTTGAGATGACTTTTATGAAACCGGGCACCTCTTCCGGTCAACAAAAACCAACTTCAGGGAAAAAGAATGAAATATCTAAAACAATTCTGTTTTATTTCGTTACATGTAATCAAAATACAAATTAACTTTGGATGAATAATGTTACAAATTAACAAGCATAGTCAATAAGATACATAAATATCAATAAATAATTCTAGTTTTACATTTTTAAAGAAATTTATGAAAACAGATACTAATTAAACATTTTCTGCTTCATTCAACCTCCATGGATAGATTGATTTGAAATGTAATGATTATTTAATTCATAATTAACTCGACATTTCCGTATTCTCATTAACTACAGTCAAACCTGCCTTAAAAGACACCTGTATACAGTAAATCACTGTCTATAAAGAGCACCTCAAAAATATCCCTTTTAAGAACGATACAACCAAAATGAACCTTTATATAAACAGCACCTGCTTTCAGAAGGCATGATTTTGTCGTCCTGTGGCTGCCCTCTATAAACAGGTTTGACTGTATTTGAATTTAAACAAGAATATTTCCAAAGACATGACGTCCCACCTTGCAACACTTGATGGAAAAGTGATTTTAACTTGAAGGTAAACATGATATGGGACGAACAGACGAACAGACCGTACACTTTATGCCCTTTTACTTTCGTGGATGGGGATTGAAAGTTATTTGAAGTACGCACTTATTAACACATAACAGTTGAATCTAATTTTGAAGAAGTCTTTTTTTACCAAAATGTAATTCTTTTAATCAAAGTCTATACATAGGATCTTCTCTGTTCAAATTTCTGTACATTTTCGTGTAAATATAAATCATCCAACTGAAAAAGAAAAAAAAAGTATTTGAAATTAAACCAAGACACAATGATAAAGCAATCTAACATGTCTAAGGAGTGTATGCTTATCTATCATGTCTATGGCTAGTTGCAAAAACGATTAGGCGGAGCTACAAAGCGGTCCAATATAACAACTTGTAAGTATTTCATATTTCAAATTGAACGTATTTATTATCTCCATTGCCATCCTCCTCCTCTTCATTTTCATCATTATCATCTGCGTAGTAATCATCATCTCGTTGATTTGTGCTGCTAAGGCATTATTATTCAAGCTGTTAACAAAAAAACTGCAATTTTACTCTAAGTTCTATTCTAAGTCCCAGTGCCATGTTTTACAAAAAAAAAACCGAAAAAAAAACACAATTCAGTTCTTTACCGGGGTTCTATCCACACATGCTAATGAACAAACTTATCAAGTTTGGTTAATTTAGATTTGGACTTATTGTGTCAGAAGAGTTTGAAATAGTTCACGGACGACGGACAACGGATGTCAAGTGGTGGTACACAAAATGTAATACATTTATATTAAAAACGAAAGAATACCGGTATGGAATATGTGTCAGAAAGACACGATCCACATATTGAAATGATGTTACTGTAGCTTGTAAACATGATCCTTCGGGTCAGATGAGCTTAAAATACGTACATGCTAAATCCGCACATACTTGGCCTGTGTATGCAGGTTGACACGCACATGAATATTCCCCAGATGATCGTGATGAACACATTCCTCCGTTTAAGCATGGATTTGGTTGACATGGATTGGTGGACACTTTAAAAGAAAAGTCAAAATCAGGAGCGGATAGAAAAAGAAATCTGTCAAAGTCAAAATTGGCCGGATATCGTAAAACAGGAAGTAGGTGAGCGACATACCTGAATTCGAATCCCATGTTATGAGTCCACCCTGATACTATATATCAAAAAAAGGCTGTGATTAATAGTTGCTGAGAAAATTTACGTAAATTTCTTTCACGCCCCCTCCCCCCGCCTGTTTACACGCAGGCCCGCCGCCTGACATTCACCATTTTATAACCCATATTTTTCGCTCTGTGATATCACACTAAAAAACTTATTAGTAATAAGAATGGGGTTTGGGGTTTATTTTTGCCTTAAACATGCAATGAAGGTTGGTTTGAATCGTGTGCATTGTATTTCTAATTTATCTCAAAGGGCAACTGCAAAACGTCCAGCAGTGAACTATCGTCAAATCGAAAGCTGTTGGCTGTTTTCCTTTGTTGTCATATCTTTTTTCTGTATTGCCGCTGAGATTTATAGCTTTTTACATGATTTCAAGGGATTCTTGGCGAAAACTTGAAATTTTGTCATTTAACAATCGAAGTTGAGAAATCAGATAATCCAAGAGTTATGATGTAAGACACTGTTTCTCTGATTTTCAAATTTTAAAATGACATAAACTTCTCTCAACGTTTTTTTCCAAATGTCAAATTCTCCCAATGTTTTGCCATATCAAATTCATCGGATACAAGTGTGATGTGTATTATAATATTCATAAAAGCATAATTTCAGAAATTTTAAAAAGCATGAATAAATCAATTTCATCGGAACAGATTTCTTGTAACTGTCACAAACGTTATAATACATGCCCAAAAATGAATAATTATGCGTAATGCATTAATTCTGATATATGTGAGAACTTCAAAAGGTTTTTTTTTTTAGAGAGCAGGGTCAAAAAGAGATCATTGAAAAAAAGCACGGGAAAGTGGACGTATCGTTACGAACTGGACCTGGAACTGTGATGAAATTTACCTTGACAAAGTTCTCCTGTCCAATAAGTTGGACAGTTACAGTAACCATTGATACATGTCCCGCCATTCTCGCACCAAATACCAAAACATAGGTCGTCTGAAAAAAAATGAAAGCTCTAGGCAGCATAGAATGATGCTACTTTATAAGTGTGATCGAAGAGGGACAACAGGCCTCTTTTGGGAATGCAGAAAAAAAACCAGACGCCATCATTTTTAAAATATTCAAAATTGCCATTAATAAAGCAGGGATTTGTTTGAATCTTATCTATTGTATTTTTAGTCTTGGAATATGCCGCAATGCAAGACAGCGAGCAGTGACCTCTGGTCAAGTTGAAGAATGATGGCTGTTTTCAATTGTGTTTTTTTAAGTTTCCGTGTTTTATTGTTGGTTGTGTCGCGTACACTTATTCCACGCCTCTTATCACTATTTTTGTCATTAATAAAGCAGGCTTTATCAACATTTTTTTTGTATTTAGGAGATGCACGCAAGAGAAGCGGGTGATGAGTAGGAATTTTAATGAAAATAGTGCTTGGTATTTTTTCCGCATTTAGGTCTTTTTAAAAGACCCATAAAATGAATGATTTTTAATTTATAAAACGAGGGCTAACAACGAGACAAAATGTTAGACGCTAAGTTGCGACAATCGTTGACCAAACTATTGGTGTTCTGAAAAATGCCGACGCGCGTAAAACATTTCAAAGAATGGCTAATTTTGCATGGGGTAGTGAACTGCGGGTATTCTTTATCAAACGTTACAAAAAAGCCTGACACATATGAAGGCTAAAAGGATTCATCAAAGAGGTTTTGGAAAAAAATTGAAAGAGAAAAATATGTTGGAATATATATATATGTGAGCAAACTAAAACCAAAAGAATTGCATGTCAGACTTATTCTAGCAACCTATATGTTTATGAGTACTGGAGTAGATGTATCATAAATTCCTGAAGAGATTAGAAATTACATTAACAAGAAAAGTAAGGGGACAGCAGTGAATGAGATCGATATCTACACAAATAAATAGCAAAACAGTTCGTATCGCAGTTGTGTCCAAGTGTTCATGAATTGTAAATAATTATCAAAATTTGGAATTTTTTTCATTTTTTACGTTCTGCGTTTAATAATAAAAGAAAATGAGATGTGGAATAAGTGTACGCGACACAACCTACATTATAAACGTATATTTTAAATATCCACAATGGAACACAGCCAGCAGCCTTCAATGTGACCAGCGGTCGCTGCTCGCTGTTTTTCAATTGGCCCCTGGATTGAAAATAAAATACATATGATTCAAGCCCAATCCCAAAGTGCATTGAAAGACCCTCTTCTTGACAAAAAACAATTAACAAAAATTCGACTAATTACAAACATAAGCTTTGATAAAGATTCCTGGCTTAGGACAGGCACATTAAAATGTGGCGGGGTTAAACTAGTTTTTTGGCGCCAAATCTCCATTCTTACAGTGGTCAAAGTGCTGGTAGCCGGGATAATGCCAAGGGTTACGATCCGCTAGTACTTATCTTCAAGATGATAGATAACGGATTGTAACCCTTGGGTAGCGAAGATGCTCAAATATTTAAACTGAAAATACAATTTAGAAACATTCGCAAGTGCTTGGAATCAGCAAAGCGACAATAACATCATGCAACACAACACCAAAAGCTAGTAGCATTAAAGAAAGAAATAAAGAAAAATAAACACAAATTCATACCTTGCACGTGCACTGTAAGACTGTTATGAAGCTGTCCACATCCATTACATTGAATCATGCGACGAAACATTTGTGCTAAAGCTTTTGCGCGCATAATCGCTCATTTCAAAATCCTGCATCGGGTTTAAACGCAAGTTTCCTTAATTCGGAATGATAACTTCTTGTGCAAATATAAACCCATTGTTTAATGAGTTTACGAGTGTTATCCGTAGCCGACTGAGAGTTCACGCCAAAGGGGGGTTTCTAGGCCATATCATTAACAGTTATGTTTGAACCAGTTTTAAAATTGGTCACAGAAAAACAGCATATGAGAATAATAAAACTTGTATTTTCTTATGTTTGATGTGTGAAATGACCAAAAACAAAACGCTTACGTTTTATTGATACTGCATCACAGTAAAATAAATGATAGCTGAAAAAACAATATTATAGGGGGCATGGCTGTGCGAATGGTCTAAGGCGCTTGTTTGAATACCACACTATTGATCTCTTGCCGATCACCTCTCAAGTGGTGTTCGAGTCCCGTTTGTCATTTACAAACGGGACTTTTGGATCCCTATCTGATGTGATTAGGTTTGTCAGTTGCCTGCCCAGGGTCGATGGTTTCCTTCGGGTACTCCGGTTTCCTCCACTATTAAAACTGACCGTTCTATATGATCCATGTGCGTCGAAAATGGCGTTAAACCCTAACACACAAACAGAAAACAATATTATACGCATTATAAAACATCAACTAGTGTAACAAGCATTCATTGTGGCCAATAATGCGTGTATGTTTTTGTCATGATTTTTAGTCATAAAAATCATGAAGACATTTTGTCCAAAATTTGAGCATAGACCCTTGAATGAAAACAGTCGCTGAGTCCTGCCAATGATCATTACAGTTCTAAATTCTAAATAATGCCTAAGCTACATTGTTAAGCAGCAGAGTTTGAGCCCTAACTAAACATGCGTTCGTGCAACAATCACACGTGTTGGCATGAAAGCTGAGTGAATTAAGTCGCTGGATGTATGCAAGACATTCGGTTACTAGTCACAATAAACCCAAATGAGATTTTATCCCGATGTACGAAAAATTTCAAACGAGTATCACATGACGTTTTATTCTAGATCTGTTTCCGGAAGAGTATGTAATCGCAGAGAAACCTGTACTAGTATGTTATTCGGTTCATCAGTTTCTTATTTTTACCCAGTCTGTGGTTTTTCATGGAAGTCCAGTATTGTCTTACATGTATAAAAATATTTAGAAATTGAGTTCCCTGTTGTACCCACTTTTGTTAAATAGAAGACTAAACAACCGATAGACACTCAATCAATCCTTCGTTGAGCAGACAGATATTGCCAGCTTTAGTGTCCCCCTACACAGCGTTACTACTATTGGGGGTTCGTAGGGAACCCCCTATAGTAGTAATGTTCCTGCAATGAAGGCGACATTATTATCTATTTAAAATGTTACAGTAATGAAATACCTTGTCTACTGTAAAACCGCTGCCCAACATCTGACACTGTGTTTTCGGGTACAGTTTTGTTGTATCCTGAACACGTCACATTGTTATAGAAGAAAGAAATACAGTCTGTATCGAAAACACACTTTATTGCGCATGATGTTGTAGTAAGTTCCGGTGCTGACCAAAGTAGTCCAGTCGAAACAGAAATGTCAAGATATTCCGGATAACCAACAAAAAGATAGATATCACTTAAGCTTGAAACTGAAATGATAAAATTAAACATAAAATCATGTTGGGTCGTGCAGCTACATATAGAGAGCAAACATTAGAGTTTTATGGATTACAATTGCATATTCATAAAATTGTTGTGAAGCGCGCATAAAAATAGCCAGACACTGATTTTCGGGCGGTGGGGGGGGGAGGCAGGACAAATAAAGTATCCATTACCGCCAATAAAAATCAAATGTTGTTTATTGAAACCGAACCACGCTGGAATATGCGCATATAGAATAAGTTTTATTCAAGAAGACCTGTCGAAGCTTCTGTGGAGAAAATATGAGCAACACATCGATTTTCAAAATTCAGACCATAACTTATTGTAGCAATGTCGTACCTTCTGAATGTAGCCAAATTATAGAAAGTACCAATTTTTTTTTACCAATTGGGGTTTCAATTAAGAAATACAAATGCAGTTCACACAAAGAGACGCCTAAAACAGCACAAAACACACAAACACCGGCATACAATAACCAAACTGTAATAAGAACCCCGAAATTACGCTGGAACAAAAAAAATATCTCAGGTGCTCGGTAAAAGCTGATGGCTGTTGCTCGTTGCAAAACACCCATTAGTTGCAAGCGACCAATTTGCATGATCAAGCGAGACAAAACATTGGAATCGCTAACAATTAAAGGATCTGGTAATTTTAAAAAAGATAAAGCTCACTATCGGGGCGCTCTGGATTGGGTAAAGGGCTGAAAACCTGTGACCTGTGAGTTGCCCACAGCCGAATTCTCTTCGCGGAACATTAAAATATTTCAAATTCAACGGTAAACATCGTCCTATATCTTTAATAGACATAAATAATTCATCGCAACCGCTTCTTGCAAAATCTAGTAATGTTTTGCATAAAAATGCAGTGTAGTGTTACGAAGTGAATATGGCATATGCACAGGAGATTGCTTTTTGCAGCATAAAACTCAAACCAAATGACGAAATTGTCAAATTGTCAACAAAACTACAACATGTCTAAGTTTGAGACATGTTTCCTCGCTGACAAATACACCAGTACTGCTAGGAAATGCATATCGAATTAAATAATTTTACTATAGTTCTTTTGTTATACATATTTCTTATATCTCTAGAGTCGTATTCACTATTGAATACGGAAGCGTCTACGTGCCATCATTTGCGTTGTGTGTGATACTGTGTGAAATCGAACACGTAATAATATCAAATAATTGAAAGAACTCGTGAAGTTTTTATGTGTAATGAACGGTCGAACAACGCAAATAATGACACGAAGACCTCTCCATAGAAACGTTAAGAATTTAAAACATTTGACTTTCGATGCGACAATTTAAATCACAGGATAAGAAAACCGATTACAAGACTTTTTTACTTTTTTCTTGACCGGACAAAACATATTCTTACAATATGCCTTACCCAAACCAACTTCGAGTGAAGTATTGGTAAGTTTTGTTCACATCTCGTGAACTCCTCCAGGTAAGCTCACCAGGTGTGGTATGAGAACAAAATAGACTCAACGCGCTCATCTATAGTAGAAGTAAACAATATTGAACTAATATAAAAGGTTCCTAACAGTGAAAAGCCAAGGCTGGTTAGCATCACCTGGATGGGTTCACGAGAGACGAACAAAACTTACAAAAATTCATGTGAAGCTGGTTTTGGGAAGGCATTCTAAATAGAATATGTTTTGTCCGTTAAAAAAAACGGATTTTGAACTAGATATTATACAACATGTACAATGTTTCTATCATTGAAATGCCACACAGTTTAAGCCTCGCCTGGAGGAGTTCACGAGAGAAGAACAAAACTTACCAAAATTAACGTGAAGTTGGTTCCAGTAAGGCATTTTAAATAGAATATGTTTTGTCCGTTAAAAAAGGTGGATTTCTTGGACTAGATATTATACAACATGTACAAGGTTTCTAACATTGAAATGCCACACGGATTAAGCCTCGCCTGGAGGAATTCACGAGAGAAGAACAAAACTAACCAAAATTAACGTGGTTTGTTCTTGTAAGGCGTTTTTGAATGAATATGTTTTGGCGTTACCAAGTTTTTGCATTTGGTTTTCTATTTTTTGGGGATTATTGCGTCGAAACACAGCTGTTGGCTGTATTCTATTGTGGATGTTTTAATTAAATATATACGTTAATATTGTAGGTTGTGTCGCGTATACTTATTCCACATCTCATTTTCTTCTCCATGTTTTTAACAAAACAATTTTTACGTGAACTCACCTTACAGGGGGTGAATACATCTTGCACTGCTCATAGAGTACATTTGATTTAGAATTAGTTTATTTTTAATAATAGTGACGGAGTCAAAACTGAGATTGGTCCAATAAAATGCAAAAATAGGGAAAATATTAACTTTTATGTTTAATCTTTCGTTTTGAGTTACTCCCAACTTTGCTTAACGGCAAAATGCACTTTTAATAATTCAATTATTCAAATTATATTAAACATTGTAGATACTGTTCAAACAGCGTGATATTAGAATAAACCGACCGGGAAAAATAAATACTAGATGGGGTTCAGATTCGGTTTAATAAAACACTTAATTAAATTGCTCTAACTAATTGCTAATAAAAATTTTCTGACAGTCGTGACAGTATCAACGCTTAAAGTTAAAATCGATTAATACGTCACTGTGGCGGATTTGCAAAATGGGGGGTTCTATCCGCAGTCCGTATGTATCACGGCAAGTTTTGTCGACAACTATACAAAAATTGTTGTCAAAAATGACAAAATTTCCGAAGAAAACGGTATAAAGGGCGGGGTTCCAAATCTAGCATACGGAACAATGTACACTAAGACGACGAATGCGAGCACAAGCTTTAAAATGATTTCTGGCTTAGGGCTTTGGTGGGGTTGAACTAGTTTTTACCAAACCTTAATTTAGACAGTTAGTTATTGCTTTACATCCACTAAACAGCACGAATTTGGCTCATATATAAGGGAGATAAATATTTAACATAAAAGACATGCAATAATGATGTAATGGAGAAATGGGGACACAAAGCCAATCAGGGATAACTGTTTTGAGGAGAGGTGTTAAGGAGGGGTGTGATCGGGCAATTTGGCGCTCTGCGTGTGGATTCGATGGGTTCTGCAGTTATCGAGACCTGCAGCATACAAATAGTTCCCTATTGGTTATGGATTTGTCAAAAAGGAACATATTTTGAAATAACACATAATAAAAATCATATACTTTTCGGGTTTTTTTTAACAGTGTATTTTTTTCCTTTTGATTTTATGAACTGTATTCATTTTGATCGTAGTTAAATATGCACTTTAAATCAAAGAAATTCTCAGCAATGAGAGAATACAATATGCTTGTGGTATAACTTTGTCACTTCTCTAATGAAAGAGTTTTGGTTAGGACGAAAAAAAAAACCAACCAAGTGTTTACGATGAAAAAAAGGAGTAAAGTACATTCAAAATAATCATCTTATTGATACAATGTATGCAATGAGGAAAAAAATATATGATTTCAAGTTCCTTTTTTAATTGCATACAACCTTTAATTTATAGTTACAGTGCCAAGGAATAAAAAATAAGAATTAGTATATCAATCATAAAGTCATAAGCTACTTGCTTAAAATATAGGTTTTATTTCATTCTTACATTTTGATTTACAAATTTAAAACTTTTATTTCTATCATATAATATAATGCGTTTGCTGAATCAATCTCAAATGACACTTATCTCCGTGTAAAATTTCAAATCTGTTAAACTTCTAGATTAGGAGTTTTAACCTAGTTTATAAAAATTTGTGGACGGATAAGCATACAGACGGACTTATTGAAAACAAAAGGGCCCCCTTATCCTAAATGCTGAGCCTTAATTACGGACAACCAGACTGACTTACCTTTGAAAATTATAGATTCCAAGAAAATTATTCCTCTGAATAAATCCCCTTTACCTAACATTGTCTGCCTAATGAACTAAGCTACTCTCAATCATCTCTGAGCTAGAGACAGTCTATTATGTTGTATTTGCTTAGGTGATGCTATCTGCATCGGTGGCTGCATCGCATTATTGACGTGTTAAAAGGCTGAACAGATTTTAATGCGACAAGAATACTGCATTTACGTATGGAATAAATTTACGGGATAATATTAATAATTATGCATTTGTAATTTTTTTCTGCGTCAATTGCAAGACTGCGAGTACTGACTGACCTTGTCATGAAAACTTCGCAAAATATATGGACTACACTGGCATGAAACATTGGATAAAGATAATACCAAAATTTCAGAACTAAAATATCAAAAATCTAAGTGCCAAAAAAAAAAAAAAAAAAAAGCAACAAGTCATATTAAGAAGACAGGTCCTGAGGTGTTACAAGCATTTCAATCGAAATGAATTGCTTTTCAAGCGCATATTTTACACATGTGGTTAATGTAAAAAAAGGCCTATTGTGCATTATATTGTGGGTATTAAATCAAATCGGCCTACCGGGCGCACGTCTCCCGTTTGACGATTTTTTGTCCTTGGCCTATTTTTACAGGGTGTAGATTTTTCCAAGACCATCGTCACCAAACCTTGCCACTTGTATACTCTATTCAAATATAAATTTACAGCACATTTAACGGTATGGCAAGCTCTTCATATAGTACTTATATAAGTACACCTAACTCTTTGAAATCGAGTTAAGCAACTTTTTGATAGAAAAAAATCTTTTTCATATTTATTTTATAGATACGAAATTATGCATGGAAAATTACGTTTCAATGGCAAACGTCTTAAGAGCAAATTGGTTTTGGGAAACAAATGGCGTTTATATGACCATAATTGGTCATTTCGACATTTCATTTTCCAATCAAGAAAAGGCAACATGCCTCTTTTTCCTTTTTTCCTTTCTTTAATAGTTATTACTCTTATGTTGGTTATGAGTTATATTACATTTTAAGTGTTTTGTATATTTTGCTATAAAATTTAGGTTTTTTGGTGACTTCATTAACGGGCTCTTCAAAGGAAATCCAAACTATAAAATTGACAAATGTGAATATGAAATGTGTTAAAACTATTTGAAAACTTCATTTTAATTTTGTATTGGTTTCATTTTAGTGTTTTATATAAGTGCGTCAAAACTACTTCGAACTTTTAGATGTATTAGCCTTATTTGACCCCCAAATCTGTATATTTATAAGCAAAAACTAAGACGTGGCCAATTGCAGACTATTATTTGAGACAGGATGTACGCCTCTGTGATAACTTTGGTTCTGACTTTTGGATTAGCAAGTGGTTATAGCATAGGTGAGTCTGTGTATCAATTTGAGTAATACCTACTTTGAAATATTAGTGGTTGAAGAAATAGGCAGATTTCCACTTTTATTATAAAATGCTGGGTACAGTTCTTAAAATATAATGATAATGAAAGCCTTGTAGCAGAAGCTTTTAGTTTATCTAATAAGTTACATGAGCTAGAGTAATAAAAAATGTTGGTATAAAAGTGTAAACGAAATTTTCAATTTCTTTGGCATAGATAGAAAAGTGGCAATAAATCTTAAAGTTAGTTTAAAAGAAAATATATATAAACATATTATACATCTTAAATATAAAGAATTATGGAGAAAAAATATATTTAATGACAATAAAAATCCAGAAAGGCGAAACAAACTTAGAACATGTAGGATTTTCAAGAATAACTTTACATTTGAAAATTATTTAAGGTAGATGGGGTGTCTAAAAAATTATCCATAGAGTTTTCTTAAATTTTGGCCACAGTTAGCTCTAGAATGGTACTTTAAATTTCGATTAAAAAATTAAAAGTTTACCATAGAATTTTGTGTAGAAATGACTTTGAAAAATGCATGATTTTGGTACTTTTAATATAGGACCAATAGGGAAAATTCAAATTTTCTTCATCTAAGAAAATCTACTCCATAGATTTTTCTAAAAAAAATGTGAAAATTTTTGTTTTGTATTCATTTTTAAATATACTAAATAAAAAATAAAGTTCACCAGCAATTTTTTGGGAAATTTGAAAAATGTGCTTTTTCCCTATTATTTCTATACAAATTATCTCCCCTTAAAAAGTACGGGAAAATATTGAAATTCACAAATAAGATCAGTTTTATCCAAATTTTTGTTGTAATTATACAATTTGATGTTTACCTAGCTGAATAGATATCAATTAGAATAGCTAGCATTATGAAATTAAAAGATATGATAGATGTGCAAAAGGATGCTCAGTGATAGACACCCCACTCTGGAACTTGCAGGTGATCACATGACCAGCCAAAAATAAATTTAAACCTACCATTTAATTAATACCAAAAGGTGTTCAAGATTTTAAAATTATATAAAAAAAATTATAGTGATGTATTTTTAACATTGATTTGATTTAAAAACATTTAATTCCATTAAAACCATTTTTGTCTTGATTTTGTTAATTTTGTTTTATAGACGCTCATATATTATTCAATCGTTGTACAATCACCCATAATCATTGTATGAAATAGTACTGCCTGAAAGGGCGATTTAATTATCATTTAAACATATCTTATCTTATCTTTTTTCAAACCTTACGGAATCCATATTTCTGCATTTTGACTAAGGGAGATAATTTATTAATAAATTTCCAAATTTTGACCACTTTTTGACATATTTTTGTGTTTATCTGAAAAACTAACACAGAAGCACCCCGTTTTCTTCTTATCAGTTTAATGCAATATAACAGCCCAATATAATATCAAAAAATTACAAAATTCTATTGATAAGATTTTTGTAAAATCAGACTTTTCTTTTAAAATTTTGAACTTTCTTTAACATTTCAATGTAAAAAGGTCAACCTTCGGAATCAGTTATCTCAAAAACTAGCTCAGAAGCATGCCCTTTTCGAGTTGAATTTTCAAAGTGTATCACTTGATGTATCGTTTTACAAATTTTAGAGAAAATCTATTGACGGGAAAATTTTGGTGTTAGGTGCAAGTACCCCCTTTAATCAGATAGAAAACCAGTTTTTAAACATAAAATCACTTGATACGGGTTCCAAATTCTTATGGCTTCTTTCTGGAGAAGACGAATTTGTAATTTTAAACTATATTTGCTAATAAGCAAAATGAATACATGTACTTTAAGACAAGAAATTCTCTCTGGCGGTACAGATAGTAATTCTTGATTCATTATTATATTTGAAGAATGTTCAATTATAGTATAAATTGAAAAAAAAAAAAATAATAACAATAATAATTTTTCAAAGACTGTATCCTGTGCTTGTAAGATCTATAAACATAATTTTGTCTGTTTGATTTCACAAATCAAATCAATTTAATGTATGCAATCAGGGGTACCTTTAAACTGAGAAACGCAATCGAAACGCAACGAAACGAAACGAAATACAACGAAACGAAACGAAATATAACTAAACGAAACGAAAAATAACGAAACGAAATTTAACGAAACGAAACAAAATTTTATAAAATGTAACGAAAAATTATTTGTTGACTTTATTTTTATAAAAATTTAATCCCATTTGCATTGGTTATCACAATCTAGTCTTGTAAATGTCGAATATCGAAAATTTATGTTTTTTAACTTTGTTTTGTGTTTTTGATAGAGAAGTCGCTGGTCTAAGAAATGCATATATCTTATTGCCGACCATTAACAATTTGAAATCTGACGATAGTCAGAAAAAAATTTACGTTGTATGATTTAACAAAGAAAATGACAGTCATGACAGAAGGAGAAAATGACAGACAACAGTTTAGAATTAGATAGTAGTCTACTATTTACTTATATTTTTCTTTTCTTGTATTCAAATCATGCATAAGTAAATTGTTTCGGACTGTACAATCATATTTCCATACCTAACAATAGCCCGAAATTCCCCGTGTTTTTTAGCGGTCAGCAAAATCATTATGGAATAGTACGTACGGATTTTTAAGCAAATGATGTCTATGATTTACTGATAACAAAAAAGAGAGTGTTGTGACGGGCGGACCGAACTAAACATCACTACATACATTCCGCCTGTAAAGTGGTATTACATTTGTAGATTTAATGTACTTAGCCCTTGTAGCTTTGCATGGTTAAACCTTTGGATGCTGGCCTAATTGTATTCCAGATTTAACTGACGGATTTTAGTAAGTTTGACCATCGGTGAAACGCGCGTCAAGCGTAGCAAAATTAGTTGTCATGAACTTTGTTGTATTTTAATACCGGTACCGATATAACCAAGATTTCGGTACTTGATATATAGATATGCTAGTTGGCAGTAACAGTGAAAGTTGTAAGTGTTCTCTTAAAAGCCCCCCCTAAGACTCGTTCTTTCTATTTGTCTTTATTTCAGGTTCTCTCTTGTTCAATTGAACATTTATCGTGTATATTCATTCAAAAATTCAACTTGCCAATAAGAAGAAAGAAAATGCACTGTCACTGTAACTAGATTTTAGAATGTTTTTGTTATTAACGTGCTGACTCTTCGCCCGAAATGCCTTTAAAACTATCTGATTGTAAAATAAAGTCCAATCTTATCATAACGGTCAGAGCTTATATTTGTACTGGTTGTATTCATATTGTTTTTTCTGCGAAGAAGATGTTTTTTTTTGCCGCTGATTTATATTGGTAGTGTCACAAGCACTTATTCCACATCTCATTATCACCATGTTATCTTAATTCATTAAGAGCAAATTATTTATATATTTTGTAAAAACGCGTCTGGTCTGGTTTCTGACATTCTAAGTCGACACTAAAACTAAGAAAAGGTTGACATGGGGAGCAAAGCGGTACCGATTGGGCATTCAAATATCAAAAGTTCGAAAGGCAACGACAAAACCAGTAAAGGTGAACAGAACGAAGAAACACGAAACATAGAAACATAAAATCAACTGAACAGCAATCAACAATGCGAACACAAGTTGAGTCGAACAAGAGTAAACTCACGGCTCCGAAAGAGTAAGCAGTTACTGCATCTATAGCACACCCGTCGTGTTGACAAGGGACAATTCAGCGTGTCAAACCCGAAATGGGAAATAAAACAAAAACCTAAAGACAAACCAACATCAGCACTTATCTGAGAAATAGAAATCCCATCTTCGTTTAAGAGCGCATGATGTCTTCCGACGAATTTCTTCAGTTAGGACAACAACCAATGTGCAACATAACCTTGTGTATGCAATTTTTGTGTCAGACGTGTCACTCTGCAGAAAAAATCCATCTAAGTCCTGCAAGTTCTGCAGTAGCGAATCAATTGTAATATTAACGATTTTTTTTATTACAACAAATACATGTAGTTATTATTGGCTTGTGAGAAAGTCACATTTGTCCTCGTCAGTTTAAGAAGCCGTACCAGAGAGACTGACCATATTAACTTAAAAGGGGTCTCGATATTTGGTTCTCGTAAACATTTTTCTTCGCGTACAGTGCATGCAGAAAACGGGTCTTTGCAAAATCGTGATACTGATGCATGTAGATGTACTCCAATATTAGAATACCGGTACTTGCTGTGCAATTTTTCCTTCGGTCATCTGAGAGCGAACGTCGCACAACTGTACTTCTTTCAAACTTTTTATTCATCTTCTATTCGAAACCCAAATATCGCAACAATAGAGGAAAGTTTGGCTTCATAAAACTTGTTTTATCCATCATTTCATTATAAAGTGAATTTTACAGAGAAGAATAAGTGTACGCGACAAAACCTACAACATTGACAACAATTTAAAAACTCCACAACGTAAAACGACCAGCAGCCTTCAATGTGACCAACGGTCACTGCTCGCTGTTTTACAATTGGCCCTGGATTGAAATAACTACATATGATTCAAGCCGAATCCTAAAGGGTCAATGAAAGACCCTATTTTGACATAAAACAAATACCATAAAAAATCGAGAATTACAAACATATTCCTGGCTTTGCACAGGCACATTGAAATTGTTGTGTGGTTATACTAGTTAAATCGATCAGAAACAATAATATTGCTCACTTTCTCCTGAATGGGTTTGCCTTTTTTTTCTTTTGTTCTTTGTCAGTAAAGATTGGTCAACCGACTTCGGTAGTTTTTTTTAACAAGCTATAAATGTAAAAGAAAGAAAATATCATAAAATCTAAATTCTAATTCGTTACGTTTATTCCAACAGTTTAAAGAACGTAAAATTTCGTTTCGTTTTATTTCGTTTCGTTATATTTCGTTTTTTTTTCGTATTTCGTTTCGTTTCGTTATATTTCGTTTCGTTTCTTTGTATTTCGTTTCGTTTCGTTGCGTTTCGATTGCGTTTCTCAGTTTAAAGGTACCCATGCAATCAGTGTCCAACCTGTTTTAGTAAGTCCATCATTTTTTCTTTAAAAGGTTGAGAAAAAAATACCAAAAAGAAAATGATGTTAGTAACACTGTATATAAAATGTGCATAGAATAATTTTAACGGATATTTAATAGTCTAATATTATTTAAAGTTTCGTCCAAATCACGGACACAAAAAATGTTTGCTTCAGTCCCCTACTTTAAAATACCCGTTTGATACTAGGACGGCGTGAAGTTGATCGTAGCAAGGCATTACATAGATTCTACATGTATTCTAATTCCTTGATCGTAGCATATAGAGGTTTTTTGTTTTGTTTCAAGTACATATTGCTACAAATTATAAACACAAACATAATTTTAAACTACAGTGTATTGTTATAGTAATTGCCCGAGTAATTGGCAGTTTCCTCCCGCGGAGTCTCCGTCAGTCTGTCGACTCTTAAAAAAATTATATGCTGTGCATGTATATTTAGAAAATATATGCTACTATTTTGTTGAAGTCTGAAAGATGTATTTAAAGCTTGTCATCCCTGATATCAGATTATACTATCTGATTTCATGGACTATTCCTGAAACCAGGGATTTATTGAACATGTTTAAGATACCAATGATATATTTATGATATATCCAGATTTTAATGAAAATTGATACACATGTACATGTAGGTCTTAGTGCTATACATCCAAACATGAAATAAAAAATGGGATCATGGACCTCATTTTTTAGATAAATGCGTTTGAAAACTGCAATTTTGGCTTGAAATTATTAACAATTAAAGACTTATAATAGGAAAAACACTGCTTCAGCAACATTTATTTTTACTTTTTCAGTGATTTTGTTGGCATTTTTCTAATCTACCCCTACCCTTTTCATTTGGGAAAATATGCGACAATTTCTGAAAATTGGGAAATTAAAATAGTGTCTGTTGTACCATGCAAAAAGTGTTTAGTGATTTAAGATGTAAAATCCCAGCTGTATGAAGAATATAATTTGAATACTTCATTGCCAAATAAATAATAAATAGGATCAATAGGTAACCATGTAAAAACATATCTTTAACCAATCTTCTGCTTGGAATACCATCTTTTGGGAAATATTCAACCACAGTTGGGAAAATTTAAGCCAATTTTTGGACATTTTGGGAAACTTTCTCTAGGGGAAACAGCCCAATTTCGCAGGTAAAAATAGGCAAACAAAATCACTGTTTTTGTACACAAAAATGGACTGATGATATCCAAAAACTTACATGATATTCCTAAGATAATTTGCAACGCATTGATGTAAAATGAAGGATATGTCCCGGATCGTTTTTAAGGTGCAGTTTGGTCAACATTGCCTATAAGCGAAAAATGCAATAGAATCTAACTAAAAATTGGCGTTGCAGTTCCCGACGTTCAGACGGATTTTTCAGTGTACAGGTAAATTTTATCGGTAACTTCGTTTTTAAGGTAACGTCCCACCTAAATAGAGGAGCTTCAGACAATGTCCATTACTAACATTGATCTGTTATATCTATGTCATTTTGAGCTCACCAGACCCGAAGGGTCGTGTGAGCTATTCCGATCACTTGGCGTCCGTCCTTCGTCCATCCGTCCCTTAGCTTTTTCAAGCGTTAACTCCTCTGACACCATAAGTCTAATTGCAATAAAACTTGGTACATTTGTTTATTGGCAAAAGTGGTACAAAACTATTATTTGGATTTTTGATTCTTAAAAAACATGGCCGCCATGGCTAAAAATAGAACATAGGGGAAAATTGCAGTTTTTTTTGCAAATAACTCAAAAATTGTGACAGATATCAAAATTCTGGCAAGGTAAAAGTGTTCAGCACCCCAAGATATACCTGCCCTGAAATTTTGAAGAATATCAAACAGCACATGTAGGAGTTATCACCCTTTTTCTGCATTTTTTCCAAATTTTGCACTTGTTATGCTGAAATATCTTGGAAACTATCACAGATATTTCAAAAATTTAAATTGCATTTTGCTAGGCACATAAAGATCTACAAAATCTGTAGCAGGGTCAAAGGTGTAGGTTCATTCATTTAGGAGTTATTCCCCTAAAAATGTCAAAAATTGACCATTTTTGCAGTCTTTATTCATTGTATTTAAAAAAAAATCATTAACTCCTCCAATACTAAAAGATTTATTGCAACCAAACTTGGTATAGTTGTTCCTCGGCATGAGTGCTACCAAACTATCGTTTGGATATCTGATTTGTAAATTAACATGGCCGCCATGGCTAAAAATAGAAAGAATGGAGAAATTTCTGTTTTTTTTTCAAATAACCCCAAAAAGGTGACAGATATCAAAATTCTGATAGGAAGCAAAAGTGTTCAGCACCTTAAGATCTACCAGCCTTGAAAATCAAATAAAGTCTAACCACCATAGGAGTTGTTGCCCTTTTTTCTCGATTTTTTTCAAATTTTGTGCTTGGTAAGCTCAATATCTCCAAAACTATTAAAGATATTTGAAAAAAATAAATTGCTTGTTATTTGTTAAGCACATCTACAAAATTCTTATTAGGGTCAAAGTTGTAGGACACTTACTTTTAGGAGTTATTCCCCTTATACATGTAGCATCCAAATTGTTAATTTTAAAACATAATGGAATTTTTAAATGACCCCTTATAGGAGCTATGGTTCCTTAAATGTCAAAATAACTGTTTATAGCTAATAACTGGCAAACTAGAAAATTATAAACAGCTTTTGATTGCTCTAATGTTCAGCTAATTGAACTGAGTACACTTGAATGCATTCAGTTAATAGATGTTGTCAGATGACCCTTTATTAAACTTATAGCCCTTTTAATGTTAAAAAAAGCATTGAAGTCAGGTGAGCAATTCATTTCAGGCTCCCGGGAGCCTCTTGTTACTGTTTCTATCGGCTACTGCATCACAGACATTTTACTTGGTAGAATATGGCAATGAAATTAAAAGAAAACTATCTTATTTAGTTCTAAAAAGTAAAGAATAATTTTGTGTAATATATTGCAGAAAATAGTGACCCTACCTGACATTGCCTGAAATGTAACTACTGTGGATTTATTTATTTTTGTGGGTATCAATTTTCGTGGTTTGATGAAAAAGGATCAGTTCGTGGATACTTAAATTTGTGGTTTTGAAGACTATAGAATAGATATCAATGTAGAGTTTATTTTTCGTGGGTAAAGGCCAACCACGAAAACCACGAAAATTGATGCCCCACGAATAATAATGAAACCACAGTATTTTATTTGAATAGATAGTAAGTACAGAACTATATCCCATGCACAATGTTGAACCTTTGTTGTTTCAGCCCTGATTTCTTGAAATTGCGTAATTTTTAAGGACGTTTAGAATAATTTCCAAACTTAAAATTATTGAATCTAATTGAGCCAGCTTGTTGGAATGAAAATTAAGTTTTCAGAGATAAAAAATGGGGAGAGCCGACTAGAATCAACTTTATGGTAATTACTAGTATTACTGAATAAAGTTTTATTCTCATATAAAATTTATTATTATTATTTATCCGTTCTACTTAATAAGTACCATTTTTAATTGCCCTGTTCTCCAAATTTTTTGAAGCAAATATTGCTTAAATTGACACTCTGATAATGATGAGGATATGAAACAATGGAATTGATAGTAAAACAACACTAAAAGACTCTAAAAAAGTTTAATGTTTAAAATTACAACTCATGTTCATTTCACAGTCCTATCATGCTTATCTTGACAAAGGAGTAGGGGTGTTTTGGCCTAAAATTCTACCCAATTCACAACCTTTGAATACTGTTATCAGATGCTTATAAAACATTTATTAAATATAAAAAAATGAGAAACTTAATATATTTTTAAATTTCTGAAAGATTATTTTGTTAAAAAATATGGATGAAACTGACCTTTATCGCAGTGTATAACCGGACAGTAAGCGATCACGGAAGTTGATCACTGTCCGGTGGTAAAATCCTAGTTGATTTTGAAAAATGGTATGGTTTTCCCATGAATTTAAGCTTTTATTCCACTGAAACGAATTTTTAAGAAAAAAATGAAGCGTACAATTTGTTGACATTGTTATTTATCACTATTCAAATTATCAATATATATTGTGGATGATTTAAATTTTCTAAAATAGTGGTTTAATCATTGGTATTTTTGACAATGGAAACTCATTTCGGCGAAAGAAACAACAAATTATTAGTGAACTACTTACATTGAAATAGTGCATTGCATCTCCAATGAAAGCTGTTTAAATAAAAAATCCTTTGGTGTCAATATTATTTGATAAAATGGTTTTGACTGTTCACAATAATCTGATTTGTAAGAGCACTACTCACTCCATCTCTGTCCGACCACTTGCCACTGTACACAATCATTAATTGTTCGAAAGCTATATCTATCTGTCCGATTAATTGTTTGGTTCAAAGTAGCAGTATAAAGACAAAAATCCTTACAAACCATTATTCACACGATTCAGCTAGGGCAAAATGATATGAAAAAAAACTGGAACAAATATAAAAGGTAATAGCTTATCCAAACAAAGAATTGCAACAAGATTTCATTACAACATAGGTATATTTAGGATTCAGATTTATTTTTTGTGAGTTTGAAAATAATCCGAACATTTTGTCAAGCTAGTAAAGTTGTCGAATAAAAACTGTTGATCATGCAAATAAGCTTTGAAATTGAAAATTTTGGTACATACAAATTGGATTTAAGATTTGTGAAGTTGGCCTTTCTCTTAAAATATAGCTAGCTTTTCAAACTTTGCAAATGTATCTATAGTTGATATACTGTTCTTGTGTAACATGTATATATACATGTTTATGCCTCATTTGTTTGCCTTTAAATCTCTGATTAACCTTATTACATGAAACAATCCAATTTCATCATAATCGAAAAATACAAAGTTTAATTATAATGCAGTTTTATGGAGAAATTAGCATTTGAAAATAAACATGTTCAGTCGGGAAAAGCAGATATTTTAAAGCAGGCCCCAAAACCTGCAAAACCCATTAAAACTCATATTTGTCGTTTGATGTTATTTGATAACAACATTTTAGAAAAGTGGCACGTGAAAGTTTCTTTGAAAAATGGTTTGCTTGAATTGTCTGCTTCTTTTATTGCTCTCCGAAACTTGAATTCAGGATCGGGAAAAATCACACAATACTTTGTACCCATTTTTTTCAATCTTTATTAATTTTCACTTTTTTATGATGCAAAATTGTTTTGATATCCAAAGGTTCTTGTGTACAAAAGATCAGAATATTTCAATAAAAGATAAAACGAGGGTGCCATTTTAAAATGCGGTGGTGCTTTTTGGCGGACTGTTTACTTTCGTCAATTGTAATGTTCAACCAAAAACAAAGTCATCGAAATGTGGGATGAAAAGTTTTAAGAATATTAAGGAACTTTGTTCGACAGGCCTTCCAAGCAGTTGTTTACCCGTGAGGAGACGGAGAAAATAACTATCTGCAGATGGGGGAGGCTGATTCAGCAAGATTTCGGCAATATGTTTTAGCCAAGAATGTTTACATTATGCACAGTCGATTTAACTGTCTACATGTATTGTCGTCTTCCTCAAACTTCATATATACAACCCGTCCGATTTAACTATGGACTTTCGATTGAAGCGTGCAAACACAACAATGAAAATTTACGTCGCCATGAACAAGCCAATCGGTAACAAAAACCGCAAATCGTCACAGTAAGAAAAACCTACGTCAGCCAGTTTATTCATCAATATCCAATCAGATTTAATGTTTGCACGACCCATTCATTCAATCAATGTATTTTTTATGTAATCAAATGTAACGATTTGTGGTTTTTGTCTCGCCTGCGACGAATAGTCGCGGAAGGCGAGACATAGGTATTACTTTCCGGCGACGGCGGCGGCGACGGCGGCGGCGGCGACGGCGGCGGCGTAAACTTTTTTGTAAGACTTTTATGGACGATGAATTGCTTGAAAAGTATAATAGCTAGGCATCTGATATTTGGTATACAGACAGTTGAGGGTATGGTCTACGCAACTGTCGCCATGCCGTTTGACCCTGACCCCATTTTCACGCTCCAGTGATTCTGTGAACTTAGGTTTTTTTTCAGGCCATAAACATTTTTGTAAGACTTTTGTGGACGATCAATTGCTTGAAAAGTATAATAGCTAGGCATCTGATATTTGGTATACAGACAGTTGAGGGTATGGTCTACGCAACTGTCGCCATGCCGTTTGACCCTGACCCCATTTTCACGCTCCAGTGATTCTGTGAACTTAGGTTTTTTTTCAGGCCATAAACATTTTTGTAAGACTTTTGTGGACGATCAATTGCTTGAAAAGTATAATAGCTAGGCATCTGATATTTGGTATACAGACAGTTGAGGGTATGGTCTACGCAACTGTTGCCATGCCATGTGACCCTGACCCCATTTTTACGCTCCAGTGATTCTGTGAACTTAGGTCTTTTTTACAGGCCATAAACATTTTTGTAAGACTTTTGTGGACAATGAATTGCTTGAAAAGTATATTGGTTAGGCATCTGATATTTTAAATACAGACAGTTGGGAAAATCTTTACGCAGCTATAACAATGACATGTGACCTTGACCCTTCAATGACTGTGAACTTAGTTTTTTTTTTACATGCTGTAAACTTTGATTGTAGGATTATTATGGAAAATGAATTTCTTAAAAAATTGTAATAACTAGGCATCTGATAATTTGGATATTGATGGATTAGATTAAAGTGTTTGGGTTTATCACCATGTCATCTGGCCTTGACCTCATTTTTGTCTTACCTTCGACGAAACTCAACACATAGGTATTACTTTCCAGAGAAAAGTCCTTACAGCTTAAGGACCAGGTGAGCGATTCAGGCTCCTGGGAGCCTCTTGTTTTATTATGGCTTAAACCAATGGCACCATGTGGGAGTGACAAAATATGTGCGTGATAGAACATTATATTTAAGCAACTCTTTATGTACTTGTTAAAGCATTTATTATTGTTATTGAATTTTGTGATATATAGATCTTTATGAATATTTATTAAACTTCTTTTTAAACAAAATGTTACTTTGTCTGTTTTATGTCCCATCTATGAAAGTAGGGGGCATATAGTGTTTCGTTCTGCTCGTCTGTCCCTTTGTTCATCCGTTCCTTCCAAATGCTGTGAGATGGGGCATTATATTCTTATTAATATTATTTTAATTGCCTGAACCAAGTCAAGACCATTGCAATTTTCAATATCCCTAGTGTGTCTTTGTCTTGTTTTGTATTTTCTCTCAGACATTTGAGATTTGTGGGGGTCCTGATTGGGGGGGGGGGGAGTCCTGATCACGGTTCACGGAAAATAACATTTGGATTTCACAGTTCACAGGTAATTAGAAAATATTTGAGAAAACTCCGTGAATCACAATTCACAGGAAATATTGCCAATTGTAGAGATCTGTGAAGGTATCAATCACAGATCACGGAAAAATATTTTAGCCAAGAATGGTTCACAGACAATGTCCTCATCACAGTTCAGGAGCAATATTTTGCCTGAATCACAGTTCACAGAAAATTAGAATGGACAATCATGTATCAAGAAATTACCACATCGGCCCCCTCATTGATCTACCCACTTTGGTAGTTTTTGTCTCGCATGCGAAGCAGAGCGGGACATAGGTGTTAATTTACTGGCGGCGGCGGCAGCGGCGTTAACTTTTTGAAAAAGTTTTATGAGCACCTCCATATCTCAAGAACTATAGGTCCTGGGTTGATGAAACTTGGTATGCATATGCCCCAGTTGTAGCTTAGCACAGTTGCATCCCCATCTTTTGACCTTGACCTTGATTTTCCGGTTGAGTGACTTTGACAATTTTCAATACATATAATAGCAATGAAAAAGTTTTGCGAGCACCTCCATATCTCAAGAACTATAGGTCCTAGGTTGATGAAACTTGGTATGCATATGCCTCAGTAGTAGCTTATTACAGTTGCATCCCCATCTTTTGACCTTGACCTTGATTTTTTGGTTGAGTGACTTTGACAATTTTCAATACATATAATAGCAATGGAAAAGTTTTGCGAGCACCTCCATATCTCAAATACTATAGGTCCTAGGTTGATGAAACTTGGTATGCATATGCCTCAGTAGTAGCTTATTACAGTTGCATCCCCATCTTTTGACCTTGACCTTGATTTTTTGGTTGAGTGACTTTGACAATTTTCAATACATATAATAGCAATGGAAAAGTTTTGCGAGCACCTCCATATCTCAAATACTATAGGTCTTAGGTTGATGAAACTTGGTATGCATATTCCCCAGTAGTAGCTTAGCACAGTTGCATCCCCATCTTTTGACCTTGACCTTGATTTTCCGGTTGAGTGACTTTGATTATTTTTATTGCATATATTTGCAATGTTTAAGTTCTATAAACATCTTTTGATCTCAGAAACTGAAAATCCATGTAAATTCAAATATAGTGGAAGTAAGAAAGAATAATTGTTTCTGATGGTGCCGGCAGGCGAGACATACTTTAGTGTTAACTCTTGTGTTAACGATTGGCTTTGTTCATGACGACGTAAATTTTCATTGTTGTGTTTGCACACTTCACTTTACGCTACAATCGAAAGTCCATAGTTAAATCGGACGGGTTGTATTTTTTAAATCATCAACAGTTACACGAAGTATGACACTTTTTCGTGGACCCCTTCAAACAAAAAAAGCTGAGGATAAAAACAAACAAATTCTACAAATATCAAATATCACATTTCCCTATTTTATGTTTTGTTTTTATTTGAGCTCGCCTTTTTTACTGTATGAATCTAGGTGTTGTCAATTATAATTGAGAAATACCTATATGGTCTGAATACTTGTATGGTCCAACTGGTTTTTAGACCATATGGGTATACTTGTACTTGTATGTTCTGTACCGTGCGGTCTGAAACATGTATATGTCATGGCTCAAATCCAAGAGGAATTCAGATTTAGTCTTCAACATGGGCATAGCAATATAATATCCCCAAGTCTTTTAGTTCTTGAGATATGTAGGCATCCAACTAAAACCTAGCATACACAGCCTAAGCATGAAATCCACGTGAATTCAAAGACAAAGTCAAATGGTATAGGTGTTCGCTTTTAACAAAATTTTTGGAAAGAACGCGGTCAGTTTTTATGGTGTTGGAATAGATTTGGAACAGATCTAACATATGCCAAGTCGATATTCTCAGAGCCTATATTATTGTTGGATTTTGGCTTCCCTGTTCGAAGGTTTTAATTTTGAGTACTTTCCTTTAAATGCTTATGATTTGTCTATCTTTCAATTTGTTTATTTAAACGTTGTTTGTGATCGGTTAGTCATTAAAATATGCATATATCCTATAGCGTTACCAAATTTCCGGTTTTTATGTCACTCTGCTATTATGATTGTATTTTGTCAGTTTAGGACACATCAAATCTAAAATGTTTCATGCGTTTAAAGTTTAAAATTGTCTAAACCCTTAGGTTCTAACCCAAACATAATTTGATCTTAGTCATGAGTCTTGAATATTGAAGTTTTCAGACTCAATCCTGAGTCCAACTCCTTACTTGAAGAGGAAGAAGAAGAAGAAGAATAGACGAAACGCGCGTCATACGTATTGTTTGGAACTTTGTTGTATATTTTTATCATGGACTTTGTGAATACAACCAATTTACCGGCAATGGCTAACGCATATTAAAGCATTCCAAGATAAAAGATTTTTAATAAACAAAACAGGTAATTAATAGTTGTCACCAGAATTCAGGCATTACACTGTAGAAAATGTGTTTAGAGCCTAAAATTTTTTCTAAACACTTTAAATGTAACAAATTTCATTTTGTGTCATGTTTAGGGTCTAAACATGTGTTTTGGCAAAAATAGTATAGGAAAATTTCTAAGATTGATATTATTAAAAAGTGAAACATGTTTAAAACCTAAACATGTTTAGATTTTACATGCTTAATTTAAAAAGTGTTTAGATTTTAAACACAATCCTAAACGTGTTTAGGGCTAAACATGTTTTAAAAGTGTTTAGATTCTAAACACCAGTTTTACAGTGTAAGCATAGCCGGCATTACTCCGATTATGAGGGACTTATACTGATTTATCATGAATTCGAGGCTATTTTTAAAAACAACTCAAATCATTCTTAAGCTTTTTATCAATATAAGACATAGATTTACCAAGAGATGACCGCTCCATGATGTCCATAATCTTGATCAAAATAGTTTTCACATCTTAACAGACTTTTCATCGACTCACAAATATCTCGCACACTGGCTGTCGATGCTATAAGAAGATTTCAGTTTCATAAAAGTCAATGGAAAGCTTCTAATGAACAATTTTGACAGTAGCATTGATAAGTCATACACAAGTGAACATACTTAGGTACTCATAGCTGTTAATCGCACTTTTTATGAGCTTGTTGAATGGATTTCCATTTTGTTATAAGATGAACACTGCCGCAATTATGTTTTCGAATCCAACAGTAGAGACTATTTTGAGTTCTCATATTTATTCTGCAAAGTAAATAAACGAACCAAAATAGACAATGACATTAATTATCATAAAAAATATGAAAACACATATTCACAAGCCTGCTTATAAGCAAATTGTAGAATAATATAATAAACTAAGATTTAAAGAAATGAAGAGCAATGTGAAATAATAGCCTTTTTATTCAAACTCTGAGGATTCAAAGCAGACAATTAATCGGACACTCACAAAAAATAAATGACCAATTAATCGGACAGTAAACGATTATGCCATCATTACAAAACTTAATGTTTTTAACAAAATTGTGTATTTTATCTCCATCTATCCTTTTCAATGTAGAGAGTCTAACAATCGCCCTTTTAGATAATAGTCAAAAGGCTAATAAAAGCATTGCAGTTTGCGAGTAAATTCCAAATATGTGCTAAGAGGTGAAGGAAAAAATGTTCATCCATCGATGATCAATCGAAAAATTATAATAGTTTAAATTGTCCTGAATACAAAAAGAAACGTTAAAAAGCTGTGTAAATGAGCAAGCTATAAAAATAACTCACCTTTGTTCCTATTCGATATCGTAGTACGTTCATGCAGCCTTAAAACCACAAAAATCTGGCGAAAAAAATAACATGCAACTAGGATTTACCATCGGACAGTGATCAACTTCCGTGATCGCTTACTGTCCGGTTATACACTGTGTTTATTTAGAAAATTAAGAATTTACATCAATTTTCAGCATGTTTAAGATTATAAGTCATACATTTTGGATTAAAAATTTATCTCCCCACACAAGAAACAACTAAAACTTTTTATAGTTTGTTAATATAGCTTATACATGTTAAAAGCTTCTCTAAAAATATGAACTTGTTTCTCGTGTGCGGATGATGTTTTCTGGTCCAAAATGTACCATAATTTCTCATATTTTATCATTTTTCACAAAATCACTAGAATTATGACGTCATTATTATGCTTCAGGGCTGGATTTGAATTATATGCATCTTATCTAGACCATGGGCCAATTGCAGAACCGCGAGCAGTGCCAATTGGCCTCGTTGAAGGCTGCTGGCGGTTGTCCATTGTGGTTTTTCTAAATTACCGTTTAATTGTGGGCTGTGTCGTGTACACTTATTCCACATCTCTTTATTTTCTATTCAATATCAGATTTTAAATTTTTTAGACATGTTTTCCTTTAAGGCTGGGTTGATGCTATATTGTAACCAGAAATGAACACTTTTGCATAACCTTCATATTTTTAGGCTAAAAAAGGGCCTTATTGCCCCTACTCCTTTCAAAACAAATCAGTAGAACAACCTTAATGTTCAAAATGAGAATTTACTTGTAATTAACTTGAAAATCAATAAAATAATTCTTTATAAAAATATTTTATTTATTTGTTCTTATTTGGTTTTTGTTTTGTAGTTGCAATTTGAAATGGCCCTTTTAAACAGTATAAAATTTTAGAAGTTTTTTAAACTATAGAAAAATATTTTAATTAAATTTTATATCATGCATGTAATTTTTGTTAACACAAGAGTCTTATCTACATGAATTTTATGTTCATACATTAGAAATTTTAGGAATTATTTTTAAAAGACATTGAAAGTAAAGGAAAAGTTAAGAATGACCGAATTCTTCCTGGAAGCTCTGAAAAATAATTTTAAGACTTAATTTACATGACCAAAGAAAAATAACTCAATTCAAATTTTTTTTTAGAATGATCTGCATGATGATAGCTACTACTGATTTTTGGGAAAGGAGTAGAGCCACGAAGGTCCAAAATCAGCCCAAAAAAATCAACTTTGACTTCCTTGTAATTGCTCCCTTGATGTTCATTAGACTTCATTTTTTATTAATTGCAATATCTTTTGGTTTAACTGTTCATCAACAAAGAGGACAGTGAGCCAAGAATAAGTCTATTTAGCAAAATCTCTTTTTTTTACATTTTTTAATTGATTTTCATGTATAAATAGGTGAAAACGAAAATGGCAACACACGTCCACCAATTTATTTTGTGATAGAAATGTGTATTTTTATGTTACAAAATGATTGTCAAAAAATTACGATGGTCGACGAATGTGGCCAATACTATTTTTGACAAAATACGACGAGAAAACAGTGAAAATAGGAAAAAAATGAAGAATTGTATATTTTTTGGTGTGTTTTAAACGCTAAGGCTAGACCTATGATGTAGACATTTTGTTAAATCTTACATATATGAATAGTTCAGTTATGCCTTAACTCATTTTGGATAAATTTACAAAGAGTTGAAGTCGTTTAAAAATTAGCAAAAATACCGGGCCTATTTGAGGCATTCATGGCTCTACTCCTTTAAAGTTTTGGCCAATTTTCTTTAAGATGGCAGACTATTTTATCAAAATAGATAAAAAAAACATAGAATTGGTTTGCCTGCCCCATATGTAAGAAAGGGGCCCAAAAAATCAACTTTGATATACTTGCTTGTAATTGCTGCTTCGATGTTCATTAGACTTCGTATTTCATAAATTGCAAAATATTTTGGTTCAATTGTTTATCAACAAGGAGGGCAGTGAGGTAAAAGTCAGTCAGTTTTTTATAAAATCTTGTTTTTTTACTTTTTCCATTGATTTTCATGTATAAATGGGTGAAAACGAAAAGGGACAGACTCATCTACCAATATTCCTTTGTGCTTGAAATGTGTTTTATTATGTTATAAACATGATTAATTGATATAAAAAAAATTACGATGGTCCACGATTGTGGCCAATACTAATTAATAAAATGTGACAAGAAAACAGTAAAAATGGGTGAAAAATTTAGACTTTTACAAATCATGGAATGTTTGAAATGCCAAAAAGAGACCTGTGATGTATTTTTGTTAAATCTTACAGATATGAAAAGTTCAATAATGCCTTAATTCATTTTGGTAAAATTTACAAGGAGTTGAAGTAGTTTGAAAATTAGTAAAAATGCCGGCAGATTTGAGGCATTCTTGGCTCTACTTCTTTGGATGAGAATCTTGGAATTATTTTATTATGGCCTAAAAGAGAAAATGAAATGTATATTATATATATTATAGCATTGAAACTTGAATATTGTGACCCACCCTTTGGATACAGGGTCATTGTTTATCGACAATGTTGCGATATAATCTGTGTTATCTCCTGTTTTTTCAGATACCCAATATTGTGACCCTCCCTGTGAATACGGTGGCGAGTGTGTGTCGACGGTGTACGGATACAAATGTAGATGTCTACACGGGTATACTGGTGACAGCTGTGAAGGTAAGTACACTTATAAACATGTATTTGAGTTTCCAAATCAGGTCTCATATCATTCTAAGACTCCCTTAATAGGGGGTCCTGATGACGAATCACGAAGAATAAAAAATGCAAATAACGAAACACGGAAATATGGCAAAATTTTTGTTCACTGATAAAAGTTTGACTGTGTATTACTGTAAAGCATGCCTAAAAGGAATTTCGGACAAAATACTTTGCTGAGAACGGTTCACGTGCATTATCCAAACACAATGCACGGAAAATATTTCAACAAATCACAATTCACGGAAAATAAAAATTGCTAATAACAGAGAACGAAATAAACCCATCAGCCCCCCCTCTTAATACATGTAGGTTGAGGCGTCAGCCGAGATCATAATATTAGGTCAAGGAATTATGAATATGATGTCCTAAAACTTTTCTCTCACAGTATTCTCTGCAATTACATGCCATGTCCAGGATGTCAAAGGTGTATTTTTGTATGTAGCTTCATCTTATAATTTTCTATATAAGCATGTATAGTATGGTGTTAAATCTGTTTTATCCCTCTTTTGACCATGTTGACTCAACAATCTTATCTGTTTTATTTTAAATAAACATAAAGCAACCTAATAATGTCTTTCAAAGCAAGTGTCTGCAGAATTGAGCACACTGAAGTGACAAATGTTGCTGCATGAGACTCACACATCTAGTCCTCAATATTAGGGGGCAAATTTCTTTTATTTTTAAATCATTTTTGTCTCACCTGCGACGAAAAGTCGAGGAAAGTGAGACATAGGTATTACTTTCCGTTCCTTAAAGTTTTTAGCTCACCTGGACCGAAGGTCCATGTGAGCTATTACCATCACTTGGCGTCCGTCGTCGTCTGTCGTCGTCGTCTGTCGTCGTCGTCGTCTGTCGTCGTCGTCTGTTAACAATTTTTCAAAAATCTTCTCCTCTGAAACTACCTAACAGAATTTAATGAAACTTGGTATGAATGATCCTTAGGGTGTCCTGCACCAAACTTGTGTTTTGATTTTTAATCCGTTAAAAAACATGGCCGCCGTTACTAAAAATAGACTAGGGGGGTCAGACTACTGTTTTTGGCTTATAAATCAAAAAGTATAAGAGATAGAGGAAATCTGAGGCCATGCTACTGATTCAGCATCAAAAGCTCTACAAAAGTCTCCATTTGGTCAAAGTTGTCAGATGACCCCTTATAGGGGTTACGGCCCCTTAAAGGTGAAAAATAGCATTTTTTCATGTTTTTGGCCTACAGAATGAAAACTATTGCAGATAAAGATTAGCTGTTGCTTGCTTAAATGTTCAGCTCATTTAACTCTACAAAATTCTCCATAGGGTGGAAGTTGTCAGATGACCCCTTATAGGGGTTACAGCCCCTTAAAGGTGAAAAATAGCCATTTTTCATGTTTTTGGCCTACAGAATGAAAACTATTGCAGATAGAGATTAGCTGTTGCTTGCTTAAATGTTTAGCTCATTTAGCTCTACGAAAGTCTCCATAGGATCGAAGTTGTCAGATAACCCCTTATAGGGGTTACGGCCCCTGAAAAATGGCATATTTTCATGTTTTTGGCCTACAGAATGAAAACTGTTGCACATAGAGATTAGCTGTTGCTTGCTTAAATGTTCAGCTCATTGAGCTCTACAAAATTCTCCATAGGGTCGAAGTTGTCAGATGACCCCTTATAGGGGTTACGGCCCCTGAAAAATAGCGATTTTTCATGTTTTTGTCCTACAGAATGAAAACTATTGCAGATAGAGATTAGCTGTTGCTTGCTTAAATGTTCAGCTCATTTAGCTCTACAAAATTTTCCATAGAGTCGAAGTTGTCAGATGACTCCTTATAGGGGTTACGGCCCTTGAAAAATAGCAATTTTTCATGTTTTTGTCCTACAGAATGAAAACTATTGCAGATAGAGATTAGCTGTTGCTTGCTTAAATGTTCAGCTCATTTAACTCTACAAAAGTCTCCATAGGGTCGAAGTTGTCAGATGACCCCTTATAGGGGTTACAGCCCCTTAAAGGTGAAAAATAGCCATTTGTCATGTTTTTGGCCTACAGAATGAAAACTATTGCAGATAGAGATTAGCTGTTACTTGCTTAAATGTTCAGCTCATTTAGCTCTACAAAATTCTCCATAGAGTCGAAGTTGTCAGATGACTTCTTATAGGGGTTACGGCCCCTGAAAAATAGCGATTTTTCATGTTTTTGTCCTACAGAATGAAAACTATTGCAGATAGAGATTAGCTGTTGCTTGCTTAAATGTTCAGCTCATTTAGCTTTACAAAATTCTCCATAGGGTTGAAGTTGTCAGATGACCCCTTATAAGGGTTATGGCCCCTGAAAAATAGCGATTTTTCATGTTTTTGTCCTACAGAATGAAAACTATTGCAGATAGAGATTAGCTGTTGCTTGCTTAAATGTTCAGCTCATTTAGCTCTACAAAAGTATAGGGTCAACATCAAGACCAGGTGAGCGATTCAGGCTCCTGGGAGCCTCTTGTTTGTAAGATACAGACAGTTGAGGTTATAGTCTACCCAACTGTCACCATGCCATGTGACCCTGACTCCATTTTCACGCTCCAGTAACCATGGTGACTCTGTGAACTTACTAGGTCCGTAAACTTTTTTGTAAGACTTTTTGCGGACAATGAATTGCTTTAAAAGTATAATAGCTAGACATCTGATATTGGGTACACCGATACTTTTGTGCTTATATTAATAAATGAAAGCTAAAGTAGTAGATTGTGGTAATGTTGCCAGCAGGCGAGACATACTTTTAAAGGCCACACTTGTCCTTTTATCTTTTTATTTATTGGGCAAATGTCATGTAAGTAGCTTATCAAAACTTGATAGCCTTGATCAAGTTGAAAGTCCATATTCAAATTATTTTTTTTTTCAGTTACCCCATGTTCCTCCAGTAACAACCTATGTAACCAGCATGGAACAGGGCTGACTTGTTACCTGTTGCAAGATTGGTTGGGTAATGATCTGGTTTACAAGGATGGGTACCAGTGCTGTGATTATAAAAGTTACTGCATTGATTTTAGTAAGTATAAACACATAAACAGACCTGTCAAGTGTCACGCACCTTGCGTGAGACTCACGCATCTAGTCAGCAATTTGGCGGCAAATTTCTTTGATCTTTTAATTTTTTCCTTTGATATTTCCGTTTTTTGTCAAATCTCACGCATGCAGCTCATAAAAACTTGACAGGCCTGCATAAAAGGCCATGCTAATGCAAGGGGATGGGACCCAATCACTTTTTCATGCCTAAAATGTATGAACTATTTTTTTCCACCTTCACAAATAAAGTGTAAAGGGGTCCTGTTAACCTTGAAATTTTTGTGGGGAGGATATTTCACTAAATTCATGGTTTCAAAATATCTGCAAAAATATTCCCCATGCATATTAATTATTCTCTTAGTTTAAACATATTTATTTATCCTGGATTGGGAAACAAGCTTAATGCTTATGTAAATACCTGTCCAGCTACCAGTCTCTTAGTGTAGGTTGTTCAGTTAGCTTCCAAAGCTTCTTAATGGTAGACATTTTTCTGACATCATTGATAGAAATAAAATGTAGGAACAGTATACATTACACAGTGCTTTTAGAACACCGAGATAGGTATTCACTTTCTACCATATAAAGGTCATAATTCACCCCAATCACTTTCAATCCAATGTCATTTTAGACCATATTTGAGCCTTTTTAACTCTTTTATTTCTTTTGTTACAGATCGTAAGTACTATAAAGAAGACATTTATTGTAAGGTTTGTTTGGACCACACAAATGTAAGTGCTGACAAGAACTATTTCAACAAATAATCATACCCAAGCTAAAACCTAAATTGAGTAAACATATACATGATAAATGTTCATTAGAAATTTTAAAAAATTAAATTGAAATGAGGATAATTTTACATTGTAACTCATTATCCAACTATATTTTGTCCACGTGCCACCTCTAACAATTGTCTGTAACACATTTAATTCTATACATTTTAAGCATATTTTGGTGTGTTGAATTTTGGCACATTCAGAGGAGATGCCAAATAAACCAAAATTAAACTGCATCCAAAATATCCCAATTTACAGTATTTGGTATGCAGCATCAGCATAATGTTCTATCCAGTGGGAGTCAATTTCGGGTTGATTTTCACTTATTTTTTGTTGAACAAAATTTGACCATTTTTTAACTTGGACGGAGTTTTTAAAACATAAAATACCATAGGGGTTATAAAAATGGCTAATATGGTAATAGTCCTGATAGTGTATATGCATATTACATGGAACAATCTCTTAACAGCAGCATTTGAATCAAAGTATTGGAAGGTTAAAACCAAATAAAGGTAATAACAAAATTACCGAACTTGGAGGACCAATCTCAATGTCCATAAGAAATGACTAAATATGGAAGACACACCGGAATAGTTATAGATTGCAATGGTCCTGACTTGGTACAGGCATTTCAACTGAAAGTTTTTGAAAGAAAAGTACTCAAAACAAAATTCAAATTCACATAGTCAGAAGCACAATCTAGTAACTGGCACATCCACCTTGTACAGTACAAGGAAAGAAACTAGTGTTTTGAATAGTTTTGAATTTAGACAACAGAAAATTTTGAAAAAAAAAATAAACCAAGATATTAATAAATTTTTTGTACGGCTGCAAAAAAAACCAAAAAAAAAGCAAACAAACTTTGTCAGTCCACCATGGGCTGCATGTGTCCAAAGCAATTGACTATCCATATTGGGCTTAAAACGTACAGGGTTTTCACGTGTTGTGGTCGTATCATGCTGCACTCGGCGAAGCTTTTTAATTTTTAATGTAAATTCTTTAGCTGGATGCTGTGACCTGAATCCCTGTGTATATGGCTACTGTGCAGTGGACTCTACCAACCCTATGGGGTATAGGTGTGATTGTGCTGATGGGTACTACGGACAAAACTGTGAAGGTAATCAATTCATAAATTTAATTACCTTAATTAAAACCCCACCAGATCTAAAACTTCAAAAACATTATCCATGTTTACGATGGATAAAATTTGCAGGTTGTGCCAATCATCTGTTATAAGTTTTATCCCATAATATTATCTATAGCAAGTTTTATGCATGCATCTTATTGATATTGAATCCAAATAATTATGTTAAAAACTTGAATATCAAAATTTTTGCCAATACGTTGATGACACTTAAATTTGTAAAAAAAAAATCCCTCACAAAAAAATTCTCCATTTGCAGTAACCTTTTGGACTGAATTTTTACTGAACAATACCCTATGTGTGAGCCTAAACCCACTACAATTCTCTTTGATCCACATGTTCTTGTTATTCAGCAATCTTTTGAACTTGGAACTTTTCAGATCAATTGTGACCCCAATCCATGTGACAATGGCCTCTGCATGCATGTGTTGTCCTTGGCAATCAATCCTAGTTCATCTAGTAACCTTTTGAACTTTGAACTTTTCAGATCAATACTATGTATGTGACCCCAATCCATGTGACAATCTGGCCTCTGTGTTGTCCTTGGCAACCAATCCTATTAATCTAGTAACCTTTTGAACTTTGAACTTTTCAGATCAATACTATGTGTGTGACCCCAATCCATGTGACCATGGCCACTGTGTTGTCTCGACAACCAATCCTAGTGCATATACATGTTCTTGTTACCATGGATACACTGGACCTACGTGTGGTGAGTCTGGGGCATTTGCAACTGGATCAAAACAACCTAATACCTTTAGTCTTTATTTTAAGTGGTGACTTCCATCCTCCATTGGGTTAAAACAAAGTACCTTTATTGAAATTTCATTAAAAAAACACTTTAAAGAAATGTGCCAAAAATTAACAGATAAACATTTTAAGGTGTCAAGGGGTTCTAAAACAAAGCACCTTCTTCAGTCATCTTGCAATTTGTTATCCTATATTTCAGTTTAAAAGACTTGTTACAGCATAAATGATGTAACATTAATTTACTTTATTACTGGTATATTTTATTAATAGAAATTTTACAAGATAAACACTTCAAAAGATATAAAGCTCTCATTTCAGGGGAGATAATTGGTGTGAAAATGTGTGACTAATTTTTACAAAGAAATGTATTTGAAAATTTAGATTTCCTTTAATATCTCGAAAAGGAGTACCAGGAAATCATGTTTTTAATACAGAAATCAAAAGTATATCCCATTTCAAATTTTTACAAATTTCTATATCAGGTTTTAGAAAATATATGCATTTTGAGGATTTGTGCATATAATCATGAAATTTTGATCCTACAATTTTTGTTGGATTTGTGGTCATTTTGGAACTTTTTAAAACAGAAAGTAGATATCAGAAGGAAGTGAAAACAACCTTATAAAGAAATATTCCATATTCTTCAATGTTCTTTCAGATTTAATTTTAACTAATGTTTCCTTATTCTTTTATTCAGAGACAGAGATATATGTAGCTGACCCTTGTGCTGGGAATCCATGTGGCTACCATGGTGTGTGTTCTCCCACGACTAGTAGTTATGGATCTTACACATGTACATGTACAGGGGGTTATAGTGGCAACCACTGTGGTAAGTTATAGTGGCAACCACTGTGGTAAGTTAAAGTGGCAACCACTGTGGTAAGTTAAAGTGGCAACCACTGTGGTAAGTTATAGTGGCAACCACTGTGGTAAGTTATAGTGGGAACCACTGTGGTAAGTTATAGTAGGTTCCACTGTGGAACAAAAAAGTGAGAACCACTGTGGTAAGTTATAGTGGGAACCACTGTGGTAAGTTATAGTGGCAACCACTGTGGTAAGTTATAGTGGGAACCACTGTGGTAAGTTATAGTGGCAACCACTGTGGTAAGTTATAGTGGCAACCACTGTGGTAAGTTATAGTGGCAACCACTGTGGTAAGTTATAGTGGCAACCACTGTGATAAGTTATAGTGGCAACCACTGTGGTAAGTTATAGTGGCAACCACTGTGGTAAGTTATAGTGGCAACCACTGTGGTAAGTTATAGTAAGTTCCACTGTGGAACAAAAAAGTGAGAACCACTGTGGTATGATATAGTGGGACCCCCATGTAGAAACAATGCTTATGGCTCATACACATTTACATGTTCAGGGGGTTAAAGTGGCAACCACTGTGGTAAGATTTAGTAGTAACCACTGTGGAACAAAAAAGTGAGAACCACTGTGGTATGATATAGTGGGACCCCCCCTGTAGCTACAATGGTTATGGCTCATACACATGTATGATGTACATGTTCAGGCGGTTATAGTGGCATTATTGTGGCAACCACTGTGGAACAAAAAAGTGAGAACCACTGTGGTACGATATAGTGGGACCCCCATGTACCTACAATGGTTATGGCTCATACACATGTACATGTTCAGGCGGTTATAGTGGCAACCACTGTGGTAAGTTATAGTGACAACCACTGTGGTAAGTTATAGTGGCAACCACTGTGGTAAGTTATAGTAGGTTCCACTGTGGAACAAAAAAGTGAGAACCACTGTGGTACGATATAGTGGGACCCCCATGTAGCTACAATGGTTATGGCTCATACACATGTACATGTTCAGGCGGTTATAGGGGCAACCACTGTGGTAAGTTATAGTGACAACCACTGTGGTAAGTTATAGTGGCAACCACTTTGGTAAGTTATAGTGGCAACCACTGTGGTAAGTTATAGTGGCAACCACTGTGGTAAGTTATAGTGGCAACCACTGTGGTAAGTTATAGTGGCAACCACTGTGGTAAGTTATAGTGGCAACCACTGTGGTAATTTATAGTGGCAACCACTGTGGTAAGTTATAGTGGCAACCACTGTGGTAAGTTATAGTGGCAACCACTGTGGTAATTTATAGTGGCAACCACTGTGGTAATTTATACATGTAGTGGCAAACACTGTAGTGAGTCATAATGGTAAGATTGTGGTAAGATTGATTAGAAATAAATAAGCAGCAGTCTGTAATATCATACAGGCTTCATTAGCAATAAGGATTTTTTTGAGGAACGTAAGAGTTCAGTCATTTGGTGGGGTAATAAGTTTTTAAACTGTTTTCTCAGCACCTACTAATCACAGTCTCTTGATAATTGGTATGCAGTATAAGCACAGGGTCCTATACTGTAGATTTTGATTTGAATCTGTCCCTTGCCTACTTGCTGTTAAAGGAAATGCAGACATTTTTGACTTTGATAGATTTTAAAAATATATTGAAAAAAATATGTATTTCAGATGTGATCCCCTGTCCTGAAAACCCTTGTTATCACAGTACGACAGTTCCTATAAGGGTTGCTACTGCAGATTTGAATTTTAGCAAGGTGATATTGACTCTCTCATATTGCCTGTTATTACATTTTATCGCAGTGGTTTCATTATTATTCGTAGGGTATCAATTTTCGTGGTTTTCGTGGCTGGCCTGGACCCACGAAATTTGATACCCAACGAAAAGGAAATTAAACATTAGTCTATAGGCTGCAGACTTTAGAACCACGAATTTAAGAATCCACAAACTGATCCTTTTTCATCAAACCAAGAAAAAAGGTACCCACGAAAATAAATGAATTAATCCACAGTATCTGTGTTGCTAACTTTTGATCTTTTAATGGTTTTTACTACAGATGTTTTCTTTACATTCCAGATGTGACCCCATGCCATGACAACCCTTGTTACCATGGTACCTGTGTTGTGGACGGTAGCTCTTACAATGGTTACAGTTGTGAATGTGAAGCTGGTTATATTGGCGACCATTGTGGTAGGTCTAGGGCAAAGGTTTAAGCTTTAAGGTAATACATTGTAATAGTGTAAAAATTGTGAAGGAGGAGGCTGGAATAGGGGTTCTATAATTTCCCCACCTGGCCTCTCTGTCCCCTGTTTTTTACCCCTTTAATCCCAATTTTCCCATCCCCTCAAACCTTGTTCAGCCTAACATATGTTTAGGTCAATAAGTTGTTAACAGTCCCAGGACTTAAAAGAATATTTAAACCATTTTGAACCTGAATCTTCACTATTATAAAAGCGTATAATTATTTTGCATTGTGGATCTTCCATTTAAGACAACCAGAAAACATATTATCAAAAGACTTACACACTCATTCTTTTTATTCCCTGCCACAAGAAGTGGCCAGGTATTATGTTAAACCCTAAGTTTCTTTCGGTGTCATTCCCTCCTTCCCCTGAAGGTTTCCGACCAATAACTTGAAAACCTGTCAAGGAATTTGAATTATATTTAGCACAGCTGTTGAGTATAATCAAATACAGGTCAAGTCCGATTTCAAGCATGATCTGAAAAATAGTTTTTGAGAAAGGCCATTTTGAAAAATCAAATTTCATGAATTTTTGAGTTTCCAACTGATAACTTGAAAACACGTCAAGGGATTCCAATGATATTTTGCACAGCTGTTTAGAACAATAAAGTAAAGGTCAAGTTCAATTTCCAGCATGATCTGAAAAATAGTTTTTGAGAATGGCCACTTTCAAAAATCAAATTTTATGAACTATTGATATTATATCGTGGCGGGGTATCATTTAATGTCCCATTAGATGCCCTATTTGTTCCCTTGGTTAACATGTAGAATACTCAATGTGACTACCTGTATTGCATCATTTAATTATTATAGTATACATATATTGATAAGGTGATTCCTTGCTATTGATTTTTATAGTTAATACTTTTAGAATCCAAGTTAATTAGGGTTCTTGATTTAAGTATATGTGAATCTTTTATCTTGATTTTGTCTGATTATGTTAATTATGTCAATCCTTTGATGTTTCATTAATAGAATATGCGAACCCTTGCTCAGTGATTTCATGTTTAATTTATAGAATACTTACCAGTACATTAATCCTTGCTCAATGATTTTGATGTTTTATTTATAGAATACCTATGTGAATCATTCTGATGTTTTATTTATAGAATACCTATGTGAATCCTTCTGATGTTTTATTTATAGAATACCTATGTTGATCCTTCTAATGTTTTATTTATAGAATACCTATGTGAATCCTTCTGATGTTCTGATGTTTTATTTATAGAATATGTTAATCATTCTGATGTTTTATTTATAGAATATGTGAATCATTCTGATGTTTCATTTATAGAATATGTGAATCATTCTGATGTTTTATTTATAGAATATGTGAATCATTCTGATGTTTTATTTATAGAATATGTGAATCCTTGTCACACCAATCCATGTGTGCATGGCCAATGTTCTTACCTGGAGGATGATCCTAGGGATTACAGGTGTGATTGTGCTAATGGGTACAGTGGCTCCACCTGTGGTAAGCATGAAAATAAAAACAAGGTATGAAAAAAAAATGGAATTCAATTTCAAGATGGGAAAGCCTAGAACAGCATGCCTTTGTTTTTAAACAAACATTAGCACTTGTAAATAACATCAGCTTTGAAATGTAAACGTATGTATGAATATTTATTGCTGTCAGAATTATTGCAATACTTGATATCAAAACTAATAATTAATTTTCACTGCTGTATTGTGTATCATTTCAGTAACCTATGACCCATGCTATAATGATCCTTGTGGTTACCATGAAGTCTGTGTACCCAGTGGATCATCTTACACATGTAAATGTGAGACAGGATATAGTGGATCACCATGTGGTAAGTACATGTGTACCCAGTGGATCATCTTACACATGTAAATGTGAGACAAGATATAGTGGATCACCATGTGGTAAGTACATGTGTACCCAGTGGATCATCTTACACGTGTAAATGTGAGACAGGATATAGTGGATCACCATGTGGTAAGTACATGTGTACCCAGTGGATCATCTTACACATGTAAATGTGAGACAGGATATAAGGATCAAAATGTGGTAAGTACATGTGTACCCAGTGGATCATCTTACACATGTAAATGTGAGACAGGATATAGGCGATCACCATGTGGTAAGTACATATGTACCCACTGGATCATCTTACACATGTAAATGTGAGACAGGATATAGTGGATTACCATGTTTTAAGTACATGTGTACCCAGTGGATCATCTTACACATGTAAATGTGAGACAGGATATAGTGGATCACCATGTGGTAAGTACATGTGTACCCTGTGGATCATCTTACACATGTAAATGTGAGACAGGATATAGTGGATCACCATGTGGTAAGTACATGTGTACCCCATGGATCATCTTACAAATGTAAATGTGAGACAGGATATAGTGGATCACCATGTGGTAAGTACATGTGTACCAAGCGGATCATCTTACACATGTAAATGTGAGATAGGATATAGTGGATCACCATGTAGTAAGTACATGTGTACCCAGTTGATCATCTTACACATGTAAATGTGAGACAGGATATAGTGGATCACCATGTGGTAAGTACATGTGTACCAAGCGGATCATCTTACACATGTAAATGTGAGATAGGATATAGTGGATCACCATGTAGTAAGTACATGTGTACCCAGTTGATCATCTTACACATGTAAATGTGAGACAGGATATAGTGGATCACCATGTGGTAAGTACATGTGTACCCAGCGGATCATCTTACAAATGTAAATGTGAGACAGGATATAGTGGATCACTATGTCGTAAGTACATGTGTACCCAGCGGATCATCTTACACATGTTAATGTGAGACAGGATATAGTGGATCACCATGTGGTAAGTACATGTGTACCCAGTGGATCATCTTACACATGTAAATGTGAGACAGGATATAGTGGATCACCATGTGGTAAGTACATGTGTACCCAGTGGATCATCTTACACATGTAAATGTGAGACAGGATATAGTGGATCACCATGTGGTAAGTACATGTGTACCCAGCAGATCATCTGACACATGTAAACGTGAGACAGGATATAGTGGATCACCATGTGGTAAGTACATGTGTACCCAGTGGATCATCTTACACATGTAAATGTGAGACAGGATATAGTGGATCACCATGTGGTAAGTACATGTGTACCCAGTGGATCATCTTACACATGTAAATGTGAGACAGGATATAGTGGATCACCATGTGGTAAGTACATGTGTACCCAGTGGATCATCTTACACATGTAAATGTGAGACAGGATATAGTGGATCACCATGTGGTAAGTACATGTGTACCCAGCAGATCATCTTACACATGTAAATGTGAGACAGGATATAGTGGATCACCATGTGGTAAGTACATGTGTACCCAGTGGATCATCTTACACATGTAAATGTGAGACAGGATATAGTGGATCACCATGTGGTAAGTACATGTGTACCAAGAGGATCATCTTACTCATGTTAATGTGAGAAGATATAGTGGATCACCATGTGGTTAGTACATGTGTACCAAGTGGATCATCTTACAAATGTAAATGTGAGACAGGATATAGTGGATCACTATGTCGTAAGTACATGTGTACCCAGCGGATCATCTTACACATGTTAATGTGAGACAGGATATAGTGGATCACCATGTGGTAAGTACATGTGTACCCAGTGGATCATCTTACACATGTTAATGTGAGACAGGATATAGTGGATCACCATGTGGTAAGTACATGTGTACCCAGTGGATCATCTGACACATGTAAACGTGAGACAGGATATAGTGGATCACCATGTGGTAAGTACATGTGTACCCAGTGGATCATCTTACACATGTAAATGTGAGACAAGATATAGTGGATCACCATGTGGTAAGTACATGTGTACCCAGTGGATCATCTTTCACATGTAAATGTGAGACAGGATATAGTGGATCACCATGTGGTAAGTACATGTGTACCCAGTGGATCATCTTACACATGTAAATGTGAGACAGGATATAGTGGATCACCATGTGGTAAGTACATGTGTACCAAGAGGATCATCTTACTCATGTTAATGTGAGAAGATATAGTGGATCACCATGTGGTTAGTACATGTGTACCAAGTGGATCATCTTACATATGTAAATGTGAGACAGGATATAGTGGATCACCATGTGATAAGTACATGTGAACCAAGTGGATCATCTTACACATGTAAATGTGAGACAGGATATATTGGATCACCATGTGGTAAATACATATGTACCTAGTGCATCTAAATACATAAGTAAATCTGAGACATGATATAGAGGATCACCATTGAGAAAACACATGTGTACCAATTGAAACCTCTTATGCTTGTAAATTTTATCCAAAAAAAATGGAAGGAATGCATTACACAAAAACACATAGGAAGGGCACTTTTATTACTGATCTTCCTTCAGTCACAGGGAGTCAATTGTTTTAGACTGGTTACATTGGATCCACATGTGGCAAATGTGTTCATATTCCAGGGGCATCCATGACCCACACTCTCTGCTTAATTTGTTGATAACACACAAAAAATCCATCTTGTTAAATGGTGAATGTTTAAGAACATTTTCTAAACAGTTCTCTATGCAACTACCAATTGTAGCCTTCCTATATGATATAACTTCAGAATACAGTCTTTTATTATGTGGTATATAGCATGAGCATGATGTTCCATATTGATTGATTTAATTTCAGGTCTGTTTCTCACTAATTCTTGCAAAAGGAAATCCTAGCATTTTTTACCTTGAGATTTTTTGTCTGTTTTTAGCCTATGATCCCTGTTACAGTTACCCGTGTAACAATGGAGGCTCATGTTACAAATCTACACAAACAGGAGGAACAGCTTACTGCCAGTGTACCAGTCATTATACTGGTTCCCATTGTGACAGTAAGTATTTGTGTCAGGTCTGTGTACCAGTCAATATACTGGTTCCCATTGTGACAGTAATTAAGTATTTGTGTCAGGTCAGTGTTCCAGTCAATATACTGGTTCCCATTGTGACAGTAATTAAGTATTTGTGTCAGGTCAGTGTTCCAGTCAATATACTGGTTCCCATTGTGACAGTAATTAAGTATTTGTGTCAGGTCAGTGTTCCAGTCAATATACTGGTTCCCATTGTGATGTCAGGTCAGTGTTTTAGTCAGTAAACTGGTTCCATTTAGATAGCAATAATTAAGGTGTCGGTCATAATTAAGTCTGTACAGACTACAGTGTTAAGCTTATGTTTATGTAAACACAATTCTTTGTTCTTTGATTTTTCGCCACTAAATTTTCTCTCTCACACCCTTTTTAATGCTATCTCTGATGGATCTATATTTGTGTTATTAATAAATCATATTTCTTGGCTATAAAGAAAATTTTGAATTTATATGTCCATCTTATAAAAGAGGAAAGGATTTTGTTAAATACTTGTGACCAATTACTGATCACAGCCTTATGATATTATACTCCCACTAAGAGAGGGGACTGTATTGCAATCACCTTGTCCATATGTCCGTCTGTCAGTCCATTACAAATTTTTGTTACAGATTTCTCACCTTCTTCTGAAGGGAATGATTTCAAATTTGGTATGCTGCTTTAGCATGATGAGTTGTATTATGCCTCTCCTTTCCAGATCAGTCATGCATCTTCTTCCTGTTTAATGAGCCGACTTAGACCTTTTTAAGGGTGAAAAAAAAAGATAATTTTTCCTAACACTTAAACAGATTTCTCGGCTTCTACTTAAAAGGGATAAATTTCTCATTTGGTATACAGCTTTAGCATGATGAGTTGTATCCAGCCTCCCCTTTCAAGGTCAGTCGGCATCTACTTCCTAGTTTTCAAATAGGTGAGTGGGGCAACTCCATGTTTAGAATGCAGCATCTGACCATACAGTCTATACTATGGAAATATTCAATTTTCAGTCTGAAGCTTGATAACTTACTTCATGTAAAAACAAATCAGGCTATTTGACTTACAAGGTTTTAGGCCGAAATTTAACGGATTGAAAAATCAGGGTAGTAAAGCAGTGAATGTGGGGAAAATATTTTCATGACATTTTTCTCAGTAACCAAGCCCCATGATATTTAGTTCACAGTATCAACATGAGGTCTCATACAGTAGGATTTGATTTCAGGTCTAAAGCTCATCTTACCTCCTGTTAAAGGAAGTACGACAATTTTTTACTAATTGAAAAATTTATATATTTTTTTAGCTTACGTTTCGTACACTGACCCATGCCAGGGATATATCTGTGACAATGGGGGCTCTTGTTACGTCTCAGGAGGTGAAGGTCACTGCCATTGCGTTGGATCCTATAGCGGCGATCATTGTAGAAGTAAGTTTAAGGCTATTCCAGAATCAATTGTATTGGGAGTGAAAATTCGGGTTATAGATTGGTGAATGTTGGATGGGCCGGTGGGCGACGTGTGGGCAGGGAAGAAATTTTCATAACAGTTTTCTCAACAACTACTAATCACAGCCACTTGATATTTGGGATGCATCATGGTGGGGTCCCTTAATGTGGGCTTTAATTTAAGGTCTGTCACTTACCTTCTTCCTGTTAAGCAAAATCTGGCCATTTTTGACTAATAAAGGTAATAACAAAACTACCGAACTTGAATGATCAATCTCATAGTCCAGAGAAAATGACAAAAACGAATCCGTCATACCGGAGAATTGGTGGATCGCAATGGTCCTGACTTGGTACAGGCATTTCAAACGAAATGGTGGGTTAAACCAGGTTTTATGGCGCCAAACCTCTTCCATTGCGATTTTCAAGTCCATAATATATATCGTAACATAGAATAGTGTTACACTGTAAAATTTGCTTAACCCATAATGTATAGTTACGTAAAATAGTCGTGATAGTTTGACACTGTAAAATTTTCTTGGAATTAGGTTTTATAAGTCATGTAAGTCGAACATAATAGGACATGTGGGATATAAACAATATCATGAACAAAATACAGAAGCTTTTGTCTGAAACTTTTTTGTAATTTTTATTTGAGAGAAACACAAAACCAGAAGAATTAAAGATCGCAATGGTCCTGACTTGGTACAGGCACTTCAAAAGAAGTGGCGGGTTAAACCAGGTTTTATGGCGCCAAACCTCCCTCTTCCATTGCGATCTTAGGATCCGGTAATGACCATAGAACACAACATAGTTGTGAGACACAATAGGGATATTGAGGTGATCATCTCAGTACAGCAGACCAGTCAAACACTAATTAAAACAATTAACTATCATATCTTTTAACTCAATTTTGAACTTTTCTACCAGTGGCTGATAACGAAGAAAGAATTTTTTCAGTGATCGTATGAGACGTATTTTCTTATAGCCCTGCTCCAAAAGTCGGTCACGAAGAAATCGGTGTCTGATCAAAAAATCTGTGAAATGTGTGCAAGCTCTGGCATATCGAATAAGTTGTGAAATATAAACACCGTATGCAGGAGAAGTAGGTATATTGCTCTGTAGATTAGGAAAATTAATAATTTTAAAATTAAAATCGTCTCGTTTATCGTAAATTTTTGTACTGAGATGACAGTATTTTAAATGACAGATTTTAAAATAATTTTTTAATGTTAGATAAATATAGAAAAAAAAATCTTTATGGTGAGGGTATATAAAAGTGCCTTCCAACACAATAAATGTTTGTTGTAGGTTGCAATTTATTCTTGAATATCCCTTCTTTTAGCAGAGGTTTACCAATTTTTGTTCAATACGCTTCACAAACTCAGTTTTTAAGGTACTTGTCCAATCTGATTCAGATTAGATCTATCAATTGTTCCCTTCTGTCTTTGCAAGGTAGACCTTAAGACATTCCATTCTACTTTCTGTTCTGAAGACCTTTTGAATTGACCAATCAGATTGCAGCTTCCAAGATTTTGAAAGCATAACTTCTCATGGTAAATCCAGAGGATTCCCAAAAGGTCATCAGAACAGAAAGTAGAATAGGATGTTTTCAGATCTACAATGAATAGACAGTATGGAACAATTGATTTTAATCAGAGTCCCATGTCTTTCTGTCTGTTTGGCCATATGTCCACAAATTCCACACCTTTTTATATGACCGCAAAAAATTTGCGGACGTATAATGGTATGATGCTGTCGTCGTCATTGTCGTTGTCGTCGTCGTCGTCTGTTAACTTTAGTGTATACACGATAACTTTAGTTCTAGTTATCCAAATCAAATGAAATTTGACAATGATATTTCTTACCATTAAAGGATGGATGGGATTGATTTTGGGAGTCCCCCCTTTTTTCGTGTAGAAATTAAGGGCCAAAAGGGGCCAAATTGCAACTTTTAGTTTGTTCTTACAATAACTTTTTCAAAATTCTTTTCCTCTGAAACTACTGAACAGAATTCAATGAAACTTGGTATGATTGATCAATAGGGTGTCATGCACTATAGATGTGTTTCAAGTTCTGATTTGTCAAAAAACATGGCCGCCGTGGCTAAAAATAGACCAGGGGGGTCAGACTACTGTTTTTGGCTTGTAATTCAAAAAGTATAAGAGATAGATGAAATCTGATGCCACCCTACTGCTTCAGGATCAAAAGTTCTACAAAAGTCTCCATTTGGTCGAAGTTGTCAGATGACCCCTTATAGGGGTTACGGCCCCTTAAAGGTGAAAAATAGCATTTTTTCATGTTTTTGCCCTATAGTATGAAAACTATTGCAGATAGCAAAAAGCTGTTGCTTGCTTAATTGTTCAGCTCATTTAGCTCTACAAAAGTCTCCATAGGGTCGAAGTTGTCAGATGACCCCTTATAGGGGTTACGGCCCCAAAAGGGGCCAAAATCGAAACATTTTTATTAGTGGACCGATTTTGAAATTTTTTTTTGCATGTTTGTTCTTGTCAAATAGCGGATGCAAAATTGAGAATTAACTTTTGCTACCCCCATCTTTTCCCTCTTATTATGTAATTAGGGGCCAAAAGGGACCAAAATGGAAATTTTTTTACTTGTGATCCGATTTTGAAAATTTTTTTTGCATGCTTGTTCTTGTCAAATAGTGGATACAAAATTGAGAATTAATTTTTGCGACCCCCCCTTTTCCCCCTGTTATGAAAGTAGGGGCCAAAATCGAAACTTTTCTATTTGTGGTCTGATTTTGATCTCCTTTGGAAAAAAATTAATTCCTTTTAAAATGTGAATTTAGAAAGTCCACCAAAAGCTGCATGTGTCAAAAACCTTTGTCAGTCCACCATGGGCTGCATATGTCCAGAGCAATTGACTATCCATATTGTGCCTAAAACGTACAGGGTTCAACATGTTGCGGTCGTATCATGCTGCGCTCGGCGAAGCTTTTTATTACTTTGTAAAATCAAATTTATCTAACTTTTTTATCTGCCAACCTGTTCATCTGCTATTCTTGTAAGTAGAAAAAAAATTCTTTGTTAAAGCAAGGGTTTTGCCCAGAATCTTAATTATATACTTATTTTTCCTTGTTCACCACGGATTGCATGTGCCAAAACTTACAGTATGCATCTGACAATATTGGTCCTTTAGCATACAGACTGCTAACCATGCTACATGTATTCCCTCTTTTCGTATATAGTGAGTTTATCTCCCATTTTCAGAGTTATCTTCTCTTTCCAGAAGCTATTTTATACGCTCCCGAAGGGAGCGATAATGGTAGAAATGTCAATATTTTAGTTTTACTATGAGCTGAATTTTCCTTCAACATCTGGTTTAGCACGCGCTTGTTTTTCCCGAACTTTCGGCGCCTTTAACGTCTTCATCTTTGAAAATTATAGACGTCATTAAACGCTCACGTAACCCACAAGAAAAGCTAGTTTGTTTTTATTTTCGAACAAAAAAAAAATAATTTATTCAAACTTTGGGAGCCTAACTGGTTTTACCTGCCTCATATTACAAGTTACTATGGTAAAATTTAAGTTTATCTGCATTTATTTTTTAGTTAATCAAAAAAAATCTAAAAGTTGATTATTGTTATTTTTAAAAATGTATTTAACATGTTTTCCTAACCATTCAATAATTTATAAAAAATAAAAACCTAATTTTTCCCATCCATTGCAATGTTATATACCTACCATAATGGAGGATAACTCTTGCAAATGGGAGATAACTCACTAATTACAAAAAATGGGAATAGTGCCATACATGTATAACATAGCAAGATATTTTTTGGTCATATGATGTTACAGTCCACATTTGCATTTCTACTTTTAGTCCCACCCAACCCATGTGATGGATATCCCTGTACCAATGGTGGATCATGTGTAGTTGTTAGCGGATCCCCAAAATGTCAGTGTGTCAACTCATACACGGGGAACTACTGTCAGAGTATGTATACTATCACAGTCAACAGAGTGTTATAACTAAAACATTTTATGAAACAAGAATATGTCCAAAAGACAAAATGTAATATCATCCAAGCATCCAACGGATGTGATGGATGATTGGCATTCTCTGAGTAAGCCCGAAGGCTTGAGGGTTGAAACGGAATATATCGACACTTGTCGGCCAGAGTCCTGATTTAAATAACAATAGATTAAATACCTGGTCACTATATAAGGACCTTACAAATCCAAATCAGTTGTCTTTTTAGAGCTTAAGCCAGTGTGTTCATAAGTTGTCAATATTTATACTTGGGAGGGATGCTCTGAGGGTTGGGTAGTTCAACCCTCAAGCCTTCGGGCTTACTCAGAGAATGCCAATCATCCATCACATCCGTTGGATGCTTGGATGATATTACATTCTCTATCGTAGCCCTACGGCATTCTCGGGTTGAAACGGAATTCTTTAAAGACAATATTGACAACAATTCAAAATAGTATGAAATTTCATGAAACTCATTTCCTCCTTGCGACAACAGTGATAAATACCTGTCAGTATTTACAAGGTTTTTAAGCAAAACAAAGATAAATGCAACATTTAATTAAGACAAATAAATTGACAAAAACTCTTCGAAAAACAAAGTAATCGAAAGTTCAAAAAATGTCTCTATATATCATCACAAAACACAGAACATCTCTTCAACATCTTGTCTTCATCCCTCGTCAGTCATAGTCCTCCAACTAAACACAGGAAATTCTCAGCATAATCCAGAGAGCTCTACAATTACACAGATAAAACTGCTGCTGAAAATTCATTATTATTGTGGTGTTGTACACCCTGACTACCTCTATAGTAAAATTTGTAAAATGTTTGAGCGTTCGACCAATTTGCTGTATTCAAAATAGATTTTATTGGAACACCAGCATCAAACGCTGCAGAGGTGGAAGCTCCGCGGAATGAGTGAGCTTGGAATTTAGCAGTATCTATGCCAGAGTTTTTTAATACGTTTTTTAGCCATCTGGCTACTGTGCTAGAAGTAACACTGTTATAAGTTTTAAATGAAATTAAAAGCTTACTACTTTTTCTTCTGTCCTTTGTTTTTTCCAAATACTCATTAATACAAGAAACTACACATAGTTTTTTATCATGAAACTCATTAAAGGTAACAGTTTGAGAAACTTTACCAGGACGAGAAGTTTTGGTTAATGACTGAATATTAAACTTAATACAACTGTCAGTATTTTGCATTGATTTAGTATCTAAAGCAATAAGAGTTTGTGATCTCTGTGCTGAACAAAGAGCCAATAAGGCACTACATTTCATAGTTAATTGTTCCAAAGTAAGGCTACTAAGAGGATGTAAAGAAGATAAGTACTGTAATACTTTAGCTACATCCCATGTACATACATATTTAGGAATGGGAGGTTTAATATTGAATAAACCTTTCATAAACCTTGTCAATAAAGGATGATTTACTAAATCTCTTTTACCTGTAACTATCAGAGTCTGAACAATGGCAGCCTTGTGAGTGTTAATGACACTATAGGAATATTTCTGTTCATTTAAGTTGGACAAGTATTCCAAAATTTGTACTTCAGATACCTCCAAGGGATTAATCTCCCTTTGATTACACCAAAATAACCATTTTCTCCATGCCAAATCATATTGCTTGGAGGTACTTGGTCGCCAGGAACATGACAAGATTGAGGTAATTTTGTTTGAAAAGCCTCGATTTCTGAGTGATCTCCAGATACAATACAGGCGACTAGAAATCGGTTTCTTAGGTTTAACTTGTGAGGTTGATTGTTGTGAACTAACCTCAGTAGATTTTTGTTTTTTCGTATTAGAAGAGGCTCTTCTATTAAAATGTTCAATAATTGTGGAAACCAAATTTGTGTTGTCCAGTAAGGAATAATCAGAATAGCTTTGCTTACCTTGTCCTCGATTATCTTTTGAATGACCCGTGACAACACACTGAAAGGAGAAAAAATGTATGGTTTGAAATTTGACCATGATATGGAAAAAGCATCTATAGCAAAAGCTTCAGGATCTGGAAGCCATGATACAAATTTAGGTAACTGTTTGTTTAACCTAGATGCAAACAGATCTATATCTGGTGAAAAACATTGAGAACATACAAGTGAAAATACTTTTTCATTCAGTTTCCACTCAGTGGAGTCGCTAAACTCACGTGACAGTCTATCGGCAGACACATTGTCTTTACCTTTAATATGAACTGCAGAAATAAAAATCTGTCTCTCTGCACACCATAACCAAATTTCTTTACATTCAGAGAATAAAGACAAAACTGAGCCACCTTTTTTGTTAATGTATGACACTGCTGTGGCACTATCGGATCTAATACAAATGTGTGTTTGAACCATATCTTTACATAAACTCAATAAAGCATACTTGATAGCCTTAATCTCTAAGATATTGATATGCAAAGAAGACTCATGCATAGTCCATCTACCACCTGATTCTAAACTATCTAGTTTACAACCCCAGCCTGCCAAAGACGCATCAGTTTCTAAGTAAAATGAAATTTTGGCTGGTCTTATAGGCTTTCCATTTATAAGTTCTCGATTCAAATTATTAAACCACCACTTTATTTCATCTACAGCATTTCTGGATAACCTCATAGTTTTGTTATAATCTTGATGGGGTTCTAAAGCTCTAACTTTGTCGTGATTTAAAAATCTTGTAAACAAAGGTGCAAGCTCCACAGCTGTGGATGCAGAAGAAAACAAACCTAACAACCTAGCAACATCTTTAATGACTATTTTGTCTTTTTTCTTCAGTGCTTTCTCACATTCTGTCAATATCTTATACACCTTTTCTTCTGGCAAAAATACCATGAATAATTCACTGTCAATTAAAAAACCCAGAAAAATAATCTTTTTTGAAGGAATTGGACTTGACTTTTCTTGATTAATAAAAAATCCTAAAGACTCCATAGTTTTGGTCATATATTGAAAATGACTGTGACAAAGATCTCTGTTTAAATTCTCAGCTAAAGAATCATCTATATAGAAAAATGATTGAATGCCCAAGCTTCTAAAATATGCAAAAACAGGCTTCATTACTTTAGTAAAAATTCTAGGTGCTGATGATATACCAAAACAAAGACAGTTGAATTCATACAGTGTATCTCGCCAGATGAACTTCAAGTATTTTCTGTGATCAATATGAATTGGAATGGAAAAATATGCATCTGTTAAATCTACTGACACAAAAAATGCATCTTGCTCTAAAGCTTGTAAAACCATTGACAAATTTTCTTGTTTAAAATGGTGGTATTCAATAAATTCATTTAACTTAGTTAAATTAATAACTGGTCTGAATTTACCATTTTTCTTTTTCACCAAAAAAATATTTGAGATAAATTGATCGCTTTCATAGTTAGATTTTGAAATTGCCCCCTTTTTAAGCATTGCTTGAACTTCTGAGTCCACAATTTCTGATTCTTTTATTGAAAACTGAATTGGTTTTGGAGCATATTTTTGAACTGGTTTTGAAATAAACTCAAGTTTACAACCAGTAATGGTTTGTAATACCCAGGGGTCTGAAGTAATACGTTTCCATTCCAAAACATAATTTTGCAAGTTACCTGCAATATTATTTCTCACCTCTAAAAGTTCTGGTAATTCTGATAATTCTGGTAATTTCCTCTGCCTCTCACAGAGCCTCTGCCCCTGCCAGAACTTCTTCCCCGGTTCCGTCTTTCCATCGGCCCGAACCGGGACTGGCCTCTTCTCCAGTTTTTTTACTTGCCTCTATAATTATCTTGGCGGCTATTTTCCCCGCTGTATGCTCTATTTTCTAAAAGTTTACTGCTTTCTCCAATGTCCTTTAGTTTTTGAGACAGTTCTGATCCAAATAATGTTTCACCAACAGGGTTACTAGGTATGCATAACTGGCGGAACCTTCGTTTCATATATCTTTTAAGTAAGTATCTCCTTCTAATGGACAACTCAAAATGGGCATTACAAATTAGGGTAATACTATTAAGCAATTCCTTCTTAGCTATCTCCTTGTTAACATTTTTCTCAGAAAACATCTGAACTAGCCTTATCAAAGGCACTATACCTAATCCCATCAACTTTTGGACGTCTTGAATGGCTGAATCGCCTGCTTTTGTGGACGTGGGAAGCTCTGTAAATATCTCAGGGGCAAGTTTCCTAGGCAGTAAATATTTACAGTTCTCTGGAATTTTAATGTCTTTCTTCTTAAGATAATCTTTAATGTCAGCCTGCTTAGTGCAACATTTTGTGATAAATTGCGCAAAGTTTTCTTTTATGGGATCACAAAACTGTATTTCGTCTATGAAAATTTTTGGAAAATCATCATCATCCATGTTGTTATTGCTATCTTCATCAAAATCAATAAACTCATCATCATGGCCATCCTCGTCAAAAATTTCAAGCCCCTCATCTACATTAAAACCATCATGATCATTAGAGCATGAGCGACCATTACTAGGAACTGAAATCTTAGAAAAGTCTATATTTTCAACAGTATTATGCATAGAACTAGAAGAAGCATTATTGCCTTTAGGAAAGGACTTAGAAATTTTGGTAAATACATCTAAAAGTTCTGTCAACATATCAGGGTCATACGAGACACGATTGTTCTCCCTAGTAATAACCTTTCTAGGTGGAGCAAAACTTGTTGAGGGTTCATCCTCATCCTCAAAATTATAACTTCTTTTTGTGGCTTTGGCTTTACCCTTTTTGTTGAGACCCGGCCCTTTCCCGGGACCTTTTTGTTTCTGGGAATCTTTAGGCATAATGACTCGGGAACCTTTGGTTTTACTCAAGCTCTTTTTAGCTTCCGAGGTACAATTATTATTGCTATCAATGTCGTCAATTTCAAACCCAGAAAACGATTTTTCATTTTCATCCGTGGCAAGTAAATCAAGGACATCGTCCGTATTTCCCTGGTGTTCATCTGCGGATGAAATTAAGTCGTCATTACTGTCTTGGTCCGACATGTTTTCTCTACAAAATCATGAATTGCCGTAAATCGGCTATGTCAGAAGTCGTTAAATTTACGACAACCAGCTGTAAATGACAGCGAAAAATTTCTTTTAAAATAAATTTATTCAACTTTACAAATGGCAAAGTAATTAAATGCTTACAAATGGTAAGCAATAAAGTCCTGTACGGACTCTGGCCTTAAATCGATAAGACAACTGATTTGGATTTGTAAGGTCCTTATATAGTGACCAGGTATTTAATCTATTGTTATTTAAATCAGGACTCTGGCCGACAAGTGTCGATATATTCCGTTTCAACCCGAGAATGCCGTAGGGCTACGATAGAGAATGCCCCATTTTGCAACATATTCAGGCCAACTACATGTCACAACCTCTTGATAATTTGTATGTAGCTTCCTCCTATGGTTTACAGTATATGGTGTAAAGCGATTTTATGCCAGTTACTCATCTACTTCCTGTTTACCAAATATTTTAAGTCGCAGGTGACATACGTCTTCCATGAACCACCACCCTTATAGTTACCCAAAAAGTTTACTTCACAAAACATGAAAATATCAGCCCGCAAAAACACCCATATTCACAGTGTTTTTATGTTTGATATTTTAGCCCCACCCAACCCATGTGACAGCCATCCCTGTTACAATGGTGGTTCATGTGTCGTCCTTGGTGAATCCCCCACATGTCAATGTGTCAACTCCTACACAGGGAACTACTGCCAGAGTATGTATTCCAGCTGTCACAGTCAACAGTATACAGTTATTTAATGTGTAGCCAGGCATTAAAGATCAGAATATTTTCCCCAGGGAATCAGCATCATCCTGTTCCCCCAAAACCACAGGCTGAGAGAGAAGCAAAGGTGTACCAAAGGGGCAATCAAACATTATTAAACAGTAAAGATAAAGGCAATATATGGGTAGACAAAAAAATCACCACAACGTAACAAACCACACAACAAACAAAACAACACACACATAACAACAAAACCACATTAAGGAACTTGAACTCAAGTCAAAACAAGAGTAAACTTAGGTACTCCTGAAGAGTAAACAGTTCCTGCTTGCCATAGCACACTGGTCTTGTTGCCAAAGATCGATTAAGTTTTGGTGAAATCCGGAAAGGATGACATTACAAAACTCTATGTCAAACCAACATCTGTGCTCATCTGAGAGATAGAAATCCTGTGTTTGTCTACAAGCACATGATGTCTTCTGTAAAATTTCTTGAGTCATGACAACAACCTGGTAATAGAACAATTAGCTGATCTGGATACCAAGTGGAAAAAATTCTGATCTATTGCCTGGCAACACATTCAATAACTGCTTTTTTACATAATTACATCTGAACAGCTATAATTTACTGGTGAAGAAATCCATAGTGAGAGTTAATACATTTTGTACACTTTCATTATTTTAATATGTAAATTGTCAATAAAAAGGGATTTTATAATTAAAAAAATTATGAGATGTGGAATAAGTGTATGCGACACAGCCCACAATCAAGTTGCAATTCAGAAAAACCACAATGGACAACCGCCAGCAGCCTTCAACAAGGTCAGTAACACTTCTCGCAGTTCTGCAATTGGCCCATGGTCTAAAAAAAATGCATATAATTCAAATCCAGTCCTGAATAGTCACAGATAGACCTCCTTCTTAAACAAGGAAAACAATGTTAACAGTATTTTTATGTTTGATATTTTAGCCCCACCCAACCCATGTGATGGGCATCCCTGTTACAACGGTGGATCATGTGTCGTCCTTGGTGGATCCCCCACATGTCATTGTGTCAACTCTTACACAGGAACAAACTGCCAGAGTATGTACTGTAGAAGCAGAACTATTCATGGGGGATTAATTTTCGTTTATTTAGTGGATAAGAAAAATCCACGAAAATAAATCCCCACGAATTTAAAATATTTAGTTTAAGAGTGTATATTAAAATTTAAAATCCACGAAAATTTGTCCCCACCAATTTAGTTTTGTGCTCTAAACCATGTAATTTTATCCCCACAAAAATAAATGATTATACAGTATCTGTATCAAACACATTTGAGGGAATTTTTATGCAACTGCAACAACCTGTAGGGGGCATTAAATTTTACTCATGTCCATCTGTACATTCAAAGGAGTAGAGCCACGAAGGCCCTAAATCGGCCCGGTATTTTCACTAGTTTTTCAACTTCTATAAGTTGTCAAAAATTTAACTAAAATATGTTAAGGTATGATCAAACTTTTCATATCTGTAAGATTTTGCAAAATATTTACACCACAGGTTTAGCCTTGAGACTTTAAACAGGCCATAACTTGGGAAATTCCTCATGTTTCACACATTTTCACAGTTTTCTCTGCATATTTCGTCAAAATTAGTATTGGCCATATTCATCGACCACCTTAATATTTTGATAATTAATTCATTATCTCATAATACACATTTCTATCACAAAATAATTTTGGTCGACAGGTGTGGCCCATTTCATCTTCAAAGTTTTACAAAATTAGATTACAAAGTCAACGTAAAGACCTTTTTTGTAGAATTTCTGAAATATTACCTTCTTTTTCAAAGTTATCTACGGAGAAACAGTTTTTATTTCTTCTTACAAGCAACGATTTAGATATATGTAAAGTTATTATTACTGGAGTAAACAATATGTATAATTGCAATCTAAAGTTTAAAAAAAATATTGATTAATAACTATATGTTTCTTTTTAAGAATATCAATAAGTTGGGTCAAAGATAGATAACTCTATTCAGGTTCTAGTCCTCAGCTGGAATAACACATAACTAATAAAATGGGTGTCTTATTATAATCAAAAATTGCTCGCTTATATATAATATGTTTATATTAAATATGTCTGTATTTTATGTTCATATGAACACTTGTTTTGTTATTTTGTATTTGTATTTTGATGATAGATCAATTTTTGGTCTTTATATCAATAAAATTACTTACTTACTTGCCTACTTATTCATCGATTTATGAAAATCAAGGAAAACTGTCACAAATTGTTATTTATCATTAAATAGTCTATTTTTTACCTCACTACTCTCCTTATTGATAAATAATTGAAGGAAAAAACATTGCAATTCATGAAATATAAAGACTAATGAACATTAATGCAGCAACAACAAGCAGATATATCAAAGTTGAATTTGGGGGCCATTTGGGGGCCTTCGTGGCTCTACTCCTTTCTGTCAAACTTTTCTCAGAAATCGTACATGAGAATGATTTGAAGCTTGATAGAGGGTTCAGTATGATCAACTGTATATTCTTAACAACTTTCAGCATTGTTGGACTTCTTCTTGAACTTCCTGGTTTGGACTAGAGGGGGCAACCATGGACACATTCCTTCTATATTTTATATCTATATTGATAAAACGTTCCTTTGATTTTCATGAAACTATCAAAATGTTTTTTACATAGTGTAGTTGTGAAGCTTCTATTTTAAATTTGGATAGAAATGATAATTTGATTTTTTTTATTACAAATCAGGAAATAAGCCATTTGCCAACCAAGGGTGTTCATTTCTAATCAACCTACACCTTTAAAATCTCTAAATGGATTTTCTTGAACTTTTCTAGAATGTTTGTACATGTATGTGTAACAGAATATGATTATGCATCCCCTACATGTATTTTGAATTGTGCTTTGATAGAATTTTTGGGAGGACAGTATTTATTTGTAAATAGTTACATCTGGCTGTTAATGCACTAATTTTAGCTTACTATGGTTTCATCATTATTTGTGGGATATCAATTTTCGTGGTTTTTGTTGATAGCCTTGAACCATGAATTTGATATGCCACGAAAATGAAATTTAACATGTGTGTGTATTCTGCAGAATAAAGAACCATGAATTTAAGAATTGACAGACTGTTACTTTTTCAACAACTTGAAACCAGGAAAATTGGTACCCACGAAAATAAATGAATCAACAGTATCTTTTCTGCATGGCCTGATCGGGCATATGTCTATACTGTTATTATAAGTTAAATGCCAAAAATCTTATATTTTTAGCTGCTCCTGACCCTTGTGCCACAACAAATTGTTTGAACAGCGGAACTTGTTACGTCACATCTCTGAACAAACCCTATTGTCATTGTCTTCAACAATACTCTGGTGATTATTGTCAGAGTAAGTACTTTATATGATTTAGGCAGTGCCTACACGGGCAATTTGTCTTTACGTTATATTAATATAACTAGCTTGATTAACACTAGTTTAACATTAATGTCACACTAATTTAATGTTAAATCAACATAAGTTTAACGTTAAAAATTTTAAAATTAATTTAGTGTTAAATATTAACGTTAATTTAGTGTAAAACTTTTTTAACGTTAATTTGCGACGTCAAATGTTAAAATTTTACATTTAATTAACAATCGAAGCTTGATTAATACTTATTTAACATTAATTTTTAACGTTTAATTAACATTGGGGCTCCTGCAGGGTACCCCCCTCACGTCACAAGGTCGCTTTTAAAAAGGGCCTGAGGTCCCAAGGTCGCTTTTAAAAGACATATTTTGGCGGAGGTCGCAGGTTGGTTTTTGGCATTGGTCGATTTTATGAAGTGTAGGTTGGAAGTCACCCTTAAAAAGCCCTCAGGTCGCAGGTCGTTTTTAACCCTGCGGGAGCCACAACATTAACAAAATTGCTTGTGTAGCCCAGGCATAGCATAATGCTGTATACATGGTGATTTTTGTGGTAATCTAATCAACCCCAACTTTGAAATTGCATAAAAACTATGATGTATTCTTGTTCAATAATAATGATGTCAATCTGCAAAAATTAGAATCAGCAAAAAATAAAACAAACTAATTTTCATTTGTAAAAATTAATAACATTGCAAAAATAAAGCAAACTAATTTTCATCTGCAGAAATTTAACACTGCAAAAATAAAGCAAACTAATTTTCATTTGTAAAAATTAATAACATTGCAAAAATAAAACAAACTAATTTTCATCTGCAGAAATTTAACACTGCAAAAATAAAACAAACTAATTTTCATCTGCAAAAATTTAACACTGCAAAAATATAAAAAACTCATTTTCATCTGCAAAAATTTAACATTGCAAAAAAACCAAACAAATTTATTTTCATCTGCAAAAATTTAACATTGCAAAAATAAAACAAACTAATTTTCATCTGCAAAAATTTAACATTGCAAAAATAAAACACACTAATTTTCATCTGCAAAAAATTAACACTGCAAAAACATATTATCTGGAATATGATAATATATCATATAGTTTATGTAAAATTAAACTACTTGAAGGAATCTCTACAAAAACTGCATTTTTGACCTTTTCTTTTTATGTTTTTTTTTGTTTCAAACACATGCATTAAGGGCATAGGATACAGTTTGGATCCTCCATTGACAAATTCATGAAAATTTACAATTTTCTATCCGTCCGTCTGTCCGTCTGTCTGTCACGCCTCAGTTTTCCACACTTTTTTAGCTCACTTGGACCGAAGGTCCATGTGAGCTATTGCCATCACTTGGCGTCCGTCGTCGTCCGTCGTCGTCTGTCGTCGTCCGTCGTCGTTGTTAACTTTTCTTTGAAAATCTTCTCCTCCGAAACGACTAAGGGGATTGCTTTGAAACTTTGCACACTTCATCTATGGGATGTCCTCTACCAAGATTGCACAAATGGTGACCGCCGTCCAAACAACATGGCCGCCATTACTAAAAATAGACTAGGGGGGTCAGACTACTGTTTTTGGCTTTTAAATCAAAAAGTATAAGAGATAGATGAAATCCGATGCCACGCTACTGCTTCAGCATCAAAAGCTCTACAAAAGTCTCCTTTGAGTCTAAGGTGTCAGATGACCCCTTATAGGAGTTATGGCCCCTTAAAGGTGAAAAATAGCATTTTTTCATGTTTTTGGCCTAAAGAATGAAAACTATTACAGATAGAGAAAAGTTGTTGCTTGCTTAAATGTTCAGCTCATTTAGCTCTACAAAAGTCTCCATAGGGTCAAAGTTGTCAGATGAACCCTTATAGGGGTTACAGCCCCTAAAATAACGTTTTTTCATATTTTTGGCCTATGGAATGAAAACTATAGCAGATAGAGAGAAGCTGTTGCTTGCTTAAATGTTCAGCTCATCAAGCTCTATAAAAGTCTCAATTGGATCAAAGTTGTCAGATGACCCCTAATAGGGGTAACGCCCCTTAAAATGACGTTTTTTCATGTTTTTGGCCTATAGAATGAATACTATAGCAGATAGAGAAAAGCTGTTGCTTGCTTAAATGTTTAGTTCATTTTGCTACACAAAAGTCTTCATAGGGTCAAAGTTGTCAGATGACCCCTTATAGGGGTAACAGCCCCTAAAATGACGTTTTTTCATGTTTTTGGCTTAGTGAATGAAAACTATAGCAGATAGAGAAAAGCTGTTGCTTGCTTAAATGTTCAGTTCATTTAGCTCTACAAAAGTTCTCATTGGGTCAAAGTTGTCAGATGACCCCTAAAATAACATTTTTTCATGTTTTTGGCCTATAGAATGAAACTATAGTAGATAGAGAAAAGCTGTTGCTTGCTTAAATGTTCAGCTCATTTAGCTCTAGAAAAGTGTTTACATGTTTAGGGTTGACTCAAGATTAGGTGAGCGATTCAGGCTCCTGGGAGCCTCTTGTTTCTAAACGCTTATAGATAATGAACTGATTTTTGGTATGTGAGTTTACCATGATGAGTTACAGATCAAGTTTGAGTTTCCTGCTGGTCCACAAATTTTTATGGGAGTTATGGCCCTTTGTACTTTGAAAATTCACTAAAATTTCAGTTTTCCGCACTTTTTTTCTAAACGCTTATAGATAATGAGCTGATTTTTGGTATGTGAGTTTAACTTTGTGAGTTACAGATCAAGTTTGAGTTTTGTGCCGGTCCACAATTTTTTGTGGGAATTATGGCCCTTTGAACTTTGAAAATTCACTAAAATATCAGTTTTCCGCACTTTTTTTCTAAACTCTTATAGATAATGAACTGATTTTTGATATGCACGTAAGTTTACCATGATGAGTTACAGATCAAGTTTGAGTTTCCTGCTGGTCCCTATGTGAGTTATGGCCCTTTGTACTTTGAAAATTCACTAAAATTTCAGTTTTTCACTTTTTTTTCTAAATGCTTATAGACAATGAACTGATTTTTGGTATGTGAGTTAACCATGATAAGTTACAGATCAAGTTTTAGTTTCGTGCCGGTCCACAAATTTTTATTGGAGTTATGGCTCTTTGAAGTTTGAAAATCCATTGCAATTTTATTTTCTTCACTTTTTTATTGTTCCTTGTAGATAATAAACTGATCAAGTTTAGGTATTCATTGGTTTGACAAATTGTTTCCAGTGACTGAAATATGAGGCCGGTAGGGGACTATGTATTGTTTTGCAATACTGTTAGAATGCTTGTCTCTCTCTGTCACTGTATCGTATGCCCTTAAGATGTGTTTTGTAGCAGAGTGTTTGAAATACTGTAAGACCTTTAGATATTTTAAAAATTTTATATTTCAGTTCTGGATGATGTGTGTGATCCTTTCCCCTGTGGTCCACATGAAGATTGTATACCCAATTATCCAAACTATCAATGTCAATGTAAGCCTGGGTTCAGTAAAGCAACTCCAGCTGCTCCATGTAGTAAGTTTTATACTTTTATATTAACCTCATTTTAGAGGGTTAATTGAAATACATGTATTGACAAAATAGAACTAGGCAATATGTTACCCTTGAATGTCAATTCCCTATTTTCCTAAATAGTGAGTTATCTCCCATTTACAAGAGTTGTCCTCCATTATGGTAGGTACATTACATTGCAAAAAGTTTTAATTTTTCTATAATTATTAACAGGGCTTAGCAGACCCTATTAAATCAGGAAAACATGTAGTATACCCTTTTCAAAATAAACAAATTTTACATTTGGACATCTTTTGACAAATTAAAAAATAAATGCAGAAAAACTTATTTTTCCACACAGTAACTAGTATAAAATACCTTCTGGAAAGAGAAGATAACTCTGCAAATGGGAGATAACTCACAATATACGAAAATAGGGCATAACACCAATACAAGAGGGCAGAACCTAAAACTATAAAAAAAAGCATTCCAGAACTAAAAAAAATATTTTCTCAAAGAATTGTAAACTACTGGAATAGTCTGCCATCCTGTACTGTGGAAGCTAAAACTGTAAAAAGTTTCAAAAGCCAATTAAATAAAGCTTGGAAAACTCTTTAAAAGTATTAAGATTGAGCCCAACATATATGGACCGGAAGCGGGCACCAACACAATTCAGATGGATCAAAGAGGCACAACTGCCGAAAGCACAGACCTCTACAGAAAAAGTAAAGTTAATAAAGGTAATAACAAAACTACTGAACTTGAATGATCAATCTCATAGTCCAGAGAAAATGACAAAAACGAATCAGTCATACCATAAAGTAAGTTAGTAAAGCATGGTGGATCAGCCTTTTTGCAGCAATTTCCTTTTGATTTTTGCTACTGAGATGATCTGTGTCAGCAGTGATACAAAAAAAAACAGGTCACTAGTTCATGACATTGATATGTATTGAAGTCACTTGCTTATCTTAATTCTTACATGTCACTATTATGAATGAAATTAATGGAATTTCCCACATCATTGCCTCCGCCGAAGTAGATTCTTCATTATACAACATTATATAGAAACTAGAAGGTTGTTATTATTTAATACATTGTTTTATGCCATTAAAAGATGTCAGGCCTTTTGTTTTTGAGACCGAATTTAAAGTGGTCTAATGTAACAATCTTGTCTTGCTGTGGCTACTTCGATACTGACCATAAGGCCCATGATAAATTCGATCTTAGAAACAAAATGCCTTGTATTCTTTTATTTATAGCTGCTGGTTGCCTAGTAATCACCTGTTCTATTTTAAGCTGCTGATTGTCCAGTAATCACCTGTTGTTCTATTTTTAACTGCTGATTGCCTAGTAATTATAATTCCATTTTTTAGCTGCTGATAGCCATTTAGTCATTTTTAGTTGCTGATTGCCCTATAATCACATGTAATCCCATTTTTAGTTGCTGATTGCCCTATAATCACATGTAATCCCATTTTTAGTTGCTGATTGCCCTATAATCACATGTAATCCCATTTTTAGTTGCTGATTGCCCTATAATCACATGTAATCCCATTTTTAGTTGCTGATTGCCTAGTAATCACCTGTAATACTATTTTAAGCTGCTGATTGCCCAGTAATCACCAGTAATTTTATTTTTTAGCTGCTGATTGCCCAGTAATTACCTGTCCACCTAATGTACCAATATTTAATTGTTTTGAGGATCCATGTTCACAACTTATCAGAGATCAGGAATGCCCAAATCTACCAAGTGCTAAATGTTGGTGAGTCTAATTAGCATTCCCTATTTTCGTAAATAGTGAGTTATCTCCCATTTACAAGAGTTGTCCTCCATTACGGTAGGTATATTACATTGCAATGAATGGGAAAAATAAGGTTTGAATTTTTAAAAAAATATTCAGAGGGCTTAGCAGACCCTTTTAAATCATGAAAACGTGTCATATATCTTTTTCAAAATAATCATATTTAAAAGATAAATGCAGAAAAACGTATTTTTCCACACAGTAACTAGTATAAAATACCTTCTGGAAAGAGAAGATAACTCTGCAAATGGGAGATAACTCACAATATACAAAAATAGGGAATTGTCCTTTCATATGTAGATGTCACTTGTAGGGCCATTATAAAAAGTATCATAGATTCTCATACTGCATATTATTATTAAAGCATATCATGATCTACAAATTATGTAACCAGGTCAAAGTTTTATGACCCTTTTAGGAATTATTATGTCTCCCCCCACTTTTGTGGGGAGACATACCGTTTTTGTCATGTCTTTCAGTCTGTCTGTCACAAAGTTTGTCAGCGCAACTCCTCTGAAACTACTGAACCAAATTCAATGAATCTTTGTATATAGAAAGGACACCATATGTAGTTGTGCATGTTTTTGCAGGAAAAAACTAACTTTAATCTCCTTAGAATGTCAAAATAGTCCATTCTCACAGCCTAACTCCATTGTATTGCAAACTGTTTAAAGCTAGTGAAAACTTTTAATTACAATATTGCATAGTAAGTTAAGCCATTCAGAAGTTCAATATGATGGAAGTTTTTTATTGTCCCCTTTTAAAAATATTAAAAAGCTATTGCTGAAAAAAATGTGTAACTAATTTAACTCTACACTTTACTGTATAAAGTTAATCAATGTTGTCAGATGACACCTAATTAAACTAATAATGTTATTAAAACAAGCATTTAAGTCAGGTGAACCATTTAGGCTCCTGGGAGCCTTTTGTCTTGATTTTTTTTTAATGAATTGTGCCCTTATTAAGCTTAATACATGTATCTTAAAAACTATATGAGATATTTTAAGAAATTTAAATTGCAAATTGTTTAGCACATTCATGATCTACAAAATATGTAATATGATCGTCGTTGTAAGATCATTCCTTTTCAGATTTATTCCCATTGGAATGTCAAAAGAAGATAATTATAAGGTTTCAATTGCTAAAATATTACTTTACACATTATTGCAATCACTAAAACCATTTTGTGAGGTGACCCTTTATTTAACTTATAATCCTTTTAATGTCAAATAGTTTATGCCTTATGGCCTATAGTATAGTGTAGGCATGTAAGTCAGGTGAGTGATAATCAGGCACCTAGGAGCATCTTGTTTCAAACTTTACAGGATTTGACAAGCGCAATGGACTATATTGGCAACGCGACGGGTGTGCTATAGCAAGCAGGAACTGCTTACTCTTCCAGAGCACCTGAGTTCACTTTTGTTTCGACTGGAGTTTGCGTTGTTGATTGATATTCAGTATTTTGTGTTTCCATGTTTTACATATTGTCTGTTTTTGTCTCGTTCTTGTTGGTGTTTACTGGTTTTGTCTCTGCCCTTTCAGACTTTTGACATTTGGATACCTCATTGGTACCTCTGCCTCTTTCTCTAATCACTTTTTCATTTGTTTTCATGTGCTAAATGATGTTAAAATATAAAAAATGCAAAGACAGCCTTTTCCCGTCAAATTTAGAACTCTTATTTTCTTTAAAACAAGTATGGTTACCTATCAAAATTTAAGTCTAGTTTGTATTTTTGGCCTGATTTCACCGAGTGAAAAATCTGGGTTATAAATTGGTGAATGTTGGGCGGGCGGCCAAATTTTGTAAAAGTTTTCTCAGCAACTACTAAACACAGCCACTTGATTTTTGGTATACAGCATCAGGGTGGGGTCCCATAACATGGGATTTGATTTTAGGTCTGTCCCTCACCTACTTCCTGTTTAACAAAATCCAGCCATTTATGACTTTGACAGATTTTTAATCATTAGCTCACCTGGCCAAAGGCCATGTGAGCTATTGCCATCACTTGGCGTCCGTCGTCGTCGTCTGTCGTCATCAGTCGGTGTCATCGTTGTTAACTTTTTTTCAAACTTCTTCTCCTCTGAAAGGGCTTCACAGATTCAAACCAAATTTGGTCTGTTGGTACTTTAGGGTATCCCCCACAGAACTGATGTGGGGATTTTTGATTTGTCGAAAAACATGGCCGCCGTTGCTAAAAATAGACCATGGGGGTCAGACTACTGTTTTTGGCTTGTAAATCAAAAACTATAAGAGATAGATGAAATCTGATGCCACCCTACTGCTTCAGCATCAAAAGTTCTACTCAGGTTTCCATTTGATCCAAGTTGTCAGATGACCCCTTATAGGGGTTACAGCCCCTGAAAGGTGAAAAATAGCGTTTTTTCATGTTTTTGCTCTATAGTATGAAAACTATTGCAGATAAAGAAAAGCTGTTGCTTGCTTAAATGTTCAGCTCATTTAGCTCTACAAAAGTCACCATAGGGTCAAAGTTGTCAGATGACCCCTTATAGGGGTTACGGCCCCTGAAATAATGTTTTTAGCTCACCTGGCCAAAGGCCATGTGAGCAATTGCCATCACTTGCCGTCCGTCATCGTCGTCGTTGTCGTCGTTAACTTTTCTTCAAACTTCTTCTCCTCTGAAACGGCTGAACAGATTCAAACCAAATTTGGTCTGATGGTACCTTAGGGTATCACCCACAGAACTGATGTGGGGATTTTTGATTTGTCGAAAAACATGGCCGCCCTTGCTAAAAATAGACCAGGGGGGTCAGACTACTGTTTTTGGCTTGTAAATCAAAAAGTATATGAGATAGATGAAATCTGATGCCACCCTACTGCTTCAGCATTAAAGCTCTACAAAAGTCTCCATTTGGTCCAAGTTGTCAGATGACCCCTTATAGGGGTTACAGCCCCTTAAAGGTGAAAAATAGTGTTTTTTCATGTTTTTGCCCTATAGTATGAAAACAATAGCAGATAGAAAAAAGCTGTTGCTTGCTTAAACGTTCAGCTCATTTAGCTCTACAAAAGTCTCCATAGGGTCAAAGTTGTCAGATGACCCCTTATAGGGGCTACGGCCCCTGAAATAATGTTTTTTCATGCTTTTGGCCTATGGAATGAAAACTATTGCAGATAGAGAGAAGCTGTTGCTTGCTTAAATGTTCAGCTCATTTTGCTCTAGAAAAGTCTCCATAGGATCGAAGTTGTCAGATGACCCTTTATAGGGGTTACAGCCCCTAAAATGATGTTTTTTCATGTTTTTGGCCTATAGACAGAAAACTATAGCAGATAGAGAAAAGCTGTTGCTTGCTTAAATGTTTAGCTCATTTTGCTCTAGAAAAGTCTCCATAGGATCGAAGTCGTCTGATGACCCTTAATAGGGGTTACAGCCCCTAAAATAACCTTTTTCATGTTTTTGGCCTATAGAATGAAAACTATAGCAGATAGAGAAAAGCTGTTTGCTTTAGCTCTACAAAAGTCTCAATAGGATTGAAGTTGTCAGATGACCCTTAATAGGGGTTACAGCCCCTAAAATAACCTTTTTCATGTTTTTGGCCTATAGAATGAAAACTATAGCAGATAGAGAAAAGCTGTTGCTTGCTTAAATGTTCAGCGCATAAAGCTCTACCAAAGTCTCCATAGGCTTGAAGTTGTCAGATGACCCCTTTTAGGGGTTACGGCCCCTTAAAAAATGGTTTTTCGTGTGTTTGGTCTATAGAATGAAAACTATAGTAGATAAAGAAAAAACTGTTGCTTGCTTAAATGTTCAGCTCATTTAGCTCTACAAAATAGAGGGTTGACATCAAGACAGGTGAGCCATTTAGGCTCCTGGGAGCCTTTTGTTTCATGTTTTTGGCCCATGGAATGAAACCTATTGCAGATAGAAAGAAGCTGTTGCTTGCTTTAATGTTCAGCTAATTAAGCTGTACAAAAGTCTCCTTAGGGTTGAAGTTGTCAGATGACCCTTTATAGGAGTCACGGCCCCTAAAATGATGATTTTTCTTGTTTTTGGCCTATAGAAAGAAAACTATAGCAGATAGAGAAAAGCTGTTGCTTGCCTAAATGTTCAGTTTATTTAGCTCTACAAAAGTCTCAATAGGATCGAAGTTTTCAGATGACCCTTAATAGGGGTTACGGCCCCTAAAATAACCTTTTTCATGTTTTTGGCCTTTAGAATGAAAACTATAGCAGATAGAGAAAAGCTATTGCTTGATTAAATGTTCAGCGCATAAAGCTCTACAAAAGTCTCCATAGGGTTTAAGTTATCAGATGACCCCTTACAGGGCTTACGGCCCCTAAAATAACGATTTTTCGTGTTTTTGGCCTACAGAATGAAAACTATAGTAGATAAAGAAAAACTGTTGCTTGCTTAAATGTTCAGCTCATTTAGCTCTACAAAATATAGGGTTGACATCAAGACCAGGTGAGCGATTCAGGCTCCTGGGAGCCTCTTTTTTGATTATGAATTTCAAAACTGCATCACTTTCAAAGTCATTGTTGAACATTCTTTAGCACTTTTTTTTAACCTTTCAGGGAACATGATCCCTATAATTTCAATCATACTCATGTGGCTTATTCTTCACTTTGAAAAATATACTGTAAAAGGGGGTATTTTCGCCATGGGTTTATTTTCGCTAATTTTGCAATCATAACAAATTCCCGAACATATCTCCTCGCATAAATTACATTTAGAAGGACCCAATATTCCACGATCTAAAAAACGTGAAACTAAAACCTAGCTAATTAATGCATTTTGGTACTGAAAACGCAAAATATAAACCACCCGAAATTATCCCCCTTACAGTATTTAATTCCTTATTTTACTTCTTTTGTTTCAGTTCTAACTACTGTGGAGGGTGTAATGCTGTCTATATCAGTGATTATGGCGTCAATATAACAGATATGTGTGGTAAGGTTTAGCCCCCCCCCCCCTCTTCCCTGGTAATATGGAGCCTACTGGTCACAGTGTAGTCCTCATCCCCTGTCTTGTTCAATCTGCTAAGTTTTATTTCTAACTACTGCTGACTTTATATCAGTGAGCAATGTGCCCCTCCCCTCCCTGGTTATATGGGGCCTCACCATGATACGCCCGTTTTATTACTTACTAATGTGGAATTTGTTATTTCTGACTTTATTAGTGATTATAACATCAACATAAGTGACAGGTATGATAAGGTTTACCAAACATGTAATAGGAAGTCCTTGAAATACAGACCCCTGGCTTAAAAAATATTCTGTCCTCTTAACAAAAAAAATATTTATCCAATACACCATATGTAGTTGTGCATATTATTAGGAAGGGTGATTGTCAAATTTTTGTTTGGAGTTGTGATCCTTTGAACATGGAATTTTCAGAAAATCCTCATTAATCACTTTTTTTTCAGCCATTAATTTTTCTGAAAATGCTCAACCAAATTTTATATGAAAACTATCATGGCATTTCTTTGGAACAGCCACAAAAAGACCCTTAAATGCATGAAATAATGGTAATAACAAAACTACCAAACTTGAATGATCAATCTCATTGTCCAGAGAAAATGACAAAAACGAATAAGTCATACCGGAGAATTGGTGGATCGCAATGGTCCTGACTTGGTACAGGCATTTCAAACAAAATGATGGGTTAAACCAGGTTTTATGGCGCCAAACCTCTCTCTTCCATTGCGATCTTAGGAGAATGAGATACAACATTTAAAATTTTGAACTTAAACTGTTATTCTCTGATCTTGTTGGATCGAATGTCAGTATTTAAGTGAAGGGATATTTTGGTTGTTTTATGCCAAAAAAGGCATGTTAAATTTTGGTGTGTTTTATTTTTGCATTTTCAGAAAAACTTAAAGATTGTTCTTTTGTCACTTTCACTTACATTTTAAAGGTTACCGGTAATTAGTTAATGTTTGCCAAAACCACATTAAGCAGAAGCGTCAATAACCAAAATAAAACTACATCCAAATATCCCAACTGATTATTTATTAATCTTGTGTAAATACCTTTAGTCGATTTTATTTTATTATTTTAGTTCCAGTTGATCCATGTGCTGATGTAGTTTGTCAAAATGGAGGTACCTGTGTTGACGGTAGCTGTCAATGCCGCCCACTTTTCACAGGAGATCGCTGTCAGACAGGTAAGTTTTTTCATCAGACCAACAAAGTTTGAAAGGGGGTGTACCAGTTGTTATTTCTATGAAAGAAAATTGCATATAATGTTTGGGTCTGAACGTCCATCTGTGATAAAAATTTCTGTAACAGATTTCTCACAAACAATTAATTGTAGGCTTTGGTATTATGAATGTATCTTTAGGAAGGGGTCCCATTTGAAGGGATATGTTTTTGGGTCATCCCATCATCCAATTTCTGTTTAACAAGCCAATTCACTAGTTGACTATTTTCACTCAATGTTCAGGGTTAAAAATTTTCATAACAGAATTCTCAGCAACCATATATTGCAGGCTTTTGATATTTGGTATGTAGCTTTAAGTAGGGGTTCCATATAGTGGGATACAGTTTTGGGTCTGTCATTTGTCTACTTCCTGTTTAATGAGCCCACTAAGAGATTTTTAATTGAATTTTCTGGGTTAAAAATTTTTGCAACAGATTTCTCAGTAAGTTTTATCTTAGGTTTTGTTTTATTGCCTGCAAAGCAGAGCGGGACATAGGTGTTACTTTTCCGGCGGCGGCAGGGGCGGTGGCCGCGTTAACTTTTTTAAAAGGTTTTATGAACACCTCCATATCTCAAGAATGATAGGTCCTGGGTTAATCAAACTTGGTATGAATGTGCCCCGTTAGTAGCTTAGCACAGTTGCATTCCCATCTTTTGACCTTGACCTTAATTTTCTGGTTGAGTGACTGACAATTTTCATACATATAATAGCAATGGAAAAGTTTTGCGAGCACCTCCATATCTTGAGAACTGTAAGTCCTAGATTGATGAAACTTGGTATGCATATGCCCCAGTAGTAGTATAACACAGTTGCATCTCCATCTTTTTACCTTGACTTTGACCTTGATTCTCTGGTTGAGTGACTTTGACAATTTTAAATACATATAATAGCAATGGTAAAGTTTTGCGAGCACCTCCATATCTCAAGAACTATATGTCCTAGGTTGATGAAACATGGTATGCATATGCCCAAGTAGTAGCTTAGCACAGTTGCATCCCCATCTTTTGACCTGGACCTTGATTTTTGGGTTGAGTTACTTTGACAATTTTCAGTACATATACATGAAATAGCAATGTTAATGTTTTGCAAGTGCCTCTAATTTCAAGTATTATTGGTCCTAGGTTGATGAAACTTGATATGCACATGCCCTAGTAATAGCTTAGCACAGTTACATCCCCATCTTTTGACCTTGACCTTTAATTTCTGGTTGAGAGACTTTGATTATTTTTATTGCATATATTAGCAATATTTAAGTTCAATAAACATCTTTTGATCTCAGAAACTGAAAATCCTTATAAATTTAAAATATAGTGGAATTAAGAAAGAATTATTGTTTCTGATGGTGCTGGCAGGTGAGGCCTACTTTAGTGTTAACTCTTGTAATATTTAGTAGTAACTTTAGGTAGGGGTCATATATGGTGGGATTTCCAGCCTGTCGATCTTTTTCTCTGTTTAACAAGCTGACTTGGAAAGACAACAACTCTGATGTTTGATTTCTAACTCAAAATATAGTTAATCTCATTGTCTCATTAATATGGATGTGTGGGGTATGTGGGCATGCTAACTAAGGTTTCCATTTTTGACTTTGACAGATTTATTATTTATTTGCAGAAACTATTTGTCATAGAGTTATAAAACTTGATATGCTTATTTATCAGTGCTAGACTGTTCAATCAGCGCACTCATCTTTCAACTTTGACCTTTCATTTCCAGTTGAGTAACTTTGGGTACTTTTGGGGAATGTTCATTTATGTATAACTTATTTAAGGTATTTAGATGATGCTGGCAGGCAAGAATGCTTCAGTGTTCACTCATCATATGCCCTGTTTTACCATAAACATTTCTGATTTTTAGCCAGCTCTCACAGAGTGAAAAATATAGTTGTAAAATGGTGAATGTCGGGCGGCAGGTGGGCCCAGGAAGAAATTTTTGCAACATTTTTCTCAGCAACTACTTATCACAGTCACTTGATATACAGCATCTGGGTTGGGTCCCATAACGTTGTATTTGATTTCAGGTCTGTTGCTCACCCACTTCCTGTTTAAGGAAAACCAGCCATTTGACTATTGACAGATTTTTTTACCTACGATCTTGGTTGACCTTTTGACCTTACTGATCATTTGCTCTATTTGACCTTTCAGTTATTGACCCCTGTGCTGGTGTAGTTTGTCAAAATTTAGGCACCTGTGTAGATGGTGCTTGTCAGTGTGCCGCAGGTTTCACAGGAGATCGTTGTCAGACAGGTAAATTGTATTTATTATAAATACATAGTATTGAATTATTTGGGCAAGTCTTAGAAAAGGGTAAAATAGTAAGGTTTACCGTCGTCTGCGAATAATTTATCAAAGAAGCAGAGGTACCAATGGGGTATCCGAATATCAAAAGTCCGAAGGGGCAGAGACAAAACCAGCAAACACCAACAGGAACAGGACAAAAACAGACAACATGCAAAACATGGAAACACAAAATAACTGAATATCAACCAACAACGCAAACTCCAGTCGAAACAAGAGTGAACTCAGGTGCTCCAGAAGAGTAAGCAGTTCCTGCTTGCTATAGCACACCCGTCGCACACAAAAATCAGAATACTGACAATTTTCAATACCTAAAAATAGCAAAGCAATTTAATTTTTGCCAGATTTCACAGTGAAAAATATAGCTTCTACAACGCGATCGAGTTGATTATGGAAATTCTAACATCGAGAGAAATAAATCTGATTATTTTAACGGCGAGGCTTGCCGAGCGATTAAAATATCAAATTTATTTCTCGAGATGTTAGAAATTCCATAATCATCGAGAATTAAGTTGTAGAAGGTTTTTCTCTAATGTTTACAGGTAAGAAATTCCCAAAAGTCGCTCATCAATTGCACATGCTATTACGCTGAGAACGAATTTCTCTCTAGAGGTGAAAAATATTTTTTCACAACTGGTTGAGAGGTTGATAAATAGGTTGAAAATTAGAGAAATCTAGTTATAAAATGGTGAATCAGGAGTGGACAGTGGGTGACAGGTGTATGAGTGGAGAAGAAATTTTTGTGTTACAAATTTCTCAGCAATTACTAATCTGACAGCCACTTGATAATTGGTATGTACAGGGTAGGCAATCAGTATTAATAACAACTTAATGAGAATACCATTAAAACATATTTTAAAAGTGAGAGATTAAAATATAATTAATAAGATATAGTAATGTGTCTAAAAATAGCACAAAACATTCAAACTAATTAAGTGTGGATCTGTTTACAAAAAAACAGATACAATTACAAAGTGAATAATAATCAATGTCTAGAAATGTAATTAAACACACTAATGTGTTATAAATTGAATAATATATATAAATAATTGTGGCAATATTTCGAAATCACAAGATTTCTTCATCAGGCCATAGATTGGAATTTTTCGAAATATTGCCACAATTATTTATATAAAAAGATATAGTACATGTATATATGATAAATTTTACATGTATAGAAATGATTACACTCATCTTTCAACATTGACCTCAGATTTCCAGTTGTGTAACTGGTTCTTTTGGGGAATGCATGTACATTCGTTAATTGTTGTTTCAACAATTAAGAAACTATTGAATGTATAGTTGAATAACTTAACTAAAGTATTTAGATGATGCTGCTTCAGTGTAAACTATTTTAGGCCCTGTTTTAAGGGCCAACCATAAGATTTTTATAGGACCACAAAATTTTGCAACTGTATAATGTTATTTCGCGATGTCATGGTTGTTGTCGGTCTGGGAACATTTGGTAACTTGGGTAAATGTTGACCAATTGTTTTGAAATTTTGATATGATGATTGTAACCACTAAAGGAAGGTTGGTATTATATTTGGGGTTTGTAGCCCCTACTGTTTTAGAAAAAAGGCCAAAAAGGGCTAAAACGGGTGTATTGACAAAACTGTTGTAGAATGTTTGTTATTCATTCGATTAAAAAATTTTTTTTTTTTATTGAATTCCTCATTAAATTCTGTCATCTAAATGTGTCAATGATTTTTATTTTTATTGCACCATTACATTGCTACAGGAGGTCAAAAAGGGGCCACACCCCAAAAATCAACTTTTTTATTTGAGGTCCGATTTTCAAAATTTTTTTTTATTGGAATCCTTGTGAAAATCCTTGCCTGTGTTTTTCCATCAGATTTGCAATATCTCTTACCGCTTTTGAGAAATTAGGGGTCGAAGGAGCAAAAGTTTGTTACAGCAAATAATTTACACAAATAAATTAGTTCTAGTGAGCCAGCAAATTGTTATGAAGTTTCAATATGATGATTATATCATGAAAAGGAGGTTGGTATTGTATTAAGGGTTTTTAGCCCCTACAATTTTAGAAAAAAGGGTCAAAAGGGGCAAAACGGGTGTATCGACAAAACTATTATAGAATGTTTATTATTCATTCAATTTTGAAAATTCTTGTTTTGTTAAATTGCTAATTCAATTCTCTCAACTAAATGTGTCAATGGTTTTGGTATATATTTCACCGTTAAATTGCTACAAGGGGCAAAGATAGGCCACGACCATAAACTCAACTTTTTAGCTCACCTGACCCGAAGGGTCATGTGAGCTATTGTCATCGTTAAGCGTCCGTCGTCCGTCCGTCGTCCGTTAACTTTTCTTCAAAGATCTTCTTCTCTGAAACCACTGAAGGGATTGCATTGATACTTAGTATACATGATCTTTAGGATGTCCTCTACCAAGTTTGTGAATTATATACATGTCGACCAACCAACATGGCTGCCGTTGCTAAAAATAGAACAGGGGGGTCAGACCATTGTTTTTGGCTTATAACTCAAAAAGTATAAAAGAAAGAGAAAATCCGAAGCAACCCTCCTTGTTCATCATCAAAAGCTCTACGAATCTCTCCATTGAGTCGAAGTTGTGAAACAACTCCTTATAGGAGTTATTGCCCTTTAATCATCAAATTTGACCATTTTTGCAGTTTTTGGACAATATCTTGAAAACCGTTAGAGCTAGAGGAAAAGTTAGCATTGCAGAATTGTTTAGCTCATTGAGATCTACAAAAATGATCTCAGGGTCTAAATTGTCAGATCAGCCGTTTAAGAGTTATTCCCCTTTAACTGTTTTTTCCATTAATTTACACTGATTTTCAAAAATCTTCTTCTCTAAAACTACTGAAGGGATTGCATTGATACTTGGTATACATGATCTTTAGGATGTCCTCTACCAAGTTTGTGAATGATATACATGTTGACCAACCAACATGGCCGCTGTTGCTAAAAATAGAATAGGGGGGTCAGACCATTGTTTTTGGCTTATAACTCAAAAAGCATAAAAGATAGAGAAAATCCGAAGCAACCTTCCTTGTTCAGCATCAAAAGCTCTACGAATCTCTTCATTGAGTCGAAGTTGTGAAACGACTCCTTATAGGAGTTATTGCCCTTTAATCATCAAATTTGACCATTTTTGCAGTTTTTGGACAATATCTTGAAAAACTTTAGAGCTAGAGGAAAAGTTAGCATTGCAAAATTGTTTAGCTCATTGAGATCTACAAAAATGATCCAGGGTCTAAATTGTCAGATCGGCCGTTTAAGAGTTATTCCCCTTTAACGGTTTTTTCCATTAATTTACACTGATTTTCAAAAATCTTCTTCTCTAAAACTACTGAAGGGATTGCATTGATACTTGGTATACATGATCTTTAGGATGTCCTCTACCAAGTTTGTGAATGATATACATGTTGACCAACCAACATGGCCGCTGTTGCTAAAAATAGAATAGGGGGGTCAGACCATTGTTTTTGGCTTATAACTCAAAAAGCATAAAAGATGGAGAAAATCCGAAGCAACCTTCCTTGTTCAGCATCAAAAGCTCTACGAATCTCTCCATTGAGTCGAAGTTGTGAAACGACTCCTTATAGGAGTTATTGCCCTTTAATCATCAAATTTGACCATTTTTGCAGTTTTTATACCCCGCCACACGAAGTGGCAGGGTATTATGTTATACCCTCAGTTTTTTTCGGTGTCTGTCCGTCCGTCCGTCTGTCTGTCCGTCCCCCGAAGGTTTCCGACCAATAACTTGAAAACGCGTCAAAGGATTTGAATGATATTTTGCACAGCTGTTTAGTACAATAAAATACAGGTCAAGTTCGATTTCCAGCATGATTCAAAAAACAGTTTTCGAGATGGGCCGCTTTGAAAAATCAAATTTCATGAAATTTTGAGTTTCCGACCAATAACTTGAAAACGCGTCAAAGGATTTGAATGATATTTTGCACAGCTGTTTAGTACAATAAATTACAGGTCAAGTTCGATTTCCAGCATGATCCAAAAAATATTTTTGGAGATAGGCCACTTTGAAAAATCAAATTTCATTAAATTTTGAGTTTCCGACCAATAACTTGAAAACACGTCAAAGGATTTGAATGATATTATGCACAACTGTTAAGTACAATAAAATACAGGTCAAGTTCAATTTCCAGCATGATCAAAAATAAGGTTTTTGAGATAGGCCACTTTGAAAAATCAAATTTCATGAAATTTTGAGTTTCCGACCAATAACTTGAAAACGCGTCATGGGATTCAAATGATATTTTGTACAGCTATTGAGTACAATAAAATGCAGGTCAAGTTCCATTTCCAGCGTGATCCGAAAAACAGTTTTCGAGATAGGCCACTTTGAAATCAAATTTTATAAACTTTTGATATTATAACGTGGCGGGGTATCATTTAATGTCCCATTACATGCCCTATTTTTGGACAATATCTTGAAAAACTTTAGAGCTAGAGGAAAAGTTAGCATTGCAGAATTGTTTAGCTCATTGAGATCTACAAAAATGATCCAGGGTCTAAATTGTCAGATCGGCCGTTTAAGAGTTATTCCCCTTTAACGGTTTTTTTAGCTCACCTGACCCGAAGGGTCATGTGAGCTATTGTCATCGTTAAGCGTCCGTCGTCCGTCGTCCGTCGTCCGTCCGTCCGTCCGTTAACTTTTCTTCACAGATCTTCTTCTCTGAAACCACTGAAGGGATTGCATTGATACTTAGTATACATGATCTTTAGGATGTCCTCTACCAAGTTTGTGAATTATATACATGTCAACCAACCAACATGGCCGCCGTTGCTAAAAATAGAACAGGGGGGTCAGACCATTGTTTTTGGATTATAACTCAAAAAGTATAAGAGATAGAGAAAATCCGAAGCATCCTTCCTTGTTCAGCATCAAAAGCTCTACGAATCTCTTCATTGAGTCGAAGTTGTGAAACGACTCCTTATAGGAGTTATTGCCCTTTAATCATCAAAATTGACCATTTTTGCAGTTTTTTTACTATATCTTGATAACCATTAGAGCTAGAGGAAAAGTTAGCATTGCAAAATTGTTTAGCTCATTGAGATCTACAAAAATGATTTCAGGGTCTAAATTGTCAGATCAGCCGTTTAAGAGTTATTCCCCTTTAACTGTTTTTTAACTCACCTGACCCGAAGGGTCATGTGAGCTATTGTCATCGTTAAGCGTCCGTCGTCCGTCCGTCGTCCGTCGTCTGTCGTCCGTCGTCCGTTAACTTTTCTTCAAAGATCTTCTTCTCTGAAACCACTGAAGGGATTGCATTGATACTTGGTATGCATGATCTTTAGGATGTCTTCTACCAAGTTTGTGAATTATATACATGTCGACCAACCAAGATGGCCGCCGTTGCTAAAAATAGAACAGGGGGGTCAGACCATTGTTTTTGGCTTATAACTCAAAAAGTATAAAAGATAAAGAAAATCTGAAGCAACTTTCCTTGTTCAGCATCGAAAGCTCTACGAATCTCTCCATTGAGTTGAAGTTGTGAAACGACTCCTTATAGGAGTTATTGCCCTTTAATCATCAAATTTGACCATTTTTGCAGTTTTTGGACCATATCTTGAAAACCGTTAGAGCTAGAGGAAAAGTTAGCATTGCAGAATTGTTTAGCTCATTGAGATCTACAAAAATGATTTCAGGGTCTAAATTGTCAGATCAGCCGTTTAAGAGTTATTCCCCTTTAACTGTTTTTTCCATTAATTTACACTGATTTTCAAAAATCTTCTTCTCTAAAACTACTGAAGGGATTGCATTGCTACTTGGTATACATGATCTTTAGGATGTCCTCTACCAAGTTTATGAATTATATACATGTCGACCAACCAACATGGCTGCCGTTGCTAAAAATAGAATAGGGGGGTCAGACCATTGTTTTTGGTTTATAACTCAAAAAGTATAAAAGATAGAGAAAATCCGAAGCAACCTTCCTTGTTCAACATCAAAAGCTCTACGAATCTCTCCATTGAGTCGAAGTCGTGAAACGACTCCTTATAGGAGTTAATGCCCTTAAATCATCAAAATTGACCATTTTTGCAGTTTTTGGACTATATCTTAAAAACCGTTAGAGCTAGAGGAAAAGTTAGCATTGCAGAATTGTTTAGCTCATTGAGATCTACAAAAATTATTTCAGGGTCTAAATTGTCAGATCAGCTGTTTAAGAGTTATTCACCTTTAACTGTTTTTTAGCTCACCTGGACCGAAGGTCCATGTGAGCTATTACCATCACTTGGCGTCCGTCGTCGTCGTCGTCGTCGTCTGTTAACAATTTTTCAAAAATCTTCTCCTCTGAAACTACCAAACAGAATTTAATGAAACTTGGTATGAATGATCCTTAGGGTGTCCTGCACCAAACTTGTGTTTTGATTTTTGATCCGTTAAAAAACATGGCCGCCGTTACTAAAAATAGACTAGGGGGGTCAGACTACTGTTTTTGGCTTATAAATCAAAAAGTATAAGAGATAGAGGAAATCTGAGGCCACGCTACTGATTCAACATCAAAAGCTCTACAATAGCCTCCATTTGGTCAAAGTTGTCAGATGACCCCTTATAGGGGTTACAGCCCCTTGAAGGTGAAAAATAGCATTTTTTCATGTTTTTGGCCTACAAAATGAAAACTATTGCAGATAGAGATTAGCTGTTGCTTGCTTAAATGTTCAGCTCATTTAACTCTACAAAAGTCTCTATAGGGTCGAAGTTGTCAGATGACCCCTTATAGGGCCCTTAAAAGTGAAAAATAGCCATTTTTCATGTTTTTGGCCTACAGAATGAAAACTATTGTAGATAGAGATTAGCTGTTGCTTGCTTAAATGTTAAGCTCATTAAGCTCTACAAAAGTCTCCATAGGGTCGAAGTTGTCAGACAACCCCTTATAGGGGTTACGGCCCCTGAAAAATAGCGTTTTTTCATGTTTTTGTCCTACAGAATGAAAAGTATTGCACATAGAGATTAGCTGTTGCTTACTTAAATGTTCAGCTCATTTAGCTCTACAAAATTCTCCATAGGGTCGAAGTTGTCAGATGACCCCTTATAGGGGTTACGGCCTCTGAAAAATAGCGATTTTTCATGTTTTTGTCCTGCAGAATGAAAACTATTGCAGATAGAGATTAGCTGTTGCTTGCTTAAATGTTCAGCTCATTTAGCTCTACAAAATTGTCGATAGGGTCGAAGTTGTCAGATGACCCCTTATAGGGGTTACGGCCCCTGAAAAATAGCAATTTTTCATGTTTTTGTCCTACAAAATGAAAACTATTGCAGATAGAGATTAGCTGTTGCTTGCTTAAATGTTCAGCTCATTTAGCTCTACAAAATTCTCCATAGGGTCGAAGTTGTCAGATGAACCCTTATAAGGGTTACGGCCCCTGAAAAATAGCAATTTTTCATGTTTTTGGCCTACAGAATGAAAACTATTGCAGATAGAGATTAGCTGTTGCTTGCTTAAATGTTCAGCTCATTTAGCTTTACAAAATTCTCCATAGGGTCGAAGTTGTCAGATGACCCCTTATAGGGATTACGGCCACTGAAAAATAGTGATTTTTCATGTTTTTGTCCTACAAAATGAAAACTATTGCAGATAGAGATTAGCTGTTGCTTGCTTAAATGTTCAGCTCATTTAGCTTTACAAAATTCTCCATAGGGTCGAAGTTGTCAGATGAACCCTTATAGGGGTTACGGCCCCTGAAAAATAAAGATTTTTCATGTTTTTGGCCTACAGAATGAAAACTATTGCAGATAGAAGATTAGCTGTTGCTTGCTTAAATGTTCAGCTCATTTAGCTCTACAAAAGTCTCCATAGGGTCGAAGTTGTCAGATAACCCCTTATAGGGGTTACGGCCCTGAAAAATAGCGTTTTTTCATGTTTTTGGCCTACAGAATGAAAACTGTTGCACATAGAGATTAGCTGTTGCTTGATTAAATGTTCAGCTCATTTAGCTCTACAAAATTCTCCGTAGGGTCGAAGTTGTCAGATGACCCCTTGTAGGGGTTACGGCCCTTGAAAAATAGCAATTTTTCATGTTTTTGGCCTACAGAATGAAAACTATTGCAGATAGAGATTAGCTGTTGCTTGCTTAAATGTTCAGCTCATTTAGCTCTACAAAATTCTCCATAGGGTCGAAGTTGTCAGGTGACCCCTTATAGGGGTTACGGCCTCTGAAAAAAGCGATTTTTCATGTTTTTGGCCTACAGAATGAAAACTATTGCAGATAGAGATTAGCTGTTGCTTGCTTAAATGTTCAGCTCATTTAGCTCTACAAAAGTCTCCATAGGGTTGAAGTTGTCAGATGACTCCTTATAGGGGTTATGGCCCCTTATAGGTGAAAAATGGTGTTTTTGGCCTATAGAATGAAAACTATTGCAGGTAGAGAAAAGCTGTTGCTTGCTTAAATGTTCAGCTCATTTAGCTCTACAAAAGTGTAGGGTCAACATCAAGACCAGGTGAGCGATTCAGGCTCCTGGGAGCCTCTTGTTCCATTAATTTTCACTGATTTTCAAAAATCTTCTTCTCTAAAACTACGGATTGCATTGATACTTGGTATACATAATCTTTAGGATGTCCTCTACCAAGTTTGTGAATGATATACATGTTGACCAACCAACATGGCCGCTGTTGCTAAAAATAGAATAGGGGGGTCAGACCATTGTTTTTGGCTTATAACTCAAAAAGCATAAAAGATAGAGAAAATCCGAAGCAACCTTCCTTGTTCAGCATCAAAAGCTCTACGAATCTCTCCATTGAGTCGAAGTTGTGAAACGACTCCTTATAGGAGTTATTGCCCTTTAATCATCAAAATTGAACATTTTTGCAGTTTTTGGACAATATCTTGAAAACCGTTAGAGCTAGAGGAAAAGTTAGCATTGCAGAATTGTTTAGCTCATTGAGATCTGCAAAAGTGCTTCAGGGTCTAAATTGTCAGATCAGCCGTTTAAGAGTTATTCCCCTTTAACTGTTTTTTTCCATTAATTTTCACTGATTTTCAAAAATCTTCTTCTCTAAAACCACTGAAGGGATTGCATTGATACTTGGTATACATGATCTTTAGGATGTCCTCTACCAAGTTTGCGAATTATATACATGTCGACCAACCAACATTGCCGCCGTTGCTAAAAATAGAACAGGGGGTCAAACCATTGTTTTTGGCTTATAACTCAAAAAGTAAAAGAGATAAAGAAAATCGGAAGCAAATTTTCTTGTTCAGCATCAAAAGGTCCTTACAGTAGTTATTGCCCTTTAACTGTTTTTTCTATAAATTTAAACTGATTTCCAAAAATCTTCTCTGAAACCACTGAAAGGATTGTTTTTCAACTTTGTATACCTGAAAGTTTGTGAAATTTATTCAAACTTTGGCATAAGAGATCAGGTGAGCGATTCAGGCTCCTGGGAGCCTCTAGTTTTATTTTTGGTTCGATTTTAAAAATCTTTTTTTCATTGGAATCCTTGTGCAAGTCCCTGCCTGTATTTTGCAGTCGTGAAGATTTGCAATATCTCTTACAGTTTTAGAGAAATTAGGGGTCAGAGAGCCAAACATATCAATTAATATATAAACAAGACTTTTTTCAATTTGATGTTGATGTAGATATATATGAATGGGTCAAATATATATTTTAAAGTCCACCACAGGATGCATGTGTCAAAAAGCTTTGTAAGTCCACCATGGGCTGCATGCAACCAAAGCAATATACTATCCATATTGGGCCTCCAACGTACAGGGTTTAATTTGTTGCGGTCGTATCATGCTGCGCTCGGCGTAGCTTTTTATTGAATTTTAAATGAGATAAAAGTGATCAGCACCTTAAGATCCACCATATTGTTAGATGACCCCCTTATTAAACTTATGACCCTTTCAATGTCAAATAGATTTTGCCTAATAGCCTTTACTTCAGGCACATATGTCAGGTGAGCGATTCAGGCTCCTGGGAGCCTCTTGTTATTATTGGGAGGCTATGGAGAAATTTGAAATAAAAAGACAGGACACTCAGTGCTTTGAATTAAAAACAAAATGGCAGGATGGTAGTTAATAAAAAGGCAGGACAAAGAAAATATCAATAGCCCCCCATTAACAATCAAATGGTTGCTCCCTTACCATTAACTTTTCTTATAATTTTTGGCCAGATTTCACTGAGTGAAAAATCTGGGTTATAAATGGTGAATGTCGGGCTTCGGGTGGGTTGGGAAGAAATTTGCCAAACATTTTATTCAGCAACTACTAATCACAGTCACTTTATATTCAATATACAGCATCTGGGTTGGGTCCCGTAAAGTGGGATTCAATTCCAGGTCTGTTGCTCACCTACTTCCTGGTAATCCAACCATTTTTCACTTTTGACAGATTCTTTTACCTTTCGATCTTGGTTGACCTTTTGACCTTACTGATCATTTGCTCTATTTGACCTTTCAGTTATTGACCCCTGTGCTGGTGTGGTTTGTCAAAATTTAGGCACCTGTGTAGATGGTGCTTGTCAGTGTGCCACAGGTTTCACAGGAGATCGTTGTCAGACAGGTAATTATAGTATAACTAAAGAATGATTCCAAATAATCAATAATTCACGAGTGCGCCAGGCGCACGAGTGAATTATAAAGGTTGTTCGGTCACAAGTTGAATATTTCCCATATTCGGAATCTTGAGTTTGTTATACTATTTATTACATATATAAATGTTCAATTAAGGCTTTATTTATTGTTGAATTACAAACATTTTCGGTTGAACTATTTTCATGCAGGCGCAATGGTTTTCGATGTCACAGACAACGTTATAGGTACGCCGAATAACAGTTAATTAAATGTTCCCGCGTTTTTAGCTCACCTGACCCGAAGGGTCATGTGAGCTATTGTCATCGTTAAGCGTCCGTCGTCCGTCCGTCCGTCCGTCCGTCGTCCGTTAACTTTTCTTCAAAGATCTTCTTCTCTGAAACCACTGAAGGGATTGCATTGATACTTGGTATACATGATCTTTAGGATGTCCTCTACCAAGTTTGTGAATTATATACATGTCGACCAACCAACATGGCCGCCGTTGCTAAAAATAGAACAGGGGGGTCAGACCATTGTTTTTGGCTTATAACTCGAAAAGTATAAGAGATAGAGAAAATCCGAAGCAACCTTCCATGTTCAGCATCAAAAGCTCTACAAATCTCTCCATTGAGTCGAAGTTGTGAAACGACTCCTTATAGGAGTTATTGCCCTTTAATCATCAAAATTGACCATTTTTGCAGTTTTTGGACAATATCTTGAAAACCGTAAGAGCTAGAGGAAAAGTTAGCATTGCAGAATTGTTAAGCTTATTGAGATCTACAAAAATTATTTCAGGGTCTAAATTGTCAGTTCAGCCGTTTAAGAGTTATTCCCCTTTAACTGTTTTTTTCCATTAATTTACACTGATTTTCAAAAATCTTCTTCTCTGAAACCACTGAAGGGATTGCATTGATACTTGGTATACATGATCTTTAGGATATCCTCTACCAAGTTTGTGAATTATATTCACGTCGACCAACCAACATGGCCGTCGTTGCTAAAAATAGAACAGGGGGTCAGACCATTGTTTTTGGCTAATAACTCAAAAAGTATAAGCGATAGAGAAAATCCGAAGCAACCTTTCATGTTCAGCATCAAAAGCTCTACAAATCTCTTCATTGAGTTGAAGTTGTGAAATGACTCCTTATAGGAGTTATTGCCCTTTAATTGTCAAAATTGACCATTTTTGCAGTTTTTGGACAATATCTTGAAAACTGTTAGAGCTAGAGGAAAAGTTTTGTTGCAGAATTGTAAAGCTCATTCAGATCTACAAAAATGATTTCAGGGTCAATATTGTCAGATCAGCCATTTAAGAGTTATTCCCCTTTAACTGTTTTTTTCCATTAATTTTAACTGATTTTCAAAAATCTTCTCTGAAACCACTGAAGGGATTGCATTTATACTTGGTATACTTGATCGTTAGGATGTCCTCTACCAAGTGTGTGCATAATTGACATGTCGACCAACCATCTTTGCCGCCATTGCTAAAAATAGAATAGGGGGTTAGACCATTGTTTTAGGCTTATAACTCCAAAATTATAAGAGATATAGAAAATCCGGAGCAACTTTTCATGTTCAGCATCAAAAGGTCCTTACAGGAGTTATTGCCCTTTAACTGTTTTTTTCTATTAATTTAAACTGATTTCCAAAAATCTTCTCTGAAACAACTGAAAGGATTGTTTGGCAACTTTGTATACTTGAAAGTTTGTGAAATTTATTCAAACTTTGGCATAAGAGATCAGGTGAGCGATTCAGGCTCCTGGGAGCCTCTAGTTAGTTATTCCACTCAGTGAGATAAACGATTTCTGTTTACTCGGAAATCTCGATATTTCACTGCTATCTATGCAATAAATTGTATTTATAATAAATACATAGTCATTGCCTTAAGATATTGAATTATTTGGGCAAGTCTTAGAAACAGGCGGGGGAATATTCTCAGCCACTAATTATTACAGCCACATGATATTTGTTATACAGCATCAGCATGGACTCCCTTAAAGTGGGATTAGATTTCAGGTCTGTGGCTCATTTACTTCCTGTTAAATGAAATCCCGCCATTTCTGTCTTTGACCCATTTTTCGCCAGATTTCACTAGTGAAAATTCAGGTTATGAAATGGTGAATGTCGGGCGTGCATTGAAAATACTTTCGTAGAAGTTTTTTCAGCTTTTACTTATCACAGCCTCTTGATATTTGGTATACAGCATCAGCATGAGCTCTCATAAGGTGGGATTTGATTTCAGGTCTATCACTCACCAACTTCCTGTTTACAGACTTAGTCAATTTTTTACATTTATGTTCATTAATAGAAAAATTTTGTAACAGTTTTCTCAGCAACTACTTATCACAGCCTCTTGATATTTTGGTATGCAGCATCTGCATGGGACTGACAATTTTCAATTTTATAACTACCATTAATAGTATTCTTGAGATATGGAGGTGCTTGTTAAACTTTTACATCACTTTTACAGAAATTGAAAATTTGTTGCACTTTTTTTTGCATTTTTAGCTGTTTTTGGTCACATGACAGGTGTCCTCACTAACCTTAAATAGCTATAGGTATTCAGATGATGCTGTCAAGCCAGAATGCGTTAGTGTTAACTCCTGTTATGCCCTGTGTAGTATATATAACATATTTATTCAATATAAAAGAAACATTGTTCAAGATCTTTGAAGAAGAGGGGGGGTACATGTGTACCCTATATATGCGCGTATAAGTCGGATTTTTGAGGAGTAAAATTCAAGTTGAAGAACGGGCACCGACTTATAGGCGAGATATCGGAAGATTGAGATTTTTCCAGACTGTTTTACCCTTGTCGGCCTGTCCGCCCCTTTGTTTGTCAGTCTGTAACATAATTTCCCTCACAGTTTTCTTAGCAACTACGTAGAGGTCTGATATTTTGCTTATAGCTTTCTGCTAAAGTACCATATGGTGTATACCAATTTCATGATCCTATGTCAAATACTTCCTGTACTACTTTGATTTTTGCATAAAGTGAACATGAATGCAAAATTTTCGTCAAAGTTTTCACAGCAACTACAAGAGATAGAAGTCCGATATTGTGCATATAGCTTTACCTGTAGTCCCATATGTTGTATAGTGATTTTAAGTTCCTAGGTCAACTACTTCCTGTTTACCAAGTATTTAAACTTGTATATATGCATGGCATACATGAAGTTTGGGGAGCAGGGGTATCACTAGTGAGCATTAGCTCACAGATTTACTTGTTCAATATATTTTTCTAAAGGACCCAGAAGCAAGCTTTAGAATGCTTAATGTTAATGTCAGGGTTCCCACGCCATCCTTGAATTCAAGGAAACCTGGAAAAGTCCTTGAATTTCATTTCAATGTTCAAAAACCTGGAAAAATCTTTGAATTTTATCAAATATCCTTGAAAAACCCTGGAATTTTGTAATATGCAGATTTGTTGACCGTTTTATAAAAAAAGGCCGAAAAATATTGGATTTTTTAAATTTTTGTGGACTATTTCAATCCTTGAAAATGACCTCAATGACCTTGAAAAGTCCTTGAAAAACCCTTGAATTTTGTGTCCAAAAAATAGTGGGAACCCTGTAATGTGTCTCCTTATGTCCTGTTTGGCCATTGGTTGTCTTTTTGACCTTACTGATCATCCTTAATCTGTTTGACCTTTCAGCTATTGACCCCTGTGCTGGTATAGTTTGTCAAAATGGAGGCACCTGTGCAGATGGTGCTTGCCAGTGTCCCCCAGATTTCACAGGAAATCGTTGTCAGACAGGTAAAGTGTATAAATACATAGTCATTGCCCTGGGGGAGTGTGGGTTACTACCTATATATTGATATACAGAGACTCTCAACAAATCCATTTTAATTGGGTGCCATTTTTAGCTCACCTGGCCAAAGGCCATGTGAGCTTGTGCCATCAATATAGTCTGTAGTTGTTCGTCATCCGTCATCATCCTTTAACAATTTCAAAAATCTTCTCCTCTGAAACCACTGCACCAATTGAACTGAAACTTTGCAGGAATGATATTTGAGATGTTGCCAACAAATGATCCTCATTTTGAGATTATTTGACAAAAAACATGGCAGCCATTGTTAAAAAAGAAAACGGCAAGGGGGGGGGGGGTAAAACAGTTTTTAAACGACTGCAAAAAAGTAAAACAGTTTTTAAACCACTGCAAAAAAGGAAAAGGTACACTAAGACTCATATTTGGCCATGATGCTGTCATTGTCGTGGTTGTCTGTTAACTTTTAGTAATGTACTATAACATGAGGTCTAGTAATCCAATCACTATGAAATTTGACAATGATGTTTCTTACCATAAAAGGATGGATGGGAATGATTTTTGGGGTCCTCCCTTTTTCGGTTTAACAATTACGGGGCCAAAAATGTTACTTTGTTGTTTGTTCCCCCAATAACTTTTGTTCTGGTTTACCAAATGCAGTGAAATTTTACATTAATATGTCAAACCATAAAAGGATGAATGGGATTGATTTTGGGGGTCCCCCCTTTATTCATTTAAAAATAAGAGGCCCCAAAAGGACAAAAAAAATTTGCTTGCTCAAATGTTCAGCTAATTGAACTTTTCAAAATTGTCTAGACGTTAGGTCCAATTTGTCAGATGACCCCTTAAACACCAAAAATAGGGGTTTTAGCTTTACACATGTAGATTGTGAACAGGCAAAAGGCTTTTCTCGCTTAGCACAACAAACTTCATGAGCTCAAGCCACAGCTTGGGGAGAATCATGCTTCATTCCGATGCCGTCGAGACCAGGTAGTCATCACTAGATGTCGTATAGGACATTCTAGAGTCACCCATGGCTACCTGATGACACAAGAGAAGGAGGTCCCGATGTGTATCCCTTGTGACGCACGGTATTCCTTGAGGCATGTTCTCCTCGACTGTGTTGATCTTGCTCCAATTCGCATGAAGTATTTTAACTGTGCATCCATGCACGATTTGTTTAGCGGCATCCCAGCCGATGCCATTTTATCCTTTTTAAAAGAAATCGGTCAGTATTCAAAATTATAGTTTTTGTAATCACCATTTGAAAGTTAATTTGTATTCATAATATTTAGCTTATTTCTGTTAAGTTCTTTGTTTTCCTATTGCTTTAAATGGTTTTATTGTTTTAGTGTGGTTTTTTTTAATGATTATTTTATCTATTTATTTTCCTGGCATACTTTTTGTTTTATCTAAGGTCTTTTGACTTTGTTTTATATTAACATGTTATTAACATAATTATATCAACTTGTTTATGTCCCGATGATGGCTGCAATATCGCCGACGGGACATAAAGCAACCAACAATCAATCAATCAAAACTTTTCTCGCTTTAATGTTCAGCTCATTGAGATCTACAAAATCATCCATTGAAATTGTCAGATGACCCTTTTTAGCTCACCTTGCTGAAGGCAATGTGAGCTTTTGCCATCACTTGGCGTCTGTTGTCCTTTGTCCGTCGTCAGTCGTCTGTCGTCCGTCGTTCAACTTTTCAAAAATCTTCTTCTCTGAAACGGCTTGGCCAAATGTAATGAAACTTAGTAGGGTTGTTCTGTAGAATGTCCTCTATAAAACAATCGTTCGAAATTTTGATTCGACAAAAAACATGGCCGCCATGGCTAAAAATAGAACATAGGGGTAAATTGCAGTTTTTTGCAAATTACTCAAAAACCATAACAGATATCAAAATTCTGGCACGGGTAAAAGTGATCAGCACCTCAAGATCTACCTGCCCAGAAATTTTCAAGAAGATCCAACAACTGATGTAGGAGTTATTGCCCCTTTTCTGGATTTTTTTCAAAAAAATTACTTATTTAACCCTATATCTTGAAAACTATACAAGATATTTCAAAAATTTAAATTGCATATGACTAAGCACATCAAGATCTACAAAAGTCGTAACAGAGTCAAAGTTGTAGGATCGTTCCTTTAGGAGTTATACCCCTTGGATTGTAAAAATTGACCATTTTCACAGTTTTTTGTTCAACTTTTCAAAAATCTTCTTCTCTGAAACTGCTTAGTCAAATGAAATGAAACTTGGTAGGGTTGTTCAGTAGTATGTGGTCTACAAAATTTGTGTTCGAAATTTCGATTCGACAAAAAACATGGCCGCCATGGCTAAAAATAGAACATAAGGGTAAGTTGCAGTGTTTTGCAAATTACTCAAAAATGGTAACAGATATTAAAATTCTATTAGGATAATAATGATCAGCACATAAAGATCTACCTGCCCTAAAGTTTTGAAGAAGATCTTACAATGGTTGTAGGAGTTATTGCCCTTTTTCTTGTTTTTTTTGCAAATTTTGCTCTTTTAAGACTTATATCTTTGAAAACAATACAAGATATTTGAAAAATTTAAATTGCATATGGTTAAGCACATAAAGATCTAAAAATTATGTAATGGGGTCAAAGTTGTAAGACCTTTCTTGATAGGAGTTGTTTCCCTTAGAACATTAAAATTGATAATTCCACAGAGTAGCAGTCCTTTGTTAAAATATCCAGCATATAAGTATCATCGAATACAAGGTGAGCGATTCAGGCTCCTGGGAGCATCTAGTTAGGGATTATGGCCCCTCTTATGCCAAAAATAGTGGTTATAGCTTCATACAATGTGAACAATAGGAGATACTGTGGATTCATTTATGATTTGGTGAAAAAGTATCAGTTTGTGGATTCTTTTATTTAAATTCATGGTTCTTTATAGTCTGCAGCATACACACCAATGTTAAATTTCCTTTTCGTGGGATATCAAATTTCGTGGTTCAACGCTACCCACAAAAACCACGAAAATTGATACCCCATGAATAATAATGAAACCACAGTAGTGAAAAGGTTTCCAATAGGTTGAAATTGTCAGATGACCTCTTATAGGGGTTATGGCTCCTTAAACCTGCAAAAAAAAGTTATGACAGTGAAGATTGTAAACCATAAAAGATAGGGGAAAGTTTTTCTTGCTTAAATGTTCAGTAATTGAACTCTACAAAATTGTCCATTAGGCCAAAGTTGTCAGATGACCATTATAAGAGTAATGGCCCCTAAAATGCCAAAAATAGTGGATTGCGCTTGAAAGATTGTGTACCATAGAAGATTGTGCCTAACATTTGCTTGCTTAAATGCTCAGCTTTATAGAGATTTCCAATGGTTTCATGTTGTTAAATATTGTTACATTAATTAAGGCATTGATGCCAGGTGAGTGATTCAGGCTCTTCAAGGAGCCTCTTGTTATCTTCTTGTATTAATTTAGGTTTTTAACTTTACAAATGATATTTAATCTGAGTTAAAGATTAGTATGAATTAGGGTATATTACAGTATATGAATTACTGCAAAATTATAGCCTTTGACTTTACTAAAACTTTGATTATTTATTATAGACGATAAAGAGAACGCGACACAACCAACATTAATGAACGGCAATTTAAAAAATCACAATGGAAAATCAATTCGGTCCAACAACCTATAATTCCTTGCTAGACCGACCAAAACTTCACTGGAACAAAATTTTACCTAACTTTGTTATTATTATCCTCAAATTCCGGAAATTTTTCATGTTTTTTGGAAATCAACACAAATTTATACAATGTGCATGTGCGGCACAGTTTCTTTCCAGTTTCTGTCCTCGGAGTTTCGAAACCCTGAAAGGACTAAATCCACGAACCCTCATATTTGGCCCTAAATGGTGCCATTTTTTCAAATTCATTTGTTAGATAAGATTTTTGTGGCCAAGTAGTCTAGAATGATTACTTGTTACAACACAAAATCAATGTTAAAGTTTTCTGTACTTGTGAAGTTGTAATGACATCATAAAGTGATGCTGAAATTGAAAATATGCTAATTTCAGCTAAATTTCACAATTTTCCACCTGGTTTTTGGTGAAAATGACATGGGTGCCACCCCTCGCCCATAGATATTTTTGCATAAATTTTATAAATACATTATTTTCGTCATATTTCAACAAAAATTTCGATGGGCAAGGGGTGGCGCCACATAGAAAATCACAAAATTGTGACTGAAAAACAAGTCATTTTGGCCAAAAAGTAAAAAATCACTGATTTAGGCTATTTTTGAAGGGTTAGGGTACTTGAAAATTCATTTATACACCATAATCAAATCTTTTCTCTTTTAACACAGACATCCAGCTATACATACACAAATTTTGGTGTAAAACAAACCAATTTTGATATTTGAGTATTAACAGGGCCAAATATGGCGGTTCGTGGCTCTAGTCCTTTTAGTAATTTTGAAGCAAATACATTCCGTTGACAAAAAATAAACAAGAAAACCATTAAAAATTGTAAGAACCTGAACAATAACAAATGAAACTTACAACAAAGCTACAAAAATTATTGCAAGACATTTGGTCTGGAAATGAGAATCAGTTTACAGGACCAACTCAATTTTTGCCGATCAGGTCTGTCGGTCTGACGACATTTTGGAAAGACTGCGGCATATACCTCTCCTCCCCTTGTATCAACTTCATATGGTAAATAGACATGTTTTAGGCGGGACATAATGTCACCAAAACATACAGGGATGCCACACCATCAAAACCTGAAACAAACCTGAATTTCATTACAATTTTACAGAACTCATTTCTTATTCTTGTTTTCTTCTCAGCTGTTCCAGTTGTATGTAACCCAAACCCGTGTATGAATGGAGGCAGTTGTCAATCGAGAGGTGGGACCTTTGATTGTATTTGTTCCCCTGAATATACTGGTCCATTGTGTGAAACACCTATGTGTAAGTATTAAAGTTGTTCCCTGTGGCATTGTGGGTGGGACATAGAAATGCCAGGATTTTTTCTTCACTGGACAAAACATATCCCATTTAAATGCCTTACCAAAACCAAATCTACGTGAATTTTGGTAAATTTTGCTCATCTCTCGTGAACTCCTCCAGGTGAGGCTTACCAGGTGTGAGAATAAACGGCAAACAATTTACAGACTTTAGAATCCAGGACACCCCATTCATACCCTTGATATTGCTCTACCAATATACACAAGACACAAAAAAACTTAATTTTATTGGCCGGATTTCACGGAGTGAAAAATGCGGGTTATAAAATGGTGAATGTCGGGCGGGCGGGCGGGCAGTGGGCGGCGTGCGGGCAGGGAAATTTTTTTTGGTAACAGTTTTCTCAGCAACTACTAATCACAACCACTTGATATTTTGTATACAGCATCAGGGTGGGGTCCCATAATGTGGGATTCGATTTTAGGTCTGTCGCTCACCTACTTCCTGTTTAACGAAACTGGCCATTTTTGACTTTGACAGATTTTTTTACCAGATGATATGATTATTTCTTTTTTTTACAGTTCCATAGAAGAAATTTGATTAATGACAAAGTGAAAGGACTGGAGAGGCACTGTTACCAAATTTGTATTCTTCGATATTGAAAATTTAAATAAATATCTGCATTTTATACCTTCTCTTAATCAAAATGCATCTCCAAATTTGATCCTTTCTGGATATTATTTGTGGGGTATCAATTTTAGTGGTTTTCATGGATGGCCCTTACCCGCGAAAGGATGGGTTGCGATAAGACCCTTTTTCAGCCCACCGCGAAAGTCAAAATTAAAATTAAGTAAATTCTTTCACTAAATATCTTGTTGGAAAGGTTAATATTTGTATTTTTTTAAAGCAAACGTCTGTAGTTGAAAATCATATTTTATCTTTTAGTAAATGGTGCTTGAAATGAACCGCTGCAAATGATTTTAACATTGTGCTAATGGGAAAGTGGCGCAAATGAGAGATATATATCCTTCCCTGATGTATAGCCTTGCACACGGAGCCAGCTCCATATTTTATTCAAAAACTTGTATTATTAAAACACATCTTTTGTGAAAGTTTCAAGCAGGTTCGGCGTGCAAGGCATACTGAAAATTTAAAAATACTATAATTTTTGAAGTTGTAATCAGTAGTTAAAAAATGTGCAAAATGTCAGCGTTTTCTTCCTTTTTCTTGAGATCAGCAGTCATTTCGATTTCAAAATTGTTGTTTAAAGCGATGTGCAAAAGTATTTAAAAGTAGTCTTTTGCAACAGTGCAATCATCTTGCTACAAATTAAGATATAAAGTAACAGGCTTTGAAATACTTTACATTTTTCGTCTATAGATGGGCCAAAATAGGGCCTTATCGCAACCCATCCTTTGATCCCCATGAAAAGGAAATTTAACTTAAATCTGTATTCTGAAGGCTTCAGAACCATGAATTTCAGAATTAACAAACTTGTAATGTTTTATCAAACCAGGAAAATTGATACCCAAGAAAATAAATGAATCCACAGTATTAGAATGCACATATTTCAGAGGTAAAGAAGAGAAAAAATTACATCAATAACTTCATGCAACAACAAATTTGAACCAGTTTTGTACCAGAATTGGAGAAAATGGGGAATGTGCAAACCATGTATTGTTTACAACACCAGCTTTCTTTTGATGGTTTTTGGGTAACTTGTTGCAACAAGCAGGAACTGCCTACCCTAACGGAGCACCTGAGTTCACTCTCATTATGAATTAAGTATTGTTGGTTGTGTTGTTGGCAAGGATGTGTCTATACAAGCAGGAACTGACTACCCTACTGGAGCACCTGAGTTCACTCTGATGAATTTGCATTGTTGATTGTGTTGTTGCCAGGGGTGTGTCTATACAAGCAGGAACTGTTCTATCCTTCCTGAGCACTGGGGAGATAAGCATTGTGACAGTTTACAGTACAGAAATAGACATACCATGACTAAACACCGACATAGTGGTTATGACTCTTGAGAGTGCTAACCGCATAATTTTTTTCTGTTATTTTCATTTTCATTTGTTTTAGCATTCATAGTGGTGGGACTTCACTCTAAATACAAAAAGAAAGTTTGAACTTGCATTTAAAAACATACAAAATATTCAGTTACCACTCTGAGAGTGGTTACCACTATGTCGAGGATTAGTCATGGTATGTCTCTTTCTGTACTGTACATATTAGTTCTGCAGCGATGTCAAGATTTCCTAGGCACCTGAGTTCACTCTCATTTATACATGTACATGAGATAATATTGCTGATTGCCATCACTTTGTATCTATTGTCTGTTATCCATCCACCTGTTCAACTGTACAAAAAACTCTTCTATTCTAAAATCCACAAGGTATAATAATTCATGATTTGAAATGGAGTCACTGTGAAACTAGACATGTTTGCTCTAAAAATTTGCTGCTCCTTTAAAAACAAATAAGAAAATGTAAGTAATTACAAGTTAACAAGGAAGAAAAATCTTGAATCTAAGAAGAAAGGGCAAAGACAAGGCAAAAACAAACCAGAAACATTAAGATCACAATGGTCCTGACTTGGAATGGTGAACCAAACCTGTTTTATTGATCAAACCTCCCTCTATTTTCAGACTATGCAATTTTTAAATAATTCTACCAAACACAATATAGAAAATATCATAGATTCTCATCTCCTCACAACCAAATTTTTCCAGTTGCCTCAAAAAATGTTATTTTGACTTTTTATTATGTTTATTTTTGGCAAATTTCGTTTAAAATGACAGAAAATAAAAAAATAAATAATAATAATAATAAGATCACCTGCCTGTCCCTATATTTTCAAGAAATTTGGATGAGAATCTATAAGAAATTATTTTATTATGGCCTTAACACACAAAAAAACCCAGATATAACAGTAGTAATTATTCTTTTACAAATAAAAAAAACAAATAAAATTGTACATAACAAAAACAAAACAAAAAGTTTTTAACACTCTACTTATATTTTCACTTTGTGTTCTGATCCCCTAATGCTAAATAAACTCTAGAAATACTGACTTTAGAGTCATCATTATAATTGGATATCGACTTTAGTGGGTTACTGCAGTAAAAACTAACAATCCAATCAAACATAAATCATAGGTGATCATCATAGGTACAGTAAACATAGTAGTTTTCTCTATATTGGCTGTCAATGAACATTCGTAAAATATATATAGTCCACGCCTATATGCCATTATTTATGTAAATCAAAGTATGATAGGGCCAAAATTGAAATATTGTTTGTTTCTCATTTTACGACCTACCCAGAAAAATCAACCCTACTGGAATTTTTTTTTTGACTTTTGGAATTCAAATTTTTTCTTTTAATCTTAATTTATGGGATATGACTTAGTTCACTCATTCAAAAAAGTTTTGACAAATTTTTAATGGTATCTATTATTCTGATACCCCTTCATAGGGGGTGGTAAAGGGGGGGTACATGCACGGATGAACGACCAATAAAAATGATAATCACGATGAAGGGTCAATAAAAAAATGATAATCACGATGAACGAAAAATAAAATAGAGAAACACGATGCATGATGGATCTCCATGCACAGCTGAATGGGAAATAAAAATTAAACGATGCACGAAAAAAACCCTTTACCACCCACTTCATATTTGAATTTTATTTTTTATTTTTAATGCTTCTTTTTATTCTATAGCTGGGTACATGTAGCTATATATAAAACATTATGTAAAGGAAGTAGGGTCGTAAAAGGGGAAACAAACAATATACTAATATTGGCCTAATTAAAAATGGTAAAAATTAATACATATTCCTGCAAAATAGACATTTGGATTGCGTGAAAATTAGCAACCAAGAAAATTAATACATTTACAGAATAGATTCCTTCAAGCATGGAACTATGTAGCTACAATAATGTAGCTCCTTCGACATATTTGAATCGGCGGAGCTTCAATGTGGTCCCATTGCTCCTAACGGAGCAACACCGAAAGTGAAATCACAACGGGTGCAATTAAATCCATTTGATGTCAAATTTGGTACTAAAATTTTTCTTATAGTATTTTAATGATAAATGCAGTTAAAATTTACTGACATTTAGCAGAATTAAAAGATTTTCGTGAAACTATCAATTTTTTAAGTCTCTTGATCCTGAACTTTATAATATGAAGTTCAGGATCAGAATATTGAAATTGTGTGTTTTCTAACAAAATAATAGTTACCTTTGGCATTTAACCTAATTTATAAATTACCACATATTATTCAGAATATTATTGGTTATTTCGAACAATCTTGAAGCTGTATTTGAATTCGGGAAAGAAATTTATTTTGCTCCATTACAAGTAATGGGACTGCATTGTAGCTCTGCCCAATGAATGATGTCAAAGGTGATACATTATTGTAAATAGGAACTATGTAATCCCTAATATGATACTTCCATGCTTCGAGAAAATATTTTGAAGGTTACGTAAAAACTCGACATAATGTCACTTTTAGAAAACCACAATTTAAATTTAGTACCAACGAACATTAATAAATCCATAGTATTTTAGTTTTTGGCAAGGTGTACTATGACATTGAAAACCAACAAAAACAATAAAGAAACTATAATCATGGTGGTCTTCAATGGAAGAGGTATGTTGCCTGCATATTATATAATATATTTGGTAAACAGGTAGTGGATGAATTACAGGAATAAAAAAGCTTTACATCATAAGGTACTATAGAACAAAGCTATACATAAGAAACATCAAGAGGTTGTAACATGTAGTTGCCCAGTAAACTGTGACAAAATTTTTTGTGATCCCACAGGACAATACCCAAAGACGGGTAGTGCAAAAGTGACCCCTATATGTCACTTTGCAACAGGTTGCAGATTAAAAAATTACAGATACCTTTTATGTAACCATTTCTATTTAATGTACATATACAATGTATAAGCATACTTGACAGTGATGCAGATAACTGCCGGACCTGTCAGACAAAGGGAGCAAAATTTCAGCAGGTCCATTGTGCAGGACCTTTGTCTGGCAAAATTTTGGAATAATTTATTTCAGCTAATGTGGATAGGTCTTGTAAAAATTTTGCAGGTCTGGCAAACTTATCTATTTTGCAGGACTTAATGTCAGTCATCAAAATAAGATTATCTGCATCTCTGAGTCTTGACAGTAATATTACATTCATTTTACTTGGCTGTTGACCATGTAAGGTAATTCTGATACAGCTACATGAACATCTATAAGTTACTGAATGCTTTAGTAAGAAGAGGTAGGATCATCCAAAAATTATTTCAAAAATATATTTAATAGCAAAGGATGACAGCAACACTCCATTGGTCTGCATTATATTTTATTTGTATACCGTGGTCGACATGTTTCGCCCAAAGAAGGGCGTCATCAGGACAAAAAATACAAAATAAATCTTACTGAAGTACTAAAGTTGGTTCTTTACAAGTCACATGATTATGATTATGACGTTACTGTAAAATTGAACATTGAAAATTTCAGGACGTTACTGTAAACTTAAACGTTTTTATAAACAAGTAGTCTTTGTAAATCACTCCAATGGGCATACCACCAAAGCTGCTCCCTACCACTTCTATCGGCTTCGCTCCTGGACCAACAGAGTTACTACTTCCGACAGCGTCGGCAATAGATTTAGCAGTAGATTGCCGCAATCAGGAAGTAAATCGGCAATGCTGGTTCGCGTTGGTATCGTGTTGGTATTCATTATAAATCCTTATTTCTGTATCAAATCCGGCTGGTTAAATTAAGTTCTAACATGGTAACATCTTTTAGTTGGTGCAACGATTTTCCATTTTTTTACGGTTATATATCTTGTGTCTTACTCTTGGTGCTCTTCTTGAATATCGCTCTTTTTCATCTTTATGCCGTGGCTGTATTAGGGCAGCGCGTTTTGCGAGACGGATTCCTAAGAATGCAGGGGTTCACTATAGTAAATAAATAATAAAGACAGGTGAACCAACGTCGTGAATGTCTCGTTTCGGAAGAGGCCAGTGTAGTGGATACCTTATGGTATGCAGGGCGTCATCATAGAAAATTAAATAATAGCAAAGGATGACAGCAACACTCCATTGGTCTGCATTATATTTTATTTGTATACCGTGGTCGACATGTTTCGCCCAAAGAAGGGCGTCATCAGGACAAAAAATACAAAATAAATCTTACTGAAGTACTAAAGTTGGTTCTTTACAAGTCACATGATTATGATTATGACGTTACTGTAAAATTGAACATTGAAAATTTCAGGACGTTACTGTAAACTTAAACGTTTTTATAAACAAGTAGTCTTTGTAAATCACTCCAATGGGCATACCACCAAAGCTGCTCCCTACCACTTCTATCGGCTTCGCTCCTGGACCAACAGAGTTACTACTTCCGACAGCGTCGGCAATAGATTTAGCAGTAGATTGCCGCAATCAGGAAGTAAATCGGCAATGCTGGTTCGCGTTGGTATCGTGTTGGTATTCATTATAAATCCTTATTTCTGTATCAAATCCGGCTGGTTAAATTAAGTTCTAACATGGTAACATCTTTTAGTTGGTGCAACGATTTTCCATTTTTTTACGGTTATATATCTTGTGTCTTACTCTTGGTGCTCTTCTTGAATATCGCTCTTTTTCATCTTTATGCCGTGGCTGTATTAGGGCAGCGCGTTTTGCGAGACGGATTCCTAAGAATGCAGGGGTTCACTATAGTAAATAAATAATAAAGACAGGTGAACCAACGTCGTGAATGTCTCGTTTCGGAAGAGGCCAGTGTAGTGGATACCTTATGGTATGCAGGGCGTCATCATAGAAAATTAAATAATAGCAAAGGATGACAGCAACACTCCATTGGTCTGCATTATATTTTATTTGTATACCGTGGTCGACATGTTTCGCCCAAAGAAGGGCGTCATCAGGACAAAAAATACAAAATAAATCTTACTGAAGTACTAAAGTTGGTTCTTTACAAGTCACATGATTATGATTATGACGTTACTGTAAAATTGAACATAATACAGCCACGGCATAAAGATGAAAAAGAGCGATATTCAAGAAGAGCACCAAGAGTAAGACACAAGATATATAACCGTAAAAAAATGGAAAATCGTTGCACCAACTAAAAGATGTTACCATGTTAGAACTTAATTTAACCAGCCGGATTTGATACAGAAATAAGGATTTATAATGAATACCAACACGATACCAACGCGAACCAGCATTGCCGATTTACTTCCTGATTGCGGCAATCTACTGCTAAATCTATTGCCGACGCTGTCGGAAGTAGTAACTCTGTTGGTCCAGGAGCGAAGCCGATAGAAGTGGTAGGGAGCAGCTTTGGTGGTATGCCCATTGGAGTGATTTACAAAGACTACTTGTTTATAAAAACGTTTAAGTTTACAGTAACGTCCTGAAATTTTCAATGTTCAATTTTACAGTAACGTCATAATCATAATCATGTGACTTGTAAAGAACCAACTTTAGTACTTCAGTAAGATTTATTTTGTATTTTTTGTCCTGATGACGCCCTTCTTTGGGCGAAACATGTCGACCACGGTATACAAATAAAATATAATGCAGACCAATGGAGTGTTGCTGTCATCCTTTGCTATTATTTAATTTTCTATGATGACGCCCTGCATACCATAAGGTATCCACTACACTGGCCTCTTCCGAAACGAGACATTCACGACGTTGGTTCACCTGTCTTTATTATTTATTTACTATAGTGAACCCCTGCATTCTTAGGAATCCGTCTCGCAAAACGCGCTGCCCTAATACAGCCACGGCATAAAGATGAAAAAGAGCGATATTCAAGAAGAGCACCAAGAGTAAGACACAAGATATATAACCGTAAAAAAATGGAAAATCGTTGCACCAACTAAAAGATGTTACCATGTTAGAACTTAATTTAACCAGCCGGATTTGATACAGAAATAAGGATTTATAATGAATACCAACACGATACCAACGCGAACCAGCATTGCCGATTTACTTCCTGATTGCGGCAATCTACTGCTAAATCTATTGCCGACGCTGTCGGAAGTAGTAACTCTGTTGGTCCAGGAGCGAAGCCGATAGAAGTGGTAGGGAGCAGCTTTGGTGGTATGCCCATTGGAGTGATTTACAAAGACTACTTGTTTATAAAAACGTTTAAGTTTACAGTAACGTCCTGAAATTTTCAATGTTCAATTTTACAGTAACGTCATAATCATAATCATGTGACTTGTAAAGAACCAACTTTAGTACTTCAGTAAGATTTATTTTGTATTTTTTGTCCTGATGACGCCCTTCTTTGGGCGAAACATGTCGACCACGGTATACAAATAAAATATAATGCAGACCAATGGAGTGTTGCTGTCATCCTTTGCTATTATTTAATTTTCTATGATGACGCCCTGCATACCATAAGGTATCCACTACACTGGCCTCTTCCGAAACGAGACATTCACGACGTTGGTTCACCTGTCTTTATTATTTATTTACTATAGTGAACCCCTGCATTCTTAGGAATCCGTCTCGCAAAACGCGCTGCCCTAATACAGCCACGGCATAAAGATGAAAAAGAGCGATATTCAAGAAGAGCACCAAGAGTAAGACACAAGATATATAACCGTAAAAAAATGGAAAATCGTTGCACCAACTAAAAGATGTTACCATGTTAGAACTTAATTTAACCAGCCGGATTTGATACAGAAATAAGGATTTATAATGAATACCAACACGATACCAACGCGAACCAGCATTGCCGATTTACTTCCTGATTGCGGCAATCTACTGCTAAATCTATTGCCGACGCTGTCGGAAGTAGTAACTCTGTTGGTCCAGGAGCGAAGCCGATAGAAGTGGTAGGGAGCAGCTTTGGTGGTATGCCCATTGGAGTGATTTACAAAGACTACTTGTTTATAAAAACGTTTAAGTTTACAGTAACGTCCTGAAATTTTCAATGTTCAATTTTACAGTAACGTCATAATCATAATCATGTGACTTGTAAAGAACCAACTTTAGTACTTCAGTAAGATTTATTTTGTATTTTTTGTCCTGATGACGCCCTTCTTTGGGCGAAACATGTCGACCACGGTATACAAATAAAATATAATGCAGACCAATGGAGTGTTGCTGTCATCCTTTGCTATTATTTAATTTTCTATGATGACGCCCTGCATACCATAAGGTATCCACTACACTGGCCTCTTCCGAAACGAGACATTCACGACGTTGGTTCACCTGTCTTTATTATCAAAAATATATTTGAACAGAACTACAAAAAACATGTTGAGAGCTGCCTTAACCTTTATATATTCTAGCCAACTCAAACATTTGTAAAATTATAACCCCTCCATGATAATAATAACATACATGTAGACTAATGTGTGTGTTTGTGTTTGAATGTTGGTGTTTAACGTACCTTATCAACTCACCTAGAAAATATAGACCAGTCAATTATTTATATTGGTGGAGGAAACTGGACCACGGACCTTGGGCAGGTAACTGACAAACCTTATCACATACAAGTGGGGAAGTCCTGTTTTTGTAGATTACAAGCGGAACTGGAACACCACCTGAAAGGTGATCAGCTAGTGATCAATAGTGTGGTATTTAAACCAGCGCCTGAGACCACTGAGCCACCCAGGCCCCCTGTAGGCTACTAGTGTATAGACATTTATATGAAAATAAATGTCTTGTGTAGTCTTTGAGATTACATGTAATACTGTAAACATGCAAATTTTTGCTGGGAGATATTTTCACATGGAATAGGACAGGGCCTGCTAAAATCTGCCACTGTTACACACCTCTTTCTTATAAGCATGTGGGGTTTCTGGCTTTCTGCTATAAGTTTTGAGAAATTAGGTCCCGAGTCTCCCGACTAAAAAATGTCAAATTAATTGTCTATTGCAACACTTTGCTTAAGATCAGGTATAGGGGTGCTGTGCCATAAAGTGGTCATGTTAGCTTTACATATATGTTATGCCATTTAAGTGCATGTGAAAATAAGCTGTCCTATAATTTATAAAATGGTACCCAGGTCTTACAAGGAAATAGAGTTATGATTTCATTGTAAAAGGGAAAAAAATATTCAAACCTGATCTTCCACATCTTCGCTAGCCAAGGGTTACAATCCACTATCTCTCATCTTCACCCTTGGCAGATATGGCCAAGATTTTGTGGTCATTCATTCTCTCATTTGATTGGATGCAGTGAAAGTTTGCTGCATCCAATCAAATTGCATTATTTTCATTTTTCAAAAATTTGTTAAAAAACATATGGGTTTACAAAGGTGATAAATGGTTATTATTTTTGCAAAAATTATTAGTAGTACTGATCAAATCTTTCAAAGACTACCTTTATTTCATAATATAATAAATATATGTAGTAAAAATAATGAATTATCTTCTTTTTTTTCCAACTATCTGAATGAATTCTTAACTTGCGATAGATATTGCTTGAAGGGAGATAATTAAAATGTTGAGATTACAAAAAACCTTCTAGATCTGCCAAGGGTGAAGATGAGAGATAGCGGATCGTAGCCCTTGGCTATCGAAGATGGATCTTCCATAAATTTCGCGATTTAAAAAAATGACTATTTATTTTCATGATTTAAAAATATTAACAATACAATTTAATTTATGTTGATTCTATTTTATGTGGGTTCTTAATTTTGCAATTGAGTTATGGTCGCAAATATAGCGAAAATTAGGGCCTAGCGAAAATTTCCCACTATAGGGTACTATGACATGTAACCTGAGTTAATGTTTGCTTCTTTCTAATGAAAGGCTTAAAAATATCAAAAATAGCATTGAATTTCTTATGATATGCATCCCATAAAAAAATCACAAATCTTTAACAGTATTTTATAAATTAGAGTTTCTTAATAATGAAAGGCTAAAAAAAAGTATGAAAATAGCATTGAATTGTTTATGATATGCATCCCACAAAAAAATCACAAATTTTTTACCATATTTTATAAATAAGAGTCTTGTAATAGAACTCTGGTGTTAGAATATCCATACAATGTATTTTTCAACAGTTAGTTTGAACTTGAAATTTTGAACTGTTTTTGTTTCTCTCTGTTAGTGTTAATACTCAGTTGTTCTTAAAGAATGATTTAATATGGTTTCAATATCAATTTTTGATATCTGTAAACCATGAAAAAAAATAATCTAACAAAGTCTTATCTATACATTAATAAAAGATCTGTCAAAGTAAAAAAATAGCATGATTTCGTTAAACAGGAAGTAAGTGAGAGACGGAATCCCACGCTATGGGACCCCAACCCTGATGCTGTATAACAAATATCAAATGGCTGTGAATTATTTAAGGACGGACCATTTAAGTTGAAAGGGGGGGGCTTGGTTTTTTGTTTTGATCAGAAAATTTTTTTCTGCACAGAACACGGACAAAATATCTTTTTTTTGAAGGTGTCGTGACAGAATATTTTTTTCATTATCAGCATTATTTTTTATAGCAGAAATCCTTCTTCAGACTATTTTTTTTCTTACCCTCAGCTGCCAAAATATTTTTTTCATCAAAAATAATTTTCAGAATTTTTTTTTTGGAAAAAACCAACCCCCCCCCCACTTCAAGTTAAATGGTCGGTCCCTTAGAAGTTGCTGAGAAAACTGTTATGAAAATTTCTTTCCCATCTGCACGCCGCCTGCCCAACATTCACCATTTTATAACCCAAATTTTTCACTCCATGAAATCCGGCCAATGAGGCAACCTGTACAAGCCATGAAATTAAAAATCCAACGAAATGTCTTTTTTGGTGAAACCACGAAAATTGATATCCACGAAATAAATGAATCCACATTACTGTATTAAAACCCGAAAATAATCATGGCAGTTTAACATTGCTAGAATGTACTTTAACGTTGTAAATAAAATTGTCTTCCAATGTGCTCTATGGACAATAACATTACAGTTGCAAATTAAGAACTGTGCAACTAAATTTCAGTTGTCTTGCCACAAAAAATAGACAGCATGAAATATAAAATTTTCTAGTTTACAATACATTTCAATTAGGGCTGTTCCAGAATTAAATGGGGGGTTGGGGTGTTGGGAGGAACTTTTTTTCTTTTTCTTTACCCCACCATCCATAAAAAATAATTAATCTTTATCATTGTTTCTTCACAAAATATTTCTAAAACACCCACTACCCACCATATATTATGTTTTAGAATTTCCTCCCGAGCCCCCCCCCCCAACAGGTTTAATTCTGGAACAGCCCTTATCACATATAATAGTACTCATTAAATTCTTCCCAGGTAAATTTGACTCACATGAACTTCAGGTAAAATGGCTTACATGAAAATAATGTAAACTTTTCACATGAAATTGATGTGAATTAATTTTATATAAGAACTCAATAAACATAAATCTCTTATGAAATTTTTCATATGAAACTCAGGCGAGACAACATTGCCCATGTAAGAACACATCATTAGGCCATGATAAAATAATTGCTAGATTCTCATCATAATTTCTTGAAAATATGGGGTGGGCGGGTGAATTATATTTTTTTATTAATTTTGATAAAATACATGTATGCTGCTATTTTTAAAGAAATTGACCAAAAATTAACATAATTTGTCAAAAAATCAAAATATTTTTTTTAGGGGGGCTGAAAAAATCAGGGCAGGAGGGGAGGATCTAGGATATTTTTTATATTGGCCTTAAAAACATTTTTTAGGAATTTCAAACTACAGAGTCTCTATCATCACATCCCAGCGGCGTAGTCTGATCTGTCTTTGCTCTCCTCGTCCTCAATCTCACCTTCCTCCTGGGCCAACATTTCTGTAAAAAAAAACAAGGTATACTGTAAAATAGGATACCACAACTGGTAATCTCACTGAGAGGAGTTCACAAAAGATGAACAAACATTACATAGACTTGAAGGAGTTCACAAGAGATGAAGAAACACTCACATCGTGCAAGCTGGAGAGGGATTCACATAAGCACAAAGCTTGATTTGATAAATTGATTTGTTTAAAATAAAAATAGGCTACCAGACCTGCTAATCTCATCTAGAGAGATAAACAAAACTTACCCAGACTTCACATAAAGTTGGGATAATGTTTTGTATTATTTCCAATGATTGTATTAAAAACAAATTAAAAAAAAAACAACATTTTTTACTTGGTCTCACTTTACTAGGTATGGATACCCCACTTCATATAGGACTCTACATTAAGAAAAATTCCAATTATTTCCCTGTAATGAAATCCCAGGAAAATGTAGGAGTTAAAATGTAACAACTCCAACAAAAGATTCCTTTAAGCAATTTGTTACTTTATTGATTTTTCATTGCTCAAATTAATGGTCACTGTATTAAACATAAATGAAATGAGAAGTTACAAAATGTACATCTCTTTTTTTATCTGTGCATTTTCTTTCAAAATGCCAAGATTCAAATTATTGGATAAATGCATATTGATTCATGTCAAATATAAACCATTTTGTGTGTTTTATTTATTTCTTTTTAAGGAATTTTACTGATATTTGATTGCCAACAATAGTCAAAGTGCCGTAACTCTAGGCCAACCAGCACTAAATTCATCACTATGAAATAAAATTTTCAACTGACTGAAAGGGAAACAAAAGCATTGGAAGTGAAAATTTAAATTTTCTTTTTTCCATTTTTTTAACAATATTCTATTTTAAATTTCATGTAATTTGAAACATTTTGAGTTGAGTGTGTGTCAGTAAATTTCTTCATTAACATCTTAATAAGTTGTACTTTCTTTGTATGAAGTTTCATCAAGCAGTGCTTACAATATATGTGAACAGACAGATTTCTATACACCACACCTAAACTTTGTTTTGGGGATGTAAAATCATAAAATCTTATCATAAATATAGTTTCCAAAACTGATAAAGTTGCACATGGAGTTTCTAACACCCAGGATTAGGAAACCATCAACCCAAGTATCTAACAAACCAAATTTCATACATATAGGGAAGTTCTATTATTATAAATAACAAAATGGAAGTTGATCCAACACAGCTGAAGAGGTAATTTACTTGTGATCAATTTTGTGGTAAACCACCAACTTAACCACTCAGCCATCTGGGCCCTAGTATATTCTAGTATATTTGAGTGAAAGTTAGGACTATAAATGTCCATGTTTATAATACACACAGATTCCCCTACCTGCAGCGATAACTTCTAGTATATCTGAGTGACAAACTTCAACAAATTCTTCTTGGTCGATGGCATACGGTGAAACGGACAGAATAAACTGATTCAGGGGACATAACTCTGTATCGCATCCTCTGATCTGCTGGACCTGAAAAAGATCAAGTTGGTTTGCTACTAGTAAAAACAGTGTTGTAAAGAACTGTATGGCTTAATACTGTATATCAGGTTATTTTTGCATGATTATTATTTTGATTATGTTGGCATGCCAGAAAAACTTGCCAAAATAAAAAGCACAATATTTTTATAACATGTCTTATTAAATTTTGTAAAAATTAGAAAACATCAAAACATAAAGCACCAAAATAAAACGTGCTAAAAATAACAGAAAAAACTCCAAAATAACCTGATATACATTAGTGTGTGTGTGTGTGTCAGTGTGTAGGGTTTAATGCCTTTTTTAACACACCTGGGTCATAAAGGGCAGCCAGTTTGAAAGGATAAGAAAACTGGATAACCTGGAGGAAACCACCAACCTTGGGCAGGAAACTCACATACCTTATTATGTACAGGTGGGGAAGTCCTGTTTTTGTAAATCACAAGTGGGACTCAAACACCACCTAAGAGGTAATTGGCTTGTGATCAATAGTGTGGTCTTTAAACCAGCATCTTAGACCATCTTGCCAATGGCAGTAGGTAGATTTTGAGATTTAGATCACTTTTAACCAGCTAAGAAAGTTTATTTGTTTGACCATTTTTAGTTACTTGCCCAAAAAAAAATTTTACTCATTTTTTTTTTTAACAAATTAAAAATCATATGCAATTTTTGTTGAGGACAAGCTTTAAAACAAACATCCAAACATCATTGAAGTCGGTTTAATAATTGAGGATGATTTTACAGAAAATAAACATTAACAATGAAACAACAATGTCAGTGATAAACACAAAGTGATCGTTATTTAGCTCATCAGGTCAATTTGCCACCTAATTCTCTTACCTTTCCTAAATACTTGACTTTAACAAAATATTGCTTGTCAGAACTTTCATAAAGTTCTACACTTATATCAGCTGCGAAAGGTGGCCAAGATAAGGCATCTAATCCAAAGGCTTCTAATACAGGCAAAACAGTGGAGTCGTGGGCGGAGTAGAGATGGAGTTTAACCTCGCTGAAATAGAAAAACAAAAGGCTTCTAATGCAGGCAAAACAGTGGAGTCGTGCGCGGAGTAGAGATGGAGCTTAACCTCGCTGAAATAGAAAAACAAAAAGCTTCTAATACAGGCAAAACAGTGGAGTCGTGGGCGGAGTGTAGATTGAGCTTAACCTCGCTGAAACAGAAAAACAAAAGGCTTATAATACAGGCAAAACAGTGGAGTCGTGGGCAGAGTAGATATGGAGCTTAACCTTGCTAAAATAGAAAAACAAAAGGGCTTCTAATACAGGCAAAACAGTGGAGTCGTGGGCGGAGTACAGATGGAGCTTAACCTTGCTGAAATAGAAAAACAAATGGCTTCTATTACAAGCAGAACAGTGGAGTTGTGGGCGGAGTAAAAATGGAGCTTTACCTCACTGAAAAAGAAAAGCAAAAGGCTTCTAATACAGGCAAAACACTGGAGTCATGGGCAGAGTATAGATGGAGCTTTACCTCGCTGAAAAACAAAAATAAAGATTGTTATAATCACTGAATCCATAATTCAAGGTTAACATTAAATGATTGGGCAACAGATGTCCTACACTATAACTTAAAGTTTTCAAATCAAGTGTGTAATACTGTGGACTCATTTATTTTTGTGGGTACCAATTTTCTTGGTTTGACAAAAAAGGATTAGTTCCTTGAAATGTTAATTTCGTTGTTTTGATGTCTCCAGCAAACAGATGAATGTTAAATTTCCTTTTTTGTTGGCTTTTAAATTTCATTGGCCAAGGCTACCAAGGAAAACCACTAAAATTGATACCCCACAATAAATAACAAAACCACAGTATTGTTCTAATGGTAAAGCATAATTCCACATTAGTTCAGTGGTCTTAGAGGAGTTGCACCGTCAATGTTTTTTCTATGATCTAAAATACACAAAGTCAATGAAGGTGCCATAGCTCCACCACAATTTCTGATTCACATGGTGAAGAAAGAGGATCAACAAAACATGGAATAGCAATATTCAATAGCATATGATGAAAAACAATCCTACAAAACTCAATCAAAAGAGTTGTGTATGTTAACCCTTTGACCTTAAACCCACTATAACCCCATTACTCCTATATAGCTTGACCACCACAATTTTGTAATATGATGAGCTTAATATGATGTCAGATGACAAACAAAATTACAATATTTCTGCAAAATCCAATCATCAGTCTTGGAGTGTTGTGTCCATCAAAGTTTGATTTACAGAGAAATGCACAAACGAAGATCATTACCAATGTCTTTTTGTTGCATTGGATTTGAGGTACAAAAATGTTCACTTAATGTTGGAAAAATGTTCCAAATTAAGATTATTCTATGGTCACCCTGGATCTGTTTTATTTTAGAAAACGGGAAAAAATTAATTCATTTAAGTGACGTAGGAGGAATTTTGAATGAGCCTTTTGGGATAATGTATCATTTTTTACAAATATTCGTTGTAAGAGAGACAATAAGAATATGTTCAAAAGACACAATGCCCCATCTCACAATATTTTGGACGGAAAGCAGACAGAAGAATGGAGCCAACACTATATGCCCCTGCTCCTTTTGTAGATGGGCCATAAAAATTACCTTGTTCCTTCTACAGAGTTTTGAATGTTTTCCAGAAATCTATTAACAAGTCTTCCTACAGATAATCTGGTGGCTAATATTCTCTCTGCTCTGAAAAAAAATGGGATAAGAAATGTTTTTAAAATTTTTCTATTGTGTTTTGTTATAGGACATTTTTACATATAATTCAGCAAAAGCTTTTCCAGTTTTTCATCAAGTTGGTTCAAATATTTTGGTGTAAGATAAATTGCAATAGTGTTTTTAACAATGTCTATCATTGCAATCACAACTACTGTAAATTGGGAAAATTTTGCAGCAGTTTTATTTTTGTGATTTTTGCCAAAATTACATTGTGCGAATATATTTGTCTTCCACTGGAGTCTTTGGTCAATATCATTAAAGCGAAAATTCAAAACGGCTCCACCTAAAATTCAGTCATCCTACAACGAACAAAAGATGGCAATAAGGCCCATGAAAATTTCTTTATCATGTTGGAATCATAAGTTTGTCAAGAGTTTTGTAATGTTATCCTTAACAATTGTCATATACAGGCAATATTGTACATGTTAGTTAGTGTAAAAACTCAATTTTAAATCAGTATTAGTGGAACTTAAATTTTAAGTTTAATATTTAAGTTTTTAACATTTGAGGTCATATACATGTACTTAAATAGGAATGAGGATCAGTAGGGCTTTATAAGAGAGCAGAAAAGGCTTATTAATTTATTCACTGGGAATTCAGGATTAATCCAATAAAACTGCAGAAATTCAAGATTTTTTTCGTAATTATTTATACAGGAATGCAAGTAAAGGTAAGATTTATTTAACTTTGGTGAGTACACATCAGTGATGTAATATGTCTTACCCATCCTCTTTTGTCCACACAAGTTATTATGAAACTTAAACATTCAGATTCATAGTCTTAGTATTAAAAAAATCTAAAGAATTTCTGTCAACACAATTATACTAACTCATGCTGTCCACACTGGGCATAGTACATCAACCGTGAGGCGTTTCTATCCACCATTTTGTATACATCATCTGTCACAAAGTCAGGCAATTGTAAACCATGGGTCTGAAATAACAAAGGCAGGCAATGGAAAACCATGGGTCTGAAATAACAAAGGCAGGCAATGGTAAACCATGGGTCTGAAATTACAAAAACGTACAATGGAAAACCATGGGTCTGAAATAACAAAGTCTGGCAATGGTAAACCATGGGTCTGAAATAACAAAGGCAGGCAATGGTAAACCATGGGTCTGAAATAACAAAAACAGACAATGGTAAACCATGGGTCTGAAATTACAAAAACGTACAATGGAAAACCATGGGTCTGAAATAACAAAGTCTGGCAATGGTAAACCATGGGTCTGAAATAACAAAGGCAGGCGATGGTAAACCATGGGTCTGAAATAACACAGGCAGGCAATGGTAAACCATGGGTCTGAAATAACAAAGGCAGGCAATGGTAAACCATGGGTCTGAAATAACAAAGGCAGGCAATGGTAAACCATGGGTCTGAAATAACAAAGGCATGCAATGGTTAACCATGGGTTTAAAATAACAAATAATATTTGTTTTATGTCCTGTCAAAAATATTGTAGCTATCATCAGGACACAAAAACAAGTTGTTACATCAAAATAATATAATTAAATGAAATTCAGTCAGAAAACCAAAAAATAAACAAAATATATAACTTAATAAATACCAATATTAAAATATCAACAAGAGTTGACACTAAAGTATGTCTCGCCTGTCGGCACCATCACAGAACTCATTGAAGGTCTAGCTGGGCCTTCAGAAAAGTTAAGGACAAGGCAGTGTTCTAGGATTCCTATTACCCGTTACCCGTGGTAAGTGAGTTTCCACAACGGGAAAGTCAGTTTTGAAGCATAAGTACCCGTTGGAAAGTCATCCTCAAAGTTCGGGAAAGATGAAAAACCCATGTACATGCCCGTCCCTTAATTATTTTTATTCACGTTATGGTTTTTTAATCATTTATGATTCAGCAAAGACATCGTAACAATTTCGTTGTGCAGTTGTGTTGACATTTTTTTCATCGGGAGTCTTTCCAGCGCTTGAAATTTAAACACTGTCTTCACTGCTACTGTAAAGCGCCCTTGAGACTACGCTATATCGTACATTAATTTCGGAACCGGCAACGGTGAAAGTTATTTCGTACTAAATATCGTCAATCACAGTGTAGAAAAATCAAGCTGGTGGCTCTGCATTTATCCATATTATCTGTTCTGTTGAAATCATATAAGGAAACAGGTAACCAGTTACCAGCATTCGAAATTCAATATTAAAATTACAATTTTAGTTTGGTAAGTCAATCTGAGGTGTGGGTAAGTCATTTTTTATAACAACTTTCCCTTGGAAAGTCCATGTGGCAAAAAAATCCTAGAACACTGCAAGGTCATGTGACAGATGACAGAATTCCATTTAAACATCACAAAAATGTCTGAAGTGTGTTCTAGATACCATTGTTATTGAGAAACAATGAAAAAAGACCAACATTCACTAAGTCATTCAACCATGAAAATGGGGTCAAGGTCACATTACATGGTGACACCAGTTGCATATACCATAATGCCCAAACATCAGAATCCTAGCTATAATATTATACTTTTTACTTAACTCATTTTCCACCCAAAAATCATCTAAGTTCACAAAGTCACTGAACCATGAAAATGGGATCAAGGTCACACAACATGGTGTCATTTGTGTAGACCAAAACCCCAAATGTCTGTATACCAAATATCAGATGCCTAGCTATTATACTTTTAACTTAATTTATTTTCCACAAACCAAAAATCATCTAAGTCCACAGAGTCACTGAACCATGAAATTGGGGTCAGGGTCAAACAGCATGGTAGCAGTTGCGTAGACCAAAACCCCAACTGTCTGTATACCAAATATCTGATGCCTAGCTATTATACTTTTCAAGAAATTCATTTTCAACAAAAGTCTTACAAAGGGATCTTTTGGTCCGAAAAAACATCTAAGTTCACAGAGTCGCTGAACCATAAAATTGGGGTCAGGGGCAAATGGCATGGTGCCAGTTACCTAGACCATAACCCCAGCTGTCTGTTTACTAGACATCAGATGCTTAGCTATTATACTTTTCAAGAAATTCATTTTCAACAAAAGTCTTACAAAGGAGTCTTTTGGTCCTAAAAACATAGAAGTTGACAGAGTCGCTAAACCATGAAATTGGGGTCAGGGTCAAACGAAATGGGGCTAGTTGCGTAGACCATAACCCCAACTGTCTGTATACCAAATATCTGATGCCTAGCTATTATACTTTTCAAGAAATTCATTTTCAACAAAAGTCTTACAAAGGGATCTTTTGGTCCAAAAAAAACATCTAAGTTCACAGAGTTGCTGAACCATAAAATTGGGGTCAGGGTCAAATGGCATGGTGCCAGTTGCCTAGACCATAACCCCAACTGTCTGTATACCAAATATCAGATGCCTAGCTATTATACTTTTCCTGTAATTCATTTTCCACAAAAGTCTTACAAAGGGGTATTTTGGTCCGAAAAAACATCTAAGTTCACAGAGTCGCTGAACCATGAAATTGGGGTCAGGGTCAAAGGCCATGGTGCCAGTTGTGTAGACCATAACCCCAACAGTCTGTATACCAAATATCATATGCCTAGCTATTATACTTTTCTTGTTATTCATTTTCCACAAAAGTCTTACAAAGGGGTCTTTTGGTCCGAAAAAACATCTAAGTTCACAGAGTCGCTGAACCATGAACTTGGGGTCAGGGTCAAACGGCATGGTGCCAGTTGCGTAGACCATAACCCCAACTTTCTGAATACCAAATATCAGATGCCTAGCTATAATACTTTTCTTGTAATTCATTTTCCACAAAAGTCTTACAAAAAAGTTTATGCCGTCGCCGTCGCCGCCGCCGCCGCCGCCGGAAAGTACTACCTATGTCTCGCCTTCAGCGAATAAAGTCGCAGGAGAGACAAAAATGAACAAACCATAGTAGTGGAGCAATAAATGATTAGTAATTGCTGAGAAAACTGTAAAGCAAATTTCTTCCCAAAATCACACATTCACCATTAATGATGATTTTTTAACCCAGATTTTTAACTCCCTTTAAATCCGGCCAATAAATGTCATCATGGTGAGAAATACTTTTCAGAAAGCGGCAAAAAACAACTCTCTGACCTTTAAAATCAAACATACCTTTCTTGCAACAAAATCATCTCTGACATCAATAAAATGAACTCTTTTCTTCGAAAAATATTTTTTTCCTATATTATAAAATAGACAAAAATTTATATTATAAAATAGAAAAGACAAAAATCTATATCATGTATATTGTAAAATAGAAGAGACAAAAAAGAGTAAAGTTTATTTCTAGTTAACCAGTTGATTGTAGCATCAGCAATGGGTCTTACATTTATATTGTAGATTGTGATTTCTAATGTGTTGCCCAGGAGCAAGGGTGAATCGGTTGAGGATTAAAATTTCCTTTAAAAGATATTTTTTACATTTTTTTTTAAACTGGCTACAGATTATATACAGAATATTGTGTACTTTCCTTTATGATACTATCTATATCTAGCCTAAATCATAAAAAAAATATTACCAATTAAGTTTTCTAACAAGGCCACATCATCTTGGAATTCTGGGAGACTTGGACCGTGGATCATGGCAGCGTGGTTAATTTGACGGAAGACTGGACATATGTTTGGACAAGGAACCAGTATCATGTCATTTGTGTCGTTAGATTCTACTGTGATGGGCTCTGAAAAAAAAAAACAATTAAATGAAAAATAATTAAGCATATACTAATTGCCAAAAACAATAAAATTTATTTTGGTAAGTAAAAGAAAAGTTGAAAATTTCAAACTGTTTTTAAACCTTGCATTTCTACTTTTCATAGACTTCATATATATAGGCAATGGATATACAGTCAGAGATCCCACTTGTATAAGTAAACAGATTTTAACTTGTATAAGTAAATGTTGAGCAGTTTAAATTGTCTCCCATTTTGTGACTTTCACGAATTTACTTGTACAAGTAAACTGGTAGAAAATCATTCAATATATATATGTTTAATGGTGCCATTAGATTCAACTGTGATTGACATAAAAAAACACCAAACAAATATTGGAAAAAAATTATATTATATTCATTGCCAAAAATTAAAGAATATTTTTTTGCTTAGTCTAAGACAAAGTAGAAATGCAGGTTTACCATTCAAACAAGTTATATATATTTTTACGATTAATTCACTGTATTATCCATAAAACACCTCATTTTTCTTAACAATTATCAAATTCCTTGATTTCCAACCAATAAGATTGGCCAAAAAATGGTAGCACACGATTTTATGGCTTTCATTTCAACTTTACAAGCAGTGTGCCAAAAGTTTATTTAAAAAATTATGAAAAGTTAGTTTCCCAAATAATAACATTTTGCTTTATTTATCAACTTTTAATTTGAAAGAAATTATGTCATTGCAAGATGAAATAATATCTTTTATCCTCTACCCTTTCAAATTTCATAACAAAAAAGCCTTTTTTTAAGCATACATAGTGTACAAAAAAAATCGAGTGGCAAATGAAATTGCATGATGTTGATAACCATGGTCTAAGGGCAATAACTCTAATTATTTCAAGCCAGTAGTTCCAAACTTAATTGATTATAAAGTAGCTACTCCAACAAAATATTTCATTAAGAGATTTGTAATTTTAAAGATATTTCATTTTAAAAATAAATGGTGATCCTAACGTAGATGAAATGAGAAGTGGTATTTCTTGTATTTATCCATGCAAATTCTGTCAAACTACAAAGTTTCAAATTACTCGATGAATGCACAACAATGCAGGCTGAATTTAAATTTTGTGTGTTTTGCTATTTTCTCTACTTTTTAAAGATTTTTTCATATATTTCATTGCTCACAACATCCAAAGCGCTGTAACTCTAATCCATTAAATTTCAGGAATCAGTTAAAATCCATTATGAGGAAAGGGAGAAAAAATTTGACTGACTGGAAGAGAAAAGAAAAGCACAGGAAGTGAAAATTTTCATTTTTTTTCACAATTCTGTTTTTCGTTCAATTTTAAAGTTTAAAAAAAAAATATTTTCCTTGTTTCTGAAGCAGATACCTATCGTTTTAACACCATGTTTAAGTTACTATGATGGATGAATTTGACATTTAAATTTTTTAGTTGGAGTAGCTATATAAAGGTTTAACAACGGCATTTTTGGTTTGTTACAAACTCTTCATTTTAATGAATAGCCTTTATTACAAGAAAACAAGGAATTGCTAAGCAAAACAAGGTTAACACTATGCCACTGATGTAGCCAGAAAGTAATACCTTATGTGACATTTCATCACAAGCAAGATCATACTACAGTCTTCGCTAAAGTTGAGAATACTTTCCTGACAATAACAAAGGTCTGTAGGACCAACTGAACAATTTAATTGTAAATTTGACCAAATTCACTGGACCGAAGGCCAATTTGTAAATTTTTCACCGGACTGGCCCGACAGTCTGGCACATTTTGTGAAGACAACATACATTTATATCAATTCAAAAGCTGACATCAACCTTCAAGGATCCAGAAATTTCAAAAGAGAGGGTTCTACTTACAGTCCACCTAGGGCTTAAAGAAGGGTCCAGGCCAGTTTTGCTGGAAAAATCTGCACACAATAGCTAGAATAATTCTTGAGAAATGACTGATCCCTAACTGAAAATTCTCTAATGACCAAAATCTATCTCGAAATGTCAAAGCTAATTTGCATAAGGCCATACAAAAATAAATGTTCGCTTCTCCAGCCATTTTTGTCAAAAACAGAAGAGGCAGTGAGACTTTTTATTTATATTCTCATTGGTCCATCTAGTGGATTAGACAGCTTTTTGCATTGTATTTACACAAAAAAGTGATGAGGCAGGTGATTTTTTTAATTCTATTTTATGAAAAAGCAATAAAAAGGGACAGTTAGGCTGCCTCAGAATAGATGAGGCAGGGGCCTAAGAAACTAAATTTTTTATTTTTTTATTTTGCCTAATTTATATTAACTGGGGAATGGTTAAAAATTAAGAATTTGGTGATTTGACATAGAAGTGTACTATAAGTGCATGTAACCCTTTCTTTTGAAATATATGGATCCTTAACTTATTATGATTTTTTTCATTCAAAATATGATTCATGAACCCACCATGTCCTTTAAGATTCTCCAATCCAAACATTCCAGCTACCACACATCTTAGTGACTCCTTTGTTCTCTTCATATGGGTAGTCTTCATTCTGTGGGGAAAAATAATTTGAAAAATTAGGCTATCATAAAATAATTCCTAAATTATCATCCAAATTTCTTGGAAATATGGGTGGTCAGGCAAATTTTATTTTTTTATCCATTTTGATAAATACTGTACTTTTTTGGGAAATTAAACAAAAATTAACATAATATACCCAAAAAATCAAAATATTTTTTTAAGGCAGCTCAGGTGATGAGAATCTATGATATATTTTATATTGGCTTAAATAACATTTCAGTGACCCAAGCTCTTTATAGAAACCCAAATTATGCTAATGTACAAAAGCCTTTTCCTAATGATCCATGCACGTGATTTCAATTTCAGTCAGATAAATTGCAAGATTTTCAAAGTCAAAGGGCAATAACTCTTGTTTTTATAAATCAATTGCCAAGTTTAAGATAATCTTCTTTGATCATTCTAAACACTGTTTATTGCTTGTTTCAATTCATTGTTTTTTGTTAAAGTTCCTTCTTATTGGTCATGTCTATTGCGTCTACTGATGATGTCTTGGCCTTTTTCGATATTTGAATGCCTCGTTTTTTTCAATGAAATAAATAGTAGGATGTAGGGGTTGACAAGCAGATTACCTGAATTCAATTAACATACTTATTTTCGTGTATACTTATTTTCACGAATTTATGCGCATCACCCAAGTTCACTGGTACTTTATTTTGTGTTTTCTACTCCTTATTCTATACTTGCCATACATATCGTTTCATTTTGCGGGTATTTAATTTCGTGAAAAATTATGGACCACGAATTCTATGAAAATAAATACCTAGCAAAAATAAGTACATTTATAGTAGGGGGTCCTGATGGGGGATCCTGATCATGGTTCATGGAAAAATAAAATTTGGATTTCACAGTTCATAGGAAATTCCCCAAATCACAATTCACAGGAAATATTGCCACTGTAGAGATCTGTGGAGGAATCAATCACAGATAGCGGAAAATTATTTTAGCTGAGAATGGTTCACAGACAATGCCCTCATCACAGTTTACTAACAATTGTTTGCCTGAATCACAATGCAAATGGACGATCAGGCATCACGAAATCACCCAATCGGCCCTTTCACAGTACTCTCTGGCCAGTATATTGTTTACAAATGTGAAATTAACATACTTTACCAGCTTTGGGTTATAACTATCTATAAAATGTTGGTAATCTTTCTTTAGTCTTTTTCCTAGAGTATACATCTGGTCCTGTCCAAAGGTAGTCAACAGGCCACCAGTACATCCTCCCTGAAAAATAACAAGAGTTATCTTCCTTGATGTGATAATACACATATGTATTTATAAAAATTTGTCCAACATAAAAATTAAAAGTGGATAAGTACATGTACTTAGTCTTGTTAATATCTGGATTTATTTTGGTCTTCCAATTATTCAGACCCTTTTTTGTTTTGTTTTCTTTTACATTATACGTTATCTCTTATAACCAATACCCATAAAACTAAAATGGAAGATGTGTAAAAGTGTATTTTTTCATCAGGTTCATATCATTTAGAAATTTTCATTTGTTTGGAAAAAGTCATGCAATGTTCATATATGGTATAACTATAACCTTATTAATTGAATATCAAACACAGAAAATGTTATGACATGCATGTAACTATCCTGGCAGGCCTTTCACATCATGTACAGTCAATAGATGTTTTTTTTACAAAGTGTATCAAGTAAAAAAATATATTGACCTCCAATTTCCTCCTTGGCCCAGGTTTTCACTGGTCACTCATTAAAAGTCTATATATAAATTAGTACTGCATGGTCCTTGGTCAGGGACCTCCAAGTTTTGATTCAAAACCTTTGGAATTGTATTAACAAAGTCCTGGACCTGTGTGTTTTTACAATTACTATTATAGAGGACTTTTTAATAACCTCTGATGGACTTTCAATCTAGAAAATAAACAAGTCCTGGACCTTTTGTTTTCAAATGTTAATTTAGTTTAAACATATTTATTTATCCTGAATTGGGAAACAAGCTTAATGCTTATGTGAATCCCTCTCCAGCTAGCAGTTTGCCAGTGTTGCAAGCAGCCAGCCCCTATTGAGCCTACTCTTGTCAAACTCTACAAAGGGGTCTTTAACATGCACAGGGTATTGCTCTCCAAATACATGGGACAACCTTTTTTCGCCCCTTCTGATGAACTAGCGTTGTTCCTTGAGACCATCCTCGCAAATGATGTCAAGAGAGAGTCTGAAAATTGGTTCATGAAATTTTCACCACGGACGAGAATCAAACCATGAACCTTGGTGTTAGTAGCCTGCTGCATTAACCACTACACCACCGGCTCTCAAATGTTAATTCGAACCCCTGGTCCCTTTGTCATACCTTCAGCTTTAATTTCTCATAATGACTATCAAATCTAGAGGCTTTCAGTGGCTGTCCATCAAAGTTGATGAAGTTTAATTTGACCATAGTATGAGGAGCTTGTCTCAGCATTAAGTCTTTATGGTAGAACACCTGTACAATACATGAATGTAACCATTAAACATATTTTTATACCCATGCAGATTTACAATATCAGTAATAGCATAAAAAATACATAACATATATATATACACCTGGAAAAAAGTTAAGCACCCCCACAATTTTTTAAAATCATACATTTTCAAAACACTTTTTAACCATTAATTAACTAATAATCTTTGTAAATTTGTATTGCAAACTCAAATATGCACTGTTATTAAAGCAGAATTTAAAATGTTTGTAACAAACAAAAAGACATCTTTTATATACATTGTACATAACACGACATGGCAAAAAAGATGGCTTTTGTACATAAACATGGTCTTTGACAAGTATCGTGAGTATGGTCCCCTGAAGCTTGAAACTAATTTTATTAATTGTCAAATACATGTAGCACTTGAAAAGGGTAATCATAATCAAAAGATTGATACTGTATCGTCAAAGAGTCAATTTCAAGTATGTCAACCTTTAGCACAAATGACTGCTGGAATCCTTGTTTTTTACAGGTGTATATATATATTAATATGAATTGCTATTAAACCTAGTCCACAATGATAATTATGACTTATAAAAAGCTGGAAATACATGGTCTTGTACATGTTGTAGGTCTTCAAAAGCATGGACAACTGAAACTACTGAAACTATTTGGTCTCACAGCTTTGACCCTTTGATAAATTTTGTAGATCTTGTCTTGATGTGTTCAACAATATGCAATTTAAATTTTGCAAAAATCTTATAATACATAGTATAGTTTTTAAGATCTATGGCTATATAATTTAATTTTGTATGTAACACTCAATTTAATTGGTTGGACCAACCCATGTTATTTTGTATAATATGGTTTGGTCTTGTGACATCACTAACATCTTCATCCGCCACGGAATTTTCGAAATAGTCCCTATGATTTTTTGTTGTTGAATATTCGATAGTTAATATAAATCTTACGAAAATTAAATTATAAGGAATGACTTTAATAGTTGGTCATTTTATACGGATATATTTATTAAGCGTAAAACGACCCTACCCATTTTATACCCGTATAAAATGACCAACTATTAAAGTCATTCCTTAAATATAAAATGCTATATTTGAAAAAAATGTAACTCCCCATATGGGGTAGGTTGGGCCCCCAATAACTATTTTAACCCTGCCACATTTTGGATGTGCCTGTCCTAGGCCTGGATTCTTTGTCAAAGCTGGTGTTTGTATTTGTTTTTTCTTTTGTCAAGACGAGGGTCTTTCATTGGCACTTTACATGCTTTAGGATTGGGCTTCAATCATACATGTATGAAGTTTATTTTCAATCAAGGGCCAATTGCAAGACAGCTAGCAGCGACAGTTGTTCATATTGAAGCAGGGTTGGCAAAAAAGCGGGAAATACTCATAATTCCCAGGACCGCGGGAAATACAGGGAATTCCCGGGAAATACTGGTAATTCCCGTCCATTACCATGATTACTGGGAAATATAGATTGATCTTAAAAATTCTATATAACTAATACAAACTGTGATCTAAAAGTATTATTATCTATGAAATTTCATATCAGTAGTGTTAGGAGAAAGAAATTAGTATTGTATAAAAAGTAGGATTTATTTTTCGAAATTTCTCTAACAGTCCTTTTGACATTTTCTGTGTAATAGTCCACTGATCATGAGTCATTTATGGCTTCATTGTTAAACAATTGATCCTTGTGTCAACTGTCACAGATTTAATTGCTAAAACAACACCCCAATGGTCTAAGTTTGGGTGTCTAATTGCCTTATTTAAAGACTTAATAAGAATAGTCAATTAAAGAAAGAAAAACACCACAAATTGTAACAAATTTCTTCATTAATTGATGCAGATGTAGTAGATTTATATAAATCAGTAATTCAGATTCAACTCCATGTATTTAGGACAATCACCATTTTACCATTTTAGGACCATCTTTCATAACTTTATGACATTTGAAAAAGTAATTATATATTTTGAAAAGAGCAAAAAGATGATAAAAGTGTCAAATCTTCATAAAATTGCCATGAAAAACCCTATAAATTTGTATATTTCCCAGTATTTCCCACTCATAAAAAAATGGAGTATTTCCCAGGACGGGAATTCCCGGTAACTACCAGTGGGATTTACCGCCACTGGTATTTCCCGGCCAACCCTGTATTGAATGCTGCTGGCTGTTTTCTGTTAAGGATTTTTTAATTGTCGTTTACATTGTATACTAGTATTGTAGGGTGTGTCGCATACACTTATTCCACATCCCATTTTCTTCTATAATTACCAATCAATCAATTTCAAAGGACCAACTGACAGGAACACCATAAGGCTCCCTCCACTTGAATATAAAAAACATATCATGCATTGTGTATACAGAACACCAAGAGACATACAGTGACTGAACACTGTGATAGTGGTACACCATTCTAAGAGTGGTGGCCAATAACTTTTTTATTAGACAAGATTGTCTTAAAATTCTTTTTGGAAATTGTTCTGATAACCACATGAACCATTCCCTCTAAATATAAAATGATTTTTTTATCATATCTTTAAAGGCATATTGGCTACCAAAATCACATTTTTTTCGTACCCATTTTTCTAATGTCATTTTGACCAAAATGTAGTAAAAGAAAACTTTGCATATCAATTTGTTACCAAATTTGCCATAAACTTGAGTTTATTTCGTTCAAATTTTTCGAACATAATGCATGTAATGAATGATTATTTGTTTACATTTGTGACGACAGATATAATTTTATTGTATCTAATGCGGCCATTGATCGGGATCTCGGATGTTTTGTTCATGAAGACTGTAATATGGTGAAAAAATTAAATAAATTCATTGTGAACTATCTAAATCATCTTCATTTATTATGTACCTGAGTCACAAAGATCATTTTCTTTGATTGGCAACTTTGGCGTTTTCATCTCCATGAATATTTCCATGGGCTAAAGCATCAAGATACAGTGTACTGGCCTCGATTTTGAACGAGCAAAGTTTATAAACAAAATTCAAAACAGTGTGCATGCTTAAGGCGGGATGAAGCTCATGAACATGAATTATTGTAAAGCTTCACAAATATTATTTAGTGATTATTGTTTTTTGATTTTTCGATTAATTAGGTATCATAGCCATATTTTTGTTGTATATGTTTAAAATTAGACAAAACAAGTTGTCTGTTGGCCTTTTTTTGTGAGTAAAAAAAATATTTTTTCGTAGACAATATCCCTTTAACCACAAAAAAAGGTATTTGTTATGTCTCTACGATTGGTGTACCAGCAGTACCACTATCACAGAGTTCAGTCACGGTATGTCTTTTGATGTACTGTACATGTATGTAATTAAAAAGCATTATTTAGGGTAGCTGCGGTTTCGTGCACCTCTTAATAGTTCTTTTTGAATTTCTGATTTGGCGGACATCTATGGTCAACCAAATAAAAAAATCAATAAGGACCGAATAGAGCAACGAACCGCAGCTATATTTGGGGGGGGGATACATGTACATGAATCCGGGTCGTTTCGTACCTACAACTGAGTCGTTTCGACCCTATTTAGTTGGAACATTTTGTAGAAAGATTGTGATATTCAAGTTGGAATATATGAATAGTTTGAGCATAACTGAATAAAAGAAAAGACCAAAAACCACTAAAAAAACACGAACACAATCACAAAAAAATCTTTAGTTAATTTTAAAGTTGTCTATGTGGGTTTGTTTTTTTGTTTGCCGGTTTATTTTATGTTCCTGACAATATTATATAAAAAAATGTCTAATGGATTAATTGAGAATTTGTAATATTTTTTTCCTGCTACACTGCTTAATTATCATGTATCTGATATTGTTGTTTTAAAATGATTAAACAATTACCGAATGAAACAAATTAAATTCAATCAATGAGACAATGATTTGAATCATATGTAAAAGATAGTCAACCCTTTCATAGCTTGGGTGTAAATTACTCATTAACCAAGCCATAGACCTGTATAATTATGTTCCAGACCGTACAGGTATTCAGACCGTACGCGTACGGTCCGGACCGTACGAGTATACCTATACGGTCCGACCGTATGCGTACGGTCCGACCGTGCAAGTATACCCGTATACGGTCTAAAACGAGCTAGACCATACAAGTATTCAGACCATATAGGTATTTTTTTAAATTTGCATTTATTCATACAATATTAGGAAACAATATTTTATTTTCAACCTAAATAGTGTTATTAAAAACTCCCAGATTCCTACGGAAAAAATTATGGAAAACTCAAAAAAAAAAAAACGATAAGAGGAAAGCAAACTAAAATAACAAGACAAACAAAATAAAACTAAAGTCAGAATTTGTTAATAGCTAAAATATAGAAAGGCGGTAGGTGAGAGAATTTGGAAATATGGTATTTAATATTTATTTGGTAGATTTTTTTTTAGTTTTTATTCTCTGCTTTGTTTTTGGATTTCACCGGTATATAGGGTCCAAAAAATGTCAGACTTCGTAATGATGATTAAAATATCATTTTAAAATTATATTCAGTAAAGTAAAGTTTGAGAATGACGACATTTACATATAACTTATATTTTCTTCAAACCTTTCCTCCCAAATTTCAATGACTGTTTTAGTTATTACAACTGACGTATATGAGTAAGTACTCACTTCTAATTCCCAACACTAAATTGATTTTAAATATTGTGTGAACTCTGTACAAAAAATATACTAGTTAAATATAAGAAAATTAATGCATTATTACAGGATCGATATTGATCTAGAAAATGCAAGTCAGACCGTACGCGTACGGTCTGACCGTACAGGTATTTTGAAAATATACTCGTACGGTCCGGACCGTACGCGTACGGTCTGAATACGCATACGGTCTGGAACAATTATATTAAATATACATTTATATATATATTTAATATACAGATCTATGACCAAGCCAACTTTGACTTTGTTTCGTGCAATAAAAACAGAAAATTTCATGACTTTGCATAAAATTACGTAAAGAAAACAACAAGTTAGTTCAAAGAATTTCTCAAAATTTTAAGAGAAACAATTATATTTACAAAAACAAAACAAAAAACTGGCTCTGGTCCTCAGTAAACCTAGCTGAAAGATCGGTACGAAACGACTCACCTATTTATAAAATCGGTACGAAACGACCCGGTACGAACAAGTGTAGGTACGAAACGACCCTAGGTACGAACGGGTTTCGGTACGAACAGTCCCGAGACCCATGTACATGTAGATAAAATTTTGATTTGAAATTCTAAACTAAATAATTTATTTTTGTCACCTGTTCAACACCTGGTGTCAAATGAAGAGGAGTCCTAGCACCATGTCTAAATAAGACTTGTACATGCTTTAATTGTAAACTTTTTTCGGGATTTTCATCCTGTGGAACTGAGCCAGTTGTTGCGTCAGCGAGAACTAAGGAATTTTCTAAAATTATCCATTTTAGTGAACAACCTGCACAAGCAGTCAAACCCAATACACTAAATCGTTTTAAAAGTTTTGATATTCTCATTTTAAGTAGTTTGTGTTCACTTAAATGTTGATTTCTTGTGGAAAATTTTAATTTCCACTGAATTTTAACCCGGAAGTTATATTGTAATGGGAAAAGGAAAACAAATCTGGGCATAATCAGGGTGTCGGTATTTTGTGTAATCCGAACCCGAACCAGAATTTCAGAACCGAAGATTTTTAATATGGCAATTCACCAAATTTAACCGCAAATTTTCTGTTGAAACAGAATGTGCTAACAAAAATCGAGGACAATTAGATTAAGAATTGTTTTAAACTAAAAAAAAATGGTCATATCTTGCGTTTTATAACCAAAAAAAAGTTTAATAAGTGGGTAATTTGTGTAACCCGCGCCTAACATACATGTTGTAATCTCTTAATGCGATAATAGATTAAGTGGTTATAAGGGGAATTGGGTAAGAAGATACACAGAAAACAGGTTTTTTTTATGAAAAATAGTTTGCGCACACGTACGACAATTTAAAAATATATTAATGTACTTATCTGCATCTTGGACAGGTAAATTTGTTGTCTGCAGAAAAGCTGTTTCTTAAATCATCGCTAGCGCATCTGTAGTGATACCACTTTTCACACGAATCACAAGACACCATATTGTCAAAAAAGTTCGGCAAATTTCAACCTATTGCACATTCTTTCTCTATTTCTACGATGCTATTGGTGAGAGCATTTTTACACAGTTTAATTGGTTTTTGAATAGATTCGATTTGAGGGAAGGGTTCCAGAAAACAATTATACAAATGAGATCTTATCAAATCAGGATTGAAATTCACACTGGCTCCTCCGGTATAATTACGGAAACAAAACTCGGTCATAAATGCAATCGCGAAGAGCCCACAATCTGTGTTATTATTTTATTCTTGAACGACAGGAATTTTTACTTCTATTTTAGGACAATGTTGATTGTAAATTCTGCAAAGTTGTATTTGTGTTGATGATGATATTGTCTGTCGCGGGTTTTTACTGTCCAGCAAGTAAATGGAATCATTAATATCTTGGATTGAAGTAACCCAATGATCATGCCCTGTGTGATGAATTTGCACAGACGGCGGCTTAAGATGTCCCATTCTCAAAGTGTAGTGCCACATATCGTTTGAAAAGACGGGTACATATCCAGTGTACTGAAAACCATTGACTTTAGGAAACTGGTTGCGCAAAAGTTCTTGTGAGAAATTGATAATCTTGCAACATAATTTGTTCCCATTGACTATATCAAATTTTTGGCGAAAGTTAAGTGTCGTTTTGTCCGAAAGGCTCAGCCACGCTCGCTTAGAAACGGGTTGGTCGGGTGAAATTGTTAGCTTTTCCTTGGTTGGTTGATTCACATTTTCATGTCCTGGTTCTACATTTTTTGTAACCTTTTTTTTAAATGAGAGTCCCAATTATCTATGATTTCCGAAACATTTGGCAGTGGACTTTCGTCGCAGGGATTCAAACTTTATCTTTTTTCTAGAGTTGGTTAATGTTTTTGAAGGTGACTGTCGTTTTCGTTTAAGAATTGAACGCGGAGTTTGATAGCAGCCAGGTGACTTTGTTGTCGGTTCGTCCTTTCCGGGGGTGGAACAAATAAATGGTGTTTTTCTGGTAGAGTCCGGAGCTGGTATAACCGAAACGTCATCACATGGTCTTGGTTGTTTCTTTCCTGCTTTTTTATCTGGTCTTTTTCTGGTGTTCTTACGTAACTGGGTCAAATTGAGAACTCGCTTCTCGCATATATCTTCAATTCCTAAACTCAGTTTGACCGCAAGTAAATGGTAACAAGAACTTAGTGAAGGACATACACACGTTTCTTTAGGATAGAGCTGAACACTGTACTTATTAAATGAGAGTCAACATTCTCCTTTATATCTTTAATTAAGGATGACTGATACCTGAAACATACATAAACATAAATACATGAATAACATGACTAGTTATCTCCTCCCCGGGGAGAAGTTTTTGAGGTAACTGAAAAAAACTGAAATGTCTATGTCTGAATGTCTGAATGTCTGAAATGTCTCATTTATGACTGATACTCATCACAGTTAAAGACAGAACTTATCATCATGCCAGTATTAGAATGCCCAATAGAAGGATGTGACTGGAAATCTCAGGACTTAGATGGAGCGTTTGCTGCAGCCTTGACTACTGCCCTTCAGATCCATGATAGAACAGTCCACCAACCCCAGGCACAGCCAGCGGCAACACCAAAGCTCAAGTTGGAGCCACCCATCATATCTGCAGGATGTGATCCAGATCAATGGTCAGCATTTACTAGACAGTGGGATATGTATAAGGCTGGAATGGCTATCACTGAAAACTTCCTGTCTACCGCTTTATTTTACTGTTGTGACACTGATCTCCGTACAGACATTATGCGTGACCTGCAAGGTAATGTTGCCACCATGAGAGAGGGTGATCTTTTAAATGCAATCAGGAGATTGGCAGTTAAAGAGGAAAGTACATTAGTGCAGCGTATAAAATTGAACAGGATGAATCAATCCCCAGGAACAGGCATTAGGACCTTTTTTTGCCAGTTTGCGTGGCCAGGCATCTCTCTGTCAATACAAAGCTATGTGTAAAGAACCTGGTTGTGATCATTTATTTGACTTCAGTGAGGAAATTATTAAAGATAATCTTGTGAGAGGGATAGCTGATCCAGAACTTCTGTCAGATTTACTTGGGGACCCAAAGACAGATAGGACCCTGGAAGAAACAGTAGCCTTCATTGCACAAAAGGAACAGGGAAAAATGACCAGAAGTGCAGTTGGAGATTCTACTAATGTCACATTTTCCTCAAATCGTAATCAAAAGCCTACACAGACATTTAGTGGTGCAAAATGTTGGGATTGTGGTGGTCCTTCACATGGTCAGAGGAACGATCGTAGAAATAGGTTTAGAAATTGTGAGGCTTGGACATTCAAGTGTGAAAAGTGTAAAGTTAAAGGCCATTATACTAAGTCATGTAGCAAATGAACAACATGTGGAGCATGGGGGCACCGTGATTCCTCTTCAGGGTAGAGGTCAGCGACGTCCTAATCAAGGGCATTCACAGGAAGCTTCAAACGAGTCAGATCATGACAAAGTAGGCTATGTTTATGATCAGCTGTGCATGACATCAGAGCAACCCAAGCGGTTGGATCGTCTTGAACATCATATCTTCGAAGGCAAATGGATACCTCGACCATCAAAACCTCACCCAATGCTTCTGGTCAGCTTAACACCTATTCCTGACGACCATGCATCTTTTGGACATCCCATGCAGGATACATCGAAGTTGAAGACAATGTCGTTATCAATGGTTGCTGATACAGGATGTCAGAGTTCAATTATACCATTGCAAACTGCAAAGAACCTCGGTATTACAGAACGGGACATTATTCCAGCTAAACTTGTAATGCGTGGAGCAATTAAGGAAGATCTCTGTGTAATTGGAGCAGTTGTAGTAAAAGATGTTTCAAATGCAATGGAAAGAGCATTCATTTGCAGGGAAGCACTTACCTCTCTAGGAATTATCCATAATGAATTTCCAAATGTAACCATAGATCCACCTACAAATGTAACTGCTACAATTACTATGGAACAAACAGTGGATATAAATTGCTCTTGTCCACGACGTCAGAGTCATCCACCACCTCTTCCAACAACTCTACCACCTGGCTTAGAACCAACTGAGGACAATGTTGATTCATTGAAAGAATGGCTTCTTGATTATTATGGAGCAACACCATTCAATGTTTGCGAACATCAACCTTTACCTCTTATGAAGTGTGAACCTCTTGAACTACATATTGATCCTAATGCTAGGCCTGTTGCAGTTCACAAGCCTGCTCTTGTACCTATCCACTGGCAGGACAAAGTTTATGCTGACTTAGAGAGAGATGTGAGGATCGGTGTTCTGGAAAAAGTTAGCGCTAACACTCCCACAACTTGGTGTTCTAGGATGGTGGTAACAAACAAAGCTGATGGTACCCCAAGAAGGACAGTGGACCTGCAACCACAGAATCGTCACTCTGTACGACAAACACATCATGTTCAGAGCCCATTTCATCTGGCAGACAGGGTCCCTCAGGGCATGAAGAAAACAGTGACAGATGCCTGGAATGGATACCATTCAGTTCCTATTAGAGAGGAGGACCGCCATTTCACAACATTTATTACACCTTGGGGCCGCTATAGGTACAGAATTGTACCTCAAGGATTCATGGCAAGTGGTGATGCCTACACCCAGCGTTTTGATGCTGTAATAGCAGATTTCAAAAACAAGGTAAAATGTGTAGATGACACCTGCATATGGGCAGAATCCATAAAAGCAGCATTCTTCCAAGCATGTGAGTGGCTAGATCTGTGTGCTCGGAATGGGATAACTCTTAATCCGAAGAAGTTTCAGTTTGCCCAAGATGTCGTTGACTTTGCTGGACTGACTATCACCCCAACAAATATACGACCAAGTGCAAAGTTCTTAGAGGCTATCAGCAATTTTCCTACTCCAACTGACATCACTGGTGCTCGAGCTTGGTTTGGGCTAATTAATCAGGGTGCATATGCTTTTGCAATGACAAAACAGATGAAACCATTCAGAGCCCTCCTTAAACCATCTACACCATTCCACTGGACAGATGAGCTAGACAGGTTGTTCATACAGTCAAAGGAAATAATTATACATGAGATGAGGGAAGGCGTTCGACTTTTTGACCCGGCACGTATGACTTGCTTGGCTACAGATTGGTCTGTTGAAGGTATTGGCTTCTTCCTAATGCAGAAGTATTGCAAGTGTGCCAGTAAGACTCCAGCTTGCTGTAATGATGGATGGAAACTCTGCCTAGTTGGTAGCAGATTTACACACCCAGCTGAAAGCAGATATGCTCCCATTGAAGGCGAGGCCCTAGCTGTGGTATAAGCACTTCATCAGTCTCGTTATTACATCCTTGGCTGCAATGATCTAATTGTTGCCACTGACCACAAGCCATAACTCCAGATTCTTAATGCCAGGTCACTCACAGAAATAGACAACAGGCGACTCTTAAATCTAAAGGAAAAGACTCTAGGATATAGATTCACAATAGTTCATGTTCCTGGTAAAAAGAACTTTGGCCCAGATGCAGCCTCAAGACATCCTGTCTGCCCACCTGTTAATATGAATCTACCAGGAGAATCGCCATATTGGTATGTTGTTTTGGTTGACATTAGCAGACACAGTAAAACAGAAGAACTGGCAAATTCAATTCTGAAGTTGACAAGCTGGATAAAATACCAGAATATATAAGAGATACTATGGATTGGTTCATGGGGTATCAGTCATAAATGAGAGTCAACATTCTCCTTTATATCTTTAATTAAGGATGACTGATACCTGAAACATACATAAACATAAATACATAAATAACATGACTAGTTACTTATCACCTTTTGAGCCTTCGACCACAAATGCACCAGCTTCAGGTAAATGGAAAACGCGTTTCTCCTTTACTGCAGCGATAGCTAATGCGCGTTGAGACGTACTTTTCAAATGTTCATGTTCTTTTGATGGACGTGAAGACAGTTCGTTCTCCTTCTCCTCTTCGACTATAGGTTTAAGTGACAGTTCGGCTTTCACCAGGGCAACAATATCGTTTGGATGGAATACGGCAACGTTTGCGTGCCCTTTGTTTTAGTTTGTAATTTCCTACAATGAGAAGTGCTGCGGGAATAGTGATGCCCCCTTGGATATCGTTTGGATGGAATACGGCAACGTTTGCGTGCCCTTTGTTTTAGTTTGTAATTTCCTACAATGAGAAGTGCTGCGGGAATAGTGATGCCCCCTTGGAAAAACACATGTCTAAAAACTAAAACGGATACATAAAAGTCACCGATTTCAAAAGTTGTTTCATAAGAGATGATAACGGGCTCATCCGATTTCACAGCTATGGCTTTGTTTAATTCACTCAGTATTTCTGGATGCGCCATCAGTCAAGATAAGTCAGGATAGATAGCTTTGTCGTGGATATTGCCGTCCAAGTGATACGCCAGCTGCAAGGTATTATTTATTTGGTCGTGAGAAAGTCGCCTCTCCCTTCTGATTTTTCTTTGTAGATTCCGTACTTGTTCGTTATTTCGGTGGTTCATCACTCCTTGATATTGTGCTGGTACGCTTTTGTTAACTACCATTTCTTTTTAAATAGCATTTGGTTCCTTTTCAGTTCCTTATCCTTTATTTCTTGCAAAACGGACGGGAAAGTTCTTCTATATTCGGTAGGATTTTCGGACTTATCATTTCCGTGAGGGAATGGGACATACGCAGATTCGTCTCCCAGATACTGAATAAATTTAACGGTACAATCGTTTATAAAGTATACATTTTGGAGTAATAATCAATTGTGGAACTTGAACTCCATTAGCTGGAGTAAACGGAATTTTGCTACACCAGGAGTATAAAAGTTGACGATTTGAATATTTATTGAAGTCATCACGTTTTTTACAGAAATTTGTTAAAAATTTTCCTTTGGAATTTATTTCGAGAGATTTAGATCTAAATATGAAGCAGACTTTTGACGATAAATGAGTATTGAGAACCGTTCAGTGAAAGGATATCATCAATATAACGGAAAGTGAAATTAAAAGAGAGAGCTAGTCTACGATCCTTTTTTGTCTAGAAGTGATTGTAAGAAGTCTGCTTCCGATATGAATGAAGACATTAATCTATTATAGCTTTATTAATGCGAATTTTACCCAAACGGTTGTAAGCATATAACAAGTACAAAATATCTAAAATTTGAAATGTAAGCATGCATGATATCCGAATCAACGAATTCTGTTAGTTCCTGGATAACGCGAAATGAGTTTGAGTAAAATATGTCATATATGCAACTTATGATTACGCGATCTTTTGTTTAAAATAACCATAAAAATGTATGATATAACCCGACAAAACAGTATCCACAATTTACCAAAACAGAAGTCTATAACTGAACAAAACTGAATTCTCTAAAATGGTGATACAAATTACCGGTTTGATGTGTCAACTAATTTGATTTTCTTCAACAGTTGGCAGTACTCTCCTTGCAGGTTTTAATTTAAAATGATTTAAAAAGAACGTGGGTACACATTGCATGCTTTATCATAACTTTGAAATGTGTTGTTTACTTTTAATTTAGAGTTATAAAATGTATAACCTTTTTATTCATAACTTTTAAACCATTAATCATAGATTAACCAAACTTTCACATTTTATTGAAATCAATACGAAAATGTAAATTAAATTATAAAGAAATATAAATAATACATAGGTTTATGTTTATTTACAATGCTCAGGTGTGCATTTTATGTGCGTTTTGTAAACAATATCGATCGAAAAAGGGACGAATTCAACCCACCAAATACAACATTACGTGAATCCTTCACTGGACTTTCCTGATCGTCGTGAATTCACCTTACTAGGGCAATCGTAACTATTCGGCCATTTCCGTTACACTAAAAAATAATCGCCTATTGCATCCAGAAAGGCCGATGAGTTCCGATTGATTGCATCCGAGGTTTTTCTTCAGAAAGGCCGATGAATTCCGATTGCTTACTAGGGGTGAAGATTTAAATATGTAAAAGTGTAATGGATACTTTAACGTTATAATTTAAACGAACAAAACATGATTAAGGGTTTTTTTTATTCTTTATGCGTTATTTTTCAATAACAACCATAAAATGAAACAATAATTAAAAAGCTATCATGCATGTTTCAGTTGGAGAACAATATAGGTGCCAAAAGTGAACTATAAGATAGTTGCTAGCACTAGACTAGATTGACCATGACCACGTATGTTTTTAATACTTTGCACGTTGAAATATTCCGAGTTTCTCTGATTCGGTAATGTTTACAAATATATCAGTGAAATTAAAAAAAAACTTGAAAACAAAATAATCAATTATAATTACCTTTGTAATAATGTTTCAGATCTTTTTTAAATCTGTTCGTGTTTTCAAGTTTTTCTAAAAAAATAACGTTATAAGCAGTTTTACTTTGGATACTGAACACTCAGTGAGATGGAAGATAAATTAATGTTGAAATTTATATATTTTGCAGGCGAGAAATATAGTACCTTCAAGTGAGATAATTTTATGAAAAAAAATATATTAAAAAGTGACAGAATGAATGAAGTTTAACACTTTGAATACTTTTAGCACCTAACATAGTGCGTATATACCTAAAAGCAATATATAATTATTAATTTCACACATTGATAAAATATCCTGAATAAGACAGAGGAAATCAGCACGCGCGTGTTAGATGACTAAATAAACACAATCTTGTCAGTTGAACAAGTTCCAGTAAATGATGGATTTGTTTTTCTTACATAATCCTGATTATCATTAAGATTGACACCAGTCTGGTTACACAAAATACCAACTTGGAATCGATTTTTTATCAAATAAGTGTTGAAAAAAGTAGTTTTCTTCAAATAAAAACATGAAAGTTAAGACTAAAATAAGATAAAATATGCAGCCATAAAAATGTTTGATGAAATTGCTAATATAACTGCGAAAAATTGAATTTGACTTTTTTCGGTTCTGAAATCTTGGTTCGGGTTCGTGTTCGGGTTACACAAATTACCGACACCCGCATAATCAGAGTTAATTCCGGACTACTTGTAATTTTACAAAAATACAAAATTATCACACAAGTTCAAATTCATTTTATTATAAAACAATAATTCTAAAATTGAAAGATTCACCATGTTAGAAATAAGGTACCCATTTCAAGACCAGGATACAAAAGATAATGAAAGAACTAAAACCAAACAAATTGGCTGATATAAGCGCTAGTCCGGCCACAGCTGCACTATGGAGCCCGGCCATACAACGAAGAAAGTGGCTAGATTTACACGGCCGTGTAACCTTAAGAAATCCAGTGCCTATAAAGAATGTGCAGAGGAAAGCAATACTAAACGTATCCCCTCGCTTAATACATGGAATACCACCAAAGACTCAGTGAGTAAACTTTGAACTCAAGTATAGTTAGACATGATAGAAGACAACGTGTGGATATGATTTACGATAATCAAGTATGACAAAGAAGTTACAGAAAATCTGCTAGTAGGGACAGAAACACAAGAACATAAGACATAAGACATATTTTATTACCAATTAAGGTCCCTCAAAGGGCAGGATCATTACAATGATTAATTATAAATAACAATTAAGTAAAGCAAAAAAAATAAAAGTATACAATTTTAAGGTATGATTGTAACAATAATTGGTAAAGCTGCCATATAAAATATTTAAATGGGAGCCTGGATATAACTAGAGATAAATAATTAATACCTCAAGCTACAACAATGAGTGTTATTAATATTATTTTATTTTATTTTAGCAGCCCTCCTTGTAACCAGAGCACATATATGAGATACAATCCATATACATGCTATGGTCACCAGGGGATGGTGCTTCAGGACTGCAATAATTACACCAAAAGTAGCAGCACTGATAATATATTATTTAAATCATGTTTGTATATACCCATGACCAAAGCACAAATGGAAGTATAGTTGTTCCATGAATGCAGTGGTCACCAGGGGACAGTGCTTAATAACTGCAGTATTACATAGTTTTATCCATTTTTTTTCATTGATCATCGGCTTAAGTTACATGCACGTGTCAGGAATGCACAAACTGAATTTAGAATGTCAGAGTCCTCATTTGTAACTAACCAAATGAGTTTTGGCCTAGGATCTAGAGAAGTCGAACAAGTAGAACAAGAGGGAACAGCTTGAAAATATTCTGTAGATTTAATCTACGCACATACTCTTTGACCAACAGAAAAGTTTACCCTTGGAACAGCCAAGGTTTTGAAATAGCCCTTGGCAAATTTTGGGAAAATAAGGATCGACGTCAAATAGGACCACACATAAGAACTGGACATTCAAATAAGATCAGATAGTTGCTAACAACAATAAAAAGGAGTTTACAGAGATGGGAATAGGGGCCTTGGAATTCAGGTCTTCGTCAATAGCACGTTAACGTTCCTGCATGCGCAATATACAAGGACTTTATAAAGCGATCTTTAGAACTGCGAAAATAGGGTCCACATCGATTAAAACATACTATCAATACTATCATTACTACTTGTAAGGTATTAAACTAATTTATAATTGTATGTATATTGCATGTATTATGTATTTATTAATGTTTTATTCTATATATGTCATTGCTTTGACCCATTAGGGTGTAACTGCAGTAAAAGAATTGAATATAATGGAAACATTCAAACATTCGTACCGCCAAACTTTTATTTATCAACTCAGTTTCGTTTTCTCTTTTACCTATTGATACCTATTGATGCTCAGAACGCTGGCTCGAGTGTGCCAATATATTCTGCTCGTCATCAATATATTCTGCTCGCTTTTGACATTTGACTTTTGACTTTTATAATTAAGTAACTGGTTTCGCTCATCATCATCATATTTCGTGTTCGTTGAGTCAAGACAGTATGTTGATGCTTGATCTAACATTCCTCTGCGGAAAGATTTTCCGATCCTGCGTTAACACCTTATCGTCCAACTGTTATTTTTACCCATCGTAATAACTTTGCACAGTCAGCGTCTTGCGTCTCTTCTAAGATCCAGTCTTCTTCTCGACGATCTAGGAAGTTTTCTGCTTTTTAGACCCTATACACATGCTATAGTAGCCAATATCATGCCGAGCTTTTGCGTCTACTATTATTTCAAAGCCCTAACATTATAATGATTTAACAGGTGGTTAAGAAAGTTACTAAAATAGTTTGATTGATATATAGGAATAGCGTCTTGCGTTGGCCAATAAAAATTACATGGTTCATGATACTAGACTTTTTCATTGATAAAGCTCACGAAGCTAGGCATGAAGAATCTACGGCAAAGATGTATTCTCAAACGACCTATTACCGTGGTATGCCTAATTCCGTGGTATTTTGTTTCTCTTACATTTTTTTCTTTCGCTTGATTTGAAACTGGTTCCAACTGTAATATGAAACAGATATTTGTTAAATAAAGACATCATAATAACAAAAATATGACAAATCTTGTCATATTGGTATGTTTTCGTCACTTTTTTTAGAACTTAAATTTTGTCATTTCCTGTTAAAATTGCGCATGTATGTCTAGATATTACTCTTGGAAGAACCCCAAGAAGTGTTTTCCCTAAAACGTGATTTTCAGATATCAAAGGACATTGAAATAACAATTTGTCTATTTCAGTTGTTTCCCCCAACAAGATGCTCTTACACACTTTAAAATTGACAATGAAAGCTGGTAGCTTTAAGACCGGTTCTGACGCCATTTTGATAATTTGCCGCTTTTCCGAAATGAAATCTTACAGGCAATCTTACAGCTTATAAAGCACACTGATTTTGATTTTAAGAAAACCGTACATATATTAAAACAATTTTCTAACATGTATTTGTATTTTATCAAAGAAATCAGGTGTTTTTAACTCTATCCGAGACACAAAATTAGAAATGTTTGAATGTTGGGCATTTGGACATTGAGACGTCATTTTCATGGTCTTTACCATTGGTAAATTCTTTTTTACTCTAACATTATACTTATTTTTATCTTTGAAATATATAAATATTTTTCTTAAATTTCAGTGCTTGTTTTGTCACGGTCTCTTGATATTTTTTATTTTATACTAAGTGATATAAATAGGATTCTTCACCATACCACGGTAATAGGTCAATGTTACATTCTGGAGAAAATCGACGGCACCTATTTTGGAGACTATTTATTTAGTTATGATATTTCAATAAATCGTTTAAAAGTTGCTGTGTACAGAGCCTTTATACTAAGGGTTCCAATGCTGATTAATTATCTAATTTGATTCCTTTACAATTGTTCAGATGAAAAGAAAATTTCTTAGTACCACGGTAATAGGTCAATCCAGGGTACAAGTTGCATGCCAGTTCTGTCAGTGAATATATGCCAAATGCAACGGGTACACAATATCAATTTTTTATGTTATGTACAGCACAATTTTGTGCTTTGCTCTCATAAACATATAATTGCATTGTATATCCATCATTCTTATAAAAGTTGAAAAATTAGTTATTACGCAAAAACACAATTTATTGTTTATTTATGCGAAATAAACAATTTTTAAAGACGTTACCTGTCAGTTTTAAGTATAGCAGCCTTCAATTGCGGTTTGTGATTGGATACATAAGGAAGTCTTTTGAGAAATGACCTAAATTTGCATATAATGTAACGTCAGCCTATAAAATGGCCTCGTAAATAGTAGTTTCATTGGTTTTCTTTGTTGTTTTTTTTGTCTTCTGGAGTAAATTCTTCTTGTGGAAGATTTATTACTTTGCCCTGATTTTATAACTTATATAATAAGTAATACAAATCTAGTACATGAGCATAAGCCTCATTTATGGACTCAATAGAAAAAAACGAGATGTGGAATAAGTGTACGTGACACAGCCCATAATCAATGTACGTGCGTCAAATTCACATTTGCATTGTCGAGAGCCTTCTGATAGACGACAAGTAGTGCCTGGCCACATTTTTTTGTATATATTTAGTCATACAAATCTAGTACATTAGCATAGGCCTCGCCAAAGCATGTTTGTCAAATTCACATTTGCCAAGACTAGGGCCTAATAATAGACGACAAGCAAGACCATTGGTTACTTTGAATGCTGTTGGCTGTTTTCTGTATTTCTGTGAATCTTTAATTGCCTTCGATTTAATTTTTTATCGTGTTCACTTATGGTCATCTAATTATATTGTGCTATTTATAACTAAAACATTGATTTGACCGGTGTCTCCGTAGTTTAGGTTGTCGAACTGAGTGTAACTCCTGGTCATTTTCTGAGGGTGTTTCGATTTTTCCAGAATCAGAGACAAAACATGATAAAAGAGATCGCTTTAATATTCCTAACCTGGAAAGTTACAAACTAACTTCACCTGCATATGGTGTGAACTTATTCGATGTATATACCTTACATGTCTAACACACGTGTTGTGTTTTGTGTTCAGGTCCTAAGATAGCAATTAAAGATTGAGGTTTGGCGCCATAAAACTTGGTTTAACCCACCACTTCTTTTGAAATTCCTGTACCGAGTCAAGACCATTGTGATTTTCGATTCCGAGGTATGTTTGCATTGTATTGTCATAGTTCCCTCAGACATTTCAGACTGATCCAAAAACGGCAGTTTTGTAATTACCTTTATTCTAACATGCAGAAACTTCTACTCCTCGGTTCGTTTAGCCTTGATCGAGTGTTCGTTTTGCACAAACAGAAGACTAAAAAGCTCATGAAGGTGGCCAAGGAAAGCACATGTAATGCATGTCATAATTAAAAATGGTGATAAAAAGCTTATTTCTATATATGTGCCCCATCGTCTTCAGTTTGCGCAAATATAAACCTTAAATGGCGCTATGTTTGTTATTAGTGTAGGTGATACGCACTTTTGCATTTGTTTCCGTTTTGTCCGCCACATTCATCACCATGACATTTGGATAAGCTAGGCCACACAAACAGTATTACCTGTCTGCACTCTTGGTGCACTTTAGGCTGCACTATTTATCAACCAGACAGTATTTTGTTGCGCCACACAGATCGAGATAATGTATGTGGAATTTATTTTATTGAATATTAAACGGCAAAGGCCGATGTTATTGAATGTGTACTTGATTTAATTATGATTCTATAGCATGAAAAACATTTATAATTCGTTTAAACTATAATGTATATAGTATACATTGATAAACTCAGGAACTTCAAGTTGATAAATGGAAAAGGTCAGAACGGGTTACCCTGTCGCACTCCTTTTTGACGAAAAAAAGTTCATTTCATTTTGTATTATTTCAAGTTGAGTTCTGTTAGACCACCATAAAACTAATAATAAACTCTATAGATTTGACAAATATACGCACCCCATATTAGTATAACAGAGCATATTAAGTTTTTTTTCTTCCGTGTTATACTAGTAAATCTTTAATGTTTCATGTGATAATTTTGGTACCACCAAAATACTTAGTAGTTGTTTTATGTTAAACTGAGTATTAATTAGATACTTAGTATAAATTAAAGTATGAATTAATTTGTGATTCCGCCATTGTGTGAAGTCTAGCAAACGGATATTCATTTGCTTGATTTATATTTGAAAATTACATGAAATTCACATTACACTCAAGATATATTTGCTGAAAAGTCATATAAGACGATATTTATATGGCAGTTTTGACACGTTTGTATTTAGAAAGCTTATTTTAAGATATAAAACAATTCCATTACCGGCTTTTATTCTATACTAGTGTCTTTTCAGAACATTACGCAATATGATTTACTGTGGTTTAACCCACACAATGAAAAAGACTTTTATAAAGATGCATGATGATATAACATATATTCTGTAGTCGGTCAAAATAAACTGGCTATTTTGGTCTGACCCGGCTCTAAAAATGACAAACTTGGGTTTTATTTGCAGTATATATTATAATGGGGACTACTTCATGATCAATGCTTGTGCAGAATATTACCGGACCAAAAATTGGAATAAAAGCAGTTATTTGATGAGTTTCGAAAAGGGAGTCTCAGTGGAGTCGCTGAAGGTTGCATAACTATAATGTCTAGTTACAAAATATCTAAATGCATTTTTATATCACATTCTCCTCTACTTCTTTCATAAACGTTCCATATGCATGCATGCCTTCCGTCACCCTCGCATTGCCATATTATTAAACTGCTTATTGGATATGGTTGGACCAATTTCAATAAGGTATAGATACATTTTTTTTTATAGAAATATCAGGGATGTTTAACATTGTCTAGGAAACGCTTATTCGTCTTATAGTTTTTATGTCTTTAACCATGCAAAGTCCTTAATATGCAAAATATAAAAAAAAAATGCCGTGGTTTGCTCTTTTAGTAGGCCGCCGACTTAGTAGACCTTTTAGCAAGTGAAAATAATAAATATATGTATTGTATCATATTTAGGTATACAGTATATATCAGGGTCATGCTCAAATAAATGTCAAAAAGGTTTATCTGATGACATTCATCAATTCACCTTTGTTGGGACATATGTAAAAGGGAATCCCCGGTCTTGTCCAAAATTGACAGATCGAATTGCAACAGATGTAAAATATCGAAAAGCACTACAGAGGAGAAAACTGGAACATCTGTTTTTCCATTTTTAGCCTAGCTTTAGGAAGACCAAGGGTCTCACTGAATTATGAACATGAAAATCTCATGGTCATTTTTAGAAGAGACAACAAAATCCACCGTAGCAGCGAAAGTTTTCCATTTATTTGTGACGGTTTATGATTTGGTACAACTGATCATACAATCGATGTATAAAGAATATTACTAATAATTTTGAAACTTTATATACACGTGTTTTTATTACATTATTTTAATTGGTGATCATGGTATATGAGAGAAGAAGAGATCGAGGTACCAATGGAAAGTGGCGGATTCAGGATTTTAGTTGAAAGGGGGGGGGTTAAAAATTGTTATCGTTCTTTTCCGCCGAGCGTAGCCAAGCGCGATTTTTTAAAATTGTTTTTTACGTGAATTTGTGTTAAAACATGTCAGTTAACTTGTAGGAGGAGAAAGCTCGTTACGCAATCCCTTGGATCCGCGCCTGAAATGAGCATTCGAATGTCCATAGTCCGAAAATGAAATGGGGACCCAACCCTGATTTTCCCAATCTCATTAAAATAAGATCTCCTAAACTATACTACGTTCCGTTGGAGAACGTAGTATAGTTTAGGAGATATTATTTTAATGAGATTGTGATTTTCCCCATCTAAATCTGCCATTATATGAAGTCATGGTGTACCAAATGGGAAAAAGTGACACAAAACCCGCACAAACGAGAACAGCTAGAAGAAACAGACAAAATAAAATCTAGCAAAAGAAATGAAAAGCAATCATGAACTCAAGAAATTCGACAATGACCTCGAGTGTCCAGAAGTATCAGCTAGCAGTTCCTGCTTGTTGCGACACATTTTTTGTGTTGCTAACGGTTCGGGTAAAGGAGAAAAACAAATATAAAAAAACCTTATTTGTTCATGAAAAGAAATATATGAGGAACAATCTGTTTTACAATTAATCCAATCAGTTGCAAATAAAGAAAAAAAATGACTAAAAATATGTGAATGTCAGCTCACACATAAATACCTCCCGCTTTACCAAAATTAACCACATCATTTCTGAATAGGAGCTGCTTACCAATTATCTACATTTAATATATAAGTCAGATTCTCTGAAAATAAAAGATAATAGATCAAGGTGTCTAGAAGAAGTAGCGGGTTCAAAACAGGTTATGGAAGGATAAAACGAAGCACAGACGGAACGAACCTTTCAATTTGTATATAATTCTAATATGTTATGAAGTTTTTATAGGTTCATCATCTATTATTTGTTTAACTTGAACGTTAATCCATTACCTTTTGGCTAATGTATTTATATTGTTTTTAAGTATTACAGCGATCAAATATGTCGGTATTTGTGATGATATAACATTAAATCATTAGTTGTTTGAAGTGTTGTGTTGGATTTAGAATCGATATGTTTGATTTTTTTACATCAGTCGATAAATGCTTCTTAGCTAGCTGTTAGTAACTTTGAATGTTCAAGAGAGTTCCTTTGTGTCTCGTTGTTTTTGTTTAGTGCTCTTGTCTGAGGTTCTCTCTTGTTGAATTGAACTTTTATCGATTGATTTTTATAGTGTAATTTTTGTGCTTTGTAAAGGATTAACAATAGGGGAAAGGTTGGGCCCCCAAAAACTAGTTTAACATCGCCACGTGCACAGTTTATATGTGCCTGTCCTAAGTCAGGAATCCTTGTCAAAACATTTGTTTTTCTCTGTCAACTATCTGTTTTTGTTCTATGTCCAGAAATGGATCTTTCGTTGATAATTTAGGGATTTGCTTGTATTGTATTTTTAGTCTTGGGCCAATGCAAGACGGCGAGCAGCGACTTCTGGCCATGTTGAAGACTGCTTGCTGTTTTCCTTTGTGATTTTTTAAATAACCGTTTCTTTATGTTGGTTGTGTCGCGTACACTTATTTCACATCTCTTTATCGTCTAAATATAATAGTCTCTGACTTTCCAAACTTTGTTTTGGGCAAAAACATCACGGTCTCCTTTCAAGAGCAGTTCTCTATACTTTGCCGCCGTTATTGATGACTACTCGCAACCCCAAATGACGGCTGTGACCATAAAGTTCGTTAAGTATATGTAAAACATCACATGTATACAAAAAAAACCCAGAGGATTCCGAAGGAAGCAGAGGTACCAATGGGGCATCCGAATGTCAAAGTCCTTAATGGCAAAGACAAAACTAGTTAACACAACCAAGGACATATGACCGAACAAATGACCAATAAACCACGCAAACACCGACCAACGACTATTCTTATCCAGGGTCAATCACTAAAAATGTCACAGTTCATAAGAAAATATTTCTTTGAATCACAATTTACGGAAAATTAAAAATGAACCAATCATGCATATAAAAATACCACATAGCATTGTTAGAAATAATTTTTTGTAAAAGATTGCCTGAGAACAAGTCAGAATAGAGTCACAGGGACTTACTTATCAATATTTTGTTAGAGTCAATGTGCGTTTTTTTGTGTGTTCCGCACATTGACTCTAACAAAATATTGATAGAGGGGATCAAGTCCCTGTGATAGAGTCTAGAGATTTTACTTGCCCTTAAATGAACCAAAAAACACGTGTCACCACTATTACTTTATGGAAAAAAATATTAATTTCACTTGTCCATCGGACAATTGGTTGTATAAACTTCAATTTGTTCCTCTCAATTTCAGCTGTGAAGGGCAAGTGGGCAACCATTTATTTCTATCACTTTTTCTTGTCCTTGAATCAAGAACCCTAAATATATGTTAAATTGTCGTACTCAATTATCTTATTGTCTATGAAAACACAATTCGCATGATAAATTATAAAAATGACATTTATGATGAATTGACCAAAGATTGGTGTATAAAAGTAACACGTTCCATGCGAGAATATAGCAGTTATTGTCAAAAGGGAATTATAAAAGAATATATCAACAACGGATAAGTAGTTCTTTCCGGATAAAAACTTATATATCGACCACCCTAGCACCTCCGAAAAAAAATAAATTACACAAAATAATGAAAATGCCAACGAAAAACTTTTAAATCAAATCTAATCAAATCAAATCAAATAAAAACTTGGGTCAATGGGATAGGACTGAGAAATTGCTTTTTGCTGTATATCGCAACAACAAGACATTTTCCACTGACTATTAATGAGTAAAGTATATTTTCTACAAGGTTAAAGATCACGTTTTGTACTTTGATGGAACAATCAACTTTTTTTTACATTTCATGGCATTTTTTTAACGGTTAAGGAGCACGTATTTTAACGAGAGCGCTGCCCGATTTTTTACTTTTTGATTTTCACAATTTTTTAAAAATTCTCCAAAGTCATCCATGGACTACTTTTTGAACCTATTGGAGTTGGTATGATCCCCCTGGGAAGATTTTTTTTTCATATTTTTGAGGATTCTTTGTTATTTATTATAGATGTGTACCTTTTAATCTAATATTTGAATTCATAGGACTTGGGGTATTCACACGTTTTTCTAATTAAGGATGCTCGCTGGTCTAGTTCCTTAGATTTTAAAAAAGTTTTACCCATGAACTTCCTAATTTCCTTAAATCAATGTCTTTAGTAGTGATCCACAAAGTTTATTCAAATCCTATTTATAAATATTCTGTCTTGGGTTGAACAAACAAAATTAAATAGTGCTATAATAAGGCTAAACCTTTGAAACACTCAGATAAAACCTTTTCCCGCCAAAATTTTAACTTAAATTGTATTGAAAACGAGGTCACAAACATTTACATTTTAGGGGTTTGTTTTATACCTTTACCAATTGTCTTTTCATTTAATTCATCGAATTTTAAATCAATTTATTTTCAATAAAGGTAGCGAAGATCCTTAATATAATTATTATTTGAACTAAAAATTTGTGTGTACGTGCATTTTCTAGGACAAAAGCACTTCAAACAACCCTGACACAATATTATAAATGTATATTTTGAAGGAACAATTATTTTATTTTTATTTTATGAGTTTATTTTTTATTTTACGGTTTGTTTATTTGCAAGGTCAAAGACCACTTAACGAGGTCGGTGAACGATAGGAGATATGAACTTATTGACACTTACACATTTTTACGTTTTTGTTCTATGAGGGATTGGATGGGGGTTTAATAATAGAAATTAATGTCCGAAATCATCAACAGATAAAGAATAATGGCATTAAAATAAAGAATAAAAGGAATGACCCTTAAAGAATTAGAAGAATGAAAAAACAAGGGCGAAACATTTTAATAATTGAGAATAAAGGGCATTGTTATTAAAGAATAAAGAATGGAAGGTATCCCCATCAATTGTCCATTTTATATCCTTTCGGGTCATTGGACGTGATTAGCGTTATGACCACTGAAAGTGTACCTAAGCAGGAACAACAATTTGATTTTTAATTTTGAAATATGAAATAAAAAGGTAGGGTGCGAAAAAATCAGGAAATTTAAAGGCAGGATGGCGGATAGTGTTTTGGGGTTCGATGATTTCGAAAGTAAAAAGGCACGAAGAAAAAATATCCTGATGTCAAATGAGGACTCCCTCACTCCAGGGTGTGCACATCCGCAATTCCCTCTACGCTACTAAATAGATTCTAATAAAACTTTACATGACAATAATAAAGTTGCTACCTAACTAGCCTATCTTGCTTCCGTTGTTTAACAGAAAAAAATACACAAACTATTTCTTTTAACATGCATTCATTAGTTATTTAAACTGAATTGTTACTTACAAAACTCCCTCTAAACAACTCAATAGCTTCTCTTGAACCTCTGTAGCACAACTTTTTTTTAAAGCGAACAAAGCAAGGCATTATGTGATGGAGTGTGGCTCACAAATGTTCAAACTTGTTTCTGTAATTGGTTTTTGCTGGATTGTTTGTTTTTTGTTCGTTTCAAATTTTGTGTAGTAAGATTCAAGAGATTCGACAACATGAAATTCCAAAAGTCGGAAAGATAAAGAAAACGTCATAGTAATAAATCAAATAACCTGTTTCATAAGTTTCACTGATCAACACCTATATGTACAAATACTGTAGCATAATGTTTGGGGCATATAACGATAGTTATGACAGAAAAAAGATCTCCAAAAATGTTGGAAATGCTGAACCAAGAAAAAAGTTGAGATCTCAATTAACCACGAAAAATGGAAATAAATCAAACCTTGGTTGACTGAAATAATAAAATATATAAACCATGAAATAACTTATCATATAATTCATATTATTTCTCTGTCTCGTTCGCCCGTATCACATTATATTTGTGATCTAATAATACTTAGTGCAAGTAAGTCAGTAAGTGTACTAAACATTACAAACACTTTTTCATTTCATAGTGTAATAAGGCAAAGACAAAACCACCGAAATGGCACCTGACATATCCACTGAGTCAGCATCATGCAATTAAACTGCAGTACTGTCAAATATGAAACACCTTCAGTCTATAGAACCCAGACTGTAGCCATCCACACAGCTATGTTGAAACGGACTCTTAAGCTAGTACTCTTAGTTATCTTTTAGGAGTACTTCCGTTCTCATTTCCGTCTACTCCAGAGACAGTAACCCTATTCAATCCGTAGACAATCAGCCTTGTAAATCTGCACCAGGCACTGTGGTACCCGTAAATATTTACCTGTAAATCAATTTCCCAGCTTAACTGTTTCCTCATTTTCTCACTATTCAACCGTAGTTAACTATTAGTTAGTATGATTAGGGGGTAATAGAAACCTCAAGGCATTTTAATCCTCCAAATCCCTAGTCCCTTAAATCCTTATCCCTTCAAGTTACGCCTATGATTCACAACCTCCTTGTAATCTAATCCCCTTAACCACTTATCATATAATTCCGTAAATTCTTATCTGCTTAATATATCGGAGGTTAGGAATGAAGATATTAGGGGTTTAGGGATAAAGGGATAAGGAGGTTCAAATGCCTTGGAGCTTCTATAACCCCCTAAACATACTACTGTAATTGCTTTAAGAGCAAGAAATGAAGGAGATGGACATAAAAGGGTGATAAAATGAAAACGAAATGATGATACTGCGGAGAAAATATGGACACAAGGCTAGTCGATGATGAGAATTTTGACTGCCTCTGAAAACAAGAGGCTCCCAGGAGCCTGAATCGCTCACCTTGTCTTAAGGACCAAAAGGTTCTCTACTGTTTGGGGTCATCTGAAAATTTGAACACAATAAAGATTTTGTACAGATTAAAATAAGCTGAAGGTTTAAGAAAGTAACAGCTTTTCTCTATCTGCAATAGTTTTCATTCTATAGGGCAAAAACACTAGTTATGAGCTATAACCTCCAAAAGGGGTCATCTGACAACTTCGACCCAATGAAGACTTTTATAGAGCTGAATGAGCTCACATTTAAGTAAGCAACAGATTTTCTCTATCTTTGATAGTGTTCATGTCAAAGATCAAAAACATGAACAAAACGATTATATAATAAGGGGTCACCTGACAACTTCAACCAAATGTAGACTTTTGTGTTTAGATCCTAAGATCCTTCGGATTTGTTTTATCTGTTATAGTTGCTGAGTTATAGCCATTTTAAGTGATTTTACACTATGTGTTAGTTTTAGTAACAGCGGTTATGTTTTTCTATCGAATCATTTCAAAATGAGAATCGGTTGTTGTGATATGTATAATTCCTGTGAAGCTTGAGTTAAATTGGTTCAGTGGTTTCATAGGACAAGATTTTATTTAAATAGTTGACGGACAATGGACAACGGATGCATAGTGATAGCATCAGCTCAAATGTCCTTTGGCCAGGCGGGCTTAAAAGGAGGAATGGGTAGGATCGTACGGGCATTACTCTTATCGAAACCCTGAAGCAGGGTTCTAAATAACGTGCGAGGAACGTGACAATTTCCTATACCCAAACTCGCACTAGTTTTTAATAACACGGTTACATGCAGGTTGTTACTCTGACGTTTTTGTCCTTGATGATTAACTAATAAAGATATTTGGTAAACATAAGGCTTGAATCATATGTACTTTATTTTCAATCCAGGGTCATTTGAAAAACAGCGAGCAACGACCACTGGCCACATTGAAGGCTGCTGTCTGTTTCCATTGTGTATTTTTTTAAAATTAGCGTTTATATTGTACGTTCTGTCGCCTACACTAATTCCACACCTCATTATTTTATATTCAATAGATTTTGAAAAGAATGCATTAAACGTGTAGAGTTATTTTATCTCGAAGTAAAGCAAGAGACTGAATACAAAATACGTGTCAACTCTTAGGCTCCGGTGGGGGAAATACCCTGCTTTAACCAAAACGAACAATATAATTTGACATAATGTTTTATCAGACCAAATATTATTGTAAACAAATGCAATTATTAACCATCAACAAATAAAACAAAATATCAATGTTATACAATTAATAATACACGAAAACAAATGTAAAGTACATATTGAATTATTTACTCGTAAATTATAGTAAGAAATGGATAAGTGTCATTTGGTACGAAATATAGTATGCTATTGATCTCGTACGTACAGCAAACGCATGTGTACACCCATTTTATCCTGACACATGAAAAACATTAACTTAATTTTTTTCTGTCGCAAGATCTAAAAATTCCACGTAAAAGGTGATAAAATGTATCCATTATAAGTACGTTTGGTTAACCATGCGGATTTAAGATGGCGAAAAAGCCAACAACAGTGCTGAATTGTCGGTTAACGCCCACGGAAGAGCAGTGGCCAGATCTTGACATCAGGCGTGGCCCACGGAGCGTCGTCAGTTCCCTGATTCTATCCAAAGGCATCCTTCCTTGTGTCCCATTTCTCCATATCATCATAATTTCATGTTAACTTTTTCACCCCTTTCTTGTCCATTGCCTTGCTATAGCCGACTTCCTGATGCCTTGTCAAGCTGATCAATTATTTTGGACCCTAAATTTTCAGGCTAAACAGGCTTAGAACAACTTACCCGCTGATTGGTAAATTGAAGTCTGCTCCCCATTGAACATAAATCAATGGATTTAACCATAAAACTAATGTCTGACCAAATAAATGATTTATATGAATGGAAGTAACGATTTCTAGTTTTTATCTGTTGAGCACATCGTACTATTTCCTGTCTGAGTTAAGCAATACCGGTATAAATTATGCACTAACCTACGGATTTTTTTTCGGGGGGATGCATGTCGAGTACATAGGGACTTACTCAATTACTCCACTTTTATCAATATTTGGTGGAGTCAATATATATGCAATACGTTAAAAGACAAAATCAGCAAAAAACATCGCATATTGACGTTTAACAAAATATCGAGAGGGGAGAAAGAACCTGTGCAATTACAAAATTAGAAAAAAAGATATCATTCAAAGCAGGTTTTCATCAGCATTAAGATAAAGACAATTATTTGTAAATTACAAAAACCAAAGAATCAAAAGAAAAGTACTCTTGCCACAAAACGAATCACGTAGGAAGCCAAATCAAGCATCGAACTTTTTAAATGTTTTAAGACAACTTTTTGAATGTTCACTCCTCAGCTAAATTATAAATTGATTGCTTTTATTTATTTCATTATCAATGATTTTGCTTAACCATTTATTTTACAATTTGTTATGATTTGATTTATTTTTACATTTTGTCTTGTGCTTTGTCGTTATTTCGTCAAAATTCAAAGTGTGGCTTAAGCTATATGTATTTAAGTAAGTTAACTAACTTCAAAAAGACCCCAACAGACAACATCTCATTGAAACTTTTAATTATACATACAGATATTTAGACGACATTCTTTCACTAAACAATCCGACATTTTCTAATTTTATTACGGAAATTTATCCCAAGGAATTAACTTTGAATAAATCTAACCTTACTGGTGATAGATGCCCATTTTTAGATCTAGATTTAAGTATAATCAATGGAAAATTACACACTAAAATATATGATAAACGGGATGACTTTTCATTTCCTATTGTGAATTTTCCTTTTCTAGAGGGAGATGTACCACTTGCTCCGTCTTACGGAGTATATATTTCACAGTTGGTAATATATGCTCGGATCTGCAGTGGTGTGTCTGATTTTAATGATAAAAACCGGTGTATTACAAAAAAATTACTAAAACAAGGATATCGTTACCACAAATTAGTGAAGTCGTTTACTAAGTTTTATCATAAATATCTATACCTTATTGGAAAATTTAACTGTACACGACGACATTTGATTGTTAAGGGAATATCCCATCCAGATTTCTACGGTAATGTTGTTTATAGAGCAAATAAATTCAAAAACAATCCCTTGGGAATGCAAAATTGGCTTAAAACTTTATTAAATAAAGGTTATGAAATGGATATTTTAGTAAAATCTTTGAATTTAGTCTTCTTTGGTAAAAATATTGATAATTTGATACTTACTTTAAAATGTTAATTGCCTTTTTATACTTATGTCATTTTTGAGCATTACAGCGGTCAAGTGTGTCGGTTTTGTGTGATGATGCATCATCAAATCAAGTGTTTGACGTGTTGTGTCGGATTTAAAATCGACATACTTGATTTTTTTACATCAGTCGATGGATGCTTCTTAGCTAGCTGTCAGTAACTTCGAGTGTTCTCAAGAGAGTATCCTTACGTCCCGTTAATTACCTGTTGTCCTTTTGTCTCAGATATTCTCTTGTTGAATTGAACTTCTATCGATTTGATTTTTACTGTGTGTTAGTTTGTGCTTTGTTATTGATTATCATTAGGGGGAAGGTTGGCGCCAAAAAACTAGTTTAACCCCGCCACATTTTAATGTGCCTGTCCTAAGCCAGGAATCTTTTTCAAAGCTTATGTTTGTATTTACTCGAATTTTTGTTAATTGTTTTTTGTCAAGAAGAGGGTCTTTCAATGCACTTTGGGATTGGGCTTGAATCATGTGTATTTTATTTTCAATCCAGGGGCCAATTGAAAAACAGCGAGCAGGACGCTGGTCACATTGAAGGCTGCTGGCGGTTTTCCATTGTGGATATTTAAAATATACGTTTATAATGTAGGTTGTGTCGCGTACACTTATTCCACATCTCATTTTCTTCTATATCAGCACAGCTTCATTAATCTGTGGAACACTGCATGAATGGGTGCACCACATACGCTGAATCCCGTCCTTGCCCACCTCTCCCCTTTTCCAATGATTTCTTTGATTACTCAAATTTAATTTATCATAATCTTTTCATGTTCATTTTATCATCATCGTTATGTTATTCGCCCAAGTAGGGTTGGTTGATAGGGTATAAAACATCACCAAATTAGCGCATAAAGGATGAAAATGAACGGGGTCATAACGATGGTTGATAAAGAAAGTTGAATTGAGATCTAATAAGGATAAAAGGTAAACGTGTTTTGACTAACTCTAAAAGATGGATGGGTAAAGTCAAATAATTGAACCCACTGTAAGGGATTTACACACTGGATTTACAGGTCCAATTCGTGTCGAAGTCTGCAGCATTGTGTTTCTGCATGTTATAGCGCGTATAAGGCAATGCATGTGCAACATGTAGGACGGAATGGTAAAAAAGGGATTAAAGTAATTTAACTGTCTTTATTGCATAAGAAATAGCAACGTTAAAATGAATGTTAAAACTAAATTCTACTAATCTAATTTATAATTTAGTCAATGTTCTAAAGCAAAACTTGAGGAAACACTAGACAAAACAAAGCACCCATCAATAGCTTTATCTATTTAATAGTTATATCTGAAACAATAATTTACAAGGAGAAATTAAAGAAAACATTTATGAATAAATCAGGAACAATAAAAAGAAGCAAACAAAAAGTGAGTTTATTTTTTACTAAAAAATGTCATATTTGCCATATGAATCAGCAAGACTTACATTTCGCAACAATTAATGTTACACACTCACACTCATTGTATTGAATCATTTCTAGACTAGGTGAACAGATGGTCTATAACCGATATATATGTGTCATATTTGACATCCTATGAATATTTTGTCGCTTCATCATTGATGTTACACATGTTACAAGGGTATTCCACTATACAGTTACAGCTGTTTAAATGAACCTAGTCAGTACTAAAGAATTTAGCCAGTTTAAACAGGTGTTTACTAAATACAGGTTGAAAAATGTTTAGAAATATTGTGCGGATTCAGCACTGGATTTTGTTTAGCGGGGGAGGGGGTGTAAAATATTTTTCAAAATGATTTTGTTGATTTTATGCAAAACGTATAAATTTGCTAGTTTTATGGGAGCGTGCGCCAGGTACACCTTTCCTTGCACCCGTACCTGGAAATGTAAAGATAAATTAAACTATAGATTAAGATAAGCATTTCGATTTCGTGCCTCTCCTAAGCCAGGAATCTTTGACAAAGCCTTTGTTTGTACTTGTCTTTTTGATGTTTTCTGTTCCTTGTTTAAGAAAGGGGCATATCTGTGACTATTTCAGGGTTGAATTTGAATTACTAGTATAAGCATTTTATTTAGACCATGGACCAATTGCAGAACTGCGAGCAGCGCTTACTGGCTGCTGTCTGTTGACCATTGGTTTTTTTCTTTATTGCCGCTTGATTGTGGGCTGTGTCGCGTACACTTATTCCACATCTCAATATTTGTTATTTACTTTACTTACATATATCGATGCCTTAGGTCAACTTGATAGACCTTCACATGTTCTGTCACGTTTGTTAACTTATGTTTATCGTATTCAAACTGTACTTTTCACATAAGACTAAGACTGTACGATTTCTTCCGTGGCGATGAACGTTCAAGTGGATGAAACGTGTGTCCAATATACAAAAGTGCCTCTTATACCCTTTCACCTTAGGCATGTCAGACTTCACACTACGGTATTGCTTCTGTGATGAATATTCAAAAAGATGAAACGTGCGTTAGGTACTATAAATACCTAAGATGGCCACTGTGGAACAGTTATTTTAGAATTATGATTTTGTATAAGATAGCCGCATTTTTCATATGGAAGCGACCATTTCGAACAATTTTAAATAAAAAGGCAGGACAGTGCTTCGAGTTAAAAAGCAGGATGGTGTTTTCGATGAAAAATTTTTCGATATAAAGTTTAGCAAAATAAAAAAAATGCTGCAAAAAAATCCAGATTAATCCGGCATTAAAAAGGATAACAAAATGATAACAAAATGTCAGCCCCTTCTTATACAATTAAGCGCCCTGTAGGAATCAAATGGTCGCTCCCTTACTTCTATAATCCCGCCTCTTTAGGCTTTACAAGCAATAGATAGTGTAAAATTCTCGAATTTATGATACATCGCGAAATAGCAGAGATTTGGTGTAATAAGATGCAAAACCTAGTAATAAAAATACAATTTCAATCGTGGCGGATAAATGTTACGAGACAAGAGGCTGGGTTATCTCTCCCCTGAACCCATTTCAGACACTACCCATGAATTCGACAATGTTTATTTTCATACACGACACATGAATACCTCCTCCCCCCCGAAAAAAGAAAAAAAATGGTCGGACGGTAATTTTTAGATAAGATCCCTTTTTAAACTTTTTGCACCTTTTTAATATCTGTTTTATACATTTCATATATATATATATATACTATCCGTATTCCATACACTTATGAAAAATACATTCTATAGGAAAACAACCATAGAACCATTGTAGAATTTAATTAAGTCCAAGATTTAATTGCCGGAAAATGAAATCATATATCTGTTCAGAAATTATATATAATGAGCAATCCATCAATGCAGCAAGTCGGAAACTTTTTGTAGTTTTTTTTACCAATAACACGTGTATTGAGCCGTGGAAAGTGTCAAGCATATAGAGAGTTGTAATAAAAAGCCCATGAAAACGCCAATCGTAATTCTATGAAGCATAAACATTCGCATATTAATAAGTATGTTTGTATAAAACCATTTTACATAAGCTATCCTATCACTTTTTGGGTTTTAGCAGGACTAGTCATTTTCAAACGAAGATGCAGAGTCTATCTTATTTCTTAATTCTTCTTGGATTTGTTATATGTGCAATCCAGCTAACAGAGGAAGCAAGAACCCAAGTATGTATTATACATTTTTAATTTACTCAAACAAACAACATGATTACATTAATTTGAAGAAGTTACTTTCTTTTGCATCACAAATCACTTAAATATAATATAATAAATCTGATTTCTAATGTCCCTTCTGAGCTTTCTTAATTAAATACAAACATGCCGAAGATAAATGATAGATATCTTCATATTCTATTGACAAAGGAGACGAGCCACAAAGCCCCAAAATCGGCCCGGTATTTACACTATTTTTTCAACAACTATAACTTGTCAAAAATTTAACTAAAATATGTTAAGGTATGAACAAACTTTTCATATCTGTAAGATTTAGCAAAATATTTACACCACAGAGTTAGCCTTGAGACTTTAAACAGGCCATAAATTTGAAATTCCTCATTTTACACACATTTTCACTGGTTTCTCTGCATATTTCGTCATAATTAGTATTGGCCACATTCTTCGACCATCGTAATTTTTTGATAAATAATTTGTAATATCATAATACACATTTCTATCGCAAAATAATTTTGGTCGACAGGTGTGGCCCATTTCATATTCATCTATTTATACATGAAAATCGCGGAAAACTGTCAAAAATTGTTATTTTTCACAAAATAGTCTTTTTTTTTACCTCACTGCTCTCCTTATTGATAAATAATTGAAGGAAAAAAATATTACAATTCATGAAATATAAAGACTAATGAACATCCTTGCAGCAACTACAAGCAGATATATCAAAGTTGAATTTTTGGGCCATTTTTGGGCCTTCGTGGCTCTACTCCTTTTCGGTGTATTCTTACTTTTCATTATCTGAGGAGAGTAGAAAAATGACGTAATAACATACCACGGAAATCAAAAACTGCAACGGTCCAGACTCGATACGACGATTTTAAAAGGTGTTGTTTGTCGAACCGAAATTTTTGGCGCTAAATGAAGGTAACAACAAAACAATCGAGCAGGGATCTTCATTATTATAAATCCAAGAAGAGAAGACAAAACAGGAAAATCATACCAGAGAAATCGAAGATCGAAATGGTTCTGACTTGTTAGCTGTTTCTATTCTTTAGTTTCATAAAATACATCGCTATGTAACGCATCTTCTTATTCATAATACAACAAAATATTCCAATAAGTCAAACAAAAAGTAATGGTTAGAAATGCATGCTATATGTGAGAACTTTCTAAAACAATTTGCTCTACGGAAACAAGGGGATTCATGTTCATCAATTTACAATTAAACTACATACATAGTGCAATTTGTTATAAAAAAATTACTTGCAACAATTATGAAGCTACTATAATTATTTCGATTTAAGCGAGTACTAGAGGTTTCTTTCATTAGAAAAATATTTATCTTGCATGTTCATGAACATACAGGATCACATTGAGGAAATTTTCTTTTACAATTTCAAATATAATACGTATAAGAAGATATCTATCATTAACTTTGACAAATTTGTATTCTTCAATTAAGAAAGCTCAGAAGGAACATTAGAAATAAAAAAAATCGAATTTCAAACAATAATTTCCAAATTCAAAATAAGAAAATCTTCATTCAATATTCAATTTGTAAATCAAAAGGCCTACAACAATATTTGAAAATGAAAATTCGAATTTCAATATTTTATTGATATAGAGTATCGGACCTGTCGATTAGGTTAAGTGCTTACAACTGACATTTAGCATTTCCATCAAAGAAATAAGAATCGATCATCCCACGTGTGACACGTTTTGCCTGCAATGTACTAGAATAGAAATGTGGTCCCGGTACATGCTTTCGTGTACGCAGAAAATCTAAATCTTTTTCATCATTCATTACTTATGATACATGTTTTAAGCTGACAGGGTTGATTTTAATTGTAAAACATATTATTCTAAAAAGCAATAGAAAAAACGCAAATGATACACATACACATTTTTTTGGTTCCACTTAGGGTGTTCGACAAGGTTGTCCTGTTTCCCTTTTTATTTATTGATATATTATAAGTTCGAACCTATTTTCTATATTTGATGTATCAAAACGGTAGATATATTCAGTATTGAGAATTATCTAATTTTTGGGTTTAGTTTGAATAAAACGATTGAATTTTACTAGTTATCAGTCTTTGACAGCAGTGGGTGTCTAAGCAAACGGCGATTAAAACATGCTGATTATGCAACTTTCGATGAATGACCTTTCGCAGAAATATTTGAAGCAATATTAATATTAATAAGCTTAATGGAACAGTTTATTCTGAAATGAGGTATGAGTTGATCGCAGTCTTTACTCCAGTGTTAAAGGAAATAAAGTCGAACAATATAACGAATTTCAATTTAGAAAGAAATTATAAGGGAGCATCTTTAAAAATTTGGTAAAGCTTAAAAGAACTTTTTTTTTATTTGTTAACTGTAACAAATCTTCTTGGCATCTCGTCATGTTTAGTTATATCTAATATAAAACAAGAAGTACTCATTTGAATGTTCAATGTGTTGAAACTTTGCTGCACAAAGGAGTTAATCAATTACTTGGATGGTCGAAATATAGGTCAAAATACAGAAAACAGATAATGGAATAATGGTAAGAAGTTGTACTAATATGACTAGTGATAACTTGTTACTTAATTGATACGTACAATTTTATTAGTAGTACGATAGAGTAATCGATGTCGGAGACAATGATATAGAGTATACAATCCTCACCATAGCAAGTGTGTTGTCCATCTTTCTTTCTAAAAAGGGATATTTTCATATTGGAATTAACATATTAACATATTTCTAAAAGATTTCTGTAAACGATAGTATTAACAAAAAAACCAACGGATGTAAGGATGAGCCAAAAACATGAGTCCCGAGCTCTACAGCTTATGAGAGACTAATTCAATGCAAATACAAAATTGGTCGTACATTTTAATGAATAGACTATTGTAATATTAGCCAAAATCCCCGAATAAATAAGTGTGAATGCATACTGTCATTGCGTCTAATAAAATGCAATTGTTATGAAACTTGTTTCAGTTTTATGATTCAGTTTTTTTTTCTGATTTAATTGTTAAAGAAGAGACTGATTTCAAATACACTCACGATAACCTAACAAAAAAATGCCCAATGAACAATTAACTGTAATAATTTTTTGGTTTATTAAACCATAAACTAGATTTTTCATGGTGCACATCGAATTATCCGCGAAGCACCATTAAGAATTTAGTTAATGGCTTATAATCCCAAAAAAATATTACAGTTAAATATTTATTTATAAATTTGATACATTTGGCGCAAAAAATTTGTAATTTTTTTCAATTAAAATATTAATAATTCGGTTAATTAAATCGGCGTATTAATATTTACACTTCTCGATCACATTGCATGTGGCGTCAGTGCAACTGCATTCGTTGTTGTATTCTGGTTTAATCTGGATTCGAGAATAATTTCTTCACGATAAAAGGCATTGTTTAAATGATCGTTAATCCAATCAAATTCTATTGAATTTTAAAAAGTTTACAAGAAAATATACCAAATTTTCTTTCAATGCTAACACATCGAATAATTTTCTAAAATGTATGTATTGCAATATACAATGAACGTCTGAAAGAAGTAGCCAACGTATCAACCTACGGGATGTCGGATCGAAAACAAAAAAGTTAACGATACTGTGCAAACAAAAATGATAAATAAACTTCTAAAATGGTGCACAACAACATCAAATACGATGTTAAAATAAAATAATAATTTAAGTCAAAAGACAATAATTAATAGTCAAAATTGCGGATATATTTCGCTGGACCGACCAGCTTCATCAGCGCTTGTAATCTAATATGATGATAATAAATTACGTAATCGAGATCTGTGACGTATGTCTAAAATCCTGAACTTTATGCTTGAACATCTCAATTAATCCTCAACATGAAAAATAATAAAAGTGAACAAAAAACAATAAAATACCTTGTTTCTTAAACTATTTTCAATATGTGTTTAGATTGTTGTTTTGAGCTCCCATATAATAGCTACTATTTATAGCTTTATTATTTATTTAAACCATAATTTTTCAAGATTTTACTGTCCAAACATTATATTTTATTGTATTTTGTTCAATTTTATTATTTTTCATGTTGAGGATTAATTGAGATGTTCAAGCATAAAGTTCAGGATTTTAGACATACGTCACAGATCTTGATTACGTAATTTATTATAATCGTATCAGATTTCAAGCGCTGATGAAGCTGGTCGGTCCAGCGACATATCCGCAAATTTGATTATTAATTAAAAATTGTCTTTTGACTTTAATTATTATTTTATTTTAACATTGCAATATACAATGTATACACTTCAATTGCTACTATTTGTACAACTATATAGTTAGGTTCAACATGTATGACCAGGAAAACTTATTCAGCGGAGTTCCCAAAAAACTAAGAATAGAATATAATTGTATTGTTAAGTGTAATTAAAGACCCTCTGGCATGTTTTAAAAATACAAATATCCAAAGAATAAAACAATCATAAAAATAATCATTTAAAATAATATTAAAAAAAAAAAAATTTTGATCACTTAAAAACCGATTTATTTCTTTATTTAAAATGCTTGATTCAAACGTTTAAAGATTTATAAAATTTAACCCCCTTAGATGTTACTTCTTCTTGAAAACTATTGACTTTTAAATCGTCAATACACAAAGAGATGATATAAAACTGGACACCCTTATCTCACACCTATTCTCTAACTAATAAAACATGTATAGTTCATATGATGCTAAAAAGCTTCTTTACCTATCGTTTCATTGAAATAACAACAAGCTTGACAAACGTGTAACGCAAAAAAAAAATAATCAAAATCTCGTTTAACTTTCATTTAATTTTTAATGCTTTGTCCGAGTTATTTTAGATAGCAAAATTTTCCTTAAATAGAACACACATTGACCTTGATCAGATGACCATGAAAAACTGGTCGGATTCATATTTTTTCACAGCTTATAAATTCGTACTTTGATGACAAAATCATGGGTAATAATGTAGTACTGATGACATATTTACAATGTAACCCTTACAGGTTTATTGTGTCTTGTTCCTAATGACACAGTTAAGATGATTGGTGATTAAATACATGTCTGATATATGTTTAATATCGTTTGGACAGTTATAAAGTATCAGTGATGGACAGCAATAAAACAACTTTGTCCAAACAAAGAAATCCTTGTCAGCTAAAATTATTCCAAAAGTACAATGTGGTACATTTAGATAGACTAAAAAAAAATCTTAAACTATGTCTAATAATTGAACAATAGTATTAGTTTTTTCTTAAAAAAAAACTATTAGAAAATAAAATATTTTTATCAAAAACAAAATTTTTGATCAAAAATCACACAACGATATATAATATACTTGATTGCAGTGCATTAATATTTTCATCTGTACTGTTGTAGTTTTCCCTTTTGATGAAAAAGTATTTCATGACAAAGTTGGGTTATTGATTTTTGTTGCTGTTGTCTTTTGTGCCAACTGGTTTCATGTACGTTTGTCGTTCGAATGCACCTCGAATACTTAATTGTTTCATTGTCTTATTTATTATTTTTTGGTTTAAACCTGATTAAACCCATTACCGATATTTCGTTTGAGATGCCAGTACCCAGACAGGACCATTGCGACCTTCAATATCTCTGCTTTGTCTTTGTCTTAGTTTGTCTTTTTTCTTGGAAATACGGGTTAACCATCCCAGTTCGGTAGTTTTGCTGATACTTGTATTTATCATTTTCTAAAATAGATATTTCATGGTTAATTTAGGTTCTTATCTTATAGAGCTAAAGGTCAACATGGTGGTTTACCACACAAAAAACCCCAACACTTATACGATGACTTTTATTGCCTGTATGTAAATTTGATTAATTGTAATATAATATATTTAATGATTTGTCTAATTCATCATTCATAGAATTGAAGTCTTAATATTGACTGAATGGTCTTTATGTACACACGTGTTTTCCCGGAAACCATAAATACATTGTAAAAGTCGAAACCAGTGATCGATTGGAAATGAAAAAGAAAACGGATGTGTTTTGTCCTATTTTATTAGAATATATAGAAAATAGACCATAGTTAATACTATAAATTTTTGTTGTTGAAAACTTTGAAAATGAAAGAAAAGTTTTTTTTAATGCATATATTGTTTGAAATTATTTTAGAATAAATAAAAGTGACAACAAAGTTCCAGACAATAAATTTTGCTACGCCTGACGCGCGTTTCGTCTATTCAAGACTCGTCAGAGGCGCTCTACCAAAAATATTGAAATGCCAAACATTATATTTGGACAAATGATTAGATAAATTATCCATAATGTGATCATGAAGTATATATCATTACTTAATAATTTGATAAATAATAAAATATCTAATTTTTTTTCTTCAAAAATTGTTTGATGAATAATAGAAAATATAATCTTTAGAAATATTCTATTCAATTTACAAGACAAAGAATCGTGACCTCGTGGATCTTCACAAAATGGTGTTTAGCGAATATTATTTCAGAGCCCACATTGAATTGGTTTTAAATAGGACACATTCTTTTACAACAACTCCTGTGGCATCGCTTAAATTGTTAAGACATTCAGTTGCTCCTCGGCTGTTGTTTTGTCTTAAGAAATTATACGATAAACATCATGCGTCCATAGACAAATATGTTATTGTTTTCTCTCAGATGATTGGAAATGTTGGTTGGTCATAGGGTTTTGTTCTGTCCTTCTTTACTGGATTTGAAACAATGAATTGACAGACAAAGGTGTGCTTAAGCAAAAGAACTACCTTTTTGGAATACTTAAGTTAACACTCGCTAGACTTGAGTCTGAGTTTTCATTTTTGTACAGTCGTTACTGTGTTTTGTGTTTCTTCGTGCTGTTCTCGTACGTGTTAACTGAATTTGTCTTTCCACTTTCGGACTTTTGAAATTCGAATCCCCCATTGATATCTCTTTGCTTCTTTCTAATGATCGTATATTTTGTACTGTTTTAAAGTTACTAAATATATAAGCATAAGTATTTCGTTTAAACTTATAAAAATAATAATTAGTTGAATTACCTCAATGGTTCAGTTATCATGCTAAATTAATTCAAATGAGAACAGCAAATACGTCTTTTGCAATGCAGTAATTTCTATAAACTTTCTATCATTGTTGTTATAACATCAGTGCAAATGGCTGTAGTCTACAACATGAAAAACATATATAAATAATTGAAAAATATCAAAATGTAGGTACAGCTTAACATAGGTGTAAGTAATTGCTAAGGTTTCATAAATGTCAAGAAACCTATACGTGTTACTTGGATAAGAGTTGATTTCAGAGCATATTAATTTTAACAGCTGATTAAATTGCCTTTTATTTCAGGGGTCAAGATCGTCTTACAGAGTTTTAACAAGATCAAGAGGGAAAGGAGGTCGTCCAACTATAAATAACATTCAGAATGTTCAACTTGTTCAACCTACATCCCGGCAAAAAACGATCGTTTATTTAACAAAAAGTGGAAGCGGAAGTAGAGGGCGCTCCACATCTGGAAGTAGTGGTCGCGGAAGACAACGAGGATCTAAAGGAATAGGTCAAAGAGGAAGTACAAACAGTATAAATCTTTCACGAGTTTCGCCAATACGAAAAACCAAAACATCGACACAAACACTAACGAGGAGGAACAATCAATCTCTTAGAAAGAATCTCAACTATATTACAAACAGAAATCTCAACCAAACAATCATCATTGCAAAAACTGCAAATATTCATTCTCCTATGGGTACCCAAAATAACGGACCATCTGCTATAAATAACAAAGGTAGTGGAAATGTCCAAACAGCAAGCGTCCCAATTGGGGCTGGAGGAGGTGCAGGAAGGAAAGGAGCTGGTGGCGCTCACGGTGGAAGTCACGGTATGGGAAGCGGCCATGGAATGGGCGGCGGTGCCGGTGGTGCTCACGGTGGTGGACAAGGAATGGGAGGTGGTCACGGTGGAGGACACGGTATGGGAGGAGGCCATGGAATGGGAGGCGGTGCCGGTGGTGCTCACGGTGGTGGACAAGGAATGGGAGGTGGTCACGGTGGCGCTCACGGTGGCGGACAAGGAATGGGAGGCGGACACGGTGGCGGACAAGGAATGGGAGGCAGTAATGGGGGCGCTCACGGTGGTGGACACGGTGCAGGAGGCGGTCACGGTGGTGCTCATGGTGGTGGAAACGGAATGGGAGGCGGCCATGGAGGTGCTATCGATTATGGAGTTCTACTCGGACTCGGTGGTGGAAACGGTATAAGCACTATTCTTGGCGGGGGTCACGGTGGCGGCCTTGGTAGTGGACACGGATCAGGAGGTCATGGAATTGGAGGCGGACAAGGACTAGGAGGACATGGCATGGGTGGAGGCTTTGGTGGCGTACATGGAGCAGCTGGTCATGGAATGGGAGGCGGACAAGGATTAAGTGGACATGGCATGGGCGGACTTGGAAATGGTGGAGGCCATGGTGGCGGACACGGCATGGGCGGTGGTCATGGAGGCCAAGGTGGTGCTAACGGCGGTGGACAAGGAATGGGAGGCGGTCACGGTGGGGCTCACGGCGGTGGACAAGGAATGGGTGGCGGTCACGGAGGCGGTCAAGGTGGTGGACAAGGAATGGGTGGCGGTCACGGAGGCGGTCAAGGTGGTGGACATGGAATGGGAGGCGGTAACGGTGGCGCTCACGGTGGTGGACATGGAATGGGAGGAGGTCACGGTAGTGCTTATGGTGGAGGACAGGGAATGGGAGGACATGGTGGCGCTAACGGTGGTGGACAAGGGATGGGAGGAGGACACGGTGGCGGCCATGGTGGTGGACAGGGGATTGGAGGAGGACACGGTGGCGCTCATGGTGGTGGACAGGGAATGGGAGGAGGACACGGTGGCACCCATGGTGGTGGACAAGGAATGGGAGGACACGGTGGCACTCACGGTGGTGGACAAGGAATGGGAGGAGGACACGGTGGCGCCCATGGTAGTGGACAAGGAATGGGAGGAGGACATGGTGGCGCTCACGGTGGTGGACAAGGGATGGGAGGCGGTCATGTTGGGGGACATGGATCAGGAGGACATGGAACAGGAGGCACACACGGAACAGGTGGTGGATATGGCGCTGGATCAATGCTTGACATGCTTATGTCTGGTGCTGGAAATCAAGGTGGAGCTATGCAAGGATCAGGTGGCGGTGGAAACCTGGGGGCGTTGGTCGGTATAGCAGGATCCGGAAAAGGTGGGCAAAATATTGATAGTATGCTTGGATCACTTTCCACACAACAGCTTCTGAAATTAGCGGGAATGTCAAACGGCGGACATGGAGGAGTAGGGGGAGGTGGTAATGACTTAATGGGCATGCTTATGGGCGGAACTGACATTATTTCAGCTGGTCCCGGAGGCCCTAGTATTGTATCTTCCGGTGGACGAGGATCAAGTGTTGTTTCTAGCGGAAATGGAAAACCAATTGTCATTTCTTCAGGTGGAACAGTTGAAATTGGAATTCACAAGGGACATACGGGAGAACCTAAGCTTGTTATAAATCCATCAAATACCAATAGTAATAATAATAACAATATAAATACTAACCTTAATGGCAATAGCTATGCAGGTTCAAGTAAAAATAATGGAGCTAACACAATGGCCAAATTTTTAGCACTTAAAAATGCTGGCATAGAGGGAGAGGACATTTTAGCGGGGCTCACGGCGGGTTTGATATGAATGCTGTGCTGTGTTCTAATGCTACAATAAACTTTGGTTGGCATGCACAGATTTTTTTCTAAATGCCAACGAGATCCAGCTATTTCAGTCCCTAGGCGAGTAATTGTAAAACATCAAGTTTCAAACTCATTTGAAGTAAGAAGCAAGGGAACCAGGTATGGCCTTCAAATGGTCAAAATCCCCCATCGCCCCTTTTTGGGAGTTTAAGCTTGTGCTGGTCGATGTCTGAAAATGTTGCAATATGAATCGAGCCAAGGAAGGCATGTGCACTTAATTTTTTTTTAATTTTATAAGTTTTATATCATAATTTCACAATTTTGAGATTTTGGTCTTAAAGAAACAGCAAAAATAAATAAATATATAAAAATCAACAACATTTCAATATATACTGGAATTGCTAAATAATTTTGGAATAAAAATATTGTAAATTAATGATTATGTTTAATTTTGAATTTAAAGTGCTTAAATGTAACTATTCAAAGTGCACATGATTCTGATAACTCCAGAACTTAATATAAAATTGTACCTAGACAATTACACAAGCTTCGCTTTAATTGTTTTATATCACTCATTTTCCATTTTACGTTGTTAGTCATTGACCTACGCCATTATGCTGCTTAAATCTATATATATATTGCAATTTGTATTTTTTTTATAACGTCATTGTATATCATGGTTTAGGGTCCACTACTTCTACAGGCCCTTCTCAAAGTTATTTCGAAATTATTTTCTTACGAGAAAGACTACTAGTACTTTGTTCAAATCAAACGCGTACGCTCGAAGTGCAGTAATTCGCGTTTTCAAAAGAAACCAGTCAGGGTAAAAAATGGATCGGGATCCGTCAGGAATTTGTTTGATTTGATCTTACAACCATGAGAAGATTCAATAAATAGAAGTCAGGTGATTTTGATAGTTACTTCCCTTTGTAAAAGACATTTATCTCCCTTTGCTCAATGACGATAATCTCCCTTCGCTTGCTTGCTTTGCTTTGTATTACATAGTGCTTTAGTGTTATGATGTGTTTTTTTGTTCATCATTATTTTTTTTTCTTGTTAATAACATTTATATAATATCAATATTTAATATATCACGTTTGTCTTGCGATTTATATATGTAACGAGAAAATACAATAAAGTTATTAAAGAACTTCTTCTTTCTGGCTAAACACCTGGTATACATTCCTTTAATTTGCATAGCAGTGTCTAGATACAATTTCTATATTATTTTGGAACGATTGATTGTTTTTTGCTTTCATATCCTGTCGGTAATATTGCATCCATAGTAAGGATAAATAGTGTGTTGTTTGGCTTTAGTCGTAAGATTTAGTAAGCGTCCTTATTAGTTTGGCAGTCCAACGTGTTGCAAGAAGTAAAGGTGTACCAAAGGGGTAATCAACATCATAAAACTGAAATGACAAAGACAAAAATCATCATAACGAAACAAAGGTGATGGAAATACCAACTGTTTCATATCATATGGCTCTATTCTCATGTACTTAAATTAAAGTGCTATTGAAAAAAAGCCAAAACATAGTATGTTACATAGTCAAAGTACAAGTTTCAAGACAAACGAACAAACAGAAAGAAAAAAAACACAAACAAATAACAAGAAAAAATCCATAGAAATAATAAAACTCTGAAACCGATCAATTAATCATCTTAAATACAACATGAAAAAGTTTATAAATGACACAATACCGAGCTGAACATGAACATTAAAGATTTGTACTTGCAACTACATGGTTTTGTATTCGTACAAACAGGTTCTAAAATAGGCTCAGGTATAGAACTTTTACTGGATATGGTGTATGTTTAAAAGACATTAAAATTTGAAAGCCTTGAAAAGCTTACACATACAATGCGATCAAGCTTGAAAGAGCAACGGTATACCAATAGAACATTCGAAAGTGGGATTTTTAAAAGGCAATGTCAAAGTTAGCCAGAACAACACGTTAACAAAAAAAAAAACAAAAGCAAAAAACAAAAAAAAACATAAAGAAAAGCACAAAAGAGCAAGACAGAATCCATAAAATCTTAATGATGCCGGAGCCAGAATTCCCTGGAAATATTAGCAGTTGTTGCTTGTTGCCATACGCCGAAGCAGACGAGGAATGTTTTTACTTATTTAGCCCTTTTAAGATATAATAAACAGAAACTTAGTACAGAAAAGATTGAGTAGAATGTTTTTCCTATATAACCAGGCAAAAATTATCTACGTAGGAAATAAACACACATATACATGTATGTTAACAGTAAAATTCCTCTTCCATAATGATCTTAGGGTATTTAAGACTTTTTAGTCGTATAAACATAAGGTAGAATATTTGATAAAAGACTTAAATGTGATGTACAATGAGTGAACGCGACACAATCAACATTAACAAGAAGCAATTCAAAAATTCAAACGGAGACAGCCAGCAGCATTCAATATCGCTGCTTGACGTCTTGAATTAGCCAAATATCACAGTTTAAAACCAAAAAAGGTCGAACAATACGGAAAATTATGATTTAGAAAAGAACAACCCTTCAATGGGTTTTAATATTTTAACCACATAATTTGATAATTTTCATATTGTCACAATAGTTTAAACTTTGATGTAACATTCATCGTCGGAATCCACGGGATATTACTTCCTATCTCCAACTATCTCCCGTAGGTTTCCGACGATGTGTAAATCAAGAAAACAAAGTTTTGATACAGCTGTATTATCAAAAAGACAAAGCCGAGACTAGTACTCCAATAAACTGGCAAACAATCAGGTTAACTAATTTAAATCGTAAAATAAAGACATATAATATGATGTGAACATTTTAGCTCAATGTAATTTAATTGTATGCAGTACATGACTACACGAATATGTATAAAACAAAAACAATACACAGCAAAAACAAATCATGATGTAAATAAATAAGAGAGTTATTAGCAATAATCAATACAGTATTACATGTACCTGCAGGCAATAAGTCAATAACCATTTCCATTACCAAAATACTAGGTCCATAAAAAAATACAAAATATGATTTTAGATAATATTCATGCCTTAAAGAGCATATAGGCTGATGGATCTCCTTAACTTACACCTTCAATTTAAAAAGAAAATACTTGTCATATTATATTTTTCATTTTATTATAATTTCAAGATTGAGAAAATATATGACATGCTTGTCAGGTTAAATTGTTCAGCAGGATCTGTTCAGTGTTCAATAGAAACAAGACACTGACGTAACCGACAATTTTAAAACAAAATAAATAAAGAAATGAAAATGAATAGGAACGTCTCCTGGACGTACTCCTCAAAATGAAAATGACGAAGCAAAGAGGTACTTAATTGGTCACTTGAATGATAAGAATCAATTGTGATATGAAAACTCCAAAAGCATTTTTGCTTTTTTAAAATCATTTGCCTGTTTAAGATTTTGACACACGTTTCTCTGTGATAAAATGAGATTGTTAATCAAAATAGATAAAACGAATTATAAGACTACCTTTCCCTAAATAACGTATACCTGGCTTAAAAATCCATTTTCGTTTGTCATGGAAAATTATTCATTTTGGAGGATGGCTACATTTTTGTAATAATCATTTGTATGTTCCTTATCTTGACACATATTTCCATGTGATAAAAACATATGTTTTGACTGTTTACACTTGTAAGTTTGTCAAATATCATTGCCTCGCAGTAACTGCAGTACCAAATCCACAAGTTTTTGAATGAAAAAATAAAACAATAAAAAAATAAAAACACAATAAAAAATGCATGAAGTTCCAACTGCCTTTAATAAAATCAATTTCGTTTTTTGTTTAAACTATTTTTGAATGGCTATTATCATTTGTCTGTTCCTAATTTTGACACATATTTCTATGTGATAAAACATGTGTTTTGAATGGTTACACTTGTAGAAGCAGAGGTACCAAATGGGGTATCCGAATGTCAAAATCTTAAAGGGCAGAGACAAAACCAGTAATTACAAACAAGGACAGGACAAAAGAACAGTCAACATATAAAACACGGAAACTAAAAAAAACCCTACTGAATATCAATTAACAATGCAAACTTTAGTCGTAATGAGAGTGAAATCAGGTGCTCCGGAAGAGTAAGCGGTTCCTGTCTGCTAATTAGCACACCTTGTCAATTTAGTTTGTCTAATATTATTGCTTGACAGTGACTGCGGTACAGAATCTACAAATTTTGGAAGAAAAAATAATAAAAATAAGAAACAAAAACACAATATATAAAAGAATTAAAATTGCATAAAGTAATTAAAACTGCCATTGAAAAAAAGTAATTTCGCTTTTCGTTGAAACTATTTTTGTTTGGCTATTATCATTTGTCTGTTCCTAATTTTGACACATATTTCTATGTGATAAAACATGTGTTTTGATATGTAAACCCATGTAAGTTTGTCAGGTTTTATTGTTTGGCAGTGACTGTAGTGCATTAGCTACAAGACCCTTACATAATGATCCTAACGATATATAATTGTTACGTCAGCCACTTGGCGGCTATTTGTTTCTTTTAAGGTATGAATGCATAGAAAACCACCATGAAGATAAAGGATAATTGTATATTTTTGTTTTTAGGAATATTTCTACCATATGTATATTCACAACGTGAAAATATGGTAAGTATTTCATGTAATTAAACAAAACATATTGCATTTTTGATAACAAAATATTAAAGTAAATTTCGATTTTTTTATTTGAATAACGAAATACTTTCTTTTGTGTGTATTGGGTCAGATCTACACTCGCAACAAAAAATATCTTGTCCTTTTGTGATCATTAAAGCGCAATTTGAGCGAAAGAAAATAACAAATAAAAAAGAAAAAAGAGTTGATGAACAAATGAACGTATGGTTAAAACTCAATTCTTGAAATTCCCAATTTTTAAATTGAATTCCAAATTGTTTAAAACAACAACTTTCTTTCCTTGTAGTGTAAAGCAAAATAGTGTCCTATGAAATTTTGTCCACCCTGCCATACTTAACACTGTTCATATCTCTTAAGCGTTTTATTCCGTCCTATTCATATGAGTGAATGCCACTAAAGACAATATTTCACAGTGGACACTATATATGTTACAGTAGTACACATGGTCGATATCTGGCTTTCTTGTAGAACTTTTTGGCTTTAAGTACTTTTCATTCATTACTTTTGGTTTTTGACCTTCCAATGTCTTGATTCAAATGCTGCTGATGAGAGGTAGCACCTTGAAATATCGATATACAGCATAACCAAATTGATCGTTTTTTTTATATACCCGTTTAGGTTTTGCATTTCGCAATAAAAACATCTCTTGCGCATTTCTGAATATCAGAAATAAGAAAGTACTAACAAAAGAAAGTAACAAAATAACAGAAAATGGAGATGAGCAACAAATGTCGGGTTAGATCGAATTGGAAATTTAAGGGAAAATATTGTTTAATTTTCGATAAACAAATATAGAGGAAAATAAAGTTTTTCAATGAAATATTTGAATCGAAAAAACTAGATATTAAAATCGTGTTTCATGTTATAACGGTACCAATGCGTAAGACTAGATATGCCTGTAAAACGTAACGCCAGAACAGGAAATCTTATACAGACATTATAAATAAGTTATAATAATTTGTCTTTGCTTTAGAAACACAAATTGTTATTTTTTCAACACGATTTTAGGACCGAACAAAGATAAGATAGCATGATTTTTTATTCTATGTTTCTATAAATTTGGCTGTTTCTATTACTATCGGTCAGCTTTTAAGTTTTACATTCATAAAAAACTGTTTAAAAACCAATAATTGTTTTCAATATTTATAAATTAACAGGGAATGCGACAAGGAAGACCGCCTTTTCCATCCTTTAATAGAATGCAAGGGAATAGATTTCGAGGCGGACAAAGATTTCCCCCATCAGATCAACAAGGCTCCAGTAGAAACTTTGCAAATTCAAGACGTCGTGCGCAAGTCCAGTCGCATCGTCAACAACAGCAACAGTCACGTGGACGATCAGAGATCATCATCGAGTTTAGAAACAATGGGGCACAACAGGGGCAAACGTCTATGGGTCCTCGGCAAGCGGGGAGATCCCGCGGGGGACCGCAATCTCGTTCGAACTCCGCACGAAACAATGATCATTTCGACAACAATTTGCATGCAAGCGATCAAAATTGGGGATCTAATTCACAAAACAGAAATTCGTTTGATTCGAGACCATCAAATCAGGGAAGATCGCATTCACGACAAAATGATTTGAATAATCGTCATGACTCTTTTCCACGTGACCAGTCTAACCAAAACTCTAGAATAGCAAACAATGATGTTCATTTTGGGTCTAACCAAAACTCTAGATTTGCCAACAATGATGTTAATTTTGGGTCTAACCAAAACTCTAGAATAGGAAACAATGATGTTCATTTTGGATCCAACCAAAACTCTAGAATAGCAAACAATGATGTTCATTTTGAGTCCAACCAAAACTCTAGAATAGCAAACAATGATGTTAATTTTGGTTCTAATAACCAGATAGACAATAGAAACCACAATGACTTTGGTGTTTCGCGTAACAGGAATATAAACGAAGGACATGGTAATAATGTAAGAAACTCAGGGCCTGGTAATTTCAATGATAATCATATCGGAAATGAGCACTCACAAAACTTTCGAAACGGACATTCAAACGGAAATAACGGACAATTTCACCAAAACAACAATAATTTGGATAATAGTATTAATCACTTTGATGTTAGACAGACCGCAAACCATATCAACAACAACATTCAATCTAGTAATTCTCTGAATACCCATAATTCACATACCGGAAGCCAGTCAGGTCATTTTGTGAATAATCAAAAAATACGGCCACAAAATCCCTTGAATCATCCATTACAATCTGGCCCAATCGATGTGAATCTTAATTCTGAAGTTCTCGGGTCAGTAAATGCAATTCAACAAAACAAACATAGTCTTATAACCAATCAGCAAGGAGGACATAGCGTTGCAAATCATTTCGGAAATAGCGTTAGTCAAGGCATTCAAGGGGCTAATATTGGTAATGGGCAACTTTCGGTTTCCTCGGTAGCTTCTACAAATGTTAATCAAAGACTTCCAGTCAACAATGCTCACCAACAGTTGACCGGACACCAACAAAACATAGACACCAACACACTTAATTTAATCAATGGACTTTTAAGTGTACCTTTGAACCAAGCCCATCAACCTCAAGGAAAACATTCTAATGTTAACCAAAATGTAGCTTTGTCTACCGTTGGTGGGATACAACTGGGCAATACCTCACCAAATGTAAACATTGGACACACCCAACAAGCTGTGACTGCTAATAGTCAAAATAACCATATTTTAACAGCGATAGATCAAGGTCTTGGAGGGCCGGGAAGAACTAGCGTATCGCACCCTCATGCTGCGGGGACAGCGTCCGGCTTACCGGTAGATATCAATCATACCATAGAAAGTCTAAGCAGTATAATTGCTTCTAATATTTCACCTGGCTTGAAAACATTGTCTTCTGAAAAATCTATTGGAAATCAATCGCATGTCAAAAACACTGTTGATCATGGGTTGAGAACAAACAACGGACAAACCGGAAGCGGAAGTTTGACGGCAGCCATTAGGCCGGTAATTGAACCTATTGAAATCGATTACGAAGAGATTCTACAAAGAGCCATGACGCGGAAAATACTAGGAGGACTGTGATCAAATTGAATTTATGATTGTTTTCGAAAATGATTTTAAGATTGGTTCAACTATTAGGCCATATAAAAAATATGTGCGTTTCTGGTTTCCCTGCCTACCCTAGTTTTCCATGCCGACCCTAGCTTTTTTATTTTCATTTTTGCTCTAGAACTGTTAAACTTGAAATAAACGCACCATTCATTCAAGGTTATAAACACAGAGAAAAAAAAACCGCCTACGTTCATCTTCTTCAATCTGACATGAAACCAGAAACACACATACCTTGTATTGGCCCAAATGTTTACGGAAAACGATAAAAATATCAATTTTTTTGCCATTCGTTAATGGACTCAAAAAATTAGCTTCTATTAGAATCAATTGCTTTCTTGCTTTAAAAGCGCTTGCGATCATCACATTTATCTGTTTGTGTGTCTGTTTGTTTGTTTGTCTGTCTGAGTTTAAAAAAACTTCATTAATTTATTTATTTGAAAGTATATGAACTGTTAACAATTTGTTTTATTTCGCGCAGAATTATAACAATGTACATAAAATACTTATTCATATAATATATGCTGATACAAATAAACTATTTTTGGAAATAAAAATTTATGATTCTTCAACAGGATTTCTTCCGTAAATGACTCTTTTCATTGTGAGATGACAAGGTTGAGATGAGAGCACGTGCAGCGATATCACGTGCACTGTTCAATTAACCAGTAAAAACAGTGGTACTGAGAGTAATTGATTACGTTGACTAATGAAATGCGATGTTATTTCAAACTTTCGGGATTTTGGAATGAAGCTACCTTGGATTTCAGCGTATGAATAATCAATCTTAGCAGAAGAAATAAGTACTTACACGCGATCTTGGAAAACCGGCGATGATCTTTCAATCGTGATAAAATTATATGGGTCTTTTGGCTCGTTCTGCTGCGCTGCACTCCAAAAAAAAAAAAACAAACTGAAAATTGTTTAATTCTTTCACTTGTGCAAGATCAGCCGGTCTTCCAAGAAATTATGTAAGAATCTATAAATTTTTTATTAAAACTTTAAAGATCTAACATTTTTATAGAAATGTTCTTAAAAGCTAATTAAAAGCAGCGAGCATCCTTTAAAGGTTGTTATAAAATCTGATATTTTTTTACTATATAGCTTTTTAAACATGTAAAAGCAATTACTATACTACATATGGAATTATCTCTTGAGATATTAGTTTTTTAAAACGTAATAATAGAAGTAGAAAACAGACAGCTACGCATACTCGCCATATTATTAATAATATGGAAATGTTAATTACTTTGATAAGAGCATATTACAAGTTTTGCTTTTCTTAAACGCTAGCCGTCTCATAGCTGCATTACAATGTTTTATGTAAAAATGCGGTTTCAGATAAATTAGAATAGTAGCAAAACTCGAGATCGTTGCTACATTGTATGGTCTTTAGGACAGTCAGCATCCGAAACATGTATTTTGCTAAGCTTTGGGGATGCAATAACAATAGCAATATGATTCATGTAGCACTTGTCAATAAAAGAAACTGGTTTATGAAAAATGTCAATCATACAGAAAATGTTGGTCAGGATTCATTAATATGAATTTTCGTGAAGCTTTGATTTTAGATTACCTCCATTGTTTATTTTTTTTTAAATAAGCAAAACCAACAATCTGTCGACATATTTTTTGTTTGTTAAGAAAACAGAGTTTATAGACAATCTCCCTTTAATTAATATAACAGTCGAAGCCCTATACTAAAACCTTATATTACAATATACGAACTGCCTATATGGAAACTTCCTGATCAATTTCCTCGCAAAAACTTCCGAGTTTAAAAATATCAACGTACGTTCTAAGATCGTGCTATTAATATTTTTCCGATAGCATGACTAGAAAAAAAAATCAAAACATATTAGATAAGAGGATGACTCGACCGAGAAAAAAAGCCATTTCCTTCTAACGTATTTTTCAATTTTCTACGTAAAGTATGTCACATAAAGGTAATTGCTATAACATTTTCAATTATTTTACCTTTATATATGAGCGTAGCGAGCTCGTTAATATAGAAGGTCGATTTGCCATATCCTATGCGAGTAGACAAATGATGGAAATTTAGCTGTCATTTATCGAAATTTCGGAAGTTTTTGAAATCTGCACTCGCTGACAAACGATGGGAAAAACTATCATATCGCTCAGGTTATGTCCCTTTTTTGGATCAAAATTATACTTTCCATGCAATTGATATTTTTTGCTTTTCTATGAAGAACGCGAGCTTTTAAGGTAATGACTAATCTATATTATAAGATCGACCATTAAGTATAAATTAACGTCGATCAATTTAGTTGTGGTCAAATCCGGAAAAAGTGCGTCTGCACTCATCTATGGGCACATGGTTTCTATCTTTAAAAATTCAAGAGCGAAGACAACAACCAACATGACCAAAGAACTTCATAACACGCTCAGATAAATATAGATGTGTAGATGCCATATAAGTTTTTGCTGATTTATCGCATTTGACCTACACTTAGGCAAAGGACACCACAAATAATGCAAAACATCTCTTAATCGGAGGTGATTTACTTGACAATTCTTGATAATAATGTTCGCTGGTCAGTTTGAAATTAACACGACACCACATTTATATATTTGATGAATAGACAATAGGGAAAGATACAAAATAAGCTTAAAAAGTATACGTTGATGAACCCGTTTTCGAGATAATAAGGGTTCAAAATATGACAGGAAAAGGCTTACTCTGACTATTTCATTGGTATAACATTAGGCTTGTTTTAGTGCATAAACCTATGAAAAAATAACAAGAAATTTATAAAACTTTGTAAAGTAGCTCTTAATGACCCAATAAACCCATTATAAAAAGAAAATAGGGGATTACTGGGCAAAATAATTATCTCTATTTCAAATAAAGGTTACCGTAATAACAAAACTACCGAACTTGAATGATCAATCTCATAGTCCAGAGAAAATGACAAAAACGAATCAGTCATACCGTAGAATTGGTGGATCGCAATGGTCCTGAGGTGGGTTAAAGGTAAAATCCAGAGGATTAAAAAAATCTGACAGAAATCTCAAATAATGACCAGCGATCATCCTTAATACTGGACATGTTTATTTCTAAGTAGTGTTAGGAGTTCAAGTTTAATTTCAGGAATTGATCTCCAAAACCGTCTGTAAAGTGTCAAGTGTATTTTATCTCGTATTTACTGAACATGAATTTAATTTTCCTTGATTGGCTGCAAGGAAAATATACCGATTTTACACTGAATTTCTTAATAAAATACTTGACATTTGAGCGTTCTGTAAATTTAGTAGTTGTCCCAGAAGTGATATAGTCTCCTATTGCAGGTGTGTGATATCAAGCAGAATATGCTTATCCCTTCGAATTACATGGCTCACGTAACATTGCGTAATTTTGTCCAATAGACATATTCGAATTGGTAAATGAAACATTTTGCCAGTATCACTCCGGTAAGCCTTCTCTGGAGAAGTTCACGATATATGCATGAACAAAACGTACCAAGGTTCACGAAAACGTGATTTTTGTATGACGTTGAAATAGAGTTCGCTTTGTCCAGTAAAGAGAAAAGTAAACAAGTTTAGATTATGTTTTTTATCCATTTTTGTGATTTAAATTATCGTATTGATAAAAAAAACAATTACCAAAATCGTTTTTACGGGAAATTACCTTACTAGGGGTGAATGTCTTAAAGTAAAATAAAATGAATAAAATTTTTTAATATAATTTTCTTTTGTAGACAGAGTAGATGGAACATTTTATTAACTTTAATCTAACAATTGTACACAGTTTCGGTAAAACCGTATAACATGATAATGATATGTAAAATAAGTGTACGCAACACAACCTACAATTATAAATGTGTAAACGTTCAAAATGTTCATGTAAAGTGTATTTCATTTTTTAAAGTACAATTATTCGTGACAAAACATTCTATTTTTTTAACATTTAAAATAAAACATTTCAATTTACAACAATATCAACACTTTTTACAGATACACCAGAGCAATTTCTCGGACTAGATATCTCTTGTTCTAGTCATACGGATAACTGTCGTTTCCGTCTCCGTGGATGAACTCTGCTTTACACAACAACTGAAAAGTCTGTCTCTAAATCTTGGAATCCTCAGGACGTATACGATAGGGTTGAAAAACGGGCTGGTGTTCACCATCATTTCGGCTACGACGACAGTATCTAAATGACCCAAATAACCCTCGGGGTCAATCAGAAACCAATGACCAAGAACAATACGAGGCAACCAGGTTACTAAAAGTACCGATACAAGCATACCGAGGGTTACTGCCATCTGCGACATCTGCCTTACCTTGTTGCTTGAAGCCAACGTTAACTGAGGCTGATAGCTTGAGCTTGGTTTTTCTGGATCGAAAGGGTGGATTTTATTTGATATTGTCTTGTTGTGATTCGTCGGGTTCGGCATTGGTGATATCTTTGCTGAAGTTGGAAATTTAGGCTGGCCATAGTTAGAGGTAACAATTTTCCAAGAAGCGTGAATTCTATAAATGGTTATTGCGTACGAAACTAGAATGGCGATGACAATACATAAGAGTAAAGGTTGGAACACGCCGTATCCAAACAAAAGGCCATTTTCCGCCATGGCGTAAATCGTACACGATTTGGTCCAGACATCGCTTATTTGGGCGAACACCGGAAACACGATGACCACACAAAGACCACCAAGAGATAGATTAAGAGGATGTACAGGGATTTTTAGTAATGGATTCCGAACCGTAGGAAACGTGGCAAGCAATCGGTCTATACATATCATGATCATCTGTAACATGGAAAAATTCATCGTTGACTGAGCTACGGAGTAGACTAGGTAACAGTAGAACGGAACCCTGATTCCCGCCAAGTTTTTAATTGAAGCAGCCAACAATACAAAGCCGAAAAGAATATCGCTTATGCTTAGACAGATGGTCATCACCTCAAAACGTTTCGTTCTCAGATTCTTATCCCTCAGAAGAGTTATGAAACATAAACCATTTACCAAAATGATTAGTCCTGCAACTGTAAGCAATATGATGTTACGGGTCATTATTTTGGACGCATTGCTTGTAATGGCGTCAGTAACGTTAGTTGCGTTGAGCACCATTTCATACAAGGATCTTTCTGTCAAAATAAAATGTAAAAATATATTGCTGAGATGTTGAGTAAGTAAAGGACAGACCATTTAACTTAATGGGGGAGGGCTTAGCTTTTTTGTTTTGAAGGCGTCGCGACAGAATTTTTTTTTCATGATAAACATTATTTTTATAGAGGAAAACCTTCTTCAGAAATGTTTTTCTTTCATTCTGCTGCCAAAATATTTGTTCATCAAAACTCATTTTAAACATATTTTGTTAGGAAAGAACCGAGCACCCCTTGCATTAAAATGGTCGGTCCCTCAGTGTTCACGACAAAAACTACATAGAATAATGAAATCATTAAGAAATCATCAACAGAAGCATTTTGTATCACCGTAGGTTTATAGATCGAAGATAATTCACCCAAATTTCTCGTCTTAAAAGGGTCGTCCGCTTTCTTGCATAATTTTCTCTGACTCTTCTGTTAATATTGTGCATACGACTTAAAATTGAATCATGATTAATTATAAATGAATTAAGATGAACTTGTAGCGATAGGTTCTTGGTAATTTTAATACGCTTTGTTTAGTTGATCGTAAAAAAAAGCGTTACTTAAAAACAAACATATGGTAAAGTTATTCTATTTGTGGAGAACTTTTGCCCGCGCGGGATCAAAACTAAGAATACACGAAAAAATCTCTTTTTTTTCATTTATAACAAAAACATTTTGAACAAATAGGAAATATAGGAAAATTGAGTGCATTTTATTGGAAATATAGTGCTCAACATCCTTTAAAAAGGAAAATAGGAATGAAGGACCACTTAACATCCTGTATTTCTTTCAATTTTAAAAGTGCTGATCTGTGTTTTACTGCTATATCCCCAATTAACTGATGCCACCCCCGAAAATAAAGATAAACACTTAAAACACGTGAAAGAGGTGAGACATATATTGCTCATCCATACTTACACCTATTCATTAAAGATACATGATGTGATGCGAGTTGTAGTATAGTAGTCTAAACCGTATCTTAATTTTTTAATTAATATTGACAACTTTTGCAACACACAGGGACTGCTTACCCTTCCACCAATCAGGAGCTTTAATGGTTATTAAAAGGTTTGGTATTTTGTATATTAGTAATGTGGCACGCTGAATTCCATGACCATTAGCAGTAAAGCGGGTGTGCTATAGCAAGGAGGAACTGCGTAATGTGGCACGCTGAATTCCATGACCATTAGCAGTACGGCGGGTGTGCTATAGCAAGGAGGAACTGCTCACTCTTCCAAAGCACCTGAGTTCACTCTCGTTACGACTTGAGTTCGCGTTGTTCATTTATATCAATTGTTTTTGTATTTTTGTGTTGTCTGTTTCGTTCGTGTTTTTGTCTGTGCCTTTTGGGACGTTTGGCTGTAGACTGATTTCTGCCATTTCTTAATATTGTCATCCATTTATAGTCTACTAAAAATAACAGATTTTCAGAAGAGCAAACCATCTTAAATGCTCAACTCTCTAATTGAGTAAAGACATTATACAAATGTATTTGTACAGTTTGGTTGACGTATTTTTCAGTCGACAATCGGAGTGATTTGTCTTCATATTTTGATAGAGAGTCACGTCTGACCACAGGGACTTGCTCCCCTCTATCAATATTTTGTTAGAGTCAATGTGCGGTAGGAAAAAAACACAAGGGAGATACTACTTTCACCACCCCCCTTTTCTTTAATTCGATTTTCTTTTAATATATCATTGATCTCGTACCTTTTCTTATATAATTCGTTTCACAGATGATTTTCCTTTCCAAAACACCCAAATATATTTTCATTCATTGCATTTCGGCCTCAAAATCGGGCTTTGTTCGGGCAATTTTGTAAAATTTGGCAATCGCTTGGACATGAAAATGAAAGTACATTCTCGGGACTTTACCAATAAATTTAACGTAAAACGAAAGTAAAAACGTCATTAAAATTCATTCGGATCTCTTGCGAGTTTCGAGACTTTTCCTTGACGTAATGCTTTTCATGTCCAAGCGATTGCCAAATTTTAAAAAATTGTCCGAAGCGCACATGTCCAGTTTGGTTACGGTTACCGTTCCCACTGCTTACTGCAGTTGTTTTTTTTTAATTTAGAATGCTGCCTGTTTATCGTCGTTTTGTATCAAATCGGAAAAATGTAATAAATCACCGATCTTCGGTGGGTTACTGACAAACCGAATTACATACAGGTGGGAAAGCCCCCCATTTTGTAAGATAAGATAAGATAAGATAAGATAATATTTATTTAAAGTCGATATAGGTTAATAACAAATAAATTACAATCGGGATTCAATCCAACTAGCTGTAGTGGTAATTAGCCAGTGATCAAATGACAATAGACGTGTGGTATTTAAACCAGTGCCTTAGACCACTCGACCACCAAGGCCCCGCTGCTGCAATAAGATTCTACATTGTAATATAACTATAAAAAAGACAACATAAAAATGAAATAAAATAATAATTTCAAATTTCCTATTGATATGCATGAGAGAAGCAAAGAGGCACCAATGGGGAATTCAAGTGTCAAAAGTCCGAAAGAGCAACGACGAAACCGGTAAACACAAACAAAAACAGCACGAAGAAACGCAAAACACAAAATCAACCGAACAGAAATCAACAACGAGATGCATATCATATTTGTTTTTATATAACAATTACTTCTTGAATAAAATATTTTGAAATATAACTTACCAAATTAACTAAATATAGTTCCTTTCTAATAATTTCCTTCTGATCAGTTTTTTTTATGATACAAGAATACTCGGTCTTTTAATTATATACGCTTTTCAGAACGCAACCTTATTTGAATACAGTTACGATAACTCCTCCTGATTTTCGACCGTTGGGAAAATAATTCTTCAAATAAATCTGCTAGGAACTGTATTATAAAGTTAAGCTCCTCCTTAATAAAATTTATAGCAGCACGCCAGGATAACATCAAGTATTTCCTTTTTCTTCAAAAAATGTCTTAAATATCAGTTGGGCTAAGATGCGAATAGAAAAAAAAGGTTATTTGTTATTAACAGCATCTAAATAGAAAAGTACCATTTACTGCGACTCGAATTTATGCCTTGTTGCTATACTATCCGTATCTGTAGATATGGAATAGAAGAAGCGAAATACCCGTTCCTTATATTCCATTTGTGCAACGTGACAACATGGCAACGTGATGGGTGTGCTATAGCAAGCAGGAACTGCTTACTCTTCCGGAGTTTATGTTGTTGTGTGGTTTGTTTCGTTATGATGATTTTTGTCTACCGGTTTTGTCTTTGTCTTTACGGTTTTATGACGTTGATTACCCCTTTGGTACACCTTTGCTTCTCCCATATACATTAAATTAATTTCAATTACATGTTTTCTCAATTAAAAAAAAATGATAGGAAAATCTAATTTTGAAACAATTTATAAATCAAATTCCCCATTTTGAACCCCATCTGTTCAGAAACCTTATCCATTGAAAAATAACACAAGTTTTCAAATTCATGAAATTGTAAGCATCATCTGAATGTTTCATTTCATGTTATTATCTATAGCTCGTTTTAAGCATTCAGATTGATCTTGATCTAAATTAATTAATTTTCGAATGGATACTTGACACAATCCAAACAGACTCCTTCTACTAATTCATGGCTGTTCAGGTTTTACTGTCAACACGAAAACATGAAACGAAATATGAAAATTTATTACAGACTCTAAGCGATTTATAATTGTTGATTAATCTTAAGATAGAAAAGGATGGTTTCTGGTCACTATACCTTTATTAAATAACCATATTTGTGAATTTTTGTTATATAATATAATTATTTATCATCATGCAAGCTAGGTTACAGTATTTCTTATTTTATTGTAAAACTGTTTTTTTTATATGACTACAATCTAAACTAAACTAAACTACAATCTGGACGTTAAATTAGACTACACTACTATCTTCACTTTTAAACTATTCTAAACTATTATCTGCACGTGTATCAAAATTCCTATGATCTTTACGTTAAAACTGCACTAAACTGCTATGACATCTTCACGTTAAGACTAAACTAAACAATCATCTAGACATTTAAAGTAAACGAAACTAAACTACAAATAACTATCTTTACGTTTAAACTAGACTAAACTTTTATCTAGACGCTTAAACTTAACTTAATAACTTTTTTCACGTTTGAACTAGACTAAACTAAACGCCTTAACTTAACTAAACTACTTTCCTCACGTTTAAACTAGACTAAACTTTTATCTAGACGCTTTAGCTTAACTAAACTACTATCTTCACGTTTAAACTAAACTAAACTTTAATCTAGACGCTTTAACTTAACCAAACTACTACTATCTTCACGTTTAAACTAGACTTAACTTTTATCTAGACACTTTAACTTAACTAAATAACTTTCTTCACGTTTAAACTAAACTAAACTTTAATCTAGACGCTTTAACTTAACTAAATAACTTTCTTCACGTTTAAACTAGACTAAACTTTATCTAGACGCTTAAACTTAACAAAATAACTTTCTTCACATTTAAACTAGACTAAACTTTTTTAGACACTTTAACTCAACTAGAGAACTAACTTTCTTGACGTTTAAACTAGACTTAACTTTTATCTAGACGCTTTAACTTAACTTAATAACTTTTTTCACGTTTGAACTAGACTAAACTAAACGCTTTAACTTAACTAAATAACTTTCTTCACGTTTAAACTAGACTTAACTTTAACTTAACTAAACTATTTTCTTCACGTTTAAACTAGACTTAACTTTTATCTAAACGCTTTAACTTAACTAAATATCTTTTAAACTAATAACTATCTGCACCTGTTGATACATTTAGCACCAAGGCATATACTGAAAGCAACTAGGCATAAACTTATCGACCGGTAACTTTATCGATAGTTAAAAGGTATTTTTTCCCCGATTCGCACCTGCTTTTACAGCGATAAGATGAACTAAGACATACCCACATAGTCTAACATGTCTTGTGGTAATTGTTTTATGTTGATGCAAAGAAGTCTTTTAATGGTTTGCATTAACATTAGACAATATAGCATTCTGGTCGGATATTGCCTTTTAATGGTTAATAGAAAAAAATGCAATTTGTAAACGGAGAAAGACATTGAAGTAATGTACAAATGACTGGATGTTTTACTAAGTGGGTCGACAATATATCAGGCATAATTATAGGACAAAAATAAGTTTAAATAAGTCATTGGTATTTAAAAATGCATTAAAATAATTGAAGGCAAGGCTTTAACCTTGAAAGTGCACAAGTCTTAATAGACTTTTACTTGAATGTTTATTTCATATGAACTGGAGCATTGATTTTTTTATATATTAGCTTAATGTAAACCGGTGGGTAATTTTTTTAGAAAGTGTAAAACAGCAATTTTTTGATATAGTATTTTTAGAATTGACGAGAAAAGACAAATTAAATCATTTTATCGAAATGTTATTTTGTTAAGGGTATTAGAGAAAAAAGGGGGTCATCTTTAAAATCCATGCTCCAAATGTCTGTGGTTTCTTCATGATCATACATGAATAGCGGACAGAAATGTTTAAATAGCATGGACATGTGTATCAGTTTTCATGGTTTCGTTGGATTTACTGTTTCTTGGTTGAGTTGAACATATTTATTTATCCTGGATTGGGAAACAAGCTTAATGGTTATGTGAATCCCTCTCCAGCTAGCAGTTTGCAAGTGTCGCCTTTGAAGCAGCCCCCATTGGGCCTACTCTTATCGAACTCTACAAAGGAGTCTTTAACGTGCATGGGGTATGGCTCTCCACATACACGGGACAACCTTTTTAGCTCACCTGGCCGAAGGCCATGTGAGCTATTGCCGTCACTTGGCGTCCGTCGTCCGTCGTCTGTCGTCCGTCCGTTCATCTTTTCAAAAATCTTCTTCTCTGAAACCGCTTGACAGAAAATGATGAAACTTGGTATGGTTGTTTTCAGGGGTATTTCTTACAAAATGGTCGCTTGGAATTGTGATTCGTCAAAAGACATGGCCGCCGTTGCTAGAAATAGACCAGGGGGGTCAGACCACTGTTTTTTGGCTTGTAAATCAAAAATATAAGAGATAGATGAAATATGATTCCAAGCTGCTGTTTCAGCATCAAAAGCTCTACAAAAGTCTCCATTGAGTCGAAGTTGTCAGATGACCCCTTAAAGGGATTACGGCCCTTTAAATGTGAAAAATAGCGTTTTTTCATATTTTTGGCCTGTAGAATGAGAACTATTGCAGATAGAGAAAAGCTGTTGCTTGCTTAAATGTTCAGCTAATTTAGCTCTACAAAAGTCTTCAAAGGGTCGAACTTGTCAGATGACCCCTTATAGGGGTTACAGCCCTCAAAGCCGAAAAAATAGTGTTTTTGGACTATATAATGAAAACTATGGCAGATAGAGAAGAGCTGTTGCTTGCTTAAATGTTCAGCACATTTAGCTCTACTAAAAACTCCATAAGGTCGAAGTTGTCAGATGACCCCTTATAGGGGCTACATCCCCTTAAAGCCGAAAAATAGTGTTTTTGGCCGATAAAATGAAAACTAAAGCAGATAGAGAAAAGCCGTTGCTTGCTTTAATGTTCAGGTCATTTAGCTCTACAAAAGTCTTTATAGGTTCGAAGTTGTCAGATGACCCCTTATAGGGGTTACATCCCCTTAAAGCCGAAAAAATAGTGTTTTTGGCCTATACAGAAGAATAAAAACTATTGCAGATAGAGAAAAGCTGTCTCTTGCTTAAACATACAGCATATTTAGCTATTCAAAAGTCTTTATAGGGTTAACATCAAGACCAGGTGAGCGATTCAGGCTCCTGTTGTTTCGTCCCTTCAAAAGGATTATCATCGTTCCTTGAGACCATCCTCGCCATTTGGTTTCAAGAGAGAGACGGAAAATTGGTTCATGAATTTCCACCCCGGACGAGGATCGAACCACGAATGCGTTAACAACTACACCACCGGCATACCGGCTGTCTTGGTTTTGGTTTCAAGGTAATAGCAAAATTACTGAACTTGGAGGATCGATTTCAATGTCAAGAGAAAAAATATAACATGGAAGACATACCGCAAAAATTGGTACAGACGTTTCAAAAGAAATTTTATTTTTACCTAGAAAATTTCTAGTTCTTGCTAAAATTTTACAATTTTTCGAAAGCATTTTATAAACTTGTTTCTAAAAAACTCTGAATCAGGCAAAATCCTCGGCGCAAACGTCTCGGACTGATTCCTCGAGCGGAAAAACTGTACGGTAACGGGTGTTACCGGCTTGTTTTAGGCACATAATTCTGAACATATGCATGGTTGAGTGATTTTCGTCGAACATTATGATAAAGCCTGAAAGTGCTCCGAACGTACACATAACAAAATAGGTAATGGGACTGTCCCAGAGTGACTCTTATCATTTATTGATAAACGTCTGGGTGATGAGACTAAAATTTTCCAAAATGTCTGTGCGTGCAGAAAAACGGCGGTAAATAGTTACGCAGTGAAATTTTTCTTTCGCACATTTATCAAAATCATTTCAATATGTGGATCGTGTCTTTCTGGCACATATTCCATATTCTTGCGTTTTTAATATTATTTCAGAGTTTGGCTTTAGTGCCGTGTGGAGGTCGTAGAAAGGTTCCTCGTGCTTCAGTTGTATGCTCTTATATATTTTCGAGTACTGGAATATATGTTGGAAAGACACAGTTTACATATTTCTAAAATTTGACAACGTTTGGCTATTTCTTTAAAATTTGATACGTTTATCTGTTTGGTCATTGTTGTAATATTTTTTGGCTTCTGTTTTTGTTTTATGAAATCTTATATTCTACCGGTTTTCCAAGTTTTTTTTTTTTTACTCCTAGCGTGTCTGATGAAGGTTAATCCAGAAAAGCGCTTCACACGCAGTGAAATTTTTCTTTCGCACATTTATCAAAATCATTTCAATATGTGGATCGTGTCTTTCTGGCACATATTCCATATTCTTGCGTTTTTAATATCGCCCAAATCTCGTCCAAATGAAAAATTACCAATGGAATGAATTTTATTGTATCTACGTGAGCATTTAAGGCAATGTCGTTCTCATATTTATGTCTAAAAAATGAATATCGGTATTCTAAATTTTGCATGACACAATTAAGAAATCTATATTTCATATTTGGACATATGTGATCTACTAACTTAGCGTCTAATCGTTTGAAGTAGAAATTATTATATATATTTCCTTCTTAATAGTAACGTTTTTTATTCAGTTTTATTCAATTAGAAAGTCATCGTCGTTACGATTTTAAAGTTAATGAGACTTGAATGCACGAAATGAATGTGTTCGTTAGTTCGATTATTTTTTTCATTTGAATTTTAGTTTATATGCTTTTCTTTGTTATTTGTGTTTCTTATATAACAATGATATTTCATGTAACTTTTCGAATGAGTTGCAAATTTTCATAAAAAATATGCGGAAGTAGGGATTCTCTGAATTCGAAGACACAATTAATACATTTCTATTTCTATTGATCATCGGATGAACTATTTGATGTTTATGATTTTTTTTGCTCATAAAGAAAACAGATGCTTTCCTTTTTATTATAAATCAGACTTTCTTGCTTTTAATTAGGAAAACATAAAAGAATTGTATTATTAATTATAATTAATAACGTTATATATGATAAAACCTATTTTTTTCCCGTTACTAAGAATTCAAAATAAAAATTAGTTAAGCCCCTTTTTAGTTTTAACGAATTTTCAAAAAAAAAACTGTAAACTAGGCTTTAATTAAACAAGAGAAAGAAGCAGAGGTACCAATGGGGTATCCGAATGTCAAAAGTCCGAAAGGGAAGAGAAAAAAACAGTAAACACCAACAAGAACGGGACAAAAACAGACAACATGTAAAACATGGAAACACAAAATAACTGAATATCAATCAACAACGCGAAATCCAGTCGAAACAAGAGTGAACACAGGTGCTCCGGAAGAGTAAGCAGTTCCTGCTTGCGGAAAAAAACCCTTTATGATTATGGACGGACTGGCGAACTTTATGCCACTCTACTTTGAATTCATCGTGAAGGGATGGGGAACTGAATGTTAAGGGGGAAACCCTATGGTCCTATATTTATAAAAAAAATTCCGCCAATTGAGGGGGGGGCTTGGGTCCTACGTTTTAATCTGCCCCTGGAGCCTATCGTTCTTTTCATTGTTTATTTTCACATTAAGATTTCTATAACGATATTTAAAGAATGACCACAATATTTTTTCGGTGTATAAAGAAATAACATTTCAAAATGTTATTTCGAATAGATAAAAAAAATACTGTGGTCATTTCTTATAAATTAAGTGCTATTCTCTGTAAGAATCAGGCAATGGGTGAATCATGATTTAAAAAACACACGGGTTTGACTTCACAATACTGTTCAAAATGCTTTAAAAGACACAAAAAATGCATTGGCACGACTCAAAAGTGTCAGTAATTTGAGATATATTTTGGTTGAAATGCATATAAAATTTCAATTAAAGGGAGATAACTATGTAAAGTCAGCTAAAATCTTTTATTCTAACATAATTTTTTCTCCATCCTCTGACACTCAAGACAACAACTAATAACTGTTTCTTCATTAGAAGGCTATTTTGAATGCCCTTTCATTGTCAAACCCGTGTGTTTTTAAAATCATGATTCAACATTTTTCAATATTGCCTGAATCTTACAGAGAACTGCACTTAATTTCATTTACATGTTTTCTCAATTCAAAAATAACACGAAAGGAAAAACTAATAAAATTTTAACACAAATTAATAAATTAAATTCCCCCATTTTGAGCCCCACCTGTTTAGAAACATTATCCATTGAAAAATAACACAAGTTTTCAAATTGTAAGCATATCATCTGAATGTTTTATTTCAAGTTATTATCAATGATCTAAATTAATCTATATTTCTGTATTGCTATTTTGCACTTATCAAATTATTGTGTAATAGCTTTAAAACATGTGGAAGTTAGGTTTGTCTGAATTTTAAGGACATTAATTATTTTTTTCTAATTTTAATCAGACCTTTTGATGTTCCTGAAATTTTCGGCCATAATGGAAACCTGTCTGCCTTTCATAAAACATCAGACTTCATTATTTTTCATAAGATAAATATAAACTAATTGTGTTATTTATTGAATAACGATAACTAGACAGAGGCGGATCCAGAGATTCTAAAAAGAGGGGGCCCACTGACTGGCCTAAGAGGGGGCCCGCTTTGGTCACGCTTCAATGATTTCCTATATATTCAACCAAATTTTTCCGCCGGGCCCCCCCAGGCCCCCCCCTGGATCCGCCTATGCTAGATGACATATATTTATAGATAGAAAGAGATAATTATCCAGAAATTAAGTTCAAGATAAATTTGACCCATTTAGAAGAGCTTTGCTGTTGTTGAACCAGGAATTATTATGAATTATCTCAAGATTGAAGTAAAAAATGGTCCGATATCGTTAAACAGGAAGTAGTTGAGTGACAGATCAAACCTGAAATCGATTCCAACGTTATAGGACCCCACTATGATCCTGTATTCCAAATATCAAGTGGCTGTGATTAATATGTGTAATTGCTGATAAAAAAGCAACGAAAATTTCTTTAACATTAACTATTTTGTAACCCAGATTTTTCGCTCCGTTAAATCCGCCCAAAAAAATGCAAACAAGAACGGGTATAAATAACGGTCAATTTGGTTATGATGAATATCCATATCTCAAGGGGTATCCTGTTATATCAGCATTTGAGTTAAAACGTTGGAAGGAATTTGTGATGGACAAACGAAGGAATCGGTGATGGACAGACGAAGGAATTGGTGATGGACAGACGAAGGATTTGTGATGGACAGACGAAGGAATTGGTGAAGGACAAACGAAGGAATTTGTGATGGACAGACAAAGGAATTGGTGATGGACAGACGAAGGAATTTGTGATGGACAGACGAAGGGATTAGTAATGGACAGACGAAGGGATTAGTGATGGACAGACGAAGGGATTAGTGATGGACAGACGAAGGGATTAGTGATGGACAGACGAAGGGATTAGTGATGGACAGACGAAGGGATTGGTGAGGACAGACGAAGGGATTGGTGATGGACAGACGAAGGGATTGGTGATGGACAGACGAAGGGATTGGTGATGGACAGACGAAGGAATTTGTGATGGACAGACGAAGGAATTGGTGATGGACAGACGAAGGGATTGGTGATGGACAAACGAAGGAATTGGTGATGGACAGACGAAGGAATTGGTCATGGACAGACGAAGGGGTTGGTGATGGACAGACGAAGGAATTTGTGATGGACAGACGAAGGAATTGGTGATGGACAGACGAAGGGATTGGTGATGGACAAACGAAGGAATTGGTGATGGACAGACGAAGGAATTTGTGATGGACAGACGAAGGAATTTGTGATGGACAGACGAAGGAATTGGTGATGGACAGACGAAGGGATTGGTGATGGACAAACGAAGGAATTGGTGATGGACAGACGAAGGAATTTGTGATGGACAGACGAAGGAATTTGTGATGGACAGACGAAGGAATTTGTGATGGACAGACGAAGGGATTGGTGAGGACAGACGAAGGAATTTGTGATGGACAGACGAAGGGATTGGTGAGGACAGACGAAGGGATTGGTGATGGACAGACGAAGGGATTGGTGATGGACAGACGAAGGAATTGGTGAGGACAGACGAAGGGATTAGTGATGGACAGACGAAGGAATTTGTGATGGACAGACGAAGGGATTGGTGATGGACAGACGAAGGGATTAGTGATGGACAGACGAAGGAATTGGTGATGGACAGACGAAGGGATTAGTGATGGACAGACGAAGGGATTAGTGATGGACAGACGAAGGGATTGGTGAGGACAGACGAAGGGATTGGTGATGGACAGACGAAGGGATTGGCGAAGGAATTTGTGATGGACAGACGAAGGGATTGGTGATGGACAGACGAAGGGATTGGTGATGGACAGACGAAGGAATTGGTGAGGACAGACGAAGGAATTTGTGATGGACAGACGAAGGGATTGGTGATGGACAGACGAAGGGATTAGTGATGGACAGACGAAGGAATTGGTGATGGACAGACGAAGGGATTAGTGATGGACAGACGAAGGGATTAGTGATGGACAGACGAAGGGATTGGTGAGGACAGACGAAGGGATTGGTGATGGACAGACGAAGGGATTGGCGAAGGAATTTGTGATGGACAGACGAAGGGATTGGTGATGGACAGACGAAGGGATTGGTGATGGACAGACGAAGGAATTGGTGAGGACAGACGAAGGGATTGGTGAGGACAGACGAAGGGATTGGTGATGGACAGACGAAGGAATTTGTGATGGACAGACGAAGGGATTGGTGATTTTATATCATGGACACTCCATGGAACCCGACCAAAAGTATTCGTAGACTACCCAATTTTAGACGGATTTCATAAATTGGCAACACGACGGTAGTGCTTTAGCAAGCCGTATTAATGCATACTCTTCAGTTCGCATTGTTGATTTCTGTTCAGTTGATTTTGTGATTTTTGTATGATACATTGTATATGAATATATTTTTTGTGAACTTCCCCATAACAACAGGGGCACCAACTAGTCAGTGGCGATGCTTCTAGAACATGATTATTTACAATATTTTATGTTTTGAGTTTTTTTTTTATTCTGTTATCTGGGTTTGTCGTTGGCCTCTCGGACCTTTGACTCTCGAATGGCCCAATGGTGCCTCTTTGCTTCTTTAATAAATTCTAAGTTAAAAAGTTTAGCATTTGAAAGTACGCGTAATTGCAAAATCAACGTCTAATGTTATGTTTACTAACATAAACAAATGATGTTTTACTCTAAATATTTGCTAAATGACAAATTTTCATGTATCCTAAGATGGAGAATACTTTTCCGATTTGCTGAAGCAAAACTTGACTTGATGGCTAATACCCACTGTCATGACTGTGGATTTTTAAATTGCCACTTGTTCATGAGGGTTGTGTCGCGCACACTTATTCCACATCTCATTATCGTCTAGTTAAAGAAAGGCTTCACGTAGATTGGGTTTTGGTGAGATATTTAAATGGAGTGAAGAAAAAAGTAAACAAGTTTGGATTCTGTTTTGTATCGTTTTTTTTTTTTTACTTTTGTGATTGTCGTATCGAAACCCAAATATTTTCCAAAGCCATTTTTTTGTGAACTCACCTTACTAGGGGGCTGGTATCAACATACTCACTTAAGGTGAATGAGTTGGTGTTTTACGCCCGTGCAACGCTAAATAGGCTATTTACAAGCGATGAACATGAAAATGATGATGATAAATGAAATATGGTGGTTGGGTTGGAAACAAAGGGACGGTAACTTTTGAAGAACCACAGGAAAAGGGAATAGGTGGGTAGGGGCGAAAAATTTAGCCTATGTGGTGCACAACTTGGCGGTCCACAAAGGGGTCTTTTACGTGCATTAAGCGTGGCACTCTCCAAAACGTTGGCCCACTATGGTCAGCGGTCAGGGTTTCCTTATTATAGACCTGACAACCCCCGCGGACGAGGGCCACCATATTCAGCCACCCAGGGTACACACTTGGTCGGTCTGTGGGTCTGTGGGCAGACCACTGACCCGACGTCAGAATCCCAAGACCCCTTGTCGCCTCTTACGACAAGCTAGGCTCTGCTGCTGGCCTATTCACCACCCGGGCCCCGCACGGGATTACTCACTCAAGGAGAAAAATATATAGCATAATCGAAGCGTAATAACTCCGCATTAAAAATACAAGGGTCTGACTTCGTTGAACTCCCTTCATAACAGATCCAATATAATATCAAACTCACGACTCATTTAAACAAGTGTTGTCAGGGAGTAAAAATAATTTCATTATGAGAAGTTTATAAATACTAGTATGTATGTGGAATGAGAACTACATTGCAAGAACAGTAAACTTAAAATATCTCTGGCGAATGGGATATATAGTAGGGGAACTATATGTGATGCTCTGGTGGCGGTCCACAAGAGGTCTTAAGGTGCATGAAGCGTCTAATTATATTAGATTATATATTTTATGTCGATGCAGACCTGTAGTTAGGTATTGTCACGACGTTAAACTCCCCAGCGTGGCTCATTTCACAAAGGATAAACCACTATTGACAGTGGTTAGGCTTTTGTATTATGAAAGCCTGGCAGCTCTGCTCAAGTGAGCCAACATAATTTATACACCCACCTAAGGTTAACACTTTTATCTCTCTGTTTGCTGATCTTACCTCTGATCCCCGTCAGAGTCTCAATACCTTTAGCCCTGTCTTACTACAAACTGGTTCTGGAAATGGAGTATTCTCTACCAATACCACCCAATAGATTTTTTTACTTGAAATTTATTGTTATTTTGCTTTGAGGTTGTGGGCTGTATAGTTGGCTTCTGAGGTTTACCTGCTCTAATGGACTGACCATTATACTTTAAGGAGGATTTAGTTTTTAAAACCTGGTATTTTTTTCCGTACAGAGCGCCAAAAAATATTTCTGTTTTAAAGGCATTATCACAAAATATATATTTTTCATTAAATGGCAGATACCCTTCTTCAGAATATTTTTTGCCAACATACATTGTATAACCTCTGTTGCCAGACTATTTGTCATCACAAATCAGACTCAAAATATTTTTAGGAAAAAAAACTAAGCCCCCTTTCAGGTTAATTGGTCGGTCCCTAACTCAAAAATGTTTGTGTTTGATTGACATCTATCAAAATTTTTAAATGACCAAACCTTTAAATTACTAGGCATTTTTGTTGAAACATGATTTTCATTCGGTACCTGTTCATACCTTTGTACATGTATTTCTGACTTGTACATGTAAAATGCTCGTCATATCATAATTTTATAGCATTTATATTGAGCGGATCTACATTGACTCTTCTATAGATCCAGATCTAAATAGGTTTTGAGTGATTTCTTCAATAAGTGTGACATTATGGTTGAAATTTTATTAAGATATTTTTTAACATGTATGTATTGTGCCTTGGGCCAAAATGTTCAGACATGTTGCTTAACCTTGTCTGAAGTTTGACCTGTGATTATGAAATCAGGAAGATTGGAATTATATATATTTGGGGAAATTGATATGTAGGGGGAATCAGAGAATCAGATAATCAGAAATCAGGGAATCAGGGCAGGTAGCATCAGATAGTTAGCAGTGTTTAAGTTGGAACATTTACAATGTACAATTGAAAGAATAAAATATTGGAACTTCACAGTTGTTATGCCACATTATTTATTTGTGGTGCCAAGTAACCAGGTAAGCATTAGTTTGATCTTTGTTGCTCTCTCTTATGCATATAGTTACAAATGAAAACAGAAACAAAAGTTTGCAAAAGTTCTCAATTAGAATTTGAAAACATGAAAATGTTCATTAGGAAAAAAATTGAAAGAATAAAAGTACGAGAAAAGACATTATAAGAGTTTTGATACACTGAAGTTCACTTTACAACAATGGAAACAGATCACAGCCAAAATAAAACAAAGATATTTTTGAAATTTAAAGAATGATAAATAAAGGTTTTTTTAATTGTGTTTGGTTGGAAAATAAGGTGCTTCTATTGTATTAAGTCCTTTTGATTTTTTTTAATTAATTTTTTACAGAAAACGATAACGAATATTTTTTATCAATTCATGATTAAGAAGGCCAATTTTTACAACAAAAATTATTAAAATATTTGAAGATTTTGTTTAGATTTACAGATTTTTAGATTTTGTTTTGGCGAATCAATTACATGATTCTTTAGATAGCATTGAATTGGTTGGCATGTTTAATTACCAGCTTTTTATTCATTAATGAACAATGGAACTGATATTTTGTATATATGAAATTATTAATAATTATTTTTAAAAGATTTTATAGCGGTGAAGGAAATTTAGTTAAACAATATTTTGTAATTCTTTTAATTGTCTTGTTGCTTTAATGTGTATACATGTACTAATTATATCTTTGATTAGCATTTTTACAGGATATGGAAAAAGAATTGTGGCTGATGTGAGATGGAAATTTAGCCCATAGGTGATAGGGTATTCATATCAATTGGTTTTTAATTTTATTATGGAATTTATACAGTTGCAGGAAAGTTAAGTTATACTTGATTCGGAGTTTGAGGCAGGCACTTTATTTATGGACAATGTTGATGTTTTGTTGATTAGGGGCACCATATGAGATTTGGTGTTGTACCCGCGCGCGCGCGTTCATGCGTTCATGCTTGGAGGTTGTTGTCCTGTTGTTTTCCCTAAAATAGCAGATTTTAGGATGGAATAAATAGTAGTTTGGACAATGTTGTTGTTGATTATGGGCACCATATGAGTTTTGGTGTAATACCCGCGCAAGCGTTCATAAATAGTAGCTTAGAAGTTGTTGTCCTGTTGTTTTCCCTAAAATAGCAGATTTTAGGATGGAATAAATAGTAGTTTGGACAATGTTGTTGTTGATTAGGGGCACCATATGAGTTTTGGTGTAATACCCGCGCAAGCGTTCATAAAATAGTAGTTTGGACGAAGTTGTAGTCCTGTTGTTTCCCTAAAATGGCCGATTTTAGGAGGTAATATTTTGGGTGTCCATAAAGGTTGGTGTAATGCCCAGGTTTATAGTATTTTAGTTGATGTTGTCCACGAGATGTTCCTATAACCATGATGAAACATGATTAGGTTTCCAAAAAGTTTGGTGTAATGCTCGTATATGAGTAAAGTGCTTGGATGATAACCTCTGCTTGTAGCTTGAGTTTGTTAACTGATATTATCAATTACAATTTAACTTTTTTTGTTTGCCTGCATCTTGTAAAACATGAGTAATGTGAAATATTGAATATGACAATTGAAGGGCTTTTAAGAATGTGATATTGTATGTATAGCTTAAAAAAAAAAGATTGTATTATTACCTTTAAAAATTCAAAGCAAGCACTGTTATACACTTAAAAAAGCTAAGAATAACGTTAAAAAATTGTTTTAATGTACATGTATTCAAGAGTTGCATATATTGTAAAGTATCAAGTTTATGTACGTATTTTTAAAAAAATGTTTTGATTTTTCGTTTTAGGAATGATTTTGATGTTTGTAATTTGCGTAAGGGCGAGAGCACAAAGTTCATTGCTTTAAACGTTCCGATGACGGTTGGGGCACAGCCGAAGACACCACTATACTTGATCAACGGTAGAATAAAACGATGTATCCTGTTCTCGATGTGTCGACAAATACGTAACGGTCGGAATAACCAGATGGGTGACCGGAGACGACCTGGAACGGAGGATGGGAGATGTGGCACGTGGAACTGGGTGCACATGGCAAAGGGCTATTAGTGGTCGTAGCAGATAGCCATGCCGGTTCCACTGCACAGCTGAGTAATAAACAGAATTGGAAAAATGTTACCAGCCAGACCAAGCTATGGGGATGCCGGAAGCGCTGACGAAGTGGACGGACGAGCCGTGGAAATAATGGTGTAGCAGAGGCCGAGGAAACGGGGGAGGAGTTCGTTGTTGCCTTGGTGAGGTGCTACCAATCTTCGAGAGAGTGAGCTGGGACGACGTCTACGGAGGAACATACCATCGTATTCGGAGTACTACCACAATCTTGGAGATAACGGATCGGATGCTCAGATGTCTACAACGGAGGCGTGGATGGTCAATTTCCCGACGACGGTTTGGCCAGTCCGAAAATACGGAATTCTAAATTGGAAACACTAACTTCTTTTGAACATTTGCTTTTGTTCGGTTGCAATGACATTCGGAAGGAATTTCACAGGGATTGAGTTGGACTGTGACCCTCAGATGGACATTATGTGAATAGTGTGCTCTCAATAGACTTTAAATTTTGTTTTATTTACTTTAATTGTTTTTGTTTGTTTGTTTTATTTTTATTTAGTTGCTTTTATTTCTTCAACCAGAATGTCACTTGAAACATTGTGTTTTACAAACTCTAAATAGAGTTTGTATCTTTGCGGAAAAGGCATGTGACATTATGGTTGAAATTTTATTAAGATATTTTTTAACATGTATGTATTGTGCCTTGGGCCAAAATGTTCAGACATGTTGCTTAACCTTGTCTGAAGTTTGACCTGTGATTATGAAATCAGGAAGATTGGAATTATATATATTTGGGGAAATTGATATGTAGGGGGAATCAGAGAATCAGATAATCAGAAATCAGGGAATCAGGGCAGGTTCATCAGATAGTTAGCAGTGTTTAAGTTGGAACATTTACAATGTACAATTGAAAGAATAAAATATTGGAACTTCACAGTCGTTATGCCACATAAGATCTTACAATCATATAGGATTATCTTTCCTAAGACTAAAAGATGCAATATTCATTATTCGTCAAAATTTTCCAATCGCGCGATTTTAATAACCGAATGCATTTAATTAGTTTTAAGATTTTACGATTGTTTTTCATGTTTTGTTCAATACAAGTGATTATGTCATTTTTTATTAAAGATATTGTATAAATCAGACAAATACCGGTACTAGACTTCTGTCGGATGAGTTAAGAATCGCCAGTCAGGTAGCTCACTCCAAGGAACACGCGAATCGAGCCAGCTATAATTTCTACTAACACTTTATATAGGCGAATAGTGTCTAAAGATTTCTACTAACATGTTAAGAATTTTACATAACCCTAATTTTATGTCGTATGGAAAGCCGTAGTGGATCTCCGCATTTTAACAATTTATTTACAATTGGTGTCAATTGGGAAATGTTTTAGTTCCTTGATTTCGACACTGCAATAATTTGACGAACTTCTAACGAGCAGCCTTAATGATTTTTAATAAAAGTTATTTCATTCGATTTGCTTTGATAAGTATAAAGTTAATGCAGTTGATTATAAGCGAATTTTTTTTCGGAGTTTAGTAAAAATTACCTGGATTCTTAGGAGTGTAGCTGTAGTAGTTTGGACATAAACTGATAAATGACAACGCAACGTGTGTGGTGCAATGAACAGAAATTACATTTTACGGAGCAATAATATAAATAGAAATGCCTATCCAATTTATTACCTAATATTCCACTTCAGAAATTTCCACAAACGGGCAAGTCTGAGCCATGCATAACGTAAATCGCAGAGGTGCATTACGACGGGGCATATTACGATGACTTTCGTTTTGCATAGACTGTATGGAGTTGTAAATCAAGATGGCGCCAGTTAATGTTTATTTGGTTGAATCAAATGACAAGGAAAATTAAGAAATGCCTCTGTTAAATCTTTAATAGCACAGGGGCTTGAATTCCTGGGTCATATCTAAAATCTATTTTTTTTTGTTATTTGAATTATCAAATCTGAGAACACATAACATTCTGTTATATTTAATATAAAATATATATAAATGTAACCAGAAGATGTAGATCATGAAAATTTAGGGTTTTCCGTGTGTTGTTACAAAATTTCAACCAATTTTAATGCCGAAACTAAAATACACAGCAGGTGAAACCACAGGAACATTTTGTCAACTGATCCTGATTTTGGTACAGGAAGTGAACAGTAAAAAAATAGAAAAACAAAATTTGCTTAGTTTACTTAGTGGGTTGATTGTTAGTCATATAATACAAAAATGAAGATAAATTAAGTTTCAGACTTTCTATTTTCAATAACATAATCCAAAAATAATTGTTTGATTAATAATGATTTTATAAATTTCAGACAAAAATAAATTTAAAAAAAAGGTTAGGACCTACCATTTTTAATAAAAGAGACTAAAATAATTGCTTCTGCTTAATTTATTATTAATTATATCTGAATATTGTTAGTATGTCGTATGTCTGTTATGGCCCTGTCACACTATAACGTTTTAGCCAACGTGTGCTGAACGTTCGAATAATTTTCTAAAACGTTGGAACACGTTGGCAGTCGCTGTCAAAAGTTTCAAAAAATATCTCGGTGAACGACCACAAAGCGTCAGACTAACTACCTGCAACGCACGACAAACTTATTCAAAACTTATCTATAGCGTTCTTCCGGCGTACTTGACGTTTGCCTAGCGCATGTGTGACGACTGCAGAACGCATTCATAGCGTTAGTCTAACTTATATTTTTTTCTCTCGATGGGGAGACCTAGGATTTCTGTTAATTTATTTAGTATCATTTCGTGAAAGCCCAAATACATGTAGATCTATTATCTGGCTTAAATGTATTGGTGGATTAGTTAATAATTATAGAAATTTAGTTTCGGTATAAAAATATTGGTTTTCAGAGTTCTGGTAATATGAATGTATTATTATTCTAAAGCCGTTTTTAACCAAAAGTGATGATTTTTGCACTCAGTCTAAAAGAATAAAATAAAGTGTAGATGTTATATTTTGATATGTCAAAAATATACAGGGAGGAATGCATGCGCTTGTTAACAAACTCTCAAAATCTCAAATAAGTATATACATGTAAGAAATACCGGTCTGTAGATGAATTATCCTAAATGATCGCAGACAGCATGACGGATGTCCTTAATAGAGAAAACGCATGTGCTTATTGAATATTTAAAATACACATTATTTAAAATGAGTATTGAAGTTAGACTGTCGTTACTAGTTGTATTTGAGTATTTTTCTACCAAAAAAATGTCCACCGAAAACACGACAGGTGTATAACAATTTGCAAGAATTACTTTCAATTCCAGACCATCTAAGTTATCCTTGTCATATTCAAGTTTTTTTTGGCTTTGTTCATTGTTTTTTATTCGGGTTTGAATTAGTATTTGAAGCTTTTGAAATTGACTTTCCCCCTTGAAATTCAATCTATCTTATAAAATTCTGGGGTTGATACGCTACTCATTCGTTACAATGACGCTCTGTGCGCTCTGTACACGTTTTAAACACGTTGAATAGGTTTCTTGGTCGTTAGACTGACGCTAGACGTGCGCTGCATTATCGCTAGACACGGTCGCTTCTATTTAGCTTAGCGTTCGTCAAACGCATTTCAACGTGCGCACAACGACCACAAAGCGTACATCAGCGTGTGTATAACGTCCTTCTAACTTATGCCTAGCGTTCGAATAATTTATTTCTAACACGTTGGCGAACGTCGGAAATTTTAAGCATGTTGAAAACTTTGCGACGCACTCGGCGATCACCAACGCACGCCGACGTTCGCTTACGTGTTTCTAGCGTGTTCATAACGTGTACAAAACTTACGCAACGCACACCAGCGTGTTGAAAATATATTCTAAAACGTCGGCACACGTTGGCTAAAACGTTATAGTGTGACAGGGCCATTAAGTAAATCCTTTCCAGTCGGATAGTTGCTTTACTTTGTATAAATAATTACATCATGATAAGAAAACTTATTATTTTAGTATTAAACAATGTTGCGATGGACGGAATTGACCTTAACAATTAAAAAAAAGAACGGAATTCCTGGATCCCCCCCCCCCCCGAGTGGCAGAAAAATTCCACTCGCTCAACAGGAAGATGATATAAGCAATATAAGGCTACCTGAAGCTGCATACCAGAAACCGAAAGCCTACAGGAAGTAGGTAAACGCAGACCTGGAAACGCATCCCACTATATCATTGTATATGAGACCCCTACCTCAAGCTGCATAACAAATATCGAAAGCCTACGAATAGTTATGTAGTTGCTGAGAAATCTGTTACGACAAAAGGTGTGACGGACGCACGGACACCGGTATTTCAATATCCCCGCTAAAAGCAAAAGAGACAACATTTAGTTATTGGTTACTCCAAAGAACCCCAAGAACCACACATTTGGCTATATCATATATTTAAGTAATTATACAGCCTTTTTGAACATGTATGACAAAACACATTGCCTATATCACGTGATCTTAATAGGAGTGTGATATAATATGATATAATATGATATATGATATGATATATGATATATGATATGATATGATATGATATATGATATGATATGATATGATATAGCTATATCGCATACCCTTTATCGCACTTCTCTCTGAAATACACACAAAGGTATTGAAATTACGAGATGTGATATAAATTTATGATGGCAAAATCGCATGCTGTATTTACCCAAGACACCTATATCATACCGAGGGCCGACGGCCCAAGGTATGATTTAAGTCGATCAGGCTTTCCAAGTGGGAGATGAATAGGCCCACAGCTGCGCTAAGCTTGTTGGAAAAAATCCACTAAAGAGCGTCCAGAAACCTGACATCGGATCAGCCCGCTTAGCCCACAGTTTAAAACGACTGGGATGCCTGCCCGGGCCGAGGTGATGGAATGAGGCAGTCCGGTCATAATGAATGCCGGAGTCGTCAAGCTATAATGCGGAAAATTTGACTATTAATCGTTGTGGACCAATGTGTGTGGAGAGTGCCATACGTCATGCACGTAAAAGACCCCTTTAAGGACCGCAAAGTAGTGCGCCACATAGGCTAAATTTTCCGGCCCTACCTACCTCACCCCTGTTCCAGTGGCCTTCAAAATTTATTGTTCCCACCCCCATTTTTGTTGCCTAGTGTGTGAATGCTCAACCAGAATTCAGCATTGTATTTTCGACAGATGAGGTGTCTTAATGTGAATCCTGGCTATACCCCACTCAAGTAAGAGATCATACTTTTGTTTGACCAATTCAGGTAAGTGTTCTTTATTGTCAGTCACTATAGTTAAGGGTTCGTAATTGTGCCAATATTTGCCAAGGGTTTCGTCACTTTCTGTGTGCATTGGCCTATGGTGCGTAGAGGGTACATTGACCTGTCTTCTAAGTCATTTTATCTCTGGTTTGTGGTCTTACATTGACCCTTCTTTGCATGACATACATGGGTCTGTGTTATAACAGGAAAAATAGTAACACATGTTTTTGCATGTTTAAAAAAAACACGCGTTTTTCACATGTTTTTTAAAAACACCTGTAAAAAATATATGCATTTTTCACATGTTTTATAACACATGTTTTTCATATCCAAAACTTAAGAACGATTCTCCATAATGACGGCTATTGGTACTTTGCGGAACGGAACGGAACGAAACGGAACGGAACGGAACAAGACATGGGGATCCATAAGGGGAAAATTTTTATTAATATATTTTTTTTAACTATGACAAGGACTTGCTTCTAAACTAGTCCTTGTGTATGAATTTCACATTTTTGTATCATAAATTAAAAGTTTTATAAATCATCCCTACTTTAATAGTCTGTTCAGATATTTAAAGCTATATTTTAACATGGCCTTAAATAATTAGTAAACTAGTAAGTTGTCAACGCATAATGAAAGTCATTGCTGTCTCTCAGCCATTTTTTACTTAAATAAGACATATGTACATGAAGATAAATTTGAGAATACAATCTTGTTCCGTTTCGTTCCGTTAAATACCATTACCCGGGGGCTAATGGTACTTTGCGGAACGGAACGGAACAAAACTTTTTTCTTCCAAATTTCATTTTCGCACAAAGTTTCCACCATCGTGATAAGAAATAGACATATGAAACACTTGAAATGTAAAGAAAATACAACAAGTTGTCCGCAATTATTTATTATACCTACCTTCTGAGAAGATGAACCTATTCAGGCTAGAACTAAAAGGAGTGCGTTTAGATCTAGGTATAGTATTGGGTTATCTTAGAAATAGATGATAGAGACTCTGATATGCTACTAATGACGAAAATCGAAAAAAAAATCTTGTTCCGTTTCGTTCCGTTAAATACCATTACCCGGGGGCTAATGGTACTTTGCGGAACGGAACGGAACAAAAAATTTTTCTTCCAAATTTCATTTTCGCACAAAGTTTCCACCATCGTGATAAGAAATAGACATATGAAACACTTGAAATGTAAAGAAAATACAACAAGTTGTCCGCAATTATTTATTATACCTACCTTCTGAGAAGATGAACCTATTCAGGCTAGAACTAAAAGGAGTGCGTTTAGATCTAGGTATAGTATTGGGTTATCTTAGAAATAGATGATAGAGACTCTGATATACTACTAATGACGAAAATCGAAAAAAAAATCTTGTTCCGTTTCGTTCCGTTAAATACCATTACCCGGGGGCTAATGGTACTTTGCGGAACGGAACGGAACAAAAATGTTTTCTTCCAAATTTCATTTTCGCACAAGGTTTCCACCATCGTGATAAGAAATAGACATATGAAACACTTGAAATGTAAAGAAAATACAACAAGTTGTCCGCAATTATTTATTATACTTACCTTCTGAGAAGATGAACCTATTCAGGCTAGAACTAAAAGGAGTGCGTTTAGATCTAGGTATAGTATTGGGTTATCTTAGAAATAGATGATAGAGACTCTGATATGCTACTAATGACGAAAATCGAAAAAAAAATCTTGTTCCGTTTCGTTCCGTTAAATACCATTACCCGGGGGCTAATGGTACTTTGCGGAACGGAACGGAACAAAAATTTTTTCTTCCAAATTTCATTTTCGCACAAAGTTTCCACCATCGTGATAAGAAATAGACATATGAAACACTTGAAATGTAAAGAAAATACAACAAGTTGTCCGCAATTATTTATTATACCTACCTTCTGAGAAGATGGACCTATTCAGGCTAGAACTAAAAGGGGTGCGTTTAGATCTAGGTAAAGTATTGGGTTATCTTAGAAATAGATGATAGAGACTCTGATATGCTACTAATGACGAAAATCGAAAAAAAAATCTTGTTCCGTTTCGTTCCGTTAAATACCATTACCCGGGGGCTAATGGTACTTTGCGGAACGGAACGGAACAAAACTTTTTTCTTCCAAATTTCATTTTCGCACAAAGTTTCCACCATCGTGATAAGAAATAGACATATGAAACACTTGAAATGTAAAGAAAATACAACAAGTTGTCCGCAATTATTTATTATACCTACCTTCTGAGAAGATGAACCTATTCAGGCTAGAACTAAAAGGAGTGCGTTTAGATCTAGGTATAGTATTGGGTTATCTTAGAAATAGATGATAGAGACTCTGATATACTACTAATGACGAAAATCGAAAAAAAAATCTTGTTCCGTTTCGTTCCGTTAAATACCATTACCCGGGGGCTAATGGTACTTTGCGGAACGGAACGGAACAAAAATGTTTTCTTCCAAATTTCATTTTCGCACAAGGTTTCCACCATCGTGATAAGAAATAGACATATGAAACACTTGAAATGTAAAGAAAATACAACAAGTTGTCCGCAATTATTTATTATACCTACCTTCTGAGAAGATGAACCTATTCAGGCTAGAACTAAAAGGAGTGCGTTTAGATCTAGGTATAGTATTGGGTTATCTTAGAAATAGATGATAGAGACTCTGATATGCTACTAATGACGAAAATCGAAAAAAAAATCTTGTTCCGTTTCGTTCCGTTAAATACCATTACCCGGGGGCTAATGGTACTTTGCGGAACGGAACGGAACAACATTTTTTTCTTCCAAATTTCATTTTCGCACAAAGTTTCCACCATCGTGATAAGAAATAGACATATGAAACACTTGAAATGTAAAGAAAATACAACAAGTTGTCCGCAATTATTTATTATACCTACCTTCTGAGAAGATGAACCTATTCAGGCTAGAACTAAAAGGAGTGCGTTTAGATCTAGGTATAGTATTGGGTTATCTTAGAAATAGATGATAGAGACTCTGATATACTACTAATGACGAAAATCGAAAAAAAAATCTTGTTCCGTTTCGTTCCGTTAAATACCATTACCCGGGGGCTAATGGTACTTTGCGGAACGGAACGGAACAAAAATGTTTTCTTCCAAATTTCATTTTCGCACAAGGTTTCCACCATCGTGATAAGAAATAGACATATGAAACACTTGAAATGTAAAGAAAATACAACAAGTTGTCCGCAATTATTTATTATACTTACCTTCTGAGAAGATGAACCTATTCAGGCTAGAACTAAAAGGAGTGCGTTTAGATCTAGGTATAGTATTGGGTTATCTTAGAAATAGATGATAGAGACTCTGATATGCTACTAATGACGAAAATCGAAAAAAAAATCTTGTTCCGTTTCGTTCCGTTAAATACCATTACCCGGGGGCTAATGGTACTTTGCGGAACGGAACGGAACAAAATTTTTTTCTTCCAAATTTCATTTTCGCACAAAGTTTCCACCATCGTGATAAGAAATAGACATATGAAACACTTGAAATGTAAAGAAAATACAACAAGTTGTCCGCAATTATTTATTATACTTACCTTCTGAGAAGATGAACCTATTCAGGCTAGAACTAAAAGGAGTGCGTTTAGATCTAGGTATAGTATTGGGTTATCTTAGAAATAGATGATAGAGACTCTGATATGCTACTAATGACGAAAATCGAAAAAAAAATCTTGTTCCGTTTCGTTCCGTTAAATACCATTACCCGGGGGCTAATGGTACTTTGCGGAACGGAACGGAACAAAATTTTTTTCTTCCAAATTTCATTTTCGCACAAAGTTTCCACCATCGTGATAAGAAATAGACATATGAAACACTTGAAATGTAAAGAAAATACAACAAGTTGTCCGCAATTATTTATTATACCTACCTTCTGAGAAGATGAACCTATTCAGGCTAGAACTAAAAGGAGTGCGTTTAGATCTAGGTATAGTATTGGGTTATCTTAGAAATAGATGATAGAGACTCTGATATGCTACTAATGACGAAAATCGAAAAAAAAATCTTGTTCCGTTTCGTTCCGTTAAATACCATTACCCGGGGGCTAATGGTACTTTGCGGAACGGAACGGAACAAAAAATTTTTCTTCCAAATTTCATTTTCGCACAAAGTTTCCACCATCGTGATAAGAAATAGACATATGAAACACTTGAAATGTAAAGAAAATACAACAAGTTGTCCGCAATTATTTATTATACCTACCTTCTGAGAAGATGAACCTATTCAGGCTAGAACTAAAAGGGGTGCGTTTAGATCTAGGTATAGTATTGGGTTATCTTAGAAATAGATGATAGAGACTCTGATATGCTACTAATGACGAAAATCGAAAAAAAAATCTTGTTCCGTTTCGTTCCGTTAAATACCATTACCCGGGGGCTAATGGTACTTTGCGGAACGGAACGGAACAAAACTTTTTTCTTCCAAATTTCATTTTCGCACAAAGTTTCCACCATCGTGATAAGAAATAGACATATGAAACACTTGAAATGTAAAGAAAATACAACAAGTTGTCCGCAATTATTTATTATACCTACCTTCTGAGAAGATGTGCGTTTAGATCTAGGTATAGTATTGGGTTATCTTAGAAATAGATGATAGAGACTCTGATATGCTACTAATGACGAAAATCGAAAAAAAAATCTTGTTCCGTTTCGTTCCGTTAAATACCATTACCCGGGGGCTAATGGTACTTTGCGGAACGGAACGGAACAAAAATTTTTTCTTCCAAATTTCATTTTCGCACAAAGTTTCCACCATCGTGATAAGAAATAGACATATGAAACACTTGAAATGTAAAGAAAATACAACAAGTTGTCCGCAATTATTTATTATACCAACCTTCTGAGAAGATGAACCTATTCAGGCTAGAACTAAAAGGGGTGCGTTTAGATCTAGGTATAGTATTGGGTTATCTTAGAAATAGATGATAGAGACTCTGATATGCTACTAATGACGAAAATCGAAAAAAAAATCTTGTTCCGTTTCGTTCCGTTAAATACCATTACCCGGGGGCTAATGGTACTTTGCGGAACGGAACGGAACAAAACTTTTTTCTTCCAAATTTCATTTTCGCACAAAGTTTCCACCATCGTGATAAGAAATAGACATATGAAACACTTGAAATGTAAAGAAAATACAACAAGTTGTCCGCAATTATTTATTATACCTACCTTCTGAGAAGATGAACCTATTCAGGCTAGAGCTAAAAGGGGTGCGTTTAGATCTAGGTATAGTATTGGGTTATTTTAGAAATAGATGATAGAGACTCTGATATGCTACTAATGACGAAAATCGAAAAAAAAATCTTGTTCCGTTTCGTTCCGTTAAATACCATTACCCGGGGGCTAATGGTACTTTGCGGAACGGAACGGAACAAAACTTTTTTCTTCCAAATTTCATTTTCGCACAAAGTTTCCACCATCGTGATAAGAAATAGACATATGAAACACTTGAAATGTAAAGAAAATACAACAAGTTGTCCGCAATTATTTATTATACCTACCTTCTGAGAAGATGAACCTATTCAGGCTAGAACTAAAAGGGGTGCGTTTAGATCTAGGTATAGTATTGGGTTATCTTAGAAATAGATGATAGAGACTCTGATATGCTATGAAACTTTATACATGTAGGAATTTTTGTCACCATATGTAGTTGATCCTATTGCGATGCCATTTTCATTTGACAAATTTTTCAGGAGTTATGGAACTTTATTGACTTTGTTCAGGTTAGGTCATAGGGACACCTTGTGGGCGCAACTGCTCTAAAACGGCTTAACAGATTTTCATGAAATTTTGCAGGGTTGTTTGTTACTAGCTATATGTAGTTGATCTTATTGCGACACTATTTTCATTTTACAAATTTTTCAGGAGTTATGGAACTTTGTTGACTTTGTTTATTGTGGGTCATAGGAACACTTTGTGAGCACAACTCCTCTGAAACCGCTAACAGGTTTTCATGAAACTTTATAGGAATGTTTGTCACCATATGTAGTTGATCGTATCCCAATGCCATTTTCATTCGTCAAATTTTTCAGGAGTCAGGGACTTTATTGACTTTGTTCATTTTAGACGTCGAGCAGTGACCTCTGGTCATGTTGAAGACTGCTGGCTGTTTTCCATTGTGATTTTTAAAAATTCCTGTTTGTTTTATGTTTGTTGTGTCGCGTACACTTATTCCACATCTCAATATCGTCTAAGTCATAGTAACACCTTGGTGGGCGCAACTCCTCTGAAATGGATCAACTGATTTTCATGAATTTTTGTACGATTGTTTTTCACCATATGTCGTTGATAATATTGACAAATTTTTGTCAGTTTTTGTTTGTCACCATATGTACAAAAGTTTTTGATCATATTGCAACGTCATAGGAGTTTATCAAATTTTTCATTGTTTAGCATTCAGTGAAATTATTTTGTATACATAGGAATGTGTTTGCAGTATTCTATAGACATTCTTTTGTGACCACAGGGATAATACACCAAATCTGTTTGCAGTAATCTTAAGAAATTTTTTCCAATATTTCCCTTATGAAAATGTATTGTTTGCTGCAAGCTTGCTGCAAATAAAACAAGCTTGCTGCAAATAAAACTATGAGCAAGAACTGTTTGCAAGAAATGAGCAGCAATTTCTGCAAACCTCTGGCACACTATCAGTTCGCAGAAAATTTTAAAGAAAATAAATTGTCTGTAAGAAGTTTGCTGGAACTAAATATAACCTGGACTGTTGGCAAAAAATTGGCAGCAAAATTGAATTTCAGATAATTTGTATTCCTGTTTGCAGGAAGTTTGCAGCAATTACAACTTAACATATTGGTTTACATTATTGTGTGCAACAAGTTTGCGGGAACTATTTAAACCAATCAAATCACAAAAACGGTCCCTTAACTATGAATTATTGAGAAATACCGCTCCCTGAAAAATTTGAATTCGCGATATTTCAAGTACGGGCGGTTCACCCATCTCTCATAAACACATTTTCCTTCTAGTTTCTTACCGGGCTGAAGTTAGTTCATTATTCATTTTTCATTATTCATTTTTCAATAATGAATAATGACTTGGTTCATTATTCATTATTCATATTTTTATTTGAATAATGAAAAATGAAATAAGTTAAAGTTCATTATTCATATGAATAATGAAAAATGAAAAATCAAAGATGAGTTACCTCATGGAAAATATTTTTTTCTTAAAATCAAGACAACTCATAAAACTTTTTTGTACGATTTCACTATCAAAGCGCGTGTCATGATGTACAAATAATGAATAAAATGTTATCATTCCTTTATCATACACTGTTCGAAAGTAACAAAAAAATATGTATTTTAATGAAGAGCAAAAAGATTCTAACAAGTGAAAAAAAAACTCACTATTCTGTTTTGCGCCGGGACTTGCCTCCCGACTGGTACGTACGGTGGAAACCTCGAGCTATACCCTTAAGTGGATATTTTTATATACATGTATATATTCTCATCAAAAAATTTAGCTTGGTGCAGGAAATCACATTTTTATACTTGTTTGACAAGTAAAGATAATATATTTGCAAAACAACAAATTTACTGTAACCGCTGTCATTTAAGAAAAGACGTTATCGATCTTCTGAGTTAAAAAAAAAAAAAAAAAAAAAAAAAAAAAAGTTCTCAACTTCCCCCCTTTCTTTCAATCCGATGGGGACTAGGGGGGTCTAGAAGGGGGATGAGTGGCCTACAATCCCCACCCGGTGGGATATGGGGTAACTCTCCGGATCGGATTCGGTAATCGTCCGAAAATGTCATTATATACAATATACGGGCCTGCATAGGTATATAAGAAATGGTTCTCAACTTCCCCCCTTTCTTTCAATCCGATGGGGACTAGGGGGATCTAGAAGGGGGATGAGTGGCCTACAATCCCCACCCGGTGGGATATGGGGTAACTCTCCGGATCGGATTCGGTAATCGTCCGAAAATGTCATTATATACAATATACGGGCCTGCATAGGTATATAAGAAATGGTTCTCAACTTCCCCCCTTTCTTTCAATCCGATGGGGACTAGGGGGATCTAGAAGGGGGATGAGTGGCCTACAATCCCCACCCGGTGGGATATGGGGTAACTCTCCGGATCGGATTCGGTAATCGTCCGAAAATGTCATTATATACAATATACGGGCCTGCATAGGTATATAAGAAATGGTTCTCAACTTCCCCCCTTTCTTTCAATCCGATGGGGACTAGGGGGATCTAGAAGGGGGATGAGTGGCCTACAATCCCCACCCGGTGGGATATGGGGTAACTCTCCGGATCGGATTCGGTAATCGTCCGAAAATGTCATTATATACAATATACGGGCCTGCATAGGTATATAAGAAATGGTTCTCAACTTCCCCCCTTTCTTTCAATCCGATGGGGACTAGGGGGATCTAGAAGGGGGATGAGTGGCCTACAATCCCCACCCGGTGGGATATGGGGTAACTCTCCGGATCGGATTCGGTAATCGTCCGAAAATGTCATTATATACAATATACGGGCCTGCATAGGTATATAAGAAATGGTTCTCAACTTCCCCCCTTTCTTTCAATCCGATGGGGACTAGGGGGATCTAGAAGGGGGATGAGTGGCCTACAATCCCCACCCGGTGGGATATGGGGTAACTCTCCGGATCGGATTCGGTAATCGTCCGAAAATGTCATTATATACAATATACGGGCCTGCATAGGTATATAAGAAATGGTTCTCAACTTCCCCCCTTTCTTTCAATCCGATGGGGACTAGGGGGATCTAGAAGGGGGATGAGTGGCCTACAATCCCCACCCGGTGGGATATGGGGTAACTCTCCGGATCGGATTCGGTAATCGTCCGAAAATGTCATTATATACAATATACGGGCCTGCATAGGTATATAAGAAATGGTTCTCAACTTCCCCCCTTTCTTTCAATCCGATGGGGACTAGGGGGGTCTAGAAGGGGGATGAGTGGCCTACAATCCCCACCCGGTGGGATATGGGGTAACTCTCCGGATCGGATTCGGTAATCGTCCGAAAATGTCATTATATACAATATACGGGCCTGCATAGGTATATAAGAAATGGTTCTCAACTTCCCCCCTTTCTTTCAATCCGATGGGGACTAGGGGGATCTAGAAGGGGGATGAGTGGCCTACAATCCCCACCCGGTGGGATATGGGGTAACTCTCCGGATCGGATTCGGTAATCGTCCGAAAATGTCATTATATACAATATACGGGCCTGCATAGGTATATAAGAAATGGTTCTCAACTTCCCCCCTTTCTTTCAATCCGATGGGGACTAGGGGGATCTAGAAGGGGGATGAGTGGCCTACAATCCCCACCCGGTGGGATATGGGGTAACTCTCCGGATCGGATTCGGTAATCGTCCGAAAATGTCATTATATACAATATACGGGCCTGCATAGGTATATAAGAAATGGTTCTCAACTTCCCCCCTTTCTTTCAATCCGATGGGGACTAGGGGGATCTAGAAGGGGGATGAGTGGCCTACAATCCCCACCCGGTGGGATATGGGGTAACTCTCCGGATCGGATTCGGTAATCGTCCGAAAATGTCATTATATACAATATACGGGCCTGCATAGGTATATAAGAAATGGTTCTCAACTTCCCCCCTTTCTTTCAATCCGATGGGGACTAGGGGGATCTAGAAGGGGGATGAGTGGCCTACAATCCCCACCCGGTGGGATATGGGGTAACTCTCCGGATCGGATTCGGTAATCGTCCGAAAATGTCATTATATACAATATACGGGCCTGCATAGGTATATAAGAAATGGTTCTCAACTTCCCCCCTTTCTTTCAATCCGATGGGGACTAGGGGGATCTAGAAGGGGGATGAGTGGCCTACAATCCCCACCCGGTGGGATATGGGGTAACTCTCCGGATCGGATTCGGTAATCGTCCGAAAATGTCATTATATACAATATACGGGCCTGCATAGGTATATAAGAAATGGTTCTCAACTTCCCCCCTTTCTTTCAATCCGATGGGGACTAGGGGGATCTAGAAGGGGGATGAGTGGCCTACAATCCCCACCCGGTGGGATATGGGGTAACTCTCCGGATCGGATTCGGTAATCGTCCGAAAATGTCATTATATACAATATACGGGCCTGCATAGGTATATAAGAAATGGTTCTCAACTTCCCCCCTTTCTTTCAATCCGATGGGGACTAGGGGGATCTAGAAGGGGGATGAGTGGCCTACAATCCCCACCCGGTGGGATATGGGGTAACTCTCCGGATCGGATTCGGTAATCGTCCGAAAATGTCATTATATACAATATACGGGCCTGCATAGGTATATAAGAAATGGTTCTCAACTTCCCCCCTTTCTTTCAATCCGATGGGGACTAGGGGGATCTAGAAGGGGGATGAGTGGCCTACAATCCCCACCCGGTGGGATATGGGGTAACTCTCCGGATCGGATTCGGTAATCGTCCGAAAATGTCATTATATACAATATACGGGCCTGCATAGGTATATAAGAAATGGTTCTCAACTTCCCCCCTTTCTTTCAATCCGATGGGGACTAGGGGGATCTAGAAGGGGGATGAGTGGCCTACAATCCCCACCCGGTGGGATATGGGGTAACTCTCCGGATCGGATTCGGTAATCGTCCGAAAATGTCATTATATACAATATACGGGCCTGCATAGGTATATAAGAAATGGTTCTCAACTTCCCCCCTTTCTTTCAATCCGATGGGGACTAGGGGGATCTAGAAGGGGGATGAGTGGCCTACAATCCCCACCCGGTGGGATATGGGGTAACTCTCCGGATCGGATTCGGTAATCGTCCGAAAATGTCATTATATACAATATACGGGCCTGCATAGGTATATAAGAAATGGTTCTCAACTTCCCCCCTTTCTTTCAATCCGATGGGGACTAGGGGGATCTAGAAGGGGGATGAGTGGCCTACAATCCCCACCCGGTGGGATATGGGGTAACTCTCCGGATCGGATTCGGTAATCGTCCGAAAATGTCATTATATACAATATACGGGCCTGCATAGGTATATAAGAAATGGTTCTCAACTTCCCCCCTTTCTTTCAATCCGATGGGGACTAGGGGGATCTAGAAGGGGGATGAGTGGCCTACAATCCCCACCCGGTGGGATATGGGGTAACTCTCCGGATCGGATTCGGTAATCGTCCGAAAATGTCATTATATACAATATACGGGCCTGCATAGGTATATAAGAAATGGTTCTCAACTTCCCCCCTTTCTTTCAATCCGATGGGGACTAGGGGGATCTAGAAGGGGGATGAGTGGCCTACAATCCCCACCCGGTGGGATATGGGGTAACTCTCCGGATCGGATTCGGTAATCGTCCGAAAATGTCATTATATACAATATACGGGCCTGCATAGGTATATAAGAAATGGTTCTCAACTTCCCCCCTTTCTTTCAATCCGATGGGGACTAGGGGGATCTAGAAGGGGGATGAGTGGCCTACAATCCCCACCCGGTGGGATATGGGGTAACTCTCCGGATCGGATTCGGTAATCGTCCGAAAATGTCATTATATACAATATACGGGCCTGCATAGGTATATAAGAAATGGTTCTCAACTTCCCCCCTTTCTTTCAATCCGATGGGGACTAGGGGGATCTAGAAGGGGGATGAGTGGCCTACAATCCCCACCCGGTGGGATATGGGGTAACTCTCCGGATCGGATTCGGTAATCGTCCGAAAATGTCATTATATACAATATACGGGCCTGCATAGGTATATAAGAAATGGTTCTCAACTTCCCCCCTTTCTTTCAATCCGATGGGGACTAGGGGGATCTAGAAGGGGGATGAGTGGCCTACAATCCCCACCCGGTGGGATATGGGGTAACTCTCCGGATCGGATTCGGTAATCGTCCGAAAATGTCATTATATACAATATACGGGCCTGCATAGGTATATAAGAAATGGTTCTCAACTTCCCCCCTTTCTTTCAATCCGATGGGGACTAGGGGGATCTAGAAGGGGGATGAGTGGCCTACAATCCCCACCCGGTGGGATATGGGGTAACTCTCCGGATCGGATTCGGTAATCGTCCGAAAATGTCATTATATACAATATACGGGCCTGCATAGGTATATAAGAAATGGTTCTCAACTTCCCCCCTTTCTTTCAATCCGATGGGGACTAGGGGGATCTAGAAGGGGGATGAGTGGCCTACAATCCCCACCCGGTGGGATATGGGGTAACTCTCCGGATCGGATTCGGTAATCGTCCGAAAATGTCATTATATACAATATACGGGCCTGCATAGGTATATAAGAAATGGTTCTCAACTTCCCCCCTTTCTTTCAATCCGATGGGGACTAGGGGGATCTAGAAGGGGGATGAGTGGCCTACAATCCCCACCCGGTGGGATATGGGGTAACTCTCCGGATCGGATTCGGTAATCGTCCGAAAATGTCATTATATACAATATACGGGCCTGCATAGGTATATAAGAAATGGTTCTCAACTTCCCCCCTTTCTTTCAATCCGATGGGGACTAGGGGGATCTAGAAGGGGGATGAGTGGCCTACAATCCCCACCCGGTGGGATATGGGGTAACTCTCCGGATCGGATTCGGTAATCGTCCGAAAATGTCATTATATACAATATACGGGCCTGCATAGGTATATAAGAAATGGTTCTCAACTTCCCCCCTTTCTTTCAATCCGATGGGGACTAGGGGGATCTAGAAGGGGGATGAGTGGCCTACAATCCCCACCCGGTGGGATATGGGGTAACTCTCCGGATCGGATTCGGTAATCGTCCGAAAATGTCATTATATACAATATACGGGCCTGCATAGGTATATAAGAAATGGTTCTCAACTTCCCCCCTTTCTTTCAATCCGATGGGGACTAGGGGGATCTAGAAGGGGGATGAGTGGCCTACAATCCCCACCCGGTGGGATATGGGGTAACTCTCCGGATCGGATTCGGTAATCGTCCGAAAATGTCATTATATACAATATACGGGCCTGCATAGGTATATAAGAAATGGTTCTCAACTTCCCCCCTTTCTTTCAATCCGATGGGGACTAGGGGGATCTAGAAGGGGGATGAGTGGCCTACAATCCCCACCCGGTGGGATATGGGGTAACTCTCCGGATCGGATTCGGTAATCGTCCGAAAATGTCATTATATACAATATACGGGCCTGCATAGGTATATAAGAAATGGTTCTCAACTTCCCCCCTTTCTTTCAATCCGATGGGGACTAGGGGGATCTAGAAGGGGGATGAGTGGCCTACAATCCCCACCCGGTGGGATATGGGGTAACTCTCCGGATCGGATTCGGTAATCGTCCGAAAATGTCATTATATACAATATACGGGCCTGCATAGGTATATAAGAAATGGTTCTCAACTTCCCCCCTTTCTTTCAATCCGATGGGGACTAGGGGGATCTAGAAGGGGGATGAGTGGCCTACAATCCCCACCCGGTGGGATATGGGGTAACTCTCCGGATCGGATTCGGTAATCGTCCGAAAATGTCATTATATACAATATACGGGCCTGCATAGGTATATAAGAAATGGTTCTCAACTTCCCCCCTTTCTTTCAATCCGATGGGGACTAGGGGGTTCTAGAAGGGGGATGAGTGGCCTACAATCCCCACCCGGTGGGATATGGGGTAACTCTCCGGATCGGATTCGGTAATCGTCCGAAAATGTCATTATATACAATATACGGGCCTGCATAGGTATATAAGAAATGGTTCTCAACTTCCCCCCTTTCTTTCAATCCGATGGGGACTAGGGGGATCTAGAAGGGGGATGAGTGGCCTACAATCCCCACCCGGTGGGATATGGGGTAACTCTCCGGATCGGATTCGGTAATCGTCCGAAAATGTCATTATATACAATATACGGGCCTGCATAGGTATATAAGAAATGGTTCTCAACTTCCCCCCTTTCTTTCAATCCGATGGGGACTAGGGGGATCTAGAAGGGGGATGAGTGGCCTACAATCCCCACCCGGTGGGATATGGGGTAACTCTCCGGATCGGATTCGGTAATCGTCCGAAAATGTCATTATATACAATATACGGGCCTGCATAGGTATATAAGAAATGGTTCTCAACTTCCCCCCTTTCTTTCAATCCGATGGGGACTAGGGGGATCTAGAAGGGGGATGAGTGGCCTACAATCCCCACCCGGTGGGATATGGGGTAACTCTCCGGATCGGATTCGGTAATCGTCCGAAAATGTCATTATATACAATATACGGGCCTGCATAGGTATATAAGAAATGGTTCTCAACTTCCCCCCTTTCTTTCAATCCGATGGGGACTAGGGGGATCTAGAAGGGGGATGAGTGGCCTACAATCCCCACCCGGTGGGATATGGGGTAACTCTCCGGATCGGATTCGGTAATCGTCCGAAAATGTCATTATATACAATATACGGGCCTGCATAGGTATATAAGAAATGGTTCTCAACTTCCCCCCTTTCTTTCAATCCGATGGGGACTAGGGGGATCTAGAAGGGGGATGAGTGGCCTACAATCCCCACCCGGTGGGATATGGGGTAACTCTCCGGATCGGATTCGGTAATCGTCCGAAAATGTCATTATATACAATATACGGGCCTGCATAGGTATATAAGAAATGGTTCTCAACTTCCCCCCTTTCTTTCAATCCGATGAGGGCTTGGTCACATCTCATTATGTTGTAATTTATTTTATTGCCGTAGTGTAAATTTGCATGAAATGTCAAGTTTCTGTTTTTGCGTCTAGTATCAAAATATTTTATTTTTCATATATAACTTTGATTTAATGTTCTTTACACGATTTTGCTTTATTTTTATCATCAACCGTCAAGTTTCATTTATATTTTTACTTTATTAGTTTGCATTGGTTTTCGCACATTTTTCTTTTAGTTAAAAAGATTAAGGCAAAAACGACGATAGAGTCAATTAGACAAACATGTCAAAACTTAGTTATTCTTATTAATTTCTAATCCGTCTTTTCCTCTCGTTTCATCTTTCAATTAATTAATCAGTCGCTAAATCAGTCGTTTAGTAAAATGTGCTAGCATAGGTTTTAAAAGCAGTTTTTAAAGTTAGTTTTTGAATGTAGGTGCACGTGGTTGTTGGTGGTCAGACGCTAAAATGTAGACTCCGGGTTTTTGCCCCTCGGTGGGCGACTACGTCTTTGTAAATATGTTGACTGTGTTTTTATTATGTTTGCTGGACTTAATGAAGAATAAAACATGTGAACGTTCATGTATCCAGGACTTTCATTTCTACAGTTAACACAGTATAGGAACGGAAGTGTACAGTTTTAGGGTCTATAAAGAAATGGTGAAATGAACCACTCTAGATTGTACAGTTTGTTATTTTTTTACACAAACTTTTTCAAATGACACAAAAACGAAAAAGATGTACGATTGCCGTTCGCTTCAAATTTTAAGTAGACATATTATAGACTATGATATAACTCAATTACCTTTAATTGTTTGTGATGTTAAATAGAAATTTCAATCTGCACACTTGATTTTAAAAAAAATTCACACCGAATTGATGTAAATAATCGGTTCGTGAACATAAATTTCATTAAACTTGTGAACATTGTGTGTGTATATGTATTCTCTCAAAAATCATTTTTGCACATTCTAAACATGCCCAAACGGGTTAATACATACAGGATTTTATTTAATTTGAACTTTATTCACCCAAGCCGTGTTTAAAATCTGAACAAAATCTATTGCAGTCATTGTACAAAATCTATGGAGGACACTTTACGAAATCTCTAGAGGACAGTTTTCATAAAATTATATTTTTACAACTTCAGCGGCGTCAGATGTACATGTAGTTTTCATTTGGCATAAATAATACCAAAACAAAAATAATTCATATTATAAGTAAATAATGAGTAGGCATATGAAACAAAGATAAAATATACTATAAATCCAGCGATGGGAATAATTTTGTTTATACAAACACATATCGTATACGCATATGCACATGTATTCCAACATATAAAAAGTATTTCTTGTCATGTGCTGTATCAAATGGAGATTTTCGAACACGTTTCTTCCTGACTTACAAAACGTTGGATGGATTAAGTACTAGTATACATGAAATAGTTATTAAGAACCCTTTAATTTCTATTTGAACATCATAAAGTTTCCTATTCTACAGAAACATGGACCTTACGATTGCTTTATATTAACTATCGCTGTTAAATTTCATAAGTACTTCCTAGCTCACGTACTGCACGTATAGCTGATGAAACTTTGTGCATATATGCCTCAGTTGAAGACCAACATATCTACATTTTCATCTTTAGACACAGCGTATATATCTTTAAATGACGGAAAACTTAGCAAATATATGAACACTTTATTATCTCATGAACTGTTTAAAGGCATCCACAGGCATTTGGGTCCAGGATTTTATTTTATTATAAATAACGTATATAAAGATTTTCATCCTCATCTATAGTATAGAGACGAGATGAAAATTTGTATCTACACGTTATTTATAATAAAATAAAATCCTGGACCCAAACGCCTGTGAAGGCATCCAGTTGATAAAACTTGCAAATACCCAAGTGGTACTTTAGCACTATTGACCTTGAATCTCAGGTCGAATGACCTCGGTAATTTCAATACAAAAACAGAAATCATAAACTTTTTTTATGATAAAAGCTAAATGTTATTATTCTGATGGTGCCTGCAAGTAGGACATACTTTTGATAATCACTTTATACTTTTTATACAGAAAAGACTCTGCTTTTAGCAAAAAGGGCTAAATTTCCACCAAAGGAGACTTTTAGCAAAAAGGGCTAAATTTCCACCAAAGGAGACTTTTGTAGTGCTAAACGGGCAGACTGTTGACTCAGACACCTTTCTCTTTATTCTGTTTTTAAAAAGCTTAACTCTGAGGTATTTTTTAAGCTTTTTTTCTGCAACCAAATTAAAAATATGCTTTATGTGTACAATTATTATTCAACCTCGTCGAAAAGTTTTATAAGTAAAATCTTTAGGAGAGAGGTGGCATAACTTACTATTTCGTGTGGTTATTTAAAAATTGTATATTTTACGAAGAACAATGCCGAACATTTAAGCAAGCAAACTAGTTCTTGATGGACTTTTACATATGACCCAAACCAAAATTATCGCTTCGAAATTGCGTGAAATGTTCGATTGTAACAAAAAGACACTGATTTAACGGGTGCGAATCGCAAAAATGCCTTTCTGCTATTGATGCGAATCTGATATATGTATGTTTGCTATCAACAGGCAAAGTTGACAGCAAACAACTAAATGTACACATGTAAATATCAAAATCAATTATGATGCTAGATGAAGCCTTTTCTCGTATCGCATCTGATCAAGTTCCCCATATATCTAGTTTTGATATTTTGACAAAAAAATAATTTTAGCTCAATTGGACAATGTCATGTAAGTTTATGCCATCACTATATATATGCGTCTGTCGTAGTCGTCCGTTAACAATTTTTAAAATCTTCTCCCCTGAAACCACTTTACCAATTTAACTGAAATTTTGCAGGATTGATATTTGACACGTTGGCAACAAACGAAGTTCATATAAAAAACATGACCGCTGTTACTAAAAATAGAACATAGGGTAGACTTATTTAAAATGGCTTATAACTCAGCAACCAGTTGGGTAACCGGAAGTGCATTTTTGGTCAAAATGTGATCCGTCTCTGATCAGTGACCTTCCGCATCGTCGGCGCTATTTCGTGCACTTGCTGCGTCACAAATTGTCGCCGTGAAAGCGGCAACGCCAACGAACATCTCCGTATCTTCTAAACCGTTTTACGGAAAAGTATGAAAATTGGCATGCCCAATCTAAAGAAGATTTTCAATAATTTCCAATAGTTGAAATATAGTTTTAACAAAATTCTTTTGATTTATTTTTAATTCTTTTCAGACTTTTCAAAATCGAGTTTTCGCGATTCTGAAAAAAAACTGTAAACTTAAATTTGGTACAAAAAAATGTTCATTCAAGAACCATCGAATTTTTTTGTCTGGACATTGCTGTATATCGTGGCAACATTTCCTATATAGTTTCGTTGTGGAACACACATGAACAAAAAAGTGTACCAATTTTAAACTCAATTCCCTGAAATTTGCGTATTTTTTTCGCTTCTTTCCCGATATCATTTTCATTTATTGATTGTTTACAGATATTACGTCATGCAACCTACTAAATACGTGGAAGTTGAAGTAAATACGAAATAAAAAAGAATTTTATGCATGTTTAAAAAAAAATCGGCAAAAATAACCGAATATAGAACATCTTTCAGCTCTTTCAACCAAACTGCAAGGTGCGCGCCACGACGTCAAATCATTAAGATGTCGGGGCACAGCTGAGGGGCACATGCCACATGGCATACTTCTGTTTGAAAGACATGAAAGAGTGATTTCATGCCTTGGTATCTATTAACATGACAGTCGTAGGGACTGCAACACAGACACACACAAAGTGGCAGGGTCAAGCTCCCCTTCTAGCTTCTAGATATTAATAAAAAAATGTGAAATGTTGAATGATCTTGAAAGTTGAATGGTGAATATTGTCTTTAAAAATAATTTAGGTTGAATTACTGTATCTATTTCATATGTGCATATCATCCCTATTTAAACAACTTTTAGCATTTTGATCAGTTGATTTTGTAAACATGATTGTTTAAGTTTACATGCATACATGGGTTAATATTTGGGAGGCAATTAAAATTGTGTTAATTTAAAAAATAAATGAACAAATCAGTGATAACAGGGATGTCCAAGATCAGTTTTATTTAATCCCTGGTGATAATGAGAGAAAGCAAGCCAAAAATTTCCAAAAAAAAAATCATATAAATACTCTAACAGTTTTTAATAGAGCCCCTTGATAATTAGGATATGTAATTCTTTAAAAGGGAGATTGTTATTATTTATTTTTCAAAGTGGCTACGATTACCTGGATTTACCTGGAAAAGTAACAATAAGAAAATAATTATTGTTACCTGACGCCGGAAGTCAAAGTACAATATTAACCGGTCCACGGATGCGGACCTGTTTTTATTAAAGTAACAATAAAATAATTTCTTATTGTTACCGCTCGTTATTTTTACCTGAAAATGTGTTTACTTACAACGAAATTCTTGTTTATATTAATTAGCCGTTATTGTTATACACATGATACAGTCACATGAAAACAATAATAAAATTTGAATTAGAATGAATTTAAGTGCCAAGTTATTTCATTTTTGGTTACATTTCCTACACATTCAGTAGGTTGCTTTGAGTGGATTTTTAAGTCCGACACATGACAGATGATACCATTCCAGGCAACCATCACAAACAATGGAGGCCCGAATATGGACATCATGACTTCTGTGCCTGTCTTTGAGTTTTCTAATTTACTCGAACTTCTTTTATAAAGTTTAACAAATTTGGTTTCTTGGAACGAATTTAACTTCTGTTCAAATTCGATAAGTGAATTAAATTTTTCTCCAATTGAAAAATTTACCACCGGTTTCTCGGAAGCCATTTTGATGTGTACAAGCCCTGGCATATCGAATAAGTTGTGAAATATAGACACCGTATGCAGGTGACGTTGGTATGTTACTTTCCAGGTTAGGAAAATTAAAATAGTTTTAAAATCAAAATCGTCTCTTTTATCGTAAATTTTGGACTGAGATGACCACCCGGGTCAAATTCGAGATGTAGATCCATGAATGATGTAAAGCAAGTGGATTCTGTGGTTTCTTTAATTTCTAGTTCTGGAGGATATATTGAAGGAATCCATCTGCAAAACGACGAATTGTTGACCGGGAGGACGTCATCAATATATTTGAAAGTGAGATTAAATGAACTTGCCTCTTTCATCTTCTTGTTCTTTACGAGTTCCTGAAGAAATTCAGACTCGTAAGAGTATAAAAACAGACCAAATGAATTGTCCTGGGCGGTGTTTCATTATATGGATTTTCATGACCACAGTTCAAGTCACCGGTGATTTTATAAGTTAAAATAAATAATTGTTTATTTCAAGTTTTCAATTACAAAAACATTATATGTAAAGAAATGTACATATTGTTAATAATATTCTGAAATACAAGAATATTCAAATTCATATAATCAGGTAACAATAACGCCAGGTAACAATAAAAAAATACTTATTGTTACTTAAAACAGGTCCGCGTCCGTTACATGGTTTTCCGTTAGTCCGTCCTTCCGGTGTCAGGTAACAATAATTTTTTTCTTATTGTTACTTTTCCAGGTAACTTATCCAGTGCCTTTATTTTTTGTCTGAAACCTGTGAGTTATAATCTTATTTCCAGCTGAAACATTAAAGACATTGGACATTTTTTAAATAGAGTTTCACTTATTATACTTCAAAACTGTCTCATATCCATTAGTAAGCAGACTCGATACATAAAAATATTATTAAAAATATCTATTTTTCTTATAAAAATAAGATTAAAATGAAAACAAACAATTTCAATAGATGCTTAAATATGCTTGTTGAAGGCTGCTGGCAGTTTTTTCATTGAGTTTATTTCTTTATTTCCACTGGTTATCCACATCTCATTATTTTATATTTCTATGCTATTAATAGCTGTTGTAATCTGTGTCCTTAGTGTCCATGTACTGAAAATGTTATATATGTATAATACATGTACAGGACTATAGCTAGTGTTAATCAAGTTAATTAATGAACAAATTTGGATTATAGAGGAATTAATGCTTTATAACCATATTCATAGGTTGACCTTTCATTCCATAATTATATAACTCCCGTAGAAATTAGCGAAACTTGAACTTGATAGATCTGTAACTCATCATGGTAGACTCGCATACCAAAAATTAGTTCATTATCTACAAGCATTTATAAAAAAAGTGTAGAAAACTGAAATTTTAGTGAATTTTCAAAGTTCAAAGGGTCATAACTCTTGTAAAAATCAGTGGACAAGAACTAAACTTAAGCTTGATCTGTTACTCATCATGGTAGACTTACATACCAAGCTTCATTTCATTATCTACACGCGTTTAGAAAAAAAGTGTGGAAAACTGAGGCATGACAGACGGACAGAATGCAAACCTAAAATCTACATTTGCAGGAAGGGGACAAATAACTAAAGAGGGATTTTAAGCTCTGTGCGAGATGAACTTTTTGTATTTTAAACTTAGTAGGCCAAACTGTAGCTTTTGATGGTTGTTTTATTGAATATGTAGTGTTGAGATATCCATCCAATATTATAAGGTCCAAATTAAGATGAATAATTCCAGGAAAAATTAGAAGAGCAAAACAAATTGTAAACTTGATCTAATTCATCTACAAAAGATCAATTCAATATCTATAAGCCCTTAAAGCAAAGGCAGATCTAGGACCCAGCATACCGTTCCCCCCCCCCCCCCCCGTTTGACAAAAAATTTGGTTAAGAACTGTATGAAACAAGAGATCCCAGAAGGTTTTTTTATAAGTTTGTAAATTTCTGGATCCGCCACAGCTTAAAGCAATAGTGTGGAAAACTTAAATTCAGTGAATTTTCAAAGTTTAATAGGCCATACCTGTATATTAAACTCCAGTAAAAATTGGTGGACTGAAATAAAACCTAAATGTGACCTGTAACATATGGTAGACTTATACATTGTGTACATCAAAAATCAATTATTAGTAAGTAAACACATGTACATGTACATGTTATGTATCTACATGTATAAGCATTTAGGGGTACGAGAGACATCCAATTCAGACTGAGTGCAAACCTTTGGCTTTCGCAAGGTAGGGGACTAAAAACAAGCTATACTGAGGGCAGCATGTTGAACTCTGATCACCAATTTTGTGCAGTCTTAAAAAAACCATGAATGCTGCAACATTGAAACAGTCAATGAATTATTACACGCAGCCAGAACTTTATCTTGGCACAAATCCACCCGCATCATATCAAGTACATAATTAAAAATTTACATGTACTATAAAGTTTTAATATTTAATAGGTAATCTTATAATACTACAGTAATAAAAATATCATATTTACCTGAACAAGTTGAAAGTAGTTTTACTGTTGCCATTAAGAGATGAAAGTACATAGCCCAAAATAAGCATTGCAATTATTCATACGCAAAGTTGCTAATTTTGAGTATGAGTATGTCTAGATCTGCCATCACAAAAAGCTGAATGGTCTTCAAATATCTTCTTGGTCTACCATTTATACAAATGCTGGATCAGCATTTCTTTTGATGGACAATTTGAGAAAGATTTTTATTTCAACATGCCTAATACATGTAACATGTTAAAAGTATTTTTTTAAAGAATATATAAACATTGATAAAAATGGATTTAAAAATGTGTTTTTATGAGATACCAGCATATGACATACAGAAGCATGCTTCAACTAGAACCTTGGCTTACTGACATGTTGGTGCAGTGCATGAACAGTCCTACCAGTACATGTATATAAGCAAACAAATTTTGTTGTAGCTGAATCTTCGCCATAAATGAAACACAGAACTTTGTGCATAAACCTACATGTATACCATTTCTTTCAAAAAGATTTCATAAGCATAAATTTTATCGGTAAAAGAATGAGACATCTTTCTTTTTTTAGATGTACATGTGTAATACTAATATAGGATGAGTATTGACAATTTAATTTGACATATCATGCATATAGGCCTTTGCATCATGTTAGATCTACTGGTCAGACTTTTTATCAAAAAAAGTTGTGAGCTTAAAATTTTAATCGGTCAATTTTGGATTTCTTTAAAAATTTTCTTGATTTAAACCGTTTTCAATCATATATTGATAAGGTAAATATTAAAATAGCATAACTTCTGGAGCAAAATTATCATATTATTTTATGATAAGAATGTGTACTATATACATGTAACGGACTATCAAATGCACTGTTATAATTTCACAGAGATGCATGTGTATATATGTTTGTCTTAAGTTTGACTCAGCTGGACACAATATAAATATAGATTGCAAATTCTGAAATGCATACCAAATGTTAATGGTGTGCTGTATTATCATGATTTTATATAATTTACAATATACATTTGTACATATGCCTAATCACAAATTTGTCAAAGAAATTGTTACCCTTACATGTAATTATAGACTAGTTATCATTTATCCAACATGTACAATTTTGGGGTTGTTTTTTTTTGCACAAAGTCCACCTAAAAAACACTAAAAAAATTTTTTAGGCCTCACTTTGCTGGGTGACAAACAATTTATATGTCCTCTTAAACTACTAGTAAATCATAGATTAGTCCATCATGATTTGAATGTTGATCCAGGGCTGTCAAGTTTTGATGGGCTGCTTGTGTGAGATTTGTTAAAAATTGAAATATCAAAGAAAGGAGTATTTGTGGCAAACTTTGGGACTACATGTAGATTTGCGAGTCTCATGCGACTTGCATGACACTTGGAAGGTTTGTCTTACAACTGTTGTTATGAGGCCAATGGGCACCACAGCCAAAAAAGGAAAAAAAATAAACAAGTAAACCACAATGTCAATGTCAGCTGTGTTCCTTACTTCACAACAGAATGACAGGCCATTGATACATGTACATGTCATAGATCTTTATATTGCGAAGATGTTACAGGGTTGTTCTGTTGTTTGATAAAATGCAAATTTATAAATGTAAGCGGAATTCGCAGGCGAATTTGCGTTTTGAAAGGCAGAACCACCGAGATTGGACGAGATTGACCAAGAGACTAATGCATGTTCCTGAAGAATCATATGGTAGCATCTATTTCGCTAAAGTAGGAAACCCTTTTATGTAGAAAATGTTTAAAAGTATTTAAAACATGTCCACAGATTTTGTTTATCGAAGGGAGACAACACAGGAGTAGGAAGTTCGATCAATAAAATCCTCCCCAAGACGGACGTAAAATCCGTACTTTTTGACGCAAAAGTTTCAACTTTGAAATTGGTACAAAAAAATGTTCATCTACCGATTTTACTCGGAGTGGGCTTGTTTAAAAGAACAGAATCTCAGCTTTCACCCCATATTATTTTCGTTGTGGAACACGAAACTTCGTCGCTTCGATTTTTTCAGTGAAATTTTTTGCATGATTTTTTCATGCCAAAATTTACCGATTGAAATTAAAATGAATGAAAGAAAAACATTATATTCGTCCAAGAAACGAAGATAAATAAATAGAAATATGCAACCGTTTCCTTATTTTTATTAAAGTTAGTCGGAAATCGTTAAAATAACATCACAAACAGTGGAAATCCTTCTCTCCCATTTTTGCCCTAAAATGGCGGCCATTACGGCTTCTCCGATCAGTGATATTCCTACTCAGGCGCTTCCGGTTACCCAACTGAACTATAACAGATACGAAATATCAAAAGGTTCTTAAGGTCTTTGGAATCAAACGTTCTACAAAAGTCTCCATTGGGTCGAAGTCGTCAGATTACCCTTTATAGCGGTTATGGCCCTTTAAAGGCCATAAATAGCGATTTTCCCCTGTTTTTTTTGCCCAATAGAATGCAAACTATTTCAGTTAGAGAAAATCTGTTGCTTGCTGAAACCTTCAGCTCATTAAACTCTATAAAAATCTCCATTTGTTCTACAAAAGTCTTTATCAGATTAAAATTGTCACATGATCCTTAAACCATAATGGTCTTCTATGAAGGGTCGTCCGAAAACTGCCACCACTTTATCGACGGCTGACACCGTCGACGGGTGTGCTTCATATCAAGCAGGAACTGCTGAACTCTTTAAGAACGTTCATTCTCGTTATACCCATGCTAGCGAAAGCGCGGGGATAATGTTTTTCGTATGCCGTGTAATATTGTATGTTTGTATGGTCATTTTATCAGTATATGTTTTCTGTATTATTTGTATGTAACCCAGAATTGTACCCGTCTTCGGACGGAAGTTTATAAATAGTTGTACATAAAAATATGATGGACGTTGAAACGTGTTCTGAGAATCTCTTTATTTATAAGCTAGTCTTCCCCGAGAAGCAAGCCCTACCCTGTGACATGGTGGAGAACCTAAAGCCCGGATTCAACAGAAATATTGATACAACCGTTGTTTTGATGTAAATATGACATTTTTCGTTTGAAATTAGTTTGTCTTCTCACGTCTGGAGAAACCACGTGGTTGAATATTTTGACCTTGTTTGCCGTTTGATGATTATAATTTTATACACTCTTCCTTGATTTGGAATTGATTGCAATTCCTTTCTTGATTTTAACTTCATCTACTTTTAGGAGCATTTCAATATCTTTACATTTTTACTGGCAATTTCTAAAATGGGAACAATGGATATGGAACGGATTGCTGGACTGATTCCAAATTTACTGTTTTGAGTTAAAATTCTTAGTAACTATGGGGAAAATTAGACAATTTAGTCTTTATGTTGGCGATTTACCGTCCAGTGTTACAGAATGTGAATTATATAACCTTTTTACATAGGCTGGACCTATTTTAAGCATTCGAATTTGTAAAGACAAAGCTACTGCAAAATTTTTAGGATATGCCTACGTAAATTTTAAAAACTAAGAAGATGCGAAATATGCTTTAGAAGTATTGAATTTTCACCATTTGGATGGTAAAGTTATTCGAATTATGTGGGTACAGAAAAATTCTAAATTCAGGAAACTAAATGTTGGAAATCTGTTTATTAGGAATTTACCTGCTGAAACGGACGGCAAAACATTGTATAACATGTTTGCAATTTATGGTGAAATTTTATCATGTAAAATTGTTCGAGATAGAGGATACGCATATGTACATTTTGTAAATGAATATTCAGCACGTAATGCAATTACCTATTTAGATGGTATTCAGTGGCATGACAGAAAGCTCTCCGTATCATTTTTCAAAAGTCAACAGGAAAGGTCTATGTACAAAGTCAAAGATGAAAGTGTGTTCACTGCTTTTACAGTTAAGCAACATTATATTCTTGATGAACCATTGCTAGACATCGGTGTCAAGGTTATGCAGTCTACTGTTTTAGACAATGATATTATGGAAATGATAGCCTTTCCTTGAGTTCTGTATTTAAAAGTCTGAATTTGAAAAATGAAAACGTTTTTCCAGATATGAAATTGGGAAATGACTGCCTTTCCCATGAAATGCTTACAGTTTTTGATCCTCTTGTATATACGAACAATGTTGAAGATATATTGACTTCGCCAAATTTTGATTTGACCCCTTGTTTACAGCCTGAAGATCATGTAAGATGGGTGAAAGGAAATTTTAACAAAGTCAATATGGATGTTGTAAATATGTTTTCAAATTTATTGTATTTGAATACTACTATTATCTTTTTACGCTCACTTTTGTCATGTTTATTTTGATTTTGATTCTAGATTGAAATTGTAATGTTATTTGAAAATGCTTATTTTTTTGCTGTACTTAATGTCACACAGTCATTATGTCATATATATGCATTAGATAAAAATAAGTGGCCGTAGCCTGTCGGACATTGTGTATTTGAGATAGATGAAGTTCTGACATTGTGATTTCTATGACCTGGTTTGCAGCAGACTTCAAAATGGGTGTTTACTGTACAAATTAATATGTTCCAGAAAATACTCCGCTTAAATCTTAAGAGCCGAGGGTCTCTGCTGGGCATCATTGTAGAAAGTAAACAGTCGCTTGGATTAGTCATGGATAACGGATAAAAAGACCATTGGAATAAAATGGGATTTTATTTTTTGTCGGCCGGGATGTAATATTGTATGTTTGTATGGTCATTTTATCAGTATATATGTTTTCTGTATAATTTGTATGTAACCCGGAATTGTACCCGTCTTCGGACGGAAGTTTATGAATAGTTGTACATAAAGATATGATGGACGTTGAAACGTGTTCTCTTTATTTAAAAGCTAGTCTTCCCCCAGAAGCAAGCCCTACCCTGTGACAGTCGGCGTACGTATGGCGTTAATGTCCAGATAATTTCTGAAACCACTGGGAGTAGAAGATGAAACTTGGGTCATTGATTGTATTGTGGGTAGGGATTGTGCCGAAGGTTTCGGAATTTTAATAGCGAGCACAGCTCGTAGCGGGCACGAAGTGCTCGCGAGAGCGGAGAGCTCTACAGCAAATTTGCCTAATGCTGATATTGAATTTTTTAGCGAGCACAGCTCGTTGCTCGCGAGCTCGAGAGCGGAGAGCTCTACAGCAAGTTCCCGCGAAATATTTGCCTAATGCTGATATTGATTTTTTTTCGTCCGGATATGCTTCTCACAATTTCACGTGCACACGGGTTCGATGTGAATTTGAAAATAATTACCAATTTTGCTAATCGCCTTCCAAAATTTTTCTTTGTAAATAAATTAAAGAACAAGGAGTAATTAATGTTCTGATGATGTACTGGCTACTTCATTTTTTAGGAAAACAAATTTTATTCTTTTTTTTACATTTTCTTTTTTTACGCTCATTCGCCCCAAATACCTCGTCCCAACTTGAACGTTCTAGAAAATGAACTGATTAAAATAAAAATTAATACGATCTAAGCAGTGCATCAAAAGTGTCCACGTCTTTTCGGGAATGGGGTCCTCTAGATCTTATATTCTGAATTCTTAACGATTTTATTCCTCAATTGAGGCGTGGAACGCCGTCATATGAGGGTCGAAAAGAGGATCCATCTTTGATGTTTCATGGTAATAGGGGGAGCTTTCTTCAACGCAAAAGGTATGTAAAAATACAATAAGCTGTTCATTGAAATCTTATATTTTTGCTGTGCTTGCATTTAGGCAATGCCTATCTCATATTATTGCCTCCCCCGGCCTAGGGGCTGGGCTGTATATGTAGCCTAAGGGCACCAGAGGCGGATCTTGAATGTCTGAAAAGAGGGGGACCACTGACTGGCCTAAGAGGGGCCCCACTTTGGTCACGCTTCAATGATTTCCTATATATTCAACCAAATTTTTCCACCAAAAGGGGGGGGCGGCCCCCCAGCCCCCCCCCCCGGATCCGCCTATGGGCACATTTTCCCTTCGTTACTCAACTCCTCTCCGATTACTTGGAATAGAGAACTGAAACTTGGCTCAGTAGTTACACTATGGGTGTAGATTCTATGGGTGTAGATTCTGCTGAAGGTTTCTGTATTTTGATAATGCCCCTTGGGGCTGGGCTGCACAGGTAGCTGAGGGTAAATTATTCCTTCGTCACGCAACTCCTCCCAGGATATTTGGAATACAGAATAGAAACTTGACTGAGTTATTGCACTAAGGGTGTAGATTCTGCCAAATGTTTCTTAGTTTTTATAATGCCCCTAGGGCCTGGGCTGCATAGGTAGCCTAAGGGCTAATTATTCCTTTGTAACAAAACCTGTAGAACTGAAACTTGGCTCAGTAGTTGCAGTGTGTATGTAGATGCCTCAAGCGGCTGGGATACATATGTAGCCATAGGGCATATTGTTAATATATTCATTCCAATTTATTTTGAAAATGGAACTGAAACTTTAATTTTTGTGTCAGCCAAATTAACCTAAGAATTAGTTTAAAAATGTACCGACCCTAAAACCATATAAAAAAAAATCAATTTGCAGGTTATTATTACTTGCCACAAAACCAGTAATAAGTCTAAAACAATGAATAACAATTGTAGTTCCTGTTCATTTCTTTCAGTTCTTTGCCCCATATACTATCCACACAAGAATAGCGTGTGGATATGTAACGTCGCTGCTTCGACTAGTTTAACTCGAGTTCACGTTATGCGATTTGGTTGTAATATGTTTTTTTTTCTAAGTTGTGTGGTTTGTATTTACGATGATTTTATTTTAAATTTAAGTGATCTCGAACTAGCGATATATGATTGCCGCATAATTGCCGCACAGGTAGCCGGAGGACAAATTGATCCTTCGTCACGCAACTTCTTCCAGGTTTTTGGAATACAGAACTGAAACTTGGCTTCTTTAATTAGATATACTGCTAGTTAAACAACATGTCCTTTAATGTGATACTACTATCTATGATTTAAGATAAACATGTGCGGCTGCCATTGACCTGTTCTGGACCAACCCTTGTTAGAATCAAGACATTTGCAGGAAAACGTACCGTATTATACAAGGGGACGTTGTATAACATACCCTGATCTGGGCACGCCAAAATTGTTTTAATTCATATATTTTTACTATATACTTGTATGTAGCCACTATGAAGCCAATCGTGAAAGAACCTTTTGATCTGAAATAGATCAGCAACTGCTACTTCTAAAATACAGGTTATTCGCTATGGAAGAAGGAGATTTTGCGCTATAAGACCGGGTTTTGGAAAGTCTTTCCGTCTTGTATTAACGAGATTGATCATCCCAGTTCAGCAGTTATTTTGTTACCTTATTTATTCATTTATTTTAACATATTAATTATCCTGTAGGTGTCAACTGAGCTGAATTTATAAAACTGTTCTACACCTATAATCTTGGGGAAAACGATTCTTTTTGAGGAATATGAATTATCTATGTTCTGATATCTTTAATGCTAAATAAGAACTATACATCTGACGCCGCTGATGTTGTGAAAATATGTTTTTTTATGAAAAATGTCCTCCATAGATTTTGTACAATGACTGCGATAGATTACGGTCATTTTAAAACACGGCTTGGGTGAATAAAGTTCAAATTAAATAAAATCTTTTATGTATTAACCCGTTTATGTATGTTTAGAATTTGCAAAAATGATTTTTGAGAGGATACATAAACACAATGTTCACGAGTTGAATACGATTTATGTTCACGAACCGATTATTTACATCAATTTGGAGTGAACTTTTTAAAAATCAAGTGTGCAGATTGAAATTTCTATTCGACATCACTAACAATTACAGGTAATTGAGTTATATTATATTCTATGTTATGTCTACTTAAAATTTGAAGCGAACGGCAATCGTACATCCTCTTTGTTTTTGTGTCATTTGAAAAAGTTTGTGCAAAAACAAATTAAACTGTACAATCTAGAATGGTTCATTTCACCATTTCTTTATAGGCCCTAAAACTGTACACTTCCGTTCCTACACTGTGCTTTATATTAAAACTTATATCAAATTCACCTTATATTGTTCTATTATTCGTATGAATATTGAACTTGAACTTTTTTATATTTCATTATTCCTTTCAATATTGAACTCTATCAAATTATTTCATTTTTCGTTTTGAATATGAATAATGAACTTTAACTTATTTCATTTTTCATTATTCATACACGAGTTTAATGAATAATGAACTTTAACTTATTTCATTATTCATTATTCAAATTAAAAAAATGAATAATGAAAAATGAACCAAGTCATTATTCATTATTGAAAAATGAATAATGAAAAATGAATAATAAGCTTACTTCAGTCCGGTTAGTTTCTTTTATTATTTGTAGTGGGTTTTTTCTTCTCCAATTATTATTACTGATATGAAACTTTTAAAATAATTATTTCCGAGTTTTAAAATTGACATTGAAAACGTTAGTGTAAGAAAGGCATATTATATCTTATGCATGACGATGTTTGAACAAAAAAATGATTAATCTTAATTTTGAACAACAAATATCAGCGATTTTAAGAGCTTGTGTCAGAAAAGTTTCTTTCATGTTTTTAAAAAGAAGATTTTTCCAGATGGCTTAACGAATGGTTAACTGGTACAGGATTGTGTAAATACCCGCCAACCCGCCATCAAGACCGCCAACGTCGGCAACATTTCCGAACACCCCCCTGTTCGGTAACGTCGCCAACGTCGCTAACATTACCGAACATGGGGTGGTTCGGTATCGTCGCCAACGTCGCTAACATTTACCGAACATGGGGTTGTTCGGTAATGTCGCCAACGTCGCTAACATTTACCGAACATGGGGTTGTTCGGTAATGTCGCCAACGTCGCCAACATTTTATGAACATCTCTATGCATTTACTGTCACAAACATTTATTGAAACAGAACACATCCATGTTCCACAATCATGACAATGTTGCAAACATAGTTTCTAGTTATAGTTATTGATTGTAAGGGAGACAACTCTTGATATTATGGTTTAATAACAAATGATGGTGATTTTTAAGTAATAATTAAAATAAGTTACGCCCCTGACTGTTGAAACAATATATTATTTCTTTTTTTTCAATTTTAAGATTATTTATATTTCCCAATAATATTCCTTTTAAACAAAAAATGCACAATACCTGGCTTTAACATGTTGGAAAGGGATTTATAGAAGCATTAGGCTTATTTCTCAATCCAGGGTAAAAAATATGTTTAAACTACCATTCTAAATAAGATGAAAATACATATATAAATACATGTTTAAGCAATAAGGGCTGCTTTTACAGAGCCGCATTAAAATGTAAGCTCAAATGTTACATGTATATCAATGAATAAGACACTTGATATAAATAAAAATCTGTTTATTATTAACGAAAGAAGGTGGAAATTTTTAGTAATAAAATAATATTTGCCTTACAATTTACATATATAATATATCGTATGCCCATTTATATATTCTGTATCCTAAAAGCACTGGTCTATGACATGATTTCATGCCTTTGAATATATTATTCCTTAAATCTTAAATGAACGATATGTCTTAAGCAAGCACCAGTTACAATTACATGTAATGTTAGTAGATTATAAACTTTGAAACTATGTTTTGAAATTGTGCAGAATCAAATTATCGCTTTTTTTTCGAGTGCAGATTCAAGGTGTACACCCACTTCAGCTTACAAATAATTTTGTTTGCGTTGTGTACTTTTATAGCCGCAGATAATATGTTGTTTTTTTTTATAATTTCATGTGATTTACCACCTCAAGATGTGCATTTCATTTTTTTTTTTTTTTTTTTTTTTTTGCATGACGGGGTATAATATTTTCACCGGGATCGAAACGTATATTGCACCAGATAAGTCCTAACAATTGGCGATTGAAAATGATCCGGCTTCACTTGGTCCTGCTAATAAGCATTCGACCGCGTCCGATAAAGTAACATACGTTCAATCATCTCGCAGACCTGTAAAATTATTTTGATTTTTTTCTAAAATTTGAAGAAAAAAAAAACAATACTATAGTAGTCTTCGTTAGTATCAGGGATATTATTCTATCAATCTCATACTGCCGTATAAACTATCAGTTTAGCATCTGTCAGGTTAGGGTAAGCATTTCAATAGGTTACCATTAGGGAGCAGCCTCGACTATCAGGTTAGGGTTAGCATTTCAATAGCTTAGCACTAGGGAGCCGCGTCGACTATCAGGTTAGGGCGCAGGGATGTTCAAAACAAGTTTTATTTAATCCCTGGTTAGGGTTAGCATTTCAAAAGGTTACATCAGGGAGCCGCTTCTACTATCCGGTTAGGGTTAGAATTTAAAAAGGTTACATCAGGGAGCCGCCTCGACTATCAGGTTAGGGTTAGCATTTGGGAGCCACATCAACTATCAGATTAGGGTTAGAATTTCAGTAGCTTAGTACCAGGGAGCCGCGTCGACTATCGGGTTAGGGTTAGCATTTCAAAAGGTTACATCAGGGAGCCGCCTCGCCTATCATGTAAAGGTTGGCATTTCCATAAGATAGATTCAGGGAGCCGCCTCGACTATCAGGTTAGGGTAAGAATTTAAATAGGTTAGCATCAGACAGCCGTCTCGACTATCAGGTTAACATCAGGGAGCCGCTTCGACTATCAGGTTAGGGTTAACATTTCAATATGTTAGTATCAGGGAGCCACCTCGACTATAAGGTTAGGGTCATCATGGTGCAGAATTGCTGTTTTGACTGAATTGACTGGATTGACATATGAGTTCAATTGACTCAATTTAACTAAATTGTCAAACGAGTCAAATAAGTTACCTTAAAAATCGACGTCCAATTCTCATAAATAAATTCAAATTCAAACTCATTATGTTTCTCTGATAAAAATTTTCTTTCGGAGTCACTATGTATAATCTAGTGATGTAAATTGGGGTACATGAGAGGCCTGTACAATGGTAGAACATGACTTGGAATCCATTATTAGATGCAAGTTTGCCTTTCATGAAATTTCTCACATCAAACCATGGGCTGAAAAGGAGTACCTAGGGCTTGGCCTCCAGAGTCCGTAACTTCCAATTGAAACTTGGGATACAGTTTCATGTGTACTTTCTTGGGTCAAATAATGAGGCTGCGCAGCGCAGTCGCCCGGCGGAGCGATGCCTTGGCATAGCGGAGGGCGACACCCCGAGGACTTGACTTTACTTTACTATTCTGGAAGCAATACCAGATTGATCTTTATCTTCAGCATACAGCGCAGCGGAGGGCACCGGAGGGCACCGTAGCAAGCGACACCCCTCTATCAGATACTGCGATCATTTTGATCTATCTTTGTCAATTGGTCTGAGAAGCGATTGTAAAAAGCACCCCCTCATTATATAGGAGATTAATATGTACATACCCATTTAGTGTGTTTTGTGATACTCTTACAGCGGGGATACCAGTAATACTAGTATATCCCCGCTGAAACCATAGTAATAATTGACTCATTATAACGCATGTAACTCGATTTATATCGGATACGGGACATCAATGGATTGAATTAAGACAATTGAACTGTGCAAAAAACAATTGAGAAGGATTGACTACACTGAGTGCTGTTTACTTTTTGTTTTTTGTTTTTGTTTTTACCCTTTGAACTTTTGACTCTAAAGTGCCCTATTGGTGCCTCTTTGCTGCTTCAAAGTCACCATAAAACCCAAAACACATTCAGTGCACAGGCGTTTGGGTCCAGGATTTTATTTTATTATAAATAACGTGTATATAAAAATGTTCATCTCGTCTATATACTATTTCCACAAGGCAAGAATGTTTGAAAGTTCTAAAAATTTTAGGTTTGGTTGTTTGTGTTGTTCGAAACGTGTTTCTTTCGTGGACTAGAGCTATATAAAGGTAAGCCGATTGTGTCTTGGTTAGTGGAAAAGGATAGAAGAAAATGAGATGTGGAATAAGTGTACGCGACACAACCTACATTATAAACGTATATTTTAAATATCCACAATGGAAAACAGCCAGCAGCCTTCAATGTGACCAGCGGTCGCTGCTCGCTGTTTTTCAATTGGCCCCTGGATTGAAAATAAAATACATATGATTCAAGCCCAATCCCAAAGTGCATTGAAAGACCCTCTTCTTGACAAAAAACAATTAACAAAAATTCGACTAAATACAAACATAAGCTTTGATAAAGATTCCTGGCTTAGGACAGGCACATTAAAATGTGGCGGGGTTAAACTAGTTTTTTGGCGCCAACCTTCCCCCTAATGATAATCAATAACAAAGCACAAACTAACACACAGTAAAAATCAAATCGATAGAAGTTCAATTCAACAAGAGAGTATCTGAGACAAAAGGACAACAGGTAATTAACGGGACGTAAAGATACTCTCTTGAGAACACTCGAAGTTACTGACAGCTAGCTAAGAAGCATCCATCGACTGATGTAAAAAAATCAAGTATGTCGATTTTAAATCCGACACAACACGTCAAACACTTGATTTGATGATGCATCATCACACAAAACCGACACACTTGACCGCTGTAATGCTCAAAAATGACATAAGTATAAAAAGGCAATTAACATTTTAAAGTAAGTATCAAATTATCAATATTTTTACCAAAGAAGACTAAATTCAAAGATTTTACTAAAATATCCATTTCATAACCTTTATTTAATAAAGTTTTAAGCCAATTTTGCATTCCCAACGGATTGTTTTTGAATTTATTTGCTCTATAAACAACATTACCGTAGAAATCTGGATGGGATATTCCCTTTACAATCAAAAGTCGTCGTGTACAGTTAAATTTTCCAATAAGGTATAGATATTTATGATAAAACTTAGTAAACGACTTCACTAATTTGTGGTAACGATATCCTTGTTTTAGTAATTTTTTTGTAATACACTGGTTTTTATCATTAAAATCAGACACACCACTGCAGATCCGAGCATATCTTACCAACTGTGAAATATATACTCCGTAAGACGGAGCAAGTGGTACATCTCCCTCTAGAAAAGGAAAATTCACAATGGGAAATGAAAAGTCATCCCGTTTATCATATATTTTAGTGTGTAATTTTCCATTGATTATACTTAAATCTAGATCTAAAAATGGGCATCTATCACCAGTAAGGTTAGATTTATTCAAAATTAATTCCTTGGGATAAATTTCCGTAATAAAATTAGAAAATGTCGGATTGTTTAGTGAAAGAATGTCGTCTAAATATCTGTATGTATAATTAAAAGTTTCAATGAGATGTTGTCTGTTGGGGTCTTTTTGAAGTTTTGCCATAAATTGGGATTCATAACAATACAAAAAAAGGTCAGCAATAAGTGGGGCACAATTAGTTCCCATAGGGATACCAATGACTTGGCGATAAATTGTTCTCCCAAAACGAATATAAATGTTGTCCAAAAGATAATTTAGAGCAGTTATCATTTCTGCATCAGTCCAATTGACGTAACCTTTATGAGTCTCGTTGCTAAAAAACGATTTATTAAATAATTTAGAAACTTTAGAGCAGATATAGTCACTTTTAGATTTATCGAAACACCATTTAACCAGATATTCAAATTGTTTTTTACTAAGACAGTGAGGAAGGTTAGTGTACAAAGTAGAAAAATCGTAGCTATCAACTGTATGGTAAGTACCTTCAAAAGCGCGAAGTTTGTCTAAAACATCGAGCGAATTTTTCACACTCCAAAAATGATTTATGCCACTGTTTTCAAATACCTTTTCGCAGTATCGAATAATAAATTCTTTCATAGTAGTCAAAGCAAGTGATAAGACTTTAGAAATATTAGTGAGAGAACACTTACTTGAAGCAGATATGAAACGAGATTTATAAGGATTTTTGTGTAGTTTAGGGATCCAGTACATTGTAGGTAGTTTATTGTATGTAGGAGCGGCTCGTAGTGATGTGGTATTTAAAATATGGTCCTCAATAATACTACATTCTGTAGATTGTACGCGAATAAAATATGGCAAGCCAAAGTGGACTTTATTACATATTTAGCAACATGTGGTTAAATATTTATTGAGCTCAATAATTATTTAATAACATGTTAATAATTCATTTATTGAGCTCAATAATTATTTATTAACATGTTGGAAAATCAACATGTGCAAAATGCAACATGTTAATAATTAATAATGGTATACCATTATTTATTTATCAACACGTTATAAAATATTTACCGATTATAAGGAAATATTGAGTACCATATTTAATTATTCACATGTTAATAAATGGCGAGAACGTATTGGGGCGATAACATCATCATGTCTTTGGATAGCGATTTTTCCCAATTAGTTCAACGTAATTATGATTTCGTATTCAACATATTTGGAACTTAGGTGGTTGGGTTCCATTTATTTTATTTATTTAGGTATTGATTTTAGATCGGAGAGATGCAAAAAATCTCCAATCAATAAATGTGTCTAAACACAACCTCAGGTGTAATTGTTTCTCAGATAAAACATTTGAGATACAACAACAACAACAACAAAAAATGATTTTGTTTCCGTTTTGGTTTTGTTTGTTTGTTATGTTTTTTAATCATCAGGTGAAACCTTGTATGACACTTTCTCTGTATGACCTCCTATTTCAGCTGTTTTACAGCACCTTTATTGGCTTTCACGCAACTAATTATTGTCCCTATAAGATGTCAGATAACAAAGGTATATCATAGCCAAAGCTTCAGGCGAAATAAAATAAATTGGACCCTATTACGTAACACTAGATAGAATAATCAACTGACAAAAACAGAATGTACCATGAAATTATCAAATATACAAAGGTCATAAAACAAAAATAACTATGATAAATTGAAAAATAAAATATTAATTGTAATGTATTTATTATACAATTAATTCATATGAATTGGTATTGAAAAATGTCTCTCCTTGCAATGTTCCTAACAAGCTAAATAAAATCTAGTTGCAAAAAAGGCGATCGTATATGGCGATGTCGTTGTTGTCGTCGTCGTCGTCGTCGTCGTCGTCGTTTTATGTGGACATTTTGGTTTCTGTGCTCAAGTTGTAGTTGACCGATTGTTTGTTTGTCAGGCATTTACTCCCAGGCAGCGCGATTTCGGCTATTTCCGGGAGATGAACATGAAAGGGGTGATATGATGATGAAGAGGATGAAATAAGGACACAAGGCCAATCGGGGTTTGGAGTTTTGACTGCCACAAGAAAAGAGGTTTGATGTCGGGCAATTTTGTTTCTTGCAGGGGATCCTACGGGTCCTACTCAGGCTTACCGAGACCTGAAGCAGGGTTCTTTAACGTGTGAGGGACGTGGCATTTCCCCAACACGGTGCACCAATATAGTTTGCGGTCAGGTTTTCCGCATTATAGCCTGACGACCCCGCATCTCTCGATGTCAGGGCTGCCTCATTCAACCACCTGGGGCACACATCCCAGTTGCTTTGTGGGCAAAGCGGCCTGACCCGACGTCAAGTGTCTGAGCGCTCTTTAGAGGACTTTTACCACAAGCTTAGCGCTGCTGCGGGCCTATTCGCCCCGGAACCCGTACTGGGCAACCGAATAGTATGAAAATTTGATATGATATTAAATTACTAAAGGAAGGATGGTATTGCATTTGGGGTCTGTGGTCCTTTTTATTTGTAGAAAAAAAAGCCAAAATAGAGTATTCACAAAACTTGACGTGTGGAATGTTGATTTTTCGTCCGATTTGAACATTCTTTTGTATAACTTAGTAAATTCCGTCAAATAATTTACTGTTTTTGATACAATACTAGAGGGGGTCAAAATTGGACCACGCACCAAAAATCAAACTTTTTTTGCGGCATCGACCGTGGAATTTATTCCGTAGCGGAACATGAATGTGTTACTGGTGCATAACAATCGTTCACCCTACGGTGGACCTGCTAAACTTATATGTCAGATAAGGACCATAATCATGATACCTACGTACACGAAGAGTCTTTTAATTGCCTATTGCAACATCTGAAATACTATTTTTCAAACAAAAACTATCTAAATCAGTAAATAAACCTTTTTATATTTATTGGTTTTCGAATACAGGTAGCAAACGTTGCAATTACCTGGTTATTAATTGACACCTATATTCCAAAAAATACCGGTTGCCAATGATCACAGGCGGTATATCGATAAGAAAAAACTTTCTCCAAAATATTTCATTTTTTGAAAATGTATTTTTCATTGCTTTTATTTTACAAATAGAAAGATATTAAATATAATTCAGTAATGTATCAATTATATTTATTTTTCTTTTAAAAGATTTAATTTTATTTTAAATCATTTATTTGTATTTACTTAATATTTTGTTCAATAATCAAATGTCGACTGATAAGAATACACGTAGATATAAAATGATCTAATATTGTGACCCGACTTGAAGAAATTGGATTATTGGGCCGACATGTGTACAGCAATATCTCGCCATTTATGGAACTCCATAATTATTTTACAACATGTTATTAAATACCCTATTTATTAACATGTTATAAAATAAATATTGAGCTCAATAAATGAATTACTAACGTGTTATTAAATATTTATTGATCTCAATAAATAATAAACAACATGTTAATAAATAGGGAATAAAGTCCACTTTGGCTTGCCATAATAAAAGTGCAGTTGGAGCTTTTAATTTCTTGCATCAACACTTCAAGGTAATATTTTCGTCATACAATAACGACATTATTGGCAGCTTTGTCTGCAGGAACGAAAACGTATTGTGAACCAAGTGAACGCATTTTTGTCTTAATTCTTTTTAGATATGTATTTGGCCGAAATTCTACAAAGGAGTTTTGAAAATGATTTATTCTGAGTTTAACAATTGACATGAAGTTATTTATAAAATTGTCAAGAGATTTAGTATCTGCTTCTTCTCTCTTGATCCAAGATTTACAGAAAGAGAGAAGTGCAGTTTTGATACAATCGAAGCAAGAATTCAAATTGATCTTTGAGGGGGGTCTAAATTTTGGGCCCTTTTTCAGAAAATTTATAACCTCTGGGTCCTTGACGATGGTAAGGTCACCGGTAACAACATGGTCACAAGGAACATATTTAAAATCAGAATTACTACAGTCGCATGACAAAGGAATATTCGTATCCAGTTCTTCATCAGTAGTGGTTGACGTATAATTAAAAATAATGTTTCGGGTAGGTTTTTTATATTTTTTATATTTAGATACAATAGGAGGTTCAGTATTAGAAAAATAAGGTGGAATGAGATCTTTGATTTTTGGATCCGCAAATATGCTAGATATGTTTATAAAATCAAGTCCTCTATCAAGAATCGGTTTCATTTGATAAGGCAGAAAAATGGTTTGTTGAGTCACTGAATGAAAATGAGTCAAATAAACTGGTGGCAAAGTTGGGTATCCCACATGTGCAGCATATCCACGATGTGTTGGACAGTTCAAGAGCCTTCCTTGTAGACTACAGTTGGCATGTTCATACAGTCTTTATGGTACCAGCTACACTGAGCTTTGTGTTTCCATATTACTGCCTTTTCACAAAATTGGCATGGGAATTTTACCTTTCTTGGTCCAGGGTTTAATTCTGTGTCTGATGATTGAAGAATCAGAAGCATAGAAATGTAGAGTTTTATGTTTTTTTTATTGCTAAAGTCATGTAGGAGTAGAGTACGCCTGCTGAAAATGGAACATTTGTAGAGCAATGACAATCATTCTTATGGGAATGATTAAAGATGCAAGACCATGTAACTTCACAAATATATTGTATGACAAATTAAATACATCTAATATATTTCTATTAACTATATTCATTTCAATCGACAAAATCTAAGGTAAATGCCAATCAAACTTTCAAAATATGTCCTCGGGCGCTAACATTTCACATCGGGCGCACTCGGGCGTTAATTAGTATGACCCACTAGAAAATTATAGTGCTCTTTTATTCGTTTCTGACCCCTACACTTACAACCCCTGTCAAAACAAAGTCCAAACAGAAGTGCATGTACATTCTTGAAAGTAATGACTAATGTTTCTCTAGATAAGATTTGGGTAAAATGAATTGCACACACATGTCCTGAAGAACATGATAAAACTGGCACCTTAATCTGTATTTTGAAAAAGAACGAGAAAAAAAACCAAACAAATTATAAACATATGAGGCTTGTTTAGGGTATATTGGGATATGGGATATTTACACAATTTTTTCATGGGATACGGGATATTTGAGGCAAAACTTACTGGGATATGGGATATTTAAGTCCATTTTATTTACAGGGATATGGGATACTGGAAAAACACTTTTTGGGATATGGGATATTTGATGAAAAATTTACGGGGATATGGGATATTGGTACCCCCCCTAAACAAGCCCCACATATCAAATGTTTAAAAACGTTTCAAATTCAGTTTGACACAGGTCACCTCATGTGTCTGACATGTTGATTAAATAAGTCTACATTAAGTAGTCTAGAATTCATACAGATATGACAAAAATGTATGATGTTTACCTTTCAATAAAATTTTCACAGGCTTTTTATTGTTACTTATTAATGTCTTTAGTTTATACTATTTACAATTTTGCCAGTTGCATCTTAAAAGCATGCAAAGATAGTTCATATTTTATCCTGATTCTACGGTCTGACGACAAAATAGATTTACTCTTCGCAAGTTCTATTCACATCTAGAAATGATTTTATTATTAAATGTGGTAATTGATTTAGAAAATGTAATTTTTATAAAAGATACAAATAAACACAAGTACATTTGTAGCATTAAGTACATGTAACTCCACAGAATGTCAGAGATATATGTACTGATTGATCTCAAAACACTCAAAGCCTGACAGGTATATGCAGGGGTTATCAACAGGATACAAAGCAATGATCAAAATGTAATGAAACAACAACAAAATTTGAAATATGTAGATGAAATATTAATGATGTAATGTTGTTAACATATTTGAACATAATGTCTGACATCAGACATTACAGAACAGTATGCTGCTTGAGAAAATTACCAAATTGTCAAGTAACCAAACAGGGGCGTTTCTACTTTCAAGAACGCTACCGAAGATTGCGACGTCATCGAACAAAGGTGTTTCAAGAAAGTTGCTGCCATTACTAAGCAGGCGGTGTTCAAGACTGTTACTGACTATAGCAATGTTACCGAACAGGAGGTGTCCAAGAATGTTTCCGACGATGGCGACATTACCGAACAGGGGGCTGTTCGAGAACGTTACCAACGATGGCGACGTTACCGAACGGGGGGCTGTTCGAGAAGGTTTCCGACGATGGCGACATTACCGAACAGGGAGATGTTCAAGAACGTTACGGACGATGGCGACGTTACCGAACAGGGGGCTGTTCGAGAAGGTTACCGACGATGGCGACGTTACCGAACATGGGGGTGTCCGAGAAGGTTTCCGACGATGGCGACGTTACCGAACAGGGGCTGTTCGAGAAGGTTACCGACGATTGCGACGTTACCGAACAGGGGGTGTTCGTGAAGGTTTCCGACGATGGCGACATAACCGAACATGGGAGTGTTCGAGAAGGTTTCCGACGATGGCGACGTTACCGAACAGGTGGGTGTTCGTGAAGGTTTACCGACATAACAACATTATGAGAGGGGGTGTGTATAATGTTGGCGACGTTGGCGACATGTTGGCGGGTTGGCGGGTATTTACACAATCCTGTACCAGCCTGAACGAATGCATGTGACAGTTATAAATTTGTGGTTCTGATTCCGATAGAAGAATATGTGAAAATAAAAATAAAAAACCCATAGAACTCGCGCATTCGGTGTGGCGGGCTAGGTTATAAAAGGTTCTTTTTACAAAGCATTTAAAGCATAATAATTAAATGAAAATAAAAATAATCTCTTCTTCGCCAAAAACTCACAAAATGAAGGACAGTAAATAAGAGACCGTTATAAATTGTTACCATCTATTATTTCCTGCTTAAGTTCATGACAGTTCAAGACAGAAAACACAAATCTGTCCGATGACCTAATATTTCCTGCAGCAAATTCACAACAGTGCATTACAGTTAGTGGATATCTTGTCAAGTACTGCCTTTTACTATGGCAATGGTGGACAGTGCATAATAGGTCAAGAAAAATTGTCAACTGCTGTGCAAAATTGTTACGGATCAGGACAAAGATAAACAATACAAGTAAAATTGTTAACTACTGCCCAAAATTGTAACAATTTAGGACAGTGATTAACAATGCAGGTAAAGTCGGTCACGATCTATGAGAAACTGTACCAATGTCGGACAGTGCAGGCCAATGCAGGACAGTGCATTATAGGCGGAAGGTAATCACTGTCACAAACTGTCCTTGATTGTATAGGGTGATAATTGTAATTCACTGTTGTTTGGCAGTAGTTTCACAGTAAATAGCAGTGTAAGGCAGTAAAAAAATGACTGTGTCTGGTATAGACAGTAATTTTTTTGGTTCATAGTGGTTCGGCTCATTTTAGCTTACCTGGACCAAAGGTCCATGTGAGCTTTTCTCATCACTTGGCATCCGTCGTCGTCGTCCGTCTGTCTTCTCCTCTGAAACCACTGATGGGATTTAGCTCTAACTTGGTCACAAGCATCCTTAGAGTGTTGGCTTTAAAAATTGTCAATTATAACTACAAAGTGGCTACGATTACCTGGATTTACCTGGAAAAGTAACAATAAGAAAAAAAATATTGTTACCTCACGCCGGAAGTCAAAGTAAAATATTAACCGGTCCACGGATGCGAACCTGTTTTTTTAAAAGTAACAATAACAACTTTTCTTATGTTACCGCTCGTTATTGTTACCTGAAAATGTGTTAACTAACAAAGAAATTCTTGTTTAATATGAGGCAGGTAAAACCTGTTACGCTCCCGGGGCTTCAATTATTATTTTTTTTTTTTTTGTTCGAAAATAAAAACAAACTAGCTTTTCTTGTGGGTTACGTGAGCGTTTAATGACGTCTAAAATTTTCAAAGATAAAAACGTTAAAAAGACACCGAAAGTTCGGGAAAACAAGCGCGTGCTATACCGGACGTTGAAGGAAAATTCAGCTCATAGTACAACTAAAATATTGACATTTCTACCATTATCGCTCCCTTCGGGAGCGTATTATTTATTAGCCTATTTTAATATTTTGATTGATCATACAGTCACATGAAAACAATAATAAAATTTGAATTAGAACGAATTTAAGTGCAAGTTATTTCATTTTTGGTTACATTTCCTACACATTCGGTAGGTTGCTTTATGTGGATTTTTAGTCCGACACATGACAGATGATACCATTCCAGGCAACCATCAGTTGGTCAATGGAGGCCCGAATATGGACATCATCTGAACAAACCAGGCAATGCATTCCAATGGGCATCTCATATTTTCTTTTAGTTTTTGCCATGTTGGTTTATCAATATATATTTCTTTATACGATTAATATCAATGTTTTCATCAAATATTTTTTTGGAAGCTGATGAAATTGTACAAGATATTCAGTTGTAACCATTACTTTTCCGTCCAGAACCGCTGTTATGTCATCCCGGCATCTTGGAAGCCATTTTGATATATTGTGAGCTATTTTTTATTACCTAGGGCCGAAGTTACCGATGTTTTTATTAGTTAAAATAAATAATTGTTCATTTCAAGTTTTCAATTACAAAAACATTAAATATAAAGAAATGTACATATTGTAAATATTATTAATATGAGGCAGGTAAACCTGTCACGCTCCCGAAGTTTCAATTAATTTAATTTTTTTTTGGTTCGAAAATAAAAACAAACTAGCTTTTCTTGTGGGTTACGTGAGCGTTTAATGCCGTCTAAAATCTTCAAAGATAAAAACGTTAAAAAGACGCCGAAAGTTCGGGAAATCCAGCGCGTGCTAAACCGGACGTTGAAGGAAAATTCAGCTCATAGTACAACTAAAATATTGACATTTCTACCATTATCGCTCCCTTCGGGAGCGTATTAATTAATTTTATTAATATTCTGAAATACAAGAATATTCACATTCATATAATCAGGTAACAATAACGCCAGGTAACAATAAGAAAAAGGACTTATTGTTACTTAAATCAGGTCCACGTCCGTTACACGGTTTTCAGTTAGTCCGTCCTTCCGGTGTCAGGTAACAATAATTTTTTTCTTATTGTTACTTTTCCAGGTAACACTATCCAGTGCCTTATAACTAAGGTCATAAAAACATGGCTAAAGACAGAACATGAGGTAAGACCACCTTTCGAGCATTATAACTCATAAACTATACCATGTTCAAAATCAAATGCACAACAAAAGTCCTCTTTGAGTTGAACTTGTCAGACGGTCCCTTTAAGGTGTTATCTCTCTTGAAAGGTCAAAAATAGCGATTTCTGAAGTTTTCTGCCTATAACTTGAGAACGATTGTAGATCGAGAAAAACTTTGCAATGATGAAATGTTCAGCTCATTAAGCTCTACAAAGTAGCGATTTTTTTCTTATACGACTTCTAGGGGGGTGGTAAAGGGGGGGTCCCATGCACGGGTGAACGGAAAATAAAATGGTCACGATGAACGAATGTAAGAAATTGGACAGCACGTTGCAATTTTGACAGTTTGCACGAAACACGGCTTATATAGGACACTCATGAACGGAAACAAGGAAAATAAAAACTCCAAACACGATGCACGAAAATAAGCCTTTACCACCCACTTCTAGCTTATATGCTATCTTCTCGGGGGGGGGGGGGGGGGGGTTGCACTCCCTATATAGAAGGTGATAGGACGTGCCGCCGGAATAGGTAGCGCTTTTCAGCTTTTCATATGTCTATTTCTTATCATAATGGTGGAAACTTTGTGCGAAAATGAAATTTGGAAGAAAAAAGTTTTGTTCCGTTCCGTTCCGCAAAGTACCATTAGCCCCCGGGTAATGGTATTTAACGGAACGAAACGGAACAAGATTTTTTTTTCGATTTTCGTCATTAGTAGCATATCAGAGTCTCTATCATCTATTTCTAAGATAACCCAATACTATACCTAGATCTAAACGCACTCCTTTTAGTTCTAGCCTGAATAGGTTCATCTTCTCAGAAGGTAGGTATAATAAATAATTGCGGACAACTTGTTGTATTTTCTTTACATTTCAAGTGTTTCATATGTCTATTTCTTATCACGATGGTGGAAACTTTGTGCGAAAATGAAATTTGGAAGAAAAAAGTTTTGTTCCGTTCCGTTCCGCAAAGTACCATTAGCCCCCGGGTAATGGTATTTAACGGAACGAAACGGAACAAGATTTTTTTTTCGATTTTCGTCATTAGTAGCATATCAGAGTCTCTATCATCTATTTCTAAGATAACCCAATACTATACCTAGATCTAAACGCACCCCTTTTAGTTCTAGCCTGAATAGGTTCATCTTCTCAGAAGGTAGGTATAATAAATAATTGCGGACGACTTGTTGTATTTTCTTTACATTTCAAGTGTTTCATATGTCTATTTCTTATCACGATGGTGGAAACTTTGTGCGAAAATGAAATTTGGAAGAAAAAAGTTTTGTTCCGTTCCGTTCCGCAAAGTACCATTAGCCCCCGGGTAATGGTATTTAACGGAACGAAACGGAACAAGATTTTTTTTTCGATTTTCGTCATTAGTAGCATATCAGAGTCTCTATCATCTATTTCTAAGATAACCCAATACTATACCTAGATCTAAACGCACTCCTTTTAGTTCTAGCCTGAATAGGTTCATCTTCTCAGAAGGTAGGTATAATAAATAATTGCGGACAACTTGTTGTATTTTCTTTACATTTCAAGTGTTTCATATGTCTATTTCTTATCACGATGGTGGAAACTTTGTGCGAAAATGAAATTTGGAAGAAAAAAGTTTTGTTCCGTTCCGTTCCGCAAAGTACCATTAGCCCCCGGGTAATGGTATTTAACGGAACGAAACGGAACAAGATTTTTTTTTCGATTTTCGTCATTAGTAGTATATCAGAGTCTCTATCATCTATTTCTAAGATAACCCAATACTATACCTAGATCTAAACGCACTCCTTTTAGTTCTAGCCTGAATAGGTTCATCTTCTCAGAAGGTAGGTATAATAAATAATTGCGGACAACTTGTTGTATTTTCTTTACATTTCAAGTGTTTCATATGTCTATTTCTTATCACGATGGTGGAAACTTTGTGCGAAAATGAAATTTGGAAGAAAAAAGTTTTGTTCCGTTCCGTTCCGCAAAGTACCATTAGCCCCCGGGTAATGGTATTTAACGGAACGAAACGGAACAAGATTTTTTTTTCGATTTTCGTCATTAGTAGCATATCAGAGTCTCTATCATCTATTTCTAAGATAACCCAATACTATACCTAGATCTAAACGCACCCCTTTTAGTTCTAGCCTGAATAGGTTCATCTTCTCAGAAGGTAGGTATAATAAATAATTGCGGACGACTTGTTGTATTTTCTTTACATTTCAAGTGTTTCATATGTCTATTTCTTATCACGATGGTGGAAACTTTGTGCGAAAATGAAATTTGGAAGAAAAAAGTTTTGTTCCGTTCCGTTCCGCAAAGTACCATTAGCCCCCGGGTAATGGTATTTAACGGAACGAAACGGAACAAGATTTTTTTTTCGATTTTCGTCATTAGTAGCATATCAGAGTCTCTATCATCTATTTCTAAGATAACCCAATACTATACCTAGATCTAAACGCACTCCTTTTAGTTCTAGCCTGAATAGGTTCATCTTCTCAGAAGGTAGGTATAATAAATAATTGCGGACAACTTGTTGTATTTTCTTTACATTTCAAGTGTTTCATATGTCTATTTCTTATCACGATGGTGGAAACTTTGTGCGAAAATGAAATTTGGAAGAAAAAAGTTTTGTTCCGTTCCGTTCCGCAAAGTACCATTAGCCCCCGGGTAATGGTATTTAACGGAACGAAACGGAACAAGATTTTTTTTTCGATTTTCGTCATTAGTAGCATATCAGAGTCTCTATCATCTATTTCTAAGATAACCCAATACTATACCTAGATCTAAACGCACCCCTTTTAGTTCTAGCCTGAATAGGTTCATCTTCTCAGAAGGTAGGTATAATAAATAATTGCGGACAACTTGTTGTATTTTCTTTACATTTCAAGTGTTTCATATGTCTATTTCTTATCACGATGGTGGAAACTTTGTGCGAAAATGAAATTTGGAAGAAAAAATTTTTGTTCCGTTCCGTTCCGCAAAGTACCATTAGCCCCTTGGTAATGGTATTTAACGGAACGAAACGGAACAAGATTTTTTTTTCGATTTTCGTCATTAGTAGCATATCAGAGTCTCTATCATCTATTTCTAAGATAACCCAATACTATACCTAGATCTAAACGCACTCCTTTTAGTTCTAGCCTGAATAGGTTCATCTTCTCAGAAGGTAGGTATAATAAATAATTGCGGACAACTTGTTGTATTTTCTTTACATTTCAAGTGTTTCATATGTCTATTTCTTATCACGATGGTGGAAACTTTGTGCGAAAATGAAATTTGGAAGAAAAAAGTTTTGTTCCGTTCCGTTCCGCAAAGTACCATTAGCCCCCGGGTAATGGTATTTAACGGAACGAAACGGAACAAGATTTTTTTTTTCGATTTTCGTCATTAGTAGCATATCAGAGTCTCTATCATCTATTTCTAAGATAACCCAATACTATACCTAGATCTAAACGCACCCCTTTTAGTTCTAGCCTGAATAGGTTCATCTTCTCAGAAGGTAGGTATAATAAATAATTGCGGACAACTTGTTGTATTTTCTTTACATTTCAAGTGTTTCATATGTCTATTTCTTATCACGATGGTGGAAACTTTGTGCGAAAATGAAATTTGGAAGAAAAAATGTTTGTTCCGTTCCGTTCCGCAAAGTACCATTAGCCCCCGGGTAATGGTATTTAACGGAACGAAACGGAACAAGATTTTTTTTTCGATTTTCGTCATTAGTAGGATATCAGAGTCTCTATCATCTATTTCTAAGATAACCCAATACTATACCTAGATCTAAACGCACTCCTTTTAGTTCTAGCCTGAATAGGTTCATCTTCTCAGAAGGTAGGTATAATAAATAATTGCGGACAACTTGTTGTATTTTCTTTACATTTCAAGTGTTTCATATGTCTATTTCTTATCACGATGGTGGAAACTTTGTGCGAAAATGAAATTTGGAAGAAAAAATTTTTGTTCCGTTCCGTTCCGCAAAGTACCATTAGCCCCCGGGTAATGGTATTTAACGGAACGAAACGGAACAAGATTTTTTTTTCGATTTTCGTCATTAGTAGGATATCAGAGTCTCTATCATCTATTTCTAAGATAACCCAATACTATACCTAGATCTAAACGCACTCCTTTTAGTTCTAGCCTGAATAGGTTCATCTTCTCAGAAGGTAGGTATAATAAATAATTGCGGACAACTTGTTGTATTTTCTTTACATTTCAAGTGTTTCATATGTCTATTTCTTATCACGATGGTGGAAACTTTGTGCGAAAATGAAATTTGGAAGAAAAAAGTTTTGTTCCGTTCCGTTCCGCAAAGTACCATTAGCCCCCGGGTAATGGTATTTAACGGAACGAAACGGAACAAGATTGTATTCTCAAATTTATCTTTATGTACATATGTCTTATTTAAGTAAAAAATGGCTGAGAGACAGCAATGACTTTCATTATGCGTTGACAACTTACTAGTTTACTAATTATTTAAGGCCATGTTAAAATATAGCTTTAAATATCTGAACAGACTATTAAAGTAGGGATGATTTATAAAACTTTTAATTTATGATACAAAAATGTGAAATTCATACACAAGGACTAGTTTAGAAGCAAGTCCTTGTCATAGTTAAAAAAAATATATTAATAAAAATTTTCCCCTTATGGATCCCCATGTCTTGTTCCGTTCCGTTCCGTTTCGTTCCGTTCCGTTCCGCAAAGTACCAATAGCCATAATGACCAAAACGGGCTTGGACATGACATTAAAATAATTTGATTTTAAGAAATATGAAAGGTTTAACATGACTGTACATTTCATCAAAGGATGGTAATTACCGTATAAGTTTCAATTTCTAATTTCCTATATGTGGTACTATTCATGCGTGGTACTATTTCTACATTTTCCATGTGTTATGACCATACGTTTTACATATGTTTTTCATACGTAAAACATGCGTTACTATTTTTCTATTATAATTATGAGTGTTGTGTCCTGGGTGGGTCTACACGATTTATTTCGTTCTTGTCCTGATAACGATTGAAATACTGTCGGCTGGACATTAAACAAACAACAATTGATAAATAAATAAATTCAATAAGTCAATCAGGTTTTCTGTACGACTTGAAAACCACCCCCTAACCGACAGAGTAAGGTTACTCTATTCAGCCCCTTAGGTACCCAGTTTGTTGAATACGGACTCGGGCACCGACCCAGCGTCAGAATACAAAGACCCTAGTCTTTTCTCGACAAGCAGGGCCACAATAATGTTAACTTTTCCATTTTTTCTCGACAAGCAGGGCTACAATAATGTTCACTTTTCCGTGACGTTTTTTTTTTGCCAAATGCTTTGATAATAGACTGCACAACCCCAGTATATATATGTTAGCGGCAATTAGCAAAATCAGGCATTAAACCTAATGCCTAGGCGATAACCTAATGCCTAGTCACTAACGTTATTGTCTGAATTACCAGGCATTAAGCTTTAAGACTCGGAAATAAGCCTAATGTTTGAAAAATAGAGGCCGGTATTAGGCTTATTGCCTGGCGCTTCATCACAACTTACTCATTTATCATAAAACAGTAACATATCTTGGTTTTGATTTCGAAAGATATTGGCTTTACAAAAAAAAAATCTTTTATGAAGTTATTTTTTTTTTGCTTAGATTTCAACCTACATGATGAATATTGACAAATCTCTGATCGCCAGAATTTTTCACGTGTATTATTGACCTCTTCTGGAACAAATTCTGTCTGATTTGATGCTACATGTAGCGTCTAGAGCTACAATTTGACCATTATGACTTCCAGGAAATAAGCCTAATCCCTAAAAAGATAGGCAATTAGTAAATGACTAGACATTAGCTTATTGCCTAGGAAATAGGCTTAATGCCTGATTTTGCTTATTGCCGAACATATTTATATATATCGATATTCACTTCAATGCTTCAAAATAAACCTTATTTGAAGTGAATATCGATACAATATTGTAAAAAAAATGTAAGCTATCCTTCAAAGTAGCTTTTGATGTTGGTATGTTTTATGTTTCAGAAATAATTTAATATCCTTTACGTTAAGCTGTTAAGAGAAATTTAATAAAATTTCAAATCTTGAAAACAAATCATAATAAAAATGTTATTAGTGAAATCGATCGGGATGGAGAGATTACAAACGAAGTCTTCAATTCCTTATAATCCGTTAAAAGGTTTGAAAGGCGAAATTTTTGAGGCTATGCAAATTACGCAATCGCCCCTAACTATTTTCATTACTATAAAAAGTGAAATATTTGTCCAATTGCTATATTATGTCAATATTTTCTATGTGAATACAGTAATATACAACGTATGAACAATCAGTTGAGATTAAATTTTAAGGATGGTCTCTCCCGAATTAGCCCTTTCTTACATCAATTTAATTTTAAAGATGGTCTCTCCTGAATTAACTTTTTTTAATATCAAAGATTTTATGATTTGTGATAGAAATGATAAATAATTGTCCATTAAATCAAACGACAAAAAGAAGACTATGGGTTCGTGTGCCTGTTTCCGAGATGTATGAAGTTAAAATTTGGCGGGAAATCAATCTCCTCTAGATTTTACATAAATTGAACATTCGATACTTTATTGGCCTTAAAAACCACGAGTTTGTATCAAGAATTGTCGTACGTTTTATACAGTTGGTTTGTAAGGTCTATATAATCAGAAAATGTCATAAGAAGTTGGATTCAGTGTGCAAAAACTTTCGTCTGTATTTAAAGGTATAGTCTAGGGGAGTTCCGAAATCAGACTGAAAGGGTGACCATTCTTAAGAGCTTTCTGTTTTTTAATTTATTTTGCATTTTTATTACATGATATTGTTGAATCTTGCTTTAGCGATATCTTAATTTCCCAGGTTTTCTTTTTTCTGTAAAACCTGGGGAGTTGTCTGGCTTATCCTGATTGGTTTTCAGAGCTCAACGTTTGAACGCCTTAAACTTACACACATAAAAGCTTATGAAGTAAGAAAAAACTTAATGGTTTTTCTCAAGCTCAATTTGTCCTTCAAAATCCAGCCAGTGGAAATGATATTCAGATATTTTTTGTTTCTCTGAATGATTGATCGAGTTGGTTATAAGCCTGCACAATACTATATATTGTATTAAGGCAGTGTACTTGAAAAGGGTAATAAAATCAAAATGGATTGATAATGCCATAAAGTGGCTGGATGGATGGAAAACAGAGAAACAGTTGACTGGAACAGGGACTACTAGTATCCTTACACGTTAGCGGTTAGACGTTCTGCATTTTGACCTAACACCCGGGCACGAGGGTCATCATATTCCGCAACCTAGAGTACACATCTTGATCGCTTTGTGGGTTAACTAAAGACTCTTTTTCAGAATCCCAAGAACTTAAGTCTTCACTTTTGTCAAGCTGGGCCGCCCTACTTTGGTTAGTTATTACTTTACTCCTAAACAGCACGAAATCGGAGTGATAAAATTGACATTAAAGTGAAGAAATGTGGAATCAAGGCCAATCGGGCCAGTCATAAGGAGATATGACTCACACTGAAAAAAAGAAAATGGATAGGAGTGGGCAATTCGGTCTACTTCAGTGGATTTTACGGGTTGTTCTATATTCAAGATCAAAGCGGATCAAGAACCAGCGTGCCGTCCGAACCCCCGTTTGACAGACAAAGAACAATGTGAAACAAAAGGTCCCAAAAGACTTTTTGCAATGCGCGCCCTCCTGTTTGATTTTTTTTGTTTCATTGTTCTATGCTCTTCATAATCATGTAGTGTTTGGCTTTTTTCATAATTTTGGGTAGAGCGCCTCTGGTGAGACAAAAAAGTGCGTCAGGCGTAGCAAAATTTAATATCTGGAACTGTGATGGAATTTTAATCCGTATGTTTTACAGAAAATCTTTTTTTGAAATTGGTCAAGAAGTACTTCTAGGTTACTAGGTTGTCAAAAATATCAATATACATATATTCATTATTTATTTAATTTATGTTTTGATTTTGGTTATCATAAACATGTTTCATGAGCTTAAAAGAAAAACTGCATAAAATGGTATGCACTATGCACATCCTTTGTATGTATACTAACGGATTTTTAGATGAGGGTCGGTAGGACCTTTTGCGGGACAGCGGGAAAGCCCATTTATTTCAACGGGAATTCGGGAAAACCCTTAACGGGAACGGGATTTAGTCATTTTCATTTTTCGGGATGCGGGAATCACACATTTTTTTTCGCTGGAATCCGGGATTTCTTATTTTATTTGCCGGGACTTCGGGATCATACCCCCTCCTACCACCCCCTTAGATGCCTATAGATATATCGATGGTAAAAACAAATTTACTTATATCCAATTATGTCCGACCATAAATTCTATAATTCGCATTTTAATGTTGAGATTTTGATACATGCAATGAAATTGTTCGATTTTAATGATGTAATTTTCATTAAAAGCCTGTCTGCACTTTTAATCCTTAGAATATAAAATCCTAGAAGATATCTGTCGAATATTAGAAAAAGAACATGCTATGGTCGTTGCGCATGCATTATTAGCGATGAACATAAAAATGTTGTTCAGTTAAATAGGGATAATGGCATATTCACGGCTCTTTGGAATATGGTCTGAGGTTATCTTCGTCGTAACAATTTTTCTTTTTGGATTTGGTAAGTATACTACGATAGCCGTTTCAACTTTTATACTAGCTACTTAAATTGTTTACTTTTATAATTATGATTTATATTTAAAGTGGATTTGGCCGCTAACGTGTAAATAATCGCGAAGGCAAAACACACATTGCCACATAATAGTAGATGTTTGATATGAGTTTTTTTTTTTCGCTGTACCAAAATTTAATGCATCGGCAAAAAAGACAAAAAGAAAAAAAAAAGAACAAGAGGCTCACAGGCGCCTGAATCGCTCACCTGGTCTTGATGTCAAATGGAGTCTTTTGTATAGCTAAATGACCTAAATGTTTAAGCAAGAAAAAGCTTTTCTCTATCTGCAATAGTTTTTAATCTATATGCAAACATGATTTTTTACCTTTAAAGGGTCATAAACCCTTTAAGGGATCATCTGCCAACTTCTAGCCTATGAAAACTTTTGTAGATCTTGATGAACTTAACATTTAAGCAAGCAACAGCTTTACTCTATCTGCAATAGTTTTCATTCTATAGGGCAAAAACACTATTTTTCATCTTTAAGGGGCTGTAACCCCTAAAAGCGGTCATCTGACAACTTCGACCCTATGGAGACTTTTGCAGAGCTCAATGGGCTGAACATTTAAGCAAGCATCAGCTTTTCTCTATCTGCAATAGTTTTCATTTTATAGGCCAAAAACACTATTTTTCGCCTTTAAACGGCTGTAACCCCTACAAAGGGTCATCTGACAACTTCGACCCTATGAAGACTTTTGTAGAGCTAAATGAGCTGAACATTTAAGCAACGACAGCTTTTCTCTATCTGCAATAATTTTCATTATATAAGCCAAAAACATGAAAAAACATTGTTTTAGGGACCGTGATCCCTATAAGGGGTCATCTGATAACTTCGACACTATAAAGACTTTTGTAGAGCTTAATGAGCTGAACATTAAAGCAAGCAACAGCTTTTCTCTATCTGCAATAATTTTCATTTTATAAGCCAAAAACATGAAAAAAAATTGTTTTAGGGACCGTAACCCCTATAAGGGATCATCTGATAACTTCGACCCTATAGAGACTTTTGTAGAGCTTAATGAGCTGAACATTTAAGCAAGCAACAGCTTTTCTCTATCTGCAATAGTTTTCATACAATAGGGCAAAAACATGAAAATAAATTTCACCTTAAAGGGGCCGTAACCCCTATAAGGGGTCATCTGATAACTTCGACAAAATGGAGACTTTTGTAGAAATGTTAATCCTGAAGGAGTACCGTGCATTAGATTGCATCTATCTCTTATACTTTTTGAATTACAGGCCAAAAACAGTAGTCTGATCCCCCTGTTCTATTTTTAGCCAGGGCGGCCATGTTTTTTGACAAATCAAAAATCAAAACAAAACTTTAATGCAGGGCACCCTAAGGATCAATCATACCAAGTGTCATTGAATTCTGTTCAGTAGTTTCAGAGGATAAGACTTTTGAAAAATTGTTAGCAGACGACGACGACGACGACAGACGACGACGGACGCCAAGTGAAGGCAATAGCTCACCTGGACCTTTGGTCAAGGTGAGCTAAAAATAAAAGAGGGATGGTGATTCTCAGTGAAAAATTTCCCTTAAAGAATTCGGAGACATGTTTAAAAAAAACCAATTTGATAATGGAATTTTACCTGTCTCAAACTAGCCAACTTTATCTTCAATGCAATGCTGATGAAGCACAAATGCGTAATACTGGCTGCGTCTAACCACAAGTTTTGCGTCACCCTACAAGTTTGGGAGATACTCTTGTCTTAATATAAACACACTCATCGCATTGCAAAACAGTCTACTTCTATTTTATGATCTTCAATGTATATCTGCATTAGAGGCAATAGAAATTGTAAACCTAAAACCACTTGGGTTTTAATGGGGGGGTGCTATGGTGAAATTTGAAATAAAAAGGCAGGATGGCACCCCCCCTTCAAGGTAAGACAGTGCTTTGGATTAAAGAAGGAAGGATGGTATTAATTCTTTTTCCTAGTAGCTTTGAAAAAGAAATGCACGCGCTAGCGCGCCAAATAAAACCAGACTCTGTTTTCTCCAACAATAAAAAGGCAGAACGGAGAAAGTATCCATAGCCCCCCTCCCCCCCCCAAAAAAAAAAAAATAAAAATCAAATGGTTGCTCCCTTTATTACCGTCAAGATGACTATCTGCTCCCATACATCGTAATAGAACTACAACAGCTACATTTAATGGTACACGATAACCTTTTGACCTTCTAACTTGACTACGTAAAAATACATGTACATATTGTGACCAAAAACTGTTTCCTTAAATGAGAATATTCAATGTGCCGAAAAGGGTTGTATCCTATAACCAGTTACTCACAGACATCTTAAGAGACGTTCGATCTCGAGGTTTCGCTTTAGATCATGTATGCCACACGAAAAAATCTGACCTCTACAGATGTAACAGATGACGAACATATATTCAACATTTTATGGTGACAAATACATTAAAATTCTAGAATGTGAGTTATGCATTGCCGGGCAATTCATTTTTAATCCCTTTTCTCCATGTTTAACATAGGTATATTGCATTTTTTTCTGTGAAGGTGTTAAATGTTTGCATTTTTGTCGGGTTCCGTGTCGCTATTTGTCGACAGCAAAGCCTAGCCAGACGTGAAAGGCGACTTAGGGTCTTGGTATTCTGACATCGAGTTAGTGAGCAGCACAAAGAGCGACCAAATGTGTCGTCCGCGGGAGTTGTCAGGTCTAAGGAAACCCCGTCCTCAGACCAAAGCGGACCAACGTGTGTTAAAGTGCCACCTGTCATTCCTTTAATTTATGATTTCCAGATATAGCACCACATAGGCTAAATTTTCAGCCCCTTCTGTCCCACCTCCTTTTTGTGGTTTTCAAAATTAGTAGTTTCTTTCTTTCCCATTCCCCATATTAATCATCATCATTTCATGTTCATTCCATCATCATTTCATGTTCATACACTGTTACAATTTGTACTATTTGACCTCTGTATCATTAAGCTTGCAGGTAAAAGACTACTTGAGATCGCTCAGAAACCCGACATCGGGCCAGGCTGCTTTACTCTCAAATCGACTGGGATGTGTATCCGAAGTAGTCCTATAATGAATGCCGGAATCGTCTGTAGGCTATTATCCGGAAAACATTCATAGTCACTGTGGTGCACCGTGTTGGGATTCTCCGATCGTTATTGAACCTTGCTGTATGGCATCGAATAGAGTAGGACCTTTACAATGTATAATCCCCATGTAGGAGGCTAAATTGCTCGATTTGTCTACCCATCCATCCTTTTCCAAGTAACGGTCAAATGTCTTCTCCGATTGGCCGTCCCCCTTTTCCTCCACTCTATCATGATTTCATGTATATTGGATCGATCGCCCCTTTTTTTGTTTATCTCCTAAATATAACAGAATTCGTGCTGCTTGGGAGCAAAGCAATCAATTATTTATTTTTCTGTTTGATTTTAATAAGTCGCAATTAATATTTATATTTGATCATATTAAACTAAGGTGAAGTGTTTATGCTTTATTAACAGATACATGTATTTCGCTGTCTGCTTTTTTCTTTTATTTATTTTGCATTATTTCATTTCTTAAAACTTTAATTAGTTTCATATATTTTGCTGTATAAAACTATGCTGTCCAAATCATCACTTATAACTAAAAATAAAACAACCAATCAATCAGTAAACACTACTTCATTTGTCATTGATTTACATGTATTTTCAATGACCTAATAAACATTTAGTTAATTAGTTGTTTGCGCTTGGTATATTTGGGTTAAACACGTTTTGTTTGAAATAGGAAATAAAGGTAACAACAAAATTACCGAACCGGGATATCCAAGAAGCAAAGACAATACAAGGCAGAGACATACCAGAGAAATTGAAGATCGCGATGGTCCTGACTTGGTACAGGCATTCAAAAGAAATGGTGGGTTGAACCAGGTCTTATGACGCCAAAGTTCCCTCTTCCATTGCGATCTAAGGGCCTAGTAACACAAACCACTACATAGTTGTGAGACACAATAGAGATAAAGAGGTGATCATCTCAGTACAACAAACTATCACAAACTAATTGAAACAATCACGAATCATTTAATTGACATAATGTTGAATTTTGCTAACAATGGCTGATATCAACAGAAAAACTTTCAAGAGACCGGATGAGAAGCATTTTCGTAAGCAGTGTAGAATGGAGTATAGGACTAATTTTTTTTCCATTAGAATTTTATAGCATGTGAATGTTTTTTTCCTGTACTTTTTGTACAATATAGACTTGGAAATTTGATCGTCGCATAACTTTGTCAGAAATACCCATATTGACCTGAAATTTTCACAGAATGGAGAGTTAACCTTCTATAACATTTTATGGTAAAATTCAAAAACATTTTCACGTCTCAAATTTGAAATTTCAAAAACCACGTTTTTAACACAAAAATGACAAACTGGGAGTTTTAAGTGAATTTATTTATCAGTTGGCACATGGCTTCGACATTTTTACCCTTTTAGACGACAAATAATGAAAAAATGCGTCTTCAGAAAATGTATTGCAATTTTGAAATTGATTTTTTTTTACTTCCTGGTTCCAGTCATTCAATTTCAAATAAGTAATAAACATCTTTTGTGAAATTTTAACATTTTGAAACCGATGTGAATTTGTTTTATGCACATTCAGATAAATTTTTCATTGAAAAATTAGGAATCAAACACATCTGAGTCTATTAAGATAACATTGGAATTAGGTATTGTTTCTTTTTGAGGCTAGAATATTTAAAAAAAATGTTATGACGAAATATCAAACGGTTAAAACGGTTAAAAGCGGCAATATGCAGATCAAATAATAACACTTTTTACAGTATATATGATCATATATAAGCCGCTGCTTTTGGCATATTCCTTTATTACAATTTCATAGTTTCACGACCTGTTTATTGATACTGATACTTTTATATCAATTCAAAAATTTAGTAAATAGGCCGTTTTGATGTTATTCCAAATACATCTATAAGTTGTTTTTTTTGTTTAATTACCCATAAAATTAACAAGCCTAGAAGACGGTCGATTGAAATCAACATTATTTTATCATTTTCAGGAAACGGAGAAAAACTTTTAATGCGTATACAAGATTTAGACAACACTACCGCTCAGGGGACTATAGGTCACGTGTCAAATGACGTAGGAGAGATAGAATGTGCCGCACTGTGTGATATCCAATCGTCTTGTGATGCTATTTATTTCGACCAATCAACAAAAACCTGCCTGACAGTCTACGACCAAATAGATGATGTATCAACGACAAAGGAATTGTTTAGTTGTTTCTACAGAAGTAAAGGTACTTTAATATTCTTATATCAGTTGTTTTAAATTTAATTGACATCAAATTGACAATGCAAAGACGGTTTAAAAAAAATATAGTGCAAAATATCTCAATTAAGGTAAAAGGTCCACAGCAGCACCTATCTTGTCGGCAAAAGTAAAGAGTGCTAAAAAACCAGACATAGGGTCAAGCCACAATACGACTTTGATAAGTGGCTCAGATGGTTGAATGGGACAGCCCTGTCACATTGAATGCTGGGGTTGTAATTCCGAAAACCTGTCTGCTACAGTGGTTCACCGTGTTTTGGCAAAATGTCAAGTTCCTCACACGTTTGGAGCCCAACTGGAGGTCCGGTAACAGAAATAAACCGTAGACTCCCCATGCAAGAAGCTATTTTGTCTAATCCTTCTCATCCCTCTTTTCTCATATGTAAGGGCTAAAGTTTGGTAAATCAAGTTGTGCTGTGAAAGAATTGATGCTTCAGCTAAGCTCTACTTTTCATTTTGAGGGAAAACTAATCAAATCCGGTTCTATTGTTTATTTGCAAAAATGTAAAAAAAACTTGGTAAAATAACCTGTCCAATACGTGTCGTGTCCAAAGATTAAGAAGTCTTAAAGTTTGAAAATAAATTTCCTAACGTGCGGACACAGTCACGGTGGCGACATTATAAACGACCTATTTATACTCGGAAGTCTTGTTCAAACACGTTTCTAGCTGATATAAAGTGTTCAACGTTAACAATGTAACGTTTTGTTTTGATGGTAGCTTCCAAGCTTTGCCGTTACAATGGGTACGTGTACAAGTGGGATCTAGATTCCTGTCTGCTGTTTGTAGACCTGCCACGACTCAATTGGACGGAAGCCAGAGCCAGATGTCAGAGCGAGGCTGGTGACCTTGTAGTGGCTGATAGCGTGTTAAAAGATGCGCTGTTTTTAGGTCATCTTAAAGCAGTTAATGGTAAGGTGTAAAAATAGTTTTATGTGTTTTTTTTTCAGTTTATCAAATATGAATAAATGTGAAATTTTAGGGGTCATTTCTTTGACTTGATAAGATATTTGAGTGCATGAGATAGCATTGTTTCAAGATACCCTTTCTGTTCAATTTTATGGAGGTTTATGATAATTTGTTAGGCTTGTTTGATGATAACTTTCATATTCTTTGCAAACTAGACTTTTAAAAATCTCAAATGCCAACAGACATTTGGTCAAGCATAGTTTACTTTGAAAGTATTGTTTATACTGGTCATGTTATAACTCTGTCATCAATGAGTCTAAGAAAATGAACAAATATACAGAAGACAAAATAAATGTAGTCGACATGCTCAATTTTCCGTTACATGATGATGTCCTTTCACTGAACAATTCTCGATTTGGTGACTGTCTCGATCTCATATATCCCCAGGAACTTGCGATAAAGGACACAACGGATTCTAGGAAAATGATAAGGAATGACTCGCCACGCGGCATTTACTACAAACATGTAAAAACGAACAATTGTGTCTTACGCATCACCTACCGCTGTTAAAGTTGTTACAAATTTCTTTCGCGTCCTGAAAAACTCTAGCTCTACCGTGTTGGTCATCGGAATTGTCTTTATCAAGTGGAGCGAATACAAATCAAAGCGCTAAAGCGTTTATAGGCAAGCGAAATATATACGTACTGTAAAATATTTATCCTCTGTTAAAGTATACTTATTGTTCATAATGTTTGCGAAATGATAATTTTGGTGAACAAAAAAAGGATCGTCATGCATATGCTCTCAAAGTTAATGTACACAATTACACATCGCGTGCAAACGGTATCGATTGAAACACCCCTTCGATTTAAATGCACGCGTCCCATTGATGTGTATTAGGTATAATACTGAATTTATGAATGAACGAGACCGTATCCTTGCGTTGACCAATCAAATCAGAGAAATATTTATACGAATCAATCAAGTAATAGATGAATACATAATTTATATTCTATCGCCTTAAACCAAATAGTTCGTCAGTAAAATGGAAAGGAATAAATAAAACTTGTGCCGATCCTATAAAATGCCAATAAAAATGGAGACTTATAAAAGTGTGTATCATGTTAACAAATATTGAAAAGTAATAAAGAAAATAAAGCATTTTTCCAAGACTGGATGCAGGAAGATCACTCCGTCTAGACTGAAAAAAACCGCGAAAATCATCGCTTCTCTATAGACTCCATAAGGCATCGCTGCGCTTGCCTAAAAATGATCTAAACTCATGAACTTATCAATGCTAGAAAATCACGGTCGTGTTGCTCCAATCTACGTCGACCTTGTGTTCTCTCAATTAAGTCGAAGCTTAAGATGAAAACTTTTTATGGTAATCATTAAATTGTTTGCCATAGAAATTACTAATTTCAATGATATCTTCCCCATACGCGTCAAGTTCGGCACGTCCATGACGGACATGACCCACTCGTATTTATCAAAGTCCTTAATAAATTCCTGTATATACAATGATCAAATTTTTGTTTCCGAAAACTTTGAAAAGCGTGAAAATTTAGCAGTCTATGCAGTTTAATATCGTCATTTTCATCGTTGCGCAACTTAAATATTTTCATCGCCATGTAGATTTCTTCACATGCTATTAAAAACCCGGTATTAGGATTATTGACCGCACGTATAAACCAATAAGGTTTATAAACTAAAATAAATATTGTGCGCATGAACTATGCATGTAGGCATGCAGGATTAGAACTCACGAATAAGATTCATTTTATGAAGCTTAACAAAAAAAAAAAAAACACAAAAAAAAACCAATCATGACATTCTTATTTTAGCCGGGAACCCAGTGTCGAAAGTTAATATTTCTTTTTTTTTATAGAGGAGTTTAACATAATAAGATGGTGGTTAGGAGCTGCCGATTTGGAAACAGAGGGAACATTTAAATGGGTCAACGGACAGGAAATGACGTATTCACGCTGGAAAGAAGGTCAACCGGATGGCAACAGTAACAGAGGACTTGGTGACGCTGATTGTGTGCTTTATCTTTATACAAAAAGTGGAGTTTTTAAGTGGGTAGACGCAGCCTGTGACGACAAAGTATCTTATATATGTGAAAACCATGAGTTTGTTTAATGATATTATACTCCTGCTTTATTTCTATACAAGAAGAAACGTTTTTGAGTGGGTAGATACAGCATGTGACGAGAAAGTATCTTATATCTGTGAAAACCATTAGTTTGTTTAATGATATTATATTCCTGCTTTATTTCTATACAAGAAAAAACGTTTTTGAGTGGGTAGATACAGCCTGCGACAAGAATGTATCTTATATCTGAGAAAACCATGAGTTGGTTTAAAGATATTATATTCGTTAAGGAAAATTGGCATCGGATTGGACATTTTACGATTCCCACCGAAAACATTTACAAGTACTACAAATTATATTAAGTGTGCTACAGCATAAATGTCATGCCGAATTTCTTTCTTTAATGAGGACAATTCAGTGACAGAAATACATGTACACCAATAGACTTTCCATGACTGAACACTGACATAAAACCTAATTCTTTAGACCTACTACCACTGACATGATATAACTATGTCACCAAAAAACCCAATAAAACTGCTGTGTGCTGGTCAAGGTTTGTGACCTTTTAATCCAATCGTTTGCTCCTGACATAGAAATAACCTGTTGCAATAATGCAGCTCGTATCCTGTACAGTCATGACAGTCACGTAAATATTCCATCACAAAAAGCTAAGACCCCATTTTCAGGTCAGCTACTGTAAAAAGCTAATATAAATGTAGTCCTTACCACCAAAAGAGTTGGATCATCTATGTCAGTGTTCAGTTATGAAAAGTCTCCTCGTAATGTTGGTGCTCAAAGGTTAATTTTTTTTATTAATATTTTGAGCTGCATGGAATATAAACTGCTTTATAAATGTATTTTAAAACTTTTTTGTCAGTCAGAAACAAGTAATGAGTGGATAAATGCTGACTGATTCCCGAAATCTGAGTATTTATAGTAACGGCTCTTTGACTGCTGCTATTAGTTGTATGTCAATAAAATATGAAAAGGGAGAAAGAAACACAAATTATAGATTTGTTATGCATCAACGTGCATTCATCAGATGGGATTTTGAAGGAAAAAATGGGGAGACAAAAGCCTTATACGGGACTGAATCGCTCTTTAAGTCGGGAGGAGTCTCTTATATGATCTATAACTTCTATATGGGAAAAATTGGAAATATTTGTAGAGCTTAATAAGCTAATTATAAAGGTTAAAGCAAGGAACATTTTTTCTCTATTTGCAACTATTTACATTATCTTTGGCAAAAATTAGATTTGTTTACCTTTGAAGGGCATTGTCAACCACTATAAGGGTTCATCTGACGACTTCGACTGAAAGGAACAGTTTTTCTCTTTCTTCGATGTTCTAATTCTATTATGTACTTAACGCACATTGGCCATATCGGGTTGTCAGCTTAACCATGAAAACAAAAACTGTTTTTTTACCTTGAAAAAACATTAATCATAATAAGAAGTAAATTGCTACCTCATGGACACTATGGTAAGCTTAATTAAATGATGGCTAAAGAATGAGTAAGCATTCATTTTAAAGGTCAAAAGCGTATATTGAGCTTTCACGAGCGAAACACGAATAAGGGATAATCTGGTAACTCAGACCCGAAAGATTATTTTGTAGAACTTACTGAGCTGAAGGTTCAATCAAGTAAAAGATTTTCTCTATCTGAAATAAATTCCATACCTCATTGCCAAAACATGAAAAAACCGTTGTTTTGACTGTTAGTGAACCATGACTAAGGAGTCATCTGAACATTTCGAACTTATGTTATTAAGGGCTAAGATCTATTGGATGTTTTCCTATCGTTTATAGTGGCCTAATAAGACATTTGATTGATTTTAACCCAGGCTTGTTTTATTTTAAGTAACACCGGTCATGTTTTTATCTATTCTTTTGAAATGAAGATCTTTAGACGATAAAGAGATGTGGAATAAGTGTACGCGACACAACCAACATTAAAGAAACGGCAATTTAAAAAATCACAATGGAAAACAGCTAGCAGTCTTCAACATTACCAGAGGTCACTGCTCGCCGTCTTGCATTGGCCCAAGACTATAAATACAAAACATAAGATTCAAACAAATCCCTAGAATATCAAAGAAAGACCCATTTCTGGACATAAAACAAAAATACAGATAGTAGACAAGGACAAACAAAAGCTTTGACAAGGATTCCTGGCTTAGGACAGGCACATATAAAATGTGGCGGGGTTAAACTAGTTTTTTGGGGCCCAACCTTCCCCCTATAGGTCCTTTAGGGCCCCAAACTTCCCCGGCCTCTTCCAACCTTTGTTGCAAACGTGTCATATGTCATCAATGCATTCTTTCAGTCAATGGGTTCTGTTGAAATCAGAGAGAAAAAAAACCTATGACCTAAATTAACCAGTTAACAACCACATGTTGACCATTGATTTAACCGCTGAAAAATTCACGCATCAACAAATAATTTTTAAAACCTTGAATTGAGGCCTTTAAAATTACAAGAAATTCCAAAAAGTCTGAATTGCTCATCTTACTTTAATGACTTAAGAACGGTCAGGTTGGTTACTTATTTCATTTTCCTTATACGACATTCAAATATCGAATAAGTAACCAGTTACATATTCTACATTCAGATTTTGGATAAGTAAATATTTACTTATTCGACATTCCATATTTCGATGCTTATTTAGCAAATATTTATAACCAATCAAGTTATTAATTATCAATCATTATTCAAGGTGTGATATATTTATTAGACTTTTAAACCAAAAAAAATAAAAATAAAAAAACAGAAAGCGTGATTTCAACAAATATGAATTTCCTGAGTGAGATAAACGGGACATAATTATAAATATTGGTATTTTAGAAAGTAAAACAAATTGACCAATTATAATTTAAACACTAGTCTTTTAAAAAATGGGCCACAAGGGTTTGTTTGTTAAAATATAGTTATATATTATTAACATGACTACTTGAACTAGAACAATAGGCAGTTATCTATTTTAACTTTATTAAATTTGAAATTTCGAAGCACAAAGCTGGATGTTGACAATAAACCTCTCAAAACGTAAAAATGAACACTGCTTTGAGGTAAGAATTTAATATTTTTTTAAGGAATAACAGAAAAAAATAATCTTCAATCAATAGAAATCCGTTTTTTAGCGCAAGGCCGCCATGCATCGACTCTGAACAAGATATTTTTCAGAATTGGCCGTACACAATCAAAGATTTCCATACATTAACACACGCATGTTCCAGTCGACCAATTTCTCAAGTTTGTAATTATACCCGGCCCCGCAAACAAACTTTGAAGGTATATTGGAATCATCCTGTCTGTCTGTCTGTCTGTCCGTCCGTCAGTCTGTCCACATACCATGTAAGTGCAACTCCTCCTAGACTGCTCATTAGCCCTGTCACACTATAACGTTTTAGCCAACGTGTGCCGACGTTTTAGAATATATATTCAACAAGCAGGTGTGCGTTGCGTAAGTTTTGTACACGTTATGAACACTCTACAAACACGTTAGCAAACGTCAGCGTGCGTTGGTGATCGCGGAGCGCGTCGCAAATTTTTCAACATGCTTAGAATTTCCGACGTTCGCCAACGTGTTAGAAATAAATTATTCGAACGCTAGGCATAAGTTAGAAGGACGTTATACACACGCTGATGTACGCTATGTTGTGCGCACGTTGAAATGCGTTTGACGAACGCTAAGCTAAATGGAAACAAACGTGTCTAGCGATAATGCAGCGCACGTCTAGCGTCAGTCTAACGACCAAAAAACCTATTCAACGTCTTTAAAACGTGTACAGAGCGCACAGAGTGCCATTGTAACGAACGAGTAGCGTATCAACCCCAGAATTTTGTAAGTTAGATTGAATTACGAGGGGGAAAGTCAATATCAAAAGCTTCAAATACTAATTAAAACTTTAAAAAAAATCTTTTTACAAAAAACAATGAACAAAGCCAAAAAAATCTTGAATATAACAAAGATAACTTAGATGGTCTGGAATTGAAAGTAATTCTTGCAAATTGTAATACACCTGTCGTGTTTTCGGTGGACGTTTTTATTTTTTGGTAGAAAAATACTCAAATACAACGAGTAACGACAGTCTAACTTCAATACTCATTTGAAATAATGTGCATTTTAAATATTCAATAAGCACACGCGTTTTTCTCTATTAAGGACATCCGTCATGCTGTCTGCGATCATTTAGGATTAGTCAAGTGCTATAAAAAAATGCTAGGCAAAATCTACAGACTGGTATTTCTTACATGTGTATACTCATTTGAGATTTTGAGAGTTTGTTAACAAGCGCATGCATTCCTCTCTGTATATTTTTGACATATCAAAATATAAAATCTACACTATATTTTATTCTTTTAGACTGAGTGCAAAAATCATCACTATTGGTTAAAAAACGACTTTAGAAAATTATACATTCATATAACCAGAACGCTAAAAACAAATATGTTTATAACGAAATAAATTTCTATAATTATTAATTAATCCAGCAATACATTTAAGCCAGATAATAGATCTATTTGAGCTATTATAAAATGATACTAAAGAAATTAACAGAAATCCTAGGTCTCCCCACCGAGAGAAAAAAAATATAAGTTAGACTAACGCTATGAATGCGTTCTGCAGTCGTCATACATGCGCTAGGTAAACGTCAAGTACGTCGGACAAACGCTATAGATAAGTTTTGAATAAGTTTGTCGTGCGTTGCAGAAAGTTAGTCTAACGCTTTGAGGTCGTTCGCCGAGATATTTTTTTAATTTTTTTACAGCGACTGCCAACGTGTTCCAACGTTTTAGAAAATTATTTGAACGTTCGACACACATTGGCTAAAACGTTATAGTGTGACAGGGCCATCAATTAATTTTTAATGACACTTTATATGAAGGTGGCAAATAAAATGGAGATGGGCATGAAGAATTTTATTTGCAGTCAGATATTGTGAAGGGGCGATATTGGATCATTAGTTTTTTAATCAATATACCGGTTGCGTCCAATATGAAGAGGGGGGATTCCTTCGTGGGCTTGCTCACAGTATTCCCTGTTTGGTTGCTCAACAATGTCGTGTTTATATATTTTTTTTCAATACGATTAAAATGGAACGCTTGTGAAGCCAGCGCCAATATTAAATGATTTTTTTTTTGTAAGCCTAGCTAAAATAAAGAACAGGCGATCAGAAAGAGGGTCGCGTGACCGAAGTAGCTTAGCAACACATGAAGAAGAGGACCCAACAAAAACTCCAGGTAAAAAGAAAAAAGAAACTTAATTTTGTGACAGTTTCAACAACCCATTATAAAACATAGACTTAAATAATGGAGTACATAAACGTTAAGGTAGTACTTGGCAGTCTTCTATTTGTGCTGGAAAAGCAAAAACGAACAGTCCGTACCGTATGCATAAGGTTAATTCCTATTTTTAAGAATATTTATATTTCATACTGTAGGGATAAATTATGCTATAGAGATATTTTCTCCTAATTTATATATTAATCGTAATCGATAATTTTTCGAAAATTTGCAACCCACGTGCTAAGATGTAGTTATGTTTTTGAAATGTCATCTTGTTTTGGTATTTTAAGTCGCAGTTTAGTTTTAGTCTTTGTCATTATCATTACTTCTAGTATCAAACATGCTTTCTTTTATCTTACCTTAATATTCATTTAGAACCTTATCACTGCAAAGGCCATTTTGAAGCTGACTTCATCGAACTATGTCGTCAAAATGGCCTCCCTTTCACTCCTCCTATTGTACCCAGAGGTCGCCCTCCTCACTGCTTTACTCCAATCGATGCACGAGTTGAAAAGGTCAGAGGTCGACAGTTACGGACACCTGTGGATAAGCCAAATACACCAAGCGTAATGGAGGACGGTAAGCTAAAGCTTATAACGAGAAAAATGATAAATAAACTGAGAAAATTGGACCGATACTTGTTATTTAGTACAAGTGTGGAAAAGAATGGGAAAAAGTACGGCCATTAAAAGATCGTGTATATGAAATCCATTAGCCGAATCTTGTATGGTTCAATGTGACGATAATTTAAGGACAATGTGCTATTATTTTCCGCCGTTTTTCTGCGCAGGTGCAATTTTTCGAAACCGTCCAAATAAATCAGAGTAGATCCGGACTCACAGGGTGGGAACGGAAATTGTACAGTTCCGGAAGCGCCGTTCTTATGACAAGCAAAAGGTAGCGCCATGTTCAAATCCCAAGGATTCGTTAATAAAAACACTTCGTATTAAATTAAATACTCAATCACGTTCAAACATTGCCATTTATAAAGTGCACATGTAAGCTTAATGTAGTGACGAGTATCTGCATTTAATGCGTTTTATTCGTATGTTCACGTTAAGCATGGAATTTTTAATAAAAAAGGTAGCTCGAACATCTCAAAAAGACAAGACAGTCTTCTTTTATCGGTAGTTTTTAGAATAATCACACATTGAAAGTATGATTGATTGTATTTTTTGTCGCCTCTTGATATTAAACATTAAAAATCAAATGCATTTATAAAGCAGAAATCAATTATTGAGTGATAATCTCCGATTTTGTCTCAAAATTTTGAAATCAAGAGTGAACGGGTAGCGTCAAGGCAAGAAAAAATGTATGAACAGGTAGCGCCGAAAATAACAGTTTTCTTTTCGTGGTAAAAAATACATAAAACCACTCTAATTTCTTATACATGTCGCTCTAGGAATAGATCAAAAATCCTCTGATGTAACTGAGCGTTTGGTAAGTTCTCTCTTCATGACTCTGCGGCATTAAGTTGTACAACTAATATCCTAGTATTTAAGGCCTCGTCCATAATTTTCCCCTGTCTAATCATTTTGTACCCTTGTTCTAAGTGATATTGTGTCTTCGATTTTAGTTGTTTTTTAGTTGTCTTTGGTGTGTTTACATTGGAAATACAAAAAAAAACCTTTAGCTCGCACAGCACGTCTTAAACTGATTGATGAAATTTATACAAACTTTAAACGATATTTTTTTCAAGCAAAGAGTGAAGTACTTGTTGTGGTACTTAAAAAAAGCTAACCTGGCTAAAAGCCATCCGAGTTTATAACTACCACCACTATGCGTCCGTCGTCTGTCGTCATCAGTCGTCCGTTAGCAATTTAAAAAATCTTCTCCTCTGAAACTACAGACCGAACATAACTGCAGAAATGATACTTGACATGTTGGCAACACACACGATCCTCATTTTAAAATGACTCAATACAAACGTGCACGTGGCCGCTGTAACCAAAAGTAGAACGTAAGATAAAATCACTATAACTGACTTTTACTAAGCAACTATAACAGATAGAATAAAGAAGAGTCTAAGGCTCCTTAAAAATCATAAGCTCTAAGAAAGTCTCCATTGGGTCGATATTGTCAGATTGACTCTTATAAGGGTTATGGGCCTATAAAGGTAAAAATTGCGGGTATTTTTTTTTGATTTTTTTGTCCCGAGGAATGAAATCTATTGCTTATGAAAAAAGCTTTGGCTATCTTTACTTTACTTTAAAATCTAAAAACGTTTCTATTGCATGGACTAAAAAAGTCAGATGACCCCCGTCCTCGGAAACCCAGCTTACTCATTCTTCACCCCTGGGACATTTGATTTGATTTTGCTCGTTTCACGTTCAGTATTTAATCTTGAACTTTATAAATTTTTCATATAGGTACATGTTTAAATTGCATTAGAAAAGTGTAATGCGAACAATCAGAAGGCTCGATATAAAAATATCAAAAACGAGGTATTTCATGTCTAATGTCCCAGGGATGAGGAATGAATAAGCGAGTGAAGAACTCCTGGGTTTCCGATGATGGATGAACCCAAATAGGGCCCTAATGTCCAGGTGAGCGATTCGGGCTCCTGGGAGCCTCTTTTTCATGTTTTTGTTCTATAAAATGAAAACTAAAGCAGATAGAGAAGAGCTATTTTTTTCCTCAAATCTTCAGCCTATTTAAGGCTATAAAAAGTCTCTATTGGATAACAATTGTCAGATGACATCGGAAAACAAAACATAGTTCTAGGCACTTGGTTTTATAACTAGAGTGCGTTTCGTACATTTAAGACTCATGAGAGACGCACTAAACACAAAGTTAGTGAATGCATGAACATAAATCACACAATGCGATCAGTTTTGATTTCGGAGGATACCGGATTATCCAGAAACCTGTTCAGCGCTCATTACGTTCTTATTGAATTGCTGAAGTTTTAAGGTGCTCAAAAAATTCAATTTTTAAAATGAAACGCGATCAAAAGACAATTTTAGTAATGATTACAGACCCTCTAAAATTCAAACTAACCACACGCACGATGAGCGCACGCACGATGAGCGCACGATGAATGCACGATGAGCGCACGATGAACGCACGATGAGCGCACGATGAGTGCACGATGAACGCACGATGAGTGCACGATGAGCGCACGATACACGTTCCACGCACGATGAGCGATGAGCGTTTAAACACTCACACGCACGATTGAATCGCTCAAATACACGATAAACCACTCAAATGAACGTTACACGATGAGCGATGAACGTTCAAACGCTCACACGCACGATGAGCGATGAACGTTGAATATTCGTGCAAAGAAAATAAAAACACGTTTTAGTTTTAGTTTTCAGATCCAGTAATTGTAAAATTTTTAATATAAAAAGATTCTTTCGTTTTTATTTTCATATATTTTTATTAGAAGTACTAATAATAATAATATAAAATACCTTTTATTATTTTTTTTATATTTCATTTTATTTGTTTTAATTTCTAATCATTATATTTTTATATTATTTCATTTTATGATTATTTTTAGAATCTATTTATTTATTTAGCATTTCTGACTGACTGCTAGTTACTTATGGTTCCTATATACTATCAGAGAAATCTCCGGTACTAGCCTAAAATAAACAAGTGGAACCAAAGCGAATACGGATCCAGCAATGTATAATCATTAATAAATTTATCCTTTTGGTACATTTGTGCAACTTCTGATAAGACATCAGTATATCTCTCAACTTGTAATAATTAACAATATTCTAAATTTAAACCCAAATTTATTTCTTTTTCTCGAATAGATTTAAAGACCTGTACAGGTTACAACAAATTATTCTTATCTAGTAAAATTTAATCCAAATATGAAAATTTAATTTAAAAAAAAAACGATAAAATATTTGAGTAAAATGCAGCGATCACTTTATAGAAATAAAGATACTTTATAATAACAAAATTGCCGTAATTGAGAGAGGAAGCCTTAGGTACAAAACAATAAAACGAGAGAACAAAACTTGCCAAAATTGCGATTCCCATTTAAAAATTTCCAGCCAAAATGAACATGTATAAAATATAACTTCATAAGAGTAGGAATTTAAAATTTTAAAACAGAGAATTATTCAAACGAAAATAACTCCTTGAAATATTGTCTTTATGCTCCATTTATCAAAAGTCGCCAATAATGTGGACCTTAATATCATTATTTCGGAACTACATGTATATACTTACAGTATATATGTTTTGTTTAAATTTGTTTTACATGTAATATGCTTTCAACTCTTAGTGGACTAATAATTTGCATTTGAAAACGATTATTAATTAACAAGGTCCTGATCATCACCTGTGGTTTTCTTCCTCTTAGAAACCCGCTGTGATCTTCCGCATTAAACATCCGTTATATATATGCGACCTGTATTTTGTTTATTGCGCGAGCCATTGTTGATTGTACACGACATGCAAATAATTAGTTCGGTAATTTGTCATGAAGGGAAACGTTTATCTTCATTAAAAAAAATGTGTATATTTGATTTGATAAAGAAAGACATTTGAAACTTAACGTTTTAAATAAAGTACATGGACTTGGTCTTCTTTCAGAAACCTGGGATTAGTTAGTTATCTTATTTCCAACAGAAACCTATAAAGATATGCGTTTTTACACATGGGACATTGACAGACAGACACCAAAAAGTTGGCGATACATGTCACATAATAAACCAAGGACAGACAGACGGACACCAAGTGATTGAGTATAAGTATGTATTTTTTGTTTGTTCGTTTAAATGTCAGTTTTCTCGCGGTCTTTTTTTACAACCGGGACATTGACATACGGACACCAAGTGATGGACGGTACATGTAACATGGTAAACCAAGTACAGACTGACGAACACCAAATGAACGGCGAGATTTGACAGCGGCAAATCAAAGAGTTTTCTTAAACTGTCTACCAAAAAAAAAAGATTAAATATCTTAAAGTTTACAAAACTTTCGGCTTGTGATATTTATTTTAATTAGAATGCTATTACTAACTTTGGTTACACTGTCATGACTGTGGAACATTATCTTTTATGCATGTTTGAGGACGCCCAGGCTGTGTGGTATTTAGACGCACCGACATATAAATGCTTATGCTTTTCCTTTAAAGTGTAATTTATGCTTGTCCAATGTCCTGCTTAAGTAAAACGTGGCTACGTCGTCATTACATAATTTAAATGTATTAATATAGTTGGTGAGTGAGTGAGTGAGTTGGTGTTTTACGCCCGTGCAACGCTATATAGGTTATTTACATGCGATGAACATGAAGAAGGTGATAAAATGAACATGAAATGATGATGATAAATGAAATATGGGGATGGGGTGGGAAACAAAGGAACGGTAAATTTTGAAGAACCACAGGAAAAGGGGAGAGGTGGGTAGGGGCGGAAAATTTAGCCTATGTGGTGCACTACTTGGCGGTCCACAAAGGGGTCTTTTACGTGCATGTAGCGTGGCACTCTCCACACACGTTGGTCCACTATGGTCGGCGGTCAGGGTTTCCGTATTATAGACCTGACAACCCCCGCGGACGAGGGCCACCCTATTCAGCCACCTAGGGTACACACTTGGTCGCTCTGTGGGCTGAGCACTGACCCGACGTCAGAATCCCAAGACTCTTAGTCGCCTCTTACGACAAGCTAGGCTCTGCTGTGGGCCTATTCGCCACCCGGGCCCCGCACGGGACTTAATATAGTTGGAAGCGAAAACTTAAACATATAGTTGGAAGCGAAAACTTAAACATTGAAATAAATGTAGTATTGGTAAAGAAAACGCACTCTATACTCAAATAACACCTATTTCAAACTTTAGCATCATAAGATCGGAAGAAGCCGATCGAGTTACGTGAGTTGGAGTATATGATGAACGAAAGAACTTAATTGAATGTTAAAAACTCAACGAGGATGGATGAAAATTACATGCGCAACATGTGTTCGCTTAAACTGATTGCATGTACATGTAGATTTTGCCCAGGCATACTTATGTTTAAAGTTTAGATATGCATATATCAACAGGTATCAACCTCAAAACAGAGATAACATGTACCTGTAAAATAACATCTGGGCCCGTGTCAATGAAACTATCCTAACACATATCCTAAGACATTGTTTAGCAGTTACTTTAGGATGGTCTTAGAACTATCTAAAGATATTGAGTAGGATGTATATCGGAGCTATCCTAGGACATTCCTATATATCGTTGTCTAAGGCCAGTCTTAAAATAACTGATATACAATTCAAATCTAAACAATTTTCATTAACAATATCATGGCATATCAAAATGCATGATATGCTCCTACATTTATAAAACAATGTGTGAACAATTCATTAAATCTTATTTTCTTTATTAGTTAGTTTGTTGGTTTTTTATGCCCCCGCGACGACATGTCGGGGGGCATTAAGTTTTACTCATGTCCGTCCGTACGTACGTCCGTACGTCCCGTACGTCCGTCCGTACGAATTTCCGTCAAGCTTTTCTCAGCAACCGTACATGAGAATGACTTGAAACTTGGTAGGATGGTTCAGTATGACAAACAGTACATCCTAAGCGATTTTGAGACCTGTCGGACATCTACTTCCTGTTTGGGACTTAGGCCATGTGAAAATATGTGAACATGACTATGAAAATTTCCGTCAAGCTTTTCTCAGCAACTGTACATGAAAATGACTTGAAACTTGATAGGTTGGTTCAGTATGATAAACAGTACGTCCTAAGCGATTTTGAGACCTGTCAGACATCTACTTCTTGTTTGGGACTTAGGCTGATTGGAGAATATGTGAACATGACTTGAAAATTTCCGTCAAGATTTTCTCAGGAACGATACATGAGAATGATTTGAAACTTGGTAGGATGGTTCAATATGACAAACTGTATGTCCTAAGCGACTTTCATGTCTGTCAGACATCTACTTCCTGTTTGGGGCCTAGCGGGGGCATCCGTGTCCCATGGACACATTCCTTCTTTATTTTCTTTGTTTTTATAAATGAAATGTAAATAACGTAAACAACCAAAGTTACAAACTTTGATACTAAAGTTTATACATACATAAAAAAAAAGGAATTCGGTATTTGAAATGAATATAAACGAATTCTCTTCGCAAAACTCGATTGCTTATAAAAAAATAGCATGCGCGTTTTTTACTTTGAAGGTAGTCTAAAATTTGTTTTAAAATCCGGCACCAACACTTTTCTGACTTTGTCAAAAAACATTTTCAAAAATATCAAAAAATTGAACTTCTTCCTACATCGGGAATAGAGTGAGTTACTTTGGGTCATAATCTCTTCCAAAAACCCGATTGCTAAAGAAGCAGAATGTATTTGAATCAAAACATTGGAAGGTAAAATAGAAAATTAGTGAAAAAAAGAACTCAAAACTAGAGCGCCTCTTGTAAGTCTTGTAAAGACTAAACGCGAGTCGGGTGTTATAAAATTTGTTGCCTGAAATTTTGGTGTACTTTTTATATATTTAAACAATGACCAGAAAGAGGAGTATCAAACACTTACAGACACAGAAATTCAATCTATTTTTTCTATCAGATGTTAAAAGTAGAAGGATGTTTTCTTTTCTTTGCTTTCCAGCAACGCAACTCATAGTGCAAAAAAGAAAGCATGGAAAAGTTGTGCCAAAAAAGACCACAAAACATCCGTACATTCAAGCTTATCACAAAAATGGACCAATATTATGAGTGATATAAAGCATAAAACGTTAAAGCTATCATGATTTTTAACCATACCAGTCTAAGAAATAAACTCTTTCTCTGAATACCCTATTCTGTCTGATGTAATTCGCTCGTCATCTAAAATAATTATCCACAAGAGCAATAATTATTGTTTATTTCCTACTTTCAATACGCTAGGATAGTCCTAATTGATTAGGATGGTATTAAGTCAACTAAATTGTAATCTCAAATTTTGGTCACATTTTAGGACCCTTTTTAAATTAGGACCCTTTCGTTGACCCGTCCTAAGACTAATCCATATCTAAAGACGGTCCAAAGACATGTCTCAATCCTAAGATAGCTTCGTTGACACGGCCCCTGATTATACAAGTGGTGTTAAATTGTTTTATGTTTTGATAAGAAAGTGATGGATTATGATCATGTAATTAATGGCCTAATTTTATTTTTGAAGAGGTCAAGTGGAGGGGGCACGTGCCCCCCTTTGGATCCGCCACTGCAAGTTGTCGTCATGTATTTTCCGTTCATGAGAATGATTTAATATGGTGTTCAGCGTGAGCGTGCAACTGAACACTTCTTATTTGGGGATTTACGCGGGGCAAGTGTGAGCCATGAGCAAATTCCTTCTTTGTTTAGTTACGTACTTCTCTTACAGACGAATCGACCTTTTCTTTGTTTTTTTAAGAAAATTTAACTCGACTGATGCTGCGTGTCAAGAAAAACTGATAACAGAGATAAAAATGTAGACATAACAAAAGGCAACGCACAGTTGTTAAAGCACGGGTTGTGCTAATCGTTACAAATACTCCTCATTTATACTGTATTTTTACGGCACGTCTCGAATAATGGTTTATATAATCGCTAGAAAAATTCTCAGCCATACATGTACACCAAACGGGCGAAAATCTGAGAGCCCATCTAAAAGTTTTCTTTAATTAATAGATAAATAAATATTTTCCCAAACGTCACGTTTTCGTTAATTTTAACATTAAAGACATCTTTTCATTTTTTTCTTTAAACCTTATATTTTGTCTTCTTCTAATTTTGTATATTTCCTATTTTATGAATTGCCTTTGTTTTTTTGACATGTTCAGAGTTTACTTTTTAACACCTGTCGATCGCGATACCTGGGGTGTCATGCTGTGACCCACTTAATTAACATCCGCCTGCCGCTTTTTGCCCGCGTCCAAACTACCTGCTGTGACAAATTATGCACACGTGAAGATTGATAGTTGGTGTAATGGTTAACATGGTTAATTTGATATGAGACAACAGTTTAACTTTACATGTACATTTTAAATAAAATATCATATTTAAATATTACATATTTCGTCATTAAAAAAGAATGCCCAAGATTGATTTTCAAAAGAACAAATGTTTTTTTTTACCACCCCAGAAAAGTAAATTTATAAAATCAATGGGCTGTCATGCCCCGCTCTCACTGATTTCCCCCTTACTCATAATCGAATAGTTAAACTTATTTTCGTTTTTTGTTAAAAAAATATTTCAAAAGACGTATTTGCAATATCATGCCCGTTAGAATTCGCACCTTTTATTTTCGTCATGAAATTAGAATGAATATTTTTGCGATGCGTAAATTACTTTTTTAAAAGTTTTTTTCTAGTTTTCTGTAATTATGTTGGTGAGGTTTGTACTGTTTTTATGTGTAAGCTTTGATGTAAAACTTAAAATACTGTATTAGGAAATAATGTTACGTGCAATTAAGAATGATTAAAAAAACTAAGATGTACACTTAACTGAGTGTATAATGTACATGTATTTATAAAACGTCAACGACGGAAAACTGCCAACAGACCTCGGCGTGGCCATCGCGGCAGGGGCCGCTGCTCACTGTTTTAATATTAGACTAAGATAAAATGCAAACTAATCAGAAACAACATTTTAAAAGAAAGACTTTTTTTCAACCTTTTTGACAATTGTAAAGAACAAATAACATAAAGACGACGAATGAAAATATAAGCTTTGAAAACCATTTAAAACATTTTAAATGTGGCGGGGTTTAACTAGTTTTTAGGAGTCGCGTCTAGAAGCTCCCTTTTTGATAAAACACAGCAAAGCACACAGTTAAACCCCCTCCCCATGGAAACCACCTACAAACAAATATTTCCTTAGCAGGCTTCTCGTCTCATCTTCTATAAAGTGCAAGCTTCGCCTTTTCCGAGATATACATTAAAACCTTTGCTAAAACAAAGTAAAAATTATTTATATTCAAATCTTGTTACTGAAAAAGATATCTATGATAGCAAAAGTATTTATTAAACAATATATGTTTTTTGGTAATCATTATCTTTAATAATTTTTAATATTTAATAATTTTATCATTAATAATTTACTCTACGGAGACCTGCATACATGTTTTTATAGTCAAAAATAAAACTTATGGATAATACTTGAAAAGATAACACGAACAGACTACAATCACGACAATATAATATCAATATGTCATGTATGTGGATCGTGTCTTTCTGACACATATGCATGCTTCTTCTTGATATGCATGCAGAATCATACATATACCTCTAGCGGAATGGCGTCCGAGGCGGGTCACTCGCTCTGACCTGTGATGAAACAAGCATAAATATATGAAATAAAACAATATTTTATATTTAAAAAATGTCTTTGAGAAAAAAATCTGAAAGTTTTTTTGCCAATTCTTATTTATTTAATTATTCGTTAAGTTTATTTATACAGGTTCTTTACTCTACGGAGACCTGCATACATGTTTTTATAGTCAAAAATAAAACTTATGGATAATATTTGAAATGATAACACGAACAGACTACAATATCAATATGTCATGTATGTGGATCGTGTCTTTCTGACACATATTCTTTATTCTTTCGCTTTTCATGTATACTATTGTTTATATGAACATTCGAAATATTAAATCTTTCATTTACACGATTAAACGTTCATTTACAAGATTGAAACATTCATTTACACGGTAAACCACTTACACGATTGAATCGCTCATTTACACGATTGGAACGTTCATTTGCACGATTGAAACATTCATTTACACGCTAAACCACTCACACGATTGAATCGCTCATTTACACGATTGAAACGTTCATTTACACGATTAAATGTTCATCTACACGATTAACCGCTCACACGCTAAACCACTCACACGCACGATGAGCGCACGATGAGTGCACGATGAGCGCACGATGAACGCACGATGAGTGCACGATGAACGCACGGTGAGTGCACGATGAGCGCACGATGAACGCACGATGAATGCACGATGAGCGCACGATGAGCGCAAAAATGGTTAGTTTGAATTTTAGAGGGTCTGTAAGTATAAATAATAGAGATCTATATCGTTTTGTATAGATATCAATGCATATGTTTCTTATAAACTATATGATGTTCATAAGGTATGGTATGTTCAGCGATTCATAAAGGTCGGCTGATTCGGATTTTTTAAAAAGTTTTCTAAAGCATTTTTAACGTAGCAATGAATAAAAAAGAGCATTCCAATTCAAGATCGATTTAGTATAGTGAGTACATTTTTATTTTTCATTTGTTCATTACTTCCCCGTTTTATGTTTTATTGCGCTATTCAAATGAAGTATATATATTTTTAAGTTCACTAAAAATGTGAATTTTGGAGCTACCTGTTCAAGACAGCGGACGCTACCCGTTCATGTGTTGAAATTTAGAGGGGATGTTAGAAATGCAATAACATAATTAAAACGCAAAAATTTCACAACATTTTTATAATGTTTTGAATCTTGATAGTTTGATCTATGGATTGGCGCATTCAACAGGGTCTAGATTGAAACCGATTTCACATCAAACCCCGAAAAAGACAAGCCATATCATATTTTCCGTCTACTTCTCGGTGTTTGAGGTGAATTAAAAAGTCTTATACATGGCCGTTTGTAGTATTATAACCATTGCTGCTTGAATATTGTACCTTCAATTATTTTTGTTACAATTTTATTGTTTTTTTCTTCAAATTGTGCTTGCAAATGACTTCTAATTCCCATGTTTTGATATTTTTGAATCTGGCGCTACCTGTATCAGAAAATATCCTCGCTTCGCGAACGGCGCTTCCGGAAACTGTACAATTTCCGTTCCCACCCTGTGGGACTGATTCCATCGTATTTTAAATCACGTGACATTTGGCAAAATGTGTATAGTTTTATGCATAATAGAGAATGCCTTGGTGACGAAATAATGCATCCACTCTTGTTTTTCTTTCTCGATTTAGTCCTATGGAAACTTTAGGCAAGATTTCCAACATCCTGCAATTTACAACTATGTATTGAATAACGATTTTTTCTCAAATCTACTTTTTTCTCTTCAAGAAATTTGGTTAAAAGGGTCAGTTTAATTATATTTCTTAAAAAAAAATTCTAAAACAAATGTACACATAGTACAGTGATTCTATACAGATTTATCAGAGCCACCGCCTAAAACATTCGTCATAAAGGACTCCATAGAATTCTTCAAGCCAACAATACAAGTGGAAATGGAGAACGTAGACAAACCAGGCACAGTTAACCAGATTTATATCAGAGGTTTGCTAATAAATTTTTTCCAGTAACCATAAAATTAATTTATTATTGATTTATCTACTGTAAACCAACTAATTTTCACGAGCGACTTATATTCGCAGATTTCGCAAGGAACAGAAATTCGCGAAAATAAATCGCCGCGAATTGACTCATTTTCATCATCATGTTTATTTTGTTATGAAGAATCATGAAATAAAAATAATAGGTGCAAAATTACTTTCTGATCAATACGGGAACCGAACGCGAAATACAGTAGTCGCGAAAATAAATGGGTTTACAGAACTGTATCATTACTACCTATTATAAAAAGATTATCAGCGATACTTCAATTAGGTCGTTTGTTTCCATTGTTTCTATATTTACAAAAGCTCTTTGCAATGTACATACTTTCACTTTTCACTCGTAGGCTATATTCGGATTCTCAATCTTCGGATTTCCATCAAGACAATATGGCCGCGACCAGTATAGATTATGTGTTCCGCTTCGGATTATATTTTAGTCAGTGTAGCATATATTGCGTAACTTTAGCGTATAAATGATATTCGATTTTGGATTGCGAAAATTTACTTAATTGAATAAAGTTTTAAAGGACAAAAATACTAATCGGACACCAAAAATAAGTTAAATCATGCAAAAAAGTTGTACACAGCATCTTCGTATTTCATGCTTTTATGTGGCTTTGTTTTAAAGCAACAATGCGATTCAACTAGATCATGTAGCGTACATGGCGTAGTCACTTTATCAGGTTGTGCACATGTTTAAGCGTACATTCTTATAAATTGTTGATTGCAAAATGTTAATTCATTGAAGATAGTTCATTATCACAGACAGAAATATAGGTAAATCAGACACACACAATTCAAGCATTTTATTGATTTTTAGAAAATGACAAATAGCCACATTGGGTCATTCGTCTGTCTTGATCTAGGTCATTTTAATAAGGATGAATAATTTTATCTATTTCTCACAAAGCTATTGCGGGATCCAGAAAAATAAACTTATTTGTCACAAGTTCATTGCTTGATAATTTTGTCGATTCACCACACAGAGACCAAAGTCGCCACACTTATAAACATGTCAGAAGATAATTTTAACTGTGCGGAACCACAGGAGCTTGGATTATAGAGTAGGGGTTCGAATTTTTTTTTAAGTCAATATAAATGACGAGAATCCAAGCCCCTGTGTGCGGATCATGGATTGCAACGTTCCTGTATAAGTTTGCTTTAGTCTCTATCATAAAGGGAGGGACAATCTTTGAATAGGTGACAATCAAAAATATTTGAGCAGTGGCAGATCCGGGGGGGGGTTCCGAGGTTGGAATTTTCCTCCTTTCCGCCAAAAATTTCGCAAGTTACGAGTAGGTTTTCTGCAAAATTTGTCTGGAACCACCCCCTTTTCGTCATTCGTCCAAAGCGGACTTTATGTGGACCAACCCCTATAAAAAAAATCTGGATCTGGCCCTGTTTGAGTTATAATATAATTATCTTATTATTTAATTTTGTTAAATTAAAATATGGTCATTACCGGATCCTTAGATCGCAATGGAAGTGGGAGGTTTGGCGCCATAAAACCTGGTTTAACCCACCATTTCGTTTGAAATGCCTGTACCAAGTCAGGACCATTGCGATCCACCAATTCTCCGGTATGACTGATTTGTTTTTGTCATTTTCTCTGGACTGTGAGATTGATCATTCAAGTTCGGTAATTTTGTTATTACCTTTAATTGTTGCTATTAGACGTTAAAACTTTAAAGGCATACATGTACATTGCAAATTTTCATAAAGAGATCTACATTGGGTTTTGAATAGGTGACAATCAAAAATATTTGAGCGGTGGCGGATCTGGGGGGGGACCGAGGTTGGAATTTTCCTCCTTTCCGCCAAAAATTTCGCAGGTAACGTGTAGGTTTTCTGCAAAATTTGTCTGGAACCACCCCCTTTTCGTCATTCGTCCACAGCAGACTTTATGTGGACCAACCCCTTTCAAAAAATTCTGGATCTGGCCCTGTTTGAGTTATAATATGATTAATTGCTATTAGACGTAAAAAATTTAAAGGCATACATGTACATTGCAAATTTTCATAAAGAGATCTACATTGGGTTTAAACCTATTTCATAAAATATTATATACTTCAAAATCATAGGCTGATCTGACAAATGATAACCATTAAAGTAGACGATAAATAGATGTGGAATAATTGTACGTGACACAACCAACATAAAGAAACGGGAATTTAAAAATTCACAATGGAAAACAGCCAGCAGTCTTCAGCATGACCATAAGTCGCTGCTCGCCGTCTTGCATTGGCCCAAGACTAAAAATACAAAAAAAAGGATGTGTCCAGTTTGCCTTTTGATCACACTTAGAAAAAGTCAAAATAACAATGTACGATTTTTTTTTTACATCTTCGCATGCTTGAATTGCAACTAAATGTTGAAAATAATGATATTATAAAACGAAAATTGTAAAAATTTCTAGGCAAAAACTCTATGTTTAATTTTCGTCTTCGGTATTCCCAGGATCCCGTTGGTAGCTTTTGTTCTCAGAATAATTTGAAGATTGAAACTTTTTTAAACTTAAACATTAAGCTGATTTATAAGTATATATAAAGACCTATAAACAACAGACTGTGACATCTTTGATCCAATGTAGACTTTTGTAGAGCTCGATGAGCTGAAGGTTTAAGCAAGCAACAGCTTTTCTCTATCTGCAATAGTTTCCTATGTCCTCCACTAACATAACCAAACTTTGATGCAGTTATTTTAAACTAAATAGGAGATAATAAACCTACATGTACAACGTACTGGATCTAAAACAAATAATGTTTAGGATAAACGCTTACATGACATGTTTATCTTAAAATGGCTTAATTTTAGATTGATATTATAGTATGTGTACAACAAAGGCTACTTATAAAATTCAACAATAAACCTTAGCAGGACCTAGAAATAATAAAGCCTTTTTTATGTTACATGTACTAAAGCAGACCATTGCTTTTTGTGTCCATAGCGGCTTGCTAGGCAATATGCATTAGAGTCCACACTTGTTATAAAACAATAAAATTCCATGCAAGAAAACTATGAGCCGCTTAAAATCTGTTCAAGTACCCAAGACATTGAAAATGTCAAACTAACATGAATATATATTTAAGTTGGCAACTCGCGAAAATAAATCTCGTAAATAGTATATGTATAGTGCACTCACATATTAGAAGTCACTAGAATTGAATTCCGCAAAAAAAAAATCTTTCATATATTTTTTTTTCTAGAAATCCCGGAAATTTGGCTCCCGCATAAAAAAAAAGAACGACTCATTTGGTATCACATTTTTGATTTTCAATATTCTATTTATATAAAGGTTGGAAAATAGAAGAACCGATGATGCTTGTATTTAACCAGTGTTGGGTTTGTATGAAGAAACTACACACAATCAAGTAAGCAAGTTAGCTTAAAGTCATGCATTTTAACAGGAGTTTATAATATTATATACTCATATAGAAATCTTAATTGTGATTCGCTCAGACGCGGTCAGTTGACATGTGATATTTCGCTTTGTTGGGTCGCATTGTAAGGTCACCCTCTCGTGAGATTTTGCACGCGAGGCTCCCCACGTTTTTTTTCTTCAACATTGTATGGGCTGGATTTTTTCCAAAGATAAAGGTTATAATAACAAAATAATTATGTTTCAAAATTAAATATTAAATTAATTGAGAAATTTAAATATTCGATTACAGTTATCCCCCTTGATGATATGTGACCCGGCATTTTTCCCTCGAAAAGTAAAAAAAAACTTTCTCCGGGAAAGAAACATCCGGATCACACACCATCCAGGGTGATAATTGTATATTCTGTTTTATCATTTAAAACTTAAGTATGTTGGTCGTTGGGAAAGATTATAAAATGTAAGCAAACCGATTTACACATATAAAAGAAAACGAGCCCCTTATGATCGGGTGTCATGAAGTGAAAATTAGGATTTACTGTTGTGAAATTAAAGGCGGCCAAGCAGGCGGTAAAAATGTTTGCGTAACCGCAACTTCATGATTGTTCTTATTACAGCCTCATAGTATTTGGTATGTACATGTACAGCCTCTGTATCGAGTGCAATATCATGGAATTCCAATTTAATAAAAAATTTAAGCTACCAGCACTCAGTAAACTCCAGAACATTACTGTGTCATGTCTTTGAATAAAACAAAAACCATACACGCGTATGTATGGAACGCCGCACTGCCTTACGATACAAATAAATATGTCTTGCTTAGCTCGGCCTAATGCAATACAGTGACGATTGCATATCTTCATTTATATAATTGCTTTTTCAAGTTTCTAACGTAATTTTACAGCTTGTGGAATGTTGGCTTTGAATTGGAGACCTACAGAATATTTGCAGAAACTGTGAATAACCTTCCACAATTAAGGTATATATTACATGTATTAGGTAATTTTTATCTTGGTTCAAACACTACATATTGATTCTCGTGCGCTATCTCTTATAAGTGGTCGACAACTCGAATATCATTGGGGGCGGGCGCTATGGATATTTTTCTCATCCTTCCGTTTTATTTTCGGAAAAAAATCAGAGCCTGGACGTTTTTATTTTTATTTTTAAGACTACATAAACTACACCCTGCCTTTTTTTTTAGCTTAAATGACCTGAAACTATATATGCACACGCATCATCTTTGGGATATTATCTTCCAAAATTACAAAAATCGACTGCCAGCCACATAACATGTCCGCTGTTGCTAAAAATTGGAGAAAGATATCAGTTTTAGCTAATAAATGAAAAAGTAAAATGAAATAGAGAAAACCTGATGCAACATTTTTCTTCAATATGAAAAGTTCTACAAATTAAAGTACCAATTTTGTAGAAGTTGTCAGATGACCCCTTAAAGATGTTGTGGACCTTTGAAGGTGAAAATAAGAGATTTTTTAAAATGGTTTTGGCATATAGCATTTGCAGATGGAGAAAAGCTGTTGATATTTAAAACTTTCAGCTCTTTGAGCTTTACAAAAATTTCCATTTGATCGAAATAGTCAGATGACCACTTAAAGAGGTAAGACCCTTTTGAAGTGAAAATTAAACAAATTTTCGTGTCCTTTGAAGGTGAAAATAAGGACTTTTTAAAATGGTTTTGGCATATAGCATTTGCAGATGGAGAAAAGCTGTTATTTTAAAACCTTCAGCACTTTGAGCTTTACAAAAATTTCCATTTGATCGAAATAGTCAGATGACCTTTTATAGAGGTAAGACCCTTTTGAAGTGAAAATAAAACAAATATTCGTGTTTTTGGCTTATTGAATGAAAACTGTTTTAGATAGAGAAAAGCAGTTGCTTGCTTAAACCTACATTTCATTTAGCTCTCCAAAAATATCCATTAAGCAAAAGCTGTCAGATTACATCTTAATAAAGTTATGATCTCTTATTGTAGAGTTTAGTGATTTATAACCTTTAAAATACCCGGTATTAAGGAGCTTTAATTTGTATGCTTTATTAATGGGCTATATGTGCTCTACAATTTAAGCCTTCGTAGTTCGAGGTTGCATGATCATCTTTTTTTCATATTTGTGGAGTTTTCACCTTAGATGCCCCCAAAAAATATTTTCATTCCATAAGTCATTAGATCAAGTGAGGGAGTCAAGCTCCTGAGAGCCTCTTGATTTTATTTCAAAGTACAAAATTTTCTGTCATGCCTTTTTATTTCAAATTTCACCATACCCCCAATAACAATCAAATGGTTACACCCTTATACTATAAAAAGTTACGTCAAAGTTTTAAAATTCCTTATCTATTCAACCAATTGATACCTATAAATCTTATCATAGTTATCCACAAACTAGTCGACGATCGGGTCTAAAACATCAGTAACCGAGCAAATTTCGTTAAAAAGTAAGTGCCAGTCTATTAAAAAGGATTCCCTAAAATGCTTTATACGCAAGCAAACAATGGGAAAACAATTGGTCAAATTTTGTGTGTGTTTCAAGGTGTCCATGAGTACAGAGTAAAGGCCCAAAGCACCTTTTAGTAACGATGCTTGGTTTTAAAATATTTTCTTGTTTAGGTTAAGCAATTAGAAAACTATCGAACTGGCATGATCAATCTCAAATGTCCAAGAAGATAAGTCAAATGAAGGGAAAGACACACTGGGAAAAATAAAAGATGCAATGGTCCTGACTTAGTTCAGGTATATCCTAAGAAATAGCGGACTAAACCAGGTTTTATGTCTTTCATTGCAATCTTAGATTCTGGAAGTGACACAAAACACATCACGGTCGAGAGACAAGATACGAAAAGCGAGTTGATCACATCAGTACAAACAATATCAGTATACAGGTATAAACAAATGCAAATTTAAAACTTCAATTTAAAACGCTGTCCAAAATAAAAAAGGAAAATCTTACTTTTCCGTTTTTCGGTTTGATTTTGAAATTGAAGCCTTCAAAAGTGTATTTTTCGAAAATTCTTACTGTCAGGGCATATAAATCATGATTTTTATACAGTAAATTTAAAATTTAATCTTTGAAAGTTTAAATTCGTCCTCTTAAGGCAAGTGAATTACGGACGCTTAAATAGACAGCAGAAATTTCTGCTGATAAAGATGGTTTGATAACGTTAAAATAACCACTAGGAGACTAGCAAGTAGAAATTTCTGCTGATATTTTTTTTTCAATTTCAAAAAATTCTGCCGATAAGATATTTTATAACATTTTCAAAATTTTGCCTGGAAAACTGACATTTCTGCTGAAAACGATATCTAAAGAATTTTCAAAATCATTACCAGAAAGCAGAAATTTCTGCTGAAAATGCTAATCTAAAGAATTTTTAAAATCATCATCAGAAAGCAGAAACTTCTGCTGAAAAAGGTAATCTATAGAATTTGCAAAATAATCACCAGAAAGCAGAAATTTCTGCTGGAAATGATAATCTAAAGAATTTTCAAAATCATCACTAGAAAGCAGAAATTTTTGCTAAAAATTTTAATCTATAGAATTTTCAAAATAATTACAGAAAACAGAAATTTCTGCTGAAAATGATCATTTTCTATAGAACTTTCAAAATCATCACCAGAAAGCAGAAGTGTCTGGTGATAACGATAAATATAGAATTCTCACATTAACATTTATTCCTAAATAGATGGTTGGAGAACTTTGGAGAAGTATAGGAAAGTAGAAATTTCGGCTGGCCTTTTAGCATATGACTATCCATATTCGTTTTAGCACAATTAGGAAACGTTAGAATATTTTCAGTACGAATTATTTATCGCATATGTTTGAATTTGGAAGATTTGGTATTTAGAACATGTTTTAAAGATGATTACATAATAAAAATACATATAAAACATAATAATAATATCACACAATATACTTTTATACTTTTATTTATTTTACAATTATTCAATAAACTTTCGTACATAATTGTGCGTTTGATTTATTTCTTTTTAAATGATTGAAAAAAGTAATGATATGAATCCAATTACTTAACGATACGAAATAATGTGTGTGTTTTTTTAGGATTCTGCCATGTTGAATACATGTTGTGTTCAAAATGAAGGATTTTCAGACAATAAGTCTTAACCTTTTTGATGATTCAATGTAAAATGTTGAGCTGGGTACTTTAAAAAAGAGTCCCACTTGCATCATGGTTATGTCACTTTCTGAATAAATAAACTCCTGGTGTAGTTCTTCTTGCCTTCTACTAAATTTATCAACGTCTGTTTTTAAGCATTGTTCTTGTCCTTCACTGAAAAAAATGAACTGATTGTACTTTATACACCTTATACATTCAAAAGCAACAAAAGAACAAAAATAGGTTGAAATTAGTTGGTTCTATTGCACCAATTCTTCCTGTTCTTCCAAAATGTACCAATATGTCAAGTACATGTTATTTTCATAACATTAAAGAAATATAATAGGAATAGACAGATATACGGCTCTAGGACATTATATTTTTTATTCGTTCTGTCCCTAAAGGTACTGTTTATAATTTAATAAAAAGTTACAAAGAATTTTATCAAATTCTTAAAATTTGTATTTGTATACCGGTGTGCTCGAACGGACAGGAACCGCTTACTCTTCAGGAGCACCCAAGCTCACTCTTGTTACGACTTGCGTTTTGGCTGTTGACTTCTGTTCGGTTGATTTTGTGTTTCCTCGTGCTGTTCTTTTTCATGTTTACCGGTTTTGTCGTTGCCCTTTCAGACTTTTTACACTCGAATGTCATTGCAACACCATTGTGATTCTCAATTATTTAGTATACAATGTATGTCTTCTTTTTTTTGACATAACCAGAAAACAATTGAAATTTCCAGTTCGAAAATGTTGTTATGATCTTTTTTTTTATTAATCGATTACCATTGAATTGAGGTTTGAATTTCCATCAATAACTGTAAAACTGTCTATGTCCTGGTGGGGCTCTGTAAATAAATCAAAGCATTAAAATTTGTATGTTTTATTACATAGCTTTGAAATATCCAAAAAGACACCATTCAATTATTTTATGCTTCCCTTGATTATAATTGATGTTTTAACGTCTCTCTGTAAAAACTGACGGTATGATATATTTTTTAATTGGCAAAATATTTATTTTTATAAATTTATTTTTATATTAGTTTTTAAAACCTTTGGAAATTTTGCACCGGCTTGGGAATTTATAACTTAAAATTTATGTATGCGTCAATTCAACGCTTGTCAACCTCTCGTGACCGTAGTTGATATCTAATGAACGTCAAAAACCACAATGGGGATGAACTACTGTTGTTTTTAATGTTTAAGTGATTCAAACACTTTTCGATTGGTACACACTGATAAACAATCTCTTATTCGGCCAAATATCATGTGGAAAGTTGACAGATTAAAACCACAGCCCAATATACATTTTATCGTCCGAATAGAACCAATGGTTCAATCTTTTTAAATGTACGTTAAATTTGCGCTATTTTAAACAAGTGACTAAAATTACAAGAAACAAGAGACTCACAGGAGCCTGAATCGCTCACCTGGTCTTGATGTCAACCCTATGAAGAACATTCTAGAGCTAAATAAGCTGAACATTTAACCAAGCAATTATATGAGCCAAAAACATGAAAATATGTTAATTTAGGGGCTGTTATCCCTATAAGGGGTCAACTGACAACTTCAACCCTATGAATGCTTTTGTAGAGCTTTATGAGCTGAACAATTCAGCAAGCAATAGCTTTTCTCTATCTGCAATAGCTTTCATTATATAGCCCCAAAACACTTTTTTCACCTTTAAGGGGTCATCTGACAACTTCAACCCTGTAAAGACTTTTGTAGAGCTAAATGAGCTGAATGCTGAAGCAAGCAACAGTTTTTCCTTATCTGTAATAGTTTTCATCCATAGGCCAAAAACCTTTTTTGGCCTATAAAGGGCTGTAATCCCTATAAGGGGTCATCTGACAACATCGACCATTGGAGACTTTTGTAGAGCTAAATGAGCTGAACATTTAAGCAAGCAACAGCATTTCTCTAACTGCAATAGTTTTCATTCTATAGGCCAAAAACACTATTTTCGCCTTTAAGGGGCTGTAACCCTTATAAGGGGTCATCTGACAACTTCGACGCTATGGAGACTTTTGTAGAGCTAAGTAAGCTGAACATTTAAGCAAGCAACAGCTTTTCTCTATCTGCAATTGTTTTCATTCTATAGACCAAAAACACTTTTTCCTTAAAAGGGCTGTAACCCTTATAAGAGCTCATCTGACAACTTGGACCAAATGGAAACTTTTGTAGAACTTTTGATGCTGAAGCAGTAAAGTGGCATCAGATTTCATCTATCGCTTATACTTTTTTTATTTTAAAGCCAAAAACAGTAGTGTGACCCCCCTTTTCTATTTCTAGTAACGGTGGCCACGCTTTTTGGCGGATCATAAATAGAAACACAAGTTTGGTGCAGGATACCCTAAGGATCATTCATACTAAGTTTCATTAAATTCTGTTCAGCAGTTTCAGAGGAGAAGATTTTTGAAAAATATGTAAACAGACAGACGATGACGACGGACGCAAATTGATGGTAATAGCTCACTTGGACCTTCGGTCCAGTTGAGCTAAAAAGGCTTAATTCTCTTTCGCTGATTTAGAATTACGATGGACCTTTTGTTTTGAACTTTTTCTAATTCATGGTCATTGAAATGAAAGGTAAAAAGTAGACAGAAGCGTTCAAAGATCTCAGGATGACACATGCGTTGTCTGTTAATTAATTTGTTAAGGGGGACTTATTTTCAAACATTGCATTCCCCATGTCCTTAACATGCCTAATGTAGGTCATGTTAAAGCATTATAGTAATCTGTACTCATCTGACCCACTGATCTGACCACGGCCAGGTGCTGTTTTCCTGATAATTAGAGGCAGCAGTCAACCGCTAATTGACATGCGAATAAGACACATTCACACATTGTAACGCTCTTCTAAATAGACGGATTTCATTTTCAACCTTTCAATAAATTATTTTTAATATGTTATATATCAGACCACTGAGTATCAGACACTGTAAGATATGAAAAATTATTGTTGTTGTAATTAACCTTTTAAAACAACTTTTTTTTTTAAATTTCATCGTTTAAATAAACTTTTACAACATATAAATAAATGCAAACGAAAGAGTCAGCGTTTTTGAAAAGCTTATAGTTGTAAAATATAGCATGAATATTTAATTTATGTAGAGGGTATCCTGACATCACGTGACTGACAGACAGGCACATCTAAATAATGACCATTAAATCTTTCACGGCATTACAAAAACAACGATGCATGACCAGACAACCTCACTGCTCAGCTTCAAATGACAAACGTAAATTATTTTAGTTTAAATGTAGGAAGATAAAATAATTACGCGATGCAGAAATAATGGTTTAACCATTACAAAAATGCTGCATGTATTTATACAGTTGGCGATGAAGCAGGCACGTTAACAAGTTTTTGCAAGAGGGGGGATTTTATTCGCCTGAGTTCGTATGCCTTAAAAAGTCACGACATTAAAAAATAGTTAAAATATTTGCAAGACATATTTCACAAGCCATTCTTCGTTGATTTACAGAACTCAAATGGACTATAAAATTTTTATAAATGCTGAAGTTAATAATTTTAGGTCATTAAACAATTGAATTACTTATTATGGAGTAAATGAAGTTCATTTGCAACGTTAAATTTTCGCACTAGCAATGTCACCGCGGATCCAGAAAAAACAGCCGCAAAAAAGGCCCGGTCTAGAGTACAATATTTTTGTATGTGGTTTTATTGCTTCCAGGAATCGCCGTAATTTATGAATAATTTATATTGTATTTTGGTCTGTCTTTACGCAATCCTAAAGAACTTTGAAAGGTATAAAATTGTTTTGACACGGGCTGAAGTTGACCAATCGTATGGCAGTGTCTGAGAATTTTATTGCATTTTTATGTTTGTGAAAATTTAATGGCCAAGATAAACTCTGCTAAAACTGTAGTATCATTTGAAGATCGAATATTGGAAATTTGGACAATTTGAGAAATAAGCTGCTACATGTATTACAAATAGATAGAAAATCTCTTTATAATGTCATGAAGGAGGATATTAAACTTCAAAGTCAATTTTAAATAAATAAAACTAGCACTTTTTAAATCAAACAAAAATTGTTCATACTTATTAGAAAAGGTTTTCCTGACATTCAGATATATCCTCTTATGACCAGAATAACAACACTGTCCTTCAGATATAACGATGCATGATCAAACAAATAATTAACTACGCCAAAGCAACAGACATGATAATTCTCAAATTGAAATACGTAAAATAGTACAATAATCACCTTTGAGGATTGTTGGGGCAATCTATTTATGGGGAAAAATAAACATGTATAAGCTGTTTTTATTTCTTTTTCACTTACCTACATGTTTTAAATTAAGTTATTAATATGGTGGGCAATCATCCGTTCATGTAGGGAGTATAATAATTGAAGATCTTTTTCGGACATCATGCAAATTTTAAGAATGCATTTTATTAAGATTAAATACTTTAAATGAAACAAGAGATGCAAAATGTAATTCTTTATTTTATTCTATTAATGAAATTAATATAATGTTAATATTTATAAAGAAAATAAGCTTTTTCTGAAAAGTTATATTAACAGGGTTGATAATTGGCGGGAAAATGAGTGACAAATTTTTATATAGAATTGTGGAGAAAAAAACTTTTCTCAAATATCTAGAAAAATTACTGTGACATAATATATTTGGCTTTTCACTAGTGAAACTAAAATCTGATGGGTTTCTAGCTCACACTGACGCTTAATAATTTTTCCCATTATAATCTATTGCAGAACAAAGTTTAAGGTCATCGATTTCGCAAGGTGAAAAACCTCTATAAGGTCGTCAGCCCCGTTTTTCCATTTTTTTCTCAATGTTCCTTTATGAAGTTTAATTCTGCAATTTTGTTTAAAAAATCTAATGTTTTTTTTTTCAAAACGGAGAACGAGATACCAGATACAATGTATGAGATATACCAGATACTGTACCACAATTTTGATTAAAACTGTAGTCTTATCCCCTTTTCTAACAAGTATTTTGCATTCAGATTTTTTGTTGTAGACACATAATAAATGATTTCGCAAATGAATATTTTAAGCTGATTGCAAATCATTTGAAAATAACTGCATGGACATTTTGATTAGAAACCCATGTAAATAAAATAAAAATATATGTCCCTTAATTTGTCCCCTAATTTGTATTCTGCCTATCTTCAGGACTTAAAATCATGCTGAATTATGATGGTTTATTCAATTAAGTTGTAACATAATTATTTAGTACACCTATTTGCACCTTAAATTTTGTCTCTTCAGTCTATGACTGGTTAATATTTTGTTTTCAAAAAACTTTTCTATATTAATGTTAAAGCATTAATAAATGATCGGGAAAATTGAAAGGATTAAAAGTTATTAACATTAAATAAGAACGCCAATTAATCAAAACAACTAGTTTTATTCATGTGTAATTATCATGTCGTCACTAAACAAAGTGTTAATAAAAATAATATTACTTGAATGTACATGATTTATTGTATCATCTAGGTATCGATATGCGTCTTAAAGGTTGGATTTTTTAACACAAAAATAGTTTTAGACTATGAATAAGACCAATCGATGTCTGGCCCTGCGTCGCACGGCAAAATGTTGAACCCTGTACGGTCTAGGCCCAATATGGACAGTCAAAATATTTTGACACTTGCATCCTATGGTGGACTTACAAAGCACATTTGTCACATGCCACCCAAAATTGTATCAATAGACCCCAAAAAAAATAGTTTCTATTTTTTCCCCTTTTGGTCCCCTTATTGCTAAACAGAAAAGGTGGGTCAAGAAAAAATTGTATCCTCCATTTTGTATCCAATATATGACCAAAATTAACTTGTAATTTTTTTTTATAAATCGGAGCATAAATAAAATATGTCACACTTTTGCCCCTTTTGGGCCCCTCGTTCCTAAACAAGACGAGAGGGGACACATAAAATCATCCCCACCCTTTAATTTATGGTGAGTAACACTACTGTAAAGTTTCATAGCATTTGGTCAACCAAAACAAGTTATTGTGGAAATAAATAAAAAAGTTGCTTTTTTGGCCCCTTAAGGGCCCTTAGTTTCTAAACGAAAAAAGAGGGGACCGGGGAGGGGACACCCAAAATCATCCCAACCCTTCCTTTTATGGTAAGTAACATTACTGTAATGTTTCATAGCATTTAGTCAACCAGAACAAAAGTTATTGTGGAAAACAATTAAAAAGTCGCTTTTTTGGCCCCTTTTGGGCCCCTTATTTCTAAACGAAATTATAAAATGACCCCCAAAGGGGAGGTGCACATCTTCAATATATCTGTAATCACTGTGTCAAATTTCAGAAAGATCTAGTGTTTGGTTTTTGAGATTCAGATTACACAATACAGGCACCCCATAGCGGGACGGACAGACAGACGGACGGACGGACGGACGGACGGACGGAGTGACCCGACTACTAGACCTGCTTTCGCCTTCGGCGACGCAGGTAATTAAGAAATACATGAAAAAACACATTCATTTTATTTTTATAACCATATTAATCATAATTAAGGTTATTTTGAAAGAGCTATAACTACATCTAAAAATCTCTAAAAAAAAACAACATACTATTGCGACAGTTTGAAAACATTCAGAGTCTGAACCTTAAAACTTATGAGGAAATATAGCAAATAAACGAGGCGGCTCTTTGTTACGGTTCATTAGCTTTCGATCAATAAGAAATTAAATAACAGCTTGACTACCTTTCATTGTGCTACGCTTATCTATTAAACAAACATGAATATTAGGATAGGATCAACTGTGGACGCTGGTTTCTTCAACCACTGTTTATATTACGTTGTATCCAGATCTTAACTCTACTAAACTAAAATTAATAACTATCGGTTTACATTGAGGTTAAATAGATGATATACAAATAGTTTTTCTTAGTACTTACGAAAAACGATAAACTGTCATTTCGTCACATTAAACGATACCAATCTAAACACTATTGTTTATCATAAAATCTTGCAACTGTGTTTTGAATGTTTCACATCCGGTTAGCCATGCGCGATATTTATGCGCATAAGAACTTTAATTGTACAGCATACAAAATTACAATAATTTTATTTTAAATAGTAAGTTTCATTTGATGAACTTATTGTTTTCGAATCCAATCAAGCCGTTTTGATGTCATATTTGAGTACAAAAATGACTCAAGAAAAATATTAATCATTTTGTATATGTTATGCAATAAAAAATAAAACCTTACTTATTACAGTGGCGCGGTCATCTAGTATGATAATCTCATTTTATTTATATCGTAGCTCTCGTCTGGATACACTTTAATGAAAATTATTTAATTTGTTGTTAGTGTTTTTTATTGAGCAGTGATATTTAAACATCGAAATATTTGAAAGAAAACAAATCACTCTATATTCATTTTATATTTTTACGATCAGTTATAAGATTAAATTACATATATATATATATATTTCAAATTTTATAATCACGAATAAAACCCGGCATAAAATAATTAAATTTTTATTAGCTATTACTGACTCAAAAATCTAGCTTTAACCATGACCCCATTGTGACCTGTCGTTATCGCGCTTTCTCTTTACAGAATGCAAAATCGCATTCTCTGACGGCTTAAGGTCAACCTGTATTCTCAAGAGAGTTATTTAGCCGTGCATCATGGGTAATTATCAGTGCTAGTGACCTTACAATCTCTAATCATAAACCTGCTGGTTGATATCTTCACTAAAGATAAACGTTTGTGAAAATAAAGATTCCGTTTCATGCTCACTTTTCATCTTTCGGTGCCTAATAATACGTACTTTATAAAGTGTACGAAAGATAATTTAATGTGTAAAAGATATATGGATAAAAATCTACCCTTATTGTCCCCACTCGCAAAACAGGATGCTATATTGCTATTCACATTGTTAGTCGGTCTCCTCGTTTGTCTGTGCTTAAACTTCGTAACTCAGGCTTTAGACTTGCTACAAGTCCCTCTGTATTATTTATTCTATCCTTAATTAACCTCTACTGATAACACATTCTAACTGCTGCAGACAGAGCCTTTCTCTTTTTATACTTATGTGTTACATATATGTCTTTTGGATTACAATGCATTGTTACTCATGTGCTTTATCCAATAAACTGATTGATTGATTGATTCTCCCGCAGCAATCAGTAAATTATTACCTATTAGTACAATTATCTTTGATTTAGAAATAAAAAAAAATATATGTTTAAAAAGAAAGGGACTTGTAGCAAGTCTACTCTGGCTTCTATTTTAGGTTTCTGCAATGTCAGCTGGTTTACTTATTGGTTTACAAGTAGACGTAACATATTTCGCAATCTAAGTGACAGTATTGATTTGATTCCTACAACCTAAGCAACATGAGCTATAACGTGTCTTTCCATGATATTCAGTCATTAACTTTTTGTTTTTCCAAATGGTTGAATGCGGGTATGCTTAGCCTATGATTATGCGACCGCTAGCTGTGTATTTTTTTTCTTATCAGGTAAATTGAAGTCTTCGAACTTTTTGTCCTATTTTTGTATCGTTTGGTAAAGTTTCTTGATTCCAAACCCTAACATTAAGGCCGTATACATGTTATTCTATGTTAACCTTAACCCTTAGGCCATATTCATACTGTTCTTTGTCAACCCCCACCTTAACGGCGTATGCATGTTATCTGTATGTTTTTTCTATGTTAACCCTTACCCTAATGCCGTATTCATGTTTTCTGTTAACCCCAATCCTAACGCCGTATGCATGTTTTCTTGTTATGTTAACCCTTACATTAACGCCGAATGGATGTTTTCTGTTAACCCTTACCCATTTTCTCTGCAGACCCTAACGCTAACGCGGTATGCATGTTTTACTATGTTAACCCTACCCCTGACGCCGAATTAAAGTTTTTCTATGTTAACCCTTAAGCCATAGACATGTTTTGCTATGATAACCCAAACCCTTTAGTCGTATGCACGTTTCTGTTTACACTACACTAACGCCGTATCCATGGTTTTCTATATACACCCTATCCTTTACGCCGTATGCATGTAATCTGTTAACATTTACCCTAACGCAGTATGCAAGGTTTTCTATGCTGACCCTAACCCTTAGGCCGTATACATGTTTTTCTATGCTAACTCTTACCCTAACGCCGTATGCAGGGTTTTCTATGTTAAATCTAACGCTAATGGCCCTGTCACACTATAACGTTTTGGCCAACGTGTGTTGAACGTTCGAATAATTTTCTAAAACGTTGGAACACGTTTGCAGTCGCTGTAAAAAGATCAAAAAAAATTTATCGGTGAACGACCACAAAGCGTCACACTAACTACCTGCAACGCACGACAAACTTATTCAAAACTTATCTTTACCGATTGGCCAGCGTACTTGGCGATTGCCTAGCGCATGTGTGACGATTGCAGAACGCTTTCATAACATTCGTCTAACTTATAATTTTTGCTCTCGGTGAGAAGCCAGGAAATCTGTTCTTTTTATTTTAGCATTACTTCACAATAGCCCAAATATATCTATTATATGTCTTAAATGTATTGTTGCATTAATTAATAAATGTAGATACATCATGTAAATTTAGTTTCGTTATAAAAATATTGGTTTTCGGCATTCTGGTAATATGAATGTATAATTATTCTTAAGTCGTTTTTTAACCAATAATGATGATTTTTTGCACTCTGTCTAAAAGAAAAAAAAAAGATATATCAATAATATACAGAGAGGAATGCATGCGCTGAATTGTTAACAAACTCTTAAAATCTCAAATGAGTATACACATGTAGAGTTTGCCTAGCATCCTTTTTACAGCACTTGACTAATCCTAAATGATCGTCGAAAGCATGTCCTTAAGAGAGAAAAACGTGTGTGCTTAATGAATATTTAAAATTAACACTATTTCAAATGAGTAATGAAGTTAGACTGTCGTTTCTCGTTGTATTTTAGAACGAGACGTGTATTACAATTTGCAAGAATTACTTTCCATTCCAAACAATCTAAGTTATCCTTGTTATATTCAAGAATTTATTTTGCTTTGTTCATTTTTTTTGTAAATAATTTCTTTTCAGGTTTGAATTTGTATTTTAAGCTTTTGAAATCGACTTTCACCCTTGTAATTCAATTTTACTTATAAAATTCTGGGGTTGATGCGCTACTTGTTCGTTAAAATGACGGTCTGTGCGCTCTTTACACGTTAAAACACGTTAAATAGGTTTCTTCGTTACACTGACGCTAGACATGCGATCGACTATCGTTAGACTGACGTTACACGTTCATTTCCATTTAGCTTAGCGTTTGTGAAACGCATTTCAACATCCGCACAACTACCACATAGCGTGCGTGTGTAAAATGTTCTTCTAACTTATTCCTAAAGTTCGAATAACTTTTTATTAACACGTTGGCGAACGTCGGAAACGTTAAGCATGTTCAAAATTTTGCGACCAACTCGACGTTCACCAACGCACGCTGACGTTCGATAACCTGTTTGTAACGTGTTCATAACTTATACAAAACTTACGCAACGCACACCAGCGTGATACAAATATATTCTAAAATGTTGGCACACGTTAGCTAAAACGTTATAGTGTGACAGGGCCATAAGGCCGTATAACTGTTTTTCACCCCAACCCGAACGCACTATGCATTTTTTTCTATATCAAACATTACGCTGTAAAATCAAACGTTTAGAATCTAAACACAATCCTAAACACCAAATGTGTGCCCACTTGGGAACATGTTTAGCCTTATTATGTTTAGCAGATGTTTAGGTGTAGAACATGTTTAGGAAGTGTTGAAGTGAAGTATTATATTTCAAATTGTAAATTATTTGTAGGCTTTATACGATTAAAACCACAAGCAAAACGACACACCAGTTTATTCATATGACAAAGCAAACAACAAATATCGCAGCTTCTATATCAGTATTACAAAGCGATCCTTAACAAAATGCTTATCATATTCTTGCAAAATTTCAAATAATTAGATTCAGAAGATTTAGAGAAAAAGATTTTTGAATTGTGTACGGACGAAGAAGACGAATGTGTGATGACATAAGCTAACATGGTCTTTGGCTAAAAAAATTGAGAAAATGACATCAGTTTCTTTCAACCCTAAAATATCTACTGAGATTTTAAAAGGACCAGGGCTGATAAGGCCTGTTTTTGGCCTCAAAATATGGCTGAAAATTAAAAGTTCTAGTATTCTACATTCACTGTGTTATTTTCTTAGGCAAGGGTTAGGGACATAATAAACAATGAAAATTATTCAGTCCATTTAATCTATATTTAGAAAATGGCATTTAAAGTTGGAAAATTTTCAACATTTGGTCAAAATTAGCGGTTTTTACATTATTTTCATGCTTATTTTGTTTTTAATAGTAGTGTGTACAGCCATGTACCAAATAGACACTTTGGGAAAATATTTTTCAGGACCAACTTAATTTGTTACCAATAGGATTTTGTGGTACATGGGCGTTGCGGTCACTTCCCAGAGCAATTTTTTTTTAAATATGCTAAAAAACAGCCGATTTGGTCAATTATGTGCAATTTGTTCAATTTTGACGTCACGATGACGTCACAGTATGGTCAAAAATATTAAATTGTCTATGAAGCATTAAAGTACTGACATTAAACTAAGTCTTGTCACAATTTTTACTTGAATTCAAACAAAAAAAATTTTTGGGAAAAAATGGCCCTTATCAATGCTAGTCCTTTGTTTGATTAGCACCTCTGCATTTAATCATCGTAACAGTGTAACATGTCAAGCTTGAGCTTATTTAACATTATTTATACATTGAATGGTAACCATTCATTACTGGTGATAATAATTGAAAAGGTGACTTGATATATTTCTTCTTCAAAATTCAACTTCAACTTTTATAAAAAAATTGAAAACATTTGGTTTGAATACATAGTAGATAATATTTTTGAAAATTAATTTTAAAATGTTAATTAGAAAAATATATTGTTGTGTTGTAATAATTAATGAGATATTGATAACTAAAAAGTCAAAGAAGGGAGATAATATAGCCTTAACACCTAAACGTGTTTAGGGTTTAAACATGTGACCTTTGATAACGGTCTTCCATTGTGGATTTTTTTAAAATCTACCGTCGCGTACACTTATTCCATGTATTCCACGTCCCATTATCGTCAACGATTAGACGTTTAAACCATGAACTGGAGTATGAAAAAGTTACATATTTAGCGTAGAACATATTCTGCAAATATTGTGTTTCGACTTAGAATATAATCCTAAACGTGTTTAACACTAAACACGTTCTCCACGTGTTCTAATCATAAACGTCATTTTTACAGTGTATACCCGAACGCCGTATATATAAATACATGCTTTTTTATGTTAACCCTTACCTTAACGCCCTATGCTAATCCTAACGCTAACGCAATATGTACATTTCTGTTAACCCTAGCCCTTACGCCGTATGCATTTTTACTATGTTAACCCAAACCCTAATGCCGTATGCATCTTTTTTCTTTGCTAACCCTAACCCTAAGCCAGTATATACATGTTTTTTGTTGTTAAACTTTACCCTAACGTCGTACGCTCGTTTGTGTATACTAGCCCTAACGCTAACGCCATATGCGTGTATCTCTATGTTAACCTTATCCCTTTCATTGTATGCATGTTTTTCTATAATAACCTAAACCCTATGCCGTAAGCACATTTTCTGTAAACACTAACCCTAGCTCTAGAGCCAATTACAATTTCTATGTTAATCCTATCTTTTGTGCCGTTTTTCTATGTTAACCCAAACCCTTACGCCGTATAAATATTTTCAGTCAACTCAAACCTTAACGCCGTATGCACGTTTTTCAATGCTTACCCCAACCCTAACGTCGTACACAAATGTTTCTATGTTATCCCTAACCCTCAAGCCATATATATGTTTTTTCTGTGATAACTTTTACCCTAACGCGGTTTACGTACGCGTTCTTTCTGTTTACTCTCACCCTTACGCCGTATGCACGTTTTTCATCTCAAACCCTAACCGCAATGCCGATTACAATTTTTTCTGTTAACCCTAACCCTAATGCAGTATGCATGTTTTTCCATGTTAGCTCTTACCTTAACGCCGTATTCATGTTTTCTGTTGACCCTTATCTTAACGCCGTATGCAATTTTCTATGCTTAACCTAACCCTAACCCTAACCCTAACCCCGCATGCAGGTTTTTCTATGTTAACCCTAACCCTATAAGGCCATATACATGTGTTTTCTATGCTAACCCTAACCCTAACCCTAACGTCACATACCTGTTTGTCGTTGATAACCTTAACCCTAACCTAGTATGCACGTTTTTTTACGTTAACTATAACCCAAACGCCATATATATGCATGTTTTTCAATGTTTACCCTTACTGTACCGCCGTTTGCAAAACATTTTTAATCGTAACCCTAAGGCTGCTTACATGTTTTTAAACGACGGGTGTGCTATAAAAAGCAGGAACTGTTCATTCTCGTTCAACTTGAGTTCACGTTGTTGAATGATATTCAGTTGATATTTTTGTGCTTCTGTGTTTTACATTGTTGTCTGTTTGTGTCCCGTTTTTGTTGGTGTTTACTTGTTTTGTCGCTGCTTTTTCGGACTTAAGACATTCGGACAATCCATTGGTACTTTCTATGCTAACCCTAACGCTAACGCAATATGGACGTTTTTCCATGTTACATGTAACCCGAGCCCTTACTCCGTATGCACGGTTTTCCATGTTAACCCAAACCCTAACGCCGAATGCATGTTTTTTCTATGTTAACCCAAACCCTTACGCTGTATACATGTTTTCAATTAACCCAAACCCTAACGCCGTATAAACGTTTTTCTATGATAACCCTAACCGTACACAAAGTTTTTATATGTTATTCCTTACCCTCTCGCCATATACATGTTTTTTCTGTGTTAACCCTTACCCTAACGCCGTATTCATGTTTTCTGTTTACCCTCATCCTAACGCCGTATGTACGTTTTTCAGCGCTAACCCTAACCTTAACACCGATTTTTAACTTTTCTGTTAACCTTTATCCTAATGCCGTTTGTATGTTATTCTGTGTTAATCCTAACCCTAAGGCCGTGTACATGTTTCCCTATGTGAACCCTTACCCTAATGCGGTATACAAAGAAAAACGTTCATACGGCGCTCGGGTTAGGTTTAAGATAGAGGGAAAAAACAGACATACGGCGTTAGGGGTAGGATAAATAAAGAAAATCATGCATACGGCGTAAGCTTTAGGATAAGCATGGAAAAATATGCATACGGTGTCAGAATCAGGGTTAACATAGAAAAACATGTATACGGTTTTGGGTTAGGGTTACCATAGAAAAAAACATGTATACGGTTTGGGTTAGGGTTACCATAGAAAAACATGTATACGGCGTATGGTTAGGTTTAACATAGAATGTTAACCCTCACGCTGTATACAAGTTTTACTATGTAAACCCTATCCCTAACGCCATACACATGTTTTTCTATGTTAACCCTTACCTAATGCCGTATGCATGTTTTCTGTTAACCCTAACCCTAACGCCGTATGCATTTTTTCTATGTTAACCCTAACCGTACGCCGTATACATGTTTTTCTATGGTAACCCTAACCCAAAACCGTATACATGTTTTTTATGTTAACCCTAATCTTAACGCCATACATAAGTTTTTAGAAGTTAATGAAGAAAATTATAGAAACGTCGATGGCGTTAGGGTTGACATAAGGTTAGCAAAGAAAAACATGTATAAGGCCTTAGTGTTAGGGTTAACATATAAAAACCTGCATACGGCGTTAGGGATAGGGTTAACATAGAAAGACAGGCATACCACGTTAGGTTTATGATTAGCATAGAAAAACTTGCATAAGGCGTTTGGGTTAGGGTTAACAGGAAACATGCAAACGGCGTTAAGTGTTAGGGTTAAAATATGAAAATAACATGCAAACGGCATTAGGGTAAGGGTTTACATAGACAAGCTTGTAATCGGCGTTAAGGTTAGGGTTAGTGCTGAACAACATGCATACGGCGTTAGTGTGAGAGTAAACAGAATACTATGGATTCATTTATTTTCGTTGGTATCAATTTCCGTGGTTTTGTCGTGTGGCTTATGTGAATCAATGTAAAAATAACACTTCGTTGGATAAGTATTTTCATGGTTGACTGTTACCCACAAAAACCACGAAATTTGGTACCCCACGAATATAAATGACATAACAGTACCTGTATACGGCGTCAGGGTAAGAGTTAAGACAGAAAAACATGTATATGGCGTGAGGGTTAGGGATAACATAGAATAACTTATGTACGGCGTTAAAATTAGGGTTAACATAGAAACACATGTTTATGGTCTTGGGGTTAGGGTTAGCATAGAGAAAAACATGTATACCCGTTAGGATTAGGGTTCACATAAAAAACATGTATACGGCCTTGGGGTTAGGGTTAGCATAGAAAAACACGCATACGGCGTTAAAATTAGGGGTAGAGATAACCAAAAAAACATGCATACATCGTAAGCGATAAGGTACCTATAGGAAATCAGGATTTGGGTTAACAGAAAAAATGCATACGGCATTATGGTAATGGTTAACTTAGTAAAACATGTGTATGACGTTAGGGTTAGGGTTAACATAGAAAACGGGTGTATTTATTCCCCCTTATAACAGATATTCGGCGTTAAGGTTAGGGTTAGTAAACAAAAACATGTATAAGGCCTTAGGGTTATGTTTAACAAACAAAAAATTTTATATGGCGTTAGGGCTAGGGTTAACATAGAAAAACAGGCATACCACGTTAAGTTTAGGGTTAGCATAGAAAACTTGCACAAAGCGTTAGGGTTAACAAGAAACATGCAAACTTCATTAGGGTCAGGGTTTACATAGAAAAAACATACAGATAACGCCGTATGCATTTTTTTCACGTTAGGTTTAGGGTTAGTATAGAAAACTTGCACAAAGCGTTAGGGTTAACAAGAAACATGCAAACGGCATTAGGGTCAGGGTTTACATAGAAAAGCTTGTAATCGGCGTTAAGGTTAGCGCTGAACAACATGCATACAGAGTTAGGGTGAGGGTAAACAGAATACCTGTATACGGCCTTAGGGTAAGAGTTAACATAGAAAACATGCCTGTGGCGTGAAGGTTGGGGATAACTTAAAAAACTTATGTACGGCGTTACGATTAGGGTTAACATAGAAAAACATGTATATGGTCTTGGGGTTAGGGTTAGCATAGAAAAACATGCATACGTCGTTAGCGTTAGGGTAAGTATAGGTCGTTAGGATTAGGCTTAACATAGAAAAACATGTTAACAGTTTTCGGGTCAGGGTAAGCATAGAAAAAACATGGATAAGGCGTACGGGTAAGGTTTAACATAGAAAAAACATGCATACGGCGTTAGGGTTAGGTATAAACAGAAAACATACATACGGCATTAGGGTTAGAGTTAGCATAGAAAAACGTTCATTAGGCGTTAGGATAAGGGTTAGCATAGAAAAACATGCATACGGCGTTAGGATTAGGGTTAACATAGTAAAATTTGTATACGGCGTTAGGGTTAGGGTTCACATAGAAAAACATGCATACGGCGATAACGTTCGAGTAATCATAGAAAAACATGCATACGGTGTTTCAGGATTAGGGTAAACATAGAAAAACATGTTTACGGTTTTGGGGTTAGGGTTAGCATAGAAAAAAAACATGTATGCGTCGTGCGGGTAAGGGTTAACATAGGAAAACATGTGAATGGCGTAAGGGTTAGGGTACACATATATCATGTATTTATAGTAAAACTTGTATACGGCGTTAGGGATAGGTTTAACATAGAAAAACGTGTATGCGGCGTAAAGGTTAGAGTTAACAGGAAACATGCATGTATCATGGCGTTATGGTAAAGGTTTACATAGAAAAAAAACATGCATACGGCGTTAGCGTTAGGGTTAGCATAGAGAAACATGCATACGGCGTTAGGATTATGGTTAGCATAGAAAAACATGTGTACGCGGTCTTGGGATTAGGGTTAGTATAAAAAAAACATTTATATGGCGTACGGGTCAGGGTTAACAGAAAACATGCATACGGCATTAGGGTAAGGGTAGACATAGAAAAAAAAAACATGTAAATGGCGTTAGGGTTAACATAGTTAAACATGCATACGGCGTTAGGGTTAGGGTCAACATAGAAAAAAAAACATACAAACGGCGATAGGGTTAGAGTTAACAGAACGTTAAGGTAATGGTTGACATAAAAAAAAAACATGCATACGTCGGTAGGGTTAGGATTATCATAGAAAAACATGTATACGGTGTAAATTTAGGGTTAACATAAAAAATGTGCGGCCTTTTGATTAGGGTTAGGAATCAACAACCTTTACCAAACGATAAAAATAGAATAAAAAGTTGGAAGACTTCAATTTACCTGATAAAAAAAAATCACAACTATCGGTCGCATTATCATAAGCTAAGCATACCCGCATTCAACCATTCAGAAAAACGAGAAGTTAATGACCGACTGAGTCTAGTAAACCAGGTACACTCCCTGAATCATTCAACGTTCCCTGGTACACGGTACACGTAGCGAAATGATCGGTGATCGGTACAAGGTTCACGGTACACGGAGCACACACGGTACACGGAGCGGTACACGGTACACGGAACGAAATCTCAATATTAAGGTAATGAATGTTATAATAATAATAATGTAAACTACGATTTCTTATAATGTATTTTTTTCATTCTCGATTCGTGTTTTTTAATGCTTAATCTATCATACTTTCTATTTTCTAATACATTTTTAATAATCTTTATTAATGAATATTTTGTTAATAAAAAAAAAGAATAATTTACGGGTTTGTACAATCTTGTCTGAAAGGTTGTTCGTTAAACAGCTACATGTATACCTCAAGCAGTTCATGTTATTGAGCAATCGGAAGAAAAATATTTTAATATTATATAAATAATATGAGTATTTTCAATAACGGTTTTATTTATAAATACAATAATATGTTTCCGAAGGATAAATTTAAAAAGAAACTTTAAGGCGCAAACCTTATACATTTCATGTAACAGTCTTACTTATCTTTTATTATTTTCAATTTTGTATGAACTTGATTATACGTAATTTGCTTGGTGAAATGCAGGTATACGTAAGCGGAGGCGAAATGTTTACGCCCGTACACTAAGAATGCAAAGGGGGGATGTTTTCGCTCCCTTGTGTGAAAAAATGTGTACAAATCCAAGGGATTCTTTGTCAAATTTTGATACCGCGTCCCAACGGCATGACATTATTTTAAAACAGTTTAAACAAATCAGAGCATTTAAAAAAAAATACTGTAACATCAGTCAGTTATAGACGCGAATTACATGATAAAGGCAAGTTTTACCAATTGTGACAAAAAGTTTGGAATCACATGCATGACACACGCCCATCGACACAAGAATACAGTTTGTACGCCCAAAGGACATAATACCTCGTCTTGCAACATTTTTCGCCTGCAACTTAACCCAGTAGTATAATTTCATGATGCTTTGGTATGCTCATATCTTGATGTCTATGTGTAAAAATTTTCATGATGAGACTTTTTTTCATAAAAGTAAACTTAAATCTATAAGTAAACCTACATCATGTACATGTAAGTATAACTCACCCTTTTTTCTGTGATCAACCAAACATGAATTTGATAAGAGAGGTACAATTTTATACAGATTTTTTATTGTTCACATCCTGATGTATATGCGTATAAAGTTTCATGGGTGGCCTATAACGGTCATGAAGAAATCAGACTTTCTGTAATATAGGTAGCATAGACCTGACAATCCCCGCAGACGATGGCCACCCTATATTCAGTCATTTAGGGTTCCCTCTGAGGGATGAGCACTTACCTGCTGTCAAAATCTCAAGACACTTGGTCTCTTCTACCGACAAGCTGAGCTCTGACGCTGGTCTATTCGCCACCCAGACCCGTGCGGGATCCCCTGTCTTAGGAGTATGTTTTCTTTGTTCAACCCACTTTTGTTATATAATAAATATCTTCTGAAAATGAAAATTACTTTCGTCGACATTTGTCAACCTTCGATCGTTTGTTATACTATTGAATTTCTTCAGAAATGTTTAATTGTAATTGTCGACATTTGTATTGTTCATGCACAAATGTTTTAGATACAATGCATTATTAGAAGCCTATTTATTGTAAATGTACATGTATTTTATGCATTTTCGTGAAAGCTATTAATCCCGTTATTGATATTGTGTGAATAATTATACGTCAAAACGCCACACAAGACTCCTTAGTGCACTAATGACCCCAAATGTGCACTAAGGACATGAAGGATATGATCCCGGGGATATGATGCATTTGTTTTAAGCCATTCAAAGTTATGTTTAATAAAAGATTTCGGGATGTTAAAAATAACATGTTTCTGAAGTTTTGTAAAGACATCTTCAATCGTATCTGAGTTACATGTATCGGCATTAAAACAATTCCAATGGTGTGCCCAGGATTTACCGCTCTTAAACTAAAAGCTAATCCTCGTAGCATAAAATCGCTATTATAGTACTATGGCACTATCTGAGATGAAATATTGTGTATCATCAATATTGCCAAGAAAACTGTGATGGATATTTTTGTTACGGACAGACGGACAAACAATGGTAATACGGTATCTTTAATTTAAAGCATATGAACAATAGTTGGTCCCCGAAGAGCGTTGTTATTGGATTCGACTCGCGTGTTGCTCGGAGTGACCAATTCCCATGCTAAATTTATAAAATTTGTGCTCATGAGTCGCTGAAATTCTTTGAATCAGTCTTTGAATGCAGATAATGGGTCATTTTTAAAAATTGTTGTCCCTGCATAAATAAAGAAATAAAAACGCTTTTAAAAAAAGTCGCACAATGCATGGGAAGAATCAAATTTACATAAAAGGTTTTTAATGAGCCATTAGCATTAATTTGTTGAACATTCGTTTTGTCTTTGAAAAATATTTTTTTTTATTTAAAATTATAAAGGCGCTTTTTAGGGAGCGACCATCTGATTTTTATCGGTATGGTGAAATTTGAAATAAAAAGGCAGGATGGCAAAAATCCAGAAATAAAAAGACAGGATGGCAAAAATCCAGAAATAAAAAAGGACAGGATGGTATCTTTGGCTAAAAGAATTATAGGTGCTTTAAAAATTAAAAAAAAATGCGCGCACAAGCGCGCCAAAAAATCCAGGCTCGACTTTTTCGAAAATAAAAAGGCAGGACAAAGAAAATATCCATAGCCCCCAATAAAATTCAAATGGTTGCTCCCTTATAAGTAAGAAACCAAAGAGTTGGACTATATTTATAAGAGGAAGCTCTAGCTTAATATATATGTAAAAGAAATGAGTTTTAAAATACGTTTTTTTTTTAAATAGATAATGAATACATTTTCAAATGTATGCTAACATCTGGAAAAAAAAACTAAAACTGTCTCACTATACTCTCTCAAAATAGAAATGCAACATGCAAAAATTTTGAAATTACATCGCATACAAAAGTCGAGTTTTATAACATCAGTTGTTGCAATGTCATTATGAAATTTTACTTGGCAATTGTAGAGGGGCCATTTTTTCTTTAATACTAAAGTTTTTATAAAATGTCGACAAATCGAGTGCGCATGCAAATCAGGATTATATCATGCAGACAGTACTCAAACTGCCATCCCCATATTCAAAAAGAACGTTCCGCACAAAATTTCAATATCAGATTCTTATAACCCACAAGTTTGTGCTTTGATTGCGCAATAAACGTTGGCGAATGCGCAGATCCAATTTAATCAGTAGATGCACGAATCTGCATAGGATCAAAATTTTAGAAGGTCTTGAAAAACCAAAAATGTCTTGTGTTTTACGTTTGTTATGTTATTGGTAAGGATTCTCATGTACCCATTTGACTCTTGTTGCACTACCCTCTGCCCAATTTTTAAAAATCTGTGAACCGTCCTTCTCATACTGTTTGCCATTTGCTAGAATGTTTTGCAGAAGCTTTCTTTGTAAAAATTGGTATTTCAGTTCACGACAATGTTTTGGTGATGATATCACTCTGGATGAATAATCAAAGGAGAATTCCCTTCAACCGATATGTCGTGTGCGGGGGAAATTCACGCCTCATGTTGAGTCTGATGTTGACCACTTAAGACGGGAATATCGTTATGATAATGATGGTATCAAATAAAGGAAGATTTTTGCATGGTTATGGAACCAAATGAGTAACCGTTTCAAATATTGGTTACCAGAATTACTGGATGTTAGCTAAGATTATCAATTTCTATGATTTTTCAAAGTTGGATAAGCGCAAGCGCTAGCGCCACCCGATGTTTTTAAAAACGTGGGTAATGGGAGCAAAGGTTTCAATATGTCTGAAAATGGAAGCCAGAAGATCGTATGAAGCGTTTTTTAAGAAACCGAGAGAACACAAAAGAAGTCGTAATTTTATCATTTAGTCGGTATTACTACAGTTGGCGCTGCGCCTTTGTTGGCTGGTAAATTTGAATTTTGTTTATATCACACGTAAGATTAATCATTTCTAAATGATTCTGCAAAATTTCACATTCGTACGACATTTTTAAGTTGAAATTCAATAGTTTTTATTTCCATGATATTTAAATATCTGTCTTCCCCGCCTGCGCAAACGCACGCCCGCCTGACATTCACCATTTTGTTCCCCGGATTTTTCACTCCGTGAAATCCGGCCAAAAATATAAAATATATGACCACAGGAATAATTCCCTTTTGATAATCATGAATATGAATCCTTGATTTTCAACATGGAAATTTAATGCATTTTATTTCTCCGTTTTCGAATCGAGAAACATGTATTCTATTCTTTATACTGGAATTACTAAGTGGGTGGTTGCTATAATAGTTTTTTGTCAGTAATAGATCGAAACTAAGATGGCAGTAAAAATAACTGTTTATTTAAAAAAAAACCTCCTTTACATTTTGCCAATTAAACAGAAACATGCGATAAAAGGAATTACTTGTGTTCCCTTATTAATTTCTAATTCACTGGGCATTTACGAGTATCGTTATCACTGCCAATCTAAAGAGAGTCCAAAAACTTTACCTATGCATGACTTTATAAAAGAAAAGGACAACAGGTGAAATGGTAGACAACAGTCTGATGCTAGTCTATTGTCTACCGTTTCCTCATATTGTCCTTTTCTTTGCCAAAAAATCATGACCGTACATTTTTGTCCCCCGCCGCAACGCGGAGCGGGGACATAGAAATGCCATCGTCCGTCAATTACACTTTTTTCGTAACATATTTCTATTATTCCTAGGCTTTCAACATTTGCAGCTTCAGGTAGGAGTTCCATATGGTGGGATGCGCCTTCAGGTCTGTCGCCTGTCACGAGCCGACTTGGAATTTTTCAAAAAAGTAAAAAATATATTTTATATATTTGGTACATGTATACAGCTTCAGGTTGGGGTCCCATATGCGTTTTCATGTCTGTCGCTGTCCTACTTCCTGTTTAACGAGCTGACTTAGAAATTTTTAAGGGTCAAAAAAGGAAAATTTTTTGTTACAGATTTCGATATTCGGTATGCAGCTTTAGATAGGGGTCTCATATGGTGGGAAGCATTTTTAGATCGGTTGCTTATCTGCTTCCTGTTTGGTAAGCGAGCCGACATAGAGTTTTTGCCACTCGGCGGGGAACGCAAGAATTTCATATCCTTGTTACTGTTTCCAGCGTTTGCCAGTGCTAAACGATATACAGCTGTAATACCATGTAATAAGGTGAAGAAACCTTTATTCGAATCAAGACGTAAATTTGAACATATTCGTCGATCAAATCTACATCGTTCTCATATATATCCTCTTATATTTAAGTTACGGGTATAGAGCAAATAACAGACACAAGTAACTTAGGGGACAACCATATGATTTTGAGAGGGGGGTCTGGGCGTTTTGGGGGTCAAGAATCTTAGAACAGATTTTTTTTTCTTAGAGGTAGAGGTCAGTTTCTTTAATTTCCACCTTTTTTTTTGGCAAGACTATTTATTTAGAAAAACTGCCGGCCACACCCCTCCACGAATCAAATGGTCGTTTAAAATCAAAGTACAAATCTGATACAGACATTCGGGAATATTGTACTCTCTAGCATACAATTATTTGCAAACCATTTCTTTCCACCCTGTTTATCGTCAACATAGTGCACAACTTTTAGATGAATTAATCTGGCTTCAAAATTAAATAAATATTGCTGCACTTACATGTACATGTACCCATGCCCATGGAGTGCCACGTTCACTATGTCTTACGAGGAAAGTATTCTAATATTCAGAGACGAGTATTCGACTTAATAAAGATGCGAACGATTTCTTTTATTTAATTTATAAGTCAGAAAAACACGACTGTCCTCTTGTTTTCTTCGATTAAATCAAAATTCAAAATGTTTTTAATGCACGTACATGACGGTTTTGTATCTTGAGGTATTCTTGTGGAGAGGTCATTCCAAAGTATGTGTTTACTTGTGTCTAATCAATTTTGTATAATTTACAAATAAAATATGTTTACTCCAGACATACTTAAGTTTTGCAAACAATTTTTAAAAAGAGAACTTTCAATAACATTTTTTCTTTATCTTTTTTCTCGTTCAAACTTTGCGGTATTGAAGATAGTCCCGGTTTGAAAAGTCGGATAAACTATTAATGATGCATGCGTGGCTAATTAAATAAACTGCTACTGATACAGGTACATGAACATGTGCATGTATATAAGGTAATATACATGTCATGCATGTACAAATTACATCCTGTCTCCCGCATGCATGCCGAGTCCTTCCCTACGGGTCAATTATGTGTGTGTTGTATTGAAATTGGATTTCACAGCAACTGTATTTAAAAGTCTTAACATTACTATAACATGTAATACATGTAATATAGGAAATCAAAATTTAACTGCCAAATGTTTGTTATTCTTCCAAAAGCGTTTTGAAATGTTCAAGTCTTTTTCCGAAAAGGTAATCTAGTTTTTAAAAAAATTATTATCCAGTTAATTACATAAAACACGATGGTCGTTAGACATTAATTTTCGAAAATATTGGGTTGATGTTGTCTAAAAAGTGACTCATCTTATTCTTAAACATTTTAATGGTCTAAAAAAGAGACACCCCCTTTTCGAAAACTTATTTCACAAATAAACTACTTGTCTGATTTTTTTAGTTTGGTAAGTAGTGTGAGTGCTTTTCATATATGCCCAAGCACATGTATCTTAGACTTTTTGCCATGTGGCCCAAATGACTCTTAGTGTTGTTTAACTTATCACATATAGAAAAAGACGGAAGAACTTTCCAACGCAACTTAACACATGAGGGCTATGCAGAATATGATGGAAACTATGAATCCAAAAAGAAACACAAAAAACTTATTGATTTCAAATGCCAATGGCTAGTGCGGTCGGAATATACACTCTAAAAATGGCGTTTAGATTCTAAACGTAATCCTAAACACTTTCTTGAAGCCTTTTTTTTAACGCCAAAAAAATCTAAACATGTTTAAAATCTAAACACGTTTAAATTGTAAACATGTAATAATTAAAAATGTGTTTAGATACTAAACGTGTTTAGATAATCACGCGTTTAGACCTTTTACCCCAGAATAACCCCCATTAATTCGAGGAAAGCAGCCTATATTGAAATAGTCAGTTCCCCTCGTCACCTAATCTAAAGTCCTGGACCTGTCAATGTTCTAACTAGTGTTTTTGTGTTGTTTCGACCGGATTTTCTGGGTTTTTAAGTGAGTAAGTGTCATCCTGAATCAAAGAGGACACTGTAAATAGTTTACTCATCTGAACATTGCCTTGTTGACGGAAGATTATATGTCAGTTTATTCAGCTTTGTTTGGTTAGTTGAACGTTGGTCTATTTCAAGCAACTATTTTTAGTATTTTTGGCTAGAGTTCCTCTGTGTGGTATTAAATAGTGAGAATAAGTGTAAAACTTCTTAACTAAGATGAAAATGTTTATGTTGAACAATTCTATAAAATACATGAAATACTCAATGTTTCAGATCCGTTTACAGTACCTTGTTGGTAAAACAGAAAACCAGCTGATTGAATTTTTGCCCAAAATTGTAAACAGTAAGAAGCATGTGTGAAAAATATAGAAAAAATAATAATGAAATGAAACAATTTATTAAAATACAAAGTAAAAACATGTATCATTCTGAAATACAAATTTAGATTTTCTTTAGAATAGCAAACATTCTTAAATGTAAGAAACATCCTTGTTAATTTCATGAACATCAACCAAGTGAACTACAATCTATATAAAATTAGTTACCATACAACAACAATTCCATAACTATTATAAAAGACAAAAAAATGGGAAAAATCCAAAGAAACAAAAGAAAAAGTATCTATATAAATCACTGATTCATATGTATCCAATGTTATTATTATTTAGATCCAATCTCAGTTGACAATTCACACTCCTTACTTTATCAGTAATCATTCAATGCTGTTTGTTGTTCTTTTTAGTTCATAAAGTCTTCCTGTTTTCTTTTTATCCTGCAATAGAATTTTTTTTATTTCACTGGTTTTTTTTACACTACAATTGACATATGGACATAGTTTATACTGTATGCTGTAGAACCCTTTATCAAAGGGTAAACGCTTATTGTACTTTGTTTTAGATTACACCAGGATTTTAATTTATTTTAACACAGTAATCAAAATGGACTTTGATGTCTTTCAACATATTCATTTTTTAATCATTTTATTAACCATTTGTAATTACACTCATATCATAGTTTTACTGAGCATGCTGAATAACCTACCTCATGAATTCATGTCATTTTCAATTTACACTGCTGTAGCATCCACAATGCATACGAATGTATATATCAATGTTTACTGGCATCTGTAAAAAATAAACAGACTGTAAAATTAAGTGTGCGAAATGTGTTGAATGTATAGGAATTGTGTCTATAAACAAATTGAATGTGTGTAATTACACTACCCTGATAAAACTGATAAGGATATAGATTAGGCACATTAATATTATCTCAATCAGTTAGCAGATGCATGTGTGTAGTTATTGCAGGAGCGTATTTGAAATATTTAAAAATAACAGTGATTTTAATTTTTTGTATTAACAAAAATATAGATCAAATATCACCGTTTTATTGATAAAATAATAAGTATATATATCAATATAATAGTAATGCATTATATATACAAAGCACATATGTGTACTGTTGACGGTTTTTTGTCCAAACAAATTGAGTTTCCAATTCAAAATAATCAAAGAATATATCATAGATAGTTTGCTCATTTATTACGACGTATAAAGAATTTATAATTATAGTTTCTTACCGTAAAATTATCGTTTATCATGTTTATCCTGTCGGCATTTGAAATCATCACAAACCACACAGTTTTCAACAGTCAGGGAGATCATCAAAATAAGTTATAATTTTTATAACTGATTTAGGTTATCTGAATTTAAAAAGATAACCATTTTCAGTTACTTTTGTTAAATTGGTCACTTTCAAACCTACAAATTTTCATAGTTAGTGTATTTTCCCCCACTAGGCTAAATTTTTTCTGCATTAATTGAACTTTAAACTATGTAGTTCAGCTATGAGTTTGAAATTGCAAGCTTATCTTATTGGTACGCAAGCCTCTCAAAGATGATGCCCATGGGAAATTAAAATGTCATTATCACAGCACCAGTGCTTAAATAATGATTTCCAATAAATAAACCTTGTAAAGTTATTGATAATCTATCAATTAAGATCAAAACTTTAGATTTAAGATTAGAATTAAAAGAAAATTTTACACTTTTGTAAAATTAGTCATTTTAAGCAAGAAAATAGAAAAATAACTGAAACTGGTTACATTATTAAAAAAATCAAGGGAAGTAACTCAAATTGGACTAGAAAAGTACAAATAAGTAACCTAGAATGGTTATAAAAAAATATAACTGTTTTTGATGATCTCCCTGACTGTTCAAACTCTGGTAATTTTTTGTTGTGCGCATGCTTATCTTTCAAAAAACTTTAAAACTTCGCGTGTGAAACCGCCAAGAAAATACTTTATATTTAATTTGAATTTTCATACACATTTTACATGTAAATCAAATTGAATATATCAAATTGAAAAATAACACAAACTTTTATTGTTTGATATGATATTTTAAAAAATAAATGATTTTTAAAAGACTAAAATTTCACGGAATACTGTAAGAAATTTCGACGCCTTCCCCCAATGAATCCTTCCCATAGCATGCATTAGTACAGATGTCCAAAAATACTTGATAGAGATGCGTCCTTTCCTGTTCATGTGTTGGGATTATTATAACTTGCCCATGCAACACAAGCCGCGTGATAATTCTAAACGTGTCTAAACTCTAAACATGTTTAGATTATTTTAATTTGACATTTAGTATCCCGTTTAGTATCTAAACGTGTTTAGCACTAAACACGTTTTCATTAGTACACGTTTAGATTTTAAACATAATCCTAAACGCGTTTAGATCTAAACGTGTAATAAAGGCGTTTAGAATCTAAGCGTCATTTTTACAGTGTAGTTATTTATTTTTAGCTCGCCTGAGCAACGGTCATTTGAGCTATTGCCGGCATTACTAAAGTGTGTTTGTCAGCTGCTGTCCGTCCGTTCAACTGTTCAAAACTCTCCAGCTTAAACCGTTTAGCTAAGTTTTTGTGGTCTGTAACTTAAAAAGTATAGAAAATTCAGCTTGCATATCTTGCTCAATGTTTATATGTCTATGTTAATACGTTTAATTCTTCTTCTGGAATAACAAAATGTGTTAAAACGTTAACGGCTTTCGCTATTTCACTTGTAATCTGTTATATATTGAAACTACTTAGACAAAAAATATCAACAAATATGTTTTTACCCGTCCACCTGAAAAGGTTTCCGTTTTCTGTGTTTTTTTTCTTCTAAAAACTGTATACATGTAGGTGATCACCTCGTCTGTCTTTCTACCCAATTGTCTGTTCTTATATATCAGTCCACATATATCTCAAAATCACAAATCCTTCTGAACCGGCTGGTGGATTTAAGCGAAACTTGACATGGAAATAAGCGCCAAGAAATTTTATTTCGATCGGATAGCATTTTGGTAAATAACTTATTTTTTTTTTCAATATAGAGTTTATAAAAGAGCATCGGTAAACTTTTGTTATTTCCTTTACGGTACCTGTTGTTTGTTTTTTTTATTTGTATCATTTGTAAGAACCATAACATGTATACATTAAACTAAAAATATATCCTTTGGCAATTAAATGCTCTATTTCATTGATCTTTCGTCGTACAAACAAACGTTTTATAAGTGTCCTTCAAAACCTGTGAAAAATAAGCCCTCACAAAATCCCGAAATCATATGCTATAAACCGTCGTTTCTTTCTATTCATATTGTTGACTAGATCTTGGTAAACCATTGTTTCCTTTTGCGCCGTATTTCGTATTCAGTTTAAGAAAAAAATCATAATATTCGGATATTTTTATACGTTGTATTAACCTAGCAAAAACTGCGTGTACATTTACTTTAAAAAAAGATCGCCTACTAAACGATCACATATAATACAGATGTCGGAAACTAATACCCCGTTCACACTTCAAAAACTTAACCGAGGCGAACCCGGATTAATTAATCCGGATTAGTTACCTCGGTTCACACTACAAATAATTTAGTTCACTTTGGGGTTTTCCCATTTCAAAAATAGCGTTGCGTAATACACGCGCATAGCGCCAGATTTCGCATCCATAAGCTTTGACATTTTCTTTCTCGGTTTTCTAAAGAAAAATCGACAAAAAGTAAACAAAATTCGAATAAGACATGATGTAGCCAGACAGAAATAATTAAGAAAGCTCTTTCAGGTTTGTGTCTACATTTTTCATTGTTGACGTCATAAAACGTAACGCGTTGCGATGGTAACAACCTCGGATCTACTCCACTTTTGCGTTCACATTACATTCCGAGGCAACTAACCCGGGTTCGCCTCACATTAACTCCACCTCAAATAGGGGGTAATTTTAACCCGGGTTCGACCCGGATTAAAGCGTTCACACTGTAAAAATCTAATCCGGGTTAATTAACCCGGGTCGAATCCGGATTAATTTACCATAGTGTGAACGGGGTATTACAATTAGCTATGGAGTCCCTATAGGTACTAGTAATGCATGATTTATGATCTTCTGCTGGATTTCACTTAATTCTCATTATATTTTTTATAACTTTTTATGAACAGAAAATAAAACACTATTGAAAAGTAAAATAAATCGATCTTTGAGTGCAAGTCTTGATAATCGATTAAAAAAATTAAAGAATATCGCAATGAATAACAATTACATGTTTGTTAATTTTGTTTAAACTTTAGAAAAGAACATTAATTTTCTATGAAAATAGCTCAAGGAGCACGATACACGGAGCGGTACACGGTACAAGGATCGGTACACGGTACACGAAATGGTTCACGGAGCTGTACACGGTACATGGAGCGGTACACGGTACACGGAAGGCACACGGTACACGGAGCAAAATGATCGGTACACGGTACACGGAGCGAAATGATCGGTACACGGTACACGGTACATGCTAAAAAGGGAACGTTGAATGATTCAGGGAGTGTAGTAGAACCAGCTGACCTTTAAAAAAAACCTTTAGTAGAAGCCTGAGTTACGAAGTTTAAGTACACACAAAGGAAGAGGTGGACTAACAATGTGAATAGCAATATAGCATAAGAGTAGATTTCTTTCCATGTATCTTTTTACACATTTAAAATATCTTTCGTACACTTTACAATGTATAAGGTACGTATTATGAGGCACCAAAAAATTTTTTCACAAATTTCATATTTCAATCGTTTATCTTTAGTAAAGCTAATGATTAGAGATAGTAAGGTCACTAGCACTAAGAATTACCCATGATACATTCATATGACTAAAGAACTCTCTTGGGAATACAAGTTGACCTAAGCCGTTAGAGGATGCCATTATACATTCTGTAACGAGAAAGTGTGATAGTGAGAGGTCACAATAGGGTCATGGTTAAAGCTAGAATTTTGAGACAGAAATAGCTAATAAAAATTCAATTATTTTATGTCGGGTTTTATTCGTGGTTCTAAATATATATGTGAATGTTAATCTTATAACTAATCTTAAAAATATGAAATGAATATAGAGTGATATGGTTTTTTTTATATATGCTCAATGAAAACTTTCGAAACAAATTTAATAATTTTCATTAAAGTGTGCCCAGTGGAGAGCATTAATATTAATAAAAAAAATTATCATACTAGTTGACCGCGCCACTGTGATTAGGTTCTAGTTTTTTGTTTGTTTTTGTTTGCATAACATGTAAAATAATTAATATTTTCCTTGAATCGTTTTGTATTCAAATATGATATAAAAGTAAAAGACAGCTTGATTGGACTCGAAAACAACAAGATAATCAAATGAAACTTACAATGCTATTAAGTTAATATTATTGAAATTTTGTATCGGAAAAAATCATAGCGATGTTTAGTTTAATTAGCTCAGTTTGTATGTTGCACAATGCAGTTCTTATGCGCATAAATGTCGCGCATGGCTAACCGGATGCGAAACATTCAAAACACTGATAAACAATTTCTTACAGATATAATGTTGAGATTGGTATCGTTTATTGTGACGAAATGACAGTCTATCGATTTTTGTAAGTACTATTAAAGAAAAAGTATTTGTATATCATCTATTTAACCTCAATTTTATGTAAAATTAGTTATACATTTTAGTAAAATAGTGTTAAGATAGAATGTAATAATCATGTCTGTTTAAAAGGTAAGCTTAGCACAATGAAATATGGTAAAGCCGGTATTTGATTTCTAATTGATCTAAAGCTAAAGAACCGTAACAAAGAGCCGCCTCAATTTATTTCCTGTGTTTCCTCATAAGTCTTAAGGTTCAGACTCTGAAAATAGAATACTACGTAGTATATGTGTTTTTTCATATATTTCTTAATTTATAGTCTAAAACTATTTTTGTGTTAAAAAATCCAACTTTTAAGACACATATCAATACATACAATAAATCCACAATTGGAGATTAAAGAGACCTCTGAATCAAATTGCTTCACGTCTTTATTGGATTAGCATCTCGAATTTGACCCATGTGAGTGAGTGAGTTGGTGTTTTACGCCCGTGCAACGCTATATAGGTTATTTACAGGCGATGAACATGAAAAGGATGATAAAATGAACATGAAATGATGATGGTAGATGAAATATGGGGGTGGGTGGGACACAAAGGACCGGTAATTTTTGAAGAACCACAGAAAAAGGGGAGGGATGGGTAGGGGCGGAAAATTTAGCCTATGTGGTGCACTACTTGGCGGTCCACAAAGTGGTCTTTTACGTGCATGAAGCGTGGCACTCTCCACACACGTTGGCCAACTAAGGTCAGCGGTCAGGGTTTCCGTATTATAGACCTGACAACCCCCGCGGACGAGGGCCACCCTATTCAGCCATCTAGGGTACACATTTGGTCGCTCTGTGGGCTGAGCACTGACCCGACGTCAGAATCCCAAGACCCTTAGTCGCCTCTTACGACAAGCTAGGCTCTGTTGCGGGCCTATTCGCCACCCGGGCCCCGCACGGGACTGACCCAGGTGGTCATCTCAGTAAAAAAAATTAAGATAAAAGAGACGATTTAGAATTTCAAATTATTAATTTTCCTAATCTATAGAACAATATACCTACTTCCCCTGCATACGGTGTTTATATTTCACAACTTATTCGATATGCCAGAGATTGCACACATTTCACAGATTTTTTATCAGACACCGATTTCTTCGTGATCGCCTTTTGGAACAGGGATATAAGAAAATACGTTTCATACGATCCCAAAAAAAATCTTTCTTCGTTATCAGCCACTAGTAGAAAAGTTCAAAATTGAGTTAAAAGATATGGTGGTTAATTGTTTTAATTAGTGTTTGACTGGTTTACTGTACTGAAATGATCACCTCAATATCCCTATTATATCTCACAACTATGTTGTGTTCTATGGTCATTACCGGATCCTAAGATCGCAATGGATGAGGGAGGTTTGGCGCCATAAAACCTGGTTTAACCCACCATTTCATTTGAAATGCCTGTACCAAGTCAGGACCATTGCAATCCACCAATTCTCCGGTATGACTGATTCTTATTTGTTATTTTCTCTGGACTATGAGATTGATCTTTCAAGTTCGGTAGTTTTGTTATAAACTTTATCGTGTACATTTAACTAATATTATTTTTATTTGCACTTTGTTAAGTACGACATGTACGACCCAATAATTGAACATGCATAAATTTTAAAAAAGAAAGAATATGGAATATATGCCAGAAAGACACTAGTTGTTTTTGATTAATTGGCGTTCTTAATGTTAATTACTTTTTATCCCTTCAATTTTCCTGATCATTTATTAATTCTTTAACATCCATTTAGAAAACAAAATATTAACCCGTCATAATGAATTGTTTATATACTGAAGAGACAAAAATTAAGGTGCAAATAGTGCTAAATGTACAAAATAATTATGTTACAACTTAATTGAATAAACCATCATAATTCAGCATGATTTTAAGTCCTGAAGATAGGCAGAATACAAAGTAGGGGACAAATTTAGGGACATATATTTTTATTTTATTTACATGGTAATAATCAAAATATCCATGCAGTTTTTTTCAAAGGATTGGCAATCAGCTTAAAATATTTATTTTCGAAATCATTTATTATTTGTCTACAACAATAAAATCTGAATGCAAAATACTTGTTAGAAAAGGAGATACGTTTATATTTTTTAAAAATACAGTTTTAGTCAAAATGGTGATACAGTATCTGGTATATCTCATATATTGTATCTGGTATCATTTATATGGTATCTCGTTTCACCGTTTTATACACACTCCAGAGAAAAACTATTAACTATTAACTATTAATAAACTATTAAGGTTGTTCGGGATATGAGGAAAACCCATTAGATTTTTTAAACAAAACTGACGAATTAAACTTCATTAAGGAACATTGAAAAAATTGGAAAAATGGGGGTGACGACCTTATAGAGTTTTATCACCTTGCGAAATCGATGACCTTAAACTTTGTTTTGCAGTAGATTATAATGGGAAAAAATATTAAGCGTCATTGTGAGATAGAAACCCATCAGATTTTAGTTTCAAAAGTAAGAAGCAAATACATTATGTCACAGTCATTTTTCTAGATATCTGAGAAAATCATTTTTCTTCCACAATTCTATATAAAAATTTGTCACGCATTTTCCCGCCAATTATCTACCCTGTAAATATAACTTTTCAGAAAAAGCTCAATTTCTTTATAAATATTAACATTATAATAATTTCATCAATAAATAAAATAAAGAATTACATTTTGCATCTCTTGTGTTATTTAAAGTATTTAATATTAAATAAAATCCAGACTTAAAATTTGCTAGATGTCCGAAAAAGATCGTCAATCATTATACACAATCACCGAAAAAGAATACATGAACGGATGATATTACTTAATTACAAACATGTAGGTAAGTGAAAAAGAAAAAAAAAACAGCTTATACATGTTTATTTTTCCCCATAAATAGATTGCTTCAACAATCCTCAAAGGTGATAATTCTACTATTTTACGTATTTCAATTGTGATGTACATTTGAGAATTATCATGAGATTTGAAAGGTGACCAAAGGTCAGTTGCTTTGGCGTAGTTAATATTTGTTTGGTCATGCATCGTTTTATTTGAAGGGCAGTGTTGTAATTCTAGTCATTAGAGGATATATCTGAATGTCAGGAAAACCTCTTCTAATTAGTATGAACAACTTTTAGTTGATTTAAAAAGTGCTAGTTATTATTTATTTAAAATTGGCTTTGAAGTTTAATATCCTCCTTCATGACATTATAAAGAGATTTTCTATCTGTTTGTAATACATGTAGCAGCTTTTTCCTCAAATTGTCCAAATTTCCAATATTCAATTTTCAAATGATACTACAGTTTAAGCAGAGATTATCTCGGGCATTAAATTTTCACAAACATAAAAATGCAATAAAAATATCAGACACTGCCATGAGAGGTCAACCAGCAGGTCATGCCGCATGTTATGGACTGGTCGACTTCAGCTCGTGTCAAAACAATTTTATACCTTTCAAAGTTTCTTAGGATTGTGTAAAGACAGAACAAACTACAATATAAATTATTCATAAATTACGGCGATTCCTGGAAGCAACAAAGCCACATACAAAAATATTATACTCTAGACCGGGACATTTTGCGCGGCAGTTTTTTTTTCGGGATACGTGACATTGCTAGTGCGAAAATTTAACGTTGCGAAGAACTTCATTTACTCCATATCTAATAAGTAAATTCATTGTTTTAATAATGACCTAAAATTATTAACTTCAGCATTTATAAACATATTATAGTCCATTTGAGTTCTGTAAATCATTACTAAATTGCTTGTGAAATTGTGTCTTGCAAATATGTTAACTATTTTAATGTCGTGACTTTTTAAAGCGTACGAAGTCAGGTGAATAAAATCCCCCCTCTTGCAAAATCTTGTTTACGTCTGCTGATGTTGTATGTTTATCGCCTCCTGTATAAATGCATGCAACATTTTTGTAATGGTTAAACCATCATTTCTGCATCGCGTAATTTTCTTATCTTTCTACATTCATGACATTTAAACTTAAAAGTCGGTCTATTTAGAAGGGCATACTGTAAAACATGGTATGGTACGGTGGTATGGTATGTGGTATGGTACGACGGTATGGTATAAATTTTGCCATACCATGGTACGGTGGTATGGTACGATGGTATGGTATCATGGTATGGTACGAACTTTCATACCATGATATACAGTCTATGGTATGGTATGGATTTGAAATTTCTATTTTCTTAAGTAAATACATGTAATATGAATATCTTTTTTTATTAACATTATGCTTAACTATAGTATGCCTTATAATATAAAGCATCTTAATATTAAATTAAATTAATAAAAAATCTAGTTGAAATCTCTACACTCAGTGATGATGATAAATCACTTTTAATTGTTCTTATGTGTTTCACGTCCATAGAAAGCTACTCAGTAATAAAACAGGTGTTAATTGACTAAAACATAGTTTTTATAATACAATCTAGATCAAGATTAGGATCTACTTTCAGTTTCTTTTATCTTAACAGATTTATTGCTAAGTAATCTTGTATTCTGCTAAATTACCATCAAGCTATATGTAAATTCCAACAATTAAAAAGTCAACTCAATTTAAAAATAAACTTTTTTTGTTTTGTGTTGCTGATCAAACTGTGGAAGATTCGAGGATAAGATACTTATAATTGCTTAAAAGAAACAATTTCTCATAAAGTCCTCTTGGGACTTCTCTTTTAATAGTTAGTGTATTGTATACTAAAACATTTTAAACAAAAATGTATTCAAAACATAATTTTTCTGTTATCTTAAAGTTGATAATATTCTGAATCTAAAATAGGCGGATCAAGAAATTATTGAAAGGGAGAAGGTTCCACTAACAGTCAACTGACAAAGAAATGGGGGTTCCAGTCTAATTCTGTCAAAATCTACACCAAAATAACAAAGTCATCGGAGGTTCCAGTAAAACCCAGGAACACCCCCTTTGAGTGCTTAAGCTGTATTATAGTCAAACAATATTATTATAAACATGTAATTAAATTTACTAATTTCATTTTTAAAAAGTTTTCAAATCTGTACCATACCATATGGTACATGTATACCCAACTCTATACCATGGTATGAAAATTCATACCATACCATGATACCATACCATCGTACCATACCACCGTACCATGGTATGGCAAAAATTATACCATACCATCGTACCATACCACATACCATACCGCCGTACCATACCATGTTTTACAGTATGCCATTTAGAAGAGCGTTAAAATGTGTGAATGTGTCTTATTCGCGTGTCTGCTGCCTCTAATTATCAGGAGAACAGCACCTGGCCGTGGTCAGAATACTGGGTCAGATGAGTACAGATTACTATAATGCTTTAACATGACCTACATTAGGCGTGTTAAGCACATGGGGAATAAAATGTTTGAAAATAAGTCCACCTTAACAAATTAATTTACAGACAACGCATGTGTCATCCTGAGATCTTCGAACGCTTCTGTCTACTGTTTACCTTGCATTTCAATGACCATGAATTAGAAAAAGTTCAAAAGGTCAATCCTAATTCTAAATAAGCGAACGAGAATTAAGCATTTCTTCTAGTAATTTTAGTCACTTGTTTAAAATAGTGCAAATTCAACTTACATTTACAAAGATTGAACCATTGGTTCTATTCGGACGATAAAAATTATATTGGAATGTGGTTTTTAACATGATTTTCGGCTGAAAAAGAGATTGTTAATCAGTTTTTACCAATCGAAAAGTGCTTGAATCAGTAGTTCATCTCCATTGTGGTTTTTGAAGTTCATGAGATATCAACTACGAGAGGTTGACACGCGTTGAATTTACGGACGTATACATAAATTTTAAGTAAAAAATTCCCAAGCCGGTGCAAAATATTCAAGGTTTTAAAAACTAATATAAAAATAAATTTATAAATAAATATTTTGCCAACTTAAAATATCTCATACCGTCAGTTTTTACCGAGAGACGTTCAAACATCAATTATAATCAAGGGAAGCATAAAATAATTGAATGGTGTCTTTTTGGATGTTTTCAAAGCTATGTAAAAAAACATACAAATTTAAAGGCTTTGAATTATTTTTACAGAACCCCACAAGGACATAGACAGTTTAACAGTTAGTGATGGAAATTCAAACCTCAGTTCAATGGTAATTAATTTATAAAAAAGATCATAACAACATTTTCGAACTGGAAATATCAATTGTTATCTGGTTATGTAAAAAAAAGACAAAAAAGAAAGAAGACATACATTGTATACTAAAGAATTGAGGATCACAATGGTGTTGCAGTGACATTCGAGTGTAAAAAGTCTGAAAGGGCAACGACAAAACCGGTAAACATGAAAAAGAACAGCAATAGGAAACACAAAATCAACCGAACAGAAATCAACAGCCCAAGCTCAAGTCGTAACAAGAGTGAGCTTGGATGCTCCGGAAGAGTAAGCGGTTCCTGTCTGCTCGAGCACACCGGTATACAAATACAAATTTTAAGAATTTGATAAAATTGTTTGTAAAGTTAATTCGTTCACATTTTATTGAATTATAAACATGACCTTTAGGCACAGAACGAATAAAAAATATAATGTGCTAGATCCATATATCTGTCTATTCCTATTATAATTTTAAATATTATGAAAATAACATGTACTTGACACATTGCTACATTTTGGAAGAAGAGGAAGAATTGGTGCAATAGAATCAACTAATTTCAACCTATTTTTTTCTTTAGTTGCTTTTGAAATACTTGTGTCTTATGTTAAAGGTGTATAAAGTACAATCAATACAATCAGTTCATTTTTTTTCAGTGAAGGACAAGAATAATGCTTAAAAACAGACGTTGATAAATTTAGAAGATGGCAAGAAGAACTTCACCAGGAGTTTATTTATTCAGAAAGTGACATGATTCAAGTGGCACTCTTTTTTAAAGTTCTCAACTCAACATTATACATTGAATGATCAAAAAGGTTCAGACTTATCGTTTGAAAATCCTTCATTTTGAATACAACATATATTCAACGAGGCAGAATCCTAAAAAAACACACACACATTGCAAACTTACAGGGCTATAAGAAAATACGTCTCATACGATCACTAAAAAAATTCTTTCTTCGTTATCAGCCACTAGTAGAAAAGTTCAAAATTGAGTTAAAAGATATGATTGTTAATTGTTTTAATTAGTGTTTGACTGGTGTGCTGTACTGAGATGATCACCTCAATATCCCTATTGTGTCTCACAACTATGTTGTGTTCTATGGTCATTACCGGATCCTAAGATCGCAATGGAAGAGGGAGGTTTGGCGCCATAAAACCTGGTTTAACCCACCACTTCTCTGGAAGTGCCTGTACCAAGTCAGGACCATTGCGATCTTCGATTCTTCTGGTTTCATTACAACTCTCAGAACTTCGAGATTTTGCTTATGTTAATTTCCATTTCATATCTTGTTCAACTTTAGAAACTTTATTCCGAGTAAATATTACAGCATCGCTCAATTTATATATTACATGTATGAGCTAAGCAATTGCAAATTTTACAGTGAATAATATTTGTTTACGTAACTATATATTATAGACTTGAAGATCCCAATGTAAGTGGGAGGTTTGGCGCCTTAAAACCTGGTTTAACCCACCATTTCGTTTGAAATGCCTGTACCAAGTCAGGACCATTGCGATCCACCAGTTCTCCGGTATGACTGATTCGTTTTTGTCATTTTCTCTGGACTATGAGATTGATCATTCAAGTTCGGTAGTTTTGTTATTACCTTTATTTATATTGACGTTATTAGTTCGTATCGTTAAGTAATTTGATTCATATCATTACTTTTTTCTATCATATAAAAAGAAATAAATTAAACGCACAATTATGCACGAGTGTTTATTGTATAATTGTAAAATAAATAAAAGTATAAAAGTATATTTGTATATTTTGTGATATTATTAATATGATTTATATGTTTATTTTATAATATAATCATCTTTAAAACATGTTCTAAATACCAAATCTTCAATTCAAACCTATGCGAAAAACAATTGGTACTAAAAATATTCTTACGTTCCCTAAATATGCTAAAACGTATATGGATAGTCAGATGCTAAAAGGTCAGCAAATATTTCTACTTTCTAATACTTCTCCAAAGTTCTCCAAACCATCTATTTCGGAATAAATGTTAATGTGAGAGTTCTATAATTTATCGTTACCGGCAGACATTTCTGCTTTCTGGTGATGATTTTGAAAGTTCTATTATCATTTTCAGCAGAAATTTCTGCTTTCTGTTGATTATTTTAAAAATTCTATAGATTATAATTTTCAGCAAAAATTTCTGCTTTCTAGTGATGATTTTGAAAATTCTTTAGATTATCATTTCTAGCAGAAATTTCTGCTTTCTGGTGATGATTTTGAAAATTCTATAGATTATCGTTTTCAGCTGAAATTTCTGCTTTCTGGTAATGATTTTGAAAATTCTTTAGATATCGTTTTCAGCAGAAATTTCTGTATTCCAGGCAAAATTTTGAAAATGTTATAAAATATTTTATCGGCAATTTTTTTTCTTTTCAGTGACTCTTTTGAAATTTTAAAAACATATCTTTATCAGCAGAAATTTCTGCTTACAAGTCTCCTAATGATTATTTTAAAGTTCTCTAAACCATCTTTATCAGCAGAAATTTCTGCTTTCTATTTTAGCTTCCGTAAATCACTTGCCTTAAGAGAACGGATTTAAACTTTCAAAGATTCAATTTTAAATTTACTGTATAAAAATCATGATTTATATGCCCTGACAGTAAGAATTTTCGAAAAATACACTTTTGAAGGCTTCAATTTCAAAATCAAACTGAAAAACGGAAAAGTAAGATTTTCCTTTTTTATTTTGGACAGCGTTTTAATATGTTTTCTTTTTCAGAAATTTATCTTTGGATGCTAACAATCTTCCAAATCATAAGCTGTCGGATTTGCTGGATGGTGAAAATGTGTAAGTAGATATGATACAGCATGAATGTCTTACCGTAAAACCGAGGTGTTCTTTAATAAACTGTGAGAAAAAACCATTACAATATAGATTACAACCAAATGGGTATAAAAGTAACAGAACATCATTAATCGCAAAGGGTCAAGTTTGGTAATTTTGTTAAAACCTTTATTCCTCAAACCAATCGTGTTTTGTCAATGCGCAGATAGGGGCACAAAAATTACGGGAACAAAACACAAACTCTTCCATGGCTGAGGTCCTTTATTTGTCTAAATGCTTCCGTTTCTCTGATAACATTAAATATGTTAAATGATCTAAATGTTTAGAAAAATAAAGCAAAAGTAGAAGACTCGTGAATATATATAACGTCTGCACAGAAAAGAATAAGAAAGCACATCTCTTGAATTAATTAAGTTTTTTAGTGCCAAGTTAACATGACTGTCCATTTCTAAAAATACAAATCACAAGTAAACAACAAAAGGCTATTTAAGATGGGCATGATAAATCTCTGAGTAATAAATACTTATATTTCATACAACGTTTGATTGTAGCATACAGAATATTTCTTTGAGGCATTGTCAAATTACAGACGTCGGAGCAGAACAGTTGGCAGAAAGCCTTGACATTGTCAGAAATCCGACGACGAAACTGGTATCCTTAAACCTTGCAGGGAACCAGATAACTGACGTCGGTGTCGGCCATCTTTGTAAAGTAAGTTACACAAAGAGATTAAGATATACTGTAAACCAGCAGCTCATATTGGCATCGTGGAAGGCTGTTGACAGTTGTGGTTTTCTAAATTACTGCTTGTTATGTAAGCTGTTTCGCGTCAATTATTCCACATCTCACTATTTTTTATTATTTCCGAGGCTACTTTATAGCGACTTTATGTTTCCCATTTTATTGTTTGATGGCGATCTTGCGATTTTCGTTCCAACAATTACATATATATATTACTACAAGTAATGAATTATTTGCAACGATTTATTTTTACGAATTATTGTTCTTTGCGAAATTAAGTCGCTCGCTTAAAATGCTGGTTTACAGTTTTAATTCACTCTCAGTTTGAGATCTTTATCATTTTATACACATGCCGATGAAATGAAATAAAAAAGTGTTGATTAAATTACAAATCTGTCATTGGGCGATCCGAAAACGAGCATATTTATTATATTAAAAATCTCTAAATGTGTTCAAATTATTCAGACTAAAGTTGTTAAGATACAAAAAAGTGTTTTTTCGTTGTTGGGTTGTAGTGTTTGATTTAGAATTAAAATATTGGGCTAATAATACGTCTCTTTTGTTACATTTTGTTTCTACTCTCTTTTTATCTTTGATTCGAAAGATGAATATTATTAAAGAAGCAATTCTTTGCATATACAACATTATCAAAATATATCGTTTAGTTGACACTAATTTTTGCTACTCTGATTATGTCTCATTTATAACGTGACCGAGCAAGAGTTGTTACAACTTCCGTGTGAGTGTGTGTGTTAGCGTTACTGTCTTATCAGAACAATTTTTGTTCTTTCTATATTAGGCCTTAAGACTAAATCGGACTTTGCTGGTATTAAACTTGGCATCTAACATGATCACAAGTAAAGGTGCAGTAAAGTTAGCTGAGGTTCGTATTCTGGTATTTATTATTACCGCCTGGACTTAATATGGGAGTCTCGGAATGATATGGGACTTGATATGGAAAACCCGGTGTAATAATCTATATTTATTTTGCAATTTATTGAATGACAAATGTTAAAACAATTTGATCTCATGAAAATGTCGAAATGTGTTTTCGGTGACGAAACTTTTTGTTTGATATCGTTCAGTGTGTCAAGGTACAAATTGAGTTTTATAACAATAAGCAAATGCAGATGGATTAAAACTGTGCTAAATACTTGAAATTGTGTTTTCATTTAAGATTTGGCTGCTTTTGATTTTCGAGATTATCGGACTTGAATTTCAAATAAAAAAAAATAAAAATCTATTTTAGACTATCAATTCAAATCGTTTTAATTGTATCTTAATTTTTAATCGTTTTCAATTTTCTTGAATGGCATTTTCTATTATTTGTGTTGATATTTTGTTTAACAAAAAAACTGATTAACGTTGAAAACAACAGGGTCCATCCATTCAACCGTATAAGTATAGCAGTTTTAACCGTCTGTTGCGGGATTGAACTAAATATGTTTGTAAGAGGAAGCAACAAAGAGGCACCAATGGGACATCCAAATGTCAGAAGCCCAAACGGGACAAAGACAAAACCAGTAATCACGAACAAGAACAGGACAAAAAAACACGAGATCTAAAAAAATAACAAAAAAATCAGAATTAAATGTTGTTTTCTATACTAATTCTTCTTCAGACGCAACCTCATTCTTTATTAAGTTTGTGCTTTAAATTACAGATTCTGTCATACTTTCCTTTAACTGAAGACGAAGTTGTTGCAAAAAGAAAACTAGCAACCAAGCAAAACGATACCAGACCTCAAGTACAGGTAATCAGAGGACTACCCTAAGGTCGATAAATTAATATATTATTTTGATGCATATTTCACTGAGGTCGCATGTCCCTCGCGATAAATTTTCCAAAATGGTTGGAAACTGGAAGTCGGCCATCAAAATAGCTTCAGTTTGAATAAAATATACTATTCATAACCCATTTGAAGTTCACTAAACATATTTAAAACAAAAATTATTATAACAGGGAATTGTAGGTCAAATTAAAATTGACCGAGTTTGATCAACCTCGATAACTTGTTGCATCTTTTTGACAAATCATAACAAACTGTAACATTAGAATATTCGTATTTTTGAACCAATTTTTTTCAACAGACCCAGGCCACTGAAAAACATGAAGTTATTCCCAGGCCTCCTAGTGTGAATAAAAAGTCATCGGAAGTTGATAAAGGGAAACAATCAAAGAATCCGAAACGTAAGGTAATCAAAGCGCTAAAGTGTTAAAAAACAGAGTTAAATGTAAGCACTAAAAAAAAGAACGATCTGTGTTTCATAAACTTGAAACATAGCACATCAGTTTTATTTGTTTCCTCCGCACACTTTCACATTTGTTAAGAAATATGTAATTTAGCTCCGCCCACTTGATCAAAGGTCAACAATGCTAAAGTAAACGTCAACGAGTATTGATACACGATATGTAATGCACATTTATATCGCATTTTTGTTGGGGTATACATATGTACCTCTTATTTTAGGCAATCCGTATAACATTAAAAATAAAATACACGATTAATATCAATATAAGGATTCGGAAACAAGGCAATAGAAGAAAATGAGATGTGGAATAAGTGTAGGCGACACAACTTACAATATAAACGTAAATTTAAAACATCCACAATGGAAAGCAGCCATCCGTCTCCTGTGTCATGAACATTTATATAGATCCTCCAAAATTAGGGAATTTTGTAATTACCATTACATTGTATCTGAAACAGAAACATAAAACTGTCGAATGGTTGAATAATAATATATTTGAAAAAGTATTGTTTTTAAGGATTCTAAAAGTAAGGACACTAAAGATGAGGATCGGAGCAAGAAGAAGGACAAAGACGATAAGAAACGAGGTAAGTTGTCTAAGTTCTACAAAAATAACCTAACATGAATGTGTGCATGTGTGTAAGCGTTTTACGGGCTTTTCGACGCACCTAGGCCATATAGGGCGGTCCATTTTAAAAGTGGAGGAATCCCAGAGAAAACAAGACATTGGGCAGGAAAACGTCAAACCTAATCACATACACTTCCGATAATGTAAATTACGCGCTGACACGAACGTCATCATAAATGTGATCGACGTGGTAATCAATCTAGCACCTTGGACCACTCGTCCACCAAGGCTCCCTCAAAATGATCAGTTGTATAATATATATGTATATAGTAAAAAAAAACAAGGTGTCTCGAAAACATCTACAGGATACCATTGATATTCTTTTAAAAATTATCTCAACATATCGAATGGTTAACAAACATTTTTTACAATTGCAAAACCCTGCTGTACCTCCTTCAGTTGCATAAGCATATAAGTTGAAGTGAGTCATAATTTGGGTTCCAATTTTGTATTTTTGTTGTATTATTCTATGCTACTTATATCTATTTTCGATCTTTTGTCTAAGCTCTTTTACAATCTTGAAATGTATAACGTTGAAAAAAATACTTGTCCGGTGGTCTTGTGAGTTTTTGAGCTTTAATTACTAGTATACAATGTACTAATGAAAACGTGCACTAAAATTATATTAAAAGTTCTAAGCTTTAGGTGAAATCATTTTTAAAACATTGCATGTACAAAAAGTAGCTACTCCAACTTAAAAATTTAATTGTCAAATTCAACTATCATAGTAACTTTAAACGATAGGTATCTGCTTCAGAAAGGAGAAAATATAATTTTTATTTTAAAAACTTTAAAATTGCACAAAAAACAGAATTGTAAAAAAATGAAAATTTTCACTTCCTGTGCTTTTATTTGCTCTTCCAGTCAGTCGAATTTTTTCTCCCTTTCCTCATTATGGATTTAAACTGATTCCCGAAATTTAATGGATTAGATAACGGCGCTTTGGACGTTGTGAGCAATGAAATATAAGGAACAATCTGTTAAAAGGAGAGAAAGAATCGGAGGTACAAATGGGATATCCGAATGTCAAAAGTCGGAAAGGGCAGAGACAAAGACAGTAACACCAACAAGAACGGAAAACAGACAACATGTAAAACATGGAAACACAAAATAACTGAATATCAATCAACAACGCGAACTCGTGTCGAAACAAGAGTGAACTCAAGTGCTCCGGAGGAATAAGCAGTTCCTGCTTGCTATAGCACATCCGTCGTGTTGCCAATAGTCCAATTCAGCGTGTCAAATCCGGTAAAGGAAGACAAAACAAAACCCTATAAAAAACCAACATCTGCACTCATCTGAGAGATCGAAATACCATATTTTTCTATAAGTGAATGATGTCTTCCGTAAAATTTCTTGAGTGAAGACAGCAACCGAGGAGCAACATAAACCTGTGTGAGCAATTTGCGTCAGACGTGTTGCTCTGCTAAGGAAATCGATGTAAGTCCCGCACGCTCTGTAGTAACGAATCAATTGAGATAAGTAAACTCCATAAGCTGGAGCGGACGGAATGTTGCTACACAAGAAGGGAAAGTTGACGATTGGAAAGTTGAAGTCATCACGTTTGTCATGGAGCCTTGTTGAAAGTCTTCCTTGAGAGTCAATTTCGAGGTGTAGATCTAAATATGAAGCAGACTTCCTAGAATCCGTTGTGTCCTTTATCTCAAGCTCCAAGGGATATATGAGATGGAGAAAGTCACCAAATCGAGAATTGTTTAGTGAAAGGACATCATCAATATAACGGGACGTGAGGTTGAAAGAGAGAGCTAGTCTACGGTCTTTTTGTCTAGACGAGATTGCAAGAAGTCTGCTTCATATGAATGAAGAAACAAATCAGTAATCAAAGGTGCATAATTAGTACCCATTGGAATCCCTATTGTTGGCTGAAAAACACGTCCACCAAAGTGAACAAATATGTTGTCAATAAGAAAGTTGAGCATGCCGATTATTTGAGTAGCAAAACACACAAAACTTAAATCCGGCGTGCATCATAGTGCATTCATAAAGTTATTTGAAACTTCAAGGTAGTTTGACAGAAATTGCATGGATAAACAAGTGGAATACCACTTCTAATTTCATCTACGTGAGGGTCGCCATTTATTTTTAAAATGAAATATCTACAAAATTACAAATTTCTTAAAGAAATGTGTTGTTGGAGTAGCTACAAGAAGTAAGTAATTTAATGTTTACCCATATTTTTTTCTGTTTAGATAAAATCGTTGGACCAGGAGATAAAAAGTCTTCTCAACCAAGTAAGAGATAGTTATCATATGTTCTATTATTTTTTAAAAGACATTTCATTACTAAATGATTTTTAAAAATGTTGTTTATGATCTATGCTGAGTAATGTCAAATGGAATATGGTTTAAAATTTCCTCAAGTCACTCCTTTTTTGTAATACCTTTGCTAGATGTTAATCATTGATTTACGTTGGTCGCAAATGACGTACACGAGGAAATTTTCGCGTTCTTGAGTTTTTTAATGATGTTGTGCTTTTGATTTTTTATTGGCATCTGATGTTTGCTTGATATTATACTATTCATCTTCAAGAAGCAAAAAAGCACCAATGGGGCATTCTTGTGTCAAAAATCGAAAAGGGCTACGACAAAACCGGTCAAAACGAACAAGAACATCACGAGTAAAACAAATAAATAAACCTAACAGAAATCAACAACGCGGACTCAAGAGTGAACTCAAGTGCTCCAGAAGAGTAAGGGGTTCCTGCCTGCTTTTGCAATATCCAATTCAGTGTGTCAATCCGATAAAGGAAGACAAAACAATACAGTAAGTACATATTTTAATCTTATAAAACAATTTATATTGACAGTCAATGGTCATACTCAAACCTCCACAGACAAGAAGAAAACAAAGAAATCAGATGAAGTGAGTGAGTGAGTGAGTTGGTGTTTTACGCCCGTGCAACGCTATATAGGTTATTTACAGGCGATGAACATGAAAAGGGTGATAAAATGAACATGAAATGATGATGATAAATGAAATATGGGGATGGGGTGGGAAACAAAGGAACGGTAAATTTTGAAGAACCACAGGAAAAGGGGAGAGGTGGGTAGGGGCGGAAAATTTAGCCTATGTGGTGCACTACTTGGCGGTCCACAAAGGGTCTTTTACGTGCATGAAGCGTGGCACTCTCCACACACGTTTGCCCACTATGGTCGGCGGTCAGGGTTTCCGTATTATAGACCTGACAACCCCCGCGGACGAGGGCCACCCTATTCAGCCACCTAGGGTACACACTTGGTCGCTCTGTGGGCTGAGCACTGACCCGACGTCAGAATCCCAAGACCCTAAGTCGCCTCTTACGACAAGCTAGGCTCTGCTGCGGGCCTATTCGCCACCCGGGCCCCGCACGGGACAAGAAATCAGATGAAAAGAAACTGCCACTGTTAGCTTTGCAGGTAATTATTCATTTAATGAACAGTTGTATGCTCTTTATTTTTTCGATATGGTGTACTTGTACATGAGAATACTTCTCATGTTTACACTTTGTTTTTAACCACTATCTAAATTTATGAAATTCAAAAACTTAAGGTTAAACTCTGTCCATCGTAGTTTTGCCCTTAGCTATATATATTTGGATTTCGTTTGGCTTTATGCATTTTGAACATCTTTTTAATTGTAGATTTCTTTTGCTTGAGTTCTAGTGCTGCTGAGGAGGAATAATTTTCATAAAAATTAATTGCAGTTGGAGTTCACCTATGTGTTGTGGTCTCATGTTCATTTACTCCATATCCTTTCTTAAATTGTTTAAAGATAATAACTAATAAGTAATGATACATTTCAAACTATATCAAATAAAGACAGTTTTACCTAAACAATGGCCATGCATTTCAAGGCTGGTTGAACGGAGGTGCGTTATATTCGATTGCTCCCCTTATGAAAAACTTTGTAACCAAAATGGATCCAGTTTTAGAAAACTTTCTCCTGCTTCCGGACCCCCCCTCATTGCCAGAAACTTAAATCAGCACTTGTTGTATAAAAAATAACATCAAGTCATTGAATGACCTTTATTTGCGCATAGATTGTCCCCATTGTAGCAGGTGTTCTATTATTATACTTGTAAATATTTAGCAATTTACTTTAAACCTATTAAAAAACTTTGTATTGGTCACAAAACTACAAAATGATGCAATACCTCTTTCTCTTTGTCGGCCTATTTAAATTGTTGAAGAGGTAGCTTGGTATATTTTCTCATATAAATGTATTCAAGAATTGTGATCTTGAATTACAGTTCAAAATATATATGCCTTCCTTAACATACAGTATGTACAAGCATTTGCTCAAGGTTAAAAAAAAATCATTGGGATTATAGGGCAAAGAAGAACGTTTTCAATAATTCATTGCTCCATGCACTGTGAATGTAATTATGTCCTTAGGGTATACATTTTCGTGATTTACATTGACCACCCAAACCACGGAATTAAATCCCTAACGAGCCAAGAATTAAGCATTGCTTTTGATAGAGAATTTTGTTAAACGAAAACACGAATTTGTGAATCCACGAATATGCAATTTTCTCCCAATCCACGAAAATTGACACCCAGGAATATAAGTACTTTCAGAGAATTGTAATTTCAATAAGCTTATCGCCATTCACCCCATAACACACACCTCCTTTTTTCAACCCACCACAAGTCTTTCAATCATCTTTCCTTTATTGTAGAACAATAACCCTGAATTAACATCAGCCTTAGTAGATGCTTATTACAAAGAAGATTTGAAGTGTATTGTAGCAGGGAATAAAACTCTAATAAGCCTGAATATATCAAGTAAGAGAACATAGACATTGATGAGTATTTAAATTCATATAGTCCTTAAGGAAATACGAACTTGAAGTTTTGAACATTTTTAATTTTGTTCGTTATCCTCTGCCTTTATGCATTTAGTAGCACGGAAATTAGTTTAAAACTTGACACCTTTGTTCCAAGGAGTTCGAACAGGAACGCCAAATCCAGCACCGGGAATATCGACCATGTGCATTACAAGGAAATAAACCTGGTGTTTTAAACAATTTTGAATTGAACAATTGGAAATGTCAATGACAAACAATATTAGAAATTTATTGGTAAAATCGTGCAAACAAGTCTGACAACCAGGCTTCTACCGGAAGCAAGCTCAAGGGCGGTAGGACATTTTTTTTTTGTTCTCTGGAATATGTGATTTTCTGACTTACAAACCCTTTCCTGGAGCCAGGAGCGTAATTGTAAAGTTTAATGCAATAAGTACGTCCCGTTTCGATTCCTTTTTGTGTTGTATTGTCAACAGAAATGTGAGACATAACCATTTTGAACATTTCACCCGTCGTCCTATATTATGAACTTGTTATGATCTTTGTGCCTTGTCAATGTGTACTTGAACAGTTGAAGTAACGTATTCAAATTCTGAGAATCTCTGATATTCTACAGCTACATGTATTAAATGTCATCTCCTAAGCCATTTTCAAAACGAAAAGAAAGAAACAGCCAGCCAACCCCACCTATACACCCTGATACAAAAAGATATAGACTTAACATGTCGGGCCAAGATGATCCAAATACATCATTTGATAACCCATTCACAAGTACTAATGTGACACTATCCGAGTCCGATGTCGAAAGAATTGCGTCCGCTGTAGAGTCAAGGCTCCTTACAAATATAAATAAAATTGTATCTGACATGGTTGACGAGAAACTATCACCTTACAAATGCCAGATGCAAGACCTTATAATTGAAAACCAACGCCTCCGTTATCAAGTGGATGACATAGAACAATACGGTCGGCGAAGTCTGATACGTGTTACCGGCATTCCTGAGACGCGTGGCGAGAATACGGATGACATCATATGCGCACTTTTTACAGAAATGGACCCCGAATTCAAACCTGAAGATTTAGAACGGTCACATCGAAACGGTCCTCCGCCACCCGGGCTACAAGATGACATAGAAGCCGATGAGGAAACCGTCGGAAACGAAACCGCAAACCAGTCTGAAGAAACTAAAAGATCAGTCGAGTCCGCAAGTAACACCAACCCAGGCTTGCATAGCCCGCGATCGCGAGCTCGGGCTTCCTCAAAACCAAGGCAGATCATGGTACGCGTTAAAAATCCTAACACTAAGATCAGGATTCTGAAATGTAGAAAAAATTTAAAATCGTCAGCAACCTTTCAAAGAGTATACGTAAATGAAGATCTCACCCGTCTACGAAATAGAATGTACTGGCACGTTAGACAACTAGCCAAGGACCGGGATAAAGTCAAAGGCCACTGGACAGTGAATGGAAAGATCCACGTCAAAGGTACAGACGACACGATTCATATCGTCAAAACTGTAAATGACATTAACGCCGTCGCTTGTCTTCTCGGCATTCGTTACCAGTTTATAACCATGAAAAACTTATTTGGTTTATAAACATTATTTCTAATAAACTCACCTGTTAATCTGTTAGTCATTCACATGTTGTATCTATACAGAATATAAATAATCCCGACTGTAAATGCTGCTCATTAGTCAACAATAGTCTATCTCTTAAAATTGTACACTTTTTCTCCATATTTTGTCTTTGTTATATACAGAAACTTATTGTACTCTTTACATGTTAGCTGGTTACTTTGAAATATTTTCTTCAAAGTCACTACTCCTTCTTTTTTTGAAAATTAGGAAAACATCCATAGAACACATTTAATCCACACATTTAATCCCCATTCACACACATAGTAAATACCAAAGGTAAAATGAGTTGATATGTACTTTTAAACTTCATTGATAAATTTTACCTTGATACGTCACGTACGGATAACGGAAATTTATTTTTATTCACTTATTAACCAATTCATTGCTCGTTATAATCACGAGTGAAGAAATTGAATTGTGTAAACATCTAATAAATTGAAAATTAAAGGCAAAACATAAATTACTAGTGTAATAAGTGGAACAGGCACTGTTAAATATTATTATTATACATAGGCATACGTACTTATTTTTAGCATAAAGTTTTAAACTAATCAATTGCACCAAATTTGGTACATTGCATCACTCCTCATTATGTTATTCAAAAGATAATTTCTTGTACAATTATGTTAAAACATGTTAATTCAAACGTACATTTTTGCAAAGACATTGTATAACATTGATATTGTATATGTTTACCTTAATTGAAATGATACCATGAAAATTATGCCCTACTACCACACGCTCCGGCTCCAATCGTCAAATCCCTTCATATGCATATGTCAACACACACACCTTCAATTGCACTCCTTGTTACTTACATTTCCTTCATCTCATCATTGCCCTCCAGCACAAGCTCACATGTTACCCCCCTCACCCTCCTTTGTATATCCGTTCTATTCGAAGAGGTTAAATATTTGCATTGGATACCCAAGTCCTTCTCTCTTAATCGCGTCTACAGCAAGACAGTAACGTTGCTTAGAGGTAGTCCTCTAGGCAATTATCCGAACAATTACGATGCCGGTTGAATTAAAAGAGTTTATAGAGAGAATAGGACGGTTTTATCCATTATCACGTAGACACCAAAGTAAAGCAAGACTATCAAACCTAGATATTCTCTGCGCGAACATAATACTTAAGTACGGACTTTTGGGATCACTGCCAATTCTAATTATCTTGAAAGTGATTCTAAATGTTACCACCGAAGAATTAAGAGAAAAACGTGTCAAACAGCAGTCAGTCCTTAACAACAAAAATGAGTCCCCTAAAATATCGAAGTATCTATATGTTATCATATGTATCCTGCTAGTTATATCAGGCATAGAATTAAATCCGGGTCCTACAGAGGACAGTAACGGTTCAGATGCTTTTTCTACTTCGGTTAGTTCGTCGTTACTTAACATATCCTCAATGTTCAAAGAGTCCATATCTTTCTTACATTTGAACATTCAAAGCATAAAACCTAAAATAGAGCAGATCTCAGTAGAATATAACAGTTTTGACATACTTTCATTTACGGAAAGTTGGCTTAAACCTACAACTGATGATAACGAAATAGCCATCCTCGATTACACAGTGTTTAGAAATGATAGACAAAATCGTACCGGAGGTGGTGTAGTTGTATATACCAAAGCTAATCTTAACTGCAAAGAAAGATCCGATTTGCAAATAGGCCAGCTTGAATGCTTATGGATTGAGATTAAATTAAAAAAGAAAACTATATTGTATGGAACTTTTTATATACCCCCAAATAGTAAAAACTCAACTTGGGATGAACTTTACCAGTCGGTCGATGTAGCGTTAAACTCCGGGCATGATATAATATTAACCGGTGACTTCAACTGTGACCAATCAATCGACAATCCTAATGACAAAATAAGAAATTTGCTACAAACCTTTAGTCTTCATCAACTTATAAATGAACCAACCCACTTCACTGAACATTCGTCGTCACTTATTGACTTAATTATAACTAATAACCCAAACATTCTGCTATACTCTGAAGTCGGTTGCTCTCTTCTCGAACTAACACGTTATCATCTACCAGTGATTGGCATATTAGACTTTACCAAGTCAATATGTAAATCTCTTAAACGTAGAATATTCCTATATGATCAATGCGATTACGACTTACTGAGACATAAACTATCTGATGTTGATTGGGACCTACTCTTTGTAAATAACGATGTAGATTCATCAACTGCAATTATTACAAATAAAATTCAAAATATTTGTAATGAAGTCATACCAAATAGAATCGTCCGTATTCACAAGAATGAACCTCCCTGGATTACTAGCAAAATAAAACAACTAATTCGTAAGAAAGATAGACTCCGTAGAAAGGCTAAGAAGTTAGATAGTCCCCTTAACTGGGAAAAGTATCGTAAAATAAGAAACAAATGTACCCTTGTTGTCAAAAATGCCAAAGACGACTACTATAGTAACGTTAAAGATAAAATCAATAGCGACGAAATCAACTCAAGTAGTTGGTGGAAATTAGTAAAATCGCTCTTAGGAAACTCAACTAAATCTAACCTTCCCCCTTTACGGACAGACAACGATATGGTTGAAGATGACAAAACCAAAGCTGAACTTTTCAACGAATACTTTAATGAACAATGTCAAGTTAATGATGCCAATAAAAGTTTGCCTAACCATTTTAATTTGCCCAATTTTAGCATGCAGTACCTCCAGTTGCAGGAAAGCGAAGTCGAGGACGTCCTACTATCACTCGATACGAGTAAAGCGGTCGGTCCTGATGGCATAAGCCCAAAAATTCTCAAAGAAACATCAACTATATTAAAAACCCCACTTTGCAAACTATTTAACATGTCCTTAAACTCGTGTACCTTCCCAAAATCTTGGAAGCAAGCCAATGTCACTCCTGTCTTTAAATCGGGATCGCAAAACGAAGTAAAAAATTACCGACCAATATCCCTTATAAGTTCTCTCGGGAAAGTAATGGAACGTTGTGTCTTTAAACATCTTCACAACTACATGAAGAGTCATAACATAGTTACAAACAATCAATCCGGATTTACCAAAGGCGATTCTACTATAAACCAATTGTTAAGCATTACTAATGAATTTGGTAGAGCGCTTGATCAAGGAAAAGAAGTTCGTGTAATATTCTGTGATGTAAGTAAGGCCTTCGATAAAGTTTGGCATCGCGGATTAATATTTAAGTTAAGATCAATAGGAGTCTCAAACGGCCTACTAGACTGGTTCAGAGACTACTTAAGCGGACGAAAACAAAGAGTTGTCATAAACAATAGTTGCTCAAGCTGGAAAACTATAAGAGCAGGGGTTCCTCAAGGTTCAATCTTAGGTCCTCTTTTATTTATTTTATTTATTAATGATATAGTTAGTGACATTAACTCAATTATAAAGTTATTTGCTGACGACACTAGTCTTTATATGATAGTTGACAACCCAAATGATACTGCCCATAAGTTAAACCAAGATCTACAAAAAATTCATGAATGGTCTGAACAATGGCTTGTTACCTTCAATTCTAAAAAAACTGAAACAATGACAATCTCAAGAAAAAGTAGCAAACCAGCTCATCCGGACTTAATTTTAAATGATACTGTAATCTCAAAGGTTTCTCAGCACAAACATCTTGGTCTTATAATATCCGATGATGGTGGATGGAGTAAGCATATTGATATGATTGTCACAAAAGCTTACAACCGACTTAACATTCTCCGGAAATTAAAATTCATTCTCGACAGACGAACCCTGGAAAAACTCTACTTAATATTCATACGCCCTATTTTAGAATATGCAGATATAATCTGGGACACTCCAATTGCAATTCTGAAGCACAAAGTGGAAAATGTGCAAATAGAAGCCGCTAGAATTGTTACAGGTGCAACAAGACTATCATCAATAAATAATCTGTATATAGAAACTGGTTGGCAAAAACTAAGTGATCGTCGTGAAAGTCACAAATTAGTTCAACTATATAAAATGATAAACAACATAACCCCACCATACCTAAATGTACTAGTTCCAAGCAGGCAAAATCAGATTCACAATTATCCTACTCGCAACGCTGATGCGTTACAATTAGTCCATACGAGAACAAGTCTTTACTCAAATTACTTTCTGCCATCTACCATACGAGCATGGAACCTTTTACCCACTAATGTTAAATTATCTCCATCCCTAAATATATTTAAATCTCGAATAAGCAACATTGTAACTAAACCGAAATATTATTATTGTGGCAATCGTAAAGGACAGATACTACACGCAAGACTTCGTCTTAAGTGCAGCATTTTAAATAAAGACCTTTATGATAAGAATCTAATACCATCTCCAGCTTGTATTTGTGGAAACAGCTCTGAAACAGCTTCCCACTATCTTTTACATTGTCCAAGGTTTCAAGCACACAGAGAGAGTCACATTCTTTCTCTTCAAATTCCACCGATTCAACTATCATGTAACATACTTTTATTCGGTTCAAAGACTTTGACAGACGAACAAAATATTCATATATTTAAATCCGTACAACAATATATCTTACAAAGTAAACGGTTTGATTACGAATAAAAACTAAATGTAAAATAAAACCTCCAATGATGCAGGATTGTCTAACCTCTTCAATCACAATCACCTTCCACCTTATTCCCAACAAACCTCACCCTTTCTGAGAATAATGAAAAATTATCCTCCTTCCGCACAATCACGCACATACCATTGATTTGTATACTTTTATTGTGTAACATTGCCCTTGATGCCTGCTGAATTTGTACAAACAGTTATTGTATTCTTGTCTAAGGAGACGGATTAATATAAGACTCAAAGTCTTGTTTCCGAATCCTTTTATTAATTTGTATATTTATTTTAACTGTCTTGTTGCTTTGAATGTAAAATGTTAAACAAATTATTAATAAAATATGTTTACACTAACCAGGCTTGTGATTACCCTCTGGGACCTCTGGTCCACCAGCAGGTGTTATCGACCCAGTAGTTTCAAAATACAATACACAAATAAAAACGGGTATAAAACGGCGAATTTTTTAAACTGGTAATAATATAATGTCTTTATAATCAGTCAAAAACTTATGTTGATATCTTTGTTCAGAAATGTTGACCTATCAAGTTTTTGTCGTCAAACTTAATGTGAAATGACTTGTTTTGTATGTTTTCTTAAGAAGATATTCGCCTACATTGTAAATGACTATGGTTTAGAAAAAATGCGTACGGAAACGGGGGAATTTGAATCTGCTAGCTCAAATTCATAGTTTATGATATTACATGTTAAATAATGTGGACTTTATTCACTGTAAACCAAAGTAATGACTGCCATTACCATTTACAGTTCAAATTCTTAAGTAATACTCGATCTCTATCAATTTACTGTTTTTATGTCTTTTACTGAAGCAGATAATGTCAATGTCGTAATTTGTATTAAATCATGACGACCATTTTAAAATTACTGATGCTGTTTGTAACAGTCACTGTCAGTCATTAATTCAACTTTGCCTTGAATAATGACTGACATTGCCAAATTCATGAAACATCTTTAGTAAGTGTCAATCATTTTATTTGGACCTTGGTCTGATTGCAAAATGGCGTACACTTACTCCACATCTCATTATTTTCTATTCTGTTAGGCTTAATGTTCTGACCATACCAATCCATCCGCTTACCAGCTTCAGGGAAGCTTGTTATCCGATTAGCCCATTCTACGTCCCCACTAACTCTTCTATACCAAGTCAGGACCATTGCGATCCACCAATTCTCCGGTATGACAGATTTTTGTCATTTTATCTGGACTATGAGATTGATCATTCAAGTTCGGTAGTTTTGTTATTACCTGTATTTATACTGGAGCACCTGACTCTTGACATGATTTGAGTTCGCGTTGTTGATTTCTCATAGGCGGATCCAGGGGGGCCCTGGGGGGCCCGCCCCCCCTTTTGGCGGAAAAATTTGGTTGAATATATAGGAAATCATTGAAGCGTGACCAAAGCGGGCCCCTCTTAGGCCAGTCAGTGGGCCCCCTCTTTTCAGAATTTCTGGATCCGCCTCTGTTTCTGTTTGGTAAATTTTGTGTTTTTAATGTGTTGTATTTCCTCGTGTTGTTCTTGTTTGTGTTTACCGGTTTTGTCGGTGCCGTTTCGGACTTTCGACATTAGAATGCCCCATAGGTGCCTCTTTACTTCTTTCATCATCATTTCAATTTCATGTATCTATCATGCATGTTCTTCTCCCCAATAAAACCGATTTCTTGCTGTTTTTAAAGCATACTCAATCTAAAAGTAATATTGTTTTCACATTGTTTTGTTAACAATGTGTTTTTTTTAGGAAACGAAATTTGTGAAAGTGGGTTGTCCTCTTTATTAACTGCTGTGAAATATCAAAATGTCGAGTCTAATTCATCACGTGGAAAGGGGCTGCTAAGACTTGTTGTAGAGGTAGTTATACTAACATTTAAAAATACTTACATACAGTACTTAACGAAAACATTTTCCAACAAAAGAGACTAATTTTAATTTAAAGTCGTCTAACAGAGTAAAAGTGATCTCTATGTTGAAAATGCCCTTTCCTTGGTTTTGTGATTTGAATGCACTTTTGGTATTTTTGCCTTTGTTGTAGAGCTAACTAATTGAAACTAGACGATTAATAGTGTACACAGCACAAGAGGATTAACCTTGAAATCGAGATAGCAACAAAATTTCAAGCATTAAATTTTGTCTATGTAAAGCTCATTATAGGCATTAGACTCAAAACTGACCACTCTATGAATGTAAAAGCATACAACATTGAAACTCAATTCATTGGAATTAATTTATATCTTACATATTTACTCAAATAAGTTCTATTTACCATAGCGATACAAGCATTACAAATAATTTATCTTCAAATTTATTTAACTCAGAATTCTCTTTGATTAATTTGTTTGTCTTTACTTTTGTTTATTTCAGAAGAATAAGATTCAAAGAAGTAGTCCTGTACTCCAAGAGCTAAGAGAAATTCTAGCTAAGAGAGATCCACTTAATAAAGGAATGAATTTCCATACAGAGGAAACGGTTGTGCGGGAATAGATACAGAAGTTATGCGAAACAATAGTATTTCGATGATGTTATGCATATAGAAAGACTGTTTTCACTTGCTTAAAATCGAAAAATGTAGTAAGATTCTTGGAAAGATACTTGGAAAAACTGGATAAATGCTTTGTTTTCGTAAACCAGAAGAAAGACTGTTACCTGGTCTTTGATTATGTGTTTAATTAGCCATTTAAAAGCCTGTTAATGAGAAAACCAGTCCAATAGCAATGTTTTCATTTTTGTCTCGCCTGCGAAGCAGAGCCTGACATAGGTGTTACTTTACCGGCGGCGGCGGCGACGGCGGCGTTAACTTTTTGGAAAAGTTCTATGAGCACCTCCATATCTCAAGAACTATAGGTCCTGGGTTGATGAAACTTGGTATGCATATGCCCCAGTAGTAGATTAGCATAGTTGCATCCCCGACCTTGACCTTGATTTTCTGGTTGAGTGACTTTGATTATTTTATTACATATATTTGCAATATTTAGGCACAATAAACATCTTTTGATCTCAGAAACTGAAAATCCATGTAAATTCAAAATATAGTGGAAGAAAGAAAGAATAATTGTTTCTGATGGTGCTGGCAGGCGAGACATACTTTAGTGTTAATTCTTGTTGTTAAAGGTATAGTCCAACTGAAAGACCATTCTATGATTGACCAGCAGTGTGGTGAACACTCATGAATTGTTTTATAAATCTTATTATTTGAGAAGAGCACCTCTGATGAATTATTAAGGTCACAGGATACCAAATGACGTTACTATAATGTATTTGGGAAGAGCACCTCTGATGAATCATTAATAGACGTACCGCATGTCAGGCGAAGCGAAAGTTATCATCTGGTACTATGATGCAATATTTCTTTCTGACATCCAGAATGGTCAGCTGCTATTGGAGTTTGAATTCCTTGAGGTTAGACCACCCCAGTATCAACACGTCAGTAAGTGAGAATGGACTTTAACCATGCTTCTGTAAGAGGTCATCCATGCAGAAAACATAGGGCACATCCATCATCAGAATAGACGATATTGAGATTGAGATGTGGAATATGTGTACGCGACACAACAAATATAAACAAACACCAATTCAAAAAATCACAACGGAAAACAGCAAGCAGTCTTCAACATGACCATAGGTCACTGCTTACCGTCTTGCATTGGCCCAAGACTTATAATACAATACAAAAGTTTCAAAACCAATCCCCAAATCATCAACGAAAGACCCGATTCTTGACATAAAACAGTTAACACAGAAAGACAAGGACAAACAAAGGCTTTGACAATGTTTCCTGGCTTAGGACAGGCACATATAAAATGTGGCGGGGTTAAACTAGTTTTTTTGGATCCAACCTCCCCCCTATTGATAAGCTTGCACAAAGCATACATATAAAACACACTGTAAAACTCAATCGACAAAGGTTCAATTCAACAAGAGAGAACCTAAGACAAAATACTGTACGAAAACAACAAGACGAGGAGGAACTCTCTTGAGAACACTCGAAGTTACTGACAACTAGCTAAGAAACATTTATCGATAAGCATGCATTGTGCTAAGCATCACTGGGTGCACGTACCATACTAATATGGTTGCTATGGCACTTGTCAGTAAGAAGGAATGGACTTTAACTATTCTTCTATAAGTGGTCATTCATGCGTAAAATATAGGTCAGCATCCGAAGCATGCATTGTGCTGTGCACCTACCATACCAATTTAGTTGATGTGGCACTCGTCAGTCAGTGGGATTAGACTTTAACCATTCTACTGTAAGTGGTCATTTATGCAGAAAATATGGGGAAAACATCCGAAAAATACATTTTGCTAAGCATCACAAGGTGCACTTACCATACCAATATTGTGGCACTTGTCAGGAATTTGGAAATATTAGGATTTGGGAAGGACAGACGGAATAACGGACTCGAACTCTATATGCCCCTCTACTCTCGTAGATGGGGCATAAAAATATCCGTGTAAATTTTTAGATTGTCCAAAATTCTATGGCTTCCTTCCCTAGGTTTTGGTTGATTCTTGAGATAAGTTCGGTTCCTTGAGATAAGACCACCACAGTATCAACACGTCTGTGTTGAATAACACATCAAAAGAAAAAAAACATCCTTGTAAATTTCCATATTGTCAAAATTCTTTGGCTTCCTACCCTAGACTTTGGTTGATCCTTGACATAATTTCGGTTCTGCCTGGTGGACAAACACGCAAAATCAATATATCTTCTCGGTTGTTGACAACTTGACAGAACACTTGAGCTTTAGACTTATCAAATGTTGGTTTGACATTAAGGTTAAGAATTAATATAGCCGTCCTCTACTGGATTTGTCTGATACTAAATCGTTGGCAACAAGACAAGTGTGCTTAAGCATGAAGAAACTGCGAACTCTTCCGGAGCACCCGAGTTTACACTCTTATTTCGACTTGTGTTTTCGTTGCTGACTTTTGGTTGTATAATGTGTTTTAAGTTTTTTTGTAGGGTTTATTTTCGTTATTTTATGACTACCGATTTTGTTGTTGCCTCTGAGATTTTCAAAATTCATTGGTACACCCTTACATTTTCCCATCAAAATTGGAAAAGACATATAACCAATCGGAAAAAATATGTGATTTTATTCATTTTGATAGATCTATTTTCCTTACATTATAATTCAGTATCAACTAAATGTAACAACAACAAAAATCCACCGAACAGGAATGAACAATCTCATATATCAAAGAAACAGAGACAAAACAAGGCAATGGCGTACCAGAGAAATTGAACTTCGCAATTGTCCTGTCATGATAAAAGCATTTCAAACGACGTTGTGGGTAAAACTTAGTTTTATGGTTCCGCACTTTCCTCTTCCATTGCTATACTAGGGCCAGAAAACTTAGAATATAACGCATGGTTGTTCGACATAAGGCACGAACCATTTTCTTTTGGTGGGGGGGGGGGCCTGGGATTTTTTTCAAAAAAAATATTAATTCCAATTTTTACAGAAAAAAATAAAAATGCTCCTGATGTAGCTGAAAAAAAAATATTCATGAATTTGAAAAAAAAAGTTATGCTTCCTTTGAACAGAAATGATAAAACCCCCATTTTTTTCTGCCTCGCTTCGCTCGGCATAAATCACCTTATTCATCATTACCTTTTGCAGAAGTTTCAAATTTTGATGATATTGTGCTACGAATATTATCACTTTTGATATGTTTAGGACATGCATACATAGATAGTTTTGTTCTGTAATGGTATGAACCTCTGCTGTATGACTCCCAATCAGGATAATTAAAAGTTACATTGCATTTCTTAGGCTTTGCAATGTGATTATTATAACCTATTACACATAACAAAATATTGTTGCATTATACCCATACAATAGTTGAGAAGGGTGTAATGTTTTTGACTGGTCAGTCAGTTTGTTTACCCGAGGGATCATTTCCATAACTGATTACCCCAAAACTATTGACCTTCAATATTTGGAATTTATCATATGGTCTGGTACGTTTTCTGATCTATATATCGTTTACAGGTCTTAGTTGTTTCCAATGCTTTCAGAATATAGATTCTGTATCAGTTTTTAATTATTTTCATTTCTTTACTTTGTGCTTCTATAATAGAGGTTGGCTGACATATTCGCCATATCTCCCTTTATCCCATTTTTCCTATAAATATATGTATGTTTTGAATATGCATGTATTCAAAATCAAAATACAATAGTCCTATGTACATTTCATCTCCTACTGAGAGTTTGTCTGTTTAACATATTCCCCATATCCCATTTAAAAAAAATATATGAATGTTTTGAATATAAACATGATAAATGTACTCCCAATTCACACAATTGATATAAGACCTGTTTACGAATAGAAAAAAAATGTTAAAAAAAATCTGAATTTGTCTGAAAAACATTATGATTTTGCTTTGAGAAGAAAAAAAAATTGTAACTTTGATTTGGACAGAAAAAAACATAATATCAGGTAACAAAATCCCAGGCCCCCCACCGTATGAAAATGGTTCGTGCCTAATAGGGATAACGAGATGATAATTTCAGTACGATAAACAACCGATATCGAGAGAAAAACAATTCAAGAAAGCAAATGACAATCTGCTTCATTATACATTGTAACTTTTGAGGTTACATTGTAAGAATTTTTAAAATATATTTCTTTTTAATTTGGCTCTCTGAAATAAAGGTAATAACAAAACTACCGAACTTGAATGATCAATCTCATAGTCCAGAGAAAATGACAAAACGAATCAGTCATACCGGAGAACTGGTGGATCGCAATGGTCCTGACTTGGTACAGGCATTTCAAACGAAATGGTGGGTTAAACCAGGTTTTATGGCGCCAAACCTCCCTCTTCCATTATATCTTAGGATCCGGTAACGACCATAGAACACAACATTGTTGTGAGACACAATAGGGATATTGAGGTGATCATCTCAGTACAGCAGACCAGTCAAACACTTATTAAAACAATTAACTATCATATCTTTTAACTCAATTTTGAACTTTTCTACTAGTGGCTGATAACGAAGAAAGAATTTTTTTAAGTGATTGTATGAGACGTATTTTCTTATAGCCCTGCTTCAAAAGTCGGTCACGAAGAAACCGGTGTCTGATAAAAAAATCTATGAAGTGTGTGCAAGCTCTGGCATATCGAATAAGTTGAAAATGATAACAATTGATGTCTTTACTACAGAAGCTCATTTTTTAAACGCCCTGAAAGGTATTTTTTTTCTAAATTATACATTTTACAAGAGGCCCCCAAAAGCCTGAATCTCCATTTTACTTAACTGATGGGATGAAAATATTTTGGGTCATTCAATGAAGCATCATCATATACATGTAGCTGAACTTTTAAGCAAACAAAGGCTTTTCTAATTTGTTAATACTAGGATAATTCTACAAGTTAAATTAAAACAAAAACCTGACAATTAGGGGTCATAACTTTTGAAAAGGGGTCATCTACCAGCTTGAGCCTAATGGAATTTTTTTGAAGAGCCAAATAAACTAAAGGTAAAAGAGAGCAACCGTTTTCATTCTTTTGGTAATAAACACGAAAAAATCCCTTTTTCACCTTTATATAGCAATAAGTTGAAGGTTTATGCAAGCAATAAGTTTTCTCTATCTGCAAAAGTTTTCATTCTATATTCAAAACCATGAAAAAAACCCGCTATTTTTCACCTTTAAAGGGTATTAACTCCTATATCGGGGTATCTGACAGCTTCAATCCGTTGGAAACAATAGTAGAGATTTTCATGCTGAAGATGAAATGTTGCTCAAGATTTTTTGTACCTAATTTACTTATCAATTAATAAGCCGAAATCTTGGGTCTGACCCCCACCCCCCTGTATTTTTTTAAGTAACGGCGGCCAAGTTTATGTCTGCAAAGTTTCAAAGGAATCTCTAGAGGACAATATTTTATGAAAAGTTAACGAAGACGAAGACGGACGCCAAGTGATGGCAATATCTCACACGACCCTTCGGTCAAAAGGCCTAAAAATGTGAAATATAAAGTTTATAATTGCACTTCGGTTGGCGGTTTGTGTTTTCTTGTTTTGTATCAAAATATTCACTCAATTTGTATTTGACTTCATGTACTTAAAACTTCCGAAAGCCCCTATGTGTACATTTTTTGCTTTTTTTTTACAAATATCTTGCTCTCTTTAGCTTATATAGACAAACTGTACAAATGGATATTGTAATTATATTTTATTATAGACACGTTAATAGAAAAAAAATTAATACAATGCTAAAATTCAAAGAGAGGTTCATTGTAATCATATGCAAGTCAAAAACTTATGATAAAGGAACATGTAAATAAATTCGAGAATTTGATTTCACTTTATCTTTATCCCTTTAAGACAGTTGGCTTTTCCAATCCTGATCAATGCTTTAAGTAAGTTTTTATTGATTGCACCGTTTCTTTCATTTTGCCATTTTCGGATAATTTCCCGTGTTTGATTGAGTAATTTATTTTTATACTGGTACCGGATTTCGTCTATTTCTGAGGAACCAAGTCCTAGTTCTATTGCAAGTTGCATTGAACTGTCTCCAATGTGGTTTGCTACATGATGTAGGAAATAAGATGTTGGTTGGGCAGCTAGTTGTTCATCGGTGTATTCTGAAATGCAGACAAATGAAGATCCAAATTTCAAAACTGTCAAATTCTTCCTACCCCAGATAAGGTTGACCATTTAAGTTATAATTTGGCTTCCTATGTCGATATTTTTAGTTTCATTGTTCTTTGCTCTTAATAATTATATAGCTTTTTGGGCTTTTTATAAATTTTTTGTAGAGCACATCTGAATGAGTCTTGAATTGAGGAAACGCGCGTCAGGCGTTGCAAAATTTGTTGCCTGGAACTTTGTTGTCATTTAAATATTGCATCATCGAATGAAAAAAAAACCATTTGATTTTGATATTTTGCGGTTTTCATCCCTTAACATTTAATATATTTTGCAGAAAATATGCCTATATGAAACGAACATTTTTATCCAAGCTTCATTTTCTTTTTTTTTAGTAACGTTTGGTATTGATATTTTCGCTTCTAATATTTTTTGGCTACACATACATTTACCAATTCTACTACTACACTATGATCAGTAGATTGTTTGAAAGAAGCAAAGGAAATCCAATGGGAAGATCAATTGTGGTAAGTCAGAAAAGTCTTATGCATAGATGGTAGACAACGACTACAAACACAAACCACACAACAAAAAGAAAAGAATAATGTAAATTGAGTTATTTTGGATGTAGTTTAATTTTGGTTTATTTTGCACCTTCCCTGAATGTGCCCAAATTTGTTTAGAATGCATAGAATTAAATGCGCTAGAGACAATTGTTAGAGTTGGGTCGTGAACAAAAAAAAAAGTTGGACAATGAGTTACAATGTATAAAAAATCCGTTAATTTCCTATTTAAAACTTTTTAATGAATATATATCATGTTTGTTTACAATGACTCAATTAAGTTTAAGCTTTGATAAATTATTTATTGTCGTTTCATTATTACACACAAAAAGTTGTATACTGTGGATTCATTTATTTTCGTGGTTTGACGAAACAGGATCAGTTTGTGGATTCTTAAATTTGTGGTTCTGAAGTCTGCAGCATACAAATCAATGTTAAATTTCCTTTTCGTTGAGGATCAAATTTTGTGGGTCAAGGCAACCCACAAAAACCACGAAAATTGATACCCCACGAAAAATAATGAAACCACAGTACTATACTAATTAGCTTGTTTGTATACTAATGTTGAAGAGAAGAACTTTGAATATAAATTCAAACTTTTGATTTTACAGGTGATGTAAAGTATTAAAGAAGAAACTTTTTTTTTGAAAACGCCAAAATTAAACATGTCCCGCCAAAATATCCTTACACAAAATTATTGCCATTTATGGTATTACAATCAACCGCAATCAGTGATCAGCAACATGAATTCAAAACGAAACGAAAGTAAACATCGAAATATATGCATGTGGTTTTCTAAAAATAACCATACACATGCGTGCATTTTTGTATTTAGATACTGTTGAACTTCAAGTATTTCGTCAAACATGCATAACACGAAATAGTGCATAATGAAAATATATGACTGTAAGTTACTTACCTTCTGGAAGTTTAATGTCTCTAAGAACCTAGGAAAGGAGAGTGGTAAACATTAATTAAACATGTGGATGTAGATGTGGAGTTTTGTACCTAAATTATACTTTTCAGTTAAAAAAGATCTTGCGGTGTCAAAACTTTTAAGATTTATACCGTAAATGCTAGCAATGCACTTGCTGCCTTAACAGCTGCAGGTAATGTTGGATTTTGAAGAAGCAAAGAGGCACATGAGGCACCACATTTAAATGTCAAAATTCCGAAAAGGGCAACAACGAAATCGGTAACATGAACAAAAACAGCACACAAAACACAAAATTAACCGAACGGAAATCAATTTCGAAAAATAGTTCACTTTAATAGGTTAGTGTTTTTTTTTAAATTATAGGTAACCAATTTCTTTTTTAATCTGGCTAAATTGCCCAGGATCATTATTTATTGGATACTTTTTAAATAGATTTATAGGACTTAAAAGTTACCTGTACCCGTACCTTTCCTAGTGTATGTCAAAGGTCTTATACTTACATTACATAGATAATGGTCACTAAGTTCACACTCCAGTAAAGCTTTTGCCACTTTTTGAAAAGAGGCTAATGGATTCTCCTGTTTCCATCGATGCAGGGCCATGAATTTCAGATCATCTGGGTTCTGGTGTTGGAACTGATACTCAAGGTTGTCCCACGTGTTTACTGGTAATCCAAGGGAGATAACTACTTCTTTACATTTTGACGGCGAAATGGAGGCTGCTAAACGCCGCAAATGTGTGTCTAGAGGACATTGTTCCAACTCAAGCTGGCCAAGGCCTTTAACACACAATAACAAGTAATATTTTTATAGTTTTATTCGATAAGACAACAACAAAAAACCACAGAAACATTCATACTTGTCAATGCAGAGTATAAGATATATAAAGATTTACATGTAAGACCACATAGACCAAACGATTTTAGTATAATTTCCCCTGGTTCTACCACGACGAAAACGTCTATAATGTCATGACTATTTAAATGATTTTTATTGCGTCGCTGTGTAATTATAGCATGTAGAGTTTTAGTCTATTTTGAAAGTGGCCACACTCGGCTGTATTTTTTATGCTATTATACAATTATCACCTTAGTTGGTGTGTGACCCGGTGGTTTCATTCCCCGAGAAAGTAAGGTCACCCGAGGGCTTGCCCCGAGGGTGACCTTACTTTTCGAGGGGAAAGAAATGCCGGGTCACAAATCATCTAGGGTGATAACTGCTATAATTTATCGAATATTTAAATGAAACAATTAAATATTTAATATCGAAACATATTTCGGACAATTTTACCTTTTTCCATTGGAAAAAATCACAGCACATACAATGTCGTAGAAAAATATAGGGTTCACGTGCAAAATCTCACGAGAGGGTGACCTTACCATGCGACCCAACGATTACCGGTTGACCCAGCAAAATATCACATGTCACGTGTCCACGTCTTAGCGAATCACAATAGAGATTTTTATATGAGTATATAATATTTAATTTTCTTGCTTCGACTTTATGTATATAAACGACCATGAGAAAAACCACATTTGTAAAAAAAAAAATTTTTTGGTTTATTTTCCTGATGACGGACATTTGAATTTTCAAAATATCTATACTCTTTAAATTATGTAATATCAATTGGTAATGTTGTGTACATTTTTAGACCCTATCTAAAATAATCTTATCTATACATTTTTCTATTATTGCATTTGTGTTAGGTCGGTATAAAAATATTATCTTAGGAAATGCAGATCTTGTGACAACGAAAGGTGTTTAGTTATAGTTTTAAATTTTATTAAAATCAATTATAAATAGAAAATAATGAGATATAGAATAAGTGAACGCGACACAGTCCACAATCAAGCGGCAATTCAACTAATTCTAGTTATAACTTGGGAATCTTTTGATCATGTTTTTGTCAAAAAAATAATTAAACAGCTATATGTAATTATAAATACATACCTTTACAATCTCTCGGGCAATGTTTGGCAGGAACCTTGAGAAAAGAGAATATACATCGACATAAAAAATTGTATAATCAACATTGACAATGCTTTTGCTCATATATGTCATTCGTGTGATTTATGAAAAATCCTTTTGTTTCATTTTTTGTCTGTAAACGTTTGAAAACGTTTCATCTCAAAAACTTAAAAAATGTAAAAATCAATGCTTGATAACATCTACAAAACTTTATATCACAGTATTCGAAATTGCTGTTCCTTGTTCGAACCATATATAACAATGTATATGTATATAACAATGTATATGTATATACTACTGTAGTTACATTTGTTTTCGTGGGTTATCACTTTCCGTGGTTTTAGTGGATGATGCTTTATTTACTGTAGACCTTAAAATTACGAATTTAAGTAATAACGAACTGACATTTTTTTTGCTAACCCACGAAAGTTGGTAATTACGAAAATAAATAAATAGTCACTGTACGTGAAAGTTTATGACTCTGTCAAATGTAGTGCAAATATAATATTTTACATGTTAATATTTGTTAAATCCTTTTTGCATATATGTATCATGACAAAAATATTGAAGCATATTGTTGGTTTGGTTTGGTGTTGTGTTTTGGTTATTTTCTGGTTTTTTTTTCGTTTTTTTTTGTTTTTTTTTTGTTATGATGATTTTATGTCTTCTGATTTTGTCTTTTCGGAATAACGATATTTGATTGCCCCTTGATACATTTTTGCTTCTTTCACAAATGTCTATATGCACAGATATTGAATAAGTTCATTTAATGTGTAGTTTTCTAAAAGGGGTCAGGGTGATCGAGTGGTCTTAGGTGCTGGTTGAAATACACTCTTTTGATCATCTCTCAGGAGGTGTCAAGTCTCGTTTATAATTTACAAAAAGGGACTTCCCCACCTGTATGATTAGGTTTGTAAGCTACCTTCCAAAGGTCCGTGGTTTTTCCCGGTACTTCGGTTTTCCTCGACAAGTAAAACTGACCTCCCAACAAGACCTTGGTGCCTCGATAGAGGGCGTTAAACAACACACACACACACCAACACCAACCCACCCACCCACCCACCCACACCCCCACACAGTTTTCTATATACAAATAAATATATTTTATATCAGGCTTTTATAAGTCAAAATGTACAGCGCATATACATTTTATATGCCTTCAAACTTATCCGGATTGATATAAATCTATATTACATTGTAAAATAGACCTAAATAACAACGAAATTTCAAGTCTTTATAGGCATGATAAAGACAACTTACTTTTTCGGCAAACCACATGGAGAGCTCATTAACAGAGTGTACTGTTCCATGGTCACATCGCCAGGTTTTATCGCCTGTTGAAGGCATTTGGCTATGGGGGAAGAAACAGATTGTCTTTCTAAACCATCCGACACAGATGACTCCGAAATGAATCTCAAAAGGGAGAGAGGATTCTTGTGCATCGACTTCGGTTTCTTCTCTTCTTTTTGACAGCCCTACATAAAACTCCGAAATGCGATTGATAGAAGCTGTAAGGCATTCTTGTACGGAAGAGGCTAGAGTCGGTTCGATATTACGAACATCAGTTGAGTGGACCAAATAAACGACAACTTGCTTTCCTTTGATCTGTACCACAACATCATGGTCTTGATCTACTTCGACGACAACTAAATCACTGAAAAGCATGTGTCGACCCTGAAATGTTTTTATCTGGTACATACTGATAAAAGATGCTAAGAATCGGAATCCAATTGCAGGAGGAATTACCTCCCCTTTGAACACGTACGACATCACAATTGATGTTTTATTTAAACATTTCGTTTTAAGGTAGTTTGTATCGTCTGTTTTCTTGATCATACAAGGAACTATGTAAGAAGGTTCTTGATTCAAATCTCGATCTGACGTCATCAGTGACTCATCCTGGTAAGAAAGAGGTGACACCAGTATATCAAGATGAACAAGCATATCTAAAAGATAGTTTGTGTGTTTCAGAAAAGGGCGAAAATGCTTTTGATTCCATAACAGAACTATATCATTTCGAAGGATCGTGCCTGTTGATAAAAGCTTCTCTAAAATATTCTTCAAAAGTTCATCTTTTGACCAGAATTGTTGTTCTGTTACTAGAGATCGTAGAACATCGACCAGAAAAACAGGGTTAATAATGATGTGATTTCTGAGGTTCGCATCATCAAAGTACAATATCTTTCCGAGTGAGTGTTGGACTCTAAGGAATGCCTCTAGCTGTGGGTCTGACAATACCAAAACTTCATTCCTCTCATTTAATGCTTTCATTTCTTCCCGGGTTATTACATTTATTCCTTCTTCTACTTTTTCTGCTATCATCAGTTCTAGTGGAACCCAAGCCGTTGGCATTTCCTCTCCCCATCTAGGATGGTCGAAAGCTCTGTCGATGAGTCGCTTTCTCAAAACCTCTATTTCTGGATCGGTGGGATCATTTGCATTGATAAAAATCAAAGGATCGATTTCAAGATGGATTTTACCAGAATGAGATTTAAACAGCTCTTCTAACGACTTTTGTAGTTTCTGCCTGTGTGCTTTTCTTTTGGTCTAAAAATAATAATAAATTCTATACAAAGCTTATACCCTTTTACTTTTGAATTTAGGTTCATTTGTCCGTCAGGTAATGTCTTGTGGATTATCATCTTGAACAGTAATAATCTAAATATTATCTATTATATATTGTTGACTATCATGGTATAAAATATTGTTTAAAGAAAAAGAAAGTTTAAAACTAGACCCTTGACCAAACTTATTCTAGACCTTAAAATGCAACCGTTAAGACATCATTAAGGGATTGACCAAGGTGTAAGAACTTCAGTTTTACATGTATACTCACTAGCGCTATTTTATCTTTATGAGTTGCAACTAGTATTATCCTCGGGAATCCATTTTCCATCTTTGGGCAATACGTCAGAATACAATTTACCCAGTGAAGCAAGTAAACTGAAAATATAAAATATAGTTTAAAAGTAAATTTTGACAATTAAGGTACCCTTTTTTCCATTGTGTTAGAGAGGTATTTATCTCAGTACAGCAAACAACCAAAAACTAGTCAAGTAATCACGAATTGTTTCATTTGACATAAACTTTTATTTTCCTACCAGTGGCTGATAAAGTTATATAAGAAAAACACAGAAAATTCTATTCAAAAATGTGATACCTGCTTCGGAAGTATTTTTATAAAATGGCTCCTGCATGGATGGCATGTCGACTCTGAGATCTTTTGCCCCGTTAAACATCAGAACAAAGACACCTCTATTTGTAATGAACAACTGGTGGGTCATGTAGAATTCCTTCTGTCCACCAAAGTCCCAAATATCAAACGGAACGATTCTCTGTTTGTATTTCCCTTCTCGTATAGCATCAACTATCAATGTGTTAATTTTTCCAAGGGTGGAACTTTTTGCCATGTTTTCTTTTATCATCGCGAGAAATTGTGAAGGTTTGGTGGCCATAGAACTATCAGCTTGACCAGAGGGCAATTTAGAGCCATCTAGCTTTGACTTTCCATCATTTGTCTGCTCTGGTCCTTCTCCTACAACATCAAGAGAGGTTTCTGGGGAGATACAGTATTCCTCATGTGAAGCGTTAGATTCAGGTCCACCTGGCATATCACCTATTGTATCCTTAGTATCTTCTCTTTGTTCGTCTGTTCTAGTATTGTCTTTTGTATCCTTGTCGGAGGGCAGATTCAATGACAATAACATACCATCAATAGTATCAATGGAAGCATTACCTACAATGTCGGTATTACATGTTTGAGACGGTTATTAATATGGTACAATAATTTTAGAGGGCGTATAAATAAAAATGAATAAATTGTAAAAACCAAACAGGACGGTACTTTTTTAGCGGAAAAAAGCACAATATGAAATGATCCGAGCTTATCAATACAAAAACGGGAAACTTGGTTATGGTGTGTTGGCTATTTCAAGGAGTTACCTTTTATCATTTACATTTGAATCAAAACATTGGAAGGCAAAACCAAATATATTAAACTGAACAGTTCAGACGAAGTACCCATTGTTGTCCATGGTTAGCATTACTGCACAAACAAAAAATTATGACCATGATAATCTTATATGGAGCTGTAAAATGATTTATCGGTAATCATTACCTTTTTCCTTTGATGTTTGCCGCTGATAAACCCTGTATCATGAACAGGTGTTTATCATCGAAATTTTCGGGTCAGTACGGTGACGTAGCACATTGTAGCACGTTTTTTATCAGTACGCAGACAAAAAAGTTCCTGATCAAAAAACAATAAAAGACCCCATTTTAACAAAAAAATCACGTTTTGTTGTTCGGGGATTCCCGAGAAAGAGAGTATAGGACTTTTAAAATCTTGAGATCGAGTTTATCACTGGTTTATTGGTTCACCCTTCGGGTCGACCATAAACCAGTGATAAACTCGATCTCAAGATTCAAAAGTCCTATATTTTACACTTCTATTTCACACTTTACACTTCTATTCCACATGAACAACTGAAATTGCGATTGGCACAGCTGATTAAACGCAGCTTTTTCAAAAAGAATGGAAAACGCAGGTACAAATTTCTTGTAGTCGATTATACCAAGACTTACTTTGTCATCAATGAGTCTAAGAAAAAGAACAAATTTACAGAAGACCAAATAATCGACATGCTCAACTTTCTTATTGACAACAATTTGTTCAGTTTGGTGGACGTGTTTTTCAGCAAACAATAGGGATTCCAATGGGCACTAATTGTGCACCTTTGCTTGCTGATGTGTTTCTTCATTCATATGAAGCAGACTTCTTACAATCTCTTCTAGACAAAAAAAGACCGTAGACTAGCTCTCTCTTTCAACCTCACGTTCCGTTATATTGATAATGTCCTTTCACTAAACAATTCTCGATTTGGTGACTTTCTCCATCTCATATATCCCCAGGAGCTTGAGATAAAGGATACAACGGATTCTAGGAAGTCTGCTTCATATTTAGATCTACATCTAGAAATTGACTAACAAGGAAGACTTTCAACAAGGCTTTATGACAAATATGATGACTTCAACTTTCCAATCGTCAACTTTCCCTTCTTGTGTAGCAACATTCCGTCCGCTCCAGCTAATGGAGTTTACGTATCTCAATTGATTCGTTACTCAAGAGCGTGCGGGACTTACATCGATTTCCTTAGCAGAGCGACACGTCTGACGAAAAAATTGCTCACACAGGGTTATGTTGCTCCTCGGTTGCTGTCTTCACTCAAGAAATTTTACGGAAGACATCATGCACTTATAGACAAATATGGGATTTCGATCTCTCAGGTGAGTGCAGATGTTGGTTTGTCATAGGGTGTTGTTTTGTCTTCCTTTACCGGATTTGACACGCTGAATGGACTATTGGCAACGCGACGGGTGTGCTATAGCAAGCAGGAACTGCTTACTCTTCCGGAGCACCTGAGTTCACTCTTGTTTCGACTGGAGTTCGCGTTGTTGATTGATATTCAGTTTTTTTGGGTTTCCATGTTTTACATGTTGTCTGTTTTTGTCCCGTTCTTGTTTGTGTTTACTGGTTTTGTCTCTGCCCTTTCGGACTTTTGATATTCGGATACCACATTGGTACCTCTGCTTCTTTCTATATGTTTAATGTTTCGTGTTCTCGGTTTTTTAAGAGTTATGTATGCCAAACCGACTTGTTACAAGGTATGCAAAATATCTTTAGCATACTTTGTTTTCAAAATGATTAAGTCTAAATAAAGGTAATAACAAAACTACCGAACTTGAATGATCAACCTCATAGTCCAGAGAAAATGACAAAATCGAATTAGTCATACCGGAGAATTGGTGGATCGCAATGGTCCTGACTTGTTACAGGCAAAAAAAAAAAGAAGGAAAACGGAGAATAAATATGCACAGATATTGGAATGAAATAAAACGAAGCAAAGGAACAGCATCTTCAAAAAGCATTAAACATCAAGCCCACTTTCACACCACACTGAAAGCTTAGGAAAGATCCTAGCATCGGTTATAAATTAGCTACTCCAACTAAAAATTTTAGTTGTCAAATTCATTCATGAAAGCAGCTTAAAATGATAGGTATCTGCTTCAGAACAGGAAAATATAATTTTTATTTTAAAATCTTAAAAATTGCACGGAGTACAGAATTGTTTAAAAATTGAAAATTTTCACTTCCTGTGTTTTTTTTAAATTTCCGGTCAGTTGAATTTTTTCTCCCTTTCCTCATAATGGATTTAAACTGTATCCCGAATTAAAATGGCCTAGAGTTACGGCGCTTTGGCTGTTAGTAGCAATAAAATTTCAGAAAAATTCTATAAAAAGTAGAAAAAATAGCAAAACACACAAAATTTAAATTTTGCGTGCATCAACGTGCATTCATCAAATAAATTGAAACTTGGCATTTTGACAGAAATTGCACAGATAAATATGAGAGATACCACTTCTCATTTCATCTACAATAGGGTCACCATTAATTTTATAAGTGAAATATCTACAAAATAACAAATCTGTTAATGAAAAGTTTTGTTGGAGTAGCTATATAAATGAAACTCTTGTGTTGATAAATGTCAAGAACGCTACAACTGTGTATTGAAGTTCTTAAAGTACCTTTTGGTAAAAATATCCACTGTTTGTCCTCTATACTCATTCCTGCGCGACCCATGTATATCCATATTCCGTCTGTAGATTCTCTGACATCGGATATTTCTTCGCCCACTAACACTTTCGCCAAAGTGCTTTTTCCGACTGCAAATTGTCCAACTAGAAATATTCTGTTCCAGAAGCATTGGTACGTCCCAAATGTCATGACCTCCTCCAAGTCAGAAGATGTTTGTAACCCAAGTTCTTGAAGTTCGTCCATAACTGAATAAACGAAAAAAAGTATTTTTCAAATCAAACATTGATATGCAACGCAATTAACGCATGTATGCAAGTTAACAAATATGCACAACACAATTATGTTTTATGAAAATCCTTGTATTAGGAAGCAGCATATCATATGAATAAGAGTACGCAAACAGCTCACAAAATAAGAGGTGACTTAGAAACAAAACACCGTGTAAACACAGTTTTAGTAATTTAAAGTGTTAAAAAATTGTTATATGTCAAAAACACCGGGATTTCATTAAACAGGCAGTAGGTAAGCGACAGACCTGAAATCGTATCCAACGTTATGGAATCCCATCCTGATGTTGGAAGCCAGATAATATGTGGCAGGTTAAACCTGTGACGCTCCCGAAGTTACAATACGACGTATCTCTAAATATTTTTCATGCTTTATTAATTTAAAATTGTTTATATATTGAAACAGTTTGTATTCGAAAATAAAAAATAATACTAGCTTTTCTTCAGCCAGTTCCAGGTCCCGCATGCGCCTAATGACGTTCGAAATTTTCAAAAGGATGAGCGTTAAAAAGACGCTAAAAGTTCGGGAAAACAAGCGTGAAATACTTGACGTTGAAAATTCAGCTCATAGTACAACTAAATTGTTGACATTTCTACCATTATCGCTCCCTGAGCGTATCAAGTGACTGTGATTATTAGATGTTGAGAAAACTGTTACGAAAATTTAAACCCCGCCCGACATACAACTGTAAATCATTTTAACCCAAAATTTTCACTCCATGAACTCCGGCGAAAAATGATTGATCACAAAAAACAAAATCGATTCGACCTGAGTGAGTGGGTTGGTGTTTAATGCCCTTGCAATGCTTAAGGCGAACACGACCTTAGTAGTAAAACACTTAATATCCAGATCTAGAATCAATATATTCTATTCGGTTTGGGTTTTTCAACCCTTACTATGCCAAGGAGCCTATATATAGGCTTTTTGTACTCCGTTCAGATGCCAAGGGCCTATATATAGGCTTGACAACCATTGCCGACGTCGTATAAACATCGATTGTGCTATAACAATTGTTTGACGTCACAGTATACAGTCGGACACCGCCCATGGGGCCCTAAGAAGGGCAATACAAATATAGTTTGAAATGCAGGATCCATCTTTATGATAAATTTCTAAGTGTAATAAAGGTTTTATATGAATGGGTTGGGAAGACATTTAAGGGAGTACGTGCCTGAGATTTTTTGTAATTAAAAGTTATTTAAAATAGAAAATTTGGAAAGAATAGCTAAAAATAGCTAGACTTTATGAAAAAAGTTTTCAAAAACATGGAGCCGTTTTTTAGATATAAGCACCCAAAAATATGGCGGGAAAAAAATTTCTCTGGATTTTTCATAGGAAATACATTGAAAACTCTTCTTCTGTTTTAGCACAGAAAATATAATTAGATTTGGTTGAAATTTTGACAATGTGTTTATTAGGACATTCTCTTATTGGTTCGGAATAAATATTAGGAAAACATGTTTGAAATTTTGTTATGCATTTGAATGGATAAATGCAGAGAATCCCGAAAATCTTCAATTTTTGATGCTCGTACTCCCTTAAGAGATAGCAGCAGTAAATGCTTATTTCAAGATTTAACAAATAAAACTACGGAATCAAGAGATCTTTAGGTAGCGGGATAGAGGAACGATCGTTTTATTTCAAAAGGATTTAGGAAACTTCTGCTTGCCTTACACAAAGGGATACAGAAAACTAACTTTAAAAGCGGGAAATCGGAAACCCAATTTTCATGTATATTTAACATATCACACTTTCAATGAATTGGTTATTTGAATAATGTGTATGCAGCATGTAATGATATACTATTCTGGCACACTGACCAGGCAAAAATAATAATGCACTGACGTATATCGGCATTTCTATATGCCTTAGATCCGCATTGAGGCGAGGTCTGTCGAAAGAACTTAAAAGATAATATGGGTTAAGATCGATCTCTTCAAGCTATTTGTCCCACCGCAACGCAGAAAGTGGGCAAAGAATGCTGGTGGTTGTCTGTGCGTCTGTCACATTTTTATCATATTAGATTTCCTAAATACTGACGAATACTACATATAAGTGATAACTCGTAAACCTTGGATATTTGTTATGCATGGTCTGATAGAGATTAAGAAATAATGAATTAAGAAAAATAACAAAAGATTTTTCAAATTGTATGTAAGAAGTGAAAATGAATTTTAAAATGAACATTATTGCTCGATTAACAAAAGCGCCGTGGCAGACAAAGTCCATGAAGATCCAGTGGGAGCAAGCGATTCTAGCTCTTCGGGACGACGAGACGGATGGTTATTGTTAATTTGAGCATCCAAATGCTCCGACGCAAGAGAGTGTATAATGTTAACAATAAACTTAAAGCGAGAGAGTTAAGGGTCGTCTGTTTTTTGAGAATAAATGTAATAACAAAACTACCGAACTTGAATGATCAATCTCATAGTCCACAGAAAATGACAAAAACGAATCGGTCATACCGGAGAATCGGTGGACCGCAATGGTCCTGACTTGGTACAGGCATTGCAAACGAAATGGTAGGTTAAACCAGGTTTTATGGCGCCAAACCTCCCTCTTCCATTGCGATCTTCAAGTCCACAAAATATATAAAATAAGTAGGTTGGTTAAACCACACATAAAAGGTAAAAATATCAAATATAAAACTAATATAAATTAATAAAGAATACATCTAAAATCTAAAAAGCCCAAATTTTCGGCTTTCAGCCTTCGTCGGGGGCAGAGCAAGGAAAAAAAAATCACGATCGCCACGGTCTGAGGACAACCAACAAGTGAATATAGTAAAAAGTGTTCACTCGATAAAAACAACCACGTCATCATCACCCAAATCCTGAACTGAGCAATATAACAATAGGCCAAATCATACCCAAAGAATCAAATTAAGTAAATTACTAAGAAATGATTTGATTTTTGACATTGATGCCGAAAGGACGTGCTGTTCCCAGGAATTTTATTATTCTCTGCTCAAGGAACTGTCTTTGTTTCTCGCCGTGATGGGTTTGAAGCAGAACCGTGACTTGCATATCTTTTATACTGTGGCCGGACCCTCGAAAATGCTCCCCAACTGGACATTCAGTATCTCTGGTGACACTGTTTTTGTGTTCCACAAAACGGTCCCCGAGTCTCCGACAAGTTTCACCAACATAAATCATGGAACATCGCTTACATCTTATAGCGTATACGACGTTTTCGGTAATGCAGGTGAACCCATCCTTCAGTTGGAAAGTTTTCGAGGGACCAACCACAGCATCGGTCTCCCATGTGAACGGACAAGTAGAGCAGCGAGTTCTTTTACAAGGACGTGTACCTTTGTAGCTGGCGGGTTGACGTGACGACCTATACGAACTGCTGACCAGGTGCTGTTTAAGACTCTTGCCCTTTCTAAAAGCCGTAATAGGGGTAGAGTCAGCAAAAACAGTGGACATATACTCATCTTTGAGGACAATGGATTTAAAGTTGCGAATAAGGATGTTCTGGATGGCAACATTGTGAGGGTGATAAGTAATGACCAACGGAACACGATCATTGGTGCTCTTCACCCGGGGCTCCATTGCCTCGCGTCTGTTCACACGGGAAACCGAGGACACGGCCCTGTCCAAGACTTTGTCAGGATAACCTCTCATCTTGTTACACTGGATCCCAAAATCCTTATCGTCATTGCAGATACGACGAAGCCTCAGAAACTGCGACTTCGGGATGGCGTCTTTGCAGGAGGAAGAATGACAGGATTCGTAATTCAGATAACAATGAGCATCGGTAGGTTTAAAGAACACCGATGTAGAGATCTTACCGTCTGTGATAGTACAGTTAATGTCAAGGAATGAGAGGCTATCCTGAGTGATGATGAAAGTGTATTTGATTGCAGGGTGGTAGGAAGAGACAAAGTTGATAAAAGATTTCAACTCCTCTTCACTGTCGGATGAGACTCCAAATACATCATTGATGAATCGTTTGTAAAGTTCCGGGACTGGACCGATGTATTCGGAGAACATTTTTTCCTCTAAATACCCTACAAACAAACACGCAAAACTTGGACCCATTTTGGTGCCCATGGCTACGCCACCCGATTGGTTGTAGAACTTCCCATCGAACTGAAAAGTATTCAGGTTGAGGACAAGTTCCGCCATTCTCAACACTATATCAGTACTGATGTGAGGATTGGGTCTCCTGTCCAAAAAGTGTTTTAAAGCTACCAAGGCGTCATTGTTGGGTATGCTGGTGTATAAAGCAGTGACATCCATAGTAAACAGTCTGAAATCGGAGTTTTCTGGCTCAAAGAACTCAAGGATATTCAGAGCGTGGGTAGTGTCCTTAATGTATGTAGGTAGGTTCTCCACAATAGGAATGAAAATATCGTGGAGGAAACTGGAAATGTGTTCTGTGGGACAACTACACGCTGAAACGATCGGCCTACCTGGGTTACCAAGTTTGTGTATCTTGGGAAGCATATAGAAACGAGACGTTCTCGGTTGCGATACTACAAGACGCGATGCTTCCTCGGGCAGATCGTCGTTTTCTATGGATGTCTTGATGAAGTCTTTGACAGATTTTTGGTTGATTTTGGTGTTGTTAGAGCGAAGTTCTGTGTAAAATTGAGAGTCAGACAGTTGAAACTCGCCCTAACAACGAGCGTCCCACGCTACAACTGCACCACCTTTATCAGCAGGTTTGATGACAATATCGCTGCGTGTTCTGAGTTGGTGAAGCGCGGCACGTTCATCAGATGTAAGGTTATGTCTCTTGAGCGGTTTCGTATCTAGGCTGTCGATCTGACTTTGGCAGGTTCGGAAGTAATCTTGAAGGATCGGAAATAAAATATATAGTTACATAGAATAGTGTGACACTGTAAAATTTGCTTAACCCATAATACATAGTTACGTAAAAAGTATGACACTAAAATTCTTTTGGAATTAGGTTTTATAAGTCGAAAATAATAGGACAGTTTGATATGAAAATTATCACGAACAAAATGCAGAAGCTTTTGTCTGGAACTTTGTTGTAATTTTTATTTGAGAGAAACACAAAACCAGAAGAATTAAAGATCGCAATGGTCCTGACTTGGTACAGGCACTTCCAAGGAAGTGGTGGGTTAAACCAGGTTTTATGGCGCCAAACCTCCCTCTTCCATTGCGATCTTAGGATCCGGTAATGACCATAGAACACAACATAGTTGTGAGACACAATAGGGATATTGAGGTGATCATCTCAGTACAGCAGACCAGTCAAACACTAATTAAAACAACTAACTATCATATCTTTTAAGTCAATTTTGAACTTTTCTACTAGTGGCTGATAACGAAGAAAGAATTTTTTTAGAGCCAGCAATATCAAATCATGCAACATAAAAGAAATTAAATCTACCATTCCTCCTCGGTCCTTGAGAATACCTCTTCGGGAGCTTCAGGTTTGGCTTTGTCCTCTCTTTTACTGTTGAGAGAAGTTTTTTCTTTTTGACTTTTTCGTTGTTTTGTAGAAGTTGTATTTCAACTGGCTGCAAATTTAAAGCAATATAAATTAAGAGTTAATAAAGTTTCACATTTGTTAGAACCACAAGTCAAAGATTGTTTTATATAATAGCAAAGCAAAGTCACTGGAAGCCATTTTTAATTCATCTACATTGCAAGCAGTTTTTTTAATATAGAATTAGTGATTTATATACAGAGCTTGATGCGCTAACAAAAATTAGGGAACGATCTCTCGAAACAAATGACTTTTTTTCACCAGTTTATCATATATCATTGATGTTGAATTAAAAATATTTTTTAATAACTTTTAGTATATAGTATATAACAATCCCCAGAAGCCTGAATTGCTCACCTGGTCCTTTAGTTATAAGAATCTCCTCTATGAAGTATTTCCACTTTAAAGGATTATCAGGCAACATTGACATAATGGACACCTTTGTACAGCATAGCAATCTGAAGGTTTAATCAAGCAACAGCTTTTCTATATCTGCAACACTTTTCATTCTATAGGGCAAAACATAAAAACACATCCCTTTTTTTTACCTTTAAAGGCAATTTTCTATTAGGAAACATCTGATCCAATTGAGACGTTGTATAGGTTTTAATGATGAAGTTGCATTAGATTTTCTTTACCACTTATATTTTTTGATTTACAAGAAAAAACCTTGGTCCATTTAAGGCAACGGCGACCACGTTTTTGGTGATGAAATCAAACTTATGTTCAGTAATTTCAGAGGAAATTATTTTCGAAAAAAAATAATGGATGACAGACGACGATGGCGGACGCCAAGCGATTGAATAAGCTCACCTTGACCAAATGAGCTCAAAAGACAACATATGTTTCGTAACCTTTTAGAGAACTGTTTAACTGTAATGTACAAACCTCAACATTCCGGAAGGAGTTTGTGTTACCACCTTCAACAATGTTTCTGCAAAGGAATTGGAAAGCCTCGTCAACATTATATCCGGTTTTCGCACTAGCTGCTAAATGAGGTATTCCATGATTTTCAGCAACCTAAAGAGTTATATGATAAATGTGCATTTATTGATAGTACATGCTTTGTCATTAACAGTTATAAGTAGCATAAAATTGTACATAAAAAGTCTCCATGTAAACATTACGTACAGCCCTGGAGGGACATTTTGAGTTAGGAGTTAAGAATTAGGAGTTACAACTTACTACATAGTCTAGTCAATCTAGCTTGAAAAATAGCCTAACCTCAAACTTATTGCAACAAAAGGTTTGTGGGTGGAATCCGTTTCTTTTATGTGACCTGATGAAAATATCAAAAATCGACAAAAATCGATCGGCGGGTTTTCTGTCATTTTGGGGGGAAAAATCAGTATTTTGACAAAAAATCGCTGAAAACTGGAAATCCGATATAAATCATTATTCGGACCAAACATATACAGTTTAAAACAAAAATCGATGAGAGTGTCAGAAAAATGACCGGTATATTGTGTTAATTTTAATTCTTAATTGATGAAGCTTGAAATTTTGGGTAAAAATGCATTTTATAAAGAAAAATCGCTAAAATCGAGAAATGCGTCATTTGTCATTATCAAAACCAAACTGGTAGATTTTAAAACTATAATCATAAGAAGGTCAGGTAAATAAAGGTATTTAGTGTAATAATTTTTTTGTTTTCATCTATTCGTGAAGTTAAATTTTTGGGGTAAAAATGCCATATTTAAAAGAAAAATCGCTAAAATCTGGAAATACGTCATTAGACATTATTCAGACCAAACTTGTATTGAGTTTGAAACGAAAAAGTCAAGTAAGTGACAGGTACACTTCGGGGGTGAGGAATAGGGCTTGAGGGGCTGGAATGGCTTTGTGCGCATGGACCAAGGACCCAGGCGTGGATCCAAGAAAAGGTGTACCAAGCGTACTTCCAAAATAAAATTGCCGCAAATTACGGGTTTTTTTTTGCACAAAATTCACGTAAAAATCACCTAAACAATTTCGCGCCTCGTTTCGCTATGCGGGAAACTATCAGTTTACGCCATCGTTTGCTTCCACTTTGCTGCAAGCTAGTTACGCCATTGTGTACATGCATATAGTATAAAATTTCATTTTTTATTCGTGAAAATAAAACATTTGGGTAAAAATGCTATATTTTAAAGAAAAATTGCTGAAAACTGGAAAATGTCAACATCGCATTTATGTTCCAAAAACTTTGCCTTTTTTTTTCAGAAAACTTTACTTCAGAAAGATAAAGTTTTGATATTCTATAAGACATTTAAAATGAAGATAATATTTTTACAGTATTCACGTAGCTATTTCTGGTTACATATAAAATTATTATTATGTTATCTCATGTGGTCAAAAGAAGTCCAAAGGTGCATTTAATAACATTCAAAGACAAGCGAATAAAGAATACTTTACTAGAACTAATGATGATTTAATGGTGCATCAGAGTGTGACATCCGACTTTTTTGGAAACTCATTAAGCGTCAAAAACCTTGATCGAACAAAATACTGCCCGAAATCCGTTGCCGAAAGGTTTACCAAGTACTTTGAAAACTTATACACAACCGCTAACGACAAAGTATTTGACGAGAAAACTTTTACTAAAATAGAAGATCATCAAATAATTTTGAACAATCAGTGGATGAACTCTTTGGATGACCAAATTACTATTACAGAAGTGTATCAAATCGCAAAAGCCCTTAATAGGCATACAGCTAATGGTACCGACAAAGTTCAAAACGACCACATTATTCATGGTGGTCCGTAGGTCATATCTATACATGTAGTGCTTAAGGTTCATCTTATACTTCGAAAAAAATGACAGATATTTGACGTCTTTTTTTCAGTTTATGTGGAGCCTAAACTACACATTCAATTTCTTAATAAGGCATAGCAGCGTCTAAATAAATAATTTTTGCATAAACTTTTAGTATTGTGTACGTTTACACTTGATTCGTTTGCCGGAGCATTTTCTTTGCGTTTTTCAGTTCACCCAAATATAGCCAAATATCAACAACGCCCTGTCATTTGGCCTCCACGTGCAAGGTTATTTCATTATTCGTGTTATTGAATCTACTCACAATCAGTTTTATGGAAGGTTATTTAGGGATAATTCATGCTTTATTTTTGGTACAATTTGAACGGAAGAAAAATGAATAGAGAAAACAACAATAGTAATTTTGTAATCTTGAAGGTAAAATTTATATCTAGACGCTGCTACACTTTATTTTATGTTTTAATGTGTCGTTTAAGTCGTACATAGACTAGAAAAATAGGTAAAATATCTACCATTTTATTCGAAGTGTAATCATGAACCTTAATAAAACTTTTTAATAATATCATTTTGCATGCAAAGGTTCACAGTCATAAGGAAAAAAGGACTGATAATGCCAATAAATAATGTAAACAACTTTCAACACTGGGTTGCGAAAAGCTCTGAACTCTAGAAGCTGAACGTAAAAAGTAATTAAAAGGCATGGCGATTAATCAACTTTAAGCTTCATACAAATACTCAAAGATCAGTCTAGATCTATGCATTTTGATTTCACTGAAGGTATAAGACAAGGATATATTGTCTGGTTTACTTTATCTTGTATTTACTGGTGATTTATCATTGTAATTAAATCTTTGTAATCAGCAAACGGGAATTAGGAATATCAACTGTTGTGCACCTTGTCTAGCTTGCGACATGCATTCATGTCGACATTTCCGTTAACACTGTTTACAAGAAAAGTGTGTTCGACCTTTGTGAATAAATGGAGAATCCAATTTAGTAGAACCAAGTCTCGATTAATGTGCTTTCCGCAAAAAAAAACAGAAACAAATTGCCTTTTTTTTGTGGCATCTCAATAATAAAATTATTCCTGTAACCGAAAACCTAGTACACCTTGTCATTGAAATAAGCTGTGACCTTTGATTAAGCGATTAAAATAAAGCACTGCATGTAGAAAAGAAAGAAACTCGTTTTATTTTATCTGACAATGTCCTATGACTGTTAATCAGCTGTAAAGATCTGCATTGTTAACACCAGTTTTTTTTATGGATGTGAAATATGGTACAACCCCAGAACGAAAGATATCATTCAGTAGCATAAATATCAACATCTCGTACAAAAATGCACAGACTCACTATAGCAACCAGATCGGACATGTGCTAAAGTATGTTTGGTCTCCTTCCAATTTCGTGCGAAAGAGAAAAACGAAAAAATATGCTTCTTATGCAGACTTTGCAATTTTGACTTTAAATGTTTACCAATTTTCTTTTTCCAACTCTTTAACAACGAAACTGCATGGATTTATGCCTGACGTCATTCAAATTTCTCCTAACCTACTTGTTCTGTTATGTTGCCTTAGGACAATTCAATTCACTGTAAAATTTCAATAATTTGCAATAAATAGGAAACAATATGAACTTTGGCCTCGCGGGGTTACCCATGATAGAGACTTTTCACACTTTCGTACTATCAATCAACAGATAACAACAGCAGATATCTGAATCTTTCCTTCGCCAACACCAGAATTACACACAACCTTCTTCTTCGTGACGCTAATACCGACGACTCGCGTGTTTGATTTAAAGATGTAGTGATGAAAACGTCTTGTGAATGCTCTAGAACTCTTGAATTGCGAAATGTCCTTTTTTATTCTAATAATTGAGAACTTTGATCTTAACTTATAAATCGAGCTGAGTCATCTTCAAAATGAGGACCTTTTTGTGTACGACTTGGAAAAAACCATACCATTGACAGACCTTCTTTGTGAGGATATCAAATCAGTCCGGACTACGCATATTTTGAAAGTGACGGCAATTTACAATTATTTGAATAGAAAGGTGAGCTAAGCAGGCAGTATACATGTAGGGCTAGGTGCATAAACAGTATGCATCCTATTCGAAATGTATGTGATTCATTATATGAGAAAATAAAAAAAAAATGATTTTTTTTTATATATATACACGTTTTTGACTAAATTGAGCTTTTTGTTCTGAACAGAATCTTAAAAATGAATGTCAGTATTTCTTTTCTACAAATATTAGGAATAAAAACACTGTCATAGACCTGAATTTAATATACAGGTCTATATGACACTGCTTACTCAATGAGTGATTACTGTATGTGCAATGTTTATTATTGAATGGCACGAAGTGCGTTCCGTAGTTTTTTTCTTAAAATAGCCTCGTTTTTCATAACCGATAAATTTTATTTAAAATGCGTTGTGAGATTTTTTTCAGTAGTTTATTTAGTTTTATTGTCAAATACATAAAAGTATATATATTTAGTGCCTACAATTCATCATTATTTACTGGCGAACGTCATTTACATTTTGTAAGCGGCCGTATGGTATTGGGTTAACAGTAAACTAGGGGGTAAAGTTAAAACTGCATATTTACGGTCGAAATTTTTCTCATTTTATAATTAAAAAGTGAATAATCCATATTGAGTCCTTTATTTTATGAAACATCTGCCAAATACAAGAAAACTGAATTGGAATTCGTCTGCTAGATAAAGATTACGTCCCCTTTATGAACTCTTCATTACTCTACGGCACCGCAAACGTGTTGTAAATTAATAGCAAAAACCAGCATATTTTAAACCGTTTTTAGAAAAAATCCACCGATCGATTTTTGTCGATTTTTAATATTTCATTTAACTATATTCATGAATTCAAATTCACCCAAAATCGCTTCTGTTGCAATTAGTTTGACCTTAAAGATTATTTTGACTAGACTAACACAGCACTTATTTCTTATGACTTATTCGTTTTTTCTTAACACTTTTTTTCAGGTCTGGATTTTGCAGCTTGGGAGGGGGTTGCTACATTGGAACAATATCGTCTTTTTGTTTGATCTCACGTACATTAAAGTTAACGCGTAGGCTTTAAGCACTATTCTCTGAAACTGAAAAAATAACGACCATAAGACCTTAATTTATACTGTTGTGCCAACACTCGTACACAAGTGTAGCCCTAAACTTTTAAATCATACTAAAAATGAAAATAGAAGGATATGGAGTAGGCATGAATGACACAGAATCCGTCCGTACATGTTGATATGAACAAAAGCAAAAGAAACAGAACAAATATATCTTCCCAACAATGATAGACATGATAGATCTTACACCTACAAATGTGTGGTCATTCCTACAGTGGGGGTTGAATCCATGCTGAAATATATATTAGAATACAGTCAACAGCAGTTGTGACTATGTATATGGCGTCTTAGACCCCCTCTCCAGCAAGCTTTAGGCTCTATAAAATGCAGCTCTTGCTGATCAAATTTTAATATCTCGTTAATTAGAACTCTATTTTTTATCTATTTTTGTTTGCGTATATAAATTCTGACCTCACTATACAAATATTTCCTCATACAGACGAGTATGAACTTTAATATTTTTGGATTGTGGATATGAACACTATCTAAAACAGCAATGCACAAGTCATGTATTCTAAGTCTTATAAAAGCTTATAATGAAACTTTTTTTTCAATACAAAGTGTTGTTAAATACGTTAAACACTATATTTTTATTAAATATCAGTAACGTTTCGTAAAAATCTTAATTTTTTATGAGGACAGTGAACCTCTGGGAGCCACCCCGTTTTTTTTTATCCGCTTGCAAGGAAGCGGGGATACCCCCTAAAATATGCCTCTCAATCGACAATTCAACGGAAATATCAACATTAATTGAGACACATTTGTTATTACTTATTTGTTATTACTTATTTATTTTTTGTTATTATGTCCCCGAACACGAAGTGTCGGGGACATATTGTTTTTGCTCGGTTTCTTATTATTATTTTTTTTTATTATTATTATTCTTAGTATTCTGTAGTGTGAACTTGTCCGCTCGATTTAAAGAACATCTTTGAAGGTAACAAGCTGAAACTTCATAAATCAACAGTATGGAGTGTGAAATTGTGTAATCAGATTTTTTCGTCAAAATCAAACGCCTCCTTTTAGGGTAAATAGGGGCCTGAAAATGGCTCCTCGAAATCAAAGTTTTATTTTTAATGGCATTTGTGAACCGACTGGTATATTGAAAATCTGGTCATATGTAAAATAGGTATTTACAAGAGGTATCATTCAAAAAAAAATTTTGAAAATCGGACTTACCGTTTTCAAAATTTTGCAAAAATTCGAAAAAAAGGGGAGATAATTGAATACCACATTATTTAAAAATTATATCAAATCTTTAGTATTTCTAGGTAAAATTTCATAAATTAAATATCGCTGACGACTTTTAAACAGGTTTTGGTTTTGAAAGTTATAGTGATATGCCAAGATGATTTTTTGGTTTCGAAAAAAAAAAAAAAAATTGGATGATTTTCAAAATGGCTGACCATTTCCCGCCAAAATTGAAACTTGCTCCGAATTTGATGAAAATTGGTTTATAAGGTAATAGTGATATGGCGAGTTAATTTTTGGTATCAAAATTTTTTTATCGACCGCAATTTTCAAAATGGCCGCCTCTTCCGATAAAAATTCAACTTACTCCGATTTAAACAAAAATTGATATTGAGTGGTTTTAAAGTATGCCGAATTGAAGTGCGTTGTCGAAAATTTCGGAAAATTCAAAATGGCCGCCACTTCCGGTAAAAATTCAACTTGCTCCGATTTTAACGAAAATTGATATCTATGGGTTTTAAAGGATGGCGAATTGAGGCGTGAAGTAAAAAATGTCGAAAAATTCAAAATGGCCGCCACTTCCGGTAAAAATTACACATGCTCCGATTTTAACGAAAATTGATATTTAGGGGTTTTAAAGGATGGCAAATGGAGGTGCGTAGTCGAAAATGTCGAAAAATTCAAAATGGCCTCCACTTCCGGTAAAAATCAACTTGCTCCGATTTTAACAAAAATTGATTTCTAAGAGTTTTAAAGGATGGCAAATTGAGGTGTGAAGTCGAAAATGTCGAAAAATTCAAAATGGCCGCCACTTCCGGTAAAAATTCAACTTGCTCCGATTTTAATGAAAATTGATATCTAGGGGTTTTAAAGGATGACGAATTGAGGCGTGAAGTTGAAAATGTCAAAAAATTCAAAATGGCCACCACTTCCGGTAAAAATTCAACTCACTTCGAATTTAACGAAAATTGATATCTAAGCTTTATATTGGATGGCGAACAGAAAAATATTCTTGAATAAGACGGATATTAACAAAGAGGGGTACGTGAGGGGACATTTGTGACTCGCTTTGCGATCACAATTATACCTAGTTACTTACTTGTTATTTCTTATTTCTTATCTATTTTTTCTTATTAGTCATGTTAGTAACTACTTAATACTTATTTTATTCTTTATTACTTATTACTTATTTGTTATTTCTTACAACTAATTTGTTATAACTTAATACTTATTTATTATTACTTATTTTTATAAAGTACAAACAAATATTAATTTTGATGGGTCGATTCTAAGTATATTTTAGGCAGTACCCCCACGTCTCGCATCCGGCCCTTTTTTGTCAGGCTCGCTGTTCTGATAAAAAGATCATTGATTTTAGCGAAAAGTTACCGATGATTAATAAAAATAAAATGCTAAACAACAATTAGTATGGAAGAAATGTTTTTATTTTCTATAAGTGTATGTGTGTATTTTTAGATAGTTTTCATACCCAAATAAGGATTAGGGCTTTTGTTTATGTTGACCCCTGCAGTTAAGCAAAGTGGCGTATTTCTCCTTATTTAATGTTACATGTGTCTATACATGTATCAAAAGTAATACTCGTCTGTATATAAAAATAGTTGTAGAGTCACAGTGAGATTCAGACTTTTTATACGCACACTGTCAAAAAATAGATAAAAAAGAAATTCGTAGACCCAGACCCAAACGCTTGTTCATTTTATTTACGAGAAACTATCATTTGATCACAAAAAGCTGCTTTTTATATAGCCTATAGCAACCTAACAAGGTGGTCCAAGACGCCATATACATAGTCACAACTGCTGCTGACAGTATTCTCGTAGATATTTCAGCATGAGATTTGAGCTTTTGTTTTTGTTCATATCAACATATACGGACGGATTCTGTGTCATTCATGCCTACTCCATATCCTTCTATTTTCATTTTTAGTATAATTTAAAAGCCTACGGTTATACTTGTGTACGAGTGTTGGCACAACAGTATAAATTAAGGTCGTATGATCGTTTTATTTTCAGCTTCAGAGAAAAGTGCCTAAAGCCTACGCGTAAACTTCAATGTACGTGGGACCTAACAGAAAGTCGATATTGTTTCAATGTAGCATACACCCACCCCAAAGTTGCAAAATCCAGACCTGAAAAAAAGTTTTAAAAAGACCAAACAAGTCATAAGAAATCAGTTCTTAGAAGTAAGTTGTAACTCCTTATTCTTAACTCCTAACTCTTAACTCAAAATGTCCCTCCAGGGCTTCCGTACATTATACCCTTCCATGGTAGAGAAGTCAATACTTTCTCTTAAAATGGTTAAATATTAATTGAAAAGAGTTTAAAAAGGTTAATCTCCGATGCAAACAATGACTTTTATCATTTATCCCTCTTTGTGATAACTAGGAGCGTTTTGTAGCAAACAGCGAAAGTTTTCCCATCCAGAGCAACTGGGTTCACTCTTGTAATTTTATCTTTGACATGCCAGATAATGTTGAACTCTAAAGTCCATTTAAAGTGGTTAACTTTTAGTCATTTACAACTTGCTTAACGAATAAAGAACAACATAGATGGGGCTTATTATTCAAATATTCCATATCAAAAAAAAATTTTCTTTTCAGTATCCCTTTTCCCTGAAAATAAAAATAGACTTAAATATCCCATATCCCATTATGTTTTGCGTCAAATATCCCGTATCCCTAGAAGAAAATGTGTGAATATCCCATATAGATGTCCGCATCTGTACTTGAACAATCGAACATTTCATAATTGATTGCATAAGAATTGAAGTTTTTTTTATAACAAATAACATGCATGATACATGTATAATACATTTGTACGTACCTCTAAGACCTGTAAATGCAGATCCCAATCTACTTTTGCTGAGTCATGTTTCAACCCAACAATGAGCTTTTCCATATCACAGAATCCTGGTTCCAACTTAAATAAAAGATTAAACAAATAACTTAAAGTTTATATCTTAGTTAAACTTTTAAACCGATACATGTAACACATTTAAATAGTATTTCTATGGTCAAATAATAAAGAAATGGAAATGAAAAAAAGTAAGACCGTGTACAAACACTGTCGTAGATCCAGCAATTTTCAAACGAGAGGGCGCCTAATTAAACCAAAGGCTCCCAGGAGCCTGAATCGCTCACCCCGTTTCAATAACTTAATGTAACAATATTTCACTTGACATCAACGAAACCATTGGAAAGCTCTATTTAAATAAGCATTTAAGCAACGACATGGGTGGCATAATCTTTTATGAAGCACAATCTAAATATCACTTACAATCAACTTTTTTTGTAATTTACCTATAAGGGTCATCTAAATTTAGGCCTAATGGACAATTTTGTAGATTCCAATTACCTGAATATTGTAAAAGCAAGCAACAGCTTTTCTCTATCTGCAATAGTTTCATTCTATAGGCAAAACAAGAGGCTCCCAGGAGCCTGAATCGCTCACCTGGTCTTAATGTCAACCCTTTGAAGACTTTTGTATAGCTAACTGAGCTGAATGTTTAAGCAATAAAAAGCTTTTCTCTATCTGCAATAGTTTTCATTCCAAAGCAAAAAACACTATTTTTCACCTTTAAAGGGCCATAACCCCTTAAAGGGGTCATCTGACAACTTCGACCCTAAAAAAACTTTTGTAGAGCTAATTAAGCTGAAAATTTAAGCAAGCAACATCTTTTCTCTATCTGCAAAAGTTTTCTTTCTTTAGGCCAAAAACACTATTTTTTGCCTTAAAGGGGCCGTAACCACTATAAGGGGTCATCTGGCAACTTTGACCGTATGCAAACTTTTGTAGAGCTAAATGAGCTCAACAGTTAAGCAAGCAAAAGCTTTTCTCTATCTGCAATAGTTTTCATTCTATAGACCAAAAACTCTATTTTTTGCCTTTAAGGGGCCATAACCCCTATAAGGGGTCATCTGACAACTTTGACCCTATGAAGGCTTGTGTAGAGCTAAACGAGCTGAACATTTAAGCAAGCAACAGCTTTTCACTATCTGCAATAGTTTTCATTCTATAGGCCAAAAACTCTATTTTTTGCCTTTAAGGGGCCCTAACCCCTATAAGGGGTCATCTGACAACTTTGACCCTATGGAGACTTTTGTAGAGCTAAATTAGCTGAACATTTAAGCAAGCAACAGCTTCTCCCTATCTGCAATAGTTTTCATTCCATAGGCCAAAAACATGAAAAAATGCTATTTTTCACCTTTAAGGGGCCGTAACTCCCATAAGGGGTCATTTGACAACTTCAACTCAATGGAGACTTTTGTAGAGCTTTTGATGCTGAAGCTGTAGCGTGGCATCAGATTTCATCTATCTCTTATACTTTTTGATTTACAAGCCAAAAACAGTAGTCTGACCCCCCTGGTCTATTTTTAGCAGCGGCGGCCATGTTTTTCGACGAATCAAAAATCCCCACATCAGTTCTGTGGGGGATACCCTAAAGTACCACCAGACCAAATTTGGTTTGAATCTGTGCAGCCGTTTCAGAGGAGAAGAAGTTTGAAGAAAAGTTAAAGACGACGACGACGGACGACGACGACGACGACGGACGCAAAGTGATGGCAATAGCTCACATGGCCTTTGGCCAGGTGAGCTAAAAAAGCTTTTCTCTATCTGCAATAGTTTTCATTCCAAAACAAAAAACACTATTTTTCACCTTTAAAGGGCCATAACCCCTTAAAGGGGTCATCTGACAACTTCGACCCTAAAAAGACTTTTGTAGAGCTAATTAAGCTGAACATTTAAGCAAGCAACATCTTTTCTCTATCTGCAAAAGTTTTCTTTCTTTAGGCCAAAAACACTATTTTTTGCCTTTAAGGGGCCGTAATCCCTATAGGGGGTCATCTGGCAACTTTGACCCTATGGAGACTTTTGTAGAGCTAAATGAGCTGAACATTTAAGCAAGCAACAGCTTTTCTCTATCTGCAATAGTTTTCATTCTATAGGCCAAAAACACTATTTTTTGCCTTTAAGGGGCTGTAACCCCTATAAGGGGTCATCTGACAACTTCGACCCTATGGAGGCTTGTGTAGAGCTAAACGAGCTGAACTTTTAAGCAAGCAACAGCTTTTCTCTATCTGCAATAGTTTTGATTCTATAGGCCAAAAACTCTATTTTTTGCCTTTAAGGGGCCATAACCCCTATAAGGAGTCATCTGACAACTTTGACCTTATAGAGACTTTTGTAGAGATAAATGAGCTGAACATTTAAATAAGCAACAGCTTCTCTCTATCTGCAATAGTTTTCATTCCATAGGCCAAAACATGAAAAAATGCTATTTTTCACCTTTAAGGGGCCGTAACTCCCATAAGGGGTCATCTGACAACTTCAACTCAATGGAGACTTTTGTAGAGCTTTTGATGCTGAACTGTAGCGTGGCATCAGATTTCATCTATTTCTTATACTTTTTGATTTACAAGCCAAAAACAGTAGTCTGACCCCCTGGTCTATTTTTAGCAACGGCGGCCATGTTTTTCGACGAATCAAAAATCCCCACATCAGTTCTGTGGGGGATACCCTAAAGTACCACCAGACCAAATTTGGTTTGAATCTGTGCAGCCGTTTCAGAGGAGAAGAAGTTTGAAGAAAAGTTAAAGACGACGACGACGGACGACGACGACGACGACGGACGCAAAGTGATGGCAATAGCTCACATGGCCTTTGGCCAGGTGAGCTAAAAAAGCTTTTCTCTATCTGCAATAGTTTTCATTCCAAAACAAAAAACACTATTTTTCACCTTTAAAGGGCCATAACCTCTTAAAGGGGTCATCTGACAACTTCGACCCTAAAAAGACTTTTGTAGAGCTAATTAAGCTGAACATTTAAGCAAGCAACATCTTTTCTCTATCTGCAAAAGTTTTCTTTCTTTAGGCCAAAAACACTATTTTTTGACTTTAAGGGGCCGTAACCCCTATAGGGGGTCATCTGGCAACTTTGACCCTATGGAGACTTTTGTAGAGCTAAATGAGCTGAACATTTAAGCAAGCAACAGCTTTTCTCTATCTGTAATAGTTTTCATTCTATAGGCCAAAAACACTATTTTTTGCCTTTAAGGGGCTGTAACCCCTATAAGGGGTCATCTGACAACTTCGACCCTATGGAGGCTTGTGTAGAGCTAAACGAGCTGAACTTTTAAGCAAGCAACAGCTTTTCTCTATCTGCAATAGTTTTGATTCTATAGGCCAAAAACTCTATTTTTTGCCTTTAAGGGGCCATAACCCCTATAAGGGGTCATCTGACAACTTTGACCTGATGGAGACTTTTGTAGAGATAAATGAGCTGAACATTTAAGCAAGCAACAGCTTCTCTCTATCTGCAATAGTTTTCATTCCATAGGCCAAAAACATGAAAAAATGCTATTTTTCACCTTTAAGGGGCCGTAACTCCCATAAGGGGTCATCTGACAACTTGGACTCAATGGAGACTTTTGTAGAGCTTTGGATGCTGAAGCAGAAGCATGGCATCAGATTTCATTTATCTCTTATACTTTTTGATTTACAAGCCAAAAACAGTAGTCTGACCCCCCTGGTCTATTTTTAGCAACGGTGGCCATGTTTTTCGATGAATCAAAAATCCCCACATCAGTTCTGTGGGGGATACCCTAAAGTACCACCGGATAAAATTTGGTTTGAATCTGTGCAGCTGTTTCAGAGGAGAAGAAGTTTGACGAAAAGTTAACGATGACGACGACGGACGACGACGACGGACGACGACAACGACGGACGCCAAGTGATGGCAATAGCTCACATGGCCTTTGGCAAGGTGAGCTAAAAAAGTGGTTGCCATATGTCATTCTACTATAATTTTTAGTATATTTTGCACCTTTACCTCCATCAAAGGCATAATTTCAAAACTTTGTAATTTTTAAAAAAAAATACTACAGAAAATAAACACCCTACATGGTGATTTAAGAAGCCATATAACCTGAGTTAGTTAAGCAGAGAATTCAGAAAATTTTCACACAAAACCTTTGGATGGTGATGGTGGTGTCTGAACAAGGAATAACCTCTTGGACCCAAATGAAGAGGGAGAATTAAAGGTCTACCAGAATGGTCTTCCTGAAAAAAGGACCAGATTATTTTTCTCAGAAAGTTCATTATGTATTTGAATGAGCTTCTGAAAGGGTCCTGTCTCAACATCACTACAACTTCTGAATTAATATTTGAAAGATTTTCACAAAATTTTAAAAGAACAAATATTTTGACATGCTCCTGAATATCTGTAAGACATTTCAGAACTGTACTATGAACAGCTATTGAAGTTCAGTTATGACAAAGGTAAAACTAAACTTCGCCCTTATTTAAGCTGCCCTTTTTCTAGTTGGCTCCCCAATAACAGCAACTTTTTTAATACTAGAGGCTCCCAGGAGTCTGAATCGCTCACCTGATCTCTTATGCCAAAGTTGGAATAAATTTCACAAACTTTCAAGTATACAAAGTTGCAAAACAATCCCTTCAGTGGTTTTAGAGAAGATTTTTGGAAATCAGTTTAAATTAATAGAAAAAACAGTTAAAGGGCAATAACTCCTATCAGGACCTTTTGATGCTGAACAAGAAAAGTTGCTTGGAATTTTCTCTATCTCTTATACTTTTCAAGTTTTAAGCCAAAAACAATGGTCTGCAGATCCCACTGTTTTATTTTTAGCAACGGCGGCAATGTTGGTTGGTCGACGTGTATATAATTCACAAACTTGGTAGAGGACATCCTAAAGATCAAGTATCAATGCAATCCCTTCAGTGGTTTCAGAGAAGAAGATCTTTGAAGAAAAGTTAACGGACGACGCACAACGGTTGGACGACAGACGCCTAACGATGACAATAGCTCACATGACCCTTTGGGTCAGGTGAGCTAATAAGGCTCCATAATTGTAACTCCCTAACCATTCTGTAAAAGTGCACACATACACAATTAACAAGATTACCTGGTTGTCTTGAACACCTTTACATTTGGTTGTTGTCTTGTTAACACATTTCTTATGACAGGTATATTTACAAACTAAAAGTAGAGAAAAATATTAATACATATCCATTAAGAGAAAGTTGATTTAAGAAACTGTTTCAATACAACAATTTTCAAGTAGTAAAATACTGTTAACTTACCAATTACTGTTAATAAAGTCAACATCACAAATAATATTTTTGTTTACAATTATTACCTAGAAAAGTGATTCAAGTTTTTGTGCATCATAGATACTTCAAGTCTTCCATGTCCAATACCGTTTTCTTAGCAAAGTATGTGTGACCTTGACTGTTTAACTTACAGCTTTCAATCTATAAGTGTCTTCTTTTTTCAGCAGCAAAAATGTGTGTAATTCTACCAAGGTATTTAATAGATATGCTGTCAAAACCAATTTCACATTGACGTATTGAAACCAAATTCTATTCTCATCTGCTTTTGTGAAAGGCAAGGAAAAATATTAAGAAGCAGTGCTCTTTTGAGTTAGGTTCTTATAAAGCTATAAATACCTTGACAAACACTGCCCTTTTCCATTATCCATAACAGATTAGAACAATATTCACAGAAGGTTGGCATGCCAAACTGAACAAGCATAAATTTATGCCCCATCACCTCCTGAGGAAAAGAAAAAGAAAAAAACATTCCTACCTTTCTTGAAATTAAAAGCTTTTAAGTTAGCCTTTACTTTCTCATCAATTTGTAAAGAAGTTGATATAAACATATATTACCAATTTTCATGTTAGATTTCTATGAAAAACAAAAACTTGTTTTCTTTTGCATATTATATATCTTAGCATTGAATCACAACAAGAGGCTCCCAGGAGCCTGAATCGCTCACCTGGTTTAATGTCAACCCTTTGAAGACTTTTGTATAGCTAAATGAGCTGAATGTTTAAGCAATAAAAAGCTTTTCTCTATCTGCAATAGTTTTCATTCCAATGCAAAAAACACTATTTTTCACCTTTAAAGGGCCACAACCCCTTAAAGGGGTCATCTGACAACTTCGACCCTATGGAGACTTTTGTAGAGCTAAATGAGCTGAACATTTAAGCAAGCAACAGCTTTTCTCTATCTGCAATAGTATTCATTCAATAGGCCAAAAACTCTATTTTTTGCCTATAAGGGGCCATAACCCCTATAAGGGGTCATCTGACAACTTTGACCCTATGGAGACTTTTGTAGAGCTAAATGAGCTGAACATTTAAGCAAGAAACAGCTTTTCTCTATCTGCAATAGTTTTCATTCTATATGCCAAAAACACTATTTTTTGCCTTTAAGGGGCCGTAACCCCTATAAGGGGTCATCTGACAACTTCGACCCTATGGAGGCTTGTGTAGAGCTAAACGAGCTGAACATTTAAGCAAGCAACAGCTTTTCTCTATCTGCAATAGTTTTCATTCTATAGGCCAAAAACTCTATTTTTTTGCCTTTAAGGGGCCATAACCCCTAAAAGGGGTCATCTGACAACTTTGACCTTATGGAGACTTTTGTAGAGCTTAATGAGCTGAACATTTAAGCAAGCAACAGCTTCTCTCCATCTGCAATAGTTTTCATTCTATAGGCCAAAAACACTATTTTTTGCCTTTAAGGGGCCGTAACCCCTATAAGGGGTCATCTGACAACTTCGACCCTATGAAGGCTTGTGTAGAGCTAAATGAGCTGAACATTTAAGCAAGCAACAGCTTTTCTCTATCTGTAATAGTTTTCATTCTATAGGCCAAAAACTCTATTTTTTGCCTTTAAGGGGCCGTAACCCCTATAAGGGGTCATCTGACAACTTTGACCTTATGGAGACTTTTGTAGAGATAAATGAGCTGAACATTTAAGCAAGCAACAGCTTCTCTCTATCTGCAATAGTTTTCATTCCATAGGCCAAAAACATGAAAAAATGCTATTTTTCACCTTTAAAGGGCCGTAACTCCCATAAGGGGTCATCTGACAACTTGGACTCAATGGAGACTTTTGTAGAGCTTTGGATGCTGAAGCAGAAGCATGGCATCAGATTTCATTTATCTCTTATACTTTTTGATTTACAAGCCAAAAACAGTAGTCTGACCCCCCTGGTCTATTTTTAGCAACGGCGGCCATGTTTTTCGACGAATCAAAAATCCCCACATCAGTTCTGTGGGGGATACCCTAAAGTACCACCAGACCAAATTTGGTTTGAATCTGTGCAGCCGTTTCAGAGGAGAAGAAGTTTGAAGAAAAGTTAACGACGACGACGACGGACGACGACGACGACGGACGCCAAGTGATGGCAATAGCTCACATGGCCTTTGGCCAGGTGAGCTAAAAAATGATAAAAGCTGATTGAGGGGCCTTAACCTCTAAAAGGGGTCATCTGACAACCCTATTGAAATTTTGAAGAGCTCGATAAGCTAAACACTTGAGCAAGCAAAACCTTTTATTATATCTACTTATGTTTACAATCAATAAGGCTAAAACCACTATTTTGGCGTTTAAAGGGCCATAACCCCTATAAGGAATCATTTCAAAAATTCAACCTATTTGACAATTTTGTAGCTCTCGATTAGCTGAACATTTAAGCAAGCAAAACCTTTTCTCTTTCTCTATAGTTCAAAATCTATAAGGCTTAAACCATTAATTTTCGCGTTTAAGGGGCCGTAAATCCTATAAGGTGTCATCTGACAATTTTGATTTAATGGACAATGTTGACGTGCTCAATTAGCGTGACAATATGAAATTAAAATCTGCAACCTAACATGCAAACTAAGTGAGTTTCAAGTGTGCAATTTTTTTTCTGCTCACAAAATGCTCACCTAATTTTGCATGTTAAAATAAAGGATATCTACATGTATAAGCTTAATTAATATAATTTTTATAATAAAATGTGTTCATAAAACAAAAATATGTATCCATTTTGTCGAGATGTGATCATAATATGAATCACCATGATGACATCATAATCAAGGGTAGCATGCAAAATTATTCTTACGTTAATGACAATTCTGATTACATCTTCCAAACGTGCCACATGATCATTCGTCATGTCATAAGTTATTATAATTCCCTGAAAAAAAGTAAAACCAATTACTGTAACATCTCTTTTGTCGCTCTACGTCATCAAAATTAGAGAAATCTTTATTTTTTCTGTAAATCCTTGTCTTATCGATATCTGCAGCAAGGTTCTTTAATGTTGATGGTTTTTTTTAATGTCAAGGTTGCCCTATGTAACGAGCCGGACAGACACCACAGTCGCATGGTGGCCGGGAAAAAGCGGCCTGACCATATGCCGAGAGGTCTCGACGCTATTTAGTGGTTTGTTTTTTTTTTGACAAGCTAAGCGTTGATGTTGGTATATTCTCCAACCAGAGCCCGCACGGTTGCAATAATAAAAGATAATGAATGTCGAACGATGATACTTTCGTTCAGCCCCAACTGTTACCGGGGCTTACCATGTATAATACACTCAGAACTTATAGTTTCTGAGATATGAAGGTCCACATCAAAATAAAAATGACAACAAAGTTCCAGACAATTAATTTTGCTACGCCTGACGCGCGTTTCGTCTATTCAAGACTCATCAGAGGCGCTCTACCAAAAATATTGTAAATGCCAAACACTGAATGAATATGAAGCGCATAGAACAGTATAACCAAAAATACCAAACTGGGGAACCGAATCTTAAACATTGGTCTTATATGAATTTGAATTGTTCAAGTTTTTCAACCGGAAGGCAGTCTTAGTCAGATGTTCGGGATGCAATGCGCTTCGCTATTTCTTGGGCATATGCATACTAATTACTGAAGTTACAGAAAATATTAATCTTGACTTCTTGAGATAAAAAGGTAAACATGGAACAGCTGTTTACCTGTACCCCGTCCCCTTTGGCAAGAAAGACCAAAACATCAAAATCAAATATCAAAAACATTTGCTCACTTACAGTTAGTTAGTTAGTTAGTTTGTTATTGCTTTACTCTCAAGCAGCACGATTTCGGCTATATCCGGGAGATGAACATGAAAATGGTGATTCAATGAACATAAAATGATGATGAAGTGGACAAAAATGGGGACACAAGGCCAATCGGGTAGGAGAGTTTTGACTGCCACTGGAAAAGGGAGTGATGGGTAGGGACGGGAAATTTAGTCTCCTGCATGGTGATCCTACGGGTCCTACTCTTACCGAAACCTGCAGTAGGGTTCTTTAACGTGCGAGAAACGTGACATTTTTCCCAACACTGTGCACCACTTTCGTTTGCGATAAGGTTTTCCGCATTATCGCCAGACAACCCCGCATCTCTCGATGTCTGGGCTGGCCCATTCAACCACCTTGGGCACACATCCCAGTCGCTTTGTGGGCAAAGCGGCCTGACCCGATGTCAGGTTTCTGAGTGCTCTTTTGTGGACTTTTACCGACAAGCTTAGCGCTGCTGCGGGCCTATTCGCCAACCGAAACTCGCACGAATTGCTCACTTACAAAAACAAATTTAGCTTCAAGATACAAAAAAAACCGGGATTTGGTTCTGTATTTCGGAGGTAAGTATATATGTTTTGGAAGGTCTTTTTGTAGAAAGAATACTTACGTCTGCCCCCCTTATATATGAGTTCCAAGTATCTCTATCACGCTCTCGACTGCTCATATCCCTTAAAAGAAAATAGGGCATATAATGGGTCAATAAATGATACTCCTCCACGATATTCATCAATAGTTTAATCTTTTTGTATACTATACTGTAAATGATATACATCTATATAGAAACAGAAAAGAAATAAGTTATCTTTCTCAGACCAGACAATTTCATTATTTTTAAATTTGGAAAATTAACAAATGGTCAGGTCTTCAATAATGTTTTTCCGACCACCCTGAAAATTAAACTTGACCTGTATTTTACTGTACTCAACAGCTGTGCAATATCATCATTCAAATCCCTTGACGCGTTGTCAAGTTGTCATTCGGAAACCTTCAGGGGAAGGACGGACAGACACCGAAAAAAAACTGAGGATATAACAAAACACCTCGCCACTTTTTTTTTCTGTAGCTAAACGTATTATTTTTCATATAAAATGTACTAAGCTTATCCGTCTTTAAAAACCACATGATGTGCAAAAACTAAGGACAACATTAAACATTGAAAACAGTGTGCAATGCACGGGAAATCGCTTTTCGTTACATTTCATGACTAGAAAAGGTGTTAATTACAAGATTCCGGCAAAAATAGTGTTCGGAACTCCATCAACTTTGATCGATTTTCCACTGATTCCTGCTCCTAAAACAAATGGTACTTTACTATTCTACTATTTAAAGCATTAGCAATATTATTTTTTTTTCAAATTAAAGTAACATAATCAACATAATAGTTTTCTATCGGGTGTATTTTCTTTTAAGTACATGTGGAAATTAGGTAGGGCGTCACTGGAGGATGTTACATGATGGTTTCTGTTGTGAATAAATTATAGTTAGCCAGTTAGCTCGTTATTGCTTTACTCCCAAGCAGCACGATTTCGGCTATATCCGGGAGATGAACATGAAAATGGTAATACAATGAACATGAAAGGATGATGAAGTGGAAGAAATGGGGACACAAAGCCAATCGGATAGGATAGTTTTGACTGCAACTGGAAAAGGAGTGATGGGTAGGGACGGGAAATTTTGCCTCCTGCATGGGGATCCTATGGGTCCTACTCTTACCGAGACCTGCAGCAGGGTTCTTTAACGTGCGAGGAACGTGACATTTTTCCCAACACGGTGCACCACTATGGTTTGCGGTCAGGTTTTCCGCATTATCGCTTGACGACCCCGCATCTCTCGATGTCAGGGCTGCCCCATTCAACCACCTGGGGCACACATCCCAGTCGCTTTGTGGGCAAAGCGGCCTTACCCCGATGTCAGGTTTCTGAGCGCTCTTTAGTGGTCTTTTACCGACTATAGGTCATCGTTCAAGTTATTTATATTTAATGGATTGAAGAATTTTAAGGGCCGACTATTTAAATTAGGGCGGGTTACTTAATTTCCTGTTAAGGTCAGAAATTGATTTCTTCAGAGTGCGGAATAAATATTATTTTTTAAAAGGTACTGAGACAAAATATTTTTCCCATATAACCATTACTTTTTATGGCAGAAATCTTTCTTAACTTTTGTAGGTCCTCGTTTGTTGAACAGGTTGGAGCATTTCCCTGATATCGGAAACCATCCCTGATTTCTTTGTAAAGGATTTAGAGTTAGAACATTTTCTATTTGCTCGTGTCACAATGCAAATCATTGTTACCCTAAATTCAATTTTTAGATTCCTAAAATAAATATCATTCTAATTCAGACTTGTTCCTGTTATCATTTTGAATATTGAATAATTGATTCAAAACTTGGTATCGTTCTATTTTTGGATCGCAGTTATACCTGATTCCATGGACTATCCCTGAATATTTTAAAAATTCTTAAAGGCCTTTGTTTTAGATAATGGATTCAATAATTGAAAACGTAATTAGTTTAGTTTAAAAATGTAAGGAGAATTTGCTAGATGTACCAAAAGTTAAATGATTGCTAACCTTTGCCCACAAATAAAATTTTAAGTTTTTGATTAAAAAGAATGTAATGCATTCTTTTAAGAATGATGTTTCGTAGTATGCATATTATTTTGTAAAAGTATTTGTTATTTTATTACATTTAACACTTTTTATTTCATCGAACCATCTAACATTCCTTTTGTATCCACCAGGCCATCGACTGATAACTTGGTTTTAGAGAATTAATTGTTTCATTGGCGTGTAAAACCGCCAGGACCGTTGACCGTAGCACGTTTTGAATGTCATGAGCGCTTCATGTTAAATATGTGCGACCGGTCAACGGTTTTACACGCATATGAAACATAAATATTCAAACATTCAATTATTATAATTACATTTAAATGTCTTTTTTAAATTTATTTTCTGATTTTTCGTTTTGTTTTTATAGTGTATATATGTGTATTTTTTATTTATGCATTAATATTCAAATGCGAATTCAAGTTGGGAGAATTAACCTGGATAAAAACAAGTTTTAGTTGTGCGTATAGTAAGCTAGGTCATGACCCAGCTACGGCCACGTGAAACAAGTGACATTTCATCGAGGTATGAAAGACCATTCAAGGTGTCATTTGATCAACAGATTCAATGACTGTATTTTAATTACATGCACGGTTAATGAAATTATTTCAAATAGACTTATTATGGCATGTATATGTCGTGTATGTAAACAATAAGAATTTTTAACCAAGTGTAGCAAAAATATTTACCTATTGTGGTTGGGTGATCCGAATAAAATTTTCCTGTTACAAATCGTTCTATAAAAGCCGTTTTCCCTGTTGCTTGTGTGGTCCCCAAAGCTACTATCTTCAAACGTTTAGGAAATTTAGATGTTGATACATCCCTTTCAGCTTGCATATTTTGGTTTATTGGATATCTTTTATTATCAAACAGTGTCCATGTTTGTAAATATTAAGAGTAGGAAGTCACTGAAGGGTGACACAACCTTGTGTGTATTATTTATTTATGTGTTTAAAATAGACCATTGAAACCCGGCACGAAAGTTGTTTACACATGTAATAGAATGAAGAATTTAATGTGTTGAAAATTATTTTTACACTAATATTTGTTAGTACATGTATAAATTCACCTGAATTAAGTTTCTTACCGCAACATTTCTTTACATTCTAGACTAATAACGTTTTTTACTAGCTGTATTTCCCTTATACAGATCGATATATCTCATAAAATATACGAAAAATCTAATTATATTCATGTATACTAATCACAAATGAATCAAGGAATCGAAATTCTTCATAAGATGCATGCGACAAATGTTTTTTTTTTACAAATGTACATAAAAAACATGAAAAATCCGTTATGTTTGACCTTTAAAGGACTTATTTTTATCTTCTGAATGTGTTTTGTTATCTATTGTTAAATTTCGAATTGTTGAAATCACCCTGTTTTCTTCTTTGTACTGCACATAGTCGATATAATTGGTCCCGGCTTAGGCTTTTTGGGTTTTTGTGTAATTTTCGTTCAATATTTCTGGTTTTGATTCAAATGCTGTGATTAGAGGTTACTCCTTGAAATATCCATACACAACATTTTATACCCGTTTTGGTTTTTGTATAAGGGACCGACCATTTTACTTGCAGGGCGGAGGGGGGGGGGCTTGGTTTTTTTCCTACAAAAATATTCTGAAAATTATTTTTGATGAAAAAAAATATTTTGGCAGCTGAGGGTAAGAAAAAAAAATATTCTAAAGAAGGATTTCTGCTATAAAAAATAATGCTGATAATGAAAAAAAAATATTTTGTCGCGACGCCATCGAAAAATAAAAATGTTCTTATCAAAACAAAAATCAAAGGCCCCCCTTCAAGTTAAATGGTCCGTCCCTAAGAGACATGATAGACAAACAAGTTAAATGAAAACAAAATTTTGATTGGATGACGCTAAACCTTTTGAAATAATAGTAAGTAGTCTAAATACATTTAATACAATTATATTTCTCATAGACACACTAATAGTTCTTCCGTGAGGGCGCGTTTATGTTACATTACCGCATTAAGGAAGTATGGCATCATCCTAAAACTTTAAGTAATGGTCAAACATAAGGTATACACATATTATTCAGGATGTTAACAGACAAAAATCCTCTCAAGGAAACATATTTTGGAGTCAAACACCGAAAAATGATTCCGAAACGTATCTTTTTCATCTTTGACATCTTTTCACAATTATGATTATAGCACACAATTTTATATTCTGTTTTCAGGAACTGCTACTTCATCAGATGGCAGATTTTCTTTTTTATCCGAAGAAGAGACTAGAGTAGACATGATCGCAGTTGTGCGCGATAACACTCAGAAAAAGATATATGGGCAGCCAATAATTATAATGCCTGGAGTGAGTGAGTGAGTGAGTGAGTTGGTGTTTTACGCCCGTTTAACGCTATATAGGTTATTTACAGGCGATGAACCTGAAAAGGATGATACAATGAACATGAAATGATGTGGGATGGGACACAAAGGACCGGTAAATTTTGAAAAAATCACAGGAAAAGGGGAGAGGTGGGTATGGACGGAAAATTTAGCCTATGTGGTGCACTACTTGGCGGTCCACAAAGGGGTCTTTTACGTGCATGAAGCGTGGCACTCTTCACACACGTTGGCCCACTATGGTCGGCGGTCAGGGTTTCCGTATTATAGACCTGACAAACCCCGCGGACGAGGCATACCCTATTCAGCCACCTAGGGTACACACTTGGTCGCTCTGTGGGCGGAGCACTGACCCGACGTCAGAATCCCAAGACCCTTAGTCGCCTCTTACGACAAGCTAGGCTCTGCTGCGGGCCTTTTCGCCACCCGGGCCCCGCACGGGACTGATAATGCCTGGAAGAAAGCAGACACGTTAAGTACAAGTACACCATAGAGACATCTGCTGGATAGAGATAACTAGACCTAAGCAATAGTGACCTTAAAGCCATAGTTCCCTATTTCTTCACCTCTGCTAAAATCAATTAAGATGGCGTAAGTTACTAGACCGATACAATCAATGAAATCGCATGTGGATTGAAAAAAATATTTTGAGATTAATTGGAGAAGCGTGACTCTGATGTCCCACGTTAGTTAGTTAATTATTGCTTTACTCCCAAGCAGCACGATTTCGGCAATATCCGGGAGATGAACACGAGACTGATGATACAATGAACATGAATTGATGATGAACTGGATGAAAAAATGTAGAAATTCAGAAACCTCATTAGCAACACAACTAAGAAAAATATGAAGACTGGACTGGAGCTATTTAAGCAAAAGGCTGAACCCGTTACTACTGAAATCGAAGACCAGCTGTGGAAACAGGGATTCCTGGAATTGAACGCCCGAAACACTATTATGCACCATGTTTTGGCTTCTCGGTATCAATTTCGGCCTTAAGGGTTAACAGGAACACCAAAGTCTGACTTGAAACTTTAAGCGTAAAAAAAATACTGATGGGAATAATGTATTGCATTGTGTTTAGTCAATATCCAAAACATTTTGTAGACTCTGAGGTCTTAAATATCGAATTACCTAAGGCCTTTGTATATAAATCACACATTGAAAGTTGCTATCTTGAAACTTTACCTTTCGAAACTTCCCAAGGATAGTCTTAGAACGCCTTTTACTTCCAACTACTTTCAAAACGTTAAAAAAACACCGAGATTTGGTTTAGCAAGCAAGATATTGACAAAAAAGCTCCAACCTGTTGTAAGAGACATCACAAAAGAGGTTGGAATAAAAGGCTATTTTACTAATCATGGTCTTGTATTTACGACAGCAAACTGCCTGTTTAGGCACTTTGCTATTTGCTTTTTCATTTGACCCATGCTAGCGAAAGCCAAAATAGGAAAGTTACCGAAATTTTCCAACTTCAAGATCAATTTAATGCCAACTTTTTTTTGAAACCACCCAACCTCCTCACCCCACCTAAAAGAAGTGTTAAAAACGGGAACAGTACCGTCAGTTTGAAAAGTACACAAAGGTCAAATTTCCTTTGTTTTCAACAATTTTAATGTCACTTTAAATCTCAAATAAATACTAGTACGTGAATTTATAAACTTTGATTCCACTTATATAAAAATAGTTATTATTTTTTATTATAACATTGACTTAACACATTTGTCTCTCAGATTAGATCCTCACAAAACATCAACCCCCATTTTTAGCTCACCTGGACCGAAGGTCCAGGTGAGCTATTACCATCACTTGGCGTCCGTCGTCGTCGTCGTCGTCTGTCGTCGTCGTCGACGTCTGTTAACAATTTTTCAAAAATCTTCTCCATTGAAACTACCGAACAGAATTTAATGAAACTTGGTATGAATGATCCTTAGGGTGTCCTGCACCAAACTTGTGTTTTGATTTTTGATCCGTTAAAAAACATGGCCGCCATTACTAAAAATAGACTAGGGGGGTCAGACTACTGTTTTTGGCTTATAAATCAAAAAGTATAAGAGATAGAGGAAATCTGAGGCCACGCTATTGATTCAGAATCAAAAGCTCTACAAAAGTCTCCATTTGGTCAAAGTTGTCAGATGACCCCTTATAGGGGTTACGGCCCCTTGAAGGTGAAAAATAGCCATTTTTCATGTTTTTGGCCTACAGAATGAAAATTATTGCAGATAGAGATTAGCTGTTGCTTGCTTAAATGTTCAGCTCATTTAACTCTACAAAAGGCTCCATAGGGTCGAAGTTGTCAGATGACCCCTTATAGGGGTTACGGCCCCTTAAAGGTGAAAAATAGCCATTTTTCATGTTTTTGGCCTACAGAATGAAAACTTTTGCAGATAGAGATTAGCTGTTGCTTGCTTAAATGTTCAGCTCAGTTAGCTTTACAAAATTCTCCATAGGGTCGAAGTTGTCAGATGACCCCTTATATGGATTACGGCCCCTGAAAAATAGCGGTTTTTCATGTTTTTGTCCTTCAAAATGAAAACTATTACAGATAGAAATTAGCTGTTGCATGCTTAAATGTTCAGCTCATTTAGCTCTACAAAATTCTCCATAGGGTCGAAGTTGTCAGATGACCCCTTATAGGGGTTACGGCCCCTGAAAAATAAATATTTTTCATGTTTTGGCCTACAGAATGAAAACTATTGCAGATAGAAGATTAGCTGTTGCTTGCTTTAATGTTCAGCTCATGTAGCTCTACGAAAGTCTCCATAGGGTCGAAGTTGTCAAATAACCCCTTGTAGGGGTTATGGCCCCTGAAAAATAGCGTTTTTTCATGTTTTTGGCCTACAGAATGAAAACTGTTGCACATAGAGATTAGCTGTTGCTTGCTTAAATGTTCAGCTCATTTAGCTCTACAAAAGTCTCCATAGGGTCGAAGTTGTCAGATGACTCCTTATAGGGGTTATGGCCCCTTATAGGTGAAAAATGGTGTTTTTGTCCTATAGAATGAAAACTATTGCAGGTAGAGAAAAGCTATTGCTTGCTTAAATGTTAAGCTCATTTAGCTCTACAAAAGTATAGGGTCAACATCAAGACCAGGTGAGCGATTCAGGCTCCTGGGAGCCTCTTGTTTCAGAGTCACTTCACAAGTTCAACAACTATCATTCTTGAAACATGGAAAATCATGTTTTTATTGTAGTATTGCGTAAATGAGCTGTCATTATATAAATTATAACAAACAAGACATGTAAGACACAACTCGCTTATTCAACACAAACAATAAAGTCGTTATTAGTTAGTACATGTACTGCATTCAGAGTAATAATCCGGCTCAGATGAACATTGTGAAAAAAAAACCCAAAAACGAGGATTTTAGTAATTTAAACATATTTTATTGTCAAACAAACTAAGACAAAGGGATAGGACACAAGTTCTACAACTTAGAACGTCTTCTTCCAAATAAATAAATACATTACATTAAACAGACAACAATAATTATACAACTGAAATAAGATTTTTTTTATATTTAATATGTACACCAAGGTAAATCATGACAGAGTTTGGTTGTGGAAAAAAAAGGAAAGAAGGGAAACAAAAGAAAAAAGAGAAGAAAATTGATAGAAGAAATTCACAATTTACGTCTGTAAAATTTGAAAAGAAAGATGCGCATATTGAAAAATGAAGTCTCTGGTCTCTGGTCTAGTGTCGTTTGTAAATATTTAAAAAAATCATGTAAAACGCCCAGTGTCTTTTATGTATGTTTGTACGCTAATAAAAACCAAGGAATTTATCATTTCTGGTGCTATCTCCAAACAAAATAGATATAGGAACTTCCAGGTCATGTAAAGACTGAAACAGTACGGCTCTCTGTGGTTCGAATCTGTTGCAAGAAAGGAAAAAAAATGTGCCGAAGTCTCAACATTATCATTACAATCACACAATTCATCGTTTATAATATTCTTTTGAAAAAGATCATGTTTGAGAGCACTACACTTATTGCGTATTCTAGTGTGCACATAATGTTTTGCATCCGGTGTCCCACATTAAAGTAGCATGGTGGTTTGGTCAACGTTCTATATTTTAGTTTTAGTTTTGATTTAAAAAGCTCGAAAGTTGGACACTCTCAAAGTGATGGGTCAAGGCTATTCCAAAGATTCACTGTACCTGGTAAGAATGAATGTTGGAAAAGGGAAAGTCTAGCAGACGGGATATTAAAATAATTTCTGTTTCTTAAATTGTAATTTGAAGATTCTGATACAAGAGTAGGCAATAAGTCAGTTAAATACTCTGGACACTGTCCGTTAGCCATTTTGTAAAAGAGATTGAGTTTTCTTTGTTCTCTTCTACATTTTAATGACTCCCAGCCAGTTTCCTTGTAAATGGAATCTATACTGCAATAGCAGCTTAGACCAGTTACGATTCTACCTGCCTCGTGTTGAATTTTCTAAATTCTATCAGAACTTGATTTTCCAAAGTTATCCCATACTTCACACGAGTATTCGAGAACAGGACGTATAAAAGTGAGATATATTTTTTCAAGATATTCTCTTTTCAGTTTAAATTTCAATTTATGTAAAACGTTTAGTTGAACAGACGTCTTTTTTATGATATAATCAACATGTTTAGTCCATTTACAATCTGAACTAAAAAGTACCCCAAGATGTTTATGAATCGAAACTGGTTCTATGATGGTGTCTTCAAAACGAAAACTCACATTGACTGTTCTAGGAAAAGTACTAAAAACAACAATGTCAGTTTTATCTGGGTTTAATTTAACTTACCATCTTTTTGTCCACCTAGAGATACTATCGAGGTCAGAATTCGTTAGATTAACCAAGGTAGTATCATCATGTGCCGAATGTCCAATAGATGTATCATCAGCAAATAATCTACACAAACCTATCATGTCATCAGCAATATAATTAACATATACAAGAAATAATAAGGGACCCAAAACTGAACCCTGTGGAACACCAGCATGCAAAAACCCTATAGTTGAAGCAGATTCATTCAGTACTACTCGTTGCTTTCTGGTTGAAAGATAGCTTTCTAGCCATCTAAGTAGCTTGCCCTTGATACCATATCTTTCAAGTTTAAACACTAATCCGCGAATCCAAACTCGGTCAAACGCTTTACTGATGTCGCAAAATGTAATACAAGTCTTGTTACCCGAATCTAATGACGACAAGACATTGTGGTAAATTTCGATAAGGTGATGGACTGTAGACATTTTTTGGTAAAAAGCCTTTTTAGTAATAGTTATTATATGAGAACGCGGTATGTCAGAAAGAGATCACCACGACTGCCGGAGGGAATTATCTTACTGACGCTCCAAGTCAAATAAAATAATTATTTTACATCCCAGCTTTTAAAATATGTTGTGTAAAATATAAATACAAACATTAGAATACATTCTGTGCAATTGGAATCAAATAAAAAAAAACTATATAATTTAGAGTATCCCTATCCTGTCCCTTTAATATTCTTTATGTACATTTTTACGCTAAGTTTGCATCGATTTCGTGCTTAAGTGAATATAAAGGTAGACTAGATATACCGAGGACCCTCGTTCAAATCCCTGTGGGAACTATGTATTTTTGCCATCTTCAAAAAAAACTTTGTTGTTGATTTTATAATTTTCCTATGTCCAACTATGTGACGATTTCTCAAAAACGTGCTTTGAAAAACAAAGAAAAAGAAAAATAAAGTTGAAAAGGAAGAACAGGGTATTCCAAGGGATGATCCGGCTCAAACCAACCCTGTGAAAACAAAAGAACTAGAATGTTACCTTTAGACATTTCTTTCACATCAAAATATTTTAAAGAAAGTTTGCGACAAGTATTTTTTCCCCCAAAATTATATGATTTATCAGGTAATAAAATGCGATGACCTCGGTCACCAAAGCAGGAACAAGAATTGTACAAGATTAAACCCGTTAAAATATCGATTCCCAAGAGTTTTGGCTGACTTTTCGAGAAAAGCATAACGTTATGAAACGCTATACACATATTGCTTAAAAGCCACAGCTATACAAGGCTCTAATGATGCCGGACATGGACTGAAACAACTAATGTATTTGTCTGGACTCACAAACGAACGTTCTATAAGACGTTATAATAGAGACTGCATTACAATTAAAAAAAAAGTCTAAGTGACACTCTCAGACAAAATTCTACGGCAGCTCTCTTGTCTCCAGTTGCAAGTGAAGTGTCTTTTGTCCTACCTTTACCATGTACTTCTTATCCATGGGGACTTGTTTTTATCAATAACGTGAGTTAACTATTCATAAAATGAAGAGGTGTTTAACTTATGACTTTTGTGTTGTTTTAGCAATATTCAAGAAGCACGATTGGTATCATTGTGTGATGAGGACCTGGGTGGCTAAGTTTTCTAGGGCTGCTTTTGATCACTAGCCGATCACCTTCCAGGTGGTGTTTTAGTCCCGCTTGTAATTTACAAGAATGTTGCTCCCGCATGGTTAAAAACGACCTGCGACCTGAGGGCTTTTTAAGGGCGACTTCCGACCTACACTTCATAAAATCGACCTTTGCCAAAAACGACCTGCGACCTCCGCCCAAATATGCATTTAAAAAGCAACCTTGCGACTTCGGGCCCTTTTTAAAAGCGACTTTGCGACTTGAGGGGGGGGGGGGGTACCCTGCGGGAGCCCCAAGAACGAGAATTCCCCACCTGTATGTGGTTAGGTCTATCAGTTACCTGCCCATGGTCGGTGGTTTTCTCCGGGTACTGGGGTTTCTTCCACCACTAAACCGACCGCCCCATATGAGCCAAGTGCGTCGAAAAAGGCGTTATACGCCCTTGCGACCTGTATTTAAAGGCGATGAACATGAAAAGGATTATAAAATTAAAATTAAATGAAATAAAAAACAAATATGGGGTTTGGATGCGAAACAAAGGAACTGAAAATTTTGAACATCACAGAAAAGGGGGGGGGGATGGGTAGGAGCAGAAAAATAACATATTTCGTACACTACATGAACTTGGCGGTCTACAAATTGACCTTTAACGTGCATGAAGCGGGACCCTCTCCACATACTTAGGCCCCTATTTTTTGCAGTCATGTTTTCCGCATAATAGCCTTCCCATCCAGGCATTCATTATGATAAGGCTGCCCCATTTAACCGCCTTGGCACATAGAGCATAGTCACTGACCTGATGTCAGGTTTTGGGCGCTTTTAGTGGACTTTTAAAGATAGCCTTAGCGCTGCTGCCGGTCAAATCTCCTCCCGGGGCCTTCACGGGACAAATTAAACCATATAGCTTATATCATGTCAATGAACAAAGAAGTGTGATAAACGCTATATAGGTTATTAACAGGCGATGAACATGAAAATGATGATAAAATGAATGAAATATGGGGGTGGGGAAGGAAACGAAGGACGAAACACAGGAAAAATGAAGAGGTGGGTAGGGGCGGGAAATTATGCCTATGTGGTGCACTACTTGGCGGTCCACAAAGGGGTCTATTACGTGCACGAAGCGTGGCATTCTCCACACACGTTGGCCCACTATGGTCAGCGGTACTGCTTTTTCGAATACTTAATTAGTTTAATTTAAATATCAACGCAGGTTAACCTAATTTCATCAATTACTATAATTATTATAGTATTATTTAAAATTGTATGGTTTAAAAGTTTTAATAGTATTGTTTAAAATTGTATGGTTGAAAAGTTTTAAATGTTTTTCATGTACATTGAATAACAGTATGTTATTCTACTAGAAATAATACCGGTATATCCAGGACCCCTTTATCTATTTTTTTTCTAATCAAAGGTTGTAAAACCGACAACATGACCGACTTCTTGCAACACCAATCAATCTTGCAATTAGAATTGACATTACTTTTTATACCCGACTAATTTTAATAGTTCTCAATTTGACGCCAAGATATTAAAACGTGCATTGAAATTAGCGGTTTTTAATTGACGTTATTATTTTCAAAGATTTCTGCCTTCCCATAAACTTTAGAATATAATAGTTATGTATTTGATATCTGCAGAATATTCGAAACTAGCATTTGGTATTATAATGCGTGCTTTCGGCACTTTGGAGTATCTTCTAGAACCGACGTTTTCGTGACCATTGTACTTTTTGCACTTGGTAAGTTGTTCAAGTAATCTTTAATTCTTATTTTAAACGTGTTTTTCTTCATTAAAACGATTTCATTTTTGATACTTTTTAAGGAACAAATTTTCAAAAATGCCATTATTTAAGGATGTATTCTTCTGAGGGGTCAATTTTTTTCTTAATCAAGTTTTTTCCCAAAACTACATTTTTGAAATGCTAAGACCCTGATAAAATCAAATTTACTAAGAAAACAATATGTCTGTGTGCATTTTAGTTCGCTACAGCCATTTAAAAAGGGCCTATTTTGACAATTTTCCCAAAATTTCATCATTTTTGGCCTATTTTGAGGTAATTTTCTTTAAAATATCAAGTTTCAAAATTAAGTTTTCTCTCAAAGTTTCCATATTGATAGATGCCATGATTCTGAACAAATTTAACTTAAAAAAAATATATGTCCGTGATGATATAAGAAAGTTTAGTCCCAAAAATGTGCCTTTTTAGGTCATTTTCAAGACACCATAAAACCGGTAAAAATCAAGATTTTTCAAATTTTCTATCATACCAAAACCTCAAAACTCTCCATTTTAGTTTGAAATATTTGAACAAATATATCTTTTTGAATTTAGAAAATAAATTATATGAATTGCATGAATATTTTGTTGGAAAAATGAATTTTACTACCCCTACCGTGAAATTGGCTAAATTCAGATTGAGATCAATGGTCAAATTTGGTCAAAAATTAAAATGTTGCATATCTCAAAAACTACTTATCATATCTTCATAATTTTTTGACAAAATTTAGATGGATCATAATTTGATATATATCCACAAAAAGTTGTCAATGATAAGGCAATGTTTAAAATTATTCACAAACGAGATTTCAACGAGACTGAAACCTCAGAAGAATACCCCCTTAAAAACTGTTTTTTTTTAATGCTTTTAGTTTCTAGTATGTTTTTATAGCTTTTACAATCCATATTGTATTAAGGAAATGCTGTGGAAATCCTTAGTTAGTTATTATATCCGGGAGATGAACATGAAGGTGGTGATACAATGAACATGAAACGATGATGAAGTGGAAGAAATGGGGACACAAGGCCAATCCGGTAGGAAAGAAGCAGAGGTACCAATGGGGTATCCGAATGTCAAAAGTCCGAAAGGGCAGAGACTAAACCAGTAAACACGAACAAGAACGGGACAAAAACAGACAACACGGAAACACAAAACAACTGAATATCAATCAACAACGCGAACTCCAGTCGAAACAAGAGTGAACTCAGGTGCTCCAGAAGAGTAAGCAGTTCCTGCTTGCTATAGCACACCCATCGCGTTGCCAACAGTCCATTCAGAGTGTCAAATCCAGTAAAGGAAGAAGAGTTTTGACTGCCACATGAAAGAGGAGTGAGGGGTAAGGACGGGAAATTTAGCCTCCTGCATGGGGATCCTACGGGTCCTACTCTTACCGAAACCTGCAGCAGGGTTCTTTAGCGTGCGAGGAACGTGACATTTTTCCAAACACGTTTGCGGTCAGGTTTTCCGCATTATCGCGTAACGACCCCACATCTCTCAATGTCAGGGCTGCCCCATTCAACGACCTGGGGCACACATCGTTGTTTGGCCCTCTTATCAAAGCATAATTACAGGACTAGTTGACTTTGTTGCTTTTTTTAAATTAACTAAAGAGCGGACGGCAAGTGATATGATAACACGAAAAATATTTTGTAAAATATACCTCATAAATGGCTATTAAAACTTATTCTAAGACTATGCCAACCATATAGATCAGAAATCAACAATGTTCATTTAGATGTTGATACTCTACTTGGAAAGAATTCCAATCTCTCTCCAGATGATAATATAGAAATTGCTCAATCAGTACTAGAATTCATTAAAAAACAAAAATATTTACTTAGTCTTCTAATTACCTTTTATTTCAAAAGCTCAATTCCTGGTTATACATGTATAACCATTGTCCCATTTTAGTAATGTATTCTTGTGAGTGAGTGAGTGAGTGAGTTGGTGTTTTACGCCCGTGCAACGCTATATAGGTTATCTACAGGCGATGAACATGAAAAGGATGATACAATGAACATGAAATGATGATGATATATGAAATATGGGATGGGTTGGGAAACACAGGGACGGTAAATTTTGAAGAACCACAGGAAAAGGGGAGAAGTGGGTAGGGGCGGAAAATTTAGCCTATGTGGTGCACTACTTGGCGGTCCACAAAGGGGTCTTTTACGTGCATGAAGCGTGGCATTCTCCACACACGTTGGCCCACTATGGTCGGCGGTCAGGGTTTCCGTATTATAGACCTGACAACCCCCGCGGACGAGGGCTACCCTATTCAGCCACCTAGGGTACACACTTGGTCGCTCTGTGGGCTGAGCACTGACCCGACGTCAGAATCCCAAGACCCTTAGTCGCCTCTTACGACAAGCTAGGCTCTGCTGCGGGCCTATTCGCCACCCGGGCCCCGCACGGGACGTAATGTATTCTTAATCTCATTACTACCATTGTCAAATTTCTTTAAATTCAAAAAAATTCTCTATTTCATTTAAATTTTTAAATTACAAGGGAGTTTAGAACTATTGTTAATATGAAACATGCCCACTATGTAGTCTCCATAATTTTATTAATTAGCTATTTTTTCTCTATACATTAAAACATAAATCAGCTATTCAATTTCTCCATCCAAGTTCTAATTATTCAAACTTTTATGTTTATATCTAATGCTTTGTGATTATTTGTAATGTGTATATATGTTATCTTGCATGCCTTGTTATCACCATCTTTTTATAGGAACGTATCCTTTTAGGCTTTGCCTGTTATCCAATCCTTTTGTTTACTCAATAAAATATTTGAAATGAAAGAAATCAACAAAAAATCCGTAGGATTACCATGCAAGAGGTTAAATTGCCCGTCCCTACTTATTCCTTTTTTCATTGGCAGCCTAAACTCTCCTTCCCGACAGGCCTTGTGTCTCGCTTTCCTCTACTTCATCATCATTATTAATCATTTCATGTTGAATGTATTACCTCTTTCATAATTCTACTGTGATGCTTTTTAGTACAGCCAAAAGAAAAAAAATACCAAAACGGGTATCACCTATTCTCAATATAAGTGTGCACGCTATGGATTACAATAAAAAAAAAAAAATAGTTTTCAAATATTCACAACATTTATATCTGTTTCGGAAGCAAAATGTTTGATGATTCAAAATAAAAAAAACATCAGATCTCCAACTCTTTAACTTGATTTTGAAAATTTGTCTCAGTAATAGGGTTAGGAATCACTTGTAATCTACGTTTTTTCTACATAGCCCCATTTCTTTGGACAAACTTTAATATCTTGGTCCATTAATACTTTTCTACACATAAATTTATCAAATAACAGATGTCCAATTCTTCACTGTTTATATGTTACGAATTAATTTTCCTCATATTAACCCAACTTTTTGCAATGGATTCCAAAACCTAAATTCTTAATAAAACACCAACAAAAAACCTAAGTTTGTCAATTCCAACCCTGATAAACTGTTTAAGAGTAGACTTATAACTTCAACATTGTATAATACTATTGATTTAAAAGTTTATCGCATATTTTTCATTAAATTCATTTATTTAACTCTAAAATTCATTTAACACTGAAACAAACCATAACGTAATTTACAGAAAATCATAACGTATTTTACACAACTTCAATGTCAAACTAATTTTCCTATACAGCACATCAAACGTTTTGTACAAAGTCTTTTATTGTAAGAAAAATATTTCGAACGCTTGAAATCATTTGAATAAAAGGATTCCATATGAAGAAAAAAAGTAACGTAAATTACATTTTATTACACATATTTAATTTAATTCATTTTTTTTCAAAAAGAGCCTGTTTTTAATTTTTATACATTTTCTGTTAAAAAAACCCACTGTATTTGTTAATAAATGGTTGTTTCAGTTGATGGTTCCCATATTTGCGGCACAATTATATGATAACGTAAATTACGCTGAAAATTGATTTATTGGAAAAAAAATACTTAAACAAAAATAGTTTGGAACACAAAGTGATCAGAAGAGTTCAAAAATAAAGTATCAACCATATGATAATCATCCTATCATTTTAAAGAGTCATTTGAACGAACATCGAGTTTTTAACTTTTGAGTCTATCCTCTAGCAACCCACGAGCAGTTTCAGTATCGTCCGGGTGGATTTCAAAGCTTCTTCCACTACGCCCCATTTTCGTTGGTTCTCTTATGTTACACAGTATATCGGTTACATGCAACCATATTTTGTCTTCTGGATTCGGCCATTTGTATGTGGTTTTGTCCGTACCTTTCGCTGTGCTTGGACGCATGAATGTAACCTCACACTCCCCGTCTTCTTCATCGGTGTCAGTTATTTTTCCAACATGCCATGCCTTGTCATAGATAGCTGCTACAAAGACATCTTTCCCGATATCAACATTAATCATTTCTATTATTTCATCTGCATGATCTTGTTCAAGCGTAATTTCTTCCGTTTCAGTCCTTGGTGTATCAACGGTTTCTTTGTCCATGGCATCGTTTTGTCTTGCGCTTTTCATTAAATTTGCAACCGAGTATTCATGAAAACATCCACCCAAGCAATCTTGACAATAGCATGATGTGATGCTGGTTTTGATAATGCCTTTAGAAACACCAACAACACAGTGAACTTGCATTGTACCTTTAACTGGGTTAATAAGTTTGTTGACCTCGGACAGTTTTGATCTGCTCTCTGTACATTCGGCTGAAGAAATGAAAATATACTGAGCGCTTTTGTGGTACCGCTGAACTCTTTCATAGTACTCGTGGGCATCCTGTACTGTTATTTTACCTTGTCTAATAGCCAGATCAGCTGTTCGCTTAGATGTTCCCCCGATGCCGTCGCATGGCCCCTTGCCATGGCCAGACTCAAAAAAGTTCCAGATAGCCTCGCATCCAAATAAACTTTTATGGTCTGATACAACAAAAAATGCAGTTTTGTTTCTATACTGCGAACTAGGGCTATCTGTCCAGTAGTGTACAACCTCTAAATCGTTGACATGACTTTTTACTTCAACAATTAGCCTTTGAAGAATGGCATATACTGTTCCGAAGTTGTGCCCAAGATCATCTGATATAAAAACATAATTTTTGTGTTCAAGTTGGCCGGTTTCACCCTTAAAATATAAGACAACTGGGTGCAAGGTTACGGGAGTGGGATTCCAATAACAGCCTTGTACTTCGTCCTTTGAGCAACAAGAAAAGTTTTCTGCGAAATCCATCTGAATGATAGCGTGTCCTACTGGCAAATTTTGCTTTAGATTGTTGAGTGCTACATATTGGAGTTGAACTCTAGATACATGTTCTTTGAAATCTTGAACTTGGGCATATGCAATAGCTATAAAATTCTCTCTTGTTACTTCTTTTTCAATAATCCTTGTTCTTTTTTTACCGTCTGGCATGTCTACCTTTTTCCACTGTTCATATTTTACATTTTCATCTTTTAATTCAGAGAGGATATCTGGAAGCGAAGTATCTTTCAGCTGCCTTATAAATTCATCCGGGTTTATCTTGACATTAGCACCTGATGCTTTCATGTTTTTAAGTATTAATGCCATATTCTGGTGTTTTTGGCAGAGGCATGTATTTCGACTTAGGTGTTTTGTTAAGCATATATACTTCGGTCTTAAACGACAGAAAGTTGCAAGTGAGATTTTAGCTGGTGACTCTGTTTTAAACTTCAAATGCAAGTACATCATACTGTCATTTAATATTCTTTTCTGTTTTTTGCCAGTTTCAGTTTTCTTGTAATCTTTTTTTCCAGGCATAAGCCTGCTATTATCATCTCTCTCTAAAAACCTGGTCACATCCTGACGTAGTTTTTCTCTTGATTCTACTCTCTTTTGAATTCGTGGGAAGGAATGCAACTTTTTCGAACCACATCTAGGTACGAAATGGTGTCGTCTAATACCGGTTTTGGCTCCTAACAGTTTCTTCATCTTATATTTCCTAATAATCTCTCCGTTTACTAAATTCTTTAACACTTTCTTTCCTTTTATTCCATTTGATCTCCAGGCTACTCCTAATTCTTCAGTGATAACATTTGCAAAAAGTAGTCTTTCTTGGATTCGTTTTGGTATTTTTCGCGGTGTCAAACCTTCTTCTCTGATTTCCGTCATTGTTCTTTTCCGTGGAGTTAGGAGTGTTGATGTACTTGGTGTGGTTTCTGTTGAAGATGGTATATTTCCCATAGTTGTGTTAGATTTAGATTTGTTGGCTGATTTTACAAAACGCTCATATCTTTTGGAAACGGTTTTAATCTTTCTGTTGAGTATTTCATTTTGTTTTTTGAGTTCTTCTATTGTTCTCCGATGCTTGGCGTTTGCTCGATTCATTCTTGTTCTGGTTCTCTTTTTAGTTGCAATCGACGGCAGTTTAATAATTAAAGGCTGGGAGCCCGTAGTTGACGTCACATCTGTTGATGATGATACTTCTTCACTTTGATTCTCATTCTCATTAGTCATGTTAGTCGCTACCAAATTAGTTTCGGATTTCTTCTTTAGCCTGTGTTGTCTAACCCATTCTCTAACCTTTTTACGTCTTTCTTTTGCCTTTTTGTGTGGTATTTCGTCAACTGGAACATAATATCCCTTTACTCTTTCTCTTTCTCGTTTGAGATAAGCTTCACCTTCTTGGAGTTTCTTTCGTTCCCTGTAGGCTTTCTGTATTTCTGCCTTTGATTTTCCCATAACTGAAAACAAAAAGAGTACTGTTTAAAGATTATTTATTGTGTATTTTATATTGAATATTGTGTCCTAAAAGCATTCTGTTTCTTTGTATCCAAAATAACACGCCCCAGTGGCATTTATAGGCAGTAACATAATTTGTAAATTACGTTGCCAATGTTTGTAATCTACGTTATCGTTTCTAAAATACGTTTACGTAGGATACATTTGAAAGTAAGATGTATTTTTAAACCTTACAATTATATTACAAACCTTAATTGAACATAACAATCTAAAAGGTAAGTTTTCATCTGCAATTATATCTAAACTTTGAAAATATTAGTTGTGGTTTTTTTTTCGAATGTAATTTACGTTATCGTACCATGTTGTCGTTCATATCAAAACAATGCTTCAAAATTGTTTAATAAAATCGGAAGTATTATATACTTTATTGCATTGCTTATTACTGCCAATGTAAAGTTAAAACTTATAAATTGTGGAAGGATGTTTTAACTTACATCTAAACAGCGTATCAATATCACGTAAATTACAAAATATTTGATTGTTTACAAAGGAAAAATGTGAGCTGGTTATACTTTCTTTTTTTGTTTAAACAAAATTTTATAAAAGAAAATTTATTTATCTTCAATTTTAGAATTTGTAGCAAAACAAATAACCGATATGACGCCTTACCTTTGTCGTCAACCGGGAACTCTCATATTTCTGTATCCATTTCAGGCATTTGACATTGAAAACGTAAAGGGTATATGACGTCATAAGATCAAGAAAGTCGCGAAATCAATGACGGTTAAAGAACGCAAAAATATCCGTGATTTAGCTGCATTTGTATTGCTTTTAATAAACACGGCAACGTAACTTACGAAACGTAAATTACAATTTCGTATTCAATTCAATCCCTTGATCTTCAAATGAGAATTAAAAGTTTTGCTTTGGTGCTGTTTTAGTCGAATAAATAAAATGAACATTTCAATATCAATTCAAATGGTACACCACTATTGATATTAATGAAATCGTGATCACGTAAATTACATGCTTACAGCAACGCTAGTCTTTATAGAATTGAACTGATGAAACTTTTGATACTTACAATTTAGTTTGCTATACATAAATGCATTTCTTGTACTGTACATATTTAGTTGGACATATATCTTTACTTTTTAGAAAGTTGGAACGAATTTATGCTACTCGGGTGGACGAAATTGCAACGTAAATTACGCTATGATTGGCGACAGTCTAATATCGTCAAAATTTATTTAACCTATTCATTAGTAGCAATTTGTCAATATATTATAGTCAGATAGAGCTGTAAGGAATAGGAGTGTATGCTTTAATGTTTGTTGTTGTGATTGATTTTAGAATGTGCCGTTTTCTGAGAATGGCACTGTCACAGGCGACAGGGTTTAGTAAGAAAAATATTTTTTTTGGTTTTCGCTCAGAAAGCAATAGGTGATTACGTATATTGAAAAAATAGGCTTAAAATGGTAAAATAAATACTTTTTTGCTGGAAAATAACAGTTATTGGTGTGTATCGTGTATAATGCCCTCTGTTGATCTTGGCGACATGGCATAGCTCTTTATGGCCACCTATTCTGAGAATAGGTGGTATGCTGTACATCGATATTTCAAGGAGTAATTAACCTCTCATCAGGAACATTTGAATCAAAACAATAAAGGTTCAAACAACCAAAAATATTGAATAAATGAAAGTACTCAAAGCCAAAAGGTTCGAACAAGGAAGCTAAATCCAGCACTAAGATTTCGACCATGTGTATTACTTGGAAAGAAACCTGGTGATTTCAACAATGTTTATCTCCCGGATAAAGCCGGAATCGCGCTGATTGGGAGTAAAGCAATAACTAACCAACAAACTTCGATTTTTTTTTTGCAGGAAATGGTATAAAGTTATTAGAACGTTTAAAAGATCTAGATAACACTACTGCTCAGGGGACTGTAGGTCACGTGGCAAATGACAAAGGAGAGATAGAATGTGCCGTACAGTGTGATTTCCAATCGGCCTGTGATGCTATTTATTTTGACCAATCATCAGGAATCTGCATGACAGTGCATAACCAATTTGATGTTGTTTCAACATCGACTGACCTGTTTAGTAGTTTTTACAGAAGTAAAGGTATTACGATAATATTTAAGTATTGTATATAAGGCTATGCATTTCGAATTCGATTCATTTACGATGAATTCTTATGTTAACATGGTTAAGTCTCAAGAAAAAAGGTTACAGAGTTCCTTCTGCATTTTGATACTAGTATTTAAAGTGCACTTCTCTTATTACCCCACCTGCAACCCGGATAACCGAAAGAATGAGCTTCAAGTGAAAAAAAAAAGAATGAATAATTAGTGCTTGAAAACATTGGAACCGTAAATATTAAAGACATGACTCTGGAAAAGGAGAGAGGTGGGTAGGGGCAAAAATTTAGTCCATGTGGTGAATATGGCACGCCACAATCACAATAATGAGAATAACCTAGATTTAGTTACTTAAACCTAGATTAACCGAGGTTAATCTAGGATTAGCTTACATTACTTTAATTAAGCTGAGAAAACCCGAGTTATTTCTAACAAAAGGCTCAAAGGAGCCTGAATCGTTCAGCTGGTCTTGATGTCAACCCTATAAAGAACTTTGTAGAGCTAAATTAGCTGAACATTTAAGCAAGCAACAGCTTTTTTCTTTCAGCAAAAGTTTTCATTCTGTAGGCCAAAAGGTACAAAATGTTATTTCAAGGGCCATCTGAACACTATGACTCTATAGACATTTTTGTTAAGAGCTTAATGAACTAAACATTTAAGCAAGCAACCACTTTTTTTTATCTGCTATAGTTTTCATTATATAAGCCGAAAACATGAGAACATGTTAACTTTGGGGGCTGTAATCCCTATAAGGGGTCATCTATCTGACAGCTCAAACCCTAAGTATGCTTTTGTAAAGCTAAACTTTTAAGGAAGCAACTGCTATAGGCCAAAAACACTATTTTTCGTCTTTAGGGGGCTGTTACCCCTAAAGGGAGTCTTTTGATAACTTCAACCTTATGAACACTTTTGTAGAGCTAAATGAGCTGAACATTTAAGCAAGCAACAGCTTTTCTCTATCTGCAATAGTTTTCATTCTATAGGACAAAAACACTATTTTTGCATTAAGGGGCTGTATCCCCTACAAGGGGTGACTTGACAGTTTCGACCCTATGGAGACTTTTGTAGAGCTAAATGAGCTTAACATTTTAGCAAGCAACAGCTTTTCTCTATCTGCAATAGTTTTCTTTCTAAAAGCCAAAAACATGAAAACAAATCTATTTTTCTCCTTTAAGGAGCTGTAACCCATACAAGGCATCATCTGACAACTTCAACTAGATGGAGACTTTTGTAGAATTTTTAATGCTGAAGCAGTATGGTGGCATCAGATTTCATCTTTCTCACTTTTGGACAGGACAGTTCCTATTTTTAGCGGTGTGAGATTTTTCTGTCTCACACCACCCCATGTGAGAAAGATACATTATGACGTTACGTTACTAAAACTAAAATAAAACCATAACGTTTTGTTGTCACTTACCGGTTCAGCCATGATTATCTCCGAGAGATGAAACCGGTCGGTAAAGAACTGTGATTGAATGTTAATTTATGTGAATTTTACACTTTGCAAAAGTTTCAAACTTTCATTGTCTTTATTACAGTGCAATAATATACACACCCATTGTGCAACGGTCGCATTCCAACGTGACATATTCATACGCTATGTTTTGGAAACAAATCCACGTTGTTCAATTTACGGGTTTAGTGAGAAAAATAATCAAACACCGATTATTAGGGCAAGACAAAGAAATCTCCGACACCCTTGAGTAAGATTTCTTTACATCTGCAACTCGGCAGAGCCTCGTTGCAAACTTGAAATCTTACCCTCGGGGTGTCGAAGATTTCCTTATCTTGTCCTTACACCGGTGTTAGATTCTTATAATCTCTTATACTTTTTGATTTACAAGCCAAAAACAGTAGTCTTACCCCTTGTCTATTTTTAGCCATGGCGGCCATGTTTTTGGCGGATCAAAAATCGAAACACAACTTTTGTTAAAGACATCCTAAGGACCGATCATACTTAATTTCATTAACTTCTGTTCAGTAGTTTCAGAGGAGAAGATTTTTGAAAAATTGTTAACAGAGGACAGACGACAGACGACGACGACGGACGCCAAGTGAGGTCCAGGTGAGCTAAAGAGAAACTACTTAAACTAAAGTTTTATCGTATTTTTCAGTTAATCTAGGGTTTTTCATAGCTTAATGTGAGCTATTTAAAAAAGAAGTTATAGTTATGAAACGCTAGGTTTTTCTGTAATTCACATTTAGCTAGGTTTATGTAAGCTAAAGCACATAGATGGGTTAAAGTATGTTCAGTTAAACAAGGATTAAGCTACTTAAACTAAGATTTTATCATTTAATTGGTTACGGCGTGCCATGGATGAACTACCTGGTTTTCACAAAAAGGTACATAAATGCTCGTGTACCATGGCACTATCCAAACACGTTGGCACACTTTGGTCAGCGTGACACTCTCCAATCACTTTTGTCTACTTTGGTCAGCGTGACACTCTCCAAACACGTTGGCCCACTATGGTCAGCCGACAGGCTTTCTCTTTTCCCTTTTTACCACCTACATTGTAAGATACACACTTTTTTTCGGGTTCTGTCAGCTGAGCATTAACCCGATGTTAGAATCCACGAATATATGCTAGGCTTTACTTTTGGCTTTTTCTTACCTCGGCTACTGCACGGATTCACCGAAATAACACAATTTTGTAGATTATTTTTTGTAGATTATTTGATGGTTTATTATTTATTTTAGTGATTTGCAACGGTCGTTCCTGTCGGTTCCATGGAAAATATCCCATCATTATAAAATTTGCTAACATAACTTCACTTTAGACATTTAATAAAATAGAGTGAAGAAATATTAGTTATTAAATATTATCTTATTAATAAGTTGACAATTTTTCTCAGCTTCAAAGCAGTGTCGATACAGTGGGTACGAGTACAAATGGGATCTAGACTCCTGTCTGCTGTTTATAGACCGACCACGACTCAACTGGACGGATGCCAGGGACAGATGTCAGAGCGAGGCTGGTGATCTTGTAGTTACTGATAGCTTGTTAAAAGATACGCTGTTTTTACCTCACCTCAAGGAAGCGTATGGTAAGGAATATGGCCGTTAAAATTCCATCTTCACAGTTTATTGGAGTATGTTTTAGCCAAAGACCAAAAGCAACGAGACACAATATCGTTACTTTAAGTCAGTGTGTAAACAATTTCTAATTTCTTTAGATCTTCTACTCTGAGGTAAACAAAATGCAAGTTTGCCCGGCCTGACGCACGTTAAACCAAAACGGTCATAATTCACCTTTCTGATTTCTAATTTTTATTTCAAGTAGACGATAAAGAGATGTGGAATAAGTGTACGCGACACAACCAACATAAAGGAAACGTCAATTTAAAAAATCACATTGGAAAACAGCCAGCAGTCCTCAACATGACCGGAGGTCACTGCTCGCCGTCTTGCATTGGCCCAAGACTAAAAAAACAATACATAAGATTCAAACAAATCCCTAGAATATCAAAGAAATACCCATTTCTAGACATAAAAAACAAAAAACAAAAAAAAACAGATAGTACACAAGGACAAACAAAAGCTTTGACAAGGCTTCCTGGCTTAGGACAGGCACATATAAATGTGGCGGGGTTAAACTAGTTTTGTGGGCCCAAACCTTTCCCCCTATTGAATATTTCCATCAAAGCTAACACACACTAAAACATAGAACAAACAACATAAAAATTACAGATACAAACAACGGCTTTGTCAAAGATTCCTGGCTTAGGACAGGCACATATTAGATATGTGGCGGGGTTAAACTAGTTTTTTGGGCCCAACCTTTCCCCTATTGTATAATGGACCTATTCAGAAATTCAACTTCCGTACTCGTAAACTCTGTCTAGACCAATCAACAACGTCGCAGCGTACTCGTAAAATTTGCCTTTGCCAATCGGCGACGTCGTGAACAATCACAATCCCAGAATGCCGTACAATTTCTGAATTGGTCCATTGTACAAAGCACAAAAATACATGTATGCAAAGTCAGATCAACGGATTAGACCCACACTTAATTGGTCTCTGACGGGTGTGCTATAGCAAGCAGGCACTGCTAACGAGTATATTCACGTCTGATAAAGTGCAACTTTGCTGATCGTGGTTTGGTTGTGATGAGTGATTTTGTATATTGTGAGCTTAGTTCTTGTCTGCTGGTTTTGTCTTTGCCATTTTGAATTAACGACATTTCATTGCCACATTGGAACACCTTTTTTTTGTTCGTTTTGAAGATGAGTTTGACATTGTTCACTGGTGGTCAGGCGCAAACGATATGGAAACGGAAGGAGAATTTCAATGGGTTAATGGACGGGCAATGAAGTATACCCGCTGGAAAGAAGGCCAACCAGATGACGGTACTACAAAGGGAGTCGGCAGTGCTGATTGTGTAGCGGATTTCTATTCAAAAAACAAGGAAGGTTTCTTCTGGGTAGATTTAATATGTCACTATACACTATCATATGTGTGTGAAAACCACGAGTTTGTTTAAGGATATTGGTCCCATTATCATGATTATTTGGACATATAATTGGACATTATACATTGACTATACACTACCTTTGAGATTGCTGAAAATTAAATTACCACATAAAACTTAGGTTGTGTTTTCATTCTTTGATTAGGACATTTCGTTTGTTGTACTGAAATGATCATCTTATTATCCATATTATGTCTTGAAAACAATGTTGTGTTTTGTGTTTCTACCGGGTCTAAGATCGCAATAGAAGAGTGAGAATTAACGCGCAATTAAACCTAATTTAATCCACTATTACATTTTAAAATTTCATAATAATTTCTAGTAAATGCTAACCCGTGCGGTATCTGGATGGCGAATATGCCCGCCCAAGCGCTTTACTTATGGGTAAAAGTCCACTTAAGAGCGATAAAAACCTGTCATCGGCTCAGACATCAAAACGACTGGAACGTGTGTCCCATGTGTTAGATTCAGGCAGCTCAGTCGCGATGAATGCCGGAATCGTATGATTATAATGCGTAAAAGCTAACCGCAAACCACTGTGGTACGCCATGTTCGGAATTAAAATGTCGCATTGCTTGCACGATAAAGCACTCTTCAGTAGGTCTTGATAAGAGTGGGAACCATATGATTTATATTCACTTGGACAAAAGTTGAGGAACACTGATTAAAAAATACATATATTTAAATTGATTTTCTTACAAACGAAATAAAATTTTATCATCGAGTTTAAAGGAGAAACATGAACAGGAAATTGGGACACAAAACCTATCAGCATGGAAGTTTTAACTGCCACTAATTAAGAATGGGAGGGGGTTGAATTATGAAGCTTCTGCATGGGAGTATATATGCCCTACTGTTATCTAGACCTGCATCATTGGTATAAGCGCCCCAAGAGGTTGATTCAGGCAGCCCTGCCATTTTAAATGGCAGTTTCGTCGAGATACTGGGATGTCCTACACGACATCATGTATCGCCCTTATGTGACCTTTATAATAATACTTGAATGTAAAACACTAAATCATGACTTAATACTTCTCCTTCAATAACAAGATGTAAGTTTATATGACTCCTTTTCCAAGGACCTTCCTTTGAAATCCTGTAATTTTTTGCTGGTTGACCATGATCATGTGATTTGAAGACGTAAGGACAGTTCGAAATAAACACCCGAATGTTTATATCTCAAGACACTTCAACGATATGTAATAAATAAAACAAAAAAGTACACACGATCATGAAGGTTTTTTTTGGGAAAAATATAACTAACATACATGTAGGAATAAAAATAAATTTAAGATAAACATATAAACATGGTTAAAAGTGTATAACATATAAACTGACATATAAATAGATTTCATATTTTCAATTTAAGACTAACACTGAAAATGCTACAGATAAGAATACATTTACAAATAATCTGTAGTACTTGACAGATACATATTTTATATTTCTGATTTTAAATTAACACGGAAAATGATTCAGAGAAAAATACATGTACAAATAAAAATGTGAGTACTTGACAGAGATATAGATCTAATATTTTTTTTAATTTTATACTAACCATGAAAATAAAATATTGAAACATACATGTACAAAGAAAACTTAATAAATATAAACTGCATTACAAGTCAAGAACAAAGTTACATGAACTTATATTTAAGTGAAAAAAATCCATTGCAGATTTCCTAAAGTGTCCTTTATATTGCACGTTTTGTCTAGTACATTTATTACACAACTTATAACTCTAGAAAAAAAGATACTAGACTGGCTCCTCATTTAATCTTACTTTCCGTTATATTGATGATGTCCTTTTACTGAACTATTCTCGAATTGGTGAATTTCTACATCTCATATGTCCTCAGAACTTGAGATAAAAGACACAACAAATTTTAGGGATCTGCTTCATATCGAAATAGACTCTCAAGTAAACTTTCTACAAAGCTCTATGACAAACTTGATGATGTCAACTTTCCCTTCTTGTGTAGCAACATTCCGTCTGCTCCAGCTTATGGAGTTTACGTATTTTACAATTGATTCGAAACTCCAGATTCTGCGGGAATTACATCGATTTCCTTGGCAAAGAGCGACAGTTTTGACACAAAAATGGTTTTCACAATGTTATCGTGCAACTCGGTTGCTGTCGTCCGTCAAGAAATTTTACGATAGACAAGTTCTAAAGCAATCAGGGACCGCTTACTCGGTCGGAGCACCTCTTTTTTGAGTTAACCTCTCATTACGACTAGAGTACGCGTTGTTAATTGATATTCAGTTGTTTTTTGTGTCCTTGTTGTCTGTTTCTTCGTCCTGTCCTTGTTTGTAATGGTTGTTTTGTCTCTGCACTTTCGGACTTTGAAATTCGGATGCCTAATTGTACCCATGCTTCTTATACTTTATTAGTTAACCATATTTCTGATCAAATCCTCAAAGTTGCGAAAAGAACTGGAGGGCAACACTGGAATATGAAATCAAAACTACAACAAAGTAAACAGGCCGTTGTGCGTTTCGTCTATTCAAGACTTATCAGAGAAGCTCTCTACTAAAAAAGAATTAAAAAAATACCGATTTATGAATATTAAGAACATAGAACAAGTTAACCAAATTAGTCCATATGAGACCCAAATTATGACTAAGTGTAACCTTTCTGTGGCGTATGTAGAACCTTCGAATTTTCACATGTTTGACATTTTCATGGATAAAACTGAACAAAAGATGCAGATGCCAAGTTCAAAATATAGTTTTACTTTCAAGTTGGATCTGAACGTGGATCTGTAACATATATCTGTATGTTGCAGACTTTAGAACCTAGAATTAAGGTAGTACAATAGTAAAAAAAAAAATAAGTAGGATGTAATTTCTAAAATTTTGTCATTAGAAGTATCTAAGTGCATATATGTTTCAACAATAAAATTAAAAATATAGGTCATCTCGCTTAATGTTTTTAGAAAATTGATCTTAAACAGTTCGAATTTATTTGAAAAAAAAACTGAATTTTCCCTACAATTTTCCAAAAAAATTATCTTTCTTGAAAAAAGAGAAGAAAATAAGTTTTAAAATGAATATAACAGTTAGGTTAACATATTTGCTCTCATAATTTATCATAGTAACAATCTTCGTACAGTTAAAAAGCAATTGCTTAAATCTGGTAACATCCTCAGAATAGATACTCAGTGTAAGACCACAGAACTACATTTTAAAATTTTAACAATCAGAAAAAAAAAAGATAAATACACAAAAAAATACACAGTATGCGTTAGGGAACGACCATTTGATTTTCAGAGGGGGGATAAAAAAAGAATAAAAAGGCTGGATGGCAAAAATCCAAAAATAAAAAAGGCAGGGCAGCGCTTTGAATTAGATGGAAACATCTATTTATCGTTGCATTGAAATTAAAAAAATTTGCGCAAATAATTCAAGGCTCGTTTTTTTCCGAAAAAAAGGCAGCACGAAGAAAATATCCATAGCCCCCTACCTAAAAATCAAGTGGTTGCTTCCTTATAAACTAAAAAGCTTTCATATTCTAAGGCTTTTAAATTCTGTCTGTGCCAATTTATTTCTAAAAGTATAATAACTATTAAAAAATAAAATTGGAAACTTTTTTTTCCAAACTTGATTCTTTGGGTTCATTCTATGAGAAAGTGGAGGGGATTCTTTAGCAACAATCAATAAAGGAACATTAAACTACTGGATAGGACAAATAAAGGTAATAACAAAACTACCGAACTTGAATGATCAATCTCATAGTCCAGAGAAAACGACAAAAACGAATCAGTCATACCGGAGAACTGGTGGATCGCAATGGTCCTGACTTGGTACAGGCAATTCAAACGAAATGGTGGGTTAAACCAGGTTTCATGGCGCCAATAAATAGGGATATTTTGAGGTGATCATCTCAGTACAGCAGACCAGTCAAACACTAATTAAAACAATTAACTATCATATCTTTTAACTCAATTTTGAACTTTTCTACTAGTGGCTGATAACGAAAAAAGAATTTTTTTAGTGATCGTATGAGATGTACAAAAGTACAAAATGTACTTACTAAGTACTCCAACTTACCTAACCAAGACAAAGTCCAGTAAAATCAAGAGATTATTCACTGGACACTTCTGGGTCGGCTTTGAAGATTTACTTGTTTGCTTAACAACACTATCTAATTAAATTGTCCGGACTGGTGTAATTAAAATTGATAAGTAAGTGATCTCAAACTATAATATTATACTAGTATATATACAACATACTTTATTTAAAATTAAGTACTAGTATTTTGGAGCACATTTATAGGTATCCTGAGGAACAAATATACATTTCGTTGCGTTTACATAGTTGAAATCAAGTTGAGTTTCCATGATAGTTTTCCTCCTGCTTAATACAACAACTGAACATTCTTCTCCTAAATCTAGGAATCCTTAGTACATAGATGACAGGGTTTAGAAATGGGCTGATGTTCATAATCATCTCTGCGGCGGCGACAGTATCCAGGTCCGCCAAGTAGCCTTGCGGATCTTCCAGAATCCAGAGACCATAGACCATACGTGGCATCCAGGATACTAAAAGTATTACGACAAGCATTCCAAGAGTAATCGCCATCTTGATCACCTGTTTAAATTTGTTGCTGGAGGTTTTGGGTACCGGATTTTTTATTCCTTTACTAGATGAGCCCGCTTTGGGCTCAAAAGGGTGGATTTTAAAGCTCTTGGGTTCTCGTGATGAAGTCTTAGTGCTAAGGTCATTGTCAATCGTTGGTATCCTATTAGACGTTTGTACTGTTTGCTCTCTGTGTTTTAACGTAGCTTTCCACGCAGAATAAATTCTGTATATAGTAATAGCATAGGAAACTAGAATTACGACGATTAGACACAACAAAAAAGGTTGAAAAACACCGTACCCCATCAATAGGCCGTTTTCCGCCATGGCGTATATCGTACACACTAAAGTGTGTATATCTGACAGGTGGGCAAAAACTGGAAACACGACCATAAGACAAAGGCAGCCTAAGAAGAGATTGAGGGGTAGAATAGGTACTTTTAACAATGGATTCCGAACCGTGGGAAAAGTAGCAAGTAGCCTTTCTATGCATATCATCATCATTTGCAGCATTGAAAACACCATCGTCGTTTGAAATAACGAAAATATGACGTAACAATAGAATGGAACTCTGATTTTGGCCAAGTTTTGTATCGTTGCAAAAAACAGGACAGAGCTGTATACAACATCACTTATGCTGAGACAGATTGCCATCATGTCGAATCGTTTTGCCTTCAAATTCTTATCTCTCAAGACAGTTATGAAACAAAAAAGATTAACTAGCAAGACAAACGAACTAGTTGTCAACAGGATCAGGTTTCTGGTAAAGATTTTCTATGCGTTACTGTTTATAATATCGGTAGCATTTGTTACGTTGTTCGTGGTATAGTTAAGCTGATCATCCATTATGAAAGCTGATGATTTCTGCAATAGATAGAATCTAACGTAAAAACGTGATGAAAATATGAACTATATGGACAAAGTTTATATATATATAAAAGGGCATCTAATGGGATATTAATTGAAACCCACCACGATAGTCATCAAAAGTTAAATATATTTTGTATACTTTACTGTATATACTATACATCTGTATAGAGACAAAAAAGAAATGAGTTATCTTTCTTAGACCAGAAATTTTCGTCATCAATTTTTTTTTTCAAATTAGAAAAAAATTGCAAAGTGGCAAATCTTCAATAATGGTTTTCGGATTATCCTGAAAATTAAACTTGACCTGCATTTTATTGTACTCTACAGCTGTGGGAAAAAAAAACAACATTTAAATCCCTTAACGCGTTTTCAAGTTATCATCCGGAAACCCTCGGAGGATAGACAGACGGACGGAGAGACACCGAAAGAAAGTTAGGGTATAACATTATACCTCGCCACTTCGTGTGGCGGGGTATTAAATGCATTAGACGTTACTTCCAAAACAAGGATCACAATGGAAGAATGTGGTTTGATGCAATTAAATCTGGTTTCATCAACCATTTAATTTCAATTGGTAGATGGATTCCTTCAATGTATCCTCCATAATTGGAGATTAAAGAGACCTTCGAATCAAATTGTTTCACGTCTTTCTTGGATTTGCACCTCGAATTTGACACAGGTGGTCATCTCAGTACAAAAATTTACGATAAAAGAGACGATTTTCAAATTATTAATTTTCCTAATCTACAGAGCAATATACCTACTCCCCCTGCATATGGTGTTTATATTTCACAACTTATTCACTATGCCAGAGCTTGCACACATTTCATAGATTTTTTGATCATTTTCTCTGGACTATGAGATTGATCATTCAAGTTCGGTAGTTTTGTTATTACCTTTATTTATTCAAGTTAGGACCATTGTGGTCCGTGCGACGTCTTAAAGGGAAAGTTCACAAAAAAATGAAAATTTGTTATATGATTTCCAATGCATTATCTAATTATGCTATGTGATTTAAACTTTTATATTCAATTTAATAAGCTGAAAAAAAATGGAATTTTCTTTTTTTTCTTTTGGTTTCTGTCATTTTAAATTACACAAAACATCTGAATACCACAAAGTCTCATTTTGACAGTGACCCACCATTTACGTAATTATTGACTGCCAAAATATAATAATTTTTGTGTGCAGCTATGGTATGGCATTTTAAATAAGTGATAGAAAATCCTTATAAAATTAACAAAATTAGGTTATTCATTAAGTAGTAATAATGATTTTTGGGGTATAAAAATCAATTTAAATAAGTCATTTTTAATTATATAAGTCATGTTGTGTTGTGATAATCTTGCATATAAATCACATTATTGTTTTAAATGCTAGAATGAAAATAAAATGATCTAGTACATAAAACTCTGTTTCTGAATGTTTGTATATTAGGTTTTGACACCTGTAGGTATTGATAATTAGAATTTCCTGTTTATTTCACTCCAAGTCAGCTGTGACTAATTACAATTGTGTTTACCTAACCACTACACAGGTACCTGCTAAGAGACAATGACACATTAATTAACACTTTTAGCAAACCCAGTGGGGGATTAGAAAAAGAATGACCTGTAATTTACATAATTATAACAATTATTTTCAATGAAGTAGGATGGCTTAGATTTAAATACACAACTTCTTTCTTAATAGTAAATAAAAATAATATTTTTTTTTGAATTATAGAATTTAAATTCAAATTAATTGATTATAAAGTTCAATTTAAAAAAAAAAGATAATACATTAATAAAACGTTTTTAAAAAGATTTTTATATAGAAAGTAATTTGAAAATATTAAATGATCTTGTTGACTTTTGATTATTTTAATTATTTTGTTGGTTATTGGACGTACCACATGATCACTTAAACGTTTGAACTAATATGATTGTTTGCTACTCAGTAGAAATTCTGATTAACTGAAGTAGTCCCCTAATGTAGAGTAGGGGACTATTTCAAATAAATAATCTCCAATATCTTTGTTATAAGTTTAGATATGAGAGAAAAAAATTGCACACTGTTATAAAACATTGTTCTGAACAATTTAAGACCATATGTCAAAAATCGTGAACCTACCCTTTAAGGTAGATGGGGTGTCTATCACTGAGCATCTTTTTTGCACATCTATTAAAACTTACGAATTCATAATGATTGTTATTCTTATTGATTTCTATTTGGCTAGGTAAACATCAAAATTGGAAATTACAACCAAAAATAGGTTTAAATACACCTTCTTTGCGAATTTCAATATCTTCCCGTATTTTTTTAAGGGGAGATAATTGGTATAACAATAATAGGGAAAAAACATATTTTTCACCTTTTTTGTAAATTTTGATGGTGAACTTTATTTTGTATTCAGTATATTTAAAAATCCGTCGAAAACAAAGATTTTCACAGATTTCAAGAAAAATCTATTGAGTGGAGTTTTTTTTAGGTAAAACAAATTTGAATTTTCCCTATGGATCCTATATAAAAAGTACTGAAATCATCTATTTTTCAAAGTAGTTTCTACAAAAATTCTCGTGGTGAAATTTTAATTTTATTATTGAGATATAAAGTACCAGTCTTGAACTAACTGTGGTCAAAATTTAAGAAAATTCTATGAATAACTTTTTAGAGACCCAATCTACCTTAATTTGTCTTTTCTTCTTAGACAACGAAATTGATCATAAAGTTTAGTAAAGACGTTTTTACCTTTAATTTAATTTTAGTCAAAAATGAAGCAATGCAAAATCGACTTGCAAAAAACTCTAGATCTGTATAAATAACGCATTGAAGGTAAAAATATATTGGTATCCTCATTTTATTGTCTGGAACTTTGTTGTCATTTGTATTTCGAACACACGTGAAGGTTAGCACTGCTGGTGGAGTTTAAATTCCCCGATGTTAGCCCGCTCCGGCACCAACACTTTTGAGTTGGAGAATACATCAAAGCTTTAAATTATCCGTCTAAATTTCAAAATTGTCTAAACCCTAAGGTTCTTCCTACCCCAGACTTAGGTTGAATATCTTAGTAATAATTTGGTTCCCGAGTTTGGTATTTTTGGTTGTACTGTTCTATGCTCTTCATATTCATACAGTGTTTGGCATTTTCAATATTTTTGGTAGAGCGCCTCTGATGAGTCTTGAATAGACGAAACGCGCGTCAGGCGTAGCAAAATTTATTGTCTGGAACTTTGTTGTCATTTGTATTTCGAACACACGTGAAGGTTAGCACTGCTGGTGGAGTTTAAATTCCCCGAGGTTAGCCCGCTCCGGCACCAACACTTTTGAGTTGGAGAATACATCAAAGCTTTAAATTATCCGTCTAAATTTCAAAATTGTCTAAACCCTAAGGTTATTCCTACCCCAGACTTAGGTTGAATATCTTAGTAATAATTTGGTTCCCCAGTTTGGTATTTTTGGTTATACTGTTCTATGCTCTTCATATTCATACAGTGTTTGGCATTTTCAATATTTTTGGTAGAGCGCCTCTGATGAGTCTTGAATAGACGAAACGCGCGTCAGGCGTAGCAAAATTTATTGTCTGGAACTTTGTTGTCATTTGTATTTCATGTTTTGTAATCCTTATCCTAGCATATGCTGCATAAGTTATTATGGGTAACTCGAGACTAAATACTGTGTTTTCATTATTATTCGTGAGGTATCGGTTTTCCTGGTGGCTTTTACTCACGAAAATTAATGCCCCATGTAAAAGAAATTTAACATTTGATCTGCATGCTACAGTCTTCAAAACAGCGAATTAAAGAATTCACGAACTGATCCTTTTTTCATCAAACCACGAAAATTGGTATCCAAATAAGGAATCTATAGTATAAGGAAATTTAACTTTAAAGTCGCCAATAATTAATGCGGAATGACATGCTTTGTTAAATGCTATTCAAGGAATGGTTACTAGTCAGTGTTCATTCTATCAACAGACAAACTAAAAGTGCTTTGTATTCGTTTCTATGACACGGTATGACGATTTTTGTTTTGGCTGAAAACCGATCCATTCTAATTTTACAGTACATCGTCACACTTTTTAATTTCAAAACCATAAATATCGAGAGTGAAAAATAGAAGAAACAAAAAAATATTCAAAAAAAGTACAATACCACACTCAGGCAATCATCATGTCTCCATTTTGAATTATCATGACTCTCGTTTAGAACATAGTTTAACACTACGTGACTCTCGTTTAACACGTATGTTAAAGCAACAATAACCTTCAGTTCATTTTTTTCTAATTCCAACATTTTAATTTTTAAAAGGTACATTTTGAGTTTAGTTTATGCGACACCAAATTTTTTCACTTTAACAGATGGCGTCATCTTGAAGAACCAGCTTCACCTTTTCATAAATACAAAATTAAAGCTGTTAATTTAATGGTTAAACAATTTTTCTTTTAACTCTATAAATTACAACAAAGTTCAAGACTCTAAATTTTGCTACGCCTGACGCACGTTTTGTATATTCAAGACTCATCAGAGGCGCTTTTCCAAAAGTTGAAAATGACAAACATTATATGAATATGAAGAGCATAGAAAAAATATACCAAAAATGTCGAAAGAGGGACCAAATTGTACTACTTTTGGAATAGATTTAAATTTATAATATCTATCTTTTACCCTTAAGGTTGTCGCTCGTGTTTAATTTTAAACAAATATTAAGTTTTAAACGTTATTTTGTTCTCTTTATGTTAAATTTCCCTTAGTAATTTAACATTTAATTCCCCTTAAAGTAATTTAACATCCATATATTGACGTCTATTTTATTCTCCGTGATCGACTATTAGACTATACGTCTTATTTGATCACTAAAAACATCTTCATCTGTTTTCAGTAACTGGTTCAAACAAGAGGCTCCCAGGAGCCTGAATCGCTCACCTGGTTTCAGTGACTTACTGTAGCAAGATTTCACTTTGCAAAAAACCCACAATGACAATTAAACCATTGGAAAGTTCTATTTAACTAAGCATTTAAGCAAATATATGGCACAATCTTTTATGAAATACAATCTAAATATCACGTTCAATCTACTTTTTTGTCATTAAACAGGCGATAACTCATATAAGAGTCATTTGATAATTAAGGCCTAATTGACAATTTTGTACAACTCAATTAGCTGAACATTGAGCAAGCATCAGCTTTTCTTTATCTGGTATAGTTTCATTCTATAGGCAAAAAACATGATAAAATGCTGACAACTTTGACCTTACGGAGACTTTTGAAAAGCTCAATTATCTCAACATTTTAACAAGCAAAACCTATTCTCTAGTTACAAATACCAAAACACGGGTATAAACAGTTAATTTGGATATGCTTTATATCGATATTTCAAGGAGTAACATCTCATCAGTAGAATTTAAATCAAAACATTGGAAGGTCAAATACCATAACTGTTGAAAACGAAAAGTACTAAAAACCAATATTTCGAACAGGGAAGCCAAATCCAGCACCGAGGATATCAATTATGTGCATTACAAGGAAAGAAACCGGGTGTTTTAAACAATTTTGAACTTAAAAATATGAAATTACAGCTACAAAAAAAATGAAATTTTATGGTTAATCGTGTCAGACAAGTCTGACGACCAGGCTTGTGTTTACCCTCGGGGACCACTGGTCCACCAGCAGCAGTTATCGCCCAATTGTTTCAAAATAACAAATATCAAAATGCGGGTATAAATGGTTAATTTGGATATGCTATATATCGATATTTCAAGGAGTAACCTCTCATCAGTAGCATTTAAATCAAAACATTGGAAGGTCAAGTATCAAAACTGTTGAAAACGAAAAGTACTCAAATCCAAACCTTTCACAATCTATAAGGTTGAAACCACTATTTTTGGCGTTTAAGGGACCATAACCCCTTAAAGGGTCAACTGACAATTTCGAGCTAATGTACAATTTTGTAGATCACAATTAGCTGAACATTTTAGCAAGCAAACCCTTTTCTTTATCTTCTATAGTTCACAATCTTTAAGGCTAAAACCATTATTTTTGGCATTTAAGGGGCCGTAACCCATGCCATATAAGGGGTCATCTGACAATTTTGACCCAATCAAAAATTTTGTAAAGCTTACTTAGCTGAATGGTATATAATTAAAATAACTTCAATATCTTATACAGTTCTTGAGATATAAAAAAAAAAGGTGCAAAATGCAGAAAGAAAAAAAACAAGAAAAGGGGCAATAACTACCACATGGTTTGTTGGAATTTCTTCACAATTTCAGGGTACTAGGTAGATCTTGATGTGCTGATTACTTTAACCTTAAGACAGAATATCTGTCACCTCCATGTTCATTTTTTAGCAACAGCGGCCATGTTTTTATTGGATCAATTTAAAATGAGGATCGTTTATAGCAAACATGTCATTTATCACTCCTGCCAAGTTTTCAGGTACTAGTAAATTGGTTCAGTTGTTTCAAGGAGAAGATTTTTTAATTTGTTAACTGACGACGGCGGACAACGACGGACGCATAGTGATGTCATAAGCTCACATGGCCTTTGGCTTATTATGATGGATGTTTGGCTGGTTAATGTATTGAGATGATCACCTAAATATCCGTATTATAACGCGAATGAAGAGAGAGGTTTGTTGCCTTTACTTAAACTCACCATTTCATTTTTAAATGCCTGTATCAAGTTAGGCCACTGCGAGCTTTACTTTTTTTCAACCAAGTTGTTTTGTTGTTACCTTTGCTTTATGTATTGATAAGTTAATATACAAAAATAAAACATTTTAAGAAAACTTCCCTACCTTTTAAACATGTTGGCGTAAAAACTAATAATTTGAAAGTCTTGACTTTTGTTCTAAAATTTACCGTTTTTAACAATACATATTTGACCGCTCTTTTGGAACATTTTTTTTCAGCGAGATAAACTTTGATGAAATTATTTCTAAAAGAATGGATGACGTGACAATAAACATTTAAATCCCGCAAGTACCATTGGTTAATAGTTTAGTGTAAACAATGCCCCTATTACACGGTAATTCCTGATAAACGTTCAGTTCACAGTCTGAGCTTATTAATTTAATTCTTAATTTCTAGCGTTAAACAAAATATTTTATATTTATTTAAAAAAAAATCAAACTATTCCTCCGTGCTTTATATTTAGAAGATCTTTTTAAATTTAATAATAAAATGTTTCTTACCTAAAGTAAAAAAGAATCCAACTTTTCTATTACGTGGACCAAAACTGTATTATGGTTAGGGCTTTCATATTTAGTTTTGGAAAGATCTTCCAATTATATACATGTTCTTGACCAATGAAAGTAAAAGGGAGTATGTTACTATATCTTAGCTCCTCCCATTTAACGAACCAGCAAGGTCATTATGGTTAATGAGTTGTTTTTTTAACTAAAAACTGATATTATGAGTTTATTAATTGGGATGTTTGCTATCTTATATTTTTGGTTTTTCTGTGCTGTCGCTTCTTCTTGTCGTTAGATTTCGTCTTTTAGTTGTCTCCATCATTTGTACGCTTTACTGGTGATTATTATCTGCAATTAAACTCGTTTAGTTTACATTTTTACGAAATTTATTTGTTAATCGGCGTTTCTCTTCTTGGCATCAACTTTTCAATTTGGACACTTTATTTTGCCCCTCCGATCGCCCTGTTATAAATTCGAAGGCATAAATTTCTAAATTGTTTATGATGTTTTGTACATGTTAGCCTGCATGTCCTCTGGGATTTGCTCTGTTTGTGCCAAAGAATATTAATGTTTTTGTCTTCTATATGACGGAGAAATTTTTGAACTACTCAAGTTAGAATAACGTTTTATTTTTGTTTCTGGTGTCGATTTACTCTTGAAGAGCATGTAAATGTTCAACATTTTTTTGTTTACATCAAGAAGTGCAATTTCATGTAATAGAAATTGGCACTTACCCCGCCATTTTTTACAATGGGAATTTTGTGGAAATGTAACAAACATTCTATGAAATTGTATTATGGTTTAGTTAGCCTTTTTGATACTAATAAGATAAATAAAATAAATCAAAGGTGTGTTACGTAAGGATTTTGTTTTCATTGTCTGATGACCTCAGGCAAAAGCTCCAGCAGCTCGGAATAATAGTTTGTCCTGCTCCATGAACAGGCATTAAATAACTGTTTTATTAACTTATAGACATTTCAGATAGTGGTCACATTAAAGAATCTGTATTGACTGTGGAATATGTCAAAACGTTGAAGCTTTGGGTGCCATTTAATGGGTTGAAATTAATTCTTATTTCCAATTCTATCACTAAAATCTATCAAAACGAAAAAGATTTGCCATTCATTATAAAGGCAAATAATCTTTAAAATGATACTCGTCTGTGCGATTGGGTAACTGAGCACGACCTTGGCATGTAGCAATTCGTTCCAGAAGGGGTGATATAGTTCTCTGTTTCACGCTGACGTCATTGCAGTAAAAAAACAAGAGGCTCCCAGGAGCCTGAATCGCTCACCTGGTCTTAATGTCAACCCTTTGAAGATTGTTGTATAGCTAAATGAGTTGAATGTTTAAGCAATAAAAAGCTTTTCTCTATCTGCAATAGTTTTCATTCCAAAGCAAAAAAACACTATTTTTCACCTTTAAAGGGCCATAACCCCTTAAAGGGGTCATCTGACAACTTCGACCCTAAAAAGACTTTTGTAGAGCTAATTAAGCTAAACATTTAAGCAAGCAACATCTTTTCTCTATCTGCCATAGTTTTCATTCTATAGGCCAAAAACACTATTTTTCGCCTATAAGGGGCTGTAACCCCTATAAGGGGTCATCTGGCAACTTTGACCCTATGAAAACTTTTGTAGAGCTAAATGAGCTGAACATTTAAGCAAGCAACAACTTTTCTCTATCTGCAATAGTTTTCATTCCATAGGTCAAAAACACTATTTTTTGCCTTTAAGGGGCCATAATCCCTATAAGGGGTCATCTGACAACTTTGACCCTATGGAAACTTTTGTAGAGCTAAATGAGATTAACATTTAAGCAAGCAACAGCTTTTCTCTATCTGCAATAGTTTTCATTCTATAGGCCAAAAACACTATTTTTTGCCTTTAAGGGGCTGTAACCCCTATAAGGGGTCATCTGACAACTTTGACCCTATGAAGGCTTGTGTAGAGCTAAACGAGCTGAACATTTAAGCAAGCAACAGCTTTTCTCTATCTGCAATAGTTTTCATTCTATAGGCCAAAAACTCTATTTTTTGCCTTTAAGGGGCCATAACCCCTATAAGGGGTCATCTGACAACTTTGACCTTTGGAGACTTTTGTAGAGCTAAATGAGCTGAACATTTAAGCAAGCAACAGCTTCTCTCTATCTGCAATAGTTTTCATTTCATAGGCCAAAAACATGAAAAAATGCTATTTTTCACCTTTAAGGGGCCGTAACTCCCATAAGGGGTCATCTGACAACTTCGACTCAATGGAGACTTTTGTAGAGCTTTTGATGCTGAAGCAGTAGCGTGGCATCAAATTTCATCTATCTCTTATACTTTTTGATTTACAAGCCAAAAACAGCAGTCTGACCCCCCTGGTCTATTTTTAGCAACGGCGGCCATGTTTTTCGACGAATCAAAAATCCCCACATCAGTTCTGTGGGGGATACCCTAAAGTACCACCAGACTAAATTTGGTTTGAATCTGTGCAGCCGTTTCAGAGGAGAAGAAGTTTGAAGAAAAGTTAACGACGACGACGACGGACGACGACGACGGACGCCAAGTGATGGCAATAGCTCACATGGCCTTTGGCCAGGTGAGCTAATGATTGAAAACATCTGCAATTAATTCACATGAAAAATATATACCATAAGTTGATAAACAGAAACGTGCCAGAAATGGCCAAAGGTAATGTACCTTGTGTCATGCAAGGAATGTAATTATATACATTGAATGCAAAATTGCGTTTACACACCAATAAAACTACAATGTATAAAATTATATTCCGTTGAAAATATTCAAATGCTTGCACAGATTACTTATATTTCCCAAACGAAGTTCGGGTACATATTGTTTTTACTCCGTTTCTTAGTATTCTTCTTCTTCTGGACTCTGCGAAAAGCTTGAAGAGATGTGAAGACTGAGCTTTATGAAACTTTCCACAGTGATAGGGCATATATCAGAAATGAACACAACCTTTTCGAAACTTTCAAAATGGCCACCGTTTCCGAGTAAACAGCAAAAGTTCATTATATAGGACATTGGTATATCTCGGTAACCTAGGTGGTGAGGACCTTGAAACTTGGTAGGATTATAGAACTTGATGAGTACTACAAAATTATGAAAAAATAATTGAAGCGATATTTACGGTTTTTCTGCCAAATGCGAAAATGTGAAATTTCAAAATCCAAGATGGCCGCCAAAATTTAAAAGTGCTTGGATTTTGATACATATTAAAATTCTGGTAGAATTTGATGTTGCGAGTTATACTCCACATCAGAGGTGTCCATAAGGACTTCGAAATTTTAAAAATGGCCGCTTTTATATGAAATTTCATTTTATAGGACATTGTCATACCTCAATAACCCAAGTGATTCGAACCTTGAATTTTTGTGGTATTATAATGCTTGATAATTACAACAAAAATATTTAGAAAAGTTCTAAAGAGATATTTACAGTTTTTCCGTAATATGCAAAAACGTGAAATTTCTATTTCCTAGATGGCCGCCAAAATTTAAGAATCCCTTTATTTTGATAAAAATTTGTATTCTGGTAGATTTTGATGTTGCGAGTAATATTCCAGATCAGAGGTGTGCACAAGGTTTTCAGAATTTACAAAATCTCTGCCGTTTTTGCTGCTTTAAGGTACATCTTGTATGCTTGGGGAACATCTGTGACGGCTGCCGTCACGTCATGATAAGATTGCACAAAATACAGTTATTTTTTTTTTCTTAAATCACTCCGCGTAAGTCGTTGTCAAGGTCCCACGTGCTGATGAGTTTCTTCGAGAAATGAAACTACATCACCGAAGCACTACTAACCAATCGAAATCGCCGTTATAATTATAAAACAAAATGAATTTTATTATAATACAACATAACATTATGCTGATGCTATTAATACAATGTACAGTATTATGCATAAGATGTGGGCATTTTATTCATTTTCATTAATGCCCCATACACTACTGCATGATTTATAGAGTTTCATTTGAAATGTCTGTACCAAGTCAGGACCATTGCGACCTATAACTTCTCTGATTTGTCTTACATGTTTCGTCTTTTGTCTTGGACATTGAGATTGCTCCTCCAAGTTCGGTAATTTTGTTGTTATGTTTATGTAGGATTCAAAGAATTTTACTTAAACTCCTATTTAATAATGGAATTAAGATATTATTGCCTTATTGTTATAGATCAAATATTAATGATATACATTTTTGTCTCATTATTTATATATAGAAAAAAAACTTTTACTTGAATTAAACGATGAATAGAAAATTTAAGGTGTCGTCACGTTATTGATAGAGATGATTAAAAAGAAACAATTATTTTTTGTCTCTTTTATCAGAAATATAGGCTTAAACCTAATGAAAGGTTGTCTATAATACTGTCCGTCACAACATTATTTACCATAATTACTCAGAAAAAATATATGGTATTTCGGGCTCTTATTAAAATATGAAAACTTCTCGAAATCACTAATGATGATAATGTTTCAGACAGCAATTAACCCACTAAGAAAAGAAAACTTTGAAAGTATCTCTTGTTGATAAAAAAAAAATAACGATCAAATTAATTTTAAAATTGTTGACATCAGTTCATCATTTCCTTATATATATATATATTATAATGTTCCACCATTAAACTTGGCATTTTCTGACATTTGAACTTTGTCAGGAAATACATGTAATAATCAGTTATGCTATTACACTTTAACATGTAAAAAAGTGTATTTAAACTCACCATACTAGCTTTGATGTAATGGTTCATTTTTGTAATGACGACGTTATATAAACACTTGTACATAAACGTTTCAATACTACACGTCTAACAGTCACTACAGGTAAGGACAAAATTACCAAACTTGGAGGATTAATCTCAGTGTCCAAGAGAAAGACAAATTATGTAAGACCTAATATAACAAAAACAATAAACGGTCTCAATGGTCCTGACTTGGTACAGGCATTTCAAATGAAGTGGTGGGTTAAACGAGGTTTTGTGGCGAACCAAACCTCTCTCTGCAATTCAATTCAGACTTGTCGAGACTTAACAATTTGAACAAATCTAAATTGTACTGAAATGATCACCTTAGCATCCCTTAACATGTCGTCACAAACGTGTTGTGTTTTGTGTAACTTACGGGCCCAAAGATCGCAATGGAAGGGGTAGGTTTGGCGCGCATTAAAACCTGGTTTAACCCACCATTTCTTTTGAAATGCCTGTACCAAGTCAGGACCATTGCGATCTTCCTTTTTCCGGTATGTCTTCCTTGTCTTGTCTTGTTTATGGACATTTGAGATTGATTCTCCATGTTTGGTAATTTTGTTATTACCTTTATTGACTACAAGGTACTTTGTCTCAACACTGACTGAGAGTCTTAGCTTTCAAATGTTTCAAATTCTTTACCGGATTTGTCGCGCTGAATTGACGGTTGGCAGCATGACTGGTATATATGCTATAGCAAGCAGGAACTGCTCACTCCTCCAGAGCACCTAAGTTCACTGTCGATGAGTTTGCGTTGTTGATTACTTTTCTTTTGTTTTTATATTTCTGTGTTTTATGTTGTCTGTTTTTGTCCAGTTCTGCACTTTTGAACTTTCGTCACTCGGATCAGTACTTCTGCTTCTTTTAGTATTTTAAAAATTTAATTCAGAGTTAACAGTTGCTGTTTTACTTTTTCAACACAAGCAGGTTCATAGGTATCCTTTGAGTTGTAAAGACGATGCTTGGTTCCAGCAAAAAAGATGCGTCATCAGCATTGTTTAAGGAATGACCACAATATTTTTTTCTGTCTATTCGAAATAACATTTCAAAATGTTATTTCGAATAGAAAGAAAAAATATTGTGGTCATTTCTTATAGATTAATTTTAATTACATGGTTTCTCAATTCAAAAATAATACATGTAATATGAAAGGAAAAAAAACTAATTTTAAAACAATTTATAGATTAAATACCTCATTTTGAACCCACCCTGCCAAGAAACCTTATCCATTGAAAAATAACACAAGTTTTCAAATTATAAGCATATCATCTGAATGTTTTATTTCATGTTATTATCTATAGCACGTTTTAAGCATTCAGATTTATCTTGATCTAAATTAATTTATTTACTTATTAAATAAAACTTTCATATTACTGAGCTAAAACGATCTTAAATGTCTAAGAGAAAAGACAAAACATGGAAGACATACCGGAGATATTGAAGATCGCAGATTGAAGAAATACATGAAGTACAAAGACCCTCGACTCTAGGATTTGTACTAAAATGGTAGTGCCATTAGTTCTGTCACATTTTACGATCGTAACTACAATTATCATAGTTCAACTTGCATTTCTCAGTTCCAAGTTGGCATTACTCACTTTCAAACTGTTATTTCTTACTTCCAAGTTACGAAACAAACAAAAACTAATAACCAAATAGCATTCAACAACGCGAACTCAAGTCGTAACGAGAGTGAGCTCAAGGGCCTTGGCATGATGAATGAATCCAGTGAAAATGCCCTCACATTTTCTATTGTTTACAAGAATCAACTTGCATGAAATTTTGCTAAACAGGAAGAGGGGTTGACGATTGTAAAATGGAAGTATCTACATTTGTTTGACAAACAGTAGACAAGTAGTCAAACGTTGAGACTTCAACCTTTAAAATCGTCTACTTCTCATGTTTTGTAGCAACATTTCGTACACTCCAGCTTATTGAGTTTACGTATCACAACAGATTCGTAATTCCAAATGATGCGCTGCTTAGTATGTGAGATAGAGGTAGCTTTTGAAAGCACACGTTCCATGCATGGTGGGCAGTTTTATTGATGGAGGAAGCAGGAGCACCCACATGAAACCGCAGAGAATAGGTAGGTAAATGTCAAGCATATTACATATAAGCGGACAAATACCGTTAAGTTAATTATACTGAGACTTTAAACTCACCTTTCATGGTCAACCGAGTGATATTTGTAGTAACATTCGCCATGTTTATTGACTGATCTAAACGGAAATAATATACTAGTATCCTAAATATCGATTTCCGAAGATTAATGTAATTCTGGTCAGTAGTTGGGTCACGGGAAGATTTTATACTTGTTTTTCGTTCATACTTTGGTATATACATATTTTTGATAGATTCATAGATCTTCATACATTGGTTCATTCATTCATTCATTGATTAATTCATTCCATTGACTTATTGACGCTTGACTGATCACTTAACATGTATAAGTCAAACGCACCTTTGCAGGCTTTTATACCTGCATATAGGTAGCCCTGTAATAATAACCGACACGTTCCCATTTCGGGACGTGAATCTTACGATAGAACTTTGTTATTTACAGGTTAGTCAAATATTGTTAATTATTGAAGCTCAAATAAGACTTCAATAGTTCAATTTCATTTGTTTTAATATTTGGCACAGAATATATTGTTATGTTTTGGTATTTACAGACAAAATAAATGTTAACTACTTGAGTTCTTATATCAACGGCATATCAGGGACAAATACCCGGCGACAGTTGCAGAAGAGATGTTCGAAACATTGGAAACAGAAGATGACGGGCGCAAAATGATGGCAAAAACTAAAAATACAGCTCACATGGTTTGGTACGGGTAAGGTAAAAAGTAATGGGAAGAAATTGAATACATTGCATGAATCAAATGGTTATGTCCATATATATCATTTTGTTTATAATAATGAGCTTACACAAGTATCGTTTTATAATAGGAAAAGACTTTAAGTGCAACAGACTTAGCAAGTTACATCACCGTTATAGCAACATCATCAACACGTACTACTAAGCTAATGTTGTCACCATTATTGATACATATTTAAAAAATGGTAAAAAATTATCTATGGAGCAGTCTCGATGATATAAAACTTTTAATTATGAAATCCACTCTTGGGATGTCTACATAATTCTAGACGGAGACTCAACTTCATAACTTATTCATTGGTATGTTTGATTGACAGGCACTTCAAGATTATAAATAAATTGTTATAACACGAATATCATAAGTTATGGAAATAGATTACGAGTAATGGAATTTAATTTGCAAAATAATATTATTTTCTTAATTACAAAAATATCTTCAGTATAAAATAAACTTACATTTTCAAAGCGAAATGTCTACAGAATCTGGTATGTTGCAGATAGTTTGCTTTTGATAAAAACATCTTACTACTACGTGTATTAAAGATAGAAAATGTTACCCTTACGGCATTTTGGACTACCGCTTAAATTTGTGTTTGTTTTTACAGTTCTATTTGCTAACGGTAAGTGTAATTCATATTAATTAACTTTCATTATTTTTTCATTGAATCATGTGAATATTGCATTCATGTAATGTATTGGATTACCCAATATTGTATTGTTTATTATTTGACTATGCTTTATCCAATAAACTAATTTTAATTTCAATCTCTTTATTATCTATTGAATACAGTACTATGACATTCATTATTATATATGCTTTTAGATGTTATTGATAACGAATAAATGTATGATTCTTTGATTGATGATTGACTTGGAATCATATTACAAGGTTCTTTTTATAAAACAAGGTGGAGTTTTAATTCCCCGAGGTGAGCCCGATCCAGCATCAACACTTTTGTATATTGACGAACACACCAAAGCTATAAATTATCAGACGTATAATTTTTTTTTAATAGTCAAAATCCTAAGTTTCTTCCTACCCCAGACATAGGTTGGTTTTAGTATAATTTGGTCCCTTTTTCGACATTTTTTGTATAATTGTTTTATGCTCTTCATAATCATATAGTGTTTGGCATTTTCAACTTTTGGTAGAGGGCATCTGATGAGTCCAGAAAGAAGCAGACGTATAATTGATCAGTCCAGATCTTGAATTAGGCGTAGCAAAATTTATAGTCTTGAACTTTGTTGTAATTCATATTTCAGGAGGAAGCGAAAAGTTATTTGTACTTATAAAGGATTTGAACAACACAATTGCTCAAGGGACTGTAGGTCACGTGGCAAATGACGTAGGAGAGATAGAATGTGCAGCACTGTGTGATATCCAATTGTCATGTGATGCTATTTATTTTGACCAATCAACATTAACCTGTCTGACAGTGTACAATCAATTTAACAGTTTATCAACAACAACGGACATTTATAGTCATTTCTACAGAAGCAAAAGTGGGTTGAAAAAATTATTTCTGTTCAGTCTATTTTTTTTTATAAATCTATCGGCCTTTCCATTAAAACTAAATACATATTTTGACATGTTCCTGTATGTAGCTCTTTTAATGTTATTTATGTAATATACAAAACTTGTGGTTTTATTTTTCAACGAACCTTGCGTTTTGTTTTTTTTTCATAATATAAACGAGAATTTCAAGGTATTGAATAAACAGGAGTTATATCGCCTAGGAGCTGGAACTTGCTAAACACTATTTGGTATTATAAGATAAAGCTTCATATGTATGTGAAATATTAGACCTCTGTGCCTTGTAGATACTTAGTAAACAGTGACGGAAGCAACCGAAAACTAAAAATTCGGTGAATTTTCAACGTTTAAAGATCATTCTTCCGTAAAAATTTGCGTACCAAAATCAAACGTTAATTTGACCTTTAACTTATCATGGTAGACTTACATACAAAATGAATAATTATTTACAAGCATTTAGAAAAATGTGGAAAACTGAAAAATCAATAAATTATTAAGTTTTGAGGTTAATGACACCCGAAAAAAATGTGCGTGTATGTAAAAAACTTAAACTTGAGTTGTAACTCATCATCATGGTAGACACACACATCTAAATCAGATTATCATCTACAAGCATTTAGAAAAAAATTGTGAAAATATGAGGCATGACAGACAGACAGACATACGAAAGGACACTCAGACACAGGTAGAAAACTAAATACGAAAGCGGATTATAAATGGCCATGATCTCAAATTTTTGAGTGTTTGAGTGTTTAAACAAAAATAACCAGTTTAACAATAAAACAATATGATTTGTTTTGAAAGCATTTTAAAAAAATTGAATGCTTGTCAAATAATATTTTTTCTAGCTGTCAAGCAGTGTCAACACAGTGAATACAAGTACAGATGGGATCTAGATTCCTGCCTTCTGTTCGTCGACTTTCCACGGCTCAATTGGACCGATGCCAGGGCCAGATGTCAGAGCGAAAATGGTGATCTTGTAATGGCTGACAGTGTCGTAAAAGATACGTTCTTTTTACGTCATCTTGTGGAGGCTTACGGTAAGGTGAAAATCTACTGTCAAGTTTTGTAGACATGTAGTGGACACGTTATTGTTTGTAAGAGTAAATGCGCTCTTTGTTGAGTGTTAACCATATAGCATTAGTCATGTTAGTACATGTAGCATCGACGGAATAACGTTATTTATCCAAAATGAAAGAAGAGTGCTACATTAAAACGAGAGGTATACTGGTCCGAAAAGTAATGCGCCACATAACGCTCCTTAATTTTCGGCCGATATTCACCAATTCCATTTTCCCTTGTTTCGCATCCGAACCCATTATTTATCATCATCATAGTCATCATTAATATGTGACGTTTAATTCACCATCATTTGTATGTTTCATGTTTCTTTAATCTTTATAGTCAGTGTTGCTAGGGCGTTAAACACATACCAACTTACATGTTCATGTTGGAAAGTTGCATATTTCATGATTTTGAATTTACCCATCTCCCTGACTAGGAGCGTCTTTTGAAATCTCTTAAAATTGTTTTCTTTCGAAATTATTCACCGGTAGAAAAAAGGCTGCCAAAGGATATTATTCAAGATTTATTTATTTGTTCATGGAAAAATGAAACAAAGTTGTATTAAAGTTGTAGTCAAACATTCTTATACCGAAAAGACAAGACAAAATCGGAAGACAAAAAAAATCATCACAAAGAAAGAAACCACACAATAAACAAAAACTTCACATAACAACTAAATCTGATTTAACGATGTGAGCTTAAGTCGAAACGAAAGTGAACTCATGTGCCCGGAAGAGTAAGCAGTTCGCTGCTCTGAGGTGATTACTTTTCTAATATAATTGTTTGTTTAATAACCGTTTCTTGGTTTTTGTTATTTGATTGTCTGTTTGTTTTATTTTTTTTAATCTACCGAACGCTTAAGATCGCAAAGGAAGAAGATGGATTGACGCCATAAAATGTTGTTGAACCACCATTTTTTTACTTTTTCAAGGGTGTTGCAACTTTCTTATACCTTTTCTTATTATCTTATATGTCTTGACCATGAGTTGGTTTTTCATTAATTATACTAAAATTTATGGTTGTCAAGTCACAACTTTAATCAATAAACATTTTAAATATATGATTTTGTTTTAGTTTGCAAATTATTTTTATCTATTTTTCAAAGATAAGTTTGCAATCGATAGATGGTGGTTAGGCGCAACTGATGTGAAAACAGAGGGGACATTCAAATGGGTCAACGGGCAGGAAATGGCGTATACTCGATGGAGAGATGGCGAACCGGATAACATGAATAGCAGTGGAGAAGAAAATGCTGACTGTGCGCAATATTTCCATACACGAGCTGATTTGTACTTCTGGTTAGATATCACGTGCGACCAGAAGTTATCTTATATGTGTGAAAACCACGAATTCATATAAGTGTAAAAAGCATGAATTAATATATGTGTGAAAACCACGAATTCGTTTAACTTAAGATTTGAAAGACAATATTTCATTTTTAAAATGTAGTTATTTTACATAGAATTTATATATGATACATGTGTAACTCTGTCAAACAGTTTGCCTCTGAAGATACTGACGTTGAGTATTGTAGAGGCACTTATATGTGTTTAATATATAAGTATACATAGATAGATGCTAATGCAATGTGGGACCCGGGAGGCGAATAGGCCGTCAGCAGCGCTAGGTTTGTCGGTAAAAGTCACTAAGGCACTCATAAACCTGACATCGGGTAAGCCCGCTTAGCCGATAAAGCGACTGGGATGTGGCGCAAGTGGTTGAATCGGACAGCCCTAACATAATGAATACAGAAATAGTCGGGCTATAATGCGAAAAACCTGAACCCAATTCAAAGTGGACCAACAACTTTGGACAGGACCAAGCTTTATGCGCGTAAGATACCTCTGTGGACCGCCAAGTAAAGAACCACATGGGCGAAAATTTCCACCCCTTCTCACCTCTCCCTATTTCCATTAGTCTTTAATTTACAGTTGCTTTTTGTCCCATCCCACACCCGTTTTGCTCTCAGTGTTTGAAGGTTCAACGATGATTCAGAATCGTATTTTCGACAGACAAGGGATGCTTATGTGAAAGTGGGGAAGTGCCAGCCATAATACACACAGGCTAGTGTTCTAACTGGTGTGGCCTTATCTTTAGGGGAACGTTTTTCATCTAAAATCATGTTGGGTAAAATTTCCAGATAGTGCAAAATTTTTTATGAAGAGTTTTGTCGCGTTCTGGGGTCATTTGCCTATAATGCGTTTAGAGTACGTTGTCCTGTCTTGTGATTTGGTTTGTTTTCCTCCTGGTCTGTGGTCGTACATTGGCCCTTTTTGCATGACACACACGGGTGTGTGTGTTATGGATGCTGTGTCCTGGGTGGGTCTACACATTTCAATGTGTTGTTTCATTTAGTTCGTTTCCTGATCGTGTCTGGCATATTGTTGACTGGACATAAAACTAACAACTTACAAACAAACAAGTCTTCATATCAACAGAGTTCGTTAGAAAAGCATGTTTCTTAATTGTTCATGTGGTCATGTAAACTTTTATTGCCATTTTCTTTTTAATGTAAAAGGTACGACCAGCTTCGCACTTAACCTGTGATTTATCTTCCTATTGTGTAAAATTTCGTTCTTTAACCTATCATGTGCTGAGTCTTCCTATCATGTAGAAACTACGAATTTGTTTTATTTGTGATTGTAAAAACTATATCTCAATAATTGTTATTTTATGTGTCCGCTTTATATCACATACCTGTATACCATCAATTAAAGGTGTAAATAATATAATTTATTTATAAAAAACTTTGTTGTAAGAGCTTCCGCTGGTTAAAAGATGTGAAATTGCTACTTTGGAACGACTTAATAGCAATAGTGATTGCGCTATGACATTTTTATTAGCTAGGTCCAGGTGAGCTATTGCCATCACTTGGCGTCCGTCGTCGTCGTCTGTTAACAATTTTTCAAAAATCTTCTTCTCTGAAACTACTTCACAGAATTTAATGAAACTTGGTATGAATGATCCTTAGGGTGTCCTGCACCAAACTTGTGTTTCGATTTTTGATCCGTCAAAAAACATGGCCATCGTTACTAAAAATAGACCAAGGGGGTTAGACTACTGTTTTTGGCTTGTAAATCAAAAAGTATAAGAGATAGATGAAATCTGATGCCACCCTACTGCTTCAGCATCAAAAGTTCTACAAAAGACTCCATTTGGTCGAAGATGTCAGATGATCCCTTATAGGGGTTACAGCCCCTTAAAGGTGAAAAATAGCATTTTTGCATGTTTTTGACCTATAGAATGAAAACTATTGTAGATAGAGAAAAGCTGTTGCTTGCATAAATGTTCAGCTCATTTAGCTCTACTAAAGTCTCCATAGGGTCGAAGTTGTCAGATGACCCTTTATAGGGGTTACAGCCCCTTACAGGCGAAAAATAGGGTTGTGGCCTGTAGAATGAAAACTACTGCAGATAGAGAAAAGCTGTTGCTTGCTAAAATGTTAACCTCATTTAGCTCTACAAAAGTCTCCATTGGGTTGAAGTTGTCAGATGACCCTTTATAGCTATAGGGGTTTAAGCCCCTTAAAGGCGAAAAATAGTGTTTTTGACCTATAGAATGAAAACTATTGGAGATAAAGAAAAGCTGTTGCTTGCTTTAATGTTCAGCTCATTTAGCTCTACATAAGTATCCATAAGGTCAAAGTTGTCAGATGATCTCTTATGGGGGTTACAGCCAATTAAAGGTGAAAAATAGCGTTTTTGCATGTTTTTGGCTAATAGGATGAAAACTATTGTAGATAAAGAAAAGCTGTTGCTTGCTTAAATGTTCAGCTTATTTAGCTCTACAAAAGTCTCCATAAGGTCAAAGTTGTCAGATGATCCCTTATAGGGGTTACAGCCCCTTAAAGGTGGAAAATAGCGTTTTTGCATGCTTTTGGCCTATAGAATGAAAACTATTGTAGATTAAAAAAAGCTGTTGCTTGCTTAAATGTTCAGCTCATTAAGCTCTACAAAAGTCTCCATAGGGTTGAAGTTGTCTGATGACCCCTTATAGGGGTAACAGTCCCTTAAAGCCGAAAAATAGTGTTTTTGGCCTATAGAATGAACACAATTGCATTCAGCTCATTTAGCTATACAAAAGTCTTCATAGGGTTGACATCAAGACCAGGTGAGCGATTCAGGCTCCTGGGAGCCTCTTGTATTGTTTTTTTTTAGTCTGAAAATCTTGAATTCAACATTTTTTTTCAGTTTTTAACCCCAAACTGATCTGCAGCATCTACTTGACTTTCAGGGAACATTTTAACTTAATAGCTGTATTGTTTTCAATTGACTTGGACATACAAATGTTAGTATGGCATTTTCCAGAGAATGAATACACCCGATCATCAGAGACGCTCTACCAAAAATATTGAAAAGCAAAAAATATATATCCTGATTATATAAGATCTTTGACTAAGAACACCAAAACTACCGAACAGAGATAGTGATAGAAATGATATAAGCAAGTTGAACCAACAAATATAATTTTGAATTGTACCCATGGAAGGGGTCATGGAGAAATACACCCGCGGCGTTGCTACATTAGTACGATCGCATTACAGCTACGCCAAATCAAAGCTGTCACAGGAGCCACATTATCGTAGCTATCAAGAACCCTGCTGGAGGTATCGATAAGAATAGAACCCGAAGGATCCCCATCCCTTTTTTTTTCAAGTGAGCAAAGTGGCCTCACCCAATGTCAGGTTTGTGTGCGCTCTTTAGAGGACAACTACCGACAAACGTATCGCTGCTGTCTGTCTTTTTGCCACTCATGACCCGCGCGGGTGCTGCTTTAGAATAAAGCAATAACTATTACATAAGAATTTTCTACTGAAGACATTAAGCGCTCGTAAACAAATATGGGATTGATATTTTTGACAATTTGACATGAGTTGTTAGAATGTTGTGTTGTCATTTTTTGTCGACTTGCAATAAATTCATCGCTGGTAAACAAAAACACGCCTCGGAACTCAAAAGCCTTAACCAAACTTTATGGGGCTTAAATAGCAAGTGAAAGGTTTAACATGAACATGAGAATATAGATTCTGAATGTTACTTTATGTGAAATAAAATTTAATAGAAATATGAAGTGTACAATAGCCGAGCATATGTAACATTTTGTCAAAATTCGTATTATTCTTTCAAAAGCTTGCGTAATAAAGAAATATAGAGTTCATTTAATCTTATCAACGTTTAAACATTTTTTAATAAATTTTCTCTAGATTCCGTTTCATCGTCCAGTATAGTGAGTGAGACTTTGTGCTAGCTCTTGCAACGCTATATATATTATGAACATGAAATGATGATGATAAATGAAATAGCGGTTGCACCAAGTCGTGATAAGCATACCCTCATTCGACCATTCAGAAAACAGGACGTAGATGACCCACTGACCTGGAAAGGGGAAGCACAGTACAACTCATCATGCTTAAGCTGTGTACCAAATTAAAAATCATTCCCTTCAGCAGAAGCTGAGAAATCTGTAAGTTATACATTTTTGTTCCCATTTTTTACCCTTAAAATATTTTAAGTCGGCTCAGGAAACAAGTATATGACCGACTGACAGGAAAAGGGAAGGTACGATACAACTCATCATGCTTAAGCTGTGTACCAAATAAAGAATCAATTCCTTCAGTAGAAGCTGAGAAATCTATTACGAAAAAAATCCATTTTTGACCGTTAAAATAGTCTAAGTCGCCTTGGAAAACAGAAAGTTTATCATCGACTGACCTGGAAAGTAGCGAAAATGTACATCCCATCATGCTAAAGCTGATTTGAAATCAATCCCTTCAGTAGAAGCTGAGTTATTGAACCGGACGGACAGACGGACGGACAATGTGATTGCAATTTAGCCCCATCTCTTACGATTTGGGGTATAATATGGGGCTGGGGTGGAAAACAAGGGAACAAAAAATTTTGAAGACCACTGGACAAGGAGAGAGATTGGTAGGGGCGGGAAATTTATCCTTTGTGATGCACTACTTGGCGGTCCGCAAAGTGTTTGTTTACGTCCATGAAGCGTGGCGTTCTCCACACACATTGGTCCACTATAGTCAGCGGTCGTCCAGTATAGACTAATAACACAATACACAAGATTCAATACTGATGCCAGAGTTATGCTACGTGTACGATTTTCCTGTTTTCCAGGCGTGAAAAAGGGTATGTTGTAATTTACTGTAATGTCGACAATACTTCGCATTGCAAATTGCAGTTCTGATGTTTTGTATATCTGTTTTATGTCGCGTAGGTTTTTTTTTAGTTCCGTTGCGTCAACTGATTTGATCTTGGCCTATCAAAGACTTACGACATCGTAACTTGTTATCTTTTATTGTTTATACTGAAAAGAACTTACGTGCAGTAAAAATTGGAAAGTTTTAAAATCATATAAAACGTGTTTGCGTTTTATTTGTCGATGTTTCAAAGGGAATATGCCATGGTTTATGACATGTGACATGTGATGAAGAGAAAGGCATTCATTGGGAAACGATGACCGTGATGTGCTCGTTGCTCTTTGGATCATCGTTTAACATCCTCCTTTTAGTCACAACTGTCATTTTTGCATGTGGTGAGTTAAACTATAATTGTTATTAACCTACAGTATTACAACTTTTCATCAGTGTGCTTTTCAAATCTTCTTTTACTCATTTAATCGATTAAATGTTGTCTGTAATTGTCAAGTCGTTACAGTCTTAGACACAGATGACAAAAAAACTAAAATGTTTATCAATTAATAACTGTTTCAGATTTTTACAATTTTTTAAGTCACATTAATAAGCTATTCCATAATTTAAAGCTTTCAATAAATGGTTTGTTACCGGAGTCGTTTAGATCTAAGTAATTCTCTTTCAAAATGTCAACTCAAGTAGGTGTTGTGTTTATTTTCATTTTTGGCCTTTTAAATCATTTCATTGATGCTTAACTTCTTAAGTCGGACTAAATGCCATAACTTTATGTATGAGTATGACTTATGACTTGCAAAAACTTGTTAATATGATTAATGGATGGAAAATTATGACTTGTACGCTGACTTAGCAATATTCTAAGTATTATGGGTATTAACAGAACAATATACGATATTGAGATGTGGAATAAGTGTACGCGACACAACAAACATAAACAAACAGCAATTCAAAAAATCACAACGGAAAACAGCAAGCAGTCTTCAACATGACCATAGGTCACTGCTTACCGTCTTGCGTCTTACAAAAGTATCAAAACCAATCCCTAAATCATCAACGAAAGACTCAATTCTTGACATAAAACAGTTAACATAGAATGACAAGGACAAACAAAGGCTTTGGCAAAGTTTCCTGGCTTAGGACAGGCACATATAAAATGTGGCGGGGTTAAACTAGTTTTTTGGATCCAACCTTCCCCCTATTGATAAGCTTGCACAAAGCTACATATAAAACACACTGTAAAACTCAATCGACAAAAGTTCAATTCAACAAGAGAGAACCTAAGACAAAATACTCTACGAAAACAACAAGACAAGGAGGAACTCTCTTGAGAACACTCGAAGTTACTGACAACTAGCTAAGAAACATTTATCGATTGATGTAAAAGAATCAAATACATCAGTTCTAAGAATGTTTCTGCATAATAAATGTTCCCTTTACTTTATTTTTAAAAATTAACAAAATGTCGCCTCTGATTTCGTACTAACAAACAAAGAATCTAATCATCATTTCAAACAACAGCAAAAGATAGATATAGAAGAAATTCACAAAATTGGAGTATTTAATCTTTTATTACTCAATATCATCCTTTACGACTTCCTCTATGAAAATAAAATGTAATGATTTAATATTATAGGCATTTATAAGCATTTTTCCACCATAAACTTTTGTATATTTCTTTGATGACCCAAAATATCTAAGTAATACATAATTCTGTTTCATCTCTTGTAATTCTAAAGTAGCTATTATCAATTTGAAATAAATTAGGCGATTTATTTTGATATATTTTCTTAGGAAATAGCGAAAAGTTATTAGTACGTATAGCAGAGCTAGACAGTTCTACTGCACAAGGCACGATAGGTCACGTGACAAATGACGTAGGAAAGATTAACTGTGCCGCGCTGTGTGATATCCAATCGTTTTGTGATGGTATTTATTTCGACCAATCAACAAGAGCTTGCGTGACAGTGTTTAACCAATTTACCGATTTATCAACAACATCTGAATTATATAGTCATTTCTACAGAAGTAAAGGTATGCTTATGATATATGTCTGTTGATCGGGGATTTGTAGGGTAAACATGAACAAAATAAAGGATTTTTAATGAAAACAGGTTGAAGTCTACGTTTCTTTAAAAATGTCGGCCCCATTTTGGCTCTGTATGGCAAATACGTCCACAAGAGCACGTAGAACCTACAATTGATCATGATAGATTTTTGTGTCTAATTCTGTGAACGTAACAATAAAACATAATGCTACTTTTCAGATCATATTATTTGTTCATCGCCTGTAAATACAGGTAACCTAATATAGCGTTGCACGGGCGTAAAACACCAACTCACTCACTCACTATTTTATTGTTTTACCAGTTACCAAGCAGTGTCTCTACAGTGGATACCAGTACAAGTGGGATCTAGATTCCTGTCTTCTGTTTGTGGACTTTCCACGTCTCAATTGGACGGATGCCAGGGCCAGATGTCAGAGCGAGGCTGGTGATCTTGTCGTAATTAATAGCTTGTTAAAAGATACGCTGTTTTTACGACATCTTAAAGAGGCGCGTGGTAAGACTAGTCTATCAACTAATGCTTGGTTTACCGGTATGCATGTACTTTGTTTGGTCCTATAGTCGTGCGAAAACGGAGTATTATTAATGTGGAAATTCCCGTTTTCGTAAATGTACCCTTTAGCGTGGGGGGATGTTTCTTCTTATTACTTGTATCATTTACTTAAGGAGAAATAATTGGCTACGGTGATACTTTCGCATATTTTTTGATCGCAAATTTAGCGAAAATTAACCCCGCGCGAAAATGTCCAGTTAACATTTAATGTTGCATTTTTGACCCACATTGTACACCCTAGGAATAAATCCAAAAGGAAATGTCAGCTATACAGGTCTCAAAGTTAAACTATATATTTTGTAGACATTTTGGCTGACAGAATGATATATTAGGACGCCATTTAAAAAATTTTGTGGTCGAACATATGTATGAATGCATGAGTTTGCTTAAATTTGACTGGCCAGCTTGGCCCCAAGTCCAAAATTGTGGTAGCAATTTGGAGAATTTTATAGCCATTGCCAACCATTTAAAAATTGGGGGCTGCTATGCTTAATAACTCTACACATGAATAAAAATGTAAGCTTGTAACACTGTTAATTTTCTTGATAGAGCGTCACGTATAACTCTACGTCATGTTGCTCTTCAGTTGTTTATACTAAAATGTTCACAGACGACATATGCTCGTATACAAATGCGCGGTTTTTAGCTCGTAGATGTTTGTCTATCTTTAAGGTGTTGAAAAAATAAAAACTACATACACGTCCGGAGCACCTCACATTACTTGTGTTCGACTTGTGCTGTTGATTATATTTTTTTTTTTTATTATTTTTGGTTGTTTTTGGTTTTGTTTTGGATTTTCCGCTTCTACCCAAATCTCCAGTTTTCCTGTGGTCCTCATAATATACTGTCCCTTAGTTTGACGACACCCCCACCAACCACACTCATTTTTCATCATCATTTTAAATTGATTTAATCATCCTTTTTATTTTCATTGCCTTCAAATAACCCATAATGCGTTGCAAGGGCATTAAGCAACACTTTGTTATTTTTGTCTTCCGCCGCAACGCGACGGAGGGACCTAGCAATGGTCTCCGTCCGACCGTCCATGCGTCCGCGCGTCCGTCACACTTTTTTGAGGGCAACTCTCCTGAGACCGCTCAGCGGATTTTGATTCGACAAATTTTATAGTAGTTATGGGACTTTATCGACTTTGTTCATTTTAGGTCATAGGAACACTTTGTGAGCGCAACTCCTCTGAGACTGCTTAACGGATTTTGATGACATTTTGTAGGATTGTTTGTCATGATATGTAATTGATCATTTCGCAACGCCGTTTTTATTCGACAAATTTCATAAGAGTTATGGGACTTTATCGACTTTGTTCATTTTAGGTCATAGGAACACTTTGTGATCGCAACTCCTCTGAGACTGCTCAACGGATTTTAATGAAACTTTGTAGGATTGTTTGTCATGATATGTAGTTGATCATATCGTACCGGCATTTTGATTCGACAAATTTTATAGGAGTTATGGGACTTTATCAACTTTGTTAATTTTAGGTCATAGGAACACTTTGTAAACATAACTTCTCTGAGACCACACAACAGAATTTGATAAAATTTTGTAGGATTGTTTGTCATGATATGTAGTTGATCATTTCGCACTGCCATTTTGATTGAACAAATTTTATAGCATTTATGGGACTGTATTGACTTTGTTCATTTTATAGCTCATAGGAACACTTTGTGAGCACAGATTTTGATGAAATTTTGTAGGATGGTTTGTCATGATATATGTTGTTGATCATATCAATGCAATTTCAACTATTCAAATTATGTCTTCCCCCACATGTAGGCCTAAGGGAGACATTTTGTTTTTGTCGTGTCAGTCCGTCGGCTCGTCTGTCCGTCACAAAGTTTGTGAGCGCAACTCCTCTGAAAGTACTGAACCGAATTCAATTAAACGTGGTAAATAGAAAGTGCACCATATGAAGTTGTGCATTTTGATTCTCAAATTGTACATATTGTGGAAGTTATGGCCCTTTGAACTTAGGAATTTGCTGTAAATCCTCATTTATCATCTTGTCAGCGCAACTCCTCTGAAACTACTGAACCGAATTCAATGAACCCTGTTATATAGGAAGTACACCATATATAGTTGTGCATATTTCCAGGAAAATTTGGTCCTCAAATTTTTGTGGGAGTTATGGCCCTTTGAACATATGAATTTGTTGAAAATCCTCATTTATTATCTTGTCAGCGCACTTCCTCTGACAATACTGAACCAAATTCAATGAACCTTGGTATATAGGAAGGACACCATATGTAGTTGTGCATTTGACGAGGAAATGTTGATCCTCATTTTTTTTTGTGGAAATAATGGCACTTTGAGCTTAAAACTTTTTGGGGAAACGGGGGGGGGGAGACTTCGTTTTTGTAGGCAAAACAAACTTTAATTTTAGTAAATTTTCAACTTTATGCGGCGGTGGGGGAGATTGGCTATGTGTAGCAATCTTGTTTCGTTTGGATCTACCTAATTTGTCTTTTTTTCCGACTTTTGACATTCGAATGCTCCATAATGATTTTTAAAACTTTCTTTTTTTCATTAAGATGAGTTCGGCATTTCTAGATGGTGGTTAGGAGCCTGTGATGTGGAAACGGAAGGAACATTTAAATGGATCAATGGACAGGAAATGACGTATACACGCTGGAAAGATGGCGAACCAGACAATATGAATAGCGGTGGGACAGAAAATGCTGACTGTATACAGTATTTTCATACAAGAGCCGGTCCATACCGCTGGATGGATATAACATGCGATCAAAAGTTATCATATATGTGTAAAAACCACGAATTCATATATGTGTGAAAACAAAACCACGAATTAATATATGTGTGAAAACCACGAATTTGTTTAAGTTGTGATTTTGAATAAACTATTTCATTTAATGCATCTTAAATTTTATAGCATAAATTACAGCTGTTAGTCTGTGGAACGTTATGTGTTTTGAGAAACAAACGTACGGTTCTTTTTTTGGTTATTTTTACGGGTACAATACAGACACAATGGAAAAAATCATGTCAAAATATTAATAACAGCAGCTCGTTTAACTAAAGGACAAGATATGATTAGTGCCAAATTTGGCCCCCTTTTTTACCATTTTTTTTAAATAATTGAACTGAAGCTAAATTATTCTAGATCAGTTCTTATATGAACAAGGTATAGTAAAATAACATTAATTTTATCTAAATTTTGTTTATTACGTCACAGTGACGTCATCAAATTATGTGAAAATGGCATTTTTGTGAAAAAGTGTAAAAATCATGCAAGTTTTTAGTAGTTTTTGGCATATTTAACTGTGAGCCACACAGAGTACCACAAAAATATTTTTGTGGTATGTTTCTATATTAAAAATGATTATCTACATAAATTATTGTAGTGGTACTCTGAGTGGCTCATAGTTAAATTTGCTGAAAACCACTTCAAAATTGCAGGTTTTTTACAGTTTTTCACCAAATCACGATTTTTAAGCCACTTGGGGTAATTATTTCAACACCATAATGGATCACTTTAAACAAAATAATGCTGATATAGTAAAGTTTAACTACTTTAAAGTATATATCACATACTTTTAGCTTATTTTAATAATTTCAAAATTGAGGGGCAAAATGTGGCCCTTATCATATCTTGTCCTTTGTTCAATAGAATCCACATTTACTCTACACACTTTATTTTTACAAACGCTTAATCTTCTGGGTGGTAATAACTTTATATTGCGATAGACGATACAAAGATGTGGAATAATTGTACGCGACAATCCAACGTATATAATGAAATGACAATTTAAAAAATCACAACGGAAAACCGCCAGCAGTCTTCAACATGACCAGAGGTCGCTGCTCGCCGTCTTGCATTGGCCCGAGACTAAAAATACATACATAAGATTAAAAACCAATTCAAAATTATCAACGAAAGATCCATTCATTTTGGACATCCAACAAAAGATGAAAGGGACAAATAAAAGCTTTAACAAGGATTCCTGGCTCAGGACAGGCACATTTAAAATGTGGCGGAGTAAAACTACATGTAGTTCTTTGGACCCAACCTTGCCCCTATTGATAATCATGTACAGATCACAAACATTATACGAGAAAGGACTTTGGATGAGAATATTAATTTGTTTAAACTTTATTGAAAGTATTTTTGTACTATAGAAAACTTCAGTAAACTGTCATACTTTGTTTTAAATTTTTTATTCTTCATTTCTTTTGTAAAATTAATTATCAATTTTATTAACCTATAAAGTTCTGCCTACTTTAATAATTATTCAATAATTATGTTATCATAAATTTCTTTTATAAACATGCATGTCAACATTTGTTTTGTATTATTAAGAAGTCAGATTAAAAGCAGAGACTTTTAGGACCTCCCAATTTGACCGCCTAACACAGGTGACTCTTAATCCATGTTTATGTTTTTTGTGGCCAGTTGTAAGGTCAATGGACATACATGTACATGTTCATGTATTTAGCCAACGGTTTATTTTCGAATCTTATTTGAGTGAGTGAATGAGTGTGTTGGTGTTTTACAACGCTTTATAGGTTATCAAAAGGCGATGAACATGAAAAAGATGATAAAATGAATATGAAATGATGATGGTGAATGAAATATGGAGGTGGGGGGAAACAAGGAACAGTAAATTTTGAAGACGACAGAAAAAGGGGAGAGGTGGGTAGGAACATAGAAGAAAAAGCCTATGTGGTGCACTACTTGGTGGACCACAAAGGGGTCCTTGACGTGCATGAAGCGTGGCACTCTCCATTCACACATGAAGGCCCATGATGGTTTGCAGTCAGATTTTTCTCCTTATAACCTGACGACCCCGAAATTCATTATGACAGGGCTGCCCATTCAACCACCCGAGGCACACATCCCAGTCGCTTTATGGGCTAAGCGGCCTGACCAAATGTCAGGTTTCTGAGCGCTCTTTAATAGACTTTTACCCTATAAATTTTCCGGATTACAAGTTTTCCCTAAAATGGCCAGAAGTTACGTGAAATTCCCAATTTTCCCAAGAATTACACGTAATCCCTAATTACATACATTCCCTGTGACATATACATGTAGTAAAATTTTGAATAACTTTATAAAATTTCATTGTTTAAATACAGCCTTGGAAGAAGATAAATGTCTTTCGATTATCTTTCTTTGCCTTCTGTTTACAAAAAAAGAACTGTACTTTATTCTGCTCACAGACTTACTGAAATAGGTACCCGAGCAGCCTTTATTTTGATATATATTTAAGCGATGATAAATGAACATGAATGCTTATGAAGTATAGGACATGGGATTTTGGATTACCACTGGTAAAAAGTGGGTTTTAACAGGTGTAGTATTATCTGAAGTAATAATCCACTTAGTGACTTAGGGTAATCGAGGGTCATAAGGTTTGCAACCCTTGGAAACCAGGCCATAGGAAAGAACTGTTTTTGGTGGACTTTACAATTCTTAATTCTTAATTTACCATGATGTTGCGTCAAATGTGCATAAAAAGGTTATTTACATTATTATTTCCAAAAGTGTCATTTTATCAATAGAAAATAGAATCAGATGATATTGGTCTATTTAAGAATCAATTGTAATATTTTTTTTTACTTATTGAACCATAAACTATTTTTTTCATGGTGCAAAGGGGATTATGTGAAATGTGCATCATTTAAAATTTAGTTTATGGCTTCTTTAAACCAAAACAATTATTACAGTTAATACTTATAAATAAATTATTTAAATATTCGGTGCGAAAATTTATTAAAATAATATTTTGCTCCATGAAAATATTTTAAATTCGGTCAATTAAACCGGTGTATTAATATATACACCTGTCAATCAGATTGCACGTGGCGTCCGTGCAACTGCAAAGTGCATATCCTTCATTGTTGTATCCGGTTTAAACTGGATTGGATGATACTTTCTTTGCGAATTAGGAGTAGTTTGAATGATGGTTAATCCAATCAAAAGCTTTTGACTTTTTAAAAGTTTACAGGAAAATGAACCAAATTGTCTTTCATTGTAAATGTAACTAATAATTTTCTAAAAAAATATTTTATAATACATGTATGAATCTCCTTGCAGATACGATGCTAATACTGTTTTTTCTTTATTTTTAAAATCTTCGCCAGCATATTAATCATGAAGCTAGTTTTTTTAAGCTGTCATCATGGAGATACGTATTACATTTTGCTTGCTTCTGACTTTGCTTTTTGAATGGTTTGACATTCTGTCCAAATTTCCTATCACTCTTTCCTTCATCAACCCTGACTTAACTATAATAAAATTATTTATAATTATTTATAGTTAAAAACTTGCAATATGCTAATGTAAATTCCACTCCAGCCACTGTCTATATTTTGTTCTTATAGATGCCCTTGTTGGATAAATAGAATGACTTAGTAATTTCGCATAACGGATCCGTCATGGATGTCTGAAATAATACATGTAATAACACAAATCATGGTAAACAGTGTGGAATATTAATTTCCTCGCTTAATTGCTTGACAATATATTAACCCATACGTCCGTTTTTAAAGGTGGTTTAATCATTTGGCTTTTTGTCTTCTTTCCAAAATCACCTCTTCATGTTTATCTAATATTACAAATGTATTATAGCATTATTCGCTTGGGGATTTTAAAAATTAACTTACTTCCTTTCTTAGATTAAATATATAAGTCTTGCCTTAATAGTACAAAAGACATCTTTTAATGCCACTCTAATACAGAACTTGCACGCTAAAACAGAAAAAAGAGAATCCCTGAAACTAAAGCAATTAAACCTGACCTTTCCTTAACAATTGATCGAAGAGATTGTAGGCGTTTTATGCTTCCAGATACTTTCAGCATTTATCATTCAAACAATACAACAGACACGTCTATTAGGTAATAAACAAATGAAAAAGGCTTATGTGCAGGCTGACATTTAGAAAACGTCCATTAATGTACCGACTCCAATAACCGATCTTGGATCAAATATTTATACGAGGATTTTCATCTTCCCTTGTATGAAGCCTAAGATTATTTAGGTATTTAGTTGATATACACGACCTAACTATGACTATTTTATTCTATGATGCACTACTTGGCGGTCCACAAAGGGGTCTTTTACGTGCATGAAGCGTGGCACTCTCCACACACGTTGGCCCACTTTCGACAAGCTAGGCTCTGCTGCGGGCCTATTCGCCACCCGGGCCCCGCACGGGACAAGGTCTGTCGGTATCCTACTTCCTTTCTAAAGAAATTCAGCCATTGTTTGACTTGTTTGTTTGTGTTGTTCCCACCCTTTATATTCAATTTTACATCATTATTGCTTGCTCTCGGATAAAAGACAAAACAAGGGGAAACTAAAAGACACCACATCCATATGATTACTACAGTTACTACTATCGCAATATGTCATCCAAAGTTCTGTAGCTAGCTTTATTTAAAAAAAAACTACTAATACAATTTGAGTACTTTAAATCTAACTTCAGTTTTGATTTAATTCAGGTTTGGTTTTCTTAAAAGATATATGAACTTATTCAGATTTTTGGGTGTTTAATTAAGAAATATGATTGAATTAAGATTTATTTTTCTTTCAAATGAACAAAAAAAAGAAGTTAATATGAAAAATCCAAGTACATTTCTCTTGTAAATTCAAGTCTGTAAACAAGCAATAAATTCTCCAAGCATCAAGTTAAATTTTGATTTGATTACTTTTCTCAGCAAAATGTTCTCGAACAGTGAAATAAATTTCATACAAATGTTCTCAAAATTAATTAAATCTTTTCAAATGAGGATGAAGCTTAGTTAAATTGAATTTTAAAAAGGTCAGTTTTGTCATGTATTAAGTCAATTTGAATGAAAACAAACACTGTTGATTTGGTATGCTTGCTAACGAAATGTCATATTTATTATGATTACTGCAAGATCTCAGAACTGGAAAAAGCAACCGAGGAACAAAAGAAAGCATTAATGTATGGACAAATTAAGAAACATCTGTGATTTATAGAATTTCATCGACTTGATATGCAAGTTATTTATTGTTCCACTATCAATCAAAAACGCAGATTTTGCTATACTTGGAAAATAAACATAGAGATGATAACTAAATTAATAAATGACTGTGTGAATTGCAATTCAGGGGAACACAAGGCAAATGTGTTAAAAGCTTTTAATTGTTACTGAAAAATTATTAAACGCAGCCTAAGGATGGGTAACGTTGGGCATTGTATAGCCATGGATATGATGCTCCCATGGTAGAGCCTATTCATTGCCTAACGATCTAGTAGCTACTTCAACTAAAGAATTCATCAGGCGATTTTTTTCTATCGTTGATTTTTCATTGCTTTATAAAATGGTCACCTTAAAGTAGTAGATGAAATGAAAAGTTATATCTCTTATATATTGTTGAGGACAGTTACGACATTAAACTCCCCAGTCGGTTACATCTCTTTTTAATCAGTACATTTTCTTCCAAAATGCCAAGTTTCAAATAGTTTGATTAATGCACGTAGATATCTTATGTGTTTTGTTATTTTGACTCATTTTTAATGATTTTTACTGATAATTAATTGCTAACAGCGGTCAAGGCGCCGTACCTAGCCTTCAAAAACCGGAAAACATTTTAAAATCCATTTTGAGTTATGAGAAGAATTTTTCGACGAATCGGGATTGAGAGAAATGCACTGGAAGGGAAAATTCTCAGTTTTTAACAAGTTTTCAGTGTGTAATTCAAAAGTTTTGAAAGTATAAAGTAAAAGTACTAAAAGTTTCTTAATTCTGAAAGAGAAACTTATCGTCTTAAGTTGGTACGATAAATGGATAAATGCATACAAAATTTTGTTTGAAGTAGCTGAACGATCCATGCTTCCAAAATTACAGAAATAACAGAATCAACCAACTGAGGCAAACATTCCAGGCGCTTTATGGGTTCGTTTCAAAACTGGTGAGTGAGTGAGTAAGTGAGTGAATTGGTGAGTGAGTGAGTGAGTGAGTGAGTGAGTGAGTGAGTGAGTGAGTGAGTGAGTGAGTGAGTGAGTGAGTGAGTGAGTGAGTGAGTGAGTGAGTGAGTGAGTGAGTGAGTGAGTGAGTGAGTGAGTGAGTGAGTGAGTGAGTGAGTGAGTGAGTGAGTGAGTGAGTGAGTGAGTGAGTGAGTGAGTGAGTGAGTGAGTGAGTGAGTGAGTGAGTGTTTTAGCTGAAAAGGATGTTAAAATGAACATGAAATGATAAAATGAAGAATGAGGTCGGGGAAGGGGTGGAAAACCAAACTGTGTTTTCTGGCTGTAGTGAGTAAAATAAAATAATTAATAGTTGCTGGTGGGAAAACTGACCTGTAGCAGCGCTATTCTTGTCTAATAAAGTCTACTTAAGAGCGCTTTGAAATAAAAATTAAGGCTAGGTCCGGCCGCTTTGCCAACTTAACGACTCGAACGCGTGTCCCACTGTTTAATTGGGTTACCTTGTCAGGATGAATGCTATTATGCACAAACCTGACTGCTACCCAAAGTGGTGCACTGTGTTGGGAAATATATCATGTGAAACACCTGATGCAAATATGGATAATATTTGATAATTGTTGGAACCTTAGAATATCCTGCAGGAGGCAAAACAAAGGGGTTTGACTTATCGTGCAAAGGATACCCAAACTCGACCAATTAGAAAACAGGAAAAGATACTTAAAGAAACTAAAAAAGGGAAGCGCAGTACATTATATAATAATGTTGTTAGTATCAAAAAAACTTTAAGAAGAAATACATCATAATGATTTTTCAAAGCATTTAAAAACTTTGAACACCTTCAGAATGAAATTATATTGTAAATTTGAATTCAATTTTTGCTAGTAGCGATGTCATCAGCTGAAAGTAACTCCTTGTCTAACACACTGATTTACTGTGATATTATGGCTATATTGTTATTGCGTGTAACGTATTATGGTATTTGTTAAATATATGTAGAAAAAAATGATTATATGACTTAAATGGATAATCGCCATCATTTTTAGCTCACCTGGCCAAAGGTCATGTGAGCTTATGCCATCACTATGCGTCCGTCGTCTGTCGTCTGTCGTCCGTCGTCGTCTATCGTCTTCTTCTCTGAAACCATTGAACCAATTTAACTGAAACTTTGCAGGAAAGATGTATGACATGTTGGCAACAAACGATCTTCTTTTTAAAATGATTTGATAAAAACATGGCCGCTGTTACTAAAAATAGAACATAGGGTAAAATCACTTAAAATAGCTTATAACTGAGCAACCATAACAGATAGAGAAAATCCGAAGGATCTTAGGCTCTTCGGAATCAAAACTCTACAAAAGTCTCCATTGGGTTGAAGTTGTCAGATTACCCCTTATAGGGGTTACAGCCCATTGAAGGTGAAAAATAGCGTTTTTTTCATGTTTTTGGCCTATTGAATGAAAACTTTGTCAGAAAGAGAAAAGCTGTTGCTTGCTTAAATGTTCAGCTCATTAAGCTCTACAAAAGTCTTCATAAGGTCAAAGTTGTCAGATGACCCCTTATTGGGGTTACAACCCCTTAAAGGCGAAAAATAGTGTTTTTGGCCTGTAGAATAAAAACTATTGCAGACAGGGAAAAGCTGTTGCTTGCTTAAATGTTCAGCTCATTTAGCTCTACAAAAGTCTCCATAGGGTCGAAGTTGTCAGATGACCCCTTATAGGGGTTACAGCCCCTTAAAGGTGAAAAATAGTGTTTTTGGTCTATAGAATGAAAACTATTGCAGATAAAGAAAAGCTGTTGCTTGCTTAAATGTTCAGCTCATTTATCTCTACCAAAGTCGTCATAGGGTCGAAGTTGTCAGATAACCCCTTATAGGGGTTACAGCCCCTTAAAGTGGAAAAATAGTGTTTTAGCCTATAGAACGAAAACTATTGCAGATAGAGAAAACCTGTTGCTCGCGTAAATGTTCAGATCATTTAGCTCTACAAAAGTCTCCATAGGGTCCAAGTTGTCAGATGACCCCTTATAGGGATAACAGCCCCTAAATAAACATGTTTTCATGTTTTTGGCTTATATAATGAAAAATATAGCAGATAAAGAGAAGTGGTTGCTTGGTTAAATGTTCAGTTCATTAAGCTCTTAACAAAAGTCTCTATAGAGTCAAAGTGTTCAGACGGTCCTTAAAATAACATTTTGCACATTTTTAGCCTACAGAATGAAAACTATTGCTGAAAGAGAAAAGCTATTGCTTGCTCCTGGGAGCCTCTTGTTATGTTTTTTTTTACTTTGCTATTGAGTGCAGATGATGGTTTGTGATTGAGTGTATGTAGGTAACGTTCGGACTAGGCCGATAACAAGCAGAAACTATTTACCCGTCTGAAACACCTGAGGCTATTTTTGTTTCGACTTTGGAGTTCGCGTATGTGTATACAGTCTTGTAACTGTATGTTTATATTTTAGTGATATTTTGTTTGTATTTTGTTTTTGTCTACTGATTTTGAAAGTGTATTTTTGACAATCAGTATATGAATGCCCAATTGGTACATTTTTGAAATTGACATTCACCATTTTATAACTCAGATTTTGCACTTCGTAAAATCCGGCCAAAATATATGTACCACAATGGCTGCGATCAAATGAAAGGAGATAAAACCATCTTTCCAAAATCAAGCTCCTTTTCCACGTATTCTCAGACAAATTAAACGAAAATATACTTCGCAACCAAGTACAAGGTATGAAATGATACCGTAAGACCTTCTGCATTTAGTCTAAACTGTGTTGGAATTTAAATGTGAAGTTAATTGCAGAGCCTCCTGGCCTCGTTGAAGGCTGCTGGCGGATCTCCATTGTGGTTTTTTTCTGAATTGCGCTTGGTTGTCGGCTGTGTCACGTACACTTATTCCACATCTCATTATTTTCTATTATGACAACTGTGTTTTTCACGTTTTTCGCACTTGAAAGAACCCTGTTATGTTTTGATAATAGTATGATTCCTATGCAGTAGGCTAAATTGTCCGTTTTTACCCATCACTGCTTTTTCCAGTGACATTCAAACCTTTCCTTCCCAAATGGTCATGTGTCCCATTCAGTTTCTCGACGGAACTACGACGACACATTGCTAATATATAAAATATATGTACATTGCCGGAAAATATAACATTTATTTGTACGAGCCTTAGAAACATGATAATGGCGAGCTTTCAGCGAGTCTTTTTATCATGTTTCGGAGCGAGCACAAATAATTGTTATATGATTGGCCATGTACGTATATTGTGTTTATCCTGCAACCCGAAATTGCCAACTTTAAAGCTGAACATAGCCATTTTTTTGCCAAAAGCAAATGAAGCCATCAAAGTTTGTGCCGAAGCGCGTGCTGTGACATTACTGGTTTCCGACGTTATACATTGGCAATGCTCATACTGGAAAGTGGGACCAGTGGATTTGATATCCTGTCATAACAAAAGTGATATCCTGCTAATGCACGGATATCATTGAACAATATCTGTATAGCTGTATTGTACAATGAAATAGCTCATTGCAGGATTAAAGATGATTCGTGGGTATAAGCAAATCCATCAGATTTTTAAAAATATTTTGCAGAATTTATTTAAGTTTTAAAAATCAACGTGAAAAAAATTAAGAAAAAGAAATAAATGGGGTCACGTACCTTTATACAAATTTATGATCTTGGTGACCGAAAGCTTTGTTTTAGCAATAGATAATAATGGGAAAAGAGTTATTTAGCATAATGGCAGCCCATCAGATTCTATTAATATTTCACAAATTTCAAACTATATACGCTATCTTTAAAGCAAAAAACATTAAAAACTTTGGGTAACGGACCTCCTTTTCTAGCTTTTTAAGATAAACTATTTTTTTCTAACACATTTCTATATAAAAATTTGTCACACATTGTCCCGCAAATTGCAACCTCTGAAAATAGAACTTTTCTTTAAATATGTATGTTATTATTATTAAAATATAATTAAGAATTAAACTTTGCATCCTTTGTGTTATTTGTAGTCATTTTAGATAAAATGGACTAAAAATGTGCAAGATGTCCGAGAGGTGATCATCGGTTTTATAACCCCGAACCACCTTACTGCAAACAATGTCATAATGTTTTTAACTATATCCCAATAAATTTTCATTTCTTATTATGTTTTTTGTCTAACGATCATTTCATATCCAAAGGGGTATTTACAACCTTTTAGTTGATAATTAAGATAACGTAACACTCTCACACCTTCTTGTAGAGCTAGCATATAACAGTTCGAGTATCAGGCATTAGACATTTCTAACGTTTTTTTTTGTAATTTTATTTCTACAAACGCATGCCACAACAAAACAACACAGTGTATATATTATGGAGATTTAAACTTTATTAACAATAACGGCCCTTTTATTCCTGTCAATCAACGCATATAAAAATAACAATTTTAAGTTTTATGTACAGATCACAAGTAATATTAAGATTTACAATTCTAACAACAAGAACGTCACGGTGTAGCATCATTATGAGGTTAGTAGGAATCCAAAATTGAAATTTTAAACAATCATACCAGTAACTTAATTTTAACTTCCCAAAAGACAGTGAAACTGTACTATGGTAATTCATCTTAACAGCCTTAGAAATGTTAAGTGCCAAACTTACTTTAGAAACTAGAAACCAGAAAGAAAGAAAAAACATTAATATCATTGTTGATTTTTCATTTGACTATTTTTTTTCAGACCAAACAATCGGATGTATAGATTTAAAAAAATGTATACTAAATTTTTTAAAAAAATATGTACACTTAGTAAGTTTTTAAAAATGAGTTTCCTTTGCTTTTTTTTTTGTTTTTTGTTTTTTTGTTTTATTTGAAAAAAAAGTTGTTGTAAACAGTGTTTTTTAGTTTTGAGAGTTATTTCCCCTTACAATAGCCCTAAATATATATATGTGATGATGCTACACTGTGACCATCTTTTAACACTTAGGTCAATAATTCTCTAGTAAAATAAATATAGAATATTCTACAATACGATATTAAACGTATTGAAATGCCTTATACATTCAAAAATAAAATATTGGTATAGTATGATTTTCACTTTTTAAGTTATATCAAATGCTTTAGAATCGCCCTTTTCTAATAACATAGATTGCAACTTATTTTTTTTCAAATACACATTCCTTATAAGTGTTTACAAAGTATAACCTAAGGAAAACAATTCCTGTTAAAAGTAAATGTTTTTTTTTCAGATCTTGGTAGATAGAAAAAAAATACTTTTAGCACAAAAGCACTTGTAGTGTGTCGTTCTTTGTACGTGTTTGTTACCACTATTGGCCTCCCTTGGAGGAATTCAAAAAAGGGTTGAACAGAACAAATTTTAAGATTCATGCATTTTCGGTTTTCGTAAGGCATTTAATTAGACTATGTTTTGTCTGGTGAAGATATAAAAATAAACAAATTGAATTATGTTTTGTATTGGATTTTATTTTAGTTATTTGAATTATACTATCGAAACACAAATAATTACCAAAACCATTTTTACGTGAACTCACCTTATTAGAGATGGTTACATAGTTCTATGATGATTCAACTATACACAACATACGATATAAGCAGATTTAGATAGTATTTTTATATATCTTTGTAGTGTGTAGTATTTTTTTTTTCTTTGTATTTTCACTAAAAGACAACGAACACTGAAACAGGAATTACTATTTATATTGATGTTTTTCTCTAAAATGAATTGCACTACATTTTTGATAAATAAATATACAATAACTTCCGTTAGCAGATGAAAAATAAACACTGATGATACTATTCTACAATGCCTATAGTAGAGACAATACATATTTAATTGGTAGTGTTTAATCACCTTTAAAGATACAGCTAAAGGGGACGGAAATTGAAAAAAAGAGGAGATTCATAGAATATTTTTTTTTAATCAAAACCATTTTCAAACTATTACAGATTGCATGCATTACTGAGCTATGCAAATGACCAAAGAAAATAACTATTATAAATTTGTCTCATTTGATAGTACCTGTCGGGCTCCTCGGGTTTAAGGTTCAATCTACTTTGATTTTAAAGTAAATAACCTTTATACTTTGATATTAGTGCATATATTTAACTGTTTCAGATGTTTTTTTATCAATAAAATATTTATAATGTAAATGTTGGTCATTTCAACGTAGCAAAGGTCGACAGATGCTCCGAAAAAAAAAACCTCAGGTTACAGATGATTTTTGGCCCTGTTGGAGCCTAATAGAGACATTGTTTTAACATCTACAACAAACGTTTAGCAAATTAAACGATAAGTTATGTTCATAAACAAGTTAAGTCTTTTTAGTCTGAAATGTGTTCTTTCCTTGATTTCCTTTATTTTCCGATGTTTACATCTTTAAATGCTTCAAATCTTCTTCTGTCTTGTCCACTGAGGCTGCTTTGGATTCTAGAAATAATTGAAAACATACACATAATAAGAAATAAAATTTACTGAAAGGTAACGCTAGTTAAGCCGAAAATCCTTTGAATGGACATAATTCAATTGACAAGTATTGTTTACACTGAACTTGTTAGTGTTAAGCATTTAAATTTGATTTCAGTGGTTTATCTTCCAGGCCAATCAAGTTCTGTCCGCGGTGTATTAACTCTTGATTGTATTGGATACGATCTTGATTTTACTTGATATATTGCAAAAAGTATACGTGTATACTGAATTGATACTGAAATTCTTAAATTGTTAGACACTTTGAGAGTCCAGTAAATCTAGAAGTTGTTAGGAAGGTTTGACCGTTCCAGTAGTGACATGATCTTTTAGTGTTATGATTGAAAAAGAAATATCTTGAAATGTTTTAGGATTATAACGTGGTTGTTTGTTTAACCAGTTTCTTAATGTAAAAAAAGGCTAAGAGAGAAATGATAATTTATTCTCAAAGACACAATGACATCTGCATATGTGCTACTATCGTGAGGCTTTTTCCCATAATCCACAAAAAGTTTTATCTAACTGATTGTAACAGTTCCATGTAATCAGAAAATTGTCCATTTTGTAATAAAGGAAAACACAAAGTAAAATCATTCGTTGCTGACGTTCCTTTTACGACAATTTAACTAACGGGTACTCCTCTAAGTATATTGCTACTGTCTACAGCATACTACTCGAAATATACCAACTGTGGATTCATTTATTTTCGTGGGTACCCATTTTCGTGGATGAATGCAAAACTGCAAGTGCTTTGATTCTTAATTCGTTGTTTTGAAGCTTGCAGCAGTCTGCAAAGCAATGTTAAGTTTCGTAGAATTTTCCTTCCCTCAAAAAGCACGAAAATTGATTCCCCACGAAAAAATGAAATCACAGGTTTTATGAATGTCCGAATCCACTATTTATTTTAGTGTAAGTTTACCTTGATCTTCCTCCTTAATTGATTTGTCATCGTTTGCGTTTACGTCATCAGTTTCCTGTTGTTTGTCTCCTGCAATTTGTGAACTTTCGACCTCTGATTCTTTGACCTGTGAACCATTGGTAAGAAGGTCAGCATAGTATGGGAGGTCATTGTTGACATCGGATGTCAGACCGTCAATAATTTCACTGGTGAAGATGTCGACTAAAAAAAATATTATATATAGATTAACCTATATTTGAGAATAAACAGTAAATTAAAATTGTGCGTCTACATTTTGAATCCGAAAAAGGAAGATGATAGCTTTTTTTGAAACGTACATTTTTGTAATTAAATGTCAAATCAACAAGGGGTTGGGTTACATGTAACAAGAGTTATATTTATTTCAGACCATGTTTGAAATCTAATACTAGTATCCTATTATAATGCAAACGAAATATTAATAGGGCGTGATAATAAATAAGGCCAAACATGTTATATCGAGATGCTGTGACCAGGATTACAGAGAAATCCTATATGAATCATTCATCATACCACACCTCGGGTTTATTTTTTTTCCAGCAATTTGAACGTATTTATTTTTGCAAAAGGTGTTTCAAATCAATAAGTGGTTGGTTGGATAACGTCACATGTAACAAGATGAGCATGTGTTCGTGTATGAAATCGAATATCAGATTTTATTATGATACTGCGAACGGTTAACCAAGAGGTTGTGATAAGTATTATAGAAACGTCCGTTATGAAACATTCAAACATTAGCCATACCATAGCTTATGTCTGTCCTATCTGATACTATATTAGATTCGCATGGTTTGCGGGCAAAACTTATTTTTTTAAAGGATTTTTATCAGATTTAAATTTTAGAGTTCCAACTTAAACAACACTTGATTAATCGGTAAACGTTTAAAAAAGGTGAAAGACTAACCCAAGATTTCTCGCATTTGTCCGAGATCGTCTGGGTTATCGTCAGCGGACACACGGTCCCAGATCTCACTAAGCATGGTTTCAGCCTCTCTGTCTCCTGTGAAAGAAAAAAAATAACAAAAATAAATCTTCTATACATCTTATAGGTCAAAATAAACAATGTTTTGTTACTGTGAATGTTATTAACTACATGGTTAACAATTGTCATGAATTGTGAACGAAATAAATATCAGCAAGTTAATAATTTCGCGTATTTGTTTTACAAATTACTTATGTAAAGCAATGTTTGTTTTTAATCTTATGCGTCAAGTACACGACACAACCTTTTAAGATTGCAAAGTGACTAGTGGTCGCTGAATAAAGTCTTGGAATGCAATTAGTCTTGAATCAAAAGTTGATGAAGACAACATAAAAACTTTTTTCTCACACGTCAACAGCAAATAACTACGTACCTGTAAGCACCGTTCTGGTGAGCCATTCGTCCATCAATGTGTTAACAAGATCGCTGATTCCATTGCTATCTCCGGATGCTGGTAGAACTTCCTGTGCGTCACTTCCGCCATATGGCAGTAATTCGTTGTAGTAGTTGTATCCAGGCATTACCTCCTTGTCATAAGCGTTGTTGTAAATTGGCAGCTGAAGAGACAAACGTTATTAAGTATAGGTTGTAAGAATGCAAAAGAGTCTCAATTAAAAATTTGGACGATGTAAGTTAGAAAAGCCTATACACGACAACACAAAACAATTAAACACCCACTTTTAAGGTAAACCACATTAAGAACTCGACACCAAATCGAAATGTAAATTGGATATTTAAAATTATTTTTTTTTAAATTATTATAAGCAATGAAAATCTTAAATTCTTGGGTAATAGTGTCGTATTTCAAAAGCTGAAAAAACAAATCGAGGAAAACCAGAAATTCACACGATTTCTAAACGTTTGCAGGTGAAACGATGTAAGGGCTCATTTCTTTTTTTATAACCCGTGCTTTCACTTCAAAAATCCGGATAAAAACTGAATATTATTGTGTTATAATGTATTATTCTGTTTGAAGATGCGCCCAATGTCCCTTCTGTTGTCTCCTAACATAATGATGTTATTGTACGAAGATTTGATACTGGAAATAAAGGTAATTATAACAAAATTGCCGAACTTGGAGGATCAATCTATGTGTCCAAGAGAAAAGACAAAACATGGAAGACACACCGGAATAGTTATTGATCGCAATGGTCCTGACTTGGTACAGGCATTTCAAATGAAATGGTGGGTTAAACCAGGTTTTATTGCGCGCCAAACCTCCCTCTTCCATTGCGATCTTATGGACCGGTAGAAACACACAACACAACTCGGTTGGGAAGAAATAATAGGGATGATAAGATGATTATCTCAGTAGAACAACCAGCAAAACCAAACCACTAATTAAAACGTTCAACTGAATTTTGAATTTTTCCACCAGTGGCTGATAACGAAGGATTGTTTTTTTAGGGATCTTATGAGACGCATTTTCTTGTAACCAAGATGTCATGTCTGTTGTCTCCTAACGAATACATAATGCTGTTATTGTATAATCAACGAAGATTTGATTCCACAAGACTCAATCAGAAGCAGACATATTGATTGTAGAATTAACACGAGAAAAGGAAAAATCAATGGAGAATAAATAAAATGTCAAAGCAACACTCCTTGGATATACACCTACGTTAGAAAGAAAAACATGCTTCAGAAAACTTCATTCGGTTTTCAAAATATCAAAGTGCAAGAAAGTTCTGACTCATGTTTTATTTATACAATGACTCGCTCAAGCTAACCGATTTCCCTGATATTGAAAACTAATATTTCGTGCTGTTTGTAAGTAAAGTAATAGTTAAAGAAACTATTTTGCATATATTTAAAACATATATAGCGAGCATCTCAATCTCAATTCTGCATAGAAGACAAACTGTGTGACAATTTGATGAGTTAATGAGATGCTGCGAATATGAGATGAATACTCTGCAAAGTGTCAGACGGGCATGTAAACCATCTTACATAACCGAAATAGATGATTTTCATATAAGTGGTTATAAGTCAGATCTTTGGTAGTTGGCCAAAGGGGAATAACTCCAACACCCGACACACTGGTTTACATTTTCATTGGAGAAAGGGAAAACAGCTAATGATTTTCTTAAAAAATGTAACAAATTTATCATTGGTAAATATGTGACCAGTGGTAAGTAAGTTTTCAAAAACTTAATATGCACTTACCAAATTATATGATTTGTCCTATGAGCGGTTTTTATGTTCCTATTTTTCCTATGCTCCTATGGGACAGGGAACTAGAATGTCTGGTCTTCGGTTTTCAATGACTTATTCCCCTGTTGACTAATTACCAAAGATTTGACTAAATACTAGCAATATGAAAATGGTCTATTGGGGAGATTTTTGCTAGGACTTAATATTTAGAATTTTTTTATATCATCAATGTCTGTGTTAATTTTTTGAAATTGTTGATATTTAAGGATGTTCGCTACTATTATTGAAAATTAATAGGTTTCAAATTTGATGGATTAAATGAAAAGATAAAAGTAAAAGGAATAAAATGAGCAAAAAAATTTGATAGGTTCGTGAACTCGTTTTCAAGATAATTGACGTTAAAGTTTTGGCGGGAAAAGGTTTTCTCTGACTTTTTCATAGGTTAAGCATTAGCACTGTTTAGCTGATAAAACCCATGACAGAATAAATAGGATTTGCTATAACTTTGTCTATAACCTCTTTATGACACATTAAAGACATTGATAACAAGAAAATAGGGGGTTCGTGGGCAAAAAATTTAACCCTATTTTGATGGTAAAATCCATAGGATTCCGAAAAAAATGACAGAAATACCAATACAAGACCAGCGAGCATCCTTAAACATGTTCAAAAGATCCCATATTACAGTTTATAACCAAGTAACCAACCTCGTTTGTGTCTGCGTATTGTGATGAAGCCATCAATTGTTTGTAAGCGTATTTGACGTCATCTTTGTACTGAATGGCTTGCTTTTCTGTCATCTGAAACAAAGCAAACATAATGTTAAGTATTGCACATATGACCAGCGAGTTACAGAACTTTTTGAAAATCAATTTATCAAGTACATGTAATATTTTTTTGGTCTTATTTACGGTCTTTTGATTTCTTTATTATCGGACTTTTATTTATATATTTCAACTTGTTTATGGTGTGAATATGGCTGAACTATCAACACCAGGGCATCAAGCGAACAACAATCAACCTTTTTTGAGGTGGATCGAGATATTCTAAAAATAGTGGGTCCTACCCTTAGTCTGCTGACATATTTCTGCAGAAAGGGGCGCTCAATTTTTAAAGCCCAAAATACTACCTTAAGACTTGCAGTTTCAATATTAAAATACAGTTTCAATTCTTAGAAAATGTACGCTGTACTTTTTTTTTATTATGATGAAATTTATCTGGGATAAAGAAACCTAGGTTCTAGAAGTTCTGTATTTTAGCCAAAGATAAACTAATGATATATGAAAACATTATAATGTCACAAGTGCCTATAAAATGGCAATGAAATGGTACATGTACGGACTGAATAAAGAGATTTTTGATTCACTCGTTTTTAGACACTACTTTAGTGAGTAATAAGAAAGCGTTGTGGTAACTTGATTAATTACTGCCAAATTGCGTGGCTAAACTGTGAGATGACACCACTTAATTATTCTATGAACTTTTTTACGACCTGCTGATATTTCAGACTTCCATAAACTGAAATATCAACGTAGGTCACATATATCGTACAAAGCCTCATTTGATATACGTGTCTCGTTTTGTTGAATCAATACTGTCATCGGAACAAAATTAGTCAACACTCAAGGGGGATAACTAATTACTGCGACTAATTTTCCAGAAACTAATCTAGGTATAAAAGGAGAGATGTCGTCTGTATATGGACGTAACGAAGCCATTTGGGAATACAGACTTTTCTATTTATAATTGAATTGTTCACGAGTTATAATAACGTTACTTTTATTGACACGTTTTTATGAAATACAGAACACTTAGATTCAACTAAAATGAGTTTTTGTATTTTCTATCGTAACAAATAAGGGCGTTCACCAAACAACATTAAAAATCAGTTCAGTTCAACTATGGTCGTTTCAATTGTCTATCAATAATATTACATGTAAGTTAAAACAATTGGCCATATCCAAGAACAAAAAATGGCCATATCCAAGAACAAGTCTTAAATTTTCTTTTTCTAATTGAATTACTCAATAGTAATGCGTTTTGTTAGAATAATAACGTTGCATTTTAATGATACGTTTTATAAAAATATTTTTTTTATCTAATGAAATCTATATACTTTGAGAAAATTAGGATATTCATAAAAAACACAAGCCAAATCTAAAAGAAGGGGAAAGGGGGTCTAATCCACACATTCGTAAAAACAAACACTAAATCCCACTATTCCGTTTAAAAGATGGAACCATAAACGTAAAAATCCAGAATTTCCACATTTTAAGGGGTTAAATCCGGAATCCCGATTAATATTAAATAAGTCCTTCCCGAAATCCAGTAAAAGATCCTACCGACCCTGAAAAGAAAATCAGTAGGCAGCGACGCCAACTCCTTCGTAGTCATGATATATTATACAATTAGTGATACCATAGAAGTACAATTGTCTATAAGAAGTGTTTGGTTTCTTAGAAAGCCAATCCTAACTGTCTGTTATTATAATATTACGTAATACTTAATAAAATTAATGTTTCATTGATACATCCATGACATTATATCTCCATAGTTCCAAAAGGTAAACTCTGTATGGAATTTTTATTCTTACGAGTAGGAGTTCTAATTTTTACATCTTTGTAGAGTGAAATATTTAATTCAAAAATAAAGTCTTGATGTTAACATCATATTCGACATGTATGTACGAGAAGCACCTATCTCATGCTAATTTAGTTATCATAAACGATACACCCTTGAACATGTTGATTATATAAATTTAGTTATTTACGCAAACAATTGTGTGAATAAAGGTAATAACAAAACTACCGAACTTGAATGATCAATTTCATAGTCCAGAGAAAATGACAAAAACGAATCAGTCATACCGGAGAATTGGTGGATCGCAATGGTCCTGACTTAGTACAGGCATTTCAAACGAAATGGTGGGTTAAACCCAGTTTTATGGCCGTAACCTCCCTCTTCCATTGCGATCTTAGGATCCGGTAATGACCATAGAACACAACATAGTTCTGAGACACAATAAGGATATTGAGGTGATCATTGCAGTACATGTGAACATCAGGTGAACATCACGTGTCTATACCAAAGCTGCGTAAATACTCTTCCAACGAGATACATCACATACGAATACTGTCAAGCGCGGATTACTAAATAAAATTCTTGATAATTTATTTTCTTTTCGGGATCTCATCACGCGAAAAAATAGATACTTTTGCACGAATGTTAAGAAAAAGCTTTTATAAACAAGTTATTTGATCTGCTTTGATCTCGATTTTAATCTAAAAAGTAGATTGTTTGGGTTATTTGTCAGATTTTTCTATTTATGGAAACATGTAATTTCGCTCTCGTTTTTTTACCTGCTTGCGTTAAAAAGAAAACAGATAGAAGCAGAAATTTAACACGGCTACACGGATGTGATTCTTGGTAATACTCTATTTTATTGACCGAGTTGGTCATGGGTCAATTATATCGGACTTCTTCATTTAAATCCTACCCAAAAGACCGAGAAAACTAAGCTCCGTCCAACCTTGCAAATAAAATAGAGTAATAGAATTGAATATTAAATGACATGAATCAAAATAAAAATCGTTTTTTTTTCCTTATTTTTTTCTTTGTTTAAATATTATCCTCGGAAGTTCTAAATCATTTTACACCAAACCAAGATAAACGTCAATTACTTTCTATTTCAGTCCAAAAGCCTTAAATTTATCAGCCATTTATGATATCCATGATATAATTATGAACACCAAAAATAACCCTTATATCCATAACAAAAATCATTCATTGCCTATCCCTCCTTCCTGATTATTCAGAAATTTTCTGAATGAAGTTAAATTGTATCCCCTATATAACATTCTAATCGATTTTCCAAGCTTATAAATCATGTTAGCATCGCTCCTGGTGCTTTTTATGGTAACATAGAAGAAAATTCATCAATCAAATTTTCCGTTACGTCTTCCCTTATCGTGTTTGAGAGGTCAGATCTCAGATTTATGACAAAGGCTACATGGTCTGGGAAATAACGGTCTGTATAAATGTCAAACAAAGCTTTTTTTACTATGTCTGCAATGTTTCTTTTAATTGTCATCATTTGTCTAGTCTGAACGATATATGTCTTTTTTTTTCATTCATAAGAAAGATATGTCTAATATCCAAGTGAGATTAACCATATTTCTTTTTTTTTAAATTCCATATTGTGTCCTTCAATTAAATTCTCAATTTCACTCTTAGGCTTTTCTTTAGTGCCATAAAGATTATTTTGAACAAGTCGTTTAAAGTATGCTTTCAATTCTGTATTTGTTTTCCTTCAATTATGTTCTCAATTTTCCTTTACCTCAATGCCATAAAGCAGTTTTAATACATGAGTTTGAGCATGTGCTTTATTGCATGCTAACGAAGGCGTAACTATCATAGGTTTGAAGCTTCTCAGTTGTTAGTATCGCTCCTGGCGCTTTTTATGTTAACGCAGAAGAAAATTTATCAATCAAAGTTTCTGTTACGTCTTCTCTTTATCGAATTTGAGAGGTAATATTTCAGATTAATGACAAAGGCTGCGTGGTCTCCGAAAAAACGGTCAGTGTGGATCTCAAACAAAGCTTTCTTTACTAGGTCTGCAAAGTTTCTTATTACTGTCATTATATGTTCTGAACGATATATTTCATTTTTCATTCATAAGAAAGATATGTCTATTCTCCAAATGTGATATACTACATTTTGTTTCAATTCCGTTTTGTGTCGTTCAATTAAATTCTCAAGTTTCCTCTAAGTGCCGCAAAGCTTTTTTATTACGTGCGTTTGAACATGTCGTTTATACCATGCTTTCAATTCCGTATTTGTGTTCCTTCAATTACATTTTCAATGTTCCTTTGCTTCAATTCTTATAGCTGCTATTATATGTCTGCTCTGAATGATATGTCCTTTTTCTTTTATTATAGTCAAATATGTCTAGTCGGCTAATGATATACAACATGTTATTTTGTTTTGTTGAATTCTGTTATTGCATGCCATATTTGTTTTCGTAAAATATAACTGTGTTTATGTTTTTCAAATGTCATAGCGCCATATCCACATAAGGACTAAATCTTTTAATAAAGAAAGAAAAGAGGAACCTATGGGGCATCCGAAAGTATAACGTCCAAAAGCGAAAAGACAACAACAGCAACACGAATAAACAGATAACACACAACAACTGAAGGGCAATTAGCAACGCGAACTCAAGAGGCAATGAGACTGAACCCAGTTGCTGATTCAATCGTAATTACTCCTCAAAATCAGTATTCACCCATGACCTTCACCAAATAAAGCGTTTGGTCTTCATTCTGAACCATTTACGCATTTCTGAACATTTTTCGGGGGCATTCGATCGTAAGTAAAAAAAACCCCGCAAGAATGAGATAAGTGAAGAGCCAAAACCAGGAACAAACACAAAACATAACCAACACACAAAAGCACAAAGCAAAACACCAGAAATGTAATTAATGGTAGTTTTTGCTCGTTACAAGGTGTCTATCATATGACAAAATTTTATAATTGTAGGCTCATTTTCTTCCGTAAGGTACCAATTTTTGTGGCTTTCTTGATGGCAGTAAACCACGAAAATAAAAATGCATCGAAGTGCTAATCTAACATATATTATCATTCGTATTAGCAACATGACAAAATCACGAAGGAAATAACATCCAACGTAATTTCTTTAATCGAAAAACCACAAATGTTGATATCCACAAAAACAATTATCTGAGATATCTCATCTTAAATTAATAAAAGTTCTATTTAAAATAGTTACACACCTTATACTATCCGTAATTACTTTTTCCTAACATTACGTATGATTATACTAAAGGCCGCTATCGTCTTAGAAATACAATCTCAAGACAATATGTACATGTAATAAATGTTTTTTCTTCTTCGTAATTACACACAGGATAAACTTACAAATGATACATTTTACAGGTCACGATAGGCGCCATGAGGTTTTTTCAACGACAAAAATAGTTATATTCTTAAGACATTATTACTACACGTTTCTGTTTCTGCTTGCTTGGCAGCTGTCATTATAATAAGATAAAGGTAACAACAAAACTACCGAACCTGGAAGATCAATCTGATAAATCTAGGAAGAAAAGACCAATCAGATAAAAAGAAGATTGCAATGGTCCTGTTTTGATATTGGCATTTCAAAAGAAATGGCGAGTTAAAGCATGTTTCATGTCGCCAAACCCCCCTTTTGCTATGCGATCGTAGGGTCCGGTGACATAAAACGCACCATAGCAGGATAAACGAAGTGATCATCACAGTTAAGATATCCCGAGCCTATTTAACTGAGCATATTTTTGCACATATTGGTATTTTGTATATAACTGATATAAGCAAACTGGTCTTTGCAAACAAAACCTTTATTTTGTAATATATTTAACAAATTGGGAGCAATCTTAAAACAAAGAGAATATAATGAGATGTGGAGTAAGTGTACGCGACACAGCCCACAATCAAGCGGCAATTCAGAAAAACCACAATGGACAACCGCCAGCAACCTTGAACAAGGACAGTAGGTGCTGCTTGCGGTTCTGCAATTGGCCCTTTGTCTAAATAAAATGCATATGATTCAAATCCAGTCCTGAAATAGTCACAGATAGACCCCCTTCTTAAACAAGGAACAGAAAACATCAAAAAGACAAGTACAAACGAAAGCTTTGTCAAGGCTTCCTGGCTTAGGACAGGCACATATAATATGTGGCTATGTTAAACTAGTTTTTTGGGCCCAACCTTCCCCCTTTCAATATTCGTGGACAAAGCACAAAAACTAAACACACAATAAAAATCAAATCGATCAAAGTCCAATTCCATTAGATAGAACCTTAGACAAAAGACAACAAGAACGAACGTAAAGACAGTAAAGGAACACTCGCTGTTACTGACAGCTAGCTGAGAATCATCAATCAACTGATGTAAAAAAAAAATCAAACATATCGATTTTAAATCCGACACAACACTTCAAACAATAATGATTTGGTGGAAGGTCATCACACAAAACCGACATGCTTGATCGCTATAATGCTTAAAATGACAATAGTAAAGCGCTATGATGGAAGTTTTAAAGTAAGTATCAAGTTATCAACATTTCTGCCAAAAAACACTAAATTCAAAGATTTAACCAAAATATTCAATTCATATCCTTTCCGTAATAAATTTTGAAGCCAATTTTTTTCATTTCCAATGGATTGTTTTTAAACTTGTGAACTTTATAAAAAACATTTCCATAAAATAAGCAGAGGCACCAAAGGGGCATTCTAGTGTCAAAAGTCCGAAAAGGCAACGACAAAACCGGTAAACATGAACAAGAACAGCACAAGGAAACACAAAACATAAAAACAACCGAACAGAATTCAACAACGCGAACTCAAGTCGTAACAAGAGTGAACTCGGGTGCTCCGGAAGAGTAAGCGGTTCCTGCCTGCTATAGCACACCCGTCGCGCTGCCAATTTCCAATTCAGTGTGTCAAATCCGGTAAAGGAAGACAAAACAAAACCCTATGACAAACCGACATCTGCACTCATCTGAGAGATAGATATCCCATATTTATCTATGAGTACATGGTGTCTACCGTAAAATTTCTTGGTAGACACCAAGAATTCAGGATGCGATTTTACTTAATATGACTGATGTAAACTGTAATTTTCCACAATTTATCTGAAAAGCTAATTTTATTTGATGCAAAATCGAATTACTGTACATGTTAATGTCAGTCATTATTTGGGCTCATAGTGGTAGTTTCTCATGAAATAACTGGACATGATCTTAGTTTTGCTTGATTGCAAGAAAATTGTGCCTAATGTATACTGAATTTCTTAAAATGGTGGATACTTAACGAGGTAAATGAAATAATTTTTTAATTAAGTAAATTTGGTCCGTTCCAGTACTCTTCTAGTGATAACAAGTTTGGGTTTTTAAAAATGTATTACAAGAAATGAACTTACAATGGATGCATTCACCAGGTCCCGTAAGGCGTCGTTGAGTTCTTCAAAGTTTCCTGTTTCGTAGAGGTATTTAGCTACATCAATGGGTGTGTATGATAATGCATCGCTGTAGTCTGTGTTCTGTAAAAAAGGTGTACATGTATGAGCAGGAAATTAAATCGGAGGATAACAAAACAGTCGGGCGATAAGGTGTTCATACTGGGAGAATCTTACCACAAAGGATTTTTCAAGCACTTTATGAGCAGGGAATAATATATTTGAAACATCTAATCTAAATATACTTTCAGACTGAATTCACCATTGGCAACGCGACAGGTGTGCTATAGCAAGCTGATACTGCTTACTCGTCCTGGTCATCTAAGCTCACCTCGTTACGACTTTAGTTTGTTATTCAGTTGGTTTTTTTTTATGTTTTGTTTTGTGTATCTTCGTGCTGTTTTTGTTCATGTTTACCGATTTAGTCTTTGGGTTCCCCATTTGTACCTCTGCTTCTTTCTATGTGATCGAATAACACGTGGGTGGATATGGAAGAATGGCATAGCAATAGACTTGGTTAAGAATGCCAGACAAATAAGATTTAATGTAAAAAAAACCTCAAAGCTTCTTTGTATTTTTTCGTTATAAATCTTGGTATTAGCTTTAATATTTGTTTTATGTAAAACAATGTCGTAAAATAACTTCAAAAATATTCTATATATGCAATAGACAATCAAATGATGTCAATCTTTGTTTAAATTCTAAGAGAGCAAGTTGCTACAGTTTCTTAAAATGCGTAGGGTTTAGTCGCAAACATTGACAAGTTTTATTTGCATTTCATTTTATGAATTGGTCGACCTTATCTTTCATTACCGAAATCAAAATTACAACGACTGATTAAAACAATATTCTCCTTTAACTCAATAAAAGACTCAATAAAGTTTTCCTTTAATTCCTTATTGCTACTTTTTTATTGTTTCTCATATTTAAAACACGATAACAAAACCTTTATTTAGACATTTATTTCCTGTGAGTTTCCCATTAATGTCATTGGAGTTTACGTTTGTGCACCAGTGACCAATTTTCCTTTTTTAAATTAAAGATTGATTACTCCTTTTCCTAACAATGATCACTTTCCGCTTTCAAGCTCAATGTTTTCTTCTATCAGGATGTATAATTGTATAGCCGTTCGGTCAATAGCAGATAAACAAAAGCACACGATAGGAAGTTATCGTTAAACGTCACGAAAACTTCTAACAGCGAATGTTTAACAACTGGAACCTATTTAATCTAATATTTCAAACCGTGTTGTTAGGGAACTATTTATAGCATCGCAAGGATCATTTAATTAGAATGACGTACAATGGCTGCTGTTCATATCTCCATACGCCCACGGATTATTTTATTCAGCTTCCGAAGTAGCTGTCAGCTGAATAAATCTAGAAAACCGATCGATTGGACCGTCTTTGTAGCACTAATCACATCGTTGCCTTTAATTGTAGAATTTTATATGCTGGGAGAGGCATGATTAAGAGAATTTATCTCGTATTGGAAGAAGTTACGAAACCAGAGAAAATCCACAACTCGTTCATTGATATATGAATTTGGTTTGAAATAATTTATGAGGGTAATGGTCAAACTCAATAATCAGATGAATTTGATGAATCGAAAATTATACTAGAAGAAAGGATGGACGAAAAAATGAGAATGGCTGTGATAAATTAACAATAGTTCAAGATAGAATTGTCTATATGTCATGTACGTGGGAAAAACACAAACAAATCATTCTTATGTAAAAAGTTAATCTAGCTAGAAAAATAACCTACTTCATAAGAAGAAACATTTTTTTTTTTGTCTAAAGAGCAGTACAGGAATGGGTTTGTTATAGGCCATTTTACTTAACCTCGAAAATACTAAGTAGTTGTTTTTAGGCTTAGTATATATACAGCTTGGATATGAAAGCTCATTTTCCATTCCAGAAAAAAAAAGATACGGGACATTTCGTTTATATATTTGTCTGTCCGTTTTTATCTACTTGACCACAGACCACATGTTGTGTTTTTCCGGAACTTGTCAACCGGATTTTACGCAATTTTGTTCCCAGTCAATCATGACAAGAAACACATTGGAGCAAACTACTACACAATTGTAGAAAAAGAATGTCAAGCAAGCCTTTTGTGTCTAACCCTGCTCACTCAAAGATTCATTTATCTGTAGTTATTAAAAACTAAGGTAGGAACCATTTGATTTTTATTTTGGGTTGGGGGGGATAAAAATGTGCTATGGTTATTTTTTGGTCTTGCTTATTTTCGATGTTGTTTTTGTCCATATTATTTTTCTATATTTTCATGTTATTCTAACACTAAATTACAATAACATGTCTTTTAATCATAAACACATAAGCCCCTCTCCCTTTAAACTTATAACAGTTATGAAATAACGCATATATACACTAACTTGTGATGGAAACTTTATACTAATACTTTTTATCGCCATGGCCCCCTTTTTTAAAATCAAATGGTCACTCCTATACAATGATGAGATAAAAAATAGACTTACTTGTGAAGGAGAACTTTTCAAATCTGCAGAATCTGTCTCGACGAATGATTTGTCAATGTTTTGGGATGGGATCTGTACTTTTGTTTCTGTAATGGGTTTGTCTCCGTTCTGTTGTGTTTTCTGTTGAATGTCACTGACTAAAGCACCGGTTTCAGGATTTACAACTGAAAAAGAAGATCATTTTGTCTCATTACTTTTATTTGGCATGATGCAACATCCTTGTTATATGTCGAAATTACAAACACCAAAACGCGGGTATAAACGGTTAATTTGGATATGCTATATTTCGACATTTCAAGGAGTAACCTCTAATCAGTAGCATTTAAATCAAAACATTGGAAGGCAAATTTCCAGAACTGCTGAAAACGAAAAGTACTCAAAACCAAAACGTTCGAACAAGGAAGCCTAATCCGAAGCTAGAGATGGATGTACAATAAAATGATAGACAATGTCAAAAAATTTGGCTTGGGGTTTAACTTCCAATTTTACTTCTATAGTTTCGTATTTATAAATTTGAAGAAAAACAGAGTTGATCGCTCTCTCGAAACACCTGAAATTACCGTTTTTCTTCAAATTCATTTAAAAAGGACAAAAAGAAGTAAAATTGAAAGTAAAAACCAGAGCAAATTTTTTTGACATTGAATATCATCTTATTGCCCATCCATCTCAAGGTTGAAATCTAGCAAGGATGTTGCTTCAAGCCAAGTACATTTTTCGTTTCTTCATGAGCTTGTACAATGTTGTATGCATTTTTTATTAGTTTTATTCATCTTGATTCAACATTTATAAAGACGGGTCCTCATTTAAAAAAAAAATATTGTATTGGCAGATCTGAAACAAAATAAAGAGCAACCTGCTTTTCCAAATCATACATCTGATTACATTCCCGTTTTGTCATAACCTTGTTATGCACATGATGCGTGTTTTTTTTTCTACTTCTAAACTGTGTTGTTTTTCGTTTTTGTTGTGAATGAAATATATGGATTATGCTTTACATTTTTATTTTAAGTACTGATTGTATATTTTATGGTTAAAGAATATCAGTACTAGTTTAATAACTTTTATATAAACCATTACAAATTTTACGATCCAATAAATATTGGCGCCCTCATTTTAATTCCCGTTTTATCTAGATGAATTTTATGTTCCTTTATTTCACATATTATTTATTATTAATTTTTATTACCTTTTTCTTCTGTTTCTGATTGGCTGTTTTCTTTGCCGTTCAAATTTGAGTAATGAAATGATTGCTGCTTTTGGACTCCAATACTGTTCGATAATCTCTGCGCTGTAAATTACAGTAAATTCAGTCAATTAACGGGGGCTAATGTGAATATATAATGTCATCACTGCCTTATATGGAGAACTTTAACATATACATCATGACATGACGTAAATTATCGCTTCTTGATGTCGAAACACTATTGATATCATCTTTAATTTTTAGAACTATATGTAAAATTGTATTAAGATATTCCAATTATGCAACGAAATGCCATCGAAACGCAACACAGTATAACATGACATTATAACCTTGGTAAAGCGCTTGCACACCCCAATTCCGATATCACGTTTTAGGGGCAAACTCTCCATGAAAGCAGAAAATGGCCATAAAAGGGAACATTATCTGTTAGCTCGTCCATGTGACAAAAAGTCCAATGAGTTTGGAAGAGGAAAAATGAAACAATTTTCAGAACCGACTTCTGTTTTAACGTTAGCGAGAGCATGCAGTGCATATTATAATTGATATTAAATAGATTACAATTATGATACATAAGATTAAACACCAATCCCAAAATTATCAGCGAAAGACACATTTTTGGACAAAGAACAATTCAAATACAGAGCATATGTTTTCGATCTATCATCCGAGAAAATCAGACGATTTTAAAGGTCCTTAACCTCATATGCATATATTTTGGGTTTATTATACTCGACTTAAGTGATTCTTAATTATGAACACAAGATGACACTCAATACAAAGTCATATTAATCTTAGGTCCCCAAACCCTTCAGACAAAATCCAATCACTCAGACCTATTTATATTTATATAGTGCTCTAGCCCTACAGAAAAACCAACTCACTGAGACCTATTTATCTAGTGCTCTAGCCCTAAAGATAAACAAAATCACTCGGACCTATGTACATTGTATCTATCATTTTTGTAGAACTATTTAGCTATAATGATAACAAGTAATACTGAAGAGATTATTGAACTCAAAATTAGTAGTCTATAATTAATCCACTCTGTGTTTCATAGAACAACACCCTTAAGAAAACTGACAAACATGTTAGGTAAATGGCAGAGATTCCGCCCACAATCAGATTACAATTATAATATGTGACTCCTCGGCCATTAAATTCTCGAATGGGACACGTGATAACAGTACAAATAACGTGACTGTCTATCTTGCGACAGCAGATGGAGACTTGGAAATGTCAATAACTTTTAAAAGTCAAGAAATAAAAGATCAGATGCAATATGAATCAGGTGTTGTCAGGTGAAGTTACTTAAATACTTCTATAACACCGACAACCATTATTGAAAGTAAAGGATACATGAACATAGGGCCAAGTTTTCAAAACTCTTAGGATAGAAAATTTATTGGGCTTTGATGTATAAACTGTTTAGATATGTTCGAAAACCTGGCCGTAGAATCTCAGATTTGTTTTAATTTTTACAGGGATTTGAAAAGTTAAAACAGTGTCATTATAATTCAGCAAAAAAGTCTGATTGTGGCATTAGAGGGAGAGTCAGAAAAAAATGAAAACTACTGTTTTATGTTGCTTTCTGTAACTCTTGTTTTGAATTCTTGAATTATATTATGAATCACATCAATTGCTCAGTAAGATACTATGACATAACTCCTCGGCCATTAAATTCTCGAATGGGACACGTGATAGCAGTACAAATAACGTGACTGTCTATCTTGCGACAGCAGATGGAGACTTGGAAATGTCAATAACTTTTAAAAGTCAAGAAACAAAAAGATCAGTTGCATTAATCAGGTGTTGTCGGGTGATATTACATGCTATAAATAACACCGATAACCATTATTGAGAGTATAGGATACGTGAACATAGGGCCAAGTTTTCAAAAGTCTTAGGATAGAAAATTTATTGGGCTTTGATGTATAAACTGTTTAGATATGTTCGAAAACCTGGCTGTAGAATCTCAGAATTTTTTATTTTTACAGGGTTTTGAACTGTTTAAACAGTGTTATAATAATGCGGCAACATATTCTGATTGTGACATAAGAGGGAGAGCCAGAAAAAAATGAAAACTACTGTCTTGTGTTGCTTTCTATCTCTCAGATGAGCACAGATGTTGGTTTGACATAGAGTTTTGTAATGTCATCCTTTCCGGATTTGACTAACACTTAATCGATCTTTGGCAACGTGACGGGTGTGCTATAGCAAGCAGGAACTGCTTACTCTTCCGGAGCACCTGAGTTCACTCTCGTTTCGACTTGAGTTCGCGTTGCTGAATGCGGTTTTGCTGTTATGTGTGTTTGTGTTTTATGTTGTTATGTGGTTTGTTTTGTTGTGATGATTTTTGTCTGCCGGTTTTGTCTTTGTCTTTACGGTTTTATGATACTGATTACCCCTTTGGTACACCTTTGCTTCTCTCTTGTTTTGAACTCTTAAATAATATTAAATTATGAATCTTTATACTCGTTTTCACATCAATGGTTCATTTAAGAAAATTTTGAAACGGTGGGCGGATAAGCGAATTTTAAAAATATCAGATATATTTACTCTTGGCTAAAATTAGTGCAATTTCCTAGAAACCTGGAGACTCCCACAGGATCAAAATAGATTTGCGACCTGAAGGCTTGATTTCCGATTTCTGTGTATTTACAACACAACCGTCATATAAAATTCATTAAAAAATACCTGCGATCCCTTTCGATCTGAACTTGGTTTCAAAAGTGACTTTGCGACCTGAAAAAGAGCGTCCATGCAGGAGCCCTACATTGTTCTCTCAAATGATAACAATTACAGGTCTGACGCCGCGAACCAGTGTTGAAATTCAATGAAACATAAACGTAGGTGTCATATTTTCGAAAGTCTTGAACTCCTCGAAATGATCTTAACATACATGTACATGTACCTGCTAAGTGTGCCAGATGTTCTAGTTGTTGTTCTTGTTCTTTAATCTGAAAACAAATAATATAACTATGTACAAATGAAGAATAATAAGGGTTATCTAAATTAGAAACATTACACATTCAAATTGTTTTGTAATTTTCCATTTAACATTTGATTGTTTTTAAATCTATTGTGATATTTTACTTCTTATCGATATGTTGATCTATTTTGGGAATTGAGAAGAATAGATCTTCTTCCGAGCGTCTTGAAGCATCTCCATTCATATCATGTGAGCGTAGCGAAGCTGGTTTATGTAGAAAGTCTGAAATTGCACGACACTCTAAATATAATGGAAAAACAATCGTAATATCGCTCATTCGGAATTTTCGGAAGTTTTCCAAATAAAATCTGCACGTGCACGGCAGAATCATTACTTCGGAATGTTGACAAAAATTTAGGGGAAAACGAAAAGTGCGACTGTGAAAAAGAAATTACCTTGGACGAAATCCTAAACGCAGTACGTAAACTTAAACCAGAAAAATCACCAGGGGAGGATGGGATTGTTAGTGAATTTTATCAAATGTATTGGTATCTAATCGGCGAGGACTTCACAGCTGTTGTGAACGATATTATGAATAAAAACATATTATGCGATTCGCAGTATAGAGGTGTTATTACTCTCATGTTTAAGTCTGGGGAAAGGGAAGATATTAAAAACTGGCGTCCTATCACTCTGCTAAATACTGATTATAAGATTATTTCAAAATTATTAGCAGAGAGACTAAAACTTGTATTACCAAATATCATTAGCACCGATCAAAAGGGGTTTGTTAAGGGCCGCGATATTTTCCAGGGAAATAGACTATTACAAGATATAATTGACTATACTGATATGGAAGACCAAGAAGGGTCAATTATTTTTCTCGATCAGCAAAAGGCATTTGACAGAGTAGAATGGGGATGGATTGATCTATGTATGAAAAAATTCGGCTTCGGTGACAAGTTTAGAGGGTGGGTATTTATGCTTTTTAAAAACGCGAAGACGTGTATACAAACTAATGGTTTTATATCCAAGTATATAGGGATATCCCGTTCTATTCGCCAGGGATGCCCAATCGCGCCTATGTTATATATTTTACAAGCAGAACCATTTGCTGCAACAATTCGCTACAATCCAAATATTAAAGGGATTAGTCTCCCTTCTAGAACCAACCATAATTTAGAGGCTAAATTAAATATGTTTGCCGACGATACACAGCTTTTTAATAAAAACGAGCGATCGATAGAAGAAACTTTCAAAGTTTTAGAAACATACGAAAAAGCTAGCGGTGCTCGTATGAATATGAATAAAACGGTTGGTATGTATTTAGGGAAATGGAAAAATAAAAAACCTGTATATAATCGAATTAAATGGACCAAGCAGCCAGTTAAAGCGCTTGGAGTCCAACACGGTTACGGTGTTAATATAGATCGTATCTGGTTAGATAAAGTAAATAAAATAAAAAGTTGTATCGAGGTCTGGAAATCAAGAGATTTAACATTTGCTGGAAAAGTATTGATTATCAAATCACTTGTATTATCTAATATTGGCTTCGAAATCGAGATGAGAGGTATTCCAGTCAAATATGAAAAAGAGATAAATAATATTATGTGGTCTTTTATATGGGACGGAAAACCAGATCGAGTATCTAGAGCTGTGTGTTGTCTTCCGAAGGAAAAGGGTGGAATGGGTATGGTAAATCTTAGAGATTTCATTAAGTCTAAGCAAGTCAAGAGTTTATACACCATGGTAAATAGCGATCTAGATAACTGGAACGCTATAGGCAAATTCTGGCTTACCTCGCTCGATTCTAAATTTGATTCAGATTTTTTTATATGTAAGTGCTCGGATATTATTGGTCTAGGCCAGCCTAAGATGTCCAAATACTATCTAAATCTCTTGAGTTCCTGGATAGATTTTCAAAAACAAGCCAAATGTAACATTAATTCAAGAGAGGAACTTCTCGAGGAGAATCTTTTTGGTAACTCTCTTTTCAAATTTAGACGTAATGCTTTATTTTTTGATAGTTTTTCTAAAAGCGGGATAAAAAAGGTTAGGGATATATGGAACACACAAACCGATTCCTTTGATTCACCTTTAGTAGTATTTAATATGTTAGATGATAAAAGGAATTGGATATCTCAGTATAGTCAAATAAAGGCATCTTTTTCTGCCGATCATATTAATATTCTTAAAAGTAATCATGTAAAACTAAAACAACAAAAGAGATCGTTCGAACTAAACGAAACAAAATTCATACGAGAGGGTAAAGTTATGGAGTCAAGGGATGTAAAACTGAAGCAAATACAAAGCTTCTACAGATATCCCTTGACACCAAACTGTGAACACAAGTGGGAAAGTTACTTTCAAAGCAATATCCAGTGGGATAAAATATGGAGTGCATTGACTAACAACTTTGCACACAGAAAATGCAAACAATTACAATGGAAAGTATTGCACAATATTATTTATACAGAAGAATTGTTACAAAAAATTAATTTATCCAACGGCATTTGTCATTTCTGTACAGAAAAGGAAAGTTTATTACATCTTTTTGTTCATTGTAAAGTGGTAAAAGAAGTATGGGGGGATATTTTTGCCATTATTAATTCATTATGTACTAGAATCGGAACAGATATGGTACAAAATTCTGAAGACATCATAATTTTGGGAACTCAAAAGCTTGATGTAAAACATTTATTAGTTGAAACGGTCCTTTCTATAGTAAAATGGGCAATATGGAAACATAGAAATATTGCAAAATACCAAAAGAGGACCGTCTCAAAATCTATGATATTGAACATGGCAATAAATGACATATATCTTGTAAACAAGCTTAACAGGGGTAGGATAGCTTAGAAATGAATAGTGTGTTTGAGCAAAGTATGGACAGCATATTGTAGCTGATCCAGATTATAAACTCCCATCATTGTATCTATTGAAATAATCGTTATTTGATAGTTTATATGTACGATTTTGCTGTATTTAATAATTATAATAGTTACATGTATCCAGGTTATATTGAAATACTTTTGTGTCTTAATTTTACTGTAACTTACATTCTGTGGAACTTAAATAATCCACGCGTAATATAATTGATATTTAAGGACTAGCCACACAAGTTTATAAAGACAGCACGTGCACATCGTCAAAACCTTTTAAATTTACACAAGCTTAATCAATCAATGATGCGTATAGAAGTCGGAAAAGTGAAAACGGTACATATCTAGGTCAAAATACATGTAGCTATTATTGTGAATAGATAATTGATTGATGACATTATTATGATAAGTTTAAGGGAGTTATTTTTCTTTTTTACCTTTACGCTATCCCTGTGCGTGAGGGGTGTAAAAATCAGGGAAACCCTTTACTGCTATCCTGGGCGTAAAGGGGATTTGTATTGCAGGAGTTGTAAATAAAGAATGTATATATCAAAAAAAAAAAAAAAAAAAAAAAAAAAAAAAATCTGCACGTGCTGGAAAAAAATACGGTGGAATACTATCACACCGTCTTTTATCACGTCCCATCGACCCAAACCATCCCACTCTATGATTTTTTTTTCTAATCTACGATTCTACGCGAGCTTTTAAGGCAACTCCCTTTCCATATCAGTTCATAATAGTAAAGGCATGTTATTGTCAGTTTCGTGGGACGATTGTTGGGAGATAACCTCGCCTGTCTACTCTGCTGATGGAGTGTTGATCCTCTTTTGCATCAACATGTTTGTTTTGAAGTTAAACCGAGGTCAACAACATCTCTGTACATGACAGTCACGTTTACATGATTCTGAAGCACATATTTGTCGACAGACCAATTAGCCATGTGAAAACGAAGCGCTTCTATGATACGATGCATCCTTAAAACGTTGATCTGACATAAACATAACCCTAAATATTTGCTGCATGTATTATAATGCATGGGGGCATAGAAGTGTTCGAGTTCGTTTTCCGTCTGTTCTAAAGGTTTGGCGATATGGAATCGAGTTTCTTGCTTACATTTTAAGTTAATAAAACTTACCGAAGACTTCGAAGATGAGGAATATTGCTTCAGTGATTCTAAAAAGATAAAACAAAAAAGTTAGTATGGAAGGTATAATGATTAAAGATTTAATTAATAGTACAATATATCATTTCAAACACAGTGTTGTGATAATGTTACAAGGATTTTGATTTCTAAGTTATCGAAAATCTTGGCATCAATATGAAAAATAAAAAATAAAATGTTTATTTCTGTGAATAAACCCACACATATTGGAATTGATATTCATATACAAATGTTTTAAAATTTAAACTTTTTAATAAAAAAAAACACTAATTTTAGCTATTCATTAAACTTAAATGCGCATTCCAGCGAAAAAAAACCTTGAAAATCATTTTAGGGAATAAGTAACTCCCAACTTTCTCTAAAGATTGACACTATCAATGTGATCATTATTAACGAATGTAAAAATGTCACGTTTTTGTGATATTTTCATAATACTAATAAAGACATTTAATTTCGCTGCCAAATCGTGTCATGGCTTAAGAACTTCCATGGGAACCTTCAGCAAATATAAAATTAATCTCAACCCACTAGTAATATTAATATTGAAAAAGGCAAACGTTTTAATAATTATGAAACGTTTCAGAAATTCAACCTTTGATATTTAAAACTTGATTGGTTTTAAAGTATCTTTGATGATATCAGAGCACTTTTATTTTGGTTCAAGGTTTTGAAAACAAGCAAGACACAGTTTCCAATAACAGAAGGATTAAATAACAAACTGAAACATTTTTTTTTATTTGCATTTTCAGGTTAAAAATAGTAAGGTTTTGTGTAAATATGAGATAACGGGGAACAGTTTTAAAAACCTTTCGGTTTGTTTAAACCGAGGACTCCAAACGGGTTGTTGTTGATGTAAGAAATGCAAAGTACGAAGAAACGCAGGTAGATTTGTGTACTACAATTGAATATGAATCTGCAAAAAAAAACCTTAAATAAAGGTAATAACAAAACTACCGAACTTGAATGATCAATCTCATAGTCCAGAGAAAATGACAAAAACGAATCAGTCATACCGGAGAACTGGTGGATCGCAATGGTCCTGACTTGGTACAGGCATTTCAAACGAAATGGTGGGTTAAACCAGGTTTTATGGCGCCAAACCTCCCTCTTCCATTGCGATCTTAGGATCCGGTAATGACCATAGAACACAACATAGTTGTGAGACACAATAGGGATATATATTAAGATTTCGCACAAAGTTTTAAACACATTTTATTTGTTAATGCTGTTTATGCAAATATCGACGAGTAAATGTCTCATCAGCAGCATTTGAAAAAATAAATAATTAAAGATATCAGAAAGTACAAAACCTAGAGAAGATCTTACCCAAATTTTAAAAATCGGAGCCAAACTCTGAATCAGAATTCCCCATTAATATTCTTTTGCATCTCAATCACCTTAGGGACAGAACATTTAACTTGAAGGTGGGGGCCTTGGTTGTTTGTTTTGGTCAGAAAAAAAATATGTGGCACCCGCTTGATAATTAAGTGGCGACTGCCATATAAATTATATGGATGCCGCCAGATAAATTATGTGGCAACCGACAGTTAATAAGTGGCGTCCGCCATTTAATAAGTGGCGGTCTCCTGATAGATAAAAATGTTTCAGTCTTATTTGGCACTAATAGGCTTCCATACATGTACATGTAACAGTAAGTATTTATTTATTTATTTATTACCACACCCTTTTGAAAGATAGAGATTTACTCTAGCCTTGAAAAAATATCTTTTTATTGATAATTCTTTTATTTTTATACGCCCCCTCTAAAAAAGAAAAAAAAATTGAAATAGGATAACAATCCGTTGTTTTATCACGGTTTATCGTGCATTGCGTTATAATAAATGAGATTATAACGGCTATTAATTTGACTCTTTTTGACACGTACATCATTGTTACACCCGTTTTTAAAACATTAGAATAGTATAAAAAATAATATATCATGATGGTGGATATTCGTGACCATTCTAAGTATAGTATCATAATTCTTCATGTCATGTTTTTATCAGACTTAAGCTGTAGACCGTGTTAACTAGGAGTGATCATCAAAGCACGTTTACGAGAATTTGAAATTTTCTCTTATAATAAAAGAACTTCGGAGTTCCCCGCCGTAACAAAAAAATATAAATCATACATCAGTTAGTTAAACATGAAGTAGATAAGCAGCAGACCTGAAACCTTATCCCACCAGACCAGATCCCTACCTGAACAAGCTGCATACCAAAAATCAAAGGCCTATGAAAAATCGCAGCTAAGAAATCAGAGTGACACACACAGACGGACGGACGCCTGGAATTTTTATGTCCCCCACTACGCGTTGCGTCGGGGAACAATAGAGCTCATTTTCTCTGGACCATGAGATTGATCATTCAATGCAAGTTGGGTAGTTTTGTTATTGGATAGCCCTTTATATCTTAAATCAACGAAGCAATGACCAATATGTTTTGGGACTAAAAGTAATAAAAAGCTACATGTACCGAACAGGGATAATCAATCTCAAAAGTCCACTTCGAAAAGACTAAACAAGGCGAAGCGCACCGAAGAAATAAAAGATTGCAATTGTCCTTTTTTGGTTCAGGCATTTCAAACGAAAATTTGTCTTTCCTGTTAAGTCATTTTTTTTCAGGTGTAAATATTGTAATTCAGTTTGACATTTAAGATTTCTAAATCAAATTGAAGTTATTTTAAAAATGAAAACATTAATAAAAGCGAATTTAGATGGGCGTATCCGGAAAAAAAATAAGGAACTTTATGAAATAAGAAGTCCAAGATGTTTCTTCCTCTTCCTCTTTTCTAGATTCACAATTATACATGTACAAGTCTTGTATATATAGAATTATAAAAAAACGACAAAGGAGCTTCCAATCTCCTACGAAAATATGGTCGTTGCATAAGAATCTTAAAATTGATCTTAGTAAAGGTCTTAGTTAAGATATAAATCCCAGGACGAATCAACTACTTATTTTATCTGTCTATATCATGTTACATCTGGGAAATAACATTGTTCTTAGAACAAAGGCTATGAAAATCTTATCAGCTAGATAACATAGGCTTGTGTAGGGAAAAAATCCTGGATTATATAAAATACAATTAGGATTTGCTGAGAATGGAATGTCTTATCTTGTAACAGACAGCGGCTTTGTGTTAATGTCGCTCTCTGTGGGAGTAAATGTGTATCTAGATCTGATGTCCAGCGGTAATTCCTAAATCTCCGCGTGATTGTTTCATAAGATGGTCAAGCGCCAAAATCGACGTAGAATTACTGTGAAAAAATAAAGCTCGCATTCGCGGTAAAAATATATTGTGTTAAAAGGTAAAACTACACATATGTTAAACGTATACATATGTATGTCATGTATGTATGACAAACATATATTTCAATATCTCTTATGTATGCTTATAAAGGACACAAGGGGTTTTCACTTTAGGAAATGAATTTACATGTAACTACTTTTCTGTTCTATTTCCTATATCTTGGATCGGCAAAATGAATTACTACATGGTGGAATAAATCAACTACTAGTATTTTACGGTTTATAGTTTTTTCTTGCTAATTCCTTTTTTTTTGACAATACATTACCAAATACGGTCAATAAGTATTAACAAAGTCATGAACAATAGACTTGACAAACCAAATGTATCTGATTTTGATTACTGGATATGGGAATGTGTTTGTATGATGACATCAACGGCTGCTAAAATGACGCAAAGACAATAAATCTGTGGCCTATATTCCCGCGTTAATGGAATAATTCATTTTTGAGTTAAGTAGTGCGTCAATTGCTTTATCTTTGACAAAAACAACTGTAAGCAATAAATTACTGCCGTAAGCGGCCTAGCGGATTCCGGTGCTATTGTTCTTTTTCATATTATAGTCGGGTTATATAAAATGGTGCTTTTCGTTTCGCATACCAATGTCAAAAGCATACATTAGCGGCACAATTTAATGGGTGGGCGTATTGATCATGATGTTTTTTAAAATTATTTTCATTTCATTGACTGCAACATGTATATCGGGTACACTAAAATGGAGATTTTTTTCAATTACATAAAAAAAAATGTTTGCAACATAAATTGTTGAGAAAGGGGGGCTTTTATTTTCATTGCAAGTTGCATTCTCAACAAATATTATTTGAATAGAATAAAGTTAGTTTTTTTTTTTTAACTTTTCTATCTATATTTATTTATTTATCTACATGTATATAAGCAGGGGAAAATAAAGTATTTTTGTAAATATTGGTTTTCATTAATAAAACATTCGTCTTTGAATAAGATCGAATAATTTGATGATGGACATGTAGCGCGGATACTCCACAAATAATAAAAGCATTAGAGAAAAAGATCATCGTTCAAACAAGATGTTTATTTCTTTTTTTTTCTAATTTACTTCATACATCATGTATATATACGTCAATGGTCTGAATTAATGGTGTCTTCCTAATTGTCCCACTTTTGAAAAATACAGGTAAAAAAGGTAGAAAAAGTGTGGGACAATTAGGAATAGAAGTGATGGACAATTAGGAATTTCAAATGTTGGACAATTAGGAAATGTTTTTATAAAATGTTGTTTTAAGCACATTGTTGTAATTAACAAACTTTAGTTGGTCCTAGTCTAGTCTTCATAAAATATTTATTTCTATAATATAGTGTTTGAATTTTTCAATATTTTTGGAAGAATACCTCTAATGAGTCTTCATATAGGTTGATTCTAGACATAATTTAGAATTCTACATGTAGTTCAGAATGCTAAATGCATTTCATATTCATTTAGTGATTGGCTTTTCAATACTTTGGTTAGAGCACCTCTGATGAATTCATGACGTGTTTTATTAAAGTTTCTTCATATTCAAATAGTGCATGTTTGGCTTTTCAATACATTTGGTAGAGCAACTCTGTTGAGACGGTATCATATGTGATTCGTCTTTATTTGATTTTTATAGTTTTTATTGCATAAGCATAAATAAACAAAAGGTTTTAAGTATAATATTTATTTATCTATATAACAATTTTAAAAACAGACACATAACAGACATTAGATAATAAATACATGTATATGAAAGAGCACTAAAAGTCTTTTTTTCTCATAAATGACACTAGTCCTTTAGGTGAAGCAGGTAGGCAGCAGTATCAGCATATTGGATGATGTTGAGTTCTCGTCTCTGTAACTGTGCCTTTAGTTGCTGGAGTCTTGTGTTGAGTGTGGTGTATCTTCTTCTTTTGGTTGACTTAAGTCCTCCTGCGTTGTACTGAATCAGTGTGACCTCGTCGGCGGCTTGAAGTTCTTGTAGATAGGACAGAAGTACATATAGGTTAGGATGTGGAACTTTGACGATCTTCTTCAAACTGTTGTGCCATCCTTCTAGGTGGTTGGTGGTTCTTGGTCCCTCGGTCTGGTGGTGGTTCCAGACTTGCCTGTTAGCTTCGACCCAGTACATATGTATGTTGTTACGTAATCTGTGAAAGTAGTGACATCTGTAGTATCTGCTTGGTTAATGTCTTCTAGGGCCTGGAACTATACATATTCTACTGCGTGTTCTGGTACTTGTGGTAATACAGCTGGTTTATTAATAAACCAGCTGTTTTACCACTACATGTAGTACTTAATTAATTAATAAATTGGTCGCATCACGTGTTAAAGTTAACTAATACTACTACTAATATTACTAATATGAATTTTGAAATTTAATGTTTGGAAATATTTACACAATTTCGTTTGTTTTTTTTTCACCACTAATTTTTTACATTCAGGTTATTTCTTTTTTATATAAATTGGTAAACTAAATTAAAAAATAATTATTTTGATATTATATATAATATATATATTTTTTTAAACATTTTAAGTCTTGCAACATTTTTTCTGATTTTTTTAACATCAATTATGTTTTAATGACTATAAAAACATTTATTTTGTTTATCTAAGAAATATTTACCTAGAACAAAAATGTGGGACAATCAGAACTCATATTGTGGGACAATTAGGAATAGCATATTTTTAAAATGTGGGACAATTAGGAATAAACCGAATTAATAAAGTGTGAAATAGTTTAATGACAGATCTTATTTGGACCAGAAATTAAAAACGTCTCGAATGCTGTGGATTCACTTATTTTCGTGGGTACCAATTTTCGTGGTTTGCTGAAGAGTAGTTAGTTTGTGGATTCTTAAATTCTGGTGGTTCTGTAGTCTGCAGCATACAGATCTTGTGGGGTATCAAATTTCATGGGTCAAGGGCACCTTCTAAAACCCCTACGAAAAATAATGTAACCACATTATAGCTTAATAAATGAATATTGAAAAATATAAGCCCCAACCTTAGATTAATTAGTCTTCAATTTATTTGATAAGATCAATATAAAAGCTAAAGATAGCGATCGAATTCAACACGAAACGCAGTATGTGACAAACAGAACGACGTAGAAAAGGAACCTTTAAAAATCCATTAAGACAGCTATGTCTGCATTGTATGTTTCTATATCAAAGTAATTAGGCGCTTCATGTTATTTTTCAAATTAAAATGGATCGTCATGGGAAAGCGTAGGTGGAAGAATCGATAGAAAGCTAGCTATTTATAACATTAGTACAGCAACCTTTATACTTTTTCATCCAAATATGGGCTAAAAAAGGCTTTAAAGACGGCAACAACACCATGGAAAATGCAGAATTCTGTCATCTGAAAATGGGTTAAATAAGCGGGTGGTATCCGGATAAAAAGCGAAATGACATTAAATGCAATTTTCTTTAACAACCAAATATGGGATAAAGGGGCTTTAAGGCATAGCATTAATTGAAGGAACAAAGCTAGCTCAAATAAAATAAAGTATTTCATACAAATAGGAGTAAGGTGTAAGGCATTACAGTATTAGGATTAAAGCGGAAGGGTATACAATCGACTTTTTCATTCAATTAGTTGAAAAGTTTTAAGGCCGTTCAGTTTGGTAATAAAATTACAGTGGTATGTTTGTTTTTTTTTATCTGAATATGGGGGAAAAGGCTCCAAGACTCAAATTATCAGTGAAAAAGAGAATGTATATTTATATAATGTTAATTTGACTTTGTTCGTCTTAATATTGAATAAAAGGCTTTCAGGCAGATCACTTAAAAAGGCTGTGTAACAAAATACGATCGACTTTTCCATGCGATAGACCATAATGAAATGTGGAAAAGTCAACGCGACAAAATCTATATTACATGTAGCAGCAATTCAACAAATCCAAAACGGAATACATCCAGCAGCCTTCAAAGTGGACAGTGGTCGCTGTTCGCCGTCAAGCTTTGGTTCAAGAATACGCCACATTTTAATGTGCCTTTCCTAAGCCAGGAATCTTTATCAAAGCTTATGTTTGTATTTAGTCGAATTTTTGTTAATTGTTTTTTGTCAAGAAGAGGGTCTTTCAATGCTCTTTGGGATTGGGCTTGAATCATATGTATTTTATTTTCAATCCAGGGGCCAATTGAAAAACAGCGAGCAGCGACCGCTGGTCACATTGAGGGCTGCTGGCTGTTTTCCATTGAGGATATTTAAAATATACGTTTATAATGTAGGTTGTGTCGCGTACACTTATTCCACATCTCATTTTCTTCTAAGATTCAAAACCGATCTTAGAATCTTCAGCGAAAGACCCTTTTTAATCAGTTTTCAGGTAAATTATTAATTTCGCGATTATGACAATTAATCGCTCTGATGATGACATCTACGCAAACATGTAACCATCTGTTCACACTCATGATTTGATTGAATTTTATTGATTGACATAATTTTCACAGCTGTACATGTATGAAAAGTTCATTGTTCACTGGGAATTACCGGCTACGGTTGACACTGGCAAACTACGGACGGTCCAAACAGGTTTAGCTGTAGATGACTTTTGAAATTTTGAAAAGATTTTCTTTTCCTATTATTCGCTTCTTTGTGAAAAATCATATATACCATTGAAATATTGGGCCGTCTTCAGAAACTGTAGCCAGTAATACATGTATCTTGTGCTTATGGTGCGAAACAAATATACATTTAGGCAGTGGAACGAAATGTGTTTTTTTTTGTTATTAATAACCTTATTAAATATTTTGTATTTTTAAAATTTTAATTGATGCTGTACAATCATTGAAACTGTGAACATAGGTTTAACATTGGTCCAACTTCTCCGACTACGTATACATTTTTTTAATTATGTACAATCATTTATACGTTTTTTACTAAAAATTATTGAAATGTATGATATTGCTTCTTAAAAACCCCCTCCGTCGGTTATAAATCGACTGTAAAAAATCGTTTTTTCAGTACATGTATTAAAGAAATTGAATTATAACTATTTTTTGTTGGTTTTTGTTTTTTCTGTTTTGTTTTTTTTCACGTGACATTTCTCCATTAAAAATATCATACAATTTATACTTTAAACAAAAGTACTTTTAAATATATACCTTTTTCAGAGATAGCCTATTTCCAGGGTATTAAGGTTGCGTTTCAATGCATTATGCAATATAAATGTTGATTTACAATACAAACTACGAAGAAGCAACACAATATGTACATTGTACCAGCATAGATTTTTATATGTATTAAAAACAATAGAAAATGATGATATGTGGAATAAATGTACGCGACACAGCTCACATAACAATCGGCAATTGAGAAAAACCACAATGGACAACCACCAGCAGCCTTCAACGAGGCCAGTAGGCTCTGCTCGCCGTTTTGCAATTGGCTCATGGTCTAAATAAAATACATAAAATTCAAATCAAGTCATAAAATAGTCATAGATAGACCCTTTTCTTAAACAATGAACAGAAACAATCAAAAAGACAAGTACAATCAAGACTTTAGTCAGAGATTCCTGGCTAAGGACAGGTACAAAAAAAAAGGTTATTTGAAACATGAAAAAAGAAAAGAAAAAAATTGTTAATAATACTACATACCTTCATTCTCTTTCTTTGTTGGTGCTGACATTACCGAAACAACACACACACACACAACCATACACACAGATTCCAAACTTAATTTCATCTTTCCTTGAAAAGTTAGTGTTCTTTTCAAATCTTTGAAATGTTCACAGCGACCTTCTTGAATGGTCCTTTTTGCTGTTAACGTGGTATTGCTGTGGTGTTTATGATAATTCTGTTCTCAAATTAAAATAAAAATACGACTCCTATGTACAACTTAAGTGATGTTTTATCTTAACGCTATGATAGATCTTTCCTTATTGGTCTTCAACTAATATCTAAAACTAGGCATGAATTGAGAAACCTAATAAAGATACGTTTGCGCAGGTGGTTACCATGGTGACCAGACTTTCTATAAAATCTGATTGGTCAATATCTTTAAAGATTTTTTCTTCCCTTGATGATATGCTACAAAGTCAATGGTGACAGTTTGCAAAAGGTCAGAGAGAAACGAATTAATTTAATATTTCTTTTCGATATTGATCGGTGTTTTTCATCGAGTGTTAATAATGGTTAAGGAAACGCGTTTGGTTATATCAGAATCGGAGTTCTAATAGAAGCTTGCTTAATATTCCATAAATATTGTTGGAAGAAAAGGCACTAATGATCAATAATATCTTTAATCAATGTTATTAGTATGATTAAGGTGTTGTATAGTTTATACCAATATGCCATAAATATACGACAATAGGGAAACAAAGATGTAATATTTACAAACCAATAATTAAGGACATGAAGGACGGGATTAGAAAATAGATTATTTTGACAGACTTATTATTAAAATAAAAATAACATAAATTAATCAGATCTATTTTAGGTCTAGTTTTGATTAAGATATATTGTTTTTGTTGTTTGTCTTTGTAAAACATAAAGATCATAAACTATGTGGCATTACAATTTGTCTCAAAAACATATTCAGGGACATTGCCACGTTTCTAGAACAGGGTGCGGGGATTAGTTTGGGAGAGTTACCCAGCTGGAAAAAAAAAACAAAATTAGACCAATTCCTTTTTGTTTTGGTGCATTCCTAAGGAGTTTTTCATTATATTTCTTGGAAATGGGGGATGCGATCGCACCCGTTCTGACAACCCTAGCTGATATTAATTCCTTGGCGTAATATCTTGACGTCGTCCAACAATTGGGAAGTTACTTGTAGAATAACCAAAATAAAATGAAACCGAAAAACAACTACATGTAGATACAGCTTTTTGCAGCACCGATTATTTCGTTCATCTGATTTGAGAAATATGAGCAGTTTTTTTTAATTCAAATAGTAAAGAACCAAGTTTGAGAGTTGTTCAGTTTATATTTTTTGCATGCAAATGGGGAATGCGATCGCACCGTTCCCGTTTTGACGGCCTTGATATTCCTAGGAGTAATTTCCCTTGAATTGGGAAAATTTAAAACAAGATTAATGTATATTAAATTTGCTTGCACATTGTCTTTAATCAATATTACTGTTTTAAAATTCCAATTGAGTTTTATTCCTTTTATCAACACGGTCACTCTATTTAAGGTTATACTGCCATTAAAATAATCATTATTTATTTACAAAATTCAAGATTGTCAAAATGCATACATAATTCTTAGTTTTTTTTGCACTTTTAGTGGTGATGCCAACTATCGCCAAGATGTATTCTATCTAGTGTTATTAAATACTACAATCAGATAAATATATTTCAAGTTAATTTTCTGTTGGCCAAAGGTGGTGCTAACTCCATACCGTCCAAAAACTATACAAAAATTAACAAATATAGATAATTTTCATCAAATCGTCTAGAGTTACTTCTTTTTGTGATCAAATCATAATCAGCATTGATACGGTTAAAAGAAAAAGATATTGATATACGAAATATACTAATACGTGTGCAGATTCAAGGAGAGGCGTGCGTGCCGGGCGTGAACAACAAAACAGTTGTAACAAACCAAACATGGTTTCAATTAAACTTCAATTAGTAACGCTTAAAATGTTAATATTAATATATTAGTGATCGTTAACTTTGTGTAAACAATTTTGTCCTTTATTCCATGGCTTGGACTAATCATTGCTAATTATCCATTTAAATCAATTTTTGTGTTTTTCGCGCAAAATCCACGAAAAAATCACGAAACATATTTCGCGCCTTGCTCCGTTCCGTGAAAAACTACGTTTTTTTTGTCTCTTCATAACTTAAATCTTGTATCCGCCCTCGTTATCAAAGGTCAATTATAGCAAATAAAGTCTTTAAATAATTTAGGGCCAAAACAGGGCCTGTTTATACCATGTTAATGACAAAAAGGCAGATAAAATAACGCATACAAAGTTGAACAAGGTATGCAATTTATTAATCAGTATTTGATTTTAATTGTAAAAACAGCCTCAGATGTTAAATGCATTATTAGTCAACTTAGAACTCTATAATTGTTATCTATATAAAGCTAAAAGAAAGGAGAAAAGAAATCCTGGAAATAATAAGGCTAACGTTAGTTTATTTAAATCCAAGAAAAAAATAAGGTATAAATTTTTGTTTGATCACGTGACCCAAGCGTGAAAAATACGAAATCAAATGACGGAACTGACATAACTCGAAAGATTCGTATTCCGAGGATAAGACATGGTACTCATGGTACGGATAAACCTGACAAGTGTTTGTAAAACATCGTATGAAAATTAACATGTTTTTCAAAACGTTAATGCACTCTGCTGCAGGTTTCGATATTATGAGGAATCGTAGTAGGCTAAATTAGAATTAGAAGACCTTAGCAGTATCACCATTTTCCGAACTCGTATTCCGCCTTTTGGCATTCTTTCAGCGCTCTACTTCATCGTTCTCTTTAAGTCGAATTCGCTCTTATTTAAAGTAAAATACTTGACTAAGTAATACATTAGTCCATACAGAAAATTCCGGGGTAATTCTTTCTTTTTTTTTTTGAATGGAAAACCAGAGTTCCTGAGGTAACCATGAACATGTTATCATGGTCCTGGATAAAACACCAAAAACTTACCGCAAGGAGTGGACAAACTTAAAAATAGGTTTATTTGCCAAATGAAAGAAAATTAAACAAAATTTCAACAAAATCATACCACTCAACAAGGAACATAGACAGTATCCTACTTTTTTTTGATTATTTTTTTAAAGAAAACTAGAATAATGCAAATATATATAAAGGTAATGACAAAACTACTGAACTTAAATGATCAATCTCATAGTCCAGAGAAAATGACAAAAACGAATCAGTCATACCGGAGAATTGGTGGATCGCAATGGTCCTGACTTGGTACAGGCATTTCAAACGAAATGGTGGGTTAAACCAGGTTTTATGGCGCCAAACCTCCCTCTTCCATTGCGATCTTAGGATCCGGTAATGACCATAGAACACAACATGGTTGTGAGACACAATAGGGATATTGAGGTGATCATCTCAGTAGAGCAGACCAGTCAAACACTAATTAAAACAATTAATCACCATATAACTTAGAACCAATCAAATAATGAACATGTTATATTATACAAAGTGAATAAATTATTCATAAAGGCAATAAAAAAATATTCTATACCGACGTGCATTCAATCGCTTACTAATAATTTGCTTATTGAAAAAAAAATGAAATCCTGTTAATCATGTAATGCAGAAAGGGTAGAAGATATTATAATTTTTGATTTTATGATTAATACTTTATTTATTGTTTTCTACTGAAGGATTTACTCTATGAAAGGTGCTTCCGGCAGAAAACAAAGCCTAAGTCTGGAGAACATGGCGACAACGACGCCACAAAGCACAAGCAAACAAAATAAATAAGAGTTGTCCTATGGGTACGACAGTCAAGCACATGTACATCACTAAAAAGAAGACATCGAGACAGGGAAAGGGGGGGGGTAACTACGTATAGTAATGGTACTTTTGGACGTGCGACTAGAATGGGTCTACCTTTCGGTTCTAAAAGTGTACGATTTTGTGTATCTTTATGCAAGTATGTTAAAAGGTACATTTCCACAGAATTGTTTTGGATTTTCTCTCCATCATGATAATAAAATATCTGTATTTTGTAATTTGTTAAAACTTATAGGCTATATTTGGAATATTTGTATACTGCTAGACAATAAATGGTAATATAATTTCATTCCATCAGGTATAAGAATATCTATGAAAGTTCCTGAAATTCTATGAAAAATTCTAATTTTATGAAATTAACCCCCAGGGGTCGAAGCGGACTGAGGTTGAACGTGTCTCGTGTTTAGCCACAGAGAAGCAAGTTCCATTGTGTTGCAACATACTTGTGGTGGTGCTAAAATGTTTTTCGCAAATTGGTTCCGTGCGAGGTCGGGGGGGGGGGGGGGCGAATGAGCCTACAGCAGAACTAACATGTAAGAGGTGACTAGGGGTCTGGCAATTCTGACATTTAGTTATTGCTCAGCCCTACGGAGCGGCAGAGTGTGGACTTTATACGACTGAATAGGGTGGTCCTCGTTGTGATTTCAAAACAAAAACCCTGACCTCTGACTATGCATAGTGGTCCAACGTTGTGGAGAGTGCAGCGCTTCATGCACGTGGAATATTCCTTTCTTGACTGGCAAGAAATGCACCACGTAGGCCAATTTTTTCGCCCCTACTCACCTCTTTCCATCCCCTGTGGTCTTCAACGTTTACTGTTTCCTTTTACCCATTCCAACAACATATTTCATATCATCATTTCATGTACATTTTACCACATTTTTCATGTTCCTTGCCTTTATACATGTTATATATTAACCTAAATAGCGTTGCAAGGGCGTAAACACCTAATTACTTACCTGCAAAATTTGATCTATTTGATCACACCTGTTAACCAATCTAATTCTACTGGCAGAATCCGAGTGTAATGACTAAACATTATTTTTAACACAGTCACTGAAACAATACATGTAACTGAATTCTGTTATTTCTTAAATTAAGGATGTTCACTACTATAGGTTTCAAATTAAATGCCTCAAATGAAAAGATGATAATAAAAGGTATAAAAGAAGCAAAACAAAAAATTGAAAAGTTCGTGACCTCGTTTTCAAATTAATTGACGTTAAAATTTTGGCGGGAAAAGCTTTTTTTCTGACCTTTTTCATAGTTTAAGTCACAAAATTTAAGTATTTCCTGAAGTCGTTCGTTTGCTTTACTTTCTTGAAGATATCAAGTGAGTCTCTTGGGCAGTTTTTGTTTCGTGTTCGAAGTTGAGCGAGACATATGTGTTACATGTATGTTACCAGCGGCGTAAATTTCAATGTTAAAGTTTGATGAGCACTCTCTACATCTCAAGAACTATATAAAGTCTTAAGTTGATGAATCTTAGTATGCACATGCCCCGGTACATGTAATAGCTTAGTACAGTTGCATTACCTTCTTTTGACCTTAACCTTGGTTTTACAGTTAAGTGACTTTGACACTTTTCAATACATACTATGTTAAAAAGTAAAAGAAAACTTTTTACCTTGTTTTTCATGATGAATTGGGCAATTTTAATACATTTTTAGGAACTCACGTTTGTTGTTTGTATTTTGACTTTGTTTGTTTATTTATTTATTTTATGCTGTTTTTTGTTATGCTGTTTGAAAAAAAGAAAATCAAAACAGTGTACACGGGCATTGTTGACATTTATAATACTTTTATTGATTATGCATGTTTTAGTGTGTGTATTTCTAAATAGAATTCGATGCAGGAGACTTTAAGACGTCATTAACGGCGTTGCGATGATATCAAAAACTTAATTATGTTTTCTTTTGATGTTGTTCTTGTCTTTCTCTTCTAAGCAAGAGACATGGAATGTGTTGAAAGGAAAAAAATCATATATGCTTTCTTTTTTTAGAAATCAATGCGGGAGACTGAAAGGTTTTGATGCTGAAATGAAATTGAAATATGTTTTTTAAATGTCGTTGGTGTTGTTGTTGTTTATCGTTAGGCACACAAGGGCTTGCTCCCAGCAGTTGGGCTCGAAAGTCAAAGTGTGAATAGCTAGAAAAGCAATGAAAAGTGATCGTTCTAACGTATCCAACTTTGATTTTCTAGCTGGTCGAACTTTGACTCTTGGCCCCCAATGCCGGTAGCTAGAACCTGTGTATAGTTGAAGTGACGTGGATAGTGTTAAGTTGTTTAAAAGAAATGTCAAATTAAAAAAAAACCTTGTGTGATTCTATTTCTTTTTTTAATAGAAATCGTTGCAGGAGATAAGAAGGTGTTTAAATGAAAAACAATGTTTTAGGTGTACTTTCTCATGATCTCTTATATTATGACTTGTTTGGGTATCTATTTAGAAGCTTGTGGGGAAGAAAACTAAATTTATTTCAATATTGAGCGGTGTAACTTTTGTTTGAGTTCACTCACAGTCGGTTTTTTTTTGGTCTTTTGAGCCCTTTTTCTCGCTCTTATGGATTTTCCTTTTTAGTCTGCTACCGGCGAAAGTCGAAATGTTCTATAGGTTTGTGCTCTGTCCGTCCATCTGTCCGTCTGTCTGTGCGTCTGTCGCGTCTCGGTTTTCCGCGCTTTTTTTCTAAACTCTAATAGATAATGAACTGATTTTTGGTTTGTGAGTTTACCATGATGAGTTACAGATCAAGTTTGAGTCTAGTGCCAGTCCACAAATTTTTATGGTCGTTATGACCCTCGTAACTTTGAAAATTCACTTAAATTTCAGTTTTCCGCACTTTTTTTCTAAACGCTTATAAATAATGAACTGATTTATTTGGCATGTGAGTTTATCATGATGAGTTACAGATCAAGTTTGAGTTTAGTGCCAGTCCACAAATTTTTATGGGAGTTATGGCCCTTTGAATTTTGAAAATACATTGCAATTACATTTTCTACACGTTTTTGTTGTTCCTTAATTAGCTTGTAGAATGTAGATAATAAATTAATCAAGTTTAGGTATTCATTTGTTTGACAAATTGTTACCAGTGACTGAAATATGAGGCCGGTAGGGGACAATGTATTGTTTTGCAATACTCTCAGGATGTTTGTTCGATAATATTTCTCAAATCTCAAAATAAAAATATAAGCGGATGTTCTTTATAGAAAAGGCTTATAGCAATGAATCTTATAAGTTTTATTTTCTAATCGGATATTGTATTGGTTGCGGTTTCTATTTGGGAGATTGCATGCTCCAATTTAATTATATAAGAAATATAATACACTCACTTCATGTCATACAAAAATAGGAAGACAGGTTTTAGGTTAGCTATTTCTTTAGTCGATAGCAGTGCGACGGAGAGGAACATAAATGGGTGATAAAATGAACATGAAATGATGATATATAAGGAGTGATTACTAGGGACACGTACAATGCTAATCGGGACAAAGATTGTTGACAAGCGATGAAAGGGAAAGTCGAGCAATTTACACTACCGAGGACTTATGTTCGTCATATGTTTAACATATGTTTTATCATATGTTCACCTTACGTTTGGTGCCCATATGATAATCATATGTTTGCAATAATATGTTTACATGTATCATATGTTTAACATTTGTTCATCATAAGTTTAACATATGGTAACAAACACTTAAAAAATAATATGTGTGTTATGCATTGGCAATTGATTTAAAATCATTTTCTCCATTTTTTTCAAAAAAACATATGTACATGTAAGTCACATCAAAACATAAAACATTTGATAATCATATGTTTTCGATCATATATTTATCATATGGACAACAAACATATGATAAACATATGTTTAATGTAATGATAACATTATGATTTTCGAAACATGTTTAACATATGTTGCAATTTTTCTTGTATATATTCCTATTAAGCGAGACATTCAGTTGATATCTTTAACGCCCGTTACACGTGATACTTTTTCCCGACATGGTATACAACTATGGTTTGCGGTCTGGAATTATGTTTTATGATCTGGAGTTGCACGCAAGATAGCAAGCTAACCTTTGACATTCATACGAGGAACACATTCAAGTCATCCTTTAAAAAAGTGTCCCGACTCGCTATATAGGGGTTCTGGTGTCTTTAAAAATGGCTTTTACTGACAATGTTAGCGCTGCTGTGGGCGGGAAAAAATCAAATCATCAAAACTAAACGCATGTTTAATAATCAATACTGGTGATATAATATAAAAAAAAATGTCCATTATTAATCTCTTCTTCTTTCATTTATAATACTCAAACGTTAGAATAAACGTAGATTCGCGGTTAAACCTTTTTACATTGTACCAATCAACCATATATCTATAGGACAAAACATGCCCCATACATTTCTTTCCTCAGTATACATGGTATATTTGCTTTTTAATTTTTCAATAGATAGATCAAGACAATCACTTTGATAATTTACTTTTTTATACCCCCCACTTTCAAAAGTGGGGGGTATATAGTGATAGGGGTGTCCGTCCTTCCGTCTTTCCGTCCGTCCTTCCGTTACACTTCAGGGTACCCATCTCTTATCCGCAACTCCTCCTAAACCCCTTGGTGGATTTTCATGAAACTTACACACAATCTTTGTGACATAATGTAGATGTGCACCTACTATTTTAAAATTTGATCAGAATGATTTTTGGGGTTTCCCATAGCAAAACATGGACTTAGCCATTCGACTACAAGGGGGTACCCATCTCTTATCCGCAACTCCTCCTAAACCCCTTGGTGGATTTTCATGAAACTTACACACAATCTTTGTGACATAATGTAGATGTGCACCTACTATTTTAAAATTTGATCAGAATGATTTTTGGGGTTTCCCATAGCAAAACATGGACTTAGCCATTCGACTACAAGGGGGTACCCATCTTTTATCCGCAACTCCTCCTAAACCCCTTGGTGGATTTTCATGAAACTTACACACAATCTTTGTGACATAATGTAGATGTGCACCTACTATTTTAAAATTTGATCAGAATGATTTTTGGGGTTTCCCATAGCAAAACATGGACTTAGCCATTCGACTACATGGGGGTACCCATCTCTTATCCGCAACTCCTCCTAAACCCCTTGGTGGATTTTCATGAAACTTACACACAATCTTTGTGACATAATGTAGATGTGCACCTACTATTTTAAAATTTGATCAGAATGATTTTTGGGGTTTCCCATAGCAAAACATGGACTTAGCCATTCGACTACATGGGGGTACCCATACCTTATCCACAACTCATCCTAAACCCCTTGATGGATTGTCATGAAACTTTTACATAATCTTTGTAACATAATATAGATGTGCACCTACTATTTGAAAGTTTGATCAGAATGATATTGGGGTTTCCCATAGCAATACATGGACTCAGCCATTCGACTACATGGGGGTGCCCATCTCTTATCTGCAACTCTTCCTAAACCCCTTGATGGATTTTCATGAAACCTATACACAATTTTTGTGACAAAATGTAGATGTGCATCTCCTATTCTAAATTTTATTTGATTAATTTTTTTGGGGGGTGGGGGGTATTTGTTTGTGAGCTGCGGCTCACAGTTTTTCTAGTTTTTATTTCCGTCTACGGCGGGACCTATTTTCTACTTTTCAAGCCCTGCGATGAAATGTCTTGGCCATTAATTTTTACTAATGTCCGTTTGTCCTTATGTCCTAACGAATAACCGTCACGCTTTTATCAGAACTGTGCCTAAGAATGATTTGATACTTGGTAGGAAGGTTCAGTATGATAAAATGTACGTCTTCTGCGACTTTCAGACCTGTACGACTCCTACTTCCTGTTAGGCAAAGTTTTGACTGAGCCTATATGAAAATTAATAAAAATTTCTATCAAGCTTTCCACTATAGTCATACATGACAATGTTTTTAAACTTAGTAGGATAGTAACATGTATATGACCCAATCAATATACATATAGCAGGTCATTAATTTATAAAGTTACCAGACATTCAACTGGATTAGCATCTTTATAGCATTACGTATGCAGATGAGATCTATTGTTCGAAATGCCACGAAAAAAAACCAAAATACTTATTCGGTGTAAAAATCAACATAATATCCAATTTCTGCGTTGATGACAATATGTATTTTGACCTTTAGTTTCTAAATGCCAAAGAAACGAAAACCTTATTGGGTGTAAAAAGCAATTGTATATTATATTCCAGATATATTTACGTAAAATGGTGATAATGGCATATCGTTTCATGACATTAGTTTTCAGTTTCTGTGATAAACAAAATAAAATTCGAGTGTAAATGGCAGTAAAATAATTATAAGTAAATTTCAGGTTGAAAAAAAAATATGTCAACTGAATATTGTATTAAGGTTAGTGAGGACACCTGCTCCCAAAAATAATGCCGAATTTAAAATGGCCATTCAAATGGAATTTTGTTTGATAAAAAAAGCAACATTGAATAAAATCAACCGAGCTTTTTTTCTGATTTACATTTAGTTACCCAAATCTTTATCTTAACAACTCACCCTACCAGGACTGGTTAATTGTACATTTATGGCGCAGAGCAAAAAAAAAAAAGGAGATTGTAAAAATGTTATAAGGTTTTATCTTTCTTATTAGCATCTATTCATCAGTTACACTGAGATTATTTTCTTACATTAATTCTATGGAAGAATTGGAAGCTAAGACCAGTTGTTATTCTCGTGGTTATATTGTCGTAGGAGGTTTTAATCAAGGCAAGCTAGCTAATGGAGGGATGGAATGTTGAAGTACGGTTTTAGCTTTAAGAAGGATTGCACACAAATTTAAAACTTTCACCATCTCCAGATTGCCCATCCGACCATCTAAATCATGGAGGAGGGGTCCTGATAAACGTACGTTTTCAAACATTCTAAGCGCTCTTTATCTCGTAACTACTTTTAGTTAACCTGGCCAAAGGTCAGGTGAGCTTATGCCATCACTATGCGTCGTCTGTCGTCCGTTAATAATTTCAGAAATCTTCTTCTCTGAAACCTCTAAACCAATGTAACTGAAACTTTGTAGGAATGATATATGACATGTTGGCAACAAACGATTCTCATTTTAAAATAATTCGATAAAAAACATGGCCGCTGTTACTAAAAATAGAACATAGGATAAAATCACTAAAAAAACATGTAGCTTAGAACTCACCAACCATAACAGATAGAAAAAAATACGAAGGAACGTAAGCTCTTCAGAATCAAAAGCTCTCTACATAAGTCTCCATTGGATCGAAGTTGTTAGATTACCTTTGATAGGGGATATGGCCCCTTTTAAGGTCAAAAAAGTTTTTTTTCATGTTTATAGAATGAAAACTATTGCATATAGAGAAAAGCTGTTGCTTGCTAAAATGTTCAGCTCGTTAAGCTCTTCAAAAGCGTCGGTTGGGTCGAAGTTGTCAGATGACCCCTTATAGGGGTTATTGCCCTTTACAAATGAAAATAGCTTTTTTCCCTATAGAATAAAAAATATTGCAGATAAAGAAATTTAAAGCTGTTGCTTGCGTTAATGTTCAGCTCATTATGCTCTACAAAAGTCTTCATTGGATCGAAGTTGTCAGATGACTCCTTACAGGGGTTATGACCCTTTACAAGTAAAAAATGTTTTTTAATTCCTATTGAATAACAACAATTGCAGATAGAGAAAAGATGTTGCTTTGCTTAAATGTTCAGCTCATTAAGCTCTACAAAAGTCTTCATTGGGTCGAAGTTGTCAGATAACCCCTTATAGGGGTTATGACACTTTACAGGTGAAAAATAGTGTGTTTCCCTATAGAATGAAAACTATTGCAGATAGAGAAAAGCTGTTGCTTTCTTAAATGTTCAGCTCATTATGCTTTAAAAAAGTCTTTATTGGGTCAAAGTTGTCAGATGACCCGTTATAGGGGTAATGACCCTTTACAGGTCAAAACTAGTGTTATCTCCTTATAGAATAAAAAATATTGCAGATAGAGAAAAACTGTTGCTTGCGTCGATGTTCAGCTCATTAAGCTCTACAAAAGTCTGCATTGGGTTGAAGTTTTCAGATGACCCCTTATAGAGGTTATGGCCCTTTACATGTAAAAAATAGTGTTTTTTTCCTATAGAATGAAAACTATTGCAGATAAAGAAAAGCTGTTGCTTGCTTAAACATGCAGCCATTTACAAAAGATTCACATAAGTCTGCATTGAGTCTCATTTGTCAGATGACCCCTTATAGAAAACACCAGTATGGCTAAAGGACCAGGTGAGCGATTTAGGCTCATGGGAACCTCTTGTTTCATAATCTGTGTATTATAATTTCTTATACCTTTGACGATTTCGATTTTCGGTACATTTTTGTATCATGTGACTTTTTTTTTAAGAAGTGTGCTGTCTGTTTATAACACTTTTGGTTGTTTGATTATGACTACAATTGTAATTTTAGCTCGGTTAATCGCTGTGGTGGACTGTTAGGTTATTATAGTCATGAATTTAGGGGAAGCCCCTCTGCAGCGACTATTTAGACACACTGTGTATCATGGACCGTCAACCCCATGACACGTCGCCGCCAGTGTTAGCTGCCCCAGAGTACCCTATACTCTGATTTTGTTTTCGTTAGAGCATACCCCGTCTTGCACCACGGGGGCGTACTAATCCGAAACCTGCAACTGATTGGGTTTTATAGTCATGACTATAGGCTATGACTTTTAAAGGACTCGCTATTTGCCATGTGTCGTCCAGTATTTATTTATTTTTTCAATGTATGTTCTTAACTCAGTTGACACAATAGCATTCTTAAACCGGAATCTTATGGAATCGACGACGTTTTATAGGGAATTTTCTTGAAAAAAATGCATTGTATTCATTTTTCGTAATAATATGTTTTTTTATTAGCAGGATTCTTTTAATTTGCAAAGAAAACAATCAAAGTTGACTAGCACTAATCATCTTGCCCTTGAAGGTAAACATGTTTTAAATTAAGTATTGGTTCAACGTCAAGAACTTATACTAAAAAGTCACATTGGCAGTGTGGGTTGAAAATCGATACGTGTTTTAATCAGTGTAGAAATAAACACAGTAAGTTGATTAACTCGAAGGGGGTGCCTTGGTTTTTTGTTTTGATCAGAAAATTTTTCCGCGAAGAGCGCAGACAAAATATTTATTTTTCAAAGGCGTTGCGACAGAATGTTTATTTTTTTCATTATCAGCATTATTTTTTATAGCAGAAATTTTTCTTCAGAATATTTTTTTCTTACCCTCAGCTGCCAAAATATTTTTTTCATCAAAAATAGTTTTCAGAATATTTTTTTTAGGAAAAAACCAAGCCCCCCCTTCAAGTTTAATGGTAAGTCCCTTAGTCGAATATAGTTGTTATGTGACCGATTTTAATTTGAATACATTACATGCACTCAAAGCGAGGCATTGGATCTACACATAAATCAATAAGAAATAATTTTATGCATTTATATACATAAAAATGAACAAAATCATAACGTAATACATTTCTGCCATTGTCCGCTGAAACGGTAATTTCGAATGTATCCTAAAATTGGTCTAAGTCGTGTTTAAAGTCAAATTTTGAGACAAAGTTTAATAAAAGGGTCTAAAGAAATCCAATAACTTAAGGTGTCTCAATTTGTATCCTAAACCTTAGTTTGATCACGACTTACATGTAAAACTAAGACGAGTCTTTAGGTGGTCAATAGACGCGAATAAGTCTTAAGATAGCTTCGAGAACAGCGCCCTTGTACTTTTGTGTAGCCCGATTAATTCTTGGTCCTAGGGTTTAACTATTCGATTCATGTCATTTGAATTGTTTTACTTTTTTATTCGAAAATAAAAATAGTAGTTTTAAAAGCAGGGACCTTCTACTGTTCGGAATGTGTGCCAATTCAAAGAAATGTTTAAACTGTCTTATGATATTTTAAAAGTGTGTGGCTTTCAATATTGTTTTAGATTGCAGTATGATATGCACGTGAATATGTTCACATTGTGCCAGTTTACACATAATGCTAAAAAGAAATTAGAATTCATTGTACATTTTGTAATAATTTAACTATATATGATTTGAAATTCATTATTCTAATACCGAAATATGAGCTACTTTCTTGTTCTTTAGAAATGATATTTGATGCTTAGTAACTACTTAATACACGAAGGCACTGTCGGTTTCTTGTTTGTATAATGTAAATATGTATATTTTAGAATCTTATTGCTGGGCAATGCATTATTTCTCTGTCAGATTTGTACGTTTTTTGTTGAATGCCTCGCACATTTGAACTTCAATACTCAAGTATTGCATTTTTTTATTAGCAAAGATTTCCGCTTAAACAGGCGCTAGGGCCTTATTATGCTTGAATTGAGGTTTCGGTTTCAGCATTTACTCCACGTTGAATACTAAAAGTCTATTCCCCCTTACTGACAAGTTCCACATCAACCATATTGGTATGGTATGTGCACCTAGTGATGCTAAGCACAATGCATGCTTTAGATGCTGACTGCGACCTATATTTTCCGCATGAATGACCATAGATTAATCACGTTGACGCCTCATTCTGACTTTAGGATGAAGATGAAGAACAGCAATATAACAGTGCTGTCCCCTTTCTTTGTTTCATTTCAATAGCTAAATTGTGATTTTGTTTTATACATATATACTCCATATTTCTACATTTTGGAATGAATAAAAACGTATTGATTTTGAACCGCATGGCTTACACCTACAATTTAACAGTTTGGGTTTCATCACGTCCTATTTTGGGCGTAGCAATGAAAAGACTTGACAACAAGATAATCAATGATGTTTGTTAGTTCGTTTGTTTTTTAGGGTTTAACGCCCTTTTTCGACGCACCTGGGTCATATGGGGCGGTCAGTTTTAATGGTAAAGAAAATCGGAGAAACCAGAGGAAACAGCGACTTTGGACATGTAACTGACAAACCTAATCACATACAGGAAGGAAAGTCCCGTTTTTGTAAATTACAAACAGGAATCGAACACCACTTGAGAAGTTATCTGCTATTAATTTAAACAAGTGCCTAAGACCACTCAGCAACCCAGGCCAAAAGGTAATCAATAAAAAAACTATAATTAGGTGTAAAAAAGTTGCGTTTCAGATTTTACAACATTATTCCGATTTTGTTAGCGTCCACTGGAGACAAAATGTGTTTAGACTAAAATGAAGCAATGGAACACTGAAAGCTGTCGATTAAAGAAGGAAAGAGGCACCAATGGGGCATTGTCATGTGCATGTCAGAAGGCCAAAAGGGCAAAGACATAACCAGTAAACATGCATGAGAACAGCACAAAGAAACACAAAAAAAACATAAAAAGATCGACCGAACAGAAATTGTGCATTCGTAAATTGGTTTGTCATAGGGTTTTAATTTGCCTTCCTTCTCCGGATTTGACACACTGAATTGGCAGCGCGAAGGGTATGCTACAGCAGACGGGAACTGCTTACTCTTCTGGGGCAGCTGTGAGTTCACTCTCGCGACGACTAGAGTTTGCGTTGTTGATTTCTGTTTTGTTGATTTTGTGTTTTTTGCTTTTTTGTTATGGTCTTTTTTTTGTTTTTCCTCGTGCTGTTTTTGCTCGTGTTTAAGTCTTTAAAGTTAAAATCTTTTGCAAGAGCATTAACATGAAATTTACAGCAGTGATCTCCCATTGATGGGTGGTAGATAATTTTGACCCTAGATTTTCCGTCATTTCCAATTGTTAACGATTTTTCTAAAATTTCACGGGAGACACAGGATGCGTGCATGAGTGAATGAGTTGGTGTTTTACGCCCTTGCAAGTCTAAATACTAATAATTAGGTTATTTAAAGGCTATGAACATTAAATGATGATACATGTAGGAATATGGGGACGTGGTGGGAAAAAAAAGAACAGAATTTTTTGAGACCACAGGAAAATGGTTAAGGTGGGTGGTATTATTCACCGGTCTATAAAAGGATCTTTAATGTGCATAATGCGTGAAAATTTCTACACACGTTGGCCCAGTGTGGTCATTTTTAATGCATTATAGACCTGAAAATCCCCGCAGACTTAGCAATCTAGGGTCAAAAACGGAATCAACTGATGACTTATCTTTAGCAAAGCAATTTTGACTAGGATTGTCAAGTGAAAATAAGGCAAGATATAAAATCTTACATGAATCAACTTATGTCCGCAATAGTTTGATAATGATTTGGTTTTATAGTAAAAACTATTATAGGGGAAATCCCATCTACAGCGACTATTTCTCACATTGTTTGCCATGGGTCATCAAGCATTTGACACACCACCTCCAGTATAAGCTGCTCCATAGTATCCTTTGTTATCGCTAGAGCAGGGTCCGTCTTCCACCACGGGTTGTAACTGGTCGGAATTCTGGAATACTGCAATACTCTGCTTACATAAAATGATTTATTAGCTAGATGCATTGGGTGATGTTCCTGTCTGACAATATCATTTGGTTCTACGTCTTTTTTCCTGGATTTATATCTTAATGTACTAGTGTTGGATTTTGTCTGATACAATTAATTGATGCTATATCGTTTCAGTATCGACCATGATCAATATCCAAAGCTTCCTATGTAACTTCACTCCCCCGCAAATCCCTGGTGATACAAAGCAAGTTCTGAATAAAATATAGCTCTTTTATCCTGAAAGGAAATTACGGTCATTAGTTTTCAAAAAGCTAGGGTATAGTTATAACCATATTATTATGTTAACTTTCTAAGTGTTAAAGAACAAAGTTAAGGAAATTCTTAACAACTATTCAGTGATTTTTTGCCAAGACAAATATATTCAATATATTTTAAGTTGATGGTTCACTTTTATTTATACAATAAACGAAAAATGAATATTTTGAGATAAGGATCTTTAATCATTCTGTCTGTCTGTCTGTAAACTGTTTGCTCTCTGATGCATGGTTCTCAGTTTGTTATTTAGAGTATCTCACATATTTTTTTGTGAAGTTGTTTAACAATAATTTGAAAGGTTGAAATAAATTTACTCGCATATTCATATTTAAACAAAACCTTTAATACGACAGGACATCAAAGAAGCAAATGTCAAAAATCCGAGAGGGCCACGACAAAAGCTAGAACTGCAAGAGAAAACACAAAATGAACCGAACAGAAGTAAACGCGAACTCAAGTCGTAAAAAGAGTGAACTAAGGTGCTCCGGAAGAGTAAGCGGTTCCTGCCTGTTATAGCACACCCATCAAAACGTATGCCTCCAGTGTGCTCCACGATGTCAATACACTGTTCTATGAATTAGTCAAATGACATTGACTGAGGACGTCTACCAGGTAAGTGGTGAGCCGAATTCCATTCAATTTGTTTTTACTCTCTTATTCAAAAGAGATTTTGACAATAGTCGGGGCAGTATTTAAGCCAGTTCCTTAGACCACTTGACCACCGAGCAAAGCCCTCGCTATGTACACAGAAAACAATGGTTCTTATTTGTAATTGCTTAATGCATGGTTATATTTATAATTTAATGGCAGTTTGTATTTTATTATTATTAAAAATTGGACAAACAGTAAATGTTGGGTAGTTAGTTAGCTATATGTGTATAGTTAGTTATTGCTTTACTCCTTTCGACTTAATCCGGGATATGAATATGGAAGGGGTGATAAAATGAACATGGACTGATGATGAAGTGCAGGAAAGGGGACACAAGGTCAATCGGGAAAACAGTTTCGACTGTTACTTACCTGGGACGGGAAATCTAGCCTCCTGCATCCATCCTACCGGTCCTACTCTTACAGAGCCCCACAGGAAGGTCTTTTAACTTGCGAAGAACGTGACGGTTTAACAGCATGGTGCACTACTATTAATTGCGGTCTGGTTTTCCGCATTATTGCCCGACGACCCAGAATTCATTATGACAGGGCTGCCCAATTCAACCAACTGGGGCACACATTTCATTTTCAGGCTTATGGACGCTATCTCTTTAGTGGACTTTTACTGACAAAAGCTTACCGCTGCTGCGACCCTATCTATATTGGCCATCCGGACACGAACGGGTAACATGAACATGTTAACTTGAACATTACAGAATTCATTTAGATGAACATGACTTATGTTTTAAAAATATCGAAATAAAAGAAAAACCATAATTATGCTCTTTTTCTCGTTTCCCAATAGTATTCATTGAAGGAGACTGATAGGAAGGTAAAAAAGAATAGTATACTTTTAATCTTGGTTGCACTTCTATCATGCATCAAACGTGTGATGAAAAATTTAATCTAGATTTCAGAATCTAATAACAAGGTAGAATTCGTCAAAACATATAACAGAAAACCACGTGATAAATATTAATTTAGAAAAAAAACTTTTTTTCCGGCGCAAGAGAGGTGGAGATGAGTCAACAATTTCCGTTTAATTGATGATATGTTTCCCACTAGTGAACAAAACCTCCAGAGATGGTAGGAAAACTTTGGTGCCATGCGACTCTCTAAAGATGTTAAAAGTCACAAAAAATAGCAAAACATATGAGGCAATGATGCCAGTAAGCTGACAAATCCGATCTCAACTTCAATACTAGTCCGAGATTGCTCTGACGTCCTCGGCATTTTTCCAGCAAGCTGGTGCCGTGGGACGTCAGAGCTCCTTCCATAGCAAAAACACGGGATTTTAACTAATGCTTTGTAAATGTTAAAATAACTCGTACATCAGTCATTTGTAAAATGGAAGATGTAAAACAAGACTAAATTAATATTTTAAAGTATATAGCTTCTAGAAACTACCTGATGTAACCCAGTAAAATAAGAAAAAATTAAGAGCTGATCTTGAACTTCATCAATTTCATCAAGTTCAAGATGAGCAAAATAATGTACAAATTTAGATTATTTTACTTATTCAAGATATTTTTCTCTAAAATATGTTGTATTTTTATTCTTAATAACCAAATGTTTCATTTGAGACCAAAATAAATATGCAACACTAATGATAAAGTTGCTTTATTTATCTCTGAAGTGCACAACAAAACTGTTGTGCTAAATCCCGTCTTTTGATATGGAAAGAGCTCTGACGTCCCACGGCACCAGCTTGCTGGAAAAATGCCGAGGACGTCAGAGCAATCTCGGACTACTTCAATACTTTCCTGAATTTGAACGTGCGCGGTAAAAACTGCTGCCGGAAATGTAAAAATCAAACTATTAAAATACCAATGATGGAAAATTTTGTAAAAATTATCCGGAATCAAACACAACGTACGTTATTGTTACGTGCATATTGCATGAGATAAGCGCCGATGATTTGTTTTAGAAAATCTATATCCCAAAATGAATTATAAAAATCTAGTTAGAAGATTTGCATAAAGAAAGCTCAGATATACATGTAGTTATGGGGTTATTGGAAAATATTGTCCAATAAAGAGTTCAATATATATGTCATTTAAACGTGTTGCATATCCGTTCAGCCTTTTTAGTTTTCTATCATGTCGTCCTAAATAGCTCGCCGTTGCCCTTTTTTCTTCATTTTTTTTTTTAATTTGTATTCTTTTTTCTGAAATTTCTTTGAAAATTGAATTTCAGCGGAAACTCATCATAATAAAGCCTTATAAGTTTATTTTTAATCGGATATTGTATTTAAAGTGGATGCTTTAAGAGAAAATGAATATTCTCCGAACCAGTTATATAAAAATATTATACACTCCACAAATATAAAAAAAACTAGGTAATTTATGTGGCTTTATTCAAGGGGCGAAACGATCGAACTCAGTTACACAGGGTGAATAAAAAAGTAATAAAGTCATTTTGTTTAATGCATGCTGTGACTGAAAAACAAAATACGTTTTCGAGTATACAAACTAATCACAATTTCATCAAAAGTCACGAAAATGAAAAATATGCTTATGACATTTTGTATAAAGACCCCAAGAACAAAACAGTATCATTATTTGTATTTTGTTATCTTTTTATAAAAAAAATCGAAGTACAGAGAAGTACGTTTAAATGCAAGGCCAAAAACACCTTACAATATGATTGTCATCTTTATAAGGTATAAAACCACTAATTCACAATCCGGTAGAGGACGAACCTGAATAAAGTTCCTATTTTGAGACTATAGTTCCATTAAAGTATTGACCAAGCTAAAACTATTGCATGCAAACCATTAAATGAGCTTTTATTTGAAAGATGAACATCTTAGAAACAATTTCAGCCCATATTTGTTCATATATATGTTAAGTGTCAATTTTTTGGATTACTTTTTCTTGGGGTCTCATTCTTGCCAGAAACATGACTAAAAAGTACCAGACGTTCAGGATGATTTAAACCGGGAACCAGTTTTTCCCGTTATTCAATGTAAGATGTGCTAGTTTTTTAACTGGGTTGAGCCAAATCATTTTGCATTGAAATAAGACTATTGACACTTTATTTGAACTTTAGACAAAAAATCTACAGCATTTTAGAAATGTCCAATTTAACATAGAAAGCAATGGGACTCGGATTTAGTGGTTTTATACCTATAACGAAAATAGGCTTGGTTCTGTCTATTCTAATCTTGAATTATGAAGATAATCAAAGTACCGTTGGTACTGTGTACGTTTTGATTTCGACAGAAGAAGGCAATTACTGAATTTAAATATATCTTTATAGATGTCTGATAGGTCTCAAAATCGCGTAGGACGTACAGTTTGTCAAACTGAATCATCCTACCAAGTGTCAAATCATTCTCATGTATGGTTCCTGAGAAAAGCTTGACGGCAATTCGTATGGACAGACGTACGTATGGACGGACATAAGTAAAACTTAATGCCCCCCGACATGTCGTCGCGGGGGCATAAAAAATATATGTCTTTCTTCAGGTTTTATGTTTTAATGTATCGTGTTGTGTCTGATACTATTAATTGATGCTATATCGTTTCAGTATCGACCATGATCAATATCCAAAGCTTCCTATACTTCACTCCCCCGCAAATCCCTGGCGATACAAAGCAAGTTCTGAATAAAATATAGCTTTTTAATCCTAGGAGGAAATTATAGCCATTGGGGCGAGTAATGAAATGACCTTTTATCCCCTTTCTTTGATGGGTAATAAATAGATTCTGTTTAGAATTGGCCGACTTTTTCATGTTAATGTCGCTTTCTAAATGTTATGGAACAAAGTAAGGTTAGTTCTAAATATATAACTATTCAACAATATAAAACAGTATTGTTATTGTCAAGACAAACATTATTAATATATTTACAGTTGATAATGCACAGTTTATTTTAAATAAATGAAAAAGGGTATAATAAGATAAGGATTTTTATCCTTCTTTCTGTCTGGCTGACTTTCTGTCTCCGATTTATTTGTTTCCGGGTGGTAATTTAAAGTACCTCAAAAAACTCAATAGAACAGTTTATTTTATTTAAAATGATGCAAAATGTTTTACTCAAGAGTCCAAACTTCAAATTTTTGGTAATTATACATGAAACACTGACGACAAACCCCTACAGACGAGGACCACCCTATTCAGCCATCTTGGGTACACACTTGGTCGCTTTGTTGGCTGACCACTTATCTTTTGTCAGAAGCCCTTAGTCGCCTCGTACGACAAGTTAGGCTCTGCTGTGGGGCTATTTGCTACTGAGTCTCTTATCTAGGGCACAAAAAACAAAGTATCGTGGGTGCAGAACAATTTATTATAGTAACAGTTATCATTCCCGTAGGCAGAATTTTTTAGGGGGAGGGTCGATTGAGGGTTCGAATTTCAAAATTTTCCTTTTTTTAATAGTGCTTAACCAAATTTCAACTTGCTTTTACCTATATTTATCCATTTGTTTCGTCCGAACCTCTCGAACCCCCTGGCTACGGGTTTGGCTAAAAATCTATCAATCATTGCCTGGCAGTGATGATAAATTTTGTTATTGGCGGGTTTATTGCAGTTTTACTATGAGTTTTCTACACGAAACTTCTGGTTTAAACAGTTTATGATAGCTATTTTAGGAATCTGTTCGTTTCATGTTGGTTACCCAATAAACATATCTTGCTTTTTCTTTTAGAAAATAGATCCGTTTGTAGCCATGAATCAGCTTATTTCTTGATAATGGCACACGATCTTCGATTTGCGACACTTCTAAAGATACATAATTTAAATGTTTTAAGTAGTAGTCCACATAAGAATCATGCAAAATTTAAGAATAGTGATTCATCGATAAAAAGCCTACAGTGGTTTATATCTTTAACGAAAGATATATAGTTAAAAGTATAACAAATAAGAAATAAATAACGATTTGCTCATAACTGCCTGGTCCTGGGAAAAATCTTGCCATTTTGTTACAATAGTTTCTATTGAAATTATTGACAATTTTTAGAGTTATCTCCCTTTCCTACATTTTTCAAATGCATTCTATACATTTTTTTCTCTCAGGACCAGAGCTTGTTTGGAAAAAGAGCACAAAAGATCAAAGCAGGTTGCTAGTAGGAGTAATACATCAAAAATAAATTGGTGTAGGCTTTCCACCCATGAATCGCTCTTTGCATGATTCTTATATAAAGTGGTACTTAAGTGTATAATGAAGTTGCTAGTTAATATCTTCATTTTAATAATTGTCTTGTTTGATGAAAACACATGAATTACTAATATAATTTTAGAAGGGTTATCACCTAAAATTCATGTGATTCATGAAAATGTTTTGATTTCGAATTGCAACCAACTTCAAGACAAAACAATTTGCTTATTTCAAATAGGCATTCTTTTAGCGGAAACATGTCGTAGAGCTAGCCGCTCTCTTGGGCTCTTTGTGTCCGCTAACGACCAGTGCTCGCTATCAACAATTACATTTAAAAAAAAAACACGGTCCCGTACATATCTACGGATAATTATAGATTATAACATGCCATTTTTCATATCAGACCTATTATCAGCCCCAGGTCATGTTATTAGCCCGAGAGCCGTAGGCTCGAGGGATGATAATGACCGCGGGCTGATTTGGGTCTGATATGAAAAATGACATGTTATGATCTTTTTATCATATACTTCAATATCAGTGTGAAATATATATGGTATTTTGAAATGGCATTTCGATACAGCATCTGATTAAAATTTGTATGTAGTCAATGTAAACAAACAAAACAAATGTTTCTCGTAATATCGTGGTACGTAGCTACGTAAAAACGGTGACGTCACAGTTAAATATTTGGTTTGAATGAACTTTTACCACCGAGAAATGAAACCCACGGAGAAGTGGGAAGGGGGTATAATTCACACAAAAATTGCACTCTTTTAGATGCATCTGTGTCGTCTGCCATAAGTTTTGAAAATGTCTATGACTAAAATCGACTTCGGTCAAGTCTGTAATACAATTCAGATTTTGGCGTTTGATAATAAAACGGAAGTAGTTGATAATAACCTGAACCAGTTGATAATGAAGTGATTATCACACGGTGAAGGTGTTTTGGAAAAAAATCAAATTCTCTTTAAAAATTACCCTATTATCATGTTGTTAAATTTTAGCATTATTATGTCTAAGTATATGATAATTATATATAAAAAGTAAAATATGTCGCTTCTTCAGTCATGAATTTACTTATTTCTTGATATGCACACGATCTTCCCTAATGCGTAGGTTCTGACGGAATTGATTGTTTTTATCGCCAGGGTTCCACTGGGGTCTACATTCTTTTACAACAATTATCACTTGATGTATGTTTTTTGCATATGCCAAATTGACATTAAATTGAGTGATTAAACAGAACCTTACAAAACAATTGCATTTTATTTATTTAGACTATGAGCCGATTGCATAACGGCGAGCAACACCCACTGGCCATAGGGACTTGCGATTCTCTATCAAAATTTTGTTAGAGTCATTGTGCGGTACCAAAAAAAAACCCGCAAATCGACTCTAACAAAATAATGATAGAGGGGAGCAAGTCCCTGTGTTCTGGCCTCGTTGGAGGCTGCTGACAGTTTCCCATTGTTTTTTTTCTAAATTACCGCTTGTTATGTTAGCTCTGTTGCGTACACATTTTCCACATCGCATTTATTTTACAATTGGAAAGGTTCACTTTTGTAGGTATGGATAATCGTTTGGTTTCTATTAGTGTGTACGTGAGGAGGTTAAGTCCATATTTGACATACTTTGTCTTTCCTAACTCGAGATTCTTTGTCAAAACCAATGTTTATAGTACTATTCGTCTTTATATATTTTAAATCAAGATGAGGCTTTTCTTAAACAAGACCAATCAATGTCTGGTCCTGCGTCGCACGGCAAAACATTGAACCCTGTACGTTCTAGGCCCAATATGGACAGTCAAAATATTTTGACACTTGCATCTTATGGTGGACTTACAAAGCATATTTGTCACATGCCACCAAATATTGTAAAAATAGACAAAAATAGTTTCTGTTTTTTCCCCTTTTGGTCCACTTATTGCTAAACAGAAAAGGTCGGTCAAGAAAAAAATGTATCCTCCATTTTGTATCCAATATATGACCAAAATCAACTTGTTTTTTTAAATCGGACCATAAATAAAAATTTTTACATTTTTGCCCCTTTTGGGCCCTCCTTCCTAAACAAAAAGAGAGTGGACACCCAAAATCATCCCCACCCTTTAATTTATGGTGAGTAACACTACTGTAAAGTTTCATAGCATTTGGTCAACCAAAACAAGTTATTGTGGAAACAAATAAAAAAGTTGCTTTTTTGGCCCCTTAAGGGCCTTTAGTTTCTAAATGAAAAAAGAGGGGACACCCAAAATCAGCCCAACCCTTCCTTTTATGGTAAGTAACATTACTGTAAAGTTTCATAGTGTTTGGTCAAGCAGAACAAAAGTTATTGTGGAAAAAAATTAAAAAGTCGCTTTTTGGCCCCTTTTGGGCCCCTAATTTCTAAACGAAAAAAAGAGGGGACACCCAAATTCAGCCCAACCCTTCCTTTTATGATAAGTAATATTAATGTAAAGTTTCTTAGCATTTGGTCAACCAGAACAAAAGTTATTGTGGAAACAAATAAAAAAGTCACTTTTTTGGTCCCTTTAGGGCCCCTAATTTCTAAACGAAAAAAGAGGGGACACCCAAAATCAGCCCAACCCTTCCTATTATGATAAGTAACATTACTGTAAAGTTTCATAGCAATTGGTCAATCAAAACAAAAGTTATTGTGGAAAAAAATTAAAAAGTCGCTTTTTTGGCCCCTTTTGGGCCCCTAATTTCTAAACGAAATTATAAAATGATCGCAAAAGGGGAGGTGCACATCTTCTTACTTACTTACTTATCCTCTTCGTCCCCAATGGGACATAAGGCTTCAACAAGTTGCCGCCATCTACCTCTGTCTTTTGCAAGAAACTGTGCTTGCCCCCATGAATAGCCCATGTCTTGTAATTCTGATGTGACAGTTCTTCTCCAGGTGGTGCGTGGTCTACCTCTCTTTCTCTTTCCAGGTGGTGTCCAGTGAAGGGCAGTCTTTGGTATTCTCTCAGCTGGCATTCTCATTACATGTCCTAGCCATCTCATTCTCCTTTGTTTTATTTCTGTTGCAATATTTTTGCTTTTGCTTTTCTGGTGTAATTGGTTGTTTGTCATCTTCTTTGGCCAGAATATGCGATTTATTTTCCTGAGGCAGGTGTTGTGGAATGCCTCAACTTTTCTCACATCGCTGTCAATTACACGCCAGCATTCAGACCCGTACAGGAGGACAGACTTTACATTGCTGTTGTAGAGCTGTATTTTGGTTCTCAAACTGTAGCTATTTGACTTCCAGATGGGCTGAAGTTGAGCAAATGCAACACGTGCTTTGTTGGCCTTTATATCTTTTGCAGTTCCATTGTCCTTGCTTAGTATACTGCCAAGGTAAGTGAAGTCATCCACCTCTTCAAGTTCTTTTCCATTTAAATACACAGGTTCTGGATGTGCATTGATTGTCATCACCTTTGTCTTCTTAATGCTGATGTTTAGCCCAGTTTGTAGTGCAATGGTGTTAAGATTTCCTGTTTTTTCTTGTAAATGGTTAGCATTTCCAGATATCTCTGCAAGATCGTCTGCAAAGTCCAAGTCCTCTAAGTGACTGAACATAGTCCATTGGATACCTCTCTTTTTATCATAGGTGGTCTTCTTTTGTATCCAATCAATAACAATCAAGAAGAGGATTGGTGATAAGATACACCCCTGCCTTACTCCAGATTTGACGCTGAAAGAGTCAGTGATGGATTTTTCTAAGATGACACTGCATTCAAAATTGCAGTAGAATGCTTTCATAAGGTTACAAATCTTTCCTGGTACTCCATACGATCTTACAATTTTCCACAGTGTTTCCCTATGTACACTGTCAAATGCCTTTTTGAAGTCAATGAAGTTGATGTAAAGCGGCATTTGCCATTCAATACACTGTTCGATAATGTTTCGAATAGCAAAAATCTGGTCTATACATCCTCGTCCTCTTCTGAAACCAGCTTGTTCCTCTCGGAGTTTTTCATCAATGACCTTATCAATTCTACTGAGAAGAATTTTGCAGAAGACTTTACTAGGAACTGAGAGCAATGTAATACCTCTCCAGTTGTCACATATTTGGAGGTCTCCCTTTTGGGGAAGTTTCACAATAAGGCCTTTATTCCAGTCATATGGGATGGTCTCATTTTTCCAGATGGATGAAAAAAGGTTCCACAGTATTTTTGCTGATGTTGTAATGTCTGACTTTAACATTTCTGCATAGATGGAGTCTATGCCTGGGGCTTTCCCATTTTTAAGCGTTTTGATGGCACTTTGGACTTCTTCAAGTGTTGGTGGTTCTAAGTTTATGTCTAAATCTTTCTCAGCAGGTTCAGGAACAGCTGGGTCATTAGGTTCTGGGCAATTTAATACCTCCTTGAAATGTTCAACCCATCTTTTGGCCTGCTCATTGTCTGTTAATAGTGGGTGTCCGTCTTTATCTTTGACAAGAGATGGTTGGGTTGATCTTTTGCCACACAGTTGCTTAGTTATCTTGTACACTGTGCTCATTTCTCCATGAGAGGCTGCCTATTCTGCCTCTTTTGCAAGCATGTCAACATACATTCTCCTGTCTCTCCTAGCATTCCTCTTGACCTCTTTGTCTTTCTCTTTGTATATAACTTGTAATTGATCTTGTAACCTTGTTGACTTGGTGCTGATGATTTTGTTTTTTAGATCTTTTCTTTCAGCTATCTTCTCCCATGTTTCAGGTGTAAGCCATTCTTTATTCTTCTTTGTCCTGAAACCTACAGTTTTCTCAGCTGTTTCAACATATGTTCTCTTGATGTTGTTCCACTTTTCTTGAATATTATCATCATCATCTGTGTTATCCTCTAGTACTTTAAATCTGTTCTTCAATTCAATATTAAATGTCTTTTTTATATCTGGTATTTTAAGTTTTTCTATATCAAGTCTCCTTCTTGTTTCCTGTTGTTGAGGGTTTCTCCGAAGCTTAAGTTTTATTTATAGCTTTCAACAAGTAGTGGTCACTGTTGACATCGGCCCCTCTGAATACTTTAACATCATGTAGGGATCTTCGCCATTTGTTGTTTATCATGATGTGATCTATTTGATTTGTTGTTCTACCATTAGGAGATTTCCATGTGAGCTTGTGTATATCTTTGTGTGGGAAGATGGTGCCACCTATTATTTGGTTGTTGTTAAGACAGAAGTCGATAAGGCGTTCTCCATTATCATTCTTAATTCCACAACCATGTCTGCCCATAGATTTTTCACAATCAGTATTGTCAGCTCCCACTTTTGCATTCAAGTCCCCCATTATCAGCAGCATGTCATGCACATCTTCAATATATCTAATCACTGTGAAAAATTTCAGAAAGATCTAGTGTTTGGTTTTTGAGATTCAGATTACACAAGACAGGCACACCATAGTGGGACGGACGGACAGACGGACAGACGGACGGACAGACGGACAGACGGACGGACGGACGGACGGACGGACGGACGGACGGAGTGACCCGACTACTAGACCTGCTTTCGCCTTCGGCGACGAAGGTAAAAATGTAAGGATTTGTTTTGATTCTTTGGTTCAGGGCAAATTGCAAGATTGGGAGCAACGACCACTGATCACACCGAAGAGTGCTAGCTGGTACTTTAGTGCATTTTTTAATGACCGCTGATTTTATATAAAGTTTTTCGCGTACATTTACTCTGCCTCGTTATCTGTTTTTGCAAGTTGTTTTGTTCTGTGTGTTTCTTTACATTTTGATCTCGAAACATATACTGTTGGTGTGTTATAACAAGCATGCTGGAAGCCGTTACTTTCGGATAGAGCCTTTGAGTTCACTCTCGTTTCGATTTGTTCTTGCTATTGATTGCGCTTTGGTTGTAGTGTATGAATTTGTATGTTATGGTGTTTGTTGTGTGCTGATTTGATTTTATGGCTATTCCCGTTTTGCCATTTTTCATGCTCGATTCGAACTAACAAATTTAATTTCCCCTACAATGAAGGTACCAACTCGCTTCTTTTCAATACCGACTGCACCAATGCCCTTCTTTAACCAATCTTGGTTTCTAGCTCACACCAAATTAGCATTCGTGTATGGCCTACAATTAAACAAACATAAATAAACGGAAACAAATCTGTTACTATCCACGAATCGTCTGATTGTCTGATTATGAGAGACGATTCTTCCAATTAACTGCCCTGGTTCAGGTTTGTCGGAATAAAGATCTGTTATCTATTGTCTACCATACGTCTATATCAAATCCGGATTGGTTCTAAATGCAGACCAATCGCTTAGATTTTCCTTTTAAACATTGTTTTTTTAAGGATGAGATAAACTTATTTAGAGCGAGGTTCTATTTTTGAATACTAATGCTTTGTTCTGTACTTTAAAAATATTCATCATAAAGTTTACTTGGTAATCTTTCTTTACTAGAAATACATTTTTATTTATTCTTTTCTAGGTATTTATTCTTCATACACATATCATATTGCTTTACTGTCGCTTTCTTTTTTTGTTAAAATTTAATTAGTTTAATTGCTTTATTCACAAGCAGCACATTACGGCTATATCCGAGAGATTGACATGAAATGATGATGAAGTAGAGGAAAAAGGGATACAAGGCCAATCGGGGAGGAGAGTTTCGACTGCCATATGGAAAAAGGAGTGATGGAAAGGGACGGACTATTTATCCTCCTCAATGGGGATCCTACGGGTCCTATTCTTACTGAAGCCTGCAGGCGGGTTCTTTGACGTATGAGGAACATGACATTTGTCCAAACACGCTGTGCCACTATGGTTTGCAGTCAGGGTTTCTGCATTTTAGTGGCTGAAGACCACGGGATTCATTATGACAGGGCTACCCCTTTCAACTACCCGGGGCACACATCCCAGTCGCTTTGTGAGCTAAGCAGCCTGACCCGATGTCTTGTTTCGGATATTCTTAAATAGACAGAAGTATAAAAGTCTTTTTATTGCATAAACGCTTTTCCTTTAGGATATAATAATATTACTTGTAACCCTTGGTTGGTGCTTATTAAAGCAAAATGGTTACTTATAAGATAAGTATGGAGAAAATGTATAGACTAAAGACCATAATTAATATCATTACTAAAAAATTATGAATCTGATTTTTTGGTAAAATGAATATTTTGTCAGCAAAGGTACATGAATATTTTTTTTTAAGAGAAAATAATTTTTAAGGATTTCAGCCATAAAATGAAGCAAATTTTGAATTAAACATTTCGTCGCGACATCTCGAAAAAAGCAAGGCGCCCTTCAAGCTTAATGGTCTAAAAATATAAGACTTGAACTCAGTAACTCTATAGCATCATCTTTAAATGTATTAGCTAGGAGATATTACGTAGGAGGATTGTTTTCGTAGAAGTATGACAGAACGAGATAGCCTATTATTCCATTTAATTGAAAATTAATATCATCTCATATTGGTATAATAAATCATGGAAGAATTGCTGTCTATAGTAGCTTATTTCTATCGCATGGCTTGTATCGATCAGTTTCATTTATTTTTTTACATAAAAAAATGATTCAATTTTTTTAGAAGGCTGATTCACGTGATTATCATATACTTAGACATAATAATGCTTAAATTTAACAATATGATAATAGAGTAATTTTTAAAGAGAATTTGATTTATTTCCAAAAACACCTTCACCGTGTGATAATCACTTTCATTATCAACTGGCTCAGGTTTATTATCAACTACTTCCGTTTTATTATCAAACGCCAAAATCGGAATTGTATTACAGACTCGACCGTAGTCGATTTAAGTTATAGATATTTTCAAAACGTATGGCAAACGACACAGATGCATCTAAAAGAGTGCAATTTTTGTGTGAATTATACCCCCTTCCCACTTCTCCGTGGGTTTCATTTCTCGGTGGTATAAATTAGGTTCATTCCAACCAAATATTTAACTGTGACGTCACCGTTTCTACGTAGCTACGTACCACGATATTATGTTTTGTTTTTTTTACATTGACAAAATACAAATTTTAATCAGATGCTGTATACAAATGCCATATCAAAATACCATATATATTTCACACTGATATTGAAGTATATGATAAAAAGATCATAACATGACATTTTTCATATCAGACCAAAATCAGCCCGCGGTCATTATCATCCCTCGAGCCCACGGCACTCGGGCTAATATCATGACTTAGGGCTGATAATAGGTCTGATATGAAAAATGGCATGTTGTAATCTATTATAATATTTATCACAGGGTCCTTATTAGACAAAATATGAAAGATGCTCATGCAGGATGCAAAGTTTTCGACCCTATCCATCCTTATTTTTCCAGTGACAGTACAAACTCCTATCCCCGAAAGGCATTTTGTTCCCAACTTCCACCAGTTCATCGTCATTTATATAAATTAATCTTACATGTATCACTCCCTGTCCATGTTCTCCTTAATATAGCAGAAATCTCACTGCTTGAGAGTAAAGCAAAACCTAACTAAGTAAAAATTATGAATTGAAAGTAACAGCTAAGCAGTAGAAATATTCTGCTATATGTATGTGTATAGGAAATAGTTTTCATTCATGCAAAAATTGCTTGCTTGAAATGACATAACCACTATTAAAGTCCATAAAGGTAATAACAAAACTACCGAACTTGAATGATCAATCTCATAGTCCAGAGAAAATGACAAAAACGAATCAGTCATACCGGAGAACTGGTGGATCGCAATGGTCCTGACTGCGACAGGCATTTCAAACGAAATGGTGGGTTAAACCAGGTTTTATGGCGCCAAACCTCCCTCTTCCATTGCGATCTTAGGATCCGGTAATGACCATAGAACAAAACATTGTTGTGAGACACAATAGGGATAATGAGGTGATCATCTCAGTACAGAATACCAGTCAAACACTAATTAAAACAATTAACTATCATATCTTTTAACTCAATTTTGAACTTTTCTACTAGTGGCTGATAACGAAGAAAGATTTTTTTTAGGGATCGTATGAGACGTATTTTCTTATAGCCCTGCTTCAAAAGTCGTTCACGAAGAAACCGGTGTCTGATCAAAAAATCTGTGAAATGTGTGCAAGCTCTGGCATATCGAATAAGTTGAGAAATATAAACACCGTATGCAGGAGAAGTAGGTATATTGCTCTGTAGATTAGGAAAATTAATAATTTGAAAATTAAAATCGTCTCGTTTATCGTAAATTTTTGTACTGAGATGACCACCTGGGTCAAATTCGAGGTGCAAATCCAAGAAAGACGTGAAGCAATTAGATTCGGTGGTCTCTTTAATCTCCAATTCCGGAGGATATATTGAAGGAATCCAACTACCAAATGAAGTGTTATTGACAGAAAGGACATCATCAATATATCGGAATGTAAGATTAAATGACCTTGCCTCTTTCATCTTCTTGTTCTTTACGAGTCCCTGAAGAAATTCAGTCTCGTAAGAGTATAAAAAACAAATCGGCGAGGAGAGGAGCACAGTTTGTGCCCATTGGAATGCCGATTTGTTGTTGAAAAATCTCTCCTCCGAATGTGACAAATATGTTGTCAATGAGGAAATCAAGCATACTGCAAACTTGTTCCAGTGTGTAACAAATTTTATCTTTGAAAGATGTTTTGGAAAAGAATGTAGAATTATAACCCAAAACAACAAAAATTCCTTGAGTTTGAAAAGGCTTTTTCGAGAAGTTTTTTCAGGCGACATTTTAGTTTTTCGTGTGGCAAGGTAGTGTATAAAGTTGAAAAATCGAACGTTTTCAAAGAGTGAACCTCAGAAAATGATCTAGATTTAAAATGATCTAACAAATCTTTTGAGTTTTTCAAAATCCACATATGGTTAATTCCACTACGATTATAAATAGTGTCGCAGTATGCTTGTTGACCTTCTTTGACAGCAGACAAGATTTTAGTTAAATGAACGGACAGCTCTGTAGTTGAACATGATGAAGATCCAGCTATATACCTTTCTTTGTACGGATTTTTGTGAAGTTTAGGTATCCAGTACAAATATGGTAACTCTTTATGTTCCTCTTTCATTGGAATATTGAAAGAGGACATAAAAGAGCTATGGTTGGCTATGATTTCATCTTTGTTAAATGTAGTCCGTGTGTATGTAGCACTAGCGGAAGTATTACCATCAATGCCTAGTTCTTTTATTAGACAATTGTAATAATGTGCTTTACATACAAAAACTATATTATTGGAAGCCTTGTCTGCTGGCGTGACAACATACCTGTCATGTAAGGAAGAAAGACAATTGAGAGCTTCACGATCTCTAAATACAGAAGAAGGCCGGGGGTTCACACATTTTCGAAGTTTGTCTATTCGGCTTCGTACAAGTGATCGGATAGTCCTTACCCAGTCCGACAGTGATTCAAGCTCTGGTTCTTGGTCCTTTTCCCTCTTTATCCAGGCTCTAGCATAGTCCTCCACAGCGTCCATGATGATCTTAAAGTTATGATTCCAATTTATACGTTGCGGTTCCCTGAATTTAGGTCCATGGGAAACCACATTACGTAATAAATCATTTTCAATTATCTTAAGATCACCTGTGATGACATGACCAGGTGGACCATAGACAAAGGGAGAAGCATAGCAATCACATGTCAGAGGGGACTTTAGATATTCTTCAATGTTTAGGTCCTGCAATGCCTTTTTGTGGTTGAAAATTTTACTACTTATGGTTTTAGTGTAGCGGTAGGAAACAATTGGTGTTGACTGATTTTTGAAATATTGAGGAATTTGAGATGTAACTTCCTTACGATTTAAAATATTGCTAATGTTTATAGCATCTATCCCTTTCTTCTTAAATGGAATATGGAGAAATTTCCTATCCTCAGTAGTAAGAGGCTCACTTCTTACAGGCTTAAAAAGACGGAAAAGAGCAACGTCGCAAATAATGCTAGTAAGCCTGTAAGAAGGAGTAAATGGATCAGTACCTGCTTTTTCTAACCCAAGATCACGTAGGTCTTTAAGTTTCGTGACTCGTAGTGAGTAGAGAATGGTACGAACATGATGGACTCCCAATGGTAGTTGTAGACTTGTAACCAGATCATCAAACGTGTCTGAAAGAGATCTGTTGTCAGTTTGACTGGCACTAGATCTTGGTTTGTATCGTTTGTGACCATGACTACGTTTGTGTCTACCATTAGGGTCAAACAGTTTCATAACATTCACCTCACTACATTGAGGGCTAGAAAGATTTCCTACTCCTTTGATGTTATCATTACATCCATAAGGCATTGCAGTACCTAAAGTTTTTATCCAGTGAAGCTCTCGTTTTTTACGGTGAGGTGTACTAAGATTTGGACTGTTGGTGTCGTGGTAAATCTTTTCGATAAACCGGACTTTCATGTTCAAACATTGGTCATGGTTAGGTTGATTAAAGTGGTTATACAAAACCCGATAATCAGAATTTTTGGTGTCATACCTATGACCATTCATGCGAGAACGCAATGAATTTTTGGTTTCACCGACATACAACAGTCCACATAAAGTACACTCAATTCCGTAAATAACATTTCCGGTAGAACAGTCCAGAGGGTCGTGAGAAAGGGTTTGGTAAACTTTACCGTTTAAGTTACTGGTAAATTCAGGAGAAATAATTAGCATATCACAGGTCTTGCAAGTTGATTTTTTGCCGGTTTTAGATCTGCATGTCGAAATAGTAGGAATAGGGGATGATTTTAGAACGTCATTGAGTTTAATAGAACATGGTTTGATAATTTGAAATGAATCTGATGTTTTGAAATAATAGTTACCCTCTGGCTGAACAAAAGTCAAATTGGTGGTATCCTTTAGGATATTCATAGGAACAACAACTTCATTTGCTACCTTGTTCCTAGAGGTAGCAAAGGAGGACCTTGGTAATCCGGGAGACGTCCTAGCCGGCATCGAGTTCTGAATTTTGTAATTTTTCATGATTGCTAAAAAAGCTACCAAGTTGCAATGCCCTTAAATAATGCAATGCCCATCAAATAAAAACCCTATTTTAATTGATTGTGAAAATAAAACAAAATTTTTGTCGGAATGGCTTTCTAAAGAAAGTACTTAAAAAGTTTTCAACTTGAACCAGATTTAGGATGTTAATTAGATATGAATTTTTATTAGACCGATGTTGTATGACCAAAGTTGTAAAATGTTCCCACCCGAGTTGTCTTTCTTTCAGTGCTACTTGTAATATTATGTCTTAAAGACTACGTAACTATGTTCATGTGGTTTTTTCGCAATGATTCGAGGTTTCTTCGATTATATCAAAGATATCGATATAGATACGAAACCGCGAAAAATTATACTACGCAAAATAAAAAAATATATAGGAAGCAAAGTCGTTTCAAATGGGAAATCAAACATCATTATTCCGAAAACACAAAGACAAAAGACAACATCGGTAAACAAAAATCATCAAAACGAAACAAAACATACAAGAACAAAAAAAAAACCCCCCAAAAAATAGCAACTTAACAAAATCTCAAGTCGAGACGGTAGTGAACTCAGGCGCCCTGGAAGATTAAGCAATTCCTGCTTGCTATAGCATCCCGATCGATTTAGTTTGACATAGAATACCATAGTTCATCCGACTTTCCTTTGTTTAAAACCATGTAATATCTGCACATACTGCATAAGGTGTCTTTTTCGTCCAAAAAGTTCAGTTGCTTTTAATGTTCTCGAAAAACTCTCAAAATACCAACACACAGCATGCCAAGTGTCATTGATGGGTAATATTTCCATTTTTCCTACGCGTTTCAACTGCAAATTTACTCAACCATGTATTAACATCCTGTTCTGTAAAATCTAAAAGTTCAGGAATTTAATATCCAATGGTTCTCATTCTTTCCTTTCGCCAGTCATTAAATGTTTATTGTTTTTGTATGTTTGTATTTGCTTAACCTCTTGATGTTTTTATCATGCGATAAAGTAATTTAATGTGTATTTCTTTGTGTTTTAACTCTCAGTAGATCGAACTAAAACTGGCACCATCCGAATCGAACGCGTACCTCGCCGGTTTACCGCCTTCTTCCTTTGGAGTAACGTCTTCTTGATTCGAATTTTTTTGGGAAAGAGCAGTTTCAAAATTGGATCACATTCTTGGATGTTAATGGCTCATCTCCTAACTAAAAGTTAATATCAATGAAATCACCGCCGTCGATTTCAATGTCCACCTCATATTTATCCATCCCCTTGGATAGGGACAAATCTTCATTTGTTATAAAGGCATTGTGCTCATGTCTTCCATTTCAACAGAAGCTTTGGAAAGTACTATATCATCAATTGATGAATCCCAGTGGGCATCGAGTAACAGTCAACGTCCATGACTGGCACAGTATACAAATGGTGGCGCGAAACAAACTTTCGTGACGTCGAATCGATTTTACTATATTGCAAATGATTGGATATACGGCATGGGCGGAACCTAAACTAATTAAAAAAAGCAGAGCTTTATCGTTTGTATTAGCTCCATTCATGCTGTATCTACACATACAAAATAATTTTCAATATAATAAATAACTAAAACTTACAACCTATCTATGGAAGTTTTTATAGTGTGAACTCAAACAATAAAGGGGTAATCAAATATCATTATACCGAAAAAAAAAACAAAGACAAAATCGGTACACAAAAATACCATAACGAAACAAACCACACAAAATTAAAATACACACACATAATTGGCAACATGAACTCAAGTCGAATCGAGAGTGCATTGTTAATTTGTAGATTTCTCATTGCTAAATATAATACAGTTGAGTCCAGTTCTAACATCTCTTTAGAACTGTCAGGAACTGTCAGGAATCTGTTCTAAATCTGTTCTGCTGACAGCTCTAGAACAGTTTATGACAGGTCCTGTCCTGTCGCAGAACAGTTCTGGACAGTTCTACCCCGTGACAGATTTAGATCTGTTCTAACCCCTGACAGTTCTAACCTGTTCTGTGCCCTGACATTTCTTAGCTATGACAGTTCTAGCCCCTGACAGCTCCAGTTGTGACGATTAAAGAACAGTATAGAATATACATATAATAGCATTGTATGGTTTTAATTTAATTATATATCGTGTCAGGGAAACGTGTATGGCGCGGAAATATGCGTCATTTTCCGGATTTGGAGAATTATAATTATTTTAAAAAACCGGATGTTTTTTATATCCGTAGATCGCAAATGTCTCTCCAAAAGAATTCTCCTCCTTGCTCCTCTTTTTGGTGGATCATTCAAGCCTCCAGATATCACGTATCGTCTATAAAACTTCCCTATCGCTTCTCTTGATATCAACACGCCTTCACTTTCTGCTAAAATATATGATATCTGTACATACGACTTTCCTGAATTTCTTAAATTTACAATCCATTGACGAAAATAATGCGAAATTCGGCTGACTTTTACTGGAGGCATTTTGACTTAAGACAAACAAATCCATTACAATAAACAATGCATGACGTCATTTAGAACTGTCAGAGGACAGAACTGTCAGGGCGCAGAACTGTCCTAGGCTAGAACAGTTCTAAGCTGTCAGGGCCCAGAACAGTTCTAAGCTGTCAGGGCCTAGAATAGCTCTAAAGGTGTCATGGGTTAGAACAGTTCCTGACAGTTCTACCCCAGAATAGTTTATGACAGGGGCTGTCCAGGGTTAGAACAGTTCTAGAACTGTCAGGAGAGCTGGACAGTAGAGATGTTAGAACTGGAATCAACTGTAGTCATCTTGAGAATATGTAAGTAAAAGTTGTCTTTTTTTTTTAAGTGTCCCGTGCGGGGCCCGGGAGGCGAATAGGCCCGCAGCAGCGCTAAGCTTGTCGGTAAAAGTCCACTAAAGAACGCTCAGAAACATGACATCGGGGTCAGGCCGCTTTGCCCACAAAGCGACTGGGATGTGTGCCCAAGGTGGTTGAATGGGGCAGCCCTGACATCGAGAGATGCGGGGTCGTCAGGCGATAATGCGGAAAACCTGACCGCAAACCATAGTGGTGCACCGTGTTGGGAAAAATGTCATGTTCCTCGCACGTTAAAGAACCCTGCTGCAGGTCTCGGTAAGAGTAGGACCCGTAGGATCTGTTGATAAGTTCGTTTCATTATATTCAATATGTTAAATAACTTAACCTCACGTGTAACAGCCTGATTGTACTGATTAGTATGTAGTAGATCTTGATAATATACATCTATATTCGAGTATTGTTGTTCTCAGTATATCTGCCTTAAGCAGCCGTTCAATTCACTTATATTTCTAATTAGTTACTTAATAGGACTAATTAACAAGGTGGCAGCGGTGAACTTATATTGAACTTGTTATTTGTGACCCAGCAAGTGTCAAAATAAAAAACTTATCTGGATATAAACAAAGTGCCACGTCGACGAAAGAACAATGGCTACAGGAAATTCTTTCAACTTACCACCGCAACTTAATGTCGTTGACGGGAATGTCTCAGAAAATTATAAGAAATGGAAGAGACAAGTCGAAGTCCATTTAATTGCATCAGGTGCTAATAAAAAGGACAAAGATGTGCAAATCGCCATTATATTGAACTGTGCCGGACAGCAAGTTATTGATATATACGACCAATTCATTTGGGATAACGAGGGAGATGAGAAAAAACCGGACAAACTGTTTGAGAAATTGGAAAGCTACTGCAATCCCAGCAAGAACGAGGTTCTTGAATCGCACAGATTCTGGAATGTAACATATCAGGAGCCCTTTGACAATTTTCTTACCGAGTTAAGAACCAGAGCTGCATCATGTAAAAATCGAGAGAAGGACAGGATGATATTAAAGAGATAAAATAGTATTCTCAGTCCAAGGTAAGCTCCAAGAACTTTTACTTCGTGAAGACAAATTGACATTAGAAAAAGCAATCCAAATATGCCGTGCATATGAACAATCGACTAAACATGTTAAAGAGATAAGAGAATCAGCTCACAAACAATCGATAAACCAAGTGTCAAACAAACAAAGCAAGAAATCGACAACAAAACCACAAGTTACAAACAAGAAATTCAAGGAAAAATCGACAACGCTTGCCAGTGCACATCAAACTATGTACAAAGAGTGTAGATTTTGTGGCTACAAGCACGAAAATCTCAAGGAAAAATGTCCAGCATGGGGGAAAACATGCAACATCTGCAAAGGGAGAAATCATTTTCAAGCAAAATGTAAGAAAACTAGTAAACAAAGCAAAGTGCATTCAGTTACATATACAACCGGAAATGACAGTGACAATGATGATTGTTGGTTAAATGCAATCGAGACCGTCCCGAAGTCCGTATCAGAAGTGTCTGTTACTAAGAGTGAGAAAATAACAGCGATGATGAACGTCAATGACTGTGAAGTTCGTTTCCAGTTAGACAGTGCAGCTGACATTAATACAATATGCAAACGTTTCGTCCGAAAGGAACAAGTAAAGCAGACAGCCGTAACACTCCGCATGTGGAATGAGACATCATCCGAACCGTTAGGCGAGGCTGAACTTGTCGTTAAAAATCCGCGAACGGGTGATGAGACAGTGACAACCATGATAGTCGTACCGAATGGACACACGAACAACGTCACAGGAAATGGGTTTAATTACCGTGAATAATGACCGTTTTATCGCGAACGTCAGCGCGCAGCAAATAGGTAGTCTGGGAGAAGCATCGTTGAAAATCAACGAAGACGCGACCCCGAAAGTGTTGCCATGCCGGAAGCTACCGTTGTCATTGCAAAACGATGTTAAATGTGAAATTGACAAACTGGTTGAACGCGAAGTATTGATACCGGTTACCGAACCAACGGAGTGGGTGAGCCAGATAGCCGTTATCCGTAAAGCGAATGGAAAACTCAGAATTTGTATTGACCCGCAACCCTTGAATACCGCATTGATGCGTGGACATTATCGCTTGCCAACGCTCGACGATGTGTTACAAAAACTCGCGAATGCCCGAGTATTCAGCAAACTAGACGTCCGAGAAGCATATTGGCACGTTAAGCTGACCGATGATTCGAGCCGTTTGACAACGATGATAACCCCTTTTGGCCGTTACCGTTGGGCCCGTTTGCCTTTTGGATTGAAAGTATCGAGCGAAATATTTCAACGTAAACTTACTGAAGCCGTAGGTGACCTCGAAGGTACATTTTCAATCGCTGACGATATTATTATCGCGGGATGTGGAAAAACTGATGACGATGCATTGCGCGATCACGAGCATAAACTGCATAAACTGATAGAACGTTGTACTGAACGCGGAATTGTTCTGAATGACGACAAGAAGGAAATTGGTCTTCGAGAAATAACATTTCATGGTCATAAAATCACAAGAGATGGCGTGAAAATCGATGATAAGAAAGCACGAGCTATTCGCAAAATGCCGATACCGACTGATGTAGCAGCAGTAAAACGTTTATGCGGAATGGTTCAATACATGGCTAGTTCTTGCCCGACCTCGCAAATGTAATGCAGCCAGTAAGAGAATTGACGCGAAAGGACGTACCGTTTATTTGGTCCGAGGAATGTGACCAGGCATTTCAGAACATTAAATGCAAATTGATCGAAGCTCCGATCCTAACTTATTTCGATACCGACAAAGAAGTTGTTTTACAAGTCGATAGTAGCAAAAATGGTGTTGGTGCCGTACTATTGCAGGACGGAAAACCTGTAGAATTCGCTTCGCACGCGTTGAAACCATCTGAGCAGAATTGGGCGCAAATAGAGAAGGAAGCTCTATCAATTCTGTACGGGTTAGAAAGATTTGACCAGTACACGTGTGGCCTTAAGGTTATAGTTCAAAATGACCACAAGCCAATTGCCGCAATCTTCAGCAAACCGCTAAGCCGAGCGCCAAAACGTCTACAAGACATAATGATGAAGCTATTCAGATATGACATTGAATTTCGTTTTGTTAAGGGTGTTAACCTTATAATTGCCGATGCGTTAAGCAGAGCGTATGTCGAACAAAATGATGAAGTGTCCGAAAACTGTCAGCGAAATCGAATTATGAATGTTACTGTGTTCAATGACTTTCCTGATGCACGACTGTGCGAGATAAAAGACGCAATTGACAATGACGCTGATATGCAAAGTCTAAAGGACGTGATTCTTAATGGATGGCCCGATGATAAACGTAATGTCGCTAACTCTGTTTTGCCATATTTTGACATGCGTGACGAACTTAGCGTTATAGATGGAATTATCGTAAAAGGGGAAGCAATCGTGATTCCTAAGAGCATGCGAGCCGACATGAAGTCAAGACTTCATAGTTCACATCTAGGTTATGATAGTATGATGAGAAGAGCGCGAAACCTCATATTCTGGCCGGGAATTTCGAAGGACGTCAAGCAAATGTCTGACAACTGCTAAATTTGTCAAGTACTCAAGCCAAAGAATTGTTGCGAAACGTTAAAACAACACTCTGATGGTTGTTATCCTTGGAATAAAGTTGGACTTGACATTTTCGAAATTGAAGGTAGACATTATCTCATAACCGTGGATTATTATTCAAGTTTCATTGAAGTTGATTACCTGACGACGACTACGAGTTCGAAAGTGATTGGAATCCTGGAGAAACATTTTGCGCGTTATGGACTTCCGTCAATAGTGGTTAGTGACAATGGTCGGCAGTTTGCAAGTCGTGAATTCGAACAATTTCTGTCCAAATGAAAAGTTACACATGTTACGTCGTCGCCTGGACATCAGCAATCGAACGGAAAAGCCGAATCCGCCGTTAAAATCGTAAAATTTTTGATGAAGAAAACGATTCAAGATGGACGCGATCAAGTTTCTTTGATTATTTTTTATTCTAAAGAATTGACTTTTAACTTGTTAATTTGGTAAAGTTGATATGACAGTATGTTACGGTAAAAGTTTTATTTATTAACTTTAAGACTTATTTGATTTGAATTATATTTTAAAAAAAACTTTTGTTAAAGAAAAAGGGATGTTGATAAGTTCGTTTCATTATATTCAATATGTTAAATAACTTAACCTCACGTATAACAGCCTGATTGTACTGATTAGTATGTCGTAGATCTTGATAATACACATCTATATTCGAGTATTGTTGTTCTCAGTATATCTGCCTGAAGCAGCCGTTCAATTCACTTAATATATTTCTAATTAGTTACTTAATAGGACTAATTAACAGGATCCCCATGCAGGAGGCAAAATTTCCCGTTCCTACCCATCACTCCTTTTTCCAGTGGCAGTCAAAACTATCCTACCCAATTGGCCTTGTGTCCCCATTTCTTCCACTTCATCATCATTTCATGTTTATTGTATCACCATTTTCATGTTCATCTCCCGGATATAGCCGATATCGTGCTGCTTGGGAGTAAAGCAATAACTAACTAACTAACTAATCTTTTTTTAAGTAATAACTTTTTCTTTCAAAATGCCATGTTTCAGATTGTTGGATGACTGCATGTGATGCACGCCCTATTTAAATATTTGGTCTTTGTTATTTTCTATATTTTTTTATATTGCTAAGATGAAAATAATGAGATGTTGAATAAGGCAATCAAAGCGCCTTAACTCAGTCTATATCTTCGAATTTTGGAAACAAAATTTAAAATGAATACTAGTATAAAATATTCGACTGACCGAGCGAGAGAAAATAAGCCTAGGAAGTGAAAACTTTCATTTTAACAATTGTGTATTCCGTGTACTAATTTAAAACTTTTTAAGGTAAAAGACTGTTTATTTTTATTCTTCCTAGAGTACTATATACATGCATTTTCGTTGCTACGATTAACATGTCTTTGATTTATGATTTAAAAACAAAAATTGTTAGTTGTGTTTGACAAATCAATCTTAAACCTTGTTTTAAGCAAGAAACAGATTGTATTTGCAGTTATTATAGGTTTCATTGTATAGAGCAAAACACAAATTTTGATCTCTAAAGGGTTGCTAACCCCCAAAAGATAACCTTTAAGGGCTAATTAGACAACAACCCAAAGGAGATTTTTGTAGAGCTCAATGATCTGAAGGTTAGCAAGTAACACATGTTCACCATCTGTGTAAGTATTCATTCTACAGGGCAAAAAAACATAAGAAAAACTAATTTTTTACCATTTAGAGAGTCACAATGCTATGAGTAACTTTTGTAAACTTTTGACGAGCTTAAGGATTAGAAGGTTTAAGCAAGCCACGGCTTTTCTTTTAACAAAAACTTTCATTATGTAGGACAAAAACATGTAATAACACTACTTCTTATCTTTGAAGAGCAATACATCACACAACGGTTCTCTGACGAGTTTTTCCCAATTCAGACTTTTGTAGAACTTTTGGTTCTGAAAAGCAAACGTTCTTTCTGTTTAACTTTCTAACAGACAATATATTTCTTAAGTACTGTGTACGTGTTTTTCAGCAAACAATTTGGATTCATATAGGCACTAATTGTGCACCTTTGCTGGCTGATTTGTTTCTTCACTCATATGAAGCAGACTTTTTACAATCCTTTTAGACCTAAAAATCGTAGAATAGCTCTTCAAATTCACTCTCCATCATATTAGTGATATCATTTCACTGAACAATTCTCGATTTGGTGACTTTGTCCATTTCAAATGCCCCCAGGAACTTAAGATAAAGGTTACAATCTCTACTCTTTCGGACTTTGAAATTCGGATGCTTCATTGGTACCTCTGCTTCTTACAGTGGATTCTGGGAATTCTGCTTAATATCCAATGACACACCATCACAAGAGTAAGCTGCTCCAATAAGTAGACAACTGGAGACAAGAACCGTTTCCCACCATGGGGAGATTCTGGTCGAAACTTTGATCAAAATCAACACATTAAATAAATGTTTTGCTTTATTTTGAAATCTAGATATTAATATATTAAAAAAAAGCATAAAATGCACACAATATTAAAAACGTTCCATAATTTAATCTAGAATATAGTTTTCTAAACAGAAACATACAATGCAAACAATATCAGCGGTCATTTCATATCCAGTCCATGGTCTTCTACATTTTTATGAAGCTGGTGGAGCTGAAAACGATTTTAAATAATGAGAAAGAGCTCAATCAAAATATAGAAGTTCAATTGTTTTTGCTAAACCTAGCGTACATTTCGCCTTTCACATGTAGCAATGACATTTTACCTGTTAGGCGCTGGTAAAAAAAATCCACATTTTTGACCACTTCTCCGTTACCTCTACGGAAAAAAATACTACAGAAACCAGTTTGTGGCAAGGTTTCTCAAATATTACCAAGGTCGATGGTACGATCAAAACTAACTTCATGGCATGTATGACCCATTCCGATCGAAAAGGGCGTTTACATGTATATATATATATACACTCTATCTATTACTCACTCACTCATTTACTCATTCATCCACTCACTCACTCATTCCCCAAACCACCCACTCTAACACTCACTCACTGTTCCACTCACTCACTCACTCACTCACTCACTCACTCAATGTTCCACTTACACACTCACATAATCAATTACTCGCTTGGATACGATAACGTAACCCTTATTCCACTACGTTACTAGCTCACTTATTTAGATATTATACTGTAACCCTCAGTACAATCCGCTACCGTGAAGGTTACGATCTGTTCAAATTCAACGTAATGGAACATTTCTGTCGTGAATCGCCACGGCACTTCTAACGAACAATATTCCGGCGACAGATTGATTTTGAAGCTTTTATATGTTTTGATAAACAGGGTGATCAATAAACATACTAGTAATACATTTTGTAATATGAAGCGAATAATGTCTAAACTAAGAACCTTTCTGGCTCCAAAATTGGTTTATTTACAAAAAAAGTTGTTGCACTGCAATGATCGCCTCAATATCTCTATTATGTCTTACAACCGTGACATATTACCGTATAACGATATATGTTACTACGTACTGGACCCTAATATCGAAATTGAAGAGAGAAGCTTTTTGCCTTAAAATCTGATTGAACCGAAATGCCTCTACGAAGTGATTATCATTGCAACATTCAATTTTTCTGGCATGGCTTCCTTCTTCGGTTTTTTTGTTCTTTGTCTCTTGGACATTTGATATTGGTCCTCAAAGTTCGGAAGTTTTGTTCTAGACTTACCTTCATTGATTCATAATACATATCCTGAATTTCATATAGTTAAGGATTAGCGTCAACATAGGTTGTTTTCTTATTTTGTGTGCAGTAAACTTGGAAGAAGAATTATTCTTACAGAATACAATCTTGTATGTGTTGGCTAGGTATTTTAGCAACTGACCAATTGTTGTGATTGTGGGACTTTAATGTTTGATCATGTTTGTGTTTTGTCCGGGATTTTTGATAGAGGGAAGATTAAGCCCGAAAACTAGTTTAACCCCGTCCCATTTTAAACGTGGCTGTCCTAAGTCAAGAATCTTTGACAGAGTTTTTGTTTGTACTGATCTTTTTAATGTTTTCTTCTCTTTGTTTAAGAAGGAAGTCTATCTTTCAGTATTTCAGGACTGGATTTGAATTATATACGTTTTAACTTGACCGTGGGCCGATATCAGAACGACAAGCGGCGCCCACTTGACTCGTTGAAGGTTGCCGGTGGTTTTCGATTGTGTTTTTTTCTAAATAACTGCTTGTTATGTGAGCTGTGTCGCGTACACTTATTCCTCATCTCATTATTTTCTATTTCTCCATTACCATCAATGGTACCAGATCGTAACCTTCAAGGAAGCGTAGTGGACCAGGGGTAATATCATCGTATCACTAACAAACTTACTCTTAACCGATCATGCACTAAAGTAATTAATTTATCTGGTAACTTACTCTGGCAGGTACTCCCACTGTACCCTCCATAACACGTACACGTGTAACTTGAATAACTGATTGTGCATGACCCACCATTTTGACACGGGTTGTAAGTGCAAGGAGTTACTGAAATAAATGTCAGATTAATACATTAGTATCTAGACTAGATACTTTAATAAATGTCAGTTAAAACATTGGGTTCTGTAAAAATGTCCGTTATTTGACATCACGTACATTAGTCACTATTAAAAAAGTCAGTAAAAACAAAAGTTACTTCAATGAATGTTAATTTAATCATTAGTTACTGTAACGAAAATATCTGTTAATACATTTAATACTGTAATAAATGTCACTAATTACATAAGTTACTGAAATGAATGTATACTTTTATCAATAAACTAAAGCGCTTTTGCTACTGTAATAATAGTTGCAATTGACAAAGGAGTTGATTTATTAATAACATAAATTAGTACAATAAATGATAAACAATAATACGAACAAGTCTGGCAAATAGTTATGTGAGCAGCAATAACAAACCAAGCGATTTTATTAAGAAGCAATGAGCAAGTTTCTAAAAGAAGTAAATTTTAAAGCCAAACATGGGTTGCTGTCAAAACCAAAAATTAAGCAAGTTGTTGCACAAAGAAGCAATAACAATGCAAGGGTTTGTCGAAAAGCAATAACAACACAAAGGATTGCCAAACGAATCAATATCAAAGCAAGATGTTGCTGCTAGAAGCAATAAAAAGCAAGAGTTTGTCGAAAGCAATAACAACACAAGGGATTGCCAAACGAAGCAATATCAAAGCAAGATGTTGCTGCTAGAAGCAATAAAAAGCAATAAAAAGCAAGGGTTTGTTGAAAAACAATAACAAAAGAAAGGATTGCTGAACGAAGCAATACCAAAGCAAGGATCTGCTGTTAGAAGCAATAAATAAACAAGGGGTTGCTTCTAGAAGTAATATCAATGCAAAAGGTTGCTGAAAGAAGCAATATCAAAGCAATGGGTTCCTGTATGAAGCAATAAAAAATACGGGGTTGCTGCTAGAAGCAAAAAAAAAAATCAAGGGATTGCTGAAAAACACTAACAAAACAAAAGATTAATTAAAGACGAAATATCAAAGCAAGGCGTTGCTGCTAGAAGCAATAAAAATACTAGAAGCAATATAAATGCAAAGGGTTGTTGAACGAAGCAATAGCAAAGCAAAAGGTTACTGAAAGAAACTATTTTAAAGCAATGGGTTCCTGTATGAAGCATTGACTAAGCAAGGGAGTTGCTATGAGAAACTTTATCATTGATTTACTTTAAATTTCAGCCTTCTTAGATATTCGATAAAAAATGACTGACTCTAGCCATATCACAGTCTAGCCATATCAAATTCTTAGTAATTCCATAACTCTGCCCAAGAATCTATAACACACCCCTAAAATCCATAACATACCCCTAAAAATTAAAATGCTCAATTTGATAGAAAAATTTAAAAATAAACTAAAAAGTGATTTTCCGCCTTTGTTATATGGAAGCCCATTACTGCATGTAGGCAATTTATTATTTTCTTGTTCGTTATTACGACCTAGACCGAACTTTTTATAACAAATTAATAGCTTAAATTCGTAAAAACGACAACGGTAACTCGTTAAACGAAGTTAGTTACATTTTGTAAGTCAAAACGAGTTAGCTAAGTCGTTATAAAGAGTTAGCTTGGTCGTTAAACTGTAACGAGTAATCGTTGTTGTGATAACGAGTTAGCTAAGTCGTTATAACTTGTCAGAAAAAAATCCCACCCTGGCACTTTTTGGCATAAGTAGTGACACTAATAATAGCGAGGTATTTTGTAAAAAACGGATTTTAATGGAAATGGCTTGACATAAATAACACTGCCTTCATTCGTGAAAAAAATAAAAATAAACTCTCTTATAATAATGATATTGATTAAATATCATGATTTCCGAGTGAAATAAATTTCTAGATATTAACTTTTTTCAATATTTTACTTATCTGCTTATTACGTTAATCAAAATTATCTATATAATAAAAAGAATAACAGTCTGGCATATGTCTACGGAAGGTGGGCACCGAAATATTTTGCCCGGAAAACTTTAATTTTGGCTAAAATAGCGACGTTTTTTACTGAAAAAGAATAAAAACGTAATCAAATTTTGAACGTTTATAGATAAATTTAATGATTTTATCGGTAATTAGCGGTGTTTCCCTTTGATCTCATCTGCCTGATATTTAATATCAGGTAGATGCACTTGATAACTGTGACGTCATGCGATGAAATGTCATGTAATTTTGACGTCATATGACGTTATTGTACTGAAACCTTGTTAAATGTGTGTATTTTTAAATTACCGATAAAAATAATATTATATACTTTCCTTTTTGATACTCTCAACATCTAGTCTCGTATCAGACACGTCCTACCGGACTCGTCTGATACTCAACTAGATATAGATAGTATCAAAAAGGAAAGTACATAATATTCTATATATATCATTACGCTAAAACTTTTTTTAAATAGACGTGGTATCAAAGTAAGGAGTTGCTTCAATTAAAGGCAGATGAATAAAGGTAATAACAAAACTACCGAACTTGAATGATCAATCTCATAGTCCAGAGAAAATGACAAAAACGAATCAGTCATACCGGAGAACTGGTGGATCGCAATGGTCCTGACTTGAAAGGAGTGAGCTAATATGAATTCAACAATTGTAGGACAATGTGTCAAATGGTTCCCTGAAAAAAGGCATGCTGCAATCAATTTTAGAACAGAGCAAGAGACTAAAGGGGGGGGAGGTTACTATTGAATAGTAGTAGCAATACAAGAATCAATTTCAATAAATGGTTGATAGGATAAGGAAAGCTATGGGATTCGCAGAGGTGAACCTTGACAAATGTTTCCACTATAACCCGAAGGACATCTGCATGAGTAATAAGAATCAGTGATAACACACGTCGCACCATTGGTACATTGGTTGGTGGTACAAGGGGTATCTGTAATAAATGTTTTATTAGGGTGAATAGCCATTGTTATAAATGGTATACATGTTTTAGTGTGAATAGCTACTGTAATAAATGTAATATTAGTGTAAAAAGCTATTGTAATAAATGGAATTCTAGTATAAGTGCAAGAGGTTATTGTAGTTAATGTTATATTAGTGTAATGAACTATTGTAATAAATGTAATAAAAGTACAAGGGGTATCTGTAATAAATAATATATAAGTGTAATGAATCATTGTAATAAATGTAATAGTGCAAGGTGTTATTGTGGTAAACGTTATATTAGTGTATGAACTATTGTAATAAATGTAATATCAATGCAGGAAGTTATTGTAGTAATTATTAAATAAGTGTAATGTACCATTGTAATAAAAGTGCAAAGGGTTATTGTAGAAAATGTTATAGTAGTGTAATGAATTATTGTAATAAATGGAATATAAGTACAAGGGGTATCTGTATTAAATGTTTTATTAGTGTAATGAATTATTGTAATAAATGTATTTGTAAGTGCAAGGGGTTATTGTAATAAATGTTATATGGGTGTGAGGAACTATTAAAAAATGTTAAATTAGTGAATTGAAATATTGTAATAAATGTTATATGAGTGTGATGAACTATTGTAATAAATATGAAATTATTGTAATGAAGAATTGTAAGAATGTAATATAAGTGCAAGAAGTTATTATCATCAATGTTATATTAATGCGATGAGTTATTGAAATAATTGTTACAATTGGTTGTTCTAAATATATAATAAATATTATATAAGTGTAATGAATTATTGTAATAAATGTAATATAAGTAAAATTATCATTGCATTAGTGCAATGATCATTTCAATGAATATCGTTTTAGTACAATTAGTTATTATAAATAAATTTTACAAAAGTTCAATGCGTATTGAGTATTTGTAATTAATATTGTATAAGTGATTTCATTTATTGATACAACTTTTATAATAAAGCAATGATTTAATATAAAATATATTGCATCAGTGTTATGAGTCATTGTTGCAATGTTATATAAGTGCTATATTTTTATATTAATGTAATATAAGTCTGACGAGAAATTGTTAAAAATGTTAAAAATGCGCTATAAGATTTTATATTAATTCTATAAATGTGCTATAAGCTCATATATTAATTATATGAAAGTGCTATAAGCTCTTGTATTATTGTAATAGTTTTGCAACTAACTAGTGTATATTTTGGTGCAAAGGTTTCGTTTAAAAAGATATAATGGTACAAAGATCAATTGTTAAAATAATATTTTAATGCTACCAGCTTTTACATTTGTTTAATTATTGTTATAAAAGTGCTTTAAGTTTTTATATCAATGTTATATAAGTGCTAATTTATACTGATAAATCTGACCATTGAAATTTGAAAACGCAAAAGATAAAAAGCAAGACTATGTTTTATACCATTAAATAAAATCACAAATTTTTTAACAAGGCAAAGAGAATTGAGAGTCATGAGGCGTAACCTCTTTGCAGTGCATAAAATAAGCATATTTGCATTATGCTCCTTTAATACAGCGAAATTATTAAACTTTACTTTGACAGTTATTTCCACTGTATCCTGCAGCACATTTACACGTGTAACTTGCACCGTTGATGACACAGGTCCCACCATATTGGCAGTAATTAGTAGTGCATGGCGTTACTGTAGAAATGTAATACAAGGTAGAGTAACTGTTAACAATGACACAGGTCCCACCATATTGGCAGTAATTAGTAGTGCATGGCGTTACTGTAGAAATGTAATACAAGGTAGAGTAACTGTTAACAATGTAATAATTAGGTAATGTGTAATTGTAATAAATAAAGGTATATTTCAATTGTAATAGTGCATGAAATTACTGTGGAAAATCTAATATAAAGTAAGGACTCAAAAGTAACTTTGATAAAATAAATGATATAATTAAGTAATGAGTTACTGTATTGATCAATGAATATTGCCAATCGTAAGAAGTTCATGAAGTTAATGTAGAGAATGTCATATAATGTTAAGAGATACTTAAGTAAGTGTCATAAAAAGTAAGATGTACCTGAAGAAATGTAGGAAAAACAATTAAATCATGTCAAAGATATAGGTGTGAAAAAAAGTGATTGATGAATGAATGTTAAGGTTTTATAGTAGTGTAATGAATTATTGTAATAAATGGAATATAGGTACAAGGGGTATCTGTATTAAATGTTTTATTAGTGTAATGAATTATTGTAATAAATGTATTTGTAAGTGCAAGGGGTTATTGTAATAAATGTTATATGGGTGTGAGGAACTATTAAAAAATGTTAAATTAGTGAATTGAAATATTGTAATAAATGTTATATGAGTGTGATGAACTATTGTAATAAATATGAAATTATTGTAATGAAGAATTGTAAGAATGTAATATAAGTGCAAGACGTTATTATCATCAATGTTATATTAATGCGATGAGTTATTGAAATAATTGTTACAATTGGTTGTTCTAAATATATAATAAATATTATATAAGTGTAATGAATTATTGTAATAAATGTAATATAAGTAAAATTATCATTGCATTAGTGCAATGATCATTTCAATGAATATCGTTTTAGTACAATTAGTTATTATAAATAAATTTTACAAAAGTTCAATGCGTATTGAGTATTTGTAATTAATATTGTATAAGTGATTTCATTTATTGATACAACTTTTATAATAAAGCAATGATTTAATATAAAATATATTACATCAGTGTTATGAGTCATTGTTGCAATGTTATATAAGTGCTATATTTTTATATTAATGTAATATAAGTCTGACGAGAAATTGTTAAAAATGTTAAAAATGCGCTATAAGATTTTATATTAATTCTATAAATGTGCTATAAGCTCATATATTAATTATATGAAAGTGCTATAAGCTCTTGTATTATTGTAATAGTTTTGCAACTAACTAGTGTATATTTTGGTGCAAAGGTTTCGTTTAAAAAGATATAATGGTACAAAGATCAATTGTTAAAATAATATTTTAATGCTACCAGCTTTTACATTTGTTTAATTATTGTTATAAAAGTGCTCTAAGTTTTTATATCAATGTTATATAAGTGCTAATTTATACTGATAAATCTGACCATTGAAATTTGAAAACGCAAAAGATAAAAAGCAAGACTATGTTTTATACCATTAAATAAAATCACAAATTTTTTAACAAGGCAAAGAGAATTGAGAGTCATGAGGCGTAACCTCTTTGCAGTGCATAAAATAAGCATATTTGCATTATGCTCCTTCAATACAGCGAAATTATTAAACTTTACTTTGACAGTTATTTCCACTGTATCCTGCAGCACATTTACACGTGTAACTTGCACCGTTGATGACACAGGTCCCACCATATTGGCAGTAATTAGTAGTGCATGGCGTTACTGTAGAAATGTAATACAAGGTAGAGTAACTGTTAACAATGTAATAATTAGGTAATGTGTAATTGTAATAAATAAAGGTATATTTCAATTGTAATAGTGCATGAAATTACTGTGGAAAATCTAATATAAAGTAAGGACTCAAAAGTAACTTTGATGAAATAAATGAAATAATTAAGTAATGAGTTACTGTATTGATCAATGAATATTGCTAATCGTAAGAAGTTCACGAAGTTACTTAGAGAAGACATATAATGTTAAGAGAAACTTTAATAAGTGTAATAAAAAGTAAGATGTACCTGAAGAAATGTAGGAAAAACAATTAAATCAGGTCGGAGATATAGGTGTGAAAAAAAGTGATTGATGAATGAATGTTAAGGTTTTACGCATTATTCTATGCATATGGGTCAGCCTAAATGATCGGAGTAGATGTTTTGTAAATTATAGAATTCGGAACTCCTGCATAAATTGATGAATAAAGTCCGAGTCTATTTATTTCCACACTATAATGATGGATAGTTCCTTTGATCACTCTGTCAACCTCAGCCCCTTTCCTCCAACATTGAAGTTTAAGATATTAACCTATGACAAAGGCTTAAGTAGCTGTAGTTTAATATTTTTTGTTTATTTTCAAGCAAGGAAGAAAAGTACCAAGCAATGTTTATTAAATGTAAATCAGTGAGTGTTTGGCTGATTGTTGTACTGAAATGATAACTGTGTTATGTCTTGTGTTACTAACGGACCCTAAGATCGCAAAGGAATTTTTCCATTTGATATATATGCGATCTTTATTTTTTCTGGTATGTCTTCCAGATTTTGTCTTTTCTCTTGGGCATTGAGATTGAACCTCCAAGTTCGGTAATTTTGTTATTACCTTATTTGAACAGAACCAGTGGTGGTTCTGGGAATTTTGAAAGAACAAAGGTACTATATGTGGTCTTCTTGGGGCATAAAGGGGTCAGAAAACAATTTTTCTGCACGAAAAGTTAAAACAGATTGAAAGGCGCAGGGATGCAAACCCCAAAACCCCATTTTGATTTGTTACTTTAATGATAACATTACCTTGGCAGGTGGTTCCACTATAGCCTGCCGGACACGTACACTTGTAAGTAGAACCACTGATGCTACAAGTACCGCCATTGATGCACGGTTTAGAAGTACAAGGGGTAACTGTAAAAGATGTCAGTTAATATATTAGTTATTGCAATGCATATCAGTTAATGCATAAGTAAATAAATGTCATTTCACACAATACTAAATGTTACAATTGTCCGTTGATGCATAAGTTACTGAAATATATGTTAGTTAAAACAATAATTTAGTTATTGTAAAAAACGCTATAATATATGTCAGTTATACATTTATTTTGTTATAGTAAAAACGTCAATTAATACAGGTAATTAATATCAGTTAATACATTTATTTAGCTATACTAATTATATTACTATTACACTGTGATATGTGTCAGTAAATACATTAATTTAGTTACAGTAATAAACGTCAGTAATATATGACAGTTGATACCCTGTAATAAATGTCAGTTAATTCAATTAAAAGTTACTGAAATAAATGTCAGTTAATACAATTAAAAGTTACTGAAATAAATGTCAGTTAAAACAATGTTACATATGTCAGTTAATACATAAATTTAGAATATGTATTTCGTCAGTTTATACACTAAATATATGTCAGTTAATATATTAATTTAATTACTGAAATATATGACAGGTAATACACTGAGATATATGTCAGCAAAAACATTGATTTAGTTACTGTAATATATGTCATTTAATACATTAATTCAGTTACTATAAAAATGTCAAATAACACATTAATTATTGTTTATAATTTTAAAAAGTTACTAGTTGTTTTGATAAAAATGAGCCATGATCAAATATCTGATGGTAAAAGCTATTGTAATATAGTTATATAGTAAACTACTGTTATGGTTTTTAAAAGTTCTTCATAGTAAAGGTGTTGATTAGTTACTGACTGGTACATCTATGAATTAAACTAAGTCATTGTATAATAATCAATCGTTCATATACATTTATTTGTAACTACATGTACATAGAGAAAGACGTTACTTCTAAGGGGGTCTATGAGCCAGCCGTTTCAAATCCTATAATTTATCTAACCTTACATCCATGAATATAAGGTGTAACTTAAAGCCCTTTCTTAAAGATTTGTTTTGGCAAAATTACATAGTTCTTAAATATACTGATGCGGTGAGTTGAACATTATTACTGATAAACTAAATTAATGATATATAACTAATAAGTTACTATGTTAAAAATGAGTTAGACAAATAATTAATAGAAACTAAAAAAAAATAAAAGTTAGAAAAAGGTTAAAAATAAGAGATAACATGTCCCCACATGGTTACAAAGTAACCATTAACTTAATGTACATTACATTCGCAGAATAAACCAGGAAGTCCTCCTTGGCTTAGTCCATTGAAAGAACATGACCCGGAAACGTAGCAACATTACCTTACGCAACTTACAAGCAAAGCACTTTACCTATGCAGCATAAAACAAACAAAAATGCTTGACATGAACAGAGATAAATGTGGCTTGGTCCCTTGGAAATCACGTCCCAGCATTGAAGCAACGTTACCGTACAAATGTTACCAGAACATATATTTTACCTTTGCAGTGTTAACCAGATAATCCTATCAGGCATGCACAAAGAAAGTTTGGTCCTTGGGTAAGCATTTCCAAGCATCGTAGCAACGTTACCGTTCAAATTTACTTCAAATATACGTTACCTTTACAGTGTGAACCAGATAATCCTGCTTGGCATGCACATATTGCACGACTACGTCCCAGCATATTAACATCGATGTCATACATACTAGAAATACACGTTTATGTTATCTTCGCAGCGTAAAGCGGAGACTCCTGCTAGGTATGCACTAAGATAGTTTGATCCTTTGGAAAAATTAAAGAGCACTCTGAAAGCTGATTTTGGGTCATGCCGCTTAGCCCATAGGGCAGCCCTGTTTTAATGAATGCTGGGGTCGTTAGGCCATAATGCGAAACCTGACCGATGACCACAGTGGGCCAAGGTGTGTAGAGACGGCCACGCATCATGCACATTAAAGATCATTGTGTGGATCGCCAAGTAGTGCAACACATAGGTTAAATTTTCTATCCCTACCCACTTCTCCCCTCTTCAATAAGTCTTCACATTTTAAAGCTTCATTGTTTCCCATCCACCCACATTTTTCGCTCAGTGTGTGTAGCTTCAATAAGGATTGTGCCTTTTATTTTCAACAGGTAAAGTTTGCTTATATGAAACTGGATGGGGGTTAGCAATATCCAACACAGGTTAGTGTTCCAATAGTATGGTTTCATTTCAGGTAGGGATTCTTCATTGTGAGTCGGCATAGGTAAGGGTTTAAGATTGTGTGGATTTTTCGGAAAGGGTCTCGTCATTTTCTGATAGTATTGGCCTATGATGTGTTGAGTGTACATTGGCCTGTCTTGTTAGTTGGTTCGTTTTCCTTCAGGTTTGTGGTCGTACATTGACCATTTTTGCATAAGAAATATGGGTCTGTCTGTGTTATGGTAGCTGTGTCCTGGATGGGTCTACACACTTATTTTGTTTGTCTTTATAAGTTTTTGTCATGATTTATCATAAAAACGTTACAATTCGTAAGGTACTAGAAATATACCTTATCTACACAAAGTACACAAGAAAATACTGCTGGGCACTGAAAGAGATAGCTTGGCACGTTAGAAGAATACATTTTTGCCTTATAACAGCAGTTCTTTATATACATTACCAGAAAAATATTTTACCTACTCAGCATGCACAGAAGTAGCTTGTCCGTAGGGGGAACACTCTCATTTTTACCAGATAAATACGTAACCTTGGCAGCGTAATCCTGATGAACATTCACAGAGATCGCTTTGTCTATTGGAAGAACATGTTCCGGTATTGTCATAACGTTACCAGCATTATAAGTAACCTTGGCAGCGTAAACCAGAGAATTCTGCTGGACAGTCACAAAGATAGCTTTGTCCATTGGAATAACATGTTCCGACACTGTAATAACGTTAACAAATAAATACGTTACCTTGAAAACGTAAACAAGAGAATCCTGTTTGGCAGTCACAAAGATAGCTTTGTCCATTGGAAGAACATGTTCCGACACTGTAATAACGTTACCAGAATTATACGTAACCTTGGCAGCGTGACCAAAAGAGTCCTGCTGTACAATCACAGAGATAGCTTGCTCCGCCGGGAGAACATGTTCCGACACTGTAATAACGTTACCAGATAAATACGTCACCTTGGCAGAGTAAACCAGAGAATCCTACTTGAACGTCACAGAGATAGATTGGTCCACCGGGAGAAAATGTTTGGGCATTGTAATAACGTTACCAGATAAATACGTTACCTTTTGTAGCGTAAACCAGAGAATCCTGCTGGACAGTCAAAGAGATAGCTTGGTCCATTGACAAAACACGTTATGGTATTGTAATAACAATACCGGATAAATACGTTACCTGTGAAGCGTAAACCAGAGAATATTGTTTGGCAGTCACAGAGATAGCTATGTTCCAGCATAATAATTACGTTACCAGAATTATACGGTACCTTGACAGCGAAAACCAGAGAATCCGGCTGGGCATTTACAGAGGAAGCTTGGTCCATTGGGTGAACATATTCCTGCATTGTAACATGGACTGCTGGCGCATGGTGTAACTTTAATATAAAGATTTAAAATAATGAAAATATATACCATTTACAGTATGAATTAGCGTTGTTAAAAGTGATAGGAAAAAGCAGAGGAATCAATTTGGCATAGGAATGTCAACAGTCCGAAATGATAGAGACAAAGGCAGTAAACAGGATAGGACGGAAAAAAACAGACAACTTATGAAGAAATAAAACAGCTAGCAAATATGCACTACTAGTACCCATTAGAATCCATATTGTTTACTGAAAAACCCGTCTAAAATTGCATTTCATTGGCAGGTCATAAATGGTGCTCCACGGAGATCAGAGGAAAATTCCAGAGAAAGAAATGAAAGTTTTGTTTGCAATTCTTTTACAATTATTTGTCATTTTTTTTACGATTGACCATTATTTTTTTCCAAGATCTGATTTTTAATCATTTCATTCAGTGTGACTTTGTACCTCTGTGTGTGTGTGCTCCTAATGAACAAAATTTAAAATGAAAATTTGACAATACACATGGTGAAAAATGAAAGATGATCACCTCGGTATCAACCATTTTTATTTATGTTTCCGGAACCTAAGATCGCAATGGAAGAGGGGCGTTTGGTGCCATAAAACCTGATTTAACCCATTTTTCATCTGAAAAGTCAGGAATATTGCAATCTTTGACTTTTCGTGTATGTATTTGTCTTGTCTTGTCTTTTCTTCTTCAATGTATGAGATTGATCATCCTAATGCAACAGTTTTGTTGTAATCTTTATTCATTGATAATTGATTGTCAACGTACAAGTTTTGAATGATGGATGATGATGTTTTGTGTTATAATGTAAATATAACTCTTCACCCTATATAGGTTTTTTTGTAATTCACTATGGTCACTTGGACAATCAAATCACTACGTCAAAAAGGGTAAAATTTGATAATATTTTAAAGTGTTAGGATGACACCGAGTTGTGGGAACCTTGCGTCTTTTTTTGTCCAAGCATAGTGGGTCAATGATTTCTTAAAACTCTTTACCTTCACGACAGAAAAAGCCCCATCAACTTTATAGACTTACTTTCGCACTTGTCTCCGCTGTAACCTTCTGCGCATGCACATCGGACTCCATTAATGGCGTTTCGACAACTTCCGCCATATAGACAATGGTTGTTTTCGCATGGATTTGCTATGGAAGAGTAAAATATTACTAGCATATGGTAAAAATATATAACTGATTGTAATAATTATTAGTGACTATAATTTTGACGAAAAATGTTTTAAGTTCAACAGAAAATCTATTTTGTACGTCGTTTGAAATCGTTATCGGTTTTACTTTATATAAAATTTTCAAGAAAATTAAATAAATGTAAAATCAATTTCAGCAGTTTGCTCTTATCTCGTCTCCTATACGAAAGGAAAACTTGATTGTGGGCTGTGTCGCGTACACTTATTCCACATCTCATTATTTTCTAATTCAGTGCTTTCCTCCGACCAACCTAGAACTTTGAAAACCAAGGCGAAGTTTTATGGAGAACTTTTCTGACTTGGCATTGTTTGCAAGCATTGTCTGAAAAACAACTTATCTCCTCGGAAAGGACGAACATTAGTTGTTCTGTGTTTGTAAAGATCAATATCCAAGTACATTCAAGACCTCTTTGTTGTCTTAAACTTACGACATGGTTAAAGTTAATTGTAGAGTTCGATAAGTATAGGATGCAACTATAAAGGACACACTTGCACACATCAAACTGGACTTCACATAACGCTTGTTTGCTTTTCCACTATATAATTAACTAAGTTTATGTTATAACAAGTTAGGTCCATGTAAATTTGAAAATATTAAGTATTTTGTTGATTTGCACTTGATGATCTATTTAATCATTTCCATTTTTTCCCAAAATCTGCCCCTTACTACTTAAACTTCTACATTGTACTTACGAACAGGTAGACAGACATGATGCCCGTACTTCGCTACGACACACCTATCAGATCCACTGCATGGGTTTGGCCAGCATTGGTTTGATGTCTGTCAAAAAGTAAAATTTACTGTCATAAAGGGCAAAGTTTGAATTTTGTTTATTTTTTGTTATGATCAGGACATATTTTCTGTGGATTTTTTTTTATTTTTTTAATATAAAGCGTCATGGTATTATAAAGCCGAAATCCTTATTCGAAATATTTTTTTAGCCTCTTCTGTAAAAATATTTCATCAAAAATCAGATTTTAAATATTCTGTTTCTAAAGGAAATGACACGTCAGCAAGCTAAGAATCATAATTATATCTACTGATGTAAAACATCAGGTATATCGTAAATAAATGCGAAACATCAATTTACAAAGATTGGATAGAAAAAAGAAAAAGCAGACAGGTACAAATTGGGCATTCGAATGTCAAAACTCAGAAATAAGTCAACGGAAAGAAAACAGCACGGACAATCAGCTAGTCGTTACAAGTGTGAACTAAAGTGCAGGAACCGCTTACTCTTCCGGAGTACCTGAGTTCACTCTTGTTACGAGTTCGCGTTGTTGATTTCCGTTCGGTTGATTTTGTGTTTTGTGTTTCTTCGTGTTGTCTTGTTCGTGTTTTCCGGTTTCATCGTTGCCCTTTCGGACTTTTGACACTCGAATGCCCCATTCGTGACTCTTTGCTTCTTTAAAAGGGCGAGCAGCCTCTACTTGTTGCAGCAAACTCGTTGCATTGTTAAAAGTCAATCGCTCTGCGTGTCAGCAATTATTTTGTCAGGCGCGACGTTTCATCACGAAAAGTATTTTAAGTCCCACAAGCTCGGAAATACCAAATCAGTTGTGACAAAGTCATGTAAATCCCATTTAACGGAGCGGAAGGATTATTACTATACAAGAATGAAAAGTTGAAGTCAACACGTTTGTCATAGAGCTTTGTTGGATGTCTTTGCTGAGTGTCTATTTCGAGATGTAGATCTTAATATGAAGCAGACTTTCTAGAATACGTATTTTCCCTTTTCTACAGTTCCTGGGGGAGATTTAAGGAAATGAACTATATATTGTGTCGCATTATACTTTTATGATTTTTAGATTTTGTTTCTTACCATATTCCACAATGCGATGTTGGAATAATATGAAATACTGTCAACATATTTCTCGTCAGTGACGCTCTCCTTTAAGAGCTCGCATGTGTGATCAGATTTATAATTCACAGAGGTGCACCCGCTTTGGTATAGACATTCCCGGATACACCCTTTCGGTCCGGTATGGTTCAGTGCTTTAATCACATCGGAGTTCCGGTAAGTTTCGAATTCAAAGGCGCCACCTGTGACCTCTGTTGGTGTAAAACATTGGTCCGACGCCTGCACAGTTGTTATCAAAACCATTAAAAGGAAAATTATTTTCCCGAGAATCATCATTTCATTGACAAAGGTCCATATGTCTATAAGGTGTATAGTTACGTCCTTTGAGCACAACTTTTGCACAGTTTCTGTTGTTTTTGTCTCTACCGAACGTCGATAACGTGCAGTTTAGTGTACAACCAGTTCCTTGTTATTCAAACATAAAACATTCACCAACATTCGTTTACAGTTCCCCTCCTTTACATACCAGTTTTTACTAGAAGTCAGTTCGTTTTTTAGAACTGTCGGACATTGCATATATAATTACATCTTTTTCAACTTTACAAATTCGAAATTATTTATTCATACAGTTTCCGTTTATGGATGCATAGCTTTGAAAATAATCTTTCAAGCGGAAAACAGAAGATCAAAATCATAAAAATCGCTTGGAATTTACCAATTAGAATTTTTGAAATTTTCGATAATTAAACTTGTTCCTCTATTGTTAATGTTTATTAACTTTACAGCCATTGAAACGTAGATTTATTTTCATTGATTTCGTTTGAAAACTCATTTAATTGTTTGAAGAGCACTTAATACTTAAAAATGCATACATCGATTTCACAGGAACAATGGTGAATTATAATTTACAGAACAAAAACTGAGTATAAATGGAATTGCAATCATAAAGGGATTATTTTATAGGTTTAGCATATTTAGCGGTTATCAATTTATGCTTTCAACAATAAAATTATCTTATATATATTTGAAAATTGTATGGCTAGTTTTTTAATCAACATTCTGTTACTTAATGCTGATGAGAGGTTACTCCTTGAAATATGACTATACAACATATTAAACGAGTTTTTTAACCACTGGATCGATACATGTAACCAGCCATAGCTCCACATTCTTAGTAAATTACCCCATACAGTAAACCATCAGTTGGGTGAAAAACCCAATAATGAAAATTTCATCTTGAGCTCTGAATTAACCGTCGCTGATCAGAGGTTCGCGAGAGTAATCACAAGCTTGGTCGTCGGATCGACTGGTCTGACACGAAAAAACCAATGCGATTTTTGTATAATTGAAATTTACAATTTTAAGAAGAATGCCACCAAAAGGGACACAAGATGATTTTGGGACAATGACGACAATGGCCAAATACCGCTTTTTGAATGCAGATATTTTGAGAATTTGGACAGCTAGCATATTTGGTAATTCAAATTATTTTGAGAGACAAAAAAAAAACATTCTTTTGGATGAATAATCTGTACATTTGACTGATTTTTTTTTATGAATCTGTCATTATCATCTAATTAAAATTGACAATTAATTCAATTTATGATTAAATTCTTAAAAAAAACACACCATTTTTGACTCTTGATTCGTAACGTTTCAACTTAAAAACCTTAATATAATTTTTTATTGTTACAAACTATGTTGTCACTTATCAAAAATACATTTTTTGGAAACTGAACGCAAGCATGTGTTATGAATTGAAAATTCCCTACCAAAGTTTAAGACCGACCACCGGGGGTTACTTTCTGACTTATAGTACGGGGACGTGCAGCAGTAGGTCTAAAAATGGTATTCGAAATAAATACTAATACTCTCTGGATTTTGATACCCGAATGATAATACTTACCACAAAAATGCACTCATTGCGGGAGAGCTAGAAACTTTTAAGCAAATAGACACTTCATGCATATGTATAATAGATATAATAGCCAAGAAATGATTTATTGGGAATTTATACTAATTTTTTACCCAGAATTTATATCATATGTAAAGTTAAAACTAAGTTAACACAAGAAAATAAAAAATGCACTCAAATGAATACTAAAAATTTCTAAATTACTACCCGAATCTGCCGCACGTCGTCCCCGTATACCAATATAAAGAAAGTAGTCCCCACAGAGACCGACCCTGACTGCACTGACATGAAGCAATGTCAAAAAGCATGATTTTATATTTTTACTTTAAAATATTTCGTTTAAACATATGGGGGAGATTTAGACTTTAAGACCCTGCCTTAAACATAAAACAACTCATGTTCACTGGTTAATTGGTTCACCCTTGGGGTTTACAAATAAAACAGTGATACACTCGATCCAGAGGCGGATCCAGAGATTCTGAAAAGAGGGGGCCCACTGACTGGCCTAAGAGGGGGCCCACTTTGGTCATGCTTCTATGATTTCCTATATATTCAACCAAATTTTCTGCCAAAATGGAGGGCCCTCTGGATCCGGCTGTGCAATCTCAAGATTTAAAAGTCCTATATTCTATATGTATTTTGATGGTTTTAAACAATTAGGAAAACTGTTAATGTTACTACCAAAGGATGCTGGGTAAGGGTTATCAAGATTTTCAAAAGTTCTATCTTTTTCGAGGTATTATTACCCTTTGAAGATTTCCAGTTAAACTTTTTATAATTTGAAGATTGAGGGGACAAAATTACCTTGTTGGTAAAGCTAGAGGTTTTGTATTTAGTCAAGCTGATTTTGTAAAGAACCCCATAAATACGAATGAGCACTCTAGGTCGGCCATCTTGAATTTCCCGGATTTTTTTGATTTTTTTATTTGCCAAAATAAGTCTTTCATGAAGGTCTTGTTGAACCATTTCTTTAGTTGATATGGAAATATTGGACAAGTCTGGAACCAAATTAAGGTTTTGCATGGTTTCCCGGCTAGTTAGTGCTAATATATGCATGACTTTATGATTTATATCATTTTTTTTTCCTTTGTAAACTTGTATTTCTTTATAACATTTACCATATATTGTATTGCCCCAACAGGGATTTTGTCTACAATAAAAATGATTGAGACTGAATAACAAATAAAAACCTTTTTTTCGGAAAGGTATCTGAGAAAATGCTTTATTGATCTTTTTCGGAAAGGTATCTGAGAAAATGTTTTATTGATTAAAAAGGAGGAAAAGAATTTAAAAAATATTGTATTGCCTTGTACATGTGTTTTTTTGTTTTTGTTTTTCTTATTTTTTTAAATTCGGACTCTATCATTTTTAAGACCGATAGGAATTTTAGCCAGATGAAACCTTGTGTCACTTATGACCTTACTTACATGTATCTAAGTCAACTTTCGACAGATTCTCTGATGTTGATTGCTAGTATAAGTACATAGCCATACTTAAGGTTAGTGAGGACACCTGTCATGTGACCAAAAACAGCTAAAAATGCAAAAAAAAAACAAGTGCATATGTCACAAATACATTGAAACTTGTGTTAAATAGTTTAATTTAATACAACTTAATCAAAATAAATTAATTTTAATACAAATAAAACAACCATTCCTTCATAAATAAAATTTTCAAATAAAACAAGGGAGATAATCCACTTGAAAAAATGACCAAAAAAATACAAAGATTTGTATAGTAGAGAGAAAAGTAAGCTGGTGACCCCCAGTTTTTATTGTTTTATTTCAAAATATATTGTATTTCATTGATTTTTATCAAATAAAAATAAAATTTAAATTCGTGGATTTTTTCTGCGACAAGATTTTATGCTAAATATTTGGCCTTTCCTATATAATCTATAGTAATTTGGGACACCTTTGAGTCTAAATTTTGGAAAAAAAAGCCTGGAAAGGGGGTCCAATATTTTTACACAAGATAAAGTATATACCTTATACTAATATATAAAAAAATTAGACATTTTAAATTCGGCATTATTTTTGGGGTCAGGTGTCCTCACTAACCTTAAGTCTAGAAAAAGTAAATATACGTTTTTATGCATTGAAACAAAATTGCTACCAGGTGGGCCATGCAGAACTTGCAATATCAATCTTGTTATCAAAATACTTATTTCATATCTATTTCAGGAATGAATTGAAATAAAGGTAACAAAAAAACTACCGAACTTGATTGATCACTCTTTTTTATCAAAGAAAAGGTAATATTTTATATTTAGATAAGACAAAACAGTTCAAAGACTTGCCATTGGAATTGAACATCGCGATGGTCCTGATTTGGTACAGGCATCTAAAAAGAAACGATGGGTTTAACAAGCTTTTGGAGCGCCAAACTTTCCTGTTCATTTCGATCTTTAAAAAACATTTGCTTCTTTGTTGTTTGTTTAATGTCCTCAATATTTCAGTCATAATCAGGACAAGAACTAATTGAAACCCAAAAAATGATTTGTGTAGACCCACCCAGGACACAGCACTCGATTATAACACAGGCCAAAAAAATAAACCTAAAAGATTGTGATGAAAAAAAACAAAGCTATGATAAAAGACTACAATCGACATACATTTTTTTTCACATCAGTCGATAGATGCTTCTTAGCTAGCTGTCAGTGACTTTGAGTGTTCTCAAGAGAGTATCTCTCCGCGCCGTTAATTTATTGTTTTCCTTGTGTCTAAGATTTTCTCTTGTTGAATTGAATTTCTATCGATTTGATTTTCACTGTGTGTTAATTTGTGTTTTGTTATTGATTATCAATAGGGGGAAGGTTAGACCCCCCCCAAAAAAAACTAGTTTAACCCCAACACATTTTATATGTGCCTGTCCTAAGCCAAATCTAGTAAGCTTATTTTTGTATTTCGTCTAATTCATATGCACTTTAGGATTGGGCTTTATACATATGTAGTTTATTTTGAATCCAAGGCCGATTAAAAACAGCGAGCAGCGATCACTGCATGGTCACATTGAAGGCTGTTGGCTGTTTTCCGTTGTGGATTTTTTTTTAAAATGTCGTTTATATTGTAGGTTGTGTCGCGTACACTTATTCCACATTATCTTCAACAACAAGCAGGACTAGGAGAATCAATATTCATTCTAACAGATCTCCATAAGTTTTATTAATATGTTTCTCGTCATCTTAATTAACACATTTGTTTTGATAAATGAATATTACAGTAAAGCAAAGCGGAGAAACAACGCTTATATTCTATGTTTATTTATGATATGGATTATCATATTTTTATTTATCATACATTTAGCTTTGATACCTTTAAATTTGTCCGTGTGTAACAGCCGTAAATTTACAAGCCATATCTTGACAAGGGACCTTTTTTGCCATATCAAGCCCTCGCGTGCAAAAGTGGGCAAATATGGCCATATCAACCCTTGCGTGCACAAAAGTGGGCTAATATGCCATATCAAGGTCTAGAGCCTCACTTTGGAATTTGATATCACAGTTTATTTATATCGCCTCTTATTTATTTTTTATTTGTTTGCTGAAAATGTATGATAAAAAGACCTAATATGGGAGTCTCGGAATGATATGGGACTTGATATGGAAAATCCTGTGTAATACAATTTTCGGCCTGTATAGTGTCCTTTGCCAAGTCATCTAGCAATTAACTTGATAGGCCCTACTTTTGTTTGTATTAGTTTTTTTAAATATATCAGTTAGAAATGCAATTGTCAGAAAACATGATTTTAGATTTTTTCGTCAGATTTGTAGGCAACTTGTTGAAAACAACGCACTTGTGAACTTGATCGCATATAAAAAAATGGAAAATTAAAGAAAATTAATGCAATTTAGGAATTTTAACTGGATTTTTAAATGGTTCTGATGTACATGCAGTATCTTCAATGTGTGTTGACAATTCTTAGTGAAACCAACCAAGCAGACTGTTTTAATGATTAAGAACCATTAATATTACCACTATATGTACATTACATCTATAAATACCAAGCCTAGATATATTTTTTGATAACTGCACCTGACGAGAATGATCACCGAAGACGCTGAAATCGTATAGAATTTAAAAAGCCGAGTAAAAAGCATTGCAAAACTCAAACCAATAAAAAGGATACCAATTACAGAATACTGTAAACCAACATATGTTCGCGACTACAATATTTCACGTTTTAGGACCATCGGACTATTTCGCGGATATTTATTTATCGCGATTTGTCTTAAAATAATCAAATTACTCTGAAAATAAGTTAATCCGCAACCATTAATTTTCGCGAATTTCTCCTCCTTGCGAAATCCGCGAATATAAATCGCTCGCGAAAATAAGTTGGTTTACAGTAACAAAATAATACTTGTTTGTGTTGGTTGCTGAGAGTAGAATTATTTCAGGAGTTAAAAAACTTTAGACATTTCAAAAGCAATTTCCATTCTAAATCCATGTCCGAGCGGAAAACATTATGTACATTTTTTGTATAGCTAATCCTGTCGTACAAGGATGGTGATTAAATGACAAAACATCTCAGAGCTACTGCTCACTAAGTATACTCCCGCTATTCCCAAAATCAACTATGTCTATAAACAGGAAATAGATATCCGACAGACTTCACTTCGGTACTCGCGATAAAGGACTTCATACTGAAGCCATATACCAAATTTCATCTCACTGTGATTTGTAGTTGCTGAAAAAACTGTTACGACCAGTACTGTTGAAAATTTATTTAGTCGGTAAACAGGAAATATATATCCGACAGACTTCACTTCGGTACTCGCTATAAAGGGCCTCATACTGGAGTAATAGACCAAATTTCAAGCCACTGTGGTTTGTAGTTGATCATTATGTAGTAGATATCTGACAGATCTTATCTTAATATTCGCGATGAAGGACCTCATACTGAACTAATTAACCAAATTTCAAGCCACTGTGATTTGTAGTTGCTGAGAAAACTGTTACGACCAGTATTGTTGAAAATTTACTTAGTCTGTAAACAGATAGTAGATATCTGACAGATCTTATCTCAATATTCGCAATAAAGGACCTCATACTGAACTAATTAACCAAATTTCAAGCCACTGTGATTTGTAGTTGCTGAGAAAACTGTTACGACCAGTATTGTTGAAAATTTACTTAGTCTGTAAACAGATAGTAGATATCTGACAGATCTTATCTCAATATTCGCAATAAAGGACCTCATACTGAACTAATGAACCAAATTTCAAGACACTGTGATTTGTAGTTACTGAGAAAACTGTTACGACCAGTATTGTTGAAAATTTACTAGGTCGGTAAATAGGAAATAGATATTCGACAGACATAATTTCGGTACTCATACTAGAGCCATATACTAAATTTTTAGTTGCTGAGAAAACTGTTACGAAAGCTATGTTGCGGTCGGACGGAAGTACAGATTCTGGAGTAAACCAGCATACCTCCTCTTCTCCGGAGTGGGGAATAATTTCAGAAGTAACAATAGATATCCTGCTGAGACCATCAGGGGTCTAAATTAACAAATAAAACCTATCGTTGGATTCTTACCTAGCTTAAAAACTTTCCAAATGTCTTCTAGAAGCAAAAAGGTAACTAACAAATGGGCCTTCGAATGTCTAAGTGCGGGTTCCGATGCGCTCAGAAATCAGACATCGCGTTAGACCGCTTTGCCTGCAAAGCGACTGGGAAATGTGCCCCTGATGGTTAAATTGTGTGGCCCTGTCATGCTGAATGCCGGGGTTGTCAGGGTATTATGTTGAAAACCTGACCGCAAACCCTAGTGGTGCACAATGTTTGGGGAAAAAATCAAATTCCTCGCACGTTAAAGAACCCTGCTGAAGAAGGACCGGTAGGATCCCAATGCAGTCGGCTAAATTTTACGTCCCTACCCATCACTGCTTTTCCAATGGCAGTAAAAACTCTCCTTAAGTTCCCCCCTTTCCCACTTCATCATCAGTTCATGTTTATTGATACATTTTGTAACCCTTCTTATGATTATCTCCCGGATACAACCGTTATCGTGCTGTTTGGGAATAAGCAATAACTCACAAAGTAACGAATGTCTTAAGTCTAAAAGTGCCATGGCAAAACCAGGAACGAGAACAGACAACATTAAAACAGAAAAACAACTGAAAGAAGCGAAGAGGCACCGATGGGTTATTCAAGTGTCAAAAGTCCGAAAGGGCAACGACAAATCCGGCAATCACGAAGGAACACAAAACACAAAAAAAACACAAAATCAATCCAACGCGAAAGCTAACACCATTGCGAACTTAAGTCATTACAAAGTTGAAATCGGGTAGAAGAGCGAGCAGTACTGTTTGCTATAGTTCACCTGTCTTGTAGGATGAAGACCAGTGTGTTTCTGTAACCTCTGTGCTGGGTTTGGCCCATCTATTCAAGTTTTGGGGACGGTACAATTTGAATTTTTTTATTATTTTGGTTTTCGATCTTACAGTCATGACAGTGTACATAATTTTAATGCTAAGGATTGGGGGGGGGGTCATTCCTTGAAATATGTTAATGCTGCATAATCAGATAACTACATTTATCCGCTTTGTATTTTACAAGTCAGTTTCAAGAACATTAACTCAATGTGTATTTTATACTAAAGAAGCAGAGGTACCAATGGGGTATCTGAATGTCAAAAGTCCGAAAGAGCAGAGACAAAACCAGTAAACACCAACAAGAACAGGACAAAATTAACTGTAGAAATTACAAAATGCGGTTAGATATATTTTATTTGAGAGAAATAGCTATAGTGAATTAAGACAATAGAAAAAGATCAAATAAAGTTGTTTCTTTCTACAGTGTCTTTACTTGGTGCAGACAACACAGGTTACCAGTTGATTTTCCTGGTAGGGTGGGCAGGACAGCGCTCCACATCTGGTCTGGACAGGAAGTAGAATTACACCGTCATTATTATGGTTTGTTCTAATATTCTGTGGATGATAGTCCATGCAGATGTACTCCCCGGCTGCCTTACCGTTGTGTGCTCCGGTTGCAAGTAACCCCCAGTACTGGTATCTCATCCCGCCGGGACATTGGTTTTTCCCCGGAATCATAACAAGGCTAGTTGCTGGAGAGGCTACACAAACTGCACAAGGCACTTTATAGTTTTGCATATTCAACCCGGCATATTCTCCAAAAACGGGGTCTTCATACTCAGCTCCCCAAATTCCTGCCGTAACGTGTGTATTTTTGTGTGTCTTATCGGAATACTTTGGGTCTTTTACAAGACAGAGGTAGTTAGCAGCAGAGCCATAATGATCCCAAAATCCACCAGCAACCCAACCTGTGGAACAGATAAAAGACTCAAAATACTATGGAAGAAAAATCGTTCTGTCACCGGAAACATTCGGATTTTCTCGGAAGTTTTCTTAATGTCGTGCAGAGAAATCGCGGAAAAAAGACACACATCTTCCCAAATTATCTCGTCCGATTTGTCAATATTATCAATGTAATAGATTTAATTTTCATATCTTTGCAAGCTTTAAAGGCTATTTCTCTCTCATATTACACATCCTACTACTACTGTATCATGGTAGACTCCGCACCGAAAAAAAAAAACACAAAAAAAAACTGTTCGATATTTAGGGATGGCAACTTTTGAACTTTTTAATATCCAAGATTTAATAATGATTTGTGGTGGGAGTGATAGCTGATTGTTTACTTAATAAAATAGCAAAGAGAAAATGATAGTTTCGTGTGCTCGAGATATATGACGTCAAAAATTTGGCGGGAAATCAGAATCCTCTAGATTTTACATAACTTAAACATTGTGTGTTTTTGGCCTTAAAAACCATAAAGCTGTATAAAGAATTTAAAGAAATTTTATACGGTTGATTGTTGAGGTCTATGTAAACAGAAAATTACATAAATGTAGGGGTCAGTGTGCAAATTATTTCTTCAATATGTAAAGGTAAAGTCCAGAGAAGTTCCAAAATCAGACTGAAATCCTATAACATGGAAAGTATACGGTAAAAGTAGGAAAATCTGAAATTTCTGTGAATTTTCACAGTTCAAAAGGCTCGAGAACATTGCAGAGGAACCAAATAAAATGTAAATTGTCTGTAGCTGTCATTCTATATGGTAGTTACACGTTAAACCAAAAATCAGTCCGTCCGTCCGTCTGTCATGCCTCAGTTTTTCGCTCTTTTTTCAAAACGCTTATATAGATAATTTTATGATTTTTGGTATGCGAATCTACCATGATGAGTTTCAGATCAAGTTTAAGTTTCGTGTCGATTCTAAAGTTTTTACGAGAGTTATGGCCCTTTGAACGTTGAAAATTCACTTATTTTCAAAACACTTATTGAAAATGAACTGATTTTAACCAGGATGAGTCACAGATTAAGTTTGAGTTTCGTGCCAGTCTGCAAATTTTTACGTGAGTAATTGCCCTTTGAACTTTTTGAAATTTCAGTTTTCCGCCCTTTTTTCTAAAGGCTTATAATTAATAGATAATAGTATGGATTTTGGTATGTGATTTAACATAGATGAGTTACAGATCAAGTTTGAGTTTCGTGCCGGTTTGCAAATATTCCTGTGAGTAATGGCCCTTTGAACTTTGAGAATTCATTGAAGTTTCAGTTTTCTGAACTTTTTTCAACAATTATTGATAATGAACTGATTTTTAGAATGAAAATTTACCATATATGAGTTACAGATCAAGTTTAAGACTTGTGCCTGTGTGCAAATAATTAAAGGAGCAATCGTCCTTTGAACTTTAAAAATTCACTGAGATTTCATTTTTCCACACTTGTTCTCAACGCTAACAGATAAAGAACTTATTTTTTGTATGTTAATAGTCTACCATGATGTGTTACAGATTAACTTTAACAAAAATTTTTGCATGAGTTATGGTCCTTTGAACTTTGAAAATTCACTGAAATTTTATTTCCTGTACTTTTTAATTATCCCTTGTTGATAATGGACTAATAAAGTGTAGAGGTTTTAATTTGTTTCACCAGTGACTCAAATATGAGGTCGGTAGGGGACTGTGTATTGTTTTGCAATACTCTCGGCCTGGAATACTTGCTTCACTTTGATTTTGGCATAGTTTGACATGGTTCTATAGGCGGGCTGTCTTTTGAAACCTCGCAAAAACAAGTATCCGCCTCTGCATTTTAACATGCAAACGTAGCTAAGTTCTTAACAATATACCGTCCGTCAAATGTCACTCGACTCGAAATGATATGAGAAAAATCTTTTCTATCTGATGTAATTTGCTCATTCGGATCAGCTTGGAAGTTTTCGAGAAAAAATATGCATAAGCAAAAAAAGGAAATAAATAAATGCACATGGACCTTGCATATCTCGTCTTATTCATGTATGTATTTTTTTCTGCGCGAGCTTTTAGGCAGCAACCATTTGAAATTCTGGAAGGGAAACGATTTTTTAGAAAAAAATATTTTGTTTTCAATTTTTTGGAAAAAAATAAATTGTCCTTGACCCAGAAAGAAAAAAAATAAATTGTTTTGGCGAGCCTGGACTACACAGCGTAAACAAAATTGCGACTTAAAAAATTGATTTCGGCGTCGTTAAAAAAAAAAAAGTTCTCGTCCTCGGTCCTCGAAAAATTTTGAAAAAAATAAATTGTTGAGGGGTTAAATCCATACTCCCCCAGAATTCAAATGGTTGCTGCCTTAAAGCAGAGTCTTTTCATATTTTATGTACTTAGAAAATGTTTATCTAATACTTGCCACTGTAAAGAAGTGTAGAGTCATGACAACTATACTTTCCCCATCGGGTGTAGATCACCTGTGCTGTTCCTGGCAGTTTGGCAGCTAAAATAAACAAAAATAACCGGATGTCGTTAGACAGGAAGTAGGTTAGAGAAAGACCTGAAATCAAATCCTAAAATCATAATGGTCCTAAATGCTGATGCTGCATACTAAATTCTTATAAAGAAATGAACTTGGCTTTAGTGTCGTGTGGAGGCCGTAGAAAAATTCCCCGTGGTTCAGTTGTATGCTCTTATATATTTTCGAATACTGGAATATGTGTTGGAAAGACACGTTTACATATTTCCAAAATTTGACAACATTTGGCTATTTCTTAAAAAAAATTAATAAATGTATCTGTTTGGTCATTGTTGTAATATTTTTGGCTTCTGTTTTTTTATCAGATCTTAGCCTAGTGTTCTGCCGGTCTTCCAAGTTTTTTACTCCTAGCGTGTGTAATGAGGGTTGGTCCGGAGGAACGCTTCGCACGCGGTGAAGTTTTGCATTGTACATTTGTCGGAGTCGTTTCAATATGTGGATTGTGTCTTTCTGGCACATATTCCATATTCTTTCGTTTTTAATATTACTAGTAGATAAGAAGTTGAAAAGACAACTGTTACAAATACACTTTTACCAGCGCTCCTGTCGCCCACATTCATACAACACAGATTCAAATCCGGCGTTGGTGATTGTTTGTTCGGTCACGGGTCAATTATTTCGGGCTTCTTTATTAAAATCCTACCAAAAAGGCGCTCCCCAAACAGAATAAAAATGACATTTTGTTTGTTGTCTGCTAAATTTCTCTGTCACGGATCAATAAAGAGCCGGCGCTATCATTGTCCAAAAGCTGCCCTTAATGTTGACGACACCCCCTTCCCATGGATGTTGATAAGAATACAAATGAATCAGAGACCAGAAGGTTTTATCTTATTTGAAAGGGGACTACATAATAATGTTACATTTTGATATTTGGAGATATGTAGACAATCTAAATGATATTAAGCTTCTGTATTTATGGACAACTTTAACGCGGAAAGTTCTGTGCAGGTTACTGTTCACTACTTTTCATGTAGCTATATTAATACGCTGTTGATATTGTGTGTGCATGTTCAACTTGCAAAATTGTTTATAGCTTTTATGTTTTATAAAAAATGTATAGATATAAAATATAGTGTAAACAAATGACTTACCTTGCTGCGTAACGGAAGCTGAAAAAATACAAATAAAAGCATATTTTCACTTGGAAACAAGCTATAATCAAAGACACAGTTAAAGACAATTATAAAAACCTATGGTCTACAAACATTGGAAGATTTTGTTTTTCCAATGTGTTGTCGATGAGAAGTTTATCCAAATACAGCATAATCTGTTTTTATACCCGTTTTGTTATTGTTTATTTGAAGAGATGAAAAAATACTATTGTCCCTTTTACGTGTGTAAAAATTGTTTAAAACGCCAGGTTTCTTTCCTTGTACTGTACATGGTCGATGTCCACGGTGCTGGATTTGGCTTTGATTACTTTTCATTCAATACTTTTTTCTTAGCTTCCAAAGATGTGATTCAAATGATGACAAAATACCTGTTTTGGTACTGTATTTTTTTCATTTATTAATCGAATTTCTATTACCCAATGTTAGCTACACCCCCTTAGTTTAAATGCGTCGGGATAGAATTTTCATTTTTTTTTAATGGAGGCGTCGCCAAATTTTTTTTTCATCAAAACTCATTCTTAGGAAAAAAAACCCACCTTCAAGTTAAATAGTCGATCAGTCCCTAAAAGAACAAAACATCTTGTGTTTATTTTTACTCCTTGTTGGAAGTGGACAATACAGCTGGATGACACCATGAAAACATTTCAGGGCAGCTGACGCAAAACAAAATAAATCCAATCTATCACCAGAGGGAGCGTCTATCAACACTGACCTCTATACTATCGCGCTAAGGATTGTGGGTTATATCCCCGAATATCATTAAAATATTTCCCATGATCCATAGCGCGATAGTATAGAGGTCAGTGTTGATAGACGCTCCCTCTGGTGATAGATTGAAAATGAATCCAATAACAGATCATCATACAACTTCCACCATTCGTTCCCAGGAAAATCAGATTTTCACTATCTATTAATCCTAGTTACTCCCGTTCTATTTTAGCGACCGCGGCCATTTTGTTTGATTGGGGGTCACCATTTCCAAAATTTGGGAAGAAGACATTCTTAAAATGATGTGTGTAAAGTTATGAGAGGTGAAGATTTTTAAAGGAAAGATAACGACGACGGAAGACAACTGACAAAAAAGTGATGGAAATACCTCATGTGACAGTTCTTGAAACATATGTATTACCTGTCAAAGTTGACACGGATGTTTGTATAGTGGTAATAGACTGCTTCACCGAATTTACAGATTGGCCCAGTTCCGCAAATTCTGGAAACATGTCCAAGACTTTTAGCGATGACAGAGGGGAAACAATCCCAACCACGCACAGAATGTAAGCCAGAATCATTTTTATCAACAGAATTTCTACAATAAGTGATAAAACTAAATAAATCCATATAATATTATTTGCAAAGATATACACCCGTACCACATGCATGTACCATAACATAATCAAAGTACTGAATGCACTGGCAGGTAGCTGGGATAATTTAGAAATCTTTGAATATTGTTAAATGTTAGTTTAAAAGAAGAGTAGAAATTGGATATTGGATTTTGGAAAAGCAACAAAAATATAAAATCTATGAAAAGATAAAAAATTGAAAGCGTGCATTGATACCAGATATGTGAAGAGGCAGCACGAACATCAACTAGCTTTTAATTGGTCACTTACAAAAAGGATATGGTACCTAAAGCCGTGGCTAATCGCTACAGCTATTATCTCGACTGCAAATTGTTCGTCAATTAATACATACATAATCAATAACATGCATTACAAAACAATGTCATGTATTAAAAAATGTTAACGGTACATATCATTTAAACAATTTCATTTATGGTGTAATAAAGTGATGTATGAAACACTTCGGATTATGCATAAAAAGCTTCAAATTCATTAAGATTTCAATTGCGCAGTATCTCGATGTATACCTTGAAGCGTGAAACTTGAGTCAAAATCAGAAGCCCTCTAAGAGGTGGCAGTCGGCGATTTGAAGTTGACTCTATGTTTAAAAAACTGAATCAAAAACCGAGCCAGGAAATACAAAGTATGCAGTATTTTGCCCCATATTTTTCTAGAGCTTCCCGGGCAAAAAGTAGCCAACAGCACCCCATATCTACATACCCCCCCCCCCCCAAGAAACGAGTTAAATAGAAGCATTCGTGTCCCTTTATTTTTTCAGCAAAACCAATATTTTTCCCATTCCTTTCCCAATGGACGGCAAAGATATTTTTGTTCTATTTAGTAACGTTTTCTTGATATCAAAGTCGTATTAGAATACTAATAAGTAGTTAGAACACTTTGTCTATTTCTGTTTGGCAGCAATATGTGAGGAACGAATTGGATACAGAATTTAGATAAAATAGCTTCTGAATTTAACAAAGGAGTATGTTCACAATGTCACAAAGGCCTATGAATGGCCCTGTAATTTGGCTGATTTTTGATTTTCAAGAAACCTTAATGAATGCTTTGAAAATAGCTCACAGAATACATATATTTTACAATTATAATTGTTTCCTAGTGATAGAATTGTGCTGTTTCCTTCGATGGCACCCTAAATATGTGAAAAATCAGGAAAATCTTCATTTTTGTTGATTTTTTACCCCTCTTCACCACTTTTGTGCCTAAATCAAAAGTGGCCGCATGCTCTGACCAACATAGATTTTTGTTTCTTAATTTACTACTTAAACGTGAATATTTTAACCAAAAAAATAATTTTGGTCAGAATATGCGGCCAACATTATATTCATCATTTTCTACCGAAAAAGAGGCTAAATACGTCAAAAACAGCGATTTTTAAAGAAGTTCACTAACTTTAAAGGTGTCTGTTGTTCACGAAAGTAAACAATTTATGCACAATTTAGGACATTTTATAAAGTATAGGGTCTAATGACCATTCTAGCAGCATTTTTTCGTAGCTGTCTCGAATTTGAAATTTAGGGCCGTTTTTGGCCCTTTCCGAACATACTCCTTTTAAATACACAAGTCATTTAATTTTTGTTCTGTATTTTATTAATTATAGATACATAGTCATGATAGTTATCCGCTGTAACACTAATTTTATTAATTTACTTTACAAATTACCATTTAGGATTCTAACCTAATACGGTTTTTTTTAACAATTTTAATAAAATGTGACCAAAATCATGAAAATATGTTCCTTAAAATAACTTACTTTTTTCAAACCTTGTCTCTTGTCCTCCAAACAGATGATTGTAAACAAGAAACCGGCCGTTATATATAGGCGGACCTGGGAAAAGGGTCGGGGAACGGTCTGATAATGCCGGGTAAAGGGTCGACAAAAGGTCTCATAATGCCAGGTTAAGGGTCGACAAACGGTCTAATAATGAACTTTCGCCATAGAATAAGGATGGCAACATGTGCTTATATCTATTTATTAATCTAAACGTGGTGAAATTACAACTTTTCATACAATGTAGTACCAAGGAAAATATTTTGCATACGAATTTTGATTTTAAAATGTAACAGAAATCGAGAAAAATATACTGGATATAAAATTATCAACTCTCTATAAGTCCGTAGACTAAAAGATTGTAGACTAGATCTACCATCTTGTAGCTTCCACTCGAATGAGACTTGGTCAGGAGCGGTTCAAGATCTCAGTTTCGAAAAAAGAGGGGTCCATGACCAATTTAAACTAGTTTAACCCGCCATTTCATATGAAATACCTAATCAAATCATGACCATTGTGGGCTTAGATTTCTTCAGTTTGTCTTGTAGACTTGCCTTTATTTTTTTCCGGCGAAATTGAGATTATTCATCCCAGTTGGGTTATTTTGCAATTACCTTCGTTAATCTCACATTCCATTGTATCTATGATCCTTTCTCACTGAACGGTCGTCGGTTTGATGACTTTTTTCGTCTCGTATATCCTCAGGTCATGAGCCAACTTGTGGAAGAACCAACCCGACAAAACAATACGCTGGACCTGCTGCTCACAAATCAACCAGGTAAAGTAACCAGGACAGATACCACACCAGGCATTTCGGACCAAAACATCGTCTATAAGAAAATACGTCTCATACGATCCCTAAAAAATTCTTTCTTCGTTATCAGCCACTAGTAGAAAATGTTCAAAATTGAGTTAAAAGATATGGTGGTTAATTGTTTTAATTAGTGTTTGACTGGTCTGCTGTACTGAGATGATCACCTCAATATCCCTATTGTGTCTCGCAACTATGTTGTGTTCTATGGTCATTACTGGATCCTAAGATCGCAATGGAAGAGGGAGGTTTGGCGCCATAAAACCTGGTTTAACCCACCATTTCGTTTGAAATGCCTGTACCAAGTCAGGACCATTGCGATCCACCAATTCTCCGGTATGACTGATTCGTTTTTGTCGTTTTCTCTGGACTATGAGATTGATCATTCAAGTTCGGTAGTTTTGTTATTACCTTTATCGTCTACTCAGAATTCGACCTTAGACCAATCAAATTACAACAGAAACCAAGAAACATTCCACTATACAGTAAAGCAGATTGGCACAAAATCAAGATAAATCTTGCCAACATTAAAGACTAACTTTGGAAGATGTACAACTGTAGGAATAGTAAGGTTGAATCAATGTGGGACCTCTTTAAAGATACACTTTCTAGATCAACGAAGCAAAGTATCCCCCAGAAAAGAACAAAAACAAAAGATGGTAAACCATGGATCAACAAAGACATACAAAGGAACTCAAGAAGGCTTCATCGACTTAATAATAAGAAAAAGAAAAATGGAGACCAAAAAACAAACGACGAATATAAAAAACTAAAACAACATAATCAGAAGATGCAAAGACAATCATACTGGAAGTATATTGAAAACATTGTCACCCCAAATGATAAAGAACCACACTCAGGTATGAAGAAATTCTGGACCTACATCAAACACAAAAAGAAAGACAATGCAGGAATTTCATCACTAAAAATGGATGGTAGACTGTTCGATAATCCCACTATAAAGGCAACTAACTTTTGTGAATACGGCTGCTGTGCTGATCAGGACAACAAATAAACATACATCAACAATACTAAAAAGCTGCTTATACTTTGAACTCACATCAAGAGGGGTGTACACCCAGGCGCTCCCGACATATGTGCACAGTTCCTGCTTCTTTTATCCCCCCCTTTTCCCAGTGATAAAATGGACCCCTAGGAAAGATTTTATGGCTGACAAGAAAATGATTTATAGACCATAGAATATTTATTAGCCTGTAATAAAATGCTTTTGTTATAGAATGCTAGTGGAAAGACCACACCTGGAAATACAAGCTACAAGACACCCACATCATCATGGAAACCAAAAGGAAACGAGTTTAAACCTCCACAGTCAAATTGGAAACCAAAGGATGGTCACAAGTCAGAAGAGTCCCCTTGGATACCCCCAAATCAGATATCCTAAATCAACAGTTTAAATCCGCATTATCTAAAAAGTCAAGATTTACCAGGAGGCAGTTCACCAACTCCAAAAGAATGAACTCAAGTACTCAACATCCACACATGCAACCTATTAACATCACTCTCAATGGAATTACCAAACTACTAAAGAAATTGAATCCTTATAAAGCACAAGGACCTGACAACATCTCTCCTAGAATACTGAAAGAATTGGCAGATGATATTGCACCGCTACTACTACCCATCTACAAGAAATCAGTAGACCCGGTCAAGTTCCAACCGACTGGCGCAGTGCAAACGTATCACCAATGTATACAAGAACAAAGGACTGAAATCATCACAAGAAAACTACCGGCCAATTTCACTAACATCAGTCTGCTGCAAGATACTAGAACATATCATCACAAGTAATATTATGCAGCATGCAGAATCAAATAACATCCTTTACCCACTGCAACATGGCTTCAGGAAAAAAACGATCCTGTGAAACACAACTGCTAGAATTTCTAGATGGTATATGTAAGAACCTACAAGATGGCCAGCAAACAGATATATTAATAATGGATTTTGCCAAGGCGTTTGTCAAAGTCAACCACAGCTTACTGGTCCATAAACTAACTATTACGGAATTGACAACCAAACAACATAATGGATTCAGAACTGGTTAGATAATCGCCAACAAACAGTGGTACTAGACGGAGCGTCATCAGAGGCTGTCAGTGTTGACTCAGGTGTACCACAAGGTTCAGTCCTAGGACCATCACTTTTTCTGTTCTACATCAATGATCTCCAGTCAAGGCTCACTTCGAAGGTGCGTCTGTTTGCTGACGACACCATCGCCTACCTCACCATCACAAATGAAAATAACGGAAACATACTACAGGAGGATCTCAACAAGCTTGGTCAATGGGGAAAAGACTGGTGCATGCAATTTCATTCTGACAAATGCACAGTACTTACAGTTACCAACAAAATAAAGAAAATTGACAACTCTTACCAACTTCATGGAAATACTTTAGAAGCAGTAACATCAGCTAAATATATTGGACTCATATTTACAAACAAACTGAATTAGAATCAACATATCAACAACATTACCAGCAAGGCGAACAAAACATTTGGCTTTCTTCGTAGGAATTTGAAGATATCATCATAAAAAATTAAAGAACCAGCATACCAATCACTAGTGCGACCCCTTGTAGAGTATGCCTGTACAGTGTGGGATCCATACACAAAAACAAAAATAGACAAGATAGAAGCTATACAAAGAAGAACTGCTAGATTTGTGATCAGTAACTATCATAACAGGTCGAGTGTCAGCAACATGATCCAAAGATTGAAATGGAAACCACTTGCTAAAAGAAGAAAGGATGCAAGGCTGATGATGATGTACAAAATTTATAGGGAGCTAGTCGCCATCAGCAAAGAAAACCGTCTTATACCACCAGAAAGGTATTCCATCTATGCCCACAGCAGATCATACCAACAGCAATCATGCCGAATTGATGCCCGGAAGATGTCACTCCTTCCTCGCACAGTGCGAGACTGAAATGTCCTGCCACCTGACATTGTGGAAGTAGACACGCCTGAGGCCTTTAAATCCAGGATCGTGTCACAAGACTAACCGCCAGGTAGTCTTAATATGTATATAGTTTTATCTCTCTTCTAAAAGTTTTTTTAATTAGTCATTGAACATTTTTGAATTCAGTATTCTTGTTTTTCTGTTATTTATTCATATTCAGTTTCTTTGTTAACTAAGAGTCAATATTTATTACTAAATCTAAAAAAAAAACATGCGCATTCCAAGTAAATTGCATAATCTTCAACATGATGAAGGACGCAATTATATGGCAGAAGCAGAAGCATGCTTCTTTTTAGTCGGAATAATCGCTGTAGCGATAGCGATAATTCAAGGCTATAGGTACGATAGCCTTTCAGTAACTTCCCAATCAAAAGCTTGCTAAGGGTTCGTGTTGCCTCATCACATACATGTATCAATTCATTTAATATGGAGTAGGCATTGCCTAAATGCGAGCATAGCTATAAAAGGACTACGTTTTTTATACAAAATGTCGACATTCAGGGCTATCGCTATCATTTAATTTCCAATATTTTCATTTGCTTATTTTGGGGCGAGATTTTTCCCGCTCTTCGTGCAGAGTGGACGTGTTTATTTGGCTCTCCAAATTTTATGTGTTAAATGATTCGGACTCGAAATTGTGTGTTTATTTTCTCTTAAATTGATGGATTTTAACACAGGATCATGCATATTTGCAATTATTTTGGTTTAAATTTTGTTTTATTTGCGTCTACTCTCTCGATGATGGAAAACTTGGGACTGTTGGTCGACTTCCATACTGGTTCACATTGAATACTATGGAATGTCGGACAGACCTCTCATTTACATGATGTCTGTTGGTTTTGGTTGTCCCCTTGACAGTTCGGTGGTTTCTTTCGGAGATCTGTTAATACAGATTTTCCGCTTTCCTCCACCATTCTTGAATTCGACTACGGGTAAGCGATGTGTCGGGCAGGATGTCGGTGAGGATAGATGAGTTGTCCTAACCAGTTCCCGCTCTTTATCTTGACATTTGTGTCTATCTTTTGGTGTAAGTATGCGATTCTGGTGGTTTGTATATAGCCCCTTCAGTAACGGGTGAGCAACGGGAAATGTAAACGGGAGGGAGGGTGGGTCCTGCTGCCAGGAGTCCATTTTCTCCTCTTGGTTTGACGCGTCAGGTGAGGGAGCTAGGCTAGACACACAGAAATCCGTACCGATGCGCTGGGGTCAGCGTTACGGAATGCTAGAACACATCCTTCCCGTCTTTTGGTGGCGGGTTGTTTTACGTCACGTCGTGACGGTTGTCCAATAAAGGATGTAAAGATAGCATACAGTACCAGTACAGGTATGGGGCGATTAAGCTTCGAGACACGTTAGTTTCGTACGTGCATATAACCAAGACGAAACGAGCAGCTTATGTGTATTTATTATTTTAAGAATATTATTTTCTTGTAAAAAGCGCAATTTATTATTTTTTTAAGCATTTTTTCTTTTCTTATAAATTATTTTAACATTCACTCTGGCCCTGTAAAAATAATAACCCTTTCCGGACCATAAAAAATCTAAATCAGCATTAGCAAATTTCTCTCGGAAACAAATACCGTAGAGCTCTCCGCTCGAGCGGGAACTTCGTGCCCGCTTGCGAGCTATGCTCGCTATAAATACACGCTCGCGCCTGGGTATGTTGCTACTCGATCAAGATACGTTACGAATTCCGAAGCCATTATGTACTCGCAGATAAACTTGGGATTTCCATCTCTCAAATATATCGTCTATCATTCTCACAATATAGTTCATTTTCCAACGCGATACCCAATCGCTTCTCTACTTTTATACTTAAAAAAGATAGAACTAAAATAATGAAATGTGTTAATAATTCCGGTTGCCAGACTAGTATTTTCATCCAACGAGTTCTTTTCCATATTTTGACTGAATAGTTAAAATACAGCCCCCCCCCCCCCCGGGCACCTATTTAGTCGCCAAATGAAATGAGTCTGGGAGCTGAAGTACGGAAGACATCATGTGTTCCTAGATAAAACTTTGAATATAACACGCTGAATTGACCATTGGCAATGCGACGGGTGTGCTTAAAGCCCTTTTCAAAAACTTATTCGGATATCCGATTTTGATTCTTTTATTTTCATTTTTATGGGTTGGCCACATGATGAGAACAAGCAGATCGATGTCATCCGAATGTTAAAGCTGGAAAGAACAGAGACAAAACCAGTAAACTCAAACAATAACAGAACGAAAACAGATAACATGAAAATTTAAAAAAAAACAAGAAAATAAATAACAATCACAATGTGAACCTCAAGTCGTAACGAAGTTGAAATCAAGTTCTCCGGTATAGTAAGCAGTTCCTTCTTGCTATACAGTCTTTTTTAGAAACTATTCTCCGGACGTGTGGACCCGACAAATTTTCGATAAGGTAGACAGACAACCAGACACACGCTGGTCGCAAAAACTGGCCGTGGCATTAAATCACGTGTAATTCGGCCAGGCATCGTGGTGGACACAGGTATTTTTTTTTTCTGACAGAGTCAAACAAAGGATGTTTGTCGCACATATGTCTCATGTAATATAAAAAAATCAAACAATTATTGTAGATTTCATCTCTGTTATCAAATAAAAGCGATATGAGTATACTAGCAAAACTACCAATTAACTTTGATATGATCAGGAAAATATACATTTGTTAACTTTGAAGTGATATTAGTAAGTTCACACAGTTCCTTAACTTATAAATTGTTTAAAAACCCGTTTCATAAAAGCTTGACTCACGGTGGTGGCCCCAGGGTGGGTACTCCATAAACTTTCCTGTACATGGGCTAGAACTATTTTTTAGGGTCAAAATTTTTGAATTTGATATTTTTGGGGGGTATGATTATTTCAAGACATTCATTTGGGGTTGTAAAACATGCAGTAGTTTTACCTGCGTCGCTGTAGGCGAAAGCAAGTCTAGTAGTCGGGTCCGTCCGTCCGTCTGTCACGCTATGGCGTGCCAGTTTTGTGTAATCTGAATCTCAAAAACCAACCAGTAAATTTTGTGCAGTGATTACAGATATATTGAAGACGTGCACCTTCCCTTTTGTGGTCATTTAATATTTTCGTTCAGAAATTAAGGTCCCAAAAGTGGCAAAAAATCGACTTTTTTATTTGTTTCCACAATGACTTTTGGTCTGGTTGACCAAATGCTATGAAACTTTACAGTAATGTTACTTACCATAAAAGGAATGGGGGTTTGATGGGTGTACCCTCATATTTCGTTTAGAAATATGGACCTAAAAAGGACAAAAGTGATACTTTTCTTTGTTTTCCACAAGGTTGAAGTTGTCCGGTGACCCTCTATAGGGGATATCGCCCTTAAAGGGAAAAAAACGTTTCTTCATGGGTTTTTTGCGATATACATGTACATGTAGAATGAAACTATTGCAGATAGAGTAAGGCTTTACTCATGTGTTACTTGCTTAAATCGTTAGCTTATTAAACTCTACAAGAGTGAATTTGTCACATGATCTATAGTAGTTAGGGCCTTTTGAAGGTGAAAATAACAATTATGATGTAGTGTAAGTTTACACAACACAACCTACACATTTCAATGGTGATTATGGAAGGCAGTTATTCCTAGTACAAACCGTTTGTACGATTAGCCGTCCAATTAAGGGCACAAGAGGTCATGATGACAAAACATAACAATTACAATTAATTGATGATAGATAACATGAAACATACATGCTGATATAATATATTAGAACAAAACAGGTTAACAATGTCATGCAAAATGTTCAGATGAGAAAGACACCAAGGACGATGCATTAAGACTGAGTAGGATGATAATAGTGTGCAGTGGTTGTGGTAATACACACAAAAAATATAAATATATTTTATATACAGAATATATACATTTGGGTACAATTTATATTAAACAGTTATTACTAAAAGTAAATTTTAAATTAAAAATAATTTTTCATTTATCCATCTTATCAAATTTTGAAATATAAGATAGATTTTGTACAATCTTCTTCTAATCCCCTGTCTTCTGATATGAACCTTTTCAGTTTTTTAGAAATGATTGGAAAAACAAGAAAGAAAGAAATAACACAAATATATGAAGTAAAGATGTTTACCTAAATATTTGATTAAAACTTTTAAAGGATTAAATTATCAAAAGGGAAATTAAATAAATCTATATGATCATTTATAGAAGATAATTTAAACAGAGTATGTCCTCTATTTTGACGATTGTTCAAAAATTAAATTTAAAAACATTCCAAGAAAAGTACCCTTAACGCAGGAATTTTAAATAAATTTGTTTTATAATGTTTCTGCTAAATGTAATAATACTAACGGTCCACGATAATAACATGTAAATGCAATCTGATTGGATAAAAAAAAATTGTATGAATAGCCACACGGGTAATCGTACAAACTGTTTGTACTAGGAACCACTGCCATTATGGAAAGTACTCTGCAGCCTTTGATGTGAGAAGTGGTGGCTGCTCGCCATTTTGTCATTGACGTAGCAGTAACAGATATATCATTTTGAAGCGTACGATTGAAAACTACAATCCAAACAATGAAGAAAACGAGAACAAACAAAAAAAAGACTGAGGATAATATATTAGTACCTTATATAAAGCTAAGGGGTAGCACATGTATACTCTAATGATCGCGTCAGATAAGCATAATACGATTAACAATAAACAAATTGCAATGCTGACATTTTTAACTCTTGTTTATTTTATAAGATCTTTGTGATTTTTTTTTACAAACCAACGAAGCGATCATACATCAAGTGGCGCTACAACAAGTTGCATTTTCATTTGGATGACAAATGTTGGTCATTTTAGAGAGCTTAAAGTTTATGAATATAGATAGATTGTCCATCATTGTTAGCTATATAAAGACGACACTGCAGTCCGAGTTTAAACAGAGTGCTCTCGGTCCATATATGCCATTGTCAGACGACAAAACATCGTGTCCTGCTTTAGGTTTATTAATACGTTCTCCTTTAACAATATTGTCTTGTTCATATTGGGAAAAATAGTAAACTCCATTTTTATGCACAGCTACCCCTAAACATCTAGATGGAATGTCAGATTGTCTTCCAATTTTGTGAAATCTATAAACAATGAACTTGTGACTGTCTGAAAGCAGCAGCGTTTTTTGTAAGATCTTAAAATTGTTATTCTATCCAGATCACTTTCAAAGGAATCTACCCATTCCCCATAGGTATTATAAAGATCTATGCCCTTAGCTCTTCCTATTGCTATTCTTTTATCTTTTATGGTAATCCCACCAGTACATGTATTTACCAAAGTCATAGTTTTCCCGGGTAATATAGAATTGTCTGATATGGAAACAAACTGCACTTCCGTTAATCCTTCAAAGGATACAACTGCCTCTTTTTCACCCCCGAAAACAGCTACGTCTAACGGAAAGGAAATCAGCTCTACAGTTTCTAGAAATTTGTCATTTCTATCATACACCAATAACATTTTTCCTTTTGAATTACACATTATTAATCGGTCATCACTTAATAAGGCCATTCCTGATATCCGGATTTCAGTTTCTTGGATGATATCAAACTGCACGTGTGACTTTGATACGGATTTTGTCTCTACCGGACCTTGTGTCTGCACGTGTTCAGCATCGGCATAAGTGAAAACTTTTTCACCAATTATCTTAAAATCGACCAGGGAAACGTTTTAAGAGCTATCTGATCCCATTAATTGATCATAGATACAAGTAAAATATCAATTTAAATAAAAATATTTTAAATAACTTGTGTAATTTAAGATAGTCATAAGTTTATTGAATGTCATTCATAATTGAATAACTTTTAAAAGTAAGATGTAAAAACATTCTGTTAAGTCTGCACCCCTATCAAGGCGAGTTTACGTAGATATGCTAAAGTAAGATTTCCATAATGAAGTAACACGGGTTTGTTAATAAAATAGATAAACCGGACCTTTAGGAATCGACCCTTTAACTTAAAGAGCACACTTGTATGGCGTATTTTTTTGCAATTATATTAGAATTGTTTAATATCATGGCAAAATTATTTCAGAATATATTTTGTCACCCACAAAAACGCGGAGCAGGGAAATAAAATTGCCGATGTACGTTTACCCGTCCTAATGTCCTTGCTTCCGTTTGTCCGTCCGTCCGTCACATTTTTTTCGTTACGGTTTTCTCAGCAACAATGTTAATCATAGGCCTTCGATATTAGACTATGCAGCTTCAGTATGTTCAAGTAGAAGCCCGTGCATATGGTGGAATGCGTTTTTCAGACCTAAGCCTCTGCTGCCAAAATATTTTTTCTTTCAAAATCATATTCAAAAACATATTGTGTTAATAAAAAAACCAAACAAATAAGGCACTTCCTGTAAGTTATGTTACTAATCGATCAAGAATTATAACGGAAGACAGTCCTATCAAAATACAGCCCCACCTGACCCATTTCATTGTCGGGATGAAATAAGTCAGGGGGCTGAATTTTAATAAAGTAAGGAAGACATCATGTTTTCGTAGATCAATATGGGATTTGACTAGTGAATTTGACAGGCTGAATTGAACATTGGCAACGTTACGGGTGTGCAATTGCCCTTTTCAAAAACTCTTCCGAAATTCCGAATTCGATTCTTTTATTTTCATTTTTCCAAGAGTTTTCCTTTTTGGGTCGCTAACATGATGTGAACAAGCAGAGGTACCTCCGAATTTCAAAGTCCGAAAGGGCAGAGACAAAACCAGACAACATGCAAATACAAAAAACTTAAATAGCATTTAACACTGCAAACTCAAGTAACGAAAGTGAAATCAGATCCTCCGGACTAGTAAGCATTTCCTCCTTGCTTCAGTCCCGTTTAGAAACTACTCAGTTTCCGGACGTGTAGACCCGACAAATTTTCGATAAGGTAGACAGACAACCACACACAGGCTGGTCGCAAAAACTGGCCGTGGCACTAAATCACGTGAAATTCGGCCAGGCATGGTGGTGGACACAGGTATTTTTTTCTGACAGAGTCAAACAAAGGATGTTTGTCGCACATATGTCTCAGTTAGGCATAAACAAATAAAACAATTATAGTAGATTTGATCTCTGTTATCAAATAAAAGCGATATGAGTATACTAGCAAAACTACTATTTAACTTTGATATGATCAGGAAAATATACATTTGTTAACTTCAATATGATATTAGTAAGTTCACACAGTTCCTTAACTTATAAATTGTTTAAAAACCTGTTTCATAAAAGCTTGACTCGCGGTGGTTGCCCCAGGGTGGGTACTCCATAAACTTTCCTGTACATGGGCTAGAACTTTTTTTAGGGGTCAAAATTTTTGAATTTGATATTTTTGGGGGGTTTGATTATTTCAAGACATTCATTTGGGGTTGTAAAACATGCAGTAGTTTTACCTGCGTCGCTGAAGGCGAAAGCAAGTCTAGTAGTCGGGTCCGTCCGCCCGTTTGTCACGCTATGGCGTGCCAGTTTTGTGTATTCTGAATATCAAAAACCAACCAGTAAATATATCTGAAATTTTGTGCAGTGATTTCAGATATATTGAAGATGTGCACCTTCCCTTTTGTGGTCATTTAATATTTTCGTTTAGAAATTAGGGTCCCAAAAGTGGCCAAAAATCTACTTTTTTATTTGTTTCCACAATGACTTTTGTTCTGGTTGACCAAATGCTATGAAACTTTACAGTAATGTTACTTACCATAAAAGGAATGGGGGGTTTGATGGGTGTACCCTCATATTTCGTTTAGAAATATGGACCTAAAAAGGACAAAAGTGATACTTTTCTTTGTTTTCCACAAGGTTGAAATTGTTTGGTGACCCTCTATAGGGGATATCGCCCTTAAAGGGAAAAAAGTGTTTCTTCATGTTTTTTTGCGATATACATGTACATGTAGAATGAAACTATTGCAGATAGAGAAAGAATGAATTTGTCACATGATCTATAGTAGTTAGGGCCTTTTGAAGGTGAAAATAACAATTATGATGCAGTGTAAGTTTACACAACACAACCTACACATTTCAATGGTGATTATGGAAGGCAGTTATTCCTAGTACAAACCGTTTGTACGATTAGCCGTCCAATTAAGGGCACAAGAGGGCATGATGACAAAACATAACAAATACAATTAATTGATGATAGATAACATGAAACATACATGCTGATATAATATATTAGAACAAAACAGTTTAACAATGTCATGAAAAAATGTTCAGATGAGAAAGACACCAAGGACGATGCTTTAAGACTGAGTAGGATGATAATAGTGTGCAGTGGTTGTGGTAATACACACAAAATACATGCAGACATGCACAGAAAAATATAAATATATTTTATATACTTTTATATACAGAATATATACTTTTGGGTACAATTTATATTAATCGGTTATTACTAAAAGTTAATTTTAAATTAAAAATAATTTTTCATTTATCCATCTTATCAAATTTTGAAATATAAGATTTTGTACAATCTTCTTCTAATCCTCTGTCTTCTGATATGAACCTTTTCAGTTTTTTAGAAATGATTTTAAGGTTCATCTTTACACTTCGGAAAAATGACCGATTTTTTACGTCATTTTTCAGTATATGTAGACCCTAAACTACACATCCAATTGCTTAATAAGGCGTAGCAGCGTCTAGATAAATATTTTTTGCATAAACTTTTAGTATTTTGAATGTGTTCACTTGATCCGTTTTGCCGGGGCATTTTCTTTGCGTTTTTCAGTTCACCCAAATATAGCCAAATATCAACAAGACCCTGTCATTTGGCCTCCACGTGCAAGGCAATTTCATTATTGGTGTTATTAAATCTACTCACAATCAGTTTTATGGAAGGTTATTTAGGGGTAATTCATGCTTTATTTATGGGACAATTTGAACGGAAAGAAAATGAATAGAGAAAACAACAAAAGTAATCTTGTAAACTGGAAGGTAAAATGATCGGCGATTTTTATATCTAGACGCTGCTACACTTTATTTTGTGCTTTTATGTGTCGTTTAAGTCGTACATAGACTAGAAAAATAGGTCAAATATCTTCCATTTTATTCGAAGTGTAACCATGAACCTTAAAAACAAGAAAGAAAGAAATAACACAAATATATATATATATATGAAGTAAAGATGTTTACCTAAATATATGATTAAAACTTTTAGAGGATTAAATTATCAAAAGGGAAATTAAATAATTCTATATGATCATTTATGGAAGATAATTTAAACAGAGTATGTCCTCTATTTTGACGATTGTTCAAAAATTAAATTTAAAAACATTCCAAGAAAAGTACCCTTAACGCAGGAATTTAAATAAATTTGTTTTATAATGTTTATGCTTAATGTAATAATACTAACGGTCCACGATAATAAAATTTAACTGCAATCTGATTGGATCAAAAAAGTTTGTATGAATAGCCGCATGGGTAATCGTACAAACTGTTTGTACTATGAACCACTGCCATTATGGAAAGTACTCTGCAGCCTTTGATGTGAGGAGTTGTGGCTGCTCGCCATTTTGCCATTGACGTAACATTAAAAGATATATCATTTTTAAGAGTACGATTTAAAAAAAAAACAATCCAAACAATGAAAAAAAAAGAGAAAAAAGACTGAGGATAATAATCTTGTACCTTATATAAATCTATGGGGTAGCACATGTATACTCTAATGATCGCGTCTGATAAGCATAATACAATTGACAATGAACAAATTGCAATGCTGACATTTTTAACTCTTGTTTATTTTATAAGATCTTTGTAATTTTTTTTTACAAACCAACGGGAAGCGATCATACATCAAGTTGCGCTACAACAAATTGCATTTTCATTTGGATGACAAATGTTGGTCATTTTAAAGAGCTTAAAGTTTATGAATATATACTCTTCAAAAAAAGTTACGCATAGATAGAAAATTCCCCGTAGGTTTAATGCAAATCGAAACAATTTCAAAACATTATTGCCGAGCTGTTCTGCAACCGATTTCACGAAATAAAATCCAGTAAAAAGAAAACAAAATGAAGATTGTTTGATTAATTTTGAGTAAAATCGTAGCATCGCTGCTTTTTAAGATATTGCAAGTAGAACTCAAATGTACATTTTACGATTCAATTTCCCGTTTAAATCAATGGAAAATTTTCCGTGAAAAACATTAGTCGTGTTCTACTCACAATGGTTAAAAAACCATTGAAGTTAGGATTTTGGTCTAAATTGATCAAACAATCTTCATTTTGTTTTCTTTTTACAAGATTTTAGTTCGTGAAAATCGGTTGCAGAACAGCTCGGCAATAATGTTTTGAAATTGTTCCGATTTGCATTAAACCTACGGGGAATTTTCTATCTATGCGTAACTTTTTTTGAAGAGTATAGATAGATTGTCCATCATTGTTAGCTATATAAAGACGAGTTTAAACAGAGTGCTCTCGGTCCATATATACCATTGTCAGACGACAAAACAACCTGTCCTGCTTTAGGTTTATTAATACGTTCTCCTTTAACAATATTGTCTTGTTCATATTGGGAAAAATAATAACCTCCATTTTTATGCACAGCTACCCCTAAACATCTAGATGGAATGTCAGATTGTCTTCTAATTTTGTGAAATCTATGAACAACGAACTTGTGACTGTCTGAAAGCAGAAGCATTTTTTTGTAAGATCTTAGAATTGTTATTCTATCCAGATCACTTTCAAAGGAATCTACCAATTCCCCATTGGTATTATAAAGATCTATGCCCTTAGCTCTTCCTATTGCTATTCTTTTATCTTTTATGGTAATCCCACCAGTACATGTATTTACCAAAGTCATAGTTTTCCCGGGTAATATAGAATGGTCTGATATGGAAACAAACTGCACTTCCGTTAATCCTTCGAATGATACAACTGCCTCTTTTTCACCCTCAAAAACAGCTACGTCTAACGGAAAGGAAATAAGTTCTACAGTTTCTAGAAATTTATCATTTCTATCATACACCAATAACATTTTTCCTTTTGAATTACACATTATTAATCGGTCATCACTTAATAAGGCCATTCCTGATATCCGGATTTCAGTTTCTTGGATGATATCAAACTGCACGTGTGACTTTGATACGGATTTTGTCTCAACCGGACCTTGTGCCTGCACATGATCAGCATCGGCATAAGTGAAGACTTTTTCACCAACTATCTTAAAATCGACCAGGGATACGTTTTTAGAGCTATCTGCTCCCATTAATTGATCATACACACAAGTAAAATTTCAATTTACATAAAAAATATTTTAAATAACATGTGTAATTTAAGATAGTAACAAGTTTATTGAATGTCATTCATAGTTGAATAACTTTTAAAAGTAAGATATAAAAACATTCTGTTAAATCTGCACCCTTATCAAGGCGAATTAAGTAACACGGGTTTGTTAAAAAAAGATAGATAAACCGGACCTTTAGGGGTCGACCCTTTAACTTGCAAAAGATCATACTTGGTCTTTTGTTCTAAAAAAAGTATGGCGTAATTTTGTTTTTCAATTATTATATTAACTTAAAGAACACACTTGGTCTTTTGTTCTAAAAAAGTATGGCGTATTTTTTTGGCACTTATATTAGAATTGTTTAATATCATGGCAAAATTCCTTAAAAATAATTTTTGTCATTTGCAACAATGCGGAGCAGGGAAATAAAAATGCCGACGTACGTCCAACCGTCCTGATGTCCGTGCTTCCGTTTGTCCGTCCGTCCGTCACGTTTTTTTTTGTTTTTTTTTCGTTACAGTTTTCTCAGCAACAATTAATCATAGACTTTCGATATTAGGCTATGCGGCTTCAGCATCTTCGTGTAGAAGTCCATGCATATGGTGGAATGCGTTTTCAGATCTTAGCCTCTGCTGTCAAAATATTTTTTCTTTCAAAATCATATTCAAAAACATATTGTGTGAATAAAAAACCCCAAACAAATAAGACACTTCCATCGATCAAGAAATATAACGTAAGACAGTCCTATCAAAATACAGCCTCCCCCTGACCTATTTCATTGTCGGGATGAAATAAGTCAGGGGGGGCTGAATTTTAATCAGAAAGTACGGAAGACATCATGTTTTCCTAGATAAAACGCTGAATTGACCATTGGCAACGCGACGGGTGTGCTTAAAGCCCTTTTCAAAAACTTACTCGGAAATCCGATTTTGATTCTTTTTTTTTCATTTTTATGGGTTGGCCACATGATGTGAACAAGCAGATCGATGTCATCCGAATGTTAAAGTCGGAAAAAACAGAGACAAAACCAGTAAACTCAAACAATAACAGAACGTAAAACAGATAACATGAAAATTTAAAAAAAAAACAATAAATAAATAACAATCACAATGTGAACCTCAAGTCGTAACGAAGTTGAACTCAAGTTCTCCGGTATAGTAAGCAGTTCCTTCTTGCTATATAGTCTTTTTTAGAAACTACTCTCCGGACGTGTGGACCCGACAAATTTTCGATAAGGTAGACAGACAACCAGACACACGCTGGTCGCAAAAACTGGCCGTGGCATTAAATCACGTGAAATTCGGCCAGGCATGGTGGTGGACACAGGTATTTTTTTTCTGACAGAGTCAAACAAAGGATGTTTGTCGCACATATGTCTCAGTTAAGCATAAAAAATAAAACAATTATAGTAGATTTCATCTCTGTTATCAAATAAAAGCGATATGAGTATACTAGCAAAACTACTAATTAACTTTGATATGATCAGGAAAATATACATTTGTTATCTTTAATATGATATTAGTAAGTTCACACAGTTCCTTAACTTATAAATTGTTTAAAAACCTGTTTCATAAAAGCTTGACTCACGGTGATGGCCCCAGGGTGGGTACTCCATAAACTTTCCTGTACATGGGCTAGAACTATTTTGTGGGAACAAAATTTTTGAATTTTATATTTTGGGGGGGGGGTTCGATTATTTCAAGACATTCATTTGGGGTTGTAAAACATGCAGTAGTTTTACCTGCGTCGCTGAAGGCGAAAGCAAGTCTAGTAGACGGGTCCGTCTGTCCGTCTGTCACGCTATGGCGTGCCAGTTTTGTGTAATCTGAATCTCAAAAACCAACCAGTAAATATATCTGAAATTTTGTGCAGTGATTACAGATATATTGAAGATGTGCACCTTCCATTTTGTGGTCGTTTAATATTTTCGTTTAGAAATTAGGGTCCCAAAAGTGGCCAAAAATCGACTTTTTTATTTGTTTCCACAATGACTTTTGTTCTGGTTGACCAAATGCTATGAAACTTTACAGTAATGTTACTTACCATAAAAGGAATGGGGGGTTTGATGGGTGTACCCTCATATTTCGTTTAGAAATATGGACCTAAAAAGGACAAAAGTGATTATTTGTTAATTTTCCACAAGGTTGAAGTTGTCCGGTGACCCTCTATAGGGGATATCGCCCTTTAAGGGAAAAAACGTTTTTTCATGTTTTTTTTGCGATATACATGTACATTTAGAATGAAACTATTGCAGATAGAGAAAAGCTTTACTTGCTTAAATCGTTAGCTTATTAAACTCTACAAGAATGAATTTGTCACATGATCTATAGTAGTTAGGGCCTTTTGAAGGTAAAAATAACAATTATGATGTAGTGTAAGTTTACACAACACAACCTACACATTTCAATGGTGATTATGGTAGGCAGTTATTCCTAGTACAAACCATTTGTACGATTAGCCGTCCAAATAAGGGCCCAAGAGGTCATGATTATGGTAGGCAGTTATTCCTAGTACAAACCGTTTGTACGATTAGCCGTCCAAATAAGGGCCCAAGAGGGCATGATGACAAAACATAACAATTACAATTAATTGATGATAGATAACATGAAACATACATGCTGATATAATATATTAGAACAAAACAGGTTAACTATGTCATGCAAAATGTTCAGATGAGAAAAACACCAAGGACGATGCATTACTTATTAAGACTGAGTAGGATGATAATAGTGTGCAGTGGTTGTGGTAATACACACAAAATACATGCACATTTTATCCAGCTTATCAAATTTTTAAATATTAGATAGATTTTGTACAATCTTATTCTAATCCGCTGTCTTCTGATATGAACCTTTTCATTTTTTTAGAAATGATTTTAAAAACAAGAAAGAAAGAAATAACACAAATATATATATGAAGTAAAGATGTTTACCGTTAAATATATATGATTAAAACTTTTAAAGGATTAAATTATCAAAAGGGAAATTAAATAATTCTATATGATCATTTTTGGAAAATAATTTAAACAGAGTTTTATGTCCCCTATTTTGACGATTGTTCAAAAATTAAATTTAAAAACATTCAAAGAAAAGTATATATCCTTAACGCTGGAATTTTAATAAATTTGTTTTATAATGTTTCTGCTAAATGTAATAATACTAACGGTCCACGATAATAACATGTAACTGCAATCTGATCGGATAAAAAAAGTTTGTATGAATAGCCACACGGGTAATCGTACAAACTGTTTGTACTAATAACCACTGCCATTATGGAAAGTACTCTGCAGCCTTTGATGTGAGGAGTGGTGGCTGCTTGCCATTTTGCCATTGACGTAGCAGTAACAGATATATCATTTTTAAGCGTATGTATTCCGGCTCTCCCGGATAGATGAACCACTGACAGTTGTTGGGCCTTGGAAAAATAACTCTGTCTAAGGGCGACGTTTATTTTAAGCGACAACAGACGGTCAGTTGTAGTGGTAAAATACTGAAAATAAAGGGGGACAAATTAAGGTTACAAAGTACATGTAAAAACGTTAAAGTTCATAGTAAAACTGTAAAGGGGGATCATAGATAAGTGAGATACAATGAAATTTTCACATAAACATAGCATAATTCAAGATTAAATGTCCAAATATTGTTTATAAAATTACGGGAAATTCCCTTCGTCTGGTCCAATGCTTCGTTTCACCAACTGGATAAATTTAGAGTCCATCCAGATAGAATAAAGTTACGTTTGTGTAAAGGAGAAGTTAAACGATCAATTTAAAACACTGATTGTTCGTTTCTCACGCTGTGGTTGCCACAAATTACAGAGCGTGTCTCGTCAGTCCTTGTTTTTCATGGCGCGATGGTAAACTAACAAAGGGGAAGGAAACGGTCTAATATCCTCTCATTAGGGTTCTCTCGCGGATCAATGATGTAGGAGACGAAAAATCTAGAGAAGTGTTCAAAGTCCAAACAGGAGTTAGAAACGGTGATAGTTGAAGTTATCCAATTTCACAAGTGATGAAGAAAATAACTATAAAAATATAGATAACAACTGGAACACAAAATGTGTGACAGAACAGTACGATTAAAAAAAAAAAACAATCCAAACAATGAAAAAAAAGAGAAAAAAGACTGAGGATAATAAACTTGTACCTTATATAAATCTCAGGGGTAGCACATGTATACTCTGATGATCGCGTCTGATAAGCATAATACAATTGACAATGAACAAATTGCAATGCTGACATTTTTAACTCTTGTTTATTTTATAAGATCTTTGTGATTTTTTTTTTACAAACCAACGGGAAGCGATCATACATCAAGTGGCGCTACAACAGGTTGCATTTTCATTTGGATGACAAATTTTTGTCATTTTAAGGAGCTTAAAGTTTATGAATATACATAGATCGCCCATCATTAATCTATATAAAGACGACTGTAGTCCGAGTTTAAACAGAGTGCTCTCGGTCCATATATACCATTGTCAGACGACAAAACAACCTGTCCTGCTTTAGGTTTATTAATACGTTCTCCTTTAACAATATTGTCTTGTTCATATTGCAGTGAATATGATATTCACAGGACCAAATGAAATGTCTGGTAAAAATTCTTTCGGTCTGGTAAAAATTTTGATCTATTTTAGTTACACATTTAGGAGAAAAGTTCTTAATTTAGGATTCAGTCTGGTAAACCTTGGAACAATTTCGTATTCACTGATATTGGGAAAAATTTTGTGAAATCTATGAACAACGAACTTGTGACTGTCTGAAAGCAGCATCATTCCTTTGTAAGATCTTAAAATTGTTATTCTATCCAGATCACTTTCAAAGGAATCTACCCATTCCCCATAGGTATTATAAAGATCTATGCCCTTAGCTCTTCCTATTGCAATTCTTTTATCTTATATGGTAATCCCACCAGTACATGTATTTACCAAAGTCATAGTTTTCCCGGGTAATATAGAATTGTCTGATATGGAAACAAACTGCACTTCCGTTAATCCTTCAAAGGATACAACTGCCTCTTTTTCACCCCCGAACACAGCTACGTCTAACGGAAAGGAAATAAGCTCTACAGTTTCTAGAAATTTGCCATTGCTATCATACACCAATAACTTTTTCCTTTTGAATTACACATTATTAATCGGTCATCACTTAATAAGGCCATTCCTGATATCCGGATTTCAGTTTCTTGAATGATATCAAACTGCACGTGTGACTTAGATACAGATTTTGTCTCTACCGGGCCTTGTGCTTGCACATGGTCAGCATCGGCATAAGTGAATACTTTTTCACCAACTCTCTTAAAATCGACCAGGGAAACGTTTTTAGAGCTATCTGCTCCCATTTATTGATCATACACACAAGTAAAATATCAATTTAAATAAAAATATTTTAAATAACTTGTGTAATTTAAGATAGTAACAAGTTTATTGAATGTCATTCATAGTTGAATAACTTTTAAAAGTAAGATATTAAAACATTCTGTTAAATCTGCACCCCTATCAAGGCGAGTTTACGTAGACATGCTAAAGTAAGATTTCCATAATGAAGTAACACGGGTTTGTTAATAAAATAGATAAACCGGACCTTAAGGAATCGACCCTTTAACTTAAAGAGCACACTTGATCTTTTGTTCTAAAAAAAGTATGGCGTATTTTTTTTGCAATTATATTAGAATTGTTTAATATCATGGCAAAATGATTTCAGAATATTTTTTGTCAACCGCAACAACGCGGAGCAGGGAAATAAAATTGCCGATGTACGTTTACCCGTCCTGATGTCCTTGCTTCCGTTTGTCCGTCCGTCCGTCACATTTTTTCGTTACGGTTTTCTCAGCAACAATTTTAACCATAGGCTTTCGATATTAGGCTATGCAGCTTCAGCATGTTCAAGTAGAAGCCCATGCATATGGTGGAATGCGTTTTCAGACCTAAGCCTCTGCTGCCAAAATATTTTTTCTTTCAAAATCATATTCAAAAACATATTGTGTTAATAAAAAAACCAAACAAATAAGGCACTTTCTGTAAGTTATGTTGCTAATCGATCAAGAATTATAACGGAAGACAGTCCTATCAAAATACAGCCCCACCTGACCCATTTCATTGTCGGGATGAAATAAGTCAGGGGCTGAATTTTAATAAAGTAAGGAAGACATCATGTTTTCGTAGATCAATATGGGATTTGACTAGTGAGTTTGACAGGCTGAATTGACCATTGGCAACGTTACGGGTGTGCAATTGCCCTTTTCAAAAACTCATCCGAAATTCCGAATTCGATTCTTTTTTGGGTCGGTCACATGATGTGAACAAGCAGAGGTACCTCCAAATTTCAAAGTCCGAAAGGGCAGAGACAAAACCAGACAACATGCAAAAACAAAAAACCTAAATAGCATTTAACACTGCAATCTCAAGTAACGAAAGTGAACTCAGATCCTCCGGACTAGTAAGCATTTCCTCCTGGCTTCAGTCCCGTTTAGAAACTACTCAGTTTACGGACGTGTAGACCCGACAAATTTTCAAAAAGGTTAACAGAGATGATGGTCGCAAAAACCGTCCGTTGCATTATTTCACATGCACTTTGGCCAGGCATGGGACACAGGATTTTTTTTTCTGACAGGGCCATTCAAAGCTTATTGTTTGTCGCACAAATGTCTCAGTTATGCATGAAAATAAAGCACTAGAAGATTTCATCTCTGTTCATCAAATAAAAGCGATACGAGTATATTAGCAAAACTACTAATAAACTTTGATATGATCAGGAAAATATATACATTTGTAAGTTCACAAAGTTCCTTCATTTAGAAATTGTTTAAAAACCTGTTTCATTAAAGCTTGACTCACGGTGGGGACCCCAGGGTGGGTACTCCATAAACTTTCCTGTTTCCTAGAACTATTTTTGGGGTCAAATTTTTCGGGGGGTTCATTTATTTGGGGTTGTAAAAAAAAGCAGTATAGTTTTACCTGCGCGAAAGCAGGTCTAGTAGTAGGGTATCTCCGTCTGTCCGCCTGTCGCGCTATGGCGTGCCTGTTTGGTGTAATCTGAATCTCAAAAACCAAACAGTAGATCTATCTGAAATTTTATACAGTGATTACAAATAAATTGAAGATGTGCACCTCCCCTTTTGTGGTCATTTTATATTTTCGTTTAGAAATTTGGTCCCAAAAGTGGCGAAAAGCGATTTTTTATTTGTTTTCATAATAACTTTTGTTCAGGTTGACCAAATGCAGTAAAACTTTACAGTAATTTTACTTACCATAAAAGGAAGGGTGGGTTTGATTCGTTTAGAAATGGGGACCCAAAAAGGACCCAAAAAATGATACTTTTATTTATTTTCCACAATAACTTTATAGTTCTGATTCACTGGATGCTTTAATTTAACATTTTCCAATAATGTAAAAATAAATAAATACAATAAATAAAAAATAATAAAGTTTGGCACATTCGTCACGTTATTAACTTTCCGCTCCACATTATAGGCACCAAAATTAGTCATAAATTATTGAAACTTGGAATATAAGTTTGGAAAAATAGACATCAGTTTATTGAATAATGTGGAAGGAATTTACGTGCAATATCAGAAAGTTCACAACGTTTTCGCTCATAACGCATCGGAATTGAAAACAAGTACGGGTACGGGAAAATAAGCAAAAATTTATACGAGTACAGGTATGGTTCACACATTTTAGGCACCGTCAGGACTATTATTCCATTTCTATCCCCGACAATTTGATACCCGTTGGAATCGCTTGCTTGAAAAAAAAAAGAATTTAAGAAAACAAAAACAACATCTGACATCAAGCTTGCTTTTAGTATCATTAGTATGTCAAACTCTGACAAATCTCGGAAACGTGCATTATCAACAAATTCTAATTTAGATATTTGGGTCTCAAGATGGAAACGGAAAGACGTCGAAAGAGAGTTGCACATTTCTCTTAGCGGCCCAGTTACACCTTCGTTCGTTTTACAGAAAATAAATACAACAGAACAAAGTATAAAACAAAAAGAGTACATTGCGAAAGTAAAAACTTATTTACAATTTATTGACATTGATTTCTGTGATTTATTTCAAGAAGAGATTTACACTCGTGATGAGGAAGGAATGACTCAACTATTTAAAGACGTTTTGAAGGAAATCAAAATTAAAGCAAATAATGAATCTTACAGGTGATCATGATTGTTATCTATAGTCCAGGAGGCTGAGTTTTTAAGACAATTGGCTTTTAATCATGTCACCACTATTAGTCGATATCTCGCAAAGTTCTTGACCATGTAGAAACAGCCAGAGTCATTCTTAATATACAAGTGAATGTGTTTCACTTGCATATGTGAAATCGGTAGCTGTGAAATCTTATCAACGATATAGGTGAACACAGATTTGCCTGAATAAATTCAATTAGCATGATTAGTTCCAGTTAACTATTTATTTATCAAATTGGGTCTAGAAAATGTATGCAACATTACCAATTGATGTTAGATAATTTAAAGATTATAGATATTTCGGACATTCATATGTCCTTCATCAGTATAATAAACGATTTTCAAACACAATAACGTAATAACCTCACTTAAAACAGGTCATTCTAAACAAATTAGTAAAAATCAAAGCATGCTGAAATCTACTGGACAGGTAAATGATCATAAAAATAAGAACATATATACACATGTATATTGCAAGTAAATAGTGAGTGAGTTTGTGTTTGATATACATGTAGACACTTAATGCAATTTCTTTTATTTTTAAGAGCAAATTTACAATTTCAATGCTGTATCATTATAGATACAGCTTGTCTGACAAATTAAATTCCTTCTTCAAAGACACAATAAGTACAAATCAATAGCCATTTAATTTCTATTAAAGGGACATTTTTTCTAAAGCTTGTGCGCCCTCTCAAATTCTTCTGCGCCTGGATGATTTTGATTGATATATAAAGTTTCAATAGAAGAAAAATACTGCTGACAACATGAAAAAATTGTATGACATCATTACAGATGATCAAAGATTTAACATTTTGCCTAAAATTACTTGTATACTGTGGTTTCATTATTATTCATGGGGTATCAATGTTTGTAGATTTTGTGGGTGGCTTGGACCAGCGAAAGTTGATACCCAACAAAAAGGAAATTTAACATTGATCTATCAGTCAGAGATCCCACTTGTACAAGTAAACAGATTTTAACTTCTATAGGTAAACTTTTAAGAGTTAAAATTGTCTCCTTTTTTTGACTTTCACTAATTTACTTGTACAAGTAAAATGATAGAAAATCAATCTTTTCTTAATTATCTTTATCTAGCCTTGAAATTTACTTTCATTGATGATTATTTATATGGCTAATAGTATCAGCAACCTTTACCAGACTGAGATTATCTGTTATTTTCAGTTAATTGAGAAATAATTAACATTTATTGCCCCAAGCATGCCAAGGGGGCAATTTTCAAAGGCTGTGCGCACCATGAAGATAGCCATGCGCATCAGAAATTTTTAATGGACCATAGAGCAGATGATGTAAACATTTAAAGAAAATTTTCTGTTTGATTGTAAAAATATTGTGTTACAAGTAAAATGAGCTTAAAGTTTTTCAAATTTACTCGTATAGGTAAATTTTTGCTCAGAGAAAAATACTTTACTCTAACAAGTAAATTTTTGTTTACCTAAAGAAGTAAAATTCTGTTTACTTGTATAAGTGGGATCTCTGACTGTCTATATGCTGCAGACTTAAGAACCAGGAATTTAACAATCAACGAACTTGTCCTTTTCCATCAAACCATGAAAATTGATACCCATGAAAATAAATGAATCCACAATAAGTGAATTTGCCTAACATCACTTGTATAAGTGAATTTAGATTGTTAAGAAATCCTATCTACTTGAGCAAGTGGATTTGATTTTTTACACTTGAATAGGTGAATTAATTTCACTGCTACATGTACAAGCTAAGGATGATCCCTGACTGACACAAGTGGCATGGTTTCCAGGCACCTATCCAAATTTGATGATTTCACCTACATGTACTTTAACATGTTTGAAGCTAGAAATCATATTTTTCTTGGTGACCATGTTATATCGATTCATAGACGATAAAGAAATGTAGAATAAGTGTACGTGACACAACCATTATAAACATGATAAAGAAATTGCAACTTAAAAAATCTCAATGGAAAACAGCAAGCATTCCACAACATAACCAGAGGTCCCTGCTTGCTGTCTTGCATTGGTCCAAATCAGCAATCAAATTTGATGTTTGGCTAATAATCCATGATTCATCATGTTTGTCAATTTTATACATACTGCATTGTGCTCACTAATTTTATGAATTTATTTATCAATAAATTAAACTTGCATGTATTTGATCTACTTTCAGCCTCATCAGATATAAGATATTACGATTCCTCAGAGCTGTCAAAAGACTGATAAAACAATGTGGAGAGAGCAGGCTGCATGCCAGCAGGACGATTTATAGAACAACTTTCACCCGATTTGTTAGTGAACTTGCTGAGCTTTGTTGCCTGATACCTGAGTGAGTTTGTAATTATAAGGAATTGACCATTTAACTTGAAGAGGGGGGCATTGGTAAAGTTGGTTTTTCGTTTTGCTTGGAAATTTTTTTCTTTGCAGCTCATGGAAAAAATATTTATTTTGTAAAGTTGTCACAACAGAATATTTTGTTTTCTAATCATTGATAATTAGCATTGTTTAGATGATGTAAATCCATCTTCTTCTCTATTTTTTCTTAACCTCTGCTGTCAGATTATTTAATTCATTGAAAATTGAATTCAATTTTTTTTTTAAGAAAAAACCAAAGCCCCCTTTCGCCTTCAAGTTATAAATGGCCAGCCGCTTAGCACTAGTACTTCAACATGATATTATCCTTATATTTATAAAGTGAAAGAAGCAAAGGTGTACTAATGGTGAAATTTAATGCCATGGATCAATTAACACAAAGACAAAATCAGTAGACATAAAATCATCATAAAAACTAACTACGCACAAAAAACCAGCTACACATATAACAATCAACCCACAATCAGCATTGTAAACTTACATGTAGGACGGTTTGACACGCCATAAAACCTGGTTTAATCCACCATTTCATTTGAAATGCCTGTACCAAGTCAGGACCATTGTAATCTACATGATCTATAACTATTGTGTATTTTCCATGTTTTGTCTTTTCTCTTGCACATTGAGATTGATCCTCCAAGTTCAGTAATTTTGTTATTACCTTCATTTAAGTCAACACAGGAGTGAACTGCTTTACTCTGAAAAGTAAGCAGTCCATATTTGCTATAGCCAGGATAGCACACCTGTCACATTCCATGTTTTCAGTATTCACTCAAATGTAGTGTTTTGGTATAGCAAATTCTTAAGTACTGGTAGCACTTTAACATCAGTGCTTCAAAGCTTTGATCATGTTGATTGATTGTTGTTTGCTTAATGTCAATTTGGCAATACACGCGTTGCGCATTTGCGGGATTGGTCACTAATTAAGCCAAAAGAGGAGGAACTGGTAAAAAAAACTGGTTCCAACATGCTTATGCACGAGAAAGTAATTTCTTTATTTCCGTTCAAGATTGATATTTTATGGGTTGGAAATGTTGATAGTTGGTTTATTTGTCAGTTGCAAATGATTTTTACCCTATATGTTGAATAATGACAGAAGAATCGTTGATAGAAACTGTCGTTCCCTTTGCCCCATGTTGAATGACGTTGTTTTTCCTCTCCGTGACCCCTGATGACCTCGTCTAAATGACGAGTCAAATCCGGAATGGATATATTGTGCAACCCTAGTATATCCCAGCTGTACATGTATGATCAGACCATAAGTAATCTCAAGTGTGCTAAGCACATGATAGACATGATAGTACATGTAACTGAGATATATGAATCATCATGATCATAATCAGATTTATGATTACCTATTCAAACAAAGTCATCTGATAGGAAGTCCAATTTCAACCATACCCAGGCAATAATGTAACTACACTAACTTAAGTTTCACTAAACATGCTAAACTCTATTGGTTTTTTTTTGCTTCATCAAAAGCATTGTGGCCATTGTTGAAAATTATTGGAAATAGAACATTGAAGTAATGTGGTCAGGAATCGGCTAGTCTGCATGAATATCAACTTAACCATGTTAACATACATAACATAGAATGATTTATCGATAGAAGTTCCATTTTTCCTTAAATTCTGCAAATGAAATCTTTAATAGAATGATTTTTCCTTAAATACTGCAGATGAGACTTTTAATCTGTATGTTACTATATTTTGTAGGTGTAGTCTTGCCAATGACAAAGAATCACCTTCTGTATGGGTTCATTTTAGAGGAACAGAATCTGCTGTTTCAGAGCCTGATATCAGATTAAAGAAATTTGGTATTCAAGCTGAAGATGGTGATGACAGCGATGATGTTGATGATAAATCAACATGGCTGGGTGCAATTGTATCAGTAAATGAGGTAACATAAGGGTTAAGTGCAATTTTAACCTTGATTACATTGTATATATCTATGGCTTAGCTCCCTTCTAACCATTTGTAGAACATATCAATTCTAGATTTGAAGAAGCAAAGATGTACCATTTGAAGGGCAAAGATGTACCATGGGCAAAGATGTACCATTTGAAGGGCAAAGATGTACCATTTGAAGGGCAAAGATGTACCATGGGCAAAGATGTACCATTTGAAGGGCAAAGACAAAACCTTGTTAACACAAATAAGAACAGCATGAAAAAAACAGACAACAAAACACACAAAATACAACTGAATACAAATTAAAACAACTCAAGTCTGAACAATAGTGAACTCTGTTGTCCGGTAGAGGATGCAGTTCCAGCTTATTATAGCAGGTGTGCTTGTTATACCTGTCACATTGCTATTTGTCAATTCAGTATTAAGGAAGAAATGCAAAATGAACAATGAACATAAGTTCAATGAGCTTATCATCTAACATTAATTGTACTTGTTAGTGTCGGGTTAACAATATCAACTATACTCTTGGTTTTTTTTTCAAGGATAAACTAGCACCTGTGATGCTAAAGCCAGAAGTTCTAAGTGATGCTGTCGATGAGTTGACCGTTTTAACTAGGACAAATACATTTGCTTCAGGTCTGTGGCAAGACTCTACATCTTCTGATGACTCCTTCCCAGATCCTAATCCACCCAGATATAAAAGACGAAAGGTTGATTCTGATGAACCATTCCTACCCATATGTAATGGCCATGAGGTATTTGGCCGACACGCTGGAGAACTCTTGTTTGACCTGAATAAATGTTACAAAGACACTGACTGTAAGGTTATAAGGATGCCCGGGTTGATAGTTGATGGTGTAAAGGTAGGTTTTCACTGCAGGAAGCAGAGGTACCAATGGGGCATCTGAATGAATGTCAAAAGTATGAAAGGTCAGAGACAAACACCAATGAGAACAGGACAAAAAAACAGACAACATAATAAATGGAAACGCAAAACTACTGAATGCTAATTAACAACATGATCTCCTGTGCTCCAGAAGAGTAAGCAGTTTCTGCTTGCTAAAGTGCACCCTAATTATAGTTGCCAACAGTCAATTCAGTGTGTCAAATCAGGTGAGGGAAGACAACACAAAACATGACAATTACCTGCCCAAAATGGATGGTTTTCTCCTAGTACTCTGGTTTCCTCCACCATTAAAACAGACTACCCTATGTGGATCAGGTGTGTTGAAAACAGCTTTAAACTTTAACTCGCATGCACCTTGCAAGGCACATTGTCAGAAACTCTCAAGGCATGTCATAATTGGGGGTCCTGATGGGGGGTCATGATCACAAATCAGGAAGAATAAGAAATGCAACACACGGAAATATGGCTAAATTTTTGTTCACAGATAAAAGTTTGACTGTGTATTACTGTAAGGCATGCCTAAAACAAATCACAGACAAAATACTTTGCCGAGAACAGTTCACGTGCAATATTCAATCATGATGCACAGAAAAATATAATAATAAATCACAATTCACGGAAAATAAAAATTACCAACAACGGAGAACAAAATAAACCATTGGCCCCCTCACAATTACCTGCCCAAGATCAATGGTTTCCTCAAAGTACTTTGATTGCAATCTGATGTGCAATCAACTATATTTCAGACAATGTTCAATGCCGGTATATACAGTAATTAGTCTTGAAATCTCTTGTGCTGGAAAAATAGTTGATGACAGATTCAAGTTATCCCCCTTTGACTTCCTGAAATAACTTTGTTGCATGTAACTTTTTTTTTCACATTACGAAATTATGGTCACAAATTTCAAGATATGCTTTGATACCATATCAGTTAGCATAGTATTTAAACATATCATAGAAGAAAATGAGATGTGGAATAAGTGTATGCGACACAACCTACAATATACATGATATAAATGTAAATTCAAAACATCCACAATGGAAAACAGCCAGCAGCCTTCAATATGACCAGCGGTCGATGCTCTATGTTTTTCAATAGGCCCCTAGGTTTAAAATGAACTACATTTGATTCAAGCCCAATCCTAAAATGCAATGAAAGACCCTCTTCTTGACAAAAAACTATTAACATACATGACATAAATTTGACTAATTAAAAACTTAAGCTTTGATAAGATTCCTGGCTTAGGACAAGCACATTTAAAATGTGGCAGTTTATAAGCAATCACTAGACATTTTCATGCAACTATTCAGGTTGAGAGCTGTACATGTATGTTCTATATGTTTCATGAAACTCAAAATTTCATGGTGACAAAATATGTTTTTTTTACAGGACACAAATTTCATAAAACATGTTTTTTTTGGATTTTTAATTCTATATAATCCAAAATGTCCAATATGGTTTCCATGCAAACTTGTATTTACTCACATTATTTTCATGATTTTCAAAATTAACATTGAAAAGTATAAGGTCCAGGAATTTTTTAAGTTCCTGGTGGAAAGTCCACCAGGGATGCGTTTCATAAAGCAATTACTTATCAACATAAACTTATTCCATACAAATTAATTGGGCTTACATGCACCTTAACAATCACGTTATTGTAACTTTAACTTTGTTGTAAACAACAACTAGATGTTATTGAAAAGTCCTCATATAAAGGAGTAACTGTAAATATATGCAGGTCCAAGACTTTTTAAAATTAAATTTCAAAGGTCCTGGATAAAAAATGAAAGTCATGGACCTTGGACCAATGCTAATTTTAACCCCTGCCACCATCAGTTTCTTTTCGGTGTCTGTCTGTCTGTCCGTCTGTCCGTCCCCCAAAGGTTTCCGGTTGAAAATTTGAAAATGCGTCAAAGGATTTTAATGATATTATGCACAGCTGTTGAGTACAATAAAATACATGTCAAGTTCATTATTGAAGATTTGCCATTTTGTAAATTTGAAAATGATGAAATTTTTTGGTCCAAGAAAGATAATTCATTTCTTTTCTGTATCTACTGTACAAGTTGTTTTTTTCCTGGGTATCTTTTTTCCTTTTTTTACACAGTACTTGAAAACTCGCCAAAATATAAACCTGCTTAAACTAAATCTGATATAAAGTATATGAAAAGTATTTATTGGCATAACAATCGATCTTTGGCAACGTGACGGGTGTGCTATAGCAAGCAGGAACTGCTTACTCTTCCGGAGCACCTGAGTTTACTCTCGTTTCGACTTGAGTTCGCGTTGCTGAATGCGGTTTTGTTGTTTTGAGTGTGTGTTTTATGTTGTTATTTGGTTTGTTTTGTTGTGATGATTTTTTGTCTGGCGGTTTTGTCTTTGTCTTTACGGTTTTATGATACTGATTACCCCTTTGGTACACCTTTGCTTCTTTCAGTAATCGCTAAAATTGAATTCCGCGAAAAAAGATCTTTTCAATTTTTAAGAAATCAACGAAATTTACTTTCAGCGAAAAAAGCTACTCATACGGTATATAAATGTATATTATTTACAGTATAGTATACAAATATATTTAACTATTGATGAATATGGTGGCGGGGTATCATTTAATGCCTATTAGATGCCCTATTTTTTTTTCTGTTATAAGCCAAAATTTAAAGCAGAATCTTTTTTAAACAGGTCATCTTCACCTTATTAGAAATGCAGTATGAACATCTGAAGAAGTTGAGGGAAAACAAGGAGCTTGATGGTGAAGACAGGGCGATGATTTATTACACGTCACCGTATTGTATATTGAGCCAAAGAGATCGAGGTGTTATACTGAACTATTTCATGACACTCAATAATATGGTTGGTTATGGGTGTAAAGAAATAGATAGCAAAACAGAAGAGACAAGTAAGGACAAAGTTATACAATTAATTTTTATACAAACCGAAAAAAAAGCAACATGCATTTTTTCTTTGCCGTAACCATAACCATTTTAGTGAAATTAGCCAGACCAGACTAGCATCAAATGGGCAAATTTAACTCTGGTTCACAAATTTATTAAATTAACAACAGAAATCTTTAGTTCTTCTGACAGTATTTTTGTTTAGATTTTGCAAGACTGCAGCATTACAATAATGTAGATAAAAAAATTATTTTAATTTAATAATTCTAACAACTGAATCAAAAGTATCACTTAAAAGCATAACAATATGCATGTGGAAGAAAATAAAATGGACTCAATTTTAAATTATAACAGCAACAAAGTCAGCATCATAAAATTGCATCTACTTTGCATCAGTAGTTTCACTTGTTATCAACATCTGGTGCTTGATGTTGATGCAGTGTCTGTGCTAATACATGGTTTTCACGATAGCCAGAAAGGCTGGTGAACTGGGAAAAAGTTCTTTTATTTTAATTTTTTTGTATATCAAAATAAATACTGCTGTGTTGTTTATTGATGATGAATTCTTCAATTCTGGAAATGTTTCGAAACATGAAAGAATATTTTTTCTACCAATTGAAAGATTTACTGTTTATAAATTTATCACTGTTTTCATAAACCCACAAACACTTTAACATAGTCTACAAGGCAGTAAACCAGTTTGACTCAAGAACTGGTAAATTCACATGATAATTTCTGTCTAATTGAGGGAATTTTCTGGAAAAGCAAAGACTCGAAAATGACGTATTGGCAATCTATAACTCAAATTTTATTGAAATCTGTGTCAATGAATTTGTATTTTTATATTTAATGATGACATTTTAAGTAATTAAAAGTATAGGTTCATAAACTTGTATGTTAAAATGATTTCATTAAAGTTTATAATAGTGTATCCATTGCACTTCTGTAAGTGAAATTGCAAAAAGTACATTTCATGTGCTATTGCTAGTATTTGTTTGTGATGTTTCTTTTTTTAATATGATGTAGGTTAAAACTGATAAGCTCCCACAGGTAAAGTCACTTCCTTAGGAATATACATGATAATTGTACCTCATACTTTAGTTAAAGTAAGAACTCATTATCTTTAAATAACAGCAAGAAATGCAATGTTTTGCATGACAAAAAGGACTCACTTTCAAACAGACCAAGAATTTTGGAAAAAGGATGTCACAATATTTGGTAAAAATAGAGGATTGTTTCATTTTCAAATGCAAATACCAAATAGGAAATAAATTTTGCATTCCGTGCTATTGGGTGTGGATTTGTGAGTAGCTTGTACATATTCCAGTTAAAGGCATCATACTCAGTCAATTAAGCTTCCACAAAGCGTGACCTTATAAATAGTCAAATAAAGCATTATAGTTTGCAATCAGAAAAATTTCCATCTTGAAATTGTATTTCTTTTGTTTATTTTACAGGCAGCAAGTAATATAACCCCTTTATTCAAGGAAAGGTATGTTCTGTAAAGTACTAGATCAGCATGAAGTTAAGATCTCATTGCTTTATTTCATATTGGGTAAATTTTATCTTATTAAATTGCAGGAAAGCTTAATTTTATTGGACATATTCATGGAGTGAAAAATTCGGGTTATAAAATGTAAAATGTCACAGTAAGGCAGAAGTATGGGGAAAAGATTTGAAATTGGCAGCATGGTAGTATGCTATAGCAAGCAGGAACTGCTTATTCTTCCAGAACACCTGAGTTTACTCTTGTTACCACTTCAGGTTGTATAGTTGATTTCTGGTCAGTTGATTTTGTGTTTTTATGGTTTGTGTTTCTTTGTGCAGTTCTTGTCCATGAACACCGGTTTTGTCATTGGCCGTTCAGACTTGAGGCACTGTAATGCCTCATTGGTGCCTGTTTGGTTCTTGTAACAGTTTTCTCACTAACTTCAAATTAGCATCTTGATATCTGGTTTACAACAAATTATAACCATGATAACTGGCAAATGTCAAATTTCCACACATTGCAACAATCATTATACAATAATATGTGCTTAGAGAAGCTACTCCAACAAAACATTTCATTAAGAGATTTGTTATTCCGTAGATATTTCATTGATAAATTGTCACAATAAAGTACATGAAATGAGAAGTTATATCTCTCTTATTATTCTGTGCAATTTATGTCAAAATACAAAGTTTCATATTGTGTGATGATTGCACATTGAAAGAAGCAGAGGTACCAATGGGGTATCCGAATGTCAAAAGTCCGAAAGGGCAGAGACAAAACCAGTAAACACCAACAGGAACAGGACAAAACCAGACAACATGGAAACACAAAAACAACTGAATATCAATCAACAACGCGAACTCAAGTCAAAACAAGAGTGAACTCAGGTGCTCCGGAAGAGTAAGCAGTTTCTGCTTGCTATAGCACACCCATCGCGTTGCCAATAGTCCATCCAACCTGTCAGATCCGGTAAAGGAAGACAAATCAACACCCTATGACAAACCAACATCTGCACTCATCTGAGAGATTGAAATCCCATATTTGTCAAATTTTTATTGTATTGTTTTGCTATTTGTCTCTTCATTTTAAAGAATTTTACTGATATTTGATTGCTAACAATGATCAAAGGGCTGTAACTTGAGGTCTAAAAATTTCAGAAATCAGTTGCAAAGGAAACAAAATCGTCTGACTTGTAGAAAAGAAAAGAAAAGCACAGAAAGCAAAAATTTTCATTCATTTAAAAGTTTATATTCTGTATAATTTGAAAGGTTATGAAATAAGAATTATATTTTCTTATTTCTGCAGCAGATACCTGTTGTTTTAATTTGCTATAATTGATGAATTTTTTTGAAAATGAAAAATTTTAGTTGGAGTAGCTACTTAGAGGACCATCACTGTAAGAAGAATGCCTATAAATTCTGATATGTTCATGTGAAACACTTTTTCTTCAGAGGAAACCAGAAGATAAGGCAGGTGATCAAGATCTGAAGAAGAGCAAACAAAAGAATGGAACATAATATCAAATGAACTACTAATCAATTAACATGTTATATTACATAATCTAAAAGGTTCAAATATGTGTTGTTATTACATCAATATCATGCAATTTGTGATGCCATGCTTATGGAGTAAATTCATGTCTGTATAGTGTACTTAGTAATACATATTTTTTTTCCAACAAAATTTGTAATTTGTTAATGTTCAAGAAATAATTTTGTCTCACCTGAGACCAATATTGGGAAAGGTTAGACTAAGGTTAAGTGATTTTGGCGATGGCAGCACAGCGGCACATTTTATGCTTACAAGTTATGGTATACCATGGATATTATACCCCCACTATTAAGAGAGGGGCTATATCGTAATCACCTAATGGCTATCCATCTGTCTGTCTGATACAATATCTTGGTTTCTACTGAAGGGTTTGATTTCAAATTTAGTAGACAGCTTAAGCAAATGTCCAATCCTCTATTTTGTAGATAAGTCAGTGATCTACTTCCTGTTTCATAGCTGATTTAGACAGTTTTAAGGGTCAAAAATGGAAAAAAAAAATCTTAATTCTTGGCTTCTACAAAAGGGATTGACTCAATTTGGTAAACAGCTTAAGCATGTGATTGGTCAATTACAGTAGTAGGCATGGTGGGGTATGGGCCTTTTTGAGCAAAAGTATATAACTGTTTGTGATATAGTTAAAAATTATTCTAGTCGGATCAAATCGAATTTTACATGCTATTTAAGATTTTTGAAATGATGCTTTATCAATTGCAATAATTACATGTAGCACATGGAATCGAAAAGTTTGACATGGCAAAATGTTGGGAGAATTAGACATTTGAAAAAAAAAGAGTTTGTGTGAAGTTTAAATAGATCATTTAGAAAACATCCTTTCTGGAAAATTTGAGAAAGAGCATCTTACATTGGATTATCTGATTTCTCAATCTTGATAGTTAAATAACAGAATTATAAGCTCTCCCCAAGGCTCGGGCATTAAAGCCGTCTCATTTAACTATCTCAATTGAGAACTAAGACAAATAAGAGAAATAATTTTTAGGTGGGTGGGTGGTTGTTGGTGTTTAATGCCCTTTTTCGACATACCTGGGCCATGTAGGGCAGTCAGTTTTACTGGTGGAGGAAACCAGAGTACCCAGAGAAAACCATCGACCTTGGGCTGGTAACTGACAAACCTAATCACATACAGGTGGGGAAGTTCCTTTTTTGTTTATTACAAACGGGACTCGAACACCTGAGAGGTGATGGGCTAGTGATCAATAGTGAGGTATTTAAACCAGTGCCTTAGACCACTTGGCCACCCAGGCCCCCGAAATAATTTTTAAGACAATCCACTCACACAATGTAAGAGGCTATATTTGCTACACACCTTATTTTTACAAACTGCCTGAAGTCACTTTAAAGGCACTGACTTGAAAAGCTTGGTTTCTTCCTAAAAATATTCTGAAAATTACTTTTGATGAGAAAAATATTTTTGCAGCAAAGGGTAAGAAAAAAATGTTCTGAAGAAGGATTTCTGCCATATATGATAATTCTAAGAATGTTTTAAAAAATATTTTGCCTCCTAAATAAGAATTGACCAAAACTTTAAAAAAACAAGCCCCCCCTTTTCAAGATAAATGGTTCGTTCCTAACTTTGGTATTTTTCATCTTGGTTTGATATATGCTTTGTCTAGCTTTGACAGACGAGACGTTAAACAGATTATACCTACATGTCTGTACAAAGTCGGGGCCATTGCAATCTTCATTTTCTCCTGCATGCCCTTGCATTTTTTCTGTTTTTATGTCAGGCCTATGAAAGTAGAGCAGCATATATTGTTGGGGACCGTTCATTCATCCGTCCCAATTTACCAAATTCTCAAATTCCCGCTCCCTGACAAGTTCCACATCAACCATCTTGGTATGGTGCACCTCGTGATGCCAAACACAATGCAGCCAGTGACCTATATTTTCCACATGAATTACCACTAACAGAAGAATGGTCAAAGCCCATTCGAGCCTACTGATAAGTGCCACTGCATGAATGATGAGTACTTCAAATTTTGAAAATTTCAAGTAAATTTCTGTTAGTTAGAGTAATGCGTAATAAGATAAGCTTTGTAATTTATAGATTACTAGCTGTTTGATAATAACAAAGTCTTTTTGACACTTTTTAGCTCACCTGGACCGAAGGTCCATGTGAGCTATTACCATCACTTGGCGTCCGTCGTCGTCTGTCGTTGCGTCGTCGTCTGTCGTCGTCGTCGTCGTCGTCGTCGTCGTCTGTTAACAATTTTTCAAAAATCTTCTCCTCTGAAACTACCAAACAGAATTTAATGAAACTTGGTATGAATGATCCTTAGGGTGTCCTGCACCAAACTTGTATTTTGATTTTTGATCCGATAAAAAACATGGCCGCCGTTACTAAAAATAGACTAGGTGGGTCAGACTACTGTTTTTGGCTTATAAATCAAAAAGTATAAGAGATAGAGGAAATCTGAGGCCACGCTACTGATTCAGCATCAAAAGCTCTACAAAAGTCTCCATTTGGTCAAAGTTGTCAGATGACCCCTTATAGGGGTTACGGCCCCTTAAAGGTGAAAAATAGCATTTTTTCATGTTTTTGGCCTACAGAATGAAAACTATTGCAGATAGAGATTAGCTGTTGCTTGCTTAAATGTTCAGCTCATTTAACTCTACAAAAGTCTCTATAGGGTCGAAGTTGTCAGATGACCCCTTATAGGGGTTACGGCCCCTTAAAGGTGAAAAATAGCCATTTTTCATGTTTTTGGCCTACAGAATGAAAACTATTGCAGATAGAGATTAGCTGTTGCTTGCTTAAATGTTTAGCTCATTTAGCTCTACGAAAGTCTCCATAGGGTCGAAGTTGTCAGATAACCTCTTATAGGGGTTACGGCCCCTGAAAAATAGCGTTTTTTCATGTTTTTGTCCTACAGAATGAAAACTATTGCACATAGAGATTAGCTGTTGCTTGCTTAAATGTTCAGCTCATTTAGCTCTACAAAATTCTCCATAGGGTCGAAGTTGTCAGATGACCCCCTTATAGGGGTTACAGCCCTTGAAAAATAGCGATTTTTCATGTTTTTGTCCTACAGAATGAAAACTATTGCAGATAGAGATTAGCTGTTGCTTGCTTAAATGTTCAGCTCATTTAGCTCTACAAAATTCTCCATAGGGTCGAAGTTGTCAGATGACCCCTTATAGGGGTTACAGCCATTGAAAAATAGCGATTTTTCATGTTTTTGTCCTACAGAATGAAAACTATTGCAGATAGAGATTAGCTGTTGCTTGCTTAAATGTTCAGCTCATTTAGCTCTACAAAATTCTCCATAGGGTCGAAGTTGTCAGATGACCCCTTATAGGGGTTACGGCCCCTGAAAAATAGCGATTTTTCATGTTTTTGGCCTACAGAATGAAAACTATTGCAGATAGAGATTAGCTGTTGCTTGCTTAAATGTTCAGCTCATTTAACTTTACAAAAGTCTCCATACGGTTGAAGTTGTCAGATAATTCCTTATAGGGGTTACGGCCCCTGAAAAATAGCGATTTTTCATGTTTTTGTCCTACAGAATGAAAACTATTGCAGATAGAAATTAGCTGTTGCTTGCTTAAATGTTCAGCTCATTTAGCTCTACAAAATTCTCCATAGGATTGAAGTTGTCAGATGACCCCTTATAGGGGTTACGGCCCCTGAAAAATAAAGATTTTTCATGTTTTTGGCCTACAGAATGAAAACTATTGCAGATAGAGATTAGCTGTTGCTTGCTTAAATGTTCAGCTCATTTAGCTCTACAAAATTTTTCGTAGGGTCGAAGTTGTCAGATGATCCCTTTTAGGGGTTACGGCCCCTGAAAAAAGCGATTTTTCATGTTTTTGGCCTACAGAATGAAAACTATTGCAGATAGAGATTAGCTGTTGCTTGCTTAAATGTTCAGCTCATTTAGCTCTACAAAATTTTTCGTAGGGTCGAAGTTGTCAGATGACTCCTTATAGGGGTTATGGCCCCTTATAGGTGAAAAATGGTGTTTTTGGCCTTTAGAATGAAAACTATTGCAGGTAGAGAAAAGCTGTTGCTTGCTTAAATGTTCAGCTCATTTAGCTCTACAAAAGTATAGGGTCAACATCAAGACCAGGTGAGCGATTCAGGCTCCTGGGAGCCTCTTGTTTAGCTCACCTGGACCGAAGGTCCATGTTGGCTATTGCCATCACTTGGCGTCCATTGTCGTTAACTTTTCTTTGAAAATCTCCTCCGAAACGACTGAAGGGATTGCTTTGAAACTTTGCACACTTCATCTATGGGATGTCCTCTACCAAGATTGCACAAATGGTGGCCGCCGTCCAAACAACATGGCGGCTGTTACTAAAAATAGACCAGGGGGTCAGACTACTGTTTTTGGCTTGTAAATCAAAAAGTACATGTATAAGAGATAGATGAAATCTGATGTCACAATACTGCTTCAGCATCAAAAGCTCTACAAAAGTCTCCATTGAGTCCAAGTTGTCAGATGACCCCTTATAGGAGTTACGGACCCTTAAAGGTGAAAAATAGCATTCTTTCATGTTTTTGGATTATAAAATGAAAACTATTACAGATAGAGAAAAGTTGTTGCTTGCTTAAATGTTCAGCTCATTTAGCTCTACAAAAGTCTCCATAGGGTCGAAGTTGTCAGAAGTCCCCTTATAGGGGTTACGGCCCCTAATATAACGTTTTTAGCTCACCTGACCCGAAGGGTCATGTGAGCTATTGGCGTCACTTGGCGTCCGTCGTCCGTCCGTAAACTTTTTCAAACATTAACTCCTCTGACACCATAAGTCCAATTGCAACCAAACTTGGTATGGTTGTTCATTAGCATTCGGTGCTTAGAACTGATGTGGGGATTTTTGATTCGTCAAAAAACATGGCCGCCATGGCTAAAAATAGAACATAGGGGTAAATGGCAGTTTTTTGCAAATAACTCTAAAACCGTGACAGATTTCAAAATTTTGATTGGGAAAAAAAGTGATCAGCACCTTAAGATCTACCAGCTCTGAAATTTTGAAGAAAATCCAACAACCCATGTAGGAGTTATTGCCCTTTTTGTGGATGTTTTGCAAATTTTGCACCTGTTTAGCTCAATATCTTGAAAACTATACTAGATATTTGAGAAATTTAAATTGCATATTGTTAAGCACATCAAGATCTACAAAATATGTAACAGGGTCAACGTTGTAGGACCTTTCCTTTTAGGAGTTATTGCCCTTAGAACGTCAAAATTTAGCATTTTAACAGCATTTCCTCATTACATTGAAAACGTTAACTCCTCTGACACTTTAAGTCCAAATGGAACCAAACTTGGTATTATTGTTTATTATTATTAGGTGTATAGAACTGTTGTGGGGATTTTTGATTGGTTGTAAAACATGGCCGCTCTGGCTAAAAATAGAACATTAGGTTAAACTGCATTTTTTTGCAAATAACTCAAAAAGGGTGACAGATTTTTAGATTTTGATTGAGAACAAAAGTGATCAGCACCTTTAGAACCACCATATTGTCAGATGACCCCCTTATTAATCTTATGACCCTTTCAATGTTAAATAGATTTTGCCTTATAACCTTTACTTCAGGCACATATGTCAGGTGAGCGATTCAGGCTCCTGGGAGCCTCTTGTTTCATGTTTTTGGCCTATGGAATGAAAACTACAGCAGATAGAGAGAAGCTATTGCTTGCTTAAATGTTCAGCTTATTTAGCTCTACAAAAGTCTCCATAGGGTCGAAGTTGTCAGATGTTCCCTTATAGGGGTAATGGCCCCTAAAAAAATGTTCTTTCATGTTTTTGGCCTATAGAATGAAAACTATAGCAGATAGAGAGAAGCTGTTGCTTGCTGAAATTATCAGTTCATTTAGCTCTACATAAGTTTTCATAGGGTCAAAGTTGTCAGATGACTCCTTATAGGGGTTATGGCCCCTAAAATAATGTTCTTGCATGTTTTTGGCCTATAAAATGAAAACTACAGCAGATAGAGAGAAGCTGTTGCTTGCTTAAATGTTCAGTTCATTTAGCTCTACAAAAGTTTTCATAGGGTCAAAGTTATCAGATGACCCCTAATAGGGGTTATTGCCCTTAAAATAACGTTTTTTAGCTCACCTGGCCAAAGGCCATGTGAGCAATTGCCATCACTTGGCGTCCGTCGTCGTCGTCCGTCATCGTCGTCGTCCGTCGTCGTCGTCGTCGTCCGTCGTCGTTAACTTTTCTTCAAACTTCTTCTCCTCTGAAACGGCTGAACAGATTCGAACCAAATTTGGTCCGTAGGTACCTTAGGGTATCCCCCACAGAACTGATGTGGGGATTTTTGATTCGTCGAAAAACATGGCCGCCTTTGCTAAAAATAGACCAGGGGGTCAGACTACTGTTTTTGGCTTGTAAATCAAAAAGTATAAGAGATAGATGAAATCTGATGCCACCCTACTGCTTCAGCATTAAAAGCTCTACAAAAGTCTCCATTTGGTCCAAGTTGTCAGATGACCCCTTATAGGGGTTACAGCCCCTTAAAGGTGAAAAATAGCGTTTTTTCATGTTTTTGTCCTATAGTATGAAAACTATTGCAGATAGAGAAAAGCTGTTGCTTGCTTAAATGTTCAGCTCATTTAGCTCTACAAAAGTCTCCATAGGGTCGAAGTTGTCAGATGACCCCTTATAGGGGTTACGGCCCCTAAAATGATGTTTTTTCATGTTTTTGGCCTATAGAAAGAAAACTATTGCAGATACATGTAGAGAAAAGCTGTTGCTTGCTTAAATGTTCAGCTCATTTAGCTGTACAAAAGTCTCCATAGGGTCGAAGTTGTCAGATGACCCCTTATAGGGGTTACAGCCCCTAAAATTTTTGTTTTTTCATGTTTTTTGCCTATTGAATGAAAACTATTGCAGATAAAGAAAAGCTGTTGCTTGCTTAAATGGTCAGCTCAATTAGCTCTACAAAAGTCTCCATAGGGTTGAAGTTGTCAGATGACCTTTTATAGGGGTTACGGCCCCTAAAATAATGTTTTTTCATGTTTTTGGCCTATAGAAAGAAAACTATAGCAAATACAGAAAAGCTGTTGCTTGCTTAAATGTTCAGCGCATAAAGCTCTACAAAAGTCTCCATAGGGTTGAAGTTGTCAGATGACCCCTTCTAGGGGTTACGGCCCTTAAAATAACGATTTTTGGGTTTTTGGCCTATGGAATGAAAACTATAGTAGATAAAGTAAAAACTGTTGCTTGCTTAAATGCTCAGCTCATTTAGCTCTACAAAATATAGGGTTGACATCAAGACCAGGTGAGCGATTTAGGCTCCTGGGAGCCTCTTGTTCATGATTTGGGCCTACGGCTACAGAATGAAAACTATAGTAGATAGTGAAAAGCTGTTACTTGCTTAAATGTTCAGCTCATTTAGCTCTAGAAAAGTCTTTATAGGGTTGACATCAAGACCAGGTGAGCGATTCAGGCTCCTGGGAGCCTCTTGTCTTATTCCCATTGATCATTTCATGTCGGTAGTGTCTTATCCTACCCTTTTAAGAACCTACCATTTAATTAAAGGGGGTTTTCCTTTTTAGCCATCACTAGGCGTGCGTCGTCGTCGTCGTCGTCCGTTAACAATTTTTCAAAAATCTTCTCCTCTGAAACTATTGAACAGAATTCAATGAAACTTGGTATGATTTATCCTTAGGGTGTCCTGCACCAAACTTGTGTTTTGATTTTCGATCAGTAAAAAAACATGGCCACTGTTACTAAAAATAGACCAGGGGGGGGGGTCAGACTACTGTTTTTGGCTTGTAAATCAAAAAGTATATGAGATAGATGAAATTTGATGCCACATTACTGCTTCTACATCAAAAGTTCTACAAAAGTCTTTATTGAGTCGGAGTTACGGCCCCTTAAAGGTAAAAAATAGTGTTTTTGGCCAATAGAATGAAAACTATTGCAGATAGAGAAAAGCTGTTGCTTGCTTAAATGTTCAGCTCAATTAGCTTTTCAAAAGTCTCCATATGGTCGAAGTTGTCAGATGACCCCTTATAGGGGTTACAGCCCCTTAAAGGTGGAAAATAGTGTTTTTGACCTGTAGAATGAAAACTATTGCAGATAGAGAAAAGCTTTTGCTTGCTTAGATGTTCAGCTCAATTAGCTCTACAAAAGTCTCTAAAGGGTCGAAGTTGTCAGATGACCTTTTATAGGGGTTACAGTCCCTTACAGGCGAAAAATAGTGTTTTTGGCCTGTAAAATAAAAACTATTGCAGATAGAGAAAAGCTGTTGCTTGCTTAAATGTTCAGCTCAGTTAGCTCACCAAAAGCATTCATTGGCTTATATAATGAAAACTATAGCAGAAAAAGAAAATTGGTTGCTTGCTTAAATGTTCAGCTTATTTAGCTTTACAAAGTTCTTCATAGGGTTGACATGAAGACCAGGTGAGCGATTCATGCTCCTGGGAGCCTCTTGTTTACTAACCTCTCATGCTAATATATTTTTAGCTCACCTGACCCGAAGGGTCATGTGAGCTATTGTCATCACTTGGCGTCCGTCGTCCGTCCGTCGTCCGTCGTCCGTCGTCCATCCGTAAACTTTTTTAAAACGTTAACTCCTCTGACACCATAAGTCCAATTACAACCAAACTTGGTATGGTTGTTTATTAGCATTCGGTGCTTAGAACTGATGTGGGGATTTTTGATTCGTCGTAAAACATGGCCGCCGTGGCTAAAAATAGAACATAGGGGTAAAATGCAGTTTTTTGCAAATAACTCAAAAACGACTACAGATATCAAAATTCTGGCATAGGGTTAAAGTGATCAGCACCTCAAGATCTACCTACCCTGAAATTTTGAAGAAAATCCAACGACCCATGTAGGAGTTATTGCCCTTTTTGTGGATTTTTTGCAAATTTTGCACCTGTTTAGCTCAATATCTTGAAAACTATACTAGATATTGGAGAAATTTAAATTGCATATTGTTAAGCACATCAAGATCTACAAAATTTGTAACAGGGTCAACGTTGTAGGACCTTTCCTTTGAGGAGTTATTGCCCTTAGAACGTCAAAATTTAGCATTTTAACAGCATTTCCTCATTACATTGAAAACGTTAACTCCTCTGACACTTTAAGTCTAAATGGAACCAAACTTGGTATAGTTGTTTATTAGCATTAGGTGAATAGAACTGATGTGGGGATTTTTGATTGGTCGTAAAACATGGCCGCTGTGACTAAAAATAGAACATAGGGGTAAATGGCAGTTTTTTGCAAATAACTCTTATACGGTGACAGTTTTCAAAATTTTGATTGGGAACAAAAGTGATCAGCACCTCAAGATCTACCAGCTCTGCAATTTTGAAGAAAATACAACAACCCATGTAGGAGTTATTGCCCTTTTTGTGGATTTTTTGGAAATTTTGCACCTGTTTAGCTCAATATCTTGAAAACTATACAAGATATTTGAGAAATTTAAATTGCATATTGTTAAGCGCATCTATATCTACAAAATTTGTAACAGGGTCAACGTTGTAGGACCTTTCCTTTGAGGAGTTATTGCCCTTGGAAGGTCAAAATTGAGCATTTTAACTGCATTTCCTTATATTGAAAATGTTAACTCTTCTGACACTTTAAGTCCAAATGGAACCAAACTTGGTATTATTGTTTATTATTATTAGGTGTATAGAACTGATGTTGGGATTTTTGATTGGTTGTAAAACATGGCTGATGTGGCTAAAAATAGAACATTAGGTTAAACTGCATTTTTTTGCAAATAACTCAAAAAGGGTGACAGATTTTTAGATTTTGACTGACAACAAAAGTGATCCGCACCTTTAGATCCACCATATTGTCAGATGACCCCCTTATTAATCTTATGACCCTTTCAATGTTAAATAGATTTTGCCTTATAACCTTTACTTCAGGCACATATGTCAGGTGAGCGATTCAGGCTCCTGGGAGCCTCTTGTTTTCATCAAAAATCATTATCCAAATATTTTTTAAGCCTGAAAAAAACTAAGCCCCCCTTCTAGTTAAATGGTCGTTCCCTTATTAATTGAGGCTACATTCAGAAGGTACAGGGGCGGATCCAGAAATTTTCGAAAGGGGGGGGGTTCCACATACTGGATTCTGTGGGCCAAGGGGGGGTTCCAGACCAATTTTGCTGAAAATCTACAAAAGAATTAAAATTTCGGAGGAAAGGGTGTGGTTCCGATCCCCGGACTCCCCCCTCTGGATATGCCATTGAGTTACCGCTATAGATATTTTCTATTAAACATATTAACGTCATGAACCTCCGTATACCCATAAAGGTATACAATCACGACTTGAAATTTCCAGTAAGTCATGTTTTAATTAACTGACCCTAAAACCTTTTGTTAAATAGAACACCACCATAAGAAGTGCACGAATTAAGGCGGCGCATGCCCCACACACCATTTCCTAAATAAATTCTCTTTAAAATTTGTCAGTAGATAGGTCAAGACATTCACTTTGAAAATATAACTTAGAAATGAAATGCTCACCACTTTGTTTTTGAAATTAATGTCTCAAATTTGAAGTTGAAATATTAAAGAAAACTACAGATTATGTGCGTATACAAGTTCTTGTGATTTTCTTTCATATTATACTTAGCTATTTTTTTTTTATTTTGTTGAACTTTTATTGTCATTTTAATTACTGCATTTGAAAAATCAAAGGAAATGAATTTGCTTCCATTTTTTTTAGATATAGAGAAAAGTATACCAAAAAGGTACAAAATTTGGCATATTGTGACACAAACTATATGTCTGTGCAAAAAAAAATGCAGAAATATACTGTTAAAGTACTGAAATTCGTGGGTATCAATTTTCCTGGATTGGTTGCAAATTGCATATTCGTGAATATACGAATTCGTGGTTGAAACAATTCTCTATTAGTTCGTGTGGAATTTATTTCGTGGTTTGCCTGACCCACGGAAACCACGAATATCGGTACCAAACGAATATTTATACTTTGACAGTACTACGTGTGTTGTACTTCAATTGATTTTATGATAACTCTTATCAACATGAAGCAATAATTCATTGAATACAATAATTATTTAAATGAAGTAAGATCAAAACCAAACTTTAAAACACGAAGATAAGAATATTAACAGATATCTTTAATTATGAACCTTTTTAAATACAGTTTTATATTAATTTCGCGTCAAGTTTTATCAAGGCTACATGTAGTCACTGTCTTCCACCTCCTTAAACATGTTAAAGGCCTTTAAAGGAACACCATATGCCCCTCTTAATTTGTGCGGTTGCTGTCTTCACTCAAGAAATTTTACGGTAGACACCGTGCACTCGTAGACAAATATGGGATTTCTATCTCTCATATGAGTGCAGATGTTGGTTTGTCGTAGAAATTTATTTTGTCTTCCTTTACCGGATTTGACACACTGAATTGGAAATTAGCAACACGACGGAGTGCTATAGTAGACAGGAACCGCTTACTCTTCCGGAGCACCTGAGTTCACTCTTGTCACGACTTGAGTTCGCTTTGTTGATTTCTGTTCGGTTGATTTTGTGTTTTGTGTTTGTTTGGGCTGTTTTTGTTCGTGTTTTCGGGTTTCGTCGTTGCCCTTTCGGACTTTTGACACTTGAAAGCCTCATTGGTGCCTCTCGGCTTCTTGTAGACGGGCCATATAAATTGTCCAAAAGTATAGATTGATTTTAGAATCACCCATGAACCAGCTTTGACCTTGGTAACTTGGTAAACCGCTATCAACTTATCATTCATTTAAAAGATTGATTTAAATAATCACGAACATATCACGGGTCAATCCTATATATAGCACTCTTCATACATTTATTACTGAAACGTCTGCATTCCACAGCAGTTATGTTTATGGAAATCTACCGACTGACCCAATGCAGAAAACGTCTTAGGCTAAAATATGTTCAGTTCAACCTTGACCAAGTCCTTCAAGTTACTACAAATTAATAAATTAATAAAATTAAAGTAAGAAGGTATAAAAATAATTTATTAAGCCAATAATCGACCCGTTAAGGCATATATATAGTATATGTGATTAGTAATTACATGAAATTACTACCATTATTCAGGAATTACAAGATAAGATAAGATAAGATATTTATTTTACCAATTATGGTCCCACAGGGGGCTATTACAATTATAAACAATCATGATTTCAAACATACATAGACATAAGAAGAGCTGTAATGAGACAAATAGACAAAAAAAAAAAATAAAAAAAAAATATCATTAATTTGCCAATATATGACCCCGGCGAGGTTGTTCATTTATAATATAAGGTCTAGAGAACGAGAGATTTGTAAATAACTATATATATATATATATATTTTTAATTTTGGGTGCCCTCTGTTTATTTGATATAGGATTAAAAGTATATACTATAGTTACAATTCTACAAGAGTCACCAAGGGACGGTGCTTATGGATAAACTCAAGCCATATTTCATGGACAAGAGTATACCACCTCGTGACTGATGTAGAATCGCTGGATACATGGGATAATGAGGTTAAAATTGAGCGGAGACATTGAATATCTGCAAAAGACGTCAAGGGACAGTGCTTGTTTGGATATGTTCTCTGTTAAATTTCATAACATAGAGCAATCCACCTCACGTCTTGTGCAGAACAACAAGGCCTTAAAATCCAAACTACTTATAGGAATTAAGAAACGGTTAAGGAAGCATAATAGTTCGTTACCGTTGCGTGGAGACATTGAAGATCTGCAACAGACGCCTAGGGACGGTGCTTGTATGGATATGTTCTCTGTTATATTTTATAACAGAGAGCAACCCACCTCGCGTCTGGTGCAGAACATCAAGGTCTTTTGGAGTACAAAGAGAAATTAAATTAATAAAATGAAACGAGTGATGTAGAAAAAAAAGAAGTTTTACTATTATTAAGCAATTAAATGGGCAAGGTCAGTTTAAATTATCTGTAATAAAGGTGCATAATTGGGTTAAGATCTCTTCATTCTCACATGAAAGTAACCAAAGTAGCTTCGCTTCTAGATCAAGTGCACTGAAGTTAACACAGTTCTCTGTGATAATTTTGTTCAGATTCGTACGATCATAATGAGAGCATTTGAATAAAAAATGAATTTCATTTTCAACCTCGCCAGAGTCACATTTCTGACATAGTCGTTGGTCTGGAGGGACACCCTGGTATCTACCCTTTTCGATTTGGAGATGATGGGATGATATTCTAAGCTTGGTCATCCCCCTCCTTCGCTCAAAGTTTTTAACTTTATCTAAGTATTTCTCAAATCCAAAGGTGTCTTTAAACTTGACATATGTTCTTAGTTTTCCTTCTTTATTTTGTTCTCGCTTATTTTTCCATTCTGCTATAAAAGCATCTCGAACGTGACTTTTTATGCATTGTTTTTTTAACTTAGTTTGCCCCTGAAGACAGAAGTTTGGTGTGTTTTTTTATTATCATATTTAACGCCCCGTACCAAGATGATTTCTTTTCATAGTGTAATTTTTTGGAATGGGAGAAGGCGTTTTGTAAGAGTGGAAATTCCTCTATGTCGTGCTCCAATCTTTGCCAATAATTTAGCATAGACTTAACAATGTCATAGTACAACGGGAAGCGACCGAGTTCTGATAGCACTGCATAATTTGTAGCTTTTTTATTGACGCCAAGTATTTGTTTGCAGAATTTAACATGTAGTTTTTCGCTTATTAAGTTGTTGTATATTTTGTCAAAAGGTAAAGAATCACAATTTCTGTATTTAGGTGTGTGACAGTTAAATGTTCCCCATATTTCACAACCATAAAGAAGGATTGGTTTGATAGTATGATCAAACACATGCATGCTTGTTTTAAGTTTTGGGTTTAAGAATAAAAACTCTTTACTTAATTTGTAGTATGCTTTTAGCGACTTTTTATAAAGTTCATTCTGAGCGAAGGAAAAGGTGCCAGAGGCTGCAAAATAAATTCCCAAATACCTATACTGTTGTAAACATTCTAATTCATATTCATTATATTTAAAAGAATGTTTAATGTGTCTGCCTGCCTTGTTGAAGACCAGAATTTTTGTTTTAATAGGGTTAAATGATAAGCACCAGTCCTTACAGTATTTGTGAAGAATGTCTAGTTTATTTTGAAGACCTTTAGCTGATGTGGATAATAAAATCATATCATCAGCATACAAAAGACAGCTAATAGGTTTACCATTAAGAAATACTGGATCCACTGAGCTTTCTAAGTAGGTTGGTAAATCATTGATAAAAATTTTGAATAAGTTAGGGCTCAGATTATCCCCTTGCTTGACTCCCAAGTTAATTGGAAAAAAAACTTGTTATATTACATGTACTTACTATTACTATGCGATTTAGTAATTACATGAAATTCCTAAAATTTCTAGTAATTACGTAAAATTATAAAAAACAAATCATGAAGTTTACACAAATTTACTGACTTCATTAGCTAGCGAAGATGCGATATGAAGAGCATCGTTTATATTTTGTTGCCATATTCGATACTATATACATTGTAAATATCTTATCTAACAAAAAATCAATTATGTAGATTTTTCATAGGTAAATTTAATGGTAATCTTAAAGTAGATGCAATTACGAGTTATTAAAAAAGACCACTTTTAATTAATGCATTTTCTTTCAAAATGCTCAGTTACAAAATATCGAATGAAGCCAGATATCCATTCTGAGATTTCATTGCTAACAGCGATCAAAGCGCCATAACTCTAGGCTTTCAAATTTTGGAAATCAGTTTTAAAATTGAATTTTATGAGCAATAAACTTAAATTTTTGATTGTTTAAATAAAAAGAATCGGCTTTTTGGACTGAAATAGCCTTCTTCGATTCTAGTTAGTACTCAAATCAAAACTAAACACGTTTGAGAGACACAGGTGATCTCCGTGAATACACACCACTGTTCAGGCCACGCATTGTTTGTCATTATTCCAATGCTAATTAATTGTTTGGGGTTATAAAGTTTCTTCGATAATGTAATTAAAACGTTATCTCTCACGACATCAAGGTTACGGAAAACTGAGTCACATGTCGAGTTGGGATCTTGATATTAGCAACAAAAAAAAAACATCCAAACAAATATCGCACACCTGATAACACGTGAAGTAAGTCAACCAACGTGCACGTGATAACCAATGTGAGTCTCAATGTTATTGTTTACACGAGTGTACCAAACTAACATAGATAAAAAGTATATGAAAAATAAACAGATTTGTGTTAAATAAATGTCAATGAACGTGATGTTTTATTATCGTTTGATAAACGTGTATTTTACTTTATGTCTGATAAATCGACATAATAATGTTAACGTCAACATTTCAACAGACCACCACCTGTGGCATTAACATTTTTGGACATTGAAAAAAATATTTCCTTCAGCTAACTTCTTATTAAAAAAAAAATTAAACTTCAACTTTAAGGCAATTCTTCAAAGTTATTAATAACGACTGAATACGGGTCAGTATTTACTGAGATGACCATCTGACTTTTCAAAAGGTCGTATATTAATTCGTTGCATGCAGGATCCTCACAGCATATATAATGACAGTTTGGTAATATAAATACATGTAAATAGCCATAAAATCACCACAGGGTATACATTAAAAAAACTAAATAATGCAATCACTCCTTGTTTAAGCTTTTACAACCTTTAAGGAGCAAGTTGCTATACTGTCAAAAAAAAAGTGGGGTTGTATGATGATAGCGTTGTCTGTCCGTCTGCTGTGCCTGTCATTCCATCCCTCCTTCCATTACACTTAAGCGCACCCATTTCTTATCTACAACTCCTCATAAACCCCTAAATGAATTTTTATGAAACTTTCACACTATCTTTTTGAAATGATTTAGATTTAAAAAATGATCTGATTGATTTCTGGAGTTTCCCACAGCAAAACAAGGACTCGGCCATTACACAACAAAATGTTATGCAAGTCTTATCAGCAACTCCTATTAACCCCCTGGATGAATTTTCATGCAACTTTCACACAATCTTTGTGGCATATACTGTATACGTGCACCTATTACAAAATTTAATCTGATGGATGTTTTGGGGTTCCAATAGCAAAACATGGACTTAGCCATTACACAACAAGGGGGTTCCCATCTCTTATCCGCTCATCCTCCTCAACCTCTGAATTGGTTTTCATGACAGAAGCAGAGGTACAAATGTGGCATCCGATTGTCAAAGTATGAAAGGACAGATAAACCAGCACCTGCACTTATCTGAAATTTTCACACAATCTTTGTTATAAAATGTAGATGTGCACCTACTATTAAAAATGATCCGATAATTTTTGGGGGATTCCTATAGCAAAACATGGACTTACCCATTACATTCGGGGTTCAAATAGCAAACATGGACTTATATATTAGCCATTACACAATAACAAGGGTGTACTCATCTTTTATCTACAACTCCCTCGAAACCCCTCAACGGATTTTTATGACATTTCCATAAAATCTTTGTGATATCATAATAACAATAATAATAATTACAACACCTATTAAGCGCTTATCTAAAAAAAAACCCATTACTCTAAGCACCCGACATTTAATACATAAAATATACGAAAAATGACAATATAATGCATAGCAATATGAAGTTAAAAGTGTGATAAAAATATTTGCAATGCTAAAATGAAATACGGACCTACCTAGTAGCTAATAAAATGTTAAGGAAAACAAACATTAATGAATAAGAATATGAAATAATTGAAGAGTTAAAACGGCAACAAATTTGAAAAGATGTCTATGAACGAAAAATTATCACGACTACTGTTTTGTATATGCTCAAACATCACTCAAATTAAACTATGACAATTTAACCAAGAGAAAAATGTAAAACATTAAAAAGAAGTGGACTTGCTAAAAAATACAGATTAAAAATAATAATAATAAATCAAATTTTGAAAAGCCTAAATATATAAATGATGTTAAAATAAAGCACATAATGAGAAAATGACAGAAAACTTAAAACAAAGTAATATGAGGATAAAAGTTTAAGAATATGAATTGAGCAGACTAACTTATCACAGTTTTGATGAATACCACAAATAATTATCACAGAGTTCCGTTGGCAATTTTAAAAAGCTAGTTGAAAAGGTGTGTGTTTCAAGTGTTTCTTAAAAACATCAACAGTTTTGATGTGCCTCTGCTCAGTTGGAAGCTTGTTCCATAAAACGGCGGCTGCTCTGTCAAACCTTCTATCACCATACGTTTTTGTGCGAACACTTTCTAAAAGCAATGAGTTCTCTGATCGGTTTGTAAATGGTAACTAGTGATATAATGTAGATGTGCACCTACTTAATTTAATAATTTGATTTGATAGTTTTTGGTTTTTTTTTTTGGGGGGGGGGGTATTTATTTGTGAAACTCACAGTTTTTCTAGCTTATATTGAAATGCAAGTTCACAGCCAATACACATACAAAAAGGGTATTGAAGACAAAGGAACAAGAAGCAAAGAGGCGACAATTGGGCACTCGAGTGTCAAAAGTCTGAAAGGGCAAAAATAGAAAATAAAAACAGTTAAAGCGACGAGTACGAGAATTACAAAACATAAAATAGCACTTAATCAACCGAACAGAAATCAACAATGCAAACTCCAGTCAAAACAAGAATGAAATTATGTCCAAAGTAAATGAAAATGCATGTAATTCAATTCCGAAATAAAGGTAATAACAAAACTACCGAACTTGAATGGTCAATCTCATAGTCCAGAGAAAATGACAAAAACGAGTCAGTTATACCGGAGAATTGGTGGATCGCAATGGTCCTGACTTGGTACAGGCATTTCAAACGAAATGGTGGGTTAAACCAGGTTTTATGGCGCCAAACCTCCCTCTTCCATTGCGATCTTAGGATCCGGTAATGACCATAGAAAACTATAGTAACGTCCTCTATTAGTCGTCAAGATCACGATACAACATCGCCAGAGTCGGCTGCTCTAGAGGGTCAGTACACTAATTTTCGTCTCATTGGCGAAAGAACTGTTTATCCGTTATCACGGAAGTTCTGGTCGAATGGATTTGGGAGATTTGGCCTTCCTTCTGTTGTTCATTTGGTCATGGTACAAATGTTTTAAATGTTACATTTATAGCGAATCTTCTTAATATGAGCTCCTTGGGGTCACTCTTATTCCGAAATGAGATCGCCGCGATAATGACAGAACTGCTAAGTTTTTCCATTTGTTTGTTATTATTTGTTATTTGTTGTGTACTACCTGTAGTCTCATTTGGTTTGACTTTTCGGATGAGTGTCCCCTATGTAAATTCATACTGAAGGTAGCATATCCATTTTGTTTATCATTTAAAATTTTAACTATGTTTGTAAGTATAATTACATGTACCGAATATGGGCTAAATTTATATTTTGGTGAATCAGTGACTGGGTCATTTATGTTTATTTAATAAGTATTTCTACGTTACTATCTATCTGTCTATTTCAATTTTTGTTAAACGATAAATGAACATACTTGATTCCGTTCGCTGTTACTATAACTTGTATTTCTTTTGTACCTTAAATACTATAATAGTACTAGCTATTTATTAGTTTGTCCTTGGAATTTGTTCTTATTTCATTTGGTATTCAGTCGCTTCGATCCATACACATGTAAATAAAAACGTTACCAATACTTATATAAAAATAGGAACATTAATCATATTCGACTGGGCTTTGTACAATTATAGGTCACTTTTCTTGACCAGGTCATGTCTGATAAGTGCGCCATATAAACGCACAAGGTTGGTTATTGTAGCAACTATTCTGTCCGTACATTTTGAAAGCGATGGTCCTAAACAACCAACTATTCCAGATGGTTTTAAAAGTTATTGTTTTGATAATGGTTATAGAATGTACAATGTCAAGACACTTAGACGAGGTTTGTTTTTTTATGTTTTTTAATTATTTTAGTTAGTTTTATTTTTGTTTATTTTCTTCAATTGAAATTTATTCGCAAAATACATTAAAATATATTTTTTAAAAATACTAATAACAAAAATTTCATCGTAAAGTGCTGCTCGCGTGTCAAACGATGTAATTCTACATAATAATTATAATTGTTTATTTTTAATTTGTCCACTTGGAATACGGCAAGGCTGTCCTCTATTGCCTTTTTTATATATAGTGATGCCTGCATCTGCTGCGGGTTCGTCCAGGACAGTAATAATTTCCTGTGTGAGAAGTAAATACTAATTTATTTCTCTTGAGATATATATGTGTCATTTTCCACTATTATTGTTGTATTAGATTTCCTTATTATCGTTTCATGGCCTATATTGATAAATAATGTTCTTTATATTATTGGCAAGATCACAATCGTTTATTTGCATATATTAACAATATTATTTTTTCGCGAAAAGTAAGAAAAATGCCGTTCAGGTGTCCTCGATATTTATATTTTGAACATTTATTTTTTGCGAATTTTATAAATTCTTATGAACACGTATCAAAATTTTACACATAAAGATTTTTGAAAAAAAAAGACTTCTGACTTGGATACCCTTTTAAATAACATAAGAGCAAGCATTCTCACATTTTTGTTCGTTAGAAATCTAAAAACTATACATTCTATATGAATAACCTTTATAAGTGCATCGTTTGTACACTCATATATTAGCCTATGTGATATGTGATCCAAGCGTTCCAAGAAACGCGATTAACTGTAAGTCTATTAAGAAGAAAAAACCTCGGATTAATGAATAAAAATAAATATATTTGTTAGAGAGAAATTGAGTTTAATAGGATGCAACGAGTAATTAAGTGGGATATTCAAAATAATTTCTTCAGGTGTATTATTTTGCAAGCCTAGAAGCACAAATGTACGTGAAAAAGAATCTCGGTTATTGTGTCAAACAATAACATTTAAGATGAATGTTTTTTACCAATACTTCAAAAGCAAAAACGCCATATTAAAAGCGGTTCCAAAACTCAAGTTAAATAGATACATTTATATTCGTTATTATTTTACCTAAGAGCACAGCACGATTTGCTTTTTAGCTCACCTGGCCAAAGGCCATGTGAGCTATTGCCATCATTTGACGTCCGTCGTCGTCGTCGTTAACTTTTGTTCAAACTTCTTCTCTTCTGAAACGGCTGCACAGATTAAAACCAAATTTGGTCTGGTGGTACTTTAGGGTATCCCCTACAGAACTGATGTGGGGATTTTTGATTCGTCGAAAAACATGGCCGCCGTTGTTTAAAATAGACCAGGGGGGTCAGACTATTGTTTTTGGCTTGTAAATCAAAAAGTATAAGAGATAGATGAAATCTGATGCCACCCTACTGCTTCATCATCAAAAGTTCTACAAAAGTCTCCATTTGGTCCAAAATGTCAGATGACCCCTTATAGGGGTTGCAGCCCCTTAAAGGTGAAAAATAGCGTTTTTTCATGTTTTTGCCCTATAGTATGAAAACTATTGCAGATAGAGAAAAGCTGTTGCTTGCTTAAATGTTCAGCTCATTTAGCTCTACAAAAGTCTCCATAGGGTCGAAGTTGTCAGATGACCCCTTATAGGGGTTACGGCCCCTGAAATAATGTTTTTTCATGTTTTTGCCCTATAGTATGAAAACTATTGCAGATAGAGAAAAGCTGTTGCTTGCTTAAATGTTCAGCTCATTTAGCTCTACAAAAGTCTCCATAGGGTCGAAGTTGTCAGATGACCTTTAGTAGGGGTTACGGCCCCTAAAATAACCTTTTTTCATGTTTTTGGCCCATATAATGAAAACTATAGCAAACAGAGAAAAGCTGTTGCTTGCTTAAATGTTCAGTTTATTTAGCTCTTCAAAAGTCTAAATAGCATTGAAGTTGTCAGATGACCCTTAATAGGGGTTACGGCCCCTAAAAAACCTTTTTCATGTTTTTGGCCTTTAGAATGAAAACTATAGCAGATAGAGAAAAGCTGTTGCTTGCTTAAATGTTCAGCCCATAAAGCTCTACAAAAGTCTCCTAGGGTCGAAGTTGTTAGATGACCCCTTATAGGGGTAACGGCCCTTAAAATAACGGTTTTCGTGTTTTTGGCCTATAGAATGAAAACTATAGTAGATAAAGAAAAACTGTTGCTTGCTTAAATGTTCAGCTCATTTAGCTCTACAAAATATAGGGTTGACATCAAGACCAGGTGAGCGATTTAGGCTCCTGGGAGCCTCTTGTTGCTTTTTTGTTAGCCATATATTCAAAACTGATTGTACTCTAATATAAATGATAAGAATGTTGTTAATTCTTAACGACAAGTTTTTAGATAGTGTTATACGCATGTTTATGTATTATATTTATCTTAATAGAGATATGAAAATACATATGATAATTTACCATATATAAATACTGCATTTTTATCAATGTTTATATAACAGATAACGTGTTACTGGATAGCTTTGTCTGAAACCTTCTGAAATCCTTTCATTAGTTATATATGTTTATGTGTTCATGCCCGACCAAAACAGTGTGGATTATTATTGACCTGTCCTTTTATTCTCATGGACTCGATATGTACATTCATAATATAATCACCTTTTCATGCCTTTTCATAGTTAAACGTGTAACATGTCAATTTCTTTTGATTTTATTGACAAAACATTGACATATATCAGAAACTTTCTTCTAATATTGTCCATAGATAAGCTTTATTATACATACTAGTATTGAAAAATGAACATCAAGAACGGAATGGTTTGGTTTGGTAATAGATTGAAAATGCTTAACTCTCTGCAGTAGGAGTTTAGTCGAACAAATTTAAAACAAACCAAAATCACCGGGAAAGGCCTACTCGTAATCAGGCAGATCAAAAGGGACATGCAAGTTTGATGAATTACTTTGAAATACATCGTATCAAAAAATCATATTTATCTGAATATTGTCTAAATTAGGACTTAAGGATACTCGTCTTATTTTATAATATGCATATTAAAATTTACCATATATAAATATCTTCATTTCTTTCAATGATTAAATAAAAAATAACGTGTTACTGGATAGCCTTGTCTGAAACCTTTTGAAATTTGAAACTATACATGTACACAGTTACATGTAAAAGAATTCTTTAATTGCACATAGGAAACATCTTTCAAAGGTTGACTTTTCTAAGAGTTTTCTTTTTTACATTTCTGATATAGATCTCTATTGGTTAAATCGTTGATAGAATATGATAATCTGGTGATAGTAAAAGTTATAATGCGTCAGTATTTTTCCTACATTCCTCACATTTTTCACTATGTTCTTCTTCTGGTATTTTAATCAAATATGTGTTCAACAGCTATTATGTAAATTCTGTCAATTTTTGATCAAACCTTTTTTCTCGTGTTGTTTAAATTGAATACCTTTTTTCATTTATGTTATGATTATAGTTAATGATAATAAAAAGTAATAATGATCGTTCAAAATTCAATATGTCGGTGTGTTTTATTTCATTTGGTTACTAATTATGATGTAACTGTCACGTTTTTATCATTGAGGCTCATTGATGATTTTCTCCTTCCTTATTTTACTTTCTGTCAAAATCGTTGATATGATTGGATGGTAAACTAGATCGACTTTGAATAATGGGTACCTAAATCAAAGTTTTTACTATGGCATTAACTCAATAACTGATGCCTGTGGTCTTAATATTCCCAAGCTTTGGATCAGTATAAAAAAGCATTGACTTTTACATAGAGAATGTTTTTTTGTTCATACAAAACAATATAATGTTTGATTAGATTTTTCTACTCTGTGGTCAACAATGTGTTAATATTCTTTTTCTTTTAGCATTGAGAAGGCGCTGTTCATTTTTGTTCTAAAATGAATATTTTCTATTTTTGCTCAACAAAATGTCATTTAGTTGATCAAAAATAACATATTTATTTTTGAAACTGCCAATATTAGTTCTTGACCGTATATATTGATGCAAATATCTTTGAATGTATTTGTTGACATGCTATTTATGTTAAAATTCTCTTCATTATCTTTATAATAATTTATAATAATATTTACAACAACATACACTTTATACAAAACAATATTTTTTTCAAATTAGTATAGAAATTTAACATTTATGCCAAAAGGTATTGAAAGTGCTTTAATTGCATACCATTTAAACTTTGGTGGTCTCGCTTAAGAACTAATTTTCTGAATTTTCACCCGATAGGATAATTCGTTTCATGCAATGACTAATGGATGCAATGCACTGTTTAAAAAGAAAATCATATTGAATGTTGATGATATGCATCGTATAAACTTTCTATGTGTCCAGTTCGTAAAGTTCGATAGAAAGATAGCTTTCAGTACTATATAAAAAAACTGATGACATCTTATATTAGATAGGTACTATGAATGAAGTAAAGACATTTTATGTCGAACCCTGTCACTCAACAAGTCCTCATAAATAAAAATCCCGTGTGTGATACTAGACAAGTAAAATATATCACATTCTATCAATAATTCACCGAACTCTGTTTAAATATTCCCTTGACCCACATAAATCATTACATTCTGGGTTAACCGTTTCTATTGGCTGGTAAAAAACTTATATAATAGTCATAGTAACTTAGTAACACACTATCAAAAAAGTGGCTAGTTGCTAATCATGGTCTTTCCACGACAAATATCCAGAATTCTTGTAGTGATTTTATTTATTAAGGAGTCTATTTCTATGCATCTGACTCAAGTAAGTTGACTCTCGCTGTTACATTGTTCCTGTGTTTTCAAATCACATTTGTTTTGTTCTGAACAAGCTGATTAAAGAAAAAAAGACATTTTATCTTAATTCTGTCCAGATCATAGTACGTTATCAGTACGATGATTAAATAAAGAAGATTCTAATATCATCCTTTATCATCGTTTTTTCAGGTGTTGTTGAATTTTTGGCTTTAAAGTCCTTTTCAAGGCTCGGCGTTAAATTAGATCTCGGTTGTAGAGGTTCATCGGGTTCATGTGACGATTTGTACTGGTTCATGTTGTATCACGCTTGACGCAAAACTAAATCAAGGAATAGTTCCTCCTTTTTGTCATAAACTTATTGTTTGACAAAATAGAGCTAATGTCGCAAAAAATGGTAGGAAAATGACCGACTTAAAAAAAAACAGGAAAAAAAAACAGAAATGCTTTGTAGAAATTTGCATTTCAAAATTTGTTTTTAAGGCTCTCAGAATTTATTTGTTAACTTTAAAAATTACTATTCCACATAAGGATCAGGCAGGGGGTGGCACATCGATAATTTCCAATTTCAGTTTTTGGGGTATAGATGCATTCATTTTACCATAAAAACAAAGCCAGGTTTAACATCTTAATATGTATTTCGTGCCTAAATATTTTTGACTGGTAATATAGGAAAAAAATAAGGCGGGAAATTTTCCCGTACTTTTCACTATACAATGTAACTAGATTGCTGGTAATATCTGCTAAACCCAAGAAAGACTGAAAAATTTAGTGGTCAAAACAAAGTTTACTGGGGTTGCTTTACCTAATTCTGATGAAATGTTTTGGTGATTTTGTTATTGATGTGCCACCCTATTAATGGTATCTGCCTGATTCTTAGAAAAAGTAGTACTTAATGCTTTTGTAGTTAGTTTAATCTGTAAGATAATTTTTATGTACTTTTTCACGCTTTGCAAACTGTGTAATAACTTTTGTACTTTTTGTAGATTGGAAGCAGGGGTAATCAACGTATACCAGCAAACAATGAAGTACTTTCTAGGAGACAGAGTATTGGGAGCTCAATTGGATTTCAGGCAAACCAGGGGTCATCTTGGGTTCAGCAAAACCAAAACACCTTCAACACACCAGTTAATAATTACCGTAGATTAAACTCTAACGAATGGAATACCAACAACAACAATAATAACAACTTTAACCACAACAACAATATCAATCAAAATAAGAACATCAATACAAATTTGAATTTCAATGACGGTAGTGGTGATAGTTTAAATAATGGCCAGCGACCGGTAACAAACTCATTAAACACGCTCATACAACAACAAATTCTGACGAAAACCATATTAATTCACCTTTTACGAAGACAACTGCTCGACATTAACGGTAGATACAGTCAAGATCCGAATGCCAGAGGTGATCACTTCGTTGACCCTCGATCATTACTAAAATCTGAACCAGCATTACCCAGTTTCAGTAACAAGAATAATAAACAAACTGGTTCCATTACTATTGAAACATCTGGTTCCTTTAAAATAAGTGAGGTTGTAGGCCCGGATGGGCGGGTCCAACTTGTTATCGATGCTAGGAAGAAGCCAACAAGTACAGCTGCACCGGCTGAGGAAAAACCGGAAGTGGAAAAATCAGGACGATGAAAGGTTGTTGAGCCATGCATTGGTAATGTCAATTTTCTGCTAGTTGTCCCTTTAGGATTTCTGATGTCAGAATCTACAAATTTGTGTGACTGTCATGGTGTCTTGATGTCCGTTTACGTCTTCCGAGTTCTTGGCAGGGCTATGTTGGTCAATGTAAAGCACGGGTTTATGACCAAACACCAGGTGTTTGCTATTTTTATATTTATTTATAGAGTATAGTTGACAATTGACTGTGATTAACTATCAGAGAGAGACTGAGCAACTTCATATTTGAAGTTATTTGTATAAGAAAATACAATGTCAGGAAAAACAGCAAAAAAATATTAAAAATAGAATTTGATATTTTTAGTCTTGTCTGCTTTTTGACTTTCGTAATTCTTTATTGATTATTGTTTATCGCCAAGATATTGGATACTTGTCAATTTGACTGTGCTTGTTTTTATCTATGAACATGTCCCTTTATTTTTTGAAAATATGCAAAATTATGTTGAACATGTCAGCAAGCAGAATTGTTTTTATTTTACTCCAATTTATGATAAAACAATACAAATATTCCAAAGAAAGAATTTGACACTAAAACTAATGCAAGTTTCGTCTTTAGATAATACTCAGTACAGATTCTCTGATCAAAATCTGGAGAGGGAAAAGAGAGTAAAAGTAAGAAAATAGAATAAAAAATAAGAAGAACACAAAAAACACCAATCAAAACAACTGGAAACAGGACAATAGCAAACAAAAGAAAAAAGTACAACCCTTTTAATAACTACACTGAAGTTTCATGAAAAGTTGGATATCTATATACTGTAACCCTAAGTAGTTTCTTTACGTGCAACCAAAAAAATGAGAGTAACTTCAAAAAAAAAGCTTTAACATAAACATAGATATAATAAACGATTGTTTGTGAGATTTTTTTAGCCTTTATTGTTTAATGGATTTGGGTTACATAGGCTTAAATTGCTACATTTTCTACAAATGATACCGGTACTTTTTGTTAAAGTCAAGGCATCTTTATAAACCTTTCCATCCATTGCTTTAAGGTAGCACAATACAAAGATTGTTTTAGTCCGACCATCACACTTACATGTCTTTTCCTGAATCTTTTCTACTTCACCAAATTTGATATTAAAACAAATATAAATACCAAAACGAGTATACCAGAGTAAATTTGGTTATGCTGTATATGCATATTTCAAGAAGTAACCTCTTATCAACATTTAAATCAGAACATTGGAAGGACATCATTACAAAGAGGAAATATAAGTCTAAATGGCTTAATTTTAGATCGATTTTCTAGTATGTGTAAAGCAAACATTGCATGCATTTATAATTCAAAAATAAACCGTTACGGTAGCAGGACCTAGAAATAACAAATTCCCGTCAAAGAATACAAATTCTGAATTGAACATCTTGGAATTGTGCTACTAAACATGCTAAAGGAAAACATTTTACTTCATAGTCGAATCTAGTGCGTGCCTCGTAGCTGGTTAGGTACTTAAGTGCTCACTCTACTGACAGCCAAATGGGTCTCTTGTCACCCCCTTGTTCCACTCCTGCCGACTGAAATAATGAGCAAAAGATTGAAAACGAGGGGTTTTGGGGTACCTTTGAATTTTCTTTCGAACAGGTCAAGAAATAAAATTTAAAAACTTTGCGTCAGTTTTCTAATTTCAGTAAAGAATTCCGGTACAATGTCAGAACACAAGACTTAAGTAATCTACCGCTTAAAGGTGACCAGGGGTCATCAAGCCAAGTTATTTTTACAATAAGACCATGTTTGGTTGTAACAGTGCATCCTGTCCTACAAACGGTGAAAAAAGATCAACATCATGGAGACCACACGTTGGGTTTTTATTTCGACATGTTGACCGCCATTTTAATGAATGAATACGCGAACTACAAATGTAAATAAAACAAAAAACCTTATAAACAATACTGTACTGATGATTAGTGATAATTAACAGGAAGACATTTACATGTTAACACGTGTGTTTTATTTATTGTTACAACTTTTCCTAACACCAAAGCGGTACAAAAACAGCGTATGTTCATTAGTTACCAATGACTTGCATTTTTTTCAGGTTGAAAAGACCAGAGAACGGAACATAGCGTAATATGATTCTCTAACTAGCTGTGATATGAAAAATATTCGGTGACTTTGATAGAAGCATGCGACCCAGACACTGAGTTTTGAGTCATTTTATGAATATCAAAAATTCTCATTTCTTCCCTAGTCTTACATTAAAAAGTTGAAAAAGGTTAAAGCCTTATTCTTCAAAAGAACAACAGGGTCTAATTTTGGTGGCTAAAGACTATGTTTTGCATGTAAACACAGCTCCATTCTGTCATTACTATTGGTTGTTGTTGTTCTTGTTTATATGCATCTTACCTTGTACTGCATGTGTTTTACATTATACAATGTGCACTTTAGTTGATTGGTTAGACCTTCAAATGGTTTCGTTTAAAAATAGCATGATTTTTTTTAAATATATGTATATAGGGCATCTGCATTGTCAATACTTATATCTAACAGTGCGTTTACTTTTGACAAGTTTTAATGTTTTTTTAAAAGTTCACAAAATGTTCAATATAAATGGTGACCTGAACTTTAACCCCCCCCCCCCCCAAACAAATAAAATAACAACAACAACAACAACAATAAAATAAAATACAAATACCAAAACGGCTCAGTGAACATACAGTTTATATATGGTTTTGCTCTATATTTATATTTAAGGAAAGCATCTTTTTTAAAATCTAAACATTTAAAGGCCAAACTTTAAGGTACTATAAAAAAAAACAGACTTTGATTTTTCCGAAATTAAAAGGCAAGATGAATACTGAAATATCCGTTGCTCCCCCTTTAAATCAAACAATTACTCCCTTTCAGACATTATCAAGATAAGCGGTTCTAAGAGACTCCAAGAATCTTACAGACGAATGACCATAACAACATGAAGACCACACGCTAGTGTTTGATCTCGACAAGTCGACCTTCGTTTTGAGACATGAAATCACAAAACAACCCAACAAGAGTACTTCATAAGTAATAATTGATCATTAACAGGAAGACATTTACATGTTATGGACATGCTTTTATAACACCAATAGTGGTACTAAATCATTTGAAGGTCATTAGTGTCCTTGGACAGACTAGCACTTGTCCAGACAACAGAATTAGTCCGGAAATTGGTGGAAATAGCTTTTAGTTTTTGTCAGTCATACAAAACAATTACAGGTCACTGCATAGCATGTGACTTTTTGGCTATGTCATTTATGCTTCAAAATATAAAATAAATAACTATGTAGAAATATTTAAAACTACTAGTATTATTCACAGGCACTTGTATACGGGATAACCCTTACGATGCCCCACCCCCCCCCCCCCTTTTTTCAAAACCGTTTTCTGTTACATTTCTCATTTTCACTCATACACATGTCAAATATATGCAAATCTACCATCAAACAGTATTTGACATATGTATGAGTGAAAATGATAAATGTAACAGAAAAAATGAATACTTATATCTAACAGTGCGTTTACTTTTGACAAGTTTTAATGTTTTTTAAAAGTTCACAAAATGTTCAATATAAATGGTGACCTGAACTTTAACCCCCCCCCCAAACAAATAAAATAACAACAACAACAACAACAATAAAATAAAATACAAATACCAAAACGGCTCAGTGAACATACAGTTTATATATGGTTTTGCTCTATATTTATATTTAAGGAAAGCATCTTTTTTAAAATCTAAACATTTAAAGGCCAAACTTTAAGGTACTATAAAAAAAAACAGACTTTGATTTTTCCGAAATTAAAAGGCAAGATGAATACTGAGATATCCGTTGCTCCCCCTTTAAATCAAACAATTACTCCCTTTCAGACATTATCAAGATAAGCGGTTCTAAGAGACTCCAAGAATCTTACAGACGAATGACCATAACAACATGAAGACCACACGCTAGTGTTTGATCTCGACAAGTCGACCTTCGTTTTGAGACATGAAATCACAAAACAACCCAACAAGAGTACTTCATAAGTAATAATTGATCATTAACAGGAAGACATTTACATGTTATGGACATGCTTTTATAACACCAATAGTGGTACTAAATCACTTGAAGGTCATTAGTGTCCTTGGACAGACTAGCACTTGACCAGACAACAGAATTAGTCCGGAAATTGGTGGAAATAGCTTTTAGTTTTTGTCAGTCATACAAAACAATTACAGGTCACTGCATAGCATGTGACTTTTTGGCTATGTCATTTATGCTTCAAAATATAAAATAAATAACTATGTAGAAATATTTAAAACTACAAGTATTATTCACAGGCACTTGTATACGGGATAACCCTTACGATGCCCCACCCCCCCCCCTTTTTTCAAAACCGTTTTCTGTTACATTTCTCATTTTCACTCATACACATGTCAAATATATGCAAATCTACCATCAAACAGTATTTGACATATGTATGAGTGAAAATGAGAAATGTAACAGAAAAAATGAAAAAAATAATCGGTTTTGAAAAAAAGGGGAGATGGGGCACCATAAGGGTTATCCTGTATACAAGTGCATGTGGAAAAGCCGGAAGGCTTAAGCACCCGAATTCTTGGTATGTAATATTATAGGCATCATTATTCAGTATCTTCGTTTCAGGTTGTACTCAATATCCCTGGTATGTCTCAAAACCATTTTGTGTTTTGTGTTACTGACGGACACTTTACAGAAACTGACCATTTAACTTGAAAGGGGGGATTGTTTTGGTCAGAAAAAAAATTTATTTTTCGAAAGCGTCGCGACAGAATATTTTTTTTCATTATTATTATTATTTTATATACCGAATAATACATGGCAAAATATGTATCATATGCTGTATTTACCCGAGACACCTATAATTCAAATTCAAATTCTTTATTCAGCCCAATTAGAGGGGCCCATTGAGGGCATATAAATCAATACATGTATACAAACAAGACATATTTTACAATGATTATGTTGATTGGACATAAAAACAAATAAATATTGAAGAACAATAATGTGAGTCAGTCAGGACAAAGAGGGATAACTCTACACGAATTATGATCTTTTCTAATCTGGGATTTTACTAAATTGTATATCTATATGGAAAGAGGGATAACTCTAATTGCCAAGAGAAGAAAAAACATTTCATGTATAAAAAATGCGACAAAGAACTGGTGACAACTAAGTTTTGGTTTGGTTTTTTTTTTATAAATAAGTTTCACTTAAGCAAATATTTAGCTCTCAATGCATAAAATGAGGATAGCAATTCACATAATATAGAGTTAAAATGAAGGCTATCGTTCGACATGAACCAAATAAGCAGATTGCTATCAGATATTTGGGATAAATATGGGTATTTTTTTAATAGTTCATCCAGAAAGGTTTTTCTTTGATTATTATAAAGGGTACATTTAAATAAAAAATGTTCTTCGTCTTCAACCGAGTTCATTGAGCAAAACTGGCATGTTCTTTCTGATCTTGGCAGTGTTATACTTTTCCCATGTTCATCAATTTTTCGCTCATATCGGCCTCTCTCTATGCGGAGACAGTGATTGCTTATTCTAAATCTAGTTAAAATTACTCTCTTATCTCTGTTCTTAATATTGAGGTAATCTTCAAAAGTGAAAGCATATTTAAATTTAAAGTAGTTGCTTAATTTACTGTGATCATCTCTTTTTAATAAGTCTCTTTGATGGCTCAAATATGTTAAAAAATCAGTTTTGATATTTTTTAAGTAAAATTTTGAATTTATTTTTACTGAGTTTTTTACAAAGTGCTAAATTTAGTCCAAGTTTTTCACTAAAAAACTTAATATTTGCATACCATGATTGATAAGCCATAGCTTTATCAGAGGAGCTTTCAATATAAGCATCACTTAAGAGATCAGTGGGGGAGTTTTCAAGGCGGTGCCAATACATAAATATTTGAATTACTATGTTAATATATAAAGGAAATCTTACCTAGCTCTGATATAACTCCAATATTTGTGCAATTTTTTGAGACACCAAGAATGTACTTGCAAAATTTAAGATTTAATTTATCAGGTTCCCAATCTTTGAAAATTTCAAAAAGATGCATGGCTCTTCTTTTTGGAGTCAAATTTAACATACCCCATATTTCACAGCCATATAAAGCTATTGGTTTGATGGTGTGATCGAATATATGAAGTAAGGTCTTAATTGATGGAGAACATGATTTAATGTTTTTGTAAAATTTAAAAGAGGCCTTTAGTCCTTTATCATATACTAGTAGATTTTTTTTAGCAGCATTAAATTTTCCAGTATTAGTAAGAACTAATCCTAAGTATTTATAGAATTTCACACATTCTATTCTGTTTGCACCTATATTAAATTCATCTGACAGTAGTCTCCCATTTTTATTAAAGATTATAATTTGTGTTTTCTTTGTGTTTATTTCAAGACACCAGTCATTACAGTATTGGTATAAAATATTAAGTTGGGTTTGTAACCCCTTTTTATTATCTGAAAATAACACCAGATCATCCGCATAGAGAAGGCAAGGTATACATTTATTATTTAATTGTAAACAGTCACAGTTGTCCTCTAAAGCTTTGGGCAAATCGTTTATGAAAAATTTAAACAGGTTAGGACTTAAAACATCCCCTTGACGGACTCCAACTTTGGAGCTAAAAAAATCAGTTATTTTATTATCTACCCTCACACAAAGTCTGTCATTGTTATACATACTATTTAGAATTCTATAGAAAAAACCATCAATATTTCCCTCTAACAGTTTTAACATGATACCAACATGAAGCACTTTGTCAAAGGCTTTACGAAAGTCCACAAAACATGTATATACTTTTTTGCTACCACAATTTAAATATTTATCAATAATGCATTTTAGAACAAAGACATGATCCGAAGTCCTGGAATTCTTAGAGAACCCAATTTGAGTTTGATGTATAATCCCGTTTTCAGACAAAAAAATATCAAGTCTGGTGTTTAAAATAATGTTAAACAGTTTGCCAATACTATTATTGATTGCTATTCCTCTATAATTTTCAGGTTTGTTGGGATCTTCAGATTTGTACAGAGGGCATATAAAACTTTGAGACCAAGACTTCGGATAGTGACCACATCTAAATATTGCATTGAATAGTTTTAGAAAACATGGGACCATGTGGGATTGTGACACTTTCAGCATTTCATTACTTATGTTGTCCAATCCAGGACTCTTTCCAGATTTGAGCTTTTTCAAAGCCTTTTGTAATTCAGACAAAGAAATTTCAAAATCAAGTGGAATAAAGCTTCGAACATTTTTTTCTAATTTCTTTAATTTTTCTGTAATTTCATTTACTTTGTTTGACAAATTTGGAGAAACAGATGCCAAATTAGAAAAATAATTGAACCATTTATCTCCATCTATATTGTTTGTGTTATTATTTTGTTGTTCGTCTCTTAGGGAGTTTACCAGAGACCAGTATTCTTTTGGGTTTTCAGTTTCCAAATTGTCCAAGCGATCTAAGATAAGCTGTTTGAATTCTCTTTTCTTTTTTCTCCTCAGTTTTGAGTATTGTTTATTTGTCTTAAAAAAAGAACCCCGTACAATTGGGTCTTTTGGAAATTTTGACATTAAATTGCCCTTTTCTGTGACAATTTTTTAATAAGTTGTTCCAAATCTTGATCAAACCATTTCTTATTATTTTCTGTGAATTTTCTTTTTTTTTCTTTCTCAAGGATGCTTTACATACTTTATCAAAAATCGTGTGGACTTTACTGGTGTGTAAAGCAATGTTTTCTGGGGTAAGCTCGAGCTTTTCATTCATAAAGCTTTTAATTTCATTTTGAATAGCAGGATTACAAAATGTTTCTTGAAATTTAATAGTGCTTTCATGGTCCCATATATATCTTGTTGGAAAATCAATTAACCCTTTTTGCTTGTGTTCTATTTCAAAGTTTGCTAAGATTTTTAAAGATATTTTACAATGACAGTCTGATAAACATGGAGTGAATTGGTTTACATTCATATATAATACTTGTGACAACAATGATTGTGAGACTATAATATAATCGACTACACTACATCCATTAGGTTTAAAACATGTATAATTACCATTAACATTACCACAACATCTACCGTTAACAATTCTCAATTGGTTACATATGCATAAATCAAGCAATTCTTTTCCTCTTGTATCAATAATATTATCCTGACTGACCCTCCCCTCAGTAACATAATCTACATCATACATACTATCAGTTATAGGCATGTGTTTAACAGAGTCATTTATTATTAGGTCTGGTTCTGATCCTGTGCGTGAATTAAGGTCGCCCGCTAACAAGATATCTCCCTTTTGACTGTATTTTTCAATAATATCTTTTTCAATTATTTCAAAAATATTTACTGTACTTTTTGGAGCATAATAAATCAGACATAGATAAATATCTTTTTTAAAATGAAAAAAGTTTTTGCAAAGTTTTACCCATTGGTACTCAGAGGTTCCATCATTCATAAATTTTATACCATTTCTTACTTCAGGCCTAATTAGGATACCTAAACCTCCAAAAAACCTGTTAATTTTGGACTTTTGTCTGCAGAATTGATAAAATAAAAAGTTTTCAAATTGAATGTTAGTATCATAGCCTATATGTGTTTCTGTTAAAAGTATTATGTCATAGTTTGCTATCTGAGAAATAAAATCAGGATCTTTAGTTTTGTCGTACTTGTCAGACACCAGACCTCCTACATTCCATGAACATATTCTTAAGTTTGTTCTCATATTAATGACTTAATTTTTTTGTAATTTATATATATTGTAATGATTTTAATTCTTAATTTTTTAAACTTTGTCTCTTAAAAAAAAAATTAATAATAATAATAAAAAAAAAACAAAAAAAAACTATATATATAAAAGTTAAGTGGTGCTCTGTAGTTTAAAATCAATAAGAAAAAATTGACCAAAAAAAGAGACAACCAACAACAACAACAAAAATAAGATACAATTGAAATTATTTTCCAAATATCCTTAAAAAAAATAATAATAATGGATACCAAGATAATACTAAATGTTCTAATGTATAAGTATTGAAAAGATTATATAAAAATAATCAAATAGAACACAAAATACAATTTATATATAATCAAATAGACAGACTAAATACAGATTAACGGCCACGACCTCCACGTCCACCTCTTGGGTTGCCTTGATGACCTCGGCCACGTCCTCGAAAGTTTTGGTTATAATCTCTGACCGAGGGCCAACGGTTCGAGGTATGATATAGGTCCAGGGTTAATACAGCATGTGATGCAGGTTTTGCCATGTTATGTTCATTTTATCATATACTTAGACAGAATAATGCTTAAATTTAACAATATGATAATAGAGTAATTTTTAAAGAGAATTTGATTTTTTTCCAAAAACACCTTCACCGTGTGATAATCACTTTCATTATCAACTGGTTCAGGTTATTATCAACTACTTCCGTTTTATTATCAAACGCCAAAATCGGAATTGTATAACAGACTTGACCGTAGTCGATTTAAGTTATAGACATTTTCAAAACTTATGGCAGATGACACAGATGCATCTAAAAGAGTGCAATTTTTGTGTGAATTATATTATATTCTCCGTGGGTTTCATTTCTTGGTGGTATAAATAACGTTCATTCCAACCAAATGTCTAACTGTGACGTCACCGTTTCTACGTAGCTACGTACCACGATATTACGTGATGTTTTGTTTGTTTACATTTACAAAATGCAAATTTTAATCAGATGATGTATCAAAATGCCATTTCAAAATACCATATATATTTCACACTGATATTAAAGTATATGATAAAAAGATCATAACATGTCATTTTTCATACATGTATCAGACCAAAATCAGCCCGCGGTCATTATCATCCCTCGAGCCAACGGCTCTCGGGCTAATATCATGACCTGGGGCTGATAATAGGTATGATATGAAAAATGGCATGTTATAATCTATAAATATCATATAGAATAAAATATTGATATTTTTAAGGGTGCGATATAGGGTAAGGGGTGCGAAATAGGGGTGCGATAATGGGTTTGCGATATAGGTAATGTGCTTTGTCCTATAATGCATATTAAAAAATACTATATTTATACTTAAATATATGATATATGGCAGAAATCCTTCTTTAGAATATTTTTTTTTCTTACCCTCTGCTGCCAAAATATTGTGTTCATCAAAAATAATTTTCAGAATATTTTTCTTAGGAAAAAACCAAGCCTCCCCCCTTCAAATTAAATGGTCGGTCCCTAAGATTGTAATGAATGAATGCCATAAAACCTTGTTTCTTTTGAAATGCCAGTACCATGTCAGAAGCAAAGCGCGATCTCAAATTTCTCATGTATATCTTCCATGTTTTGACTTTTTTCTTGGACCACCCCTAGAAAGGTCAGTTCACGTAAAAATGGTTTTGGTAAATATCTGTGTTTTGATACGATAATTTAAATCACAAAAATAGAAAGAATCCCAACTTGTTTACTTTTTTCTTCACTGAACAATACATATCCCATTTAAATGCCTTAGTTTCTACGCCGTGAATCTTGGTATAAGTTTTGCTCATCTCTCGTGAACTCCTACAGGTTAGGCTTAGCAGGTGTGTTGACGCTTGGGAATGGTCCTCAGAGTTCTTAAGCTTTCGCGGATTATTCAATGTGCACCATGAAAAATTTAGTTTATGGTTAAATAAACCAAAAAATTATTACAGTTAATTCTTAATTAACATTCTTATGAAATATATAATATAACATTTTTTTCTGGTTTAATCTGAGTTACTCTGTTATATTTTTTATATCTATACTAGAATACTTGAATGACTTTCTCGATTTATTTATATAAAACATCTTTTTCGGTCAGTCATTGTCATTTTTCAACAAAAAAATGTTCAAAATGGTTCGTTATATTATTGATTTAATGCCTCTGCTTCTTTCAAATGTTTAAAAATTGTCTTTACCTGCCTATAAGACCTGCGAAGAAATGACAAGATTTCCGGAAATATTGTGGCTTTCCCGTAAGTGAGTCTAAACTTAGTCTCGTTATCAAAAACAAACAAAACCAGAGGTTGGAAACCAGTTTACCAGTTGAAATAATGGCCGAAAACTAACCTAAACTAATCCAAAACACTTGGATTAAAGATCTGATTTGGCTTTCCGATCTTGGACAATTTTCACAAAAGTAAGTTTTTTAGATAGCTTAAACCAATTTCTTCTGGGTTATCTATTATTCACATGAATAGCATGTAAAGAAACACGAAAATCAAGGATCTCCTGAGGTGTGCTATTGAAAATATCAAATTTGATTACGCAAGGTAAGTGCGTATTCACGTTTTTGTGAAAAAACTTTATTAAACTTGAATCTTTTGGGTGATCATGATATATTTTTACATATTTAGAACCTATTGACATTCCTTGGTCCCATCATATGCCTATAATCACATAAAAACTTGAAATTAATGACTTTGCAACACATTTCTAATACTTGGGAATTCCATATTGATATGTAAATGATTTGCCCATTTACTCAAGTAGGATCTATTGTATATGAATATGCAGTATTTAATAAGAATGTAGTTCCAATGCTTATCTTTCATTCCCAAAAACCTCCAGGTAAAATCTACTTAAAAAATGGGGTGTAAATTTTGTACTGGATTCATGTATTTTTCGTCTTAGCACTCATAGCCATATTTATTTGTACATTTGTACATGTTCAAATGTATTATACATGGATATCATAATACAGACTAAGAGAACTGTTTAGCTAGATTATGATAATTACAGGACTGGATTTGAATCAGTATGTAGTTAATTTTACCTTGGACAAATTGCAAAATGAAAACAGCCCACTGGTCTCGTTGGAGGCTGCTGGTTCTTTTTTTTATTGTGGTTTTTAATATGAGGCAGGTTAAACCTGTGATGCTCCCGAAGTAAAAATTAATCATTTTTTGTGTTAAACTAGCTTTTTTGTGGGTCATGCGTACAGTTAGTATCATTTTCTAAGCCAAGATGTACATATGTACATGTGCTGGTATATATATTCTTTTCCACAGTCTGTTTTCTCCCATTGTACATTACTAGAATCAACACCCTTGCTATATATGGTAGGGGATTAAGTATATAATTTATGTACTGTATATTGGTATTTTAATACCATATCTAAGTACATGAAACTTCCATTGAAATTAAATTGGAGGTGTGAAAGCAAAGAATGGCCCAGCAACTTGTGTCTTTTTTTCCCATAAAGTCTGATCTACATTTCACATTGCATGCATGTATTTGTTTATTTATTTTTATGGTTATAAATTGATTATTGTCAAATTCTAGTCAAACACAAGTAAAAATGCTGACATTAAACACCATGATAGTCAATTAAGTGTTACTTAAAAACATTGTGTACATCTATATGTTTACAAAATGTATGTAATGATGTATCAACCATTTGATATACAAATATATTCTTTTCCTTTTTCAGATCAGAAGCTTGTCTCAATAAACATGTTTTAACTAGGGTACTTGAGATCTTACATTATTCTGGAGATTGTAAAAGAGGTTAGTACATTCAAGTGTATTTGTAAGTATTCAACATGACAGAAATACGAATACTACAAAAGAAAGTGTATGATACACCTTTTTAGCTCCAACTATTCAAAAGAATTGCGTGCACATACATGTACATGTTAATGTATGTGTAAACTTCATAACTCTTCACCAAAATATTCAATATACAATACTGGCACTTTTACATGGTTACAAATCAGTCAGGGGCATTACTTAAATGAGTGATTTTTTAAAATGTATTACACATGTATATTTATATTTTAATTGAGGAGTGATACCTCTATTGAATTATTTTTAAAATGTTTACATTTTCCTTTTTTGTTTTTAGGTTTTGGTGTGTAAAGAAGATTAAAGATTTCCAATCAGTTATCTATATCACTTGCAAGAACAGTACTTCTACAGACTATATTGAAAAAATATTATTTAAGCATTGCAAGAAAAATAAAACATGCCAAATTTATCAATCAGGATGTTGATAGTGCCCATGATGGCACCAAGTGCATGTATCACTTATATATAAATTAAACTGTATAAATTACTGGTATTATAAACTCACCTGACGCAGTGTCTATAGATCAGTAAAGTTTTTATTAAGAACCTTTTCTTTGAAACCACTAAAAGGAATTGCTTTTAAAATTTTGTACACTTGCTCTGAAGGATGTCCTCTACAAAATAAAATGTATGCATGCCAAACAACCAACATGGCGACTGTTGGATAGCAACCTTCCTTCCTCGGCATCAAAAGCTCTATGAATCTTCCTATTGAGTCAGATTTGTTAGACAACTCCTTATATATGCTATTTTTCCTTAATCATGAAAAATAATCACTTTTTACATCTTTATAATTAGCTCACCTGGCCATGTAGGCTTATGCCATCACTGAATCATTATCGTCGTCTTTAAATAATTCAAAACTCTTCTTCTCTGATACCACTAAACATAAATTGATTAAAACTTTGCAGAAATGACATGTTAGCAACAAACGATCCTCATTTTGAAAAGGTTAAATAAGAATCATGGCTGTGGTTACTAAAAATGGAACATAGGGTAAAATCACCTAAAATGACATATAGCTCATCAACTAGAATAGAAAGGAAGAGCTTAGGCTCTTCAGAATCAAAAGCTCAACAAAAGTTTACAAAGAGTCAAAGTTGTCAGATGACCCCTTACAGGGGTTATACTTCTTAAAAGGTCAGAAATAGCTTAACATTTTTAGCTCACCTGGCCAAAGGCCATGTGAGCTTATGCCATCACTATGCATCCGTCGCCTTCCCTTGTCGTCTGTAAACAATTTCAAAAATATTCTTCTGATGAACCAATTTGACTGAAACTTGTTTGGGATGATATATGTCATGTTGGCCACAAAATATCCTCATTTTAAATTGATCAGATAAAAAACATGGCTGCAGTTGCTAAAACAAGAACAGGGGGTTAAACAGCAGTTTTTTTGCAAATAACTGGTGACAGATATCAAAATTCTGGCAATAATAAAATTGATCAGCACGTCAAGATCTACCCACTCCGAAATTTTGAATTAATTCCAACAAACCGTGCGGGAGTTATTGCCCCTTTTTCTTAATTTTTTCTGCTTTTTGCACTTATTTTTGTCTTATATCTCAAGAACTATGCATTTATAAGATATTTAAGTTATTTCAATTGCATATTGTTCAGCTAATTAAGCTCTACAAAATTATCCATTATGTTGAAATTGTCAGCTGGCCCCTTATATGTGTTATATGCCTCTTAAAAGCCAAAAATCATGCTTTAAGCCTAATAGATTTTGAACTATAGAAGACAGAGAAACGGTTTTGCTTGCTTTAAAAATGATCATCTATTGAGATCTACAAAACTGTCCATTAGGTAGAAAAGATTTAAATGACTCCTAATAGGGGTAATGGTTACGTAGTAGATGAAGAAAAGGTTTTGCTTGCTTCAATGTTTAGCTACATGTAATTGAGCTATTCCAAAGTCTAAATAGGGTCGAAGTTGTTCAAGATTTTTAGTGTTTTCTATCCTCATGATCCTAATATAACTAGTTTCTTAAATGGTGCTTACCATGTGCATGTAGTCGATGTTGCGCTTTTGCATTAGAGGTAAGCGATTCAGGCTCCTAGAAGTCTCTAGTTTACTACGTCAATGAAGTTTCATAACATTTAAGTTATGAGGCAAAACATTTGGGATGAAAAGTCAAAAGTCTAAATACCTAGTTTTTTCTAGACTTGGTCCAAGGCTTGATTTCATGTCAAGTGACTGGCAAAATAGAAACGATAATTGAAGAACTATGGACACCTTCATATTTTAAGTAACTATAAGTTTTAGGTTAAATAGACTTTGCTTGGTTATGCATCATCCTCATCATTTGAGTTTTACAATTTTCAGCTGGACGACATAAATAGTTTTTATTATGGAACTTTTAGCAATGTAAGAGTTCAAGTTGTATATATTTTCTAAATAGTTTATAAATTTAATAATGTTATCTAAAATTAACAAGGTGAGACGTATTTTAGTTAACTGTCGAGAAGCAAAAATTGGAGCACTCGAGTGTCCAAAGTCCGAAAGGGCAACGACAAAAACGGTAAAAACGAACAAGAACAACACAAAACACAAAATCAACCGAACAGAAATCAACAACGCGAACTTTTAAGTCGTAAAAATCTCTCAAAGTCAAAAATGGCCGGATTTCGTTAAATAGGAAGTAGGTGAGCAACATACCTGAAATCGTATCACACGTTATGGGACCCCACCCTGATGCTGTATACCAAATATCAAGTGGCTGTGATTAGTAGTTGCTGAGAAAACTGTTACGAAAATTCCTTCCCCGCCCGCCTGACATTCACCATTTTATAACCCGGATTTTTCACTCAGTGAAATCCGGCCAACAAGAGTGAACTCAGGTGCTCAGGAGGAAGTTATTCCTGTTTGCTATAACTCTTATTCATCATTTTTGTCTCGCCTGCGAAGCAGAGCGGGACATAGGTGTTACTTTACCGGCGGCGACGACGGCGGCGACGGCGGCGGCGACGACGGCGGCGACGGCGGCGTTAACTTTTTGGAAAAGTTTTATGAGCACCTCCATATCTCAAGAACTATAGGTCCTGGGTTGATGAAACTTGGTATGCATATGCCCCAGTAGTAGCTTACCACAGTTGCATCCCCATCTTTTGACCTTGACCTTGATTTTCCGGTTGAGTGACTTTGACAATTTTCAATACATATAATAGCAATGAAAAAGTTTTGCGAGCACCTCCATATCTCAAGAACTATAGGTCCTAGGTTGATGAAACTTGGTATGCATATGCCCCAGTAGTAGCTTAGCTCAGTTGCATCCCCATCTTTTGACCTTGACCTTGATTTTCCGGTTGAGTGACTTTGACAATTTTCAATACATATAATAGCAATGTAAAAGTTTTGCGAGCACCTCAATATCTTAAGAACTATAGGTCCTAGGTTGATGAAACTTGGTATGCATATGCCCCAGTAGTAGCTTAGCACAGTTGCATCCCCATCTTTTGACCTTGACCTTGATTTTCCGGTTGAGTGACTTTGATTATTTTTATTGCATATATTTGCAATGTTTAAGTTCTATAAACATCTTTTGATCTCAGAAACTGAAAATCCATGTAAATTCAAAATATAGTGGAAGTAAGAAAGAATAATTGTTTCTGATGGTGCCGGCAGGCGAGACATACTTTAGTGTTAACTCTTGTTTACAAATTTTAATATTGCTTTAACAAAGGTTAATAGGAACAAATATAATGCATTTTGTACATCCATTTGGCAGATTTCTATTTTTTTGTTTTCACGAATATTGTTTCATTTGCATTTATTCAAAGGCATAGAGTGGGCGGCATTTTTTTTAAAGTCGATATAAATGACCAAAATTCAAGCCCCTGTGATTTGAACCTGGACAGCTTCTCCTCTTTGCTTATTTTGTTAAATATTCAGGTACCGGTATACGAGACTTGGAAAAATGAATTGTCATTTCCTGTATATTTTTTAACCTGGGTGGGCTACTATCTATGATTTAGGGTATATCTTTGCCGTTGGCCTGTTCTGAACCGGACCCTATTATAGAACCTCGAAAAACACCCTGTTAATCCAGGAAATGAATGTCATACCCTGTTCTGACAACATCAAAATTGCATTGATTTATTTACCCCGTCCCATAGTGTTGCAAGGGTGTAAAACATCACTTCACTCACCCACCTGTATATTGGATTTGCTGTTTTTTTTTTTATCAAATTGAATCCTGACCAAGTTCTAAATGCAGCTACAACCCATGTCGTGCATATCCAGTGGGTTGACTTTTAAAATTCTAGAGTTTACATCATTATATGTAAGAGACTGGCCATTTGACTTGTAGGGGCTTCAGTGTTTTTTTGGCTCTAGTCAAGATTTTTTTCTCCAAAATATCTTTTTAATAAGGCGTCACCACAAGATATTTTTTTTTCATTCTATGCGTTATTTTGTACGACGGAAATCCTTCTCCAAAATATTTCTTCAGCTCTGCTGCCAAAATATTTTAATTTTCATAGCAAATTCAAAATATTTTAGGGAAAAAACAAGACCCCCATCAAGTTAAAATTTCGGTCTCTAATAGCTGTCGTGGACGTATAGTGTTAGTACAGTTGCGTTGTGTTTGGGTTGAGTATTTCAGGTTCTAATTGAGAGGAAAAGACTTGTGTATACAACAACATTTAATGGAGGAACGCAATCTGACGTTTTTTTTTAGATACTACGTTTACACATAGAAACAAGGTACAATGACGTTACAAAAACTGCATAGCGCTTACTGACGTTCACTTTGTTCCCGCGGTATATATAAAGTATAACATACAGTCTATGATTCTCAACATACTCCGGGCCGCGGAAGTGAAATAGAAATATCAATTGTCCATAACATGTAGAAAATAAGAAAAATTACTATGCATAAACAAAAGAAAAATTGATGATTGCACTTTAAAGTTAGTAATAGAAAAAATTGCACAGTCTCTATATTTTCTGATTAACATTCTTCTTCTTCAATCGTTCGCTTCTTCTAAGTGCCGGTGGATCATCTGAGGTTTCAGCATTTATCTCCAACGGATACAGTTTGACGATTGGTCTGTTGGTTACTCCGAATTTAGTTCGCACGGTAGCCAATCTCACCACACCATCTCCGCCGCGCACAAGGTCTTGTACAACTCCAACGTTCCATAATGTTCGTGAGGAGTCTTCATGTATTTGGACGACATCTCCTACGCGTATCCTTTCTCGATTATCACCGTGTGTTCTGTGAAATTCACGCAGGGCGGTTACGTATTCCCTTTTCCATCTAGTTTGAAAGTGTTGAATTAAATCTCGTTGACGCAAAGTCAATTTCACAACATTAGAACGTGTTAGATTTTTCGTAACGTTGTCAGAATGTTCTAGTGACGGATACGGTAAAGTTTTCAAAGTACGTCCATAGAGTAGGTGAGAAGGCGTAAGCGGTTCCGGATCCTTATCATCAGTTGATATGTAGGTGAGCGGACGGTTGTTTAAGGTGCACTCAATCTCAGTAACGATCGTTTGTAACGTATCAAAGTCAATGAGCGCTCTTCCCAATGTTTTCTTCAGTGAATTCTTGGTCAATCCGATAAGACGCTCCCACCACCCTCCATACCATGGAGCTCGATTCGGTATAAATTTCCAGACGGTACCGTGTTCTCTTAACTTTCCGTGTACGACTTCAGAATTCGACAGCTTAGTAATTTCGGTCGATGCACTTTTGTAAGTTGTCGCATTGTCCGATATCATAGTGTGTGGTACGGATCTTCGACTGATGAATCTTCGGAATGCTAATATGAATGAATGTTCGGTTAAATCCCGTACTATTTCAATGTGGACGGCTCTTGTCGACGCGCAAGTAAAGAGGCACAGATATACTTTAGATTCATTAGTGTCTCTTTTATCACGGTTTCTCAGATACATAGCTCCGGTAAAATCAACTCCTGTGACGCTAAATGGTGGGTCTTCTCCAAGACGGTCTTTTGGTAGTGGTGGTGGATCCGGCGCGTTGTACGGTCGGCTGAGGATCTTCCTGCACGGTATGCAGCTTCTGAGCACGTTTTTTACTAGGCTGGCATTTCCGGCCTCAACTGCAATACTTTCCGATTTGGACGTACGCGGGAAAATCAGGGGCGGTAACACAAGTCTAGTTTTTTACCTGTTGTCGAATTTTGGGTATCCAAAATGTTTGCTGAACGTGCGTTATCGTTCCGTTTAGTCCGGCGTGAGCTTGACGTTTATGAGAGTCCATGATGATCAATCTTGTTAACGAATGTTTCGTTGGAAGTAAGTAAGGATACTTCACGGGCTCGCTGACTGCTGCATTGTCGATTCTTCCTCCTGAGCGTAGTAGTCCTTTCTCGTCAACGAAGAGTCGTAATTGTCGTACAATAGGTAAACGATTCGCATCATTTGACATAATGTTCATGTATTCTCGTTTGAATACGATCTGTTGCACATTCCGTATTAATGTAAGTGATGCATTTTGAATTTCGGATACGTTGAGTATTCCTGTGCTTCTGTTTGCTTTATCTGATTTACAATTGTCTAGGAATCGTAAAACATATCCCATTATGCGTAGTGTTTTCTGATAACTGTTCGTTCTTTCCAGATTCATAATAACCTCTAAATTGCTTTTCACGTTTTCGGTCGGTTTATCTTCGTCCTGAGTATCGCCTGATACTGTAGCAACTAAAACGGAATTTCGATCCCATGTAGGCCAATCCTTCTCATGTAGAATCCATTTCGGTCCATTAAACCAAAGCGTGCTTGTTTTCAGTTTTGAAGCGGATATTCCACGCGTTAAAAGGTCTGCGGGATTTTGGTCTGTCGGACAATATCTCCAGGTTGTAGTTCCAACTAGTTCTCTTATTTCCGTTACTCTCCTTGCGATGAACGGCTTGAGTACTTTTGACGAATTCAGCCAACTAAGGACGATTTGGCTGTCACACCAGAAAGTAATATTGTCGATTCCGAGTATAGCTGATACGTGTTTCGCTAATTTAGTACCAACTAATGCTCCCATTAGCTCCAGTCGTGGCAACGTTATCGATTTGATCGGCGCTACTCTGTTTTTTGCCATCACTAATTGTGAGTTTGTACCATTCGCTAAGTATACACATGCTCCGTACGCTTGTTGGCTTGAATCCATAAAGACGTGAAGACTAAGAGCGTCTCCTTGTGATACTCCATCATTAAAAAGCCTCGGTATTGATATATGTGTTGCTTCTGTTAAATCCATAGCTAGATTAGTCCATTTTTCCATTACATCTTCTGGTAAGATTTCGTCCCATCCTAGATTTCGCTTCCAAAGGGATTGCATTAATGTCTTAGCTCTCACGGTCACCGGACTGAGTATCCCAAGCGGATCAAAGATTTTAGCGGATTGGCGTAATATTTCTCGTTTTGTGGCTTGTTTCATGTTGGTGTCTATATCTAGTTTTGGAAATAAAAGCTCATCTCCCTGTACATTCCATTTCATGCCAAGGATTTTGATATTCTTATCTGAGTCCAGTACTGAGTCGTTGCTAGCTAAGTGACGTAATTTCTCTGAATTGGAATTCCAAGATCTCAAGTTGAACCCTCCTTTTTGTAGTAAGCATCTAGCATCGCTATAAAATTTTGTCAGTTCATTTTCATCTCGGAAACTGGTAAGTACGTTGTCAACGTATAAATCTTGCTCAAGTCTAGTGGCTGTTTGACTTGGGTTGTCAGAAAAATGTTTGATCAGCGTGGCGTTCAATATAAAGGGAGAGCAGGTAGCTCCGAATAGCACGGACTTGAAGCGATAGGTCAGCCATGGACTATTAGCGTCAGTTGGGTCGCTCAACCAGTAGAAACGGGTTACATCTCGATCTGATTTGTGGAGTCCTACTTGCAGAAACGCCTTTTCAATATCAGTTGTTACTGCGTATTTCTGTGTACGGAATCTGGTAAGTATTTCTGTTATATCGTTTGATATCGGGGGGTATGAGTGCAGACAATCATTCAGACTTGGGCTAGAAGCGTTTTCCTTGCAACTACAATCATACACTATCCTTAGTGGAGTGGTCGTAGAATCCTTGCTGACAGGATGATGTGGTATATAGTGTATGCGTTTCGGTTCTTCGGTTTCTGTTTCTCTTACTCGTTCTATGAAGCCTCGTCTTTCTTGGTCGTTTATGATGTCTCCATAGATTTTCATCAGTTTCGGCTCTCGGCTCAGTCGTTCAATAACCTTTTCGGTACGTTTTCTTGTAATGTTCTCACTTTGCGTCAACGAGATTTAATTCAACACTTTCAAACTAGATGGAAAAGGGAATACGTAACCGCCCTGCGTGAATTTCACAGAACACACGGTGATAATCGAGAAAGGATACGCGTAGGAGATGTCGTCCAAATACATGAAGACTCCTCACGAACATTATGGAACGTTGGAGTTGTACAAGACCTTGTGCGCGGCGGAGATGGTGTGGTGAGATCGGCTACCGTGCGAACTAAATTCGGAGTAACCAACAGACCAATCGTCAAACTGTATCCGTTGGAGATAAATGCTGAAACCTCAGATGATCCACCGGCACTTAGAAGAAGCGAACGATTGAAGAAGAAGAATGTTAATCAGAGAATATAGAGACTGTGCAATTTTTTCTCGTATTAAGTGATCCTGAGAGAAGAAATCCAATTCGTGAGTCCACCGCTGTTGGTCCATTTCCTCGAATAACTTTGTCTCTTACAATATCCCAGTAGTGGTCTGCTCCTATGAGAAGTGATATTTCAAAGTTTCCATGTTCAGATAGCGGATGGGCAAGTTTCAGTCCTTTCAAATATGACATTTTCTGTGTGATCAAATGGCGGTTATCCTGAATAGGAGCGGCAATCGTCGGAACAATAACTACGCTAAGCGGTATTTTCTCTCCTGAATTTCCCTCTAAATATACTGTGGTGTAGTGTACATGACAAACGCTAGTTTCTGAAGCACCAAAGGCTGCAATATTAAGAGTTTCCTTTCCTTCGTGTTTAGCACCGATTTTATCTGCTAAGTCCTGCGTAATAAAAGATCGTTGTGCGCCTTCGTCGAAAAGGATATTGGCATCATCGGATTGTGTTTTAAACCATACAGGAGCTACGGCGGTTTTTAGAAAGACGGTAGAATTTTGTTGAATTGCCGAGGTGCAAAAAACTGATGTTTCGGATTCTCTGGTGGTTTCCTGGACTGGCTGATTCGTGGAATCGTTGCACAAACTAGTGTGATGTTTGTTTTTGCATTTACGACATCTATGTTTAGATTGACAGTCTGACGATCTATGGTTGCCTAAGCAGTTGAAGCATGCGTTCTTTTTCTTGACTATGTCCCATCTTTCTTTGTTGTCAACTACTTTCTTGCATTCTGTCGGTGAGTGATTTTCCTTGCAGAATATACAGCTAGTCTTTTTACCGTTACCATTGTGTTCATTGTTGTTCCTTCTGTGGTTTGCATTGTTGTTGCGGTTTCTCTTAGAAATTCCGGCGTAGAAGCTTGCGGTAGGTTTAGCTTGGTCTCGGGTACATGAATCATCATTAATTGCTTCCTCGATTGATATCTCTTGTTGCAAAGCAGTTCTAAGTTTGTCTAATGTCTAGTCATCACTCCTGTTTTCCTTTGTGATACTTCGTTTAACATCGACGGGGAGTTTGCCAAGGATAATGGGGATAAGCATCGATCCATACATTTCCTGAGGTTGTCCCAAAAACTCCAAACCGCGGATGTAAGATTCAGTTGTATCAAGGAAGTTGCGCAAGCTTTCGAGGGTGTTAAATGGTGCTGGTAGTTCAAGTAGCGCTTTCATATACGCGTTAACAACTTTGTGTTTTTGCCCATAACGGCGAGTCAGTAGATCAATTGCTTTGTTGTAGTTATCATTTGACAGAGTCAGACCATTTATTACGTTCATAGCATCTGCTTGCAAAAGTGATTGAAGATAACTGAATTTCTGGACTGCGGTTAGCGTGTTGTTGTTGTGAACTGTAGTTTCGAAATTGTCCCAGAAGTACTGCCATTGAAGAACATCACCGGAGAAGTTTGGTAATGACAGTTTTGGCAATCTATGATTTTGAGTAGAAGATGAACCTGTATGCGAGTAACTACGGTCAAAATCTGACGGAACTTGGCGTGAATCATGGGTGTCTACATGGTTTTGCATGGGTTCTACGTAACTTGAACTTTGTTGATCATGTGTATTTTCTTGGTGGCTATCTTGTGTTCTGATATGCTGATAAGCGTTTGTGTTGTTAGCGGTCCTGTTTTGCGATGCATCTTTTGAGTTTTGTATCAACTTTTTGTAGCGGCGTAAGTTTATTACTAGATCTAAATCATACTCATCTGCATCCGTCATCTCTGTGTTGATATCTTCATCAGCAGCATTGTCTATTATTTCTCCGTCCAGTTTCTGGATTACACTCTGTTTCTTCTCTATAGCTTCGATGATCGGGCCTGCTAGTTCAATGTCAAATTCTGGTTGATTGTTCAGATCTTCTAGCTTCTTGAAGTATCTCGTCACGGCAGCTCGATTTGCTCCTCTGGTTGACTTTATCCTAGTTGGATCCATCTCAAATCCTGGTCACGGCACCAATGTCGTGGACGTATAGTGTTAGTACAGTTGCGTTGTGTTTGGGTTGAGTATTTCAGGTTCTAATTGAGAGGAAAAGACTTGTGTATACAACAACATTTAATGGAGGACCGCAATCTGACGTTTTTTTTTTTAGATACTACGTTTACACATAGAAACAAGGTACAATGACGTTACAAAAACTGCATAGCGCTTACTGACGTTCACTTTGTTCCCGCGGTATATATAAAGTATAACATACAGTCTATGATTCTCAACATAGCATTGTACAAAATGACCAAACATGGATATAATTTCACAGTATAAAAGACAAGTAGACAAAACAGATAATCACATTATAAAAGAGAATACAAACCAAAAAGCCCCCGACTTTGTACTTTGATACCAATATAAAAGCTTTTTGCCACTAACATATCTTGCCCGTTTGAACCACATGCGCTAGTTGTATTAAACTACATGTTAAACTTGAATGCAAGACATTTTTCTTATGGAAACCCATTGACTTCTGAAAAGGAGTTTGGTCCTTTTCACTCTCCAGTGATTCTCTACATATTGAACATTGAAGGGCCCACCGAAAATCGGCTATCTGATTCTTTATTAATTGACCACAACTTTAATACTTTTTTTACTATTTAGTTTTATTAAATAATAACAGTTCTGTCCGTTTTGTCCTATTAATTATGACACCATCGACTGTTACAGTTGGCATCTTGGAAATATACCTGCACCTACAAAACAGAAAGATGGCTGAATTTAAAAGAGGTGATAACAACAGTGCATTTAAAATAAACATCATTACTCATAAACATATAGAAAGTGCATTTTTGTATAATATTAATAATGATCATTTTATCAAATACATCCATGTATGTTGAATTATTAGGGTCTATACTAAGCATGCAGATCAGTGCAAGTTACAAATATTGTCATTGCAATACTTTAAAGTCTTTATAAGAAAATAGAATCAAAGACTTTTAGGTACATGTATATTAAATACATGTTTATATGCCATTTTGATACTTCGTGTGAATATAATAGTGTAACTGTTAACTGAATATCTGTTGATGTCCTACCCTGTTGTCGCTAGCTGTCTGCTTGTATATGTATGAAGTTTAATAAAACTGCATGCAATAATGGTACCTTAAAGTAATTAAATCACATGCACACAGATAAATAAATTAAAATAATTGAATAAATAACTTTAATTTTGAGTTGACAAGTATACTTAATCAGGAACATAAGCACTAATGTGCATTTAACCTACAAAAGTACATTGAAATGCAATACACTAATTATAGCTACCCAAATTCGTCAAACAGTTCGAGCAGACCATCATGTGTGTATGTGTTAAGTATTTGTTCTAACTGTGTATGATTTCCCTCAATCAATGCGCCGACATAGTCAATAAAATACCAAAACATAACCTCAAAAGAAAAGGTCAAACGACCTCATTAGCATAGATTTAAATATTTTTACCTGGGAATATCCCCCGAAGTACGTCATAACTTTCTTTAATCTTTTCTTTTATTTTGATGGAAAAACTGTAATGATTCCGAATGGATTTGTACAGCATGCTGAATTGTTTCCTTCCCCCTTACTATATATCCCCTGACAAAACTTGAAACAGAAGAAAAATAGAGTTAAAGGGTATTTGAATAAAAGATGTATGTGTATTGCAATCTCTTTTAATGGACCAAAAGTCTTGAATCACTTCTTTGTTAGATGATTATGATGACAAACTTTTAACATACATTTTTTTAAGTTCAACTGTGACAGTGTGCTGAACAGATGAGCTCAAGTAAACTGGTCAAGATATTTTATTTGTCACTTCACACTGACCCACTTAAAACTAATCACTTTGTCTTTGGTCCCTTTTGTCCCAATTAAACGCATTTGTTTATAAACATAAAAACTTTGACAATCTTTTATTACTTTTTATACCAGAGTTGCTTCCCTTTGATTGTAAAAGATATTTTAGTTTTATATTTACTCTGTGATGTGCTTCGCTGTGTTCATGCGTGCATCCATGAGAAGGCATATAGGGGTACATTTATCCTCAATCTCATTAAAATAAGATATTTGTTTGTGAACATAGTGGACGAGTACATGTACATGTACACAAAGATCTTACTTTAATGAGATTGATTCCCGAGGATTGATTCCTCCAAGATTGACTAAAAATAATGTTTTTCGCACAAAATCCTTGTATTTTTAAACTTAAAAGAGAGCTGCATGGTGGTGTAGTGGTTAAAGCATCAGGCTACTAACACCAAAGTTCATGGTTCGATCCTAGTTCGGGAACCAATTTTCTGACTCGCAAGGAATGATGCTAAGTCCTTCAGAAGGAACAAAACGGTTGTCCCTTGTATGTGGAGAGCAATACCCCATGCACATTAAAGATCCCTTTGTAGAGTTCGATAAGAGTAGGCTCAATAGGGGCAACTACAAAGGCCATACTTGCAAACTGCTAGCTGTAGAGTGATTTGCATAAGCATTAAGCTTGATTCCCCAAAAATAAACATGATAAATATGTTTAAAACTAAACTTAAAGACTTTCATGTCTTGCTTTGCTTGATGACAATCAATGTTCTCCCCATTCTAAACTAAAATCCTGGATCTGCCCTTGATAGAACCTACATGTATGTCTATACATGTATTTTTTAGTTGCAATACACTGTAACTGTGTACATGTGTACACATGTAAATATCTCAGCTTCTAGCTATTGTGGATTCATTTATTTTTGTGCATGCATGATACCAATATTCATTGTTCATTGATTGATGAAAAAAGGGTGAATTTTATTGAATCTGAAACTTATGGATCTTAAGTCTTCAGTAAGCAAAAGAATATTTTGCTTTCTTTTGAGGGGAATGAATATTGATCATAGACACCATTCACAAAACCATGAAATTGATACATTTAGGATAATTATATTTAGACTAGTGATCATAAATAACACACAGATTTTCTTGCTATTTCATGTACATGTACTTGTATTTTTTGTTTGTATTGTAATTGTTTTAGCATTTTTTTTCATGTGTTTGGCAGCTTTGGCTGTTACTTTTCTAAAGAACGAAAAATGTTTAGAAAGACAAAGGCTGATGCCTGTTTTAACCTTCAACTCATTAAACAAGTTAAAATCTATAAAAGTCTCCATTGAATCAAAGTTGTCAAATACCTCCTTACAGATGGTAGAAGAGACTCTAATGGCTCCTGGGAGCTGCTTGTCTAATAAAATGGTCATAAAACTCCAACACAACTTTAGTCCGATAGAATTTTTGTCATGTCAAATTAAACATGCTAAATGTAACTCTAAAACATTTTAATCAGCCCCACAAATATTTTTAGGAATCTTTGACAAAGCTTTCGTTTGTACTTGTCTTTTTGATGTTTTCTGTTCCTTGTTTAAGAAGGGGGTCTATCTGTGACTATTTCAGGGCTGGATTTGAATTATATGCATCTTATTTAGACCATGGGCCAATTGCAGAACCGCGAGCAGTGCCAAATGGCCTCGTTGAAGGCTGCTGGCGGTTGTCCATTGTGGTTTTTCTAAATTGCCGTTTAATTGTGGGCTGTGTCGCGTACACTTATTCCACATCTCTTTATTTTCTATTAAAATTATAGTTTTTTCAAGCTGCTAAAACCTGGTATTCACCTCGATCAAATAGAAAATAATGAGATGTGGAATAAGTGTACGCGACACAGCCCACAATTAAACGGCAATTTAGAAAAACCACAATGGACAACGGCCAGCAGCCTTCAACGAGGCCAATTGGCACTGCTCGTGGTTCTGCAATTGGCCCATGGTTTAAACAAAATGCAAAGTCAATAAATATATAAACTTAAAAAAAAATCTTTGTGTTTTCAGATTGTTTACTCTATGCTTGTCAATGCCAATCCTGGTCACAACCCTCAGTAGGTGTGTAACAGTTCTCAAAAACATCACAACCAGAACAATGTCCACACAGATTGGAGCCTTGAAGTTCTTAGGGTAAGTCTTTAATACACATGAGGGGAACTACCTACAATAATATAGCTCTTGTGACACCTATGGTTGAGCAGATCTACAATGAAGTACCATTACTTGTAACAGAGAAAATCAATTTTTTTCTGTATTTTGCACGATTTTCTATATCAGGCAGGAACCGCTTACGCCTCTGGAGCACCTGAGTTCACTCATGTTATGACTTGAGTTCACATTGTTGATTTCCGTTCTGTTGATTTTGTGTTTTGTGTTTCTTTTTGCTGTTCTTGTTCTTGTTTATCGGTTTCATCGTTGCCCTTTCAGACTTTTGACATTCTAATGCCTCATCGGTGCCTCTTTGCCTCTTGCACAAAACTTCAAAATTGTTCAAAGTTGCTTAAACACTTAAAATAAAATGGCTTATATGAATTTTTAATCTTAACCCAAAGTGTTAAGATAAAATTACATTTTCAATATTCTCATTGTGAAGTTCACTTTAAAATTCATCAAAGGAAATAATTCCTTTGTTCAACAAGGTTCAAAAATTGATCTCTTCTAAAAAACAATGAAAAGGGTCCACAAATTTTACTTGAATTCATATTTGATATATTTTTAGCAACATTTTAGTACCAAATAAAACTTTCAATGAATGGAATTATGCACTGCGTGATTCTCTTTTGGCAGGGCTCCATTTTATAAAGTATAAAGTATTTTATTAAGCCAATCATGTGCCCGCTAGGGCATATAATCATATTTGACACATACAATGTATAATATCAAACTCTTTCATTCACACTTTCTCTCATTCACTTTCGTACCTCTCACACTGATTGAAATAAATTTTTTTTACAATAAAATAAAAGTAACAAGACAAAATCAGGACCTTAGTCAATGCTGCGGTATGAAGAGGAGAGTCACAATACATAGACATAATAGATCTATGAGAAAAAAAACCCCAAAAAATCATTATCAACAAAATGTATAAAGGGACATTATTATAGGTTTGTCAGTGTAACCTGCCCAATGTTGATGGTTTTCTCAGGGTACTCTGGTTTCTTCCACTAGTAAAACTGACCGCCCTACATTGCCCAGTAGGAGTACTGCAATTTCAATTTTTTTTATCCACAATGATAAAACTATCATGTTATAAGATTTTTATTGAGCTTTTCTTGGTTGTGTATAAGGCCATTATAAATATAATTCCTAGATTCTCATCCAAATTTCTGGAAAAAAATGGGGTGAGTTAACTAATTTTATTTTTATCCATTTTTATAAAATATGCTGCCATTTTAAAGAAACAAGTCCAAAAATGGACATAGTTTGCTAAAATATAAAAATGATTTATTTGAGGCTGCTGAGAAAATCAGGGTGGGATGGGAGAAGCATCTAGGATATTTTTTTATATTGGCCTAAATACCTGCTTTGTTTTTTTTTTATCCAATGCCCCATAATATTAGTATCCATCTTTGCTTACTCACATCAATATATGTTAAAATTGATGCTGAAAAGGATTCATACTTTAATGTTAGGGTGACAGCAAGTGCAGTCTGTTGATTTCCAAATTATGGATGGAGTACTGTCATGACTGTGGCAGATCCAGAAATTTTTCAAACATGGAGTGGGGATGGGGGTGGGGTGGGGAGGATGGGGTTGAGAGGATGCGCACAATATAAATAAATCTTCTGTCTTTTGTCTTTGTCTTTAATGTTTTATGATGTTGATTATCACTTTGGTACACCTTTGCTTCTTTTTTTTGTCTTTGTCTTCAATGTTTTATGATGTTGATTATCACTTTGGTACACCTTTGCTTCTTTCTGGAACCTCTTGTTTCATACAGTTCCTTACCAAATTTTCCTGTTAGACAGGAGGAGGTCCTTAATCCACCTTTGGAGTAGAAGTAAATGGTCAATGCACCTATTTCTTTTTCCTTCATGTTTTGCAGTTTGTCCAACTTGAAATTATATTTTCTCTTTCAATTATGATTATACCTAACTTCCTTCACCGAAAGCTTCTGTAATTTGTACAAAAATAGCCATAACAAGCCTGAAATTGTAGCAAATAATACACAAAGAAGATGATATTCTTAGGATCATAAAACAAAATTACCACTCTCCAGATCTTGTCTGGTTATAAGTATCACTAATTTAGACTTATTATCCCTACTCTGCAGACATATATTCCTGATTAAGTGAAACCTAAAGACTTCTTCATTTAATTGACCAATCATAAACTAGTTTACACTTAAGTTATACATGTAATAGGTCTTTCCTGATAAAGCTAAATCTAATGACTTCTTAACAGTTTAACTTAGTAAAAAAGTATCTATCAATTTCATTTATATGGATATATCAATTTTCCAGTACATTAAGCAATATTCTTGGGGAATGTTATCAACAACATTTTTCTGCACTTACAGTGTTAGCTATCTAGTACAATGTACGTTGAAACTTGTCTGAAATGACCAATTAAGGTTAAAAAAAAAACACTAAGCAAATCTGTAACATGAAATGATTATCTAAACGGCAATGTCTACATTTACACAGCTGTGTAAACCAAAGAAAATCTTAGGTTTACATGGAAAATTTAACCAGATTACAATGACGGTAACACGGCCCGGTAACAAACCTAAAAGATTGTCAATGGTATCTTCAGGAGAATCAACCTAAGACGCGCGTAAACGTTAACAGTGCCTATCTAAAGCTGAAACGATGGAAAAATATTCTTCTGTAAATGACTCTTTTTCAGGTTGAGATGCGAGCACGTGCAGCGATCTCACACTGGTCAATTAACCATAATAACCGCCGGTACTGATACTGATCGATGATGTCGACCAATGAAATGCAATCATTTATTTTAAACTTTTTTTTTTAACTTTCGGTCTTTAGAATGAAGCCACCTAAGGTTTCAGAATATACAAATTTGATTTTTACGGAAGAAATAGGTACTTACACGCGTTTTTGGAAAACTCGCAATGATCTTTTATTCGTGATAGAATTTTTTGGGGGTCTTTTGGCTCATTCCGCTGCGCTCCACTCACAAAAAGACTGAAAAATTTCATCAATTGTGAAAGATCAGCCGGTTTTTATACGACCGCAAAAAAATTGCGGACGTATAATGGTATGATGCTGTCGTCGTTGTCGTCGTCGTTGTTGGCGTCGTCGTTGTTGTCTGTTAACTTTAGTGTATACATAATAACATTAGTTCGAGTAATCCGAATGCAATGAAATTTCACAATGATATTCCTTACTATTAAAGGATGGATGGGATTGATTTTGGGGGTCCTACCTGTTTTGGTTTCGAAATTAGGGGCTAAAAAGGTGCCACAAATGCTACTTTTATGTTTGTTGTCACGATAACTTTAGTTCTAGTCATCCTAATGCTTTGTACTTTGGCATTAATGTTCCTTGACATAAAAGGGTGAATGGGATTGATTTTGGGGGTCCCCCCTTTTTTGTTTCGAAATTAGGGGCCAAAAAGGGGCAAAAAATTCAAATATTTATTTTTTTCCACCATAACTTTGTTTCTATCTGGCTTATTGCTGTGAAATTTGTGAAGAATGTTTTCTTACAATAAAAGAATGAACCTGATGAACTTTTCGGGCCCCCTTTTTCCCCGTTATGTATTAAGGGGCCAAAAGGGGCCATAATCGAAACCGTTTTATATTAGTGGTCCGATTTTGAAAAAAAAATTTGCATGTTTGTTCTTGTCAAATAGCGATACAAAATTGAGAATCAATTGTTGCAACTCCCCATTTTTCCCCTTATTATGTAATGAGGGGCCAAAAGGGACCAAAATCGAAATTTTTTTACTTATGATCCTATTTTGAAATTTTTTTTGGGAGTTTGTTCTTGTCAAATAGTGGATACAAAATTGAGAATGAATTTTTGCACCCCCCTTTTTCCCCCTATTATGTAATAATGGACCAAAATGGAAAATTTGTGGTCTAATTTTGATCTTCTTTCGAAAAAAAATAATTCTTTTTAAATTGTGAGTGGAAAGTCCACCAAAAGCTGCATGTGTCAAAAACCTTTGTCAGTCCACCATGGGCTGCATGTGTCCAGAGCAATTGACTATCCATATTGGGCCTAAAATGTACAGGGTTCAACATGTTGCGGTCGTATCATGCTGCGCTCGGCAAGCTTTTTATTTTCCAATAACTTATGTAAGAACTTATAAATCCATTATCTGGAAGTAATAGGGGATTGATTCTGATTTGCAACTTTTCTTAATAACATGTACGTGAAGTTAATACTTTGATTTTCCTACTATCTATTTACATTTTGTTAAAGTCAATGTACTAAATGTAAGTGTTTTTTTTCGTATGACTAAATAAAATAACAGAGAGACATGCTCCCTCTATCAATACTATGTTCCAGTGAATGACATTGTGCCTTAAAAAAAAGACTAGAAAAAAACAGATGGGCCATGGTCATCGACTCCAACAAAATGTTGACAGATGTGATCACTTCCTTTGAACATATTAAACAGATTGGAATCAATTGTTTTTCCTATCTACGAAAGTAGGGGTGCATATAGTGTTCGGGTCCGTTTGTCCGTTTATCATGTTTATCCCAAAATGTTGCGATATGGGGGGGGGGGCTTGTTTAGGGGGGGGTACCAATATCCCATATCCCCATAAATTTTTCATCAAATATCCTGTATCCCAAAAAGTTTTTTTTCCAGTATCCCATATCCCTGTAAATAATATTGACAAAAATATCCCATATCCCAGTAAATTTTGCCTCAAATATCCCGTATCCCACTAAGAAAATGTGTGAATATCCCATATCCCAATATACACTAAACAAGCCTCATATGGGGCATTTTGTCTTTCGGACATATTCTTTTATTTTAGTATTTACAGTATTGTTTCTGTTCATAATTGCAAAAAAAAATGTCAATCTATTTGACCATGTTGATTGAGTTCAATAAAAACAATACATGATTCCATTCAGAATTTCTATCTTATAGGTTTTAGTAATTATGCCTTAGATTGGCTTGAGGATAAGCATGATTACTATGTATTGATCTAGTCATCGTATCTGTAATAGGTTGTCATAAAACCATACTCATCACCCTTACTCGACACTGTATATCAATAAAATAAAATGCATTGATCTGTTTGTTTTTCGAAAATTTCATCATAGATTTCCTATGTCTGCAAGGTATTAATGTGAATAATTTGTCACAGCCGGGGAAAATTGTATCGATATGAAAAGAATTATGAGTAATAAATTATTCGACACAGCTGCTTACGTTTACGTTGAAAATATAAAGTGAGAAATGCATTATGGATTAATCTAAGATTTTTTGTCAGTCTTTTCCTAGAAACTGAACCATGAGTCGTCAGGTGGTTTGATATATAATTTTGTATCGTACTTCATGTTTTGGGTCTCACATGCGTATTTTCCGTGGAACATTCTTCCATAATTCGAGCTAAATGTTTCCTCATTTATACAACTTGAGTTCACGTTGTTGATTTCTGTTCGTTTGATTTTGTGTTTTTTATGCTGTTTTTGTTTGTGTTTACCGGTTTCGTCGTTGCCCTTTCGGACCTTTGACACTCGACTTGGCGCCTCTTTGCTTCTTATACATGCTCAATAAATTTTCTTTTTCTATTCTGCCTGCAAACGGAGGTGACAAGTATAAATGCCTTTCAGGTCAAGATTTGTAAATTCATGGATAATCTTTTATATCACATGCAAGAGCTGTTAGTTCTTCATAAAGTTGATAAAACCGATGATGGGTATGGATATGCCAAAGTACATACCCGTATAGAAGCTTATTACAATCGCCTCCCTATCTGTTGATTTGGGCCTTGATTTTCTAGCTGAGTGACTTTAGTTTTTGTGCTTTGTCAAGGCATATTGATAGGGGGAAGGTTGGGGCCAAAAAAAAAACAGTTTAACACCTCCACATATTGTATGTGCCTGTCATAAGCCAGGAATCCTTGACAAAGCTTTCGTTTGTACTTGTCATGTTGATGTTTTCTGTTCCTTTTTAAAGGGGGGGTCTATCTTTTGACTATTCCAAGACCGGATTTGAATTATATGCATTTTATTTAGACCATGGGCCGGTTTGACAACCGCGAGCAGTGCCTACTGGCCGCGTTGATTTCTAATTCCTAGGGTTAGCGATACTTGGTTCATTTTTTGACATTGAACTTTGGATAATATTGTTCCTGTGAGGCGAGAAGTTATAGTTCAAGTTTTATTTTAACCAAGTGATTTGATGCAGTAATGCTACCTTTCCCCCAAAAAATCAAGTCCTATGCGGGAAATATGAAAATAGCTGTGTTATTTCAGCTTCCAGATCGGCAGGATCAGATTCCCGCGTGGAAACTTGATTCATTTCAGCAATATGATCCGTCATTACAATTTGCAAACAAGAATCATTTATTTCTATTAACTTCAAATTTGTGACATTTAATTATCAAAATAGGTTGTAGAAATGGACTATTGATCCTGAACATCTCAATTTTCGTGCAGATATTTTCACCAATTAAACACTTGTTAAATATTTACACGTTACGGTTCATCCCTTGGGAAATAAATGCTTCAAGCTTTAAAATAATAATTGCATCAGCTTACCGAATCTTGGTATGTAAATAGAAGGGAGAAAAAAGAAATTCCTTGGGGATTTTTGTAAATTACTAAATGCGACAATCGTCTGGTGTTTAGTTGTTCAACGATTCTGCGAAAGGAATTGTTTCTGTTATGTTCTAACATTTCAGTCTTCAGGTAGTCGGAATTTTACCCACATTGTTGTGGTCTTTGTGATTGTGTAAATGGTAGGCATTAGTCCAAACCTGTATATTCGCTCGTAGTTTTCGTCTTAAGGACCTAAGATACATATGAAAAGTATATAATTTAATTCCACCATGAATACGTAAAGCCTGTGCTTCATTGACTTGAATGAATATTATTATACTTGATGAACAGGTGTTTCGCCGTTTCACCCTGGAAATAAATGATTTTACAAAAAGGGATATTTAATCTGATACAGTAATAGTTAAGCTTATTGCCGTTTGCACCCAGTGATAACGGTTAAACATGAAACGAGTTTTTGGACGTCACAAATACTCTCTAGAGAAGGAGGACTCGGTTGTTAAGCATGTCCCAGTGGCTGCGGAACGTTATATAAGGTAATAGTTTTCGTTAAATGTTTATTGCATATTAAGTATGTGTGTGTGTGTGTGTGTTTTACGCCCTTTACCTGGGCCATGTAGGGCGGTCAGTCTGAATGGTGGAGGAAACCGGGGTACCCGGAGGAAACCACCGACCTTGGACAAACTGACAAACTTAATCACATACAGTCGGGGAAGTCCCTTTTTGTTAAATACAAACGGGACTTGAACACCAGCTGAGAGGTGATCGGCTAGTGATCAATAGTGTGGTATTTAAACCAGCGCCTTAGACCACTCGGCCACCCAGGCCCCTATTGCATATTAAGGATCTAAGTCTAAATAGCTACCTTCAAGAAGAAGGGCTGCTACTTCTAGTTATAACGAAGGCTGCTGGTTTTTGTGTATTTTAAATTATTTTGCCGTTGAAGTTGTTTCGGGCAAATTTGTTCCTCATTAATTGCATGTTGATACTCAAGAAATGTTTTATCTTAAACGGGGTTTATTACCACAATTGCAATGAAAAGTTCTTTTTATTGGAAATCATTGAGAGCCAAGAGACTTGAAAATTAGCCAATGAAAAGCCTCTTTGATTACACGCGTCAATACTTATAAAGTCACAGAAAAAGCGTTTGCTTGTTTTCGATAAGTTATAAGAGACGAATTTTTGATTTTTAAAGAAGCTTAAATATGTTTTTAATATTTTTGCAAAATATCCTATTGTTTATCTGTTTCTCTGTCTGTGCTGAACTCTAGAAAGTAGTAAATTAGGCTTTTATACATTATAGACATTAATAAATGAAGCAATGCAGCAATAATTCGGTCATTTAAGCTATTCTGTAACTAGAAATGACAACAAGCACTAATTGTTCTGCCTGTCCTTCCAAAGCACCTGAGTTCAATCTGGTATTGACTCGAGTTCGTGTTGCTGGTACCTGACTGATGTCAATGGCATAGAAACGACAATCCTTTGAAAATAAATAATCACACCAGAATGGATGGATTTAGAATACTTTCAAACATGTCTGTGAAATGATATCATGATCTACATGTATTTAATTGAAGGCCACAATTCTTATTATGTGGATAATTATATAGCTTACTTGATCAATGAAATGATTGAAGTTTACATGGAAACCAAGTTTTGTTATGCAACGGCGACCGTTGTCGGCATTATTATACTCCTGCAAACAAATTTCTGTTTTTAGCTCACATGTCATCACTATGCGTCCGTCGTCCGTCGTCGATCGTCGTCCGTTAAAAATTTCAAAAATCATCTCTGAAACCACTGAAACAATTTCACTGGAACTTTTCAGGATTGATAAATGAAAAGTCCTCACTTTATATTGATCTGATAGAGAACATGGCCGCCGCTGCTCAAAATAGAGCGGGGGTGGGTGGGGGCCCGGTTGCAAATAACTCGAACACGATGGCAGATCTAAAATTCTGGCATAGGGTTAAAGGGATCAGCACGTAAAGATCCACCGATCCTGAAATTTTGAAGAAATTCCCACAAACCATTTGAGAGTTATTGCCCCTTTTCTTGATTTATTCTGCGTTTTGTATTTATTTTTGTCTTTGATCTTAAAAATTAAAAAATATATATGATATTGAAGTTATTTCAATGGCATATTGTTCAGCTAAGTAAGCTCTACAAAATTGTCCATTGGGTCGAAATTGTCAGATGACCCCTTATAGGAGTTATGATCCCTTAAAAGCCCCAAACGGTGTTTTTTCCCTTATAGATTGTGAACGATAGTAGAAAGAGAATGGATTAATTTTTTCTTGCTTAAATGTTCAGGTAATTGATATCTACAAAATTGTCCATTTGGTCGAAATTGTCAGATGACCATTTACATGGGTTATGGCCCCTTAAACACCAAAAATACTGATTTTAGCCTTACAGATTGTGAACGTTAAAAATTGGGAAAACGTTTTGCTTGCTTAAATGTTCAGTTAATTGAGATCTACAAAATTGTCCATTAGGTTGAAGTTGTCAGATGTTTTCTTATAGGGGTTATGGCCCCTTAAAAAAATCAATGTTATAGCTTTATAGTATGTGAACGATAGGAGATTGCAAAAAAGTTTTGCTTATTTTAATGTTCAGCTATTTGAGCTCTACAAAATTGTCCATTATGTTGAAATTGTCAGATGACCCCTTATAGGGGTCATGGCCCCTTAAACCCCCAAATTATTAGCTTTGGCCTAGTAGATTGTAAACCATTTAAGATAGGGTAAAGGTTTTGCTTGCTTAAATGTTCAGCTTATTGAACTCTACAAAATTGTCCTTTAGGTCAAAATTGTCAGATGACCATTATAGGAGTTACGGTCCCTTAAATGCCAAAAAAACCGGATTGTACGTGAAAGATTGTGTACAATAGAAGATTGTGCCACACATTTGCTTGCTTAAATGCTCAGCTTTGTAGAGCATGCTTTATATCGTGACGGGCTGTTGGCAATGTTAAATACATGTAATAGTATTGTTACATTGTCATTGAAGCCAGGTGAGCGATTCAGGCTCCCGGGAGACTCTTGTTTATTCTTGTTTTGATCTGTTTGTTTCTTTTGTTATTTTGAGGTGTGTAAACTGTATATGCATGGCTGTCTCTCCATCTCTCCGCCTGTCTGTTCGTCTGTGTGTTCCACCTGAGCCACATCATTGATTTTGTTCAAAAATTTACATTAAGTATGTACAACCTATGGAAATGAGCATAACAAAATATATTTGAGAATGGGGAGATGGTTAATCAATTGTGTACTTATTTACAATTTCTTACTTTAATTTTGAATATTTTATGCTGCCGATCAAAACAAGCTTTTAAGTAAAGTCAGTTTACTCATCTCTTGTGAACTCCAGGTGCGATGCTATAAACAGGAAATGCTAGATGGAATCATTTTCATGTCAAATGCAAGGTATTGCAAAACGACGCAAAATGAATCTCTTTAGGCTAGCACTATTCGCCGTCTTGCGGCATCCTGTGGTTGGCGTCTTGCCTACTGCCTGCTTTGTCCTGCATCCTTTGATCAGCACCGCCGTTAAAAATTGAACAGTTTTCTTGGAATTGCATTTTACAGCCTCTTAATATATTGCATGTCGCTTCCTCCAATAGTGATATATAGTTTAAAGCGTTTCTATCCTCGTCTAAGAAAAAGAACAAATTTACAGGAGACCAAATAATCGACATGCTTAACTTTCTTATTGACAACATATTTGTTCAGTTTGGTGGACGTGTTTTCAGCAAACAATAGGGATTCCAATGTGCACTAATTGTGCACATTTGCTTGTTGATTTGTTTCTTCATTCATATGAAGCAGACTTCTTACAATCTCTTCTAGACAAAAAAGACCGTAGACTAGCTCTCTCTTTTAACCTCACATGTTCCGTTATATTGACTAAACAGTTCTCGATTTGGTGACTTTCTCCATCTCATACTAGTATACCCCAAGGAGCCTGAGATAAAGGACACACCGGATTCTAGGAAGTCTGCTTCATATTTAGATTTATATCTCGAAATTGACTCTCAAGGAAGACTTTCAACAAGGCTTTATGACAAAAGTGATGACTTCAACTTTCCCTTCTTGTGTAGCAAACTTCCGTCCGCTCCAGCTTATGGAGTTAACGTATATCAATTGATTCGTTACTCCAGAGCGTGTGGGACTTACATCGATTTCCTTAGCAGAGCGACACGTCTGACGCAAAAATTGCTCACACAGGGTTATGTTGATCCTCGGTTGCTGTCTTCACTCAAGAAATTTTACGGAAGACATCGTGCACCTATACATAAATATTGGATTTCGATCTCTCAGATGAGTGTATATGTTGGTTTGTCATAGGGTTTTGTTTTGTCTTTCTTTACCGGATTTGACACGCTGAATGGACTATTGGCAACGCGACGGGTGTGCTATAGCAAGCAGGAACTGCTAAACTCTTCCAGAGCACCTGAGTTCACTCTTGTTTCGACTGGAGTTCGCTTGATGATTGATATTTAGTTATTTTGTGTTTCCATGTTTTACATGTTGTCTGTTTTTGTCCCATTCTTGTTGATGTTTACTGGTTTTGTCTCTGCCCCGTCGGACTTTTGACATTCGGATACCCCATTGGTACCTCTGCTTGGTACCTCTGCTTCTTTCGTAACTTATCCTCCTCTCTTTAACGAATATTTTAAGTTGAAAACGACCTATATTCATGGAAGACCGCCATTCTAGTTTGAGGGTGTTTACCGGAGTAGTTACCGAATCAAAAGTACTCGTGAACTCTCTTTGTTTTCTGTATAAGCTTTGAAATTTCCGATTTTGTTTATGTGTCGTTTGTGTACTGGTCAACGCATTGAGCTACTAAGAGGTGCATTGTAGGTCCCTGTTATAGGTCAAAATTCTCCGGTTCAATTTTTCGACCCTGTCTTGACATTGTTTGCAACTATTTTGGTTTCAAGAACCATAAATATAAGTCCTTCATAAGGAACGAAAAATGAATTTCCAGTTCATGAGAAGAACGATGCCGCATGTTCTTTTAAGGCTGTTTTATCCGACCATTTTGACACTATTTCCGCCGGTCTTGGTTTCATAGAAGCATAATTAAAATCCATCAGAAAAAAAGAAATAATGAATTTCCAGTGTACTGGTTTATGAGAACAACGGTTTCGAAATTTTCCCCCGCCCGCATGCCGCCCGCTGCGCACCCGACATTCTCCATTTTATCACTCTATGAAATCCGGCCAAAAATGATATAAAAACTATTATTCTTCGTCAGTTCAAGCATCAAATTCGATAAAACAAAACATGTCAATCTGTGGGAATTACACTACCAGCAGGAGACGATCATTTTAGATTTAATTTCATCGATAATTTGTGAGAGAGAAAACAAAATAGAATAAAATCTGGTGAAAGCAAAAACCCAAAAATTGTTTTCCGATACACGTTTCTTATTAGAAGGAAAACAACAGAATTTAATTTCATTACATATTATTACAAAAAAAGGAATCAAATGACATTAAACTATTTTCAACAATTTTATGCAACACAATAATAATGAATAAACCATTAAGTCATTACTGTAAATCGCTACAGGAGTTCTCCGGGGCATTACATGGTTTTGTTGGGAAGAGCAAAATAATTGAAAAAAAAATATATATCTATTAAATGTAATTATCTTAAAGTGCTTTTCCCTCTGCGAATCTACAAGAAAAACACTATAAGCAGTGCTATTTGTCCACTAAATTTTCAAAATTATTCCTTGAAGCTAAATGCATCAGCTTGAAGTTATTTAATTAGTACTTGTTCCAAAAAACGGCTGTGTTCATGCCTGTAGATAACTGATTTTAATATCATTTAAGTTCAAAATTTTATTTTCTTTCGGTACAAATTGAGTACAGAGGCGTCAATACAACGTTCTGCAATTAAATGAAAACCAGCGACAAAGGTGAATTTGAGCTTATTTAATTATACTGAACTGGTAAACACGTTATATGCCTGTGTTTTTACTTTTCATTTGGCAGTGACCGAATGTTTCAGCATACCCCAAAATCTGAAATTGGAAATTATCGATGTACCCCTAATGTGGAATAGTACTTAAATGTTTGTGGGACACAGAAAGAGGATTTCACGTAGTCTACTGGATCGGTCAAAATTTACTTAGGAGCCTGTTCATGATAAAACCATGCAAAATCGTCCAATAGCAATGTTTTCATTTTAGTAAAAGGTATAGTGCAACTGAAAGACCTTATAAGACTCGGCAAATATTTTCTTTCGAAAAATCAAAGAAGGCTGCCCTTCAGGCCTCAGTAGCTATATATAGCATTCATCTATTCTACTAATGTCACTAAATTTTGACTGGTAATATCTCATAAACCCAAGATAGATTGAAAAATTTAGTGGTCAAAACAAAGTTTACTGGGGTTGCTTTACCTAATTCTGTTGAAATGTTGTGGTGTTTTTATTGCCGATGTTCCACCCTATTTATTTTTCTGCCCGATTCTTAGAAATAGTAGTATTTAATTATTAAAGGCATAATACAATCTTTGCTATAGTTTCGCATTTATCACGTGACCCTATTTGGTATATAACCACCATAGTTGGTGAGTAACCAGAGCGTTTTGTCCTAAAAAATGAGGGTAGACCTCGGGACATGCTCTCGGGTAACCTTATTTCTTCGGGGAAAAAAGAAGCATCTGGGTCACAAACCGACTAGGGTGATAATTGTGTTAGGTCGTATTTTTTGTAGCAACCAAATATTTACTCTTCCAGAGTACTTGAGTTCACTCTTGTTACGACTTGACTTTCTGATTTTAGGTTTTGCGTTGGGACATGTATTCTTTCGATAATATTTTATTAAAACTCCCCACTTAATTAATACGTATGGTTATTTTAGCATTGTTCAATTACATGTCGTTTCCATATAAAGATGCACTTTTGGAGAACATAATATAATTTCATTTAGCAACGTCGTTTTGTCCTATTACTGTATATTTGATTGCTTTTATTTCCTATTTTAAGTGTCAATATTGGTTTAGACGACGCAGGAACTAAAAGCTTTTCTTAGATAGTTCCACTTTGCCAAAGTAACCTTTAAGGTTCCACTGCTGTTTTCAATTAATATGGATTCATTTATTTCCGTGGGTATCAAATTTCGTGGTTTGATGAAAAAAGATCAGTTTGTGGGTTCTTTAATTCGTCGTTCTGAAGCATGTAGCATACAGATCATTTGCGTATGGTGTTTAAAATTTCATGGGTTACGGCCAACCACGAAAGCCACGAAAATTGATGTCCAATGAAAGATAATGAAACCACGCGCACAATATAACAATGATAGCAGATTTTATGTGTTATTTGATTAAAAGACATTTTGATGATAATTTTATTCTATATATTGATGATACTGTAAATTTGACAAATTTTACATTTTTAGCTCAAGCGATGTGAGCTTATGCCATCACTGTGCGTCCGTCGTCGTCTGTCGTCGTCCGTCGTCGTCCGTTAACAATTTAAAAAATCTTCTCGTCTGAAACTACTAAACCAATTGGACTGAAACTTGATAGGAATGATATATGACACGTTTGGTACAAACGATCCTCATTTTAAATTGATCCGATAGAAAACATGGCCGCCGTTGCTAAAAATAAAACAAGGGGGTAGAGCAGCAGTTTTTTGCAAATATTAAACTCAAAAATGGTGACAGATATCAAAATTCTGGCATAGAGTAAAAGTGATCAGCACCTCAAGATCTACCTGCACAGAAATTTTCAAGAAGATCCAACAACCGATGAAGAACTTATTTCCCTTATTCTGGATTTTTTTCAAAATTTTGCCCTTATTTAGCCCTATATCTTAAAAACTATACAAGATATTTTAAACATTCAAATTGTATATGATTAAGATCTACATTTCATGTAATTAGGTCAAAGCTGTGGAACCATTTCTTTTAGGAGTTATGGCCCATAAAGCATAAAAATTTACCATTTTTCATTACTTTTTCCCTGAATTTCAAAGTTTAACTTGTCTGACACCATATATCAAACTTCAACCAAACTTGGCACAGTTGTTTAATGGCATAAATGCTACAATTCTATCGTTCGGTTTTTTTATTCGTCAAAAAATATGGCCGCCATGGCTAAAAATAAAACATAGGGGTAAATTGCAGTTTTTTGCTAATAACTCAAAAATGGTTACAGATATAAAACAATTCTGATTGGAAAAAAAAGTGATCAGCATTTCACTTATTTAGGTACATATCTTAAAAACTATACAAGAGTTTTCAAAAATTTAAATTGCATATGATTTAGCACATCAAGATCTACATTTCATGTAATAGGTCAAAGCTGTAGGTCCATTTCTTTTAGGAGTTATTGTCCTTAAATCAACAAAAATTACCATTTTTCATTACTTTTCCCCTGAATTTCAAAGATTAACTTGTCTGACACCGTAAGACCAACTGGATCTTAACTTGGTACACTTGTTTATAGCTTATATGCTACAACTCTATCGTTCAGATTTTTCATTCGTCAAAAACATGGCTGCCAATGCAAGGCTAAAAATAGAACAGATGACAGAGTATGGGTTCGATTTTAGCTCAACTCCATGCTGGATTTTCCGGTGTCAACGGCTTCAAAAAGATAATTTTCATCACTGTTGGCACACGGACACCCCTTCCTAACTTTGCAGCTCACCATATCCATTCTATATTATATCAAATACTTTACAGAGCTGTGCGCAACACCATTTATCATATATATACGTATATTACTATACCAGTTGCGACCAATTCTCTATCCTTCGCTCTTTACCCACCTAATGTTCATCGTGAACTGTGTTACAACCTTAGATTGTCTACGAGGAGGCTTAACTAGGCAACCGAAAGCTAGATTTTTATCTAGCCTAGGTGGTCTAGTGGTCTAGGGCGCTGGACACAGTGCAGGCGAAGTTGCCATAGATGACAGAGTATGGGTTCGATTCCAGCTCAACCCCATGCTGGATTTTCCGGTGTCAACGGCTTCAAAAAGATAATTTTCATCACTGTTGGCACACGGACACCCCTTTCTAACTTTGCAGCTCACCATATCCATTCTATATTATATCTATTACTTTACAGAGCTGTGCGCAACACCATTTATCATATATATACGTATATTACTATACTAGTTGCGACCAATTCTCTATCCTTCTCTCTCTACCCACCTAATGTTCATCGTGTACTGTGTTACAACCTTAGATTGTCTACGAGGAGGCTTAACTAGGCAACCGAAAGCTAGATTTTTATCTAGCCTAGGTGGTCTAGCGGTCTAGGGCGCTGGATACAGTGCAGGCGAAGTTGCCATAGATGACAGAGTATGGGTTCGATTCCAGCTCAACCCCATGCTGGATTTTCCGGTGTCAACGGCTTCAAAAAGATAATTTTCATCACTGTTGGCACACGGACACCCCTTTCTAACTTTGCAGCTCACCATATCCATTCTATACTATATCAATTACTTTACAGAGCTGTGAGCAACACCATTTATCATATATATACGTATATTACTATACCAGTTGCGACCCATTCTCTATCCTTCTCTCTCTACCCACCTAATGTTCATCGTGTACTGTGTTACAACCTTAGATTGTCTACGAGGAGGCTTAACTAGGCAACCGAAAGCTAGATTTTTATCTAGCCTAGGTGGTCTAGTGGTCTAGGGCGCTGGACACAGTGCAGGCGAAGTTGTCACAGATGACAGAGTATGGGTTCGTTTCCAGCTCAACCCCATGCTGGATTTTCCGGTGTCAACGGCTTCAAAAAGATAATTTTCATCACTGTTGGCACACAGACACCCCTTTCTAACTTTGCAGCTCACCATATCCATTCTATATTATATCAATTACTTTACAGAGCTGTGCGCAACACCATTTATCATATTTATACGTATATTACTATACCAGTTGCGACCAATTCTCTATCCTTCTCTCTCTACCCACCTAATGTTCATCGTGTACTGTGTTACAACCTTAGATTGTCCACGAGGAGGCTTAACTAGGCAACCGAAATCTAGATTTTTATCTAGCCTAGGTGGTCTAGTGGTCTAGGGCGCTGGACACAGTGCAGGCGAAGTTGCCACAGATGACAGAGTATGGGTTCGATTCCAGCTCAACCCCATGCTGGATTTTCCGGTGTCAACGGCTTCAAAAAGATAATTTTCATCACTGTTGGCACACGGACACCCCTTTCTAACTTTGCAGCTCACCATATCCATTCTATATTATATCAATTACTTTACAGAGCTGTGCGCAACACCATTTATCATATATATACGTATATTACTATACCAGTTGCGACCAATTCTCTATCCTTCTCTCTCTACCCACCTAATGTTCATCGTGTACTGTGTTACAACCTTAGATTGTCTACGAGGAGGCTTAACTAGGCAACCGAAAGCTAGATTTTTATCTAGCCTAGGTGATCTAGTGGTCTAGGGCGCTGGATACAGTGCAGGCGAAGTTGCCATAGATGACAGAGTATGGGTTCGATTCCAGCTCAACCCCATGCTGGAATTTCCGGTGTCAACGGCTTCAAAAAGATAATTTTCATCACTGTTGGCACACGGACACCCCTTTCTAACTTTGCAGCTCACCATATCCATTCTATACTATATCAATTACTTTACAGAGCTGTGCGCAACACCATTTATCATATATATACGTATATTACTATACCAGTTGCGACCCATTCTCTATCCTTCTCTCTCTACCCACCTAATGTTCATCGTGTACTGTGTTACAACCTTAGATTGTCTACGAGGAGGCTTAACTAGGCAACCGAAAGCTAGATTTTATCTAGCCTAGGTGGTCTAGTGGTCTAGGGCGCTGGACACAGTGCAGGCGAAGTTGCCACAGATGACAGAGTATGGGTTCGATTCCAGCTCAACCCCATGCTGGATTTTCCGGTGTCAACGGCTTCAAAAAGATAATTTTCATCACTGTTGGCACACGGACACCCCTTTCTAACTTTGCAGCTCACCATATCCATTCTATATTATATCAATTACTTTACAGAGCTGTGCGCAACACCATTTATCATATATATACGTATATTACTTTACCAGTTGCGACCAATTCTCTATCCTTCTCTTTCTACCCACCTAATGTTCATCGTGTACTGTGTTACAACCTTAGATTGTCCACGAGGAGGCTTAACTAGGCAACCGAAATCTAGATTTTTATCTAGCCTAGGTGGTCTAGTGGTCTAGGGCGCTGGACACAGTGCAGGCGAAGTTGCCACAGATGACAGAGTATGGGTTCGATTCCAGCTCAACCCCATGCTGGATTTTCCGGTGTCAACAGCTTCAAAAAGATAATTTTCATCACTGTTGGCACACGGACACCCCTTTCTAACTTTGCAGCTCACCATATACATTCTATATTATATCAAATACTTTACAGAGCTGTGCGCAACACCATTTATCATATCTTAAAAATAGAACATAGGGGTAAATTTCATGTTTTTGCTAATAACTCAAAAATGGTTTCAGATATCAAAATTGTGCAAGAATCAAATGTGATCAGGCAATTGAGATCTACCTGTCCTGAAATTTCGGAAAAGATCTGACTGCTGATGTGGGAGTTATTGCCCTTTTTCGTAATTTTTGCTAAATTTTGCACTTATTAAGCCCAATATCTTGAAAACTAACCAAGTTATTTCAGAAATTTAAATCGCATATGGTTAAGCACAATAATATCTACAAAATATATGTATCTGTGTAGTTCAGGTGAGCGATTCAGGCTCCTGGGATCCTTTTGTTAAAGCATAAGTGCAATTAGTAGCAGGTTTCAAAATTTGCTAATGTATATCATAATGAACAACTTTGTTATTATTTAGACGCCATTGATGATCTGAACATTTCAATTACATAAAAAGAATTTAACGAACTGTAGACCTTTTGGAGCGCGTTCAATGAAGTGTTTCTAAACATAGAAAAAGGAAAAAGCCAGTCACAAAACAGAAAATTCATTATAACATGATTCTTTCTTTGATAATCTAGGTATTTGTTTGAATCTTCTGGCTTGTATTTTTAGTCTTGGGCCAATGCAAGACAGAGAGCAGTGACCTCTGGTCATGTAAAGACTGCTGGCTGTTTTCCATTGTGATTTTTAGGCAGAGCCTTATGAAGTCATATAGCTATCTGATTTTCGCATTTTTTTCCCGTCTAGGCAGGGCTTATCGGTCAGTCAATATTGCTACCAGAGGATCTATTACAGAACTTTAATCGTGTATTGTATTTTAAATGTTATACGGATTGTCTGAAATAAGAGATACATATTTATATCCCAACATAAATGCAATATAAATGTGCACTACATATCGTTGACGTTTTCTGAATCATTTTTGACCTTTGATCAAGTGGGCGGAGCTAAATTACAGATTTCTTAACAAATGTGTAAGTGTGCGGAGCAAACAAACAAAACTGATATGCTATGTTTCAAGTTAATGAACCACATATCGTTCTTTATTTTTAGTGCTTAGATTTAGCTCTGCCTTATAACGCTTTAGCGCTTTGATTTAAATTGCCGTTTCTTTAATGTTGGTTGTGTCGCGTACACTTATTCCACATCTCTTTATCGTCTATCTATCATGTCTGTTGTATTCACCGGGTCATTATTATATTTCTATATTCAAATTGTATCTTTAATATTGGGGAATTTAAGGTCCGTCCAACCTTTCAAATATGATGACATTACAATTTCAGCACTATCATCACATGATGTGCATTTGAAACAAAACAATCTTCCTTTAAGATGACAACAAAGAACGCATCGCTCTATAGAATCTGATTTACACCCAAACATGCAATAATTTGATAAAAAGGCCGGTCTGCAAATACCACTCTTTCAATTTCAACAAACATGGTGATAGAGTTATGCTTGATAACAATGGAAGGAATTGAAGTTATACTGAATTATTCCGCTATGCAGTTTAATTTCAAACATTAGCATTGCAGATGATACTGCATTAAATCTTATATTTCCGATATTGATGTATCTTTCAACCGAAGTTATCCGTTTAATTGGTTCAAGATACTTCAAAAGCTCTAAGAAAGGCAGTGCTATTTATGGACATTTTAATCTGCCAATCAGATTTTTGTTAGTTTAATTTGTATTCGATAAGGTCTCTTTTTGATCATTTGATGAACGGGACTTTCTTTGGGTTGATAGCAGAAACTTAAGTAATCGAGTTCGACTTGCAAGACGTTTTATTCGATATAAGTAAAAAAGGCTCTGAATTTTCATTTGCAAGCTTGTTTGTATTAGATGTTAGTTTCTGTGCCTGAGAAAAATTGTTTGTGCTTGGAATCGATTCATTACCATATTTTCCAACTCAATTCTATAGTTTTTAAAGGGGAAGGACATTCACTTTAAGTTACTGTAATATGAGGGATTCTACTCATGGTAACAACGTCATCAGTCTATAGTTTGTTCTATTTGTAAATTTTTCGTTTCCCTTACTAAAATCAAATGATAAACAAGTTTCCAATTATTACAATGTAAACAGATTGCTGACTTATACATTTGGGTTACGAATTTGAACTAATCAGAAAAAAAAACAAATTCAAATCTATATAAATATTTATATACCAGTATTCAAGTGTTCTGTTTCTGACTACTTACATGAATGTTTTTATTTGTATCGTGCTGTTATGAAATAGAATATTGAAAGCCTTGAGCGGAAATCGGAAGCTTATAAACTTATATATATTGTAAAAACCGCTTCTCGAATCACATTCTAGGATTGACGCAACGAGTAGGCTAGCTTGATATTTTATACTGCCTCTCAAGGCTTAATATTACATGAGTCCTGGTGACGACGGATAGATGTTGAACATTATTCGATAAATTATAAGTGGTCAATACAACATGAACTAGATCGGCGGTTCTTTGAGAAAGGTATTATTGTGTAGCTCAGCAATAAACGGCTTGTTTATTGTACTTAATTCGATGAAACAGATTTGCATTTCTTCAGATTGGAATCCGTGCTTTATTTGGTTATGTCTCTTTTAAGGAGTCGCTTGAACATTTAAGACCTATAAGACCTTATTTTCTGTTTTTGATTTGGATGTTGATTATAAATGGATGTAAGAGCTTGAATCTATTGCAAAAATAAGCAATAAGTTCGTAGACTATATACCTCTTGTTTCTTTATAAAGATATAAAAAACATGAAACATTGTAAACAATAGATAAAAAAGTTGTACGTTTTCATCGGACCATAATTTTATTCCTTGCACGATGGATAGAATAACTGTTAACCGATTCTCATTTCGTCGAAAAGGAAGCCACAAACGGAAAGAGGAGACAAAGGAAACCTCTTTTGACTATACTAAACTATCATATATAAGGTAGGCTTTTTTGACATAGGTTGATCATCTTAGTAATAATTTGGTTCCCCAGTTTTTTGTTTGTTTTATTTTGGTATTATTGTTCTATGCTCTTCATTAGCATATTATGTTTGGCATTTTTAATAGTTTTGGTAGAGCGCCTCTGATGAGTCTTGAATAGACGAAACGCGCGTCAGGCGTATCAAAATTTAGTGTCTGGAACTTTGTTGTCATTTTTATTAATTATTAATTACAAATAATATCGAACGTATAGTGGCATAAAGAGTTTATGAATGGGTCTGTACATTTTTATGCCCAGTCTACGAAAGAAGAGGGGCACATACTGAGTGTGTAGGTCCTTCTAAAATTCGTCCTTTTGTCCGTAATGCACCATCCCATTGCACCTGTTTTATAAAAAAAATCGTTTTAAGGCCCTAAGTGATGTTTGCATTTTGAAATGAATTTTGAGTGAAAATTTAGATATTTTATTTTTGGGGTAATACGTTGTGTGTTTTTTTAATCTTAGAAACTGTCATAATTTTTTTTTCAGTTATTACCCAAAATGGCTTACTAGTATATCATCCTCTTCACATTTATTTGGTGAACATTATATTTTAATAGCTGTATTTTTGACGATTTAATAAGAAATAAGAAATCTATGTAAGACATCATTTAATTTTCATAGGCATGCACACTGCACAGTCTTTATCATGAGTATACTAAGTTTAACTAAAGTATCGAGTAAATACATTTCTATGAGGGGCCTGGGTGGCCGAGTGGTCTTAGGCGCTGGTTTAAATACCACACTATTGATCACTAGCCGATCACATTCAGCTGGTGTTCGAGTCCCGTTTGTATTTAACAAAAAAGGGACTTCCCCAACTGTATGTGATTAGGTTTGTCGGTTACCTGCCTAAGGTTGGTGGTTTCCTCCGGGTACTCTGGTTTCCTCCACCAATAAAACCGACCGGTCAGCCCTACATGGCCCAGGTGCTTCGTTAAAGGTAGTTAAACACAGCACACACACACACACACACATTTCTATGAAGGAAGTACGATCACGGTCGTTATACTTGTCCTGCGACAACATGTTTTCTACCGATGTTTCTGCTCGTTTTCTACCGATGTCCTAGATTTTTACCAATGTGATGATAAAAAAACAAACCTGGCAGACGATTTTTTCCAAACAATGATACCCGGCTATTATGGCACTTATAAACAAACTAATTTAATTCACATTATTTTGTTTTAAGTATTTACATAAAATTACAGTAATGGTATTGTTTATTTTTTCCAGCAAGAGACAATTTCCCATTTTTCAGATAATCATGAATATCTGTTTTAAATTACCATTCACTGGGCTGAAAATTATGCTCCATGTTCTAAATAGTCGGACATTTTTAAAGACATATCACTTTTCATTACAAATGGCGTATTTTTGATTTTTCGATCATTTCAAAAAAAAATATGGTCCTGGTTTTCTAAAGATGTGTCCTGGTTTTCTACCGATGGTCCTGGCATTCTACCGATGTGATAATGTGATATATAAAATGACATTTCATGACAAATTGTAAAACTGTATATTTTATTGAACACATAATATTGACGATGAAAAGAAAGTGGAGGTTCATGAGCAAAAACTGTTTTGCGCACACCAAGAACACTTTTGAAAAATTTAAATAAATGTGTATTTTCACAAAAGCTGGCTATCAGAAAATGATAGTATATCAACATTTCTTCCACTTATATGAGATTTGTGAAGTGCTTTATAAATAATGGGAAATAATCCTCCATATACCAGATTTCACTGTTATATCCAGAAATGCTGAGGCTGAGGCATGAACGCATTTCTCGGTCTGAAATTGATCTGTACATATACAACAGTATGGCACGCCATTTTAACCAAAACCATGGTAACTATAGGATACCTCAGATAACTTGGGGTTTACTGGCAACTATCTGGGGGTTTTCAGAGCGAAACTCTTAATTACATCAGGTATGGAGAGTTATTTCAGGTTACTGAGGGTTTCCTATCAGCTATCCCATGGATACCACAAAAACTCTTGCTATTAAGAGTTTTCAAAAATAATTTATTGGAAGCTGAGCTTTGTATTCGTTTTTGAGGAATTGATAGTTTTCATCTTTACATTGATAAATTCTGCTTTCAAAGAGTTTAAAAATAGCATGAACTTAAAATATATGTGAGTGAGTGAGTGAATGAGTTGGTGTTTTACGCCCGTGCAACGCTAAATAGGTTATTTACAGGCGATGAATATTTAAAAGATGATAAAATGAACATGAAATGAGGATGATAAATGAAACATGGGGTTGGGGGTGGGAAACAAAGGAACTGGAAATTTTGAAGAACCACAGGAAAAGGGGAGAGGTGGGTAGGGACTGAAAATTAGCCTATGTGGTACACTACTTGGTGGTCCACAAAGGGATTTTTACGTGCATGAAGCGTGGCACTCTCCTCACACGTTGGCCCACTATGGTCGGCCGACGAGGGCCACCCTATTCAGCCACTTAGGGTACACACTTGGTCGCTCTGTGGGCTGAACACTGACCCAACGTCAGAATCCCAATACCCTAAGTCGCCTCTCATGACAAGCTAGGCTCTGCTGCGGGTTTAGTCGCCACCCGGGCCCCGAACGGGACTACAATATCTGTAGGTAGAAGGGGTTTGATTAGGTTCCTATGTGATAGCTGACAGCAAACCACCAGTTACCAAGATAACTCTTAATACCTGATGTAATTGAGAGTTTCTTCCAGAAAACCCCCAGATAGCTGCCAGTAAAACCCCAGTTATCTGAGGTATCCTATAGATACCAAGGTTTTGGTTTAAATGGCGTTCCATACAACAGTATGATAAAGCTTTACTGTACAACACAAGCATTTACGGTGTATGTATGCCTTTAGAAACAACGATAATGTGTAGTTATATGAAATTAGATCATCGGTAGAAATCAAGGACTCATCTGTAGAAAACACAGTAAAGAACATACCTAATCGGTAGAAAACCAGGACATATCAAATTTCTTAAACCTGTTAGTTATATGAAACAGCAAATGGCTCTTTTACAAATAAACGATCATTTATTGCATATTCTCCCATAGGATGTATTCAAATGTTAAAAATAAGCGTTATTTTTCATATTTCTAAAAAAACAATCGGTAGAAAACAAGGATCATCGGTAGAAAACAAGCAGAAAAATCGGTAGAAAACATGTTGTCGCAGGACAAGTATAACGACCGTGACGATACCATCATTAAAAGTGTTACACATACTGTATACAGCAGGATATGGGCATACATATAATATCTTGAAATTACACTTCTGACATAAACTTTATGCTTATAGAAATAAGGCGCAAAAATTAAAATCAACAAAAATAGAATTTCAGACTTTTCATTTAAATCCGCAAAAAATTTCACGTCACAAAAATTACCAGTTATACGGAAATTGTGGGTGAAATATTGTTAGATGGGGCATTATGTCTTTTGGACATTTGTTTTACTTTAAAGAAGCAGAAAGGTACCAATTGACTATTCGAATGTCAAACTTCTGAAAAGGCGAGGACAAAACCAGTGACAATAAATGAGAAGAGCACGAAGAAACACAACACAAAAAATAAAATAACTGAAATGCATCAACGCGAACTCAAGTTATAACGTGAATTAACACGGGTTCATGTTTGTTGCATCAAATCTGTCAAAAGGTTTGTGATTAAGGTGACACGGCTTCGTCATTGTTCCATTAGATGCCATAATGTTTTGGTTTTAATGCATTTTTGGAAATAAGAATATAATTGGATTGTGGAATATCGCTGAAGCTTATTTCTCTTAATTTGACTGGTCTCTATGGGTGTAGGCGATGCTAGAACTAAAAGCTTTTGTTTGATTTTCACACGTTGGCTAAGTGCCTTTAAGCCACTGCTGCTTCTCTCAATCATGACAATAATTACAATTAAAATTTAAGTTGATATATATACAGACATTTTGCTGATAATTAGGTTTTAATATAATACAATTGACATTGTTGAAACTCAATTGACATTTTTTTTTTTACTTTATTAAAGCTTATGTAAAAGCATTTGCAATTTTGAGATTTCTTCTGAAGGTCGACATTAACGTCTCCTTAAAACTATTTGTTTTAAAAAACATTTAACAAAATTAATGTAATGCAACTTTTGCATTGCGTATCGTATAGAACAGAAAAAAATAAGACAGAAATCAAGAATGGAAAAGAAAGCATAAATTTGTGATTTCACGCCTATTTCAGAGATATAACACATGGTTTTCTATAAAAACTATCTACTGAGTATTCATTTCATTTCGTGGGTACCAATTTTCGTGGTTTGACGAAAAGAGATCAGTTCGTGCATTCTTAAATTCGTGGTTTTAAAGTTTGCATCTGATCAATGTCGAATTTCCTTTTCGTTGTTCATCTAAATTCTTTGGTCAATGCCACCGACGAAAACAAGAAAATTGATACCCACGAAAAAAAAAAATGAAACCACAGTATGAAAAGGGACCAAACTAAATGTAGGTGGAACAATATGTCAATTTGTTTTTCTCTCAAACGAAAAATAATTTGATAAAACGACCTAAAACATTGACACTAGACAATAATAGAATTGAACTGATACCGAATTAGTCCGCCAATGAAATACGGATATTTGCAATACAACTTTTACGGCATTATATATTTTATTTCCGACATTAATGAATGTAACGAGCATTTTTTTTTATTTGTTTTTCTGATTAATTGGTTCAAGATAAGATACTTCAAACGTTCTAAGAAAAGCGGTGCTATTTATGGAAATTTTAATCGACAAATGAGATTTTCGTTATATAAATCAGTATTTGATAAGGTCTCTTTTGATCATTTGATGCACGGACTTTGTTGGGTTCCGTTTTTTTTTTTGGAGATTCGTTTAATCGGCAATTCAAAAGTTGGAAGAATCCTTTAATTTAAGTTTACCGTTTTTAATTACCAAAAAAAAAAATACTAATTATGGAGTCATTAAATTATTGTAGCGTATTAAAATACGATAATGCCAATCGGTTACATGCATCCACGCATTTGGAAATATAGTTTTAGCATTAGTTAAATTAACAGAAAAGCTTTGAGGAATTTATATCGCTTTCAGTGTAACCTGTTACCTTAACACCTTTACCATTCCATAGTATGTTCTATTCCTTAAAACAAGAATGGTATTTTGAAGCTGCCAAAACTTTGGGGTTCATTTCTATTTGTAGGAGTAAGAGCGTTAAACTTGAAGTGTACGAGTTTTCCAATAAATCTAAAAATATTTATGAAAGGATATGCAGTAAATGAAAATGAAACTATAACACATATGTTAACTCCAAATGAAATTAATTTTTATGAGCTGTATGACCATTTCGGAAATTAATTCCTCATCAGCAGCACTAGAACCCAAACATAGGAAATCCACAATTTCAAAAAAGATGTTTAAAGTGTATAATACCAAACGAAATCCAAATAAATATTAGTAAGGGCAAAACTATAATGGACGGATTTAAACCTTAGGTTTTAGAATTTACATAAATTTCGAATATGTTATAAACAAACTGTACATATGATATATAATTCAAATACCCAAACCATTAACATTTCGATCGAGTATTCCATAGTCAAAAGGTTAATGCCATGGACTATGAAGACATTTATTGCGGGTTTGATTCCAACCATGGGAAAAGTATTTTTATCTATGATATTCTATACTGTGGTTTCATTATCATTCGTGGGGTATCAATTTTCGTGGTTTTCGAGGATTACCTTGACCCACGAAATTTGATACCCCACTAAAAGGAAATTCAACATTGATGTAAATAAAGGCAGCTGTCTTTAGAACCACGAATTTAAGAATCCACGAACTGATACTTTTTCATCAAACCACGAAAATTGGTACCCACGAAAATAAATGAATCCACAGTATGTTAAATTAATCAAAATGATTAGAATTATCTAGCTGAACACTTCCGAGGCATCGGTAGGTAACGCTTAATGACGTGGAGCCTTTTGTTTATCTATCGTCCAGTTAACAAAATGTTTTCTTACCTCACCTGATCCGAAGGGTCATGTGAGCTATTGTCATCGTTAAGTGTCCGCCTTCCGTTAACATTTCTTCAATAATCTTCTCTGAAACCACTGAAGGGATTGCTTTGAAACTCTGTACTCTTGATTTGTGGTGTGTCCTTTACCAAGTTTTTGAAATTTGTGCACGCTGACCAACAACATGGCAACCGTTGCTAAAAATAGGACAGTGGGGTCAAACCATAGTTTTTTGGTCCCTATTTGTCAAGTTTTTTGGTAATTGCCTTGCAAATTGAACCTATAAAAGATTAAGAAAAGCTTTAGTTTGCTTGAATGTGTGACTATATGTGCTTAACAAAAAGTCTACAAAAGCCTTCATAATAAGATGGAAATTGTATGGTGATCCCCAAACTATTTTCATTCCATTAGTTATTGAAGTCAGGTGAGCGATTCAGGCTCCTGGCAGCCTCTAGTTTCCCGTTTATTATCTTATCTTTAGTGGCAGAACATCAACACATTTTCGTGGCATAACGTCAACACATTTTCGATTCGATGCTTTCAAATTTAAATTTGAGAGTCATTTTTGCGACCATAATAAGATTTCATTGAGTGTCGCTCAATTTTCTTTCTCTGAGTTTGATTGCTTTTATATCATATTATATCTGTCAATATTAGTTTAGACTACACGGAAGCTAAAAGCTTTCGTTTGATTTTCCCACTTTGTCAAAGTAACCTTTTAGCAGCCGCTGCATCTCTCAATTATGAGAATAAAACCAATAAGACTTAGTCGATATTACAAGTTCCTTAGCTTATAATTTTAGTTTATTCATCAGGACACTGTGGAGACAAGTGAAAATTCAACATTAACATTAACATTTATAGGGTAAACACTGCGCTAAGACTATCAAATTTCTTTAAAAGTCATGGGTTAAGCTAATATTTAAGCCCACGGGGTTCGAATAGCCAAATCTTGGCGTCGGTTGTCGGCTGTCGTCAGTAACAATTTTTCAGATTGGTAGTCAGGTACTTCTGCTTCTTTCAACAGGGTCTTCAAGTCTTCTGAAAGTTCAAAAATTGCGTTAAGTTAATCAAACTGCGTATGACTAATTTCAGGCTTTGTGGTTTGATTCGGTAAAACATGGCCACTATTACTTAAATTAAGCATAAAACAATTTAAATCACCCATAACTCAAATACTATGGAAGATAGGACAATTATGAAGGGTCTCAAGCTCTTCGGAATCAAAAGCTATACAAAAGTCCCCAGTTGTCAGATAAATTCTATGAGGGGTACAATGTAATTGTAATGGACCCTTAAAGATCAAACATACCCGGTAGTAGTTTTTCATGTTTTTGACTGATAAAATGATAAGTATGGAAGATAAAGAAAAGCTGAAGCCCAATAAACCCTCAAGCTCATCTGAGATCTAGCTCAACAGGTTTCTCCAGTGGGTCAAGTTTTACAACCCTTTAAATGTCTAAAATTGCGTTTTTAGCTCACCTGGACTGAAGGTCCAGGTGAGCTATTGCCATCACTTGGCGTCCGTCGTCGTCGTCGTCGTTAACTTTTCTTTGAAAATCTTCTCCGAAAGGACTGAAGGGATTGCTTTGAAACTTTGCACACTTCATCTATGGGATGTTATCTACCTAGATTGCACAAATGGTGACCGCCCTCCAAACAACATGGCCGCCGTTCCTAAAAATAGATCGGGGGGTCAGACTACTGTTTTGGCTTGTAAATAAAAAAGTATAAGAGATAGATGAAATCGGATGCCATGATACTGCTTCAGCATCAAAAGTTCTACAAAAGTCTCAATTTAGTCGAAGTTGTCGGAGTTACGGCCCCTTAAAGGTGAAAAATAGCATTTTTCATGTTTTTGGCTTATAGAATGAAAACTATGACAGATAGAGATAAGTTGTTGGTTGCTTAAATGTTCTACTCATTTAGCCCTACAAAAATCTCCATAGGGTCAAAGTTGTCAGATGACCCCTTAAAGGGGTTGCATCCCCTTATACAACGTTTTTTTCATATTTTTTGCCTATGGAATGAAAACTATAGCCGATAAAGAAAAACTGTTGCTTGCTTAAATGTTCAGCTTGTTTAGCTCTACAAAAGTCTCCATAGGGTCGAAGTTGTCAGATGTCCCCTTATAGGGGTTTCAGCCCCTAAAATAACGTTCTTTCATGTTTTTGGCATATGGAATGAAAACTATAGCAGATAGTGATAAGCTGTGGCTTGCTTAAATGTTCAGCTTATTCAGCTCTACGAAAGTCTCCATAGGGTCGAAGTTGCCAGATGACCTCTTATAGGGGTAACGACCTCTAAAATGACATTTTTTTCAGGTTTTTTGCCTATAGATTGAAAACTATAGCAGATAGAGAAAAGATGTTGCTTGTTTAAATGTTCAGTTCATTTAGTGCTACAAATTTTTCATAGGGTCGAAGTTGTCAGATAACCTCTTATAGGGGTTATGGCCCCTAAAATATGATTTTGGCCTATGGCTACAGAATGAAACTATAGTAGATAGAGAAAAGCTGTTACTTGCTTAAGTGTTGAGCTCATTTAGTTCCAGAAAAGTTTTTATAGGGGCGACATCAAGACCAGGTGAGCGATTCAGGCTCCTGGGAGCCTCTTGTTATCTTGTTTTTGTTGTTATATAGAAAAAAAATACTATTGTAGATAAAAAAAATTGCTTGCTTAATCCTTCAGGATATTGATCAGAGATGTCAGATGACCTCTTGTAGGACCAGGCGAGCGATTCAGACTCCTAGTAGCCTCTTGTTTATCTATTGTCATTTGTTTAATCATCTTTCGATATTTCTTACTTTTTCATGATCATACATGTATTAGAATACTATCAAGTAAATATATTTATGTCCAAAGTACATGTATGGATGTCAATCGGGTTTACCTTTTGGTTGATGGTATTTATTACATGATTCGAGAAGGAGCACCGTGTTAACTGGACAAATATTTGTTTATTTTTGCCTTAAACGTTAAATTAGTCTTTGATCTTTGATTATTGCGTCTCTGATGAGATTTTATAAAAAAGAAACAACTATAGTTGTATCCATTGTTTCTGTCTGCATAATATTTCTGTATAGTTTCAGTGTCGGAATTGCGTCGACCCGCTTAGTTTCAAGGACCCGCTTATGGTTTCTTGTTCTAGATGTATTGAATTTAGATTGTCTTCAGAAAGTTTCTTGGAAAATAACGGGGGTTCTATTCAATTTCAGAATTATGAACAACCATTCCTCTATGTAAAAATCCTATTGTTACAATAAAAAAAGACCCGAAACGAATCACTTACAAGACTTGTTTTACCCTCAAACAAATAATTTGATGAAATGGCCGTTCTGCAAATACTGCTTTGTCAGTATCAACACAAAATGGTTATGCATCGATGCTAGACAATAACGGAATTGTATTTATACAAGACAAATTCGCCAGTCTTATACGATACATTTGCATTGCAGATGATACGGCATTATAAATGTCTTTTATTTCCGATATTTATGAATCTGGGCTTTTTTTTTTGGTTTTGCAAATCGTCATTTTTTTGGTTCATGATACTTTAAAACTTCTTCGAAAAGCAGTTTTATTTATGGAAATTTTAATCAGCCAATCAGATGTTTGTTAGTTTAATTTGTATTCGATAAGGTTTCTTTTGATCATTTTAATCAAAGACTTACTTTGGATTCTGTTATGTGGAGAAGTTTTTAATCTGCACTTCTAAAATTGGAAGACTTCTAAGAGTTTATTTAATCATTCTTGTTATTCATAAATTAAAAACATTTGTTAGAAACCGTTTATTTGTAAAATTGCAAAATAAAGATGTATTTAATTGTTATTTTAGCATAGAAAGCCTGTATTATCATTAAAGCAATTATCAAAAGCTACCAGATCCCAGATAAGATAAACATTAAGCTATAAATTGAGTTATACAAGCATCTTTATTTTGTTATGTGACATCCAAAATGTTCCGATATATTCCTGTAAATAGTAAATAATGAGATGTGGAATAAGTGTACGCGACACAGTCCACAATTAAACGACAATTTAGAAAAACAACAATGGACTACCGTCAGCAGCCTTCAACGAGGCCATTTGCTTCCCTGTAAAAACTTCCCGCACATCTAAAATCACGATAAACAATTCGTTTTAATGAATACGGTGTGTTGTCTGGTAGCTAACACTTTAGTGTTCGAATCCGACTTCTAAGATTTGATTTGAAACAGTATTTATACGCGACTAAAGAAGAATGAAAAACATTTAATCAAATTGTAATTGTTTAGATTAATGACCGTTTCTGTATGTGTGTAAACAATATGTTTTGAACAGACTTTGTTCAATATTTTAACAATTTATTATATGTGAGTTAAAAGAAAAGACAATCGCCATAAGATAACGTTGAACCGACTAGAAATATTCAATATTCCTTAACTGATCTACGCATAGCTCATTCAGTTTATGAGTGAACTATTTGTATATCTTACGATTTTCATACACAAACTTTTTTATATTTTTTTCAATTCAAAAGATTGTCGAAGATGACACAGTGCTAATTTATTTGATCTGACTATTTCATGTCATTAGGAAGAACATTATTCATATATACTACTATTTTGTTTGTGACTACTAACTTTAACCTTTATATTTTATCGTGCTACTTTGAAATCAAATATTGTTGGCTTAGAGGGGATATTGGAAGCTAATATACTTAATAATATATAAATATTTCATATATTGTGAAAACCGCTACTCGAATCACATTGATTTCTAGGATTGTCGCAAAAAGGAGCAGTATATTCTTTACTGCCTCTCAAGGCTTAGTATTATTTGAGTCCTGTTGACGACGGATGGATGCTTAAGACTATTCGATAAATTATAAGTGGTCAAAGTGAAACAGAGTGGGGATTCTTGAATAAAGTTACTTTAAGTATTGACCCAACAAGTAGCATTCTTAACTGTTCATCAAGGTTCAGTATTATAGCAGTCCTGGTGATGGTGGGCGGATGTTAAAGTATCCTGGTTCCCGGGACCGCGTTCCAGGTTTTAGCAGTAGCTATATAAACTTCCACGTATATATTTGTATATGTGTAGCATACTGAATATTACGAGCGGGGACCAGTCTAATGTTAAAGACTATTCGATAGGATGTATATGGTATATGGTGAAAGAGAATGGCATTTTTTGTAGCTCACGGATAAGTGGCTTGAAGGTGTATTGTGAATCATTCCGAATCGGTACAGACTTGCATTTCTTCAGATTAAAATCAGTGGTTTATTTGTTTGGTCTTTTTAATGAGAGACTGGGATATTTAAGAAGAACCAAAAGCAAAAAAGCAATGAGTTCGCATTAACCACTTTTATATAATGAAAGATTGAATAACATGACACATTCTATGCATATTTAAACAGTTGGACGCTGAAGCTTGATTTTATTTGTAACAAAATGGATAGGATAAATGTTAACCGATTTTCATTTCGTCGCAAAGGAAGCCACAAACGGAAAGAGGAGACAAAAGAAACCTCTTTTGACTATACGAAACTTTCATATATAAGGTAGGCTCATGGGTTTCAGAAAGAAAATTGTGTTTTGAGGTGGGACATTGTCTGTTTGCATATTATGCCTTTGAGGTGTGTGTGTTCACTTGTGCGTGAGTGCATGCGTGCGTCTGTTCGTCCGTCTTACTTTTTTCGTAATAGATTTCTCAGCTACTAATAATACTAGGCTTTTGATATTTTGTACACGTATGCAGTTTCAAGTAGAGCCCAATGTTTTAAGGGTAAAAAATGGAAAAATTTTCGTAACAGATTTCTCAGCTACTTTTAATCATTGGCTTTCAATATTTGGTATGCAGCTTCAGGAAGGGATTTTATATGCTGGGATGCGTTTCCAGATTTGTCGCCTATCTACTTCCTGTTGAGAGAGCTGACTTAAGTTTTTTATGTTCGGTGGGGGACTCAGGAATTCTTTTCTTGTACTGTATTAGATTGCTCTTATTTCCTATTATTTCTTTTAATTCTAGTTACGTGAAGCAGGAGCTAAGAGGTTTTGTTAGATTTTCCTACTTGCCAAAGTAAACTTTTATCAACCACAATTATTACCAATTTTAACAAGTATGCTCTTTAAAGATCCCTTTATAGAGTTCGAAACCCTTAGGTTACAGGCTGGCCGCTACACTCTGATACTGAGAACGGGGGATGGATTCACTAAAACAAATAGCCTGTTCCCAAAACAGTTTAATAAATAGTTTTTTTCTTTTAATTTACATTAACATTGAATTGTTAAGTTTCTTATGGGTGGAGATGCCATAACCTAATATAATTAAAATAACAAACTGAATTCACAATCATAGGACACTTTCGAAATTATTTTATTTCATTAGATGCCACACTTGTTAAGTAAAAATTCCCATTTAAGACAGGAATATATTTTCATTGAGCAATGTCGCTTAAGCTTTTCTTCACTATATATGACTGTTCTTATGTCCTATTATGTCAACATCGGTTTAGGCGACACAGGAGCTAAACGCTTTCGTTTGATTTTCCGACTTTGCCTAAGTAACCTTTTAGAAACCGCTGCTGTTCTAAGTTGACAATAATACCAATACGTTTAAGCTGATGTTGAAAGGCACTTTGCTAATAATTTATTTCATGCAACACGATCAGTTTCCTAGCTAGGATTTAAAAATAGAGGAGCACAGGAAAAATACAATACCAAAACGGGTATAAAAAGGCTTAATTTGGTTAGCGGTATATCAAGGAGTAACGTCCAACCAGCATCATTTGAATCAAAACATTGGACAGTCAAAAACCAAACACATTGAATGAAGGTCACTTTAGCTCGCGTTTCAAAGCGAAGGACATCTATAAACGCCTTTCACTAGTAGACAGTAACTAATCTTTATCTTTTTAGTTTCTTTCTTTAATTTTTATACAGTCTGTTCATTAAACTCTTAATTAATGAAAGTCTCCATAGGGTAGAATTTTATTGAAGTTTTGACTTCTTAAAGGTTTTTTCCCTATATAATAAAAGTATTGCGGATTTGTAAAAGTTGTTGCTTGCATATACCTTCAACTCATTGAGCTTTGCAAAAGCTCCAGCTGGTCGAAATTATCAGCTGACCTCTTATAGGGCTAATACCTCATCTAGAATGATGCGTGAAGCGCTAACCTGGTCTTTAAGCTATAAGAGTCTTTTCTAAGAGCAATTTGTTTATCTATTATTATTGTTAATTCTGTTTCCTTCGGCATCAGATCTTGTTTATCCTTCCATGTAGAAATGAGAATACAAGCTGATTAGTTAAAATATCATGACATACTTTAATGTCCCATCTTCGAATGTCAAATCGAATTCACTTCTGGTTGAAAATACTTTTCCTTATTGTGAGATTTGCATACTGTCATCGTCAGTAACCCCCGGCTGATTCCGCTCCGTTCTCTCTCCATCACGGAGAGAGAGAAGAACCAGAGAACGGAGCGGCACGAGCCGGGGGTTACCGACGATGGCATATTATCAAGATATATTTTTGTTTATTTTTTTCCCTGAACGATTTACTCAGTCTTTGAACTTTGTATCTGTAATGAATCTTTTATATGATTACAACGAAACCGTAAAAAAATGTATTTGTTATATCTGTTTGTTTACCATGATTACTGTAGGAAGTGCATTGAGCTGCTAAGCCTGCTTATGGTTTTTATACCCCGCCACACGAAGTGGCAGGGTATTATGTTATACCCTCAGTTTTTTCGGTGTCTGTCCGTCCGTCTGTCTGTCTGTCCGTCTGTCTGTCCGTCCCCCGAAGGTTTCCGACCAATAACTTGAAAACGCGTCAAAGGATTTAAATGATATTTTGCACAGCTGTTTAGTACAATAAAATACAGGTCAAGTTCGATTTCCAGCATGATCCAAAAAATAGTTTTCGAGATAGGCCACTTTGAAAAATCAAATTTCATGAAATTTTGAGTTTCTGACCAATAACTTGAAAACGCGTCAAAGGATTTGAATGATATTTTGCACAGCTGTTAACTGCATTAAATACAGGTCAAGTTCGATTTCCAGCATGATCCAAAAAAAAGTTTTCGAGATAGGCCACTTTGAAAAATCAAATTTCATGAAATTTTTAGTTTCTGACCAATAACTTGAAAAGGCGTCAAAGGATTTGAATGATATTTTGCACAGCTGTTTACTACAATAAAATACAGGTCAAGTTCGATTTCCAGCATGATCCAAAAAATAGTTTTCGAGATAGGCCACTTTGAAAAATCAAATTTCATGAAATTTTGAGTTTCTGACCAATAACTTGAAAACGCATCAAAGGATTTGAATGATATTTTGTAAAGCTGTTTACTACAATAAAATACAGGTCAAGTATGATTTCCAGCATGATCCAATAAATAGTTTTCGAGATAGGCCACTTTGAAAAATCAAATTTCATGAAATTTTGAGTTTCCGACCAATAACTTGAAAACGCTTCATGGGATTCAAATGATATTTTGTACAGCTATTGAGTACAACAAAATACAGGTTAAGTTCAATTTCCAGCTTGATATGAAAAATAGTTTTCGAGAAAGGCCACTTTGAAATCAAATTTTATGAACTTTTGATATTATAACGTGGCGGGGTATCATTTAATGTCCCATTACATGCCCTATTTTTTTTTCTTAAACTGTATGATTAAATAAGTTTCTTGAAAAAAAGCGTGTTTATTTTTTTTTCAATTTCAGTTATTTATACACATTCTTTAAATGTTATCCGATTTATCAGCCTCTCAACCCGTTTTGGAAAAAATATGTCCCACCTTTACAGAAACATCTCGGGGAAAGCCTCTCGGCAAGCCTCGCCATTAAAATAATCAAATTTATTTCCCTAGATGTTAAAAATTCAATAATCAACTCGATCGCGTTGTAGATGCTATATTTCTTCTATAGAGCAACATATATGTAAAATAACAAAAACAAAACAAAAAACGAATCACTCAGTAGAATTTGTTTAACTTCGAACAAACCGTTTCACAAATACCACTTAGTCAATATCACCACCAAATGGTAATACATTGATGCTGTACAATAATGAAATTGAATTTATACAGAATTATTCCGCCAGTATAACATTTGCATTGCAGATGATACGGCATTTTATCTTTTATTTTCAATATTGATGAATTTGGGCTTTTGATTCCTTCAGTTGTGCATAGTTATCCATTTAATTGGTTTAGGATACTTCAAAACGTCTAAGAAAAGCAGTTCTTTTTAGGGCAATTTTTATCAGCTAATCAGATTTTCGTTAGTTTAATTTGTATTTATAAGGTTTCTTTGATTCACAGACTTTGTTTGATTCTGTTTAGTGTTTAATCTGCTTCATCAGTTTGATTTTATGGCTAAAAAAGGGTTATTTTCATGAAAAAAAAATATATCACATTGGTGCTTATTGTCGCTTCACTGAAATAAGATTTAAAAAAAACAGAATATGTCCGAAAGATAGTAACAGTTGGGGCGAACGGACGAACGGATGGACAGACGGACGAACAGACCCGAAAACTATATGCTCATTCTTTTGTAGATTTGGCATAAAAACCAAAACAAATTGTATAAATAGCATCAGAAGTGGACTTCACACGCAGTGAAATTTTGCTGTTGTACATTTATCAAAACCATTTCAATATGTGGATCGTGTCTTTCTGGCACATATTCCATATTCTTTCGTTTTTAATATTGGGTCTTTTTGAGAGTTTTTTAATGGTCATTTGTGAATACCCTGGCTGTTGTTAACGATAGAAAATAAATTATCATAAATAATCAGTATGTCATTAGTTGACAGGTTGGTCCCCTGTGTTGCTTTGTTATATTTTTAATGTATTGAATAGAGGTTTTTACTTTAGACCTGGTAGACTAATGATGAAAATGATCATTAATGACCAGTTTATATTTAAGTGACTAGACGGTTCTCAACTTATGTTTTAGAATTATTTTATCATTAGTGGGCCCAAGTGTATCTGGTCATTAACTCTATTGTCTATGGACGTTTTATCAATGATGGGTAGTGTCCTCGTCGTGATGATGCTAACCCCTAAAATTCCCCAAAAATATGCCAAAGATATAAGGACAGGCGGTCGGCTTGCAGCTACGAGCAGGCGGCGAAAATTTTCTAATGATGTCCATTTGCCAATTTTAATTGTAACAGATTTGAATTGTAAAACTTGAAATGATCTTTTTCAGCCAGGAAGAAGCACAGAAAATAGACGAAGAGCTATTCACAGAATATGCCTTTAGTGTAGATCAACTTATGGAGCTCGCTGGATACAGTTGTGCTGTAGCAATAGCAAAGGTGAGATCAACTGTAACACACCGTACTGTTAAATACATGTACTTAGTTTTCAGTCACAGAATAGGATTTGACAGGAGCAAACTGAAAGTCATGGATATTTTCAAGCACTTTTAAAGAAGATAATTCTAAGACCTTATTGATTTAAAAAAATAAGATTATTTTCTTTACTATGAAGTGATTAGTCGAAATCCTTAATAGATAAAATGCAAAAAAGTCGAACATGGTTCTTAATCTGACACAAAGATTAAATAATCTTTGGGGAAATAGGGTTGAATTAGATTTTATATTATATTAATGGTCTCATCCATTTAAGACATCACGTGTGAGAATGATTTGTTGTTTATTTGAACAATTTTATGTATTTAAATCCAGTCTTGAGCATTTATGGTATAGTTAAGGGATTACCCATGCTCTATCAGTCTTACATCCGTATATTGTTTATTTTTTCCTTCTTTACAGTGTTTCCCTGTGGACAAGATGACTAAAGATAATGGTGCTATACTGGTGTGTTGTGGGCCGGGCAACAATGGCGGAGATGGTATGGTAGCAGCCAGACACCTTAAGCTCTTTGTAAGTCTTTACACTCAACAATTAATTTTCATCAAAGCTTTTATTTCTATTTGTCGTCTCTATGATAGTTGTTCTGTGCCAAAAAGGAGTCATTTTGTCCCCCGCCACAACGCGGAGTAGGGACATAGAAATGCTGGTGTCCGTTCGTCAAACTTTTTTTCGTAACAGTTTTCTCAGAAACTATTAGTCATAGGCATTTGATATGTGGTATGCAGCTTCAGGTAGGGGTCCCATATGATGGGATGCGTTTTTAGATTTGTATTTTATCAACTTCCTGTTTAACGAGCCGACCTATAGTTCGTTCTTGTTACGATTTGGAAAGTTATTTTTTCAGTATCATATAAATACTGACAGATTAAAAACCCAATAATTAACAACCGGAGCGTTACTGTCATATGTTATTCCCTTTCATCCATTGAATAGCGACAAGAAAATTAAGTAATTAGAACGATAAAACATTGACGGTGTCTACATTACAAATTTCCAATCATATCTGACATTTTCCCTGCATAGAAGTCAATAGAATTGTTCATCCACATATTTATTAATTGGTGATCTGCTATGTAACATTGATCAGTTGTCAATACTACAAATTATTCTGCTACAGTCTGTTGACTTTAATGTTGGATTGTGACACAGTTTGCGAAAAATTAGGTGAGATGTTGATTATTTTACACGGATTGGTTTATATTATACCAGCTAAAATAAGCAAATTCAAACAAAAATTGGATTCTGTTAATTTCGAGAGAGAAAAAAAAACGTTACAATATGCAGGGTTGGAGGGCTCGCATGGCTGATTGCTTTCTTGTTTTTGTGTTTTTATGTTCTGTGTTGCTATTGTCGTTTGTATTACTGGTTTTGTCTGTGCCCTTTCAGACATTTGACTTTCGAATGCCCCATGGTACCTCTTTGCATCTTGCGAACATATTTTATATGCCAATAATTAACTACTGGAGCGTAACTGTGTTAAGGCATTAATTCTATTCATAAAATAGCAACAAGAAAATTCAGGTGTCCGTATGATAGAACATAGATGGTTTCTTGAAAACAAATTACCAATCTATCTGACATTTTCCCTGCAAAGAAGTCAATGGAATCGTCCATCCATATATTTATTAATTGGTGTAATGCTATGTAACATTGATCAGTTGTCAATGCCACAAATTATTCTGTTACAGTCTAGTGGCTTTAATGTGGGTTTGTGACACAGTTTGCGAAAATAAGTTGATATGCTGGTATTATTATACGGTATTGGTTTGTATTATCAAAATAAATAGGCAGAGAGAAGTTTTAAAACTTGTAGGAGAATATGTTGTAGACATGTCCCTAAATCAAAAACATAAAACCTTCCAATTTCACAATTTCAAATAAAACAAATCAAACAGTTAAAAACTGTAAATTCCAACAAATATTGTATTGTGATAATTTCAAGAGAAAACGGCACAATATGCAGCGTCGGAGAGTTCGCATTCTTGATTGCTTTTCGGTTTTTTCTGTGTTTTTTTATGTTCAGTGTTTTTCGTGCTGTTCTTGTTTGTATTTACTGGTATTGTCTTTGCCCTTTCAGACATTATACATGGTACCTCTTTGCATCTTGTGAACATATTTTAGATGCCAGTCATTAACTACTGTGTAAAGGTATTACCTTCTATTCATAAAATAGCAACAAGATCATTAAGATGCTCGTATGATAGAACATAGATGGTGTCTTATTGTCTGTTTGATATGACCATGGTCGTTCTATTGTTACAACAGCTCACCCTATTTTTAAAGTGACAAGACCACTTGGTCATTTAAATCTATCAATTGGTTTTAAAAAACTGGCTACTAGTCTAACCTGATTTGTATTTCACCTTGATGGTTAAGCCAATGGGTATTAACACAGGTTAATCCTATTGTGATATGTTATTATTGTCTGTTTGGTATGACCCTGGTCGTTCTATTGTAACAAGAGCTCACCCTATTTTCAATGTGACAAGACCAATCGGTCATTTAAATCTATCAATTGATAGAATTAAACTGACTCTCAACTGATTTTTTTACCTTGATAGCCACTAGCTCACCTGGATTGACTGGCTAGCAAGTGAATGAAATGATATTCACCTGTACAAGTACCTTGATGATTCAACCCAAAGGGCTGAAGGAAGATTATTTTTACATGTATTTAAAGTGAAAACTTGAAGAAAATAGAGAAATTTAAGGGAATGCTGTTAGCCTATTACTTTTCAAGATACTTCCCCAAGGTTATACTTATACTTTTCATTTTTTAAGGTTTCAACATTTGATGAGAACTTGGTAAAAAATGGCTAAGACATTAGTATGTTCTTTTGGAATACAAATTTGAATTACCTATAGAATTGTGAAAAACAATTCTTCAGATCAAATGTATCCACAATGATTATTATGTGGTTATTGGGAATAAAAATGAAACAAAGTATTTTTCCATAAGAGAAAATTTTACTTCAAGTAAACAGCAAATTTTGTATAAATTTTCAAATCAAAATAACCCAAATTATTATTCCTAGATATTGAGATTGTAAACAGAAAGAGTAATAATATTAGCAATATGTATTAAAATCTTTTACGTTTTTTTTTTATACCAGATAAATTTACTGCTGATATATGGAAATTGTGCCATGTACACATTTTTTCACTTTCCTATATACTATTTTTAAAAGACAACTATCAATTTATATTCATTTAATCTCATTGGCAATCATTTTAAATAGAACTTCATTATAAGCTTTTTAATAGTTATACATAATACAAAAGTATACATTCAGGTAGCCCTGTCTACCAAGCTGAAATAGATAAGTGTAAAAAATACAACTAGCTTGATTCACCTTCAATATCTAAAAATTTCCAATCATATCTGACATTTTCCCTGCATAGAAGTCAATAGAATTGTTCATCCATATATTTATTAATTGGTGATATGCTATGTAACATTGATCAGTTGTCAATACTACAAATTATTCTGCTACAGTCTAGTGGTTTTAATGTTGGTTTGTGATACAGTTTGCGAAAAAAGTTGAGATGCAGATTATTTTAGACGGGATTCGTTTATATTTTTATAACAACTTAAACAAGAAGAGAGAAGATTGAAAAAGTTGCTTTAAGATTGTAGGAGAATTTGTTGTAGACATATCCATTAATCAAAGACATAGAACCTGCAAATTTTACCATCAAATAAAAGAACTCAAACCGTTTAAAACTGAAAATTCCAACAAAAAATGGATTGTGATAATTTCGAGAGAAAAACGGCACAAAATGCAGCGTCGGAGAGTTGGGTCACAGAGTTCGCATGGTTGATCGCTTTGCAGTTGTTTTTGTGTTTTTTATGTTCTGTGTTGCTGTTCTCGTTTGTATTTTCTTGTATTGTCGGTGCCTTTTCGGACACTTGACATTCGAATGCCCAAAGGTACCTCTTTGCATCTTATGAACATATCTTAGATGCCAGTCATTAACTACTGGAGCATAACTGTGTTAACGCATTAGCTTCTATTCCTAAAATAGTAAAGCAGTACCTTCTATTCCCAAAATAACAACAAGAAAATTAAGATTTTCGTATAATATAACATAGATGTTGTCTTGAAAACAAATTTCCAATCTATCTGACATTTGTCCTGCATAGATGTGAATACAATTGCTCATGCTCATATTTATTAATTGGTATTATGTTATATAACATTGATAAGTTTTCACTTCTACAAATTATTATGTTATAGTCTGTTGACTTTACAATAGGATAAGCCGATGCTTTTATTGCAAAATGGATCTTTCATTTTGTATTGAAATTATCATTCGAAAGGATTTGTTTTGTAATGAAGTCTTCTTCAAATTACCTAAAAAAAAACATGATACCCAAAAAAATCAGAAATTTGACCAAATCACATATGTACATTTTTGTATAATGAGTTTGTTTTATGGACATCTCAGTTTCTAATAGTACTAGTATGAAACTACTTTTCAAAATATTTATTTTCAGCTTAAATTGACTTACTGATTCTCACTAATTACTGTTAAATGTCCGTTTAGATTGTTTATTACAGCATACATTTCAAAACCGTTTATTTCATCGAAATAAATAATTGATTTTACAGAAATGTTGCCCAGATTATTTTCTTGTTTTCTGTATATCATTTCATTTGACCTCCATCAAATGTTTCGACTAATTTCCAATGTGAAGATACATTTAAATGGGGTCTCAAAATAAAACAATGGATGATTTAAATTATATTTTAAAATAAATTTAATTTATAAATCCAATTAATCCTTGCTGTGTAACTCCGTTACAACTTTAGTTAGCAGTTATGTTACTTTTGGTTACTGCAGTTGTTTTAAGGTGTCATGTTTTTTTTTTGCTAGTACGTGCTGTTCTCTTTTGAGCTTACTGGTTGTCTTTGCCTATTTTGTCATTTTTACATTTCAGTAGTTGATTTACATGTAATATTATTCTATATCAAATTTGTACCATTCTTCAAAGTTCCATGGGCTTGTTTTGCAACTGTTTTGACTTGCTGCTTTTTATACAAGAGTATAAACTATGTTCTTCCTAAAACTTTAAACAAGATCCACTCTTTAACAAATCGATGAAACTATGGTTTTACATGTTCCTTTTTCCCTATAGGTGTACAAATCTTCAATATTCTACATGAAACGTCAAAACAAACCACTCATTAACGACTTCGTGAAATGGTGCAAGGATGATTGATCTCTTGGTCAGTGTACCCTTTCCTACTTCTAAGACATTCAAGCCGAAGTATGAAAGCCCATGGGAACAAAATCTGAAGACCACAGCACAATATATTTTACTCATTATTTTTTTTTCTTTTCTGCTGGGATATGAACCATCAATATTCTATCCGAAGCATCCAAACAGACCACTCTTTAACAACTGACACTGTGTGGGATATTTGTTGGTATTGTCATTGCAGCTGTTCCTACTTATAGAATTCAGCCTCATCAATGAATGTGAGACATTTCAAGCAAAAATATGAAGATCACAACAGTATATTCATTACTTCTTTTCTTTTATTACAGGGGTACAAACCATCAATATTCTACCCGAAGCGTCCTAACAAACCACTCTTTAACAACTTAGTAAAATTATGTGGGAATATTTGTTGGTATTGTCATGGCAGCTTTTCCTACTTATAGAGTTCAGCCTCATCAATGAATGTGAGACATTTCAAGCCAAAATATGAAGATCACAACAGTATATTCATTACTTCTTTTCTTTTATTACAGGGGTACAAACCATCGATATTCTACCCCAAGCGTCCTAACAATCCACTCTTTAACAATTTAGTGAAACTGTGTTGGAATATTTGTTGTTATTGTCATTGCAGCTTTCCCTACTAATAGAGTTATGAAGATCACATCAGTATATACATTTTTTTTAATTTCTCTTTTATTACAGGGGTACAAACCATCGATATTCTATCCGAAGCGTCCTAACAAACCTTTATTTAACAACTTGGTAAAGCAGTGCGAGGGCATGGATATGCCGTTCCTATCTTTCTTACCATCAGAGGCTAGTCTCATCAATGATTCGTACAACCTGGTCGTAGATGCTCTGTTTGGGTTCAGCTTCAAAGGACCTCCCAGAGCCGACTTTGTTAATGTTCTAGAAACTCTGAAGAATGTAGAAGTTCCATTAGCCAGTATAGATGTACCATCAGGTAAGTAAAATAACAACTTAAAGTTTCAGGAAGAAAAAAAAATCTACAGCAAGTCAAAATTAACCAGGCGACAGAGACAGAGGTCATTTAAGACCCATTTTTGATAAAAAAATCTTAGCAAAAATTGTTCAGACCTGTTTAAACTTTTAGTGAGTTTAAAGACGAAGTGGCATGCAGTCGATTCAGAAGTGTTCAGAAAATAATGTCTGAACAAGTCTTAACTTACTTCAAGGATTAACCTCTGAAAAGAACTAAATTCTAAACAAGTCTGAATTAAAATTTCGTTCAGGTGTGTCTAGTTTTGTATCATCTTTAATGTCTGTTTCACAAATTTCAAAAATGCTAGCGCTAAATAAACTTGAAAACAGGCGAAGAACTCAGTTATAATCAACATTTATGTAACAGTATACTTTTTTTACGATGGAGACAAATCTATGATCTGGAGTTGAATTATCTTTATTCGAATATAAAGAGATTTCAACCGGAATTTTTCTTGACTTTTCTGTATATTGAAGTGCCAGAAAAGTTGAAACTTTTGCAAAACCATCACAAAAGTCTACCAACAGAACGAATTTAAGTGATACAAATCAAAATAATAGTCAAACCTCGTTAAGTTTCTAACAAAAGTAATAAAAATATATACAAATAGAACTCACAACAAAGACCTGATTTCAAAGAAATATTTATCCACGTACATTATATTGACATTGTTCACAACGAACAGAACGTTAAAAATACACTTTCACTGATTATGATAAGTCTCCTGTTCTTTGCGTTTTGTTCTAAAAAACATGCTAATATGCTTCATCAACATGTACAGCTATCATTATTTGATGTTCTACATGTTCTATAACCATCTGAATTCTGCATATAATCCTCTTTTTTCAGGTTGGGATGTAGAGAAAGGCTCTGAAGATGGATTAAAACCAGAATTGTTAATATCACTAACTGCACCTAAGATATGTGCCAAATATTTCACAGGACGAGCACACTACCTAGGCGGTCGGTTTGTTCCTAAATCCTTAGCTCAGAAATATGAACTGAATTTACCACTTTACCCTGGAACGGATTGTGTTGTAGAACTTAAAGCTAATCAGGAGAGCAATGGGAGTGACGGAAATTAAACAAAACTTAAAAAAAACTACTGTTCCACCACAGTCTTAACTTGTTGTAGTTTGGCATTCCACGTTGTAGGATTTTTGCCTCGCATGCGAAGCGAAGCGACACATAGGTGTACGTTTTCTGGCGGCGGCGATAACTTTCAATGTTAAAGTTTTATTAGCACCTCCATATCTAAAGAACTGTTAGTCCGAGGTTGATGAAACTTGGAATGCATATGTCCCAGTAGTAGCTTAGCACAGTAGCAACCTCATCTTTTGACATTGACTTTTTCGGTTATCTTGATAATTTTTCAATATTAAAGTTTTGCGAGCACTTCTATATTTCAAAAACTATAAGTCTTAGTTAGATGAAACTTGAAATGCATATGCCCCACGGGTAGTTTAGCAGAGTTGCATTTCCATCTTTTGACCTTAATTCTCTGGTTGAGTTGGATAACAAGGTATTCTTATGGTGCCGGCATGCGAGACTTACTTTAGTGTTAAAATGATTTTTTCTAACGTTCATGGCATTTTTGATGCAGCAACCGTTTTTTTTATCTTCAAGTTCTCTTACTTGTGAGCTCATATTTTTCAGCAAAATTAAGAGTTGTATGTGCTTTATGACCCTTTATGGATAAACTAGTCACGTTTACCCTTTTACGTGTAAGTGTATCACATATTTACATTAAAACATAAAGCTGGCCAATGCAGTAGTCTTTATGTTTGTGTCTCTGTTGTTAAAACATCCCCTAATCTTAACAGCGTCTAAAAAGTAAAAGATGTTTTGATATGATTTGTTTTATCATCCATGAAAATGACTAACCTGCCTTCGAGTTGCGGCAATATCCTGTTACTTACTAAAAGAAATGCAAACAAGAAATAAGCCAACTTGGAAAAGAACAAATTTTCTTAAGATAAAAAAAATTAAATCCAATTTAAACAGATATTGGCAGAAAAAGACAATATAATGAAGACACATTACAGAAATTGAAGAAATCAAATATTGCTATGGTCCTGGCTTGTTACAGAAATTTCAGATGGTGTTCGATTCAGTCCCGCTTGTAATTTTACAAAAACGGGACTTCTACACTTGTATGTGATTAGGTTTGTCAGTACCTACCCAAGGTCTCCGGGTAGTCCGGTTTCCTCTACCAATAAAACTGACCGCCCTACATGACCCAGGTGCGTCAATAAAGGGTGTAAAACACAAACACACAACACCAACTGAAGTTTAATGGTCGTCCCTTATGGCTATTTTTTTTTCTGTTCCTTTATTCATTTTTTTCCTTTTTAAATGAGCTGATATTATGTATGCGGCGTGATTCAAATAAATAAATTTTTATCCTAGCGGTAGTTTTTAATCAGCCCATTTGCGATTTCTTCAATGGTTTTAAGTTTGACAGATGACAACTAATCGTAATAATTATATCTGAAACATTGAAAGCTGAAAAATATCTCTACATCAGGTAAGGCCATCACTGCTAAAATACATAGCTATGTTTTTCACATTGGATTAATAGTAATCAAGTAGAAATGTATTTTATGATGGTTTTTTTTCTCTTTGTATACAATGCCCTGTTTTCAGAACGAGTCTGTATTGGAATATTTAGGCGCTGTTGCCGTGAAACTAAATTTTTTATTTGCATTTCCTGCATTAAAAATAAAAAAGTAAGCTATCGTGGCTATAGAAATAATTTTTTAGATATAATGGAATCATTTTAGTTGGAAATAAAGGTAATAACAAAACTACCGAACTTGAATGATCAATTTCATAGTCAAGAGAAAATGACAAAAACGAATCAGTCATACCGGAGAATTGGTGGATCGCAATGGTCCTGACTTGGTACAGGCATTTCAAACGAAATGGTGGCTTCAACCAGGTTTTATGGCGCCAAACCTCCCTCTTCCGAACGTATTTTCTATTCTACAGTACTGTTAGTCGTATAATATACTCTTGTTTCGTTATTATTCGTAGGGTATCAATTTTCGTGGATTTAATTAATGGAAGTCAACCACGAAATTAAGAAGAAACATGTGTAGACCGCAAAATTTAAAATCCCACAACAGGTGATGTCTTTTAATGGGAAACCACGAAAATTTAACATCGCGAAAATAAATTAATACACAGTAGTCAAAATGTGAATATTATATAGTCAGACTTGTAATGTTTAAAGTGTTAAATAGAAAATAATTAGGTGTGGAATAAGTGTACCTGACACAGCCCACACTTAAGCGGCAATTCAGAAAAACCACACTGGACAACCACCAGCAGCCTTCAACGAGGCCAGTAGGCGCTGCTCGCGGTTTTAAAATTTGCCCATGGTCTAATTAAAATGCATACAATTCAAATCCAGTCCTGAAATAGTCATAGATAACCCCCCTTCTTAAACAAGAAACAGAAAACATTAAAAAGACAAGTACAAACGAAAACTTTGTCAAGGATTCCTGGCTTAGGACAGGCACATATAATATATGGCGGGGTTTAACTAGTTTTTGGGCACAACCTTGCCCCTTTCAATATTCACAGACAAAGCACAAAAACTAAACACACAATAAAAATCAAATCGATCAAAGTTCAATTCCACAAGAGAGAACCTTAGACAAAAGAAATTTTAAAATAATATTAACGAGATTTGTGTAAAAGGAAAAGACTCTGAAATACACATATAAAAACACAGGTAAAAAGGGAATCACAGTCAACTGTAAATATACCAACCATATACATATTTGAGGGGAAACCATTAGTTTTAATGATTCAGACGAACTCAGTGACAATTGTTTAGTAAATGTGTAACAGTCTTGGAATGTAAAACGTGTACCTTCAGTACTAGTGTCCTCTGTACAGAGGAAGCTATTTTCAAGTATTTCAAACATTGAAAAATGTATACCCTATTGGCATCGTTGTATAACCGATTTCACCGAAACTGAAGAAAGACACCACTGTTCTAATTTCCATTGGCCATTGGTTAAATGATCGATTATCTGCGTAAGTTAAAGACTGTCCTACATTTTCTTAAATACAAATTTTGATGCTAGTTTAACCATCGACAGTACACAACGGGGTGTTAGTATGTTTATAATGTCTTTGAAATCGTGAAAGACATGTGTCATAAGATTTAGACCTGACATCGAGAGATGCGGGGTCGTCAGGCGATAATGCGGAAAACCTGACTGCAAACCATAGTTTGGAAAAATGTCACGTTCCTCGCACGTACAAGAACCCTGCTGCAGGTCTCGGTAAGAGTGGGACCCGTAGGATCCCCATGCAGGAGGCAAAATTTCCCGTCCCTACTCATCACTCCTTTTTCCAGTGGCAGTCAAAACTCTCCTACCCGATTGGCCTTGTGTCCCCATTTCCTCCACTTCATCGCCGCATTTCATGTTCATTGTATCACCACTTTCATGTCCATCTCCCGGATATAGCCCAAATCGCGCTGCTTGGGAGTAAAGCAATAACTAACTTACTAACTAACTAACCCAATCTTTAGTGAAAAAGATACCACAAGAAAAACGTGTACAGAAATAAATTAAAATGACAACAAAGTTCCAGACATTAAATGTTGCTACGCCTGACGCGTGTTTCGTCAATTTAAGACTCATCATAGGCGCTCTACCAAAAATATTGAAAAAGCCAAAAACTATATGATTATGAAGAGCATAGAACAATGAAACCCAAAATATCGAAATGATGAACCAAATTATAACTTAGATGATCAACCTATGTCTAGGGTAGGAAGAACCTTAGGGTTTAGAAAATTTGAAATTTAAACGGATAATTTAAAGCTTTGATGTGTTCTCTAACACAAAAGTGTTGGTACCGGAGCGGGTTAACCTGGGGAAATTAAAACTCCAGCAGCGCTCACCTTCACGGGTGTTACAAATTAAAATGACAACAAAGTTCCAGACATTAAATTTTGCTACGCCTCATGCGTGTTTTATCAATTCAAGACTCATCAGAGGCGCTCTACCAAAATATTGAAAAAAGTCAAAATCTATATGATTATGAAGAGCAAAGAACGATGAAACCCAAAATATCGTATTATAACTAAGATGATCAACCTATCTATGGGGTAAGAAGAACATTAGGGTTTAGACAATTTTGAAATTTAAACGGATAATTTAAAGCTTTGATGTGTTCTCCAACACAAAAGTGTTGGTGCCGTAGCGGGTAAATAAAGGTAATAACAAAACTACCGAACTTGAATGATCAATTTCATAGTCAAGAGAAAATGACAAAAACGAATCAGTCATATCGGATCCGGAGAATTGGTTGATCGCAATGGTCCTGACTTGGTACAGGCATTTCAAACGAAATGGTGGGTTAAACCAGGTTTTATGGCGCCAAACCTCCCTCTTCCATTGCGATCTTAGGATCCAGTAATGACCATAGAACACAACTTAGTTGTGAGACACAATAGGGATATTGAGGTGATCATCTTAGTACAGCGCTAGCAGACCAGTCAAACATTAATTAAAACAATTAACCACCATATCTTTCAACTATTTTGAATTTTGAACTTTTCTACTAGTGGCTGATAATGAAGAAAGAATTTTTTTATGGATCGTATGAGACGTATTTTCTTATAGCCCTGCTCCAGAAGTCGGTCACGAAGAAATCGGTGTCTGATAAAAAAATCTGTGAAATGTGTGCAAGCTCTGGCATATTGAATAAGTTGTGAAATATAAACACCGTATGCAGGGGAAGTAGGTATATTGCTCTGTAGATTAGGAAAACCTCGGGGAATTAAAACTCCACCAGCAGCGCTCACCTTCACGGGTGTTACAAATTAAAATGACAACAAAGTTCCAGACATTAAATTTTGCTACGCCTGACGCACGTTTCGTCAATTCAAGACACATCAGAGGCGCTCTACCAAAACTATTGAAAAATCAAAAAACTATATGATTATAAAGAGTATAGAACAATGAAACCCAAAATACTGAAATGATGAAAATGAGACAAATAGTTCCAACATAGCTCTAGTCATAGGTACACACGAATAGACGAATGCCAACAATAAAGACATGTAAAGTTGTTGAAATATTTGCTTGCGTATTCATTACATTATGAATACAGTATATAAAGGAATCCTTTATATATTCATCATTTCAGTCTCAAATACCTTCTAGTCAAATGTTTTAATTTGTTCATTGTGAAGCAGCTGTTCGTAGATTTTTAAATTATTGGTTCTGATGTCTGGGAATGAAAAAATCAAGAATGAATTTCCTTTTTGTAGGAATCAAATTTTGGGGTCACAAAAATATACACCACTAATAAAATACAATACTATCATTTGATTAATTGAGTTTCAAAGGACTCTGACTATATATGAATATTCTTTCTTATTGAAAACTTTGACATTATAAAAGATAAGGATAAAAAGGCGTTACCTTGGACAATAAGCACCCTTAAAAATAACAAAGTTCAGCATTTTTGAACAGTCTGGAATACTGCTCTAGTCCTACCTAAAGGTACCAGAGGAACGAAAATTATGAATTAGGAAAATTGCACTGTATTTGAAAGACAAAACATCACTTTTTTAAAAAAATATTGAAAAGTAAACTAAAAAAATCACAATGAAAATGTCTTATTTTTATTAAAAAAAAATATTGAAATCACTGAAAAATTCGATGAATGCTATATATAGCTATTCAGGCATGTAGGGCGGCCATCTTTGATTTTTCGAAGGAAAAAAAATGCCTGAATAAGTCTTATAGGATGGTCTTTCAGTTGCACTATACCTTTTACAAAAATGAAAACATTGCTATTGGACGATTTTGCATGGTTTTCTCATGAACAGGCTCTTAATAGAATATAAAACAATTGTTAAAATATTTTTTAGTTTTTATTGTTATAAAAACAATACATTATATTGCATTTCAAAAATACATGTTAAGAAAATTGCTTTCATTACCAAAATATTTATTAAATGTCACAATAATATCTTACATTTGTACAATACACACATACATGTTTAACAAAAGACTTATCAATTCTTGCTTGTTGCCACACACTCGTTGGGTTGCTACATGTAACGATTGATACAGAATATGATGATCCGGTAGAGAATAGTACAAAAACCGACAAATCCACACGGATGAGAGGAATAAGTCCAGCGCCAACCGTATAATGTATTAAGTGAAGTCTATATAGATAAATAACTTTTATCAAATCAGGGGCCTGATTTTCGAAACTTTCCTAGGAATTTCCTAAGGTATGTCTAAGCAATCAATTTAGGAACACTTAAGGAACCTCCTAAGGAACGTCTCAGCAATCGTACCGAAGCTTTCTTTGGAACTTCCTAACTAGGAATTCCTAACTTTGTAATAGAACTGGAATCGAAAATATTGTGTGGTGGTAATTCTAAATAAGTTGATAACTTATCTTATTTTTTTAATAGATAACTATTTACATTTAAGTAATGATAATGTAAGCATATCCTTTTGAAAGTAAGCGAATTAAGTTCAAAAGTGAAATCATGCGACATCTGCCGAATTCTTATCACCTCATTCTTTATAATAAAAAAATAGTTTTAACAAGCTAATGTTTTGTGTTTTAATAAGCAAAGTGCAAAATGTGCATGAAACGTAGCCCAATTTTTGTTTAAAAATATTACAAATGAAATATTTGAAAAGTTCATTTTTTATGAGATCATATTACACAATTCCACCTTGATCTCAAGACTTTTCATCGACTTCTTGAGATCACGAAACAACATAACATTTTTTTTTGAAAGTATATGTAAGAAAAAATATTAATAGACTGACAACATAAACAGAAACGAATCCTTGAAGAACTTGTTTGTATAAAATTGGTATCTTAAAATATTAGGAATTTTCTAAGTCACCTAATTTATCTTCCTAAATTTAGGATGATCCTAAGGAAATTTGCAGACATTAAGAAATTAAGACAGGTATGAAAATTTGACTTAGGACTAGGATTTGGTTAAGGAAGCTGCTTAGCTGTCACTTTGTCCTAAGATAGCTTCGAAAATAAGGCCCCTGGTCCCCAAGGTTGCAAAATATATCAACCAATAAGTTGAGTTTTTACATAACAATAAACAGTAGCATAGATAAATATTTAGATATGATAATGATGTAATCAGTAATGGAATATACACCTTTGTTTAATTACTATGCATGTAACGATATATGCATGATGCTACAAGGAATTTCCTGTTTGTTCCCGATGTTATTTGTCTTGCGACTCTCGAGGAACACAATAATGAATAAACCTATGTTAGCAAGATTGTAGTTCAATTACTATCATCTCACTCTTGTAAGTAAATTGAATTTGTTAGTGTCACATTGTATTTGTTCAGCAACATAAAGAGATGTCAGATCCATGATAATGACTACTTGGAACATGTGACATTCGTGAGTTCGGAGAAGGACATAATTAATAAGGTTAAGAAACAATTTTTAGGCAAGCGTTAGCTGCCTTATGTAGTCATAAGGTTACTTCTGGCTTTCACGGTTTTTCTTCTGTCTAGACGGAGTAATAAAAAAGACCAAAAATTTTCGCAAATATTTTATACCTGCCCCCTTCTAATCCAAATTCCTGGATCCGCGCCTGGGTAATACATTTATTTTACTTCCATGGTGATAGATATTAATTATTTGCACAATAATGGTCGGGTATCAATAAATGGACGCTACATGTATAAGAATTCCAATACAAAAGCGGATGTAAGAACGGTGAATTTGTTAATGCTGCATATCGATATTTCAAAGAGTAATCTCTCATCAGCAGTATTTGAATCAAAACATTGTAAGGTCAAAAACCAAACATATTGAATGAAAAGTTCTCAAAGCCAAAAGGTTCGAACAGGGAAGCCAAATCCATCACCGAGTATATCGACCATGTGCAGTACAATGAAAGAAACCTGGTGTTTTAAATGATTTTGAATTCAACAATCGAAAATTTCAATAACAAAAAATATTTGAAATTGAATGGTGAATTCGTCTCAGACAAGTCTGACGACCATTAAATGTAAATTTGTTGAAATGTATAATGTAATGTCATAATTTGAATATAAGCTACTATAAAACTCTTCAATTACGTTTGATAAATTAGTTTTTTAGTAGCATGTTTGCGATACTTTAATATTAATGATTGACGTGGGACATCCAATCGTTACAATTAGAACTGACACTGAAAGTAATCTGTGTGTTTGAAGCCAGAGAGTTTAAAGGATTTCAAATTGTCCTACAACATATGCCTAAAATACCATCCACTTTGATCACCTTTGGTTTATTGAGATCCATAGAGACTTTGACTTTATGAATATTTTATTACATTATGAACTTAGACATTAACAGAATGAGAAATAATTGGTAGAATATTTTAAGTATACAATTGTATATCGTTTTGAAAATATTAAATTGCATTTCTTGAAATATAAATGAAGAATCATGCCAAATATCAGATATATCAAATTAAAAAATATCATTATTAGATTTGAACGTATTAAAGTCGTACAATTATCTAAATATCAATATTTTAATACATTTTTACACAATACTCGCCGTTCATTAAAATGTAGTAAGGATGGTCACTCCTGAACTTTTTACATCAAAGGTTTGTTACATATGATATCAAAGATTTGGCGGGAAATAAGACGCCTCTAGATTTTACCTAACTTTCACATTTTGACGTTTTTGGCCCTAAAACCATGAGTTGAATCAAGAATTTCAAGATATTTTATACAGTTGTATTTTTAAGGTCCATAAAATCAGAAAATTTCATTATAAGTAGGAGTCAGTGTACTCAGTATTTTAATATATAGTCTACCTGAGTTCCGAAATCTCACTAAAATTCAGAATTACAAGGAGTGGCCATCCTTTAACTAAAATATAGTTTATAAAAAAAAAAACACTTAAAATATATTTTAGTCAAATGTTAAACGAACAATCCTAATTATTCAAATATTGGAGTGAATGAAATATAAAAATTACATTTTCTTCCAATAAAATGATGATTATTTTATAAAATGAATTTAAAATATTTCAGCATTAAATACGTCAAAATGTTTGGTGAGAAAATAGATGATTTTTGTCTCACCTGCGACAAATAGCCGCGGAAGGCGAGACATAAATGTAGGTATCACTTTCCAGCGGCATTGGACGTTTTTGTAACACTTTTGTGGACAATGAATTGCTTGAAAATTACAATAGCTAAGCATCTGATACTGGTTATACAGACACAATTTGTGTTTATATCAAGAAATGAAAGCTGAGGTAGTTGATTTTAGTGATGGTGCCAGCAGGCGAGATACTTTTAGTGGCCACACTTGTTTTGAGTTATATATAACTGTATACTCCTTATCTTGGTCTACATAGAATTTAACATTTTACAAAAGTACGTCAGACGTATGTCTAAATTTTGCATGTGTAGTGTTTGGTCTTTTGGACTTTTGACATTCGGATGCCCGTTGGTACCTCTACTTCTTCCTCATCCTCACTATGTCAGGGCTCCTGTGTCCATATCTGTCCGTCGGACCCCATCCTCACAATGTCAGGGCTGCTGTGTCCATATCTGTCAGTGGGACCCCATCCTCACAATGTCAGGGCTTCTGTGTCCATATCTGTCCGTGGGACCCCATCCTCACAATGTCAGGGCTCCTGTGTCAATATCTGTCCGTAGTCCCACGGGCAGATATGGACACAGGAGCCCTGACATTGTGAGGATGCTTCTTCCTACAAATTGTTAAACATCATTTTATAATACCAAACTTTTACGTCATCTTTGGTTGAGAGACTGTGACTATGAATATTTCATGTATTTGGACCTTTGACATCTACAGAAAATAAAACAATGGTTTATGTATTTTTTAGTACATATTGATTGAAAATAATACATTCTATTATTGCATTTCTTCAAACATAGTAAAGATAAAGAGCTATCATGCCATAAAAAATAATTTATCGAAACAAACGAAATCATTATTGAATGTCAACGTTTGTTTTCTACAATACGAACAAATACTAATAAATATCAAATTAATGTTGTAAAACAAACGAGGATTTTATTGACAAACAGTCGTAAAATCATGTACATAAGATCTGACGCTTTAAAAGCTTTGAAAATTTTCTTCAGGAAAGACCATCTTACTATAAATTCACATTAGATTTATTGAAACCCTGTAGGATGTTGTATTTGATTGTTTTATCTCTGGATACAATGTCAATTTTAATTCGGAATGAATTTGCATCGTAAACAAGTTGTTGGCATAATAAAGTAGTTACTGTTGTCAAAATACCACACTCTATATTTACATTGCAAACAAGAAGTTATCATGGGTATATAATAATCAGAAATCAAATCAGTTGAAGTTGATCATAAATGTTTAAAATTGAAAAATCTAATGCGCAATAAGTATTTTTTGCCGGATTGCACGGAGTGAATGTTTGGCGGGCGAGGAAGAAATATTTGTAACAGATTTCTCAGTGACTACTTTTCACAGCCACTTGATATTTGGAATGCAGCATCAAGGTGGGGTCCCATAACGTTGGTTCGATTTCAGGTTTGTGGGTTACTACTTCCTGTTTAACGAAATCCTGCTATTTTTGATCTTGACAGATTTTTTATGCTTAAATTGCTTCACTGAAAAGATGAATTCTGGCTTGCATATGACTATTGAATGTTGATTACGTGGTCGAAATGGTGATTGGACAAAAGCGTTGTAATTCAATCTCTTAAGTTCTCCCTATTTTGGGTAGACTGAATTTGATATCGTAATATTGTATCTATTAAGCAAATAGAACTGTGTTTGGTGTCGACATCATTATAATGGCAATCAAGAACAAGACGTCAACTTCATTATTATGGCAATCAGGAACAAAATGTCAACAAAAAGATAATGACAGAGAACAAGTGATATCCGTGAGTTCATTGAAGGACAGTCGTTATAAGATTAAGAACCAATCTTTGTTGAAATAGATACTATAAGACTATCTTATATCATTATTTTACAGGACAATTAAGTATAAATGAATAAAATGATAGCAACAGATTGCTTCAATAATGATGCAATTCCGAAAAAAAAACACAATTTAAGATACATAAGATATTTACACGTTAAAATATTCCTAATCACAGATCTAATATTCAACTTTTAAAGACAACATGAAAGAAAATATTAATGTTATCTCTTAAAAGTTAGACATTTTTTTTAATTGAGTATATAAAAACGACTTACTGACATTCGAGGGTGATCTTGAAAGTAAAGAGGTTTTAAATCGATTCCTTAAATCATTGGAAATAATGAAAATTACAAAGAAAGCTAGACATTTCGATAGGTTACAGTACTAGATTTAAAGCTAAATAATTACGAATTAGAATTTATCGAAATGTTTTTGTTTTTTCTTTTTAGCTTAAGGATTTTCATAATTTAGTTGTTTTAAACTGTGAAAGAGTTATTAAAGATCGAAAAAAAAATCAGATCATGCCCCAGTTTCATATAAAACATTTCAAATTTGAGTTTTCCTCAAATCTTTCCTCAAATGAGATTTCTTGCAATTGGTCAATTTTTGATTTTGGGTCAGATATTAATGATGTAATGAAGACCTTGAACAAAAAATATTGCCTTTTTCAGGTAGAAAACCCAAGGATATAAAAAAATCTAAAAAATCTCAAAAGCTGACGTTGCACTCCATGGTAAACGATTCCAATCCCTATCTACAGCATTTGATAAGTCATTATGTTTAGCGGCGGTGTATGTTGACAAGAAGTATAGTTCTGTATATAGTCGTACAGGAAACAAAGGTAAGAATAAAACTACCAAAAGGGAGGAAATTGAATGTCCTGAAGACAAACAAAGAAGAAACACGGGATAAATTGAAGATCGCAATGGTCCTGACTCGGTAAAGACATTACAAAAGAAATGGTGGGTTAAACCAGGTTTTATAACTTAATCTTTTTTTCACTATTGGTTGATAATTGTATTTTATTTTTTATCATTTTTTAGACACGTAATAATACAATATAAATATAACAATGACATACCTGGAGAATCATATGCAATAATATACTTAACAACACAAAAGCACACCAATTCCGCCCATTTCTATAGCTAAAAACACTTGATAGAAAAAATTTCCCCAAGCTCGAATGAATTGAGATTTTGGTAAAGACTGTTTTGGATGATAAACGACAAATCTTCAAATCATGAAATTCTCATTTTTTGTTGATGAATTTCTTAAAAGTAGTGTGAACCTAAAAATTAAAAATTCATCAATTCTGAAAAAAAAATTATGCCAATCCTAATTTTTAAACAGAAGAAAAGGCTTAATTTTTCTTCCATTCTGGTCAATTTCGTCGGAAACATTCATTTTGGATAGAACAATCTGGGACTTTGTTTTTCGACTTCTTATACAATAAAGGTAATAACAAAACTACCGAACTTGTATTAATCAATCTCATAGTCCAGAGAAACTGACAAAACGAATCAGTCGTACCGGAGAATTGGTGGACAGGTTTTATGACGCCAAAGCCCCCTCTTCCATTGCGGTTTTAGGATCCGGTAATGACCATAGAACACAACATAGTTGTGAGACCCAATAGGGATATTGAGGTGATCATCTCAGTACAGCAGATCAGTCAAACACTAATTAAAACATTTAACCACCATATCTTTTAACTCAATTTTTCTACTACTGGCTGATAACGAAGAAAGAATTTTTTTAGAGATCGTATGAGACGTATTTATTTATAGCCCTGCTCCAAAAGTCGGTCACGAAGAAATCGGTGTCTGATAAAAAAAAATCTGTGAAATGTGTGCAAGCTCTGGCATATCGAATAAGTTGTGAAATATAAACACCGTATGCAGGGGAAGTAGGTATATTGCTCTGTAGATTAGGAAAATTAATAATTTGAAAATTAAAATCGTCTCTTTTATCGTAAATTTTTGTACTGAGGTGACCACCTGGGTCAAATTCGAGGTGCAAATCCAAAAAAGACGTGAAGCAGTTTGATTCTATGGTCTCTTTAATCTCCAATTCTGGAGGATATATCGAAGGAATCCATCTACCAAATGAAGTGTTATTGACAGAAAGGACATCATCAATATATCTGAATGTAAGATTAAATGACCTTGCCTCTTTCATCTTCTTTTCTTTACGAGTCCCTGAAGAAATTCAGTTTCGTAAGAGTATAAAAACAAATCGGCGAGAAGAGGAACACAGTTTGTGCCCATTGGTATGCCGATTTGTTGTTGAAAAATCTCTCCTCCAAAGGTGACAAATATGGTGTCAATGGGGAAATCAAGCATACTGCAAACTTGTTTCAGTGTGTAACAATTTTTATCTTTGAAAGAAGTTTTGGAAAAGAAACTTTAGCACTGAAAACGTGGATAAAGGCCTGTTTTTTTTTGTTACATGCTTTAAACTATATCATTCAGTATAAAAGAACTGAAAACAATTTACCAATTTTGAATAATCCTGTTAGAATAGAAATGGTGTGTTATTGTTTTGCTGAGTATAGTGACTACATTATGGTTCCCTACAATAGATACCGTCCACTTTATATAAGAAACCAGACTAAACCAGTGTGTATACATATGACGAAATTATATAATCAAATTCGAAAGCATTTCTTTCCTTGCTGTTTAGATTGCATTTGGAAATATTTCAATTAGGTACAAGACATACATATATCCATTATTGGCAATTTCTATTTTCCGTGAATTGTGATTTGTTGAAATATTTTGCCGTGCATCGTGATTTGATATCGCACGTGAACCGTTCTCAGAAAAGTATTTTGTCCGTAATTCGTTTTAGGCATGCTTTGTATGCTTTACAGTTATACACAGTCAAACGTTTATCCGTGAACAAAACATGAGCCATATATCCGTGTTTCGTTATTTGCATTTTTAAATTCTTCTTGATCAGGACCCCCATCAGGACCCACTTAGTATTCGTTTTTCCTTTTTCGTGAAAAGAAAAACATTTAAAAGGAGTGACAAGAACGGTAACTGACACTGTCGCTCACAAGTTTCATTGTCTTAAGACTGGTATATTCCTGTTACCCTGATATATTTGGTTATTTTTCATCGTTAGAAAATGTTTTCAATATTCTAGATTTTTTACATTTATATTTTTATCCAGTTTCCTTTGAAAATGTGTAATGGATAGATGCAATGGTATGTATATAAACGACGTACAGGACAGCATATATCCAGGTTAAAGGTAGTAATTAAAAAGATGATCATATATGTAGATACATTGTAGTGTGCTTTATCATGATTTTTTTAAGTCATCAAAATAAACAATCCAAGTCTTTCGTTGGTCAGTCGAAAACCTGTTTTACAAAATTGCCAATGTTATTATAACTGAAATTGCATCTACAAATTATTTACGTAGCCAATATATGTAGCCTATTTTTTCTATAAAAGGGTTAAAGCAAATGTTATTTCTGTAATTGACATGACCATAAGAGCTGAGTATTGTTTGCAATTAATACTACCAGAATTGTTATTCAATCCTTTTCCTTTGACTTCGCAAGTAAATTGCATTTGTCACTGTTTCATTGTTTCTATTCAGCAGTTTGGTACACACTAGTATGTAGAACAGGAAGAAATGTCAAGTCCATTTTAATGATAATCAGAAACAAGTGAAAGTATTGTTAGAAAGGGATGGGTATGATCAGATTTCGAACCCATTTGTGATAACGAAAGGTTAAGAAAAAAAAATCAAGACTAATTTAAGTAGTAGTCCACCTAAGAATCATGCAAAATTGAAGAAAATTGATTCATCGATAAAAAGGATACAGTGGTTTATTTTAAATGAAAGATAGTTCAACTATATAAAATAAAAAATAAGTAATAATTTTCTCATAACTGCCCGGTCCTGGGAGAAATCTTGCCAATTTGTTACAATGGTTTCTATTGAAATTATTGACAATTTTAAGAGTTATCTCCCTTTTTTACATTTTTCCAATGCATTCTTTATATATTTTTTTCTCTCAGGGCCAGGGCGCCGGCTAGTTTGGAAAAAGAGCACAAAAGATCAAAGCAGGGTGCAAGTAGGAGTAACATATCAAAAATAAGTTGGTGTGGGCTTTCCACCCATGAATCGCTCTTTGCATGATTCTTATAAAAAGTGGTACTTAAGTCCTCGTGGCAAGCGGGTGATAGGGGCTTATATGATGTCCGTGGATCGGTCCCCACTTTTTTTTACAGAAGCATTGGCTAATCTAATTTTAAAACGAAATGTTACTTCTTGGTTTGATTAGTGTTTGGCTGGTTGATGAACTGGGATGATCTCCTTAGCATCCTTAATATGTCTTCTCAAACCTGTTATGTTTTGTGTAACTGCCGGACCCAAAGATCGCAATGGCGCGCCTTTAAACCTGGTTCAACCCACCATTTGTTTTGAAATGCCTGTACCAAGTCAGGACCATTGCGATCTTCACTTTTTCCGGTATGTCTTCCTTGTTTTTTTTCCTTGTCTTGTGGACATTTGAGATTGATTCTCCAAGTTCGGTAATTAAGGTCTTTCCCTTCCACAGAAGGAAAGACCTTACTGTATTTCTTATGATTATTATTTTTTTTTTCCGCCACAAAAAAAAAGAAGAAATACTTATCGTAACATTACGAAACTTCATACCATTAACCGACACTATATGGGCATGACTTGAGTAACCCTGCGAAACCGATCTATTTTAAGTAACGGAGTTATCTGCCCGTAACCCAAAAACCTTGTTTGCAGATTAACTCAAAAACCGTAACCGTTATCAAAAATATGAAGCGGGGAAAATGTTGCTTGATTCATGGTCATGATTCGTCACTCAAAAATTGTTCGATCAACTTCCTGGTTACGCGTTTTTGACTCGAAAAGTGTGGCGACTCGTCCAATTTTTTTTTCTTCAAAATGGTTATTCCTAGAGACTTGGGACCTTCACCAATAATCCTAGGTGACATATATGACATCTAAAAATGTCAAGGTCAAAGGTCAAATCTCAAGGTCAGAGGTCATGGTACACCTTGTTTGCAGTATAGCTTAAAAACCATACAAAATTGAAGCAGGCATGTAATGGGGAAAACAGTCCTCTCATTAAGACCTTTATTTGATATAAAGGGTCGAACACTGTGCGACAAACCGTTTTCGAGTTATGGCCCTTAACGCGTTTCGGTTTATCCGTTTTTGGCTTATAACTTTTAAACCGTCAGGGATAATATAGTAAACATATGGGTTTTTTTGTGACCGTCATTATATGTCCTTCAATTTAAGACCAAAGTGGAATGGTTACGGGCAGCCATTTTCAAAATGGCTGACACCGTAAACAGTTTTTATGGAATAACACTTAAACCGTACAAAATTGAAGCTGACAATACATGAAAAAAATGTTCGCCATGTCGAAATATACAAAAATTGTTTCAGGTGCGAAACCGTAAAACTTGTCGTTTTTGAGTTATCGTCCTTGATTCTTATTTATAAAATGATTTTTTGTTTATTACTTTTATACCATAAAAGATGATGAATGAAACATAGGGTGCATTTGAAAGAAAATTAAATTACCTACAATTTGAACCCAAACAGTACATGATTTGGTTGAACGGTTTCAAAATGGCGGCCAAAACAAGTTTCGCAAAACGCGTATTTTGCCAATAACTTGAAAACCATATCAGATAGTATAGTAAACATGTATACTTAAATGAATCAGTATATTAAGAGCTACAATTTGAGTCCAGGGTCAAAGGTCATAGGTCAAGGTCATTCCCTAGCAACAAGTTAACATTAATGAAAAGTCCATAGTAACCATATATATTCTTAATCAGGACTACTTTCTGAGTTTAGAGTTTTGATTTTTCAACCGGAAGTGGCTATCTGTCCATAGCAACCGTCATAAAAGTCCTTAGCAACCATATCTTTTCTGACTTCAAACTCACTGCTCTTTACTCTAAAACATTTTTTCGCAACAAATAATATAATACTATTGTCAAAAACAGACTCAAATAGCTTAACCGAACGTAACAGTTATCATAAAACTAACAAAAACATGGGAAAGACCTCACATTTGTTCTCTGAACAAATGTCTTTTTAATTTTGTCATTACCTTTGTTTGCTGACTGACAAGTGCTACATCAACCATATATGACTGATAGCGTTGCGCCTTGGAATATAAAGCCTGACGATGCCTAAGATGCTATTTGGCCTATTTTCCTGCATTGATGAATACTTAAAGAACGCCTGCTGACGGGTGCAGTATCATTCTTTTTCTATAACTAGTACATCAAGGAATTATGAAAATCTCTGTATGAGTTTTAGGAAAAACAGTTTAAGTCCAATACCTACTACTACCAATGCTGCGCAATGACGTGAGTCATACAAAAGATAGAAAAGATAGAAAACATACATGTATATTTTACACAGTACCGAACAGGAATTGAATAGATTCCGTTTAAGGATGTTCTCTACTATTTTTGAAAATAAATAGGTTTCAAATTTGATGCCTTAAATGAAAAGAAAATAGTAGATGGAATAAAATTAGCAAAATGATTTGATAGATTCATGACCTCGTTATTAAGATAACCCTATTTTGATGGTTAAATCCAGAGGATTCCGAAAAAAATGACAGAAATACCAAAACAAGACCAGCAAGCATCCTTAAACATGCATATTTAAAATTGCTTTGATCAAGTCAATAAATGTAATTATCAGAGCCCTTTTTATCCAATAACTTATCGAACGTTTTTGTTTTATCAATAAAGATATATAGTCTCTTAAATGATTTATCCATTGTTCCTAAAAAGATGTCAACTACATTATATTCAGAACTAGGAAACCAGTCACAGGAAACAGGATAAAAGAAGTCTGTAGTCTAGTTCACAGATGATCTTTGCTATTCGAAATTAATATGAGGAACAGGATGTAGATGGCACAATTTGATTACAGTGAGACTTACATACGTCTGCTGTTGTCTAATAATATATTAAAGAATAAAGAATGTTATATAATCGCATTTATCATAGGCCTTGGAGATTTGCTCTCAAAGGGAACGATCATTTATTTGTTTTCTTAAACACATTCCCAATCTGATTTGAGATGAAAAAAAAACATTCAGGTACCAGAGGTTCAGAAAAAAAATACTTTGAAGCATAAACATAAATATTTTTGTCCAGATAAAAAAACAGCCCCCTTTTCAAGTTCATGAATGATCTTTCTATGCTGAGTTTCTATGATGTTATATTTTAATCAGATAAAGGATCATGGGTTATAGGAAATAATTTTATAGCCTTGAACAAAAGTGTTAATGCCGGAGCGGGATAATACCGGGAAATGAAAGCCCCACAAGCAGCGCTCACCATCATGGATGTAAAAAATAAAAATGCAACAATTTCAGACAATAAATTTATCTACGCCCGATACGACGAAGCACTTCGCCTACTGAAGACTTTCGAAGGTGCTCTACCTTAACGATGGAAAATGCCAAACAATATGTGAATTGTGTACTAAATATTCTTTACTATTAAGAAGCTATAGTATAGTATATTAACATTAATTTAAGTACCGAAGTAGGTACAATACATGAATTAAACAGAAAATGTTGCCAAATTTGGCAATTGTGTAAATGAAACATCTTGAAATTATTTTTTGTTCAAGGTTAGATAAGTCAGTTACAGGTGTGTGCAAACATAATCTGTAAATAAAGGTAATAACAAAACTACCGAACTTGGAGAATCAATCTCACATGTCCATAAGACGAGACAAAACTAGGAATACATACCGGAAAAATTGAAGATTGCAATGGTCCTGACTTGGTACACGCTTTTCAAAAGAAATGGATAGCTTGAGATTTTTATTCATGAACTTGCTGCTGGCGTCGTGGTTGGTTTTAATAGACGCGTGATTGCTTTCAAGTCAATGATGGATTTAAGACTGTTTTTAACAGTAACTGGTTTAGCAAACTAATAGTCATGTCATGACAATTTCGCTCCCTCCATCTAATAAATTCAAAAGCTATCACAAGACAAAATGCAATTTCTTTGGCGTAAACTGTTGTGGAAATTTCAAGTCTTTTTATAAGATCTTATGAAATATTGTGGACTCATGTGGCTATTTCGAAATCTGTTTGTAAATGGTGATCATAACGGAAGAGAAATTTTAGCGCTACTAAACATTGCTCAAACCGAACCTTCATCTGATATAGCTGAGGCAATTAAACGAAAAAAGCAAGCAAATGTATATTTATTTTAAAATATGTTTAACGTTCAGGGCCAACATGTATTTCTGTATCATATTAAATTCGATATCCTTCTTTAATAATGTGTTTATTGTTCTTAAAAACATTAATTTCTCAATAGTTCTTAAATTTGAATCTTTTGCTTACAGGCTACACTAGTATATAATGATTTTCATTCATCAACATTCGATATATTTGTGATTCACTTAATTATTTTATGAAAGGATATGGAGTAAATGAACATGAGACCACAACACATATGTTAACTCTAACTGCAATTAATTTTTATGAGCTGTTTGACCATTTCAGAAAATTATTTCTCATCAGCAACACTAGAACCCTAATGATGTTTTTTTTCGGTTACCGAGAATTATCAAGAAAAGAAAGGCCCCAGTAGCGCCAGTGAATTGAGAAGGCAAATCAGAATAATGTTTACAGTAGGTTTTTACTAGACCATTGCAGTGTCCCGTTTTACTGATGTCTCTTCTCTTGGACATTTGATGTTTTGCTGTTAAAATAGCATGAATAAAAACCAGAGACAGTGTACAATGTAGTAAAGATCTTGCTTACAATTAAAATTTCTATCTTTTGTCCTTATTTATGAAGGACGGTTGATTGAAAATCTGGTGTTATATAGACATTTGTATCTAGCAGCAATCAGAAACACAAAGAAGACGAAACAGCCTCTCCTTCATTCTAATGATATTCACGAACAAGTAAAAGAATCCTTAATTATAAGGTAGACAGATCTTATCAAATTCGGAACCGTTCCGTCTTAAGATTGTTGTAGGTGATAGTACAATTAGTGACCTAAAATTCATGTAACAAGTATTAGAATAGATGTCAATTACACTGAATTGGCAACAAGGATTGTCAGGAAAAGATATACAATTTCAATGACAGTAGATTTCATGTGCTAAGCTGAATGCTTTATCAAGCAAGACAGCAATATCATGGTTGAAACACTAAGAAGAGATAGTCAACATAAATTGTATTTATAGAAAAAAAAAATTAATGGATGACATTTCCAAGTAAAAAAGTATGAAATTACGTAAAGGGGGTTATTTTCGCGGTTTTAGTGTAATAAGGTATGTGAAAAAAATTGCAGGTTAAATTTTCGCGGTTTGTGATTGTGTTTGTATATGATTTGCATTAGATGGATAATTTTGCGGGATTTATTTTCGCGGTGTCCGTCGACCTTCAAAAATAAGCAAAAATTAAACCACTGCGAAAATAACCCGCTATACGGTATTAAAATCTAAAAAATAATAAAACAATCAGCTCTGAAAGTTTTGAATTCACAATACGTTATTACCAAATGTTTAAATCACAAAACAACCAAATCGAAAAAAAGCTAGCCTTAGAAATAAACTCCCTATTAAGACAAAATTGTGTTTAGTCAAACAGTCGACAGAAGTATCTGAACTTAGCTTGTAGGTTTTTTTTTTGTTTTGTGCTTGCTTTATATTGTAATACGATTGAACTACTTTCAAGTCCCATACGTTTTTCAGAGTCTCTTTACACTTGAAATTGTAGAAACTTGCTGTAATAATTGGTCAAATAACTCATCTCTCTGATAAATTGCACTAGTATGAAATGGTTTCCTTTTGTTTTCGCGATTTGATTGTAAATGGTTCATTTTTTTTTTGTGGTTAAGATTGTCTGACCTTTTGACGCCAGCATGGTTATACCATTTTCAATACTGGTCGTATCCGTGTCTATAATGTACATATTACCATTCAATATTAGGCAATGTATTATTGCACGTTTCTGTATGACTCAAAAGAAATAAATTATATGTGATAACCCTTAAGAGAGCACATACATTAACGTGAATTGGAAGAGAAGTGGCTCCATAACGGCTGATTTGATTGGTTCAACATCACAGAATGTTATAATATATTTTTCTATTTAAATTATCTTATGTATTTTTTGCATATCATCCAAAAACACAAGCAGGGTCTCTCATTGGTCAGTCCAAGGCCTTTTTAAACATATCAAATGCTATAATATTTGAGCATTTGTTTTGGTTGTCTCCTATAAAAAAGAATTATAACCATCTACAAATTGATTACATGCCAAAAAAAATATGTCGCCTGTTTCTCTGTGAAAGGGTTAATGCAGAAGTTATATCTGTACTAATTTGACATGGCATTAAGAAGCTGATTACAAAAACTGAGTTTACAATTAATACTACCAGCATAACAATTCAATATTTTCCTCTTGCTCCACAAGTGAATTGAATTTGTCACTGTTTCATAGTATCTATTTAGCATTTCTGTATATATAGATCAGGAAGAGGTGTCAAGTCAATTAAGTTGACAACCAGGAACAAGTGATAGTAAAGTCAGAAAAATTGACGAATTTAATCGAAGTTGAAAGAAACAAAAGTGTATCTATTGTTGTGTTACAAAAAATCTTGAAAATGCTTCCCTTGAAATATAAGTGATGAAAATAAGATATCAGGTTTATATATTGTGTCTATTAAGGTTATTTATCCGGCTGTTTTATCCGGTCTGAAAGGAAATTAAAAAAATAATATTGTCTGCGTATGGTTTTCCTTTCTTTCATTCAAGCAATCGTATCCAAATACAAATATAATTCATTACTATTTTATTGTTAATTCGCTAGAATGCTTGTTTAAGGTTACATCTGTTGCAACTGATATCAATTCTTTTCCCTTTACGTTCACAAATAAGCTTCTTCATGAGTCTTCTGGTTACATTTTTTAAACTTTCGTCGACTTTTACGAACGGTATTCACATATGTATTTTGACGTCTATATCACTTGCTTTGAAAAAGTCATCCACTTACATTACTAATTTAAGGCAATTTTTCATAACAGGCTTTGGATTTGAGACAAACGGAGTTAATAGTATTTGATAGCTCAAAGGATCATGCAAAGAAATATTATTATGAAAATAGAGGCTGTTATGAATATATATGATATATAAAGGTAATAACAAAACTACCGAACTTGAATTATCAATCTCATAGTCCAGAGAAAATGACAAAAACGAATCAGTCATACCGGATAACTGGTGGATCGCAATGGTCCTGACTTGGTACAGGCATTTCAAACGAAATGGTGGGTTAAACCGAATATATGAGTATAAAGTATTTGTTTTGTTTCCCTTTAACTGATTCTCAAAATGTACATGATTATAGATTGCATCATATAAAAAACTGGAAGAAAACTAGTTCAAATTTAAAATAACAACAATCATGCAATAAATTTTGCAACATCATTTATTATTATATTTAAAGTCTTAAAGCTTTAAAATTCTTCTATGGCACAAAAATACACCATTGCTAAAAACCCTACACAAACCACCTCTGATGTTGGCAATAAAAATATAATTTGTAATTTCACATCCAAAATGGAATTCTGCAATCTTTGTTATGAAATATCTTTCTTTGATGTTATACAAAAATAAGATAAAAGACCAGGAGTTATGGGAAATAGATGGTTTACTAGTGTACAACAACAGCCATGAAGCTTATATCTGCTGCAAGTGGAAAAAGGAGAATACGACAACTTTTCGTTTTCTTGTGTCTTGTTTAATGACTGCTTTAAGGAGATGCGTGACTGCTAAGGGTTTATCTTAAAGTCAGTCATGGCTCTTAAACTGCTTTTAAAAGCAGCTGGTTTGTTCAACTAAGCTAAGATCATAAAAGCTTCAACACATTCAATGAATTAAAGCCGAAACAAAACAAAATGCACATTTAAAACATACACTGTTGTGGAAGTTCTTTTTTTTTGTTAAAAAACAGCTATGAATGGTCTTACAGAACAAAACTGTGTACATATTGTTCTGTTTGTAAAGGGTGTTTTGTGGTACGTCTTCAATTAAGATCCCACTGGAAGAGAAATTTGGAGCTTATAAACATTGCTCTACAGCTTAAACCCAAACTTCATTCGAAATGTCTGAATCGAGTGTATGCCATTTTGGTCCACTGTTTTTTTCTGGATTTAATAAAATTTTGTCTCTCTAAATGAAAACCTGAGGTGCGCATGAGCAAACAGTGGATAATAGTTTATACATCTTACTTTCAATTTAAGACTTATTTATAGAGGACAAACCACAATTTTAAATGTACCTATTTTGTTTGTATCTATTCACCAATCAGATACAAGAAGAACAGGAAATAGATTCATCTACATTCTAATGACAATCAGAAACAAGTAACAATATCCTTAATTATATGGTAGACAGTTCTAATCAAATTCAGAATCATTCCGTCTTTGTTGTTAGTGATAGTACAATTAGTGACCCGATATTGTATATAACAAGTTAGAGAATAGATGACAATGAGTATTGTCAGGAAAAGAAATACCCCTTCAGAGACAGTAGATTTAGTAGGTGTAGCAGATGTTATATCAAGCCAGACCAACACTAGAAAGGTTGAAACACTACGCACATACAATCAGCATAAATGGTAATAATTTTATAGAGTTTCAAGTATATAAAAAAAATTAAAAGGAAATGGCATGTACAAGTTAAATAGAATAAAATTAAAAATTAAAAGTTCCAAATATTAAAATCCTATTAGCACTGAAAATTTTGAATTGTCAATAAACTTGTCCATATGTTTAGTTCACAAAACATCAAAGTCCAATCAATTAGTCAAATAGAAAAATTCCCTATTCACAAAAAATGTGTAAAATGAATAAGTCGTTATTGGCACTTTATCTTAAAAAGTAAATTATTGTTATACAAGTTTTACCTTCAAGTTCGGTATGTCTTTATATATCTTTCTAAATGAAAGGTGGCCCTTCTTGTCCACAAATTCAATGATTTGGTTGGTTTTGTGTTTTCTGTGTTTTTGTTTGTTTGTTTCTTCGTGCTATTCGTTCGTGTTATTTGGTTTTTTGTTGCCCATTTTTTTACACTCGAATGCCCCATTGGTGCCTCTTTGCTTCTTTAAAAGATTCAAATATCTCAAGTTGCCGAAACATTGGTCAAGTATTGAACATCAGGAAAATGGTACTTAGCATGTTCAAAACAACCTGAACATTTGAGTTACAAAATATACAACAGATTTTTTATATGTGTCAAATTGTCATTTTTATGTTGTTTAAATTTTCTCAACGTTTCTTTAGATAAATTCGCACTGAAAACATTCCAAAATGTAAGGTTTCTAATTTTCATACACAAAAATCGTTGATTCTTTTCTTGTTTGGTGTGATAGTTGTTCTCATATTTTTTGCCTTTCTACGCCTTAAGTATGTCGCTCTGGTTTACAATGATTTCCATTTACATTATCATTTTATATATTAAGTACAATTCGTGGTCCCATTTTGTTAGAATTGTCTAAACTTTAGACGCCAGCATGGTGATGCAATTTTCAAAACTAGTCTTATCTGTTGTTTATAATGAAATTATATATATTATGGATGACAGTGTGATGGCTGTATTATACGTAACTATATTGAAGAAATTGTATTTGATAGCTCTATTGAGAATACATATATCAATATTGAAATTGAATAGTAACGGTTCCATGTTGGCTGCTGTAATTTTTGAACATCACATATTGTTTTCATATACATTTTCAGGACAATGACATGATTGATGTATGATATTTGTTTCAAAATACGATGGAAATAATTTATCATGCAGAATTTCTTATTTTAAACATTATCTTCTAAGGGAAACTAGTTTCCACTATTTAAAAGATCGATAAAAATTAGACGAAGCAGCCGTGCTGCATATCGGCGTGCTATTTTAATATCTTGTTATCATGGTTATAAGGGGTAAATAACAGAAAGATATAAAGTTGGACTACAATTAGCAGCATAATGGAAGATATTCTCATTAGAGTTATTGCTGAAGAGTTATTGCTGATAGTGGCATATATAAGATTATATATGAGGAATGTCTTCCATAACATTATCCAAATAAAAATGACAACAAAGTTCCAGACAATAAATTTTGCTACGCCTGATGCGGTCTCGTCTATTCAAGACTCATCAGAGGCGCTCTACCAAAAATATTAAAAATGCAAAACACTATATGATTATGAAGAGCATAAAACAATTAAACCAAAAATACCTAACTTGGGAGCCAAATTATTACTAAGATGATCAACCTATGTCTGATGTAGAGACATCTGAGACTAAAAGAGAGATCTGACACCAAGGGGTACCTATACAAATGATCTTATGATAAGGAGTAACAATATACACATTTAAGGGTAGGTATTTAATCTGATTATGCGGTTACTTATAACACTTGGCTGATATAATAATGTGCCCTTAGGCTACCTATGTAGCCGAGCCCCTAGTTGAATAATCAACATTCTGAATTATTTGCCACAATGTACATCCATAGTGCAAATTCTGAAGCAAGTTTCATTTCCGTGTTTTTTATAACCTGGGCCAGGAGTTGTGTGACAAAGGAAAATGTAAATAGGCTCCTATAAATATGGACATTATTTAAATAGCGAAACTTCGGTTGTTCCCACCCATAATGCATACATGACCAGTTTTTGTTCTTTTTGACATCAAATGGGTACAGCTAGCCCGGGGAATAATATTAATTTTTTGTGTAGCTGCAAAAACTAAAGATGCTGTTGCCTGCATCTGTGTTATCATCGTCATTGTCACTTGCTTCCAATATTGATTTTGTTCAACATTAGAGGATGGCAAAAATGATGTTAGGGGTTAAGAAAGAAAAAACAAACTGTATAACCAAATAAAAAATATAAGCTGGTTCATACTTATTCTGATTTTAAAAACAAAATCTTTTGATTCTGAGGCCCTCCATAGACTGTTTTTGTCATAATCTATTAAGGGCATACGTAGCCCACTCCATACTGTACTCCTTATCCAAAGAATTGTATATGTAGCCTAGTTGATTAGATACCAGTTTGTTTTTGCCCCAACTCAATTACATATGCAAAGTGGATCGAGTCCCGATTTGTAATTCGCGCAAACTGGTTTTATCTTCGGACTCCTGTTTCCCCTTCATTAAAATTGACCGCCATTATGGATAGGTAAAGCAATAAAGGCGTTAAAGTCCTAAAATATAAACACAATTCGTGTGTTTTGCATGAATAACTCGGGTGACTGTTTGGTTAAGGTTCATATCTGAGCATTTGCCAGTGGTAACGGTATGATTTTCGGTTCTTGGGTATATCTTAAAATATAACAGACAAGGGAATTGTGTGTTTGTTATGGTTCAATATCATCAAGTGGTTAGTAAAATTTGAAGGCTGTTTGTTTTATGCTTATTTTTGTACTTGTGTGCGCAGCTGTACCTTACCATATCCATTATCTATTTCACATGTTTGTCAAGCTGTGTTCAATTGTATTATCTCTATTACAGATAAACCATATGTACTACCATGGCAACCACCATACCTTGTGTATCTTCGAGTCCGCCGAGGAATGATACTAATGTACCGACACCTATATTCTACTGTGTCCGTGGACGTGTGGAATCCTCGACGGACAGGAGACTCAGCCAGGCGACAGATACTGCAGAGTTATGGGTTCGAATCCAGCTCACACCCTGTTGGATTTTACAATGTTATTTGCGGTACAAAGACTTGGAGTCATACTGTCAAACATAACACATGTTCCAGTTGCAGCTGTAACCTACCAAATCTATTATCTATGAAACTTGAATCGAAATTTTATGTCCATCAAAGCAAGAGTTGTAATAACAACATAACAAAAGAATGTGTGACCTTAATCATTCTTTGTGGAAATGGTAAAGTGCCCGATTACATAACACGTTAGATATTCATTAAACATCCTATGGAATTTATTTGATTATGTTGATCTTCCATAAGATTCTCTCCGAGTTCAATTCATTTTAATTATTCCAAACGTCATTCAAAAACACAAACAATGCAAATGGAATATTGTAGTTCTTATTGAACTGTCTTAAATACCCACCATCACGTTTTTATAGTTCAGGGAGTTTACCATTAAAACAAGCAAATTCTTTCCTATATCATTAACATTCTAATAACATTTTGAACGATACATACATATTCTGTTGGAAATAAAGTAACATCGAATAAGGACCAAAACTTTCTGTCTTAAGTTGAAGGCGCACAAATACCAAACACATTAGGGTGAAAAAGGTCACTGGTATCTTATAACATGTATAAAGGAACAAATGTATGAATTGCTTATTGAAATTCATAGAACTTACAAATTACTTGAAAATAAAAGATCAAAAGGATAGTTAATACATAAAATGCTTTAGGGAGCTTTTGTTGTTGTTTTACTTTGTCACATTTGACATAATTGACTACCTGGCTGTTAAGTTATAGTGTTCACTTTTGGTTTATCGTGGTTTTGGTTGTATATACATATACTTTCTGTGTCGTAAGCGTCGACAGTTCAGCATGTTCAAAGCAAGTTCTCTTCCGGAGCACCTGAGTTTACTCTCGTTTCGACTTGCTTTCACGTTGCTGAATGCGGTTTTGTGTGTGTGTGTGTTTTATGTTGTTATGTGGTTTGTTTTGTTATGAAGATTTTTTGTTTACCGGTTTTGTCTTCGTCTTTACGGTTTTATGATGCTGATTAACACCCCTTTGGTACACCTTTGCTTCTTTCTTGTAAATGTCAAAAGGTATTAAATGCAGAGATAGCTAAAGACAACAAAGAACAAAGAAAAATCCGATGAAACAAACATGAGCAATACAAGCAAATGAACCTAATGATTTTGTGCTATTTGACATATATTTGAAAAGATAACCAATTGTTTTGTGTCTTAAAAGGCGGATAGTTTTGCACAGATTTCGGTCGTCATTATTTTTTTTTTCATTCATGTCGCTTCAATGTTGTTTTTGTTTACCTACCTAACCATCAGATAACCATACAAAAATATAAAATGTCTGTAGAAAGTGATATGGCACTAAATGTGGTGATCATAATTTCTCTGCTATTTTTTTGACATTCTAATGTGTATTTCCTTGTTACATTAATTTCTGAAATTAATTTGAAATATGTTAATAGTTTTGTTTTATAATTATAGTTTGTTTGTCGTTATATTAAGGGGGTACTTGCACCAAACACCAAAATTTTCCTGTCAATAGATTTTCTCTAAAATTTGTAAAACGATACATCAAGTGATACACTTTGAAAATTCAATTGGAAAAAGGCATGCTTCTGAGTTAGTTTTCGAGATAACTGATGCCGAAGGTTGACCTTTTTACATTGAAATGTCAAAGAAAGTTCAAAATTTTAAAGAAAAAATTCGGATTTTACAAAAATCTTATCAATAGAATTTTGTACTTTTTTGATATTATATTGGGCTGTTATATTGCTTTAAACTGATAAGAAGAAAAGGGGGTGCTTCTGAGTTAGTTTTTCAGATAAACACAAAAATATGTCAAAAAGTGGTCAATATCTGCAAATTTACTAATAAATTATCTCCCTTTGTCAAAATGCAGAAATATGAGATTCCGCAAGGTTTGAAAAATACTTTATAAAACAAAATTTACAAAATCAAGACAAAAATAGTTTCAATGTTTTTAAATCAAAACAAAGTTAAAAAAACATCACTATAAATTTTTTTTTCATATAATTTTAAAATCTTGAACACCTTTTAGTATTAATCAAATGGTAGGTTTAAATTTATTTTTGGCTGGTAATGTGATCACCTGCAAGTTCCCCCTTAAGTATCAAAAGTTAAAAATCATTATATTTTAGCAGACATGTATCAATGAGTTCTGTTTAGATTGACATTTACATCGATATTTGAAGAAGTGGTATAGATATTGCCAGTCATTCGGTTACACAAAAGAGTAGCTCAATACCCTTCTCCCTCATTAAGGTCAATGTTACACTTAACTTTGACATTTCCTTCTATTAAGCAATCTGATACGTAAAGAAAAAACATGTATACTTATCCTAGTGACATCACGACACAAATAACGCTATCCTTAATTGGAAGAATAGACAATTTCAATCTATTCGGAACCGTTCCATCTTTGTAGTAAGTGATAGATCAAGAAGCGATATAATATCGATGTTATTAGTAATATTATAACAACATTAAGACTATGATTAACAAAGACAAATTAAAATTCAATCTTAAAATCTACCATTTTTCTTACATTGTATTCTTTGACATGAAATTAATCTAGCTATATTATTACTCTATTTTATTTACAAGGTTGGGCGGAGCTTAACTTTCTCGGTATTTTTTGGTAGGATTTAAATGAAGAACTCCGAAATAATTGACCCATGACCAGCCCGGTCAATAAAATAGAGTAATACTTTGCTCATTGAGATGAAGAAATGCAGTGGTATTTACTTCCTACCCAGCTATATTCCTCAGTCAATTTCAATGCATTAAGTGTCCAGATTTGCACACCAAACCAGGTTATTCAGCTCATTTACAAGGCTAAACACTGCTACTTACGCTTAACACTCAGATAGGTTTGTCATGTTTGTATTCAACTTTCATTTAATTGGAATGCAATAAAATTTCATCTTTTCAATTTGATACTTTCATGACGTTTGTCATTATCTTATTCAAGGATTGTGGACAAACTGGTTGGCAACCATTCTTGCAAAAACAGTCAGTCACTTGTCTATTTTGGAGTTAAAATGAATGTTAATTGTGATTTTTTAAACTGATATTTAATTATTCTTTGTTTAAGGATGATTGCTGGTCAGCATTTGAGATTTGTGTCAGATTTTCGGAATCCTCTGGATTTTACCATTAAAATGGTGATAATTGTTTTGCCCACTAACCCCCTATTTTCTTTTTAAATTATTATCTATTAGAGCATAAAGGGCTAACTCACAAATTTTTATAAATTTCTTGTTCTTTTTCATAGGTTTTCACACTTAAACAAGTATAATCTTAAACCCATGAAAAAGTCAGAGAAATCCTTTTCCCGCCAAATTTTGAACGCTTTTTTTTTTAGCCGATTTTGTACCTTTACCTATGGGCTATTCATTAAACATATCAATTGAGAGACCTTGTTATTTTTAAACTTACCAGCGATCATCCTTAAGTTCAGAAAAACTTTATCTATCATTTTAATAGGCGTTATCCATGTTAGCTGTAAACATTCTAGAGATTCAAAATAAAGGAAATTAGATCATTTATCATCTTAGCATTTAGGTAACATTATCATTGTAAGCTCTACCACAGATTCAAAGTTGTATGGTCAGTATTTAATATGTAATTGTAATGAATGGTTGTTTTTTTCTAAAAGGTGTTTCGTTCTACACACAAAATAATTATATTTCAATTAGATAATGGAATGAGTAGAATACAGCTGCTGATAGGAGACTGAGTTATGTTTGACAGTATGACATCAAGTCAACATTTGAAAATTCAACATGGTGTGAGTTGGATTCGAACCTATACCTTTTCCCATATTATGCATGAAATATATTTCATGTAATATTTAAATGGTGTTATAATTTTTTAAAATCACGCATTTGATTTTGTCAACAAATTAGTTATCATAATTCATACTACATTGAACACATATTGAATGATTTAGTTTTTGTTTTCGTTTTTTTTTTGTTTATAGGTGTGTTTTCATTGATGGGGTGTCGTATTAATGCACGTTCACAGCGTTTTTTTTCATTTCTTAATGTCTTAATCAACTTATAATTATGTAATCATGATATAATTTCTTTATAGAAATCATTTTTGACAAAGAAGGAAGAAAATTACACATTAGATTTCCTGTCATTCCATAAATGTCATGATCCATTAATCATATTCTTTACAAGTTTTCAGAGAAAATGTTTATTATGCGGAACAGAACTGCCTGATTCCCTCGATGAAACTTACTTGACAAAGGATAAGCCGGGATTTATTTCAAAAGTTACATGAGTTACGGAACATGTCAGAGTTGCACCTTAAACCAATGACTTTTTACAAGCGAAACATAGATAGCTGCAATCTTGCAAATTGTCTATTATTCTATTTATTTGACAAGATAACGAAACATCTTCCCACTGTCCGTTTGTCGGAATAAATAACCATTAAAAACATGGATAAAGTGGTGGTGACCACATCCATCCCTTATCTAACAACAAGACAACCAGGGGCCACAAAAACAAAATCTGCAAGAAACACTACAGTACTTACAAAAGAACATGGATGATGTAACTGGTACAGTCTAGGAATAGTAAGATACTGTTTTTAAATCATTTCTATTGTGCTAACGTCTTATGTTCCTAGTTTTGTTGAAGATTTAAATATAGACTTGAAGATATTCAATAATAAGTAGCAAAAATAATAAATAATAAGTTTTGGATTCCTAATTTTTTCAGCCATTTGAAATAACCATGATATTAACAATTTAAATTCAAAAATGCATATTTCCTTTGCATTGAATGCCTTGAAAATTAAATACCACATTTTTATCAGATAAATCTAAAATTCCATAACCAGAATATCCGTACAATTGTCATGATTGTGATATTATGAATTTTCAAACCCCCAGCATTCAAATGTCTCCCGTATATTTCTTTTCGTCCAGTTGTAAACATTTACACTCTACTTTTAATGGCTTAATACATGGTCAATATTTTATTTTATTTTAGTGACAATCAATTAAATATTTCAGCTTTCTGCTTATTTCCAGCAAGAAATATGAAAAAATAAAAGTGCACATCTACTTGATAAGTTTTTAAGGGTTAGTTATGAAATGTTCTTCAGAAATATACTAACCTGTTTATGCAGTACAGTGTTGCTTAAGAATTTTCAATTTTTGCTGTCGTTCATCAATATAAGAAAACCTCGTGACGCACATTTTTTAGAAAAACGCAGTACCTGCAATGGGAAATCACATTTCACAGAGAACCAACGTCACACAGTATGATAAAGGGCATCTCTCGTTTCTTTATTTTGTCCTATTAATTCATTATAAATAATTTCTCTCCGATTTAATACGGGAAATCAAAAACTGGTTTGAAATATCAATTCACAAGTTATATAATTGCTTTGAATTTGATAAGATATATCATATAGTTTTTGTTTGCCATTTCAAGCCAGTTTATCAATTTTATACAAAACATGTTCGTTTTATTTTGAGCTTTTTTTATTTTTGTGTTATTTAGTGCTACTCTTGTTCTTGCTTACTGGTTTTGTCGTTCCCCTTTCGGACTTTTGGTTCTCGAATGCACGGTGCCTCTTTGCTTTTATCACTATGTGTAGACGATAAAGAGATGTGGAATAAGTGCATGTGACACAACCAACATTAAAGAAACGGCAATTTAAAAAAATCACAATGGAAAACAGCCAGCAGTCTTCAACATGACCAGAGGTCACTGCTCGCCGTCTTGCATTGGCCCAAGACTAAAAATACAATACATAAGATTCAAACAAATCCCTAGAATATCAAAGAAAGACCCATTTCTGGACATAAAACAAAAATACAGATAATAGACAAGGAGATACTAAGTCTAATACCCCCAAGACACTAAACACGAATAACAGTTACTAGATGCATAGAATCGAATTAGTCATTTAGTAACTTCATCACGGATCACAGATTAATAAAAATAAAAAGAATAAGAATTTGTGAATATTTGAAGCTTTTTTCGTTTTTAAAGCTCAACATTAGTTCTCAGATGACCAGTTACGGGTTTCTTATTTTTATTTTTAGGATAAAAGGGCGATTTCATGTGGTAAAAACTATTGACACTGACTGAGCTCTAAAAAAGCTACCATAAGTTTATTTTTTTCAGAAAACTGTATAAGATAAATTACTCCATCCGGCGACGACGAGGTGGCGACTGTGCCCGCAAGCGAGCCAAGCTTGTCATACACGCAGTGTAAGCAACGACCAAGGGTCTTCAGATTCTGACGTTTGGTAAGTGCTCAGCTTACAACATGTCAAAGCAAAAAACGATCAAGGTGTTGCATGTTATCGTAAATGGCTAAAGAGGGTTGTCCTCGTAAGCATGGATTGCCAGTTCATGATACGGAAATTCGACCGCTTACCAAAGTGGGCTTAAGTTATTGGAGAGTGGCACGTTAAAATACAAAAATGGACCGCCAAGTAGAGCACTATAAACTACACAGCCCCTACCTACCTCTTTCGGTTTCCTATGGTTTTACAAATTTAGGGACCGACTTTTTAACTTGAAGGGGGGTCTTGGTTTTTCCCTAAAAAAATATTTAAAAATGATTTTTCTCCAAAAAAGAATACTTTAAAAATGATGTTTGATGATATTTTGGCAGCAGAGGATGAGAAAGAAAAAAGATGATTTCTGTTATATAAAATAATGCTTAAATTGAAAAAAAAACACCTTCAAAACATAAAAGTTCTGTGGCGATGCATTATAAAACTAAAAATATTTTCCTCGCTCTGCGCTGAAAAAATTTCTGGTCAAAACAAAATACCAAGCCCACAGCCCCCACCCCCTGTTTTAAATAAATGACCCGTTCCCTACTGTTTTGTTGCTTCACTCCTTCCTTGTAGTTTGCATTATTATTCTATGTTTATTTTACATACTCTTCATGTTCATAGATCTTATTAAATTTTTATATGTTGATACGACGCAACACCGCTCATATCTTAGATTTTGTTGTTTGTCAAGGTTGGACAACTTGTCGTTAAGACATAATCTTGTATGGATTATGAACACAAGTTCAAACGGTCATTGGGTTGTAATAGGCATGTGCGACAAGGAACACAGAAATTATATTTCTTATTATAACTTGTCAGATGTATTATTTTAAACAATTTGATGTCTGTTGGTTATATGAGTCTTTTTGCCCTTAGCTATATTTATTTGGATCTCGTTTGGTTTTAATGACTTTTATGCATTTTAAACATCTTTTGAAATGATAGATACCTATGTTTGGGTACTAGTGCTGCTGGTGAGGAATAATTTTCCGAAATGGCCATCCAGCTCATAAAAATTAATTGTAGTTGGAGATATCATGTGTGTTAAAGTGTCATGTCCATTTACTCCATATCCTTTCATAAAATTATTTCAAAGCTCATTTATTTACATTTATTAAAACTCACATGCAAGAAGAAAACACAAGCGAATGCAAACAAATGCTGCAGCATATCATCTTTTTTGTATAATTATGCAAGCCAAAACTTTTCTCAATCTTCAATATAAAAAAAAACAAAATGAACAAATCTATCTTTTTCTAGTGTTATTTGGGTGAGATTTTGCACCTCTAACAGTCGAATACCTTTTTGCTCCCTGACCTGATTTCGCACTTTCTGTGCGTTTGGAATACCTGCTAACGTTCAAATAAAATGCTTGTTAATTCCATGCTTAGTTTGCTTTGAATGTATTAAGGAAAAGACTCGATCATTGCTTTTATCAAAGGCATTACAGGAATTTTATCTTTGTTTTGAATAATACAAATTAGTTCGCGTTGTTGATTTCCGGTCGGTTGATTTTGTGTTTTGTTTTTTCGTGCTGTTCTTGTTCATGTTTACCGGTTTTGTTGTTGCCCTATCGGACTTTTGACCATCGAATGGTGCCTCTTTCCTTCTTTGTAGTATATGTTAAATAATAATGGCAATTATCATTTGTATTATAATTACGTTTCTCGTTAACGAACAAGAAACGATTTAAATCCGCTGGCAAATCGTTCAAACAGATTGTGAATCAAGTATATATAATTATTCCTTTTGTAGTTTGATGTATTTCTTATTTCTTTTTTCCGGGTATGTAAATTTAATCTTCCTATGGGCTTGCTACAGGCAATGAAAAAGTCGTATGCTGTTCTGCTGTCTAGACAAAAATTAACATGCCAGGTCAACTATAATGCAACACGTTGCATAATTAAATTAATTACTAAAAAGCAAAGTAGTAGCATTGAAATGGGGCATTCTAATACCGTTCGATCAGAAAGGCTAGGAATAATCAGTACAATTTGTTTGACATGTTCTTTTTCTTTTAATTTGAAAATAAAGAATATAGTGTAGTCTTTCTGGTTTTGAAGGTTTGATTTTTGCAAAACCAAAAACAACTTATCAATTATGAAAACCTCCAATAAGTCAGAGCTATCGTAAATCGTTTGTAGGGTCAATTTTACCTTGAAGTGTCTTAACAGAATATGTTTGTTTAGTCGCATAATATGAAATAAGGAAATGTTCATTCTATTCTTTTAACTCTTTTCGGTGTTAGAAGCCCATAATGTTATCTTAAAGGCATATTGTCTACGGCAAACTCATTTTTTACCCCCCCCCGACTTTTTGGTGTCAATTAGACCGAAATGCAATAAAATGAGTAAGTAGTTTATTTCGATCAAAATAGCTCCACAATATTGAGTGATATTTTATTTACCTGCATTACGTAACATTGACAGAGATTTAAACTGAGTAGTTTTAACGCGGACACTAATCGGAACCTCCGGTTTTGTCCCCGAATACATTGATAAGTTGAAAAAATAACAGTATTTTTCGTGTTTACCTTTTAAATCACATTCAAAACTAAATACTGGCAATAATTGTCAGTTTTATTCATTAAGTAGCTCTAATATTGGGTTGCCGTTTTAATTGACTTCCGAGGTAAAACTTCGAGAAACAGATTATGCACCACGTGCAAGAACTATGGAAGTTTTCAATCAAAGAAAGTATAGTGCGCATGCTTACAGCTCATATACATCTCATGAATATGAATATTTGTAAAGCTTTACAAATATTATATAGTTTTCAATTGTTGAAGTAATAAGGTACCCTAGTCGTATTTTGAACGTTTGTATTTTTCTAAATAAACAAAACAAATAGTCTGACGACATTTTGGGGGTTTTACAAAAAGATATTTTTTCGTAGACAATATGCCTTTAAGGAATGTAAACTAACTTATCAGAAAGTGATATGCCCTGCTGTCCTGTTGGTTTATTCAAAAGTATATTAAAGTTATTGATTGTTTGCTTAACTTAATATTTCAGTTTACAAATCTGCGAACATTGATCAAAAGTGGAAATATAAATATTGTAAACGACAAGTGTTTGATTTGTGATCTTGTGATCTTGATTTTTGCGTTGCTGAATGCGGTTTGTTGTTATGTGTGTGTGTTTTATGTTGTTATGTGGTTTGTTTTGTTGTGATGATTTTTTGTCTGCCGGTTTTGTCTTTGTCTTTACGGTTTTATGATACTGATTACCCCTTTGGTACACCTTTGCTTCTTTGTAACCTGTTTACAAACAATAAACAAGTTTTTCTTTACATTAGAATGGTGTTATGATGTTTTGAGTTTCTACATGCTGTTATCGATATTGTTAACTGGTTTTGTCGTTGCCCTTTCCGACTCTTGACATTCGAATACCCCTTTGGTGCCTGTTTTGTTTTTTTTTTTTGTTGCCTATGATTTTACACTAGACTGAAAAAAGATTAAAAATGATGGATATGTGACCAAACACAAAATTTACTGTAGTAAGTCACATTTCTATCGCCACTAAAACAAATATGTGACTATGGTTCTAAACAGAGAAAAAAGCAATGTTATATCGACGAGACATTCAAATATCGTAAGTTAAGAACATAAAATACAAAATTTATTACAATTAATCAAAATTACAACAAAGTTTCAGACAATAAATTTTGCCACGCCTGGCGCGTGTTTCTTCTATTCAAGACTCATCAGAGGCGCTAGACCAAAAATATTGAAAAGGCCAAACACTATATAATAATGATGAGCATATAACAATGAAACCAAAAAGACCGAACTGGGCAACCAAATTATAAAGGAAAAATAAAAACATATTACATAACATGTCAGATGTCTCATTAAACAGCTGATTGAATTCTTTTGATTATAGCAGGACTCTTCAAAAGCTCGACCAATAACAGTTATCTGAAACGACAATCAAAAAGACAAACAATGGAAACGAATGCTGCGATTTTAATCGAAGTTATATCATTTCAATAACTCTTTTTATAGAATGCCAGACATTCCAACATTCACTGTAAACCAACAAACTTTCGCGGCTACAAACCTTCAAGGTTTCATTACATTGGACAAACATTCGCAGTTTTCGAGATTCGTATAATGAATACAGCTTCTCAGTGACTTATTCGCGACTACAAACTTTCGCAGATGTAAAGTGCTCGCGAATCCCGCGAACGTTTATCGCACGCGAAAGTTATTTGGTTTATAGTAATCAATCCAGATATTTTCTTTATCTTAGTATTTGTTTCATATAATCATTATTGACAAGAGGTTCCCAGGAGCCTGAATCGTCTTGTCCTTAGGACCATAAGAGTCTCTTCTATTTCGATCCATCTGACAATTTTAATGTAATAGAAACTTCTGAAGAGCTTGAAATAAGCTAAAGGGTTAAGCAAGTAACAGTTTTTCCTAGCTGCAATAGATTTAATTTTATGGAAGAAAAACATGAAAAAACGCTATTATATATATAAGCCATTTTAAATTTTACCTAATGTTCTAATTTTAGTTAAGCGTCTCGATTTGAATTACTTGCATAAATGTACAGGCATATGCGACATTCAACTTTCGTCGTAAAACATAAGTTAGAGCCGGTTTACATAATGCGTTAGATGTTTCATTAAGCATTCTATGCAATTCAGTCGATTATGTAAATTTTCAATAAGATTCTTAGAAAGCCCATGCAATTACAATTATCAAAAATGTGTATCAAATGACAAACAATGCAAACAAATGGTTCAGTTTATATAGAATTGATCAAATTTCCATAATCCCTTTCGTACAACATTCCAAATTTTCTATCAAACAAAAGCTTTCTAAAAAGTCTCTTTTGCGGAAAATGTTTGAGCAACGAAAAGGTCCAGAACCCCTCTTTTCAATAGCAAGCAAACATGATACAATAGTACGATGACATTTGGAGGATATGCTTCATGCACATGATACATATATATATTATGTTTATGATTGAAGTGAATATCAAATACAATCAAGGTGTTAGTGAATACAATGTTAAAATAGGTTTATAGGAAGACTAATCACTTTGGACCAAGTTGAATAAAAAAATACCTTTCAATGATGAAGCAATTAAAAACATCTTAAATGTCTATCAAATGACAAACACTACAAACGAATGCTGCAGTTTTAATAGAATTTATCAAATTTCTATAATAACTCCGATATAACTTTAGGCATTGCAATAATAAAGTAAAAGCTTTCCAAAACTGCAATATTGAAAAAGAAAAGAAAAACATCATTACATAAAAATCTAGAGAAACTCTTGGCATTCGGCAGCCAACTCAATACAATAATACAAATATATTAATATTTAAAACGAAAGAATATGGAATATGTGCCAGAAAGACACGATCCACATATTGATATTATTTTTATAAATGATAACAAACAAAGAAGCACATTTCTGGATTACCCTTCATCAGACACGCTAGGTGTACATAAGTTGGAAGACCGATAGGACATTAGATTTGAACAAACAAAACACTTAAGCCAAAAGATATTACAACAATGACTAAACTAGGTAATTTTATCAACTGCATTAGAGATAGCCATAACTATAGATCAGAACTTCAACAAAACTGGAAATATGTAAACAGTGACTTTCCAACACATATCCCAGTACTCGAAAATATATAAGAGCATACAACTAAAGCACCGGGGAAGCTTTTCTACGACCTCTACACGATACTAAAGCCAAGCTCCGAAATAATATTAATAACGAAAGAATATGGATTATGAATATCAAATTCAAGCTAGGAGTTAGTTAATAAAATGTTTAAAGGTGTTTTAGATAAAGCACTTGTAATCCATGTAATCTAAGAGAAACACTTATCCCCGTGGACAGGGTTGAATAAAAGGTACCTTTCATTTAAAACCAATAGTAATGAAGGAGGAGTATATACAGATCAGTTGATATAATGTAGACTCTAGGAAGCAAAGAGGCACCAAATCAGCATTCAGCTATAGCAAATCTGGCTGTTTTAGTATTAATTTCGTTTTTAAATAATTGCATTTTTTAGAATGCTAGAGGATATTTTATGCGCCTGACAAATTATTTTAATACTGAAAAAAAATTCAAAACATGAAAGGTTTATATGTGATCGAAATTTTCCAACATAACTCAATGCCCGTTCTCACAATGTTGGGACTCCTGTGTCGTGACATCGTGAGAGTGCTCAGTCTTATAATTTAATAATTGCGTAGTACTATGTGACATTGATCGCCCTTAGTAGAAAATAAGTCAGAGCCGGGTCACGTAATACGTAAGATGTTTCATTTAACATCCTATTCAATCCAAATGATTATGTGAATCTTCAAAATTGTTCTTTCAATGCTGAAGCAATTACAATTATCTTAAATATCTATCAAATGTCAAACAAAACAAACGAATGCTGCAGCTTTAATAAAATTGCTGTTTATATTGCTGGTTGTGATGCGTACACTTAATTCACACCTCATTATCATCTATCATTTACCGAAATCAAAATCAATTACTTACTCAAGTTTACATTATTAATAGTCTGGACTGGCAGAGCTTCAGGTGTTTCATTATCCTCATCTCTAAGATCATTATCTTGTACCTTTAAAAAATAATTATCAGATATGTACATGTTTTTATTCTACACAATTTCATGTTTAATTTCAAAATGAACCACAACTTTATAGTGGAAAATTCGTTATTAAAGGACAAATGGATCAAGAAAAAGTATACATGTATGTCTAGCATCTATTGTTAGAAGCACCCTTTTTGGCAAATTTATTTTTTATCATGTCCAATGTACATGTTTTTGCTGAGAAAAAGACAATTTGATGGGAATTTTATTGTTAAGACAAACAAACAGACAAGAAATCTGGGTATAAAAATGTTAGTGTACGTACCTGTACATTCTTCGATACAAAATCGAAAGTTGTATTTGACTGCCATAACTCGACCAATTTCTGTAAGGTTTTCAATCTCTCATTGAATTCTTTCATTCCCACTTCTGCACACAGTGCAGCAATTCGTTCTGCCAGAATAAAAGCTTTTTTAAACTTCTGATTTTCTGAAAGAACTACTTTCTCTTTTGATGAATGAACTGTAGTTGTTGTGACAAAACCATTGTTACTGGGGCAGTTAGATAATTCAGTTGATGAAGATGCTTTAACAACTCTCATGTTCTTCAGATAGTATAAACGTGTCCACCTCATACTACAAAGTTCAGCTTCATACAAGTCAATATCTGTAAGCATCCGTGCAAGAAAAATATGTCGACAAGGAAGACCCATCGACTTCCAAAACAAGCAACTACAACTGCTTATGCACAGCTCATTTCCATCATCAAACAGTCTGTCATCTGAGTTTGACAATTCAACATTCTTCACTTTTCTGGCTTTTTTCAGCTGCTCTTGCACATATGAGTTGGCATAGTCTGTTAAAAGTTCTGCATATCTGTATTCTGCAGAACCTTTATGAAGAGAAACAGATGTAACCCTTGCTTTTTGAATGTCATTGCTTCCCTTGTAGTCTCTTTCATTCCTCAGAGTGTTTATAAGGCATATAAACTTTTCAAAGAAGACATCAAGGCAGGAATACAGCTTCACCACTTGCTTCAGCTTCTGGTTGAATGACTCTAGCCTATTATTTGTAGTGTTCAGCAAAGAACCTTCACATAGTTTAAGACCTAAGACCCATTCTGCCTTTATGTCATTCCAATTAGACATGATGTAACTGTATATCTGTCGTGGGCATGTTTCTTGTATCTGGGCTAGAACATTCTCATATACTTTTTCTGTTGGACTATATACCAGTTTTTGAATAAGTTCTAATGCTGTGTGGCGTTGTGCTGCTGATATTCCCATTTTCTCGGTGGTTATTTCCCTGTTGAAAGATCTCAAGACATGAAACTGACAAATGAGAAGAGAAGCGTTCGAAATTTCCTGACGAAAAACATCCCTCTCGTTCATATCTTTGTCTGCCATAATTATCTTTGTTTGTGTGAAGACTGGGTTGTTATTTTTAAAACATCTGATCATTTGCTGTAAAACTGGTTTCTCTTCTGTATGGACTAAGCAGATGGCTACAACTTCAGTCTGACCTAAACTGTCTTCCACCATCATAATGTAAAGTGGCATTCGTCTATCATTCAACTTATATGTTGCATCCACAAATATTATTTCAGGAAAAGCTGTAAAAAGTCTTTGCATTTCTGCATCCTGGTAGAATATTCCTAACAGTTGGCCATCACTATCATGGAAGACTTCAACAACAGAACCTACAAAGTTAAGCTAAATGTTAGCAAGTTCAAGATGGATGTTTTTCATGACTGAATATACAATTTGTTATAAATGTTTACAGCAAGTTACTTTTGTTTAAATCATTTACACATATTAATGACTAAAAGTTTGTGATGTCATCTACATGTATATCACTTTACACCATATAGCACTATAGGAGGAAGCTACATGCCAAATATCAAGAGGTTTTGTCATGCAGTTGCCCTGAAAAATGTGACAGAATTTTTTGTAACACCACAGGACGTTTGACGCTGGACGACCCAAGATGATGGATAGTGTCAAAGTGACTCCTATATGTAGCTTTGCAACATGTTGCAGGTGACATAAAAACCTAGTGCTAACCTGAATACACTCATGTTACAACTTAAGTTCGCTTTGTTGGTTGCTTTTCAGTTGTTTTTGTATTTTTGTGTTTAAGTTGTCCGCTTCTTCGTCCTGTTCTTGTTCAAGTTTGCTGGTTTTGTCTCTGCCCTTTCAGACTTTTTATGTGCGGATGCCCCTTTGCTTCTTTAGGCAAGGTGATGGTGTCATACAGGTATGAGACTCATAGAATAAATATTCTGTAGGAACTGCTTACTCTTCCGGAGCACCTGAGTTCACTCTTGTTTTGACTGGAGTTCACGTTGTTGATTGATATTAGGTCATTTTGTGTTTCCATGTTTTACATGTTGTCTGTTTTTTGTCCCGTTCTTGTTGGTGTTTACTGGTTTTGTCTCTGCCCTTTCGGACTTTTGACATTCTTGCTCTGTAAACTCGTGCAATATTAAATTCTATAGACAATATTCCACTATATTTGTGCAATAACCCTATATGTACATGTACATGTAAATTTCTGTCAGTGAGGATATAATTTTATATACATTAGTTTGATAGCAGAAAAACAATCAAAATCATTACATATGTACCTGTTTTCTTGAGCTTGTTAACAAGGCTTTCTAAGTCATCTGATTTTTTGCTGGAGTTGACTTTAGTAATGATGTTGCTAATATCTTTTAAAATGATTTTCTTTCCAGTTTTTTCTTCAAAGTGGTCTCTCAACAGTTTATTGTTAACTTGCAAAGCCACCAGTTTTTCCGCCTCCTGTAACTCCTCTTTTGACAAGCGCCTTTCTCGAGGAAGCATTTTAAAGAGACCCTGTAAAAAAGAATTATCAAATCTAAAATGAAATAAAGGCACTCTTAAAGAATGTTGCTATTTTTCACCTTTAAGGGGACGTTACCCCTTTAAGGGGTCATCTGACAACTTCGACCAAATGGAGACTTAAGTAGAACTTTTGATCCGGAAGCAGAAGGATGGCATCAGATTTCATCTATCTCTTATATCTTTTAAATTACAAGCCAAAAACAGCAGTCTGACCCCCTGGTCTATTTTGTTCACCTTTAAGGGGACGTAACCCCTATAAGGGGTCATCTGACAACTTCGACCAAATGGAGACTTAAGTAGAACTTTTGATCCGGAAGCAGAAGGATGGCATCAGATTTCATCTATCTCTTATATTTTTTAAATTACAAGCCAAAAACAGCAGTCTGACCCCCTGGTCTATTTTTAGCCATGGCGGCCATGTTTTTTGACCAATCATACTCATACATGTATTCATGCAAACATTGAAACACAACTTTAGTGCAGGACACCCTAAGGAACAATCATACCAAGTTTCATTGAATTCTGTTTAGCAGTTTCAGAGGAGAAGATTTTTGAAAAAAAGCTACGCCGAGCGCAGCATGATACGACCGCAACAAGTTGAACCCTGTACATTGGAGGCCCAATATGGATAGTCTATTACTTTGGTCACATGCAGCCCATGGTGGACTTACAAAGCTTTTTTACACATGCAGCCTATGGTGGACTTTAAAATGCATATTTGACACATATAGATTTACAATAACATTTAATAGAAAAAAAAAATTATTTCTATATTCATTGACATTTTTGACACGATTAAGCCCCTTTTGGCCCTTTTTAAAAAAAAAGTTAGGACCACAAAATGCAATAAAAAGCTTCCTTCAGTGTATATAATCATCATATTTATACTTCATAACAAATGGCTGGCCCACTACAGCTAAATTTCTTGTGTAAAACCATTTGCCTTGACCAACTTTGAAAAATGGTGTTTTTTGCCCCTTTGACCCCTCATATCTCAAAAACAGTAAGAGATATTTCAAATCGAATTGAAAAATGCAGGCAGGGATTTTCACAAGGATTCCAATGAAGAAAAGATTTTGAAAATCGGACCACAAATAAAAATTTTTTGGGGTGTGGCCCGTCTTTGTCCCCCTGTAGCAATGTAACCGTTCAATATACATCAAAACCATTTAGACATTTTGTTGACAGAATTTAATAAGGAATTCAACAAGAGGCTCCCAGGAGCCTGAATCGCTCACCTGGTCTTGATGTTGACCCTGTACTTTTGTAGAGCTAAATGAGCTGAACATTTAAGCAAGCAACAGCTTTTCTCTACCTGCAATAGTTTTTATTCTATAGGCCAAAAACACCATTTTTCACCTATAAGGGGCCATAACCCCTATAAGGAGTCATCTGACAACTTCGACCCTATGGAGACTTTTGTAGAGCTAAATGAGCTGATCATTTAAGCAAGCAACAGCTATTCTCTATCTGCAATAGTTTTCATTCTGTAGGCCAAAAACATGAAAAATTGCTTTTTTCAGAGGCCGTAACCCCTATAAGGGGTCACCTGACAACTTCGACCCTATGGAAAATTTTGTAGAGCTAAATGAGCTGAACATTTAAGCAAGCAACAGCTTTTCTCTACCTGCAATAGTTTTTATTCTATAGGCCAAAAACACCATTTTTCACCTATAAGGGGCCATAACCCCTATAAGGAGTCATCTGACAACTTTGACCCTATGGAGACTTTCGTAGAGCTAAATGAGCTGAACATTTAAGCAAGCAACAGCTAATCTCTATCTGCAATAGTTTTCATTTTGTAGGACAAAAACATGAAAAATCGCTATTTTTCAGGGGCCGTAATCCCTATAAGGGGTCATCTGACAACTTCGACCCTATGGAGAATTTTGTAAAGCTAAATGAGCTGAACATTTAAGCAAGCAACAGCTAATCTCTATCTGCAATAGTTTTCATTCTGTAGGCCAAAAACATGAAAAATCGCTATTTTTCAGGGGCCGTAACCCCTATAAGGAGTCATCTGACAACTTCGACCCAATGGAAAATTTTGTAGAGCTAAATGAGCTGAACATTTAAGCAAGCAACAGCTAATCTCTATCTGCAATAGTTTTCATTCTGTAGGACAAAAACATGAAAAATCGCTATTTTTCAGGGGCCGTAACCCCTATAAGGGGTCATCTGACAACTTCGACCCTATGGAGAATATTGTAGAGCTAAATGAGCTGAACATTTAAGTAAGCAACAGCTAATCTCTATCTGCAATAGTTTTCATTCTGTAGGCCAAAAACATGAAAAATGGCTATTTTTCACCTTTAAGGGGCCGTAACCCCTATAAGGGGTCATCTGACAACTTCGACCCTGTAGAGACTTTTGTAGAGTTAAATGAGCTGAACATTTAAGCAAGCAAAAGCTAATCTCTATCTGCATTAGTTTTCATTCTGTAGGCCAAAAACATGAAAAAATGCTATTTTTCACCTTTAAGGGGCAGTAACCCCTATAAGGGGTCATCTGACAACTTTGACCAAATGGAGACTTTTGTAGAGCTTTTGATGCTGAATCAGTAGCGTGGCCTCAGATTTCCTCTATCTCTTATACTTTTTGATTTATAAGCCAAAAACAGTAGTCTGACCCCCCTAGTCTATTTTTAGTAACGGCGGCCATGTTTTTTAACGGATCAAAAATCAAAACACAAGTTTGGTGCAGGACACCCTAAGGATCATTCATACCAAGTTTCATTAAATTCTGTTTGGTAGTTTCAGAGGAGAAGATTTTTGAAAAATTGTTAACAGACGACGACGACAGACGACAGACGACAGACGACGACGACGACGGACGCCAAGTGATGGTAATAGCTCACATGGACCTTCGGTCCAGGTGAGCTAATAAAAAAAGAATTTTCAAAATCAATAAAATAATAAACATTCTACAACAGTTTTGTCAATACACCCGAATTAGCCCCTTTCGGACCTTTTTTCTGAAACGGTAAGGGCCATCAACCCCAAATACAATAGGAACCTTCCTCTAGTGGTTACAAACGTCATATAAAAATTTCATAACAATTGGTCAATACATGTATTTACTCAATTTATCAATTTTATCGCACGGAAACCAAATGTCCCCAGACGACAACGACGACGACAACGACGACAACATCATACCATTATATGTCCGCAAATTTTTTGCGGTCGTATAAAAAATTGTTAACAGACGACGAAGACGGATGCCAAGTGATGGCAATAGCTCACATGGACCTTTGGTCCAGGTGAGCTAAAAATGATATACATTTAATTATATATTAATCATCATGTCAAAATTATTTGATTTTTATTCCCCGCCAACTTTGTTGGGGAGCATATACATTTGTAGTTTTTCAGTCCGTTTGTCTGTCCATCACACTTTAGTTTTCCGCACTTTTTTTTACATACCGGTACTTGCATATATTCAAAAGATTTTTGGTATGTGCGTCTACCATGATGAGTTACAGGTCAAATTTGAGTTTTGTTCCGGTCCACTGATTTTGACCCTGAAGTTAGCAAATTTTGCAAAAATAATGCATGTTGGTCGAGAAGATTACAACTTGTTGAATATTGCCAGCAGGGCATGAGTGTCATTGTGACACATTTCTTTGTTATAAATCTGTATTACATGCATGAAAATGGTAATGTACACATACATTTGTACATGACATAGATGTTACATGTACATTTTTTGTACATGTACACATTTTATGCTGATTCATATTTTAAATATTACAATGCTTCAGAAACGAGCTGCTAAATATACACAATGTACATGCATACAGCATACCATAATCAGTTAACTGAATGGCTTAGTTACTATATTTGAATAGATGCATTTGTACAAATATATTTTTAGCTTATACATGTATAATACATGTACATATACTGTACATACCTGACAAATATCATGATTATGCTGATCATTGATGTCTTTAATCACTAAATACTGTCCATCATCTGACACTGTTAATGATATGTACGCTGGGCATCCTTTCTTGAATGTTCTAAAAAAGAATACTACTGTACATGTATGTTCATTCAGGTAATGCACATATTTATACCCCACAGTTTTCAAAGTAACTACATGAGGTAGAGGTCTGATATTGGTCACCGTATACAGTTTAAACCTTACCTATGGTACCATATGGTGTATTGTATACTGATTTCAAACCTTGAATCATGCATCCCTGCTTTTTGTCCTTCATAGACTATATACGAACAACCCATTCAAAACTTTCTGTGTAGGACCTTTCATGCTAGTTTTATTATTCCTTCAAGTGTGTTTAAGAGGAGTTGTGCTTAAGAGATAAATGTATATTCACAGATGAACAGGTTCATTCCTATAATTGTACATGTAGTACAACCCGTCCGATTTAACTATGGTATTTCGAGTGTAGCGTAAAGTGAAGTGTGCAAACACAGCAATGAAAATTTATGTCATCATGAACAAAGCCAAACGTTAATAAAAACCACAAATCGTTACATTTTATTACATAAAAATACATTGATTGAATGAATGTGTCGTGCAAACATTAAATCTGATTGGATATTGATGAATAGTTGGCTGACGTTGGTTTTTCTTATTGTGACGTTTTGTGGTTTTTGTTACCGATTGGCTTGTTCATGACGACGTAAATTTTCATTGTAGTGTTTGCACGTTTCAATCGAAAGTCCATAGTTAAATCGAACGGGTTGTACCTCCCCACCATAACTTTGTTTGCAGGGGTAATAACTCTTCCAGCACCAACAGCTTGGTGAATTAAGGAATGTGCTTGTTCTTATTCTTTCAAGAGGTGTTCAGGAATTTTAAAGAGTACATGTATATACGCAGACGTAAAAGATGAATGATAATTGTAAACATGTACAGTGGGTTCATGAGTACATGTATTACATTAACGTAGGCATAAAAGATGAATGATTATTGTAAACAGTGGGATTATTCGTCATTTTAGTGGGTTTTTACACCAAGCCATAGAAATTAGCACAGGACCAACAGCCTGTAACCTGTAAAAATGTGTTCGGTTCAGTGAATTTTAGCAACTTTTGTATTACACAATCTTAATAAAATATTTATTAACTATCGGCTAGTTAAGTCCCAACGTTTTGGCAGGAATGCCTTCTTCTGGGGTTTATTGTCCTCTTAGTAGACTACATTTTCACTTAAACTTTCCTTCATTGTTACTTTTAATATAACATTTCCAAAAAATGGATTCGGTCCTGTGAATCCCAAATCCTATATTCGATGACTACACTCTCTATTATATTTGAAGGATTTGTCCTATTTGTGGGTTTCTACTCTGTCTATTATATTATATATTTAAAGGATTTGATATAGGATACCAGCTTATTAGATTTGGATATACAGCAATTAGTAGGGAAAAAGCTAGTCCTATAACATAAGACTTCGTATGGGGCACGACGTTTTCATTTGGATATTTATATGTGCCCCTCGAAGACTTCGTATGGGGCACGACGTTTTCATTTGGATATTTATATGTGCCCCTTCGAGGGGCACATATAAATATCCAAATGAAAACGTCGTTCGAGGGGCACATATAAATATTCAAATGAAAACGTCATGCCCCATACGAAGTCTTATGTTATAGGACTAGGAAAAAGCATGCAAGTATTCCTGTTTCATGTGTTTTGTATCATTTATGTGCATTATCATTTACAAATTGTCAAAATATACCTAGTTCTATAAAGGGATTCTTCAGTGTTACTCACTGCATCATAAATTTGAGGTTTGCTGAAACCTTTCAGCAGCAGTATACCGTTTTGTTACGGGAACGACCTATATTTTGACACCAAATTTAAACGTCTTTCAAGGGAAGCAACCATACAAAAAAATTATGCGGGAACAAATTCGCGTAAATTCAATATTAATTAAATTTAAAAGGCCGTTCTAAATAAAATCTATCCATTCCAGGAATCATTTTCTAGAAAAAAATGTGTAAGAATAAAGTTTTTGGGTCAGAGAGAGTCAGAACCACAAAATTCTTAAAATCTTAAAATTACAGACGGGAGAGTTTTAATTCAAGTTATTTAATGCCGTAAACTCAGTTCAGGAGAAAAAAAAATCTTTTGAGTTTATATTGTAAATTACCTCTGTTTCGGCCTTTGTTCGGATGATAGGTTTTGGTGGTCTTTTCCGCCATTGATGCAGCAGTAGCGAAGCTGGTAAAATTGCAACTCGTCTCTAATTTCCCTTTTAATGCCTCTTTTTCTAGCCGACAAGATCGTGCGGGAATCTCTTTTATAAAATTCAACATGTTTACTTAATTCAAATTGACGTATTCTCAATCGTAACTCTTCATAAGAAGAAAATTTATCGCCGATATGAAGTTCGCCATTTTCAGCCATAGCCCCTTGAGTCTTGAGAGATAAGAGATGGACGCGGGCTCCTGCTGCTGGGCTCTCGTGACATGCGCATTTCTAATGACCGGACGAATAGCCTGGGAGCTATTTTTCCGGCTAGCCGGACAAATAGCCACTCCGTTAATGGCAAATAAAATGTATCAAATTTCTATAATGATTTTGGTATATCTTTAGGCATTATAAGTTTAAGCTTTCCTGAAGTTTCAACAAAGCTCTATGACAAACGTGATGACCAATCGCAGACATGTTAACTTTTCAGAGGGCCTCTCAGGGAGATTTTTAACTTTTCAGACAACCTCTCAGGGAGATTTTTATCGACATACCGGAGTGTCATTTAAAACCGCAAAATGGTTGCAAATTTTAATTAATAAGCATTTTTGCTGTTATGCATGTCTTTAATTTAGACTGACATTATCAGCAGATCATAAATTTCTTATTTTTAGTAAAAATTCTACCTTATTTTTCATCAGAATCATTCATCTTTGATTTTCTGTTTGTCACATTTTTGCATATAAAAATGCTTGTGAAATTGTATTTGAAAACTAAGGTAAATATAATAAAATAAAAGTACAAAAATAATATTTTTATCGGGAGAATGTTTCAAAATTGTTCCATTAATCCAAATGTTATATATTTCTTTGCATAATTTAAAGTAAAAAACTAAAATATATTGGAAAAATATCCAAAAATCAAATTTACCCTTTTTTAAAGGGACATAACTCAACTTCACATAATTACCTGTCATGTCGGCAATGCTCCAGAGATCGATGTGTAAGGTGTCTAATTAGGGGTTATACCTTGTCAATTTGACAATTAACACTGAAAGCTTTATATGGCTTAGTTAATTAGCTTGGGGTGACAGGTGGAATCACTTATTAATAAATCAACAAGTAATTAATTGCATATGAGCTTTCTAACACTGCCCAAGGAAAATCAAAATGACGATTTTCGTGACTTTTCTATAGACAATTTATTTAACCGGGAGATTTTAGGTACAAATCGGGAGGCGGGAGATAGAGTCTTGAAACCGGGAGTCTCCCGGTGAAAACGGGAGAGTTAACATGTCTGCAATCGTCAACTTTCCCTGTCTATGTAGCAACATTCCGTCCGCTCCAGCTTATGGAGTTTAAGTATCTCAATTAATTCGTTACTCAAGAGCGTGCGGGACTTACATCGATTTACTTAGCAGAGCGGGACGTCTGACGTAAAAAATGCCCACACAGGGTTATGTTGCTCCTCGGTTGCTGTCTTCACTCAAGAAATTTTACGGAAGACATCATGTACTTAATGACAAATATGGGATTTCGATCTCTAAGATTAGTGAAGATGGTGGTTTGTCATGGGGGTTTGTTTTGTCTTCCTTTACCGGATTTTACACACTGAATTGACTGTTGGCAACGCGACGGGTGTGCTATAGCAAGCAAGAACTGCTTACTCTTCCGGAGCACCTGAGTTCACTCTCGTTTCGACATGAATTCGCTTTGTTGATTGACATTCAGTTATTTTGTGTTTCCATGTTTTTCATGTTGTCTGTTTTTGTCCCGTTCTTGTTGGTGTTTACTGGTTTTGTCTCTGCCCTTTCGGACTTTTGACATTCGGATACCCTATTGGTACCGACTGCTTCTTTTCAATATTGAACTATGAAAAATAAAAAAATAAATCTTTTGCGGAAGATATTGGAGTATCGGAAAGTTGTGGATATCGGACATGTCGGAGGACGATTTTTTTAAAATCTTAATACTTCTGAACTAACTAGTAAAATCAAAAATATAAAACGTACTTATAAACTTTACAAGTAGAAATTAAAACTGTAAATATCGTATAATTATTCAGTGACTTCTGTGCCTAGCCGAAAAAGCAACAATAAATCAAATCAAAAGACATTTGTTTTTGATCAAGTTTACACAAATAAATTGTTGTTGATGTCGTTTGTATGTCGGGTTCAAACATGAAATGTTTCTTATTTTATTGTTCTTACTTTTTCGTTACGTACATAATTTACTGTTCCATTATCTGATTCCAATTCATGTCACGATTGTCTACAGTAATTACCCTTTATCAAATAGATGGTTTAATCAACAACTCGTTTTTCACGGAAACGAATCCATCTATACGTTTTTAGACAGGGTAATCGGAAATTCAAACGGCCGGTTAGGATGAAATATAGCACATTTATCATACTATGTGGTCAAAAACGTGTTTTTTTAGACAAAGCTGTTGATTTTCAGAAACAATTAGATTTAAACATGATTGATTATTTCCGTTTCTATATTAATGTGAATGTTCAGAAACAAATAAATGAATGGAGTTTTATTGTCCGTTTCAACACAATAAGGTGATAAATAACGGTAAGATAAAAATTCAAACAGCAAATACATTTTATATTTGTGTAAGATGAATCATGGCTATATTTTCACTTTGTTTCTTTGTGCGTGTGTGTGTGTGTGTTTGTTTACTATCTAATATTTTGGAGCAGAACTTTGTTGTTGCTCAACTTCATGTACATTATAGGTTGATGGGGGTTTTAAGTCCTTATTCACACATGGATTACAATTTTGAACACATTGTATGTAGGTTTTTGTAACCAAAGATAATTGTGTTCGAAAATGTGCTAAATGTTTGAAATAGTTTTTCAAATGGCGCTCTGATATTACTCCGTTGAAAACTTTGATTGCACCTACATCGTGTAGGGTTAATGCCATGATCCTTGTGCATAAAAGAACAATCCTGATGCCTTTTGTTAAATTTAGGACTTGTAAAAATTCTAGTAGTTGGCATAATTTGCTTCACTTACTGATTACCCCCCATTACCAGCGACATTCTAAAGTATTGTCTTCACGACTGTCTGTGGATTTCCATCCGGTTCTAACTCATTCCGCATGATCTCACTAAAAGCTGATTCATGCTGCTTGAGTGTAAAGCATTCAATAAGTAAACCACACATAACCATTTTATACATTAACTTAGGGAGCAACCATTGATTTTTAGGGGGGCTATTGATATTTTCTTCGTCCTGCCTTTTTATTTTCGGAAAAGTCGAGTCTGAATTTTTTTTTATTCTAAAAGCAACTATTAACACGAAGAAACACAAAACCTGATAAACCGAAATATCAACCGAGCATTAATTTCCTAGGTTTTTTACGACGGCTCATCTGGTTTACTATATTTCATCGTGACATTTGTCGTGTGATTTGTTTGTTTGCATCTACATAACGCAAACAGTTTTATTCAAGCATTTTTTTTTTCATTTATCTATGTTTTTATTGTATGATGTAGAAATATTGCAATATGTCCTAAGGCTTGATATTTGCCACTTTAAGATTTGAAATTAAAAACCTATCAATATATGTTTGTTAGGGACGGGTCATTTAACTTGAAGGGGGCATTTGAAATTAATGCTCGGTTGATATTTCGGTTTATTAGATTTTGTGTTCTCGTTCGTGTTTACTGGTTTTGTGGTTGCCCTATCAAACTTAGCCACTCAAATGCCCAAGTGGTGCATCTTTGATTCTTTATATAACAAAAATTGTTCTGAATATGTTTTAGTATCCATTTCTGGCAAAACATTTGTTTTATTTATAAATTATTTTCAAATTTTATGAAAAAATCAAGGCTTCCCCTTTAACAATGTTCAAGTTAAATGCTCGGTCACCATATAATATTGGTATGCACCATGTGCTGATTCTAACAGAATCAACTCCTCTCTCTTACAGGTTGAACTCACCAGTTGCATCAGGGAGCGACCATTTGATATTTATGGGGGGAGGGGGGTGCTATGGTGAAATTTGAAATAAAAAGACAGGATGGCAAAAATCCAGAAATAAAATGACAGGACAGTGCTTTGAGAAAAAAAAAGGTAGATGGTATTTTTGGCTAAAAAAATGGCAGGAAATTTTTAAATGCCTTCAAGTTAAATGACCCGTCCCTAATAATCAACATATGCTAATACTGAAAAAAAATGTCGTGTGGCCTTCCTTTTGGTATACAATAAAAAAAATCTGACCAAACACCAATCAATGCCTCCTTCAAGTTAAATGACCCGTCCCTAACAAACATATATTGATACTTAGGTTTTTAATTTCAAATCTTAAAGTGACAAATATCGAGGACATGTTGCAATATTTCCTCATTATACATTAAAAAAAACGATGAATGAAAAAATGTTTGCGCTATGTAGATGCAAACAAACAAATCACAATGCAAAATGTCACGATGAAATATAGTAAACCAGATGAGTCGTCGTAAAATACAAAACATGCTTTGTATATATTATACCTAAAAATTAATGAATCAACAATTAATGGCTTTGTGAAATTTCCTTGATGTGTATTACGCAACTTCCACGGAATTCTATAGGACAGTTCCTCCAATCAGAATAAAACCCTACCATTTTGATTTACGATCTTAATTTTTCATTTCGTCTTTATATTTCCGATGTTTTACAGGATATTAGTCGATTTCCAACTTTATTCTTCATATAAAATATGGTATCATTAGTCATTTTCTTTGTTGGACCCGTTGATTTATTTATGAGAGAGGATAAATCTTGCTGTTGTTGGATTCAATTATTCTTAATGATGCAGTAGAATAGAAATGAAAGAATGTTATAGAAATTTTTAACACCTACGTTATTTGTTCATGTATAATATAGGGAATTGAGTTTTTAAAGATGAACCGAAAAACCAAAAATTTCTCATAAACATTTTTTCAGATAATGCCAAGATAAAATAAGTTGATTTTGACAGAGCGTCAAGTCAAAACAAAAAACGTTTTAGCACAAGGTAAGTTGCTCCTCGGTTGGTGTCTTGACTAAGGAAATAGTATGGATGACTTCATTTGCTCATAGACAAAATAAGTATTGGATATCTTTTATTTCACTCAGATGATTCTTTATTTGACTTAACACGCTGAATTGACCATTGGCAGCGCGATGGGTGTGATATAGCAGATTTTTCTTATTCACCCGGAGCACCCGAATTTACGCCTTGAGTTTGCGTTATTGATTGCTATTCAGTTGTTTTGTGTTTTTATGTTTTGTATCAAATAAAACCCATGCCATAACCAATCATACACACACATTATTAATCTAAACTGGCTTACAGGAAAGTGAGCTCGAGTTTTCGCCGAAACTCGAGTAAACTCATATCGAAGGAAATTATAGTATAATGATTAAATTTGATCATTGATAGACCGATTGCTCTTGTGTTCGTTTCTAGTCTACATCTGGTTCGACGCGAAAATAATAACTACTTTTAGGTTGATATAGTTATTTGTTTCTAGACAATGTTACCATTGTTTTTACATAGAATTTTAAACGTAAATATTTGAAACATTTCGTTGCATTCTCGCTCTTTTTAAATTATATTTATGATGAATTTTCCCCTTTTTGGTATAAAATATTTTGAGTAGTTTTGCTTTCAAGTAATTTCAATTATGTCTTAAAACATGTGATACTTTAATATATCATATATTTGAGTATAAATATAGCCTTTTTTAATATCGCATACCCTATATTGCACCTCTTACCCTATATCGCACCCCTTCCCCTATATCCCATCCCTACAAAATATCTTTATTTTATTCTATATGATATAATGAACATTACATGGCAAAATCTGCAGCACATGCTGTATTAACCTTGAGCCTCAACCTATACACACAGACCGACAGACTTACATTAGTTTTCCTTTTGGGAATATACGTATTCATTCCCATTTCCTTGATTTTGCGATATTGGTTTTACACTGTATGAAACGATGAATAAGAAATACAACAAAGTTCCAGACATTAAACTTTGTAAATCCTGACGTGCGTTTTGTCTATTTTAGACTCATCAGGGGTCTATGATACAAGATACAGAGAAAAAAACATGATAATGTGATGATAATTTTCCTTGGATTTAACAAAGAGAGTCGATTCCCAAATCCAGGTACGTCTGCTCCGGTATAACACTTTTGTGTTGAGGAACAATACAAAGCTAAAACTTATTCATTTAAATTCAAAAATGTCTAAATCCTAATGTTCTTCTTTCTCCATATATAGGTTGATCTTAGTCATAAATTGGTTACCTAGTTTTGTATTCTCGGTTTAATTGTTGCATGCTCTTCATAATCATAAATTGCTTGATTTTTTAAATATTTGGCAAAGAGCGCCCCAATTAGTCTTGAATAAACAAAACGCGCGTCAGGTGTAGCAACATTAATTGTCTTGAACTTTGATAAAATTTTTATTTTTAAATATTTAAAGAAATCATTGAATTATAAAAACAATTGTGATAAGTAACAACAATTACTGAAAATTATCAGATTACATGTATAAACAAATCAATTTAAGGTGAAGAAGGACAGTGATCATGTGACTTGCCAAAAATCAAATGAAATCTGAAAAATATTTTGAGATTTTTTGTAATTAGAAACTTTATACCTAGTTTAGGCACATTTTATCAATATAATTATTTTTCTTATTCTAAAAGTTGTATAAATTCTTAGCTAGAGTATGGTCAAGTGAGGTAATTTGGCAAAAAACATGAAAAAATCATCGTTTTTGGCTCTTATATGTTGGTACGTAAAAATTAAGGGAATAAATCCCACTCTTACTTACATGTAATTGATTTAAGATAATGAATTGAATAAAGGTCTATTAAATGTCAAAAGAGTACATCCTTTTGGGACATTTATGCCAATTTTGAAGAAAGTCAATTGACAAATCAATTTCGGACCAAAGTGCCACGCTTTACCTTAAGTGATTGTTTTTTTGGTGCAAACCAGGCGACTTACGAACAAACTTACATTACATGTAAGTTCCACGATTTCATAATTTCGTTAAACTAACCTTTCAAATTAAACTAACAATTCATAAAAAAAGAACCCTAAGAAGAAATGAAAAATACTGTATAGATCAGATAGCAAACTAAAAAAATTTGGACAAGTATTTTCACATTGATTATGCTTATTTCATGAATCCTAAGCATAAAGTAAGAAAATCTTATTTTGTAACAGTATCCGGTGGAAAATGCATTTCGGCATTAAGTAAACTAATCGTAAGTTTTTTTTTAAAGATCCGAACACATTTAATGAAATGTTGATATGCCTCAAACTACTAAATAATCGTGTTAAATTTGTACCCTTAAAATTCGAGTTTAAACGTTCTCTAGAATTTGTTAACAGACTGACAGACATTTCTAGACTTATTAGGCCATCACACTCTAAGAAATGCCTTAATGTCAAGACGTTCACCTAAAGAAGTGGATAACAACAAGAATATCTTTATTAAACAAGTGGTTTGGTGCGTCGGTGAACAATCATTGTTAAGTGATCTCCCTTTTTAACCTGACTGAACTTTCATATCTATATATTTACAACAGGTACTGACCTTATGATCACGATAGACGAGCTGGTAAACATGGAAGGTCTTTTACCGAATATTGATCGCTTTTACAAGGTTAATGAATGGAATAAAATAGAAAACTGTTGTGCAAAATAAAGACAAACAGAATGAGGAATGGCACAGAAAAATATATTTAGACATACAAAATCCCCGACAAGAAATAAACCCACAAGCGGGACCGAGCGAAGAAAACAAGAGGCATATAACTAGAAGAGAAATAGACTCGATTCTATTCTTTTTTCTTTATTTCCATCAAAATATGTGTTTCATCAAACAGCTGAAGAAGGATAACTGTTTAAAAGTTTTTCAAAGTTTAAAATGTGATTAAACCTGATCTGAATTGACAAATATTGAAAATCCTAATTTTAATTCAATTAATCAAGCAAATCTTTTCAATGTGTACTAATAAGAGTTTCAATTATTGCAAAACAACTAATTATTTTTTTTACATTACAAAAAACAAAAACGGTACGTTTTCTAAACATTCAGAATAATTATCCAGATCTCCATTAAGATTCTTTGTGGTTGACGAGGCGTTATTATGTAATGTTTGATTCCATTAACCATGTTAACATCCAAATGAGGTTGACATGCAACAACATATATATTGTTTTCTACATAATTAATGAAGAGAGCCGTTTCCTGCAACCGGAAAAACAAGCGGTTTTGTGCGTTGGTGAACTAATGTCCCAAATTAATCATTGTTAGGTGATCTCCCTTTTTCACCTGACTGACCTTTCATATCTATTAACAACGGGAACTGACCTTATTATCACGATAGCCGTGCTGGTAAACATGGAAGGTCTTTTACCGAATATTGAATCGCTTTTACAAGGTTAATGAATGGAATAAAATAGAAAACTGTTGTGCAAAACAAAGACAAACAGAATGAGGAATGGCACAGAAAAATATATTTAAACATACAAAATCCCCGACAAGAAATAAACCCACAAGCGGGACCGAGCAAAGAAAACAAGAGGCATATAACTAGAAGAGAAATAGACTCGATTCTTTTCTTTTTTTCTTTATTTCCATCAAAATATGTGTTTCATCAAACAGCTGAAGAAGGATAATTGTTTAAAAGTTTTTCAAAGTTTAAAATGTGATTAAACCTGATCTGAATTGACAAGTATTGAAAATCTTGATTTAAGGAGGTTTACTCCACTTTTTTTGTCAGATCTTCGAGATCCTCGGGTTTTATCCATCTAATATGCTTGAAATGTTTTGCCCATGAACCCCCTATTTTCTTTTTATTATTCAAAATAGTTACACTAAATATAAAGTTGACAATTTTTTAAGAAATTTTATTTACTCTGTTCATACATTTTAAAAGATTTAAAGTTGTAAAACCCTTTTTCCGCAAAAACTGTAAGCGTTAATAGCAGGAAAACGAGTACATGGACCTATAATTTTTTTCTTGCTTATTTTGATCGTTTGTCCATATTCATGAAAATAAATGCAACTTTATTCATTTTTATTTACTTTAAGATAGAGGAGCAAACCCCTTTTAATTCGATTAATCAAGCAAATCTTTTCAATGTGTACTAATAAGAGTCTCAATTATTGCAAAAGAACTTATTATTAATTTTTTACATTACATAAAACAAAAACTGTACGTTTTCTAAACATTCTGATCTCGACAAATATTGGAATTTTTAATTTAAACTCAATCAATCGGACAAATCTTTTAAAGTATACTAATGAGAATATCAATTATTACAAAAGAACAGAATTGCAAAAAACAAAAACAGTACGTTTTCTAAACATTCAGAATAATTATCCAGATTTCCATTAAGGTTCTTTATTGTTGACGAGGCGTTATTATGTAATGTTTGATTCCATTAACCATGTTTACGTCAAAATGAGGTTGACATGCAAAACATATTTATTTTTTTCTACATAATTACCGAAGAGAGCCGTTTCCTGCAACCGGTGACTTATTTTCATATTATCAGAATAAAAACAAGAGGCTCCCAGGAGCCTGAATCGCTCACCTGACATATGTGCCTGAAGTAAATTAAGGCTATTAGGCAAAATCTATTTGACGTTGAAAGGGTCATAAGATTAATAAGGGGTCATCTGACAATATGGTGGATCTTAAGTTGCTGATCACTTTTGTTCTCAATCAAAGTCTAAAAATCTTTAATCTTTCACCCTTTTTGAGTTATTTGCAAAAAAAATGCCGTTTAACCTAATGTTCTATTTTTAGCCAAAGCGGCCATGTTTTACAACCAATCAAAAATCCCCACATCAGTTCTATACACCTAATGCTAATAAACAATAATACCAGGTTTAGTTCTAATGTGACTTAAAGTGTCAGAGGAGCTAACGTTTTCAATATAATGAGGAAATGCTTTCTAAATGCTTAATTTTGACGTTCTAAGGGCAATAACTCCTCAAAGGAAAGGTCCTACAACGTTGACCCTATTACATATTTTGTAGATCTTGATGCGCTTAACAATATACAATTTAAATTTCTCAAATATCTGTATAGTTTTCAAGATATTGAGCTAAACAGGTGCAAAATTTGCAAAAAATCCACAAAAAGGGCAATAACTCCTACACGGGTTGTTGTATTTTCTTCAAAATTTCAGAGCTGGTAGATCTTGAGGTGTTGATCACTTTTGTTTCATCAAAATTTCATAATCTGTCACCGTTTTAGAGTTATTTGCAAAAAAACTGCTACTTACCCCTATGTTCTATTTTTAGCCACAGCGGCCATGTTTTACGACAAATCAAAAATCCTCACACCAGTTCTTTACACCTAATGCTAGTAAACAACTATACCAAGTTTGATTCCATTTGGACTTAAAGTGTTCGAGGAGAAAAAAAATCAGTTTACGTTTTCATGGTAATGAGGAAATGCTGTTAAAATGCTAAATTTTGACGTTCTAAGGGCAATAACTCCTAAAAGGAAAGGTCCTACAACGTTGACCCTATTACATATTTTGTAGATCTTGTGCTTAACAATATGCAATTTAAATTTCTTGAATATCTAGTATAGTTTTCAAGATATTGAGCTAAACAGGTGCAAATTTTGCAAAAAAATCAACAAAAAGGACAATAACTCCTACATGGGTTGTTGGATTTTCTTCAAAATGTCAGGGTAGGTAGATCTTGAGGTGCTGATCACTTTTATCCTGCAAGAATTTTGATTTCTGTAGCCATTTTTGAGTTATTTGCAAAAAACTGCATTTTACCCCTATGTTCTATTTTTAGCCATGGCAGCCATGTTTTACGTTGAATAGAAAATCTCTACAACGGTTTTAAGCACCAAATGCTAATGAACAACCATACCAAGTTTGGTTGCAATTGGACTTATGGTGTCAGAGGAGATAACGTTTTAAAAAGTTTACGGACGACAGACGGACGACGGACGACGGACGGACGACGGACGCCAAGTGATGACAATAGCTCACATAACTTTGTCAAGATTGCTAGTTCGTCGTTCATTTTCTAATTCAGTGAATTTCTTGAAAAATATCCATCATGTCTGTTATATTGTAACAATTTTGTCTCAGCTTTTTCGAATTCCCGATATTTCAAATGCCACATCGCCAGTACTTTGTTTCTCTGCTTATTCCATTGCATTGACTGTTTATGGCGACTACAAAAATGTAATATTGATATTTGATATTATTGTAATGTTGAGTGCCATTTATTATTGACATTTTCGTGTTATATAGTAGCATTGTTGATTGAAAAAAATACAATGAATATTCATCAAAAATTCTAAAATTTCAGGCTTTTACTCTTCTAATAAAATTGATTTTTAGTTTTCGCTTACAGTTGTAGATGGACAGGCAGACAGACAAGGTAAAAACTATATGACATCCGCATTTTGATAAATTTCCTAAGGACATATAAAGCGGTAGCAAAATTCTGCCCTGTATAAAGACGAGAATACATATAGACTAGAATGCATTTTATCTTCTTCACTCAGCATTTCATGTGGTGTGTGACTCCATTTTAAACCTTGGTGACCTTTCAAAAGGAACTGGTCTTATCAACACGATCAACGTGCTGTTAAATATTGAAAGTCTATCACCGATATATTTACTTGTTCCTACAAGATATGGGAATATAAGGTGCTCAACAATTGTAAATATTTCGCCAAATGGAGAAAATTCTAAAAGAAATTCGGGTGAGCACTGACGTTGAGCATCGCCATTACGACGATATACTAGATGACTTATAGTCATCAAAAAGAATAATAAATCGATAAGCCCAACATGCAAAATGCTACTAACGAACCAGCCATAGAACAACTAGTGTCTCAGTAGAGGTTGCTACTCCAACTAAATGTTTTTTTTTAAATTTTTCCATCATAGCAACGTGAAACGATAGGTATCTGTTTCAGAAGGGAGAATTATGAATTTTTAAAACTTTCAAATTACACAGAATTTACAATTCGTAAACAAATGAAAATTATCTCTTTTCTCTTTCGGCAAGTCGAATTTATTTCCCTTTCTCTTAACAAATAAAACTGATTTCCGAAATATAATCGCATAGAGTTATGGCGCATTGACCGTTTTTGCAATACAAATTCTTGAAAACATTGAGAGAAGCAGAGGTACCAACGGGGTTTCCGAATGTCAAAAGTCCGAAAGGGCAGAGACAAAACCAGTAAACAACAACAAGAACGGGACAAAAACAGACAACATGTAAAACATGGAAACACAAAATAACTGAATATTATTCAAAAACGCGAACTCCAGTCGAAACAAGAGTGAAAATGACTAAGCTCACGAAACTTAAGATTGACGTCATCGTCATACATTCATCAAACAATTTGAAGCTTGGTATTTTGATAGATAATGCATGGATAAATAAGAGAGATATAACTTCTCATTTCATCTTCATTACGGTGATCATAAATTTAAGCAATGAAAAAAACAAAAAGAAAGGTAAAACAGGTAATATGAAAATCAACATTTGAGATTTGTATTATTCTAATAAAATGTGTGGTTCAACTGTGGACGGATAATCAGACAGACGAACAAAGTTACATATGATATCCACATTCTAGTAAAGGCCATTATGACATGGAATTAACTGAATGAAGTGGTATCAAAATCTGCCTTGGATAGCTATAAAAACAATTTAAACAAGCAAGCATTTAGTCTTCCTCCTTAAATATTTTGTCCTAAAATGATAAAGCGTAGATGACCTCCAATTCTAACCTGGGTGACATTTCCTATCTATTTAGAACAGGAACTGACCTTATCGTCACGATCAAAGTTCTTGTAAATGTTGAAGGTCTATCGCCGATTTACTGACCTAATCTTCCAAGATTAGAGGCATGGCGGAGCTCTGAAAATATAAAGTAATTCAGCAAATTTGTTGGGCTACGTACAGTACCTGTACGGACCAAATTTCAAATTTAATTTTCAAAGAAATAACAGCAAACCTTCACAAGAATAAGCGGATTTCTAACTCAATTCATAGGGGGATTAGTTTCATTTCGAAACGATTAAAAGTTATTATTTTATTTAAATTTTACATGGTTTGCACATTAAAATTGTCATTTAAGTACATACATGTATAGTTTGTTTTTGTAGCCAATAAATCATTATTTGTATATTCATTGCGGTAAAATCAATTATCTACATTTTTTTAACTTTTAAATTCATTCATCATAAAAACTCATAACGATGGATCATCATCATTTTCAAATTTCACCGATTATAAATACTAAAGAATAAAATGTTCACTCCCTATGCAGTATTTTTCTCTTCCTGTCAGTCAAAAAAAGATATCTTCAATAAGCAATGGAATAAAATCTGGTTTCAGAAATTCACATGATTAAAGTAACAGTGCTTTGATCGTCGTTTTCCATCGAACATCAGCATAAATCTTTAAAAAAAATCAATTAAGGTGGTTCCTAACACCACTTTGACTTATATATCGACCAAATAAAAAAGTGTTAATTCAAATAAAAGAACGCACATTTTTACCAACTAATATGCATACAAAGAGATATCATACTTTTATGATTACATTACATCCATATTTTTTAAACAAACTCGGAAAAACCCGCGAATTCGCGGGAAAATAAATCGTTGCCTTGCTTTAAAAAATACATGTAGACCACACAATAAAAGCATTGCATTTGTATGACCTTACATGTTGTGCTAAAGGTTCAACGGTATTATTTCACTCTATATAAGTTTTCAGTTTATTATCTTTTATTGTTTTTATCCCACTGTAGATTAATTAAAAGTCAAGTGGCAGGATAAATTTTAATCATTCGCCACGCAATTTTATCGTTGAGCCTTATTTTACACATTTCAAAACTTCAATATGGTTTTCATTTTTCTATCAAGTTACAAATTTTGACGATAAAACATTCTTTGCATTATACCAATATAATCTATTCTATAAAATCTTTAAATATAAAGCAAAACTAATGGAAAAGTTTTGTGAGTTTTTTGTAATTGTCTGAAAACGGGGAAAACAATTTCAAACACTTTTTTTTAAAAAAGGAGGGTAATTTCGGAACGATGACGGCTATAGCGTTTCCGGATCAATTAATTAGGTTAATTAGCAAACTGCAGACATAATTGCATATGTGCTAATTAAATTTTAAAGGGCACAACCATTCCCTATTTTTGGTAGAAGAAGCTTAGTTGTAGCATTTGTTGTTTAGGCTGCAACCCGGCTAATAAAAAACGCTTTGTTATTTTAGTAGTATAGATCCGATTTCTAACATTTTCATTTGTGGTCGAAAGTTTGAAATCTTATGGTACATCTAGCAAATTCTATTTACAGTTTCAAACGAAACGAATTACGTCCTTCAATTATTGATTCCATTATCTAAATAAAAGGCGTTTCAGAATTTTAAAAAATGGTCTCAAAATACTTTTTTGGAAATCATATTTCATATGCGTTCTTTTATCAAAGTTAACACTTTTATTTGGTCGATATCTAGGTCAAAATGGTGTTAGGAACCACCTAAAGACACAAATTCAATTTTGAGTGCATTGAGGTGACGTCCATTCATCAATGAATTTGTACATAAATTTTGTATTTTGAAATAAAATGCCTAATGAAATATAACTTCTCACTTAACCTATTTTCAAGTGACCATTAGTTTTGACATTAAAATTGACAAGTCGACAAATCGCTTATTGGAATTTAGAGTAGGAGAAGCAACTTTCATAGCATTCAAAAATACTTGATACATGTAGTTGAAGACTTCCGTGCACAGGACTAAGTCGTTTTAAAGCAGAAATATGACATCTTATAAAATGGCAAACGATTATTACATTGTTTACCAGTGGCGGATAAAGAGGCTGGTGTTCCGGGTGTGTTCTAAAAAAATTGTAATTTTCATTATTGTTTACAACTAACAATGAAACACTATAATGACTGACATTACTTTGGGCCTTAATTTAAAATGACTGACATTGACTGAGGATGTATCATCGACTTATCCATGTCAATCATTTCAAATCAAAGTAAAGTTCTATTAATAACTGACAATGGCAGTTACAAACCCTGTCAGTTGTTGAAAATAAAGGTAAATATTGAAAACGACTGTCATGATTTGATACAAATGACTTACTGACTGATATAATCTGAAATCGTCTTCTACAGTTCAAGACAACAGATAACAACAACAAAAAACAGCAAAAAGACAGAAATTGATAATTGCTGATGGTATTGCATCAAATAAAATCAGTGTTAGACATTTGATTGTGGTACATAGCAGTTTGCATCTGTCATATTATATCGAATTTGAACTTTAAATGGTAATGACAGTTTTTTTTAGTTCTTAATGACTCTGAAATATATGAAACCATTTTTTAAAAAAAATATTATCTTGTGTGTTCTTGTGCTCCGTTGGGAGGCTTCTTTCATATAGGGAGGAAAAAACATATAGGCGTGCCTATCCCTATTTGTGTAAACTTTTACCTGATTTAGCCTAACGACAACGAAGCATGTTTAACCTATTTCCAAATTTCATATCTGATAAATAAGGTGTTGGGCTTATTTCAATTCCTAGATTTCTATTTTTAGCTCTAAGAAGTCCTATAATTTTTATCTGGTCACGATTTCTGATGGTCAGCCGACCATTGGTGAAAGTATTTAAGGAAAGGTACACGGCAGCATGGGTGTTCAGTTTGTAAACCAGTACCATAAGGTGAGTCAATAGTTCTATAGTTATGTACACAGTCCTCTCGTTTAAACGTAAGTACATATTTTTCAGGTTTCTTTATTCGACATCGCCGTTTGGCAACATAAAACCTGCTTAAACCAACCATTTCTATTGAAATGTTTGGACCAAATCAGGACCTTTGCGTGGCAGAAGTATATTCTTGGTACTTTGTAGTAATTTTTATTTCTATTATCAGTGTTCACGTTGGTGATTAATGCTACTGGTGAAAGTTTGCCCGCTCAAGTATCAACATATTTGTGTTTTGAATAACAATTTTTTTTTTCTTGTGAATTTCAAAACTGTCGAAACTCCAAGGGTAATCAAGCATAGTTCGGCCTTCTTTGGTAATATTGATCTTAACTCTTCAAATTCATAGAGTGTTTAGCATTTTCAATCTTGATAAGTATGGATATGGCGTCTCTGATGAGTCAAGAATAGACGCAGTTAGGCATAACAAAATTAAATGTCTAGAATTTGTTGTTATTAATTAATTTCATTATCAGTCATTGTTTAACGCTGCCGGTGGAGCAAGGAGGTTTGCCCGTTTATGCTCTTTATATTCATATAGCGTTTGGCATTTTCAATCTTAATAATTACATTTATTTAATAATTATTTTCAATAATGAATTTATTGTCGGAACTTTGATATAATTTTTAGATGTATTCTAGCTAAGGTCATGCACATTATTCTTTTTTTATCTAAGCTTTATTGACTTTCATGTAGATGCGTCCATTTTGATATAAAAATAGTTTTAACAACATTTTACATTTGAAAAAGTGTCAATTGTCTAGATACTTTTTACTGGTTATATGGAGAAGAAGTTGGCGAGACCCAGAATTTTTCACTGTATTATTCAACCTTAAATTATCATACCTTAAAAAGGCATGATAATTTAGCTTCTCAAACTGAAATAAAATATTTTAAAATTCATTAATTATAGCAACTTAAAACGATAGGTATCTGCTTTAGAAAGAAGAAAATATATTTTTATTTTGAAAAGTTAAAACATAAATGGAATATAGAATTGTTAAAAAAATATTTTATTCCCTTCATTTGATTTTCCGTATACTTACGGACAGTCGAAAGTTGTATGCCATAGCTCCTACATGACTGTAAATGTAATGAATTTAAATTGGGTTCCGAAAATATTAAGTTTTAGAGTTACGGCGCTTTGGCCGTCGTCATCAATCAAATATCGGTAAAAGTCATTTAAAATGAGAGACATAACAAAACACATAAAATTTCAATTTACGTGCATTCATCAACCAATATGAAATTTGGCATTTCGAACGTCAAAGAATTAGTTGAAAGGAGGAATATTACTTCTCATTTCAACTAGATAGGATGAATATCAATTTGAGGAATGAAAAATCCACAAATTAACAGATTACTTCAAGAATAAAATCGTTTATTCAGAACTTTGATATATTAGAATGTTGTTATATATGACAGTTTTACCTGATTCCATGATCAAAAGTTTGCTTTCTTTTCCTTCATGTGCCACCATATCTATGCATTTTCCTGATTCCTATGAGGACTAATACCTCATACTAAGTAATTGAAATAATATTTAACTAACTTTTCCTTTTAAGTATTATATTCGTTCTTATTTTGATAAAATTCATTACCGAACTTTATTGTAATTTTTGTTTCTTTTCCATTCAGCATCACCATGAAATTCCTGTTTGTCCTCGTTGTTCTTCTCCCTTTCGTTTTCGGCGCTCCACAGGAGAGGTTTATCTGTAAGTATTGATACATAGCACCTAAGGATGATAACTCATAAAAATCAGTTGAACGTTTTAACAAGTCACATGAATTGAAACAAATCCAGCTTTTAATGACAAAGCTTAACTTAAAACCTCCTGGTTTGGTAATTTTGTTATTAACTTTATGTCAAATAAATAATAGGTTGTTTTTTTTATTAGGGGAACTCTAACCTTGGAAATTCGCAACTGTAATAACTTATTTTGTTATTTTTACCTGTTTAGTGGACACATTCGGATTGGACAAAGTCGTCCAACAGGTTGAACAATTTGCCCACAGTGGTATGGCTCATGACGCATGCGTAACTGAATGCCACAACCTCGTCTCTGGATTCCTCGGCACTTTCTGCGATACCGCTTGCACAACGTGAGTTTTTTTTAAGTTTTAAGCACAAAATATCACTTCTTTGATTATCAATGGCGTAACCTATATGCATTTATAATGTGTTTTAGTATAGCTTTATAGTAAGAAACCCCCACGGAACGGAATTTTGAAAGGTTACTCGTACTGACTGACCCATTAATCATATAATGTGGTTTCATTAGTATTCGTGGGGTATCAAGTTTCGTGCTTTTCGAGGGTGGGTTTGACCCACGAAATATGATATCGCACCGATAGGAAACTCTAATATTGATTTTGAAAGCTGAAGACTTCAGAACGATTTTAAGAGTCTGCAAACTGATTTATTTTCATCAAACCACGAAATTGGTACCTACCAAAATAATAAATTCACGGTTTGCTTTTTAGCATATTAATAGGAAATGTTGATCTTACAATAGATGTGACGGCAACTCATCTGAATCTACTTATATCATTTTATGACAATTTATTTATAGTAGGTATATTATGTGTATGTAGGTTGAGTTTAAAACCAAGAAAAATTATTTGACATTATTTTGAAAAGGAGCACATAATATATACTATAATTGAACATAGAAAACATCTTTTTTACATTCAGTACCAGCATTACAAGTGAAAATCTCGCTATTATGAAAAAAAGTATCTATATTTGAACTTTTAATGTTTTTAGTTTAATTTCATGCTGTGTTTAATTTGTAACAAATTTGGTTTTGTTTGTTTCAGTGCTCTGAAATTGGTACCATAGGACGGTGTTGTGAAGAAATAAATATTTAAAAAACTGCTCATGTTATGATTTCAATAAATATGTGAATAATGTTGAATTATTTCCAACTGCATTATCTAAAGCGATAATAGACTATTTTCATATTTTTGGTTTTTGGTCGAATCTCTGGTAATTAGTCAAAAGGGGGATAACTCATTGACCTACAACCACAAAATATGAAAATCACCTATTTTTTAATGGCAAACCGCAGTTTATTACTACACGCTCTCTAGAAAACATAGGAAATATCATGGGGTATAGATTCACCCAACATTATGTATAAAAATGTAATTTGTCATGTAAATTTGCTTTTTGAAACACTAAATAAGCATTGACAAAAATGCAAGCATTCATAGAATTATCAACAAATATCTATATTGCTCAACCGAGATAAACCATTTGTAAGATTAACACTTTAAATATCTGATTCATACACAAAATGTAGCGCATTTCAGTTTAGCTCACCAGAAGAAAAAAACAATTATAAAAGAAACACTGGGGAATTATTAATGACAGATATAAGATTTTATCAAACATTATTAAAAAAAACCTACTACTTGCAAAGATGGACAACCCTTGCAAGTACCCATCGTGGTAATAATAGAAATGATATTATGCAGTTTTTAGAATGAATATATAACATGAAGCTACCACTTTTAAAAGTAATCGGTATTGAATTAGTATTTCAAATTTCACTAACCTCTAGTTAGTGTAATTTTTGCATGCTATTTGTAACAAATATGGGCTGAGGAGAGTTTAAATAGTAGATGAAATGGGAAAACTTTTACTAGAGGTCACTTCTGACCTCGAACAAAAGACAAAAAATAATAGACATCTGCCCGCATTAAAACATTTAGATTTACATTAATTTTAAACATAAATTGAATTGGTAACAGGTAAAAACAATTAAAAAGATCAGCATGGGAAATTATTGAATAATAAGTTGATGGGACAGCGGTTACAATTTCTAATATTTCTTTCTATATTGCTTGATATCAGTAAAAATTCTTAGCTGCCAACCTTTCTGCAAGAGTTTTATAATCAGCTTTATGAACGTTAAAAAGTTTTTGCATTCATTGAGGAAAACAAGTTAATACTTCAATACATTTACGAGTTTACTTCGTTGATTGATGTAATGGGGACATATTTAAAAAAAATCAATCAATCTCCATTTTATTACAACTGCATGAAAGAAACCTGCCCTGAACTTTTGAAGATGATCTGACAATGGTTGTAGGAGATATTGGCCTTTTTCTTGTTTTTCTTCTTCAAATTTTGCTCTTTTAAGACCAATATCTTGAAAACTATACAAGATATTTGATAAATTTAAATTGCATATGGTTAAGAACATAAAGATCTTAAAATTATGTAATGGGGTCAAAGTGAAAGTCCTTTCTTGATAGTAGTTGTTTCCCTTTAGAACATTAAAATTGATAATTCCTCAGAGTAGCTTTCCTTTGTAAAAAATATCCAGCTTATAAGTATCATCGAATGCAAGATGAGCGATTCAGGCTCCTGGGAATCTCTACTTTCTATTGCAAAACTGTGTGCAATAGTTGACGAATACATACATATAAATGGGCAAATGAAGCTGATTTGGATAATAACAGCTGTACTCGAACAATAACCCGCATTAGAAATTGACAAGTGGTCGACAGTGTGTCAATTAACCAATGTTCGTCCTAGACCAATTTGATTCATTCATCGGGACTCTATACTTATTCGAGACCATCACTTCAAAAGGCAAACGTATTTATACCAGAGAAAAGTCATTGTCCCTCTGCAAACAGATTTTGTCAGTTTCATATACAATTGATTAAGGTGAGAATCGAGAAAACGATTTCTTGTTTTAAGCAGCATTTGATATTTAAAGATTATAATGAATGTCACATAATCATCTCTAATCGCTATCAGCAACTGCCTGACTGATTGTTGTCATCATTGCATGTTAATGGCAATTTAACCTACATAAGTTCATACTAAACCCCGCGTCATGGCAAAAATCATCGTCTATCTTTCGATTGGTTAATATGCTTTGCAACTTTTTCTTGTTTTACAGCATTAGAATAACAGGTTCTCGTGTTTTCGACATTTTATAGAAAAAAAACAAATTTTTAATTGTAACGTCAATAAAAAAGAACGAATTTATTCTGTATTTACTTGGTATTTCTTACGTTTCTTTGAATATCTAAGATATAAAAATCACAAATAAATCTATTTCAATTTCCGGTTTTTCCGGAAGCCAAGGTCGGTTATCAGAGTAATCTGCTGTCAATTAAAAAAAAAAATTGGAGTAAATTTATCATGAGTGTAGATTTGAGCAAATATGAATCTTTCAAATTTACACTTAAGATATTTTGTGAATCTAGCCACAGGATGTCAGGTTAAAAGCAATCAGACGTACACAGTATATCGGATATTAAAATATATATCGAAACATGTATATCGTGTATCCCATTATAGCTATTAATTACATGCGAATGGTATAATCTACAAAAAAGTATATTTTCGATTCGCTGCTAGTTCATAGTTAAATACATTGTAGTATCTAGAATATTGTCTTATCTTCAATAGTCACGAATAAACTAGTTTTCCAGAACCCGGGCCTACGTACTTCCCTATAAAATGATCAGACCGGTTCGAGCTCCTCATTCAGTCTCGCATCGTGCAGAAGAAAACTTTAAGGTAAACTTAACTTATGCTAAGAAAAATAAATTGGTGACTTTTTTAAAATCAGTTAACACCACTGCCTAAAATAAGGATTTTCATAGCGCAGTATTTGACACAATATCTGATTGAATTTTCTCTTTTTTTCATGTTTTTAAAATATATTATTGTTAAAACATCTCATTTTTATTAATGATGAAAACAAGTAGTTGCCAAGCATATGGATCCAAGGTATAATTGAAGAGCTTGGGGTATCAATCACTATTTGTGTAGAAATAATTTTTTGGTTTTGAAATAAAATGGTTTTCTTTCTTTTTTCCCTATTTCATAAATCTTAAGCGCCAAAACATGGAATTTTTAATTCGAGACAATAGAAAAACGAAGTAACCATCCCATCTTTTGATTTGTATTTTTAATCAGCGTCAACATGAAATATCTATTCGTCCTCGTCGTACTTCTACCATTTGTTTTTGGAGCCCCACAGGAGAGATGGCTCGGTAAGTGTAAACATAGAAACAATGGGTTATTTTAATGTAGAAATTTTCGCAAAGCAAATTCAATATATATTTTGTTTGTATCTTTGATTTGGTGGTTATCCAATACCAATCAATTAAAATGTGCCATAGAAGCTGATTTGTTGTCGCATATTGAACGAAACTGAAGTTTATTGTTGCAGTGAAAGTTTGTGCCGAAAGGGTTGCAAGCATTTCGGGGCGAAAAAGCAATTTTTTTTTCAATGGGGCGATCAAACAGTGTTAATCTGAAACGGCAAAGGCAAAACTGGTAGTTAACAAACAATCATCACAAAAACAAACCATACACAACAACGAATTACATATAATCATGACGGATGTAGGACTATTGGGGTTTCGGACTATCGGGGTGTCGGACTATCGGGGCGATCCCATCACGACTACACCGGTACGGTCCGACAATGTATAACACAATACCGTAAAACTAATATATGTGCTCTAACATATACATCTAGGATATAGAAATTCCGTATCTTATTTCTTCATTGATGCCAACAAACGAGGAACAATGAAACCATGCGTTAACAATTTGTCTTTCAGACGTAATGCTTAATCAAGTAATCAAAATATGCTCTACAAGATCTTTAAGCTGCGTTCACACGACCCGTTTTTCTTTCTAACTTTCTTTGCGATTTTTGTATAGCAAAACCGTCCCCTTAAATGTATGGTGTTCAAACGGAAAGATTTTTTGGTCCGATTTTCCATCTTATTTTTACCTATTTTATTTAAAAATCTAGCACTTTCAAACAGTGAAATGACTGATGGAGTGTCGTTTTGACGTTCGCACGATACGATTTACGTCAAACAGATTGATCGAAATAGCGCGTCATCCAATTTTACAAACGACGTCCGATTCGAAGTTTGAGGTCAGGATTTGGCGTTCACACGATCAAACTTTTTTGTCGGATGATCGTCTGAAGAAAAATAGAAAAAACTGATTGTGTGAATGCAGCATAAATCGATATTGTTAATTATTGGTATTGAAATACAAATGACAACAAAGTTCCAGACAATAAATCTCGCTACACCTGACGTGCGTTTCGTCCACTCAAGACCCACCAGAGGCGCTCCACCAGAACTATTGAAAATGCCAAACACTGTATGAACACGAAGAGCACAGAACAGTACAACCAAAAATACCAAACTGGGGAACCAAATTATTTTTATTACTAAGATATTCAACCCATGTCTGGGGCAGGAAGAACCCTAGGGTTTAGACAATTTTGAAATTTATACGGATAATTTAATCTTTGATGTATTCTCCAACTCAAAAGTGTTGGTGCCGGAGCGGGATAACCTCGGGGAATTTAAACTCCACCAGCAGTGCTAACCTTCACGTGTGTTCGAAATACAAATGACAACAAAGTTCCAGACAATAAATCTCGCTACGCCTGACGCGCGTTTCGTCCACTCAAGACCCACCAGAGGCGCTCCACCAGAACTATTGAAAATGCCAAACACTGTATGAACACGAAGAGCACAGAACAGTACAACCAAAAATACCAAACTGGGGAACCAAATTATTTTTATTACTAAGATATTCAACCCATGTCTGGGGCAGGAAGAACCCTAGGGTTTAGACAATTTTGAAATTTATACGGATAATTTAATCTTTGATGTATTCTCCAACTCAAAAGTGTTGGTGCCGGAGCGGGATAACCTCGGGGAATTTAAACTCCACCAGCAGTGCTAACCTTCACGTGTGTTCGAAATACAAATGACAACAAAGTTACAGACAATAAATCTCGCTAAGAAATAGCATGTAGATTTTAAATAGCTCTAAAGATTTATAGAAAATGTTTTACACCAATCATTTTCTGACTGATTCGTTTTAGTCATTTTCTCTGGACTATGAGATTGATCATTCAAATTCTGTAGTTTTGTTATAACCTTAATTTCAAAGTTCATTCTTCGTGGTTTCTGATCAAACTGGACGTGTCTGTATTTAGTATTTTCTGAAAAAAATATGTTAACACAATTTTGCCATCACTTTTGGGATTTAATTTTTTACTAATATAATTCGATGAATAATGCATATATTTTGGTGTGTTCAATTCTGTCAAATAATGGTTAGATGCCAAATACATTAATACAATACCTAGCATTACTTGTCATATTTGGAGATGAGATTTTTAAAAATATTAATTTGTAATTACAATGGGTACAATGTGTGTCTCTTTTATCGCCGACTTGTTTTAACGTGTTAAATCCTCAGAAGAAGATATGTTAATCTCAACTTCCCATTCATGGTGTTCTTTCTATCACCAACTCTCGTTTGCCCGATGGAAACCATACAGATATCCAACAAAGTGAAACTTTAAAGATACCAACGAATTATACTTAAGCTTGATTCATGTCATTCCCGAATTTGCCTCTCCAGTTTGACTTGGGTTGCCACATTAGCACAAAAAATACGATAAAAGAAGCAATTTTAATTTTGCAATGTTTTATTTTTTCCTTGTAATACAATTTAGCGGACACATTTGGATTGGACAAAGTTGTTGACCAGGTTAAACAATTTGCACACAGTGGTATGGCTCATGACGGATGTGTAACTGAATGCCACCATCTCTTCTCTGGATTCCTCAGCACTTTCTGTGGCGTAGCTTGCACCACGTAAGTTTTTATTCAGTAAAAAAGTCTAATGTGGTCTAAGGAGTATACCCAACGCAACGAACTAGCAGTAGCAGAAAGTAATCAAAGTACCGTTGGTACCGTGTACTTGGAAGTTACATTTGAACGATGACAAGCGATTTGTGTTGTGGTTTATAACTTTTTCGACAGATGATGGCAATTACTGAATTTAAATACATCTTTATTTATGTATGAACCACGATATGAAATCGCTATAACTACATACATATATTGTTCGGTAACTTTTATCTGAGAAAATCATTATCTCAGCTTTTCTATAAAGCATTAATGGTTTTATTTTCTATAATTTGTATATTCCCGCTAAAATATATTTCCCCATCGCACAGGGAACTGAAGTCACGTGATACACAAAATGTAATTTTTAAAAGGTTATGAAAATATACCAAATACTATTTCATCATTTTAAACGAAATATATAAACAAAACAAGTAATAATTAAAATGCCATTTGTTCAGAGAACAAATGAGAGGTCTTTCCCATGACCTTGACCTATGACCTTTGACCTTTGTCTTAAAGTGAAGCTCTTTTATTTCTGATCATTAAAGTATACATGTTTACCATACTATCTGTTACGGTTTTGAACTTATTGTCAAAAACATGTTCAGCGAAAACATGTTTCAGCCGCCATTTTGAAACCTCTCACCCAAATCATGTTGTATTTGGACTCAAATTATAGGTCGTGTAAAGACGGTCATTTTTCATACACATGTTTATTATACTATCTGTTATGGTTTTCAAGTTATTGGCAAAAAACGTGTTTCGCGAAAACCTGTTTCGGCCGCCATTTCGAAATCGCTAAACTGAATCATGCACTTCTTGGACTCAAATTGTAGGTCTTTCAAGACAATCATTTTTTGTTCACATATTGTCTATACTATTTCTTACGGTTTTCAAGTTATAAGTAAAAAACTATTTGACGACCGCCATTTTTGGCAATGGTAAACGCAAAAACAATTTTGACCACAGATTCGTAATCACGACCCTCAAATCTACCTGGAAACCAAATTTCATCAAAATCGGACAACATTGACATTTTGCGCCAACTTTGCGCCATACGCGCGCAACCAGGAAGTAAATTACAGCATTCTTTTTGCAACCATATTCACTAATTAAAACAGAATCTTGATAACTATTACCATTTCTCAGTTGACCTGATAACAAGGGTAAACAGCGTTTGGCGCTATTGCGCCGAAACTAATAGGAGTTGGCGCTAACAGGCTTACTCATTTCTATTCCTGATAGTGCTGAATAAGTGTGCCAAATTTCGTTAAGATCGGTCAAGAGACTTTTTTTACACTTTTTTCATCTGTGGCAGAAAAAAAATAATAATCATAAGAAATACAGTAAGGTCTTTCCTTCTGTAAAGGGAAAGACCTTAATAAGAGGTTATACTAAGATAGATAAGAAAGCTCGTTGACCAAAAATATATACACACTTCTTCCGAAGAGCGAATGCACAATAGACTAGGTTATACCGCGGTCTAGGGGGAAAAAGGCGGATGGATTTCTCCGAAATCGATCATTACAGAACAAAGAAAATCCCCATATCCGCCCTCCCCATAATAATCAAAGGGTTGCTCCTTAAGGGATTATTAGTTTTTATAAAGAGGTTTCTAGATAAAAAAAATATCCTTTTTAAAAGAGATTGATTTCAACAACGAAAATATGTATATTTTTCTTTAAAATGTTTTTTTTTTATATTTTCTCAAATTAACATGGTTTCCACAAGCTAAATTTCTAACTGCGACGTCACACCAATCAAATCCTCTTATTGTAGGAAGAGGAATACACAAAATCAAAATAATCTTTCACAACAATAAGCGAAGTTAACATACTGGTGCTTCAAATTGTGCTTTATTGAATCCCGAAAAAAATATCTGCATGCATTTATTATTTTACATTGGAAGCCTTTATGGTATGTGCTAATTTTGATTTGTAACCAATGTACTTTTTATTTTTTTCAGAGCTCTCAATCTGGTACCAGCGGATGGTGTCGTGAATAAATAAATATTTTAAGAAACGGATTATCTTCTGATTCAAATGATGACAGTTTTCAGCATGACGTGTGTGCTATAGCAAGCAGAAACTGCTTACTCTTCCGGGGCACCTGAGTTCACTCTCATTGCGCCTTGAGTGTTCGGTGTTGATTGCTATTCAGTTGTTTTTGTATTTTTGTGTTTTATATATATGTTGTATGTTTTTTCGTCCTGTTCTCAGTGGTGTTTACTGGTTTTGTCTCTGCCCTTTCGGACTTTTGACATTCGGATGCCCCATATTACTTCTGCTTCTATCATGCATGTATAAGCAATAATACAATATCGTAACTTAACCTTAATACATTTCAGCTTTTTTAGTTTTTGTGCTTTGTCTTGGAATATTGATAGGGGGAAGGTTGGGCCCAAAAAACTAGTTTTACCCCGCCACATATATTACATGTGCCTATCCTAAGCCAGGAATCTTTGACAAAGCTTTCATTTGTACTTGTCTTTTTTATGTTTTCTGTTCCTTGTTTAAGAAGGGAGTCTATCTGTGACTATTTCAGGGCTGGATTTGAATTATATGCATTTTATTTAGACCATGGGCCAATTGCAGAACCGCGAGCAGTGCCAAATGGCCTCGTTGAAGGCTGCTGGCGGTTATCCATTGTGGTTTTTCTAAATTGCCGTTTAATTGTGGGTTGTGTCGCGTACACTAATTCCACATCTCATTATTTTCTATTATCTATTAAATATTAAACTGACAACAAAGTTCCAGACAATTCATTTTGTTACCCCTGGCGCGCGTGTCGTCTATTCAAGACTCATCAGAGGCGCTCTACATGTACTAAAAAAATTGAAAAAGCCAAACATCATATGATTATGAAGAGCATAGAACAATAAAACCAAAAATACCGAACGCAGGAACCAAATTATAACAAAAAACATCAACATATATCTTGGGTAGATTGAATCTTAGGGTTTTCACAATATTGAAATTTAAACGCATAATTCATTGCTTTGATGTTGTCCACAACACAAAATTGTTGATGCCGGAGCAGACTTACTTTAGAAAATTGAAAATCCACCAGCAACACTACCGTTCACGGGTGATAAACTTAGACTGACAACAAAGTTCTGGACAATAAATTTAGCTACGCCTTATGCGCGTTTTGTCTATTCAAGACTCATCAGAGGTGCTCTACCAAAAATATTGAAAAGGCCAAACATTTTATGATTATGATGAGCATAGAACAATAAAATCAATACAAACGGAACCCTTGAGCCACCGCCGAGCGTCAAAAATTGATCCTTAAAAAAACTAAGTCAGCTCGTTCAACAGGAAGCGACAGACATAAAAGATCTGATCATGGAACACCGTATTATAGCTGTCTTCACATTGGGATTTTGTCTATATTCGATAATATCGACATTATATTCGGTAGAAACAAGTTTATAATGAGTGTGTATGTTTTTATATTTGGTGATAATTTCTAGCTACTCCAATAAAACATTTCATTAAGAGATTTGTTATTTTGTAGATATTTCACTTCTAATATTAATGATGACCATAACGTAGATGAAACGAGAAGTGGTATCCATCGTTTATACCTGTGCAATTTCTGTCAAAATACCAAGTTTCAAATTATTTGATGCACGCCATATTTTAATTTTGTGTGTTTTGCTATTTTCTCTACTTTTAATTTTTTTCTGAAATTTTATTGCTAACAAAGGTCACAGCGTAGCTCTAGGCCATTTAATTTCGGGATACAGTTTAAAACCATTATGAGGAAAGGGAGAAAAAAATCGATTGACTGGAAATGAAAAAAAGTACAGGAAGTGAAAATTTTCATTTTGTTTTTTAAAGTTTTTAAAATGAGAATTATATTTCCCTGTTCTGAAGCAGATATCTATCGTTTTTAGTTGCTTTTATGAATGAATTTTACAATGGAGTAGCTATGACCGGAAATGAAAAAAAAAGGAAGTGACCATTTTCATTTTTTTCTGAACTCCGTGCAATTTTAAAGTTTTTAAAATACAGATAACATTTTCGTGTTTCTAAAGCAAATACCTATCGTTTTAAGTTTCTTTCGTGAATGAATTTGACAATTAATTTTTTAGTTGGAGTAGCTATATGAGCTCACTTATCAAAACGACTTATAAACGAACTATAATAACGAGATGAGAAAGATCGAGGATAGACATAGAATTAAAATTGAAAGGTCTGCTTAAAATTAAAATCTTAATCTATTTTACAAATCGATATAGAAATGTCATTTAGATAAAAAGTTGGATATTAAATATTGTAACAGCCAACATTGTCAATTGTTATTTCTTTGTACATTCTTTGGTGTCAAATCAATATCATTTAAGTTTGTGTCCTGGACTAGATTTGTATGAGTGGAAAATAAGAACTTTCATAAGGTGAAAAAATATTTAAACATTTGATTTTTAAGGTTTCCCTCTTTTGGCTCTATATATATATTTATCAATTGAAGTCTCTGTGAAAAAAAAAAACTCTGTTGTACGGGCGTCCGCTGGTTGAAAAAGATGTGAAATCGCTCCTTCGGAACGACCCTATAGCATTAGCGATTATACTATATTTATCAATATAGCAAACAACTGATAATTTGAATTTCTGCATGGCAATCTTCATTTTACGGCCGGATTTCACGGAAATGGTGAATGTCGGGAGGACGGCTGGCGGACGGGCGAGCGGTCGCAGAAGAAATTTTTGTAACAGTTTTCTCAGCAGCTGCTAATTACATCCACTTGATATTTTGGTATCCAGCATCAAAGTGGGGGCCCATAATGTGGGATTAAATTTCAGGTTTGTCGCTCACGTACTTCCTGTTGAACGAAATCCGGCCATTTTTGGCTGACAGATTTTATTAAATCTATACTTGTCTTTAAAATGATAATTCATCAGACTTTAAGCAACTTATTTCTTCATGCGTTACATTTGTTTAAATGTAGATGTTGTGCTCTAGATATTAAATTCGATGAATGTCCATTCAATTCTTTACCACTTACATCAACAAAAGAATGCACCACTAATATAAATGACGAAAGCTATTTTTCCCTATAGGTAGACATACGTTAAATATTGGTTTTTCTATATTATAAAGATGGAAATCACACTAGGTAAACGCTGTCCGCGAGAGAAATGATATTTCGCGTTTTTTCTTTACTGATATTTCATGTTGTCTGGTCTACTGGCATGGATGGCTCATTAAACATGTTATTTTCGTGAGTTTTTACCTTTTTGGTACTGCTTGTTGTAAAAATTTCAATCAGTGAATATTTGTCTTGAACATATTTGGTTAATCTTTTTTAAAAAATCAGCATAAAACAAAAGAAAAATAACCAATAGAGCATAATTACTTGAAAAACAGAGGAAACACAGTTATAACATATGAAAAATATATGGATTTGAAGGAAAAGCTAGTGTAAATGCTTTTTGATAAAATCTTTAGTCAGTATAATTCATAAAATTAGTAATTTATTAGATTATTAAATGAAATTCAGCAATCTTAAAAATATTGACTGTACTGTTATTCTGTGTTCATGAAATCATTCTGTACTGTTACTTCGTGTATTAATCTATCAACACTGTACTGTTATTTCGTGTATTTAAATATTTTAAAAAGAAGAATACAGATCCCTGTTTGAAAATCAAGTGTTATGTTAAATCCAAATCCAAAGTTATATGTACATGTAATCAATCTAAAAGTATCACCTTTGAAGATATATCCTTAAAATAGTGCCAAATTACACAAACGTTAAAAGACCTTCTTTTACATGATTAAGTTACTTTTAAATTATAAATAGATTCCTTTTTGCGCTACTATCGTGATGCCACAGAGACCATAGAAAGAGATATGTTATACCATACAAATAAGGTAAGACAGTCCCAAGCAGCACGAATTCGACTCGGCAATCAGAGAGATTAACATAATAAGGGTGAATCATTTATTAGTTATACTATAAATAAAAAGTTACGACGCGAAGCATGATAGACACCAAATGTCTACAAACAAAAACACTATGCGACCACAATTTTTTACGGTCGTATTAAAGTATACAATATGTCTGAAAATTGATAAAACTGAAAGTTCAGATTAGTGAATAGTGAGCACAAAGAGTATCCTAAAAATATTCACTTTTGGTTAAGCTTAATTGTAATGTGTTTCGCAAACCTGGCGATATTATGTATGATCTTTTAAATAGGTATTTCACTAGAGGCATATGTGCTAGGGGCATATGTACATTTTTTGTACAACATCTTGAGTCGAACTCGCGCATTTGCATAAGCAGATTTCATACGTGCAACATTAAATTCCCCATAGAACAATGTTGAAGTACATGTAGGTAGATCAAGAAATATTCTTAGGGGGGGGCAACAATTTGTAACTTATGAATGAATGGGAATGCATTTCAATTTGTTTGTTTATGTACGTGAACGTAGTATTATTCATGGAATTGAGTTGAGAAGAAAGTACATTATCGATTTTGCCAAGTTTTTTTAACGGGGGGGGGGGGGGGGGGTAAGAAATAAGATTGCAATGATGTTTGTTTAATTAAAAAAGAAGAAAGTACATAGAATATCAAAATATGTCAATTAGCCATTTTTTTGGGGGGTGTAAATGAGATTGCAATGTTGTTTAATTCAGAACATACTTGTACTTGGATGACATATATAAAAGATATTATCTCAGACTCAGATTTTGATGGTGAAAAGGCTAAATCTTGTAAATCTATGAAAGACGTTAGATTAAATACATCTCATATAACAAGTGTGGCCACTAAAAGTATGTCTCGCCTGCCGGCACCATCACAAAATCAACTACCTAAGCTTTCATTTCTTGATATAAACACAAAAAGTGTCTGTATACCCAATAAAAAGAAACAAGAAAAAGACCTAAGTTCACAGAGTCACTGGAGCGTGAAAATGGGGCCAGGGTCACACTGCATGGTGACAGTTGCGTAAACCATAACCTGAACTGTCTGTATACCAAATATCAAATGCCTAGCTAATATACTTTTCCAGCAAATCATCGTCCACAAAAGTCTTACAAAAAAGTTTTCGGCCTGAAAAAAGACCCATAACCTGAACTGTCTGTATACTAAATATCAAATGCCTAGCTAATATACTTTTCCAGTAATTCATCGTCCACAAAAGTCTTACAAAAAAGTTTACGGCCTGAAAAAAGACCCAAGTTCACAGAGTCACTGGAGCGTGAAAATGGGGTCAAGGTCACATGGCATGGTGACAGTTGCGTAGACCATAACCTGAACTGTCTGTATACCATATATTAGATGCCTAGCTATAATGTGACATTATGTGATGAGTAAATAACGATTAACGTTCTGTGGACCATATTTGTAAATAATATTTGTTTTAATAATATTACCAGTATAAATGTCAACACCATCAAATTTCTGAGGTTAAAAAGCATAAACGCTTTACCCCATGCAGTCATAGGTTGACTATGGTCATGATTTTGGTTCCAGTTCGGCGAAGTTTGGTTTTATTGTCCAATGCATTTGATATTCATTTATTCCTTGCCATTTTCAATCTTTTGGGTAAGAGCGCCCCTCTGGTAAGCTATAATTGACAAAACACGCAGCAAGCCCAGCAAATTCAATTGCCTGTAGCTTTGTTGTGTTGTTTTGTTTTTATTTCTAACATCCTTCAAGTTGATGGAACACACTGCTGGAAAAGTTTTAATTCCATGATGTATGTTAAATTGAGTTACTTAGCAGATTGTTATATTACAGTTCATTAACAGTTTTTTTTTAAGAAGCTCAATCAAAGCCTGACAAAAGAGATGCAAGAACATCTTCATAATTATACCCGATTGCAACTTTATTGCAACTCGCCTAAAATAACGAAGGCCCCTTTCAAGTTTTAATGGTGGTCCCATATTAAAAATAATCTCTCTATAAAGTTATACTTCTCGTTCCGCAGAAAGCCGTAAAGTACCGGAAAAGATAGTCAATACCTTTTAGGTCATCCAAATAGCCATGACGTTGCATTTCTCACTAAATGGTTCTTGGCAAACACAACATTAATGAAGTCGGTATCCAATTTTGCAACCTCTTGTGTTAAAGTAAACTGTATCACGGCATCATGAGCGAATCATTAAGGGAACGACCTTTTAATTTTTTAAGGTGAGATATGGATTTGTTTTTATCCTGCATGCCTTCTTTTTTTCTTTTTTTTCAACATTTAACATTTTATTGCACTATAATTGTTCACAATTACATCAACTTTTATAGATGATGTATCCAGTAATATTAGTGTCTATATAAGCTGGGTATTATATAGACAATAATTTACAATTCGCTAGTTCAAGTAAAGAACACAATATCATCATAAATAAACATAGTAATTTTTTTTCTTTTTTGTGATATAATAATCTTATCCTGCATGCCTTTCTTTTTTTATTTGGGAAAAGGCGAAGCCTGTTTTTTTTTTAGATGTGTAACATTCTCCTTTAATATTTCGAATTACACCGTAGCAAACCTCCCATAAAACCAAAAGTTTTGTACAGTTGTGATATGTTAAGACCTACGGGTTTTAGTCCGATCTTCCGTCAATATTCGTCAAAGTAGAATCAGCCAACGTGTTGGGCTTTACAGGACGACAAGAATGTATTAATCATTCGTCCGTCCCTCCTTTGTCAGTAGCAGTCAAAACCTTCATCTTCGAAGGCCTTGTTTTCCCCCATTCCCTACACTTCATCACACCTGCACCATCCTTTCATGTTCATCTCACTGACTTAGCCGATTTCGAGATGCTTGGAATAAAATTCGTCCTAAGTCATCCAAGAATTGTTCAATCAATATTTGCCATATTCGGGGAAACTGGAGACAATGACATTACAGGGATGCAACTAACAGAAGAAACTAGAGGCTCTTGTGTTTTTTGGAACGGTATTATGATGTTGACAGATCTTCAAGTCTGCGGTCTGATATCTACCGTAAATTGGGATATTTTGTAGTAGGGATATTTTGGCGATTTTGGATCAAAATGGGCATGTTTAATTTTGGTGTGCTTTAATTTGGTGTTTTCATTAAAAAAAAATTTCTTCTTCAATACTTTATATCATTTGTAAATGTACAATCAAAAGTTTATATTTGCATTTATATTCACAGTTCTACCCTTTTAGCACTAATTAGCATGTTTGTTTTCAAACCCAAGCTAATTATTATATGTTTTGGCTTTTAATAGTAACAGCTCTTTTTGTTAGTAATAATGAAATGACAAACAACTATTATATCCAAGGTAAAACCGAATTGAGTAAACATAAATATGATATTAAAGTGTTCATTTAAAAATGTGTTAAAATGAAATTAGATTGTTTTCCATTGTAACTAAATATCCAATTATTTTTTTGTCCACATGCCAACTCTAACAATTGTCAGTAATGCATTTGATTCTAAGCATTTTTAACATATATTGGTGTGTTTAATTTTGGCACATTCAGGGAGGCACCGAATAATCCAAAATTAAGCTACATCCAAAATATCCCAATTTACGGTATTTCCTTGTGATGTATTCGTTGATGCGAATGACTTATTATTAATCTGCCTTTTTTTACTCTTAACATTCGAATGCGCAATCGGTACTTATTACCGGGTATATCGTACATACGTTACATTGTACGCAATCGTTTGAATGTTCAAAAGATGAAAATAAAGTATCAACCATTTATATTATTGAAGAAAAAAAGAAAGTTACTGTTAAACAGTTTTTTCTTAAAGCAATCAATTTTTCTTTTTATGACATCCAACCTAAGAATGATTCCTAAATAACACTTTTATGTATTGTTACCTTTAATCTATTTTATTTTGAACACACAACGCATAACAGTTCAAGACCACTGTGGTACGGTGGGCATGATAGAGAGCCACAATAAAGAGTTGTGGCATACAAAAGATGTCCATTATCGTTTCGTTCACCACCAGGGACGTAGTCAGGGTGGTTATCTACACATAGGTAATCAGAGGCTTTTGCGTCATAAGCTCCTGATGCTATGATCCCCTCGTATTCCTTTTTCCATCCGGCATAACACGACCTACGGCCAGGTATCATGATGGATGCTGCAGTGCTATTGCTTCGGCAAAGCGCACAAGGGACGTCTTCATCAACGGCCCCGGTACCAAAATGGTTTTGCTGAAATTCTGTTCCGTAAATTTTACTGCTGCCCGTGGCCGTTCTATTGCTGAGTTCGGGATCAGAAGGAAGACAGAGGGTGTTAGATGGACCACCAAAACGATTTGAGTAGTAATATTCTTGTCCTGCTGTATAACCTGAATTAATATAATTAGCACTTAATGAAATGTGAAATGATAATGAAGTTGAAAAAAGGAGGACACAAGACAAAACGGGAGAAGAGTTTTAATTGCCACTAAAAAAAAAGCTTCGTCGAGCGCAGCATGATACGACTGCAACATGTTGAACCCTGTACATTTAAGGCCCAATATGGATAGTCAATTGCTCTGGACACATGCAGCCCATGGTGGACTGACAAAGGTTTTTGACACATGCAGCTTTTGGTGGACTTTCCTGACTTATAATTTAAAATGAAATATTTTTTTTTCGAAAGGAGATCAAAATAAGACCACAAATTTTCCATTTTGGTCCTAATTACATTATAGGGGGGAAAAGGGGGGGTGCAAAAATTAATAATCAATTTCGTATCCACTATTTGACAAGAACAAACATGCAAAAAAAAATTTCAAAATTGGACCACCAATATAAAAGTTTCGATTTTGGCCCCTTTTGGTCCCTAATTACATAACGCGGAAAAAAGGTTCATTCTTTTATTGTAAGAAACATTTTTCACAAATTTTACAGCAATACGCCAGTTAGAAACAAAGTAATGGTGGAAACAATAAAATATTTGAATTTTTTGCCCCTTTTGGGCCCCTAATTTTGAAATAAAAAAGGGGGGACCCCAAAAATCAATCCCAGTCACCCTGTTATGTCAAGGAACATTAATGCCAAAGTACAAAGCAATAGGATGACTAGAACTAAAGTTATTGTGGCAACAAACATAAAAGTAGCTTTTTTTGGCCCCTAATTTCGAAACCAAAACAGGTGGGACCCCCAAAATCAATCCCATCCATCCTTTAATAGTAAGGAATATCATTGTGAAATTTCATTGCATTCGGATAACTAGAACTTAAGTTATCGGGTATACACTAAAGTTAACAGACAACCGACGACTACGACAACGACGATGGCGACAGCATCATACCATTGTACGTCCGCAATTTTTTTGCGGTCGTATAAAAAATGAGAAATGGATAATGACGGGCAATGTAGCCTCCATTGGGATTCTACTCTTATCGAGACCTGAGATTGTGTTTTTTAACGTGCGTGAAATGTGACATTTTTCCTAACACGGTTTACCACTATGGTTTCACCGTATGGACTCGTGAGCAGAGGAAAAGGTTATTCACGCACATGGAAATGGTAAAATACACACTTTGAAAAGGCAAAATTCCCCAAAGTAGCAATATGTCATCAAAAAGGTCCATAATAAGCCCTGAAGCCATTCTTATATAGAAACAAATGCTATTGCACGGAACACTTCATATCTTTAGGTGTTCAATTTTGTTGGCATCATAATTCATTATTGAACGATTTGTTCCACAACCTCTTTACAAAATCAATACTTCATTTGAAATATGAATTTATTTACAAAAAAAGGTTTTACTCACATTCCTGCTCATACAGGTCAATATTTTCAGAACAATCATTATCACATGGAATATGTTAACATGATGAATTAGTTCATTTATCTTATATATCGCTTGTAAATGCCGATGAAACGATAACGCAGGACGAAAAGGTTAAAAAATACGTGAAAAAAGCTAAAAAGGGTCAATTAATGCGTAATATATCACAACATAATAATGCAAATAAAGCGCAATTTGTTAAAAACGTGATTTTATTCTCGTGTAATATCATTTTAATCAAATGTTGCATATACACGAGGCAAAAAAAAAAACCAAACACATGAATAACCAATCTTTAATTGCATAAATATATATACATCTTTACATAAATATGTGTTACTGTTTTGAACATAAATTCAATTAATGGGCAAACAAAAAGAGGTTGTCAAATTAAGATAGCACGCGTAGAAATTTGATGTATTTGCTTGTCTATCACACTTGATGTTAACTTTTGGCTATTAACTTAATTATCAACAACCAGGGACAGGAGTTTTTTTAAAACAGTTTACTGAAATCCAGCATAAAAATTAATTTGAAAGAGTTGTTAAGGCATTCAAAATTATACTACACATAGCTTAATTTCTACAAATATCAGTAATCCAAAACAAAACAAACTATAACTGCTTATTGACGATTTTGAATTATAAAATTAATGCTTGTAAATCTCTTTTGTAATACGGGACAATTCAGTGACTGATTTAATCAGCGCAATTTTGATTGCGCCACTTCTAATCGGACGATACAATGTCCAGATTTAAAGAAGCTTACATCGCAATTCCTAATATTATGTGACTTATAAGTTAAACTATATTTATTTACAAACAAAAACAGTATCAAGGGATGATCTCGATATGATTTTTAGACTGACTGGTTTCGTTGATGTTGCATTGTCATCCGTTGAATTAGATGAATTGGCATCACTTTCATTTTTTGGGAATTTACAAATAGCAACACTCAATATTCTATCGTTGTATCTTTATTTTCAGACTCTAATTCTAAGCGATATTTTTTGTACTGGTGGTTTCTGCTAATGATTGTTTTTAAGTGCCATATTTTTGTTTTGGTCGGTTGAGCTCTTGCTTTCTTTCTTATTTGCATTTTGCCTGAAAAAAGTGTACTTCTTAATAAATAAAATGATATTGATGCATAGTGCTGACAAAATTTTACGTTGATTGTTTAAAGTGAGCAATGGAGTTGAATGTCAGACAATCTGGTCGACGTTGAAACTAACTTTTGCCAAGGAATTTTCCATCGATTTATAAGGGTTACAAAGACAGAGTCTTAAAATGGACAAGTTTTGTGTTTCGGGTTTTACATGTGTAAAATTAATTTGATAAATACTTTCTGTTCTAAACGTATATTTGAAATAAATGGTTGTCATGTGTCAATATGCTTAATATCGCATTGAAATAGTTGACGGAATAGCCGAAGACACTGGACATGTTTTCAAACTGATAAAAAGAGTTCATAAATTAGGATTCCCGACTTATTATTTCAAAGCAGTATTTTTTGATAACGATTCAATTTGATTTGTACCCTTTTTTTGCCCGGCAGTCTTTAATGTCCTTTCTTCCGTATTTGAATGTACAATAACGTTAAAATGTCGTCTTTGTCTTCTTAGACCTACCAGTGTGGCACCGTTTCCATAGAATAACTTTTTATTGTAATACTTAAAAAAATATATATAAGAGTTATAACATATTTAAGCAAAGAAAATATTTCTTATTTAGCCCAAATTAAAGATAAAAACCATTCACCATATTAGGCATTACCTCCGATTTTGCGATGTCCAATGCAATGTATGAGAGGTCTCAAAAAATAAATTAAGTTACATCGGTTTTCAAACTCTCAGACATATTATTGCAGACAAGTTCCACTTCATGCTAAATCATTTTGCTTGCACGTGATATATTAGTTGCTTAGCAACGGTTATTCGGTTGATTTCTCATTTGTTACATGGACACTGACTAGTAGATTTACAAATTGAGTTACACAGGCTGCTGATTCTTTCGGAATGAGAAAAGTTTACCGTTATATAGACGATAAAGAGATGTGGAATAAGTGTACGCGACGCAACCAACATCTAAGAAACGGCAATTTAAACAATCACAATGAAAAACAACCATTTAACCATCTCCTCCAGCATTAATCATTTGTTGTTTCTTGACCATTTTTATATGCGTTATCGGTTGATAACCTTTTTAGACGGCGTTACTTTGATTTTCGGGCATAACTTTAATCATAAGATTCATGCCTATAATAAAACAGTGTTTTGGTATATTTCATATTCTTAAAAGCACGTGTATGCATATTATATTCTTTAAAAGGGTAATTTCATTAGAGAAAAATATGTTTTATTGTTAATTTTTTTTGTAACATCATTTTGTCATTAAGTTAAGAAAACTGAAACATTCTATCGAAAAATATCTTGCATCTTAAGAAAACGAATGGTTTTAAGTGTTCCGTGAGCCATGGCATTTAATATTTAATTGAAATGGGTAAAGAAAAATGATACTCAAACATACCCTTTTTTATTTTCAATCCGTTTATCCCTTTTCAAAGTGCGTTAATAACCATTTCCATGTACGTGAATAACCTTTTCATCTGCTCACGAGTCCATAGGGTGTGGTTTGCAGTCAGGGTTTTTCCCTCATTATAACCTGACGACCCCGGCATTTATCATATCAGGACTGTCCCAATGGGCCATCTAAGGTACACATCCCAGTCGCTTTGTAGACATAGCGGTATGACCGAATGAGCGAATGTGGACTATCTCCGACAAGCTTAGCGCTGTTGTTGGCTTATTCGCGTCCGGAACTTGTCCAAATGTCCAAAATGGGTGAAAAAAACTCTATTGTATCAAACAAGTAGTAAATATGGGTTTCCTGTTTTAAATGAATGGGAGATCAATATCATAAAATGAAAAGGAAAGTTTTGAATTAGTGAGTTATGAAATATCTTTAAAATGAACTTTGGCGCTACATATATTTTTCAGAATAGTTTTTACAACTTTTACAAAGGGACTGAATTACTCGACAACGTTTTAGATTTTGAAGATATTCTATAAGAGGATACTAGTAGTTTCTTTTTCTACATGTATAGGCCTTCCTCTATAATAAAGTTGTATCCGCCCAACCATATATCACAAAGCACTGCCATATGTCAGAAATTTGAAATTTACATACTTGATTGCAATCTGTTTTGTCAAGTGCTATTTTAGCTTTTTTAATGACTAAACCTAAAATGTCATTTTATTTCGTAAAGGGTATAATTCTTTCCAAACATGTAAATTGTGGATTTACACGGTGCATGTTATAGAAATTAATTAAATTACCTGAATATACGGTCTCGGCATTCTTTGGGCAACTTGTTCTCCCCCATCTTATATAGGTCGATCCTTGGGTAGCTTTAATATACTCAATTATAAGTAATGTGAAATAAACAACACATCTACTATGATCTGGCTAAAGATATCCTGCATAAATATACATGCACTTTGATAACTAGAGCTTACCAACGTTTTAAGTGGTCAATTTCAGTCTGCATATAGTCGTTTGAATTAAAATTTTAATCATTTTAACAGGAAATTGGATGTTTTAAGTCTTTGAAACGGCATATGGCAACACTTTTCATTTCTAGATTTGTCTTTTGCAACGGGCAGGTAATTCGAACAGCTATAGTCTTTCGAGTAGAGTCTAAATTCACTTTCGTTTTAACGTAATTATGCATAAGCATTTTGTTTTTGTTTTGTTACCTAATTATGCATCAGCTTTTGAGTGTTGTTTCTATTGTTGGATTTTTATTTTGTTTTTGTATTGTTTTGTTGGTGCGGGTGTGTTTTTTTTTTTTTTTTTTTTTTTTTTTTTTCTTATTTCTATTTTTGTTATCGTCTGATTTTCATCGCTCAGATTTGTCTTCGTATTAGTGGACTTACTTTTACTTTTAAAAAATGAGAATGTAAAATGATAACTTCGTACTCACTGTCAGGACTGTTAATAGTGTGCATCAGCTGTGAAATCAACTTCTCTTGTGCCACATTTTTAGTCTTCAGCGAAAGTACTTCGGCTTCAAGTGTCTTAAGGGAAAGAACTTCCTTATCCTGTGCGACATTTTCGGTTTTTAGTGCAAGCACTTCAGCTTCAAGTTTCGCCAAACGAGCGGCTACGACATCTGGGTCATTAAGCAGTAACCTTTTGTCAATTTCTGACGTCTGAAATGGTAAAATACTGCATACCATTAAAATTACAATTGGAAACGTAAGAGCCGCCATTGTTTACAGAAAAAAAGGTAATCCGGTTCTGCGAGATAAGTTATTTATCTCAAACAAAAGTCACGTACAAAGGCCACAGAAAAGAATTATAAATCAACGGTGAAAAAATGTAGTTGCATTTAGTGTTTTATCCTAAATCTGCAGATCTGTGAGTTTTCGAGCGTATAGCTAAAACAAAACATAAACATGTAAAATTATATATTTTTTTTTTAATCCGGTGTCATTAATTTCGAGAAATTTCCGGGCATTTCTATTTTTGTGTGTGGAAATAATGTTACAAAGAGATGGAAAACAAAAGTCCAAAAATAATTCCTTGACCCGACTATCTTTATAATCTTCGATTTATATCACGCCAGACAGTCGGTTAATCGAGGAAAAAGTCTGTTGATTTACCTGTATATGCAGTTAAATGGAAAATGAGTCTGTTGATGGAGTCGATTCGAGTCTGTTGATATGGAAGTATCGAGAAAAACATCGTAAGGTTATTAAATAACACATATTTTCACAAATATGGTAAATCAATTAGCAAAACCATTTATGTCTAACAAAATGAAAAAGAATACCTTAATTAAAAATGTTTAAAGTTTGTATTAACACCAATTTAATAAGCTATAAAATGAAAAGGCGTTTTACTCAGTATATATTTCATTAACATTTTAGCATTCAAAAATGTAAACAAAACCATGCAAAATTCTCATAAATATCAAAATAACGTTTTTCTTGTTGTACCAGCAGATGCATTACATCGGATGTGTTCTTTTTTATTTATGTGCAAAACCATTGTGCTCAATTTTAAGTTTTTGTGCTATAAATCATGTTTTAGTTAAAACACAGTCTGTTGATGAGTCGGTTAATGAAAACTCAATCTGTTGATCGGTCTGTTGAGAGTAAACATATTAATCAATTAGTCAGCATTCGCTATATATGGTGTGGTCAAAAACATTATAAAGGAGAATACTAATCAAAAGAATATATAAATACAACTTATTTTTAATAAATTTCGATAATTCGTAATTTTTTACATAATTTTATGTTTGTTATCTTTTCTTAAGAAGGTCTTATGAAAGACATGATCGGCTCATAGTATGATTTCATTCTCTCAGATAAGTGCATTGTTTGTCATAGGGTCATTTCGTACTCTTATACTATACTGGATTTTACACGCTGAATTGTAACTAGCATTGAGACTTGTACTTTGCAACAGGGATGAACAACTAACTCTTAATGATGGTTGTTTTACATACACTAGAGCTATTAAGGAGCTATGGGAAAATGACACAATTTCACAAAAGATATTCAATTATGAAAATGGGGTCAAAGTCACATTACATGGTTGTAGTTGTGTAGACTAAAATGGTCTGCCGCCAAATATTGGATAACTAGCTATTATATTATAAATAAAGTCTCTATATTGTTGAATTACAATAAAAACGCTAAAACTGCTTGGAGCTTTCGGCCGCGCTACTGGCCTTCATCAGCATGTTTATATGGATAATATGACGTTACAATAGAAGACGCAACAATTGATACATAGTGACGACGTTATCAAGGAAATATAGAGAATGCATATATAGAGCGGCGTTATAAAATAAATAAATAGATGTGCCGCTCTATATATGTTTTCTCTATATTTCCTTGATAACGTCGTCACTATGTATCAATTGTTGCGTCTTCTATTGTAACGTCATATTATCCATATAAACATGCTGATGAAGGCCAGTAGCGCGGCCGAAAGCTCCAAGCAGTTTTTATTATTATATTATATATATAAAAAAGCAAAGAGGCACCAATGGCGCATTCTGAAGCCAAACGTCCAAAGAGCGAATGCAAAACCGATCAACACAAAACAAAACACGCACGAACAAACAAGAAACACACAAACATCAACTTGCAATGGTGTCGTGGTCATTTGACATGGTGTCAGAGTCGTATGGTCATTGTCATGGTCACATGACATGGTGTCAGTTGCGTACACCATAACCCCAAGTATGTGAATACAGATAACATATACCTAAATGTTTTTCACTTATTTCATTTTCAATCATTTTTGGTCCCATAAATTATCTAAGAGTTATCTTGATTTGCGCAACCAGGAAACATAAGACATGGTTTCAGTTGCATACACCTAACCCGGAGTGTCAATATAGCAGATTGCAGATGCATAGCTATTAAACTTCTCACTTGATACATTTTCCAAACGTCTTACAAAGAGTTTTATGGTTCCAAAAAGTCTGCAGATCCGCTGTACTACGAAAATGGGGTCAGTTTCAAATGGAATTAGTTGCGTAGACAACATCCCTAACTGTCTATAAATATTAAATGCCTAGCTACTATACTTTTCACTTAATTTAGTTTCTCAAAAGCCTGGCAAAGAGGTATTTTGGCCCGAAAACCTCGAAGTTGACAGAGTCGTTGAACCATGAAAATGGCAAAAGGCATGGAGTTAGTTGCGTATACCATAACCCCAACTATCTGTTTACTTTACCAAATATCACATACCAAGCTATAATACTAGTCTAGTAATAAATTTTCCGCAAAAGCCTTACAATAAATTTACACCGCCGCCGACGACAGAAAGAAGTTGTCTTGCCTTTAGCGACTAAAGTCGCAGGCGAAACAAAAAATTTATCTTCCCCAAATCGTTTGAAAGATAATAGGAGTTATAAATTTTGCAGGAAATTTTTTTTTCTGATTTATTAATAGGTCAGCATTACACTTTATTTAAGAGTAAAAACCTGTGGAAAAGCAAGATAGGTAAAATGTTGTAAATTGGGTCGTTATGACCAATCTTTAATAATATTAAAATAATAGCGGGTTCATAGGCAAAATTTCACTATTTAAAAGATACATTCCCCTTAACTACCAAAATGGTGAACAGTTTCAAAGAAGATACAACAACAATATGACAAGGACATGATGATTAGATGTTTCGTTAGCAAGTTGCTCAGTACAAATTACCTCCACAAAACGGGATAAAAAATTATTCTATGCGCGTCAACAGGATGCATGTATACTACTCACAAACTATTTCTAAATTATGCTCAAAAGTTACAGATCAGTTGCTTCCATAAACTTTGTGACGGACTGACATACGGACACAAGATAAAATCGAAAATGAAACAAATAGCAGACTTTCCTGTCATTTTCAGATGATTCTTCTCATTTCTTCCTTTTTAACACCCAATTGAAAATATGATTTGACTTCTTTGCCTTATAAAGACATTATACGTATCTAAAGTTTGAAGTATCATCATTTCATCACCTCCTTAACGCTCAGTATACTATTATATTACCGTTTTAATATTCTTTCGTTTTTAATATTATACTGGTTAATTGACGCATCAACTGACAAAAAAGGCATTAACCAACTCATCAACAGACTTTATCCGTCAAATTTTTAATATAAGGACGATTAACCATATCCAAAATATTTATATGCTAAAATTTTAATAACCAATAATTTAGCTAATAAATAACCGCACATTTTGGTACCAAATCTGTGATTTTTTTCTAAGAGACTAATCGATTTTTTTGTGAAAGCATGGTTTTTTAGTCCTTAATACTGCTGCTACTGTCTCTGCGCCTATTCGTTTTGTTACAAACTGTTATAGCTTTCTGTCTGTGAAATAATTGGAAATTATGCTGAAATGAATATCATTTTGTCCTACACTTTTTGTTTTTTGATTGGATACTTATTTCATGTAAAAGATAGACGTTTTCCAGAGAATTTGTGAATTAAATTTCAATTTTACTCTCAACAGACCTATTACCGACTCCATCAACAGACTCATTTCCCATTTAACTGCATATACAGGTAAATCAACAGACTTTTTCCTCGATTAACCGACTGTCTGGCGTGTATATGTGACCTGATATACTAAACCTTGTGTAATGTATATATTTAATTGTCTAAATGTTTCACTCCTAATCTACTCATACCGTGATGAGAAAGTAAAACATACGGTCCGAGTACCCGTATAAATAAAACGTCATCATCATACTGTTTACAGCACACGGTCCAAAAATACGTAAGCGATTTGGAACATACACTTTATTTGACATCAGAAAATCTTATCTCATGAAACTTAAAAACCTTTGATGTGAACAATGCCAACTTTAGTATTTCCAGCTTTGTTGTGCATTGTTATTAGCTTTTTGCCATCTCAGTCGGTTCAGACAGCAAAACGAATTTTGCTTAATGACCCTGATATTTTGGCCGCTCGTTTGGCAAATCTTGAGGCAAAAGTTAATTCCTTAGAAGCTGGAAATTTAGCACAGGTAAAAGTGATTGCACAGCTTTCACAAACATCAAACAGTAAGTATATTAATTTTATATCATGTTTTATATTCTGATTGATATATTTTTTTAATTTCTTGCCTGTGCATTGTAAGTGCATTCCTCGACATTGTAATCTCCTAAATTCTTTCGTATGGTTTATTTCCCCCTTTTAACATGGCTCATTTTACTCTTATGAGACCGTGCTGACCTATGGCTTATTTGCCTGTTTTTTCACCATCTGACACCATTCTGACGTATGACTAATTTGTACTTTTTGACACAATGCTGACGTATGGCTTATTTTACTCTTTTGGGACCTGCTGACCTATGACCTATTTGCCTCTTTTTGCACGTTAATAAGCCTATTTTGAGACCATGCCAACGTGGGGCATATTTGTCTCTTTTGACACCATGCTTACGTATGACATATTTGCCCCTTTAAAACACCATGCTGACCTAAGGCTCATTTGCCTCTTTTGAGACCATGCTGTCGTATGTCTTATTTGCCCCCTTTACAGACGATGCTGACGTGATTTCCCCTCTTGTAGATAGAAAAGCTGTTGTTTGCTTAAACCTTCTGCTGAATAAGCTCTTTAAAAGTGTTCTTAAGTTCTAATTTTTCATATGATCTTTTTAAAAAAGAATAAGGACCCTTTAAAGGATGTAACATTTTTTTTTATGTTTTTGTCCTACAGAATGAATACTATAACATACAAAGAAATGTTGTTTCCTTGTTCATACAGCACTGCAAAATGCAGTCTGCATTTGTATTGGTCGAAGTTGTCAGATGAGCCCTCATATGAGTGACCGTTACAACATGTTTGACTCCCGCAGGGTTAAAAACGACCTGCGACCTGAGAGCTTTTTAAGGGCGACTTCCGACCTACATTTCATAAAATCGACCTATGCCAAAATACGACCTGCGACCTCTCGCCAAAATATTCATTTTAAAAGCGACCTTGCGACCTCAGGCCCCTTTATAAAGCGACATTGCGACCTCAGGCCCCTTTATAAAGCGACCTTGCGACCTGAGGGGGGTACCCTGCGGGAGCCCCACATGTATGACTTAGAGACCAGGTGATTCAGACTGAATATTTGTAATTTATCTATTTATTGTTTACTGTAGCGAACCAAGGGTCGACGTTTACAAGATGGGGACGGACAACTTGTCCGACGAGCACTGAAAAAGTATATTCAGGTAGAAAAGTATATTATTTTACTGAACAATGTATCAATTTGCAAAGTTAAATCATGAATGTTAAATCAAAATGGTCCTTGAACAAAAAATGAATGCATAAAATGTATCGAATTTATCGTTAACTGCTTTTAAAAGGGTCATAAAGTTTACATAATTAAAGTTTTAATAAAAAAAAATCGCTATTTGGTGCTAAATATTAGCCAAATGAAGAAGAAAATGACCTAAAAATTTATTGTTACAACACAGAATGTAAAGTGTTTCGATTTTGGTATCTTAAACACATGAAATGGAAATTAGAACTATAAAAAGATTAATAATTGACATTATCATCTTAGGCTGTTCTCAGCTCGCTTACTAGAGTAACTCGAGTTTGAAGGAAATGACAAATTTTCATACTCTCAAGTTACAAAGAAGCTCTAGTTTAAATGTCGGTGACCTTTACACGCCAGACAGTCGGTTAATCGAGGAAAAAGTCTGTTGATTTACCTGTATATGCAGTTAAATGGAAAATGAGTCTGTTGATGGAGTCGATTCGAGTCTGTTGATATGGAAGTATCGAGAAAAACATCGTAAGGTTATTAAATAACACATATTTTCACAAATATGGTAAATCAATTAGCAAAACCATTTATGTCTAACAAAATGAAAAAGAATACCTTAATTAAAAATGTTTAAAGTTTGTATTAACACCAATTTAATAAGCTATAAAATGAAAAGGCGTTTTACTCAGTATATATTTCATTAACATTTTAGCATTCAAAAATGTAAACAAAACCATGCAAAATTCTCATAAATATCAAAATAACGTTTTTCTTGTTGTACCAGCAGATGCATTACATCGGATGTGTTCTTTTTTATTTATGTGCAAAACCATTGTGCTCAATTTTAAGTTTTTGTGCTATAAATCATGTTTTAGTTAAAACACAGTCTGTTGATGAGTCGGTTAATGAAAACTCAATCTGTTGATCGGTCTGTTGAGAGTAAACATATTAATCAATTAGTCAGCATTCGCTATATATGGTGTGGTCAAAAACATTATAAAGGAGAATACTAATCAAAAGAATATATAAATACAACTTATTTTTAATAAATTTCGATAATTCGTAATTTTTTACATAATTTTATGTTTGTTATCTTTTCTTAAGAAGGTCTTATGAAAGACATGATCGGCTCATAGTATGATTTCATTCTCTCAGATAAGTGCATTGTTTGTCATAGGGTCATTTCGTACTCTTATACTATACTGGATTTTACACGCTGAATTGTAACTAGCATTGAGACTTGTACTTTGCAACAGGGATGAACAACTAACTCTTAATGATGGTTGTTTTACATACACTAGAGCTATTAAGGAGCTATGGGAAAATGACACAATTTCACAAAAGATATTCAATTATGAAAATGGGGTCAAAGTCACATTACATGGTTGTAGTTGTGTAGACTAAAATGGTCTGCCGCCAAATATTGGATAACTAGCTATTATATTATAAATAAAGTCTCTATATTGTTGAATTACAATAAAAACGCTAAAACTGCTTGGAGCTTTCGGCCGCGCTACTGGCCTTCATCAGCATGTTTATATGGATAATATGACGTTACAATAGAAGACGCAACAATTGATACATAGTGACGACGTTATCAAGGAAATATAGAGAATGCATATATAGAGCGGCGTTATAAAATAAATAAATAGATGTGCCGCTCTATATATGTTTTCTCTATATTTCCTTGATAACGTCGTCACTATGTATCAATTGTTGCGTCTTCTATTGTAACGTCATATTATCCATATAAACATGCTGATGAAGGCCAGTAGCGCGGCCGAAAGCTCCAAGCAGTTTTTATTATTATATTATATATATAAAAAAGCAAAGAGGCACCAATGGCGCATTCTGAAGCCAAACGTCCAAAGAGCGAATGCAAAACCGATCAACACAAAACAAAACACGCACGAACAAACAAGAAACACACAAACATCAACTTGCAATGGTGTCGTGGTCATTTGACATGGTGTCAGAGTCGTATGGTCATTGTCATGGTCACATGACATGGTGTCAGTTGCGTACACCATAACCCCAAGTATGTGAATACAGATAACATATACCTAAATGTTTTTCACTTATTTCATTTTCAATCATTTTTGGTCCCATAAATTATCTAAGAGTTATCTTGATTTGCGCAACCAGGAAACATAAGACATGGTTTCAGTTGCATACACCTAACCCGGAGTGTCAATATAGCAGATTGCAGATGCATAGCTATTAAACTTCTCACTTGATACATTTTCCAAACGTCTTACAAAGAGTTTTATGGTTCCAAAAAGTCTGCAGATCCGCTGTACTACGAAAATGGGGTCAGTTTCAAATGGAATTAGTTGCGTAGACAACATCCCTAACTGTCTATAAATATTAAATGCCTAGCTACTATACTTTTCACTTAATTTAGTTTCTCAAAAGCCTGGCAAAGAGGTATTTTGGCCCGAAAACCTCGAAGTTGACAGAGTCGTTGAACCATGAAAATGGCAAAAGGCATGGAGTTAGTTGCGTATACCATAACCCCAACTATCTGTTTACTTTACCAAATATCACATACCAAGCTATAATACTAGTCTAGTAATAAATTTTCCGCAAAAGCCTTACAATAAATTTACACCGCCGCCGACGACAGAAAGAAGTTGTCTTGCCTTTAGCGACTAAAGTCGCAGGCGAAACAAAAAATTTATCTTCCCCAAATCGTTTGAAAGATAATAGGAGTTATAAATTTTGCAGGAAATTTTTTTTTCTGATTTATTAATAGGTCAGCATTACACTTTATTTAAGAGTAAAAACCTGTGGAAAAGCAAGATAGGTAAAATGTTGTAAATTGGGTCGTTATGACCAATCTTTAATAATATTAAAATAATAGCGGGTTCATAGGCAAAATTTCACTATTTAAAAGATACATTCCCCTTAACTACCAAAATGGTGAACAGTTTCAAAGAAGATACAACAACAATATGACAAGGACATGATGATTAGATGTTTCGTTAGCAAGTTGCTCAGTACAAATTACCTCCACAAAACGGGATAAAAAATTATTCTATGCGCGTCAACAGGATGCATGTATACTACTCACAAACTATTTCTAAATTATGCTCAAAAGTTACAGATCAGTTGCTTCCATAAACTTTGTGACGGACTGACATACGGACACAAGATAAAATCGAAAATGAAACAAATAGCAGACTTTCCTGTCATTTTCAGATGATTCTTCTCATTTCTTCCTTTTTAACACCCAATTGAAAATATGATTTGACTTCTTTGCCTTATAAAGACATTATACGTATCTAAAGTTTGAAGTATCATCATTTCATCACCTCCTTAACGCTCAGTATACTATTATATTACCGTTTTAATATTCTTTCGTTTTTAATATTATACTGGTTAATTGACGCATCAACTGACAAAAAAGGCATTAACCAACTCATCAACAGACTTTATCCGTCAAATTTTTAATATAAGGACGATTAACCATATCCAAAATATTTATATGCTAAAATTTTAATAACCAATAATTTAGCTAATAAATAACCGCACATTTTGGTACCAAATCTGTGATTTTTTTCTAAGAGACTAATCGATTTTTTTGTGAAAGCATGGTTTTTTAGTCCTTAATACTGCTGCTACTGTCTCTGCGCCTATTCGTTTTGTTACAAACTGTTATAGCTTTCTGTCTGTGAAATAATTGGAAATTATGCTGAAATGAATATCATTTTGTCCTACACTTTTTGTTTTTTGATTGGATACTTATTTCATGTAAAAGATAGACGTTTTCCAGAGAATTTGTGAATTAAATTTCAATTTTACTCTCAACAGACCTATTACCGACTCCATCAACAGACTCATTTCCCATTTAACTGCATATACAGGTAAATCAACAGACTTTTTCCTCGATTAACCGACTGTCTGGCGTGCTTTAACCTCTACTCGAGATAGGCGTTGTCTGTTTAGTTTAAACATATTTTATTGTCAAACATATACAAAAGGATTGGGCACAATTTATTACAACTTACAAGGCCTTTTCCAAACAATAATAATATACACAATGATAATCAAGATGACAGCAATTACTACACACAAGTACACACACAACTAAGTTTAAGCAAATACTACAAAACGAAAAATACAAAAGAGCAAAAGAGAAAAGAAGTAATAAAAGTAAGATATATAAGTAAGTGAGCATGGGTACATTTTCTGAAAAATTAGGGGAAGTTTGAAATACACTGCTAATCTTTAATTATTGCTGAAACGCTTTGTCTTTTTGATGTAGCTATGAACGTTTCGAAAAAGAACTTTATTCTGTTCATCGCTTAGCGTTTCATTGCCAAAGAGAATATTTTCAATCGATAAAGTTACAAATTGAGTATTTCTCATAAGTTCCACACGAAAGTTAAGATATAACGGACATTCCAAAAAGTAATGAATTGCATCCTCCAAGGCCATCCACACAGACAACTTGAGTCATTGACTAAATTTACTCTTTATAGATCAGCATTTAAGGAACTACATCTATGTCTGTAAAGTACATGATAAGGTGACTGGAGATGAACAAAAGAAGCAATTATTATTATTATTGCTTTAGAAAATAATTATCATTTTTATCAATATTTGCTAGTTTTTTTTAGTTTTATTGTTACATGTACACGACGTATATTATGATCTATGAAGAGTACCTCGTTAAGGTACTGACCATTTAAATCAAAGGAGGGGGGCTTGTTTTTTTTTTCTAAAAAAATATTTTGAAAATGAATTTTGACGATAAAATATTTTGGCAACAGAGAGTAAGAAAATATAATTCCGAAGGATGTCTGCTATGTAAAATAATGCTAATAATGAAAAAAATTCTGTCGCGACGACTTCAAAAAATAAATATTTTTCCCGCGATTTCCCCAGAAAATTTTGTTTCTTACCAAAGCAAATAAACAAGCATAATAGAGTATAAAGCTGATTAAACAGCAGTAAATTCCGCAATGTTTCTTTCTCTACTTTGTACCAACAAAATAACTTTATTCTTACTAAACTAGTGCAAGCCAACTATAAACAACATTGTGATAGTGATTTATATATATAAATACTTCAAAAAGAAATGATCCTTTTTAGCTTCTTATTGTTATTTTAAAGGTTTTCGGTTTTGATTTTGAGGAAGAGTTTTTAAAAGCTTTTTAAACGGGTATTGATTCTCACAGCTTAAATTCGAGAAGATGAAATTCATTTGTACCAATGATAACTAACTAGAATCAATGGATGTCATGAATCGATATAATTTAGACATAGAAAACGGAGCCCAAATTAACAGATTGGACGTCCATTTTTATGGAGGTTTGCTCTTCATATTCTGGAATTTTTGTTAGATTTTCGAGATCCTCGGAGTTTGCCTATCTAATATGCTTGTTTTTACAGCATAAAAACAAGCACATTGACCTACATTTTTTTCTTGCTTATTTTGATCATTTGTCCATATTCTTTAAAACAGATGCAACTTTATTTATTTTTATTTACTTTAAGAGAAAAGAACCAACCCCCTTAAGCATTTCATGCATGACATGTATGTCCATATATTTATCTGATGAGAAACTTTGAATTATAGGATTTGCAGCAGGACAAGAACATTACTACAGTGGCGGTCATAACGGTGGTCCTTCAAACACTCTTTGCCTTCCTTCCGATCCTGAACTCAGCAATCGGACGGCTCCTGGAGCAAGTAGAATATATGGCACAGAATACCAGGGAACACATTTCAGTAAAGAACACGACCAAGATGTTCCGTGTGCCATTTGTCGCAGCAACAGCACAACAAGTTCCATCATGATACCTGGACGAAGGTCGTGTTATGCCGGATGGAAAAAAGAGTATGACGGAATTATAGCGTCGGGCAGTTATGATTATAAAGCTTCGGATTATCTATGTTTAGATAGTCAACATGAATATGTTCCTGGTGGTGAAAGAAATTCGGATGGGCATCTTTTATATGCAACAACTCTGAATTGTGGCTCGCTTTCTTGTCCACCATATCATAGCGGCTTTGAATTATTATGTGTGGTCTGTTCAAAATAATTTAAAATAAAAGCTCTTTTTGTGGTCTGTTTTGATATACATAAAAATCTTGAGCTTTAATCAGTTGTTTTTCAACTAAATTGGTCAAAGTCAGGTATGGACTGGTAAATTTTTGTTTTAATATAAAAGATTATTTGGACATTGTAGAAAAATACCCCTCGCCAGAATACATGACTTTTTGAAGCACAAGAGGCATATTTTCCACAGAAACTGTCCTATCAACAAATTTGCCGAGTGGCCTAAGTCACTGATTTAAATACCATTCTAGTGATCACTAGCCGATCACCTATCAGGTGGTGTTCGTGTCCAGTTTGAAATTTATAAGAAAGAAACTTCTTCCGTAAATGACTCTTTTCAGTGTGAGATGACCAGGTTGAGATTCGAGCACATGCAGCGATATCACACTGGTCAATTATCCAATAATAGCCGCCGGTACTGATATTGATCGATGATGTCGACCAATGAAATGCACTGTTATTTTATACTTTCGGTTTTTAGAATGAAGTCCTCTAAGGTTTTAGAATATAAAATTTAAATTCTTACGGAAGAAATAGGTACTTACACGCGTTCTTGGAAAACCGGCAATGATCTTTCACCCGTGATAAAATTTTTTGGGTCTTTTGACTCGTTCCGCTGCGCTCCACTCGCAAAATGACTGAAAAATTCTATCACTCGTGAAAGATCAGCCGGTCTTTTCCAAGAACTTATGTAAGAACCTATAATTCCCCACCTGTATTTAATTTGGTTTGTCAGTTACATGTACATGCTCGGGTTGGTAGTTTTTTCTGGGTAATCCTTTAACCTTGTACGTAGATTTCTGCTAAGAGCACATGATGTTTTATAAGAATTTATTGAACAAATACAACACTTATGATATTTCATATACATGTTCTTGACAAAAGAACCACGAAATTCGGCCATCTTGATACAACCAGCAGATGTCAAGGTTCTAGACAATTTCCAACTGTTTGTTTTTATTCTCAGACAAATTTGCAATTGGTTGGACTCCTCTGTCTGAGTTCTCAAACAAGAGGTTAACACCCTATGTTTTTATTATCGAAACTTTTTTAATGTTGTAAATTCAAAATGGTCCAAAAACACACGTAACTTTTTTGTACTTAGTCAATACCTTTGACTTTGTGCTGGGTTTTGATTTTATTTTTTAAACTTTTAGGTAATGTGTACTTCTCCTTTTCTAAATATTGGCTTTACTGTATCTGTATTTATTTTTTTATTTCACTGTAATGAAATGCTGTATAATACTAAATAGAGGGAATCATGACACCCTAGTTATTTCAATATAAGACATAGTTAGTTTTTGAGCGCTGGGTACACAGGCAAATTGTCTTAACGCTAAATAAAGGTAAGATTAGAGTTACCGAACTTTGAGGATCAATATCTCAAATGTCCGAGAGAAAAGACATAAACCAGAAACACCTGGAGAATTAGACGGTCCTTTCACTTTGAATATGTTGACACATGTAATAATATCAAATCTATAGACCCTCCAACCTTCTACCTTACTGTTGTTTTAAACACTTTTAAGTTTAACAATCTGAAATTTCAAAACAAAGATAAAAGAATTTTGATGATTAATTCGTGAATGACGACTAGGCTTGTGATTACCCTCGGGGACCTCTCGTCCACCAACAGCGGTTATCAACCAAGTGGGTGTTACAACTCGAGTTCGAGTTAAATTTCGAGTTAGAGTTCGAGTTAATATTCGAGTTCGAGTTTAATGTTCAGCTAACTCGAAACAGTGATTCTTATGGCAATAATCGAGTTACCTCTCCAGTTTTGGTTAGAGTTCGAGTTGGAGATCGAGTTAGAGTTCCAGTCACAAAACAAGTTGTATATTTATTATTTTGCACACTTTCTTTCTCATTTATTTTTGTAACTCTGCTGCATGTAACCAACAACCTACTTAGGGACCGACCATTTAACTTGAAGGGGGGGCCTTGGTTTTTTCCTAAAAAAATATTTTGAAAATGATTTTTTCCTAAAAAAATATTTTGAAAATGATTTTTTTCCTAAAAAAATATTTTGAAAATGATTTTTGATGAAAAAAATATTTTGGCAGAAGAGGGTAAGAAACAAAAATATTCTGAAGAAGAATAAAATAATGCTAATAATAAAATAAAATATTCTGTCGCGACGCTTTCAAAAAATAAAAATTCTGTAATGACGCATTCACAAAATAATTTTTTTTCTGCGCTTTGCGCGGAAAAAAAATTTCTGGCCAAAACAAAAAACCAAGGCCCCCCCTTCAAGTTAAATGGTCTGTCCCTTAGTAAGGTACTAATTCATATCAATAATGCGGTTACAGATAAAAACCCGACTACAAAGGAAATATATCTACATTGGATGTTTATTTTTTTTATTAAACAAAAATGCTTCTGACGCAAAAATTCTGACACAGTGTTATGTTAGGGAGCAACCATTTGATTTGGGTTTTTTTTTTTTTGGGGGGGGGGGGGGGGTAGCGTGGGGGGGGGGGGCTATGATGAATTTGAAATAAAAGGCAGGATTCTAAAAATCAGGAAATTAAAAGGCTGGACCGTGCTCTGAATTAAAAAAACAGTCAGGGTGGTGTTTCTGCCTGAAAAAGATTAAGTTCAGTTAAAAAATAAAAATGCACGCAAAACCATAATTCATAATTCCAGGCTTCGATTTTTCAAAAATAAAAAAGGAGGGCGAAGGAAATATCCATACCCTCCCCCCCCCCCGCCCATAAAAATATAATGTTCGATTTTTGTTGTCTTCGTTCAAGAAACTTGATAGAAAACAAGTAAATCTGTGAGCTCTTGTTAAAGAGTGATACATCCGCTCCAAAAATAATACCTTGCGTTAAGGATGTCCGAGGGTGACTTTGAAAGTGATGAGGTTTTGAAATTAAGGATTTAAATCATAAGGGAAAACTTGAAATTACAAAATAAGCTAAAAAAAATTATAGGTTACCGTGCTTGTTTTAAAGAAAACAAGAGTTCAAATTTGGCGGGAAAAGGTTTTTTTCTGGGTTTTTCATTGTCATTACCATAGTTAAGCTGTTTAAACCTATGAAAAAGTGATGAGAATTTGAAATGAATTTGTAAAACTGACATTTATGATGTAATGAAGACCTTACATATAATAAAAATGTGGGTTACCATGCAAAATTTGTTGCCTTATTTTGATGGAAAAAACCCGAGGATTCCGAAAAAAATGTAAAAAATCTAAAAAACTGACCCTACAGCATTCTTAAAAAGTATTCGGTAAAGTATAACAGGAGTTTTACATAGGATAAAGTTATATAAAAAAAACAGACATTTACGTCATATAGTTGCTTAGAAAATTACGGAAGAAAGAACGAAAGAACGGACGGGTGGACAAGGGTTAAACAAGAAACCCCCTCTTCTTCGAAGCGATGCCTGACTGACCTGGCAAGGGGAGGCACGTTGCAACTCATCACAATAAAGCAGTTTACCAAATTTGAAATCAATTCCTTCAGCAGATACCGTGAAATCTGTTACGACAAATTGTCATATTTTTCACCCTTATAATGTATAAGTTCGCTAAGAAAACAGAGAGTAGATGCGCGACCGTCTTGAAAAGGAGGGAAGCACGGTACAACTCACGGACGGACGGACGGACAGATAGAGGGACAAAGTTATTGCAATATAGCCCCCTCTCTTACGAGTGGGGGGTATAATGTTTTCAGATATTCAAAAACAAAAGACGGGGATTCCGCCGTGTTGGTCTAGTACCGGAGAATATGTATACTAAGTTTTTATTATACTCCCGCTTGTAAATTGGGCGGGAGATTGCCACATAGGTACATATTTTCTTCTTGTCAACAGTCTTTATGACATTACGTAAATATGTACATTTATTGGTTTTTAATCATATCTTCACATATATTTATAAATGAATATATTCAACCTGATGATCGTAACTGCAGTTTACGAGCATCGTACCAAAATGGCGGAAAATTGGACAATTATTTAAATTATCAATTACATGTACTGCCATACAGTCGTCTTTTTGGACAACTTTTATGTTTCAAACGTGGCCTAATTGGTAAATTGTCTGAATGGTTTGCTAAAACTAGACCCCCATTCTACAGAAAACGATGAAAATAAAAATCACGATAATGATCGTAACTTTATTTTTTTAACAAGATTGCTACGCGTAGCCATGTGTCCCCCGCCGCCGCATAAAAGTTGTGTGGTATGTCAATTCAAGAGATATATTTTCTGAGAAACGATTGAAATTGGTTGTCAAAATATGGGATGATCACCACTAACAGTACCCTATCAGTGTGTAAAGTTCCAGCAATATCCGTTCAATAATATCCGAGGAGTTGCACCCACAAATATGTTTGACATGACAAAGTCCCATTTTTTGGACCGAAAATCACAAATTCGTAAATAACTGGAAAACTGTAAATATTGTTTCAATTTTTCCCCCTATTACTATAGAGTACCTTTTGCTCTATCAGCCTACAAAATTTCAGAACCCTGTGCACCTAGGTGACCGAGATATTGGATGTCCTATATTTTGACCTTTCTTCCCTCTTTCCATGGAAACGGCGGCCATTTTGAAAAATTCAAATATGGGATGATCACCTACTAATAGTACCCTATCAGTGTGTAAAGTTTCAGCGACATCCATTCAGTAGTGTCCGAGGAGTTGCACCCACAAAAACGTTTGACAAAGTCCCATTTTTCGGACTGAAAAATCACAAATTCGTAAATAATTCGAAAACCGTAAATATCGCTTCACAATTTTTTTTCGTATTATTATAGAGTACCTTTTGCTTTATCAGCCTACAAAATTTCAGAACCCTGTGCACCTAGGTAACCGAGATATTGAATGTCCTATATTTTGACCTTTCTTCAGTTTCCATGGAAACGGCAGCCATTTTGAAAATTTCAAATATGGGATGATCATCTACTAATTGTACCCTATCAGTGTGTAAAATTTCAGCAACATCCGTTCAGTAGTGTCCGAGGAGTTGCACCCACAAAAAACGTGACGAACGGACGGACGGACAGACGGACGGACGGACGGAGACCATTACAAAGTCCCTCCGACGCGTTGCGGCGGGGGACAATAACAAAGATGATCGTTATTTTATCAAAGGATGATCGTAACTTTGTTATTAACGATACGTTCATGTGAATAAAATCAATTTTATTAAATATTTGCTTTTGTAAATTAAACCATATTACTGAAAAGCAGTAGGTCAATATTATTTGGGGTGTCACAGCCCCCGCCTCCGGAAAACCGAATACCGTTTAAAAAGGACAGAATACCGTTAAAAAGACTGGAATATACCGAATACTCTAAAGATCACGGCGTACGCGTACCAAAAGCCTAAAAATTTGGAACATAGCGTTCCGCGAACCACACCTTGGCGTACCGAATACCCTTTAAAAAGCACGGAATACCGCGTACCAAAACGGTTGTGATGCCGTCATTATTGTTAGTTAAGAGAAACCAAAAGCTCTCTTGAAAACTCAGTTTATACTTACGCAATCTTATTTATGTCTTTTACAAAGCATCAGTGTTGAGAATTTTAGACGAGATCTGAAAAATAAATCTTAATAAGATAATTTGATTTGCACACTCAATCCATCTCATAAAAGAAATATGTTAATAATAAAATTATCAAACTGAGGATCAATCTCATATGTCCAAGGGAAAAGATAAAACAAGGAAGGCACACCAGAGAAATCGAAATCGAAGGTGGCAGTGGTCAAACTTGGTACATGCACGCATTTAAAAAGAAAGTGGGTTTAACCAGGTTGTGTGGATCACCAAATACCCTCTTCCATTGCAATCTTACGGTCCAATAATGACACAAAACACAACACGGTTGTGACGAAATAATATGCATATTGAGGTGAGTAATTGCAGGAATCACTAACCTTTTCGTCTCACATGATGTTGATTTGTTCCTCCAGCGGCTGGCTGATAACGAAGAAATAACTTTTTTAGAGATTGCACCAGACGTAGTTTCCTAGAACCTTGGTCTAATAGTCGGTTACGGAGACAAAGGTGTCAGAAAAAAATCTGAAAAAAAATTGTACAAGCCCTGGCATATCGAATAAAATTTAATAAAGCAAATGTGCTATGGAAACTTTCATAGTTACAATTATATATAATTATATTTTGCTTAAAAAATCCACATGCTCACATTGAATTATACCCTTATAAAGATTTTTTTTTCTAAACATGTTTTCTAAAGAGGATAAGAATACAGCCTGATCCTCAACTATATCAGTATAATTATAAATTTGTGTTTATTAACCTGTGGTGGGAAATAATTCCTGTTTCCAATTAAACTGTAACTTGAGTGGCCAACTTTTGCTGTGAGTCATGGGCTTACGACCGATGGCACATGGCGTGTCTAGTTTTATGGCTGGCTATAGTAACGACTAAACACTCCCTTTTATCGGCTGGCAAAAGTTAAAATTAGTTAGTTATTGCTTTACTCCCAAGCAGGACGATTTCGGCTATATCCGAGAGATGGAAATTAAAGGGTGATACAACATGAAATGATGATTAAGTGGAACAAAGGGGGGAACAAATGACGAGGCCGATCGGGCTGCCTATAGAAAGGAGTGATAGGTAGGAACAGATATATAAGCCTCCTGAATGGGTACCTACGGGTCCTTCTCTTATAGAGACCTGCAGCAAAGTTCCTTAACGTGCGAGGCACGTGACATTTTTCCCTACGCGGTGCGCCACTAGGTGTGTGGAGAGTGCCATGCTTCATGCACGTAAAGACCCCTTTGTGAACCGTCAAGTAGTGCACCTTATGGGCTAAATGTTCCGCCCCAACCGATCTCTCCCCTTTTTAATTTAAAAAGGACTTGATACGGTTACCTGGAAAAGTAAGAATGAGAAAATGATTATTGTTACCTGACACTGGAAGGACGGACTAACGGAAACCCGTGTTACGGACGCGGACCTGTTTTAGTGGAAGATAGTTTCTATAATACCGTCATGTTAATACATTTTGTCTATTTTGCCTAGGTAAGAAGCTTACCACATATCAAAATGGCTAAAAATAAATAAAATTTTATTATTGTTTTTGTATTGTTTTCATGTCACTGTATCATATATATTAAACTTGGCTTGTAAATAATTTTCGTCTCGCCTGTGACGAATAGTAGCGGAAGGCGAGACATAGGTATTACTTTCCAGCGGCGGCGGCGTAAACTTTTTGTAAGACCTTTGTGGAAAATAAATTTCTTAAAAAGTATAATAGCTAAATATTTGGTATACAGACAGTTCAGGTTATGGTTTACGCAACTGTTACCATGCTGTGGGACCTTGACCCCATTGTCACGCCCCAGTGACTCTGTGAACTTAGGTCTTTTTTCAGGCCGAAATTAATTGTTTTTGCAAGACTTTTGTGATCGATGATTTGCTGGAAAAGTATAATAGCTAGGCATCTGATAGTGGGTATACGGACACTTTTTGTGTTTATATAAAGAAATCATAATGAAAGCTTAGGTAGTTGATTTTTAGTGATGGTGCCGGCAGGCGAGGCATACTTTTAGTGGCCACACTTGTTAAAAAGTCGTTGTAACTTAACACATTTCAAGTAACAATAATGAGCGGTAACAATAAGAAAAAAATATTATTACTTTCATAAAAACAATTCCGCATTCGTGATACGATTTTCATTTTACTTTGACTCCCGGCGTCAGGTAACAATATTTTTTTTTCGTATTGTTACTTTTCCAGGTAAATTCAGGTAATTGTAGCCAGTTTGTTTAAATTTACTACTCCTCTGTTTCCCATCCCACCCCCATATTTCATTTATCATCCTCATTATCATCATTTTATGTTCATTTTTTCATCCTTTCATTGATCATTGCCTTTAGTGTTGCAAGGGCGTAAAACACCACTTCATTCACTTGAAAAAAATACGTAAGCCCGCCATTTTTTTTAAATGCCCGTGACAACAAGCAAAGAGCTAGCACCAATAGGGCATTCCTGTGTCAGTAGTTCAAAACGGCGACGACAAAACCAGTAGAAAAAAAACGAGAACAGTACGAATTTAAGAAACATAAAACATCAGAACATAAATCCACGCGAACTCCAGACATAAGCAGTTAATTACCAGTCAGGACCATTGCATTTATTTTCTCTGGTATGTCTTTGTCGTGTTTTGTCTTTTCTTCTTAGATATAGTTTTCTTTTTTCCTTTATATTTCATAATATATTTTTCATTACCTATGACAGTGTGTTCGTTAGAAAAGCCGTGATGAGTACCTCACGCGAAGATAGTGAACATCGTTTCTAGTAACTGAGCTCACTCGGTCACCCTAGAAGTAACGCGCATTATTATATAGATATAGGTGAAAGATCGTGATTTCCGAGTTAATTAAATTTCTAGATTTTCACGGAGTTAATTACAGGATTTATCTAACTCGCGTGCAAATTTATCTAACCCTCGTGAAGTTTCCCGCGAAAAATACGTAACTTAGATTAGTGCGCAATACACATTTCATTAATCAATAATTTCTTTCGTTTTCATTATTTGGTGATCTTTTAATCACGTTTTTCCAAATTATCTATATAATAAATAGTATAACTAATTCGGGGTGACGAATATCAATTTTAATGTCACTCGTGTCGAATAACGCTAGGGGATTCAACTCGTGCGCGGAACAAGTTCCGCGCACTTGTTGAATCCTGGCGTTATTCGAGACTCGTGACATTAAATTTGATATTCGCCACCCCTTCATAAGTTATACTATAATTAACCTTTTATAGAAATTGTAAAAAAAGAAATGACTATTGTTAAATATATATTTATATTAAGGTACGATCATCGTTTTGCAATAATGATTCAAGCTACGATCATCAACGAATGAGTTACGATCATCATCGCGAGTTTTATTTTTCTTGTTTTCTTTGTTCTTAAGAATTAGAGATCTAATTCTTAGACTAGCAAACCATTCAAACAATACACAAATGAGGCCACGTTTGAAACATAAACGTTATCCAAAAAGAGGACTTTATTGCAGTTATTGATGATTTAAATAATTGTCCAAATTCTCCTTCCCATCTTGAGATGATCGTTACTGCAGTTACGATCATCAGGTTGACGCCAGTGATATTGCAAGGCGACAACACTTAAACAGTTTAAAAGAAGCAGAGGTACCATGTCAAAATTCCAAAAGGACAGAGACAAAACCAGGAAACACCAACAAATGTTATGTTTGACAACATTCATGTTATTGCACTTAAGTAAATATCCAACTCGAACTCTAACTCGAAAGCGAACTCGAGTAATAACTCGATTATTGCCATAAAACTGTTTCGAGTAAGCTCAAATTTCAACTCGAACTCGAAAAATAACTCTAACTCTAACTTTAACTCGAGCTCTATTCGAGATTCAAATCAAAGAATAATGCGAAGCAATTGGATTCGGTGGTTTCCTTAATCCCTAAATCTGGAGAATATTCCAAAGGAATCCATCTACAATAAGATTCACTGTTGACAGAGAGGACATCGTCGATATATCTTAAAGTGAGATTAAAGGACCTTGCCACTTTCGTCTTCTTTTTCTTTACAAGTTCTTAAAGAAATTCAGTCTCGAAAGAGTATGAAAACAAATTTGCGAGTTGGCGAGAAGCGGAGCACAATTTGTTCCGCTTGAACGCCAACTTGTTGTTAAAAAATTATCCTTCAAATGTGACAAATATGTTGTCAATACGGAAATTAAGCATACTGCATATTTGATTCAATTTATAACATATATATAACAGATTTTATCTCGAGATGTATTGGTACATCTTTCAATGAAATAACCTACTGCCATCAACTATGTATACTTACATGTATTCGCTCTATACGGAAGCGCATTCGGGCCACATTAAAAGAATTTTTTTTTATTTTGCGATTAAACGCAAAGTATTGCGAATAAACGCAAATATGTTTGCGATTAAACGCAAAAGTTTGCAAATAAACGCAATAATGTTTGCGTTTAAACGCAAGTGATTTTGCGATTAAACGCAATATGTTGCGTTTAAACGAAAAAGTTTGCATTTAAACACAATACTTTGCGAATAAACGCAATGATATTTTTGCGAATAAACGCAATAACCGTTTTTGCGTTTAAACACAATGGTCTTTACGAATAATCGCAATAGTTTTGCAAATAAACGCAATAAACTTTGCGAATAAACATTTTTAGGAATTCCATTTAGATTTTTATTTAAATTTGAATTTGACTACATCACAATTTTTAAATAATTGGTCATGAAAATGTCTAAATCTGACATATTTGTCCTAAAAAAATGAACATGTTCGTTGTAAAACCAGTTTTACATGTAGTTAACACGCACCATTTTTATGGGAAGTATAGTTTAAGAATTTAGCCTTTGTCATAAGCAACGTGTACGGTCAATACCGTACTGTAAATGTGACTACTTATCAACACGGCCGTCATATCGCTAATTTTTGACTCGTGAAGGAATCTACAACGGCAGAAAAGTATAGAAAGCTGCTAGTTGAAGGAAGAGGCCACGGTTTCATGGGTTTTTCTTATAACCCCAAAAAGTGTTGGGTGCAGTAACGCCTATTGTCAATTCTCGAAACTGGTGATGCTCTTTCATGATTTTTTTTCCGCAATCTACAAAGTAAAAGCAATTATTTTGTAAGACAGCTTTATTTTCTTTATTTCTTTTCCAAATAGCTTTAATATTGAGTAAAATAAATCAACTTTTGGGTAGTATATAGTTTATGCTCCTTGACGATTGTGATCAAGGTACTAGTATTTAATTGGGTTGGCGAAGGACGAGAACTTGAACCTTAGAAGTTTGAGATTCAATATAAAATTTATGTAGAAATGTCGGCAGTTACGAAGTTTCTCAACTACATTGTATGAAAAACAAACATATATTTTACATATTCGGAACATATAATGAATAATTAGAATAAGAATTGGGAGTTTTTTAATATTCATGTATATGTTGGATTTTTGTGTCATGTTCAGAAGACTGTTCTATTCTTAAATTTCACACACGAATAGCTTATCTAGACAAATACATCATCTTTCACCTACAATCCCAGATGCCTGATTTATTAGAATTCTTTGTTAAACTGTGCCCTATTAAAACCTCATTATCAAATTTTCTTACGTTTTCCCAAGGGAGAAACATAAATCAGCAGAAAGAGAGAACAAATTTCCCTGGTTACATTCTTGTACGTAATTACAGTCTGAGGTATTGGTAGGAAAACAATCAGAATTGTTTTCAAGATAACAATTAAACTTGTCATATGGATATTTAAAACACAACTATTCAGATCAATGACACTAGAATGCTACTATTCAGATCAAGAAAGCTTCTATTCAGATCATCTGTAAAGAAAAAGATCAACTGTCTAAAGAAAAATGTGAAGTACTATTTATTGTGGGATATGGTTAGAAAAAGATATCCATCGCTGTTGCTTGAAGATAGACGTTGGTTTAACGCAATAAAGTTTTATGAAGCATAGGTCTCTTTAATTCAGTTATATTTCTTTCTTATTATCCAGTAGTAACTGAAGATACAACTCAGTTGTGATACACTGAAAATTCCAGCTGTTTTTTACTACTGTATTTGTATTTTTATACAGCTTCACCATGAAATTCCTATTCGTTTTCATCGTTCTTCTGCCATTTGTCTTTGGACATATATATACGGACAGGCCTTTCAGTAAGTGTAATTAATCCTTATAGACTGGATATGTTAATGCCATATATTTCGGCCAACAAAATTTACATAACACTTAACTTATGTTATATTTATGAACCGGTAATCATTTAAAATATCCCCATAATGCCCCGTCACACATTCACAAATTTAAAGCCGAATCAGCTACGGAAACGATCCGTCATCTTTCGTTGTAATCTGCATCACTCTGTACCTCATCTGTTCTGTAACTTTGTCTAACCGTTCTTAAAAGTTCTTAAAATTTATTTCCACGACAAGTTTTTATAATGTTCAAAAGAAAACTACAGATTAAACCACCGTAATGCACCGTAGAATATCCTTACTTAACCGTATCAGATTGTTCTTAAAACGTATTAATTCGTGTAGACTCCGCATGAAGCCGTAGCAATTCGTCTGCCTTGATCAAGTACAGTTTAAGTACGGTATTGCTCATCTTCGCTAGCCAAGGGTTACGATCCGATATCTCTAATCTTCAAGAAGATGAGAGATAGCGGATTGTAACCCTTGGCAAGCGAAGATGGATATTGCTACGTGTTCACAACGGTTTGAAGCGGCGTATTTACGGACCAACAAGGACATAGTACGTTTCTTTACGGATAAATAAGAATCACAAATGTTCAACGAGTTTTGAACGTTTTAGTTCGACACAATACAGAATACAACGGAACCTTCCTAGTAACTATATAATCTTTCAAATGAACTTATTTTGTATCCATTTGAACATGTTGAAACATGTTGAAACTTTAGTTTTTTTAAATTTTTCGAATACTTTACCTTGTTTTCTTAAGATCTTAAAAGATATTGAATTTAATATTTCATGAAAATCTACACTACGACACTCTGCTGCGGGCCTATTCGCCACCCGAGCCCCACACGGGACTCCTTGAATGTGTGACTGGGCAATAAGAAGCTAACATATTGTAGCATATCAAACATATTTAAAGCTTATTAATGTGGAAATAATGTTGCCCAGGGTTATGTGCTTTTTCGATGTCATTGTAGGGCAAAAGGAGTAAATTTTTACCAATGGAAAAATCAAATATGTTAAATCCGAAAAGACACAGATATATAGATCGGTAGACAAAACCAACCTCACAAACACAATAAAAATCAGCCCAGTCGCTTTGTGAGCACAGCGGTTTGACACAGGTTTTGTCCACTCATTGTGGACTTTAACCGACAAGTTAAGTTCTGCTGCAGCGGACATATTCGCTACCCGGAACCCGCACGTGTACTGAATTTTTCCGCTATATGCTGATAACAAACAAAGATTTTTTTTAGATATCGTATAAGTCGTATTTTCTTAGTGTCTTGGTCTAACAGAAGGCCATGCAGACAACGATGTAGGATAAAAATCTGAAAACTTTGTACAAGCCTGGTATTTCAAACATTTGTGAAATAGGAACACCGTATATATAAAGATGTAGTTATTATGTAACTTTCAATGCAAGGTTTAAAAAATTAATAATGAATAATTGTACTAACATGACCAACCGGGTCTAATTCGAAATTCATATCCAAGCAAGTAGATTCGGAATTTGTTTACGGACGACGGACAACACTGGACACATAGTAATGGCATAAGCTTGCAGTGCCTTTTCGACGGATGAAATTAAACGAACGAAAAAAGAGAAAGTTTTAATTTTGAAATCATGAATTTCTATGATACCATGGAATTTATACGCGAAAAGAAGACCAATTATTTAAAAAAAAACGAAAAGTAAATATATGCATTTTAATTTTTGGTTAAACTTATCACTTGTCATTCTGTAATTTCTTCTATTTAGGGGACACACTCGGATTGGACAAAGTAATGAAACAAGTTGAACAATTTGCCCACAGCAGTATGGCTCATGAAAGCTGTGTAATTGAATGCCACCAACACTTTGTTGGATTCCTCGGCGGTTTCTGCGATCAATCTTGCACAACGTGAGTTTTAATTTACATGCTTTCATACCCTGTAAGATTTTGTTTCATAAAATGGTCCTAGTAGAGTTGTTTTGCAATCATACAATAGCTAGTAAGTTCTAACTATATAGATTATATTAGAGCGATGAAAATTAATATGAACTTAGGGTAAGAAATTGGGGCTGGTTGGAACAAAAATTGAAGACAACTGGAAAAGGGATGTCTGTAAAGACGGATAAGTTTGCCTTCTTGGTTCTCAACAACGGTACACAAAGCGGACTTTTACATACATGTATGAAGCGTAATAATCTCAACACCCGTTGGCCCACTATGGTCAGTGGAAAGGCTTTTCGTAATATAGACCTGACATTCCCTGTGGGAGAGGGACACCCTATTTAGCCATCTAGGTCGCTCTGTAGGCTGCGCACATTTCCGATGTAAGAATCCCAATATCCATAGATCATATAGTCGCATCTTACAGTAGAGAAAAAATAGCGGGATAGCGTAGTTGTAACCAGTAAGCCTGGTTAGTATATAACTACTTAAGATTTTACAACAATACCTAGCATAAACGGGCTTCCGTAGATACCCAACTATAAAAATTATTCTTATTTGATAACATTTATGCACTATATGTTGTTTTTATTTTAATGCTGCGTTTGATTTATAACAGATATAATCCTTCTATGTTTCAGTGTTCTATATTCCGTACCCTAGGATGATATTATGAACAAATAAAATATTGTAGATCAAAATATCTTGATTATGGTCTTTTTGAGATTGCGATTAAAAGCAAATACAAAAGAGTAATATGACTTCACCTACAAAATATTGAAGTACTTACTCAAGAATGTTGATCAAGGATTATTTTCCCCTGTTGTTGCCATCACTCAATAATTGTTAAGGAAGATATCAAGTAATTGAAGAAAAATAAGGAATTTCTATTATCTCTCAGATAAGTACAGATATTGGTCTGTAGAAGGATGTTGTATTTTAGTTCTTTATCGTCCGCATACTTATATGTTGTTACCAATGTATCGGGCTTTAAGACAAGCAGGAGACCACTTGCGTTTATATTTTCGTTTCAACCTAATTTTCCATTACTGACTGCAACTAAGATGTTGTATGTATGGTTTTTAATGTTATTTGGTTTACTTTCATGCTATTTTTTACGTCTATTTATTTTATCTTGGCATACCCTATTCACACTCTGTTGTACTAGGATGATCACCTCGTTGTCCCTATAATGTCGCACAGCCGTGTTGTGTTTGTTGTTACCAGACCCTAAGATTACGATGTAAGACGGCGGTTTGGTGCCATAACATCTTGTTAAACCCACCATTAAATCCTTCTTAATGCATGTACTTAATCAGGACCATTGCAGGCTTGAATTTCACTGGTATGTAAATGTATATCTTGTTATCATCCCAGTTCAATAGTTTTTGGGCAAGCGCAGCTCTATAGAGTAGTGATGATTTTTGCTTTTTAGGCAAGCGCTAGCGAAGCCTTATGGAGTCTATAGAGTAGTGATGATTTTCGCGTTTTTTTTTTCTGTCTAGACGGAGTGATTTTCCTGCATCCAGTCTGGAATAAAATGCTTTATTCTCTATATTACTTTTCAATATTTGTTAACATGATATACACTTCTGTAAATCTCAATTTTTATTGGCATTTTATATGACCGGCACAAGTTTTATTTCTTCCTTTGCATCTTACATGACGAACTTTTTAGTTAAAGGCGATATAATATACATTATGTATTCATCTATTACTTGATTGGTTCGTATAAATATTTCTCTCATTTGATTGGTCAATACATGGATTCAGATTCTAGCTTCACCATTCATAAAATCAGTACAAAATACACATCATTGGGACGAGTGCATTTTAATCGAAGGGGTGTTTCAATCGATACCGTTTTTACACGATACCTGTCTTGTGTGTGCAATTGTGTTCTTTAATCTTAAATTTGAGGGCATCTGCATGACAATCCTTTCTTTGCTCACCAAAATTAATAATTCGCAAACATTTTAACAATATACTTTAACAGAGAATAAATCTATTATAGTTCTTATATATTTCGCTTGCCTTTAAACGCTTTAGCGCTTTGATTTTTTAGTCTAGACGGAGTGATCTTCCTGCATCCAGTCTGGAATAAAATGCTTTATTTTCTATATTACTTTTCAATATTTGTTAACATGATACACACTTCTATAAATCTCCCTTTTTTATTGGCATTTTATATGACCGGCACAAGTTTTATTTATTCCTTTGCATCTTACACGAAGAACTATTAAGTCAAAGCTAAGGCGATAGAATATACATTATGTATTCATCTATTACTTGATTGGTTCGTATAAATATTTCTGTGATTTGATTGATTAATGCAAGGAATATAGTTTTCAGTAAACAATACACATCATTGGGACGAGTGCATTTTAATCGACGGGGGTGTTTCAATCGATACCGTTTTTACACAATACCTTTCTTGTGTGTGCAATTGTGTTCATTAACTTTGAGGGCATCTGCATGACGATCCTGTCTTCGCTCACCAATATTAATATTTCGCAAACATTTTGAACAATATACTTTATCAGTGAATAAATCTATTATAGTTCTTATATATTTCGCTTGCCTTTAAACGCTTTAGCGCTTTGATTAATAGTGTTGTCACTTTAGTTTATTTACAACATACGTATTCCTTAATAAGAAGAATGTCAAGACAAAATTTAGTAAACGCAAAACAAAAATCGAATGAAAACGAATAGCATTACATCTAAATAAACTACCAAAGAAGCAGAAGTACCAATGGGGAATCCGAATGTCAAAAGTCCCAAAGCGCAGAGACAAAACCAGTAATTAAATACCAACAAAAACGGGACAAAAACAGATATGTAAAACATGGTTCCAAGCATAAAAACTAAAAAAATTGAAGCAGACAATACATGGGAAAAATGTTTCTATTAAGTGAATACCAGTTAACAGCGCAAACTCTAGCTGTGTTGCTTCGGGTTCAATCAAATTTCTTATTTCCACACGCTCACTAAAATGTATCGTTTGCAACGTGCAGGTGTTTTGCAACAATCAGAAACTACTCGCATATCGGGTCACCTAAGTTCACGCTTGTTACAATAGAAGAAAATGAGACGTGGAATAAGAGTACGCGACACAACCTACAATATAAACGTTATTTTAAAACACCCACCATGGAAAACAGCCAGCAGCTTTAATTCAATGTGACCAGCGGTCGCTGCTCGCTGTTTTTTCAATTGGCCCCTGGATTAAAAATAAAGTACATATGATTCAAGCCCAATCCTAAAGTGCAATGAAACACCCTCTTCTTGACAAAAAAATAACATAAATTCGACTAAATACAAACATAAGCTTTGATAAAGATTCCTGGCTAAGGACAGGTGCATTAAAAATGTGGCAGGGTCAAACTAGTGTTTTGGCGCCAACCTTCCCCTATTGATAATCAATAACAAAGCACAAACTAACACACAGTAAAAATCAAATCGATAGAAGTTCAATTCAGCAAGAGAGTACCTGAGACAAAAGGACAACAAGTAATTAACGGGACGTAGAGATACTCTCTTGAGAACACTCGAAGTTACTGACAGCTATAAGTCCATTTGAGTTCTATAAATCAACGAAAATTCTTTAAAAAAAATTTTCTCTCAAATAAAATTTTATTTTTTAAGCACAAATAAACTTTTTTATTAGTATACGAACTCCGATAAGAAACACCAAGATGTTATCTTCTAAAACAAAAAAGTTTTCCATATGGTCTAATGCTAAATATTTCACCAATTTTAATAATTCCTAAAATGTTGTGATTATCTGACGGAACAGCCAGGCGTTCGGCCCACCTGAACATAATTGAAAGGACTAACAAAAGGAGATTAGTTGACCAATCAGCTCCAAAAGGATTTTCAAAGGTATACGGAGCAAATGCTGTTCCTGGTCACTAGGTTGTACTCCCGTGGATTTCTATGAATTTTTGGTCCATTTTTACTATTAAGGTCTATGGAAAACATTTTTATTAATCATGCAAAAATTTAGAAATTTTTTGCCTGAGTTCGTATGCCATTAAAAAGTCATGACATACTAAAATAGTTAAAATATTTTGCAAGACGTAAATTTACAATCCATTTTTCGTTGATTTATAAAACTCAAACGGACTATAGCTATGACCGCATCTATCGACTGATGAAAAAAAATCAAGTATGTCGATTTTAAATCCGACACAACACGTCAAACAAATCATGATTAATTTGATGATGCATCATCACACAAAAACGACATATGCTAAAAAATAACACAAGTTTAAAAAAGTATAAAAAGCAATTAACATTTCAAAGTAAGTTTCTAATTATCAATATTTTAACCAAAGAAGACAAAGTTTAAAGATTTTACTAAAATTTCCATTTCATAACCTATATTCAATAATGTTTTAAGCCAAAGGATTGTTTTTTTAATTTATTTGCTTTATAAACAACATTACCGTAGAAATCGGGACCGGATATTCCCTTTATAAATCAAAATTCGACGTGTTCAGTTAAATTTTCCAATAAGGTATACATATTTATGATAAAACTTAGTAAACGACTTCAGTTATTTGTGGTAACGATATCCTTGTTTTGGTAAATTGTTTGTAATACACCGGTTTTTATCATTAAAATCAGACACACCACTGAATATCTGAGCATATCTTACCAACTTTGAAATATATACTCCTTAAACTCATTTCGCATAGCTGGTTGTTGTTTAATTGTTTTGTGTGTATTTCGTTCGTTTGTGTCTTTTCGAAATTTGAATACCCTATCGGTTACTACCAAATATACGCAATGTTTGTATATACCATACACAATAAAATTCATGTTAAAAGTTCGATAAAAATATTGACAATATACATGTATATATGATAAAGGAAAAGCAAGTTACTGTCTAAAAAATTACTTGTAGCAATCATTTTTTTCCCATTTAACCTAAGAAAGAGTCAGAATTAAGTATTTCCTTATATATGCACCTCAACTGACAAATAAAAATACTACATCTTAATATTTAGACAGGGCCTTATATAGACATATAACTAGCTGATTTTCGCGTTTTAATTTGGTATAGAACAAAAAATAGTTCAGACAATATTTCTACTGGAGGATCGATAATAGAACATTAAACTTGTGTATTTTTATTGTTTCAATCAAGAATGTTATACATATTGTCTAAACTAATAGGTACATCTTTATACCCCTATGTAAATGCGATATAAATTTGCACTGCATTTCATGTATTAATATGCCAGTTGATGTACAATTAAGCATTGTTGACATTTTGCCTTTTAACTAGTCAGCACATATCCAATTTTTAAGAAGGCGGAGCCAAATTACTGTAACAACTTTCTTAGTATATGTTCAATGTGTATGGTGTATGATAAATGCCTGCCCACGAATTCAAACCAGAACCTCTAATTGGTTGAAGACTGTTCCTAATCTCCGGTTCGATTGCGACTTAGGCAGTCAACTCTGGCGATGGTGTGTCATAGGCTTGACCACACATGGCACCTAGCAAGTCTTGTGCTTTTCAGCCGAATGTCTCGTTCGTCAGTCAGAAAATTGTTTCGATCGTTTCCCCATAGATCAGTTTATTTACAGGTCTACAGTTTCACAAACAGAAAACAAAACTTTCTTCATTTTTTTAAAATGTATTACTCACAAAGTTTATATGATCATTTTATAGTGTGTTTTTTTTCAGTGTGTGTATAACAGGTCGTTCTTTATTTCCAGTGTTTAAAGTGAGCTATTTAATGCTTTAGCGCTTTGATTTTTATTTTGAACACACAACACATAATAACTCGAAGCCGCTATGGTACGGTGGACACGATAGCGAGCCACAATTTAGAGTTGTGGCATATAAAAGATGTCCATCATCGTTTCGTTCACCCCCAGGTACATATTCAGGGTGGCTATCTATACAGATGTAACTAGAGGCTTTGTGGTCATAGCGTCCTGATGCTATTATGCCGTCATATTCCTTTTTCCATCCACCATAACACGACCTCCGTCCAGGTATCATGACAGATTCTGAGGTGCTATTGCTTCGGCAAAGCGCACAAGGGACGTCTTCGTTAAGTGCCCCGGTGCCAAAATGATTTTGTTCAAACTCTGTTCCATACATTTTACTGCTGTTACCGGCCGTTCGATTGCTAAGTTCAGGATCGGAAGGAAGACAAAGGGTGTTAGATGGTCCACCATAGCGATTGCCGCTGTAGTAATATTCTTGTCCTGCTGTAAATCCTGAATTTTAAAGAAATTAACTTTATAATTAAAAATGGATTGTCATATAATTATACATTTTTAGCATTTAATTTCAGACTGTTCAAGATGGACGGTTTAGGCCGCGTTCGTACTGAAGTTGTTTTGAATAAACATGTGTAGAAGTAGTTTATTGTGCTAAAAACTAGTTTCACACTTGATTTGTTCTCATTGATAAACCTGAATTAAATGACTTGACACATGAATTGTTCACATTATCTAATGCAAGTGTACAGTCACATGTAATTTAAATGTACAGAACACTAAGGCCGCGTTCACACTGAGCAAAACTCATAGTAGTTTGAATGTCGTCCGCACTAACATTAAACATCAAAGCGTTCACACTGTAAAATTTCTATGTTTACATGTAGTTTAAATGTTGTGTTCATTGCATGCATTCGATACGTAATGTATGCCTTGTGTGGGTTTAATGTACAATGAATTTTGCATATTTCCTTTAATTGATGGCATGCATATGCAATACTTTCATTGGAAAGCTTTATTCTTAGTATATATTTTCGTATGTTCCAACATTTTTCGGGTGAGTGAAAAAACAGGGGTACATGCAACTTCTAAATATCAAATGTATATGTACATGTATACGGCAAATCGGAATATAATTTCATAAAAGGTGTTTCCAAAACAGATCTAATTTTTGTAGGCAAAGCGGCCTATATCAGGAATATGAACATGAACAGGTGATGAAATGAACATGAAATGATGATGAAGTGGAGGAAATGGGGGGGCCAAAGTCCAATCGGGGATAAGAGTTTTGACTGTCAATTGGAAAATGAGGAACGGGCAGATTTTTACACAGGATGGGTTCTCTTAACAAGGTATGCAGCAGGGTTCTTTTTCGCGTGAAGAACATGATTTTTTTCCTAACATGTTGCGCCACTATAGTTTGCGGTCAAGTTTTCAGCATTTTGCATTTGTAGCCTGACGACGCGGCATATGACGGACTGCCCATTCAACTACCGAGTACACATTCCATTCGTTTTGTGGACAAAGCAGCAGACCCGATATCACGTTGCTGAGCGCTTTTTAGTGGATTTTTACCGACAACATGGCGCTGCCGCGGGCCCGCGCCGGTATTTACATGTATGTATAGCAATAGCTTTTTATAGCAATATTGAAAAATACAGGTATACGGAGCAAATGCTGTTCCTGGTCACTAGGTTGTACTCCCGTGGATTTCTATGAATTTTTGGTCCATTTTTACTATTAAGGTCTATGGAAAACATTTTTATTAATCATGCAAAAATTTAGAAATTTTTTGCCTGAGTTCGTATGCCATTAAAAAGTCATGACATACTAAAATAGTTAAAATATTTTGCAAGACGTAAATTTACAATCCATTTTTCGTTGATTTATAAAACTCAAACGGACTATAGCTATGACCGCATCTATCGACTGATGAAAAAAAATCAAGTATGTCGATTTTAAATCCGACACAACACGTCAAACAAATCATGATTAATTTGATGATGCATCATCACACAAAAACGACATATGCTAAAAAATAACACAAGTTTAAAAAAGTATAAAAAGCAATTAACATTTCAAAGTAAGTTTCTAATTATCAATATTTTAACCAAAGAAGACAAAGTTTAAAGATTTTACTAAAATTTCCATTTCATAACCTATATTCAATAATGTTTTAAGCCAAAGGATTGTTTTTTTAATTTATTTGCTTTATAAACAACATTACCGTAGAAATCGGGACCGGATATTCCCTTTATAAATCAAAATTCGACGTGTTCAGTTAAATTTTCCAATAAGGTATACATATTTATGATAAAACTTAGTAAACGACTTCAGTTATTTGTGGTAACGATATCCTTGTTTTGGTAAATTGTTTGTAATACACCGGTTTTTATCATTAAAATCAGACACACCACTGAATATCTGAGCATATCTTACCAACTTTGAAATATATACTCCTTAAACTCATTTCGCATAGCTGGTTGTTGTTTAATTGTTTTGTGTGTATTTCGTTCGTTTGTGTCTTTTCGAAATTTGAATACCCTATCGGTTACTACCAAATATACGCAATGTTTGTATATACCATACACAATAAAATTCATGTTAAAAGTTCGATAAAAATATTGACAATATACATGTATATATGATATAAGAAAAGCAAGTTATTGTCTAAAAAATTACTTGTAGCAATCATTTTTTTCCCATTTAACCTAAGAAAGAGTCAGAATTAAGTATTTCCTTATATATGCACCTCAACTGACAAATAAAAATACTACATCTTAATATTTAGACAGGGCCTTATATAGACATATAACTAGCTGATTTTCGCGTTTTAATTTGGTATAGAACAAAAAATAGTTCAGACAATATTTCTACTGGAGGATCGATAATAGAACAGTAAACTTGTGTATTTTTATTGTTTCAATCAAGAATGTTATACATATTGTCTAAACTAATAGGTACATCTTTATACCCCTATGTAAATGCGATATAAATTTGCACTGCATTTCATGTATTAATATGCCAGTTGATGTACAATTAAGCATTGTTGACATTTTGCCTTTTAACTAGTCAGCACATATCCAATTTTTAAGAAGGCGGAGCCAAATTACTGTAACAACTTTCTTAGTATATGTTCAATGTGTATGGTGTATGATAAATGCCTGCCCACGAATTCAAACCAGAACCTCTAATTGGTTGAAGACTGTTCCTAATCTCCGGTTCGATTGCGACTTAGGCAGTCAACTCTGGCGATGGTGTGTCATAGGCTTGACCACACATGGCACCTAGCAAGTCTTGTGCTTTTCAGCCGAATGTCTCGTTCGTCAGTCAGAAAATTGTTTCGATCGTTTCCCCATAGATCAGTTTATTTACAGGTCTACAGTTTCACAAACAGAAAACAAAACTTTCTTCATTTTTTTAAAATGTATTACTCACAAAGTTTATATGATCATTTTATAGTGTGTTTTTTTTCAGTGTGTGTATAACAGGTCGTTCTTTATTTCCAGTGTTTAAAGTGAGCTATTTAATGCTTTAGCGCTTTGATTTTTATTTTGAACACACAACACATAATAACTCGAAGCCGCTATGGTACGGTGGACACGATAGCGAGCCACAATTTAGAGTTGTGGCATATAAAAGATGTCCATCATCGTTTCGTTCACCCCCAGGTACATATTCAGGGTGGCTATCTATACAGATGTAACTAGAGGCTTTGTGGTCATAGCGTCCTGATGCTATTATGCCGTCATATTCCTTTTTCCATCCACCATAACACGACCTCCGTCCAGGTATCATGACAGATTCTGAGGTGCTATTGCTTCGGCAAAGCGCACAAGGGACGTCTTCGTTAAGTGCCCCGGTGCCAAAATGATTTTGTTCAAACTCTGTTCCATACATTTTACTGCTGTTACCGGCCGTTCGATTGCTAAGTTCAGGATCGGAAGGAAGACAAAGGGTGTTAGATGGTCCACCATAGCGATTGCCGCTGTAGTAATATTCTTGTCCTGCTGTAAATCCTGAATTTTAAAGAAATTAACTTTATAATTAAAAATGGATTGTCATATAATTATACATTTTTAGCATTTAATTTCAGACTGTTCAAGATGGACGGTTTAGGCCGCGTTCGTACTGAAGTTGTTTTGAATAAACATGTGTAGAAGTAGTTTATTGTGCTAAAAACTAGTTTCACACTTGATTTGTTCTCATTGATAAACCTGAATTAAATGACTTGACACATGAATTGTTCACATTATCTAATGCAAGTGTACAGTCACATGTAATTTAAATGTACAGAACACTAAGGCCGCGTTCACACTGAGCAAAACTCATAGTAGTTTGAATGTCGTCCGCACTAACATTAAACATCAAAGCGTTCACACTGTAAAATTTCTATGTTTACATGTAGTTTAAATGTTGTGTTCATTGCATGCATTCGATACGTAATGTATGCCTTGTGTGGGTTTAATGTACAATGAATTTTGCATATTTCCTTTAATTGATGGCATGCATATGCAATACTTTCATTGGAAAGCTTTATTCTTAGTATATATTTTCGTATGTTCCAACATTTTTCGGGTGAGTGAAAAAACAGGGGTACATGCAACTTCTAAATATCAAATGTATATGTACATGTATACGGCAAATCGGAATATAATTTCATAAAAGGTGTTTCCAAAACAGATCTAATTTTTGTAGGCAAAGCGGCCTATATCAGGAATATGAACATGAACAGGTGATGAAATGAACATGAAATGATGATGAAGTGGAGGAAATGGGGGGGGCCAAAGTCCAATCGGGGATAAGAGTTTTGACTGTCAATTGGAAAATGAGGAACGGGCAGATTTTTACACAGGATGGGTTCTCTTAACAAGGTATGCAGCAGGGTTCTTTTTCGCGTGAAGAACATGATTTTTTTCCTAACATGTTGCGCCACTATAGTTTGCGGTCAAGTTTTCAGCATTTTGCATTTGTAGCCTGACGACGCGGCATATGACGGACTGCCCATTCAACCACCGAGTACACATTCCATTCGTTTTGTGGACAAAGCAGCAGACCCGATATCACGTTGCTGAGCGCTTTTTAGTGGATTTTTACCGACAACATGGCGCTGCCGCGGGCCCGCGCCGGTATTTACATGTATGTATAGCAAAAGCTTTTTATAGCAATATTGAAAAATACAAACGGACGAACGGACTAAAGCGCCAGAAAATGTGTACACCTTTATTGTTATTCTATAAAAATAAAAATCATTAAAAAAAGACTGAAGTAAATCAAAATCCATACGTATTCTATGTTTAAATGTCTATGCAAATTAACAATCATGGTTATTTATCCGTTCATGTTTTCTGTACATTTAAATTACATGTACACTTGCATTTAATAATGTGAACATTTCATATGTCAAGTCATTTAATTTAGGTTTATCAATGAGAACAAATTTAGTGTGAAACTAGTTTTAAGAACATTAAACTACTTCTACACATGTTTACTGAAAACAACTTCAGTGTGAACGCGGCCATATACGGATAAATAATCATGATTGTTGATTTGACGAATAGGCATTAAAATATAAAAAAAGTATTGATTTTGATTTACTGTCTTTTTATGTTTTCAATAGCAATGAAAGTGCACAAATATTTCTGGCGCTTAAGTCCGTCCGTTCGTTTATAGTATTTCTTAATAAAGATTTTTCTATAAAAGATATTGCTATACATACATACCCGTGCGGGTTCCGGGTGGCGAATAGGCCCACACAGCGCTAAGTTTGTCAGTAAAGTCTACTTAAGGGCATTCAGAAACATGATGTTGGGATGTATGCCCGAGGTGATTGAATGGAACAGGCTTATCATTATGAAAGTCGGGTCGTCAGATTACAATAATTATTGTGTATTTCGGAAAACCTGACCGCAAACTATAGTGATGCCCGTGTTGGAAAAAAAAGTTACGTTCTCGACACGTTAAAAATCTCGGTGTTTTCTTTGATAAGACGTTATCAATGGACAAACAAGTGAGCGCTATTTCTAAGGCATGCCACTACCAGATCAGAAACATCAGTCGAATCCGTCCTTACATTACGGAATCTGCTTGCAAGACACTGGTGTGTTCATTAGTGACTTCACGTTTAGACTATGGAAATGCGCTACTTTATGGACTTCCATCTAACCTTGTCCAAAGACTTCAACGTGTCCAAAACACGGCAGCTAAAATGGTGACTTTGAAAAAGAAAAATGATCACATAACACAGGTTCTCGAGTCTTTACATTGGCTTCCTGTGGCATATAGATGTAAATACAAGCTTTTACTTTACGTTTTTAAATCCTTGAAACAGACAGCGCCGATCTACTTACAAGAACTTGTGCAAATATACAGACCAACAAGAAGTTTAAGATCGGAAAATAGCATGCTTCTATTCAACCCAAAATCATTGTTGGTTTTGTCTTACAATTGTGTATTTCGGAAAACCTGACCGCAAACTATAGTGATGCCCGTGTTGGAAAAAACTGTAAGAACGAAAACCTATGGAGAAAGGAGGTTCGACAAATCAGCTACCGTCTTGTGGAATGATCTGCCATACGAACTTAGAACTACAGACTCAGTTTATGTTTTTAAAAAGAAACTCAAAACGCATCTTTTTAGGCAGGCATTTTTCTAAACATTATAGACTAGTGATCTTTTCTGTTTTTGGTAGTTTACGTTTTATTTAATATTTATTTAATTTAATTATTCACCCATTTGCTTACTTAAATTTCTTTAAAAGTTTTATACTGATTATATTTTTATTATTGCATGATACTGACGGTTATCTTTTGTTTCTTATATATTAAAGGGTGTAACTGTTTCATCCGTCGTATTTTATTATATTTATTATCTTTACTTTTATTTGGTAATTGAATTTTCTTTTCTGTAAAGTAAATTTTTATTTTCTATACTTCAATTTCGGCATTTTTTTTCTTTTATGTCTTTCAGCATACCTGTGATACATCTTACTTAAAGTTAAATTATTTTGATTTTTTTTTTTTTTTTAATTTCAACATTTTTTATTCCACTCACATTTTTAAGGGTATTCCATATTTATCAATTATGGACTTTTAACGAGGTCAATACATTATATATGGACCTGTTAGGCATATATTGAACGAGGACGAAGTCCGAGGTCAATATATTCTTAACAGGTCCATATATAATGTATTGACAGAGTCAAAAGTCCATCATTGTTATATTACATATGTAGTTCTTTTTTAGTTAGAGTAAAATGAATTGCTGTTTTAACATCATGTCATTCAAATTCGCAGATTTTTTACGGTTTTTTTCTTTTCGATGTCATAATTTTTTTACTTGCAATATCAAAACAAAAATTAACTAATTTACCTAGGAAATCTTCCACACCTTAATTGTTATTATTTCTAGCCTTAATTTTTGGGCAGTAAGTTTATTGCGTCTTTATAAATGCTGACAAACAACATACCCTTCTTTGGCCCCAATTTCTGCATTAACAATTATTTACAGATAATTCACGTACTAACCGAAAAATCAAATGTAATTTATTAAATTCTTCACATTTTAAACAAAATCATTGTTGGTTTTGTATCTTTTCCCACACCATTAGAAAGTGAAAGCTCCGTTGCAAGCTATGTCAATAATGAAGTCACACAGATGTGTATAAAATATGTCAAGAACGGACGAATATCCGGATCTAAATTTAGTAACATAGCGTCAATATAGGCATGTGATAGGTAAAAATAGAAACATAGCGTAAATATACCAAAAATGCATCGTTTTTATTTCCAAAGCAAAGAAATACACTAAATATCACTAAAATCACATGACCAAATAATCCAATGAAAATGTAAGAATGATAAACCATATGTAATATATATATATATAACATGTATATACATTCTTTCATTTTACTTGTGTATAGTTTTTACTATTTATCTTTGCATTTACTTTTGTATAGTTTTTACTATTGATATTGTTTTAATGTAAAGCGCTCAGAGTAATGTAAATTAGATGATGCGCTATATAAATGTTGCAATAATAAATAAATACGTTAAAGAACCCCGATGCAGGTTTCGATAAGAGCAGGACCCGTAGGATCCCAATGCAGGAGGCTATCCATCCTTGCTTTTCCCCCATGACAGTCATAACTTTTATCCCGGATCAGACTAGTGTCCCCATTATCTCCACTTCATCATCATATCATTTTCATTTAATCACCCTTCCTGGTCCCACAAAATAAGATCCGAATGGATAACAACTTACATAAAATCCTCGTCCCGTGCGGGGCCCGGGTGGCGAATAGGCCCGCAGCAGAGCCTAGCTTGTCGTAAGAGGCGACTAAGGGTCTTGGGATTCTGACGTCGGGTCAGTGCTCAGCCCACAGAAAGACCAAGTGTGTACCCTAGGTGGCTGAATAGGGTGGCCCTCGTCCGCGGGGGTTGTCAGGTCTATAATACGGAAACCCTGACCGCCGACCATAGTGGGCCAACGTGTGTGGAGAGTGCCACGCTTCATGCACGTAAAAGACCCCTTTGTGGACCGCCAAGTAGTGCACCACATAGGCTAAATTTTCCGTCCCTACCCACTTCTCCCCTTTTCCTGTGGTTCTTCAAAATTTACCGGTCTTGTGTGTCCCATCCCACCCCCATATTTCATTTATCATCATCATTTCATGTTCATTGTATCATCCTTTTCATGTTCATCGCCTGTAAATAACCTATATAGCGTTGCACGGGCGTAAAACACCAACTCACTCACTCACTCATAAAATCCTCACATGTCCTATCCCGCTTTGCCGTAAGTATGCATAAATATATAAAAATTATATGTACCCCTCTTTTTTCACTTACCCGACAACGTTGGAATATACGATATTTTGTACTCAAAATAAAGCTTTTTAATGAAATAAATGCATATGCATGTCGTTTATTCAAAGGAAATATGCGAAATTCAAAGAACATTTAACCAACACAAGGCCCACATATAGTATAGAATGCATGTTATGAACACAACATTTAAACCACATGTAAACACGGAAATTTCAGTGTGAACGCATTGCTGTTTAAGGTTTATCTTTACACTTCGGAGAACATTACTAATATTTTACGTCTTTTCTCAGTCTATGTGCAGCCTAAACTACACATCATTTGCTTAATAAGGCGTAGCAGCGTCTAAATAAATATTTTTGCATAAACGTTTGGTATTTTTTACGTGTAGACTTGATCCGTTTTGCCGGGGCATTTTCCTTGCGTTTTTCAGTTCATCCAAATATAGCCAAATATCAACAATGCCCTGTATTTTGGCCTCAACGTGCAAGGTCATTTCATTATTGGTGTTATTAAAACTACTCACAATTGGTTTTATGGAAGGTTATTTAATAATTCATGCTTTATTTTTGGTTCAATTTGAACGGAAAGAAAATGAATAGAGAAAACAACAAAAGTTATCTTGTAAACTGGAAGGGAAATTGATCGGCGAAATTTATATCTAGACGCTGCTACACTTTATTTTTTGTTTTTATGTGTCGTTTAAGTCGTACATAGACTAGAAAAAATAGGTCAAATATCTACCATTTTATTCGAAGTGTAACCATGAACCTTAAGGTTCATCTTTACACTTTGGAAAAAATGATTGGTATTTCGCGTCTTTTTTCTGTCTATGTGGAGCCTTAACTACACATTCAATCGCGTAATAAGGCATAGCAGCGTCTAGGTAAATATTTTTGCATAAAGTTTAAATTAGTATTTTAGAGCTGTAAACTTGCTCCGTTTTGCCGGAGCATTTTCTGTGCGTTTTTCAGTTCACCCAAATATAGCCAAATATCAACCTTGCCCTATCAAATGGCCTCCACGTGCAAGGTAGTTCTATTATTGATGTTATTAAATCTACTCATAATCGGTTTTATGCAAGGTTATTAAGGAGTAAGTCATGCTTTATTTAAGGTACAATTTGAATGGAAAGAAAATGAATAGAGAAAACAAGATTTATCTTGTAAAATAGAAGGGAAAATGATCGACGATTTTTATAGCTAGGCGCTGCTACACTTTATTTTATATTTCTTTGTGTCGTTTAAGTCGTACATAGACTAAAAAAATAGGTCAAATAACTACCAGTTTTTCAAAGTGTCACCATGAACCTTAATGTTAGTGTGAACGACATTTAATTGCTCAGTTTGAACGCGGCCTTAAATAACCTACATGTAGAAATGTAATGTCGTACTTTAAAACAAAACAGCACAATCTTTTTGGTGTCTGCAAAACTATGAATTATAGTAATTATTTTCTCAGAAAATGGCCTTACAAAAATTTCTAAATTAAAAAAAAGGAAATACCAGAATAAACCATTTCGGTATTAGTCGGACAACTTCTTCTTCCCCATCTAATAAATGTCGATCCTTGATTAGCTGCAAGAAAATAATATAATATGGAAAACAAGAATCATTTAGGTGTCATTGTTACACTTTGAATAAAATTGTTGATATTTGACTACTGTTATGGTCTATGTCGAGCGTAATTTTCTTTTTGAAGTACAAAATAAGAAATAACAGCGTCTAGATAAATAAAACTCTAAGATCATTTTCAATATCGTGTTACAAGACTAATTTTGTTGTTTTCTCTATTCATTTTCTTTCTGTTGAAGTTGTATCTTGAATAAGAATTTATTACCCCCATTTATACGTTAGTGAGTAGATTTAATAACAACAATAAAGACATTACCTTGCACGTGGAGGCCAAATGGCAAGTAATTGTTGATATTTGGCTGTATTTGGATGAACTTTTTTAGAGAAAATGCCACAGCAAAACAGATCAAGTGCACACGTAAAATTTACTAAACCTTTAGGTAAAATTTTATTTGTCTATTGATGCCTTATTTAGCAATTGAATATGTAGTTTTTACTTCACACACACGTCCATGTACTGATTTTCTTTTTTTTTCTTTTTTTTCTCTCAATCGTCTGCTAAAATTATTTTGTATTTATATATCTGATTTTGTATGCATGCTCGTTTCTATTGTTAATATGTTAATGGAGGAGAAGACTTCATAAGTTTGTTTAACTTGTGTCTTATCCATTTTGCTTATTTTGCAAATAAAATATGTTTAAACTAAACTACACATAGACTTACAAAAGACGTCAAATATCACACGGCCGTCATTCGGTATAGTGAGTTTTTGACTCGTGAAGGAATCGACAACGGCGGCAAAGTATAGAAAGCTGCTCGTGGAGGGAGGAGGCGACGGTTCGTGGTGGAGCATAAACTATAATTTTTCTGAAAGTTGATTTATTTCACTCAATATCAAAGTTATTTGAAGAAAAATAAAGAAAATAAAACTGTCTCACAAAATGATTGTTTTTACTCTGTAGAATGGGAAAAAAAGTACACGAAAAAGCTTTACCAATTTCGAGAATTAATTAAAGGCGTTACTGCACCCTATATTTTTGGGGGTTATAAAAAGGACATTTTTTATACAAATATGTATTAAATTGCACAACAATGACGTTTTAAGCATATCATTATATCCAAAACCATTTTTGCCACATCTTGACAGCTAATATGAAACGAAAAGTTATTAAAATGTTATAAAATTTCATTTTTTCCCAAAAAAGATGCTGTTATTGCTCGTGAAGAATGCGGCGACGATTTATCGCTCGTGAAGTAGCAAGCGTGACCATTGAAAAATGGCCTCAAAATAGTTAGATCAAACAATAAATCGGCCATTAAGTAGGCACAAAAAGTAAATCCAAATTTAAAAAAAAATGAAAAAATTAAAATAAAATTCATAAATGAACATTTTCTTCAATATGTGCAGCGAAACATTCATTTACATATCGCCGTTTGTAAAAGTGCTTACTATTGTAGTTATCATTACATGTATGTTCTTCATTGTATATTCAGTGAAATGTCAAGGCAAAAGATCTACTTTGCGGAAATGATTGACTAGACCTTTTTACTGTCTAATCGCGCATCACAATTTAATATTGGATCAGTTTAAGTTAATAGTACATGATTGGGCCCGACGCCAGTTTTGCCAATGAAAAACTTATCAACAAAACATACCCATATCAGGAAGGTGAGTTAGATGGTACATCACATCGATTTTTTATTGTGAATCTCTATGGTTATTTATACATGTTTTAAAACAATTAATGGGAATGAAAATTTCAAAACAATTATTGGGTAGAGTTGAACATTCTTGTTAAAATTCAATTTAGTATTCTTTGGCAGCATTGGTCCATCATAGACTAGTGTTATTGTCTCATCTTCGACTAGTGTGGATGTTTCATCTTCTACTGGTGTTACTGTTTCATCTTCGACTTGCGTGGCTGTTTCATCTTTAACTGGTGTTATTGTCTCGTCTTCGACTGGTGTTGTAGTCGTCGTCCCATTTTCTCCTGGTGTTGTTGTTTGTACCTTTCTTCTCTTCATTGCCCAATGTCTCTTTCTGTTGTCATAATTATTGCTCTTTCTTCTTTTCATGATCTACAGTTATAAAAATATGACAATAGATACCCAAGCGAATTTGATATATATAAGTATTATATATGCAATATCATTTTAATTTAGGTTATGATTGATTCTAGTGCCGGTACAAAGTTTTGATAATTGATAAATTCCTCCATCACGAGCATAATTCACGAGCAAAAAAATACGGTACACCATTCATCACGAGTCGATTTTTCGGTACCGAGCATATTTTTCTTAGCTTATCAATACATTTTTTCTTTAAATCATTATAATGGTGTGGAATATGTAAAACAAAAGATGCTGCACACGCACATACCAAATTTGTAACGTTTTATGCAAAAGGCAACCCGCAATTCGTAGAATAACATGTTTGTTTACAGAAAAAAATGATGACGAAATATTCGCCTTGAATGAGTTTGAAGAAAGTAATGCATTTTTATTTTTATTTTTTGTTGGCTTTTGTTCATAATGTTCATTAATTTTGTGAGACATATTTGTTTTTTGAATATTTTGTATATAAATATAAGAAAATTAGAAAAAAAGACTGACCTTCTATTTGAAATGTCCGAATTCCTCCACCACGAACCGTCGCCTCCTCCCTCCACGAGCAGCTTTCTATACTTTGCCGCCGTTGTCGATTCCTTCACGAGTCAAAAACTCACGATACCGAATGACGGCCGTGTATCAGCAATTTATTCAAAGTGTAAAGATGAACCTTAACCTTATACCTTAAAAAAGTTGAAAACATAATTTTACTTTTATAAATAATCAACATAAACCTCTCTAAAAACTATATGAAAAAAAAGATGGTTTTCCAAATAAACGGTTTGTATTTGTTGAGTGACTATAAACATATAAAGCCGCGTTCACACCGAAGTTATTTCAGTAAATGTACATGTGTAGAAGAAGTTTATTGTGCTAAAAACTAGTTTCACACTTAATTTGTTCTCATTGATAAACCTAAACTAAATTACTTGACACATGAATTGTTCACATTATTAAATGCAAGTGTACATGTAATTTAAATGTACAGAAACATGTACGGATAATTCTTGGCTAATAGGAATTTAAATATAAAATAGATATGACTATGTTCGGCCATAAAACTCTTTCCGTCAACCAGATGTGAAATGTAACCCACCACAATCAATTAAGTAATTTATGTGAAAATTATAGGCATTTGTGTTATATTGTTATGGGCCGAAATATCTTAGGGACGAAAGGGACAAAATCCTGGGACAAAAGTTTCGACTCAAAAGTACTTGGCCAAGCCGGGGTCACAGCTTCAAAATTTTATCTAAAAACGATTGCCACATTATATTCTAATGTAAAATGCCGTGCCTTGATCGGTTGTATTTACATTTTTGAAAAAAATGAGAATTTATTTTTTTCAAATTAGCGAGTCCGAACTCTACCTGGTGACAATTTAGCCTTATCATGGAGCTGCTCCAACTAAAAATTTTAATTGTCGAATTCATTCATGAAAGCAACTTAAAACGAAAGGTATCTGCTTCAGGAAGAGGAAAATATAATTTTTATTTTAAAAAATTCAAAATTGCACGGAGTACAGAATTGTTAAAAAAAAAATGAAAATTTTCACTCCTGGGCTTTTTTTTTCATTTCCTCACAATGGATTTAAACTGTATCCCGAAATTAAATGGCATAGAGTTACTGCGCTTTGGTCGTTGTTAGCAATAAAAATTCAGAAAAATTCTTTAAAAAGTAGAGAAAATAGCAAAACACACAAAATTTAAATTTGGCGTGCATCATCGTGCATTCATCAAATAATTTGAAACTTGGTATTTTGACAGAAATTGCACAGATAAACACGAGGAATACCACTTCTCATTTCATCTACGTTAGGGTCACCATTAATCTTAAATGTGAAAAATCTACAAAATAAAAAATCTCTTTATGAAATGTATTGTTGGAGTAGCTATATCATGTTATTTGTATTCCAAACAGACTGTTTGCATGGCTATATTCCGTTAGAGTGTTATATGGCAATCGTTTTTAGACAAAAAAATTGAAGCTTTGACCTCAGCTTGCCCCAGAACTTTGGCGTTGAAACTTTCGTCCCAGGATTTCGCCCCTTTCTTCCCTTAGATATTTCGGCCCAGCCGGAACGGAAAACGGAACGGAAAACGGAACGGAAAAACGGAAACGGAAAAACGGATTTCAAATTTAATAAAATATTAAAGGTTTTAGATTTACTTGGCAATTTTCTTAATATTTAATGCTAAAAATTGTGTTTTCTGTACTTAACACATCTAATCATTGCTCTTCAATACGACGTACTGCGTTAGTTTGTTTTAATATAAAGAAGATAAAACATTCCCTGTCATTTTTTAGATAAAATGTCATAATCTTTACAACTCTTTTTTTAATGCTTTATTTTTCGTTGGACAAAAACTTATAGCTAGGCTAAATGCTGTTTTTTTTTTTATTCCCGCTGATTCGTGTAGGTTTGTTTTGGATGTACCTATTTCACATTACGTCATTTTCTAAGTCCCGTGCGGGGCCCGGGTGGCGAATAGGCCCGCAGCAGAGCCTAGCTTGTCGTAAGAGGCGACTAAGGGTCTTGGGATTCTGACGTCGGGTCAGTGCTCAGCCCACAGAGCGACCAAGTGTGTACCCTAGGTGGCTGAATAGGGTAGCCCTCGTCCGCGGGGGTTGTCAGGTCTATAATACGGAAACCCTGACCGCCGACCATAGTGGGCCAACGTGTGTGGAGAGTGCCACGCTTCATGCACGTAAAAGACCCCTTTGTGGACCGCCCAGTAGTGCACCACATAGGCTAAATTTTCCGCCCCTACCCACCTCTCCCCTTTTTCCTGTGGTTCTTCAAAATTTGCCGGTCCTTTGTTTCCCACCCCATCTCCATATTTCATTTATCATCATCATTTCATGTTCATTTTATCATCCTTTTCATGTTCATCGCCTGTAAATAACCTATATAGCGTTGCACGGGCGTAAAACACCAACTCACTCACTCACTCATTTTCTAATTGTTATTGCGCTGATGTTTCAAACATAAGCATGTATTGGGGGCTGGGGTTTGAGTGGTTAACGCGTCGAAACACTAACAACAAGGTTTGTGGTTTGCCTTTCGTCTGATGTCCAATTTTTCTAGTCCCTCTTGACGCTTTTCGCAAGGATGGTCAAAAGAAACGGCACGTTAGTCCCGCAGAGAACTCAAAAGAGTAGACAAAATTGTAGACAGCTACAATGGCCATATTCACTCACTGCAAATTTGAGAGCGAAGCATATAGGTACCAATATGGAAATTCGAATGTTGCGATCGGAAGTCCAACAATGCAAAGACAAAAGCAGTTGATACAAAAAGAAACAGATAGCATAAAAACACATACACATACATAAATCAAAGTAAGCTGCAATCAGCAACGCATTTAACGTCAACGAAATTGAACGGAAGGGCACTAGCCTGTTGCAACACACCCATTTCCTTGCGTTGGTAAATTGAGCGCATATCAAATCCGTTATAGGACGAAAATGCAAAAGTTCTATAAAACTTGCAACTGAAGGATGGATATCCCGAAAGTCCATGATGACATGAGAATATCATTGGTACTTTGTCTGAAATTTCGTTTTCTTTTTTGATGGATTTGAATTAAAATCTTCTGAATAACTCTTATTTTTTTTAATTCCAAAAAGTAACCAGAGTTTAAGGAACGTTATTTACCAAAATGAAGTATATACGTCTGAAGATGCCACCACCTTTATTATTCGTCATTTTTGGGGGTTAATATTCTAAAATATTTTTTACGGTACATTTTATTCTTTCATTTTGCACCATAGACCAACATTTTAATAATCAATCCCAAGTTTCGGAGAAGAAAAGTAAAAGAAAGCCAAACACATGCCGGTTAAATAGAAAGATGTAAAGGTGTACCAATGTCGTGAGTCGGAAAAGACTCATTTTTAATTTCGTAAGACAAAGAATCACCACAAAATACATTTTTTACAGATTGCAATGGTCCTGACTTAATTGGTACAGACATCTTGAAACAAAATGGAAGGCTCATCAGCCAATCAAACTTAACTTGTTGTATAATGCAATTATAGCCAAACAAATAATCAATTTAGCTGCATGACATTTTGACGGATAAAATATAAAATTTCAGTTTTCCGTATTTCTTCAAGTGTATGAAATGAAATAAATCACATATTTGACAATTATAAATAAAAACAAAATTATTATGTAAATCTAACATTGAATTTTAAAACACTTTACTACAAATAAATGTTTTTACTTTATCCCGGCACTCTGCAGAGAAATTGCAAGCAGGTGCATCAGGAGAAGTCAAGCAGTCACAAAAGCAAAATGTACAAATACAATATTACAAAATGTTTTGCTTGGACTTTTCATCCTTTTCTTTATATAATTTATACATGCATATGCTTTAGAATAGTTAATTTACATTAAAATTAAACTTTTCATATCAAAACGTCAAACATAAAGTAAATGTTTAAGGTTTGATAGCCATGAAGGATGTTTCATTCTTTTCTTTATGTAGTTTATACAAGTATGTGATTTAAATAGTAAATTTACATTCAAAGTAAAATTTTCATACCAAACGTCAAACAGTAAATGTGGAAAGTAGTGAAAAATCATTATCGGCATAAAAAAATAACAACTTTGCGAGGTAAAACTAAAAAAATCAAAGTACTGAAAGTACTGGTAGCCGGGGTAATCTACAAATTTTAAATTGTTCATGTGCAGCAAAAAATAAAAGTAAAAAGCTACTTTTTTGTAAAAGGAATTTTCACAAGGATTTCATTGAAAGAAAAGATTTTGAAAATCGAACCAAAATTTTAAAAAGTTGATTTTTTAGGCGTGGCTGTCTTTGGTCCCCTGTAGCAATGTAACGGTGCAATATAATTATATGAAAACTATTGACATATTAAGTTGACAGAATATAATGAGGAATTCAATAAAAAAGAATTTTCAAAATTAAATGAATAATAAAAGTTCTACAGCCGTTTTGTCAATACACCACTTTGAGCCCCTATTGGCCACAAACCCCAAATACAACACTGTTCTTCCTCCAGTGGATATAATCATCATATTAAAGCTTTATAACAATTGGCTGGCCCACTACAACTTAATTTCCTGTGTAAAACTATTTGCCTCAACAAACTCCAAAACATTCACGCGGTTTTTTTGGTTCTACAATTTTCAGAAAAAGATCGTTTGTGAAAATAAATATATATTCAGTGGTTCTAAAGAGAAACTTTGGTTGATTAAAAATTTTCAATGAAAAATTACTTGGTCAAGAAACAACTTTACAGACAATTTATATTTAGGCCTTATTTTCAAAATCAATTATGGTAAATATGAATATTTTTTTATTCAAAGAACAGTTTACAGAACCATTTTATCTGATCAAATAAAAAAGTTATGAGGATTTGAACTTTGGGTAAATTATCCTGTCCATCAATGATTGTTTATTGCACTGTGTATTGCCATCCAGTTTGACACTTAATGAGATGCAAATTAGTGAATCTGATATCACTAATGAGATCGACGAACACTCCGATAAACAAAATATCAACCCGCTTTTGTATTCTATATTAATCATTTTATGCTATCGCATAAGATAGGCGTCTTACATACTTGTTCAAAATTTGAAAACTAAATGAATAAGTTTTATAACATAATTGAGAGTAAAGCGACAAAAAATAACAGATCTGGAAAAGAGCTATATTGCAAGCGTGTATTGATATTTTAATTGATAGGTTTTGGTGAACCGTCGGAAAAACCATTTGGCCGAAAGGCTATCGTAGCTATAGCCGTGGCTAATCTCTAGCGATTACCCCGGCTAAAAATCAATATTTTAACTAATTTTTTATTCTTTTTTTTCCGTTTCCGTTTTTCCACTTTGCGAGGTAAAACTTAAAAAATCAATATTTTAACTTATTTTTTCTTCCGTTTTTCCGTTTCCGTTTTTCCGTTCCGTTTTCCATTCCGTTTTCCGTTCCGCCTTTTAGCAACACCCGTGTTTTACAGTGTGAACGCATTGTTATTTAATGTTAGTGCGGACGACATTTAAACTACTATGAGTTTTGCTCACTGGCCTAATAGACAACACGTGTACAAGACATAAATTCTGTCGAGGTTTTGTTATTTCTGAATGGTTGCCAACAGACTAAACCTGCTTACTTTTCCGAGTAGAACCTCAACCTTTTTTCTCATGGAAATCCAGTTGCTGATTAATTCCTTTTTTGGATATTTTCTTGCTACGGATTTATTTATTTTTTGACTGTTGTATTATTGCTGTTTACTTTTTGGCATTTCGTTGATTTTTATAGATGGATTGTTTAATTGAAATCGTAATTTTGTACTCACTGTTGGAATTTTGCGTCAACTGAGAAATCACTTTCTCCTGTGCTAGATTTTCTGTCTTCAGGGAAAATACTTCCTTTTCCTGAGCATCATTTTTGGCCTCAAGCGCATGTACTTTAGATTCAAGTTTGGCCAAACGAGCGGCTAGCACATCCGGGTCATTAAGCAGTAATCTTTTGCCAGTTTCTGACGTCTGAAAAGGTAAAATATTACATAATATTAACAACAATAGTGGAAACATTAAACCCGGCATTGTTAACATATACAGAAACACTAAATCTAGTTCTGGAAGATAAGATATCTGAAATCTAGGTCATAAATTCAACATATCAATTTTAAAATTGAATTTCTGAGGCAGCATAAAAGATTAATATATGATGATAAAAACTGTGTTTCATGTTCCAGAAATTTAAATTAATAGAACTAAACTGTATTCTATTCCCCTTTCTAACTCAATATTGAATACAAATAATGTCTGGAAAGAAGCAGAGGTACCAATGTGGTATCCGAATGTCAAAAGTCCGAAAGGGCAGACACTAAACTAGTAAACACAAACAAGAACGGGACAAAAACAGACAACACGTAAAACATGGAAACACAATATAACTGAATATCAATCAACAACGCGAACTCCAGTCGAAACAAGAGTGAACTCAGGTGCTCCGGAAGAGTAAGCAGTTCCTGCTTGCTATAGCACACCCGTCGCGTTGCCAATAGTCCATTCAGCGTGTCAAATCCAGTAAAGGAAGACAAAACAACACCCTATGACAAACCAACATCTGCACTCATCTGAGAGATCGAAATCCCATATTTGTCTATAAGTGCATGATGTCTTCCGTAAAATTTCTTGAGTGAAGACAGCAACCGAGGAGCAACATAACCCTGCGTGAGCAATTTTTGCGTCAGACGTGTCGCTCTGCTAAGGAAATCGATGTAAGTCCCGCACACTCTGGAGTAACGAATCAATTGAGATACGTAAACTCCATAAGCTGGAGCTGACGGAATATTGCTACACAAGAAGGGGAAGTTGACGATTGGAAAGTTGAAGTCATCACGTTTGTCATAGAGCCTTGTTGAAAGTCTTCCTTGAGAGTCAATTTCGAGATGTAGATCTAAATATGAAGCAGACTTCCTAGAATCCGTTGTGTCCTTTATCTCAAGCTCCTGTGGATATATGAGATGGAGAAAGTCACCAAATCGAGAATTGTTTAGTGAAAGGACATCATCAATATAACGGAACGTGAGGTTGAAAGAGAGAGCTAGTCTACGGTCTTTTTTGTCTAGAAGAGATTGCAAGAGGTCTGCTTCATATGAATGAAGAAACAAATCAGCAAGCAAAGGTGCACAATTAGTGCCCATTGGATTCCCTATTGTTTGCTGAAAAACACGTCCACCAAACTGAACAAATATGTTGTCAATAAGAAAGTTGAGCATGTCGATTATTTGGTCTTCTGTAAATTTGTTCTTTTTCTTGGACTCATTGATGACAAAGTAAGTCTTGGTATAATCGACTACAAGAAATTTGTACCTGCGTTTTCCATTCTTTTTGAAAAAGCTGCGTTTAATCAGCTGTGCCAATCGCGATTTCAGTTGTTCATGTGGAATAGAAGTGTAAAGTGTGGAGAAATCGAATGTTTTGATGCTGTTACAAGATGAAACTGATTTAGAGTTAAGAATCTCCATCAGTTCTTTCGAATTCTTCAGGATCCACATTTGATTGACACCATTTCTAGAATAACAACAATCGTAATATTTCTGGAGGCCGGATTTTACTGCCGTAAGTATTGAAGTCAACAAAACTGAAAGAGGTTAACTTGTACATTTGGATGACCCTGCAATGAAGCGCTGTTTGTATGGATTTTTATGTAATTTGGGAATCCAATACAGGGATGGAATGTCATCATTACTGCCACCAACAGAAAGGCCGAAAGAGGAAATGACAGATTTGTGATTGTCAATGATTTCCTCCTTAGACAGTGTTGTAGCCGTGTATGTGGTGCTGTTGCTGGTACAACCAACCCCCAATTCAGCTGTCAAACAGTCTATATAGTGTTTTTTGCACACAAAAATGATGTTATTTGGTGCTTTGTCTGCAGGTTCAACAACAAATTTGTCATGTAAGGTGGACAATGTTTTGGCAACATCAGCGTTGCTGAAAATGGATGTTGCCTTAGTGCTCATTGAGCCTTTCAAAGAATTGATTCTTTTCAAAACCAATGACCTCACAGCTTTTACCCATTCTGACAAAACGTCACATTCTTTCTCCTGTTCTTTTTGGCCCATTTTCTGGCATAGTCCTCAACTGAATCCATAATTGTTTTGAAATTATAGCTCCAGTTGATTCGTCTTGGCTCACGATATTTAGGTCCTTTGGCCAAAACATCGCGAAGTACGTCATTTTCCACGATGTTGAGGTCACCAGTGATAACGTGGCCAGAGGAACCATATTTGAATGGGGACTTTTCACAGGTACAGTCTGGAGGTTTTGCTTTGAGGTCATTGATTTGGAAATCCCGCAACACTTGTTTATAGTTGAAAACCTTGGGTGCAATGGTGGAAGTGTAGGAATAAGAGATAATGGGAATGCTTTTATCTTTGAAGTAAGGAGGAATATGTTCCGTAACAGATTTGTGGTGTAAAATATTTCCTAAATTAATAGCATCTAACCCCTTGTTTAAAAATGGAAGTGAAAGAAAGGAAAGATTGTCTTTACTGTTTTCGTGTGGAACTCCAACAGGTTTGAATAAGCGGTTGTAACCGATATCAAGAACGATAGCAGTGAGTCTATAAATGTTAGACTGAGAGTCAGTGACCGGATTTTCTACACATTCCTTGTACAAAGTATTGAGTTTAGAAAGGGGAATAGAATACAGTTTAGTTCGAATGTGATGAATCCCTAGTGGTTTTTGGACAAACGGAACCAATCCACTAATTGATACATCGCTAAGCTTTGGTGCGTTGTATTTTCGATGTCCATGACTGCGTTTCCGTCTCTCCGTTTTTTCAAAGAGATTCATCACATTAACATCACTGCATCTAGGGCTAGATAAATTTCCTACACTTCCAATGTTGTCGTTGCAGCCATAAGGTAGTGCGGTTCCCAGTCGTCGAATCCAGAATTCTTCTCTCTCTTTACGGAAAGGTGTACTTAAAGTGGGATTATTTGTAGGATGGTAATTTTTTTCCAAAATTCGGACTTTTAAAGACAAAATGGAATGATCAGGTTGGTTAAAATGCTGGTAAACGAAAGGAAAACTGTCGTTGTTGATTCCAGATCTGTGGCCACACATACGAGCATTAAGTCTTCCTTTCGTCTCACCAACATTGATCAGTCCACAAAGGCTACATTCTAGTCCATAAATAAGATTTGATGATGTACAATTTAAATCATCCCAACTGTAGATGTTATATGACCGATTCGTTAAGTTGCTCTTAATTTCTGTGTCAGTAATCAAGATCTTACAAGTTTTACAATTCTTAATTCCGCATTTACTGACAGAGCAATGAGATTGCACATTTTCAAAATCCAAAACGTCTTCCAAAAGTACAGAGCACGGTCGAATATAATCAAAGTTTTTATATTGGTATTCTGGACTCGCAGACTGGGTATATGATGTCTTTGACAAAATTGGTGTATTTTGGACACCTGTATTACGAAACGACGCCGTGTCCGTAGTGTCGTTAAGTTCAGGCCTTTTTATACTGGGCGACGCCTGAGCCAGTATCCTTTTTTGGTGTCTCGTTAACATTGCATTGAAGCTACTGGGCTGGTGAAATCCTCGGGGACAATTTGTCCACCAGCAGAGATATCGACCCAGTGGAATGAAAGAAGCAGAGGTACCAATGGGGTATCAATCCTGTCACTGACCCAAACTCAAACTTATATAGACTAACCGCTATTGTTCTTGGTATCAGTTACAACCGCTTATTCAAACCTTACGGGGTTCCACACGAAAACAGTAAAGACAGTCGTTCTTTTCTTTCACTTCCATTTTTAAATAAGGGATTAGATGCTAGAAATCAAGGAAATATTCTTCACCACAAATCTGTTTCGGAACATATTCTTCCTTACTTCAAAGAAAATAGTGTTCCCATTATCTTTTATTCCTATACTTCCACAACAACACCTAACGTCTTCAACTATAAACAAGGGTCGCGGGATTTCCGAATCCCAGGACACAAAGCAAAACCACCAGTCTGTTACTGTGAAAATTCCCCATTTAATTATTATAATAGTCTGGTCACGTTATCACTCGTCTGGTGACTTCAACATCGTGGAAAGTGACTTTAAATTTCCGATGTTTTGGCTAAAGGACCTAAACATCGTGAGCCTAGACGAATTAACTTGAGCCATAAAACAATTATTGATTAAGTTGAAGACTATGCCAGAAAGTGAGTCAAAAAAGAACGGGAGAAAGAAACAGACGTTTTGTCAGAATGGGTTTAAGCTGGTATGTCGTTGGTTTTGAAAAGAATCAATTCTTTGAAAGGCTCAATGATTACTAGGGCAACTTCAATTTTTAGCAACTTACATGAAAAATAAATGTTGTTTAACCTGCAGACAAAGCATCAAATAAAACCATTTTTGTGTGCAAGAAACACTATATTGACTGTTTGACAGCTGAAGTAGGGGGTTGGTGTACTACCAATAGCACCATCTACACAGCTACAACACTGTCCAATGAGGAAGTTATTGACAATGACAAATCTGTAATTTACTCCTTCGGTCTTTTTGTTGTTGCAAATAATGATGATATTCAATCCCTGTATTGGATCTCTGAATAGCATAAAAATCCATACAAACAGCGCTTTATTGCAGGGTCATCCAAATGTACCACTAAACCTCTTTCAGGTCCGTTGACGTCAATACTTTCGGCAATAAAATCCGGCCTCCAGAAATATTTCGAATGTTGTTATTCTAGAATGATGTCAATCACATGTGGATCCTGAAGAATTCGAAAGACCTGATGGAGATTCTTAAATGTGAATCAGTTTCATAGTGTTATAGCATCAAAACCTTCTATTTCTCGACTCTACACTTCTGTTCCAAATGAACAACTGAAATTACGATTGGCACAATTGATTAAACGCAATTTCTTCAAAAAGAATGGAAAACGCAGGTACAAATATCTGGTAGTCGACAACATATTTGTTCAATTTGGTGAACGTGATTTTCAGCAAACAATAGGAATTCCGATATACACTAATTGTGAACCTTTATTTGCTGATTTTGTTTTGTTATTAAGCGTAGATCTCTCTTTCAACATCGCTTTTCGTTACATTGATGATGTTCTTTCACTAAACAACTCTCGATTTGGCGACTTTCTGCATCTTGTATATCCTCAAGAACTTGAGAAAAAGGACACAACGGATTGTAGGAAGTCTGCTTTATATTCAGATCTTTATCTCAAAATGAACTCTCAAGGAAAACTTTCAACAAAGCTTAATGACATAAGTGATGACTTCAACTTTCCAATTGTCAACTTTCCCTTCTTGTGTAGCAACATTCCGTTTGCTTCTGCTTATGAGTTTACGTATCACAATCGATTCATTAGTCCAGAGCTTGCGGAAATTACATCAATTTCCTTGGCAGAGCGTCGCGTTTGACACAGGGTTATGTTGCTCCTCGACAAATGTCTGGTTGTAATTTTCAAACAAGAGGCTTCCAGGAGCCTGAATCGCTCACCGTCCTTAAACTATAAGGGCTCTTCTCAGACCAAACAGGAATTTTAGAGTTTAATTGGCTGAAATTTTAATACAAGCAAGCAATAGCTTTCTATTCCTGCAATAGTTTTCATTCTATAGACCAAAAACAAAAAAAAATGCTATTATGGTCTTTTAAGGGCCATAGCCCCTATTCAGGATCATCTGACAGCTTCGACCCAATGGAAACTTTTAGAGCTCAATGAGCTAAAGGTTAATGGCAAAAACATAAAAATTCGCTATTATTTACCTATAAAGGGCCATAACCCCTATAAGTGGTCATCTAACAGCTTCGACCCGAGTTTTTGATACTGAAGAAAGAAAGTTGTACCAGATTTTCTCTATCTCTTATACTTTTTTTATTAACAAAAGCAGTCTGACCCTCTTGGTCAATTTTAAGTGACGGCAGCCATGTTTTTTGACGGATCAAAAAATCGAAAGACAACTTTTGTGCAGGACACCCTAAGAATCAATTTTACCAAGTTTTATCACACTCTGTTCAGTAGTTTCAGAGGAGAAGATTTTTTTTAAATTGTTAACGGGCGACAGACGATGAGGGGCACCAAGTGATAGTAAAAGCTAACATGGACCTTTGGTACAGTTGAGTTAAAGAGAGCCTTCTCCAACTGTTTGTGATTAGGTTTGTCAGCTGCCCAAGGTCGGTGTTTTCTTCCAGGTACTTCGGTTTCAACCACCAGTAAAATTGACCGCCCTACATGACCCAAGTGCCTCTATAAATGGCGTTAGATATCAACACACACACACACACACAAACAAATATGGAATTATTACCTCTGAGATGAGTACCGGATTTGACACATAAATTAGAAATTGGCAGTGTGACGAGTGGGCTTTAGCAACAGGAACTGCTCACTCTTCCAGAGCACCTGAGTTCACTCTCCTTACGACTAGAGTTCGCGTTGTTTATTGGTATTCAGTGGGTTTTTTGTTTCCATGTTTTATATGTTGTCTGTTTTTTTTCGTCCTGTCCTTGTTTGTATTTGCTGGTTTTGTCTTTGCCCTTTCGGACTTTGACATGCGGATGCCCTATTAGTACCTCTGCTTCTCTTATTAACTTTTTTCATAGCATAAAACAGCAGAACATCGGTCAAATTGGGGTACTTATCTTAAATAACATTCTAATATAACGGTGAGTTGAAAAGGATAAATGAAAGAAATTGTCACATATTTAGAAAAAGAGCAATAAGATTGAAAATCATTAGCTAAATCCAAATATGACAAGAAAACTGGGAGCGGCAGAACCAAATGAATATTCCCGCTAACTAAAATCAAATCTAAAATGGTAATTGTAATTTAAAATCTGCTTTTTACAAGAAAGATTCCTCAACAGGTGACTTTCACGAGCCTGACTCGTTCACATGTCCTCAAATCATAAAGGTCTTTCATAGGAACTGTTATCCCTATTTGCCGTCATCTAACAGCTTCGAAAAAAATTGAGACATTTGTAGATATCAATGAGCTGACAGATAAAGCAAGCAATTTTCTCTAATTGCAAAAAAATCAAACACTGGAAGAAAAACTCAAAATTATGTTAGTCAAAATTGTAAGTGATTGTTTTAATGAGTGTTTGGCTGGGTGTTGTACTAAAAAGATCACCTCTCTATCACTTTTATCTATCACAATCGTATTGTGTTTTGTGTCACTACCACATCTCCAGATCGCAATGGAAGATTAAGTTTGGCACCTTAAACCTCGATTAACCATCTTTTTTTACAATGCCTGTATCAAGGACCATTCCTATCTTCAATTTTTCCGATATGTCTTGACTTCCTTGTTTTGTCTATTTTTCGCGAACATTTGAGATTGGTCCATCAGGTTTGATACCTTTATTTCATTCTACAGAGCAATAATATGTAATCGTTGTCTATAACCTATAACATAAGGAGTCATCTGACTCAATAGAGACAATTTATACAGAATTAAATAATCTGGAGGTTTAAGGAATCAACATCAGTTTTCATTCTATAGGGCAATACATTAATTTGAATACTCGCTAGTTTTTACTGGAATCATTGACGATTTTACAGGTGATAAAAAAGTCTATAAATAATATTTACAATTGGTCCAGGACCAAAACACGGATAAAGGACAACTAACAATAAGTATATGAATCGCCAAATCTAAAAAAAAAATTTAATTTGAAAATTCCCTGAAGATCCATTAAAGGTTGCGGATACATGTCAAACCCTATTTATCATCATGGATATGAACATGGAAAATTTTATGCAAACTGTCATAAGAATATATGTCATTAAAAAGATTCCATGAAGTTAAAATAACCTGGAGGCGTTTTGGATTCGCAGCAGATCCAAATTATCAATCGATTAAATTACCCAGGTCATTCAAGACTTTTGTTTTGTCAAGCAAGGGGCTACCAAATCCGGGTCATTTAGCAGTTATCTTCCATCTGTTTCTGATGTCTGTTGTGGTAAAAAAAAAGAAAGCTAGTAACAACGTTATCTGAACTCTGAGATAAAATAGGTAGCTTGACATATTTTTTTTAGTTCTGTAAACTATAAGATATTAATAATCAGGTCGTTCATGTTGACTCTACTGTAAATTTAACAGAGCAAGATGCATATAGACCACATTAACCTCGGAATGAATTAAAAAATATGTTGGTAGAAGGTTTATTTTATTCACAATCATGATAGAAAAAAAAGAGAATTGATTGTTAAAAAGGTGTGCAGTACTTCATGGAACAGCCTGAAAATATTTTTTTTGAAATAGATATTATTCAATATACATGTAAACATTATAGATATTCTAATTCTGATTTGATTTGATTTTTATTTTGAGCACACAACACATAATAGTTGGAAGCCGCTATGGTATGGTGGACATGATAGAGAGCCACAATTTAGGGTTGTTGCATACAATAGATGTCCATCGGAATTTCTTTCACCACCAGGGATATATTCAGGATGACTGTCTACACAGATGTAACTAGAGGCTTTTTGGCCATATCCCCCTGAGCCTATTATTCCATCGTACTCCTTTTTCCATCCGGAATAACACGACCTTCGGCCAGGTATCATAACCGATGCAGATGTGCTGTTGCTTCGGCAAAGCGCACAGGGGACATCTTCATTATGGGCTCCGGTACCAAAATAGTCTTCTTCAAATTCTGTTCCGTAAATTCTACTGCTGCCAACGGCTTTCTGATTGCTAAGTTCGGGATCTGAGGGTAGGCAAAGGGTGTTAGATGGTCCACCATAACGGTTACCGCTGTAGACATTTTCTTGTCCTGCTGTATAACCTAAATGTAATAGAAAGTATTACTTAATTTAAGCTTTAAGACATACAATGTAAATAAAAAACCAGTTCTAAAGAATATACGTAAAAAGTGTAAAACTATTTAATAAGTTATAGACGACGACATTGGTAGGTAAATTGCAATGGTGCAGGTTCGTACGAAAAAAAAAACTTTGAAGTATGAAATGCCCGTACCAAGTAAGGAACAGATTTACCAAGAAGAGGCTCCCAGGAGCCTAAATCACTCGTCTGACTTCAATGACTGATGAAATGAAAATATTTTTTGGCATCTGAGGCAAAAAACTCTAATGAAGGATCATCATATTGCTGAACATTTACATGTAAGCAAACAATTGATTTTTTTAAATGTTTTATACTAGGTTTAATCTGCAAGGCAAAAATCCAAACTTGACAATTAGGGGCCATAACTTTTTTGAGGGGTCGTCTGACAACTTCAGGCAAATGGATAATTTTGAAAAACCAAATGAACTGTAGGTTTGAGCAACTAACATCTATTCTTTATTTGCAACAGTTTTCATTCTATAGGCAAAAACCACAAGAAAAAGCTATTTTTCACCTTAAAGGCCAACAACGCCTTTAAAGATTCATCCGACAACTTAGACCGAATGAAGACTTTCGTAGAGCCCAATCAGCTGAAGATTTATGAAAGCAACAGCTTTTCTCTATCTGCAATAGTTTTCATTCTTTAGACCAAACACATGAAAAAACGTTATTTTTCCCCTTTAAACTAAAAGGGTCATAACCCAAACAAGGGTTCATCTGACGACTTTGACCCTATAAAGACTTTTGTAGAGCCCAATCAGCTGAAGCAAGCAACAGATTTTCTTTATCTGGAATAGTTTCATTTTATAGGCCATAAAACATGAATAAACGCTTATTTTCAAACTTAAAGGGCCATAATTCCAATGAACAGTCATCCGACAACTTCGACCCTATTGGAACTTTTGTAGAGCTCAATCAACTGCATAATGGTTTAAGCAAGCAAAAGCTTTTCACTTCTGCAATAGATTCCAATCTATAGGCAAAAAAATTATTAACGTTATTTTACACCCTCAAAGGGAAATAACCATCTGAATACTTTGATCCTATAAAGATTTTATGAAGCCCAATCAGCTACAGGTTTAAGCAAGGAACAGGTTTTCCCTATCTGCAATAGTTTTCAATCTATAGTACAAAGATATGAAAAAATCGCAGTTCGATTTTTAGTAATGGTGGCCAATAATTTTTGCAATCTTGGTAGATGACATCCAATGAATGATGCAATAAGAATTAAAGAAAGCGATTTATTTCTGATAAACTCTAAAAATGACAAGATCATAAAGTGCTTTACAGAAAATGTTCGTAAAAAGAGCAACAAAACGGTGACCTGACGGATCTCAAGTGATAATTGTAACATGATCGAATTCTGTATATGGGTTTTTAGCAGTACCCTTTTGTATGTTTTGTTATTGATTATCTCCCTTAGTATTAAAAAATTAAAAAATCAAAGCGCTGAAAGCGTTAAAAGGCAAGCGAAATCTAAAGTTCTTAAATAGCAGATTTTTTTAATTTTTTAATTTTCTATCTCACAATGTCAGGGCTCCTGTGTCAACGGACAGATATGGACACAGGAGCCCTGACATTGTGAGGATGATCAATTGTGTATTGAATTTTATGAATGAACCACCATAAACTAATGACATAACAGCAGGTAGAGTGCACAACTAATCAAGTTACAGATAAATACTTATATATGTTCTGGAGCCCACCATTAAAGTCCCATTAAAGAGTTGAAGTTCGTTTTGATAATTGCAAAGAAATTGATAAAACTCGTTGTGTGTCGTATAAAAATCGAGATAATTATATAAAACATGCATTGAATTCTAACATATTTGATCATATCTTGAAAGGTAATAACGAAGATAAAGAATTACAGTAGGCAGATTATTCCGTCTAGACTGAAAAAACACCGCGAAAGTCAGCAGTAACCATACGACTACATAAGGCAGCTAACGCTTGCAATGCCTAAAAACTAAAATGTCTACACTTGATTGGCTACCATCGGCTAATCGAAGCCACCTAGATGCCCAACCAACCATCTAACACATAACAATGTTAATAGCTACACATCAACCATTTTGGGATAAAAAAAGAGTCAAGTGTGGTAAACTCTGAACAGGAATTAGACAACTTATCAGAGCTTGACAAGTCTTAATACTATAGTGTAAAGCGATAAAATAATAACATTATATTAAAATAAAAGCATTAGTATTACCTGAATATATAATTTCAGTATTCTTTGGGCAATTTCTTCTTCCCCATCTAATAAAGGTCGATCCATGATCACCTTCAATACAATATACAATCATATTAGAAAATACTTAGGAAAAGCTTTACATGTAAATAATTAATATAGAAATAATTCCACTATTTGAGACATAATTCTTTAAACTTGTAGTATAATTATTAACTTAAAGGTATTAAGAGTTTTTCAAAGTTTAAGTGGTCTATTTCATTCAGCATTCAGTCGATACTTTCTGTAAAAGGAGACATTTTGGTGAATGACTATTATCATAAATATGATAAAAAATATGTTCAAATTTCTTAACTTTTGAATGGCTAGATTTCCACTTGTCCAAAACAAATGCTTACCCTCCTGAGTGGAACATAAATCCGCGTTTGGTTTTTTTTGTTTTTTTTACGGAGTTCGTATTGCTGTTTGCAATTAAGATTTTTGTGTGTATTTTTGTGTTAGGGTTATATTTTTAAAATTCTTTATTTATGGTTCATTTTTGAGTATTATCTTGGTCGTTTTGTAATTGTGTTATATTTGACGTTGCAGTCTAGGAAATAAACTACTTTGTTGATGTACACCTGCGGTCTACTGCTTGTTACTTTCACTGCGTTGAGATTCGATGCCCTTTTTGATTGCCTTTTGTCCGGGTGACGAAAAGGCCCACGAGGCGCAAATGAAATCTTGTCGGTGAAAGCCCACTTAATTAAGAGCGCTCAGAAACCTGACATCGGGTCAGGCTGCTTTGCTAACAGAGCGACTGGACATGGTGCAAAAAGTGGTTGAATGGGACGGCCTTGCCATAATGAATATAGGGTCATCAGGCTCTAATGCAGATAGCCTGCCCACAAACCAAAGTGGTGCACCGTATTTGGAAAATGCTACGTTCCTCGTACGTTCACAGGCAGTCAAAAGTCTAATCCTCATCATTTCATGTTCATTTTATCACTCACTGTTCATCTCTTCGATACTGCCTGGACGTAAAGCAATAACTGGTCATGTTGAATAAGCGTACTTCCTTCCTAAATGTCAAAAGAACGATCAGCTCTGCACTTTAACCTTACATGATCTAAATTCTCCTATCGATATAAACTTATTATTGTATGGGTCAGATACTTTATTTTTAGATGAAAATATTCATGCTTATAAATTGTTCGAAAGTATATTGTTCAGAGCAAACGCTTATTTAAAAAATGGTATAATATAGAATGGATATGGTGAGCTGCAAAGTTAGAAAGGGTGTCCGTGTGCCAACAGTGATGAAAATCATCTTTTAAAAGCCATTGACACCGGAAAATCCAGCATGGGGTTGAGCTGGAATCGAACCCATACTCTGTCATCTATGGCAACTTCGCCTGCACTGTGTCCAGCGCCCTAGACCACTAGACCACCTAGGCTAGATAAAAATCTAGCTTTCGGTTGCCTAGTTAAGCCTCCTCGTAGACAATCTAAGGTTGTAACACAGTACACGATGAACATTAGGTGGGTAGGGAGAGAAAGATAGAGAATTGGATCGCAACTGGTATAGTAATATAAGCATATATATGATAAATGGTGTTGCGTACAGCTCTGTAAAGTAATTGGTATAATATAGAATGGATATGGTGAGCTGCAAAGTTAGAAAGGGTGTCCGTGTGCCAACAGTGATGAAAATCATCTTTTTAAAGCCATTGACACCGGAAAATCCAGCATGGGGTTGAGCTGGAATCGAACCCATACTCTGTCATCTATGGCAACTTCGCCTGCACTGTGTCCAGCGCCCTAGACCACTAGACCACCTAGGCTAGATAAAAATCTAGCTTTCGGTTGCCTAGTTAAGCCTCCTCGTAGACAATCTAAGGTTGTACACAGTACACGATGAACATTAGGTGGGTAGGGAGAGAAAGATAGAGAATTGGATCGCAACTGGTATAGTAATATAAGCATATATATGATAAATGGTGTTGCGTACAGCTCTGTAAAGTAATTGGTATAATATAGAATGGATATGGTGAGCTGCAAAGTTAGAAAGGGTGTCCGTGTGCCAACAGTGATGAAAATCATCTTTTTAAAGCCATTGACACCGGAAAATCCAGCATGGGGTTGAGCTGGAATCGAACCCATACTCTGTCATCTATGGCAACTTCGCCTGCACTGTGTCCAGCGCCCTAGACCACTAGACCACCTAGGCTAGATAAAAATCTAGCTTTTGGTTGCCTAGTTAAGCCTCCTCGTAGACAATCTAAGGTTGTAACACAGTACACGATGAACATTAGGTGGGTAGGGAGAGAAAGATAGAGAATTGGATCGCAACTGGTATAGTAATATAAGCATATATATGATAAATGGTGTTGCGTACAGCTCTGTAAAGTAATTGGTATAATATAGAATGGATATGGTGAGCTGCAAAGTTAGAAAGGGTGTCCGTGTAATATCCATTCTATATTATACCAATTACTTTACAGAGCTGTACGCAACACCATTTATCATATATATGCTTATATTACTATACCAGTTGCGATCCAATTCTCTATCTTTCTCTCCCTACCCACCTAATGTTCATCGTGTACTGTGTTACAACCTTAGATTGTCTACGAGGAGGCTTAACTAGGCAACCGAAAGCTAGATTTTTATCTAGCCTAGGTGGTCTAGTGGTCTAGGGCGCTGGACACAGTGCAGGCGAAGTTGCCATAGATGACAGAGTATGGTTTCGATTCCAGCTCAACACCATGCTGGATTTTCCGGTGTCAATGGCTTTAAAAAGATGATTTTCATCACTGTTGGCACACGGACACCCTTTCTAACTTTGCAGCTCACCATATCCATTCTATATTATACCAATTACTTTACAGAGCTGTACGCAACACCATTTATCATATATATGCTTATATTACTATACCAGTTGCGATCCAATTCTCTATCTTTCTCTCCCTACCCACCTAATGTTCATCGTGTACTGTGTTACAACCTTAGATTGTCTACGAGGAGGCTTAACTAGGCAACCGAAAGCTAGATTTTTATCTAGCCTAGGTGGTCTAGTGGTCTAGGGCGCTGGACACAGTGCAGGCGAAGTTGCCATAGATGACAGAGTATGGGTTCGATTCCAGCTCAACCCCATGCTGGATTTTCCGGTGTCAATGGCTTTAAAAAGATGATTTTCATCACTGTTGGCACACGGACACCCTTTCTAACTTTGCAGCTCACCATATCCATTCTATATTATACCAATTACTTTACAGAGCTGTACGCAACACCATTTATCATATATATGCTTATATCACTATACCAGTTGCGATCCAATTCTCTATCTTTCTCTCCCTACCCACCTAATGTTCATCGTGTACTGTGTTACAACCTTAGATTGTCTACGAGGAGGCTTAACTAGCCAACCGAAAGCTAGATTTTTATCTAGCCTAGGTGGTCTAGTGGTCTAGGGCGCTGGACACAGTGCAGGCGAAGTTGCCATAGATGACAGAGTATGGGTTCGATTCCAGCTCAACCCCATGCTGGATTTTCCGGTGTCAATGGCTTTAAAAAGATGATTTTCATCACTGTTGGCACACGGACACCCTTTCTAACTTTGCAGCTCACCATATCCATTCTATATTATACCAATTACTTTACAGAGCTGTACGCAACACCATTTATCATATTTAAAAAATGCATTTGACCTATTTTTTCCTTCAATTTTTTTGTTACTTACACTCTTGAAACCATGTGAAGTCCTATATACTTTATATTTTATTTATATTTTGATGGTTTGATGAAAGTTATTTTTAAAGTATCCTTTTTGTAAAATATGTTACAACTGTTTGTTTTCACAAGGGGACTGATAAATATTAGCTTTTTGCTTGTCTCCGATTTCTTTTAGATATATATTGTAATATTTATAGTATTATATGTTTGATACAATAGATATAAAAAATGTTTCAACTAAACCGATAACTATATAAATAACTAGTAAAGGTAACATCAAAACTATCAAACTAGGATGATCAATCTCATATATCCAAGAAGAAAAGACAAAATAAGTAAAATACATACCAGAGAAGTTGAAAATCGCGATGGTCCTGACTTGGTAGAGGCATTTCAAAAGAAATGGTGGGTTGAACCAGGTTTTATGGCAACAAACCTCCCTCTTCCATTGCGATCTAAGAGCCAGGTAACACAAAACACAACGTGGTTGTTAGGCTTTATAGGGATCAAGAGGTGATCATCTCAGTACAACAAACTGTCACAAACTAATTAAAACAAACACGAATGATTATAACTGAAATAATTTTGAATTTAGCTACCAGTGGCTGATATCGAAAGAAAAACTATTCAAGAGACCATATGAGGGTATATTCTTTCAACATTGGTCTAAAAGCCGATCACGGAGACATCAATTTCGGGTAAAGAAATCTGAAAAATTAGTACAAACCCTGGCATATCGAATAAGTTGTAAAATATACACCCCTTATGCTGGTGAAGTGGGTATGTTACTTTCCAGATGAGGAAAATTAATAATTTGAAAATTAAAGTCGTCTCGTTTGTCGTTAATTTTTGTACTGAGATTTCCATCCGAGTCAAATTCGAGACGTAAATCCAAGAAAGATGTGAAGCAAGTAGATTCGGTGGTCTCTGTAATCTCTTACTCTGGGGAATAATTGAATATCCATCTTGCAAAGGAAGCGTTGTTGGAAGAGAAGACATCATCAATATATTTACAAGTGAGATCAAAGGATTTAGCTTCTTTTCTTAATGAGTTGCTGGAGATATTTAGTTTCGTGCGTGAGAGTATAAAATAGGTCGACAAGGAGAGTGGCACAATTTGTGCCCTTTGGAGTGCCAACTTGTTGTGGAAAAATCTCTCCTCCAAATGATACTGTTTTTTTTTTGTATTTCGTTGTTTTTTATTTGCGAAAATTTATTACACATGAATTTGACTGTCTATTTTTTATAGAGTTGTTATACTTAGTAATTAAATCAACGTGTACATATATAAGTGCATCGCTACATGTACATATAAACTAATTGACACCAACTCCTGCATTACAATTACCAAATAAGCACTTTGAACCAGACAACGAATAGAAAGGAGGGGATTATCGTATTTTGAATGTATGTAGTACAATGAAGACAGGTATCAAAACTACGAAATGTAAAGGACTATAATCAGATACATGTGTATGTGGGCAGATCTCTACCTAAATGAATGCATTGCACATAAAGAAAATATGAAAGAAAAATTCTTACTCACTGTTTGAACTTTGCATTAACTGTGAAATCGCCTTCTCTTGAGCCAGATTTTGAGTCTTAAGAGACACTACTTCCTTCTCCTGTGCGACATTTTCGGCTTTCAGCGAAAGTACTTCAGCTTCAAGTGTCTTAAGGGAAAGAACCTCCTTCTCCTGTGCAACATTTTCGGTCTTTAGCGAAAGTACTTCAGCTTCAAGTTTGGCCAAACGAGCGGCTACCACATCTGGGTCAGTAAGCAACAATCTTTTATCAGTCTCTAACGTCTGAAATGGTAAAATATTGCATATTAAGAACAGAAATATTGAAAACATGAAAGCTGCCATCGTTCCACACAAAAACGGTCATTCGGTTCTGTGCATGAAAGATAAGATATTCATTATCAATCCAAACTTGAAACGGCTTTAAATTATCCTTAACCACATGTAAGAAAAAAATATGGTTCTAAAAATATTGTGAAATATTTGTCAAAAATAAAATTGCAAATGCTCGTTTCCTCATTTGAAATATAACTAACATGTGTGATAAAAATCTTTTATAAAAGGAACGACCATTTAAATTGGCAAAGCTCTCCAAACTCTGTATATTGTTTAACAAACACATCTTATGTTGATACTATGGTGCCCCGCAAGGGACATGAACAAAAATAATATATTTGGAGTCTATTATGCTTTTTATTAATAATAAATGCAAGGCATATGCATTAGTGATATTGCAACATTGTTAACCAGAGATTGTTTTTGGAAAAAACTCGTTTTCCTTAAAATTGTTGCATTTTTTACATTGCAAAGACATTTGGAACACCAAACATCATATTTTCATTGTGGTTGAGATTGTTTCTAGTCTTGTACCGATCATGTATATAAGATAAACTTTTGCCAGTGCTCATATACAGAGAACAAAATCATTCCCAGATTTAGAAGATTGTCTCCGTAGACGTCGATAAATTACCTTTGTAAGACTTGCATCTTGCGTCAAAAGACTTGATTTCCAAATGATTCATATCAATGCTTAAATATCATAGAAGAAATACTGGAAAAATTGAAGATCACAATGGTACAGGCATATTTTTCAATACATTTAATGAAACATTATATTGAATATATTTATTCATGCACTTTATCATGTTTATTTTAGCAATTAATTTTGTTACAATTAATATATGGAAAATTGGTAAGATCATATAATTTCTATGTTTTCTGCATAAATTTTAATTGATTTCAATATAACATAATCATCTGATGTCTTTTACTATTTTAAACATGTTTCATTAATTATTTCATTTTATTATTTTTTAAATACATATTTATGACATGTATATGTAAGAAGGAAGCAAAGGAGTACAAAATGGGTAATCAAACATCATTATTCCGAAAAGACAAAGCCAAACCACAATTAGCAAAGCGAACTTAAGTAAAAACGAAAGTGAACTCAGTTGTTTTCGAAGAGTATAAAAGTTCCTGTTTGTTATAGCACACCCGTCACGTTGCCAACAACGACCGATTAAGTGTCAGTCAAAACCGGAAAGGATGACATAATCAAATTCTATATGAAAACAACAATAATTAGTAATTTGTTAAATCAATATAATGTATTCCAGATGGAATCCAGAAACGGTCCATAATAGGTTTTATATCTTAATGTGCACATTTCCCTCCTAGAATAAACACAAAATGATTTAAAAATTTTGGTCTGAGCTGCACTTTCGATTTTTTCCACTCTTTACACTTCTATTCCGCATAAACAACTCAAATCACGATTTGTACAGCTGATTAAACGCATTTTTTCAAAAAGAATAGAAAACGCAGGTACAATATTTGATAATTGGTAACAGTAAGACTTACTTTGTCATCAATGAGTCTAAGAAAAAGAACAAATATACAGAAGACAAAATAGTCGACATGCTAAATTTTCTTATGGACAACACATTTGTTTAGTTTGGTTGACGTGTTTTTCAGAAAACAATAGGGATTTCAATGGGCACTAGTTGTGCACATTTCCTTGCTGATTTGTTTCTACATTAAAACGAAGCATATGAAGCAGACTTCTAGACAAAATAGATCGTAGACTAGCTCTCTCTTTTTACCTCCCTTTCCGTTATATTAATGATGTCACTAAACAATTCTCGATTTGGTGACTTTCTCCATCTCAAGTATCTTAAGAACTTGAGATAAAGGACAAAATGGATTCTATGAAAGCAGCTTCATATTTAAATCTACATCTCGAAATTGACTCTCGAGGAAAACTCTTAACAAAGATCTATGACAAACGTGATGACTTCAACTTTCCAATCGTCAACTTTCCCTTTTTGTGTAGCAACATTCCGTCCACTCCTGCTTATGGTGTCTTCGTGTCACAGTTGATTCGTTACTCCAGAGTTTGCAGAAATTATATCGATTTCCTTGGCATAGCGTCGCGTTTAACACAGAAATTGTGAGTTGCTCCACGATTATTGCCTTCACTCAAAAAAATTTCAATAGCATTTCATTTTTTCATGTTTTTGGCCTATAGAATGAAAACTATTACAGATAGAGAAAAGTTGTTGCTTGCTTAAACGTTCAGCTCATTTAGCTCTACAAAAGTCTTCATAGGGTCGAAGTTGTCAGATGAACCCTTATAAGGGTTACAGCCCCTAAAATAACATTGTTTTGCATATTTTTGGCCTATGGAATGAAAACTATAGCAGATAGAGAGCTGTTGCTTGCCTAAATGTTCAGCTCATTAAGCTCTACAAAAGTCTCCATAGGATCAAAGTGGTCAGATGATCCCTAATAGGGGTAATGCCCCGTAAAATGACGGTTTTTTTATGTTTTTGGCCTATAGAATGAAAACTATAGCAGATAGAGAAAAGCTGTTGCTTGCTTAAATTTTTAGTTCATTTGGCTATACAAAAGTCTTCATAGGGTCAAAGTTGTCAGATGACCCCTTATAGGGGTTTAAAACGGCCCCTAAAATAATTTTTTTTTCATGTTTTTGGCTTAGTGAATGAAAACTATAGCAGATAGAGAGAAGCTATTTCTTGCTTAAATGTTCAGCTCCTTAAGCTCTACAAAAGTCTCCATAGGATCGAAGTTGTCAGATGACCCCTTATAGGGGTAACGGCCCCTAAAATGACGTTTTTTCATGTTTTAGCTTAGTGAATGAAAACTATAGCAGATAGAGAGAAGCTGTTGCTTGCTTAAATGTTCAGTTCATTTAGCTCTTCAAAAGTTTTCATTGGGTCAAAGTTGTCAGATGACCCCTTATAGGGGTTACGGCCCCTAAAATAACGTTTTTTCATGTTTTTGGCCAAAGAATGAAACTACAGTAGATAGAGAAAAGCTGTTGCTTGCTTAAATGTTTAGCCCATTTAGCTCTAGAAAAGTGTTTACATGTTTAGGGTTGACTCAAGACCAGGTGAGCGATTCGGGCTCCTGGGAGCCTCTTGTTACATGTATTGTAAATTTCACCATAGCCCCCTACCCTCAAAACCAAATGGTTGCTTCCTTAGAAAATGAACTTCTATCAAAAAAAATATGATATGAATACAATATATCGGGAAAAAAATCTGTCAACAGCATTCTTCATGGTTTCGAACATGAACATATGTCAATGACTCAATCACATCAGATATACAAGATAGAACTATCACTTTTCTAAAATCGACAAGAAAGCAAACAGCATCGTCAGTTTTGAAAAAAAACCCGAAACCTTATTATCAGGAATGCAAATATAAAGAAGTGGGCATACAAGCCACTCGTGAGACCTACTTTAGAGTACTTAATATGTTACTGTTTGGACCTATACTATAAGGGAGACAGGCAAAATCAAGAAATGGTACAGTAACGTGCAGCTAGACATGTGATCAACAGCAGCACACCATCTGAATCCAAAATGTTTTACTTAATTAACCAACACTGGAGACACTCATGCCTAGGATAACCAATGGTCTGCAGCTCAACACCATCGGTAGAATTTTGCCACCAACCAGGATGACTCGCAACACCTTTCAGGTGCCATTCTAAAACGCCATGGTAGGGAAGGAATCATTCTATCCAATCAACGACTTTACACATCATACGATCATGGAATGGTCTGCCTTTTGATGTAGCAACCGATAAATAATAAAGCTGTGGAATTCTCTACCACTCATGTACTTTTGTGGTCATTTCCTTCTATTTAAATTCTTCGAATGATGTTGAACACATTTACTCCTTTTACATATTTATTTATTTAACTGCCATGTAACTACTTTCTGATTGATGCAAGGACTCTGAAAAATAAAGTTAAAAAATAATTAAAACACAAACATATGATATTTGTTTTAAAGAAAATGATATTGATGTTGGTTTTGTTGTAAATTGTAATACAAATAGTGGAAGGATTTTACAGTCGTTTGTATGTACAAAAGGGTGCCTGTATCCTTTTTTAGAATTTATTGTACTATCTGACCAGAATAAAAGAAAACCAACACAAACACTAAGGATTCATTTTACGTGTTGCCTTTACAACAGCAAAACAGAAAATTCATTCGTATATTGCCACAGTTTATGGTCACCAAACACATTAGTAAAACACTTAACACAATTTTTAGATAGGATTACATCTACGAGAAGAATAACCTGTGGATTTAAACAAATTGCCCGCAAAAACGATGTTCCCCCTCTCCCCGTTTCCCCCAACATTTATAAGTTCAAAAGGTCCATAAATTCCATAAAAAAATGAGGATCTAAACTTTCTGGTAATATGCACAACTACATATGGTGTCCTTTCTATATACCAAGTTTCATTAAATTTGATACATTAGCCTCAGTGCAGTTTCGCTTTGTGACAGACGGACGGATAGGCAGACGAAAAGGACAAATAGTGTACAATATTTCTGTCCACCTAAGTGGGATTTATAAATTTAAGTCTTTTTTGAACTCAAACAGTATTCGCCGGAGTGCAAAGGTGGATGTCGTGGCGCACCCTACTGTTTCACCTTTTTTAAACTGCGTGTCCTCTAGTTTGATCATTTGCCATTGGAGTCGGTTAATCTCGGAGAAACCTGCACTTGCCAATATTTAATATTAAGTTTTACAGTAAAATTCAAAATGACCCTTTATATCTAAATTGTCAAGAGAAAAGAAAACAATCTTTTATATAAACTTAGTATAAACAGCATTACGGCGCGGACTTAGTTATCTTAGTTTGTCTTTAACTCTTGATTCCATAAGTTTAGCTTCTCGTTCCCTATCTCCTTTTTAATGTTCTGTTTTCCGTCCGTACAATAGACGTGGAGATGAACAATTTTAACGACACCTAGTATAAAAATCTATACAACTTCATTGATTTCCCATACCAAAGGCTTTAATGGTCAATAAGTAAATATGTCTCCAATCCCACCCCTGTCTCTACAAATGGAAGATCGGCTTCAATGTCCAACATTTTCATGGCACAAACCAAGGATTAAACATATTGGCACTAGAAAAATAACAAAGGAATGTGTCAATGGGACACGGATGCTCTGCTGACCCGAAAAAGGAAGTATAAGCTCCACAGGTCTGAAAGTTACTTAGGACATACAGTTTGGCATACTGAACTATACTTTTAGGTTTCAAAGTATTATCATGTACGGTTTCTGACGGAAATTCGTACGGACGTACGCGAATGAACGGACGTACATTGTGCGGACGGACATGAGTAAAACTTAATGCCCCCACATGTTGTCGCGGGGTCATAAAAAACACATACGTTGTGCAAGCACTTGGGCAAAGAGATGTTAGTAAAGCTCCAACTCCTGTTGCTGAAACGGCTGTTCCACAGGCGCTTACACAGGCATTTTGTCCCATACCAGAGTGGGCTATTTCCCTGACTTTCTCAATGACCGTGTCCAAGTGAAGATCGAATTGAATCGGTCCAACTGAAATACAAGATAAATACAGGTTTTACAACTAGACTGTTTTTCAAATTCTATCACATCGTGGTACATGTATATATTTATCCCAAAAAGAAACGAGCATCGACAATCACGTGTCGAAACACCCAAAATTCAATTGAGTTGTGAGGGGGGGGTCTAAAACTGAGCATCCTTTTTCTTACATAATCTATACAAAATTATTAAAGATTGAACCCCAATTATTTCCAAATTAAGCACCATGACCTATTGTTTTATTGTATATTTTCAAAGCTCATACTTATGTCCATTTACTGTAAAAGTTTTCTATATCAAATTTCAGACCCCCCCCCCCCAAACACCCGTAAATTTTCGGCCAAGACAAAATAAATATACATCAAAAGACGACACAAGAACAAAACAACAACACATAGATGACAATTACCAACGGGAACCCAAGTCGAAAGAATTATTTTAAAGTTAAAGCTTTTACATTGGAGGTGTTAATCAAAATGGAATCTATCATTTTCTATGATGAAAAGGAAACAAAGGTTGCTTAAAAAGTTTTTACTATTACAATTTCTATATTTATCCTGGCTTGGGCAACAAGCTTGATGCTTATTCCTATCCCTTTCTTGCAGTTTTCTAGTGTGACCTTTGAAGCGGACATCATTTAGTCGAAAGATGCAAAAATAATCTTAAATGTGCTTGAGCAATTGCTCCTCCAGTACATGACAAACCATTTTGCATCCCTTCCTATACTTTGAGACCACCAATGCACATTGTGTTGAAAGAAAGTCGGAAAATTAGTTCACGAAATTTTCATGACGAGTTTAACAATAATGTGCTATAAAATGCCTATACATACTCAGGAATCTCTCCTGTGGAGCCCCGAGGATCATTGGCAGCAAGACAGCGAGAAGGATAACACACTTCATTTTAGCCTGAAAAAAAGAGGGAAAACCTGGTAACATTCAAGAGAGAGATAATTTCAGATTGTGTACATTTCACATGAGACACAATGTTTTAAAAACATACATTATCCTAAAAAAGTTATAGGTAAGATTTATAGGTTCTTACATAAGTTCTTGGAAAAGACCGGCTGATCTTTCATGAGTGATAGAATTTTTCAGTCTTTTTGCGAGTGGAGCGCAGCGGGACGAGTCAAAAGACCCAAAAAAAATTCTATCACGAGTGAAAGATCATTGCCGGTTTTCCAAGAACGCGTGTAAGTACCTATTTCTTCCGTAAAAATGAAATTCTTATATTCTGAAACCTTAGGTGACTTCATTCTAAAAACCGAAAGTTTAAAATAACATTGCATTTCATTGGTCTACATCATCGATCAATATCAGTACCGACGGTATTTATTTGTTACAATGTAATTGACCAGTGTGAGATCGATGCACGTGCTCGCATCTCAACCTGGTCATCTCACATTGAATAAAGTCATTTACGGAAGAATTATTTAACGTCGATGAGTGCAAATCAGTTATATGTACAAAGTTAAACAGTTAACATAAACTCTGAAGAGCTTTTGACCGACGGCAAGATTAGCGACCGTTTGGGTGATATGAGGCCCTTGTGTGGTAGCAAGGCTTGTGTGGGAGGGAAGTCCGATATTCTACGCTTGAAAATCGGTGAAACCAACGAGCAACGGTAGGTGCCTAGAAACCTTGACACATGAGGGGCTCGAACTCACAGAGGTGTCGACATGAAGTTTACAAATGTAAAGTTCAGTGCTTTAACCATTCGGCTACCGCGCTCCCAGTTTGTGTTTGACCCAGCGGGTTCTATCACAGCGACTTTTTTTACTTAGGTACTTTGACAAAAGATGCTGTGTGTTCATGAGCAACACCAGCGGATAAAATAATGACTAAATTTATGTGATTCTCGGAAATTAACAAATACATCTTATATCAAAGACAAACACTGTTTACCGCGAAATTTAATATATTCCATATGATATAATTTTAACACGGATGGTGATGTACTATTGACCGTCCATTTGACATGATATGAGGCTTTGGCTGTTTTTTTTTTTTTGCCAGACAATTTTTTTTCCGCAAACAGCGCAGAAAATAGTTATTTCTAAAAAAAAAGGTGTCGCGACCAAATTTTTTTTTTCAATAATGCGATATGCATTTTCTTATATGGCAGAAATCCTTCTTATGATTTTTTTTTCTTTACCTTTGCTACCAAAATGTGTTTTTTTTTTCATCAGAAATCATTTCCAGAATATTTTTTTAGGAAAAATCCAAGGTCCCCCTTTGAAGTTAAATGGTCGGTCCCTTAATTCCAATCTTACAAGCCAAATCAAAATCAGAGAATCTTTTATACAAAGTAGTTAACTAAATTTTAAGTGACATATCTATCTCGAATGCATGCATAAAAAACTACTGGTACACCAAACAAAAGTGCTATTCTCTGTAAGAATCAGGCAATGGGTGAATCATGATTTAAAAAACACACGGGTTTGACTTCACAATACTGTTCAAATGCTTTAAAAGACACCAAAAATGCATTGGCACGACTCAAAAGTGTCAGTAATTTGAGATAAATTTTGGTTGAAATGCATATAAAATTTCAATTAAAGGGAGATACCTCTGTAAAGGCTATTTTGATTGCCCTTTCATTGTCAAAACCGTGTGTTTTTAAAATCATGATTCAAAATTTTTCAATATTGCCTGATTCTTACAGAGAACTGCACTTAAAAAGTTAGCCCTTTGATATTAATGAAAAAAGATTAATGGTCTTCTCACCTGTAAACAGTCCTTAGCTACATGTACAGCCCCTCTAGGTCTTGGGGAGCTGTATTTATAGCCGTAGATAAGAATTAAGGTCGAAGTCGTGGATTCATGTCTGAATTCGTGATGGCTTATCTCTCCTTGTCAGGGTTTGGCGTGCCATCACGTCCACATTTTACAATATCTTATTTAGGACAGGAGAATGAAACTAGTGTCATATCAGTTCATTACAAACAAAGAAAATAGAGGAAGCCAGAAGCCCCAAGCTCAACCGACATTCAATTTGAACAGTCTTTAAAGACCTCGTGCAGAGTTTTAACACAAAATGAACATTTATATTGAGAAAACCAAAGTTTTTCTCTATAGGATTCTTTAGGATTAAACATGAGAACGCGACCTTTAAATGACCAAAACAAAAAAAAGGGTTGTTTGGGATCTTTGACATAACAAAGACTGTTGTAAAGCTTAAAATGAGCTGAATGTTTTATCAAGCAACATTTTTTTCAGTTATCTTTTTATTCTATGAGGCAAAACATAAAGCAGTCAATGACATCTGAAAACTACTAAGCAACAACTGACATTTCTCTATCTGTTAGAGAACAATAACTACTTACTCTCCCGGAGCACTCAAGTTTACTCTCGTTACGACTTGAGTTCACGTTTTTGATTGCTATTCAGCTGATTTTTTATTTCTGTGTTAAATTAATGTTGTCTTTTTTCGCACTGTTCTCGTTGGTGTTTACTGGTTTTGTCTCTGTCCTTTTGGACTTTTGACATTCGGATGCCCCTTTGGTACCTCTCCTTCTGTAAAGATTTCACATAATAAGACAAAACACTTAAAACACCATTGTGTTACCTCTAAAAGGCCATTAGCCCTTTGAGGGGTCACATAACAACTTGGACTATTTGTAGGGTTTCAGGCCAAAGCAAAGAGTACTTAGGCTGATCATAGTACAATACCAGTCCATTTTGTAAACAAAGGCAAATTATCATTTGGTTAACCTTGACCGAATTGATAATTTGTTTATTGAAAATAAAGTCATTAATAAATGGTAAGAAGAAGAATGTTTAAAACTTTATTTAAGGTTGTTTGATGATATTTTGTGTAAAGGAGGATTTCAAAATTTTGGAGTGATATAGTTATTATGTATTTTTTTACATAAGGATCAGGCAGGGGGTAGTATATGATAATTTCATCTTGGGGTATAGATGCATTCATTTTACTATAAAAAAAAAAACTAACCAAGTGCAGTTTACATTTTAAATTTCAGTTGATGTCTAGATATTTGCGGGATATTTTCCCTTCATTTTTACTGTACGATGTAATTTAATTCTGGTGAGTAATATCTCCTTAAACAAAGATTGATTTAAAAATTTATAAGTAAAACAAATTTTACTAAGCTTTCTTTACCTAATTGTATTGAAATTTTGCGTGCATTTGTTATCGATGTGCCGCCATCCCCCTAAAAATTGTATTTGTCTGATTTTAGAAAAAAAGTAATTAAAAAGATGCGAAATAAGCTTAAAAATGCTTTATCGTTTCCACCTTGTCCACATTTGCTTCTATCTACTCTAGCTTTTCTCTTTTCATTGAGGTGTTACAATAGCTTCTGCATACTCCGTTCATGTAACTTGATATTTCCTTAGTTCTCGGATTTAAATGATGTGTTTTTATTTCTGTGCTTCTTTTTGTCCTTCTGTTAGCTTCTCTACTTCGTATCGGTTTTTCTTATTTTTGTTTTTTTTGGTGTTATCGAGAAGAAGCATCTTTTTACTTGTTATACAGCCACCAATACCTTTTGATGTTGTAAGAAATTTCGTTAGGATAGTTTCCAGTTATGTTTTTTGGATTAGAAGTTTCGTTCACCACAAATGGCAAGAGTGCAAGTAGTTTTCATGGAATCGAGGAATGTAGTCAGCTGTAGGAATGACTACAATTTATGAAACAACTAATTTCATGCCATTCTATGTTTGCAAATCGTCAAATGTTTTGCCATGCGCTGAAGGATGCAAATTTGAGAGATGTCGTCATAATCTGTCAATTTATTTTCTTACATCAAGTACTTCATCAAGAATATGATAAGAAATGTATGTGTTAAACACTAATTAGTTCTTGAAAAAAAAAAAATCTAGAAATTACGCTTAAGGAGATTAAGTTATGCTTTAAAGGCATGGTTATGCTTAAGAGGAATATATATCCGACTTTGTGAACCTTTCTTTGTATACATTGCTTGAAAAATTGATATTCATTTACATATGACGTTTATATACATGTTTCTGTAAATAAAAGATGGGCTTTAAAATGTAGACTGATTTTATTGTTGTGTCACTTTTTACCATGTTTGACAGCTGATCGTTGGCGACGCGTCTGCTGTGTTGCAACAAGTAGGAATGTTTAACCTCCCGGAGCGTATGTAAGTGTGTTTTCTTCTTGTTATTTGCTATTTTTGTCTGTTTCTTTATTGGACTACTGACAATCAACTGCTTTATTTGTATTTTTGTCACCTTCTGATAAGTATTTTTTAAAGAAAATTGTAACTCCCCATTCACTCCTATCCCATCCTTGCAACATGTATCATTGTATAGAACGACCAAAGATGTTGAAAACATTTCTTTTTTATACCTTTATATATCTGAAATATTTCTACTTTCTGATTGCTGCAAGAACTCTGAAAAACAAATTTACAAATAACTAAAACATGTAGGAAAAAAATTCCATTCGATATGTACTAAAGAAAAAGATATTGGTGTTGGTTCTATTTTAAATTCTGAAATAAATACTGGAAGACATTAGCAGTAATCTGTATGGTAGTTTTACGTTTTATCTATCTGGCGGGGTTCAATGCCCACTATAAAAAGTTCCCTTTTATTTGTTGCCTAAACAACTGCAGAACATGAACTTCATCCGTATTTTGCCATACTATATGGCCACCAATATCATAAGTTAAATTTAATAAACACAAATTAAAGACAACAACAACATTAATTGTAGGTTGTGTCGCATACACTTATTCCACATCTCATTTTCTTCTACTGTTTATTAATACCAATCGAGGTGCCCCCTTTGAGCGAATGAAAATTAATCAAAGACAAGCCTACGTCTAAGAGGGAAGTCACCTTTTGATTTAAACAAATTCGATTTAGATATGTAAGTTCTTGTCTTTTATCAACTCAAACGATATGTTCCGGCGCGGTTTAATCTCGGAGAGAAGCATGCACTTTCCAAAGATTAATCTGATGTTTTGCTGATCAATTATAAATATGATCCATATTTAATATGAAGTTTAAAAATCGAAGAAATATACATACGTTGAGCAGGCGGTTGGGCAAAGAGGTGTAAGAATAGCACCAATTCCTGTTGCTGAAACAGCTGTTCCGCAGGCGGTAACACAGGCACTCTGTCCCATACCAGAGTGGGCAAATCCTTCTACTGTCTTAACGACCTGATCCAAATGGAGATCGATTTGCCACTTTCCAACTAATAAAAAAATAATGACGTTTCAGGAAAAGGGTTCTGTTTATAAACTGATTTTTTTTCGATTTCATTAACCATACATTAAAGGGGCTTGTTTAGGGGGGGTACCAATATCCCATATCCCCGTAAATTTTTCATCAAATATCCCATATCCCAAAAAGTGTTTTTCCAGTATCCCATATCCCTGTAAATAAAATGGACTTAAATATCCCATATCCCAGTAAGTTTTGCCTCAAATATCCCGTATCCCATGAAAAAATTGTGTGAATATCCCATATCCCAATATACCCTAAACAAGCCTCATTAAATTAACATTTGACTCAAAACATTTTACATATTTGAGGTGATTCTATATTTTTAGCTTATAACTCTTCGATGCACTTGTACATGTATGATTCGTTGTAAAAACGTAATCTTTGGGTTTGTTAATGCCTAATGGTTTTAACAGGACCAAACCAAGTCATATTCAAAATTATATGATGACATGACGTTCCTAGACATCGTGGATTATTTGAATTTAAAGCGAATGAATACGAACAAATACGTCAAATGACACCAACACGTATATACCAGCCAAAAGTTGAATTGACCAATACGATATAAGCTTACGAAGCGGAAAAAAAACTTAATAAAAGATCAAGTAAACCTAACATTTTTTGTATACAACACACAACACAACACAATATTAAAAGGTATTGTATAACCTAAACTTAAAATTGTTAATTAATTAAGATAAATTATCAGTGTTTTCTGAATTTACAATTCTCTAGATTATATTGATATACATACTCAGGAATCTCTCCTGTGGTGCTCCGAGGATCATTGGCAACAAAACAGCGAGAAGGATAACGCACTTCATTTTAGCCTGAAAAAAAAAAAAAAACAAAGCGTACCGAGTAAAATACTTTACTAAAAATTTAATAGAAAATAATGAGATGTGGAATAAGTGTACGCGATACAGCCCAAAATCAAGCGGCAATTCAGAAAACCCACAATGGACAACCGAAAGAATTGATTTTAGCCTGAAAACACAGAGCGTACCAAGTAAAATGCTGAACTCACCAATTTAAACTTTATACCAAAAGAATTCGAAGCCAATCAAAAGCAAGTTACATTTTCAATTTGCAAGCCAATTAAGAATTAACTGTAATAAATTTTTGGTTTATTGAACCATAAACTTAATTTTTCGTGGTGCACATTGAATAATCCGCGAAGCGGATTATGTTAAATGTGCACCACGAAAAATTCAGTTTATGGTTCTATAAACCAAAAATTTATTACAGTTAATTCTTATAAATAAATTTTAAAATACATTCCGCCTTAAAAAAAATTGAAATTAAATTTTAGTCAAACATATTTTAAAATCAGTTAATCAATCTAGCGCATTAATATTTTCACCTATCAATCAAAAAGCACGCGGAGTCCGTGCAACTGCAAAGTCAAAATTCTATAGGTTGTATTCCGGTTTAATCTGGATATTGGGCTTTAATTGCACGATAAAAAATATCCAATTATTTTTTCTGGTTTTTCTCTAAAGTTCATTAGAATATTTTTCTTTCAACGTAAATGCAAGTAATAATTTTTTAATTATTATTATATCTTTGGTTAAGAGGGAATTTTAACAAATGATAAAGTTGTGTATTCGATGTACTTTTAAGATTCTGAAACCGGTTTAACTGGTTTGACAGAAGATTCATTTGGGCGGAGTTTCCCATCAATTATCAACCAGTTATATTTTTAGTGGGCGTATATTAAAAGCTGTATAAACCAATCGAATTTGTTGCATGTTTTTTTGGTTCATTGGAAAATGGTCTAAATTTCTGAACAACGCAAAAGACACTAAAATACTCTTAAATTTATTTATTCAAGCATACCCGTGAAAATTATTATCATATCAAATTAACAATATAAAGTTAACTACTATATTATTAGCCGTGATAAAGCATACCAAGTGAAAGTCTAAGCAAATTTAAGAATGCAGTTCTAAGCTTCTAAAATAACGTATTCCTAGAAAAACTCTGGGCCAATCAAATAAACCATTCACGAAAAAATCGTGTAAGCCTATTAGATAACACATTTCAAGTCAATTTAAGTGTGCCAGATAAAATTCTTAGCCTACATGTACATGATGTATCTAACAACAGGGACTTGTTACGAAAAAAAAAATAAATATCATAGAGATATCTAATTTTTTTTTCGTAACAAGTCCCTGTGATCTAACCTAAAAAGAAATGTGTATAGTCACACTATGCCATGTTGGTACTCTATGAAATGTTATTTCCCGTGCCGGGTACTGTTATTTCCCCAATTGTGCATCACGTGGTTTTCTTATATTGATTACCGACACCTAAATTTAAAGATTCTGAAGCAAAACGGTATTGCTTAGCTGTAAAATGGAAAATATATTACTTTTATGAAAATTTCAAATCCAACCTTTAAAAAATTGAAAAAGTAAAAATGTCTGTGTAAACTTTTATTTGATATTTCTTGCTGGAAAATTAGCACATTCACTGAAATATTTGATTGATTGTCTCTTAAAAACAAATAAAACAATGACCATGCATTAAATCATAAATTAAAACTTTTATAAACATCATTTTTCTTTCTTTCTCAAGCGTTTTGATATCGACATCGATATTATTTGTTGTGATTTTCAACGATTAGTTGCGGTGAGTAATTTTAAAATTGTACTGTTATTTCGCGTGGCAGATATGCATGAGGTACTGTTATTTCCTGTGGTTTGGTACTGACATTCATGTGATTACTTAAAACTTAGTTCAATTTTTTGCAAGAATTGATGGTTAACAATTGAACAAGCATTCTGAGAGTATTGCAAAACAATACATAGCTTCAGTTGTATGCTCTTATATTTTTCGAGTACTGGAATATGTGTTGGAAAGACACAGTTTACATATTTCCAAAATTTGACAACGTTTGGCTGTTTCTTTAAAAATTTATAAATTTATCTGTTTGGTCATTGTTATAATATTTTTGGAATTTTTTTTATCAAATTTAATATTCTACCGGTTTTCCAAGTTTTCTACTCCTAGCGTGTCTGATGAAGGTTAATCAAGAAAAGCGCTTCACACGCAGAGAAATTTTGCTTTTGTATATTATTAAAATCATTTCAATATGTGGATCGTGTTTTTTTGGCACATATTCCATATTCTTTCGTTTTTAATAGTCCCCCTACCGGCGTCATATTTCAGTCTCTGGTAAAAATAAGTGTAACGAAACATCTTAAACTTGATCAGTTTATTATTTACAAAAGTGTTAATAAAAAAGTGCAGTTAACAAACTTCAGTAATTTCTTAAAGCCCAAAGGACCCGTAAAAATGTGCAAACCGGATCCAAACGCGAACTTGATCTGTTACTCGTTATCATGGTAGACTCACATATCAAAAATCAGTTCATTATCTGCAAGGGTTCAGTACAAAAAGTGCGGAAAACTGTGGCGTGACGGACAGCTAGACGTGCAAACCTATATATAGTCCCTTTCGACTGTCGCCGATAGAGAACTAAAAAACACTAGATGTTCTAGACAGTGCACCTAATTTTGTTAGGTGGAAGACCAATTCATATGCACATGACCATTATTTTGCGACTCGTAGCCAAAACAAAACAGTTTACCTTTAAAAAGTAGACCAGAGGTTCTCTAGGTCTAGATTGTTCTATGTAGGCCTGGTCCGCCTGAGTTCAGACCAAACCATATTTAGAGCGGACCTTGAGTAGACCAGTCTCGAAGCAGACCAGATTAGAAAAAGTACCAAATTCAGAATGAACTTTTGAGCAGACTGTCATGACTGTGACACGCCAATCACAAATAAATACTACCCCCCCCCCCCCCTCCCACAAAAAAAGAAGATAAAAACAACAACCTAAAACAACAAACAAAAACAAAAAATAACTAACAAGATAAAGTATTCAAATAGAAAGTGAAGGTACATATCCACATGCATTATTGAAAGTCCAATGGAGATTTATTAAGAGGTTTATTAGGCGTTGTGAATAACAGAGTAAGATATTTATCAGACTTAATTATAGAAATGATAAAGGAGATGCGCATCTACAGAAGGTCACATAGATTGTTTAAATGTTTCATATATACCAATAAAGTGGTTGATATAAAAGTGTAACTCAAAGGTGTCACGGACGTACATTTCTATCACTATATTATCCTCATAATTAAGCGAGGGCATAATTTACAAGAAATAACAGTACCATAGTAAATTTTCTAACCAGAAATAACAGTATCATACCACATTTACCACGCGAAATAACAGTACAATTTTAAAATTACCCACTGCAACTAATTGTTGAAAATCACAACAAATAATATTGATGTCGATATCAAAACGCTTGAGAAAGGAAGAAAAATGATTTTTATGATGGGTTTAATTCATGATTTAATGCATGGTCATTGTTTTATTTGTTTTTAAGAGACAATCAATCAAATATTTCAGTTAATGTGCTAATTTTCCAGCAAGAAATATCAAATTAAAGTTTACACGGACATTTTTACTTTTCAATTTTTTAAAGGTTTGACTTGAAATGTTCATAAAAGTAATATACTTTCCATTTTACAGCTTAGCAATACCGTTTTGCTTCAGAATCGTTAAATTTAGGTGTCGGTAATCAATATAAGAAAACCACGTGATGCACAATTGGGGAAATAACAGTACCCGGCACGGGAAATAACATTTCATAGAGTACCAACATGCATGGTTACATGTACCAACAGTCATCCAGTAGTCGGTAGAGTTTAACATGTTTTGAGAGCTGTAAATGTGGATATTTTTGCGAGATGTTATTTTCGCGTTTTTTTGTAAAGTGGGAGAATTTGCGATTTTTTCTCTGACTCTTCATTTTCTTTACTCGTATAATTGATAATAAGCATAGGGGGTCATTTTGCGGATATTTTGTATCGAAAGTTTACGCGTTTACACTATTTAAAAGTTAGGTTTGCCGAATTCAAATAAAATTCTGTTTCTTCTGCGATGTTAAAAGTTTATATTAACTGAGAATCGGAAGTAGATTTGAAGTTTTTATTTTTGTTTATTTATAAAACTTAAATTACGTAATTTGTACTTGTTTGAAAATAACAAATAATGATGATGTCACGAGAATGAAAAGGAAATAGTGTCGTTTTACATGCACCTAAACGATTAGTGTTTTTTTCCCACATCAACAGATGGATCCAAATCTAAACTGTGTTCCTTCCTGGCTTGAAATGCGAACCAGAAGTCTGGTCTAGGTCTAATTTTTGTTGGTCTGTTCTAATTTGAAATAATCTAAGTCTACTCAAAATTCCACTTCTAAAAAAAAACTTTTCCCTAAGTCTTGTCTTGTTTGGAATAGGTCTACTTTAGGTCTGGTTCACTCTGTCTAGTTTGATATACTCAAAGTCTTGTTCGCTCTGGCTTAAGGCGAACCAGACATGGAGTAGAAGACAATCCGTATTTTATCAGCTAGTCTCACTCTTGAAAGCAGAACAAACCAGTGGCGGATTCAGAGGGGGCGGAGGGCCGTACGCCCCTCCTTTAATTGAGTTTTTTTTTCTGTATAAAATTGACCAAGCAACTTCAAATTTTCATCAAAATCTGACTTTTTTAGCAATTACGATTGCCATTTCACGATTCCCTGGAAACGCCCCTGCAAACAGAACTAAGGTCTGGTCCTCTGTAGGTCTGGAATCAAAGCTGACCAGACCTTAGGTCTATTAGGTTAAAACTAACCAGAAAAGCAAACAAAGGTATGTTGCTTTGTTTGAACAAGAAAACCAGATCAAAAGGTGAACCACAGGTCTAAGTTCCCCTTTTTTTCAGGTGAGGCTAATTCTGCATCTGGTCTGCTTTCTTAACAAAACCAATCAAGAAAATCGAACATTTGTCTGCAACTCTTGGTCAAGTAAACCAGATCAGAAAACTGAACCACAGGTCCGATCTAAGTTCCCCTTTTGTTCAGGTGAGGCTAATTCTCATCTGGTCTGCTTTCTTAACAAAACCAATCAAGAAAATCGAACATTTGTCTGCAACTCTTGGTCAAGTAAACCAGATCAGAAAACTGAACCACAGGTCCGATCTAAGTTCCCCTTTTGTTCAGGTGAGGCTAATTCTCATCTGGTCTGCTTTCTTAACAAAACCAATCAAGAAAATCGAACATTTGTCTGCAACTCTTGGTCAAGTAAACCAGATCAGAAAACTGAACCACAGGTCCGATCTAAGTTCCCCTTTTGTTCAGGTGAAGTTAAGATTCATCTGGTCTTAATGTGAGAAGTATATTAAAGGAATAAGAATAAGATGAACGATTCTCTTACCTGTATAAACTCCGTCAGTTACATGTATAGTCCTATAGTTCTAGAAATTCTTTATTTATAGCCAAAGATAAGAATTGAGGTTGGTGTCGTGGGTTCATTTCTTGGTTCGTGACGGCTTATCTTTTCCTAGCCAGGGTTCGCCGTGCCATCACGTCCGACACTTTATTTTAGGACAGGAGAGTCAAACTAGTGCCACACAGTTCCCTTTAGAAGGGTCAGTGGGACTTTTTATAGGACAGTGAGTGGAAAATTAAAGGCTTACAGTTATTCACCGGGAATTTGGGATTTAACCAAAAAAACTGCTGCGGAATTCATGATTTTAGCGATTTTTGCTTGATTATTATACCGAAAAGGGGGATTTAGTGATACCCCTCCTATCTCCACCCCATTTTAAAAACAACACAAAATAGGATCTCAGATTCCTAAATTGCCCACATGCCATTTAATTTTAACAGTCTATAGATACATGAACATTGGGCAGAGCAAAATGAAAGAAGCAACATTTTTTTTCTCAATTTACCATGTTTTTCCTCTATGTGAAAAAAAAATGAGTGAAAATGCCATTTTCGCCTTTATAGAACCAAAACAAAAATGAGCAACGTCTAATGCCGTCGATCAAATAAAGATTTTGGTAACTAATTAATATTTATCAAGCGACAATGTTTTATTTATATTTGAATGGAACAGAAACATTTAAAGAATATTTAAATAAAATGCATGGCATTAGCTCTTTTAAGCAGTCAATGACAAAAGGAACCTTCTAAGCCCTAATGTAGGTATCAGCAAAAACAGCAAGTTATATCTCTCCATCTGCAGATAGGAAACTATAAGACAAAGACATTGAAAACGCTATATTTTTTCCTTTGAATAGTCATTATCTCCATATGAGGTAGCTGACCAATTTTGAATTTTTGTTTTTCGGTTTTTGGTTTTCGGATCAGGTGAGCAAAAAGTCCTTACTTTAGGTATGGTACAATACCAGTCCATATTGAAAACAACGTCAAGTAATAACCCTGACCGAAATTTGAATTTATATTATATGTTTATTGAAAAATAAGAACCTAAACAATTGAGAAGCCCATTTTAAATTTCGTTTAAGGATATGCTATAGAAAATAATGAGATGTGGAATAAGTGTACGCGACACAGCTCACAATCAAACGGCAATTTAGAAAAACCACAACGGACAACCGCCAGCAGCCTTCAACGAGGCCATTTGGCACTGCTCGCAGTTCTGCAATTGGTCCATGGTCTAAATAAAATGCATATAATTCAAATCCAGCCCTGAAATAGTTACGGATAGACCCCCTTCTTAAACAAGGAACAGAAAACAAAAAAAAGACAAGTACAAACGAAAGCTTTGTCTAAGATTCCTGGCTTAGGACAGGCACGTGTAATATGTGGCGGGGTTAAACTAGTTTTTTGGGCCCAACCTTCCCCCTATCAATATTCCAAGACAAAGCACAAAAATTAAACACACAATAAAAATCAAATCGATCAAAGTCCAATTTCACTAGAGAGAACCTATGCGTTTGTATTTTTGAAAAAAAGTTCTCAAGTTGATGGCAAAGACAGATTTAGGACCGGCGTGCGTCCTCTCATTTGACCCAAAAAACAATGATGATTAGAAACAGTATGAAACAAGAGGTTCCAGAAGATATTTTTTTCAATTGCGCGCTCTCCCGTTTGAAAAATTTGGATCCGCCACAGGATGGCTTTATCAGAAAAGTAAAAAAGAAAGCTCACAATAATCTATCAATGATTAGACAGGACGTGATTTTTATGTTTTTTTTAAATGCAGCTGTTGTAATAGGATAGACTAGTTCATGAAATATGCATATACATGTACATGTTTACAACATAAAAAATAATAGTTTTATCATCAACCTCTTAGTCCATAGTCTTTTGCTTAAGGTTATCGCTAAATTTGTCTCCAAACTATTGCCCCTTTTATGCTGCGGACCTTCCCCGCTCCTTCCCCTCCTAGGGGTCAGAGGAGGAGGGGCTAATTTTTATAAGCTAAATATGTGTACTGCTGATGGTATTAGTAAAAATCATTTTGAAAATAAACGGCCATCGTTAACTTCATGATTTGTAAACCATGATGATAATGAGCAATACATATCAATGGTTATCTGAAAATTTCAACCCAATGGAGACTTTTGTACAGATTTTAATGCAGAAGGGTATGGTTGCAAAAGAATTTTTACATCTTGGTGCCCTCATCTTTAGTACTCTTTGAACTGTAGTCTTCTTATCACAGGGTTCCTACTATTTTTTGGACATGAAATTCAAGGGTTTTTCCAGGACTTTTCAAGGGTATTGAGGTCATTTTAAAGGATTAAAATAGTCCTAAAAGTTTATTTTAAATCCAATATTTTTTGGCCTTTTTTATCAAACAGTAAACAAATCTGCATTTTACAAAAGTCCAGGGTTTTCCAAGGCTATTTGATAAAATTCAAGGATTTTTCCAGCTTTTTGAGCATTGAAATGAAATTCAAGGACTTTTCCAGCAGGTTTCCTTGAATTCAAAGATGGCGTGGGAACCCTGTTATCAGTGGTGACAATATTGTAACAGTTGCGTTTGCAGTCTTTATTGTACAATATTAAGCACGACCTTAAGCATACAAAGTTTCAAGGCAATCAATGCTAACACAAGAATTGCTTACACAGGGTTATGTTGATCCTCGTTTGCTGTCTTCACTTAAGAGATTTAACAGAAGTTGCCATGCACTCATAAACAAATATGGGATTTCTATCTATCAGATGAGTGCAGATGTTAGTTTGTCATAGGATTTTGTATTCTCTTCCTTTACTGGATTTGACACACTAAATTGAGGTTTGGCAGTGTGACAGGTGTGCTATAGCAAGCAGGAACTCCTTACTCTTCCGTGGCACCTGGGTTCACTCTCATTATGAACTGAGTTCGTGTTGGTTGCTATTCAGTTGTTTTTGTGTTTTTGTGTTTTATAAAATGATAATGTCTATTTTATCGTTCTCATTTGTGTTGACTTTTGACATTGGGATGCCACATTGGTACCTCTGCTTCTTTAGGCAAGAAGTTTTTTTTAAACAAGAGGCTCCCAGGAGCTCGCTCAAATGACATTGATGACTAATGGAAGGAAATATTTTAGGGCATCTGGGGAAATAAACTTTATTCATACAGCCAAAAATTTAAGCATACAAAAGCTTATTTTAAAAATCTGTTATAGATTTAATCTTCAAAAATTCCAAAACTTGACAAATAGGGACCATAAATTTTATAAGGAGTTATCTTCCAGCTTTAGCCTATTTGCTATTTTTGAAGAGTTGAATAAACTGAGGGGTTAAGCAAGCAACAGCTATTCTTTATCTGTCATGGTTTTCATTCTAAAGACAAAAACATAAGACAATGCCATTTTCCACCTTTAAAGGTGTAACCCCTATAAGGGGTCATCTGAAAACCTCAACCCAATGGTGACTTTTGTAAAGCTCAGTGAGCTGAAAGTTAATGCAAGCAACAGCTTTTCTCTATCTGCTATAGGCAAAATACATGAAAAAAAAACAAACTATTTTTCATCTTTAAAGGGCCGAAACCCCTATAAGGGATCAACTCATAACCTTGACCCAATGGATACTTTTTTGTAAAGCTAAATGAGTCGAAGGTGTAAGCTAGTGATTTCACCAAAGGGTCAGGTGGGCTAAAAACTGGACAACTGATAGGACTGATGCAAAGCAATGACAAAAGGTCACATGAGTCATATGAGCATAAATATACAGTGCTCTGAAAGGCTCAGTAGATCAGAAAACGTTAATAAAGCCAAACTAGAGGCTCCCAGGAGCCTGAATCGCTCACCTGATCTCTTCTGCCAAAGTTTGAATAAATTTCACAAACTTCAAGCATACAAAGTTGCAAAACAATCCTTTCAGTTGTTTCAAAGAAGATTTTTGGAAATCAGTTTAAATTAATAGAAAAAACAGTTAAAGGGCAATAACTCCTGTAAGGACCTTTTGATGCTGAACAAGGACAGTTGCTTCGGATTTTCTCTATCTCTTAGAGAAGAAGATTTTTGAAAATCAGTGTAAATTAATGGAAAAAAAAACAGTTAAAGGGGAATAACTCTTAAACGGCTGATCTGACAATTAAGACCCTGAAATCAATTTTGTAGATCTCAATGAGCTTAACAATTCCGCAATGCTAACTTTTCCTCTAGCTCTGACGGTTTTCAAGATATAGTCCAAAAACTGCAAAAATGGTCAATTTTGATGATTAAAGGGCAATAACTCCCATAAGGAGTCGTTTCACAACTTCGACTCAATGGAGAGATTTGTAGAGCTTTTGATGCTGAACAAGGAAAGATGCTTCGGATTTTCTCTATCTCTTATACTTTTTGAGTTATAAGCCAAAAACAATGGTCTGACCCCCCTGTTCTATTTTTAGCAACGGCGGCCATGTTGGTTGGTCGACATGTATATAATTCACAAACTTGGTAGAGGACATCCTAAAATTCATGTATACCAAGTATCAATGCAATCCCTTCAGTGGTTTTAGAGAAGAAGATTTTTTGAAAATCAGTGTAAATTAATGGAAAAAAACAGTTAAAGGGGAATAACTCTTAAACGGCTGGTCTGACAATTAAGACCCTGATATCATTTTTGTAGATCTCGATGAGCTTAACAATTCTGCAATGCTAACTTTTCCTCTAGCTCAAACGGTTTTCAAGATATAGTCCAAAAACTGAAAAAATGGTCAATTTTGATGATTAAAGGGCAATAACTCCTAAAAGGAGTCGTTTCACAACTTCGACTCAATGGAGAGATTCGTAGAGCTTTTGATGCTGAACAATGAGAGATGCTTCGGATTTTCTCTATCTCTTATACTTTTTGAGTTATAAGCCAAAAACAATGGTCTGACCCCCCTGTTCGATTTTTAGCAACCGCGGCCATGTTGGTTGGTCGACATGTATATAATTCACAAACTTGGTAGAGGACATCCTAAAGATCATGTATACCAAGTATCAATGCAATCCCTTCAATGGTTTTAGAGAAGAAGATTTTTGAAAATCAGTGTAAATTAATGGAAACAAGAGGCTCCCAGGAGCCTGAATCGCTCACCTGGTCTTGATGTTGACCCTATACTTTTGTAGAGCTAAATGAGCTGAACATTTAAGCAAGCAACAGCTTTTCTCTACCTGCAATAGTTTTCATTCTATAGGCAAAAAACACCATTTTTCACCTATAAGGGGCCATAACCCCTATAAGGAGTTACTGACAACTTCGACCCTATGGAGACTTTTGTAGAGTTAAATGAGCTGAACATTTAAGCAAGCAACAGCTAATCTCTATCTGCAATAGTTTTCATTCTGTAGGCCAAAAACATGAAAAATCGCTTTTTTCAAAGGCTGTAACCCCTGTAAGGGGTCACCTGACAACTTCTACCCTATGGAGAATTTTGTAGAGCTAAATGAGCTGAACATTTAAGCAAGCAACAGCTAATCTCTATCTGCAATAGTTTTCATTCTGTAGGCTAAAAACATGAGAAATCGCTATTTTACAGGGGCCGTAACCCCTATAAGGGGTCATCTGACAACTTCAACCCTATGAACAATTTTGTAGAGCTAAATGAGCTGAACATTTAAGCAAGCAACAGCTAATCTCTATCTGCAATAGTTTTCATTTTATAAGACAAAAACATGAAAAATCGCTATTTTTTAGGGGCCGTAATCCCTATAAGGGGTCATCTGACAACTTCGACCCTATGGAGAATTTTGTAAAGCTAAATGCGCTGAACATTTAAGCAAGCAACAGCTAATCTCTATCTGCAATAGTTTTCATTCTGTAGGCCAAAAACATGAAAAATCGCTATTTTTCAGGGGCCGTAACCCCTATAAGGGATCATCTGACAACTTCGACCCTATGGAAAATTTTGTAGAGCTAAATGAGCTGAACATCTAAGCAAGCAACAGCTAATCTCTATCTGCAATAGTTTTCATTCTGTAGGACAAAAACATGAAAAAACGCTATTTTTCAGGGGCCGTAACCCCTATAAGGGGTTGTCTGACAACTTCGACCCTATGGAGACTTTTGTAGAGCTAAATGAGCTAAACATTTAAGCAAGCAACAGCTAATCTCTATCTGCAATAGTTTTCATTCTGTAGGCCAAAAACATGAAAAATGGCTATTTTTCACCTTTAAGGGGCCGTAACCCCTATAAGGGGTCATCTGACAACTTCAACCCTATGGAGAATTTTGTAGAGTTAAATGAGCTGAACATTTAAGCAAGCAACAGCTAATCTCTATCTGCAATAGTTTTCATTCTGTAGGCCAAAAACATGAAAAAATGCTATTTTTCACCTTCAAGGGGCCGTAACCCCTATAAGGGGTCATCTGACAACTTTGACCAAATGGAGACTTTTGTAGAGCTTTTGATGCTGAATCAGTAGCGTGGCCTCAGATTTCCTCTATCTCTTATACTTTTTGATTTATAAGCCAAAAACAGTAGTCTGACCCCCCTAGTCTATTTTTAGTAACGGCGGCCATGTTTTTTAACGGATCAAAAATCAAAACACAAGTTTGGTGCAGGACACCCTAAGGATCACTCATACCAAGTTTTATTAAATTCTGTTTGGTAGTTTCAGAGGAGAAGATTTTTGAAAAATTGTTAACAGACGACGACGACGACGACGACAGACGACGACAGACGACGACGACGACGACAGACGACGACAGACGACGACGGACGCCAAGTGATGGTAATAGCTCACATGGACCTTCGGTCCAGGTGAGCTAAAAAACAGTTAAAGGGGAATAACTCTTAAACGGCTGATCTGACAATTAAAACCCTGAAATCATTTTTGTAGATCTCAATGAGCTTAACAATTCTGCAATGCTAACTTTTCCTCTAGCTCAAACGGTTTTCAAGATATAGTCCAAAAACTGCAAAAATGGTCAATTTTGATGATTAAAGGGCAATAACTCCTAAAAGGAGTCGTTTCACAACTTCGACTCAATGGAGAGATTCGTAGAGCTTTTGATGCTGAACAATGAGAGATGCTTCGGATTTTCTCTATCTCTTATACTTTTTGAGTTATAAGCCAAAAACAATGGTCTGACCCCCCTGTTCGATTTTTAGCAACCGCGGCCATGTTGGTTGGTCGACATGTATATAATTCACAAACTTGGTAGAGGACATCCTAAAGATCATGTATACCAAGTATCAATGCAATCCCTTCAATGGTTTTAGAGAAGAAGATTTTTGAAAATCAGTGTAAATTAATGGAAACAAGAGGCTCCCAGGAGCCTGAATCGCTCACCTGGTCTTGATGTTGACCCTATACTTTTGTAGAGCTAAATGAGCTGAACATTTAAGCAAGCAACAGCTTTTCTCTACCTGCAATAGTTTTCATTCTATAGGCAAAAAACACCATTTTTCACCTATAAGGGGCCATAACCCCTATAAGGAGTTACTGACAACTTCGACCCTATGGAGACTTTTGTAGAGTTAAATGAGCTGAACATTTAAGCAAGCAACAGCTAATCTCTATCTGCAATAGTTTTCATTCTGTAGGCCAAAAACATGAAAAATCGCTTTTTTCAAAGGCTGTAACCCCTGTAAGGGGTCACCTGACAACTTCTACCCTATGGAGAATTTTGTAGAGCTAAATGAGCTGAACATTTAAGCAAGCAACAGCTAATCTCTATCTGCAATAGTTTTCATTCTGTAGGCTAAAAACATGAGAAATCGCTATTTTTCAGGGGCCGTAACCCCTATAAGGGGTCATCTGACAACTTCAACCCTATGAACAATTTTGTAGAGCTAAATGAGCTGAACATTTAAGCAAGCAACAGCTAATCTCTATCTGCAATAGTTTTCATTTTATAAGACAAAAACATGAAAAATCGCTATTTTTTAGGGGCCGTAATCCCTATAAGGGGTCATCTGACAACTTCGACCCTATGGAGAATTTTGTAAAGCTAAATGCGCTGAACATTTAAGCAAGCAACAGCTAATCTCTATCTGCAATAGTTTTCATTCTGTAGGCCAAAAACATGAAAAATCGCTATTTTTCAGGGGCCGTAACCCCTATAAGGGATCATCTGACAACTTCGACCCTATGGAAAATTTTGTAGAGCTAAATGAGCTGAACATCTAAGCAAGCAACAGCTAATCTCTATCTGCAATAGTTTTCATTCTGTAGGACAAAAACATGAAAAAACGCTATTTTTCAGGGGCCGTAACCCCTATAAGGGGTTGTCTGACAACTTCGACCCTATGGAGACTTTTGTAGAGCTAAATGAGCTAAACATTTAAGCAAGCAACAGCTAATCTCTATCTGCAATAGTTTTCATTCTGTAGGCCAAAAACATGAAAAATGGCTATTTTTCACCTTTAAGGGGCCGTAACCCCTATAAGGGGTCATCTGACAACTTCAACCCTATGGAGAATTTTGTAGAGTTAAATGAGCTGAACATTTAAGCAAGCAACAGCTAATCTCTATCTGCAATAGTTTTCATTCTGTAGGCCAAAAACATGAAAAAATGCTATTTTTCACCTTCAAGGGGCCGTAACCCCTATAAGGGGTCATCTGACAACTTTGACCAAATGGAGACTTTTGTAGAGCTTTTGATGCTGAATCAGTAGCGTGGCCTCAGATTTCCTCTATCTCTTATACTTTTTGATTTATAAGCCAAAAACAGTAGTCTGACCCCCCTAGTCTATTTTTAGTAACGGCGGCCATGTTTTTTAACGGATCAAAAATCAAAACACAAGTTTGGTGCAGGACACCCTAAGGATCACTCATACCAAGTTTTATTAAATTCTGTTTGGTAGTTTCAGAGGAGAAGATTTTTGAAAAATTGTTAACAGACGACGACGACGACGACGACAGACGACGACAGACGACGACGACGACGACAGACGACGACAGACGACGACGGACGCCAAGTGATGGTAATAGCTCACATGGACCTTCGGTCCAGGTGAGCTAAAAAACAGTTAAAGGGGAATAACTCTTAAACGGCTGATCTGACAATTAAAACCCTGAAATCATTTTTGTAGATCTCAATGAGCTTAACAATTCTGCAATGCTAACTTTTCCTCTAGCTCAAACGGTTTTCAAGATATAGTCCAAAAACTGCAAAAATGGTCAATTTTGATGATTAAAGGGCAATAACTCCTATAAGGAGTTGTTTCACAACTTCGACTCAATGGACAGATTCGTAGAGCTTTTGATGCTGAACAAGGAAGGTTGCTTCGGATTTTCTCTATCTCTTATACTTTTTGAGTTATAAGCCAAAAACAATGGTCTGACCCCCCTGTTCTATTTTTAGCAACGGCGGCCATGTTGGATGGTCGACATGTATATAATTCACAAACTTGGTAGAGGACATCCTAAAGATCATGTATACCAAGTATCAATGCAATCCCTTCAGTGGTTTCAGAGAAGAAGATCTTTGAAGAAAAGTTAACGGACGGACGGACGACGGACGACGGACGACGGACGCTTAACGATGACAATAGCTCACATGACCCTTCGGGTCAGGTGAGCTAAAAATGGAAAATAGACATACAAAAGTCCAACAGGCAACCAGGAGCCCTAATCACCCACCTAGTCCTTAAGCTATAAGGGCTCTTCTATGACAACTTTGACCCACTAGAGACTTTTCATTGTGAAGCTTTATTGGCTAAAGTAGCAACATTTTTTTCTTTATCAGCAATAGTTTTCATTCATGCTACTTTTGACCTCTGAAGGGCCATAGCTCCAATTAGGGGTTAATTGACATCTTCAACACAATGAAGACTTTAATAAAGCTCAATGAGCTGATGGTTTAAGCAAGCAACAGATTTTCTCCACCTGCATTTGTTCTCATTCTATTGGGAAAATACATGAAAAAACACTATATTTTACCTTGAAAGGGCCATAGCCTCTTTAAGGGGTCATCTGACAGCTTTGAGCAAATGGAGACTTTTGTAGAGGTTTTGAAGTTGAAGAAAAGTGTAGCATCAGATTTTCTCTATCTCTTTTACTTTTTGATATATAAGCCAAAAACAATAGTCTGACCCCCTGGTCTATTTTTAGCAATGGCAGCCATGTTTTTTGAAGAATCTTATATTAAAACAGAACTTTTGTGTAGGACACCCCAAGGATCATTTAAAGTTTCATTAAATTCTGCTCAGCAGTTTCAGAGAAGATTTTTGAAAAATTGTTAACGAATGATGATGACAACAACGATGATGAAACCAACAACGGACGCCAAGTGATGGTAATAGCTCACCTTGACCTTTGGTCAAGGTGAGCTAAAAAGACAAAGCAAGGACATAGGCAAGAGCACAAATAACTTTATAGACCTTAATCAGCAACACAAAATCTTCTTAAAACAATGCGAATTTGTGCAATGTAAACACATTTACTGGGTTTTTGATATAATTCAGGGCTATTCCATTAAAAAGTAGGTTCCAGGGTCGGAAGGCAATTTTCTAATACCCCCACAACCAAGGGGAATAAATAATAAAAATCGTCCCAAAATAACACAAACAACAAGAACCTACAGGAATTTTATTTCCTGACTTCCGACCCTGGTACCTACTTTTTAATAGAATAGCCCTCATGGGAAAACAATTTTCATGAATTTGTTTTTGACAGCCAGCCTTAAAAAATAGGAACCACATGAGGTGGAAATATAACACTGAGTCAACCTAGCAGCATGCAGTAATCACAAAATCAAACATGTCAGATATCCAACAAAATTGGTAACCTTGGAAAAAATAAAATTGTAATAAATTGTTGTAGTTTTCATCACTATTTATTGGATATTAATGCTAGGTTTCTGGGTGATATTTTATCATTGAAAACAGGCACTATTAATGTCTGATATCCTTGCTCTTGGAGCCAAGTCTGTCTGTCTGTGTACACTAATGTCTCTATAACAGGCTGAAGGACAACTTGTAGTACCTACAAATAAAAAAAATTAAAGCTGTACTGTCATGACTGTGGTGGACATTATTAACATTATTAACAACTAACTAATGCACAGAAATACTGAAAATCTAATGAGGTTTCATTACTATTCCTGGGGTTCCAATTTTTGTGGTTTTTGTAATTACTGTGGATTCATTTATTTTCGTGGTTACCAATTTTCGTGGTTTGACAAAAAAGCACAAGTTCGAGGATCCTTAATTTCGTGGTTCTGGCGCCAGTTTCATAAAACATCTCAAATTTGAGATTTCCTCAAATCCTTCCTCAACTGAGATTTCTTGCAATTTCATTGGTCAATATTTGAGTTGAGGAACGATTTGAGGAAATCTCAAATTTGAGATGTTTTATGAAACTGGGGCCTGATGTCTGCAGCATACAGATCAATGTTAAATTTCCTTTTTGTTGGGTATCAAATTTCATGGTTGAAAGCATCCACGAAAACCACGAAAATTGATACCCCACGAATAATAATGAAACCACAGTAGTTACAGTCAAATATAAGAATCCAACAAAAATCTTAGTCCAACATTGATTCCTATAAGCAACATTACCAAACCACAAAATTAAGAGTCCAACAAAATGTGTTTTCTTAGTAAAGCACGAAAATTGATAACAATGATTATTTATATAAATGAATCCACAGTATATGTATTCATGCAGAGTTATTTGTAGTTTTCAAAAGCATTAACTTGGATAGACTATATACTGTAGAAGCAGAAATATTCGTGGGGGATTTAATTTCGTTTATTTCGTGGATAAGAGAAATCCACGAAATTAAATCCCCACGAATTTTAAATATTTAGTTGAAGAGTGTACTTCAAAATTAAAATTCCACGAAAAATTTGTCCCCACCAATTCAGCTTTGTGCTCTTAAGCTCTTAACCACGAAATTCAATCCCCACCAAAATTAATGATTATACAGTAATCAATAGCTGAATTCCTTGCCAAAACAGTTCATTACTTATGAGCACTAATATTTTTTTCGTTGGTTAGATCAGTTTTACAACAATATTTTACCAATGGGTTTAGCTATTTTTTTACTTATAATGGGAAAAGAAGCTGAAACTAGTGAGTCCAACTTTACTGGCTTAGTTTTTCTTCAAATCTTACATCATGCAAAAATGCAAGCAGGAATTCAAGGACAGGCGTATTGGGTATATGCCTGCTAAAACTGACAAAAAATATGTTTTTTGCACAAAATTCATGAAGAAAAGAATTTTGCTTTGCTAAAAACAACCACAATTATTTTTTACACCCCCCAACTAAAAGCCTGGGTTAAGTTTAATCAAATCAAAATTACAACAAAGTCCCAAACAATAAATTTTGTGAAGCCTGGTGCTTATTTTGTTTATACAAGACTCATCAGAGGTGCTCTTCCCAAAAGTTAAAAATGCCAAACCACTTACTGTAAAAGGTTCAATATAACAAATGAACTCCTTGTATTTATCATACAGTTGAAATAATTTCTCTTTTGTCTGTGTATTCTCTTCACCTACAAGAGATAAGGGTAAGTCACCTGGTAAATCAGGTATGCCATTTTTATAAAATTCCCATCTAGCAATGAAATTTGATATTTAGGAGTATTTTATTGTACTGAATGGAAAGAAATATTATCCAAGGCAATATTATTATATTCCCAACTTTATTTTTGGGTGTAATCAGTCCATTTTGCTGCTATTTATTTTGTTACTCCTATTATACATGTATGACAATTAAATGTAAAATGGTTTTATTCATGACAGTTTATTTTTCCATCCCTCTTTTGGCAGCAACCATTTGAAATTCTGAGGGGGGGTATGGATTTTTTTGAAAAAAATATTTTGTTTTCAATTTTTTGAAAAAAATAAATTGTCTTCAACCCAGAAAGAAAAAAATAAATTGTTTTGGTGAGCCTGGGCTACACAGCGTAAACAAAATTGCAAAAAAAAAGTTTTTGATGTCGTTAAAAAAAAAATTCTCGGCTTCAAAAAATTTTGAAAAAAATAAATTGTCGAGGGGCTAAAATCCATACCCCCCCCCAAATTTCAAATGGTTGCTGCCTTATATACATGAATATAAGAATGTTTCTTGTTTTTGACCTTTTGGATTTACAGCACATGAATTGGTGCTCCATGCTCTATTGATTCTCTCTTCATACCAAATATTAATAGAGTAATTAATTGGGTCGAGTGAAAAACCAAAATATGGTCATGAACGCATCTGATTTAATTAAAGTTTGCCAAACTAATTTTGCAAACAAGTTAAATTTGAGTTGCATTTCAGCATATTTTGGTTATTCATAAAACCTAATTTATAATAGAATCAATAACATAGATAAGACACCAATATTTTATCGCTAGTTAACACATCTATGATTGGTGTCATCCTCACAATGTCAGGGCTCCTGTCCCACGGACAGATATGGACACAGGAGCCCTGACATTGTGAGGATGCATTGGTGTAGGAAATTCAATGTCAGCTGTCATGCAATACAATTCACATTGTTTAATTGGCAGTTTGGCAGGAAAAAATGTAAGAGTAAAAATATTTTAGTTATTTCCCGACTTTGAATTTACAGGATTCTATTTCACTGAGAAAAATCAGCATTTTATTTGCATCTTGTAGGCCATAATAAAAATAAAGAAAGAATGTGTCCATGGGACACGGATGCCCCCGCTGGCCCCAAACAGGAAGTAGATTTCTGACAGGTCTCAAAATCGCTTAGGACATACAGTTTGTCATACTGATCCATCCTACCAAGTTTCAAAACATTCAGGTATACAGTTCCTGAGAAAAGCTTGACGGAAATATTCATATCATGTTCACATATTTTCAAATTGGCCTAAGTCCCAAACAGGAAGTAGATGTCCGACAGGTCTCAAAATCGCTTAGGACGTATAGTTTGTCATACTGAACCATCCTACAAAGTTTCAAATCATTCTCATGTAAGGTTCCTGAGAAAAGCTTGACGGAAAATTTCATATCATGTTCACATACTTTAAAATTGGCCTAAGTCCCAAACAGGAAGTAGATGTCCAATAGGTCTCAAAATCGCTTAGGACGTATAGTTTGTCATACTCAACCATCCTACTAAGTTTCAAATCATTCTCATGTATGGTTACTGAGAAAAGCTTGACGGAAATTTTCATAGTCATGTTCACATATTTTAACATTGGCCTAAGTCCCAAACAGGAAGTAGATGTCCGGCAGGTCTCAAAATTGCTTAGGACGTATAGTTTGTCATACTCAACCATCCTACCAAGTTTCAAATCATGTATGGTTACTGAGAAAAGCTTGACGGAAATTCGTATTGACGTACGGACGGACGGACATGAGTAAAACTTAATGCCCCCCGACATGTCGTCGCGGGGGCATAAAAATCCTAAATTCTCATCCAAATTTCTAGAAAATATGGGGGGGGGGGGCAAATTTTATTTTTGATCCATTGTGATAAAATCTTATGCCATTTCAAAGAAAATTGAACAAATATTTAACATAATTTGCAAAAATATCTAAATATTTTTTTGTTTGGTAGCTGAAAAGATAGGGACAGGAGGGGTGGAGAATCTAGGATATTTTTTCTATATTGGCCTTAGTTTAAACATATTTATTTATCCTGGATTGGGAAACAAGCTTAATGCTTATGTAAATCCCTCTCCAGCTAGCAGCTTGCGAGTGTGGCCTTTGCAGCGGCCCCCATTGAGCCTACTCTTATCGAACTCTACAAAGGGTCTTTAACGTGCATGGGGTATTGCTCTCCACATACACGGGACAACCTTTTTTCGTCCCTTCCGAAGGACTAGCATCGTTTCTTGAGACCATCCTCGCAAATAGTGTCAAGAGAGAGTCGGAAAATTGGTTCATGAAATTTTCACCCCGGACGAGGATCGAACCACGAACCTTGGTGTTAGTAGCCCGACGCGTTAACCACTACACCACCGGCTCTCTTATATATATTGGCCTTATTATGAAATCTAAAGAAATGTTCAATTTTTGAAATGAAGTGCCTTCAAAGCCCCTATACAATTTTTGTCTAAAGTAGTCCTGATGTTTAACTATTTATCTTCAGGGTTAATTCAAATTACCTGTATCATTGTGAACTTGTGTTCTCTTTAACACTGCTTCAATGTAGGATTCAAATGACACCATGTCTGATTTTCTGGTCAGTTTTCTAAATAACTTGTTATAATCACAGGATTCTGAAATACAAAAGTACATATGGCAATTTGTGTTAAGGTGATTAAAACTGTAATCAGAGAGCATGAATTACTTCACAAAATCGACATGTCCTGACCGGGACTCAAACCCGGGACCTCTAGGTTTACAGTCAGGTGCTCAACCTCTGAACCAAAGAAGTACTTCCCTTGTTCCGGGATAAAGGCTGGCTATTTAAATCTACTAATTAATGTACGAAGGGGAGCAACCCCGTTACACTACCCCCTCCTCAAGAGTCATCATACCTCAATGTATGACTCTTAACACAACACAACCCTGGCTAGGAATCTTTCTACCGGGTAACCACCGTGGGTTTTTTAGTTGGGCGCCAATATAATCGGAGAGGATGAATTACTTCACAAAATCGACATGTCCTGACCGGGACTCGAACCCAGGACCTCTAGGTTTACAGTCAGGAGCTCTACCTCTGAACCAAAGAAGTACTTCCCTTGTTCAGGGATAAAGGCTGGCTATTTAAATCTACTAATTAATGTACGAAGGGGAGCAACCCCGTTACAAAACTTTGAAGGTTTTCCCCACTTTTATCCTCACAAGGCAATGTGGATTCATTATTATTCATGGAGAACAAGTAAATCTGTGAGCTAATGCTCACAAGTGATACCCCCCGCTCCCCAAACTATGCCACGCATACAACATGTACAAGTTTAAATAAACGATAAACAGGAAGTAGTTGACTTACGAACATAAAATCGCTATACACCATATGGGACAAAGCTGTATAAAAAATATCAGACCTCTATCTCATGTAGTTGCTTGGAAAACTGTGACGGAAATTTTGCATTTAGGTCCATTATGTGTAAAAACCTAGGTATTCAGTAAACAGGAAGTAGACTACCTAAGAGCATAAAATGGCTTTAAACCATATGGTACTATAGGATAAAGCTGTATACAAAATATCAGACTTCTATCTCATGTAGTTGCTTGGGAAACTGTCACAGAAATTTTGCATTTATGTCCATTATGTGAAAAAACCTAAGTATTCAGTAAACAGGAAGTAGACTACCTAAGAGCATAAAATGGGTATAAAAATATGATACTATAGGATAAAGCTGAAAATATCAGAACTCTATCTCATGTAGTTGCTTAGAAAACTGTGACAGAAGTTTTGTCACAGACGGGCCAATGAACAGACAAACAAACGAACGGACGGACGAACAAGAGTAAAACAGTATACCCACCCCTTCTTCGAAGCGGGGGTATAACTAACTTTTGTGGTATTTGTATTCAACCACAAAAATAATTATCAAACAAAGTGTTATTTTTACACTGATTCCCTTTAGCAACATGAAAAAAACATGAAATTAAGAATCAAAATGTCTTTTTTCTGTAAACCATGAAAATTGATACCAACAAAAATAAATTAATCCACAGTACTCCTTTTAAACAAGAAACCTGTTGCTCATTTAAAAGTTTCTAATTCAATATGTACCTTGTTTGGTAAACAATTCTAATATCCCCCTATAGGCTACATTCCTAACGTGGTAATCATGATCTTCATGTGATTGGTTCCCCCATCTAGACCTGGTAATAGATAATGGAGGTTTATTTTATCATAAGGACAAGGTATATTCCGTACAATTTAAAGGGAAACTGTAAACTGTCATGCAGGAATTTTACAAGATTTATACATAAATTACTGCGGTTTCATTATTATTCGTGGGGTATCAATTTTCGTGGTTTTCGTGGGTGGCTTTGACCCACGAAATTTGATACCCAGCGAAAAGGAAATTTAACATTGAACTGTATGCTGCAGACTTATGAACCACGAATTTAACAATCCTCGAACTGGTCCTTTTTCATCAAACCACGAAAATTGAAACCCACGAAAATAAATGAATCCACAGTAGTCTTAAAATTTGCCAATGAGCTTTGGATTGTGCATAAGTAGCTCAGACCTGTCAAGTGTCACACAACCTTGCGTGAGACTCAGGCATCTTATCAGCTTTTTGGCGCAAAATTTCTTTGATTCTTAATTTTTCCTTTGATCTTACAATTTTTAGGCTAATCTCACATGAACAGCTCATCAGAACTTGACAGCTCTGCTTATTGTAACTTCATGAGAAATTCAAGTACATGTAATAAACTATTGAGGACAAGTATGTCATGTTCCTAATAACCCCTCATCATTTTCTTTAAACAAGAGGTTTTTTTCATTTCTAAGCATTTCGAAGCTGAGTTGACCTAACACAACCCTAAACTGAACAAATAATTTAGATCAATTTAATCCGTATCAAGAATCTACTGTAAGAAGCAGAGGTACCAATGGGGTATCCGAATGTCAAAAGTCCAAAAGGGCAGAGACAAAACCAGCAAACACCAACAAGAACGAGACAAAAACAGACAACATGTCAAACATGGAAACACAAAATAATTGAATATCAATCAACAACGCGAACTCCAGTCCAAACAAGAGTGAACTCAGGTGCTCCGGAAGAGTAAGCAGTTCCTGCTTGCTATAGCACACCTGTCGCATCGCCAACAGTCATTTCAGCATGTCAAATTTGGTAAAGGAAGACAAAACCAATTTCTATGACAAACCAACATCTGTACTATCATCTGATAGATCGAAATCACAAAATAACTGAATATCAATCAACAGCGCGAACTCCAGTCGAAACAACATGGAAATTTCATGTGGGGCGGAAATTTTGCTTAATTCATGATCACAAAATATCTGTGAAAAATAGCCCGAGGCAAATAGATTATTCTTTATGTGCTTAAAGAAACATGAATTAATCTCCCACGTGTAAGATTCACTTGACAAAAATATGAAAATAACACCCAGCAAAAATTTCTCATTTATAGTACCTTGTTTCTTGGGCGGCTAATCTCATTCCATAGAGACTAAGGTTATTGGTAGAGCTCATCACTGACTTTAAAGTTGAACTGAGTGGAAAATTGTCAAAACAATTACTTGTCTCTAAAAAATAATATAAAATAAAGTTAAAATCCAAATGTATAAAATGAGCACATTGAGGTTTTATGATGTTTTAGATGTACATGGTCCACAAATGTTTCAATGGCGGAGGAAAATAGAGAACCCAGAGTTTTTACCTTGTAAACTTTTAATAAAATATTCAGTCATATCAAAAGGTATTAAGTTTACTCAGTCCTTCAAATTATTGTACAATATATCTGGGGTATATTTTTGTGGTTTTTATGAGTTATTCAATCATAAAGATTTTTACCATACAATGACATGAATGAATAAAAATGTTGAAAACCATGAATACAAGTTTAAACATTTTTAAAATGAAAGAACCTTAGTGAGCATGCTCACATACCCCATGTTCTTTTACATGTATTGGACTATAAAAATTAACCTTGAGCTCTTAAACTTTTGCAAATTTAAAGTTTGTGGTAAAATATATAGTTACATATGTTATACTTTTTGAAAACCAAGTTTCCTTAAATTCTGTTCAGTAGTTTACTAGGAGTTTCGTTCATAAACTGTGATAAGGATTTTCTGCAAAATATCTAAGTCTAAAGGGCCATTACTACAAAAAATTTGCATATAAAAAAAATCCTGGTAATCTGCACAACTACATATGGTGTACCTCTTGCAAACCTAGTTTCATTAAATTCTGTTCAGTAGTTTAATAGGAGTTGCGTTCACAAACTAAAATCAGGATTTTCTGAAAATTTTAAGTCCAAAGGGCCATAACTCCCACAAAAATTTGTGGATAAAAAATTCCTGGTAATGAGCACAACTACATATAGTGTACTTCTTGCATACAAAGTTTCATTAAATTCTGTTCAGTAGTTTGAGGGGAGTTGCATTCACAAACTTTGATCACAGATGGACAGACGGATGGACTGATAGACCAGGCAAAAACATACCCTTCACATCTTCGTTGTGTGGGGTATAATAAGTAGAAACTTCACCTACCATCATATCTCATCCTATGATAGCAACAGCTGACACAACATAGTCCCGATATAAAATTAAGGTCATGATAGAAGTTCATCATTGTTGGTGTAAGGTCACCACAACAGTGTAATCCTATCATCAAAACGCAGGGAGTTCTAGGATTGTTGCCATGGGAACTATTTGACCCATGGTTACCATGGCAACTGTTTTTGTCATTGCAAGTACAATTTCTTTCAATACCACAGCCATAAGCATGGTTGCCTTGTCTTGTTGAATAACCAATATCAAAATTATAACTAGAACAAAATGTACAATGTTTATCTGAATCTTCAAAGCTATCAGACCCTGTTGCTTCAAGTTCAGTTTCTGAAAGATCTTTATTGGAATCTGTATCTCCTAGAGTTGAATATTTTGCACAACCGTCAGAAGAAAACACTTGTTCTTCCCTTAAAACATCTTTGTTTGTGTCCTTTTCATGTTTTAAAATGGTCTGTGTATCATTCTGTATAGAATTACACATATATTTATCACTGTCTCCCTGATCATGAAAATTTTCGATCACATCATCTTGTGATGATAAATCATTTCTTTCCTTGTCAACACATGAATGTTCATGACAAGATGTTTTTTTAATCCTTCCCTTGCCAACACATGCATGTTCATGACAAGATGTTTTAGATTCAGTAGGTGCTGTGCATGTTTTACACTGAATTTCTGAATATAGCTGATTCCATGCTTCAAAAATCACCTTTCTAAAGTTGTCCCTACTTTCTTCCGTATTTTCTAATTCCAAGGTAACATTGACCATTTTACCTGAAGTTAAATGAAGAAATCAAATTAAAAGATTAGATATTAGTAACAAGATGTAACAAGAAATGAACACCTCCATGACATCATCAACAATGCCGTTAAGCCAGATCTGCAAGCATTCATCCATGGAAAAAAACCCAAAATAAATAAGTTTCAGGCATTAATTTACTTGGTAGTGCAAGGTCCCCAGCTCATGCAGCTCTGGACCTAACTTTTATAATCAAAGGGACATAACTCTCACAATACTTAATGAGTTGTTGAAAGAAACTGAATTTCAAACTTTCCCAAGGAATGTATGGTCTAACATACATGGCTGTTTTTTATAGTGATTTTTAGTTTCTTTATGTTGGTTGTGTCGTGTACACTTATTTCACATCTCTTTATCATCTATGTATGTATAAATTTCAAGATTTTTTTTTCAAGAATTATAAGCATAAATAAATTTCATATGTCTATGTCTTAGCCCATACTGTACCATTGTAAATCGTACCATTTGTTACTTTTCTTTTATCAGCTGATGATGAGTGTGACTGTTTACCCTCGACACCTATGATGGGATGTCCGTACAACTCACTGAGGGTCTGGCCCAGATATCCCTGAAAATATCAACACTGTCATTAATGCTGTGGTTTCATTACTATTTGTGGGGTACAAATTTTTGTGGATTTCGAGGGTTATGCTGATCCATGAAATTTGATTCCCAATACAAGAGGCTCCCAAGAGCCTGAATCGCTCACCTGAACTACACAGATACATATATTTGTAGGTATTATTGTGCTTAACCATATGCGATTTAAATTTATGAAATATCTTGGTTAGTTTTCAAGATATTGGGCTTAACAAGTGCAAATTTTGCAAAAATTAGGAAAAAGAACAATAACTCCCACATCAGCAGTCTTTTCCGAAATTTCAAGACAGGTAGATCTTAATATGTTGATCATTTTTGATTCTTGCACAATTTTGATATCTGAAACCAGTTTTGAGTTATTAGCAAAAAATGAAATTTGCCCCTATGTTCTATTTTTAGCCATGGTGGCCATGTTTTTTTACGAATCAAAAATCTGAACGATAGAGTTGTAGCATATAAGCTATCAAACAGTGTGCCATGTTAAGATGCAGTTGGTCTTACCATTTCAGACAAGTCAGGGAAAAGTAATGAACAATGGTAAATATTGACGCTTTAAGGGCCATAACTCCTAAAAGAAATGGTTCTACAGCTTTGACCTAATTACATGAATTGTAGATCTTGATGTGCTTAATCATATGCAATTTGAATTTTTGAATTATCTAGTATAGTTTTCAAGATATAGGGCTAAATAAGTGAAAAAAATTTAAAAAATCCAGAAAAAGGGCAATGACTCCTAGGTCGTTTGTTGGATCTTCTTGAAAATTTCAGAGCAGGTAGATCTTGAGATGCTAATCACTTTTGTCTCCCATCAGAATTTTGATATCTGTTACCGTTTTTGAGTTATTTGCAAAAAACTGTAATTTGACCCCTATGTTCTATTTTAAGCCATGGAGGCCATATTTTTTGACGAATCAAAAATCTGAACAATAGAATTGTAGCATTAATGCTATTTAACAACTGTGCCAAGTTTGGTTGAAGTTGGATGTATGGTGTCAGACAAGTTAATCTTTGAAATTCAGGGTAAAAGTAATGAAAAATGGTAAATTTTGACGCTTTAAGGGCCATAACTCCTAAAAGAAATGGTTCTACAGCTTTGACCTCATTACATGAAATGTAGATCTCGATGTGCTTAATCATATGCAATTTGAATTTTTAAAATATCTTGTATAGTTTTCAAGATATAGGGCTAAATAAAAGCAAAATTTTGAAAAAAATCCAGAAAAAGGGCAATAACTCCTACATCGGTTGTTGGATCTTCTTGAAAATTTCTGGGCAGGTAGATCTTGAGGTGCTGATCACTTTTACCCTATGCCAGAATTTTGACATCTGTAACCGTTTTCGAGTTATTTGCAAAAAACTGCAATTTACCCCTATGTTCTATTTTTAGCCATGGCGGCCATGTTTTTCAACGAATCAAAAATCCCCACGCTAGTTTTATACTACCTATGCTAATTAACAACTGTGCCAAATCTAAAAGCCATTGGACTTATGGTGTAAGAGGAGTTAACGTTTGAAAAATGTTAACGACGACGGACGACGGACGACGACGGACGCCAAGTGATGGCAATAGCTCACATGGACCTTCGGTCCAGGTGAGCTAAAAAAGGAAATAGAACATTGCTTCGTATACTGTAGAATTCAGAACCACAGATCTAAGAACCAATGATTTTAGACTTCTTCATCAGTTTACAAAATCTAAAGCCATGAAAATAACTTATTCCACAGTACATATACATAGATATTCCTGTTCTGTAACCACAAGTATTATCAGCAGTTTTTCAAAAGAATTTAAAAAAAATCTTATCAAACAGTTTTATTCAAACTTGCTCAAAATAGTAATGATAAAATCATAACATATAAATTTGTTTTGTTTGTTTGTTTGATGAATTGTATTAAAATTTAACAAAAAGTGTCGCTATAATAAATGAATTACTTACTTACTTATTTGCCTTACTTACATCAGTTAAGACCTATACCGTTTTAATGGTCAAAGGGACATAACTCCCACAAAAATAGTTGCAAAGTACTGAAACTTTAATTTGCATAAGGAAAAAATAATTAAAAACATTATGTAAAAAATTCATTTGCATACGTTAGGCGTGCAACTAATTTTGTTGTAGTTTTGTCCCTTTGACCTAATCATAATCAAGCACTGAATATTCATTCTGCTCATTTAAAAAAAGACCTTATTAGCAGATGGATGGCATATCAATGTCTTGTGGCAGGAAAACATACAAAGATGATAATGATCTTTACTACTACATGTAAAATGATAAAAAGTTACCAGTCCTGAGCCAACATCAACTATGACATCACTTCCTGTTTTAAGGGCAAGGTCATGTACCAAGGCAGCCATTCTGGACGCCTCATGCTGTTTCTTTGGGTTCATGCCTTTTTTCAGCTGTTGATCCAGCTGTTTGAGTGAACCTTGGGCTTTTTCCTCTCTTTTTATACAGATAGATTCAGCTGTTGAGAAAAATTCTCTCAAACTTTCTGGCCAGTCACACTAATAAAGAAATAGAAATAGGTCAGACAGATATGGGAAGATTTCATTAAACAGGAAGTAGATGAGAAACATACCAAAAATTGAATCCTGTGTTATGGAACCTCTTGCTGATGATGCATACAAAATATTAAGAGGCTGTGATGAGCCATTGCTGAGCAAACTGACTAACTGTCATGACTATTTTCAAAATTATTGTATTATAAAGTCATAAATATTAGCTACTGTAAATGCATGCAAGTCCAGGACTTTTGTAAATAAAATTTCAAAGATCCTGAATCAAAAATTGACCCAGACCTAAGACAAGTGTTAATTTTAACCCAAGTGAATCAATTTGTGAAAATAAGCAACCAACAAATTGTTGATTGCAATCCAGTTGTTTTTTACTCTGTTTCTTTGTGTATGTTCACATTCATGTTTACTCATAGTTTTGTCTATACCCTTATGGACTTTGAATGCTGGACTGAAAGTATTAATAAGTCTAAATTTTTTTCAACTTTTATGGACTTGTGGGACCATTAAAGCTGGCTACTTTATTTTGCTGTGTATAGTGCACATTTATATACAATGCGCACCCCCTTTTCATGATGAAAATCTGAGGAAAAAACGAAGTTTTGTGTAAAATGCGCAATGATTTTGTATTACAGAGAACACTCCAAATTTTCTCTTTTTTCAGGTAGAAAGACTACAGATGAAGATTTTTTAATGAAAATAAAATTGTTTTGTAATTATTTGTGAAAATAAAAATAAACTGTTATATTATTTGTGTATTTTATAATGACAGCGAGATCATAAATCCTAGTAATGGCAAATACGGTATATTTACCTACCTTTTTATAACCATATGGTATCTGATTAAGTTCTTCATATGTCAGGTTCAATAAACTGGGAATCCACTAAAAAAAATTTAAATCTGTCAAGGACATAAAATGTCAAAAAATGTAAAAAAAACCCAGTAAGTAAGCATTATAAGTGTAAGACATGAAATTGGATTCCACAGTAGCCATATGGTAGCAGAATTAAAGCTGCTTTGGAGTAAGCAATAAGCTATCTAACTACATGTAACTTTAAACTTAAAGGAGCCCTTTAGCTTGAAAACAATAGTTAGAGGAACAATTTCATATCAATTATCTTAGAGTTATCTCCCTTTTACTGTTTTCACTTAATTTTTAACTAAATGTTTGAAATCTTTAAGGTTTTTTTATCAGCTTTGTAACTTTGTGTACTTAATCTTTAGAGTCGCGAGTTTTCAATCCTTGCAAGTTTCTACAATGTTACACACAAGGTTCATGTAGACATTTAATCTCGTTGAGATGTTAGCTACGGTGAAATTTTTTGATTGGCCTCCTCTAGCTCCGGTGAAATTTTTTTATTGGCCTCCTCTAACGTTAGAGGAGGCCAATCAAAAAATTTCACCAGAGCTAACATCTCAACGAGATTATAGACATTAGATAAGAAGGTTCAGCATCCAATATCAGGTGAGCAATTCAGGTTCTAGAGAGCCTCTAATTTTTATCTACAGCCAATTTGCAATACAATGAACAGTGTCCATGTGTATTGATTACATTGACGGCAGTTGGAATTTTCAGATTGGGTCAGGTTCACTAATTCCACATTTAATGGCTAAAAATTAGGAATTTTAATCTAGCCAAAACTTCAATTTTTTTACCATAGTCTCTACTTTTTCAACTAAATATTTTAAATAATTCCAGTAGCCTAGATTAAAAATTTAGTAGCCATTGGCAATAGCCAATTTTTTTTTCCCTTATCTAATTACCTTCTATCCTATTATTTTATCATTTAACAAAACCATGATCATGATGATGGATTTGAGTATTAAATTAAATATATCTTATCTATCTATTTATTAATGTTCAAACCTCATGTGGAACTTCTTCCCAAATTCTATCCATGAAGAAATCTGTGAGTTTGAAATCATATATCCACTTGTAGTTATGTAAAAATTCTATCATTTTCTTAAGGTCATTGGTTGACTCCATGTTGCTGTATATCTAAAATAAAACAGGCAAAGAATCAATCAGAGAATATCGTGGTCACCATGTTTAACTCAGTCTATAATATGGGAACAGAAAACTTGAAAATTTGTGGAAGGCTGAGTAAAGGGATCATGCAGGGTTGTCAAGTTTTGATGGGCTGACCAAATGAGATTTGTCCAAACATTGTAAGACTAAAGAAAAATTAAAATAGAAATTAACATTACATGAATTTATAGACAACCAATTTGATTAAGAATGTTACCAGTTAGGCAATATATTTCACCACATTCAAGTCCTCCTTATTATTAGCTTGTTTTTTTTAACAGTTCATCTCTATGTTTTGAAATAAGCTAGGTTAAAATCTGAAGCGAACTAATTTTTTTTATCATGTCTATTAATCGAGTTCTAGTTTTTAGCCAGTAGAATTGGGAAAAAAAATACTGCACAATTAATTGATCATTGCCCCAAACTATGGACTCTAGGGTATTTCATTTACACTGTCAGGAGCAAATGAGGAGATATTGGGTTCTTAAAATATATGTAGTACATAAATATGTAATATTGGAAATCCATAAAAAAAAGTGTCAATTTGTCTGCTACTGACATGACTGAAAAATCATTCGGGTTGGAAATTAAGTATGGAAGTACTCGCTCTAGCTGCATGCTGTCCCATAGCTTTTTTATTATGGTCCTGTTCCAAATTTTCTACTTTTGCAGACCATCCACAAATACATGTAGGTAATTTACCAATCCACAGCTAATACAGTCCACCTTGTTAAGATAATAATGATCAATGTCTTTCTGGCGTTTTGTCATTTGGATTTTTTTTAGATCCCCAGAGACCTATAGTAGGAAGCAATTTACATGATTAAGACAGACCTGTCAAGTGTCACGCAGCTTGCGTGAGACTCACGCATCTAGTTAGCAATTTGGCGGCAAATTCCTTTGATCTTTTATTTTTTTCCTTTGATATTTCAATTTTTGGGCAAATCTCACGCGAGCAGCTCATCAAAACTTGACAGCCCTGTTAAGACATCAAATTTTTTTAAATTTTAAGGCTTCTGGTCATGTTGAAGACTGCTTGCATTGTGATTTTTTTTTAATTGCCCTCCCCTTATCATGTAATGTTGATTGAGTTGCCCACACTTATTCCACATGTCTTCATGGTCTATAATTTCCAAGAGGGTATAATATTATTTGGACTAGGTACAGGGGGGGGGCTGATGGGGGGTCCTGATCACAGTTCAAGGAAAATAAAAATTGGATCTCACATTTCGGTTACACGTCTGTAGTCCGACAGCCCAATAGTCCGACAACCCAATAGTCCGACAGCCCAATAGTCCGACAACCCTATGCCTATGGTCCGACAGCCCAATAGTCCGACAACCCATTGGTCCGACAGCCCAATAGTCCGACAACCAAACAGTCCGTCAACATACAAGCATCCGGTCGAACAGACCGATATCGAATATATTTTTTTTTTAAACTGCGAGCAGCTGCTCACAAATAAATACCACCGCCCTGCCCCCAAATCAATCAGAAGATTTTTTTAAATAAATGGTGCAGATCTACCTTATGTTACAAAGATTGTGTGAAAGTCTTATGAAAATCTATTGAAGGGTTTAAGATGAGTAGCGGGTAAGAGATGGGTACGGATCCCGGATAGGGACATACAAAGAAAACAAATATATCGTGCACACATAATATATTATTACCTAATATAATAAAATTTCCTTTTCTATAAACTATATTTTATTTTGGACCATTATTACATTCTACCGGGCAATAGAAAGGTGTTCTATTGCCCAGTGACGTTCTATTGCCTGTTGACATTTTGACCTCAAATTCGATTGGACAATTCATAAACATGAATATTTATTATCTATTCCGGGTCATTTACGTGAAGTCCGTGCTATTGCAAAGTCTGTTTGTGTGTGTTCTGGTTAAAACCGGCTGGTCTGTCATAACTTCCATAATAGGGCGTAGTTCAAATGGTCATTAAACCCTTTCTGTTTTTTTTTGTTTTTTTCAAAACTATATGAAAAAAAAAACTAAATTTTCTTTCAACACAATACGACTAATAATTCTATTAGAAAATATTAGGTTATAAAACAGTTATTGAATGTGTAGCAAGGCAATAGATCAGAACTATTTTCCCCGTGGTATCCAGATTAGCTCAATGTTCTATTGCCCTCAGCCTACGGCTTCGGGCGATAGAACATTAAGCTAATCTGGATACCTCGGGGAAAATATTCTGATCTATTGCCTGGCTACACATTAAATAACTGTATAATATTGTGCGCACAACATATTATTTTGTGTGCACAACATATTATTTTGTGCGCACAACATATTTTTTTTTTGTGCGCACAGCATATTATATTATTGTGTACACAACATACAGTCATGTATCATATTGTGCATGTTGTGCGCACATTATATTTTTTTATGCGCACATTATATTATATTGTGCGCCCAAATTAATATGTTTTGCGCTCAAAATAATATATTGTGTGCACAAAATAATATATTGTGCGCACAAAATAAATATAATGAGCGCACAACATATTTTTTTTCTTTGAATGTCCCTAACTGGGCTCCGTAGATGGGTACCCCTTGGCGTCAAATGATTAAGTTCATGTTTTGCTACGGAAAAACCTAAAAATCATTTTGATCAAATTTTAAAATCGATGCACATCTATCATGTCTCTATTATGCTTCAAACATTGTATAAAAGATTCATGAAAATTCATTGAGGAGATTAGGTAGAGTTGCGGATATTAGAGATGGGTACCCTCTGGTAGTCGAATGGCTCAGTCCATGTATTGCTAGGAAACCCCCAAAATCATTTTGATCAAATTTTTAAATAAAAGGTGAACATCTTCATTATGTAATAAAGATTGTGTGAAAGTTTTATGAAAATCCACCAACGGGTTAAGGAGGACTTGCGATAAGATATGGGTACCCTGAGGTGCAACGGAAGGAAGGACGGACACGGACGACCCTACCTCTATATCCCCCCACTTTCAAGCGGGCGTATAATTATGCCTCGTCTTCTAATGTGAATATAGCATTTGTTATTGAAATTGTTCGCCCGTCCGTAGGTACGTTTGTTCGTCCCATATAAGATTAACTTTCAGGTTTAAGTGACTTTTCAATTAAGGGTACATGTAACATTATAGGTTACATGCGGGCGAAGAACATGAAATGGTTGATAAAATGATCATGAAATAAAGAGAAATATGAAAGTTCATTATTATCATTAAATTAAAGTTTGTTTTTTGCCTGAAAAAAAACGATATCGCCCCCAGTTTCTCCTAAAGTTCTAAGTTCAAAGGTCATTAACTCCCACAAAAAATTGAGGATCAAAATTTCCTTGTATAACATGCACAACTTAATATGATGACCTTCCTATATACCAAGTTTCTTTTAATTCGGTACAGTAGTTTCAGAGGAGTTGCACTGGCTGACAGAATGATAAATGTGCATTTAAGCAAATTACTTAATTCAAAGGATCAAAATTTCCTGGTTAAATGCACAACTACAAAGGGTCTTCTTATATACAACTTTTCGCTGAAATTCGGTTGAGTAGTTTCAGAGGAGTTGCGCTGACAATTTATTTTGCGACGGACAGACGGATGGACAGGACAGGACAGGACAAAACCAATATGTCTCCCCACAAATGTGAGGGGAGCCATGATAAAGGTAACACAAAGTTACCAAAGCTTCATGTCAAATATAAACAGGTGGCGTGTTGCGTGTAGTAGCTTATTTTCTCTGTATAATATGTTTCAGGGCTAATTGGAATCCTGTGCGATCTGGGATCCTCCTAGGGCAAATTGGATTAAAACCAGTGTAAATCAGAATTCCAATTTGTCTTAGGAGAAATTGGGATATCCTGATATGTCCTTGGAGGATCCCGGATCCTCCTGAAATTCTATTAGGATCTGGAATCACACTAGATACTAATTAAGTTAGGACGATTCTGGATAATACTGAAATATTTGTTAAAGTAAAATGTAAATCTAATGATTTTATTAGACAGTTAGCAAATTTAATACAAATAATACACATTTGAAAAAACCCAACATATCTATGTAATGTTTAAAGAAATAAAAAAGTAGCGATAATATTAATTCTTAACAACAATTATCATTTCTCTGGTCTTATTTGATTCAACATTTTTTATGGCACCTTAGCATTACAGCAGGAAAATCTGTGTGTGTTGCATTTTCCATTACAGTCTTCATTAATTGAGCGATTTTTTTTGCTTGCAAGCTTGATATGGGAAATTTGAGACAATGGAGATTTTTGGCATTTTAACCTGGAAAACAAATTGTCCTTTATGCTATAAGGTCATTTTTTTCAAAAAGTTAAACACTGATTTTGAACAACTTACAACTTTGTTCTAAGATCTGTTAGAGTCTGTGTTTGTTCGATCAACCTTGTGAATTTAAATTCAAGCTGTGTCCCAAAGTTCCTTCAAAATGTTTGGGCTGACGATGTTTTGCTTCGTGCATATAGTTAACCATTGGATTATCTGGAATAACATTATGTCTCGACTGTTTTCATAGCATCTTGTAGTGCCAAAGCAACAAATTGTTCAGAACATAGAAAATTATTACACTAAATTCAAATAAGCGTTATTTGGTTAAAAAGTGAAAAGATTAAAGATCACTATACATGTGATATAAATTGATTATTTTTTTTATATTGATTATTTTTTTTATTTTTTTTTTCAAGATTGTAAGTAGTAAAGAATGTATTTTATCAAAATTTATAACAATAAGGCCTTAGATTTATTTATTTTTAAAATATAATTCTTGTTTTGAATTTAAGACAATGTTCTTTAAAAAAATCAAACAATTCTTATTATTTCAAAATATAACTTTTTAATGTTCAGTCAGTGGGATTCGGAATCCTCTTAGGGCAAATCAGGATATCTCAATTTCTCCTAGGACAAATTGGAATTCTGATTAGCACTGGTTTAAATCCAGGGCAAATCAGAATTCCAATTTGTCCTAGGATAAATCAGAATTCCAATTTGTCCTAGGAGAAATCAGAATTCCAATTTGCCCTAGGAGGATTCTGGATCGCCCTTGATTGAATGCATGATTTCTTCAATTTATATCTAAATTAAAGTTAATTATAAATAAACAAAATTAAATCATTGCCAATGTTCATGTTAAGCATCCATTTGAAGTCAGGATTGTATGCTTATAATATATAGAGGTTTTGTTTTTATTTGGTTGTGTTTAAAGTTTTATATATCAAACATTATTAAGCATTGTCGGACTATCGGGTTGTCGGACTATTGGGTTGTCGGACCAATGGGTTGTCGGACTATTGGGTTGTCGGATCCAATGGGTTGTCGAACTATTGATTGTCGGACTACCGGGATGTCACCCACAGTTCACCATGTTCACAGGAAATAAGCAAAAAATTCCAAAATCACGATTCAAATGGACTATCACGCATTACCCCATCGGCCCCCTCTGTACAGTGGACCCAAAATTTGATTGTAGATTATTTTAAGGTGTGGAGCCTGATAGGGTCAGAGGCAATTAGGACAGTAAAGGAAGACACAATGTGGGAGCTGGAGAGGAGATTGCTCAGATGGATACTCACTTACTTGGATACTTGATACTGATAGATCGATGCTTGACATTAAACAGTTAAAAGCAAGATGAGAGCCGGTGGTGTAGTGGTTAACGCGTCGGGCTACTAACACCGTGGTTCGTGGTTCGATCCTCGTCAGGGGTGAAAATTTCATGAACCAATTTTCCGACTCTCTCTTGACACCATTTGCGAGGATGGTCTCAAGAACCGATGCTAGTCCTTCGGAAGGGACGAAAAAAAGGTTGTCCCGTGTATGGGAGAGCAATACCCAATGCACGTTAAAAAACCCTTTGAAGAGTTCGATAAGAGTAGGCTCAATGGGTGCCGCTACAAAGGCCACACTCGCAATCTGCTAGCTGGAGAGGGATTAATATAAGCTTCCCAATCCAGGGTAAATAAATATGTTTAAACTAAAAGCAAGATATGTTGAAATTTCAATCAACATTTAGTTCAGTTGATTGTCAGACTAAGTTTAAATCAGACTTAATTTTATTTTTGTTGTTGTCGAATGAATATTTATCAGCAATTTGTAACACCATTTACCCTTTTCAGTTTTGGCCTAAATCCTATGTTTATTTGTCCATATTTTCAAATCCGGAATCTGTCCGACCTTGGTAAGAATTTTTCATTTTTTCGCAGTTGTCTCCCTTTTGTTTTCCTTGGCGCTTCGGAAAAGTTTGGAAGAAAGTTTAGAACAGAAATTATGACTTTTAACGCAAACGTTACCTGATAAAGTCGATGGTATCTCTTAAATAGTCAATTTTGCCATCTATATTTATAAAAAAAAAATAAGAACGACCTTTTTGAGATCTTATATTTGGAGATATTTTGATTTTAGGTTATGCAGCTTAAAGCTTATACAAGACATTTTTTGGTTCTGTAGCAAGGCCAAGGCTCACCAAACCAGGAGAAAAAGTCGCCCTGAAAAGTTAAATTTCGCCTTTGTAATGTCACAGGGAGAAGTTAATGTCACCTTCTAAAAAATGTGGTACTTGCCAACATTTCCCCTTTCTTTAAAAGATTAAATAAAGCTACCTGTTTATTTGGTCATTTTACCTATCCCAGAGCTAATAAACAACCTGTCATGATGCATTTTCACTGTTAATTACTTAATCTAAAAGTTTAATCTCTTGTTAATTAACCATTTACCACCAAGCCCGGCGGTGATTGTCGGCTTGTACACAAAACTTGTTGATTACATGTAGATGGATCCAACTGCCAGTCATTAATTTGCTTCCAGGATTGATTAAAACTACAGTGCGACGTCAAAAGTATTTCACGCTTTATATTTTTCCCTTTATATTTCATATAAATTAGTATTTTTTATAAAAATTATTACCAAGCCATTTCTCAACAGATTTTCATGAAATAGAAAACCAAAACATGCAGAATTATCTGAAGTTTGTTTGTTTATTTGCAAATCTGTTAAAACCTCTTGGTTCATTTTTATACTATAATAAAACACAGAAAAAAATTCACAAAAAATATTTGGTTAAAATATAAAGGAAAATTATTTTCAAAATATTTCATTTGTGTTCTAATTATGATTAAATCTAACCCATCTAACATTTTACGATGCCAAAATATAGAAATGAACTTGAAATATTGCTGCATCTGTTGGCTTTTATTTTACAAAAATCGGTTGAAAAATGACTTGGTCAGAATTTTTTGAAAAAATGTGAATTTATATGAAATATAATGTAAAAAATATAAAGCGTGAAATACTTTTGACATCGCACTGTAAATATTTATATGATTTGTTCACAAATAATTGATCAATTAACTGTAATAATAATCCTTATTACTCATTATGAAAGTAAAATTTCTGAAGAAAAAGAAAAAAAATATTGAACAGAGTTATTCCCATTCAAAATAAATTAATTTCCAAAATCTTAATCTTTCTACACAAGTTCTACACATACTTTCGTTTACTTTTACCATTAATTAAAATAATAATAAAATTAAATAAAAATGAACATCAACAAAGAATTGAAGCATAATAATTATTGCAATTTTTATTTTTCATAATACCATGAATACAGAAAACATGAATGCAAACTGTAGTGATGCACTGTTTTGGAATAATTCCAAAATCCTCACACATTGAAAAACACTGCTGCAGGTTTTGGTAGGAGTAGGAACCATATTATCCTTTGTTAGTAAACTAAATTGCCTGACTTTACCCATCACTCCTTTACTTCAGGGACAGTTAATACATGATGCCGCAATTGCCCCCATCCCACTTTACTTTTCATTGACTCCAAGAGGTCCCATGGAATATTTCCTGTACATGTATACCGGTAGTACGGTCTGTACCTTGTATCTTTATTGATCTTTTTTCTTTGCTTAGTACAGATGGCTACACCATGAAGCTTTCAAATAACTTCTGGATTTATTTTTGATGATGACTGATTCATCTGGCAACAACAAAGATGGTCACCTAAGATCCAGTAAGGATACTCTCCTAAGATCCAGTAAGGATGACTTTGATCTTAATACAAGTAGTCCACAGCATAAAGCTTCTGATTCTGTACACAACAGTGGGTGCAAGTCTCTACACAACCTGAAGGAGGCAGTGAGGCACAGTGAAAGGACCTCTAGGGCCAGGGAACTGGTACCATGTCTAGATTACCATTCTGATGATTTAGACACTAAGGTTTGTACTGTTTTATGTGGCTCTATTACAATTTATTTGGATTGTTACTGCAGAAATAACCCAAGTGTGAACAATTTACGTTGGGAAGTTCCTTCATGTTTTGAAGTGGTTCTTTTTAGAAGTTCCTAAAAAGTTACATATGTTCATCAGATATGCTATAAATTTTTGTTGTATTCTCTTCTGGTAAATACATGTTAAAGTTGTTTTGAGCATGAATACATGTACTATGAACATTGTCTACAAAAAAAATGGAACTTTTTCAGGAACTTATCAATGAACTTCCTCAATATTTGAACATGTTGAAGTAACACAAAACGTTCACACTTGGGTTATTTCTGCAGTAATGGAAGAAGCAGAGATGTAGTAATGTCAAAGTCTGAAAGGGCAAAGGTTAAATCAGTCACAAAACACAAGTGAGAGAAGCAGAAGCACCATTTGGGCATCTGAGTGTCAAAAGTCGAGCAACAACAAAACCAGCAAACAGGAATGAGAAAGAAACATAAACATTAAAAAACACAAAATACATTGAACAGAAATCAACAATACCATCTCTAAATGTGACAAGAGCAAACTCAGGTTGTCTGGAAGGGTAAGCATCACACTGCCAATTTCCAATTCAGTGTATAAATAAGGTAAAGAAATGCTCATGAAAATAAGAGACTAGGAACGTGTTGCATTATTTATATTAATTTTTTTTAGCAAAACATGTGTGAACCACATGATTGAAATCAAACAAATTGTCTGATTTCGGAAATCATGAAAATTGATACATCATCGTACATGTACCTATAAAAACAATTGCATCTACAGTGTTTGATTTTTTTTTTTCTTTCAAGGCTTTTTCATTAGAAATTCAAAAATGAAGCAAAGAGATCTCTATGAATCTGGTCACTCACAAACAGAAAATTTATGACATGAAATGCACATGTGCAGAAAGATTTAACAAAGATTTCAACATATTTCTTGATATAAGTTTCCATATAAGTACATGTAGCATATTCTTTTTTGTGGATATAGATTTTGATATCTTATTTCATGTATTTTTTTAGCAAAATTGTACATTTAGTCTTTCTACTTCAGACCAATACTAATGCACCTCTACCAGTCCTTCCCCAAGAGGAACCCAGTCTTAGTTACCAGGAAGAAGCTGTTGCCATAGAAACTGTAGGAGGAGGAAGTGGAAATGCATCTGAGTCCCCTCTGCGTTTGCTCATTGTCTCCAGTAAAATTAGAAACAGTAATGCATTTAGGACTGCCATCTTACCAAATGTTGTGTTTGTGCAGTATAAATATGAATCCACTACTATTGATAGTTTGTTCAGTAAGTTTTGAATTTAAAATTTTACATGGGCTGCCAACTTTTGAAATTTTGAAATTGGGTTTTTTAATATTTCTGTGATGTTTCTTGATAATAGAATTTAGATCTTCAGTTGGGAAAACCTGTGAATATCGGGAAGGTTGGCAGCCTTGAATTTAGTATACTAACTGTAAATTAGGTCACCATATTCACCTTATAATCATTAGCATGATTTCACAAGAAGGACAATATATTAGATATAATTGTTTATAAGGTTTGATTTACTTGATGTACCTTGAACAATAACACAAATATTCAGTTCTAAAATTTGTGTGGAATTTATGTCCCTAAATCAAAGATTTAATGAGGAATTTGCTGTTAAAAATATAGGCAGAGTTCTCAAAGGTATAAATGTTTGACAAATATCAATTTTGCTTTTAGAGCCACCTAGTTTTGTCAAACATACAATTAAAATGTTAAGTTCACCAGAAAGGACTTTTCAATGAACCAAAAGGCCAAATCAAGTTTTTGCCTTGTTGATTGATATTCAGTTATTTTGTGTTTCCATGTTTTACATGTTGTCTGTTTTTGTCCAGTTCTTGTTGGTGTTTACTGGTTTTGTCTCTGCCCTTTCAAACTTTTGACATTATGATACCCCCATGCCATTGGTACCTCTGCTTCTTTCTGAATTGTGTATTTATCATGTTTTTTGTTTCTTTTTAGATTTGATTGTCGCTACTTTAAAACTCAGAAAGGTTGAGAGTGTTGCCATGGTAATGAGTTGTGTTGGTTCATCAATACAGATTGCAGGAAAAGATGAAATGGTATTTACCATTGAAGCTTTTTAATTGCTTTCTCTTTATGTTAGTTGTATAGCGTACACTTATACAACATCTATTTATTGTCTATTCTAGCTATAGATAAGTGCTGGACAATGTGTTAATGTTTCAGATATATGCAGATTAATGAAATAATTATTTGAATATTAACATGATAAAAGGTTTCTTCTCTGCCTTTTACTTGCAATTAATGGAAGCATGTATACACCATGAAACTTTCAATAGACCATAGACAAGAAAAAAGATTTCAATTAATTTAAGTTTTGCACAGCTGTTCAATGCATGTACAATAAATGAACTTCAATTTCTAGGTGAGAGTACTTTAAACATTGCTTAAGAATGACATTTGAAGTCACGTTTCTTACAATATAATCTGCCTGAGTTTTGACTAGCCAAGCAACAACAAGAAAGTAGGAATCAGTGTATTGCATTAATGATTCATCTTATTCTATTAACAGTTGCTGAACAAGGAAACCTTTAATGAATCAAAAATCCAGGACTTCTTTACCAAGTTAAAGGAGAGTTATTTAGAGGGAGATAACTCTCGACTAGACTTTCTAGCTTGTAATGCAATGAGTTACACATACACAGACAGTATGACATTGGTCTCAGAATTGGAGAAACTGCTACAGGTTTGTTAATGAGCTGGGTAAAATCTTAGCAGGTTTGTTAATGAGCTGGGTAAAATCTTAGCAGGTTTGTTAATGAGCTGGGTAAAATCTTAGCAGGTTTGTTAATGAGCTGGGTAAAATCTTAGCAGGTTTGTTAATGAGCTGGGTAAATCTTAGCAGGTTTGTTAATGAGCTGGGTAAATCTTAGCAGGTTTGTTAATGAGCTGGGTAAATCTAAGCAGGTTTTTTTATGAGCTGCAGAAATCTTAGCAGGTTTGTTATTGAGCTGGGTAAATCTTAGCAGGTTTGTTATTGAGCTGGGTAAACCTTATCAGGTTTTTTCATGAGCTGGAGAAATCTTATCAGTTTTTTTCATGAGCTAGTGAAATCTTAGTAGGGTTGTTAATGAGTTGAGTTAACTTATGTTTGATAATGAGCTGAGCTCTACATGCTCTAAAGATTCATAAATGATTTTACTAGATTTTCAAGTTTTAAATTTTTGAAAGGTTATTGTGACATTGATTTAAAAAAGCATCATAATGTGTTATATCTGTTTTTAGATCCTCATAATGACTATGGAATGGAATTTTTATTTTTAATTCTCATCTTTTCTTGAAACAAAAGAAAGGGACTTTGTTCTTTAAAAAATTATAATATTAATCTAAAAAAACTGAAGGATATTGAGACATTATTACTTAATTTATCCATTCTAGATAGATGATAAAGAGATGTTGAATAAATGTTAGCGCCACAACCAACATAAACAACAATTTAAAAAATCACAATTGAAAAAAAGCCAGCATTTTTCAACATGACCAGAAGTTGCTGCTCCCTGTCTTGCATTGGCCCAAGACTACAAAAAAAATGCATAAGATTCAAACAAATCCCTAAATTATCAACAAAAGACCCATTTCTGGACATTAAACAAAGTAAATTTTCTGCATTACAATGAAAATACATTTATATACATGTATTAGATAAAGATTGTCATTTGTAATTCATAAATCAATTTGAAAAAATTGAAAACAATTGCTTGTAGATAACAGTGGGAATGTTCAGGGATATTCTAGGATCAGATTCAGGCCAAAAAGATAGCAATGCTAAGCCTACCAGTCCTTGTATTGGAGAGTTGTATTTTAAGCTAGATAGATTAAAAGGTTGGACAAGACAACAGCAATCTTTGGCAGGGTTTGAAAAAATACAGACAGTGGGCAAAGGTAGAGAACATTTAAAATGCAAAAAAATAAAATGTTGAAATATGTGTACAAAGTATGGGGCTCAACACTCTTAAACAAGACATACAACATTGTTTTTTTTTAAATGGGTGATGTAGTATATTCATTTGGTTAAAAACATTCTGCCTTGAAAATTCTTCAAATGCTCAAGGTCTGTGACTTATAAGGGCTGTTCCAGCAAAACATACATGGGACAGGGGAAAGGCAAATTTAAATTGCCACTATGGGTGGCCTTTAAAAGATTGTGTATACTCAATGAAAATATTGTGAGTTTAAAAATTAAATTCTATGGGTGGCTCCCCTTTCAAAGAAGTGCCTTCCCCCCGTCCAATGTATGTTTTGCTGGAACAGCCCTAAGGGTTTTAAAAGTGACCTTGTGACCAAAGAGGGGGTACACTGTGGTAGCCCACATATATGGGTGTAACACTGCAGTATTGTAAAAGCTTTAAAGTTAAGAAAAATATAACAGAGTACTCAAATAAGTATGAAAAATTGTAATACTGTAAACATACTTTTTTGGCGGTTACAAAATGTACTTATTTTCATGGATTTACTGTTCATGGGTACTTAATTTTGCAGTTTCTACTCATTTATCTTTATTTCATACATATTACTTAATTTTGCGGGTATTTATTTTTTGCAAAAAATACATGACTGCGAAATCCGTAAGAAATAAATACATCGCGAAAATGAGTATGCTTACAGTAATTTCTTTTTCAGGAGCGTATGGGGCAGCTGTGTTATACAGAAAGAAAGATGATGATTCCCTAGTAATTTTAAAAGAGATTAATATGCATGATCTTAATGCTGCTGAAAGACAATTAGCATTGAATGAGGTATACAATACTGGTATCAAAGAAAAAAGTAAAAAAAATGACACCAAATAAGAAAACAAAAACAATACATGAAAAAGTTAAAATTATATAACACTAGAGATGACCACTAGAGATGACAAGAGAGCAATCAGCATTACCAGCTTAAACAGTGTTAAGTTAATAGTGGAATAAATTGCTCTCTAATGGTATATTGATAAAGACGGTTCCTGTCAAGGTGTCCATAACTTTGTAAATGCTATCCTCTTTATACGGCTATTCTAGCATTAAGGGCCGTTCCAGAATTAATCATGTGGGGGGGGTCAGGAGGAATTTCTATTACATATATGGTGGGTGGTGGTTGTTTTAGAAATATTTTGTGAAGAAACAATGATAAATATTAATTATTTTTTTATGGTTGGTTGGGTAAAGAAAAAGTGCCTCCCGACCCCCCCCCCACACATTTAATTCTGGAACAGCCCTGAATCCCAATTGAAGAGGAGAAAAGAAATCCAAGCTTCATATGATTATTCTGAATATTGGTCGATACACATAAATGCTTGATCAAAACATTCAAAAAGGACACCACCCATGAATAATAATATACATGTGCCTTCAAATATTTTCTCTGAAATTTGATATTTAGCTCTTGTGTTTCAAGTGAGCATCCTGGCCATGCTAGTTCATCCTAACAATATCAGTTTATTTGTTTTTTAGGTGAGCATCCTAGCCATGCTAGTTCACCCTAACATTATCAGTTATTACGACAGCTTTGAAGAAGATGGGGTGCTTATGATAGAGATAGAGTATGCTGATGGAGGGTATGTTCTATAAATAGAAAAAGGGAAGATTTGAACTAAATATAGAAATGAATAAAAATAGTGTGTCATATAAAAACAGTGTGCAGGTTCTAATATTTAGATACAGAGTTTGCTAATTGATTATAAGGTTATATTTGAATAAATGCAAAAATTCTATGTATTAGAAAGGAGTAGGTTCGGTAAGGCCCATTTTTGGCCCCAAAATTTATCAACACGTGAGCTCAGATATATCACTCTTTTTACAAAGTATAATGTCATATTTTATTGATTCAGTCGATTTTTTTGTCAAAACATATTCCTATCAGAATCCTGCAGCTGCTCAAACTCAGCCTAAAACCGTGAATTTCAACAAATTTGACGAAAATCGCATTATTTTACCCTGTTTTTGGCTCCGTTAACAGTGGCCACATCCGTGTTTAAACTAAATTTTTTAATATGATGTGTATATTTGTTAGTTACATCACATAAAAATATTTTGTCTAAACACGAATGTGGCCATTACTAATTTTACCGAAAACCATAATTATAAAATTTCACCAAAATAGTTTAATTTTCAATATTTTTGGAACTAAGCTTGTGTTTGTGACGTCAGCGATTAGCGCATGCGTGCTCAAATGTAAAAATATAACCGAATTTTTATAAAACAACATTTGTATTTTTCTTCTGATGACTTAGGGTATGTTATATCAATATTTGAAATTTCCTCAATTTTTGGGGCCAAAAACCGGTCATACTGAACCAACTCCTTTATAATAAAGTTAAGGGAGTTCCAGCTTGAATTTTTTGTAATTATTAGTTATGAAAAATAGATACTTTGAAAAGAATGGCTCAAAATAGCTAGACTTTATGAAAAAAGTTTTCAAAAACTTGGAGCCTTTTCAAGATATAAGCACCTAAAAATATGGCGGGTAAAAAACTTCTCTAGATTATCATATATAGGAATTACGGTGTATATGTACACTGAAAATTCTTCTTCTGTTTTAACATAGAAATTATTATTAGAATTGGTTGAAATTTTTAAAAGATGTTTATTAGGACCTTCTCTAACTAATTCCAAACAAATATTAGAAAAACATTTTTAGGCATTTGAATGGATTAAAGCTGAGAATCCTGAAAATATTAAATTCCTGAGGCTCGTACTCCCTTAAGATAGTTTCTTCATTAGTACATATAAAAACGACATGGTTCTTTTATAAGAATTTAGTGGTATTTTCATTATGTTTAAGTTTATGATGTACAAGAGAGAACATTATAAAAAGAAAGTAGAGTTCATTCTAGAATCGGAAGGCTAAGAAGAAACAGATGTAAAAAAAAAACAACAACTCAAAAATGCACAGAAAAACAAGTTGCACATATGAAACACTCTATAATGTCTCTTGCTGTAAGAAGACAAGAGGTACTAACAGGGCATTCAAAATCAGTATTAATTGTACAGACAACCAAAAATTATACATAAAACAGTGTCATGAGTGTAGGCCAATATCAAAAAAAATTCTTAGATTGTAATCACCTTCTGCCTCAATTTTTGGGCTGTGTCAAAAAATCTTTTTTGTTTCTTGGCAAATAATGTTATCTGTGGTCACTTCCTTTAAAATGGCAGAATATTTTATCAAAATTGATGAAAAATAGAAAGTAAAAGTAACCTGCCGCCCTATATTTTCAAGGAGAATCAAGGAATTATTTTTTGCCTTAAGTGCCAGCAGCAAAACAAACTCAATCATGTAGTAAGAAAAGTGAACTTTGATGCTCCAGAAGATTACACAGTGCCTCCATGTAATAGATAGCCATCAAAAGTCCTTACAGATTCATAAGAGACTTGACAATGATAATCTGTGGTTCTTGTAGGACCTTATCTCTCTATTCGTATCTATCACAGAGAGACAAGCCTTAAGGGAAAAGAGAAATTCTACTGATGTTTGTTTATAGAATATTAAACTAAATACCACTCATTCATTTTAATTCATCAGTAGCTTGTTCTGTAGGATCTTATCTCTGTATAGGTATCTATCACAGAGAACCAAGCCTTGAGGGAAAAGAGAAATTCTTCTGATGTTTATACAAAGAACACTGTACCACTTACTCATTTTAATTTATCAATTTCGTGTTTTAGGACTTTATCTCAGTATTCATCACAGAGAGACAAGTATGACAAACAACTACAAGAGAGAGAGGTTTTCCAATGTTTATGTGTAAAATATTATAGCACTCACTCCCATTAATCATTTTATACTTATTTTTTAGGACCTTATCCCAGTATTTATCACAGAGAGACAAGCCTCTAGAGGAGAGAGAGGTTCTACTGATGTTTATACAAAGAATTCTATACCACTCACTCATTCTAATTTATCAATTGTATGTTTTGTAGGACCTTATCTCAGTATCTATCACAGAGAGACAAGCCTCTAGAGGAGAGAGAGGTTCTACTGATGTTTATACAAAGAATTCAATACCACTCACTCATTCTAATTTATCAATTGTATGTTTTGTAGGACCTTATCTCAGTATCTATCACAGAGAGACAAGCCTCTAGAGGAGAGAGAGGTTCTACTGATGTTTATACAAAGAATTCTATACCACTCACTCATTCTAATTTATCAATTGTATGTTTTGTAGGACCTTATCTCAGTATCAAGCCTCTAGAGGAGAGAGAGGTTCTACTGATGTTTATACAAAGAATTCTATACCACTCACTCATTCTAATTTATCAATTGTATGTTTTGTAGGACTTTATCTTCCTATCTATCAAAGAGAGACAAGCCTCTAGAGGAGAGAGAGGTTTTACTGATGTTTATACATAAACTGTATCACTCACTCATTTTAATTTATCAATTGTATGTTTTGTAGGACTTTATCTCAGTATTTATCACAGAGAGACAAGCCTTTAGAGGAGAGAGAGGTTCTTTTGATGTTTATACATACAATACTGTACCACTCACTCATTCTAATTTATCAATTGTATGTTTTGTAGGACCTTATCTCAGTATTTATCACAGAGAGACAAGCCTTTAGAGGAGAGAGAGGTTCTACTGATGTTTATACATAGAATACTGTACCACTCACTCATTCTAATTTATCAATAACTTTTTTTGTAAGACCTTATCATAGTATCTATCACAGAGAGACAAGCCTTTAGAGGAGAGAGAGGTTCTTCTGATATTTATGCATAAAAATAAAAATACTATAGCACTCACTCCCATTAACCATTTTACACTTGTTTTGTAGGACTTTATCTCAGTATTTATCACAGAGAGACAAGCCTTTAGAGGAGAGAGAGGTTCTTCTGTTGTTTATACATAGAATACTATACCACCCACTAATTCTAAAATTTCAATAACTTGTTTTGTAGGACCTTATCTCAGTATTTATCACAGAGAGACAAGCCTCTAGAGGAGAGAGAGGTTCTACTGATGTTTATACATAGAATACTGTATCACTCACTCACTCTAATTTATCAATAACTTGTTTTTTAGGACCTTATCTCAGTACCTATCACAGAGAGACAAGCCCCTGGAGGAGAGAGAGGTTCTACTGATGTTTATACAGATTGTACAGGCCATTAAACACATCCATGAACAGAATATATTGCATAGGTTAGTGAGATATTCCAATTACTAAAATATGAGGGTCCTGGGTGGCCGAGTTGTCTAAGGCGCTGGTTTAAATACCACACTATTGATCGCTAGCTGATCACCTCTCAGCTGGTGTTGAAGTCCCTTTTGTATTTATAAAAGAGACTTCCCTAACTGTATGATAAGGTTTGTAAGAAATCTGCCCAAGGTTAGTGGTTTCCTCCGGGTACTCCAGTTTCCTTGTCCATAAAACTGACGGCCCTACATGGCCCAGATGCGTTGACAAAGGGCGTTAAACACCAACACACACACACACCAGAATATGACATACATGTAGTTAAACATTTTTTACATTAACCAAGCCATCTTGGTAAACATATACATGATTAGAATAAAGAATTATAAACATTATGGAGTCATTGCCTAAAATATTTATTTAATTGAGTCTTAGAATTTGTGAATTACATATGATTAATTAACTTCTTTTCTCATTGCAGGGATTTGAAGACAGCTAATATTTTCTTGACAAAAGATGGCATGGTTAAAGTGGGAGATTTTGGTATTTCTAAAATGATGAGCTCAGCTAACAAGGGAGCTAACACAGTTCTGGGAACACCATACTACATCAGTCCAGAAATGGTGGGTGACCTTTGTCTAAAAACTAGGTCAATGTTAAGGATCTTTGTCCTTAAAATAGGACACTAGCTTTGTCTTGAAATTTGGACAATAAATTTGTCTACTAAGCTCAGCTTGGATTGCCATTGTCCCAGAAAAATTGGGAAAAGTTCTTACCAGTTTTCCTGCTTATGTAATCACTGTGATTACACAAGACTAAAAAATTCTTGAAATTTGAAAAGCCTAAGTGTAAACAAATTTGGATTACTTCCCTTAGACCAATTTCTTCATACCCGATAAGATGTTGCCCTTTTATTTGTCTACTGTTAAATATAATGAGATATCTGATTAAGTGGTATGAAATTTTATTTTCTTTCAGTGTGAAGGTAAACCTTACAACGACAAATCAGATATCTGGGCCTTGGGTTGTATTCTGTATGAGATGGCATGTCTGCAGAAAACTTTTGAAGGGTCCAATCTGCCAGCACTAGTCAACAAAATCATGAAGGTTTGTCAGGGCTTTTTAGAAATGAGTGTGTGGGGGATTAAATGGACTGGGCAATTTACCTGCACAAGATCATGCATGAAGGTTTGTCATTTTTTTTTAGAAATTGGTGTCTCTACGAAGTAGTGTTTGTCTGATAAGTACAATTTATGTATGGGGGATGGAATGGACTTGGATACGTCATAGCAAAAACAATGGGAACTTCATTTCACTATGTTCACTAGATGTAAATCTTAGAAAAAAGACCAGATTATTGATTCTTATTCTCACAGATTAAAAAAAAAATACAAGGAGTTTGATTCAGAAATTTTTGGATTGGCTAAAATGTAATCCATAATATGCATGAAAAGTAAAAAAAAAAAACAATTATCTACATGTTTGTGCAGTTCATGACATGAATCTATTATGAAAAAAGATAGTTCAAACCAAAAAAAAGATTGCTCTCAAACCCTTTCACAAAATCTTTCAATTGAGGTTGTGAAAGACCCTTTTAGTCTTTTACAATCAATTTGTTCCTCTGTTTTTAACACCTTTTATATTTCAGGGTCAGTTTGCTCCAGTAAAGGGGAACTATAGCCAGGAACTGAAGGACTTAATCACAGATATGCTCAAACAAGACCCTGATGTTCGTCCCTCAGCAAGTGAAATCTTATGTGAGAGAATTCCTGAGGTATTGTTACATAATTATCAAAACGCATAATAATTATAAAACATAAAATACATAAAACATAAAACGTTACATAAAGTGTTACATAAAACTTTCCCAAAGGGAGGGATTATGGTAGAAATGTCAATATTTTAGTTGTACTATGAGCTGAATTTTCCTTCAACGTCTGGTTTAGCATGCTTGTTTAACCAAACTTTCGGTGTCTTTTTAACGCTTTTTCTTTGAAAATTTTGGACGTCATTAAATGCACATGTAACCCACAAGAAAAGCTAATTTGTTTTTATTTTCCAAAACAAAACAAAATGAATAAAATTGATTGTAACTTCGGGAGTGTCACAGGTTTTATAACCTGCCTCATATTAGATTTTAAGGCTACATTTTGTCTTAAAAAATATTACAAATTTAAACGCTTTCCAGTTCATGATTTGGCTTCGTATACTGTGGATTAATTTATTTTCATGGGTATAAATTTTCATGGTTTGATGAAAGAGGATCTGTCTGTTGATTTTCGAATTCGTGGATCTGAAGTCTGCAACATACAGATCAATGTTTAATTTGCTTTTCCAACATTTAAACGTCCAGATGACTACCTTGGAGTTGGCAAAGTGTCATGTCATTCCATTCACCGGTCTCCGAGAACAACGTTGAACAAAATTTTGTGGAAGAATAAAATGGCGGCCAATAGAATAACAACATGACACTTTCGTCTGGGGTGACATAATTATGATTAAGAGAAACCTATGTTTGGGTAGAAAGAACCTTATGATTTAGACAATTTTGAAATTAAAACGTCATAATTTTAAAATAAAAGTTTTCCAATGGTTATCCCCCTTTTTCTAATTCAGTTGATGCAGAAGTATGAAGAGTCCCCAACAGATGATGATTCACAACCTAACAGTCTCAGTGAGAATAAATCGAAGAAAAAGACCAGGTAAAATATCACAAAAGAAACCATTTCAAAGGCAAAAAGCAAGGGAAATTTAAATTTATATCCAGACTTTTTTATTCATTTTTCTGGGTCTTTTAAACAGCATAAAATGTCTGGTAAAATGATGAAGTTAATTATTTTTTAGGCAGGTATAATGGCACAAAGGAAACCACTTCATAGGCAAAAAAAGCAAGGGAAATTTCTTTTTATTTATAGAATTTTTATTAATTTCTCTGGTTTTTTTACAGCATGAAATGTCTGGTAAAATGATTGGTCAAATATATTTTATGAAGTTTTTTTATACAAATTTTGTCTCTGTTCATCAGACCAATAGAAAGGATTTTTTTAAATTGAAACATAAAAGACAGTGACTTTGCTTCTAAAAAAAAAAATTAAAAAAACAGGAACAGTTAAATTTCAAGAAGAAAAAAGTGATTGCCCCTTTGGAATTTTCATTGACCCTGTTAACTCATGACCTATTGACCTTTTGACCTTGATATTTTACAGTAAATTGGACACTAGGTAACTTTCACATTTTTGTTGTTAATTTAATCTGTCGTGAAATTTGATGTTGTTAATTTAATCTGTTTAATGTTGTTTTAATCCAGGTGTTTATGTTGTGCAAGTATCAATGTAACTTTGTTAAACATTAAAATTTAAAAATTTTGCTGAACCATTGGTCACTTGAGCATCTATAAAAGCTGAGAAATTTTGTTTATTTTATGCATTGATGTCACCTGTCACATAACAAAGAAAGGACATTGTTCTGCAGGGGGCCTCTGAGTCTGTCACACTTTTCATGACAGATTTTAGCTATTGTTTTTCCATGGTTTTCGATATTTGGTATGCAGTTACAGGTAGGGGTCTCATTTGATGGAATGGAGTTTTTGTCTTGCCTGCCAAGTGGTGACTTAGGTGTTAACTTTACCAGTGACAGCGTCAGCTTTAACTTTTGTGTTAAGATTTATGAGCACCTCCATATCTCAAGGGCTTTAATTGCATGGTTGATGAAACGTATACATATGCCACAGTAGTAGATTCTCACAGTTGCATTACCATCTTTTGACTTTGACTTTCATTTTTTGGTTGAGTGACTTTGACAATTTTCAATACATATAATAGCAATTTTAATGTTTTGCCAGCACATCCATATCTCAAGAACTTAAAGTCCTAGGTTGATGAAACTTGGTATTAATATGCCCCAAGATTAGCTAAGCACAGCTGCATCCCCATTGTTGACCTTGATTTTCCAGTTTATTGACTGACAATTTTCAATACATATAATAGAAATACTTGCATTTGACATTCAAACCCAGGGAGTCTCGGGTAGAAAAAATGTCGCTCACATCGGGCAGAACAAGAACAACCTGGGTGACGACGTAGAAATATAATATGTAACATAGGTTGTTCTGAATGTACACTTTTATTTAAGATCTTTGACCCATACAAAACAGAGGTCACCTGCGTTCTGTTTTACATTTGAACCCGTGAAAAATAATCTACCCAGGCTGCCTAGGGAGGGAATGTCGAACGCATACTTTGTTTAGGTTATATGAGCACCTCCTTATCTCAAGAACTATAAGTCTTAGGTTGATGAAGATTTGTATGCATAAACTTCAGTTGTTGCTTAGCACAGTTGCATTCCCATCTTTTGACCTTGACCTTGATTTTTAAGTTTAGTGACTTTGATCTTTTTGGAAGAATAGTCAGGTGTTTCGATGGTACCAGCAGGCGAGACATACTTAAGTGTTAATTCTTGTAGTTCTTTATAGGGAACAAAACTTTTTTGCATTTTTGGGGCCCAAAAAGGTTGTAATTGTTTGAAAAATTGTATTATAGAAGCAGGCCAGGCTTCTCCATAATGTTATCACATTTTTTTTCATGTGCTTACTGTCACATTATAAAATTTTCATATGATGTTGATTGTTTAATAATCTCTATGACAACGCTTGTTCACTTGTCCATGTTAAAGCTAGAAACTTAATGTTAAAGCTTTCGCTCTTTTTGTGATTTGCACAAATTCAAGCTGTCTAAAAAATGATCATAAATGCTCACATTGCTTTAATATAGTCTGTGAAACTAATTCTGATTTAATTTCACTAGCTGGTTATGGCTGGTTTTGACTATATTTTACATTTAAATAAACCATTCTATTTAAGTCAAAAATAATTTTTTATGTTAACACATGTAGTGAAAATTTTATTTCAGAAAATTTACATGTGTAATGACAAAGTTTCTACCCAAAAATTGCATATACATATATGAATATGAAAATATTAAATACTAGCTGTTGATATCATAACACACAGCGACTATAACTCTAATAGATCTACCACTAATTTTGGTCACTGTATTTGATATCATTACAGATCTGTTTTGTATTACTTTGAATGTTGCACAGCCACAATAACACCAATAGATCTTCCCTCTAAGATAAAGATCATTCATGTAAGTATTCATATTTTATATGCCCCTTCGAGGACATGTCAGGGGCATAAATAATAATAATAATAATAATAATAAATCTTTATTTCCAATCATAGGGCCCTATATAGAGCATGACAATCACAATGTATATCAATGATTACAATGAAACAAAACATAAAAAATACACAAGTATTGTAACAAAAGACATTTACATATGACATCATGATGTTAAATTACACATACATCTCTATTTGTTAATGTTTTCTCTTTTTTCATATAATATTTGTAAAAATTCAGCCAGTTTATAGTTAAAATCATAGTCTTCGTTTGTCATTATCCAACAGAATAAGCTAATAGAGTTAAGCGATATCAATGAAGGGAATTTATTTTGTAAAGTGTTTAGAAAATCTGATCTCAAACTAGAGTATAAAGGACATGTTAACAAAAAATGAATTTCATCTTCTTTATTTCCTGTATTACAATAAAGACATATTCTGTCTGTTCTTGCTAATTTTTCTGATTTTCCAGAATTAATGTTTGGTCTTCGTTCGTGTCTACCAAGCTCAATACGTAGTTTATGATTGCTTAATCTGAATCTAGTAATAATTTTTCTTTTATCAAAATTACTAATATTTAAATATTCTTCAAAGGAAAAAATACTTTTGAATCCAAAATAAGTATCTAGTTTTCCAGAATCATTTATGGTACTGTTCCTTATATTATTCCAACTACACAAAAAATTATTCCTTAAACATTTTAATAGTGATAATTTAAATTTATTTTTACTCATTTCTCTACATACATTTAAATCCAGGTTAAGTTTATTACAATATAATAATAATGTGGAGTACCAGCTACTACCTGTCTTAAGATTGTTTTTGTACTCATTGTATGCAGATTGTAGTAACTCACTGGGGTTGTGTTCTAGCTTATACCAATATAACAAAAAATGTTTGATAATATCTACATATAAGGGGTATTTTCCTAACTCACTTAAAACACCAATATTTGTACATTGTTTTGAAACCCCTAAAACATATTTGCAGAATTTTATATTTAGCTTTTCTGCTTCCCAGTCTTTAAAAATGTCATACAATGATAAGGATTTCCTTTTTAGCTCACCTGGACCGAAGGTCCATATGAGCTATTACCATCACTTGACGTCCGTCGTCGTCGTCTGTCGTCTGTCGTCGTCGTCGTCGTCTGTTAACAATTTTTCAAAAATCTTCTCCTCTGAAACTACCGAACAGAATTTAATGAAACTTGGTATGAATGATCCTTAGGGTGTCCTGCACCAAACTTTTGTTTTGATTTTTGATCCGTTTAAAAACATGGCCGCCGTTACTAAAAATAGACTAGGGGGGTCAGACTACTGTTTTTGGCTTATAAATCAAAAAGTATAAGAGATAGAGGAAATCTGAGGCACGCTACTGATTCAGCATCAAAAGCTCTACAAAAGTCTCCATTTGGTCAAAGTTGTCAGATGACCCCTTATAGGGGTTACGGCCCCTTGAAGGTGAAAAATAGCATTTTTTCATGTTTTTGGCCTACAGAATGAAAACTATTGCAGATAGAGATTAGCTGTTGCTTGCTTAAATGTTCAGCTCATTTAACTCTACAAAAGTCTCCGTATGGTCGAAGTTGTCAGATGACCTCTTATAGGGGTTACGGCCCCTTAAAGGTGAAAAATAGCCATTTTTCATGTTTTTGGCCTACAGAATGAAAACTATTGCAGATAGAGATTAGCTGTTGCTTGCTTAAATGTTTAGCTCATTAAGCTCTACAAAAGTCTCCATAGGGTCGAAGTTGTCAGATATAGGGGTTACGGCCCCTGAAAAATAGCGTTTTTTCATGTTTTTGTCCTACAGAATGAAAACTATTGCAGATAGAGATTAGCTGTTGCTTGCTTAAATGTTCAGCTCATTTAGCTCTACAAAATTTTCCATAGGGTCGAAGTTGTCAGATGACCCCTTATAGGGGTTTCGGCCCTTGAAAAATAGCGTTTTTTCATGTTTTTGGCATACAGAATGAAAACTATTGCAGATAGAGATTAGCTGTTGCTTGCTTAAATGTTCAGCTCATTTAGCTCTACAAAAGTCTCCATAGGGTCGAAGTTGTCAGATGACTCCTTATAGGGGTTATGTCCCCTTATAGGTGGAAAATGGTGTTTTTGGCCTATAGAATGAAAACTATTGCAGGTAGAGAGAAAAGCTGTTGCTTGCTTAAATGTTCAGCTCATTTAGCTCTACAAAAGTATAGGGTCAACATCAAGACCAGGTGAGCGATTCAGGCTCCTGGGAGCCTCTTGTTTCAGTTACATTTACAACACCCCAATTTTCACAACCATACAGCAAAATAGGTTTAATACAATGGTCAAATAAATGAAGATAAAGTTTAACATTTGATGTAGTAGATTTTAAATCACTGTACATTTTAAAACATGCCTTCATACCTTTCTTATAAAGTTGTTTTCTGGCTTCATTAAATTTCCCTGTGTTTTCAATAATTAAACCAAGGTATTTATACTCTTTAACACATTCAATAGAATTGTCTCCTATACGGAAACTATCTTTTATAACTTTTCCATTATTATTGAATATTATGACTTTAGATTTAGTAAAGTTAATTTCTAGGCACCATTCTTTACAATATTCATTCAATAAATCTAGTTTGCTCTGTAGACCATCTTTTGTATCTGACAGAAGCACTAAATCACCCGCGTATAACAAACAGGGAATCTTTTTATTGTCTATCAATATAGAGTTTGTGTTTCGCTCTAGCTCAAGAGGTAAATCGTTCAAGAAAAATTTAAACAGGTTGGGGCTAAGAACATCACCTTGCCTCACCCCTACTTTTGAGGAGAAAAAATTTGTTATTTTATCACCTATTTTTACACACAGCATATCTTTGGAATACATAGATTTTATGATGTTATAAAATTTGCTATTAATTTTATTCAGTAAAAGTTTGTAAAAAATCCCTGAATGAATAACTGTGTCGAATGCTTTGCGAAAGTCTACAATGCATGCAAAGAGTTTCTTAAGCTTTACTCTTGTACATCTGTCTGTCTGTCCGTACCAATTTCTGCCAAACTTTTATTAGAAATCATACATGTGAATGATTTGAAACTTAGTAGAATAGTTCAGTATGACAAACTGTATGTCCTAAGTGACTTTTAGACCTGTAGGACTTCTATTTCCTGTTTGGGACTCGGTCGAGATAAAAATTTACGTGAAAATTTCCTTCAAGCTTTTCTCTGAAACCGTACATGAGAATAATTTTAAACTTAGTAGGATTGTTCAGTATGACAAACTGTATTTCCTTAGTGATTTTCAGACCTTCTACTTCTTGTTTGGGACCAGCAGGGGCATCTGTGTCCCATGGACACATTCCTTCTTTATTTATTTCAATATTTAAACAATTCAAACTTTTATTATTTTGGCCAGGGAATGAAAATATGGGCATTAAAACAGACGAGAATTAAACAATGAATAGTTGAATAACTAGATATTATGATGGTGCCAGCAGGTGAGACATACTTTAGTGTAAACTCTTGTTACTTTGATATATTTCTTTTGTTTAGGCTGCAACAGGAGAAGATCATGTGATTGTTATATCCAATGAAAAGAGAGTATTTTCCTGGGGCAAAGGTAACAGAGGTCAGCTAGGTCATGATGACACAGAAGACAGAGAGAAACCAACACTTATTGAGGCACTTACAGGGAAATCAATATCTAGGTAACAAATTGTTAAATTGAAAAAAAAATTATAAAGCCCCACATGGAGGAAACATGGCCATTTGTAAGACTTAGCTGTGCAAGTCATATTTATGCCAAGCCAACAAAAGTAGAAGATTCAGATATAATATTCATACTGTAGTTTCACTATTATTTGTGGGAGGTTGACCAACAAGTATGAGATTATTTATGAAAATAAATACACATAAATTATGCATCAGATACATTGTACTAACAAACTAAAAGAACATGTTGCAAGATAGTGCCAAAGCATCTTGTTCTTCCGCATTCAAAAACATTTTATTTGCAAACAAATGGTCACAGGATGCAAGTACATGTATAATTAGATTGTTGGCTGGATTTAACGGAGTGAATATAAAATGGTGAATGTCTGTTGGGTGGCAGGCAGCGTGTGGGGAAGAAATTTTTATACCCCTACTCGTAAGAGAGGGGGCTATATTGCAATCACCTTGTCTGTCTGTCCGTCCATCTGTCCGTCTGTCCGTCCCGTTCAATTTCTCTGCTTCTACTGGATGGATTGGTTTCAAATTTGGTACACAGCTTCAGCATGATGAGGTATACTATGCCTACCCTTTCCAGGTCAGTCCATCATCTACTTCCTGTTTTCCAAGCCGACTTAGACTTTTTTAGGGGGAAAAAAAATTGAAATGTGAATTTTTTCGTAACAGATTTCTCGGCTTCAACTGGATAGATTGGTTTCAAATTTGGTACACAGCTTCAGCATGATGAGTTATACTGTGCCTCCCCTTTCCAGGTCAGTCCATCATCTACTTCCTGTTTTTCGAGCCGACTTAGACTTTTTAGGGTAAAAAATTTGAAAAGTGAAATTTTTTGTAACAGATTTCTCGGCTTCTACTGGATGGATTGGTTTCAAATTTGCTACACAGCTTCAGCATGATTAGTTATACCGTGCCTCCCCTTTCCAGGTCAGTTTATCATCTTCTTCCTGTTTTCTGAGCTGACTTAGACTTTTTATGGGTAAAAAGTAGACAATTTTTCGTAACAGATTTCTCGGCTTCTAGAGAAGGGATTGATTTCAAATTTGGTATACAGCTTTAGCATGATGAGTTGTATCGTGCCTCCCCTTTCCAGGTCAGTCGGTAATCTACTTCCTGTTTTCTGAATGGCCGAGTGGGGGTATGCTTAGCACGACTTAGTGCAACCCCTTGTTGTAACAGATTTCTCAGCAACTACTTATCACAGCCCCTTGATATTTGGTACACAGCATCAGGGTGAGGTCCCATAACATGGGATTCCATATCATGTCTGTCGCTCACCTACTTCCTGTTAAACGAAATCCGGCAATTTTTAACTTTGACAGATTTTCTTATAATAAAATGACTAAAAAATCTCAGAAATAAGAATATGTCCAAAAGACATTATACCCCATCTTGCAACATTTGAGACAGGCAGACAAATACACAGATGGAAAGACAAATTGATGGACAGTCTGACAAACAGAAGAAAAAATATGAAAATTCCTGAATATTAAAACAATCACAGTGTGTTTTGGGAATACAGTCATGTCATCAATTAATTAATGCCCCATCTTGTAACATTTTGAGACAGACAGATAGATGAATGGATGGATGGACTGACAAACTGAACCAAACATTATATGCCACCTACTTTTGTGAATGGGGCATAAAAAATTAACATTCCTGAATATTTGTCTGGTTGTGTTTTTTACAGTCATGTCAGAAAAGCTTATCAATTAATTTTCAGAGCTTACTGTGGAGATGGTTTCAGTGTATTTGCCAGTGACAATGGGATAGTCCTGACATGTGGTGATGGTAGTTCTGGCTGTCTCGGGCATGGAGATTGGAAAAATACCAACAGACCTAGGCTCATAGAGACACTTCTCAGGTGAGATTTTGTATGAAAATATGATTTAGATCATACTATACATCATGGCTATGGAATTGAATATTTTACATGTTAGACATATAGAGTTTGTAAGCCTTGTTAAATGAATGGGGAAAGTATATATCTTAGCATTTTTTTAATAGCTTACTGTAAACCAATTAATTTTTGCGTGCTATAAATTTTCGCGAGATTCGTGGAAGCTTTGCATACGCAAAGGTTATAGCCGCGAAACAGTCTGAGTGAAAAAGTTGTAATATTTGAGAATTACGAAACCGCGAAAGATTATCTCCGAGAAAATGTTCATTCTAATGAAACCGCGAAAGTTTGTAGCCGCAAAAATTAATTGGTTTACAGTATGCTTTATATATATTTTTTTTTTCTAAGATTTGAGTCATAAAGGGCTTATTTTATAAAGTCAAAAGAAACTTTTGTTCTTTTTGTTGACATTTTTTTTACATGCTGTAAAGGTGTAGACTTATATGTTAGGTAATTTTGCCGGAATTCATGATCACATACTGTGAATTCATTTATTTTGAAGGGAATCAATTTTAGGGTTTGGTAAAAAAATGTATCCCTTTGTTGATTCTTAATTTTGTGTTTCTGAAGCCTACAGCACACAGATCAATGTCAAGTTGACTTTTCATGGGGTATCAAAACTCGAAAATCAAGGCCAACCAGAAAACCATGAAAGTTGATACCCTAGGAATAAATTAAAACCACAGTAATATCGAAAAAAAAAATTACCATATAAAAATTCAAATTTTTATTAAAAAAGCATGAATTTTACATCAATGCCAATAGGTTTTTGTTTACTAAAGTATAAAATGTTTTACTTTTCATTACAGTATTGATGTGATTGCCGTGGCTTGTGGTAAAAGACATGTGGTAATAGTTGGCAGCCAGGGAGAAGTGTACGCATGGGGGTGTGGTGCTGACGGCAGACTGGGGCTGGGCAATGAGGATGACTAGTAAGTTTTCAAGTGCTGAGCTGATAGAGGACTTTCAATATATGATCTTTATCATCAACCCCAAAAACCAGTTTTTGTGCCTTTTATCATAAAGTGTTATTCAGTCATATACATGCATAACTTATAAATCATTTGCTATTTTATGTAATGATGTAAACAAATTGAATGGCTTTCAAAACAAAAAGCTGTCTGATTATTTGGGGGTTTTTTTTTGCATCTGTTCAATACACCTAGTTAACTTTTGCATTGATGAAAAAATCAGATCTTCATAAAACTGTTCACTTCTCAATATATTGCTGTAAAAATTATGTCGGCAAGCCATGATGGTGTAAGAAAACACATTAATTTGCTTGTTATTTTAAATCATGTTTCTCAAACCAACCTACAAATTATATTCCCTTGAAAACATTCCAGTTTAACATTTCAAAAAGTTATTTATTGTGGATTTTGAATGTAAAATCTAACTTGATGTATTGTATTAAAACTAAAATATTTTTTTACCAGCTGTACCCCAACAGAAGTTCTCATAGATGAAAAGGTCAAAATTCGGGATGTTCGATGTGGTCTGGATGGTACTATGTTTATAACTGATGTGGGAAATGTGTGGGCCTGTGGTAATAATTTGGACAACAAACTGGGACTGAATAATAGGTTTGGCTTCATTATGGCCATGAAGAATATATTTACAAAGGTTAGTATAAAAATGCATGTACAGGATCTGGAAAAAATCTAAGGGCTGTTCCAGAATTAAATGTTGGGGGGGGGGGTCGGGAGGCACATTTTAGCTCACCTGGCCAAAGGCCATGTGAGCTATTGCCATCACTTGGCGTCCGTTGTCGTCGTCGTCCGTCGTCGCCGTCGTCGTCGTTAACTTTTCTTCAAACTTCTTCTCCTCTGAAACCGCTGCACAGATTCAAACCAAATTTAGTCTGGTGGTACTTTAGGGTATCCCCCACAGAACTGATGTGGGGATTTTTGATTCGTCGAAAAATATGGCCGCCATTGCTAAAAATAGACCAGGGGGGTCAGACTACTATTTTTGGCTTGTAAATCAAAAATTATAAGAGATAGATGAAATCTGATGCCACCCTACTGCTTCAGCATCAAAAATTCTACAAAAGTCTCCACTTTGTCGAAGTTGTCAGATGAACCCTTATAGGGGTTACAGCACCTTAAAGGTGAAAAATAGCGTTTTTTCATGTTTTTGCCCTATAGTATGAAAACTATTGCAGATAGAGAAAAGCTGTTGCTTGCTTAAATGTTCAGCTCATTTAGCTCTACAAAAGTCTCCATAGGGTCAAAGTTGTCAGATGACCCCTTATAGGAGTTACGGCCCCTGAAATAATGTTTTTTCATGTTTTTGGCCTATGGAATGAAAACTATTGCAGGTAAAGAAAAGCTGTTGCTTGCTTAAATGTTCAGTTCATTTAGCTCTACAAAAGTTTCAATAGGATCGAAGTTGTCAGATGACCCTTAATAGGGGGTACGGCCCCTAAAATAACCTTTTTTTATAGTTTATGGCCTATAGAATGAAAACTATAGCAGATAGAGAAAAGCTGTTGCTTGCTTAAATGTTCAGTTTATTAAGCTCTACCAAAGTCTCAATAGGATCGAAGTTGTCAGATGACCCTTAATAGGGGTTACGGCCCCTAAAATAACCTTTTTCATGTTTTTGGCCTTTAGAATGAAAACTATAGCAGATAGGGAAAAGCTGTTGCTTGCTTAAATGTTCAGCACATAAAGCTCTACAAAACTTTCCATAGGGTCGAAGTTGACAGATGACTCCTTATAGGGGTTACGGCCCCTAAAATAACGGTTTTTCGTGTTTTTGGCCTATTGAATGAAAACTATAGTAGATAAAGAAAAACTGTTGCTTGCTTAAATGTTCAGCTCATTTAGCTCTACAAAATATAGGATTGACATCAAGACTAAGTGAGCATTTTAGGCTCCTGGGAGCCTCTTGTTTCTCTACCCTGCCACCCATAAAAAAATAATTAATTTTTTACATTGTTTCTTCACAAAGTATATATAAAACACCCACCACCCACCATATATGTAATAGAAGTTCCTCCAAACCCCCCACAAGATTAATTCTGGAACAGCCCTAACCTGTTTATCGTTAGACCCTAACATTACATGAGAAACTGGATTAGAAACAAAATTCCTCTTATTTTCATCCATTTTTTTAACTCTCAACTAATCATGAAAAATGAATACATTTTGTATTTCCTTTAAAGAAACTTTTGTTCCAAGCTAAATTGAATGTGCAACCTTTTGCAAATGTTAACTGTAACTCTGTTAGACAATGTAGGAAAAGCTTCTACAACTAAATTTTTGATGATTATAAAAATTTTAACATCTTAAGGTTAAATAGATTTGATATTTTTATAGCTCAGCAATCCACACTATTGAAATAATCAAATTTATTTCCCTCAAAATTAGAAATTTCAAGCTCAACCTTATTGTGACAGTAGTAAACATATTAGGTTTGGTATGTACATGTGAATTAAACTTTGCAAGATTTTAAAAATGATATGAAGTCTTTAAGATTGTTCATATCTTTTGTAAAAAATTTCTCCTGAAACACAGTACAAAAAAAAAAATCCAGTTTTATTATACATTGTAATTATGCATTTTGTTACTTGTACATGTATCATTTATTAAAGAAGTATGTCCAGAAAGTACTGAAATTGGCCCCATATTTTCACAAAATTTTCAACTTTGTACTATCTCAGTGGATTTGGTGCAATGATCAGTTATTAGATGACCCAATCGATTTCACATAGTGGTGGCAACATGCTTGATTTAACTGCGTCATACACCGGTAAAAATGCCACGCATGTGATACATATGTGTCACATGTGTTTCACATATGTGTGACACGCATGTGAATTAGATGTTTCCTGCCACACATGTATCACATGTGTAGATTTCAAAATAATTTGAAATATATTCATATGATTTTATGCATGCATCGTGCTTATGTGAAATTTCAACATGTGTTTCACATATGTGAAACGCATGTGCCTCACACATGTGACACACATGTAATACACGCATGTGTCACATGCGAGTCTACAAACGCATGTGACACACATGTGGAACGCATGTGAATCATATGTGACACAGGTGTGGCATTTTACATGTCTTTCACATGTGTGGCATTTTTTGCAGTGTAAACACGCTTAAAACTTAGAAAATATCACTATTTACTTCATTTTTGAGGATTTGTTAGTGTTTTTTTTTCCAAATTAGTATAGAGCACAATCCTCAACAACTTTCACTTTTTCCTTATCTATTTGTCAGGCAAAAACATGCATATCTTCACAAATTTATATTTGTCGACACGTGTGCTCTATGTTGAATTAAGAGATTTCTCACTGATAATGCTCCAAAAAAGTATTTCATGGAATCATATAATTTTAAGCCCAGTTTTCTCCAAGCTGTTAAATATGTCATAGCTAGTTTTTTGCATTCCTGAAAATACAAAATTTCAAAACATATTTCCCAGTAATTTTAAGAAGTTAACTCCAAGTTGAAATTTTGGGCCAAGTTTGGTTCTTAGTTATAAAAAGGGGAATGGCAGGCATGTAAAACATTATAGTAACAGCTTCTCTGCAACTCCTTACATCAGCCTCTTGACATTTGGTATGCATTGTTTGCATGGGATTCCATATTGTTGAATTTAATCACATATTACTTTACCTGCTTTCTATTTAACAAAATCTGTCCAATACTTACTTTCATAAATGTTCTTTTATTCAGACTGAGGTGGAAGGTCAGAAGGTACCCACACTGGTCAAGGCCATAACAGGAGTGTCAGACATCTCCATGGGAACGACCCATACTGCTGTCATGGTCCAATCAGGTCAGATCTGTACTTTTGGGAGAAATGTTGAAGGTCAACTCGGAGCTGGCAATGTCAAACAGATAAATGGCCATATTACTGTCAAGGCCATGAAGGACAAAACTGTAAATGTAAGTAGGTCACTAGGGTCATAATAATGTTAAGGTCACGTTGGACAGAACCATTTTTGCAAGTAGGTCAAAATGTCATCATTAGTGTCAAGGTCATGATTGGCAAAACTGTAAATGTTAGTTAGTCAATAGGTCATATACATGTATGTCAATGTTATAAGGGAAAAAACTGTTAAGGTAAGTAGGCTACATAGATCAACAAAAAGTCATAAAGCAATACAGCAAATGTAAGTTAATTACTGGGTCATCAAAATGTCAAGGTTATGAGAAGCAAAACTCGAAATTTGAGTAGGACAGTAGGCCATCAAAATTGTCAGGGTCATAAATATTAAAACTTGATTTATGTAGGTTAAAAAGTCATCAATGTCATGGGAGACAAAACTTTTGATATGAGTAGGCAAGGTCTTAATGAACACATTGTGAATGTCAATAATTAATTTCTTTGTCAAGAGCAATTTTCAATTTTAAAAGCAGAATCATTTTTTTTGTTTGATCAACAATAGCAACAAAACGGGCAGCATTATATCATAAAACTAAGCCATTCTGAATTTTATAGAGTTTGATTAAAATGTCTTCAGGTCAGTAAAAAGGTTATTTTTATCTATTTATACTTCATTGCATTGCAGTAGATTTGAAAAAAAAATTATTTTTATATTTTTGGCCAAAGAATTTTAAAGTTAAAATCAGAGTTATACTGTGGATTCATTTATTTTTGTTGTTACATGTACCAATTTTCATGGTTTGATTAAAATTGATAAGTTTGTAGATTCTTAAATTTGTGAATCTGAAGTCTGCACCATACAGATCAATGTTAGAATACCTTTCGTGGAGCATCAAATTTTGTGGGTTTTCCAAAGTTGATACCCCACTGATCATAATGAAACCACAGTAGTATGGTGATTTTTGTTCAGCTTTCTCAGCAACTACCTATCACAGCCTCTTGTTATTTGGTAGGCATCATCAGTATGGGACTTGATTTCAGGTCTGTTGCTTACCTTTTTTATTGTGAATCAAATACAACCATTACTGTACTTGACCAATGTTTAAATATGTTTTCAGAGAGTGCAATGTGGAAGTCATTTTACTGTGGCCAGTACAGAAGATAATGAGCTGTATTACTGGGGATTACGTTTTAAAACACCATCTTTAAACATCCAGGAAGACGACAGTCATTCCAGTACAAATGGTAGTGTCATTAACACGGGAGATTTACGACTGGAGAGTATCACTCCTAGGAAAGCTACTACAGGTCATTCACGCCAAAACAGCACCTCAAGTATTAATGAAGTTACTGGTACTGAAAAAGCAACGAAGACACACTCCAGGCAACAGAGTCTGGGAAGTATTTCTGATGCTCTCAACCAATCGGGTCGTGACTCTGGAAATCATTCCAGACACACTAGTTCTACTGACCTGAGAAAAGAACAGGAAGTAAGGAACCAGTCTAAACAGGGAACAGGAAGGGAGATAACTCATGCTAGACAATTAAGTCTTGGTAGTACATCTAGTATGGTTGTCAATAAGGAGGAAGGTAATTATCAACTCTTGTGATACTGTTTACTTGGAAATTTCATGTGGGGATTATTTTTGCTGAATTTGTGACCTCAAAAAACCATAAGATTATTCACCATGAAAATTAGTTCTTCTTAAAAGCAAAGAATACAAATGATCAGACTAAACTTGAAATTATCCCCCATGCAAAAGGTTACATCTACAAAGATGCAAAAATATCACTCTGCTAAATTTCTATGTTTACAGTCCATCCTTTCATTTCTTGAGATTATTTGAGATTCAAATTTCATGGTTTGCCTGACTCACAAAATCCCCCAAAATGGACGATATTATCTTTAGATAATAACTATCCATTACACAACCATATATAATAAGACCAATATAAAAAATATCCTAGATATTCATCCTCAGCCACCCGGAAAAATTATATTTTGATTTTGATTTTTTGGAAAATTTTGTCCATTTTTGGACTTTTTACTCTAATCACATTTAATCATAACGAATAAAAAATAAAAAAATAAAATTTGCCTGCCTGTCGCCCAATATTTTCAAGAAAGGACTAGGGTTGTTAAGGGCCATTTTTGGCCTAAAAATTATTTTTGTTGGAATTCAAGTAAAATTTGTGACAAGACTTAGTTAAATGTCAGTACTTTAATGCTTCATAGACAATTTAATATTTTTCACCATACTGTGACGTCATCGTGACGTCAAAATTGAACAAATTGCACAAAATTGACCAAATCAGCTGTTTTTTTTGCATATTTTTAATAATTTTTGCTCTGGGAAGTGACCGCAACACCAAATTAAGCTGGTCCTAAAAAATATTTTCCCAAAGTTTCTATTTGGTACATGGCTGTACACACTACTATTAAAAACAAAATAAGCATAAAAATAATGTAAAAACTGCTAATTTTGACCAAATGTTGAAAATCTTCCAACTTTTAATGCCATTTTCTATATATAGATTAAATGGATTGAAATAATTTTCATTGTTTATTATGTCCCTAGCCCTTGCCTAAGAAAATAATACGGTGAATGTAGAATACTAGAACTTTTAAATTTCAGCCATATTTTGAGGCCAAAAACAGGCCTTATCAGCCCTGGTCCTTTTGACGAGAATCATAATGTGCAAATAAAAGTTTTAATATATTTTTACAGGTGCACCTGTGGAAGGAGGAACTCACAAGAGACAAACAAGTATAGATAGTGCAATATCAGCTAGTCTGACAGAAAATGGCAACAACACAGACACAAAACCTGGCTTTAGACCTATCAGTAAGTAGATATAATGACAGAAAATGGCAACAACACAGAGACAAAACCTGGCTTTAGACCTATTAGTAAGTAGATAGAATGACAGAAAATGGCAACAGCACAGACACAAAACCTGGCTTTAGACCTATTAGTAAGTAGATATAATGACAGAAAATGGCAACAACACAGACACAAAACCTGGCTTTAGACCTATTAGTAAGTAGATAGAATGACAGAAAATGGCAACAGCACAGACACAAAACCTGGCTTTAGACCTATTAGTAAGTAGATATAATGACAGAAAATGGCAACAACACAGACACAAAACCTGGCTTTAGACCTATTAGTAAGTAGATATAATGACAGAAAATGGCAACAACACAGACACAAAACCTGGCTTTAGACCTATTAGTAAGTAGATATAATGACAGAAAATGGCAACAACACAGACACAAAACCTGGCTTTAGACCTATTAGTAAGTAGATATAATGACAGAAAATGGCAACAACACAGACACAAAACCTGGCTTTAGACCTATTAGTAAGTAGATATAATGACAGAAAATGGCAACAACACAGACACAAAACCTGGCTTTAGACCTATTAGTAAGTAGATATAATGACAGAAAATGGCAACAACACAGACACAAAACCTGGCTTTAGACCTATTAGTAAGTAGATATAATGACAGAAAATGGCAACAACACAGACACAAAACCTGGCTTTAGACCTATTAGTAAGTAGATATAATGACAGAAAATGGCCACAACACAGACACAAAACCTGGCTTTAGACCTATTAGTAAGTGTGACATGGGGACCCGGAGGAGGAGGGGGGCTATATCTAGTCTGACAGAAAATGGTAACAACACAGAGACAAAACATGGCTTTAGACCTATTAGTAAGTGTGACATGGGGAATCGAGGGGGGGGCAAAATCTAGTCTGACAGAAAATGGCAACAACACAGACACAAAACCTGGCTTTAGACCTATCAGTAAGTGTGACATGGTGACACAGAGGAAAGGGGGGGCTATATCTAGTCTGACAGAAAATGGCAACAACACAGAGACAAAACCTGGCTTTAGACCTATAAGTAAGTGTGACATGGGGACACAGAGGAAAGGGGGGGGCTCTATCTAGTCTGACAGAAAATGGCAACAACACAGAGACAAAACCTGGCTTTAGACCTATAAGTAAGTGTGACATGGGGACACAGAGGAAAGGGGGGGGGGGGGCTCTATCTAGTCTGACAGAAAATGGCAACACAGCCACAAAACCTGGCTTTAGACCTATTAGTAAGTGTGACATGGGGGACACAGAGGAAAGGGGGGGGGGCTAAATCTAGTCTGACAGAAAAAGGGAGAATTAAGAGACAAAACCTGGATTTAGACCTATCAGTAAGTGTGACATGGGGACATGGAGGGGGGGGGGGCTAAATCTAGTCTGACAGAAAAAGGGAGAATTAAGAGACAAAACCTGGCTTTAGACCTATAAGTAAGTGTGACATGGGGACACAGAGGAGGGGGGCTATATCTAGTCTGACAGAAAATGGCAACAACACAGACACAAAACCTGGCTTTAGACCTATCAGTAAGTGTGACATGGGGACACAGAGGAGGGGGGGGCTATATCTAGTCTGACAGAAAATGGCAACAACACAGAGACAAAACCTGGCTTTAGACCTATCAGTAAGTGTGACATGGGGACACAGAGGAGGGGGGCTATATCTAGTCTGACAGAAAATGGCAACAACACAGACACAAAACCTGGCTTTAGACCTATCAGTAAGTGTGACATGGGGACCCGGAGGAGGGGGGGGGCTATATCTAGTCTGACAGAAAATGGCAACAACACAGCCACAAAACCTGGCTTAAGACCTATCAGTAAGTGTGACATGGGGACCCGGAGGAGGGGGGGGGGGGGCTATATCTAGTCTGACAGAAAATGGCAACAACACAGAGACAAAACCTGGCTTTAGACCTATTAGTAAGTGTGACATGGGGACACAGAGGAGGGGGGGGGCTATATCTAGTCTGACAGAAAATGGCAACAACACAGCCACAAAACCTGGCTTTAGACCTATAAGTAAGTGTGACATGGGGACCCGGAGGTGGGGGGGCTATATCTAGTCTGACAGAAAATGGCAACAACACAGCCACAAAACCTGGCTTTAGACCTATAAGTAAGTGTGACATGGGGACACAGAGGAAAGGGGGGGGGGGGCTCTATCTAGCCTGACAGAAAATGGCAACACAGCCACAAAACCTGGCTTTAGACCTATAAGTAAGTGTGACATGGGGACACAGAGGAAAGGGGGGGGGGGCTCGATCTAGTCTGACAGAAAATGGCAACACAGCCACAAAACCTGGCTTTAGACCTATAAGTAAGTGTGACATGGGGACACAGAGGAAGGGGGGGGGGCTCTATCTAGCCTGACAGAAAATGGCAACAACACAGAGACAAAACCTGGCTTTAGACCTATTAGTAAGTGTGACATGGTGACACAGAGGAAGGGGGGGCTCTATCTAGTCTGACAGAAAATGGCAACACAGCCACAAAACCTGGCTTTAGACCTATAAGTAAGTGTGACATGGGGACACAGAGGAAAGGGGGGGCTCTATCTAGTCTGACAGAAAATGGCAACAACACAGAGACAAAACCTGGCTTTAGACCTATTAGTAAGTGTGACATGGGGACACAGAGGAAAGGGGGGGGGCTCTATCTAGTCTGACAGAAAATGGCAACAACACAGAGACAAAACCTGGCTTTAGACCTATAAGTAAGTGTGACATGGGGACACAGAGGAAGGGGGGGCTATATCTAGTCTGACAGAAAATGGCAACAACACAGAGACAAAACCTGGCTTTAGACCTATAAGTAAGTGTGACATGGTGACACAGAGGAAGGGGGGGGCTCTATCTAGTCTGACAGAAAATGGCAACACAGCCACAAAACCTGGCTTTAGACCTATAAGTAAGTGTGACATGGGGACACAGAGGAAGGGGGGGGGGGCTCTATCTAGTCTGACAGAAAATGGCAACAACACAGACACAAAACCTGGCTTTAGACCTATAAGTAAGTGTGACATGGGGTCACAGTGGAAAGGGGGGGGGGGGCTCTATCTAGTCTGACAGAAAATGGCAACACAGCCACAAAACCTGGCTTTGGACCTATAAGTAAGTGTGACATGGTGACACAGAGGAGGGGGGGGGCTCTATCTAGCCTGACAGAAAATGGCAACAACACAGAGACAAAACCTGGCTTTAGACCTATAAGTAAGTGTGACATGGGGACACAGAGGAAAGGGGGGGGCTCTATCTAGTCTGACTGAAAATGGCAACAACACAGAGACAAAACCTGGCTTTAGACCTATAAGTAAGTGTGACATGGGGACACAGAGGAGGGGGGGGGGCTCTATCTAGTCTGACAGAAAATGGCAACAACACAGAGACAAAACCTGGCTTTAGACCTATTAGTTAGTGTGACATGGTGACACAGAGGAAAAGGGGGGGGGGCTCTATCTAGTCTGACTGAAAATGGCAACAACACAGAGACAAAACCTGGCTTTAGACCTATAAGTAAGTGTGACATGGTGACACAGAGGAGGGGGGGGGCTCTATCTAGTCTGACAGAAAATGGCAACAACACAGACACAAAACCTGGCTTTAGACCTATAAGTAAGTGTGACATGGTGACACAGAGGAAAAGGGGGGGGGGGCTCTATCTAGTCTGACAGAAAATGGCAACAACACAGAGACAAAACCTGGCTTTAGACCTATTAGTAAGTGTGACATGGTGACACAGAGGAAAAGGGGGGGGGGGTCTATCTAGTCTGACTGAAAATGGCAACAACACAGAGACAAAACCTGGCTTTAGACCTATAAGTAAGTGTGACATGGGGACACAGAGGAGGGGGGGGCTCTATCTAGTCTGACAGAAAATGGCCACACAGCCACAAAACCTGGCTTTAGACCTATAAGTAAGTGTGACATGGGGACACAGAGGAAAGGGGGGGGGGCTCTATCTAGTCTGACAGAAAATGGCAACAACACAGAGACAAAACCTGGCTTTAGACCTATAAGTAAGTGTGACATGGGGACACAGAGGAGGGGGGGGGCTCTATCTAGTCTGACAGAAAATGGCAACAACACAGAGACAAAACCTGGCTTTAGACCTATAAGTAAGTGTGACATGGGGTCACAGTGGAAAGGGGGGGGGGCTCTATCTATTCTGACAGAATATGGCAACACAGCCACAAAACCTGGCTTTAGACCTATAAGTAAGTGTGACATGGTGACACAGAGGAGGGGGGGGCTCTATCTAGCCTGACAGAAAATGGCAACACAGCCACAAAACCTGGCTTTAGACCTATAAGTAAGTGTGACATGGTGACACAGAGGAGGGGGGGGGGGCTATATCTAGTCTGACAGAAAATGGCAACACAGCCACAAAACCTGGCTTTAGACCTATAAGTAAGTGTGACATGGTGACACAGAGGAGGGGGGGGGGCTCTATCTAGCCTGACAGAAAATGGCAACAACACAGAGACAAAACCTGGCTTTAGACCTATAAGTAAGTGTGACATGGGGACACAGAGGAAAGGGGGGGGCTCTATCTAGTCTGACTGAAAATGGCAACAACACAGAGACAAAACCTGGCTTTAGACCTATAAGTAAGTGTGACATGGGGACACAGAGGAGGGGGGGGGGCTCTATCTAGTCTGACAGAAAATGGCAACAACACAGAGACAAAACCTGGCTTTAGACCTATTAGTAAGTGTGACATGGTGACACAGAGGAAAAGGGGGGGGGGGGCTCTATCTAGTCTGACAGAAAATGGCAACAACACAGAGACAAAACCTGGCTTTAGACCTATTAGTAAGTGTGACATGGTGACACAGAGGAAAAGGGGGGGGGTCTATCTAGTCTGACTGAAAATGGCAACAACACAGAGACAAAACCTGGCTTTAGACCTATAAGTAAGTGTGACATGGGGACACAGAGGAAAGGGGGGGGGCTCTATCTAGTCTGACAGAAAATGGCCACACAGCCACAAAACCTGGCTTTAGACCTATAAGTAAGTGTGACATGGGGACACAGAGGAAAGGGGGGGGGGCTCTATCTAGTCTGACAGAAAATGGCAACAACACAGAGACAAAACCTGGCTTTAGACCTATAAGTAAGTGTGACATGGGGACACAGAGGAGGGGGGGGGCTCTATCTAGTCTGACAGAAAATGGCAACAACACAGAGACAAAACCTGGCTTTAGACCTATAAGTAAGTGTGACATGGGGTCACAGTGGAAAGGGGGGGGGGCTCTATCTATTCTGACAGAAAATGGCAACACAGCCACAAAACCTGGCTTTAGACCTATAAGTAAGTGTGACATGGGGACACAGAGGAGGGGGGGGGCTCTATCTAGTCTGACAGAAAATGGCAACAACACAGAGACAAAACCTGGCTTTAGACCTATAAGTAAGTGTGACATGGGGTCACAGTGGAAAGGGGGGGGGGGGGGCTCTATCTATTCTGACAGAAAATGGCAACACAGCCACAAAACCTGGCTTTAGACCTATAAGTAAGTGTGACATGGTGACACAGAGGAGGGGGGGGCTCTATCTAGCCTGACAGAAAATGGCAACACAGCCACAAAACCTGGCTTTAGACCTATAAGTAAGTGTGACATGGGGACACAGAGGAAAGGGGGGGGCTCTATCTAGTCTGACTGAAAATGGCAACAACACAGAGACAAAACCTGGCTTTAGACCTATAAGTAAGTGTGACATGGGGACACAGAGGAGGGGGGGGGCTCTATCTAGTCTGACAGAAAATGGCAACAACACAGAGACAAAACCTGGCTTTAGACCTATTAGTAAGTGTGACATGGTGACACAGAGGAAAGGGGGGGCTCTATCTAGTCTGACTGAAAATGGCAACAACACAGAGACAAAACCTGGCTTTAGACCTATAAGTAAGTGTGACATGGGGACACAGAGGAGGGGGGGGGGGGGGGCTCTATCTAGTCTGACAGAAAATGGCCACACAGCCACAAAACCTGGCTTTAGACCTATAAGTAAGTGTGACATGGGGACACAGAGGAAAGGGGGGGCTCTATCTAGTCTGACAGAAAATGGCAACAACACAGAGACAAAACCTGGCTTTAGACCTATAAGTAAGTGTGACATGGGGACACAGAGGAGGGGGGGGGGGGCTCTATCTAGTCTGACAGAAAATGGCAACAACACAGAGACAAAACCTGGCTTTAGACCTATTAGTAAGTGTGACATGGTGACACAGAGGAGGGGGGGCTCTATCTAGTCTGACTGAAAATGGCAACAACACAGAGACAAAACCTGGCTTTAGACCTATAAGTAAGTGTGACATGGGGACACAGAGGAGGGGGGGGGGGGGGCTCTATCTAGTCTGACAGAAAATGGCAACAACACAGAGACAAAACCTGGCTTTAGACCTATAAGTAAGTGTGACATGGTGACACAGAGGAGGGGGGGCTATATCTAGTCTGACAGAAAATGGCAACAACACAGAGACAAAACCTGGCTTTAGACCTATAAGTAAGTGTGACATGGTGACACAGAGGAAGGGGGGGGGGGCTCTATCTAGTCTGACAGAAAATGGCAACACAGCCACAAAACCTGGCTTTAGACCTATAAGTAAGTGTGACATGGGGACACAGAGGAGGGGGGGGCTCTATCTAGTCTGACAGAAAATGGCAACAACACAGAGACAAAACCTGGCTTTAGACCTATTAGTAAGTGTGACATGGTGACACAGAGGAAAGTGGGGGGGGCTCTATCTAGTCTGACTGAAAATGGCAACAACACAGACACAAAACCTGGCTTTAGACCTATAAGTAAGTGTGACATGGGGACACAGAGGAAGGGGGGGGCTCTATCTAGCCTGACAGAAAATGGCAACAACACAGAGACAAAACCTGGCTTTAGACCTATAAGTAAGTGTGACATGGGGACACAGAGGAAGGGGGGGCTATATCTAGTCTGACTGAAAATGGCAACAACACAGAGACAAAACCTGGCTTTAGACCTATAAGTAAGTGTGACATGGGGACACAGAGGAAGGGGGGGGGGGCTCTATCTAGCCTGACAGAAAATGGCAACAACACAGAGACAAAACCTGGCTTTAGACCTATTAGTTAGTGTGACATGGGGACACAGAGGAAAGGGGGGGGGGCTCTATCTAGTCTGACAGAAAATGGCAACACAGCCACAAAACCTGGCTTTAGACCTATAAGTAAGTGTGACATGGGGACACAGAGGAAAGGGGGGGGGCTCTATCTAGTCTGACTGAAAATGGCAACACAGCCACAAAACCTGGCTTTAGACCTATAAGTAAGTGTGACATGGTGACACAGAGGAAGGGGGGGGCTCTATCTAGTCTGACAGAAAATGGCAACAACACAGAGACAAAACCTGGCTTTAGACCTATAAGTAAGTGTGACATGGTGACACAGAGGAAGGAGGGGGGGGCTCTATCTAGTCTGACAGAAAATGGCAACAACACAGACACAAAGCCTGGCTTTAGACCTATAAGTAAGTGTGACATGGTGACACAGAGGAAGGGGGGGGGCTCTATCTAGTCTGACAGAAAATGGCAACAACACAGCCACAAAACCTGGCTTTAGACCTATAAGTAAGTGTGACATGGGGACACAGAGGAAAGGGGGGGGGGGGCTCTATCTAGTCTGACAGAAAATGGCAACAACACAGAGACAAAACCTGGCTTTAGACCTATAAGTAAGTGTGACATGGGGACACAGAGGAAAGGGGGGGGTTCTATCTAGTCTGACTGAAAATGGCAACACAGCCACAAAACCTGGCTTTAGACCTATTAGTAAGTGTGACATGGGGACACAGAGGAAGGGGGGGCTCTATCTAGTCTGACAGAAAATGGATACACAGCCACAAAACCTGGCTTTAGACCTATAAGTAAGTGTGACATGGGGACACAGAGGAAAGGGGGGGCTCTATCTAGTCTGACAGAAAATGGCAACAACACAGAGACAAAACCTGGCTTTAGACCTATAAGTAAGTGTGACATGGTGACACAGAGGAAGGGGGGGCTCTATCTAGTCTGACAGAAAATGGCAACAACACAGAGACAAAACCTGGCTTTAGACCTATAAGTAAGTGTGACATGGTGACACAGAGGAAGGGGGGGGGCTCTATCTAGTCTGACAGAAAATGGCAACAACACAGAGACAAAACCTGGCTTTAGACCTATAAGTAAGTGTGACATGGTGACACAGAGGAAGGGGGGGGCTCTATCTAGTCTGACAGAAAATGGCAACAACACAGAGACAAAACCTGGCTTTAGACCTATAAGTAAGTGTGACATGGGGACACAGAGGAAAGGGGGGGGGGGGGCTCTATCTAGTCTGACAGAAAATGGCAACAACACAGAGACAAAACCTGGCTTTAGACCTATAAGTAAGTGTGACATGGGGACACAGAGGATGGGGGGGGGGGGCTCTATCTAGTCTGACAGAAAATGGCAACAACACAGAGACAAAACCTGGCTTTAGACCTATAAGTAAGTGTGACATGGTGACACAGAGGAAGGAGGGGGGGGGGGCTCTATCTAGTCTGACAGAAAATGGCAACAACACAGAGACAAAACCTGGCTTTAGACCTATAAGTAAGTGTGACATGGTGACACAGAGGAAGGGGGGGGCTCTATCTAGTCTGACAGAAAATGGCAACACAGCCACAAAACCTGGCTTAAGACCTATAAGTAAGTGTGACATGGGGACACAGAGGAAGGGGGGGGGGGGGGCTCTATCTAGTCTGACAGAAAATGGCAACACAGCCACAAAACCTGGCTTTAGACCTATAAGTAAGTGTGACATGGTGACACAGAGGAAGGGGGGGGGGCTCTATCTAGTCTGACAGAAAATGGCAACACAGCCACAAAACCTGGCTTTAGACCTATAAGTAAGTGTGACATGGGGACACAGAGGAAGGGGGGGGGCTCTATCTAGTCTGACAGAAAATGGCAACAACACAGACACAAAACCTGGCTTTAGACCTATAAGTAAGTGTGACATGGTGACACAGAGGAAGGGGGGGGGGGGCTCTATCTAGTCTGACAGAAAATGGCAACAACACAGAGACAAAACCTGGCTTTAGACCTATAAGTAAGTGTGACATGGTGACACAGAGGAAAGGGGGGGGCTCTATCTAGTCTGACAGAAAATGGCAACACAGCCACAAAACCTGGCTTTAGACCTATAAGTAAGTGTGACATGGGGACACAGAGGAAAGGGGGGGGGCTCTATCTAGTCTGACAGAAAATGGCAACAACACAGAGACAAAACCTGGCTTTAGACCTATTAGTAAGTGTGACATGGTGACACAGAGGAAGGGGGGCTCTATCTAGTCTGACTGAAAATGGCAACACAGCCACAAAACCTGGCTTTAGACCTATAAGTAAGTGTGACATGGGGACACAGAGGAAAGGGGGGGGGCTCTATCTAGTCTGACAGAAAATGGCAACAACACAGACACAAAACCTGGCTTTAGACCTATAAGTAAGTGTGACATGGGGACACAGAGGAGGGGGGGGGGGGCTCTATCTAGTCTGACAGAAAATGGCAACAACACAGACACAAAACCTGGCTTTAGACCTATAAGTAAGTGTGACATGGGGACACAGAGGAAGGGGGGGCTCTATCTAGTCTGACTGAAAATGGCAACACAGCCACAAAACCTGGCTTTAGACCTATAAGTAAGTGTGACATGGGGACACAGAGGAAAGGGGGGGCTCTATCTAGTCTGACAGAAAATGGCAACAACACAGAGACAAAACCTGGCTTTAGACCTATAAGTAAGTGTGACATGGTGACACAGAGGAAGGGGGGGGGGGCTCTATCTAGTCTGACTGAAAATGGCAACAACACAGACACAAAGCCTGGCTTTAGACCTATAAGTAAGTGTGACATGGGGACACAGAGGAAAGGGGGGGGCTCTATCTAGCCTGACAGAAAATGGCAACACAGCCACAAAACCTGGCTTTAGACCTATAAGTAAGTGTGACATGGTGACACAGAGGAAAGGGGGGCTCTATCTAGTCTGACAGAAAATGGCAACAACACAGAGACAAAACCTGGCTTTAGACCTATAAGTAAGTGTGACATGGGGACACAGAGGAAAGGGGGGGCTCTATCTAGTCTGACAGAAAATGGCAACAACACAGAGACAAAACCTGGCTTTAGACCTATTAGTAAGTGTGACATGGTGACACAGAGGAAAGGGGGGGGGGGGGCTCTATCTAGTCTGACAGAAAATGGCAACAACACAGAGACAAAACCTGGCTTTAGACCTATAAGTAAGTGTGACATGGGGACACAGAGGAGGGGGGGGGGGGGCTCTATCTAGTCTGACAGAAAATGGCAACAACACAGAGACAAAACCTGGCTTTAGACCTATAAGTAAGTGTGACATGGGGACACAGAGGAAGGGGGGGGGCTCTATCTAGCCTGACAGAAAATGGCAACACAGCCACAAAACCTGGCTTTAGACCTATAAGTAAGTGTGACATGGTGACACAGAGGAAGGGGGGGCTCTATCTAGTCTGACAGAAAATGGCAACAACACAGAGACAAAACCTGGCTTTAGACCTATAAGTAAGTGTGACATGGTGACACAGAGGAAAAGGGGGGGGGGCTCTATCTAGTCTGACAGAAAATGGCAACACAGCCACAAAACCTGGCTTTAGACCTATAAGTAAGTGTGACATGGGGACACAGAGGAGGGGGGGGGCTCTATCTAGTCTGACAGAAAATGGCAACAACACAGAGACAAAACCTGGCTTTAGACCTATAAGTAAGTGTGACATGGGGACACAGAGGAAAGGGGGGGGGGGCTCTATCTAGTCTGACAGAAAATGGCAACAACACAGAGACAAAACCTGGCTTTAGACCTATAAGTAAGTGTGACATGGGGACACAGAGGAAAGGGGGGGGCTCTATCTAGCCTGACAGAAAATGGCAACAACACAGACACAAAACCTGGCTTTAGACCTATTAGTAAGTGTGACATGGGGACACAGAGGAAGGGGGGGGGGGCTCTATCTAGTCTGACAGAAAATGGCAACAACACAGAGACAAAACCTGGCTTTAGACCTATAAGTAAGTGTGACATGGGGACACAGAGGAAAGGGGGGGGCTCTATCTAGTCTGACAGAAAATGGCAACACAGCCACAAAACCTGGCTTTAGACCTATAAGTAAGTGTGACATGGGGACACAGAGGAAAGGGGGGGGGCTCTATCTAGCCTGACAGAAAATGGCAACACAGCCACAAAACCTGGCTTTAGACCTATAAGTAAGTGTGACATGGGGACACAGAGGAGGGGGGGGGGGGGGCTCTATCTAGCCTGACAGAAAATGGCAACAACACAGACACAAAACCTGGCTTTAGACCTATTAGTAAGTGTGACATGGTGACACAGAGGAAGGGGGGGGCTCTATCTAGTCTGACAGAAAATGGCAACAACACAGACACAAAACCTGGCTTTAGACCTATAAGTAAGTGTGACATGGGGACACAGAGGAAAGGGGGGCTCTATCTAGTCTGACAGAAAATGGCAACAACACAGAGACAAAACCTGGCTTTAGACCTATTAGTAAGTGTGACATGGTGACACAGAGGAAGGGGGGGCTCTATCTAGTCTGAAAGAAAATGGCAACAACACAGAGACAAAACCTGGCTTTAGACCTATAAGTAAGTGTGACATGGTGACACAGAGGAAAGGGGGGGCTATATCTAGTCTGACAGAAAATGGCAACAACACAGAGACAAAACCTGGCTTTAGACCTATAAGTAAGTGTGACATGGGGACACAGAGGAAAGGGGGGGGGGGGCTATATCTAGTCTGACAGAAAATGGCAACAACACAGAGACAAAACCTGGCTTTAGACCTATAAGTAAGTGTGACATGGGGACACAGAGGAAAGGGGGGGGGGCTCTATCTAGTCTGACAGAAAATGGCAACACAGCCACAAAACCTGGCTTTAGACCTATTAGTAAGTGTGACATGGGGGACACAGAGGAAAGGGGGGGGCTCTATCTAGTCTGACAGAAAATGGCAACAACACAGAGACAAAACCTGGCTTTAGACCTATAAGTAAGTGTGACATGGTGACACAGAGGAAGGGGGGGCTATATCTAGTCAGACAGAAAATGGCAACAACACAGAGACAAAACCTGGCTTTAGACCTATAAGTAAGTGTGACATGGGGACACAGAGGAAGGGGGGGGGCTCTATCTAGTCTGACAGAAAATGGCAACAACACAGAGACAAAACCTGGCTTTAGACCTATAAGTAAGTGTGACATGGTGACACAGAGGAAGGGGGGGGCTATATCTAGTCTGACAGAAAATGGATACACAGCCACAAAACCTGGCTTAAGACCTATTAGTAAGTGTGACATGGGGACACAGAGGAGGGGGGGGGCTCTATCTAGTCTGACAGAAAATGGCAACAACACAGAGACAAAACCTGGCTTTAGACCTATAAGTAAGTGTGACATGGTGACACAGAGGAGGGGGGGGGCTCTATCTAGTCTGACAGAAAATGGATACACAGCCACAAAACCTGGCTTTAGACCTATAAGTAAGTGTGACATGGGGACACAGAGGAAAGGGGGGGGGCTCTATCTAGTCTGACAGAAAATGGCAACAACACAGAGACAAAACCTGGCTTTAGACCTATAAGTAAGTGTGACATGGGGACACAGAGGAGGGGGGGGGGGCTCTATCTAGTCTGACAGAAAATGGCAACACAGCCACAAAACCTGGCTTTAGACCTATAAGTAAGTGTGACATGGTGACACAGAGGAAAGGGGGGGGCTCTATCTAGTCTGACAGAAAATGGCAACAACACAGAGACAAAACCTGGCTTTAGACCTATTAGTAAGTGTGACATGGTGACACAGAGGAAAGGGGGGGGCTCTATCTAGTCTGACAGAAAATGGCAACAACACAGACACAAAACCTGGCTTTAGACCTATCAGTAAGTATTAAATCTCAAAATGATGCAGAAAATGTAAAAAATTCTTGGTTAACATATACTTTTTATTAAACAATTATGTTTTTTCTACCATTTGGGGAAGACATTTTTATGTCGCCTGCAACGTGTTTCATAGATATATAGTCAACCTGTGTTCAGCATCACAAAATTTTCTGTCCGGGTGTTCTTGGCAACTTCATGTAACAGCCTTTGTAACTTCCTTCTTTGCTACTATATAATGTGTAAAGCAATTTTATGCCTGTAACTCATCTACTTCCTGTTTACCAAATATTTTTAGACGCAGGTGACAAGTGTCTTCCGTGGAAGACTACCATTCTAGTGTTTTTGTCTTGTCATTTCACAAATTCAACTCAACTCCTCTGAAATAACTCCACGGAATTCAATGAAACTTTGAATTTAGCAAGTAAACTTAATGAGTTGCACATAAAAGAAAACTTTGATTCTAGAAATAAAATGTATTTGGGAGTTGTGGACATTTTAACTTAGAAGTTTCAGGGAAATGGTGGAAACATCTTTGGCTGGTAAACACTTATGTTTTAATTAATAAATTATGTAGGTAGTGCTAGAAGGAGAACAGCTAGTGCTGGCAGTAAGGACAACAAAGATAAAGAAGAACTGTCTACAGATGACGCTGAGATCATCCTGGTACCCACTCATCTACTCAAGTAAGATCAATACAGTTGTTAATCACTAATAGATATGACAGAGTTAATACTTTGAAGCTTCACATATTTGTTCCTAATAAGACTTGTATAGACTTTTCTATTAGTGTTCAAAAAGCCAAGCATTTCATTCTTTTGATTGAAAGTTTGATCAACTTTAAATCTTTGTTTAACGTACATATTTATAAAATTAATGAGACTTTATCAAAAGCATGTAGTTCAAGGTTTCTAATGGTAAATATTTCCTTTGGGGGAATTTTTTATCCTAAGTATTTATAAATATATGTAGGGCTTTGTTTAGTACTTTAAGATTTCTCATAAGTGTTACTTATTTTAAGGGGGGTATGAAATAAATGAGTGGCAAATGAATATCTGTGTTAAAGACCTATTGATGTTCAGTATAACTGTAAATAGTTTATTTTCATAGTGAATTCTGTTTTTTATAAACTGAAATTCAACCACTATACAACAGACCAATTATCAAGCCTGACATGCTAACAATGTCCATTGAGCAAGATTTTCAAAATTTCAGAATTAAGAAAAACAGTGAAGAACAGTTGACAATCAGTAGCTTCTACTGCCACGGGGAGAATTTATTTATTACCATGGAAACCACTGCTCCACCACCAAAACGTAAAAGTAGAAAGAAAAGAGGCATAAGGTAAGGAGAGTCTGTTTGGTAAATTATTCTTGTACTGCAAGGTAGATAGAGATCCTACTATTATCAATGTGTTCCACTCTCTTGTTCTTTAAATTGATTCCCAATGGATTTTTGAAAAAAAATTAAAAACATAATGTTTAAAGAAGTTGCATATATGCATATATGGTATATGTTTTCTTTTTTGACGAAAAAAAATCAAGTCACAGATGGATCAGAGACAATTAGCAACTTTCCAATTTTAACATAAATTTCTTTTTGCAATGCCTTATACTTACAGTCTATTATTCCTCTGTATTCAACTGCTTGAAAGCTGCACTTCTTGTAGTCAGTATATTGTTCATGTAATTTTTTTTAAAACATGTGCCACAGGAAGCTTAGGCCTTTTACTCTGTACATGTATATTGATATTTTTTTATTTCAGGAAAAGATATAGTGGTAACACCCTCAGTGTTCCACAGGAAACTAAGGCCCTGTACTCAGTATCTAGTCATGAGGGAGGTGATGAATATTCATCAGAAGCTTCAGAAATGGACAGTCATGGTCCAGTAAGTATACACACAGGAACACACATTTCATTACATGTAACATCATCAAAAGATGTGAATATTATCACTTAAGAAAATATACATGTAATGCCAAAACTTGAAGAAAAAAAAACAGATAACTACATTTATAAGAGTAGAATAATTGTATTTAACAATTAAGAAATATGATTTGTTCAATACTTTGTACTGTCTTCAAATTTTTAATCATCTTTTTTCTCCCATTCATGGGGAGTAGTTGAAATAGAGTTGATCTTTAGGCAGTGGTTAATATTCTACCTGATTTTTCTGGCAATATCAAATTTGAGACAATTTATGAAACAAGTCCCTGAGGAAACAGGTCCTATTTTAGAAAATGTACAATTCCATTCTTTTTCCTTTTAGGGAATTATATGAAATTCCATGCAAAGAGTTAGGCAGTGGTTAAAGTCTACCTGATTTTTCTATCAATATCACATTTAAGACATTACATATAGATTTCATTGGAGAATTATAATAAGGTTCTCTCTCCTGACTTGTTCAATTTGATGTCTTATTGTCTAACAGGTATCAGACTGGATAAAACAAGAATAAGCCTTGACAGAAACAGAGATAAATGATCAGTAGGCAGTGGTTAATGCTCTGACTTTCCCAGGAATCTCACATTGTTGACATTTCATATAGATTTCAGGGGAGAATTAGGCTCTCTTTCAGAAAATGTCCAATTTGATGGGTATGTTTAATTTTTTTGTTCCTAACAGGTACCAGATTGGATAAAACAAGAGTTAGCCTTGACAGAAACGGAGATAAATGATGGAAATGAGGCTGACGATACTAGCGACCATTCAGACGGTGAACCACGATCACCCCTGGTCGATGCTTCCATGTCCAGTATACAGATAAACAGAAACCTCACAACAGGTAAATTAGTATTACTTAGGGGATACAAAATACCTAAGGGAGATAATTTTTAAATATCAGTTGAGTGTTTTAGTCACCCGCATTTATTCAAGGAAATCAAGCTTCTCAGTGATCAAATTATGAAATGTTAAAACTCCATTTGTTCAATGAAAAATTTTCACAAGAAACCTATGGTTAAATTTTATCTATATTTTGCAGTTGAATAAATTTGATTAAAAAAGATCTATTAGCAAATTTGAACGAAAATTTAACAACACAATTTTATTTTAGTGGAGATGTTGTGTATCCTCATAAGTAAACACCTCTTTTACTAATTGGCTGATTAAGGGAAGTTTACTTCAAGTCCAGAAAGAAAGGCAAAAGAAACAAAAAAATTGGAGATTCAACCTTTTAAATCTGCACCAAGAAAGATCCTTTAGAATTCAGTTTGAAAGTACTATTAATAGTTGCAATTTTTTATGAACAGGTCGAAGAATCTACCTTTTAAGGAAAATGTTTACATCAAACTTTTGACCAATTGCTTAAGAGAGAATATAAATAACTACGATCCAACACATGCTTTTTGAGAAATAATTCAACAAATACTGACTCGCTGAAAATTTTTTAAAAATGAGCGGTGAAAAAATTAGTTGGTCTATCTGCATCAAGATCAGATGAAAAGTTATAATATAAAGGACACCAATTTTTCCCAGAGGAGCATTGACCAGTAGGGAGATTTTAGTGTTATTTCAAACTTTGTTATTGTATGTTGACCAATGAATCAAATGAAATAGAAGTCAAAATGTGGAACATTACATTACTTTATAAGGAGAATTTATGCGTGCCAAATAAAATAACGTTTAAAACCAAAACTATGTGGTATTGACAAAATATGCGCGAGGTTGTTAAAGAAAATATTTTTATGTTGAGTATAAAAACTTCGAAAAAGTTTTACTATTTTTTCCCATTTCAAAGGTCATTTTTTAAAAATTTTGATTGCTTGATAATTCAAATAAAATCTAGATGACTCGACCTGATGAACATTTGTAACTGATTTCCAACAATAAAGAAAAATGATACCCTACAAACAACAAAATTTTCACTGTATATTTCTTGTTAAAACCTTAAGCTTTTCTTGCTATATATTATACCCTGCTTGTAAGAGAGGGGCTATATTGCAATCACCTTGTTGGTTTATGCGTTGATTGTTGTTAACTAAATATAGGTTGCTGTTTGTTTATATAGGTTGTGTCACAAACATTTGTTAGGGCCCCGCATTGAAGATGCAGAGACCCTAAAGTTTTCACTTTGTCCCTCTGTCTGTCACAAACACTTGTTCAACATCTCATGTAACCTTGTATTTTTCTTATTACTTAAAAATCGGATTTTATTATGTTTTCAGGATTAAAAAAAGAAGATGATAACAAATCTGAAGGCAAACTGTCAAAAGATTTTAACAATTCAGCTAAATTTACTGTCAGGGTAAGTTTCTGATCAAACAATGCACTTACACTACAGTCAGTGACTTTTTAGCTCACCTGACCCGAAGGGTCATGTGAGCTATTGTCATCACTTGGCATCCGTCATCCGTAAACTTTTTAAAAAGTTAACTCCTCTGACACCATAAGTGCAATTGAAACCAAACTTGGTATGGTTGTTCATTAGCATTCAGTGCTTAGAATTGATGTGGGGATGTTTGATTCGTCTTAAAACATGGCCGCAGTGTCTAAAAATAGAACATAGGGGTAAAATGCAGTTTTTTGCAAATAACTCAAAAATGGCTACAGATATAAAAATTCTGGCGAGATAAAAGTGATCAACACCTCAAGATCTGCCTACCCTGAAATTTTGAAGAAAATCCAACACACCATGTAGGAGTTATTGCCCTTTATGTGGATTTTTTGCGAATTTTGCACCTGTTTAGCTCAATATCTTGAAAACTATACAAGATATTTGAGAAATTTAAATTGCATATTGTTAAACACATCAAGATCTACAAAATATGTAATAGGCTCAACTTTGTTGGACCTTTCCTTTAAGGAGTTATTGCCCTTAGAACTTAAAAATTGAGCATTTTAACAGCATTTCCTCATTACATTGAAAAGGTTAACTCCTCTGACACTTCAAGTCCAATTCGAACCAAACTTGGTATTATTGTTTATTAGCATTAGGTGTATAGAACTGATTTGGGGATTTTTGATTGGTTGTAAAACATAGCTGCTGTGGCTAAAAATAGAACATAGGGGTAAATGGCAGTTTTTTGCAAATAACTCAAAAACAGTGACAGATTTTTAATTTTTGTTTGGGAACAAAAGTGATCAGCATCTTAAGATCTACCAGCTCTGAAATTTTGAAGAAAATCCAACAATCCATGTAGGAGTTATGGTCTTTTTTGTGGATTTTTTGCAAATTTTGCACCTGTTTAGCTCAATATCTTGAAAACTATATAAGATATTTGAGAATTTAAATTGCATATTGTTAAGCACATCAAGATCTACAAAATATGTATAGGTTCAAAGTTGTAGGATCTTTCCTTTTAGGAGTTATTGCCCTTAGAACGTCAAAATATAGCTTTTATAAAGCATTTCCTCATTGCATTGAAAACTGCAACTCCTCTGACACTTTATTTCCAATTGGAACCAATCTTGGTATTGTTGTTTATTAGCATTAGGTGTATAGAACTGATGTGGGGATTTTTGATTGGTTGTAAAACATGGCTGCTGTGGCTAAAAATAGAACATTGGGTTAAATTGCATTTTTTTTGCTATTAACTCCAAAAGATGACAGATTTTTGAATTTTGATTGAGAACAAAAGTGATCAGCACCTTAAAATCCACCATATTGTCAGATGACCCCCTTATTAAACTTATGACCCTTTCAATGTCAAATAGATTTTGCCTAATAACCTTTACTTCAGGCACACATGTCAGGTGAGCAATTCATTTAAAAAAAATGTTGGATTAAACTACCGGTAGGCTTTATGGCATAACCCTCTCTCTCCCATTGCAATCTTTGTGTCAGGTAGTAACACAAAACACAACACAGTTGTAACTTTAATCGGCGCAAAACACATAAGGGGCAGTTTCGGTTGAGACAGAATATTTATTTTTCCCCCCTACGCGGCAAAATTTTTATTTTCTGCATTCAATAGCTCAATTGAGCAATGATCTTCGGACAGATTATTTATTTTCTTGCAAAAAGAGGCCAGATTATTTATTTCAAACTTTTTCTAGGCCAGAATATTTATTTACAAAAACTGCCAGGCCCCCCTCCTCAAAATCAAATGGTCATTTCCTTAGATTAAATCAAAGTGATACAACAGCAGTGTTACTGTGGTCCATTCATTGTCCCCCGCCGCAACGCATTGGAGGGATCCTAGTAATGGTGTCCGTCCGTCCGTCACGTTTTTTGTTGGTGCAACTCCTCAGACACTACTGAACGGATGTTGCTGAAACTTTACACACTGATAGGGTATTATTTAGCTACTCCAACTAAAAATTTTAATTGTCAAATTCATTCATGAAAGCAACTTAAAACGAAAGGTATCTGCTTCAGAAACAGGAAAATATAATTTTTATTTTAAAAAATTCAAAATTGCAAGGAGTACAGAATTGTTTAAAAATGAAAATTTTCACTTCCTGTGCTTTTTTTTTTTCCTTTCCGGTCAGTCGAAGTTTTTCTCCCTTTCCTCACAATGGATTTAAACTGTATCCCGAAATTAAATGACATAGAGTTACTGCGCTTTGGTCGTTGTTAGCAATGAAAATTCAGAAAAATTCTTTAAAAAGTAGAGAAAATAGCAAATCACACAAAATTTAAATTTGGCGTGCATCAACGTGCATTCATCAAATAATTTGAAACTTTGTATTTTGACAGAAATTGCACAGATAAACACGAGGAATACCACTTCTCATTTCATCTACGTTAGGGTCACCATTAATTTTAAATGTGAAATTTCTACAAAATAACAAATCTCTTAATGAAATGTATTGTTGGAGTAGCTATATTATTAGTAGGTGATCATCTAATATTTGAAATTTTCAAAATGGCCGCCGTTTCAATGGAAATGGGGAAGAAAGGTCAAAATATAGGACATTCAATATCTCGGTTACCTATGTGCACAGGGTTTTGAAATTTTGTAGGCTGATAGAGCAAAAGGTACTCTATAATAATACGAAAAAAAATTTTGAAGCAGAATTTACATACCACACAATTTTCATGTGGTGGTGGGGGACACATGGCTATGCGTAGCAATCTTGTTTATTTGGATATTATGCAATCAGGGGCCTTACTTAAATCAGTGATTTTTTAATCACTTGTTTAAGTATTATTAAGTTATTTTCCTTTCAAAGCTAGAGTTACCTCTCTTTTAAAATCACTTGTTCGAGTATTACAAATGAACTACTTATAACAGTGATTTTGTTATAATGTTCTTCATTTTAAATGTTATGGAGAGAAGTCTGAGTCTTATTGTATAATTAAAGATAGAACACACCCCTGTCTAGATAATGGAATGTCCAGTCATGGCAGGACATGACCCTGAACTGAATTTTGGATAATTACCCTCCAAATCACTTGTTTAAGTATCATATTAATTTTTACCTTTAAAAAATCACCTTATTAAGTAACATTTTGTTAGGTAACCCCTGCTATCTTCAGGCATCGCGAACATGAAGATTTTGATCGCGAACATGGGTAATTAATTACATAATCAGAAACCTAAGATATTGAAGTTAATGGGAAAATTATTGCCACAGCTGGGAAAATTCAGAAAGTGAAGTAATGGGTTGTTACATTTGGTCTTTCTTTTATCAGAAAATCACATATTTTGGGGAAATACTGATAACAGGTGGCAGCAAAATCTATAATTTTGTAATTTTAAAGAAGCTTATTTAATATTTTTTCAATATTTATTAATCAATATAAATTTTCTTAAACTATTCTTTTGTGAATTTAGATTTTTTTAAATATCTTAAGCATTTTGAAATGCTTCTTGACTAAGTGATTTAAAAATCACTGATTTAAGTAATGCCCCTGACTGTTATGTCTCCCCCCACTTTTGTGGGGAGACATATTGTTTCTGTCCTGCCCATCTGTCCGTCACAAAGTTTCTCAGCGCAACTCCTCTGAAACTACTGAATCAAATTCAATGAAACTTGGTATATAGAAAGTTCACCTGCATCTACTGGATGGATTGGTTTTAAATTTGGTACACAGCTTTAGCATGATGAGTTATACTATGCCTACTCTTTCCAGGTCAGTCCATCATCTACTTCCTGTTTTCCAAGCCGACTTAGACTTTTTTAGGGGGAAAAAAATTGAAATGTGAAATTTTTCGTAACAGATTTCTCGGCTTCTACTGGATGGATTGGTTTCAAATTTGGTACACAGCTTCAGCATGTGGAGTTATACCGTGCCTCCCCTTTCCAGGTCAGTCCATCATCTACTTCCTGTTTTTCAACCCGACTTAGACTTTTTAGGGTAAAAAATTTGAAAAGTGAAATTTTTCGTAACAGATTTCATGGCTGCTACTGGATGGATTGGTTTCAAATTTGGTACACAGCTTCAGCATGATTAGTTATACCATGCCTCCCCTTTCCTGGTCAGTCCATCTGACTTAGACTTTTAATGGGTCAAAAATAGACAATTTTTCGTAACAGATTTCTCGGTTTCTAGAGAAGGGAGTGATTTCAAATTTGGTATACAGCTTTAGCATGATGAGTTGTATCGTGCCTCCCCTTTCCAGGTCAGTCGGTCATCTACTTCCAGTTTTCTGAATGGCCGAGTGGGGGTATGCTTAGCACGACTTAGTGCAACCCCTTGTTTTTGTGGGAGTTATGACCCTTTGAACTTAGGAATTTGCTGAAAATCCTCATTAATCATCTTGTCAGCACAACTCCTCTTAAACTCCTGAACTGAATTTAGTGAAACTTGGTAAATAGGAAGTACACCATATGTTATTGAGCATATTACCAGGAAATTTTTATCCTCAAATTTTGTGGGAGTAATGGCCCTTTGAACTTAGAAATTTGCTGAAAATCCTCATTTATCATCTTGTCAGCGCAACTCCTCTGAAAGTACTGAACCAAATTCAATGAAACTTGGTATATAGGAAGGACACCATATGTTGTTGTGCACATTACCAGGAAATTTTTTATCCTCAAATTTTTGTGGGAGTTATGGCCCTTTGAACTTAGAAATTTGCTGAAAATCCTCATTTCTTATCTTGTCAGCGCAACTCCTCTAAAACTAATGAACCAAATTCAATGAAACGTGGTATATAGGAAGGACACCATATATTGTTGTGCATATGACCAGAAAATTTTGATCCTCAAATTTTTGTTGGATTATTGGCCCTTTGAACTTGGAACTTTTTGGGGGAAACAGGGGGAGACATTGTTTTGTATGTAAAAACAAACTTTAATTTGATATGTTATTATAGGCATTTGGTCAAGCAGAAATACATCAAGTCAGAAGTTTGTCATATAACAGTACTGAGAGTGAGCTAGACCTCCCTTCCGATGGCAGCTCAAAGGAAAATAATGGGTGAGTACTGCTAGTGAGTGAGACAGAAATACATCAAGTCAGGAGTTTGTCATATAACAGTACTGAGAGTGAGCTAGATCTCCCTTCTGATGGCAGCTCAAAGGAAAATAATGGGTGAGTACTGCTAGTGAGTGAGACAGAAATACATCAGGTCAGGAGTTTGTCATATAACAGTACTGAGAGTGAGTTAGACCTGCCTTCCGATGGCAGCTCAAAGGAAAATAATGGATGAGTACTGCTAGTGAGTGAGACAGAAATACATCAGGTCAGGAGTTTGTCATTTAACAGTACTGAGAGTGAACTGGATCTCCCTTCTGATGGCAGCTCAAAGGAGAATAATGGGTGAGTACTGTTAGTGAGTGAGGCAGAAATACATCAGGTCAGGAGTTTGTCATATAACAGTACTGAGAGTGAACTGGATCTCCCTTCTGATGGCAGCTCAAAGGAAAATAATGGGTGAGTACTGCTAGTGAGTGAGACAGAAATACATCAGGTCAGGAGTTTGTCATATAACAGTACTGAGAGTGAACTAGATCTCCCTTCTGATGGCAGCTCAAAGGAAAATAATGGGTGAGTACTGTCAGTGAGTCAGACAGAAATACATCAGGTCAGGAGTTTGTCATATAACAGTACTGAGAGTGAACTGGATCTCCCTTCTGATGGCAGCTCAAAGGAAAATAATGGGTGAGTACTGCTAGTGAGTGAGACAGAAATACATCAGGTCAGGAGATTGTCATATAACAGTACTGAGAGTGAGCTAGACCTGCCTTCAGATGGTAGCTCAAAGGAAAATAATGGGTGAGTACTCTTAGTTAGTGAGTCAGAGTTTTTACAGACAGAAATACATCAAGTCAGGGGTTTGTCATATAACAGTACTGAGAGTGAGCTAGACCTGCCTTCAGATGGTAGCTCAAAGGAAAATAATGGGTGAGTACTGCTAGTGAGTGAGACAGAAATACATCAAGTCAGGAGTTTGTCATATAACAGTACTGAGAGTGAGCTAGATCTGCCTTCTGATGGCAGCTCAAAGGAGAATAATGGGTTAGTACTGCTAGTGAGGGAGACAGAAATACATCAGGTCAGGAGTTTGTCATATAACAGTACTGAGAGTGAGCTAGATCTGCCTTCTGATGGCAGCTCAAAGGAGAACAATGGGTGAGTACTGTTAGTGAGTGAGACAGAAATACATTCAGGTCAGAAGTTTGTCATATAACAGTACTGAGAGTGAGCTAGATCTGCCTTCTGATGGCAGCTCAAAGGAAAATAATGGGTGAGTACTGCTAGTGAGTGAGACAGAAATACATCAGGTCAGGAGTTTGTCATATAACAGTACTGAGAGTGAGCTAGACCTCCCTTCTGATGGCAGCTCAAAGGAGAATAATGGGTGAGTACTGCTAGTGAGTCAGACAGAAATACATCAAGTCAGGAGTTTGTCATATAACAGTACTGAGAGTGAGCTAGATCTCCCTTCTGATGGCAGCTCAAAGGAAAATAATGGGTGAGTACTGCTAGTGAGTCAGACAGAAATACATCAAGTCAGGAGTTTGTCATATAACAGTACTGAGAGTGAGTTAGACCTGCCTTCTGATGGCAGCTCAAAGGAGAATAATGGGTAAGTACTGTTAGTGAGTCAGACAGAAATACATCAGGTCAGGAGTTTGTCATATAACAGTACTGAGAGTGAGCTGGACCTGCCTTCTGATGGCAGCTCAAAGGAAAATAATGGGTGAGTACTGCTAGTGAGTGAGACAGAAATACATCAGGTCAGGAGTTTGTCATATAACAGTACTGAGAGTGAGCTAGACCTCCCTTCTGATGGCAGCTCAAAGGAGAATAATGGGTGAGTACTGCTAGTGAGTCAGACAGAAATACATCAGGTCAGGAGTTTGTCATATAACAGTACTGAGAGTGAGCTAGATCTCCCTTCTGATGGCAGCTCAAAGGAAAATAATGGGTGAGTACTGCTAGTGAGTCAGACAGAAATACATCAAGTCAGGAGTTTGTCATATAACAGTACTGAGAGTGAGTTAGACCTGCCTTCTGATGGCAGCTCAAAGGAGAATAATGGGTAAGTACTGTTAGTGAGTCAGACAGAAATACATCAGGTCAGGAGTTTGTCATATAACAGTACTGAGAGTGAACTGGACCTGCCTTCTGATGGCAGCTCAAAGGAAAATAATGGGTTAGTACTGTTAGTGAGTGAGACAGAAATACATCAGGTCAGGAGTTTGTCATATAACAGTACTGAGAGTGAACTGGATCTCCCTTCTGGTGGTAGCTCAAAGGAGAATAATGGGTTAGTACTGCTAGTGAGTGAAACAGAAATACATCAGGTCAGGAGTTTGTCATATAACAGTACTGAGAGTGAACTGGATCTCCCTTCTGATGGCAGCTCAAAGGAGAATAATGGGTGAGTACTGCTAGTGAGTGAGACAGAAATACATCAGAAGTTCGTCATATAACAGTACTGAGAGTGAGTGAGACAGAAATACATCAGGTCAGGAGTTTGTCATATAACAGTACTGAGAGTGAGCTAGACCTCCCTTCTGATGGCAGCTCAAAGGAGGATTATGGGTGAGTACTGCTAGTGAGTCAGACAGAAATACATCAGGTCAGGAGTTTGTCATATAACAGTACTGAGAGTGAGCTAGACCTCCCTTCTGATGGCAGCTCAAAGGAGGATTATGGGTGAGTACTGCTAGTGAGTCAGACAGAAATACATCAGGTCAGGAGTTTGTCATATAACAGTACTGAGAGTGAACTAGATCTGCCTTCTGATGGCAGCTCAAAGGAAAATAATGGGTTAGTACTGTTAGTGAGTGAGACAGAAATACATCAGGTCAGGAGTTTGTCATATAACAGTACTGAGAGTGAGCTAGACCTCCCTTCTGATGGCAGCTCAAAGGAGGATTATGGGTGAGTACTGCTAGTGAGTCAGACAGAAATACATCAGGTCAGGAGTTTGTCATATAACAGTACTGAGAGTGAGCTAGACCTCCCTTCTGATGGCAGCTCAAAGGAGGATTATGGGTGAGTACTGCTAGTGAGTCAGACAGAAATACATCAGGTCAGGAGTTTGTCATATAACAGTACTGAGAGTGAGCTAGACCTCCCTTCTGATGGCAGCTCAAAGGAGGATTATGGGTGAGTACTGCTAGTGAGTCAGACAGAAATACATCAGGTCAGGAGTTTGTCATATAACAGTACTGAGAGTGAGCTAGACCTCCCTTCTGATGGCAGCTCAAAGGAGAATAATGGGTGAGTACTGTTAGTGAGTGAGACAGAAATACATCAGAAGTTCGTCATATAACAGTACTATGAATGACTCAGGTAAAAGTTTTGGTTAAGATGCATATCTTAGCAAGTGCAAGTGATTATGGAATGATATTTAGTCAATATTACATTTTGGTAGTAACCAACACCAGTACAAGATTGTTTTTACCTTGACCTACATTTTTGCATGAATGGCACAGGTTAAAGTTTAAGTGCCATATCTCAGCAACTGCATTTGGTAGATGGATGATATTTGGTCAGTGTCACTGTGTACTCACCATTACCTGTACCTAAATTAGACATTTGAACATACATTTTGATGTAAATGAACATTGGGATTAACTGTGGTTTGCAGTTGCTGCACTTCTTTCATATATATTTCTAAGGTGTTCTGTGTTCATTCCTTCTTTTAAATGAAAAGGTTAAGAACTTGTTTGGGGGATTTATTAAAGATTAAATTTTTTTTTGCAGAAAGAGTAAGAGCCAACAGAAAGTTGATGTGTCTGTCCCAAGGAATACAGTGGCCGGTAGAAATCGTCTTCCTCCTGGACCCAGCAGTGCAATAAAGACAAAGATTGTGTCAAAGGGGCGGGGACAAGGGTAAGACTAAAAAAAGGAAATACTGTAGATTTATTTTTTTTGGCAGGCATAAATTTTTATGACTTGCTGAGAATGGACCAGGTTGTGGATTCCTTAATTCCTGGTTCAAATCTCTGCAACATACAGATAATGTTGAATTTTCTTTTGTGTGGGGTATCAAAATTTGTGGTGAAAGGAGGCCACCCACAAAAACAACAAAAAGTTGATACCCCATGATTAAAAGTGAGACCATACTAGTTGGATTCTCAGACACTGTCATGTGTACATAAACATCATGACTGACTATTTCATACTGTAAACCGGGAAATTTTCACGCTGTCTTTTTTTCGCGGTATGACGACTGAATTTTTGTTTGCACAGTTTTAAATTCGCGCTGAAATGTTATTGTCCATAGATTAAAACAGAAGACGAGTACATTCACGCCGTTTAATTTTCGCGTTAGCAATGTCACTGCGAAAATAAAACTACCGCGAAAATTTCTTGGTTTACAGTATACATTTTGCATAACTTTGTTTATATGTGTGTTCTTCTGAATCAGTGTTCTGCACTTGTTGTCTATGTATGTGTTGATTGATATGCCAAATGATGTGGCCTATGATTAGGAAATACAGATTTAAATTGGAATGCAAGTCAAAAGAACAAGGACAGGGGTAATTTTTGGCCAGATTTCACAGAGTGAATATAATATAATAACCTGTATGTTATTTAGTTGGTAAGTTACCTGCTTAAGGGTGATCGCTGGTCAATTTTTGAGATTTTCGGAATCCTCTGGATTTTACCATTAAAATTGGGATAATTTTTTTGCCCAGCAACCTCCGTTTTTCTTTTCATGATAAGGTTTTAGGGTCAATAAGAGTTAATTTTTCAGAAAATTATGAATTTCTTGATATTTTTTAATAGGTTATTACACTATGTCTAACCTTATGCTGAACAAATGAAAAAGCCAGAGAAAGCCTTTTCCCACAAAATTTTGAATGCTTATTATCACCAAAAGGAGTTCAGAAACCTATAATTTTTTTAGCTTATTTTGTACTATTTCTTCTGGTCTATTCATCAAATATATAAATTAAGATACCTTGTTATTTTCAATCTGACCAGTGAACATCATTAAGCTAATTATACTGAATGCCCTATATGGCCTAGGATGTTGATAATGACATTAAACTCTAACAACCAACCAACCAAACATTTCAAAGTTTTTATGTATACAAACAATAAAGACACATTCCTTCCCTTTTCAGACCTGATTGGAAGGAACAATTAGCAGCCAGAGGTTTTGTTTCTGATGTTACAGTTAAACGAAAGCAAGAGGCTCTGAAGGTGAGTCCTAAATGAAACAGGGGTAAGGATTTATAGTCATGACTATAGGGAAATGTCCCTCTGTATCGACTATTAACAGTTTAAAACTGATAAAGACATGCTATGTGCCATGGGTCATCCAGCCCATGACACACCACCACTAGTGTTAGCTGCTCCAGAGTATACTTTGTTGTTGATTGATGCAGGGCCCGTCTTACACCACGTAGAGGTAATGGTCTGAATTCTGGAAGACTTTGTTAAGGATCTAAGCAATTCAGTTAACTTATAATACGCCCTGCAAACAAAGTTTATGGGTATATAGGAATCTACCTATCTGTCTGTCAGCATGTCTGTCCACATATCTTGTAAGCACAACACTAAACCACTTGATGGAATTTTGATGGAACTTGACATGAAGGAAGTACATTATATGGAGATGTACAGGATTGAATTTCTTTGCACTTGAATACCATTTAGGGGAGATAATTGGACTTCGTTTTTTTTTTTGTAATATAGAGTCCAATAGGACATAAACGATATTGAGATGTGGAATAAGTGTAAGCGACACAACAAACATAAACAAACAGCAAAAGCAGTCTTCAACATGACCATAGGTCACTGCTTACCGTCTTGCATTGGCCCAAGACTTATAATACAATACAAAAGTTTCAACAAAGGCTTTGGCAAAGTTTCCTGGCTTAGGACAGGCACATATAAAATGTGGCGGGGTAAAACTAGTTTTTTGGATCCAACTTTCCCCCTATTGATAAGCTTGCACAAAGCTACATATTAAACACACTGTAAAACTCAATCGACAAAAGTTCAATTCAACAAGAGAGAACCTAAGACAAAATACTGTACGAAAACAGCAAGACGAGGAGGAACTCTCTTGAGAACACTCAAAGTTACTGACAACTAGCTAAAAAACATTCATCGATTGATGTAACAGAATCAAATACATCAATTCTAAATCCGAATGTATGAAGGGATATAATTTTCTTTATTTTTTCAAAACCTGCCAAATGTTCATGAAACTACATACACTTGTCTTTACAAGGGTAACATTGAATTTTATTGCAGGTAATACTGTGAATTAACATAGTAATTTTCACGGTGTACTATTTTTTATACGACCGCAGGCAGGGGGTGGGGGCAGGGTTATAATTTTCCTTACAGTTTCACAGCAACTACTAATCACAGCCTCTTAATATTTGGTATGCAGTATCAGCATGGGATCCCACACTTTGGAATTCACTTTCAGATCTGTGGCAAAGTTACTTCATGTTAAAAGAAATCTTTTTTTTACTTTGACACATTTTCTTGCTTTCAGAATGAGTTGGAGTTAACGAGAGGTGAAAAGAGAAGAGCTCAAGAAAAGATCAAAATGCTGGAAGAAGAGCATAAAATACAAACAGAATTACTGAAGAGAGAGGTGGAGAAAAAAGCTAAGGTGAGAAACAAGTACTAAAAGCTTGGAAAAGTTTTCTTTCAGGTTTCTTTCTTGTTATGCACATGGTCGATATCCTCGGTGCTTGATTTTGCTTTCCATTTCGAACTTTTTGGTTTTGAGAACTTTTCTTTCAATATTTCGGATTTTGGCCTTCCAATGTTTTGATTCCAATGCTGCTGATGAGAGGTGACTCCTTGAAATATTGATATACACCATAACCAAATTAACCGTTTATACCTGTTTTTGGTATTGTATTTGGAAAAGGATAGCATGTGTGCATAGTGACTGAAGTTAACTTCACACACTCTACCAAATTTCACATGACTCAAAATATAATGAAGAAAAATAACAATTTTTCTGGAGAAGTCTGCGCACGTGTTAAAAATGGCAGAAAATTATAGCTCATTGTCTTTAAATATCTCATCTAATCGATTTATATTTCATTGATGATTTAATAGAAAATAATGAGATGTGGAATAAGTGTACGCGACACAGCCCACAATTAAAAGGCAATTTAGAAAAACTACAATGGACAACTGCTAAAACCAACATGAGCTTTTATAGAGAATAAAATGTTTTAATTACCCCAAGCTGAACAGGGACTCATCAAGGTACTTTGAAATACCTGTACTAAATCCTCCTATTGAATATGTTACAATGGAAGTTGATCTCTCTGATCAGTTGAAACTCACATCTATAGAGAGAAGATTATCTTGTTGTATGAAGGAAAAATTTTCCTAGTATAAAGATCTACCTGTTGAAAATTTCACATTGGCAAAATAGCTCAAAAATGGTATTTATACAAAAGAAAATGTTCAAAATAAATGTCAATGAGTTGTTTAAAACATTTGATTCATAAATGAAAATTATTTGGTTGCAAAAATCATAGATATAAGCAATTTCTCTCAGAGATAGGAGTTTTTTTCTTTCAGGTAAAAATCATCTACCTATGAGTAGTTGTCATTTTCAATGAGGGTACGAGGTAAACTGATCAAAAAGATTAGCCTCTATTATTACAAAATTCTATAGATAGATTAAGCACCAGTAGGCAGTACTGCAAAGTACCTTGGTGAGTTCCTGTTCAGCTTTGGGGAATGAAACATTTAATTCGCTATAAGGCTGTGATTTTTTCATATTATATGATTTCTTGTTGGTTTACATAAAAATTGTTAAGGTCACCTTAAAAAACTTTAATTACTTAATTACTTATCCTCTTCAATCCCGATGGGACATAAGGCTTCAACAATTTCCAGCCATCTAAGTCTGTCTTTTTCAAAGAACTGTGCATGCCAACCTATAATTTTATCCTCACAAAACGAATGCTTATGTATATATTAATGTATTTAATAAAGAAGCAAATCACTTATTTATCTTAAAGTCAGACAAGTAACAATAAAAATGTCTTTTCCACAGGAACGAGAATCTATGTTAGAAGGAGAAATTTCTGCTCTGAGAAAACAGATATGTGACCAGGAAACACAGATGCAAAATCATGAAAGTATGGTCCGAGCTCTACAGGTAAATAGTCTAAATATAGAACACTAAAAGTATGGTCCGAGCTCTAAAGGTAAATTGTCTAAATATAGAACCATGAAAGAATGGTCCGAGCTCTACAGGTAAATAGTCTTAATATAGAACCTTGAAAGTATGGTCCATGCTCTACAGGTAAATAGTATAAATATAAACTCATGAAAGTATTTTCAGAGCTCTACATGTAAACAGTCTAGATATAGAACCATGAAAGTAGGATCAAAGCACTATAGGTAAAGAGTCTAAATATAGAACCTTGAAAGCTCTACGGGTAAATAGTCTTAACATAGAAACATGAAAGTATGATCCAAGCTATATAGGTTAATAGTCTTGATATAGAACCATGAAAGTTTTGTCCATGCTCTACAGGTAAACGATACACTTCTGATTAGGCCCTAATAAAGTAATTCCTCGGTTCTCATCCAAAATTCTTGCAAGTATGGGGCAAATTTTAGTTTTTATCCATTTTTATATTACATGTATGTTTTCATTTTAAAGGAAATTGATCAAAAATTAACATAATTTGCCAAAATTGAATTTATGGGGCTGTAAATATAGGGGTGAGAGGGAAGGAGAATCTATGTCTTCCAAGTAAAGTAATCACTGAAATCTGCGCTCTCCTCCTAAGCCAAATAACCTCATCAAGCAGATTTTTTTGGCAAAAGATTATTTGATTTTAAGTGAACAAGTATTCTGGATACGTAGGATAAAATGTATGTCATTAATATTGAATGATGCCTTGAAATGTTTGATATTTTTCAATCATTATACGACCGCAAAAAATTTGCGGACGTATAATGGTATGATGCTGTCGTCGTCGTTGTCGTTGTCATTGTCGTCGTCGTCGTCGGTTAACTTTAGTGTATACACGATAACTTAAGTTCTAGTTATCCAAATGCAATGAAATTTGACAATGATCTTTCTTACCATTAAAGGATGGATGGGATTGATTTTGGGAGTCCCCCCTTTTTTCCTTTAGAAATTAAGGGCCAAAAGGGGCCAAAATTGCAACTTTTTTGTTTGTTCTTACAATAACTTTTTCAAAATCTTCTCCTCTGAAACTACTGAACAGAATTCAATGAAACTTGGTATGATTGATCATTAGGGTGTCCTGCACTATGGTAATGTTTCGATTTCTGACTCGTCAAAAAAAATGGCCGCTGTGGCTAAAAATAGACCTGGGGGGTCAGACTACTGTTTTTGGCTTGTAATTCAAAAAGTATAAGAGATAGATGAAATCTGATGCCACCCTACTTCTTCAGGATCAAAAGGTCTACAAAAGTCTCCATTTGGTCGAAGTTGTCAGAAGACCCCTTATAGGGGTTACGGCCCCTTAAAGGTGAAAAATAGCATTTTTTCATGTTTTTGCCCTATAGTATGAAAATTATTGCAGATAGCAAAAAGCTGTTGCTTGCTTAATTGTTCAGCTCATTTAGTTCTACAAAAAACTCCATAGGGACGAAGTTGTCAGATGACCCCTTATAGGGGCTACAGCCCCTAAAATAACGTTTTTTCCTGTTTTTGACCTATGAAATGAAAACTATAGCAGGTAGAGAGAAGCTGTTGCTTGCTTAAATGTTCAGCTCATTTACACAATTAAGAATTAATTTTTGCTCCCCCCTTTTTCCCCTGTTACGTAATTAGGGGCCAAATGGGGCCAAAATTGAAACTTTTTTATTTGTGGTCTGATTTTGAAAAATTTTTTTGCAAGTTTATTCTTGTCAGGTAGTGAATCCAAATTTGAGGAATAATTTTTGTGACCATCCCCTTTTTCACTTGTTTTGTAATTAGGGGCCAAAAGGGACCGTAATGAAAACTTTTTTATTTCTGGTTTTCTGGTTTGTTTTTGAAATTTTTTTTTGCAAGTTTCTTTTTGTCAAGAAGTGAATCCAAATTTGAGAAATTATTTTTGCAACCCCACCCCTCTTTCACCTGTTACATAATAAGGGGCCAAAAGGGGCCGAAATTGATTTTTTTTATTCTTGTCTGATTTTGACAATTTTTTGCAAGTTTATTCTTGTCAAGTAACAGATATATTGTTGTGTCCTCTTTTTTTTACTGTTATGTTATTAGGGTCCAAAAGGGGCCAAAATCCTAACTTTTTTATTTTTGGTTCGATTAAAAAAATTTTTTTTACAAGTTCATCCTTGCCAAGTAGCGATTCTAAATTTAGGAATTAATTTTTGCAACCCCCATTTTTTTTCGCTCATTACCTAAGGGGCCGTTATCATAATTTAAAAAAAATTCTGGTTCGATTTTTTATTTTTTTCCCGAACATTATTCTTTTCAAGAGAAGAATACAAAATTGAAAATTTATATTTTTACCCCCTGGGTTGAAAGTCCACCAGAGAAGCATGTGTCAAAAACCTTTGTCAGTCCACCATGGGCTGCATGTATCCAGAGCAATAGACTATCCATATTTGGCCTAAAATGTACAGGGTTCAACATGTTGCAGTCGTATCATGCTGCGCTCGGCGAAGCTTTTTATTTTTAGAGAACTATATAGTCAGAGTAGAAATATTGATTTCATCGCACTTTAGGATTGGGCTTGAATCATAATTATGTAGTTATTCAATCCAGGGACAATTGAAAAACAACTAGCAGCGACCGCTGGTCACATTGAAGGCTGCTGGCTGTTTTCCATAGTGGATTTTTTTTAAATTTAAGTTTATTATTGAAGGTTATGTTGCATACACTTATTCCACATTTCATTTTTTTCTATTCCTGTTGTGTTTAAAGGCAGGATATTTGATAGCTTTAAACAATCTAATGGTGAAAAAATGGGAATATGTTATCAGTAGAATTTGTGTTTTGCTTTGAATAAAATGTAGATAACATTTACGTAATTTGTTCAACTTTACATTCACAGATCGTATCATTTTCAGATTCTGTGGTTTCATTATTATTAGTGGAGTATCAATTTTTGTGGGTGGCTTTCACCCACGAAATTTGATACCCGACGAAAAGGAAATTAAACATTGATTTGTAAACTGCAGACTTCAGAACCACAAATTTAAGAATCCACAAACTGATCCTCATTCATCAAACCAAGAAAACTAGTACCCACGAAAATAAATGAATCCACAGTATTTTAATATTATTCTTTCAAATGAATGTAAAGTTCTTCTAAATATAAATTGGATTCTGGTTTGTCCATGCTCAATCGATTACTATGTTCCTATGTCTTCTTGAAAACTCATTACCAAAGGTGCATTCATAAGAACTTGAAAGAAAAATATAAATGTTTATGGAATGTGCATTGTAATTTTGATCAGGAGCAAATTGATACAAAGACAACAATTACCTCTAGTCACATTGAAGGATGTCAGCTGTGGATAATTTAAAGTGCTCATGATTTTTGTAGGTTGTGGCATGTAATTTTCTCATTTAAATATACAACTGTGGTTTCATAAGTATTCATGGAGTGCCAATATTCGTTGTTTTTGTACATGGTTTTGACTCATGAAATTTGATTCTCAACATAAAGGAAAAGTAACATTGCTCAGAATTCTGCAGACACCAAATCCACAAATTTTAGAACTAATGAACTGATTTTTGTGCCCCATCTATGAAAGAAGGGGGGCATACAGTGTTTGGGTCTGTTCGTCTGTCCCAAATTGAGAGATGGAGCATTATGTCTTTTGACATATTTTTGTTTTTCATCAATCCACTACAATTAATACCCATGAAAATAAACGAATCCACAGTAAGCTAATCTGATTTTCCTTTTCAGGTTGATCTGAAGAAACTTAAAGAACAAACCAACAGAGACAGTAAAGTGTGTGTTCTGCAATAATGATAACCAATTATAGATTAGGGGTGGGGCAGGGAATTAAATGAAGATACAAAACATGAGTGGATCTCATTGGTTGTTCAATGACCCCACCATTACTGATGATTGCCATGATTCAATGTACCTTATAAAGAGCTGTGGTGGATCCAGAAATTGTATGACAGGCAGGCAGGAAATTTTAAAGAATCTACTGGGACCTCTTCTAAGTTCTTAGATACAGTTTCTTACCAAATGCTCCTGTCAAATGCAAGGGCAGGAAGAGGATTTCACTTAGAATTATCATAAAGTTTGAAGCCAAATGCATTTGCAATGAGTTTATGATACATGAATAGTATGTTTATAAGGTTTTTCATGTAACATCATGATTAAAAATAGATGTTTTAATGCTGTGCAAAGTTGAAAAAAAATAATAATTGCTAAATATGTTTGAATGCTTAATAATTATAAGTTCTTTTGTGTCAATTTATGAATGAAAATATTGGAATGTCATTCTTAAAATTACCACCTTACCAACTATTTTAAAGTTTTAAAATGATGTTACATATCAGACTTGCACTACCTGGCTCAACTGATACTTGCGGTGATGAAATCCATTTCAAAAACAAAATCCCATATACTCCATATTGATTAAGACAAGATGAGGTTTACTCAGGTTTCAATATACAGTATATGTAATATTTTGTTTTTTTAATCAATTTACATATCTATAAGAAACATGAGGACTGTTCCATTAAAATTTACATGGGAGGGGGAATGCACTTTTTTATAATCATTACACATCCACAACAAAATGCATTTACCCCCCACCAACAGAAAAATGAAAAAATGGCATCCCCAATTTCCGCTGTCAATTAAAATGGAACAGCTCTGAGTTTATCCAATGGTTGTGACATAATGTTATTTATTTTTTACATGTATGTTTAATTTTGTGTTATTTGTAATTAATGTTTATAAGACTAGTGTGCTCTTAGCTACTGATATCAATTTTATTGGTATTTGACATGGAAGGCTATCTTTGCTGCCAATATATGGATGTCACAAAATGGCCTAAAAAATATATCCCTTTTAAGGCCATTAAAAAATTTATCCTAGATTCTCATTCCTTCCAGTCCGGATTTGTAGACTAGCCTGAAGAAATTTATATAGATTTTTTACAAATCATTTTCTTTTTTGGACAATTTTTAAAATGGGTGCACATTTTACAAAAATGGACAAAAAATAAAATTCTCACGCTGCCCCGTATTTTGATAAAATTTGGCAAAACATCTAGGAGTTATATTAATATGTCAGAAATTTTAGAAGTTATAAACTTATAGTTTTGTATGTGTTGTCCATACATATATTTGTCCAACCTGCTTTAAGCAGAGATTTTTATGTTCTTTATGTCTTTCAAAGTAAATGTCAACTGTTTTTTTCAGCATCTATAGATCTATGGAAATTCTCAATAATTCTCTGCTATGGTCTAATATCTATTTTTTCATCTACAAAAAGTACATTTATAATTATTGTGTTTTCATCATTTATTTATTTTCCTTTAAACCCAACAGAATTTATTTCGTTGTAAAATTGATAATAACCCTATTGTCTCAAGGATGCTAGTCTATAGGGTGTAGCTGATTCCCTTTGTAAATGTTCTGGACCATATGAGTATCTTGACCATACGATATAGTCATGGCCATATAGGTATACTATCATTGTTGGACCATAGGTGTATTATCGGGACTAATCAGAAATACAGAAATTTATTGATGATTTGAAAAAAACAACACTTACTCATGGCCAGCTTTGAACAGTAGATGTTATGGGCTATGTTGTGACAAAACTAGACATTTTTGGGTAATGCTATATGCTATCTAGGTTTGCAAAAAAATTTCGGGTGTATAATATCATATTAGAGAACTCTTATTGACTCAAAAATAACTGAGACCATATATTTTGAAAAAAGTTCTTGGTGAATAATATCATACTACAGAAACCCAAATGGACCCAAACATAAGAGTTCATACACCTTTTTTTTATTTATAGGAAACAAAATATATCTGGGGTACCCTGGGAAGAAATACACACATGGTTTACAATGTGGTGTTTTGCCTAAATCAAAATAGTAATATTCATAATAGGGTATATCATCTTTAATTTATTTTATTTCCATCATGTCCATCTAAATTCTTTTACATTTATTTTCCATTTTCTTTTTACAATGTTTTATATAATACTTTTACATGACTTTGTTTCATCTGTTTGTTGAACTTATTATGTTAAGACTTTTTATACCATTTTTGAGATTTTTTTTATACATGTTCTAAACATTGAATGTTATAGTGTTTTATGTTTTTGCCGTCCAAAACAAATAAACAATTATCTGTTATTATTTTGTTTTATTCTGCATTTTTGGAAATATTTGAGAACTATCTGTTTCTCTTTGAATACAGTTGCAAATCAAGAAGGGGTTCACAGTGCTTCTGATGAGAAGTTACTTCCTGAAATAAGCAAAAACACCAAATTAGCTTGTTAATCAAAAAGTATAATAGATAGACAAAACTGATTCAACCTTACTTCACCAGCATCGAAAGCTCTACCTAAGGCTCCATTGAGTCAATATTGTCAGATGACTCATATAATACATATATGAGCCTTTAAACTTAAGGTAAAAAGTAGGGTTTTTTTCATGTTTTGGCTCATAGAATTTAATATATTGCAGTAGAGAAAAGCTGTTGCTTGCTTTCAACTTTAGCTTATCGAGCTCTTCAAAAATCACTATTGGGTCGAACTTGTAAGATGGCTCCTTATAGGGGTTATGGTCCTTTGAACATGTTGAAGGTCAAAAATTGTGTTCTTGTTTCGCCTGCAAAGCTGCAAAAAAGGAGAAATTCATAGGTGTTACTTTACTGGCAGCGACACTGGCTACATTAACTGTTGTGTTTGGGTTTTATAAGCACTTCCATATCTCAAGAACTATAAGTCATAGGTTGATGAAACTTTGTATGCATATGTAGTAGCTAAGCACAGTTGCATCTCCATCTTTTAAACTTGACCTTGATTTTCCAGTTGAATGACTTTGACAATTTTCAATAATATAAAAGCAATGTCAAAGTTTTGCAAGCACAAAGTCTTCCATATCTAAAAAATATAAGTCCTAGTCCAGTAGTAGAAAGAAGCAGAGGTACCAATGGGGTATCCAAATGTCAAAAGTCCGAAAGGGCGGAGACAAAACCAGTAAACACCAACAAGAACGGGACAAAAACAGACAACATGTAAAACATGGAAACATAAAATAACTGAATATCAATCAACAACGCGAACTCCAGTCGAAACAAGAGTGAACTCTGGTGCTCCGAAGAGCAAGCAGTTCATGCTTGCTATAGCACACCCGTCGCGTTGCCAATAGACCATTCAGCGTGTCAAATCCGATAAAGGAAAACAAAAACAAAAGCCTGTGACAAACCAACATCTGCACTCATCTAAGAAATGGAAATCCCATATTTGTTTATAAGTGCATGATGTCTTCCGTAAAATTTCTTGAGAAAGGAGCAACATAACCATGTGTGAGCAATTTTTTGCGTCAGATGTGTCGCTCTGCTAAGGAAATCTAAGTAGCTTAGCAAATTTGCATCTTCATATCAATACCCCTGCTTCAAAGGGCCTTTATTGTGAGTATCGAAATTAGGTCTGTCCGATATCTACTTCCTGTTAACCAATTTAGTCAATTTTCAACATTCTTAGTCAATTGTTGAAAATTTTTGTAACATTTTACTGAGCATCTACAAATTACAGTGGCTTAAAATTTGGTACATGGCTTCAGTATGAGGTTCTTTATCGCGAGTATTGAAATTAGAGCTGTCGAACATCTAATTCCTGTTTACTTACTTAATCAATTTTCAAGATTACTGGTGCTGTCAGGGGAGGCATTAGTGTTAACTCTTGCTTTATGTTTTTGGCTGATAGAATGACAGGGTTTTTTTTCAGATAGAGTAAAGCAGTTGCTGGCTTAAACCTTCAGCTTAATATTGAACTTTTCAAAAGTCTCCATCAGGAAGCCTTATAGGGATTATAGCCATTGAAAGGTAAAAAATGGCGTTTTATAATGGGTGCGCCCATTTGAATGGAAACTGTGGTAGATGGCAAAAGCTGTTGCTTGCTCATTAAACTGTACAATAGTTTCCATTGGTTTGAAGATGTCAGATGATGCATTATAGGGGTTATTACCCTTTAAAGGTAAAAAAACTGTTTTTTCATGTTTTGGCCCAATAAATAATTATTACAGAAAAAGAGAAGCATTTGCTTGCTAAAAGCTTAAGCTCTGCAAAAGTCTGGCTGGAAGTTGTCAGATGACCCTTTTAAGATATATGACCCTTTAAAGGTAAAAAGGTTCTTCTTATACCCGCGCTTCGAAGAAGAGGGGAGTATACTGGTTCACTTCTGTTCGTCCATCTGTCTGTCCATCCGCGGCATAACTTTCGTAACTGAACTTCACAGTAGCTTGAAATTTTTTATTTGGCTTTGAATGAGTTCCTTTACCGCGAATATCGGAATAAGGTTTGTCGGATAACTATTTCCTGTTTACCCACTTAGTCAATTTTCAAAATTACTGGTCCATTGTTGAAATTTCAGTTTTCTCAACAATTACACATCATTGTCATAGTGGCTTGAAAATTAATATATTGCTTCAGTAAGAGGTCCTTTATCTTAAGTACCGAAATTAGGTCTGTCTGATATCTTCTTCCTGTTAACTGACTTATTCAGTTTTCAACATTACTGGTCTATTGGTGAAAATTTTTGTAACATTTTTCTTAGTTACTACAAATCACAATGGCTTGAAATTTGATATATGGCTTCAGTATTAGGTCCGTTCTCGCGAGTACCGAAATTATGTGTATCTATTTCATGTTTATAGACATCAGTGGGGGTATATTGAGTGAGCAGTTGCTCACAGATTTCTTGTTTCTTCCTTGCTCTCTAGAATAAAATGTGTTGTAGATAGAGAAAAGCTATTGCTGTCGTGAACCTTCATATCATTAAGCTCTACAAAAGTCGATCTCCAATGGGTCGAAGTTGTCAGATGATCCCTTATAGGGGTATTAGCTTATTTAGGAGAAAACCTTATAGATTAAGAACCAGGTAAGAGATTTGGGCTCCTGGGAGCCTCTTGTTCAAAAATCTTCTTCTAAAACTGAACTGAATTTAATGAAATTTTATGTGATTGGTCCTTAGGGTATGCTGCTGTACAAAAGTTGGTGTCTGGAAAAAAACTGATGTTACTAAAATAGAACATATGGTAAAATCACTCACAAATTATTACAAATAGGAAAAATCTGAAGGATCTAAAGCTCCAGAAAAGTTTTTATTGGGTCAAAGTTATACGTTTGGCTTTCAGAACTTTTCATTCAATACTTTTGGCTTTTGACCTTCCAATGTTTTGATTTAAATGCTGCTCATGAGAGGTTACTCCTTGACATATCGACACAACCATATTAACCGTTTTTATACCCGTTTTGGTATTGTATTTATAAAAAAGACCCCATCTACGTGTTATGGCCCTTTAAAGGTCAAAATAGCATTGTTTCATGCATTTGCCTTACAGATTGAAAACTATTGCAGATAGAAAAAAAGCTCTTGCTTGCTTAAATTTTAAGTTGATTGAGCTCTACAAAATTCCCCCTTTCGGAAGGAATAATAGTGTTTATTCACGGTTTTTGCCGAATAGAATCAAAAGTATTATAGATAAAGAATATGCTGCTTTTTGCTGCAGCCCCCGTCACACTGAACCACGACATCAATACAACTGAAACCGGCTGTTCTGCGGTCTTATCATGATCTCATTACGATGCTAGTAAGCTGTATTTTCACCACGACCGCACTACGATATTTTTTTAACATGTTTAAAATTTACGTAGTACAGTCGAAGTCACCCAGAACCAAGTACTTCACATCACGACTTCAACACCCCAAGGACGACAACACTACGATGTTCCACGATTAAGGAAAAATTTCAGATCCATATCGTAGTACAGAACTAGTCTAAGTTGTGGTTTAGTATGACGGAGGCTTTATATGGGTAATAGTTCAGAGAAGAGACCTTTATAGCTTATGGACCAGGTGAGTGATTTAGGCTCCTGGGAGCCTCTTGTTTATACCGCTTTAGAATCTTTTATCCAGAAGAAATTATGTGCTTTGGAACCTTCTCTTTAAAAAAAAATGTTAGGTTTTCAGCGGAAGTGGTTTCTGAGTGGAACTCTCCGTTTTAATTTATACCCTTCCGTGCACTTAAGCTTGTAACATCACTTGAAGTTGGTTGACTAGTCTTCATCCGCCCTTCTATTCACGAGTGCCTGAACTCTAGTCGTCTATAGTCACTTCAAAAATGAACCCTTACTTTAAAGACGTCCTGGTGCTTCTATCAGTAACATTTATCAGTCCCCTGACACCATAAAATGCAAGTCCAATTACAACCAACCTCGTTACAGTTGTAAGTTAAAGTAATAACATTGTTTTGTAATCTTCATATATAGATTTTAGGCAAAATCAGTCTGGATCCCCATTTCTGCCTACAGTGGACTGTAGGTGGTACGCCCCAAGCTCCCCCTTTTTAAGATAATCTTGGACCCGCCCCAAAAGTTGTCAGCTGTTGTCCTGAATGTCCCAGAGACCTAACTAATAGGTTAATTAAGTTTATTTTATATATATGTACTTGCTTTACTGCATTAAAATCATAAAAATCAGTTGACAACTTCTTGAGTTATGGTCAGAAAACAACTAATTCAAAAAAAATCTAGCGTTTTTCTAGCGCTGTGACCTTGACCTTGCAAGGATTTACCCTAAATTTAATAAGTTTCCTCCTTTTATGGTATGTACCAAATATCCCAAATTTGCATTAAAATCAGTTGACAACTTTTTGATTTAAGGTCCCGACACCACTAATTCAAGAAATTTTCTAATATTTTTCTGTCGCTGTGACCTTGACCTTAACCTTGAACAGATTTACCCCAAAATTAATAGGGTTCCTCCTCCTATGGTATGTGACAATATCCTCAAGTTCACATCAAAGCTTTAAATTATCCGTTTAAATTTCAAAATTGTCTAAACCCTAAGGTGTTCCTACCCCAGACATAGGTTGATCATCATAGTAATTATTTGGTTCCCCAGTTTTGTAGTTCTTCATAATCATATACTGTTTGGCATTTATAATATTTTTGGTAGAGCGCCTCTGATGAGTCTTGAATAGACGAAACGCGCGTCAGGGGTAGCAAAATTTATTGTCTGGAACTTTGTTGTCATTTTTATTTCATTTAAATCGGTTATCAACTTTTTAAGTTATAGTCCGGAAACCAATTGTTGACGCCTGCCATCATCATAATACCCGAGTTCAACTTCGTTGCACCTCGGCTAGAAATATTGGTCGGACAATTTTGACGGCCTAATTTGTGATTCCTCCTGGTCCATCACCTCCAAAAGGCAGGTACCAATAAAACGGGTTATTTGCATTTCTTTATGAAACTCCTCATGAGGGGAGTCTGGTTTTCAAGTAATCATTAAGTTTTTGCCTATAAAGTAATGAATTATTTACTTAAATCATTTCTTTAAAAAATCTTCAAAAGTGGTTATCAAGTAATCGAATCAAGTATTTTTGAAGTAATCGCTCTAAAATGATCCTTGTAATCAAGTAATCATCTTCAAATGCCCAATAATCAGATTATTAAGAAACCCGTGAAGAGTATTCTCCTAATAAATTCCCATCATCAGCTTCAAAAGTGGTAGTCAAGTAATCAAAAAGTGGATACTGGAATAAAGTAATCACTAGAGAATTAACTTAACTAGTAATCACCTTAAACATGCTCCAGTAATCAGGTAATCAAGAAACACATAAAGAGTCTTCTTTATACATTTTGTATTACCACCAGCAGCATTCGAATCAATTGGATTAAGAGCTTTCTGAGTTAAGGATTAAAAGCCCACCAGATTTGAACTAGTTAATATGTACCTAATAAATGTGTAGTAACGTGTTCCTTATCAATAATAGACGAATGTCTTTGACTTGGAGATAAACAATTGGAAATGGCAGGTTAGCGTTAAATGTACTTATATACATGTATATATAACTGAAACAAAACAAAATCAAAAAACTTTTTGTTTGAATTTCTTCATTGTCAATTGACATTTTGTGGATCGGGGGAAGGGCCCTTTTTTGGTCATTAAAAAGGCCCACTCGTACAATGTTTGGATCAGTCATTGTTGATCGATTGTTGTTGCCACGCATATATATTCCATGTCTTATCATTTCTATAAGTAATTTGAATAAGATAGTTGAACAGGGAGGTCTCCGAGCCCCCTCTACTCCATCTTTTTTCTCTCCCTTTGCTCTCGCCTCACTAATTACTCTGTTCTCAAACTCCCCACCTCCCTGACCTGTGTACATGTTCCTTTCACCTCTTTGGCTTGACTCGGAATATAGAAAATAATGAGATGTGGAATAAGTGTACGCGACGCAGCCCACAATCAAGCGGCAATTCAGAAAAACCACAATGTACAACCGCCAGCAGCCTTCAACGAGGCCATTTTGCACTGCTCGCGGTTCTGCAATTGGTCCATGGTCTAAATAAAATGCATATAATTCAAATCCAGTCCTGAAATAGTCACAGATAGACTCCCTTCTTAAACAAGGAACAGAAAACATCAAAAAGACAATTACAAACGAAAGATTTGTCAAAGATTCCTGGCTTAGGACAGGCACATATAATATGTGGCGGGGTTAAACGTGTTTTTGGGGCCCCCTTTCCACCAAACATGTAGTTTATAATGATTAGGTATCAATCTAAACTGAAGGGATGCTTGTGGCATTTGGGTTCAAGAGTCATTATGCAACCTTAAAGAATAAAAATGGAAACTAACCAACTTGAATATCATGTCATTTTATATATTTTTCAGCTTTGGTACATTTGCTTGTCATAGGTGCATGTTTCGTCACGGCCACTGGTAAAATCTATTTTAATGTCAATTGAAACATGTTGCAAATGCGACAAAAAAAAATAATCACTTTGGCACTATCCTGGGACGGGTGTGTAGCAACAAGCAAAAACTTCTTACCCGATCGTTACGACTTAACATTCGTTCGGCAAAATCGAACCTATATTTTGTTCTCACTGGCTGATGTCAAACCCCTCTCCCCCTAAAATATTATATGCAATCAAACATATCAAAAATTCAAATCGTGTGAAAACCGAACGGTGGTTATCATCTCCTAAACCAATCCCAAAGTTATAGAGAACGACCTAAAAACCGGATTTAAGAATTAAAGACGACACCTGAAAGATGGTGTTCCAAAGGTTGAAACTCCATTTTCTGTGGAAATATTTTATATTCTAGCTATCTGTTGATTTGGATCTTTAAATAAAAGCTAATTTATGTAGATTGTGTCGCTATTACACTTATTCTTCATGCAATTAGTTTAAACATATGCATTTATCCTGGATTTGGGAAATAGGCTTAATGCTACTATAATTTACTCTCCAGCTTGCAGTTTGCAAGTTGGGCTTTGTAGCAACCCCCGTTGAGCCTACTTTTATCGAACTCTACATACAATTGCTTTCCACGTACCCGCGATAACTTTATTCGTCTCTTTCGAAGGACTAGCATCGTCCCTTTAACCATCCTCGCAGATATTGTCATAAGAGATTCGGCAAAATTGGTCTATGAAATTTTCACCCCTGACGACGATCGAACGTTAATAGCCCGACGGGTTAACCACTAAACCACCGGCACATTATTTTTCAACTGGCGCATTGCATCGTAAAACAAAGGTGATCATTTAAACCATTTTTAATCAAGGGTTGACATGTAGGAGCTGTGATAACGTAGTGGCACCACATGACTGTACCCACACCGTGACGTGTGGACGGGACTATGTAAGTTCTGATAATGTTAATGAAATGACTGATTGATTGATTGTTTGATTGATTGATTGATTGATTGATTGATTGATTGATTGATTGGTGTTTGCTTTTCGTCAAGTCAGCGTTATTTATGCCATCATCAGGACGACAAAGTTGAAGCACAAGTATTATGCACATTAAGTGATATATCATTCAAATTCAAATTTTAATAAATTTAAAACAAAACAAAAATCAGGATACACCGGACCCAAAGAAAGAAACATTGATGTTTCAATGGAATGTAAACAGTCTGAAATCACAAAGACGAAACCAGTAAACACAACGAGAAACAGACAACATTAAAAACACAAGTAAAAACAAATGAATAGTTTAGCAATCAACTACGTATACATGCACGTGAACTTAAATAGTAGCGAGTCTCCGAAATGGTGAGCAGTTCGTACTTGCTGCCAAACTCCGTGCAATGCAAGCGGTTCCCGTTCCGTACACTGTAGTAAGACAGAAAATAGTTCTGGATGGCGCCGATCACTACGCGGAGTTTGTCCTGTTTCAACAACCCGTCACGTCTTTGCAGCATGTCAAATCTAATAATGAGAACCAAAAATAGACATTACTAAACTGCAACCACTACGACATCCCGAGGAAAGAAAGGTGAACTCGAGCAGCTGCTTGAGAAGGAAAAAAATAGAGTTATCAGTTATTTTGTAAACTGAAGTTACTTTACTTATGGATTCTAGCATATTTTATTCTCAATATTCAAAAGGCATGAAAGGAGTACAAATTGGTTAAAAGAGGTGTGTTTCAAAATTAAACTAAGCTTTTTGTGGTTAAAGTTTTAGATTTGTTATTTAATGCAATTTAAATCATAATTGAACTTTTCTTAAGTAATAAGCCATATGTAAATATAAATGATACAAAAATCATTATCTGCACAATTGCATATAAATCAATTTAGATCAAGATCAATTTGCATGCTTAAAACGTGCTACATGAAATAATACATTCAGATGATCTGCTTACAATTTGAAACCTTGTGTTATTTTTCAATGGATGTGGTTTTTGAACAGGTGGAGTTCAAAATAAGGATTTCAAATTAATAAATAGTTCTTAAATTATTTTTTCCCCCTATTATTTGATGTTTGAATCAAGAAAACCTGTAATTGAAATTAATTTATAAGAAATGACCACAATATTTATTCTATCTATTTGAAATAACATTTGTAAATGTGGCACACACTGTGTGCTTCACAGGTTACACACTGTGTGCCACATTTTGAAATGTTATTTCTTCATGGACAGAAAAAAAATATAGTGGTCATTCCTTAAGTACCTCTAAAATATAGCTATTCTCGTAAAATAGATGTGCATGACTGAAGAGCAATTTGTGGGCTCCGAGAGACGATTTAAATTGGGCTGCTATCCTTATCGGGTAAGTACAAGAGCAATTTGTGGGCTCCGAGAGAAGATATGAATTGGGTTGCTTTCCTCGTCGAGTAAGTGTCTTCCTCTTCAATTCTTGATAATCTTAGGGGTTTTCCTTGCATAGTATATCATGTACAAATAGTGGACCTCATCGGAGCTGCCTTTGGCTTTTTTTTTTAGAATTTATGGCTATACGGATGTTGCTTAATGACTTTTGATCGATTCAGCGAATAATCTATTAATTTATGCATAAAGTGCATTCGAAGAACAAATAATTCGATCTCCACTATAACATATTTTATACAAAGGTTATGATAAAATTACCAATCTTTTCGAGGTTCAATCTCAAATTTCCGAGCGAAATACTGAACAAAGAACACATACCAGGGTAATTAAAGATCGCAGTAGTATGCATAGGCGGATCCATGGGGGGGGGTGGGGCCGCCCACCCCCCTTTTGGCAGAAAAAATGACTGAATCTATAGGAAATCATTGAAGCGTGACCAAAGCGGGTCCCCTCTTAGGCCAGTCAGTCGGGCCCCTCTTTTCAGAACTTCTGGATCCGCCACTGGTATGTACAGGCATTTCAAAATAAATTGGAGGTTAAACCAGTTCTTATGTTACAATTTCTCCCTCTTTGATTGTTTCATGACATAATAATTATTTTATTTGTTTAGTTTTATGTTGTAGGCCTGTACAGCTTTGACAGCGTTTGGAGATCCCACGTTTTGTGTGAAATGTTGCTCAACGGACAACTGTAACAAAGATTTGTGCCAAAAACGTAGGTTCTTCTACCTTTTTATTCAATTTGAGTTTTGTTCAAGATAATCAATAGGAGGAGATTGGCCAAATAACTACTTTAACACGACACTTACTCACACTGCCCGACTGAAGTATTCTTCATCAAAGATTATGATTGTACTAGCCCTTTTTTGTAAGTTGCTCTTTGTCCAGATAGGGTTAATCTCATGAATGCTAGATATTTAGTTTATACATGACTGTATACATTTTCGAAATGGCGAGCAACAACCACTTGTCATGTTGGAAATAACTAGCTGTTTTTATTTTTTTCCACACTTTGATTGTCGCATTTTTAGCGTATTATAAAGAAGAATAGAAAACTATCTACACTCGCCTGATAGGTAAAAAACGGGTCTTTTTGTGAAGGGGTGGGTTTTTGAATGTTTTTATCTAACAACTAAACCTGCTATCAAATACTTCTTGTGGTTAAACTGTAAATGAACATAAATGTTTTAAAAACAAACAAAAATTATTTACAAACAATAATACATTTACGAGGATATTTCGTAAGAGAACAAATTGGCTAATTTTTGTGCTATTTACCAAGAGCCTATGACAACTTCAACGACAATTAGGACCACGACGACCCCTGCCCCCAGACCCTACATCGAAACCCCGTCTACCCAGCTGGAAGTCCGATGGGGCACTGCGACAGCCGTGACATGTATAGGTCATCACTTGGACTATATAAGGATATACAAATTACAAAATGTAAGTGTACCTATGTAACCACATGTACTAGTAATTAAAATCACAAACTGAAGGATCTTACCCAATTGAATTGAGTGGTTTTTTCCCAAAACGACTACTGTTTCGATTTCATTCCCTCGAAATGTAACAATAATTGTAGTTGAGAAACCAGTGCATTCAGAAACATGCATCAGAGTAAGAGAGAGTAGATTGGATAACAGTTGTTGTTTTCAGCTGACAATATCTGATTATTGGTCTATTTTTAATTTGACATATTTGAGGTCACACAACTTGGCTCCATGAAGTTTTGTTAACCTGTTGTCTTTTTGTCCAAAAATAAAAATTGACCAATGAAAATGTCTTTAAATGAATAATTTTTCATGACTATTAAGTTGTTGTTGTTTATCATTTTAACATTTTTATTTGTTTGGTTGTATGAAATACTAAGATGATCACCCGAGTATCCCTATTGTATCTCACGATCGTGTTCTCTTTTTGTAACTACATGTACCTGCCCATACGATCGCAATGATTTGGTGCAATAGAATCTGGCTCAACCCATCATTTCTTTTTAAAAATGCCTACATACAAAGTCAGCCAGGACGACCTGGTTTTGTGGTCTTCGATTTCTCTTCTGAGACTAGGACATTTGAGATTGGTCATGTTTGTGTTTTGTGTTTCTTCGTGCTGTTTTTTGTTCGTGTTTACAGGTTTTGTCGTTGCCCATTCGTACTTTTGACACTCGCTTCTCCCATTTCGGTAATGTTGTAATTATTCTTATTTTATCCAGAACCAACACTTATACGTGAATGCGCCCCAAACTAGTGTTACAGCTTATAAGTTCGTGCCGAGGGATGATATGACGGTGGTATGCGAGGGGATATCTCACCAGAGAGCCGTAACATCCATCACGATTAATATAGTGGTCAAGGGGGGTAAGTGGCATTCTTTAAGGCGGGTTAAAGACATGTGTTTCTGTACTAGGCAGTGCCCTCCCATTTGGAGGAATAAGAATATCCAAAGACTGTATGAAACAAGAGATCATATAAGCTTCATTTTAACACTGGTGGGTCCCTGTTTGGTTCGCAACTATTCTCAGAGCACGTTGTCGCACAGTATTGCGAAAGTCATGGAAGTTTCTTTTCCAATGGGCTACAACGGCAAGTAACCGTAAAATGCAAACAATCATACATGTAATAGCGTACAGTGGATACGTTAAGCTACTATATTCGTACCAAACCGGCGCCACGAAATGATCTATCAAATGTCGTCTCAATTGTACAAACATTTAGTCTGTTGCAATGTTCATGTTTTTATTCGTTTGAAGATAAAGTTCGTTTCTGTTGTTCAATGATTGTGGAAAATGGCTCGATGGAAGGGGCAACGGGTATTGTGGAAACATTCTTATCACTGTGATTTTTGTACATATAAAATGGGTTTGGTTTAAATTTGGCGTTTACATTTTATAGATGCTCCACACTTCTCAACGACAACCACAACCGTTCAAATTAGAGATGGCGAAAGTGAGACACTCCATTGTACACCTCTAGGATACCCTACTCCTGTGGTCACGTGGCACTATAGAAATGTGAGAACGAAAATGTTTTTTTTCTTTATTCCGTAGTTAGTCCACTTTCTGTCACAATTGTTATAATATTATTTAAAGACATAGAACCTATCAATTTTGCATTTTTTTACATTGGATAAAAATTACATATATTAAAATACAAATGACAACAAAGTTCCAGACAATAAATTTTGCTACGCCTGACGCGCGTTTCGTCTATTCAAGACTCATCAGAGGCGCTCTACCAAAAATATTGAAAATGCCAAAAACTGTATGAATATGAAGAGCATAACACAGTAGAACCAAAAATACCAAACTGGCCTGGGGAACCAAATTATTACTTAGATATTCAACCTATGTCTGGGGTAGGAAGAACCTTAGGGTTTAGACAATTTTGAAATTTAGACGGATAATTTAAAGCTTTGATGTATTTTCCAACTCAAAAGTGTTGGTGCCGGAGCGGGCTATACTATCTAAAACTTATCTTTACCAACATAAAAACTCAAATTTGTGCAGCTTTCTATAAAATAATCTTACTTTAATTATTCACGTTGATTAAGTATTGTCCATCATAAATATTTACTTTTTGTAAACTGGGTACTGTTAAACTGAGAAACAAAATGTAACCAAACGAGACGAAAAGAAAACGAAATCGGTAAATTAAGAAAACGACTGGTGTCTGGTAAAATCGATTCGGTTTTCTTTTTTTACCAATTTCGCTCGATTTTGTTTTCTTTCTTTGCAGATTTCGGTTGCTTATTTTACTGTTTACGTTTCCTTCTTTACCGATATCGCTTTTGATCTGCTCCGTTTCGTTCGGTTACTTTTCGTGTCTCAGTTTACAGGCACCCGCAAGTGTTTACATTCTATAATAAGTTTGTCCTCTTTTTTGACTCTGCGTTTTTTCTTTAGTTTTCCCTGGAAAAGAATACTTTCTGGTGTGTTTTTTGAAAATGTAACATTTTCTTCAAAGGTTTTACACTGTATTCTTCAAATAGTGTGAATTTCATTATTTTTTAAAACTTGCAAAATTGATAGGTTCTATGTCTTTAAAGTTTTGAAATCGGACGCATCACCCGTAAGCATGGTAAGGTTTGGCTCACAATTATCTGAACTTTTTCGATTTATAATATCTCGCTGAAGTATTTGTACTAACGTTTGTTTATTTGATGCAACGTTTGTCTACTGTTTTTTTTTACGTTATACATAATATAGTCACAAATCTAATAGCGGGACATGGCTGTTAGGGACTTCCTTATCAAAATATGCATTTAAATCTAGTATCTGTACACAGCTACTTTTGACCTGAGGCGTAAGGTACTCTGCTGTAACACCTGTCTTTGGTTTATATGCCCCATCAACGGAATAAATGTGGCATATTATGTTAATCCCTTTGCCCGTCCGTCAGGTCTACCACGAGTAATTGCTACTCGTCAATCCCACCAAGTGGGGCAACATGTGCTTTGAAAATATCCTTTCTCTTTCATAAGGGTAATCAAATTCACTTAAAGTTTTTAATATTTATTTTGTTCTTTATAAAGATTCGCAACCACTTCTACAATTCCGGATCTGATCTTACTCTAAGGAATATGAACTCAGCAATGGCGGGAAGGTACGAGTGCAGTGCACATAACCATTTCGGAACATCCACGCATGTTTTTAATGTAGTATATGTACCTGCAGGTGAGACCTCAATTAAAATTTAAAAAAATTGTAATTAAATGTTTATTTATAACGATCCGAACATTTCATTTTTATGAAAAAAGGGAACTGGAAAACACGAACAAGAACAGCACGAAGAAACACAAAACACAAAATCAACCGAACGGAAATCTTCAACGCGAACTCAAGCCGAAACAAGAGTGAACTCAGGTGCTCCTGAAGAGTAAGATTTTGCACTATAACAAGATTCAGTCCACGCCTTGCCTCTTCGCGACTCTAACCGGCCGTACATACATTTGGAAACTTTTTCCATTCAAATTTTGATTTTGATAAAACATCTATTAAATCTGTCAAGTTAAAGCATATTCACAAGCTGTCAAAATATTTCAGTAATTCAGTAAAATAACCCCCTGAGAACCTTACCTTGATAACCAAGTCATTTTGACGTTACAGAAGAAACCTAGGGAGTGAAATATAACCGCTTTATTATTTTGGCTTATTGAAAACCTTAAACATTGTTTATATAATAACATTTAACCATCCTTGACTTCTTACCATTGTTTATATAATAACATTTAACCATCCTTGACTCCTTATCATTGTTTATATAATAATATTTAACCATCCTTGACTCCTTATCATTGTTTATATAATAATATTTAACCATCCTTGACTCCTAACCATTGTTTATATAATAAAATTTAACCATCCTTGACTCCTTACCATTGTTTATATAATAACATTTAACCATCCTTGACTCCTTACCATTGTTTATATAATAACATTTAACCATCCTTGACTCCTTACCATTGTTTTATAATACCATTTAACCCTCCTTGACTCGATCCTTACCATTGTTTATATAATAACATTTAACCCTCCTTGACTCCTTAACCTAAAAGACAACATCATGTTCATGTGGACTCATAAATTCCAATTTGCTTTAAACAAGTTTCTTTTCTTGTACTATACATGGTCGATATCATCGGTTCTGGATTGGATTTTCTGGTCGAACGTTTTTGATCTAGAGTAATTTTCTTTCAATGCTTTTGGTTTTTTACCTTCCAATGTTTTGATTCAAATGCTCATCTAAAGTTACTCCTTGAAATATGCATTGACACCATAACCGAATTAATAGTTTTTTACCCGTTTTGGTACTTTTATTCCTTTTCTAAAAAATCTTCTTCATGATCATGAACTTGTCAGAAAAAAACAACTTGTAGGGAATTCGAGTGAGCTTAACCCATTTCGGACCAAATGTAGACCATCATCTGCAGTTGTGCAGGAAGTTTTAGGAATTTTTATAATGGTATGTTGAGTTAAATGGTGCAATCGGAATTTTCATTTGACTTCCGGTTTTTAAATGGCAGCCATTTTTACTACATTCCCGTCCAGTTAAAGTGGAAACAGTGTCCGATTTCAATGCAATTTGATTTCTAGGCATACCTTATTGTACTGATTTGAATAAAAATCTTCCAAGGCGATTTTGGGCGACTTGTTCATGCTTGCATCACAACACAAATTGTAGCTAGTTTTATTTTGTATTTTTCAAATCATTTCCTTGTTTCAGTAACTTCCACTCCCAGGCCCACGACAACAACAATAGATCCTAGTTTTATAGCACCAACGATAAGTCTGCCGCAACAAGTAGTTCTGACGGAAGGTGATGCGGCAAAGGTCATCATCTGTAATGCGCAAGGATATCCAAGACCAAAAATAACGTGGGAGTCCATACGGGTAAAGTACTTTACGCCAATTATACTGAGTCATCTAACCGGATTGGACACTTGGTTTAAGTTTTTGTAATCTAGCAATGTTCCAGCTTTTTAAATTCGATGGTTTTTTTTTCAAAAAACGCACGGAACAGTTATGTTTTACAACTGGTCGTATTAATTGGTGTTCCAAAATGAAAGTTGACCAATAAAACTGTTGTAAATTGTTACCAGACAAAAAAATCTAAGCTGGCCTTGTGTGTGTCCAAAAACCCGACGTATACTGTAGTAAAAAAATCCTTTCTCACATTGTTTCCCGGTATTGCGATCCGCTTTTCACATGATTTTTTCCCGTTTTTGAAATTAGAATAAAATGTTACCCCAACAACAAAAAAATCGATTGCCCACTTCTTAATATCAAATTGTTCCCTTAGTCAATTTTATCATTTTCATCTTGTCATCGATATGGCCATGTTGTTTTCCTAAAGATATCTGTATTTTGGGATAAGATGCTGTCCAATGTTAAGTTCTAGGAGAATATCTAAGCATTAAACACATCCGGATTTTCGTTTTTTTAGGATAAGATGCCGTCAAATGTTGAAGTTCTAGGAGAATATCTGATCATTAACAATATGAGAATGAATTAAATTATAAATGCAGTTTTCTTTATTTTAGGATAAGATGCCATCAAATGTTGAAGTTCTGGGAGAATATCTGATCATTAAACATATCGGGATGAATGATAATATTTTCTTTGAGTGTACAGCTACCAATGAAGCAGGGTCCGACCTTAAAATTGTACAAATCATAGTTCACCATAAACGTGAGTACTAAAGCAGCAGAAAAAAGTCGTGGAGGATTTTGTTTTTGGTTTATTTCGTTGGGAAGACAAATCCATGAAATTGAATCTACATGAATTAAACTATTTGGTTGAAGAGTGTTTATAAGATGAAAAAAAAACATCGAAAATTTGTTCCCACCAATTCAGTTTTGTGCTCTTAACCACCTAATTTTATCCCCACGAAATTAGATGATTATACAGTGTTATTACAAAGGGGTGTGTTATTCGTGGTACTCAACACACAGGTCGGGCATTAGGAATACAAAATTTAATAAATATTGTATTTTATATATTTTTTCAATACCATTTATTTTCTATTTGTCAACTTTCATTGAAATCAGAGCGCTTTAAAGTTTTGGTGTCATTTTATTTTAATAACGGTGACAATCCTAAAAGTTTGAGAAGGTCGGACGACGAACAAATGAAACTTATGTCAGCACTCTTCCAAATTATAATTTTTTTTTCATGTAAATTGGTTAATGATTTCTACATGCATGATAGGTTTAAGTTGTTTGGATTAATCATCGCAGACTAAGTATACATTTAAGAGGCTGTCCATGTAGAAATCAGGCAAAAGCCTACAGAATCTGGCACATGAAAAATTTTATCCCAGCAAATTTATTGTTTTAATGAATTGTTTGCCTAATATGTAAAGCAAAAATCACTAGGATTCGTTTGAAAGCAAAATGGATGACTTTTAATTCAGCCTAAAAGTTCATGAACAAAGCAACCAAATTTTGCAAATATGCAAGAGTTATCTCCCCTTTTCTGCATATTTTCAATGCATTCTATATAAATTTTATCTAAGTTATCACTTCAATAAACCAAAAATCTGCATTTGATTTGGGGAATGGATGTTAACCAGATGTGAAATCAATGAAATTTTTTGAAAAACAAAATTTGTCATGTGCCAGCTATTGCCTGGGTTACGCTTGGACAGCCTCTTAAAAAAAAATGAAGCCTCTTTCATTTCCGAAAATCATATCATATTAGAAAATACTCGGATATTCGATAGCAGTTCTATGACTTTTAAGTAACATTATTTACCTGTTTACTTTTACATTATACGTGTTACATTGAATTGCATCCGTCTCAACATCTAAAGAATTATAAATGATTATTTTTTACAGCAACTACAACACAAAAACCACATGTTGCTCCCTCTATACAAGGACAACAAAACTCAGTAAAGGAAGTGACGTATGGTTCAAGCGTCACGCTGACATGTGATGCAACCGGATATCCGGAACCGGTGGTTTCCTGGCATTTACCAACGGTAAGAACATTTTTTAATGAAATGTAAACGTCTGTTGGTATTTGTTTTTTTTAAGATGTAAGATTCAACCTGCCTGTTTCTTTCTGTTTACGTTTATCGTTGTCGCCAACTACTTCTGTACTTCGAATTCTAAACCGCTTGATTGATATTGATGATACATTACACGAAAAAAGTTATTCTAATGGAGAAATGCTTAAAAATATTTGTACTTGTTTTGTATAAATTGAACATTGTGGTGATGAGGTACCCATTTCTGAGCTTGTTATTTATTATACTCATCAAACGTTTAATTACTTAGCTGCGGTTTAAAACTCTTAGGGAGCGACCATTCGATTTTTATGGGGGGGGGGGGGGGGGGGGGCTATGGTGAAATTTGAAATAAAAAGGCGGGTTGGCAAAAATCCAAAATTAAAAAGGCAGGACAGTGCTTTGAGTAAAAAAAAAGGCAGGATGTAACTTTTGGCTAAAACATGTATAGTTGCTTTAAAAATAAAAAAAATTGCGCGCGCGCAAAAAAAAATCCAGGCTCAACTTTTTCCTAGAATAAAAAGGCAGGACGAAGAAAATATCCATAGCCCCCCATAAGAATCAAATGGCTGCTCCCTTAGTGAAGGAATTTTCTGATATTTCGGACTATTATTCCATTATTGCAAAATAATTTAGGGTATGCAGTATTAGCATGGGTGCTTGCGATATTTCAGAATACACGAAATAAGGTCATTTTGACTAATACTATTTTTTTACATCAAAGAAAACTATTCAATCAAGGACTTATACTATTGCCAGTGCAACAGAGCGTGACGATGGATTATTTGTCTGCGTAGCCACAAATGACGCTGGGCATGCGCAAGCTAATACAATTCTCACCATTAACGGAGGTAGGATGATTATGTATGTATTTTAACACCATAATGCGATTCGTTTCTGTTCTGGTTCCTTATAGATGACAAATGAGATTAGCAAAATTTAAAAGTTACTACCGAGAGATAGTCCTATAACATAAGACGTCTTCGGTGCTGTTTTATATTTGGACATTGAGAGTTCAACCTTGACGTCTTATGCTGGAAGCCATTTTATACGCATCCTCGGAAACCCAAAGTTTCTTCTCTCGCTTACTCATTCATCACCCCTGGGACATTTGGTATGAAATTCTTCGTTTTGAGTTCAGGATCGGATCTTGAACTTAATATTTTTTGTATATAGAATCATGTTTAAATCGCATTAGATAAATCTAAAGTGACCAATCAAAAAGCTCGATACAAAACTATCGAAAACGAAGTATTTTGTGCGTTGTGTCCCAGGGGTGATGAATTAGTAAGCGAGAGAACAAACCTTGGGTTTCCGAGGATGATTTATACGTAACAAAATCCTGAAAATTATTTTCAAAATTTCTTACTTCAGAGTGGAAAAACAGTTGGGATTTTAGTTCATAATGACCAAAAACGTATTTATTACTTTGACTATGATAATTAGAGTCCAATAATATAGAAAATGGAAGAGAAATGTAATATGAAAAGTGTTTGCACGTTTGATCCTGAACAAAGTTCAGGATAAAACTACAAATATACTAAAATTTATCAATAAAACCTCATTAAACCCGCTTAAAACAAAAATATTTATATTGAGTGCGTTATTTTCGTACTTTCAGTCTTATTTTGTTGTGGTGGGTTCAATTGGGGCGTCAAAAATTCGTGCTAAGTTTCCATCAAAATTCAATGGGAAAACGCTACGTGAAAAATGGCTTCCGGAATAAGACGTCATGGTGGAACTATCAATGTCCAAAATATAAAACACCACCGAAGACGTCTTATGTTATTGGACTATACCGAGAGACATCCCCCCTGGAGAGCAAATAAAAGAAATATATGCATTTATTTCCAAAGAAGCACATAAGAACCAAGAGGTCAAATAAGGAAGGAAGATACCTAAAAAATCGGTTAAATGTTTTAAACAAATAAATTTGTTCAAGGAATCAAGCTTTTCAGTGACCAAAATTTGAAATAAAAAATAAATTTGTCTTTTATAATTTATCAAAATATCTCAGATTATCTAATTATTCACACGATAAAATTACCTTTATTAGATTCCAAAATAAAATCAGTACTATGGGACGGTTGATTTGGATTGAATAAGGGAGATAATTAGGGACGATGTAATATTGTTTCCTGACGTTTTCTGGGTAAAAAAATCCAAATTAAGACGGAACTATTTTCTTTCGGCATATTTTTGGTCTCGTGCAACATGCCAAACTCAATATATTAACCAGTTTTGCTTTGCTCGTATATTAAATGACCACTTTTATATTCAAACCTTGAAGAAAGGTATTTCTTTCGGACATCATTTTGTATCACATTTAAACAAAATCACTTTATGATACGTTTTGTAGTGGCGCCATCTATAATTCACCCGCCATCATCAGTACTACGAACCTCTGGATCGAACGAAGTTTTTAACTGCTCAGCCACGGGTCTCCCAAAACCTACAGTCACGTGGTCATACAAGTCGGTAGGAGTTTTATACATGTTATGATTAATCTATTCATTCAATTGTTAAATGTAGCGACAACTTTCTGTGAGCTTTCGTGTTACAGGTAAATGGCCACATCAAGAATAAACAAAGGTAATAACAAAATACCTAACTTTGGGGATCAATCTCAAATGTCCAAGAGTAAAGACAAAACAAGGAAGGCATTGCAGAGAAATTGAAGATCGCAACGGTCCTGACTTTGTTAGGGCATTAAAAAATATGCTATGGTTGGTAAAACCAGGTTTTATTTTACCAACCCTCCCTTTGAATTCAATAACTACAATAGGCAAAAAAGGCTACAAAATAAAATAAGTATTAAATATACTTCCAATCTGTACTCTCTAAGAATTCCCTCCCTTTGCATTCACTAGTGTGTCAATGACTTAAAGAAGACGATCACCAAACACCAACTTCATGTAAATTCTCACACTTATTTGACATCAGTAATTTGTGAGTTTATATAGAAGGCGGATCAGACCTAGTTTATTTTATATATTTAACTATTGGTAATTGTAGTATTCGACTGGAAGCCATCACTTACCAAAACACACTATTTCGTCCGATGGTTTTTCAATCACCTTGCTGAACATTCATGATACTGGCTCTTTAACCTGCACAGTGTCCAATCCATACGGAACAGCTACTGCTCATGCTAATATACTGATGGGAAGTGGTAAGTTGATTCAAAATTGATACTTATAGGAGTTGGTGAGTTGATTCAGAAATGATACTAATGGGAAATGGTTAGTTGATTCAGAAATGAAATTAAATGTGAGTGGTGAGTTGATTTAGAAATGATACTAATGGGTAGTGATGAGTTGATTTAGAAATGATAATACATGTAATAGGTAGTGGTGAGTTGATTCAGAAATGATACTAATGGGAAATGGTGAGTTAATTCAGAAATGAAACTAATGGAAAGAGGTGAGTTGATTCAGAAATGATACTAATGGAAAGTGGTGAGTTGATTCAAAATTGATACTTATAGGAGTTGGTGAGTTGATTCAGAAATGATACTAATGGGAAATGGTTAGTTGATTCAGAAATGAAATTAAATGTGAGTGGTGAGTTGATTCAGAAATGATACATATGAAAAATCGTGAGTATATTCAGAAATAATTCTGATGGGAAGTGGTGAGTTGATTAGAAATTAGTCTGAACAGTGGTGAATTGAATTGGTGTTGATTTGGAAGTGGTTAGTTGATTCAGAAATAATACTAATAGGAAGTGATGAGTTGATTTAGAAATGTTTCTAATGAGAAGTCATGAATATGGTCAGAATGTTACTAATGAGAATAGGTGAGTTGGTTCAGAAAGGATACTAATGGAAAGGGTTGTTAGGTGATTCAGAAATGGTACTAATGGAAAGTGGTGAGTTGATTCAGAATTACAAATGACAACAAAGTTCCAGACAATGAGTTGATTCAGAAACGATACTAATTGAAAGTGGTGAGTTGATTCATAAATGATACTAATGGAAAGTGGTGAGTTGATTCAGAAATGAAACTAACGGAAAGTAATTTGTTGATTCAGAAATGATATTAATGGAAAGTGGTAAGGTCATTCAAAAATGATATGAATGGGTAGTTTCGAGTTGATTTAGAAATTATACTAATGAGAATTGAAGAGTTGATTCAAAAATGATAGTTATGGGTAGAAGTGATGTGATTAAATAAGATTTTTTAGTGTTGAATTAATTCTATCAAATTAAGATAATGTAAAGCAGAAATAATACTAATGGGCAGTTGTGAGGTAATTCAGAAATGAAATAAATGGAAAGGGGTGAATTGATTCAGAAATGATACTAATGGAAAGTGGTGAGTTGATTCAGAAATGATACTAATGGAAAGTAATGTGTTGATTCAGAAATGATTCTAATGGTTAGTGGTGAGTTGATTAAAACTGATGCTAATGATAGTGGTCAGTTGATTCAGAAATGATACTAACGGAAAGTAATGTGATGATTCAGAAATGATTCTAATGGTTAGTGGTGAGTTGATTAAAACTGATGCTAATGATAGTGGTTAGTTGATTCAGAAATGATACTTACGGAAATTGGTGAGTTGATTAAGAAATGATACTTATAGGATCCGTGAGATGATTCAGAAATGATACAAATGGGAAGTGGCGAGTTGGTTCACAAATGATATAAATGGGTAGTGGTGAGTTGATTCAGAAATGATACTAATGGAAAGTGGTGAGTTGATTCAGAAATGATACTATAAGGAAGTGATGAGGGGGTTAGTCACCAAGGAAAGTCACGAAAATTGGTAACCTTTAATAATATTGAGATTCGGGATACCGGTAAATGTACACGTATTTGAGTAATTGCTGGGTATGTATCTTATTCAACTTTGATTGTGTGAACATTTTCATCAAAATTTACTTCTTTTGATTAACCAAGTAATTCAACTGACAAAGTTTGTTTGACCTTGTTATTGGTGTGCAAAGTCATATAAAAGTGTCTTAAAAATGTGTTTATTTTTTACAGTAATTCGTTTTAATATTGTAGTTTGTTCTTTATCACTAGTTTTATGTTTTAATGTGCTCTTTTTAGTTGGCGTTTTTATCTATTCATACTTTTCGTTTTATCGACGGTCTTTTGACTTTGTTTTATACTGAATTTTTAGTTATATATCACAACTTGTTTATGTCCCGATTATGGCTGAACTATCACCGACGGGACATTAAGCAAACAACAATCAATCAATCAATCATTTTTTTTACAGTCAACAGTATGGGTATTGGTAAATGATGGATCTTGGTTGGATGAAGGGAAATGTGAGATTTGATTAAAAAGCATTATGACAAGTTCGGAATCGATTATGCCATATATGCCTCAAATCAGTATGCGATTAACATATTTGCGCGAAAAAAGACCAAAGGTATGAACAAAAAGCGAACGAACTAGAATACATATAATTTAAAAGTACACGTTTTTGACAAAATATATTTGAAAACAAGAAAATCTTAAACAGCCCGAAATGGAAAAGACAAAACCTGTTTATTGCAAAACCCAAAACAATACATGAAGCAATCAAACTGCTATAAACAAAAACCAGTGCTCATTCCAAACCAAATGTTCATTCCGGAAATGATGCAGTAAAGGGTATTAGGTATTTAAAGTATGTACATATGAGGGGGGTGGAAGGAGGGGGTCTGATTCCGGAATCCCGAACTAATTTTTACAAAATCCCGTCATCGATCCCGACTTAAAAATGAGAAAATCCCGAATTATCCCGGAATCCCGAACTTAAATTGTCAAAATCCCGGAATCCTGAGCTTAAATATGGCCAATCCCGGTGTCCCGAAAAAGGTCCTACCCCCCCCCCCTCACATATTGCGCAAATGACTTAAGATGACATCCGCAAGGTTTGTTGAAAAACCCGATTAGATTTCAATGTTTTTGCTGTTGTTGTAATTTTGTAAGGGGTTGGTTTTGTTTAACTGACATTGCTATGATTATATGTGTCTGTCTTCCTGTACTGATTGTTTCTTTGATCTATATATTAAACATTTCAGTTAAAAATTGAATCATGAACGAATGAACACATCATAATCTCTCATATAGTTAGTTATGGAGTTTGCGTTGTTGATTGCTATATTCATAGAAAATAATGAGATGTGGAACAAGTGTACGCAGCACAGCCCACAATCAATCGGCAATTCAGAAAAACTACAATGGACAACCGCAAGCAGCCTTCAACGAGGTGTGTAGGCGCTGCTCGTCGTTCTGCAATTGGTCCATAGATAGAAATAATCACAGATAATCCCGTTTCTTAAACAAGAAACAGAAAACATCAAAAGACAAGTACGAACGAAAGCTTTGGGGGGAGGGGATTAAACTAGTTTTTTTCAGTGGTTTTTGTGTTTTTGTATGTTTGTTCGTGCTGTTCCCATTCATTTTTACTAGTTTTGTCTGTGCTCTTTCGGTATTTGACATTCGAGTGTCGCATCTGTATTTTTATGCTTCTAGTTATCTCACTTTATCATTACCGAGAAACATATTTAAAACAGCCGTAAACAAATTACAAAAATAAATTTTATTAATCACCAATTTTTATTTGACAACTTTTTACATAGAAAACATGGAACATAATTTAGGATGATGAATGAATAGTCGGGTGAATGAATGAACTCTTCTCACATCTAATGCATCACTGAAAAAAAAATACAAAAGTATAAATTAGATTAAAGTTGCTGAATAATGGTAAGAACATATTAATGAATAGAGATTCGGGGATGGCTCCTTTAAATAGGAGAGTAAATAATCAAAATGTAAATTTCATTTCATACAGAAAAATGTGAACTTATTTATACGCATCTTTATAAGGTGCCAATTTCAAGAGCAGTTTGTCTTTAAAACACATGTCAGGAATTTTGTAATAAAAAGAGGAAATGGAAACAGCAATGGTACAATCAGCTTATCTGTGCGTTTTTTGTACTCTTTGGTGTAGACATTAAGTAGATGTTCTGATTATGTTTACGTTACTGTACAATCATCTATTTTGCATATTCTAGTAATCATTACAAGATCAGTATTCGAAACAAAAATAACAAAAACGAACTAAAACACTTCTATCATTTGACGTGTATTGAATAAGCAATAACGCAGAAAGGCTTGATTTTACAACAAGAAACTATTTGTGCTTACTTTTCTTGCCACCACCGTGTCCACCGTGACCGCCAGCACCACCCTGGAATCCAGCATCGATTCCACCGTGACCACCGACAAAACCGGCATCAATTCCACCGTGACCACCGAGACCTGCATCGACATGTCCGCCGCCAAGTCCGGCATCAACATGTCCACCACCGAGTCCGGCATCCCAATGTCCGACACCGACATCTTGGTGCATGGCTCCACCACCGAGTCCCTGGTCCCATACACCGTGGTCGACAACTCCACCGTGGTTACCACCCTTCTTGTCAATTCCGATAATGGCTACTGGGTTTTGGGCGTTGAATCCTTGATCAACTTTAAAGGTAAACACAAATTGGGTTACTTCTAGTATGTAACATATGAACACGTTGAAAGCTTAACAAATACTTAATGAATACTGAACCAGTTTAAAATCGAACACCGTTAACGAAAATATGAAACAACTTATGTTAGAATACCAGGAACAAACGGCGGTGTTTCGATCAATTGACACATATAAGCTTTCAGTTCACATGGACCTTCATCAAAACACAATCAGTAATCCCAGTCACCTTAACTCTCTATCTTAAAATATTATCCTTAATATCATTCATCTTGACCCTATCAAAAAATAGAATCATTAATACCAAATACCTTGACCCTATCTAAAAATAGAATCCTTAATACCAATCACATAGACCCTATCTTAAAAATAGTATCCTTAATATCATTTATCTTGACCCTATCTAAAAATAGAATCCTTAATACCAATCATCTTGACCAAATCTTAAAATAGAATCGTTAATACCAATAACCTTGACCCTATCAAAAATAGAATTCTTACCTCCTCCATGTCCGCCTCCCATATGTCCGGTTTCCACTGTCAAAAGCAAAAAAAATATCTCAATATATTGTTGTTTTTCAGTGAAGGTTAGGTAATCAATTCGATAGTTACTATCAAAATAATATAATTTAATTAACATAACAAAATTTTGTTGAAAATTAATTTTAAGGCAAAATGTTCTAAAGGCGAAGTTTAAGATTTAAAAAAAGTACCCTTTTTTAAGTACTTTATTTAGAAAAAAAAAGAAAATTATTCAAAATCAAAACTTAACTTATATTCTTAAGAAATGTGTTAAGGAAAACAAATTATAGGAATATTGGACACCACTTCTTATATTTAAAAACATTAATGAAAATGAAAAAGTAGGGGGAAATATGTTTGGAAATGTTATTTAGGAGGGTCACAGAACGGGAAAGACCAGCACCAACTCGTTATTAAGAATATTGACTGAAAAGCAAAGTGCGCCATGTCGCTGTTTTCTTCAACAATCTATCGTTTCCATGCTTCTGTTAACGATAATATGTAAGAGATTAAAGTGAAAAGAAACTATTTGTACCTTAGAAACATTTATCAATTCTTATTTCTGTCCTTAAAACTGATTTTAAAGATTGAAAATCATATTCAAATTATAATTTCAAAATCAGGGGGAAACTGGTTTCTTCAAATAAGAAGAAACTTTTATAATGTTACCCCCCCCCCCCCCCCCCCAACTTTTCATCAATGCAAATCAGAACAAACTTTGATATCACTGAAAATAAACATACACTGATTATTGCAAGTCAAAGGAACTGTGAATATTTAAACATTGGAATGGACGGTAGTGAAACGAATAGGATCTTTTCACTTAGTTCTATGTACACGTGATACAAGGAAGGATTGTGCATGCTTTGTGATAAGAAGAAACAGTAGTATAGAATGAACGCCGCATTAGCGAACATGGCGTCACAGTGTTTCTACGTTACCGTTGTCAGCACCGCCTGAAAGCAGAAAAAAATAAGCTTACGTTATAAACGTTATATGGTAAAAAAAATATTGATTATTGAACAACGTAGATTACATTATGAATAAATTTATTTTTTACTAAAAAGGGGCGTTATGTCCCACCAGGGAAGAAAATGATAGATAGACAACTAAAAGCTTTCATATCACAATGTTGGAGTGACATCGGCGATCACTTTTATTGAAAAAAAACTTTAACTCTGATTTGAATCAATTGTATTTGTTGCATTGTCACTCTAACAACTGATAATTTATAGGCGTCTTTTAAACCTTAATATATATTTCTATCTATTGAGCGACTAAATGAACAAACTCTACTGTAACCGTACAAAAGCTAACCATACTGTTATATTGCATTTCATATATTGCAAAGCTAACCTTACTGTTATATTGCAATAATATATTACAAAAGCTATCCATACTGTTATATTGCAAAAATATATTACAAAAGCTATCCCTACTGTAATATTGCAATTATATTTTACAAAAGCTAACCCTACTGTAATATTGCAATAATATATTACAAAAGCAAACACTACTGTAATATTGCAATAACATATTACAAAAGCTAATCTGAATGTAATATATTGCAAAATCTATCCTACTGTAATATTTCAATAATATATCACAAAGGCTAACCCTACTTTAATATTGCAATTATATATAACAATAGCTAACCCTACTGTAGTAATGCAATTTTAGAATAAAAATGTTGTAATACTTACTAATGAATACATCAGGGCCAACGTTGCCAAGCGATCTGAGATCAACTACAAAATGCGAATCGACATTAATCAACAGATATAGTAAGAAGAAATATTCATAATGAAACCCGTCGTATCTAATCCCTGTTAGCGGATCCAGAGGTAACTGGTGATTTTTATGGGGGTAGAACACATTTTTGTCTTACAAAAAAATGATGATTCTCTGGGTTTTCGACTAAAATTTTGAATCTTTTCCCAATTATTTGCACTTGCATGTGGTTTGACCATCCCCCATTAAATAATTTTGAACCGCCCTGAACTTTCTTTAAAGACAATTATTTAGTGTATATAGATTAAATGTTATAAAAAGTTTGGCTTAAACAGGGTTGAGGATTCATTCAACGTGATATTTTGGTTTCACTTTAAAAAAAGCGTATACAAAGGCTGACAGACTGCAATCAATCATGTATGCTTAATGCTACTGAATTATAATCTTGTTTTTTATGAATGGTTTTCCACGAAAAAAGGACTTGAATATTTGCAAATGATTTTTATGTGTTATGTTTTTTTTTACATTAAATAAAACCAGGACATTTAAAAGAAAAGAAATGCTATATTGTTATTTAAGGTACATATTAACAAGGAAAAATAAAAGTGTGTTTGTTCTTTCAGTCAGATTGTAATTCATGGTAAATCCATGGACGGATTTCCTTAATCTTTAAATATTATTGTTAAGTGGGGGTTCCTTTTTTGTTGTAAGTTTTGCTGTTTCTGAATCAATTTTAAAGCACACTTACTGTTATCAACGTCAGCTATTCGCAGCAAGCACAAAAAAAGACAAGACAAAGATATAAATAAATAAGCACACAAATAAGACACACAAGAACAGAAATAAGAATACAAGACAACGTTATGATTAATTTTTGTTGTTGTTAAAATGAAGATGAAAGGTTAACTGTTAAAGACTAAATACATGAAATATACAAATATGATTTGTTTCATGTGCTATGAGAACTGCGTCTTGAATTGGTCAAATATAGCTGGATTTGTAGATATATTCTGTATTTTAATTGATTAATTTACACAAGTTGAAAAAAAAATGCATTCTTAATATATTGTTCACTTTCAACACGAATATAATCATAATGAATATATAGATTGTAACAAACATTTCCTAATATTTTATTTTATGCTCATTTGTACTGACTGGATATTTCAAACAAAATTTTCCTAAAACGTTAAAAAAAACATTTATTGAAATTTGAACCCAAATATACCAAATAGCGGATAGATATATATATCGTCGCTGCTTCTGCAAAATTTTAGATTTGTAATAAACGAGTGAAATGGTCATAAGCAATTGGCAATACTAGCTTTGCCTAATATCCACCGCTACACGGCATATGAACACTCCCAATCCAGCACCAAATGATAAGACTACTTACAGATAACAATAGAGGGGGGTTGGGCATCTGTAATAAAGTAAGTGGCTATGTTAATACTACGAAGACAATGTATTAATATTCACTCTAGTAAGGTTATCAAGTCAAATTCATTTGTATTAATAGAATTCGACTTGGAGCTCGCAAAATAATGGTTTTGGCAGGTAAAAAAATTTTGTGAATTGGGTTCCGTCAAACAGAAAAATCTCCAAATTTGTTTCAACCCTTTTAATTTAGATTATCGAAATATTATTTGAAAATCTTACCAAAACCATTGTGACGTGAACACACCTTACTAGGGTGATGTTACTACACATAAATATACGACATGTTACACATACAAGGTTAATACAAGATGTGTTAGTCACGTGACGTTACCTCCTCCTTTGCTCAACCCAAGACCCATTCCATCACCACCCGAAAATCCAACTCCAAACTGAGCATCGTGGCCTCCGATAGCGGCTCCTCCACCGCCCTGGGTGCCCCCGCCGACACCAACTGAATCGTGGGTGATTCCGAGACCTCCGCCTCCATTTGGACTTGAGACACCAGTGCCAATGCTACCTGGTCCGATTCCAATTCCCATGGCCATATCTTGATTGCCGAATCCCATTCCTAAATCTTGAGCCATGAATCCACCTTGTCCGCCACCGAACGTATCAAATCCTCCACCTGCTCCTGCATTATGACCTCCGCCCATCCCAGCGTCGAATCCATGTCCGCCTCCGTGACCTCCCTGACCCCCGCCCATTCCAAGATCAAACCCGGCATTATGTCCACCCTGACCTCCGAAATCAAATCCACCATTACCATGACCACCGGCTTGTCCTCCTCCATGGCCACCACCTACTCCGATTCCTACAGCTTTACCACCTCCGGCGCTTCCTTGACCGACTCCTCCGCCTGATCCTAAACCTATACCGATATTAATATCTCCTTTACCGCTGCTTTGACTGCCCCCGTGACCTCCTCCTCCCTGACCACCTCCGCCCATTCCAGCTCCCCCTCCCATTCCGGCATCCATGCCAAAACCTTGATCCATGAACCCTCCCTGTCCAAGGTCAACAGGAACAGCACTACCGCCAGAAATCGGATCGATGAATATATCTTGTCCTCCACCACCGCCTAGAAAATCAACTCCTGCTCCTACTCCAAGATCCATGGCACCGCCTCCCATGCCTACGTCAACATGACCTCCCCCAGCTCCACCATGTCCACCGCCCTGGCCATGACCATGCCCGCCTGCTCCTCCGGCCCCGGCATCATTGAAAATAGCCTGGACGGCCTGGCTAGCGAGAATTCTTTCAAGTTCCTCCGGGCCTAGACCTCCGATGTCTAGCACATGGGCATTTCCTGTATCTATGATCTGGCCCTTAACACCAAGATCCACTATACTTGCACCCGGTCCAGGTCCACCAATGCCTGGTCCGCCACCTTAAGTGGAATAAATGTTAGAAAAATACTTTCGAATGTGAAAACTTGGTTTTTCGGTAACATCACAAACAGAAGTGTATCTTAATGATAGTCCGCTTGATACATAATTGATGGATTTTGATAAATTTTGCTTGATTGTGATTATATACAATGTCATAAATAGTATGTGTACAAACGTTCGTGAAGATCCGACAAACAGCTGCTGAGAAATAAGCAGTTGTAACGGGACTTACCGAAATCTCTATGTCCAACCTTCGTTAAGAAGCATAAAGATATAGTTTATCATACTAGTACATAAATATTTTCTTGTTTCATGAGCTTAAAGATTAGATACATATGAAATGCTTACTTTTCCGGAGCACCAGAATTAAGTCTCGTTACAATTTGAGTTTGCGTTGTTTATTGCTTTTCAGTTGTTTTTGTTTTTTTGTGTTTTATGTTGTCAGGTTTTTCTTCCTGTTCTGATTGGTGTTTTCCGGATTTTTGTTTGCTCTTTCGGGGTTTTGACATTCGGATGCCCCATAGGTTCTTCTGCTTCTTTAAAACTGTAAAACTTTTAAGTTAGGGAAAAACAAATGATGGTCAATGTTACCTATTCGCCTTTCTGTTGCATTCAAATGTCGCCCTTATTGTTGCTGCGCTCTTTATTTCTATATTTACGAGTCTGCATGTGGAATAGCGTTCCCTGTTGTAATACTGCACGCTCATTTTTATGCTTTATTATTAAGTTATCCTGCTAGCCTCTGCATTCGCAAGAAAATGTATTCTTGTCTGGACTATTCTTTATCAAACTGGGGTTTTTGCTGGATCGATCTGCTAAATGCCTATCTTTCTATCGCAACTCACTTTTTTATCTCAAGAATAAGCAATCCTGAGACTTTTTTCTTTTTTGCGCCATGAAAACAGGGTCCGAATACAAGACTAAAGCATCCAAAAGCGACTGCAAGTCCATAAGCTCTGTTTTTCGATTACAATTATCCGATTGGTCATATTGATCAAATGTTTCTACATGCAGTTCCCAAAAATCCAAGATGAAACAGAGCATGCAAGTGTTAGTAAAAATAAAGGTTAATGTAAAAATGTAAGATTTAAATGCGTTTTGAACAAAGTGTTTGTCTCAATAAAATAGATCTTAACAAAGGGTAAATATTTTTTCTTTTTTTTTTCATTCAAACCTAAACAAAAGATTAACATAATTTCCAAATGTCTTGCCTTATCCATAACGAATCGCTATTTAGATAATTTTAAAAGCGCCATGCGCAGATCGTTTAGTATGCTTACCAATCATGGGACCAAATCCTTGATCCATTCCAAAGTCTAAAATAATTCAAATGTACATGTTAGTAATATTAGTTGGTATGGGTAATATCTTTTTTAAATCAATATCGCTAAACCAGATCTTTTAAGTTAGATGGAGTGTCTTTCATTGAACACCTTTTTTGCACATCTATCATAACATTAAAGTTTATAATGCGTGTTATTCTAATTGACTCTTATTGGGCTGGGTATCAAAATTTAAAATAATAACCAAAATAAAAAAGGATAAAACACACCTTCTTTGGAAATTCATATTTTCTCCTATTTTTTAAGGGGGGGGGGGGTAATTTGTATAGAAATAATAGGGAAAAACACATTTTTCACTTTTTTTTCAAAAAAAAAAAATTGATGGTGAACTTTTTCTTATTGAGTACATGTATATTGAAAAATCCATACAAAACAAAGATCTTCACAAATTTTAAGAAAAAAAAATTGAGTTAAAAGAAATTAGAATTTTTCCTATTGATCCTATATTAAAGTACAAAAATCATGCATTATCAAGTCGTTTCTACAAAAATTCTTATGGTGAACATTTAATTTTATTATCTAGATTTAAAGTACCAGTCGTGGCTTAAGTGTGACCATAATTTAAGAAAATTCTATAGAGAACTTTTTAGACACCCCATCTACCTTAAATCCTAAAATCACACAATTTTAATATAACACATGTCTGGTATAATCGAGACAAATATTTCTTTTTATAACAAAAAAAACAGGGTAATGCTTTACAAAAAAAAGTTCTCGACATGACGTTCTGCGAACCCTTAAAGTTTAACTTTTCATTTAGAGTGCCGCTTCATGCTCTTCAAACAATCAAAGGATGTGTATATGACGTTCTTCGAATTCTAGGCGTTTATTTTAGCGCAAAGAGCAAGCTGTGGTGCGTTTTAATACATAAAACTTGCGCATTTTTTTCAAATGAAATGTATATTAATCTTTGCAAATGCGCTTAAATATTTGTGCTAACATCCACCACTCTTTCTCCTCATAACGATAAAGGAAAAATGCGCAACACTTTATTTGATTGATTGCGCACGCGTCTGAGACGTTGATGTAAAAAGTAAAAAAAGTTCGAGATATTTAGAAAAGGAATGTCGCAAAATGCTTACCGTTAGCGCCGCCGATCTGAATGTTATCTACAAAAGGAATAAGGAAGTATGTTAATAAAAGGAATTATACAAAAGAATAAATTAATATATTGGTTTGTTACTATGATACACAGGCAATGTTCATCATATTAAATAAAGTGCTCGAAATATCATAAATTAATGATGGTGAAACATCAATTTATAACGTTGCTGTACCACTTAAACGTTACTGTACCAAAATTTTATGTAACTGTACCACAAATGTAATGTAATTATAGCACAAATTTAACGTTACCATACCACAAAATTATTGTTACAACCAAAATTTAACGTTACTGTTCCATAAATTTAACGTAACTGTACCATAAATTTAACGTAGCTGTACCAAAAATTTAACGTAACTGTAACATAAATTTAACGTAGCTGTACCAAAAATTTAACGTAACTGATCCAAAGATTTAACGTTACTATACCAAAATTAAACGTTTGCTATTTTTCTGAATTGTTTTGTGCTGCTTTATAAAAAGTTAAAATTTCAAAATTTACAAGTGTAGAATGAAATAACAATCAAATTACTATGTAAAATTGCCTGTGAAAAACGCACAAAGTCATTGATTTTATTAGCAGCCGAATTAGAATTTACGCTATTACAATAGACCAGCATAAGGTTATCGCAGCGACGAAAAACAATGGTGAACTAGACTTTATCAGAAACAAAAAAATCATGGTTAACAACGTTAACGGGACTACCGAATGCGTATAGTCAAACCTATGTATATATTCATAGATAATCGCTCTATTTCTCATAAAATTGTGTCACATTTTATTAGTATATATAAATGTATTCCTATAACTATTTACACTTCTAGTAATATTGCACATCAGTTCCTATAACTTAACGACTACTATTGTCTTGATTATTTTATGAGTCACGACTGGGGATGATTATAGTTATAAACTTACCACCTCCGGCTACGATAACGTCCTGTTTTGTGTGAACTGAAAAAAAGGAATAGAAATATATTTCCTATTGAGTTAACATTTTACATAAAGGCATAAAGATGGTCGTATTATTATTTTTTTAACTTGCTGAGCTGTGCAACATTTATAAGGTCATATTTCCAACAAAATACATAGGAAATCGAATCATAGAAAAAAAAATAAGAACGAGCTCGATACACTATTGCTTTTATATAAAACTAAATAAAGAAAGTTACAGCATCCCTTGCTTCTTTTAGTTTGGACATCATAATTTTTTTTTATAATAAGTTAATAATTTTTTGTTTAAAAATATTAAAGAGCTTATGATTTACACGGTTACCTTGTGGAACGGCTACTGGTACTTCAAATGGCACCTGAACAATTTTTTCCTTAGGAACTTCAACATGTACGATTTTTTCATATGGCACTGGAACCTTTACTGGTTTAGGTACGTAAACCTTCTTAATCTGTGTCTTATAGACAGGTACTGTAATAACAACCAACATTTTAAATATTTTACCATTTAGAGTTTATGTTTGTGACTCAACATACATTCAGATATAATTACTTAAAAATCTGCAGTAAAAAGTTTGAAAAGTACACCATTGTTGATGAACGATATCATGCATTTGGTCTTAAAGTAGAAATTTCAATTCGTTAAAAATCAACAATTTATTTTTGTTTTGTTTTTTTAAAGAACAGCTGTTTGTCTGGCATTAATCGTTATATCATCTTAAAATATTTCCTTATTAGAGTTTTTTTTGTGTTACTTACCTTTTTGTACAACTCTAACGGGAACTTTTACTTTTTTTACATATGGAACTATAAATACAAATTATACAAGTTTTATTAAGGTATAGCATATTCATATTAACTCAGTCTCATATTTAAGGCATCTGAACAAAAGGAACAAAAACATGACAATTTGTAACTTATTTGCAAAGTTATTAAAAGTGGCATCAACCGATGGTCGATACTTTCAATGTTACAGCATCAATATAATATATACTATATTTATAATATACACGAACAGAATTTGATTCCTGAGAACATTTCAAACAAGTTTCCATATTAGTATGTTTTGGCATTTTTCAATGAACAATAGTTAATTATCACTAGTAAAAGATGGTTTTCCCAAATTAAATTACATGATTTAAGTTTTTACTTACCTGGAATATATTTAGGTATATAAACTGGAACTTTCTTTACATATGGAACTCGTTTAACATATGTTTTCCCATAGTTGGAGGGCACTAAAATATAACATGAAATTTTGATTCAAATATTTAAAAAAAAAATGCAATATCAAAATATGTAATATTTAAGTTAATCTAAAGGTTTATAAATGTTTCAACCTAAGCTTTTTTTCCTTCTATGTCATATATTGTGACATTATTTTTCTGAAACGCAAAAATGTCTCGATACTCTTCTCAATAATCTTATTATTTTTGGATTTTGTAGATTTAATTATGAAATATAAACCAACAAAAAACAATTGTGGTTTAATGTTATTAAAAAAATTAAAATCGTTCTTTTGGGACAAAGAATATTTGATTATACAGAAGATACATAATATAAAGATTTGAAAGCGTAAAATGCAACATTTACCCCAAAAAATCATATATCCATATAGATACTAAGTACAAAAAGAACCTCAATAAACACATAGAAACTGATGGCCCCCTATTTACTCTTAGTCGTTTTATTATAAAGCATTGTTTATGATATACAGATTTTTTTTAAATGATCATGGTCCGAAAATGAATCGAAATAGAGCAGAAAACTTGTTTGTTAAAAAAATAGATTAAAGAAGAATAAACATCATGGAAAGCTCAACATTGTATTGCATAATACAAATCAAGTTAACGCAAACGAGAACAGCACATAGAAACACATAATATAAACATGACAGGTCATATACAGATCAATAGAAGAAAATGAGATGTGAAATAAGTGTACGCGTCACAACCTACAATATAAACGTAAATTTAAAACATCCACAATGGAAAACAGCCAGCAGCCTTCAATGTGACCAGCGGTCGCTGCTCGCTTTTTTATCAATTGGTCCCTGGATTGAAAATAAACTACATATGATTAAAGCCCAATCCTAAAGTGCAATGAAAGACCCTCTTGACAAAAAACAATATATACCATTAGGTGATTTCCTCACTTTTTCAAGCCTTGCTAAACCCTTTAACAAAAAAAAATGAAAAATTGTCATTTTCACTTTTAATTTCAATGGTGGAATTGTAATCTACATAAACTAATATAAGACAAAATGACACAAAAACAAACGAATACACAGACAGACACACATGAGACTAGTACTCACGTCTCTTCTTGAGGGCTGCTAGGGCCTTCAATTTATAGTGAAGATGTCGGCGATAAGAATTTTTGTTGTTAGAATCTAAAGCATTAATATAGAAAATTAGAATACAATATCATTTTTACAAAAAATAATGTGTTTTAAGAATTAAATAATCACATTTTTTTAAAAATATAATAATTAACTCATTTATTCAAGTAATGAAGAAAAATCTTGTTGAATAATTTTATTTGTCTTAAAAGATAAAGTCTAAGTCTTGAAATCAAATTGAAATAAATTAGACATTTCTCATGAATTAGTCATGTTAGTCACGAAATAACAAAACAAACAAAAAATATTCGTAATGTTTAAAATACTTTAACGTGATATCAATAACATATAATTAAATAATGTATTGGCAGTTCATTGCAAATTAATGAAGATCAGAATAATTGCAATGAAATGTCTAATTGCATTATGATTTTATGCCTTAGTTTTTCTGACATGTTATCTGTATAAAACTTTTAAAGAAACAGCAAGAAAAAAGACTTCATATATGACATAAAGACTGATTTTACAAACAAAATTCTCATATTTTGTGTATCCATTAATGATATCAATCGAAAGTTCATTTTCAAAGCAGTGCTTTACTAAAATCTGAAAATATCAAACAAGAACTGATATAAGAATTTGTGTAAGAATATACAGAAAATGCCATCCTATAAAAAACATTAAGAACTTTTATGTATCAATTTGTGTAAAAATCATGAAACAATGTAGTTGTACCTATTGTTTAACCATGCTTTACATGGACATGTCCAATAAGAGCTTCTCTACTAAAGATTTAAGTAAGCGTATATACAAAATGCCATTTACAGAAATATTATGAACTTTCATACTTTAATGTATTAATGTGTGTAAAAAACATGTATCAATGTACAGTTGTGTACCTATTGTATTAACCGCGTTTTACATGGACAAGAACAGCTATAAACATTCTGTAAGAATATATAGAAAATGACAAAGCTGCTGAAGTATTATGTACATTTATGTATTAATTTGTGTAAAAGACCATGAAACAATGTACAGTTGTGTTCCTATTGTATTAACAATGTTTTACATGATTACGATACGCCTTAGGTTAACAACAGTGCTATGGACAGAACAAAGATTGGTGTTCATTTTCTGACATTTGATTGACAATTATGTGAGTTATATGGAACCATAATGTTATATTTTATAGAATTTGGCTTTGCCAATGACTGTGAGAAAAGTTTTATTATTATACAATGTAAAAATATTTCTTGAAATCTTGTAAAGAAAATTTGATGTTTTTATTTCTTTAGTGAATTTATTATTGTGACAAAATGACTGATTACAAAGGAAAAGGAAATTCAATTAATTCTTGTAAATAATAATAAAATTCTAATCAATATTAATGAAATGATCTAAAAATATTCAATATTCAGACAATTAAATATATTTATATGACTATGAATATGTATTTCTAGCATCTACAAATCAACCAATATATACAGAGCTAAGATTATATAATTCTTAAAATAAACGCAATATTTCCTCAAATGTTAGCAGAGCAGCAGACATTTTCAAATAGAAACAAATGATAATAACATTACTATTCTCCAAACATGTTACTTTAACATGGTTATCTTATATTTTTTTTCTAAATGTTAAACGACAACATGTGTTGGTTGCATTTATAATGTTAATTATACTGTGCATTAAAATTTTTATTCTTTTGAAATAATTATAAAATGGGTAAGAAAATATTCGAGTGTTGTTTGCATGGACCGGAATAAGTTTAAGTCTTTATACCAAACAAAGTAATTTAAAAAAAAAGTTTGAATCATGTAAACCTAGCAGCAACCCCCTCATAACTACTGCCATTTGTTGAAAAACGTATCAATAAGAACAAATGCATATAGTTTTCTAACCATTTATACCTAAATTGACAGCGAGGTCCCCTTGAATATTTCTTTGCTAATTAAGATCAAACTATGAAACCCTAGATACAGATATAAAGAAGTACTGCAAACAACTATTTTTGTCAGCTACTATTACTAGTATATCGATAACTATACGAAAAATACTATCAAAGCTCACTTTTACAAGAAACATCTACAACATGTTTCATAATGCGGTTAATATCAGAATCACAAATATACTCACTCAAAAAAGTTACGCAACAATACAAATTTCCCTATACATTTTAAATAAACCTACCTAATTTTATTTTTGTATTGCAAAGCCATTTCTTAACCGATTTTAATGAAATAAAAATCAAGAGAACAAGAAATTATTGAAATTTATTTTTATGGTTTTAGAAAAATCGTCACTTCACCGGTTTTTAAGATATTCCAAGTAAAAATCAACTGTTAATTTTATGCGTCAACAACCCATTTAAATCAACCAACATTGTCCGTGGAAAAACATTGGTTATGTTCTACTCGCGTTCTATCAAGAACCGTAACAGCTAGGATTTTGCCCAAATCATAAGAAATAAACTTCGCTTATTTGTCTTTTTCCTGGTTTTTATTTGATAAAAAATGATTGAGAAACAGCTTGGCAATATCAATTTATAATAAGGTAGGTTTACTTAAAACATATAGGGAAATTTTCCACTGTTGCGTAACTTTTTTGAGAGAGTATATTAATGCAATTCAAATCATTTTGTTGATTCGTACCTGTATCAAAGTGAACAATGTAAATCATTTCTAGAGAAAGCTATATGGAAGAGCAACAAATTAAGCTAAGCACAATCAAACAGCCTCATGCTACTTACATGTGTGTCCTGAAACTGTTAAATGTAGAGTCAGAAAGTTAATAAGAAGTATAGATAAGTGACAAATTGGATTTTACATGCCATGTTTAAGAACCCAGCTAAATTAATGATACGGTGTGGGAACATTATTAAGGAAAGGTCAACGGTACACCCTAGTTATTCTCCTGTTGTGTACAATTGTCTTTCTCAAAGTATTAAATCATGCACCGCACTATCAATTTGAACTGAGTTACACCATGAATAAGAGTAATTTGATTTGCATCGTGTACATACGTTTGCATGAAAAAGTACTTTTTAACATCTTTATAGTGATCGAGTTTCATTTTCTTTCATTAACTCTTATGCAAAGGGAAATTATGTTCATGAGAACTTCACATGAAATCAGGATTAACGTAAGAAAGCAAATTTCATGAACTTTTTCTACACGTGAATGTTACACAAACATTCTGAAAAGTTTAATTTTCTTGTAGATATTCATAGAATTGCATGAAATGTAAGACCATTGAAATGTTAAAAACATTTTGCACGCAAATTCACTTGAACTTATCGCTTAACTGCTCTTTTAACATTAAATTTACATTATGTTTTTACATTAAATTCACGTGAACAGAATTTCCCTCTGTATTACTGATAATGCTTTTTGGATGTTTTTTTGCATGATAAACACTTACATAACAAGTCTTATTCCAAGAAACATTAAAATAAATATAAGTGTTTTACTGTATGTACATGATGCAAAATGGAAAAGAAAATGATTTTCGTGCAAGAAGAAAACTATAATGTAAATAAAACTTACTGGATGTTGCTATAAGATAAAAATAAGGAAACACAATAATTAATTAATAATTAATGTCATGATTGAAAATTTTGGAATTTTGGAATTGTTAACCGAGTCAAAAATAATAAACAATCACTATTAATTTGACGAATAATCTGTTAAAATACAACCAGAATAATCTTTAGACTTTTTTCTAGGATATTTATGACACTTTGTTATTATTAATTTTTTGTAGATTGTTAAGTAAACAAAATTAAAAAAGGTAATAAAGTGTCAAGATATAGACAACTGTTTTTATATATGATACATGTTATACCGTGTGGTTAAATATTGTGTTCTGATTTTGTATCATTTATATTTGTTTATAAACTATTATTATTTTTAATTGTACTTTGTAAAATTTACAAAATTAATAAAGAGATGAGTGAAAACATATTGACAATGTATTATTTAAGATAACAATGTCATAAAAGTTTAAGTTTGTATATATTTTTTAAAACTATATCTTTTAATTTTGTATGAACTGAAATTTGCAGTATGGTACCATTACATAAAAATAAAATTTATATATTTTTTCAAATTATATATTTTTAATATATATTAAATAAAATGTTTGTTAATGAGTTAATATCTTACCACATTCCAACAACACAACAAGAAGTCCTAAAAGAATAAGTTTATTCATTTTGGTGTTGTGAGAAATCCTTATCACTTCTCCTCCTTGGATCTGGCTAAAAGCAAATGGTCACAGGAACTAGTACATATATTTATACATAAAATTAATAAAACCGATGATTTATTGTCTATATTGTCACTTATGTCTATATGAGGTCCAATAAGGGGGCATTCATTAAACATTAATTATTCAACAAAACATTATTAATATGTATTTATTAAGTAAACTTGTTTTCACAAAATAATGTATATGTGTTTTTCATATCGTTCAGTTTCTATTTGTATATTTTAACAACAATTTTTAAACTAAATTGCATTTGGAAATATTTATTATTAATGGCCTCAATTAAGGGATGGATTAAAATGACGAAACGTTTCTTAAGATGGTGATCAGTTTTGTCTTTTGTTGTCTTGTTGCAGATTAATTGTTTATTGCTTGTCAAATGTAAACATAATTATAAACATTTACACATGTACTCTTTGTTAGACAGTCGTCAGGGAGTTAGATAACATTTTGGCACTTTGACATTAAAATAAATTGGTTGTTTTGGTAAACAATTATGATTTTTTGGTGTTCTTTTTGGGTTAAAAATGCAGACCTATATACAATATCACATTATAATTATCATCTGCTAAGAATTTCTAATGGTTATAGGCCCCTTACACACGTTTTTGCTCTGCCTAGGTGTGTTAGTATCTAGTACAGTGGCAAGTGCCTTTTAAATAAAATCCTGTAAATCCTTTTTAAGGGATTTTTCAATTCTGTTCTAACTTATTGTTTTACTTTTAAATACGAGTCACAACAAATACACTCTTAATTTTCACGTGTATGACTACCCGTTTTGCCTGCCTACTTATAAATTTATAAATTTATAATATAAATTATAAATTATAAATGATCCAGTCCAAATATTTTTCTTAATTTATAGCACCTTCAGAACCTTAAACAGACAAAGCTATAATATGGTTCAAAGCTCATTGATAATTGGGACTAAACATAAAAGTTATTTCGTACATATGACTCAAAATCCACCACCAATAAGATATATATGGAAGTAAGTCAGTCAACAAATGCAAGGTATCATGATAGGTAAATTTGAATACTGATGTCCTACACATTCATTGTACAATCTAAACATTAACTTCCTTGCTTTCTTTGTGATGTAATTTAGGAAAATTGGTATGAAACTCATTATATTTCCGTCTTAGAGAGGTGTATGCCAAGGTTGCCCTTTATGCAATCAATTATATATTTGTACACAGCTACTCTTCTTATTAATAATTTTGTATCAATCATGAAATTATAAACGGCTGTATTAAAATGAACCTTGGTAAATTGCAAGCCTTTCAAGAAATGTATTTTCCGTCTTTTAATAATATCAACATCGACATTTAATAAAATATAATGTACAAGTTTATGTTTAATTCAGTTTAATATCGCTCTTTATATTGATTCAGATTTAGCAATCAAACATTTAAATGACAAATGACCTGGAAGTTATCTAAAAATTATTCCAAAATAACTTATTTTTATATTGAATAATAATCTTTAAAATGTTACTTTTAAGTTTTTCGTTGTATCTGTAAGGGTATTTCAATATGCTTTAACTAAATAATAATAATAATAATAATAATCGTAAAAACACTTGATTTTTAAGGCTTTGACCTATTGACATGAAAATAAGATGCTAAACTAGTATGCACTGTAAAAGATATTTACATATCAAATACTGACAAGAAAGGGTAGACGATATAATGTTCACGTCGCTAACATACGAATTACAAATAGCGCATGTTTAAGACAACACAAACCCCGTTTATTATGTAACTGATGTACATCTTTTGTATTATAATAATGTCATTATATACAAACGGCGTGTACGGTTTTGTTTATGACGTAATTTATACACATGAAAACAACAAAACTGTCAAACTCGTGTAGCACTGCAGGGTATGAATACAAATCGGGCACATGAGGTTATATTAAGGTCATTGAACGTCTTAAGGATGCTAGCTAGTCTTGTTTTTGGTATTTCTGTCATTGTTCGGAATCATCTGGTTTTTATCATTAAAATAGGGTTAAATTTTTTGCCCACGAACCCCCTATGTTGTTATCAATGTCTTTATTATGTATTAAAGAGGTTATAAACAAAGTTTTATCAAATCCTATTTATTTTGTCATAGGTTATAACAGCTTAATAGTGCTAATGCTAAACCTAAGAATAAGTCAGAGAAAACCATTTCCTGCCAAAACTTTAACGTCATTTATCTTGAAAACGAGGTCACGAACCTTACAGTATTTGTTTTCCAATAACCTCTTTGATACTAGATGCATATGTTTAATTCCATATACACGGCAACCAGACGGTCAAACGAGTGAAAGACTGTTTATTTACCTGTAACATGGAGATAAATGCGCCAGAAGTCTGTTACTCGAGTCGGTTCTATGACTGTTAAGAGTAAATATTAGTTATAAAAGTCATTTATGTACAGAATCATTACTTTTTTGAAATAATGATTTGTTTTTGGCCAAAGCAAAAACTGTCTGACAAAATGATTATTATTAGCGGATTGAATGGAAGCAAAAAGTAAAAACTTTGTCAACGGAGTTATAAATAAAATAAAAATGCGATAGGAGAGGTAGAAGAAAAAAACAAGTTCAAAAACAGAATTTCTGAGTTTTTCAAATTGTTTACTCCGAAAAGTGGAAATATCAGTATCATAATTATTAATCTTACACCCCATAATAATACTGGATACATTTGGAGATAATTGTATTATTCTGTCTTTTTTAAAACAGGATTTTCAGTAAGCTCTAAAGATAATATCGGTTAAAGAGTAAGTCAAAGTAAAAACTGTCTGTTAAGAGTTTTATTATCCCAAATCGTTTTTAATATAATGCGCATGTATCTATGTATACAGTGCTTTATATATGCGAGTAATTTATCAGATTTCGTAATTATGTTAGAAACGAACATGTGACTTGTTTTCCTTATACCTTAGAGTGTTTGTAATTAGATGCCAATATATTGGGCCAAATAAAAACATGTGTTTCCTGTTTCCCTACCTACCCTATTTTTCATGCCTAATCTAGTAACATTTTCATTGTCAATTTTTGCTTAAGCACTGTTTAACTTTTATTATGCTCTTCATTTTCTCAAGGTAAAAACAAAAATTTTAAAAATAATGCCTACCTACAATCTCTATTTTTATGGCCCATCTACAAAAGTAGAGGGGCATATAGTGTTCGGGTCCGTTCGTCCGTCCGTTCGTTCATCTGTCCGTCCCATATCCCCATATTTTCAAATTCCAACTTACTGACAAATGCCACATCAGTCATATTGGTATGATAGGTGCATCTAGTGATGCTTAGCACAATGCATGCTTCGGATGCTGGATGTGACCTATATTTTCTGCATGAATGACCACGTACAGAAGAATGGTTAAAGTCTATTCCGACTAACTGACAAGTGCCACATCAACCATGTTGGTATTGTATGTGCACCTAATGATGCTAAGCATACTGCTTGCTTAAGATGCTGGCTGTGACCTATATTTTCCGCATGAATGACCACTTATAGAAGAATGGTTAAAGTCCATTCCTTCTTACTGACAAGTGCCATAGCAACCATATTGGTATGGTAGGTGCACCAAGTGATGCTTATCACAATGCATGCTTCGGATGCTGGATGTGACCTATATTTTTTGCATGCATGGCCTCTTAGAGAAAAATGGATTGAGTCCATTACCGATTACTGACATGTGCCACATCTACTATATTGTTATGGTAGGTGCACCTAGTGATACTTAGCACAATGCATGCTTCGGATGCTGGCTGTGACCTATATTTTTCGCATGAATGACCACTCATACAAGAATGGTCTAAGTCCATTCCTTTTTACTGACATGTGCACATCAACTATATTTGTATGGTAGGTGTACCTAGTGATGCTAAGCACAATGCATGCTTCGGATGCTGGCATTGACCTATATTTTCCGCATGAATGACCACTTATAGAAGAATGGTTAAGTTTAAGTCCATTCCATCTGACGGACAAGTGCCTTAGCAACCATGTTGATGCTTTAGTGATTGCGGAAAAAATAAATGTTGCAAGATGGGCCATTTTGTGTTTTGGACATATTCTTGTTTCACACATGTAACAGGAAACACAGAGATTTTTATGTTTGGTCTTAAATGACAAAAGTGTCACTGCTTAAATCTTGACTTGTAAAAGTACATGCATTCACCATACATTGGAAGCAAAAATTATTTTTACTTTGAGGTTAAATTTTATTCCGTCATTAGGGTTTTCATTCTAGGATTTTCTCTTTTTCCATAGAAACTTTCTGTTTCCATCATTCAAATTTCTTTTTCTTTTCATTTTCTATTCTGGAAAAATAAAAAAAACAATTGCATTTTTTGAAATTGCATTTTGATGAATAAGACAGAGAACAGAAAACAAATTAAGGAAATATGCTTCTGACCATTCACATATAGTATCGGGAAGTTGAAATGGAGAACATGTTAAAGAGAAACATGGTATTGTGGAATGGAATAAAGTTAGGAACACTTAGATTTTTGTGAACCTTCAAGATCTGATCGCTAGTTTCAATAATCTATATTGATTTACTCGTAACCGACTTGTTAACAGACCAAAATTCAATTGACATGACTAATTAACCGACCGAATTTTCAATAACAATCAATATCTTCATTTATAAGACACAAAAACATGCAATATTTTGAGGTTAGAATCTTATCAGATCATTTCACACGTTACAAACGATAACACAATCATTTTGTGCAAAATTACTGAAAAAACAACAGAAAATGATAAAATTGTTATGTCGGAATATTGTGTACACATATATAAATTCGATTGAGTCAGACGACTTCTTAGATTTCTACTTTCGTTTAAATCCAATCAAAACGCAATTTTGTATATCAATGTAAAACAAGCAACCATTTTGTCAGACATATTTTGTTTTACAAATAAGGTTTTATAAAAATGATAATAATAAAAAATGCAACTTACCTGTGGGTTTTTCTCGATAACATTTTATTAACAGTCTTTGACCAACTCTAGTAACAGACGTCTGGCTCATTTATCTCCATATGCTACAGGTAAATTAACAGACTTTCGCTCGTTTGACCGTCTGGTGGCCTTGATGTATATCTTATCACACTCTTTTTATTTTTGTCTAAATGATGATAAAAATGAAGAATTTAATGAAAATGAATTTTAGGTAATCATACAATTCTGTTGTGTTTATAAAAATATATTGATGTGAAAAATTATGCGAATGGATCTATATTGAGCGAATTGAGGTGCTCCAAATTTCGCATTTTCTATTCATTCGTAAATACCTAAATATTCGAGAATTAAGTTGCCGGATGTGCCTGATTTTGACTCACCAATGGGTACAAAGTTTGCAAAATATTTATATTTTTACTAACCAACAAAACGTCTATACCTTGGAGCACCACGGTTTAATCTAAACCAATACATTAGAGACAATTTAACTTGAAAGGGGGGCTTGGTCTTTTAAAAAAAATATTCTGAAATTTTTGATGAAAAAAATATTTTGGCAGCAGAGGGTATGAAAAAAATTCTGAAGAACGATATCTGCCATATAAAATAAAGTTGATAATGAAATAAAATATTCTGTCGCGCGGAAAAAAAAATTCTGACCAATACAAAAAAACCAAGGTCCCTTTCAAGTTAAATGGTCCGTTCCTTAGCATCGTGAGAATATAGAAAGGTTTTATGAAAGCTGTGAAATTCTTTAAGAAATTGCAATTTCAAGAGGCAAATTTCCTTCATTGCAGACATGACAGGAGGGAATAGATTTAAGATTTAAGATTTGATATCAGCTTGTTGATGATTGTATCATGTGTTTATATCTTTATAAAGCTGCGGTCAATTTCTGCCAAACTTGTAGTTGTGTCAGTGGCGGATCCAAGGGGGGGGGGTTCCGGGGGTCGGAACCCCCCCTTTCCTCCGAGATTTTTACATTTTTGTGTAGATTTTCAGCAAAATTGGTCTGGACCACCCCCCGTTTTGCCCACACAACCCAGTATGTGGACCCCCCCTTTCGAAAATTTCTGGATCCGCCCCTGTGTGTATTATTTATGCATCTATGATAAGCTAACCAAAACTCATTTAAATTGAGATTTAAATCTCATCGATAAGATTTAATGGGTAATAAATATAGATTATTACACAGGGTTTTCCATATAAAGCCCCATATCATTCCGAGACTCCCATATTAGGTCGAGGAATGATATAGGACCTGATATGGAAAACCCTGTGTCATAATCTTTTTATCATACATTTTCAGATACAAATATACTATACTATTTACATACTGAGATGTCAAATCTTAAAGTGAGGCTCTAGACCTTGATATGGCATATTAGCCCACCTTTTTGCACGCGAGGTCTTGATATGGCCATATTTGCCCACTTTTGTGCAAGCGATTGTTTGATATGGCAAAAAAGTGACTTTTAGTCCCTTGTCAAAATATGACTTGTAAGTTTCCGTCTGTTACACACGGACAAATTGAAAGGTATCAAAGCTAAATGTATGATAAATATTACTATCTAAACTTTTATAAGATTACAAGCGCTAATGAAGCTGGTCGGTCTAGCGAAATATCCGCTAATTTGATAAGTAATTGTTATTATTGTTATTTTCAGGTACCACATGCCAAATCAAGGACGTACACAATCGAGAAAAAACTAATGCTACTACTTTTTTTATGAAATCAGAGCCGAGACCTAATATGGGTCGAGGAATGATATGGGACTTGATATGGAAAACTCTGTGTAATAATCTATATATAATATTAAATGCTAGTATATGGACTATACAGTACAAACATGTTGTTAACTCATTACTCATTACTCACTAAATACTTTTTCTTTATCTGTACTGTCCATATAATTAAAACACCGTTGTGACGTCATGCTATTGTTTATGTTGTACTTTATATTACCGATAAGTACTGTTTCTTCATTTGTCTCAGTTGATGTTTTAGAGAAAAATGCAGCAAATGAATTTACTAACATTTTTGTGGAAAGTTTGTTGCGCCTCAGAACTGTCCAATATTTTACCGAATGGACTGTTTACGGCTTATATCCTTTACGGAATATAGATAAAATGGAAACATAATTCTTAAAAATGCCAGAAGAAAAGTTTCACCATTAATTCAAGTAGGCAATCGAAAGGCGTAGTCCCCAAATTTGTCACGAAATAATCGTTTGACATAAAGGCATCACAAAAGTTGCTGCACAACATAAACAAACCTCACATTACAACTGAACATCAATCTGTAAAGTGAACTGAAGTAGAAACGAGAAAAGAAATACTGCTTAAAAAGAAAGGCTAATGAAATCTTTTATTTGAAATTATTGTTTCTATTGACTCTATAGTCTCTACTATAAGGGAAAGCCACTCTTTGACGACTTATTGGACACGCTGCATAGTCTTTGAGGACCCGGTATACCCGATGGCCTTCATTTCACACGAAACAGGAACTGTCTCCCACCACGTGAAGGTTCTGATCTGATTTGGGAGACCAAAGTATTGCAGGGCTACTATTAATGAAAACACCGACAAAGGGCTAACTTTTTGGTCCATCTCTTATAGATTTAAATCGTTTGTACCAAATACTATGATCGTCGCCGTTTGTAAATTTTAGAAACAAACGGCTCTTTCAGCGAAATGAGAGTCGACATTGTATTCCACCATCGTAAACTGTTGGACATATAGAGACGTTGGAACAGAGCTCAACTGTAAATAATTAACGTAGCCATTTTCTGGAACTATTCAAACTGACTTTCTATGCATCAATAATGAATATGTCAAACGTAAACAAAGCATGGAGGTTAAAGTAGACTAATCGTACTTTGATGAACAAAGCAAGCTTTATGCATATTTTGAATGAACGGAATTCAATTTCAATCATAGCAGTTTACAGTATTGACTAGTTAATTGACAATTTCAATTGATGTTGGTCTTTATGTTCCCCCGATATTACCAAAGGGTATACGGATATGCAAAAATACCAATTATAAATGTAAAGTACTTGTAATAATAGGTAATTTAATGCAAAGGCCTTTGCTAAAAGGATGAATTAAAATTCAATGAATTCTTTATGATATATAGTAAATTATGGATATATTTCACAAAACATCCACTAGTAGATAGTGGTTCGACTGGAATTATATCTTAATAAGTTCCACTATGGACCAGTATTCAATTTCTGATGGATCGCATTATTTTGCATCCAGAATCTGAAAAAATTTAAAAGCAGGACCATGCTGGTTATATTTAACAAAGGACTTAAGTATGAACTTTCGAAGCCTGGTGTCCTTCTTTTGGAAGAGTCCGGATCTGAAGCATGGATACAAATACAAACAGCTCAAGGCACAGATTCGACATGCAATGCAATTCACATCAATCGTCACTTAACTGTTACGGACGCGATTCTTGATTTTCTAAATGGCGAAGACCTCCACATACCGGAAGACGTTTGCCCATCGAGATTCCAAACAGAACTGGGATTTTGGGGCGTCTCAGACGAGAAAATTATGCCGTGTTGTAACAGCCGGTATGTCTCCTACTTTCAAGATCAGGCGCTCATAACAATTATGGATGTAGGCGAAAGAAAGCGAGCCCAAGTTAAGGAAACTGTAATAGGGTTCACAAAATTGAGGGGATGGAAACAAATTCAGGCGAAGGTCCACATTATAATGGAGTATCCGGAAATGTCCATGCTTGCTAGGGTAAATAGCTTACTATTTGAAATATTTAAGAAAATTATACTTCAATTTGACCTTTAATTACATATCTTATTATATGTAAATATATATTATTGTACTGAAAAAAATGTTTCATATATTTTCATACTGTTACGAATGAACTTGCTATTCTCTTTTAATTTATTTCGCTGCTAACTTTGTCACAGTTTTTTAAGGGGGGTACACTTCTATGGAAATTGTTGGTAAATTTGTTTAGCAATTACTACACAAAATGTACAATATAGCATAAGATGAAAATCACTTAAATTACTATAACTCTTTCCTCATCAACTATACGAATGGGAAAATAAACCGAGGGATCTTGGGCCCTTAAGGGTCAAAAGTTTTACTATAAAATGCAGCTTATTTAAGTTGACAAAAGTCTCCACTGTGTCAAAAGTGTCAGAAGAGACAAATATGGCTTAGGGACCAAGTCAGCTTTTCAGGCCCTTTGAAGCCTCTTTTTTTGCTTGCCAACTGCATAAAAAAATCAATTAATACTGTCCGTTTAAAGCCATAAGTCAACAATATCAAAACGCTGCATGTTTTTATTTTTAACAGGTTTTCCACTGGATAAGCAATGGTTTGGTTATATTGTCCTTGTTCGCCTTGGTGTGTTCCACGCATCCAGAATTTCACCGGAAGTTGTCAAAAGAAGAGTGGGCAGACTATTTTACAACTGAGGAATATGATATTTATGACGACTATTGGGAGAATTATCATTATTATTATTACTACTATGACGACAATGACACTGGCCTCGCGGAATCTAACGCTACCAAAGTGAGACTGCCCTCGGACGTTTATGCCGAACTGGATTTCATTTACTATATTAAGCTCTGTCTCACTGCCTATTTCGTGGTCGAATTTATTTGTAAGGTTGTATTCTTCCCTTTAAGATGGTTTGAGTTCTTTAACTTTTTCAACCTTGTTGATCTTCTTGCCCTGATCGTTATGTTGATGTCTCTAATAGCCAACGAACTCAATGCTAAGGAGAAATATCATGAATCTTTCCATGACGTCATCCACGCTACTCAAGTCATCCGCGTGTTCCGTTTGTTCCGGCTGGTACGCCAAATCAGTGGATTTAAAATCATGGGCTACACTCTAAAAGCGAGTGCCATTGACATCATGGCGATATTTCTTGGTGTGTTTATTGCAGTTGTGCTCTTCGGATCTCTCGGGTATTTTGCTTCTGACCCAGAGATACCAAACATACCCCTAGGAATGTGGTGGGCAATCGTCACGATCTCGACCGTCGGATACGGTGACGTGGTACCCAAGTCTATACAAGGGAAATTCGTTGCCGTCGCCTGCACAATGAGCGGCATTCTCATGCTTGCTATAATGATCCCGATGTTTGTAAATAATTTCATTCTTTTCTATTCGCACTACTCTGCCATTGAAAAGCGGTACAAGAGTTCTGGTACGTCATTCAAGGTCAGAAAACCGTCATGGATTTCTCCACAAAAGTGACAAAGATGTCTGACATTTCTTTTACAGCGTTTCTAAAGAACTGACTAATGAGGCTTCTTTAGGGTATATTGGAATATGGGCTACTTTTTATACGACCGCAAAAAATTTGCGGACGTATAATGGTATGATGCTGTCGTCGTTGTCGTTGTCGTTGTTGTCGTTGTCGTCGTCGTCTGTTAACTTTAGTGTATACACGATAACTTAAGTTCTAGTTATCCAAATCCAATGAAATTTGACAATGATATTTCTTACCATTAAAGGATGGATGGGATTGATTTTGGGAGTCCCCCTTTTTTCGTTTAGAAATTAAGGGCCAAAAGGGGCCAAATTGCAACTTTTAGTTTGTTCTTACAATAACTTTTTCAAAAATCTTTTCCTCTGAAACTACTGAACAGAATTCAATGAAACTTGGTATGATTGTTCAATAGGGTGTCATGCACTATAAATGTGTTTCAAGTTCTGATTCATCATAAAACATGGCCGCTGTGGCTAAAAATAGACCAGGGGGTCAGACTACTGTTTTTGGCTTGTAAGAGATAGATGAAATCTGATGCCACCCTACTGCTTCAGGATCAAAAGTTCTACAAAAGTCTCCATTTGGTCGAAGTTGTCAGATGACCCCTTATAGGGGTTACGGCCCCTTAAATGTGAAAAATAGCATTTTTCATGTTTTTGCCCTATAGTATGAAAACTATTGCAGATAGCAAAAAGCTGTTGCTTGCTTAATTGTTTAGCTCATTTAGCTCTACAAAAGTCTCCATAGAATCGAAGTTGTCAGATGACCCCTTATAGGGGTTACGGCCCCTTAAAGGTGAAAAATAGCATTTTTTCATGTTTTTGCCCTATAATATGAAAACTATTGCAGATAGCAAAAAGCTGTTGCTTGCTTAATTGTTCAGCTCATTTAGCTCTACAAAAGTCTCCAAAGGGTCGAAGTTGTCAGATGACCCCTTATAGGGGTTACGGCCCCTTAAAGGTGAAAAATAGCATTTTTTCATGTTTTTGCCCTATAATATGGAAACTATTGCAGATCGCAAAAAGCTGTTGCTTGCTTAATTGTTCAGCTCATTTAGCTCTACAAAAGTCTCCATAGGGTCGAAGTTGTCAGATGACTCCTTATAGGGGTTACGGCCCTAAAAGGGGCCAAAATCGAAACATCTTTATTAGTGGACCGATTTTGAAAATTTTTTTTGCATGTTTGTTCTTGTCAAATAGCTGATACAAAATTGAGAATTAATTTTTGCTACCCCCATCTTTTCCCCCTTATTATGTAATTAGGGGTTAAAAGGGACCAAAATGGAAATTTTTTTACTTGTGATCCAATTTTGAAATTTTTTTTTGCATGTTTGTTCTTGTCAAATAGTGGATACAAAATTGAGAATTAATTTTTGCGACCCCCCCTTTTCCCCTGTTATGAAATTAGGGGCCAAAATCAAAACTTATTTATTTGTGGTCTGATTTTGATCTCCTTTGGAAAAAAAATAATTCCTTTTAAAGTGTGAATTTAGAAAGTCCACCAAAAGCTGCATGTGTCAAAAACCTTTGTCAGTCCACCATGGGCTGCATATGTCCAGAGCAATTGACTATCCATATTGGGCCTAAAACGTACAGGGTTCAACATGTTGCGGTCGTATCATGCTGCGCTCGGCGAAGCTTTTTATTCATCATGAGATATGGGATATTTGAGACAAAACTTGGATATGTTATATTTTCATGAGCACCTCAGTGCCTTTGTACAAAGGTTTGCTCTTGATTGCAGTTAAGCGATATGTGTTCGTAGTGCTGTGTGCTTCATAGAAATTTTGGTATATTTTCATTGATTTCATACTTTGAATACGACATTTGTACACCGGTAAAAATGCCACGCATGTGATACATATGTGTCACATGTGTTTCACATATGTGTGACACGCATGTGAATTAGATGTTTCCTGCCACACATGTATCACATGTGTAGATTTCAAAATAATTTGAAATATATTCATATGATTTTATGCATGCATCGTGCTTATGTGAAATTTCAACATGTGTTTCACATATGTGAAACGCATGTGCCTCACACATGTGACACACATGTAATACACACATGTGTCACATGTGCGTCTATAAACGCATGTGACACACATGTGGAACACATGTGAATCACATGTGACACAGGTGTGGCATTTTACATGTCTTTCACATGTGTGGCATTTTTTGCAGTGTACTATGGGTTCAAGTGCTTGTAAAATTCATTGCTGAAGTGACTTAATGTCAATAATTGATTTGAATAGGTTCGTGTAAATTTGAAAATGAAATCACAAATAAATGGGTATTTAGGGTGTGTACTGACTGATATACTTGTGACTTATTTTAGGGGAGCAACCATCTGATTTTTATGGGTGGCTAAGGAGACTTTCTTCGTCCTGTCTTTTTATTTTCGGTAAAAAGCCGGGCCTGGATTTTTTTTTGCGCGCTATCGCGCATTTGTTTTTTTATTATTTTTTAAAAATACTATATAATTTTCAACCAAAGATACCATCCTGCCTTTTTTCATTCAAAGCACTGTCCTGCCTTTTTATTTCTGGGTTTTTGCCATCCTGCATTTTTATTTCTGGATGTTTTCCATCCTGCATTTTTATTTCTGGATGTTTTCCATCCTGCCTTTTTATTTCTGGATGTTTTGCCATCCTGCCTATTTATTTCTAGATTTTTGCCATCCTGCCTATTTATTTCTAGATTTTTGCCATCCTGCCTTTTTATTTCTGGATTTTTGCCATCCTGCCTTTTTATTTCTGGATTTTTGCCATCCCGCCTTTTTATTTCAAATTTTACCATAGCCTACCCATACAAATCAAATTGTTGCTCCCTTATGGTTACAAAACAGTTTTCTCATTCCAGCGAAAACATAATTGTTGATTAAAGTACTAGTTCTGACAAGATATATATTATTATATCAACTCCTAATTTGGTGCAAGAGCTTAAAACCCCTATAACCTTTTCATTGTGACGGTAAAAGCTTGTGTTAAAAAGCTCAGGCAATATAACTATATAAATTTTAATATGTAGCTAATGTATCAAATATGACCATTTTACCACAGGCACTTGTTTCATTAAAAAAATACCATATACTCTAATGGTATTTTTTTAATGAAACAAGTGCCTATGCATAAAACCACTGAAACATCAATAATATAACGTAAAAGTTAATTGGATTTTATACTTGCAATGTCAATTATTATCGTTACTGCTTTGTACTTTTTAAAAGTTTTAATTAACATGCTCAATTGATTTGGGAAGCTATTATTTGAGTTGCGACAATGAGATCCACATAGGTTAAATTCAACATATTTGTAAATACTACCTAAGTAAAGTGAGACTGATATTCGATGTTCGATATTCGATATTCAATTTTTTGGAATATCAAACTGAATATCAAACGGTAAATTTTACCGTTTGATATTCATTCGATATTCATTTATCGTTTTTTCTTGGTATAAATATGTTATGAATATCAAAATGAATATCAAACGGTAAATTTTAAAGTTCGATATTCATTTGACATTCATTTTCGGTCTAGGTATGTTATGTGAATATCAAATGAATATCGAATGAATATCAAACCAAAGTTTTCTTCTGTTTGATATTCATTTGACATTTGTTTCCGGTGTAAATTTGTATTGTGAATATCAAATGAATATCAAACCAAAGATAAATTATGTTCGATATTCATTTGACATTCGTTTCTGGTGTTAATTTGTATTGTGAATATCAAATGAATATCGAATGAATATCAAACCAAAGTTTATTTACGTTCGATATTCATTTGACGTTCGTTTTAGGTCTAGTTTTGTTTTGTGAATATCAAATGAATATCAAACCAAAGTTTTCTTCTGTTTGATATTCATTTGACATTCGTTTCCGGTGTTAATTTGTATTGTGAATATCAAATGAATATCAAACCAAAGATAAATTCTGTTCGATATTCATTTGACAATCGTTTCTGGTGTTAATTTGTATTGTGAATATCAAATGAATATCGAACGAATATCAAACCAAAGTTTATTTACGTTCGATATTCATTTGACGTTCGTTTAAGGTCTAGTTTTGTTTTGTGAATATCGAATGAATATCAAACCAAAGTTTTCTTCTGTTTGATATTCATCATTGACATTCGTTTCCGGTGTTACGTGAGTGAGTGAGTTGAAACGAATGTCAAATGAATATCAAACAGAAGAAAACTTTGGTTTGATATTCATTCGATATTCATTTGATATTCACATAACATACCTAGACCGAAAATGAATGTCAAATGAATATCGAACAGAATTTATCTTTGGTTTGATATTCATTTGATATTCACAATACAAATTTACACCGGAAACGACAGTCAAATGAATATCAAACAGAAGAAAACTTTGGTTTGATATTCATTTGATATTCACAAAACAAAACTAGACCTAAAACGAACGTCAAATGAATATCGAACGTAAATAAACTTTGGTTTGATATTCATTCGGTATTCATTTGATATTCACAATACAAATTAACACCAGAAACGAATGTCAAATGAATATCGAACAGAATTTTTATTTGGTTTGATATTCATTTGATATTCACAATACAAATTATTGCCGGAAACGAATGTCAAATGAATATCAAACAGAAGAAAACTTTGGTTTGATATTCATTTGATATTCACAAAACAAAACTAGACCTAAAACGAACGTCAAATGAATATCAAACGTAAATAAACTTTGGTTTGATATTCATTCGATATTCATGTGATATTCAAAATACAAATTAACACCAGAAACGAATGTCAAATGAATATCGAACAGAATTTATCTTTGGTTTGATATTCATTTGATATTCACGCTACAAATTTACACCGGAAACGAATGTCAAATGAATATCAAACAGAAGAAAACTTTGGTTTGATATTCATTCGATATTCATTTGATATTCACATAACATACCTAGACCGAAAATGCCTGAATGTCAAATGAATATCGAACTTTAAAATTTACCGTTTGATATTCATTTTGATATTCATTACATATTTATACCAAGAAAACACGATAAATGAATATCGAATGAATATCAAACGGTAAAATTTACCGGTTGATATTCAGTTTGATATTCCAAAAAATTGAATATCGAATATCGAACATCGAATATCAGTCTCACTTTACTTAGGTGTAAATACTATATATCTTGGTTGTAAATGGAAAATTTATCTATAATTATACAAAGGCAGATCTAGGACTGGCGTACCGGGCGCGCGCCCCCGTTTGAAAGAAAAATCTTGTTAGGAACTGTATGAAACAAGAGGTCCCAGAACTGTTTTTTTTTAATTGCCTCCCCCCCCTCGTTCTAAAATTTCTGGATCCGCCAAAGTTATATAAACATTGTTTATGATTGCATTCCCTTTTGATGTATATTATGCAATAAAGTTAAATTATATTAATGTCTGTTATAATTATCTAGGGGATTTTTAATGCAACCTATATGGCGTTAAATGAGATTTATAACAATTGATCACATTATATAATTAACGGGGCAAAAGATAACCGTCCTATCCTTTGAAATATTATAATAATTTTATGTAAAAAGTCATAGTGCAACACAGTCAATAACATATATATTAACACAAAGATACAACTACAAGTTTTGGTAAGACAAAGATACATCTCAAAGATTTCGTAAGACAAAGATAGAACTGAAAGTTTCGATAAGACAGAGACAGGATTTAACGTTTGGGTAAGACAATGATAGATGACAGTTTTGGTAAATAAAAAGGTAGAACTTAAAGTTTTGTGAAGACAAAAAGGAACTGAAGGCTTGATTGGGACAGAGAAAGGACTGAAAGTTTGATTTAGACGAGATAGGACTGAAAAAAGCAGAGGTACCAATGGAACATCCGAATGTCAACGTCCGAAAGGGCAGAGACAAAACCAGCAAGCACAAACAAGCTTAGGACGAAAATAGAATGTTTGGTTAAGACCGAGAAATAAATCAAAAGTAAGTTTGAAAAAGATAGGACTGCAATTTTTTTTAAGACAGTGACGGGACTGAAAGTTTGGTTTAATAAAATGTTAATCTGAAAGTTTGGTTTAAACAAAGATAGGACTGACAGTTAAGACGAAAAAGATCGCCCGTTAAGTTTGTTTTAGAAAAAGATAGGACTGGAAGTTTGATCAAAACAAGGAAAGGACTTAGCGTTTGGGTTAAAGATTCTAAATAAGCAAAGATAAGACTAAGCACACAGAAAGTTTGGTTTAATAAACAGAGATAGACTGAACATTTGTTTAAGACAGAGATAGGACTGAAAGTTTGGTTAGGACAGAGATAGGACTGAAAGTTTGGTTAGGACAGAGATAGGACAGAAAGTTTGGTTAGGACAGAGATAGGACTGAAAGTTTGGTTTAGACAGAGATAGGACTGAAAGTTTGGTTGAGACAGAGATAGGACTGAGAGTTTGGTTTAGACAGAGATAGGACAGAAAGTTTGGTTTAGAAAGAGACAGGACTGAAAGTTTGGTTTAGACAGAGGGAGGACTGAAAGTTTGGTTTAGACAAAGGGAGGACTGAAAGTTTGGTTTAGACAGAGATAGGACTGAAAGTTTGGTTAGGACAGAGATAGGACAGAAAGTTTGGTTAGGACAGAGATAGGACTGAAAGTTTGGTTAGGACAGAGATAGGACAGAAAGTTTGGTTAGGACAGAGATAGGACAGAAAGTTTGGTTAGGACAGAGATAGGACAGAAAGTTTGGTTTAGACAGAGATAGAACAGAAAGTTTGGTTAGGACAGAGATAGGACTGAAAGTTTGGTTTGGACAGAGATAGGACTGAAAGTTTGGTTAGGACAGAGATAGGACAGAAAGTTTGTTTGAGACAGGGATAGAACTATAAGTTTGGTTAGGACAGAGATAGGACTGAAAGTTTGGTTGAGACAGAGATAGGACTGAGAGTTTGGTTTAGAAAGAGATAGGATTGAAAGTTTGGTTTAGAAAGAGACAGGACTGAAAGTTTGGTAAGGACAGAAATAGGACTGAAAGTTTGGTTTAGACAGAGGGAGGACTGAAAGTTTGGTTTAGACAGAGATAGGACTGAAAGTTTGGTTAGGACAGAGATAGAACTGAAAGTTTGTTTGAGATAGGGATAGAACTATAAATTTGGTTAGGACAGAGATAGGACTGAAAGTTTGGTTAGGAAAGAGATAGTACTGAGAGTTTGGTTAGGACAGAGACAGGACTGAAAGTTTGGTTTAGACAGAGATAGGATTGAAAGTTTGGTTAAGACAGGAATAGGACTGAAAGTTTGGTTAGGACAGAGATAGGACTGAAAGTTTGGTAAGGACAGAGAAAGGACTGAAGTTTGGTTTGGACAGAGATAGGACAGAAAGTTTGGTTAGGACAGAGATAGGACTGAAAGTTTGGTTTAGACAGAGATAGGACTGAAAGTTTGGTTTAGACAGAGATAGGACAGAAAGTTTGGTCTAGACAGAGATAGGACTGAAAGTTTGGTTTAGACAGAGATAGGACTGAAAGTTTGGTTTGGACAGAGATAGGACTGAAAGTTTGGTTAGGACAGAGACAGGACTGAAAGTTTGGTTTAAACAGAGATAGGACTGAAAGTTTGGTTTGGACAGAGATAGAACAGAAAGTTTGGTTAAGACAGAGATAGGACTGAAAGTTTGGTTGAGTCAGAGATAGGACTGAAAGTTTGGTTGAGACAGAGATAAGACTGAAAGTTTGGTTAGGACAGAGACAGGACTGAAAGTTTGGTTGAGACAGAGATAGGACTGAAAGTTTGGTTAGGACAGAGATAGGACTGAAAGTTTGGTTAAGACAGAGAAAGAACAGAAAGTTTGGTTAGGACAGAGATAGGACTGAAAGCTTGGTTGATACAGGGATAGGACTGAAAGTTTGGTTGAGACAGAGAAAGGACTGAAAGTTTGGTTAGGACAGAGATAGGACAGAAAGTTTGGTTAGGACAGAGATGGGACTGAAAGTTTGGTTTAGACAGAGATAGGACTGAAAGTTTGGTTAGGACAGAGATAGAACAGAAAGTTTGGTTTAGACAGAGATAGAACAGAAAGTTTGGTTTAGACAGAGATAGGACCGAAAGTTTGTTTAGGACAGAGATAGAACAGTAAGTTTGGTTAGGACAGAGATAGAACTGAAAGTTTGGTTAGGAATGAAAGTTTGGTTGGGACAGAGATAGATCTGAAAGTATGGTTTAGACAGAGATAGGTCATAAAGTTTGGTTTAGACAGAGATGGGACTGAAAGTTTGGTTAGGACAGAGGTAGGACAGAAAGTTTGGTTAGGACAGAAGTAGGACAGAAAGTTTGGTTAGGACAGAGGTAGAACAGAAAGTTTGGTTAGGACAGAGATAGAACAGAAAGTTTGGTTAGGACAGAGATGGGACTGAAAGTTTGACCGTTAAGTTTGTTTTAGAAAAAGATAGGACTGGAAGTTTGATCAAAACAAGGAAAGGACTTAGCGTTTGGGTTAAAGATTCTAAATAAGCAAAGATAAGACTAAGCACACAGAAAGTTTGGTTTAATAAACAGAGATAGACTGAACATTTGTTTAAGACAGAGATAGGACTGAAAGTTTGGTTAGGACAGAGATAGAACTGAAAGTTTGGTTAGGAATGAAAGTTTGGTTGGGACAGAGATAGATCTGAAAGTATGGTTTAGACAGAGATAGGTCATAAAGTTTGATTAAGACAGAGATAGGACTGAAAGTTTGGTTTGGACAGAGATAGGACTGAAAGTTTGGTTAGGACAGAGATAGGACAGAAAGTTTGTTTGAGACAGGGATAGAACTATAAGTTTGGTTAGGACAGAGATAGGACTGAAAGTTTGGTTGAGACAGAGATAGGACTGAGAGTTTGGTTTAGAAAGAGATAGGATTGAAAGTTTGGTTTAGAAAGAGACAGGACTGAAAGTTTGGTAAGGACAGAAATAGGACTGAAAGTTTGGTTTAGACAGAGGGAGGACTGAAAGTTTGGTTTAGACAGAGATAGGACTGAAAGTTTGGTTAGGACAGAGATAGAACTGAAAGTTTGTTTGAGATAGGGATAGAACTATAAATTTGGTTAGGACAGAGATAGGACTGAAAGTTTGGTTAGGAAAGAGATAGTACTGAGAGTTTGGTTAGGACAGAGACAGGACTGAAAGTTTGGTTTAGACAGAGATAGGATTGAAAGTTTGGTTAAGACAGGAATAGGACTGAAAGTTTGGTTAGGACAGAGATAGGACTGAAAGTTTGGTAAGGACAGAGAAAGGACTGAAGTTTGGTTTGGACAGAGATAGGACAGAAAGTTTGGTTAGGACAGAGATAGGACTGAAAGTTTGGTTTAGACAGAGATAGGACTGAAAGTTTGGTTTAGACAGAGATAGGACAGAAAGTTTGGTCTAGACAGAGATAGGACTGAAAGTTTGGTTTAGACAGAGATAGGACTGAAAGTTTGGTTTGGACAGAGATAGGACAGAAAGTTTGGTTAGGACAGAGATAGGACTGAAAGTTTGGTTTAGACAGAGATAGGACTGAAAATTTGGTTGAGACAGAGATAGGACTGAGAGTTTGGTTTAGACAGAGATAGGACAGAAAGTTTGGTTTAGAAAGAGACAGGACTGAAAGTTTGGTTTAGACAGAGGGAGGACTGAAAGTTTGGTTTAGACAGAGGGAGGACTGAAAGTTTGGTTTAGACAGAGATAGGACTGAAAGTTTGGTTAGGACAGAGATAGGACAGAAAGTTTGGTTAGGACAGAGATAGGACTGAAAGTTTGGTTAGGACAGAGATAGGACAGAAAGTTTGGTTAGGACAGAGATAGGACAGAAAGTTTGGTTAGGACAGAGATAGGACAGAAAGTTTGGTTTAGACAGAGATAGAACAGAAAGTTTGGTTAGGACAGAGATAGGACTGAAAGTTTGGTTTGGACAGAGATAGGACTGAAAGTTTGGTTAGGACAGAGATAGGACAGAAAGTTTGTTTGAGACAGGGATAGAACTATAAGTTTGGTTAGGACAGAGATAGGACTGAAAGTTTGGTTAGGAAAGAGATAGTACTGAGAGTTTGGTTAGGACAGAGACAGGACTGAAAGTTTGGTTTAGACAGAGATAGGACTGAAAGTTTGGTTAGGACAGAGATAGAACTGAAAGTTTGTTTGAGATAGGGATAAAACTATAAATTTGGTTAGGACAGAGATAGGACTGAAAGTTTGGTTAGGAAAGAGATAGTACTGAGAGTTTGGTTAGGACAGAGACAGGACTGAAAGTTTGGTTTAGACAGAGATAGGATTGAAAGTTTGGTTAGGACAGAGATAGGACTGAAAGTTTGGTTTAGACAGAGATAGGATTGAAAGTTTGGTTTAGAAAGAGACAGGACTGAAAGTTTGGTAAGGACAGAAATAGGACTGAAAGTTTGGTTTAGACAGAGGGAGGACTGAAAGTTTGGTTTAGACAGAGATAGGACTGAAAGTTTGGTTAGGACAGAGATAGAACTGAAAGTTTGTTTGAGATAGGGATAAAACTATAAATTTGGTTAGGACAGAGATAGGACTGAAAGTTTGGTTAGGAAAGAGATAGTACTGAGAGTTTGGTTAGGACAGAGACAGGACTGAAAGTTTGGTTTAGACAGAGATAGGATTGAAAGTTTGGTTAAGACAGGAATAGGATTGAAAGTTTGGTTAGGACAGAGATAGGACTGAAAGTTTGGTAAGGACAGAGAAAGGACTGAAGTTTGGTTTGGACAGAGATAGGACAGAAAGTTTGGTTAGGACAGAGATAGGACTGAAAGTTTGGTTTAGACAGAGATAGGACTGAAAGTTTGGTTTAGACAGAGATAGGACAGAAAGTTTGGTCTAGACAGAGATAGGACTGAAAGTTTGGTTTAGACAGAGATAGGACTGAAAGTTTGGTTTGGACAGAGATAGGACTGAAAGTTTGGTTAGGACAGAGACAGGACTGAAAGTTTGGTTTAAACAGAGATAGGACTGAAAGTTTGGTTTGGACAGAGATAGAACAGAAAGTTTGGTTAAGACAGAGATAGGACTGAAAGTTTGGTTGAGTCAGAGATAGGACTGAAAGTTTGGTTGAGACAGAGATAAGACTGAAAGTTTGGTTAGGACAGAGACAGGACTGAAAGTTTGGTTGAGACAGAGATAGGACTGAAAGTTTGGTTAGGACAGAGATAGGACTGAAAGTTTGGTTAAGACAGAGAAAGAACAGAAAGTTTGGTTAGGACAGAGATAGGACTGAAAGCTTGGTTGATACAGGGATAGGACTGAAAGTTTGGTTGAGACAGAGAAAGGACTGAAAGTTTGGTTAGGACAGAGATAGGACAGAAAGTTTGGTTAGGACAGAGATGGGACTGAAAGTTTGGTTTAGACAGAGATAGGACTGAAAGTTTGGTTAGGACAGAGATAGAACAGAAAGTTTGGTTTAGACAGAGATAGAACAGAAAGTTTGGTTTAGACAGAGATAGGACCGAAAGTTTGTTTAGGACAGAGATAGAACAGTAAGTTTGGTTAGGACAGAGATAGAACTGAAAGTTTGGTTAGGAATGAAAGTTTGGTTGGGACACAGATAGATCTGAAAGTATGGTTTAGACAGAGATAGGTCATAAAGTTTGGTTTAGACAGAGATGGGACTGAAAGTTTGGTTAGGACAGAGATATGACTGAAAATTGGTTAAGACAAAGTTTGGTTAGGACAGAGGTAGGACAGAAAGTTTGGTTAGGACAGAGGTAGGACAGAAAGTTTGGTTTAGACAGAGATAGGACTGAAAGTATGGTTTAGACAGAGATAGGACTGAAAGTTTGGTTAGGACAGAGATATGACTGAAAATTGGTTAAGACAAAGTTTGGTTAGGACAGAGGTAGGACAGAAAGTTTGGTTAGGACAGAGACAGGACTGAAAGTTTGGTTAAGACAACGATAAGACTGAAAGTTTGGTTAGGACAGAGATAGGACTGAAAGTTTGGTTAGGACAGAGATATGACTGAAAATTGGTTAAGACAAAGTTTGGTTAGGACAAAAGTCATAACGAAAGTTTGGTTTAGAACGGACAAGACCTAAAGTTTTGTTTAGACGAATATCCAAAGTTTCCCTGAATTGGATCTACTCAATACGCCAGTAATCTTTTAACCACAGGCGTTTGGGTCCAGGATTTTATTGTATTATAAATAACGTGTATATAAAAATTTTCATCTCGTCTATATACTATTTCCACAAGGCAAGAATGTTTGAAAGTTCTAAAAATAGAACTGACGGAAACTCCCTTTTTCTTGTAGAAATAAAGGTTCTAAATATTTTGAGTAAACAAGCATCAATTACCTAAGGTATACCATCGAACGTTGGTTAATGGATAAATCAGATAGCTACCCCAACAAAAGAATTCATTAAGCGATTTATCAAAGTGTGGATTTTTCATTGCTCAGATATTGGCCACCTTATAAATATATGTAATAAGAGTTAATGCCCTTTTATAGTCAATACTTTTTCTGCCAAATGATGAAAGCATATTCATGCACGTCAAATACAAATTTGTGTGTTTTATCAGTTTTTCTCCGACTTATATAAGACTTTCACCGATATTAATTTTTATTGTGAAAATGGTCAAGCGTTATAACTCTAGCTAGGACGAAAAAAAATCGAAAACACGTTTAAATCCATTATGACCTATGAATTGACGTTTTCGACTGATCAGAGGAGAAAAGAACATTTTATGTAGTGACAAATTTCCCTTTGCAAACAGTCCTATATTCCGTTAATTCGGAGCAAATACCTATCGCTTTTAGTTACTTGTATTAATGAATTTGAAAAGTTTTAGCTGTAGTAGTTAAATAAGAGAGGTACCAATGGAGGTATTCGAATATCAAAAGTCTGAAAGGACAAAGACAAGCCGATAAAACACGAACAAGAGCAGCGCACAGACACAACCGCAAACAATTGAATGCAATCAAAAATGACAGAGATAGAACAGAAAGTTTGGTTTAGACAGAGATAGAACAGAAAGTTTGGTTTAGACAGAGATAGGACTGAAAGTTTGGTTAGGACAGAGATAGAACAGAAAGTTTGGTTAGGACAGAGATAGAACTGAAAGTTTGGTTAGGAATGAAAGTTTGGTTGGGACAGAGATAGATCTGAAAGTATGGTTTAGACAGAGATAGGTCATAAAGTTTGATTAAGACAGAACCAAACTTTCTGTTCTATCTCTGTCATTTTTGATTGCATTCAATTGTTTGCGGTTGTGTCTGTGCGCTGCTCTTGTTCGTGTTTTATCGGCTTGTCTTTGTCCTTTCAGACTTTTGATATTCGAATACCTCCATTGGTACCTCTCTTATTTAACTACTACAGCTAAAACTTTTCAAATTCATTAATACAAGTAACTAAAAGCGATAGGTATTTGCTCCGAATTAACGGAATATAGGACTGTTTGCAAAGGGAAATTTGTCACTACATAAAATGTTCTTTTCTCCTCTGATCAGTCGAAAACGTCAATTCATAGGTCATAATGGATTTAAACGTGTTTTCGATTTTTTTTCGTCCTAGCTAGAGTTATAACGCTTGACCATTTTCACAATAAAAATTAATATCGGTGAAAGTCTTATATAAGTCGGAGAAAAACTGATAAAACACACAAATTTGTATTTGACGTGCATGAATATGCTTTCATCATTTGGCAGAAAAAGTATTGACTATAAAAGGGCATTAACTCTTATTACATATATTTATAAGGTGGCCAATATCTGAGCAATGAAAAATCCACACTTTGATAAATCGCTTAATGAATTCTTTTGTTGGGGTAGCTATCTGATTTATCCATTAACCAACGTTCGATGGTATACCTTAGGTAATTGATGCTTGTTTACTCAAAATATTTAGAACCTTTATTTCTACAAGAAAAAGGGAGTTTCCGTCAGTTCTATTTTTAGAACTTTCAAACATTCTTGCCTTGTGGAAATAGTATATAGACGAGATGAAAATTTTTATATACACGTTATTTATAATACAATAAAATCCTGGACCCAAACGCCTGTTGTTAAAAGATTACTGGCGTATTGAGTAGATCCAATTCAGGGAAACTTTGGATATTCGTCTAAACAAAACTTTAGGTCTTGTCCGTTCTAAACCAAACTTTCGTTATGACTTTTGTCCTAACCAAACTTTGTCTTAACCAATTTTCAGTCATATCTCTGTCCTAACCAAACTTTCAGTCCTATCTCTGTCCTAACCAAACTTTCAGTCTTATCGTTGTCTTAACCAAACTTTCAGTCCTGTCTCTGTCCTAACCAAACTTTCTGTCCTACCTCTGTCCTAACCAAACTTTGTCTTAACCAATTTTCAGTCATATCTCTGTCCTAACCAAACTTTCAGTCCTATCTCTGTCTAAACCATACTTTCAGTCCTATCTCTGTCTAAACCAAACTTTCTGTCCTACCTCTGTCCTAACCAAACTTTCTGTCCTACCTCTGTCCTAACCAAACTTTGTCTTAACCAATTTTCAGTCATATCTCTGTCCTAACCAAACTTTCAGTCCTATCTCTGTCTAAACCAAACTTTCAGTCCTATCTCTGTCTAAACCAAACTTTCAGTCCTGTCTCTGTCCTAACCAAACTTTCTGTCCTACCTCTCTCCTAACCAAACTTTCAGTCCCATCTCTGTCTTAATCAAACTTTATGACCTATCTCTGTCTAAACCATACTTTCAGATCTATCTCTGTCCCAACCAAACTTTCATTCCTAACCAAACTTTCAGTTCTATCTCTGTCCTAACCAAACTTTCTGTTCTATCTCTGTCCTAACCAAACTTTCAGTCCTATCTCTGTCTAAACCAAACTTTCTGTTCTATCTCTGTCTAAACCAAACTTTCTGTTCTATCTCTGTCATTTTTGATTGCATTCAATTGTTTGCGGTTGTGTCTGTGCGCTGCTCTTGTTCGTGTTTTATCGGCTTGTCTTTGTCCTTTCAGACTTTTGATATTCGAATACCTCCATTGGTACCTCTCTTATTTAACTACTACAGCTAAAACTTTTCAAATTCATTAATACAAGTAACTAAAAGCGATAGGTATTTGCTCCGAATTAACGGAATATAGGACTGTTTGCAAAGGGAAATTTGTCACTACATAAAATGTTCTTTTCTCCTCTGATCAGTCGAAAACGTCAATTCATAGGTCATAATGGATTTAAACGTGTTTTCGATTTTTTTTCGTCCTAGCTAGAGTTATAACGCTTGACCATTTTCACAATAAAAATTAATATCGGTGAAAGTCTTATATAAGTCGGAGAAAAACTGATAAAACACACAAATTTGTATTTGACGTGCATGAATATGCTTTCATCATTTGGCAGAAAAAGTATTGACTATAAAAGGGCATTAACTCTTATTACATATATTTATAAGGTGGCCAATATCTGAGCAATGAAAAATCCACACTTTGATAAATCGCTTAATGAATTCTTTTGTTGGGGTAGCTATCTGATTTATCCATTAACCAACGTTCGATGGTATACCTTAGGTAATTGATGCTTGTTTACTCAAAATATTTAGAACCTTTATTTCTACAAGAAAAAGGGAGTTTCCGTCAGTTCTATTTTTAGAACTTTCAAACATTCTTGCCTTGTGGAAATAGTATATAGACGAGATGAAAATTTTTATATACACGTTATTTATAATACAATAAAATCCTGGACCCAAACGCCTGTGGTTAAAAGATTACTGGCGTATTGAGTAGATCCAATTCAGGGAAACTTTGGATATTCGTCTAAACAAAACTTTAGGTCTTGTCCGTTCTAAACCAAACTTTCGTTATGACTTTTGTCCTAACCAAACTTTGTCTTAACCAATTTTCAGTCATATCTCTGTCCTAACCAAACTTTCAGTCCTATCTCTGTCCTAACCAAACTTTCAGTCTTATCGTTGTCTTAACCAAACTTTCAGTCCTGTCTCTGTCCTAACCAAACTTTCTGTCCTACCTCTGTCCTAACCAAACTTTGTCTTAACCAATTTTCAGTCATATCTCTGTCCTAACCAAACTTTCAGTCCTATCTCTGTCTAAACCATACTTTCAGTCCTATCTCTGTCTAAACCAAACTTTCTGTCCTACCTCTGTCCTAACCAAACTTTCTGTCCTACCTCTGTCCTAACCAAACTTTGTCTTAACCAATTTTCAGTCATATCTCTGTCCTAACCAAACTTTCAGTCCTATCTCTGTCTAAACCAAACTTTCAGTCCTATCTCTGTCTAAACCAAACTTTCAGTCCTGTCTCTGTCCTAACCAAACTTTCTGTCCTACCTCTCTCCTAACCAAACTTTCAGTCCCATCTCTGTCTTAATCAAACTTTATGACCTATCTCTGTCTAAACCATACTTTCAGATCTATCTCTGTCCCAACCAAACTTTCATTCCTAACCAAACTTTCAGTTCTATCTCTGTCCTAACCAAACTTTTTGTTCTATCTCTGTCCTAACCAAACTTTCAGTCCTATCTCTGTCTAAACCAAACTTTCTGTTCTATCTCTGTCTAAACCAAACTTTCTGTTCTATCTCTGTCATTTTTGATTGCATTCAATTGTTTGCGGTTGTGTCTGTGCGCTGCTCTTGTTCGTGTTTTATCGGCTTGTGATAAGACTCGTATTCTTGTGTTGTTGTATAGCTTTTCCCCCATCCCTCCTCTCCTTCCCTCTACCTCCTCCTCCTAGTTTTCCTCCTCCCCCCATCCTCCTACTTCTTGTTTTGTTTGTTTTGTTCGCCCTTATTTGGGCTCTCTTTTGTCTTTGAATTGACAGATTTTAATAAAAACTCCAGATAAGGTACATACCCGTAGCCAGGGGGGGGGGGGTTCGAGGGGTTCGGACGAACCCCCCCCCCCCCTTGGACAAAAAAAACGATGAAAATAGGGAAAAATCAGGTGAAAAATGGGTTAAGCACTATTAAAGTCAGAAAAAAATGGGAAATCGAACCCCCTCTTCACATTTTCGAACCCCCTGTTAAAAAATTCTGACTACGGGTATGAGGTACATTTATTAACATTCAAAATAACAACATTTAACAATTCACAATATCCGTAGAGTTCAGTGGTTAAATCCTCTAAAATCACTCCTTTGTCAAATACAATTTTATAGTCTTTTTACCTGTGGGACAGTTCCTGTGGTTTCATTATTATTCGTGGGGTATCAATTGTCGTGGTTTTCGTTGGTGGCCTTGACCAACGAAATGTGATATCCCATGAAAAGGGAATTTAACATTGATCTGTATTCTGCAGACTTGAGAACCACGAATTTAAGAATTCACGACATGGCCCTTTTTCTATTACCTTTTGACTAATGTATTATTATTTCTTTTGCATTACAGCGGTATATAATGTCGGTTTTTTGTGATAAAATAACGCTAAATGATTAATTGTGTGAAGTGTTGTTTCGGATTCAGAATCGATAAATTTGATTTTTTTTACATTAGTCGATAAATGCTTCTTAGGTAGCTGTTCTCAAGAGAGTTCCTCTGATTATCGTTGATCTCGTAAAGTGCTCTTGCCCCGGGTTCTCTCTTGGTGAATTGAACTTTTATCGATTTGATTTTAAGAGTGGGTTTATTTGTACTTTGTACAAGATTATCAATAGAAGCAAAGCTGGGCCTTTAAACTAGTTAAACCCCGCCACATTTTATATGGGCCTTTCAAAATCAAAGCTTTTGTTTGTCCTTGTCATCTATCTGTTTGTTGTTCTTTGTTCAGAAACGAGTCTTTCGTTGATAATCGTGATTGGGATTGAATCTTATGTATTGTATTTTTTGTCTTGGGCCAAGGAAAAATGGTGAGCAGCGACCTCTGGTCATGTTGAAGACTGTTGACAGTTTTCTATACTGAGCTTTTTTGAATTGCTGTTTGTTTATGTTGGTTGTGTCGCGTACTTATATCACATATCGTTGTTGGTCAGAGTTATTAATCCTATTTAGGAAAGCCTCAAAGGGATTTTATATCCTCATAATCAGAATATTTTGATAAACCTTAGTCTTAATATCTTGCAGTTTTTTGGCAAATATTATTTTAATGTGATAAAGAAGTATAATTTGTATTATTAAAGTTTACCAGATGATCGATTCACCAGATTCACCATATGTCTTTTTGTTGTTGCATTCAACCAAAAGAGCTACGTTTGATGTCAAAATTACATCATGTTTGGTCTAAAAATGTTAAATATTTTACAAATACGCTTTGAAGCGAAAGATAAATTGTCACTTAAGTTCATATTAATTATTTACTGAGGATATTGATGGAACTTTGACATTTACTATAGATTTTTTAAAACTCTTGTACATGGTACCGTATAGTATCATTGTGGTACATGTAGATATAGACGTCTAATTCAATTAAAACTGTCAATAAAAAACAACAATAACAATATTCTCGTTATGTATTGAGCTCGCATTTTGCATTGTTGACTGTAATTCTGATGTTTTTGTGTGATTTACTTTTTTTTTGTTCTAAATATCCCTTTGACGCAGTTTTTCTTTATAGTAAAGCTATAGAATAAAAAGCTTTTATACATACTTTGCAATTTCCACACATCTCGCATTGTTTGAGTGTCAAATATTCACCATTTAAACTACGGGAGTCTATGAGAAATACAAATTCCGTCTTTGTCTACAAGCACATGCTATATACCATTAGATTTCTTTCATGCTAGCATGACAACTTACAAGGCGGGCAACAAAACCCTGTGCTAGCGCAATTTACCTGACGTGCCAGACATGAGCCTTTGTGAAGAAGCAGTGGTGTTATAGTTAGACCGAGGACTAACAGGGGGCAAAAAAAAACTCCGTATCAGACGTAAACCTTTGTGAAGACACTGTGGTGTTATGGTTAAGGCATCGAACTGGTGACTGAAGGGTAGTTAGTTCGAGTCCTGTCTCCGACATTACCGTGTTGTATCATTGAACAACGGATTTCAATTCTTCCAGTCAATTAGCTTTAAATGAATACGTGGTTGGGTAGTAATGGGGATGTTGCACGATAGCTGTTAGCGCATGATCAGCAACTTAGATTGTATACTCGTTAACGGAATGAGAATGATGGCAGTTCGGCCAAATAACCACAGCTAATAGTGTGTTAGCCTGTGTGAGACGACTTAACTGTTGTGAAAAGCGGTATATAAGATCGGTGTTTGCGATACAAATGACAACAAAGTTACAGACAATAAATGTGTGTGCCAATTATGCAATTCATGGGAAAACTCTTTATTTTTTTCAAAAACAAATATAAATTGTATGAGTTCATAAAATAGATTTTAATGCATATTATGGTCACATGGAATTTTTTTTAACCAATTTCATAACATTAGTCTCAAAACGCTTCAAAATTAATGCCCAGCAAAATCTTAAAGTGAAATATAGCAATTTTGACTTAGATTTAACACTAGATATCAGGTAACACAGTGGTCAATGGTTGGTGGAAAATAGGCTTAGAAAGGTACTACATCGGTCTATATCTTTACAAATTAAATGCAATAATTTACAACTAAAATGCTATACATCTATCGCAACTACTAGTAGTTCCCAAGGAAATCATGAAATAGATTAAAAATTTGTATTAAATGTGAAATATTTCAAAACTGTATATGCAAACCTTCCCTGGTCAGCTAAGTTCTCGAAAAAATTGCTTTGGTTTAAAGTGTCTTGATACAGTAATTTAACAAACGTGTTTACCATTTCAAAAATAGTCATCAAAACACAACGTAAATTCTGGGTTAATGTTGCTCATCTTTCGAAAGTAACCTGGCATCCTGGTCAATATCCTAAGCGGCCTTGGCTTCCGGCCGACATTTCGAAAGCTTCTTATGTGAGCTAACAAGGTTATACTGTCAAATACATTTGATTTACAGTCATTATACACTTTTGATTATATAGTTAAATCTGTATAATCCTAGCCCTCTGATTGAACTGAAACCCTCTCTATTCTAAGCCTGCTCTCCAGTCATCTTTGATTTTTCTTCTTTTATTTATCTACAAAATATTCCACCTGTATATACATCTAATATTTTATTCCCATGTGTGTTCGGATTAGACAGGTTTGATGGTGCGACGGGGCAAGAAATCTGCGTCACTTTTGTGGAGAAATCCACGACGGTTTTCTCACTTTTAATGAAGTCAAGGAGTTGTTTTTGTGTCTCTTTTCAATGGCAGAGTAGTGCGAATAGAAAAGTATGAAATTATTAACAAACATCGGGATCATTATAGCAAGCATGAGAATGCCGCTCATTGTGCAGGCGACGGCAACCAATTTCCCTTGTATAGACTTGGGCACCACGTCACCGTATCCGACCGTCGAGATCGTGACGATTGCCCACCACATTCCTATTGGTATGTTCGGAACTTCAGGATCAGAAGCAAAATACCCGAGAGATCCGAAGAACACTACTGCAATCAACACGCCAAGAAATATCGCCATGATGTCAATAGCGCTTGCTCTTAGTGTGTAGCCCATGATTTTAAATCCGCTGATCTGGCGTACCAGTCGAAACAGACGAAAAACCCGGACAACCTGCATAACGTGGATGACGTCATGGAAGGATTCATGATATTTTTCCTTCGCATCGAGCTCATTGGCTATAAGAGACATCAGCATGACGATCAGGGCCAAAAGGTCAACAAGGTTGAAAAAATTGAAGAACTCCGGCCATTTTAAAGGGAAGAATACAACCTTGCAAATAAATTCGACCACGAAATAGGAAGTGAGACAAAGCTTGATATAGTAAATGAAATCCATTTCTGCATAAACGTCCGATGGTAGTTTTAAGTTAGTTGCATTGAATTCTATTGTGATATTAGAATCATCATCATCATCGTCATAGTCAAAATATTCAGAGAAGAAATCGTATTCCTCCGCCGTAAAATAGTCAGTCCATTCTCCTTTCGACAACTTCCGTTGAAAATCTGGATGCGTGGAACACACCAAAGCAAATAAGGACAATATAACCAAACCATTGCTTATCCAGTGGAAAGCCTGTTAAAAATAAAAACATGTAGCGTTTTAAAACTGTTATTCTTTTGAACGCACAGGTTTTAATTATCTAATGTCTAAACAAAAAAGATAATAGCTACCAATTTTCATGCTAATCTAACTAAACTGTCATGACTGTGTTCTTCAGAGTATAATCATATTTATAAATCATTATCATGACTAAGGGTGAAAAAGATATATATCAAAATATAACTATCCAATTTAAAAAAAAGGAAATGATATTAAAGTTAATAGTTTATAGCGACTGAAAACGATAGGTGTCTGTCTTACGAAGAAAGAACCATCATCTTATTTCAAAAACTGCAAATTACATGAAATATAGAAATGTTAAAAATGAAATTTTCCATTTTCTGTGCTATTCTTTTCTCTATGGGTCAGTGGAAAATTCTACTTCATTTTCATAATTGATTAAGGATGGCTACAGAAAATTAAGTCTTAAATCAAGTTACGGAGCTTTCACCGTTGTAAGTAGTCAGCATGATACATGTGATCAGTAATCAGTTAAAATCTTTAAAAAAAAAGAAAATAACGATATACACAAATTCAATTTTGGCATGCATCAATGTACATTCATAAAACAACACAATGATTAGCATTTTTGAAAGAAAATGCTTTGATTAGAAAAAAAAAGAGAGATATAACTTCTCATTTCATCTTCTTTCAGGTGACCATTAATTTGAGCTCAGAAAAGTCTGAAAATTAACAAAATAATCGCATAACAATTTTTAGTAGCTATGAAATTTTCTGTCATTGTATTGACCTGTATTTACGGATAAGTTTATTAAATACGGTGTCTGAAAATTTGGAAACATGTCATGCAGTCTTATAAATCTCATGTATCTGTGATACGAATTGAGAAATGTTCGACATAGTTTTTGCACAAATACACATAGAAAAATCTCAAATCAAATGTAATTTAAATTTTTATGGTACAAGTAAATCAAATGAATATGTTATCGTAATATGAGATAGGCATTGCCTAAATGCGAGCACAGCAAAAATATAAGATGTCAATGAACAGCTTAATTGTATTTTTATATACCTTTTGAGTTGAAGAAAGCTCTCCCCTATGCCATGAAACATCAAAGATGAATCCTCTATTTGGCCCTCCTATGACGGAGTTCCACGCCTCAATTGAGGAATAAAATCGTTTGGAATACAGAATATAATATCTAGAGGACCCCATTCCTGAAAAGACGTGGACACTTTTGATGCACTGTTTTTATCGTATTTTTATTGAAATCAGTTCATTTTCTAGAACGTTAGGTTTGGGACGAAGTGTTGGGGGCGAATGAGCGTATAATAAGAAAATGTAAAAAAATGAATAACATTTGTTTTACTTAAAAAATTAAGTAACTCATCGTCATCAGAATATTTTTCTCCTTGTTCTATATTTACAAAGAAAAACTTTGGAAGGCGATTAGCAAAATTGGTTATTATTGTCAAATTCACATCGAACCTGCAGTGTGCACGTGAAATTGTGAGAAGCATATCCGGACGAAATCAATATCAGCATTAAGGCCAATTTTTCGCGGGACCTTGCTGTAGAGCTCTCCGCTCTCGCAGGCACTTCTTGCCCGCTACGAGCTGTGATCGCTATAATAATATATTCAATAAAATGTCAAGTTTGTTAAAATTAAATGAAAAAGTTAAAAATTACCTTTGCGAGTATAGACATTTCTGGGTACTCCATAACAATATGAACCTTCGCCTGAATTCGTTTCCATCCCCTTTCTTTGGTGTACCCTATTAGGGTTTCCTTTATCTGGGCTCGCTTTCTTTCGCCTTCATCCATAATTGTTATGAGCGCCTGATCTTGGAAGTAGGATACATACCGCCTGTTACAACACGGCATAATTTTCTCGTCTGACACGCCCCAAAATCCCAGCTCCGTTTGGAATCTCGATGGGCAAACGTCCTCCGGTATGTGGAGGTCTTCGCCATTTAGAAAATCAAGAATCGCCTCCGTACAAGATGAGTGACGGCTAAATTGAACTTCAGTGCATTTGGTATCTGCGTCTTGGGCTACTCGTATTTGCATCCAGGCTTCAGATCCCGACTCTTCTAAATAATGAATACCAGGCTTCGAGAGTTCGTACTTGAATCCTTTGTTAAATATAATCAGCATTGTCCTGTTGATAAACTCTACCAGTTACTGCATTAAAAAAAACGGATACAGGTGCTTATGTAAGGAAACTACCTGTTAAAATACGCTTCCAATTAACCGAACAAGTTAGCCTTTCAAAATTCTTGTCTTTTCTTAACTGAGCATGTGCATAACGTTAGTTACCCATTCAATCGTCCCACCGACTACTAAGTAACTGATGACTGTTGTGCAATATATTTATAATTAATAAGTAATTTTGAAGAAATCAATTAATTTAATTTTATTTTGTTAAATTGTCCTATTGGTAGTTATAAGTTAAACAAGACTAGTACCTTTCAGCTGTAACGTAAGGATCTATCCCCTAAGGGTTATTTTTGCGACCACTTATAATGATTTAAGGGGAGACGTTACTTTAGTCAACCATCTTACTTTTCAATAAAATTTTGCATGGTTATACCTTTTACCCTGATACACCAGAATATCAAGTCAAAACATAGTGTTGTGGATCGATTTTTAAAGATATTTAACGTTAAAAACGCCGATTTTGGCGGGAAATTTGTATAGACGTAATGGGAAAACACAAAAAAATGTACCAAAATTTTCGATTGACATCGAATAAATTCCAGAAAAAATTTTACCTCGCAACAAAAAACTAACATAGTAAAATTCAATAAATTTCGAAGATAATGATATAATTTTTGTACTAGGTCATGGACCATCTTTTTTCAAGAATTGAGCCCAAAGATTTAGAATTGTGTAAAAAAACAGAAAACGTCGACGTCGTGAGTTCAGTATTTGGACGTAAATAGCTTTTAACGTTACGCAAATAAATAACGTATTTGCTTTGCTGTCATTTTGAGATAGGTATTTTTCTACAGGATGTATACTAACAAACGAAATAACGTATGGACGGAAATTTTCTTTTGCGTTGCTGATTGTTACAAAAAGACTGGATCATTCAGATAAATATTATTCATAACTGCAACAAATATACATGATTCTAAACATTTCATTCATTTAAATAATTAACAACACGATCAATAACTTTCTTGGATGCTGTCACTCTCGTGGAACCTTGATTGTTTTTCTCAGAAAAAAGAGCCTTAATTCCATCGAAATGGCCTCTTTTGAATGCTAATTTGATATGTGTAATATTAAGTCCAGATTTTGCCGCCTTTTCACACATGACTTTCGACAACACTTTTTTCCTGATTAGCGGCTGGAAAGAGGACACTCGTGTTTGCCAGCTATTAAAGTATTCCAGATAGTTCCTAAGATATTCCGTTGTAAAGCTATACTTCAGGATCTCTGAATCTTCGATACATAATCTGCCTATAAGTGTTCTCAATGCTCTGACGTCATCTGTTGCATTGTGTGCATTATATGTCTCTCCAATCTGATCTGTTACAAGTGCGGTTTGAGTGTATGATTTTCGCCCAGGAAATTTGTCTTTAAGTAATGGTAGAGTGTCCGAAAATCCTGCGACTTTGGCCTCGAAATTTTGCAGCAGATTCACAGATTTAAGCTCGTTTATTAGAACTTTAGCATCAAAGTTTTTACAGTTATGAGCAATGAGTACAGCGTTTGCGGGTAAAAAATCAATAAAAGCTGAGAGGCATTTGCGTTTTTCAACTGTTTGCAGTTTTTCTCCTTTATAGTAAAGGGCACAACCGGTACTGTATAAATTAGTCACTTCACTAGCTTTTTTATCCATTGGTTTCTTTGGTAAAATGTAGCCATTAAAATCTGAATCAGACGACTTTGCGGAAATTTGCACTATTTCAGCACCATAACCTGAAATAAAAATAATCAAGTATAATGATTATTAAATGATATCCGAATAATTACATGTATCTGAGACAGATTTTTTTTTTTTCAATTAAAGATGATAACAAATAGTTAATTTTTAAGTTCAAAGACTTTATAATTTTAAAAACTTAAACCTTAAATAAAAAAAACCCCACAACATAACACATAAACGGACCGGACAATGAACGGACAGACGGACGGACGGACGGTCACACATGATTTGCACACATTTGAAAATAAAAATATCAGTCAAAGATGCAGAAGTACTTTGACAGCATACACTCAAAACATTTTATGACAAAGTAAATAAAAGTATGATATTGTATTAAAAATTACGACAATTGTGGAAAAGAAGATAACTGTGTCATAAATCATATAAGGAGTAACCATTTCAATTTTATGGGGGACGAGGACTATGGATATTTCCTTGTCCTGTCGTTTTATTTTTGACCAAATCGTGGCCTGAATGTTTTTTTTGATATACTTTAAATTTTTAAGCCCAAACTGCCTTTTTTAATTCAAAGCTCTCTCCGGCCTATTTATTTCTTCATTATTGGCATTCTGCCTTTTATAATTTAAAATTTCATCATAGTCTCCCCCATATAAATAAAATGTTTGTTATCTAACAACTTACCAAATCCCGTTGTTTCTAAATCAAACACAACCATTTCAACCTTTTTTTCTCTTTCCAAAGTTATTGGACTACATATGGGAGGGTCGATACATTCTGGTATGCTATCTACATCGTCTCTGTCGCTATCGTTATCCACGCTGGTCCTGTATGTGACTCCTTCTCTTATTTCCTTTGCCGACTGCCTCTGTTGTTTACTCTGTTTTTTCTGTACGCGCTTTCGTTTTGTTGACGGCAACGACTTCAGTTTTTTAACAAGTGCTCGTTTTTTATCAAGTTTTAAAGTATTCCTGGCGGTTGCTTTTCCTGGCGACAACCCCCGTTCTTGATTTACCTATTTGAAAAAAAAATAATAGATCAAAAATAAATGAATACATGTTTTAGCATTTTAGACATTTTATAACTGAGGAATACACAGGGTATTTGTGGCTTTCAGCGGGTAAACTGAAGACTGCTGTCAATCTTTTCTTCTATTGTCCTATTCTTTGTTTTAAGTAATGTTTACCGTCCTCAGTTTGCTAGTGTTAACCGTAACCAGTAATACCCTGCTGAGAAGGGATTTTTTTTAAAGAATGTTATTCAACAATTTGCCAGAAAAAAAGTTTACATGGCTGTGCATACATACTATCGAAAAAAAATCCTTAAATTCCCATTATTTCTGTTATTATTAAGGCTTTAAAAAATCGTATGTAAAGGATGAAAGTCCATGCCGACTCAGAAATAACATGGTTGGTGTCTAAATGTTTACTGTTATTTAAAATTTTTAGGGAAAACTTTTGCAAACTATTTCTTCCCATACATGCCATATTTGCCCAAACTTTTACCCGTAATATAAATAACAACAAAGTTCCAGACAATAAATTTTGCTACGCCTGACGCGCGTTTCGTCTATTCAAGAATCATCAGAAGCTCTCTACCAAAAGTTGAAAATGCCAAACAGTATATGACTATGAAGAGCATAGATTAATACCAAAAAATGTCGAACTAGAAACCAAATGTTAGATCTTTATGAACATGCTGAAACCCGTACTCGACCTATGGCTATATTCATTACTTTTGATTATTATCCGGAAATATTATCCTTAAATTCCTAATTTGGAGAAAACAGGGAGAGACATTGTTTTTGCAGGAAAGAGCTTTAACTATTAAAAAAAAATAACCAACGGAGGCATATATAGTATACCTCTATCACATAATGGCTCCCGATATTCTTTTGCGCTACTGTTGCCGCTACTCGATAGTCTAAAGACTCCGAACCTCCGAAATGCTTTGTCTTTGGGGCTTTTGATGCTATCATATGATTTAAGGACTCGTTTATCTGAGTACTTCCACACCCGGATAGTTTCTCGGAAATGTTGACAAATTTATCAAAAATGGTCGTCAAGTCCTGCCTCAAGTTCTGGTCAGTTAAGCTGTTTCCACCGGGTAGATCCTTGTGGCAATACGTATCCAGTGACTTTAAAAACCCACACCACTCAGAATTACAGGCATCGTGGCATCCAAATGCGTGTGGAACAACTGCTTTCAAGTTGAGCTTAAGCGATGTCGAGTTGTCTTTATTCTGTGCCAGAGTATACGCTAAACACTTAACAAAGTAGTTTATTATTGAGCTGTTTAAAGTTCTGTAGTTGGATTTTAAATTGTAAAGTTCATTTGACAAATTTTTCTTAACATGATTTGAATCCGAGTTCTTTAATATTAAGGGGTCTACAGATGAGTGAAGTCTTGATATTGTTGTAGTGTCGTCGTCCATTGTTAGCGTGTTTAATTTGTAGCCCAAGGATTTCAATTCTGATACGATCTCAACAGCAATGGCTGACTCCATGGATTTTGCGCTACCACAATTTTTCTTTCGACAGTCATGTGTAGTTGGATCGTCCGTAAACAAACATTTTCTACAGTCGCTTGTTAATACTTTCCAATTTAGTACCTTTCCAGATGCAGCACCAACAAGAGCTCCATGGCCTTTATTACAAAAGAAAAGTGAAATATTTGTGTAACAAGATATGACTGAGTTTGATTATGTTAAAATAAAATATCACATATTCTTTTTTGGTCAGATTTCACGAAGTATAAAATCGTTAATGACGAGTTGTATCAGCATGGGGTCCCATATGGTTGGATTCAGTTTCAGGTCTCTCACTTATCTACTTCCTGTTTAACGAGGTCCGGTCATTTGTTACTTTGACAGATTTTTATATAATAATCAAATGACCCCCTTTTCTGTTTTGCATATAAACTATTTCAAAACGGGTGTTAATTGCTTTTAAATACGAAACAATGGTACATGTAAGAAATGAAAACACTAAAGTTTTAAACACTAACCTGAAAGACTGTTATAGCACTTTCCACTTCCTCTTTTCTGCCAACCCCCATCGTATGAAGCCGAATACGATTGTAGATTTTCGCTTACTATAGGTCCATCTCCGCTACATGATACCTGGATATTTTCAGTCGTGTCTTCCATCATTATCTCATCGGATTGATTTGCATTTGTGTTGTTCCTTAATTGATAAATAATAAATTTATAGTATATTATTACTCATGGTACATGTTAATGTGACTTCAAAATAATATGCAAACATTTATTGGGTCAAAGAAGTTTCACGGGGTATTACCGGCTATCGTTAACACTGGAAAACTGAAGACAGTCCAAAAAATACATCTGTGCATGACTTTTTACAAAGAAAAGGACAATGGGTAGAAATAGTCGACAGCAGTCTAATACTATTCTTTTGTCTATATTTTTCTCTTATTGTCCGTGCTTTGTCAAAAATCATACATCCGTAAATTTGTTTTGACTGTCTTAGATTGCCAGCGGGAAATTATACAGTAGCCGGTAATCCCCTGTGAGTTTATTTTACTGTATATTTGTATTTTGATCAGATTGCTTTTTTTGATTGATATAAGGTTTTTTTTCTCGCTTCTCTTTTATGTTTTGTTTATTCTTTGTGCATTAACTACTATTTCGTTTTCCTTTTAGTTTTTTATTTTAATTTAATTTTCTTTTAGGGGGTAGTGTATATATATAGAAGTCAGCTTTTTTGTAAGAGAAGAAGTACATCACAAGGAGATAATAGACGGTTTTTCCCGCTTTACAGTCCAAAATTATTAGGTCGAGATTTATAGGTTCTTACATAAGTTCTTGGAAAAGACCGGCTGATCTTTCAAGAGTGATAGAATTTTTCAGTCTTTTTGCGAGTGGAGCGCAGCGGAACGAGTCAAAAGACCCCAAAAATTCTATCACGAGTGAAAGATCGTTGCCTGTTTTCCAAGAACACGTGTAAGAACCTATTTCTTCCGTAAGAAATTAATTTTTAAGGTGACTTCATTCTAAAAACCGAAAGTTTAAAATAACGATGCATTTCATTGGTCAACATCATCAATCAATATCAGTACCGGCGGTTATTATTGGTCAATTGACCAGTGTGAGATCGCTGCACGTGCTCGCATCTCAACCTGGTCATCTCACACTGAAAAGAGTCATTTACGGAAGAAATCGGAAGTCGGAATTTTTAATACAAGAGTAAACGCGTCTCAGGGCATAAACTACACTATGTAGAGGGTGTACAATTGGAGTGTTATATATGTGTTGTAGTAATGCTAGCATAGACTAGTACCTTGTTAAAGTTAATTCCTCTTGAATAGCTTGCTGACAACTCTGGCGTGCTTTGTCTTCTACTACTACACCAACTTCTCTTTCTCTCTTTTTTAAAGCTTTTGTAGTTATTGGTGGTATGTTTAATGCCGATAGAAAGTTGACTACTTGAACTGGTCCCAGTCCATTATGGATCATTGCTGTAAATAAATAAAATATGGCTAATATTTTCAAATCATTATTTGCGCTATTTTTGTTTTACAGTATATGGTTTTTTTTTAATATTTGTGTATAAAAAGCGGTACATGACCATTAAACTAGGTAAAAATGCGAGATTTGCCAAGAACTAAGAACTACTTTTTTTATTGTCATCAACAGTGAAAGCAGATCTAGTAACAACTTGACTCCGTCTGCCAGTTTGTTCACCAGTAAAAGTACTTGTAATCTGATATCTCGAAAAGTATAAAAAGTACAGTCAGTTTCTTATTACACTGCGCATTAAGAATATACAAATAAAATATACAGTGCAGATTTGTAAGACATTTGTGAAAAAATAAAGTTTGCATGTTGAAAGCCGTTGTCCTATGTAACTCGGCGATGAATTTGAAGACGACAAGTATTTATAATGGTATACATGAAAGAACTAATAATTATTTTCAAATAAGTATAAATATCTATTTTATTTATTTTTGTATTTAAAAGTATCCTCTTTAGCCGAAGAGTTAAGCATGCAATTTCATTTTTAAATGTATAAACATAGTTACCTAAAGCACACTTTGTGTTTGCATCCCAAATTTTTTGATTCTCTGTGTTGTTGCTACTGTGCCTTTTCCCCGTTGGGACATTGTTAATAAAAAGACAATTCTGGCATTGAACCTTTAAAATGCTCCCTAAACCGAATCTATTTTCTCCAACACAATTGGAAAGAAGTAAAGGTTTTTCTTTACACTTCTGACAATTCTCCAAGCCATTGGCTAAAACCTCCAACTCCACAACACGCCTCCCGTCATTCCACTTCACATCTTCTGTTTTTTCTTCTCTTGAATTCTCCTTTTCTTCTATCTTTTCTGTATTTCTTTTTCTATTAACGTGGTAAGAATTCCTTTTCGCTATAAATTTACCCTTGCGATCTCTACCGCGGCGCTTTGCGGCCATTTTTAAAATTCAATTTTTTTTTCGAAAATGCACGTTCAACGGTATTTTTAAGTGACAATATTTCCCGAACTTTCTGCAAATATGTGGTTTTGTTTTTGTTTTTTTTTTTTGTTTGTTTTTTTTGTTTTTTTGCTATTGTTTTTGATTTGTGTTTGTTTTTGCTTTGTTTACGATTTTATATAATTATTTTATTCCTTTGTTTTTGTTTTTATTTCGTTCACACCATGCTTTTAAAAGGACACATTCACTTTGTGACTAATTCAAAATAGTGAAAATATACATAGACCTTAAATTTTCTGTAGAAAATTAAGCAAAGAATATTTCTACGACAATAATGACAATTTTATAAAGCATAAAATCATCAAAGAAAAAAAAATAGTTAAATCTATATATTAATATTATTGTAATAAACGGGTTATATATTGAAATGGTTTACGTTTATATTTATCATTAAAACATACAACAACAAAAAACGCCGCCTTCAGGTTTGAAAACTAAATATTTTGTTTCATAACGTCAATCATCGAACGCACGATTTTACCGGAAAATATCGACGACGTCCAAAGTAACGTCTCCCCTTAAATTAAATTTAAATGTTAATTACAAAGACATTAAAATCGATAAACCTTAAATACCTAAAGTCCATAATAGCTTGCTTGTTAAAGTATATTCATAATTGCAGCTTTGGGAATGGATTATACCTATATTTCCAGAAAGTGGCTACATTAATTGAAGATCTACTATTGAGCTCTTTGAATTGCGCACCGATGGGAATAGGTGATTGTCAAAGAAACAGTTAAATCCATTATGCAGCATATGCATATTTCAAGAAGAAACCTCTCAAAAGCATCAAATGAGTTATGATAGAAGCAGAGGTACCAATCGCGTATCCGAATGTCAAAGTCTTAAAGGACAGAGATAAAATCAGTAAACAAAAACAAGTCCAGGACGAAAAAAAAACAGCAACATATAAACACAAAAACTACTGAATATCAATTAACAATGGTATAATGAAATAATGAATATAATATAAATGAAATAATGAAATAACCGTGCGTGTATACGCACAGTCTTCGATACGCGGAATAAGAACACCTGAGTGTGGTTTCATAATGCGTTTGCTAATAAAGGCGCTCGTTAAATGAGCTTACGTGCACGCTAGGGTAACGATTGCTCTATGGAACAGCAGACTGAAACGTTATTGAATCATATCAAAAGTTACATAATGGAAATGAAACCTCAAAATTAAAGCATTTCTTTTTACAACCAATACGCAGAATTTTCGACCAGCGAAAGACTAAAGTGATACGGTATGATATATCTGTAGACATCACTGTCCTCCACTATAATTATATTGAAACTTGGCAAACAATATGTAAAATGATATTGTGCATTTCATGATATATCTAAATTATCAATAGTTCTTTGTCTGAATTATATTTTTCCAATAAAGGTTCTTCGTATCCTGATTCAATAAGCATCAATTGTAAATGAAGTAGTGCTGTGTCAATAAACGGCACTTAATCATGGAATGGACTTCCCTTAAATATTGGTCGAACATGAAAAATGCTTAATTAGTGTTTAATTTACCACAACCTAATTTAGCATTACCACTACTATCCGTGAATAACTGTAAAGTATCATTGTTTGACCAAATTCTTTCAGGAAAGAAACAATGCCCATTGAAGTCATCAAGGAAGGTTAACCACATTTCTACATCTGCTTTGACCTCTTGATTTAGCTTTATTTTGTAATAATATTTCTTAATATTTGCCATCAGATCATAAAACCTACGCAGAAACGCCCTTGCGGGCGGAATGGCTTTGGCACAAAATGACATCAAGCCTGTTATGGACTGAAGTTCTTTCAGTGTAACTTTTGATTTAGTTAATAAAGGCTTGAGAAGACCTTTGAGTTTTTCTAATTTCTCCAACGGTATGGATAATTTCATTTCCACCGTGTTCAAAAAATAACCCAAAAAAGGTAGTAGTGTAGAAGGCCCCATTGTTTTGTTTGATGCAATAGGTACGCCCAATTCCTGACAAACGTTTACGAAAGTTGACATAAGCATTTCACATTCATTTGTTTTGTCTGCCCCAATAAAAATGAAATCATCTAAGTAATGATCTAAGGATTCTTTCCCAGAACGAATTTCAACCACCCATTGTAAAAAGGAAGAAAATGTTTCGAACAGCTTTGGTGAAATGCTACTTCCCATTGGTAAGCACTTATCAATGAAATAATACCCATCAAACTTAATTCCCATCAATTCAAAATCTGCAGGGTGTAATACCAGTAGGCGAAATGCTGACTTTATGTCCATCTTAGCAAGCTGTGCATTTTTTCCAACCTCAAAATTTTTGTCAAGAATAGAGTCAAGGGAGGAGTAACTTACGGAGCACCACTCAGGGTCAATGTGGGAGTTAACACTATCGCCCTCTGGGTGTGATAAATGTGTGATTAGACGGAAACCCCCATCCGGTTTAGGAACCAACCCAATTGGAGATATGTGCAAGGTGGATATAGGCAGTTTTGAAAATGGCCCTAATATTCTACCTAGTTCTATTTCAGATAACAGCTTTTCCCATGTTTTTTCTTTCAAATCATTTGCTGACACAAGGTTATTTGCCATATAAAATTTCCTAGGTCCTGTATATTGTAATCGAAACCCCTTGGTAAAGCCCTCCCGTAGTAAATTTGCAGCCTCTTGATCTGGATATTTGGACAACAGTTTAATTAAATGGTTTGTACGTATTGGTGTGTGACCTAGGTCCCATAAATGCTCCTGGAGCTCTTGGTCTTGGTTTGAACTGTGGCCTAAAAGCAAAATTATTATTTAGCCTAACTGGTGCATGGAATTGACGACTTGTGTTTTGTACTACCGTTGGCCACCGTTGAACTGCCCCATATGTTCCGCGATTAGCCTGGCAGCTTTTTACCGAGTGACCCCCATTGCAATACATACAGGTATGACTGTATTGGCAATGGTATGCAAAACAATGCCCGTCATAGTTAAATGCATAGCATTTCAGTCTATTTTGTGTTGGCGTTTGATAATCAAATTTTGGAGTATTTCCACTCATACAAAACAACCACAACTCAACATCAACATTTGACCAGGAGCTCAAGGGGTTAATGGCTTTTCGCAGCCTATATTGCTCATCGTACAATTTCCAATTACACCCTTTTTGACTTTGAGCTCCCATTCTCACATCATTCATATATTTAAGAAGCTCTTGAAAACGATCTGGATGTGCAGAGCAATAAATACTGATAAATGTTATAAAGGCGTTTGTCCATGTTTCAATTGATGTAATTTTTTGTTGGTGGGATTCAGGTTGTAAGGTGATTTCTCCATTTTTTAAGACTAACTTATGTGTGTTCTGTATTGGCTTGTTAGTCAGCAGTGTTGCCAAGTCAAGATATTCGCTTTTTTGTATTTTTTCTCTAGTGTTATGAGGCACGTTGAAACCTACGTCATATTGGAAAGTATTTATAACATTTGGTGTATTTTGATTTACCACTGAGTTTTGTGTTGAACTGAAAGTATTTGTATTGTTTGAAAAGTGCCATAATTGGGTATTATTATTACCTGAACTTTGATTTGGCATTGGGTCTTGTTGCCCTGGAGTAGCTGAAGGTGTACTGGTCTGAGTTGGATTTCCCGAGAAGTCTGCATCCATATCAGCAGTACCAGCATGTTGGGGTGGAGTGTGGTTTGTCGTAGCTATGAGGAAAGGCGGGCTTGCGATTGATGAGTAGCCTTGCTGTAACATATTGTTATAGTTATTTGGAACACTGTCACTTGTGCGACCTAATCCTGACGGTCCTGGTGTCAACTGTTCAGCAACAGTTGTGCTTGATATGTTGCCTTGCTGCAACAGATTAGCGTTATAGTTAGTTGGAACACTTGTGCGAACCAATCCTGATGGTCCTGGTGTAGCATGTCCGGCTGAGGTTGACATCGATGTGTAACTTTGATGCAACATATTTGTGTTAGAGTTAATTGTCGGAACACTGGTGGTGCGACCCAATCCTGATTGTCCTGGCGTTACATGTTCAGCTGCAGTTGTGTACTCTGCTAAACTTGAGTAGACGATTCGTGATGCCGATGTGGAAGCCTGCATGTGGTTTATTCCTCCTTTACGGGTTTTATGTAGCAATCCTGCCACAGCTGGCGTGGCCGTCCGCTTCCTCTGAGACCTTCTCAATTGACCTGACATATTTTTATTTCGCTGTGAAAAATGGTGTCTCTCATTCAGCTTCCCTTCCAAAAGTGGCGTGTTTTGGATCAATATACCAATGGACCAATTAAATTGCTGTATTTTTGGCGCCAACCAATCAAATTAAAGAATAAATTAAAGTTATGAAGGTGAAGGTCTACTATAAAGTCCCTCTTATAACCAAAGGAATTTTTAGAATTCATATAACAGAGCACCGTTACTTTGATAACGGAATTTACACAGATTTGTAAATTCTATTAATTTACAAAGATCATGCAAGTAAAAGTTCACATCGCTTACAAATATAATAGATGTGGAAGATTTTGATCATACCAAAATGTTTGTCATATCCTCAGTATTAACAAGCATTAATTACCTTCACAATCATGACAAATTAGTAAATGTGTTTGAGAATAACCATGACAAAGAAAATTATCTCACTTCCAAATAAACAAATAGAGATTTGAACAAAAGCTTAAATGCATGTAATAATTTCATATTGTTTTTAAATGATCAGTAGTTTTGAACATACGAAAATAACATATCAAATGAGCCGGGCAATTCAAAAAAACCTTTAATAACATTTCATGCATTTATTGATTGTTGAATTTTATAATATAATTCGGGTTGATAACAGTACTATTAAAAAAAAACAAACAAAAATTGTCTAATTTCATTATATTATTCTTGTTGAAAACAGTTTAAAAACAAATAAAGAAAACTGTCTAATTGAATTAACAAAGAGCTGCATAATAAAGAAATGCCCCAGTTTTAAGGCCAGATAACAGACAAAATAGCAGATTTTCATTTTGGATTAGAATTATTCCTATACGCACTCAATCGTTTCTTTCGCTGAAAAAAAAGATTTGCAATGTATAGTTTTGCTATCTTAACCAGTGCAATTTATTAAATTCAATTCTTATACACGTAATATAAAGAGTAAAAGTTTTATCTGGCATCATGTCTTATTACAATTTTTGCTGTCTTCGTCCAAGAAATTTCACGGTAGACACCATGCACTCGTAGACAAATTTGGGATTTCTATCTCTCAAATGAATGCAGATGTTGGTTTGTCGTAGAATCTTTTTTTTCCTCCTTTACTGGATTTGACACACTGAATTGGAAATTAGCAACACGACGGGTCTACTATAGCAGGCTGGAACTGCTTACTCTTCTGGAGCTCCTGAGTTCGCTCTTATTACAACTTGAGTTCACATTGTTGATTTCCGTTCGGTTGATTCTGTGTTTTGTGTTTTTTTGTGCTGTGTTCGCTCGTGTTTACCGGCTTCATCGATGCTTTTTCGGACTTTGACACTCGAATACCCCATTGGTGCCTCTTTTCTTCTTTCAAAGATAAATCTTATGAAAGAAAATTATTGTCTTATGTTCAACACTATGTTCAGATTGTTCATAGTTCATGAACAGATTATTATTTCAATATTGAAAAAAAAATCTCATTATTTAAAACAGGATAACCTCCCTTTTGATTCTTCGCCTGCTCATATATAGTTCAGTTCATTTATCGTATTCAGACAAATCAATCGACATCAAATAACAGAACTTTCAACAAAGAGGTGATCTTGACTTCGGTGTTTACTTAATGGACGTACATGTATCTGTGATATTTGAAGTTATGGTATTCAGTGTTCCAGAAATTTGACTAGAACCTCCTCGTGGCGAATCACGTCACTGTTCCATTGAAAACTATAAGTATTTACTAAGTCTACTGGGTAAGCTCAGTCTTACAGTGGTGTGTAATGAGCTAGACAACTCATCTTCATGGTCGCTCCATGCAAGGCGGGAAGCATTCTTCAATAGTGATTATAGATATAACCGACTATAAACTCAAAAACTTATTCTTATAAAAACTCTTGTCAGCTTATTGAAGAAGCGAAAATTGGAACGGGAGGCTAAGAAATATTTTTCTCAGCAGCGCTGGTGTAAAAAAAGCCAAGGAGTATCAATAAGACATTTTGAAGGACCAAAAAAGGCAAAGAAAATAAAAATTAGAAAACAAACAACACGAGAACAAAACCGTAAAACCTAACAAAAAAAAAGGTTACATACACAGGCAATTTGTCTTAACGTTTAATTAACGTTAAGCTCGATTAACACTAACTTAACGTAAATATCACACTAATTTAACGTTAAATTCACGTTAGTTTAACATTAAAATTTTTAATGTTAATTTAGTGTTAAACTAACGTTAATTTGGTGTTTAACTTTTTAACATTAATTTTCCTATTGAATTATGCGACGTCAAATTTTAAACTTTAACTTGAGATTAACAATCGAAGCTCGATTAACACTAATTTAACGTTAATGTTAATTTAACGTTAAATTAACGTTAACAAAATTGCCTGTGTAAAAAAAATAAAAATACAAAACAACTACACTGATATATAGGAAGCATAAATTCAATTCAAAACGATTGTAAACTAATTTACTGAACTTCTAACCCTTACCTCCTATATATGCTCATGGCCAAAAGAAAGAATGCACACTGCAATGCTCCCATAAAATAAACTTATTATTATAAAACTACATGAATTGATAGAAACATTTAAAAATAGAAGAAAATGAGATGTGGAATAAGTGTACGCGACACAACCTACAATATAAACATAAATTTAAAAACATCCACAATGAAAAACAGCCAGCAGCTTTCAATGTGACCAGCGGTAGCTGCTCGCTGTTTTTCAATTGGCCCCTGGATTGAAAATAAACTACATATAAGAATAAGAATAATTTTATTAACCAGTGACTGGGCCCATTTCTTGGCAAAGCTTACATTGATCTAACAATAAACCTGCAACATGTACAAAGACATTACAACAATAATTTGTTGTCACAGCCCTTTAATTATAAATTTACCCAAGTTCTTTAATATAAGCAAATCTTCATTGCTAGTTAACCATAAAAATTATCATCAGTAGAGAGATTTATAAAATTTGGACACCTTGCGGAAATATCTTTAAATAAAATATCCCTCTCCTCTTTATATTTTGGGCATTCAACTAGAAAATGAATTTCATCTTCTACTTTATCTAATGAACAATTTAAGCACTTTCTTTCAGACCTCTCTGTTTTATTTTTATCATATCTTTTTCTCTCGATTTGTAGATCATGAGCACTGATTCTAAGTTTACAGATTGTGCGTCTAATATTAAAAGTCCACTAAAGAGCGCTCAAAAACCTGACATCGGGGTCAGGCCGCTTTGCCCACAAAGCGACTGGGATGTGTGCCCCAGGTGGTTGAATGGGGCAGCCCTGACATCGAGAGATGCGGGGTCGTCAGGCGATAATGCGGAAAACCTGACCGCAAACCATAGTGGTGCACCGTGTTTGGAAAAATGTCACGTTCCTCGCACGTTAAAGAACCCTGCTGCAGGTCTCGGTAAGAGTAGGACCCGTAGAATCCCCATGCAGGAGGCAAAATTCCCCGTCCCTATCCATTACTCCTTTTTTCCAGTGGCAGTCAAAACTCTCCTACCCGATTGGCCTTGTGTCCCCATTTCCTCCACTTCATCATCATTTCATGTTCATTGTATCACCACTTTCATGTTCATCTCCCGGATATAGCCGAAATCGCGCTGCTTGGGAGTAAAGCAATAACTAACTAACTAACTAACTAAATTTAAATTTTCAATCAAAAGGTAGGTCTCAAAGCAGTAGTTTACTTTAAATTTAAAATATGTATCTAATTTAGTTTGTGAGATGGATGATCTTTTCTTGTTCCAAAAATTGATGTAACTATCACAAAGTTTCCTTTTTACAGTGTTAATTAGAGTAGTATATTTAACATTATGTGACTGTACACCTTATTTCTCTAGAATATAAACAATAGAGGTATACCAACAATCGGTGTGATTTTGATACATGGTTTTGTTGCATATATATGCATCATATAGTAGTCCCTCATTTAATTCTTCAGATCTCTTTCAGACACGTTTGATGATCTGGTTACAAGTCTACAACAACCATTGGGAGTCCATCATGTTCGTACCATTCTCTATTCACTACGAGTCACGAAACTTAAAGACCTACGTGATCTTGGGTTAGAAAAAGCAGGTACTGATCCATTTACTCCTTCTTACAGGCTTACTAGCATTATTTGCGACGTTGCTCTTTTCCGTCTTTTTAAGCCTGTAAGAAGTGAGCCTCTTACTACTGAGGATAGGAAATTTCTCCATATTCCATTTAAGAACAAAGGGATAGATGCTATAAACATTAGCAATATTTGAAATCGTAAGGAAGTTACATCTCAAATTCCTCAATATTTCAAAAATCAGTCAACACCAATTGTTTCCTACCGCTACACTAACACCATAAGTAGTAAAATTTTCAACCACAAAAAGGCATTGCAGGACCTAAACATTGAAGAATACCTTAAGTCCCCTCTGACATGTGATTGCTATGCTTCTCCCTTTGTCTATGGTCCATCTGGTCATGTCATCACGGGTGATCTTAAGATAATTGAAAATGATTTATTACGTAATGTGATTTCCCATGGACCTAAATTCAGGGAACCACAACGAATAAATTGGAATCATAACTTTAAGATCATCATGGACGCTGTGGAGGACTATGCTAGAGCCTGGATAAAGAGGGAAAAGGACCAAGAACCAGAGCTTGAATCACTGTCGGACTGGGTAAGGACAATCCGATCTCTTGTACGAAGCCGAATAGACAAACTTCGCAAATGTGTGAACCCCAGGCCTTCTTCTGTATTTAGAGATCGTGAAGCTCTCAATCGTCTCTCTTCCTTACATGACAGGTATGTTGTCACGCCAGCAGACAAGGCTTCCAATAATATAGTTTTTGTATGTAAAGCACATTATTACAATTGTCTAATAAAAGAACTAGGCATTGATGGTAATACTTCCGCTAGTGCTACATACACACGGACTACATTTAACAAAGATGAAATCATAGCCAACCATAGCTCTTTTATGTCCTCTTTCAATATTCCAATGAAAGAGGAACATAAGGAGTTACCATATTTGTACTGGATACCTAAACTTCACAAAAATCCGTACAAAGAAAGGTATATAGCTGGATCTTCATCATGTTCAACTACAGAGCTGTCCGTTCATTTAACTAAAATCTTGTCTGCTGTCAAAGAAGGTCAACAAGCATACTGCGACACTATTTATAATCGTAGTGGAATTAACCATATGTGGATTTTGAAAAACTCAAAAGATTTGTTAGATCATTTTAAATCTAGATCATTTTCTGAGGTTCACTCTTTCAAAACGTTCGATTTTTCAACTTTATACACTACCTTGCCACACGAAAAACTAAAATGTCGCCTGAAAAAACTTATCGAAAAAGCCTTTTCAAACTCAAGGAATTTTGTTGTTTTGGGTTATAATTCTACATTCTTTTCCAAAACATCTTTCAAAGATAAAATTTGTTACACACTCACTGGAACAAGTTTGCAGTATGCTTGATTTTCTCATTGACAACATATTTGTCACCTTCGGAGGAGAGATTTTTCAACAACAAATCGGCATTCCAATGGGCACAAACTGTGCTCCTCTCCTCGCCGATTTGTTTTTATACTCTTACGAGACTGAATTTCTTCAGGGACTCGTAAAGAACAAGAAGATGAAAGAGGCAAGGTCATTTAATCTTACATTCAGATATATTGACGATGTCCTTTCTATCAATAACACTTCATTTGGTAGTTGGATTCCTTCAATATATCCTCCGGAATTGGAGATTAAAGAGACCACCGAATCTAATTGCTTCACGTCTTTCTTGGATTTGCACCTCGAATTTGACCCAAGTGGTCATCTCAGTACAAAAATTTACGATAAACGAGACGATTTTAATTTTCAAATTATTAATTTTCCTAATCTACAGAGCAATATACCTACTTCTCCTGCATACGGTGTTTATATTTCTCAACTTATTCGATATGCCAGAGCTTGCACATATTTCACAGATTATTTGATCAGACACCGGTTTCTTCGTGACCGACTTTTGAAGCAGGGCTATAAGAAAATACGTCTCATACGATCACTAAAAAATTCTTTCTTCATTATCAGCCACTAGTAGAAAAGTTCAAAATTGAGTTAAAAGATATGATAGTTAATTGTTTTAATTAGTGTTTGACTGGTGTGCTGTACTGAGATGATCACCTCAATATCCCTATTGTGTCTCACAACTATGTTGTGTTCTATGGTCATTACCGGATCCTAAGATCACAATGGAAGAGGGAGGTTTGGCGCCATAAAACCTGGTTTAACCCACCATTTCGTTTGAAATGCCTGTACCAAGTCAGGACCATTGCGATCCACCAGTTCTCCGGTATGACTGATTCGTTTTTGTCATTTTCTCTGGACTATGAGATTAATCATTCAAGTTCGGTAGTTTTGTTATTACCTTTATCTAAACCAATATTTGATTAAATACAAATGACAACAAAGTTCCAGACAATAAATTTTGCTACGCCTGACGCGCGTTTCGTCTATTCAAGACTCATCAGAGGCGCTCTACCAAAAATATTGAAAATGCCAAACACTGTATGAATATGAAGAGCATAGAACAGTATAACCAAAAATACCAAACAGGGAAACCAAATTATTACTAAGATATTCAACCTATGTCTGGGGTAGGAAGAACCTTAGGGTTCAGACAATTTTGAAATTTAGACGGATATTTTAAAGCTTTGATGTATTCTCCAACTCAAAAGTGTTGGTGCCGGAGCGGGCTAACCTCGGGGAATTTAAACTCCACCAGCAGTGCTAACCTTTACGTGTGTTCGAAATACAAATGACAACAAAGTTCCAGACAATAAATTTTGCTACGCCTGACGCGCGTTTCGTCTATTCAAGACTCATCAGAGGCGCTCTACCAAAAATATTGAAAATGCCAAACACTGTATGAATATGAAGAGCATAGAACAGTATAACCAAAAATACCAAACAGGGAAACCAAATTATTACTAAGATATTCAACCTATGTCTGGGGTAGGAAGAACCTTAGGGTTCAGACAATTTTGAAATTTAGACGGATATTTTAAAGCTTTGATGTATTCTCCAACTCAAAAGTGTTGGTGCCGGAGCGGGCTAACCTCGGGGAATTTAAACTCCACCAGCAGTGCTAACCTTCACGTGTGTTCGAAATACAAATGACAACAAAGTTCCAGACAATAAATTTTGCTACGCCTGACGCGCGTTTCGTCTATTCAAGACTCATCAGAGGCGCTCTACCAAAAATATTGAAAATGCAAAAGAAGAAAAGAAGAACAGAGGATATCTTCCTACCTCAGCCATTACAGCTAAGTTGATGGCTTTTTTTGTTTACCCCAAGAATATATTTTAGATATTTTATATGGGACCTGTCTAAATAGTTATTCAAATAGTTCAACTGCAGAAGGAAATCACCTTCTCTGCTACATGCAACAGTGTTGGTTTTAAACATACCAGTAACTTCATTACCATACATACTAAAAGGTTTTATGGTGTGGTCATACAAATGGAGAGATGTCAAGACACTTGGATTACTTGAGGGTAATGATCTTTGAAGTTTAAAAATTGCCTTAAGTGATTTTTTGTAAAGTTCTTCCTTTGCAACATTGAAAAGGCCACTGGCAGAAAAGGATATACCAAGATATTTGTAGCTATTGACACATTCAATTTCATCTTTTTTAAACAGAAACCTTTCTTTTATATGTTTGCCACTCTTGTTAAATATAAAAACTTTTGTTTTACTTAAATTAACTTCCATACACCATTGTGTACAGAAATATGACAATTTATCATTGAAGACCTTTTTTGGAATTTGATAAAATAACAATGTCATCTGCATACATCTGACAGTCACATCTTCCATTATTTACATTTACAGCATCTTGACAGTTTTCAAATAGCATTGGCAAATCATTTATAAACATTTTAAACAAATTAGGGCTCAGAACATCACTCTGTCTGACTCCTATATTAGAGCTGAACTTTGGAGTCAAAATACTGTCTATCGGTCTGATTTTGAGTTCATATCTTTCAAGATTGAGTAGAATTTCCCAGAATTGTTATTTTTTAGTAGTTTAAATTGAATACCAGCATGTACAACCTTATCAAACGCTTTACGGAAGTCGACAAAGCATGCATACAGTCTATCACCTTTGCAATTTGTATACTTGTCAATAATGGTTTTTAAAACAAACATGTGGTCTGATGTCCTGCGTTTACTGCAGAAGCCAATTTGTGATAGATGAATAATATTGTTTGCTTCAAGGTATTTATCTAGTCTTTTATTTAAAATAGAATTAAACACTTTTCCAATGCAATTATTAATAGCTATGCCCCAGTAATTTTCAGGTTTCTTTGGATCGTCTGACTTGTAAATGGGACAAATGTATGCAGTGGACCATTTGGCAGGGTAATATCCTGAGGAGAATATTAGGTTGAATAATATATTAAGTATTGGAGTTAAAATACTACCTTCACATTTTAAAATTTCATTTGGCAACCCATCTGATTCAAGCCCAATCTTAAAGTGCAATGAAAGACCCTCTTCTTGACACACACACAAAAAAAAAAAAAAAAAAAAAAAAAAAAAAAAAAAAACCAATTACCGGTACCATAAATTCGTCTAAATACAATCATAAGCTTTGATAAAGATTCCTGGCTTAGGACAGGCACATCAAAAATGTGGCGGGGTTAAACTAGTTTTTTGGCGCCAATGTTTACAATCACTCGACACTGCAGTAAACATGTTAATGTGACTCGAATTCTAAACATCAGACATACCAAGATGAAAGCATGGAATTTGAAAATCAAAATTTTGAAAGAAGCAGAGGTACCAATGGGGCATCCGAATGTCAAAAGTCCGAAAGGGCAGAGACAAAACCAGCAAACACCAACAAGAACGGGACAAAAACAGACAACATGTAAAACATGGAAACACAAAATAACTGAATATCAATCAACAATTAACATGAACTCCAGTCGAAACAAGAATGAAGTAGTGAAAGTAAAGAAATATATAAATATAAATGGATCTGACCAATAAGGATATCTGGAAACCTTACAAGTCATTTTATTGTGATACTAGTAGTCTGGGTAGTGAAGATTGAAATTACAAATACCAAAACGCGGGTATAAATGTTAATTTGGATATGCTATATATCGATATTTCAAGGAGAAATCTCTCATCAGTAGCATTAGAATCAAACCATTGGAACGTCAACTTTCGAAAACTGTTGAAAACGAAAAGTACTCAAAACCAAACTTTGGTATTTTGGTTTTTAATTTGTGTCAGCACTTCCGGTTATAAGTACAGCCTTTAAGAAATTGCAAAACCGGAACCAACCGGAAACACAATTGGTTCCACAGAAAAAATTCTCAAATAGGCGAATGTTTCAGATATTTTTATTACTAAAGATATATAGGTTTTGGAAATGACCGGCTTATCTCTCACAATTGATAGAATTTTTGCGAGTGGAGCGCATTGGAACGAGTCAAAAGACCCAATAAATTCTATCGCGAGTGAAAGATCAATGCCAGTTTTCCAAGAACGCATGTAATAGAAAATAAAGAGAGGTGGAATAAGTGTACGCGACACAGCCCACAATTAAACGGCAATTTAGAAAAACCACAATGGACAACCGCCAGCAGCCTTCAACGAGGCCATTTGGCACTGCTCGCGGTTCTGCAATTGGCCCATGGTCTAAATAAGATGCATATAATTCAAATCCAGCCCTGAAATAGTCACAGATAGATCCCCTTCTTAAACAAGGAACAGAAAACATCAAAAAGACAAGTACAAACGAAAGCTTTGTCAAAGATTCCTGGCTTAGGACAGGCACATGTAATATGTGGCGGGGTTAAACTAGTTTTTTGGGCCCAACCTTCCCCCTATCAATTTTCCTAGACAAAGCACAAAAACTAAACACACAATAAAAATCAAATCGATCAAAGTCCAATTCTACTAGAGAGAACCTAAGACAAAAAACAAGAACAGACAAAAGGACGGTAAAGGAACTCTCTATAGAACACTCGCTGTTACTGACAGCTAGCTGAGAATCATTAATCGACCTATGTAAAAAAATCAAACGTATCGATTTTAAATCCGACACAACACTTCAAACAATAATGATTTAGTGAAGTGTCATCACACAAAACCGACACGCTTGATCGCTATAATGCTTAAAAATGACAATAGTAAAAACGTTTATGGAAGTTTTAAAGCAAGTATCAAGTTTTCAGCATTTCTGCCAAAAAACGCTAATTTCAAAGATTTAACCAAGATATTCATTTCATATCCTTTCCGTAATAAATTTTGAAGCCAATTTTTCATTTCTAATGGATTGCTTTTAAATTTGTGAGCTTTATAAAAAACATTAGCATAAAATTCAGGATGTGATATTCCTTTCATGCACTATAAGAAAGTGACGTGTACAATTAAATTTTTCAATAAGAGATCGATACTTGTGGAAGAATTTAGAAAAAGATTTTACTAATTTGTGGTATCGATAACCTTGTTTTAATAATTTTTCAGTAATTAAACGCTTTTTATAATTAAAATCAGAAACACAACTGCAGATCCGAGCATATCTTACTAACTGTGAAATGTAAACCCTGTATGACGGCGATAGTGGAACATCTCCTTCAAGATGTTTATTTCTTCCATAGACTGAACCCCTATAAGCGTCATTCTTATTAAACACCGAATGTTTTGAATAACATTACATTTCATTGGTTGTCGTTATCGGTCAATATCAGTACCGACGATTTTTATTGGTTAGTTGAACAGTTTGAGATCGCTGAACGTGTCGCATCTCAACCCAGTCATCTCACACTAAAGAGAGCAATTTACGTTAGAAAACATGAACTGTGTCTATTTGAGCATAAAATTATCTTTTCGAAAGCATATACACGCCCTTCTAACCAGTAGGTAGTCTAAAATGTTGTGGTCAATAAATAAAAAAAAACAACTTGTGCTTTCCTTGCACTTCCAAACACAAGGAGAAATGAACATATATATAAAAAACAAATCTTGAATATCAGTTTGTGATTTAGAAGATTTTAATGACTTCTTCAAAAAAATGCCGAATATCTTTTCATCAAATGTGACCATTCTTTTTTAAGAGAATTCTTATTAGTATTATGAAAAATCATAAAATATCTACATGTATAACAGCATATTGTTTTTCAATTGGTTTCCTTTTTTAACCGCCAGTATATATAGTATGAACAAACAATTATAATGTCGGAAAAAATTGTCATAGATGCACGATTTATTTTCTTTAATTCAGTTGTTGGTATTCAAGATTACTAATTTAAACCATAGGAGCTTGAATTCTGGTCATTATTTTATCGACTTAAAAAAATATAACCCCTAATCTATATCATACCTGCAAGGGAGGAAAGCCGCCATCTTGGCAAGACTTCGCCCACTCTGTTCAAAATCAATTTGTTTGCTTCTTGTAAATAAGACGTTTTTATAAAACTGGCAAAAGATTTTCCTTTCCATCTGTACCATATGCATGGTTGCAAAATGTACCTCGTAAGCTTATTTATTCCTATGTTTAATGAAAATTTAACAACTTTTAACGTTTTTTTTTTCATCAAAACGAACGGAAGTGATGCGCGATTGGCTAATTTTTGTCTCCGGAGCACCTGTGTTCACTCTTGCTACGACTTGAGTCCGCGTTGTTGATTTCCGTTGGGTTGATTCAGCGTTTTGTGTTTCTTCGTGCTGTCTTTGTTCGTGTTCACTTGTTTCGTCGTTGCCTTTTCGGACTTTTGACACTCAAATGCCCCATCGGTGACTGCTTGCTTCTTTCAAAGGGGAATTTTGAAAATCTATAACTGAGATTGCAATGCAGAAATAGATTTAAAGGCATATTGTCTACCAAAATCACTTTTTTTTCCTCAATTTCTTTAATTTCATTTAGATCAAAATGTAATAAAAGAAAACTTTGAATATCGATTTGTAAACACATTTGCCTTGAACTTGGTTTATTTCTCTCAAAATTATATGACCATCTTGATTGATTATTTGTTTACATTCGTGATGACAGATATATTTTTTGTATATAGAATGGATATGGTGAGCTGCAAAGTTAGAAAGGGTGTCCGTGTGCCAACAGTGATGAAAATCATCTATTTAAAGCCGTTGACACCGGAAAATCCAGCATGGGGTTGAGCTGGAATCGAACCCATACTCTGTCATCTATGGCAACTTCGCCTGCACTGTGTCCAGCGCCCTAGACCACTAGACCACCTAGGCTAGATAAAAATCTAGCTTTCGGTTGCCTAGTTAAGCCTCCTCGTAGACAATCTAAGGTTGTAACACAGTACACGATGAACATTAGGTGGGTAGGGAGAGAAAGATAGAGAAAGATAGATGATTTTCATCACTGTTGGCACACGGACACCCTTTCTAACTTTGCAGCTCACCATATCCATTCTATATTATACCAATTACTTTACAGAGCTGTACGCAACACCATTTATCATATTTTTTGTATATTTAATGTGGTCATCAATCGGGATCTCGGACGTTTTGTTCCTGGAGACTTTAATACGGTGACAAATTAAACAAATTCAATGTAAACTATCTGAATCATCTTCATTTGTTATATAAAAGCCATAAATGTCATTTTCTTTGTTTAGCGACTTTGGCGTTTTCGTCTTCGTGAATACTTCCACGGGCTTAAACCTCGAGATACAGTGTACTGGCCGCGATTTTGAACAGGCAAAGTTTATAAACAAAATTAAAAACAGTGCGCATGCTTCAGGCGGGATTTAGCTCATGAATATGAATTATTGTACAGGTTTACAAATATTATAAAGTGATTATTGCTTTTCGATTTTAAGATGAAATTGGTAATATGACCGTTTTTTTGTCGTTCGTATGTTTAAAATTGGACAAAACAAGTTGCCCGTTGGCTTTTTTTTTGAAAGTTAAAAAAAAATAATTTTTCGTAGACAATATACCTTTAAGGTTAGTGAGCACACCTGTCATGTGACCAAAAACAGCTAGAAATGCAAAAAAACAAGTGCAAATGTCACAAATACCTTGAAACTTGTGTTAAATAGTTTCATTTAATAAAACTTAATCAAAATAAAATAATTTTAATACAAATAAAACAACTACTCCTTCATAAATAAAATTTTCAAATAAAACAAGGGAGATAATCCATTTGAAAAATGGCCAAAAAATTACAAAGATTTGTATTGTAGAAAGAAAAGTAAGCTGGTGACCCCCAGTTTTTATTGTTTTATTTCAAAATATATTTATTTCATTGATTTTTATCAAATAAAAATAAAATTTAAATTCGTGGATTTTTTCTGCGACAAGATCTTATACTATTTATTTGGCCTTTCCTTTATAATCTCTAGTAATTTGGGAAAACTTTGAGCCTTAATTTTGGGAAAACAAGCCTGGAAAGGGGGTCCAATATTTTTACACAAGATAAAGTATATACCTACAAATGTCACAAATACCTTGAAAATTGTGTTAAATAGTTTCATTTAATAAAACTTAATCAAAATAAAATAATTTTAATACAAATAAAACAACTACTCCTTCATAAATAAAATTTTCAAATAAAACAAGGGAGATAATCCATTTGAAAAATGGCCAAAAAATTACAAAGATTTGTATTGTAGAAAGAAAAGTAAGCTGGTGACCCCCAGTTTTTATTGTTTTATTTCAAAATATATTTATTTCATTGATTTTTATCAAATAAAAATAAAATTTAAATTCGTGGATTTTTTCTGCGACAAGATCTTATACTATTTATTTGGCCTTTCCTATATAATCTCTAGTAATTTGGGAAAACTTTGAGCCTTAATTTTGGGAAAACAAGCCTGGAAAGGGGGTCCAATATTTTTACACAAGATAAAGTATATACCTACAAATGTCACAAATACCTTGAAAATTGTGTTAAATAGTTTCATTTAATAAAACTTAATCAAAATAAATTAATTTTAATACAAATAAAACAACTATTCCTTCATAAATAAAATTTTCAAATAAAACAAGGGAGATAATCCATTTGATTAATGGCCAAAAAGTTACAATGATTTGTATTGTAGAAAGAAAAGTAAGCTGGTGACCCCCAGTTTTTATTGTTTTATTTCAAAATACATTGTATTTCATTGATTTTATCAAATAAAAATAAAATTTAAATTCGTGGATTTTTTCTGCAACAAGATCTTATACTAATTATTTGGCCTTTCCTATATAATCTCTAGTAATTTGGGAAAACTTTGAGCCTTAATTTTGGGAAAACAAGCCTGGAAAGGGGGTCCAATATTTTTACACAAGATAAAGTATATACCTACAAATGTCACAAATACCTTGAAACTTGTGTTAAATAGTTTCATTTAATTAAACTTAATCAAAATAAATTAATTTTAATACAAATAAAACAACTATTCCTTCATAAATAAAATTTTCAAATAAAACAAGGGAGATAATTCATTTGAAAAATGGCCAAAAAATTACAAAGATTTGTATTGTAGAAAGAAAAGTAAGCTGGTACCCCCAGTTTTTATTGTTTTATTTCAAAATATATTGTATTTCATTGATTTTTTTCAAATAAAAATAAAAATTTTAATTCGTGGATTTTTTCTGCGACAAGATCTTATACTAATTATTTGGCCTTTCCTATATAATCTCTAGTAATTTGGGAAAACTTTGAGCCTTAATTTTGGGAAAACAAGCCTGGAAAGGAGGTCAAATATTTTTACACAAGATAAAGTATATACCTAATATTAATATATTAAAAAATTGGACATTTTAAATTCGGCATTATTTTTGGGGTTAGGTGTCCTCACTAACCTTAAATAATATCCATATCTTAAATTTTGTTATATCGTTTAAATGTAATTGTGTATATGGCAACAATGTTTTGTTTGTCGTTTTATGGGTTTAATGAAGAATTTATAAGGACTGCATTGCAATCTCTAGCTACTCCAACAAAACATTTCATTAAGATATTTATAATTTTGTAGACATTTTATTTTTAAAATCAATGGTGACCCCAACGTTGATGAAATGAAAAGTGGTATTCATCTTATTTATCCATGCAATTTCTGTCAAACTACCAAGTTTCAAATTACTCGATGAATGCACGATGTTGCACGCAGAATTTAAATTTTGTGTGTTTTGTTATTTTCTCTACTTTGAAAAAAAAAATCTTATATTTCATTGCTCACAACATCGAAAGCGCCGTAACTCTAATCCATTTAATTTTGGGAATCAGTTTAAATCCCTTATCTGTTATCATAAAGCTTATGAGGAAAGAGAGAGAAAATTCGACTGACCGGAAGAGAAAAGAAAAGCACAGGAAGTGAAAACTTTCATTTTTATTTTCACAATTCTGTTTTTCCTGCAATTTGAAGTTTTTGAAATAGAAGTTACTATGATGGATGAATTTGACAATCATTTTTTTTTTAGTCGGAGCAGCTATAATCTCAGTCTAAAGATAAACAAATTTTTAAAAAGTTGCTAGGCTATATACAATGATATAGTTGTTGTATAAACTATTATAAGGATATATAAGACATTTGATCGATTTTAACATAAATAAGATATCAATCTAGTGATGCTAATTGCCTTGATGAAATCGATCTATGAAAGAAAAAAGTCATTATACTCCGCTACAACATCATTTTACATTCAATATTTATTTCAAGGTATTATATGAAAAATGAAATATATAGCAGGGTATTGATTTTCACTTAAAGCATCTCAACGGACTGAAAAAAAACGAATCCTGCAGATACGTTTCAATTCATCGTAGCATTTTTTAGAACATCTCGGTTGGATATCTAGTTTGGAAGTACCAATATGGTATTTTATTGCTACAGTGTACTCACTGCGTGTAGTGCCTTTCATTTTGCAAATTTCAGAATTTAGCCCGTAATACTTTGCCCCTTAACAATTTCCAAAAAACTAGTTTAACCCCGCCACATTTTATATGTGCCCGTCCTAAGCCAGGAAACTTTGCCAAAGCCTTTGTTTGTCCTTGTCATTCTGTGTTAACTGTTTTATGTCAAGAATTGGGTCTTTAGTTGATGATTTAGGGATTGGTTTTGATACTTTTGTATTGTATTATAAGTCTTGGGCCAATGCAAGACGGTAAGCAGTGACCTATGGTCATGTTGAAGACTGCTTACTGTTTTCCGTTGTGATTTTTTGAATTGCTGTTTGTTTATGTTTGTTGTGTCGCGTACACTTATTCCTCATCTCAATAACGTCTATTATAGGCTATTTTTTTTAAAATAGAATTAGAAAGCTGTATTTGTATTTACATGTACATTAATACATTTTCATATCCCAATGAAAAAAAAATCATGGGGAAACGCCCACTTTTTACAGGAAGTGCCACCATTTTAAAGTTTTCTTATGAGTAAGATTTTCATGGGTTTTTTTTTAATCTTTTGAAAATTCATTTATAAGGAATGACTGTAATATTTTTTTGCATTTCATACCCCAATGAAAATATATTATGACAGTCATTCCTTAAATAGAATTTCAATTTGAAAAGAATTATAAAGTCAATGGGACGGGTCAAGAATTTTTTTGAAGTTGAGAAATGTCAACTTGGAAGTGCGAAATATCAACTTGGAAATGAGAAATTTCTTGCATCAATTGAGAAATGTGACAGACGGTCTTTCGTAGTATCAATATGTTATATTGCTAGTTCCTAACTATATTTGGTATTAGCAATTATAAGTGATTTTCCTGCATCACTATTATTAATGCAATATTCTAAAAAAAAATGCTGTCACGAATTTATAGCTCCAATAGACATAATTGAAAAGGAGTAAGTTTTTATTTGCATATATTTTATTTTTAATGTAATGTGCAATCAAAGCAAAAGTAAATGAACATTACGGTCTCAGTTTTCAATGATTTATGAAAACCGTTTGCATTAGCCCGGGTCTATTGTTCATGGTTGCATTTTGAATCTAATGTGCATATATTAACAACGTGTCTATAGCATCATGTCACTGTCAATTTTCAATTCAAGTTATTGTATTAAAAGCAAAATATATATTCTGATATTGATTTACACATGGAGCATGATCCCTGAAGATTATAAAACATTAATCCCCTAGATCTGTAACGATATATGACGGATTGTATCCTGACATGAGCCATCTCCCTGGGATACTTCAACGGCGTGTAATGGTTACGTACAGGTATATTGTTCTGAATTCGAACATGAATTATCTATCATAGTCATTTTGTTTTTTAAGCATTTACGTTCTTTTCTGATATGGGTTTCTGGCTACAGCAGTTAGTAGATTGGCATGAATTATCCATATAAACCTAGATGAAAAAGGATATCAACCTTGCAGCAACATTGTCGTCATTTTGCTAAGCATTTCAGTCTAATATGGAGTCTGACTAAAGCAGTTAGAAGGTTGGCGAGATTGTGGCGATTGGCTGGAATTATCAATGTAAACCTAAATGAGAAAGGATATTAACCTTGAAGCAACATTGTCACTTTGCTAAGTATTTACGTTCATTTCTGATATGGATACATCGGTAAGAAGGCTCGTGTGATTGTGGCGATTGGCATGAATTATCAATGTAAACCTAATTGAAAAAAGGATTTTAACCTTGCAGTCTCATTGTCATATTGTTCTGTGAGCATTTACCTTCTTTTCTGATATGGGTTTCTGGCTACAGCAGTTAGAAGATTGGCATGAATTATCAATGTAAACCTAAATGAAAAGGATATTAACTTGCAGCAACATTGTCGTCATTTTGCTAAGCATTTCAGTCTGACAAGGAGTCGGACTACAGCAGTTAGAAGGTTCGTGAGATTGTAGCGATTGGCATGAATTATCAATGTAAACCTAAATGAAAAAGGATATTAACCTTGCAGCAACATTGTCACTTTGCTTACAATTTACTTTCATTTCTGATATGGATACATCGGTTTGAAGGCTCGTGTGATTGTGGCGATTAAGGATGGTTTCGAGTATTATCTGTGAAGTTTATCATAAACAGTACTAGACTGCTTGCTCTCTCCATGCATTCACTGTGTCTTTATGCAGAATTGTATTCATTTGTTTTTTTTTATTGTCATTACTCTTCTTCATCCACAGAATAACCGATTGTAAAAGAAGGAGTATATATCAAAGCCATTGCCTGTGTTCTTAAACTCATAAAACTTATTTTTTCCTTTCGTCGGTTTGCTTTATACTTTACAAAAATGACAGCAAAGGAAAGTATGGACGAAATAACCTTCATAAATGATGGAATACATTATAAAATCTCACGACTTAATTTCGATTCTATTTTAAGCAAGGACTCGGAGGCATGCCAACAAATAACCGCAATTATGAACCACAATAAAACTTCTGCTGAGTTTGAATTCAGTCGAAACAGAAGTTGTACAACGAATATTATCGAATATTTCAATGGAAATAATTTACATCTGCCGCTGGATGTGTGCCCGAGTAAATTTAGAGAAGAATTACAATTCTGGGGGTTATCTGACTTGGATATTTCCGGTTGTTGTTATAGTAAATTTATCTCCTTTTTTGAAGAGCTTGAAATGGTGCGTTTTATGGAACGAAGGGAAAAGGATCTTAATTTGAAGAAGGAAACTGTTATCCAGATGTCCAATGGAACAGGATGGTCGGCTTGGAGGGCGTATATATGGATGATACTTGAACATCCAAGTACATCTATCAAAGCAAAGGTAATGGAACTGCTTACTCGTCCGTAGCATCCGAGTTCACTTTAGTTACGACTTGAGTTAACGTTGGTGATTGCTATTCGGTTGTTTTTGTGTTTTTTGTTCTGTTTTGTGTTTTTAATTCATGCTGTTCTTGTTGCGTGTCCAATGCTATTGTTTTTGCCCTTTCGTACTTTTGACATTTGAATGCCTCATTGGTACCTCTTGACTCCTTAAATCATTTCTTTAAATATGAAATTTACCGTGAAATGAATATGGTGTTTTATTTGCTTATACATTATATTTCAAAAGCTGGATGGTGCATAACTGGCTTCAAAAGTCTTGTCAAGGAAACTGTTTGGTCCCATCGTACTAGGTTCAACTATCATTCTAAAGTGTTTACGCCAAATCATGACTATTTAAAGTCAATAGTCTTGTATGTAACCACATTTTGTTCTTTGAGAAGATCTTTCAACTACGTTCTTATGTTTTGTTGTTGTTTTTCAACTGTACAAAAAGCCAATTTAAAACAATATTTATGTCGACTATATTTGTATATAATTATCAAATGCAAAAAAAGGGAGTCTAAGACATTGTATTTTTGAAGCATTCATGTATATATATATATATGTTGTACTGCAATATGATATAAATATAATATAAAAAAATATTATAACTTATACCATTGTAGATCTTTGCAGTTTTCAGTACACTTATGGTTGCCATGTCGGTGTTTGCACTGGTAGCGGGAACACACGACATGTTCCGAACAGAACTAAGCGATCAAGAATGGGAGGAATATCTGACGGAACATGAACAACGGGAGTATGGGTGGAAAGCATCGAATAATGGCTCCAGGAAACCTCCAATGGAATTGCCTGATCTATCGATACCCATGGATTTTCTAATTTATATGAACTGGTATCTGATTTGTTATTTCACGATCGAGTTGATGTGTAGAATCATCTTTTTTCCCTTGAAGCGGAAACAGTTTTTCACATTTTTAAACATACTTGATGCAGTTGCAGTCATCATTATGTATATTGTACTAATATCAAACGAGACCGATAGCCGAGAGAAATATGAGGACGGCTTTATAGATGCTTTACGGTCGCTTCAGATTATCCGGATATTTCGGATCTTTCGATTGGCTAAATATATCTCCGGTTTCCGGTTGCTGTACTACACTTTTTTAGCAAGCATCAAGGACTTGTTAGTGATGTTACTTTGTTTATTAACCGCCGTCCTGATATATGCCTCATTAGCTTTTTTCTCGCAAGACCCGGCTTTTCCAAGCATTCCAGATTCATGTTGGTGGGCAATTATCACCTTGACAACAGTCGGTTACGGAGACGTTTATCCCACATCCGCTTCCGGCAAAGTCATTGCATCGGCATGTGCAATGACAGGAGTTTGCATGCTGGCAATACTAATTCCGTCGCTTGTAAACAACTTTTTGCTGTTTAATAGCCACTTAAAGGTATTCGAAAAGAAGGAACAGACGAAAAATAAAAGCAAACCGACAAGCTCACAAGTTCGAAACCATAATAAAAATAGTACAGTATTTCCCTACATTTAAATCTATTGTGATTTTTTATTACATATAAACAATTTTGCCATTTTTGTGCTTTATTGTTTTAGTTTTATAAATACTATTGGTTTTTTTCGCAAATAAAGCAAAACGAATTAGTAATATTTCTACCCCTCTCCTTTTCCTGTGGTTTCCCATCCCACTCCCATATTTCTCATCATCATTTCATGTTCATTTTCATGTTCATCGCCTTTTTATAACCTATATAGCGTAGCAAGAGCGTAAAATTCAACCCACTCCCTTTATATGATTTATCTACTTTATATTAGGTTTCTTCGTAATCTTTTAATTATGTCTCCCAAACGAAGTTTGGAGACATGTTGTTTTTGCTCAGTTCTTATTATTCTTCTTCTTATTATTATTTTTTTTCTTCTTTCCGGGCGCGTTTTTTCGAACACTTGTCTGCAGCGTTTCTCAGAAACCGATTAAACGGAATTGCTTGATATCATATGACTTGATAGGACCATACTCCTAGATGATCCTCCCGAAAAAGGGGGTGGGGTTTTGCAAAATTTTACTATAGAAGTCTATGGGAAAAGTGATATGGGTCATTCTCAAAAAATGTCTATATTTCGAGGTAGGCAAACTTGAATATTAGAATTGCTCACAGAAAGTTTGTAATTTACTTCTTGGTATCCTCTATCATTTTAGTAAACAAAACAAGCAAAGAGTAAAAATCAAATCGAATATATTTTGAATTTTTTTTAGTCATTGTCCTTCAGGGTTGATTTGGCTGTCCTTGATGTTACCACATAAAAAAAGTTGCAATGAAAGAAAGCTTTAATCTTTTATTTAAAAATTCATGCATAACTTGCCACATAGGGACAGAACAAGTACTTTGCAAGCGTCAGAAATAAAGGTTAGCTCAAAAATTTGTTTTTAAGAGCATCATAAGACAATGATTTTAAACAGTTCAGCAAACAGATCAAAACTAACTAACATATCAAATGCAATACATGACATTTCACTTCTTCATTGACATTATGATGAACAATAAGGTTAACTAGTTTCAGTTGCAAAATATCATTGTTCAAAGGGTTATGTATTAGACAACAATTGAGCAAATTAGACTGGTAACATCAGGGACAATGCGTAACATCACGGACAACTAATAGCAATAAATAAAGACTTCTTGACAATAAATGTTTATTTTAATGCAATAAATAACATGTTTTGGGGCAATATCTAATAAATTATGTAGATGGGCTTTCTTTATCATTAAAAATCGCATTTTATGACTGGTTAAACCTCACTGAATGTCCACTATGTTACCGGCTATTTGTCTCTGATGTTACCACTATTTTAGCAACAAATACAAGAATTTTTTCCCCAAAGTATTGACACAATTGCGTTTCGATATCTTAAGCTGTTATATTAAAGTATTTGTGCCACTCTCTAACTAACAGAATGCACAACCAGATGATTTGTTGTACCTTTACAACCATGTCCTGTATGTTACAAAAAATGTCTCAGCTGTTACTGTCAAAATGTCCCTCCTGTTACCGATTCTCAGGTTGAAATATTATACTTAAACCATGAACTCTGAGAAAGAAAATATATTCATAACACTCTATATGGCTAAAATCAGTGATTAGAGTAATTTTAGCGCTTTTAAATCAGAAGCCATATACAAAGAAGACGGATTCAAGAATCTTTTACTTATAATTTGTCTGTCCTGTTTTTGAACAGTAACATCAGGGAACAGTAACATCAGGGAATTACGGGAACATTATTTGCTTAAATAATTAAATGATCGTGTCTCCATCATTCTTTTGGGTCTCAGATATGATTGGTCAAGATGTAAAATTTACCCATAGCAGCTACAACCACATACCTCTATAGTCTCTGAGATATCGCGGTAACATTATGGACAAGGAAAAAAATTACGCCCCCAATTCAGCTTACATTCTTTACATTGTAATGACGATATGTAAATTTTTCTCAAAAATGTAACTGTAACTTAATTAAATGGATGTGTTTGGATGTTTCTAGTTCCTTATTTGTTGCCTGATAAGGATATACGTACAATTTATTTTCAATTCTATCTTCCAATAACAGCAAAGACATTTTCAGAGGGGACATTTTTTGATTCGCCAGAAAAAAAATTTCAATGATGTCTATCCCATTTTATTTTATAGATAAGACAGATAGATGGCCAAAGAAAAACCCATCATGATTTCCATAGTCTACTTGCACATTATCATATTTTATGAGGACGTTAACTTAAAAAATTACTCACAGACGATTTTGGTCAATTTTTAGCTCACCTGACCCGAAGGGTCATGTGAGCTATTGTCATCGTTAAGCGTCCGTCGTCCGTCCGTCGTCCGTCGTCCGTCCGTCGTCCGTCGTCCGTCCGTTAACTTTTCTTCAAAGATCTTCTTCTCTAAAACCACTGAAGGGATTGCATTGATACTTGGTATACATGATCTTTAGGATGTCCTCTACCAAGTTTGTGAATTATATACATGTCGACCAACCAAGATGGCCGCCGTTGCTAAAAATAGAATAGGGGGGTCAGACCATTGTTTTTGGCTTATAACTCAAAAAGTATAAGAGATAGAGAAAATCCGAAGCAACCTACCTTGTTCAGCATCAAAAGCTCTACGAATCTCTCCATTGAGTCGAAGTTGTGAAACAACTCCTTATAGGAGTTATTGCCCTTTAATCATCAAATTTGACCATTTTTGCAGTTTTTGGACAATATCTTGAAAACCATTAGAGCTAGAGGAAAAGTTAGCATTGCAGAAATGTTTAGCTCATTGAGATCTACAAAAATGATTTCAAGGTCTAAATTGTCAGATCAGCCGTTTAAGAGTTATTCCCCTTTAACTGTTTTTTCCATGAATTTACACTGATTTTCAAAAATCTTCTTCTCTAAAACTACTGAAGGGATTGCATTGATACTTGCTATACATGATCTTTAGGATGTCCTCTACCAAGTTTGTGAATTATATACATGTCAACCAACCATCATGGCCGCCGTTGCTAAAAATAGAATAGGGGGGTCAGACCATTGTTTTTGGCTTATAACTCAAAAAGTATAGAGGATAGAGAAAATCCGAAGCAACCTTCCTTGTTCAGCATCGAAAGCTCTACGAATCTCTCCATTGAGTCGAAGTTGTGAAACGACTCCTTATAGGAGTTATTGCCCTTTAATCATCAAAATTGACCATTTTTGCAGTTTTTGGACTATATCTTAAAAACCGTTAGAGCTAGAGGAAAAGTTAGCATTGCAGAATTGTTAAGCTCATTGAGATCTACAAAAATGATTTCAGGGTCTAAATTGTCAGATCAGCCGTTTAAGAGTTATTCCCCTTTAACTGTTTTTTCCATGAATTTACACTGATTTTCAAAAATCTTCTTTTCTAAAACTACTGAAGGGATTGCATTGATACTTGGTATACATGATCTTTAGGATGTCCTCTACCAAGTTTGTGAATTATATACATGTCGACCAACCAACATGGCCGCCGTTGCTAAAAATAGAACAGGGGGGGTCAGACCATTGTTTTTGGCTTATAACTCAAAAAGTATAGAAGATAGAGAAAATCCGAAGCAACTTTCCTTGTTCAGCATCGAAAGCTCTACGAATCTCTCCATTGAGTCGAAGTTGTGAAACGACTCCTTATAGGAGTTATTGCCCTTTAATCATCAAAATTGACCATTTTTGCAGTTTTTGGACTATATCTTAAAAACCGTTAGAGCTAGAGGAAAAGTTAGCATTGCAGAAATGTTTAGCTCATTGAGATCTACAAAAATGATTTCAGGGTCTAAATTGTCAGATCAGCCGTTTAAGAGTTATTCCCCTTTAACTGTTTTTTCCGTGAATGTACACTGATTTTCAAAAATCTTCTTCTCTAAAACTACTGAAAGGATTGCATTGATACTTGCTATACATGATCTTTAGGATGTCCTCTACCAAGTTTGTGAATTATATACATGTCGACCAACCAACATGGCCGCCGTTGCTAAAAATAGAACAGGGGGGGGGGGTCAGACCATTGTTTTTGGCTTATAACTCAAAAAGTATAGAAGATAGAGAAAATCCGAAGCAACCTTCCTTGTTCAGCATCGAAAGCTCTACGAATCTCTCCATTGAGTCGAAGTTGTGAAACGACTCCTTATAGGAGTTATTGCCCTTTAATCATCAAAATTGACCATTTTTGCAGTTTTTGGACTATATCTTAAAAACCGTTAGAGCTAGAGGAAAAGTTAGCATTGCAGAAATGTTTAGCTCATTGAGATCTACAAAAATGATTTCAGGGTCTAAATTGTCAGATCAGCCGTTTAAGAGTTATTCCCCTTTAACTGTTTTTTCCATGAATTTACACTGATTTTCAAAAATCTTCTTCTCTAAAATTACTGAAGGGATTGCATTGATACTTGCTATACATGATCTTTAGGATGTCCTCTACCAAGTTTGTGAATTATATACATGTCAACCAACCAACATGGCCGCCGTTGCTAAAAATAGAACAGGGGGTCAGACCATATAAGAGATAAAGAAAATCGGAAGCAATTTTTTTGTTCAGCATCAAAATGTCCTTACAGTAGTTATTGCCCTTTAATCGTTTTTTCTATTAATATAAACTGATTTCCAAAAATCTTCTCTGAAACCACTGAAAGGATTGTTTTGCAACTTTGTATACTTGAAAGTTTGTGAAATTTATTCAAACTTTGGCATAAGAGATCAGGTGAGCGATTCAGGCTCCTGGGAGCCTCTAGTTGAGTTTTAAAATTGCGCCGTCATGTCATTTTTAAAGATAGCGTTTATTTGTTTATGTCAGAAGTGCATCTTGGTGCATATTTTACGCAAGACAAAAGATATTGTTTAAACTCAATTATACGTGGAAATATTTTGACTGCCACGTAATAAGGACATTTTTTGAGAATGACCCATATAACTTGATAATGTGTGATCTTAAACTTGGAAATACTGTGTTACCTCATATATTTTAATTTTCGTACCTGGCCACATTTAGTGGTGAGGTATTATGTAATACCCTCCGCTTCATTGTATAAAGGGGGGGGGTCATGCTCCACCTCCTCAAATGACAAAATACTAAATATTCTGAAAACCATTGAGATCCCCACCCTATAAACACATATATTATTACTCCTTATGATAAGACAAATCATTTGGTACTATGGGGGGTCTGAGGGAGGTCATGCCCCACCCCCCTCAAATGACAAAATACTTAATATTCTGAAAACCATTGAGATCCCCTCCCTATAACCATATATATTATTACTCCTTATGATAAGACAAATCATTTGGTACCATAGAAGGTCTGAGGGGGGTCATTCCCCATCCCCTCCCAATTACAAAATTCTAAATATTCTGAAAACAATTGAGATCCCCTCCCTATAACCATATATATTATTACTCCTTATGATAAGACAAATCATTTGGTACCATAGGGGGTCTGAGGGGGGTCATGCCCCACCCCCTCAAATGAAAAAGTGCTAAATATTCTGAAATTAATTTAGATTCCCACTTATAACCACATATATTATTACACTTAATGATTAGACGAATTATTTGGTACCATAGGGGCGTCTGAGGGGGGTCATGCCCCACCCCTCAAATGATAGAATACTAAAAAACTTTAGTTATTAGGGGAACCCCTGCCCAAATTTTTTCCATGAGGTTCTAAAAATACATTTAAAGGCATTTCCAGGATTTTGCTTACTCGTGGGACTTCTGTAAAACTTTGATTTACAGGGGAACCCCTGCCCAAATTTTTCCCATGAGGTTCTAAAAATGCATTTAAAGGCATTTTCAGGAATTTGCTTACCCTTTGGACTTCTGTAAAACTTTTATTTTTAGGTAAGCACCCTCACAAGTTTTTCCCATGTGATTAATGGGACTTCGTTTGGGAGACGTTCGAAACTGCATCCAGTTTTAATTATACCTTGTTGGTTTAAAATTTACTTTCAATGGAGTTGCACTAGCGAAATATGTTAATTTCGACCAATAACGGTTCCGCTTATTCACTTCAGAGTCGGTATATTTTATATGTTTAAGATTAAAATTTCATAAAATCGAAATTATCAGCGTGAGAGGGGGTCATATGTTACTTCAATAAAACTCAATTCAACTCATTATGATTTTAATGCCTGAAGCAAGTCAGGACCATTGCAATTTTCAATTTCTCAGCTAAGTTATTGTATCATGACTTTTACTTTTTGACATTTGGGATTCATCATGATAGTACTGTTTGTATTTAAGAATTTACTGTAATATTTTTTGGTTATCAAAAATGTAAAATGTGCATCATTAAGAAAATTAGTTAATTGCCTCTATTAACCAAAAACAATATAACAACATATAGTTATAAATAAAGGTCTTGATACATTCGGCCCGAAAATTTGGTATTTTTTTTCCTCATGAAAATATTTAAAAAACTCGGTTAAGACGCCCGATCAACTGCAAAGTGAATAAAAACTTCATTTTTGTATTTTGGTAAACCTGGATTCGATCATACTTTCTTTACGATACCCGCGTTTTGGTATTTGTAATATTGAAACCACTGGGCGATAACCGCTGCTGGTGGACCAGAGGTCCCTGAGGGTAATCACAAGCCTGGTAGTCCGATTTGTCTGACACGATTTACCATAAAATTTCTAATATTTTTGTAGCTGAAATTTCCGTTTTTTAAATTCAAAATTGTTTAAAACACCAGGTTTCTTTCCTTGTAATGCACATGGTCGATATCCTCGGTGCTGGATTTGGCTTCCTTGTTCGAACGTTTTGGTTTTGAGTACTTTTCGTTTTCAACAGTTTTGGAATTTGACCTTCCAATATTTTGATTTAAATGCTACTGATGAGAGGTTACTCCTTGAAATATCGATATATAGCATATCCAAATTAACCGTTCATACCCGCGTTTTGGTATTTGTAATTTAGGCCTACTTTAAATTATCGTTAATCCAATCAAATTCTTTGACTTTAAAAAAATTAACATGAAAATAAACCCAATTTTCTTTCAATGAAAATGCAACTAATAATTTTCTAAAATTTATTAATTTCTTAATACATCTGAATAAAGAATAACTCCCGGGATAATTGTGAATTTTAAGCCAATATTGATTGTATGAAAGACTAGACCATGGAATTCGATTCGTTGCTGTTTATTATACATTTATGATATTGGTTATAATTTGTTCAAATACCCTATGGAAATTTGTTCAATTGTAATTACATGTACATGTAATCGGTATGAATAGGAAACCAAGTGACAAAATAATCAATATTTAAAACTAATTGCATGAAATCTGCTTATTAGGGATCCACCGGTGATGCTCATATCTACGTTTTTAAAAAGTAAATATACCTAAATGTTTTTTATTCATTTAATTTAAACATATTTACTTAACCTGGTTTAACAACAAGCTTAATGCTTCCATTAATATCTCTCCAGCTTTTCAGTTTGCGAAAGTTGCTTTGTAAAACTCAAAACTGTTGTAATAAGCTTAAAATATAATAAAGCACACCCGCTGTCGTTGTAGTAAACATTGATTATTTGAACTTTAATTACAAAACCCCTTTGTTTTACAAAATTAAAACAAAATGCATTTTATTATTGAAAGCAAAAGTACATTTTTTTCAATCTTGTATGTGATTACAACCCCACGGTAATGTAGTGTTCTAAACAAATTTACATGGAAGCTTTTATATGATTGGTTGAGGCATGATTAAGTTAATCTCCACCCACCGTCCGACATTCGTCATTTTATAACTCGGAGATGAAGATTTTATATATTTATTCTACTACCGTACTGTGAAATGTAAACCTGGCCCTTTACTCCTTCGAATACGTTATTTATTCAATTACTTAATATTGCTTTACTCCCAAGCAGAGCGATTACAGCTAGATCCAGGAGATCGATGGACTTGCAGGGTTTCGAGTTCAATAATTTACACTCTTTTCAATTTATTTTTATTCTTGTAAGTCAACTACTTTAACTCTCTTTACCAGTTAGATGAGTATCGAGTGAAATGGTTTTTGACAGAGCCCTAAGTAGCCATATAGCTATCTGTTTTTTGCGTTTTTTAACGTCTAAACAGGGTGAATCGGTCAAGCAGTATTCCTTCCAGAGGTCTATTATAGAATATTCACCGTGTATTGTTTCAATGTATTAAATGTTAAACAGGTTGTCTGAACTTAGAGGTACATCTTTATACTCCTAAAATAAATAAGAAATTAATGTGCACTACATTTCATATATCAATACACAATGGCCAGTTGATGTACACTTAAGCATTGTTGACCTTTTACATGTTTTACCATTAATTTAATCAATACGTCATATACATGTATATTCAATTGCGTGGAGCCAAATTACGGATTTCTTAACAATTGTTTATGTGGACGGACCAAAAGAACAAAATTGATATGTGTCAAGTTGGTGAAAAACAGATCGTTCTTTACTTTAGTGCGTAGAATTAAGCTCTGCCTATTAACGTTTTAGCGCTTTGATTTTTTCTAGCAATGGAGTCGAAGCCCCTAATTGGTTTATATGAAAACTTCTGAACAGTAAGGGAAAAAAATAGCATCTCAGGCCCTTGTCTCATCTGGCCCCAGTTTCATAAAACAATTCAAATTTGAGATTTCCACAAATCCTTCCTCAACTAAGATTTCCTGCAATTTCATTGGTCAATATTTGAGTTGAGGACAGATCTGAAGAAATCTCAAATCTGAGATATTTTATGAAACCGGGGCCTGTTCTGAGGCAGGCTCTCTGTCCCTTTTCGTTGCTTTTCATAAAATAAAACCTCAAAACACCCACTTCATTATCTTGTAAGTGTTAACAATGAGCACATGGCAGTCAAACTTACGATATCAAAATCCAGATCAATAATAATATCATCACTTTACAGACCACCTAGTTGCACTTCAGAAGTTGATGCCAAGAACATCGTAGAGGAACTATCTAATCTACGAGCAGACAACCCAAAATGCGACTTCTGGATATCAGTGGACTTTAAACTACCAGATATTGATTGGGAGAGCCTAGCTACAACATCCAACCAATATCCTACACGTATGTCATCAGAATATCTGAATATACCAAGCCTCTGTGGCGTATAGCAGATTGTAAGTACTCCAACTAGAGGAGACAACATCCTTGACCTCTTTTTCACTAGTCATCCAGGACTCATTGATAAATGTAAGACCATCCCTGGTGTAGGAGACCATGATGCCGTGCTAATTGATATCCAAAGCACACCCCAGAGATCCAAACCGCCGAGAAGGAAACTTTACAGATGGGACAAAGGCAACATCAACCAACTTAAAGATGACACAAAATCATTTGTATCATCATTCATCGTAGACAAACATCATGATATGGACACAGAAACACGCAGACCTTCTCGTCGAAAAGAGAGGGCCTATAAGAAAGCTAACATCTCAAAGAATGCTAAGGACATCAAAAGATACAAACACCTTAAAGCTGAATGCCAACGTAAAATTAGAACTGCTCAAAGAAGCTATATCAACAACATCATCAGCCCAGAAGCCAAACAAAATCCAAAAAAGTTCTGGTCATTCGTGAAAAGCAGGAAGCAAGAGGCATCTGGAGTAGCTCCACTACGGAACTCTGATGGGCTCATCCACAGCAGCCCTGAAACCAAGGCTAACATCCTCAACAGACAATTCATGTCAGTCTTCACCAAAGAGGATACCAATGCAATGCCGGATAAAGGACCAAGCCCATATCCATCAATGCCAAACATTGTAGTAGGACAGATTGGCGTAGAGAAGCTCCTTAAGAATCTCAACACGCACAAAGCAACGGGTCCTGACTTAATCTCAACCCGCCTGCTCAAGGAATTGGCAGTTGAACTAGCACCAGCTCTTAAATACATCTTCCAAACCTCAATTGACAGTAGAAGTGTCCCTCAAGACTGGAGCATGGCACACGTAGTCCCTGTTTTCAAAAAAGGCGACAAGAGCTCAGCGGCCAACTATCGACCGGTATCACTCACCTCAGTTTGCTCAAAAGTAATGGAACACATTCTGCATTCACAAATAATGTACCACCTAGAACAGCATTCAATATTCACTCCAGCTCAACATGGTTTCCGCTCCAAACGATCCTGTGAGACTCAGTTACTTACAACTATCAAGGATCTAGCCAGTGGACTCTCAGACGGCCTGCAAATTGACGCAATCCTACTGGATTTTGCCAAGGCGTTCGACAAGGTACCCCACCAACGACTATTACATAAATAAGACTACCACGGCATCCGGAACAACACCAACAACTGGATCCAAAGTTTTCTCCAAGAACGAAAACAGCATGTACTTGTCGAAGGAAAGGCATCAAATGAAGCGGATGTAGTCTCTGGAGTTCCTCAAGGCACAGTCATGGGACCATTGCTATTTCTCGTATTCATCAATGACTTGCCCGAAACAGCCAACTCCACAGTAAAATTATTTGCTGACGATTGCTTGATCTACAGACCCATTCGAACACCAAGGGATTCAGCCATTCTGCAGCAAGACCTTGACAACCTACAAAAGTGGGAAGAAGACTGGCAGATGGCATTCCATCCACAGAAATGCACCACCATACACATCACCAAGAAAAAGGTCCCACTTAAGACAAGGTACTAGTTACATCACCACACACTGGAAAGCGTACCAGTAGAGAAATACTTAGGGGTGTACATCAGCCAAGATCTTTCACGGAAAGAACACATACACCAGACAGCTGCCAAGGCCACAAGATCCATTGAATTTCTTCACAGAAACCTTAGACACTGCCCGCAAGAAGTCCCTAGCCAGGCATACACTACCCTAGTAAGACCGGTACTTGAGTACAGTAGCTCTGTGTGGGACCCTCACCAACTACAGAACATTCATCGGTTAGAAGCTGTCCAACGCCAGGCAGCCTGATTTGCAACTGGCAACTACTATTCCCGGGAACCTGGATGCGTCAGCAACATTCTCGAGCAGCTTAATTGGGAACCACTGCAACATAGACGAGCCAGGAACAGAACCATCATGTTCTATAAGATCATTAACCACATACTGTAGACCAATTAATTTTCGCGGCTACAAACTTCCGCGGTTTCCTTAGAATGAACATTTTCACGGAGACAATCTTTCGCGGTTTCGTAATTCTCCGTCATTACAACCTTTTCACTCAGACTGTTTCGCGGCTATAAACTTTCGCGTATGCAAAGCTTCCGCAATTCTCGCGAAAGTTTATAGCACGCGCAAAATTAATTGGTTTACAGTAGTTGAGGTACCAATACATCAGTTACTATACGTCCAAACCACCAGTACACGAGGCTCAGCAGTTAACAACATCAGGCAAATATATACTCTACTGGACCTCTACAAGTACTCCTTCGTGCCAGCCACCATCATCTCTTGGAACTCCATCCCTCAAGAGATCCGAGCAGCACCTACAGTGGAAAAATTTCGACACAACTTGGCTGAGACCAGTGTGTCGGCCCTAATCCACTGCTAACTTCATCAGCTCTGTTTTTAATTGTACATATACCAATGCAAGTTTTATTGTATATAGCAGGAGATTTTAAGCTGTACGACAGGAGTATTAACACTCAAACTGAGTCAACTCCTCACCGGAAGATGATGATGATGATGAACAATGTTAAAGGTTTCCTCATCTACTTTTTGGACCAATAAAATGTAAAAGCCTCCCTACCTCATCCGTGTTTGGAAAAGATATTTTAATTTAGGCTAAAATTAAAATTAATTTTGTATGACCTTAGATAAAAATTGTTTATTCAATAAGTCTAACTATAAGTAGAAGTAGCTAAAACTTTTTGAACTTGGTACATGAGTTCCTAGGATTGTGTACATAGCAATTAAATTGGCATACTGTAAGACTGAGAAATCATCTTAAGGTGCATCCAATAAACTAGCTAGTTCGGTAGATTAATAGATTTAGTCTTCGTCCTCTTCAGATATATAACAACATTGATTATAATTAGAAGAACCAGTCCAGCACACACTCCTATTATATAATAAGCAAAGCTTGGGAAACCAGTCGTTGTAACTGAAAAAAAGATAGATTTTATTCAGATTACCAACTTATGCTATTTCAGGCGCAGAGGTTTACATACTGTGTTATTATCTTAAGTTAATCAAACCTTTTTGTCAATTATTACGCCCTAAAGGAGTTTAACAATCATTTTAACAATTAAACTGTATCATTAAAAGTATGCTCAATCAACTATGATATTTTGTATATGATGCAGCAGTCCCGTGTAGGGCTCGGGTTGCGATTAGGCCCGCAGCAGAGCCTAGCTTGTCGTCAGAGGCGACTAAGGGTCTTGCTTGGGATTCTGACATAGTAGTTACTGCTCATCCCACAGAGCGATTAATGTGTGTACCCTAGGTGGCTAGATAGTGTGACCTTCGTCCGCGGGGTTGTCAGGTCTATAATACGGAAACCGTGACCGCTGACCATAGTAGGCCAACGTGTATGGAGATATGGAGAGTGCCACACTTCATGCACGTCAAAGACCCCTTTGTACACCGCGCAAAGTAGTGCACCACATAGGCTAAATTTTCTGCCCCTACCCATCTCTCCTCTTTCCCTGTGGACGTCAAAATTTACAGTTCCTTTGTGCCCAACCCCAACCCATATTTCATTTATAATAATCATTTCATGTTTATTTTATCATCCGTTCCTTTAAATAGCCTATATAGCGTTGCAAGGGCGTAAAACACCAACTTGCTCACTCACTATGCTGTAGCATATGAAAACTAAGTTTTCAATAAGTAAGCCAAAAAGACTTGGAGTACAAGGATAAAAATGACAAGACCTAGTCAGACCTGCCATTAAACAGAACAAAATGGATAGTTATCTCCAGTTTCCCATGTACCATCTACTGTAGGTAAAAATGCTTAAGTATTGTACAAGTAATTAAACTATAAATGAGACAGAGCTCATTAATTTTAATAAAACATATTAACTCACTTTTGTTTGCGCTTTCGCGAATGACAAGGCATAGTTGTCTAAAACCATCAAAGTGTATCAATATATTTAAAGGGGGGGTCATATATCCATAAACTTTAAATCCAAATATTTGATGATACCTGGTTTGCACTGAGCGAACTGTGTAAGATCCATATTGTTTAAGCTGCTTTTAATGTCACTACAAAGTCCATGAACAGAAAATTTAGGCATCTTTTTTATTCGTCGTAGAAACTCTTCATTCCGACAGTTTTTGCATTGAATGGGGTTTCCATCTAATGTCCTAAATGTATAAAGAATACAAACAGATTCAGATATGATTTGTTTATTATTTTCACGAAGTACGGTAAATTTACATTATAAAGTATGAACTAGATGCATACTGCAGCAGCAAAAGTTTAGAAAGTCACCATATTTCATGGTATAATTGTTCCCATTATGGCACTCCTAAGTTACTTGCAAGTCACAAGTATACAAAATGTACACGAACTGCCTTTATATTAAACTACAAGTCACTTATTAGATCTCATTAATCATGTTAATTATTTATTAATTAATTTTTAATCAAGAGTAAAATATTCAGATTTCAGATTTCAGATTTTATTGAAATACTCAGACACATACATGTGTAACATGAGGACATACAACAAAATAACATATATTTCAAATGACAGAATGAGCTAGTCAGACAGTATAGTTAAAATAACAAATTCAATTTATGTACAAACGATGCTATGTTGTTTAGAAGCTTGACATTACAGAGAGACAACAGGCCACTCATCTTATTTTATTTGGATTCATGCAATAGTACCTTGGTATATGTTGTTGTCGCAATTGTTCAACATAGTCACTTTGACATTTGAATAAATAGTGGAATTCGTCGCCGATTCCATCCTACAAAGTGTACAAACTCTTGCTTCTCTTGGAATGTTTGACCATCTCCCAGTTTCTATTGGAAACTTAAGGTTGGAAGTTCTCAGTTTAGATATCCAAGTTCTTCCAAACTCAGTTAACTTTAATTAGTTTTTTTTCAAAGCAAAAGTTTGTTTTGAATAACGAGTACAATTGACCTTTAGATGATTTTTCAATATCTGAGAACCATTTCTGAATGAACTGGTCTTTAAGACGCTCAAATAATATAGGTTTCATTGTACAAAATTCTACTTGGATCTGGTTAGCAAAAATATATCCAAGACCTGCATTGTCAAAGACAGATTTTATACTAGAGATCCATTTGAAGTTTTGATTATCATTCAGTTGCAGATCATACATTAGTCTGTACAGGATGCTGCTAAGCTTCCTTTCATTTTGTACTAATCTGCACCAGAAAGAAACCATTCTCAGCTTAACCTTGATATAAAAAGGATAACGGCCTAACTCACCATATACCATGAAGTTGTGGGTAGACTGTCTTAGATTGAGTATTCTTTTGCAAAATTGAAGATGTACTCTTTCCAACACATCAATGTTTTCATACCCCCATACTTCAGAACCATATAGCAAAATATGCTCAACTAGTGAGTCATATAGTTTCAATTGAATGTCAATTGGAATGTTATGATTTCTTATCTTCTTATATATTGCGAACAAAGACTTTTGTGATAGTTCCGCTAATTTTTTCCTTGCCTCATTAAAATTTCCGTTATATTTAAAAACTATACCAAGGTAGGTAAATGAATCCACTACTTCTAAGTTTGCGCCATTTAACTTAAAATCATTACCATTTCTATATTTTCTTTTGCTAAAAAATTATCACTTTAGTCTTTGATGTATTAACAGATAATTTCCAAAAATCACAATAATCTTGAAAAATGTTTAATGATTTCTGCATTTCATCAAATGATTCAGCAAAAATTACCGTGTCATCGTCATAAAGCAAAACAAAAAGCTTAATGAAAATATGGAGGGAACTTTGAATCTTTTCTTTTCCAAAGGAAGAACATGGAGATCTTCAAAATATTTTTTTCTTTTTAAGTCGTTTAAAAAAATAGAGAAAAGAAAGGGGACAAATTTTCTCATTGGCGCCCACCATTCATGCAGTCAAAAAAATCTGACTGTCTATCATTACACACAATACGAGACTTAACATTATCATACATATTGTAGATTGCTCGAAAACATTTTCCTTTGAAATCAATGTTTTGTAGTTTTTGCCACAAACCAGCACGCCAAACAGTGTCAAAAGCCTTTTTAAAATCAATAAATGTACAATACAGTTTTTTTTACCAAAAGCAAAGTACAGCGATATCAAGGCATGCATAATAAAAATGTTATCAGTGGTAGACATGGTAGAGTATCCCTTTCTAAAACCAGCTTGACATCCCGAAATAATATCAAACTCATTTGATAAAAAGGTCAGTCTAGCATTGATAATGGAGGTAAATAATTTCCAAAGACAACTTATTAACGTTTTCGCTCTGTAGTTGTCGGGGTCATTTGCATTGCCTTTGTTTTTGTATATTGGCCGAATAATTCCACTCAACCATGTCTCTGGAATAATACCGGAGTCGAATACTATATTAAACAGTTTCATGAATTAACAATAAATAGAAACGAGCTGAGGAGTCGAATGCTTAAAATATTCATTAACAAAATCATCTACACCTGCAGCTTTTCCATTTTTCAAGTTTTTAATGGCATTTGACACTTCATCGTGTGTGATTTCTCCATTTAGGATATTATCATAAATTTCGTTTTCAAACATATTATCAAGAAAATTAAAGGGCTGATTTTGGCATCAAAATGAAATGTAAAAAAATGAGATTTAGTCCCTAAACAATCAGAGATATTTTTAATCAGTAAAATAAATTTCTTGATTAGAAAAAGATTTTATTTACGTTCAACTATCTGTGTTCTTTAGTAAGGACCCCTTCATTTAAAGAGAGGAGATTTCAATTGTACAGTAAAAACGCAATATATAAATTCTCAACAAAGTCTAGAAATTATTCATCGACTTACAATGAGTTAAGTTTCCCCAAATCATCAAAGGAACCTGACTCTATGATGGATATATCATTAGAATGCAGTGCTCTGAAATGAATATTGCATCATTATAAATAACTTGCTAAATGTTTAAATTTCAAAATTATCAAAACTTGATGGTTCTTTCTATATACATGATATATCCCAGGCATAGGTTAATTTTGATATGTCAACGTTTTAGCTAGAGTACCTCTGATTAATTGTCAGAATGTTTTGTAATTTTTAAGGGTTATATAAAAATGTACCTTTTATCCTTTTACAATTAATGCATGATCTTAGAGAACTATCTATGTCTTTTTTGTATGAACAGTATAAAAATGAGAGGTTCAAAAGAGGAGAACCTTTAAAAGACCTAATTATACTCAAAAGGTGTTAATATTGATGTATACGGGGATCCACAGAGACCTATTGTGAAATTAAATTTATGAATAGTGACCAGAAAAACAATCCTTAAACAATAGAATAACAAAAAAGGAGGATCGTGTCACATGGTAGATCTTATGCTGCCAGGGTTAACTTATCCACCATGTCAAGGGTAGTGCTTCTGGGGGAAAGCTGACTTCTGAATATATGGAGAACATATTTCAACGTTCATACAACTAGTGTTTTATCTATGAAAGAAAGTGGGAATGGTGTTTTTTTTTCAAAAGGCGCACGTAATACCATGTTTCAAGGATCACCTTGTTTTCAAATTTGATCTGTGATATTTATAAACTTTCACCCAGCGGGTACAATTCCGGACATATACATGTAGGTACATACAAATAATGCAAAAAACATATACTGATTAAACGACCATACAGTTGACGCTCATGATAGAAAAAGAGTACCCAAGTAAAAGCAGTAGAAACTCGATAGTTTTGTAAATACAAGATTTTTACATCTCACAAAGATTCGACACTCATACAGGGCGCTTTCTCTTGATTTTTTTTTTATCATATGCCTTTCCTTGAAAAGAAGATGAACTTACTTACAGCGATGTTAAATTTACTAAACCATCCAACCAATGCTGTTGTATTATCTTAATTTTGTTTCTTCCAAAGTTTCTGTAAAGTAAAACAAGCAACAAATGCAAACTTATTGAGTATTAAGGGTGTCCTAAATTGATTTTTAAAGATACTCTTTAATGGTGATACAAGTACATTTCATATGACAATTGTAAAATGTACCATATCGGTACAACTTTGAAAGTTGATACAATTAGATATGTTTTAAGTTTTAAAAGGATGATGCAATCGGTGTGTTGTACACAATAGATGAGTATGAGATATGATATATATGTACGGGAGTCAAGATCCATAGAATGATATGATAAAACACCCAGCAGCTTTCATATACAAAATAATCAATGGTCGCAATCCGTCGTCTTAATCAGTCAATGACCGACGGAAAATATGACTTGCAGCTGATTCTTGGCTTAGAAATTACAAATACCGAAACGCGGGTATAAACGGTTAATTTGGATATGCTATATATCGATATTTCAAGGAGTAGCCTCTCATCAGCAGCATTTGAATCAAAACATTGGAAGGTCAAATTTCAAAATTGTTGAAAACGAAAAGTACTGAAAACCAAAACGTTCTAACAAGGAAGCCAAATCCAGCACCGAGGATATCGATCATGTGCATTACAAGGAAAGAAACCTGGGGTTTGAAACAATTTTGATTTCAAAATGAAATTTCAGCGACAAATATATTAGAAATTTTATGGTAAATCATGTCAGACAAGTATGACGACCAGGCTTGTAATTAGAACAAGTAAAAATCATGAAATGATGTAAATCTTACACATTGATTCTGGTAACTAAGATACTCACAATGAGTCAAGTGCGATCATCTTAGAGAATAGTCCATCTTTCAATCCAGTCAACTGGTTGTTAAACATCATTCTAAAACATATCAAAGTTTGAAATTAACAATACATTTACTAGTACTAGAAATGTCGAGGTTGGAACTTTATGTTTCTTTAAACTTATCTTAATTGATTGGATGAGAAACGGATGCTAGTTGGTTAGTTTTTTCCTTTTGCTTTAATTGAATTTTTATATTATTTTCCAAAGATACCCGTCTCATCCCTTTACCGAATGTAATTTTTCAAGCTCCATTTTTCTTTCCTGTGTCAGTGTCCTCCAATGAAATTATCGCTTTATTATTTATAACAACCCACTTACAGACTGTTAAGATTTACAAGGCTATCGAAAGCACCACTCTGTATTTCTCGGATCTGGTTGAATCTCATTTCACTGAAATTAAAAAAATGAACAAATTTAGATAAAACTGCCAGTACTCAATTCAATGCTTCAATTTTGTGTTTTGTGTTTCTTCGTGATGTTCTTGTTCATGCTACTGGTTTTTGTCGTTGCCCTTTTGGACTTTTGAAACTCGAATACCCCATTGGTGCTTCTACTATGACATGTATGATTTTCGTTAAAATCTTATACATTTATTTCAAAATTGTTTTTAATTTTCATTCTGTTGCTGAGGGGTTATTTTGGGTAAATGTTAATAAGGAAATTAAGGTTTGATTTCCTCTGTTTGGATTTGAACATTCTTTTCTTTGTTGCCTTCTTTACTTTTGTTATGACTGAAATGTTCTTAAAATTAATGACAAAGATTCAAAAAAGGGTGTTATTTATACGATTAATTATGTAATGCTGTAATATTTCGCGGAGTAACCTCCCTACAATTGAATAAACTATACACACGAATGGCAGTCCGCAACGGATTGTGTATGTGTTGTTGTTAACGCACCTAGCCGATATGGGGCGGTCAGCAAGATATTCGCTAAAGATGAAGTAGATGAGATGCCTGAAAATGCTTTACATAGGATTGTACGATTTCAATGACTGTGACATATTAATGCCTACAAAACAAAACTATGTTCAAATGTCCATGTACATTATATTTAAAAACTAAAGTATTCGGTGAACATGAAGTCACTTTACCCCATACAAATAAAACAAACTTAGTACTCACATTGTCTCTAGTTGCTTTAGACCAGAAAAGGTATACTTTGAGATGTGGTCTATTTTATTGACACGGATATCTCTATAACAAAATGAAAAAGATTTACCTTAATTAGAACCAAAGAAATGTAATTTAGATTAATAATAGATTGAAGTTTTTATCAAAATGCTTTAATCTACTGACAAAAAGTTTTCTCGTGGAAACAGAAGTTACCACCTTGTTCTTGCTTTGACATTTGATAACAAATTACTCTATAAGTTCACAAATGAACATCGTTTTCCTTCAAAAAAGAAATTCAGTCAAAAGAACAATAAAACTTACAAACTCTTTAACGAAGTAAGATTTGAAAGTGCCTTGTCTTCAAGTTGTGATATATTATTGGTTCCAATATTTCTGCGAAAATAAATATAAAGTAAAAATTCAAAAAAATACAACCTTTTAGACAACGTTCGAAAGACGTAATTTACCTTAATTACGTAGCCGCATTCACTTTCGTTACGACTTGTTTCCATGTTATTGTTTTTTAGTTGACGTTATCTTTGTGTTACGTTGTCTGTCTCTCCTTGTTATGCTCTTATGAGCTAACAAGTCTTTCCATTAACCGTTCAGACTTTTGACATTATAATTTCCGAGTTGTGAATTTTTTAATCCATGAGCAACTTAAACTGAATGCTTTATGTAAAATGAAAATAGGCTAAGAAGCCGTATTATTTTATTTTGATGGGCAAAATTTGTTCCATTTAATTGTTAGAACGTGGTAGTCGCCATTAGTTAGGTGATGCGTTTGAAGTTTAACGACTTGCTTGAAGATTGTTTTTGATTTTCCTTCTCAGACTGTTTGATAGCTTTAAACTTCTCACAAAATGTGTCATTTGCGAAAAATTTCACATTTACAAACAGAAGAAATGGTGAAAACTCATGCTTTGATTTTAAAATGCATAACTACGAGTAATAAAATAAGAATCTTACAATGAAGTTAGTGACGTCAGATCAGAGAAGACACCTGATTGGATCCTGTTGATTTTATTGAAGGACAGATCTCTGAAAATATATATTAAAAAATTCAATTGATTTTATCTTGTATCTGTCATTAATGTGTCACCTATGAAAGATATTTGATTTTATTCATGTAAGAGTGAAAACTATCTATCAAATGGGCATTAAAATGAATAGCAAAAAGTCAGGTGACACCTACAACTACAGTTTACGCTGTGAAAAAACATTTCTTTTTTTTCCCTAGAACTACTGCTTTCTAACCGTATTTTCTTTAAGATTAATTATGTTCCTGACTGCAACATGTATTGTGTTTTTTTTTGTGTGGTGTGTGATTTGTTTTTCTGATGGTTTCGTATCCACGGTTTTATGTTGGTGTGTTTTGAATTTTAGTGACACTCGACTGTCCAATTGGTATACTTTTGCTTCCTTTCAATGCTATATACTGAAAAACTACATACAAATTCCCAAGGCTCGTCAGACCAGTGAAGGCACCAGTGTCGATGTTAGTAACTCTCTGATGACTGAAGTCTCTGTGGAATTTAGAACAATTTAGTTCAGTTACCAAAAATAGCGGACAAATTTGACCTTTCGAAAGGCCAACCATTGAACTTTACAAAGGGGTTGCGTTGGCTTTTTGTTCAAGTCAGACATTTTTTAAGACGTTCAAAAATTTATTCACTATTATAATTTTGTATATGACAAAAAGCCTTGCTCAGAATATTAATTACTTTACCTATTTAGAGTCGAAATATTTTTGAGGACAAACAATCCCTTTTCAAGTTAAATGTTTGTTCTTTATTTGCTTTAAATTTGTGATTCTAATGGTGAGTGTTGTTTCAATTAATCTTGTTGACAACTTTTCAAAATATGGCATTTGAATGCCCATTTTGCACGTTTTCCTTCCATTATCTAAAAGGATTAAGATATTTTTCTGTATTACTAAATAATACTTACATTGTGTTGAGGTTTGACAGATCACCGAAGATCCCAGCAGGTATAGACATTAAATCGTTATTACGAAAATATCTGCAAGAAATGTAGAATAAAACAATCACAAATTTTGAAAATAACTAATTCAAACATTGAAATTTATATGCTTGATGGCATCAATAAAATAAAATATGTTTATACATAAAAATTACAATGTATCTTGCGAACTTTTACAGTCAAACTACAAAATAGTGATTCTGACACAAAAGTCAAATTGATTTGTATTTGTTTGATATTGTTTTGTGTTATATAACCGGACATAAGATGATTTTACCCGTTTATGAACTATGTACACGGTACAAAGGCATGAACACCGTAGAGGTTTTTTTATACTGTTTTCTTTTAGGACACATCATTGGAAGGGCCTCCTGTATGTTCGAGCAAGAGTCTTTTAACACTCTAAAAAGAGTCGACTCTATATTGGCAGAAGAAGAAGGATAAGAGATGAAACTGCTGTTATCTTATTTTTCATTTATGTATCGTATTAGCTATGCATATATGCAAAACATTCTCTGTCACTATTCTGCACTGAAAGGAAAGTTGTTTTAAGGATGCTCGCTAGTCTTGTTTTGGGATTGCTGTCATCTTTTCGGAATCCTCTGGTTTTTACCATCTAATCAATGTCTTTAATACATCTTAAAGAAGTAATAAACAATTTTTATCAAATCCTATTTGTTCTGTCATGGGTTTTGACAGCTAAATAGTGCTAATGCTTAAACCTAAGGCTATGAAAAAGAAAGAAAACCTTTTCCCGCCAAAACTTTAGGATCAATTATCTTGAAAACGAGTGCACGAACCTATTAATATTTTTTTGTTTATTTTATACCTTTAACTATATATCTTTTCATTTAATGCATCGAATTTGAAACCTATTTATTTTCAATAAGAGTGGAGAACATCCTTAATATCAGTTTGCAAATGTTCTTTACATGATTGGTAAACTCACAATTCTTGTAAAGCAAACAGATCTTGGAATATATGTAATGGGAGAGTCTGTATCTTATTAAAACTAAGATCCCTGAAATAAAAAAAAAATGATTCAAGATAAACTAGCTAGATGCATCAAACTTGCCTTATTAAGATAATGTTATGGAATACAATTTTCAACTTATTTTCTTTTATTTTCAATCGGATAAAGTTTAAGATCAGAAGGGGGTTTCGGGGCCTGGGTGGCCGAGTGGTCCAAGGCGCTGGTTTAAATGCCACACTATTGATCACTAGCCGATCACACCTCTGAGCTGGTGTTCGAGTCCCGTTTGTTATTTACAAAAAAGGGGACTCCCCCAACTGTAAATGATTAGGTTTGTCAGTTACCTGTCCAAGGTTGGTGATTCCACCGGATTCTCCAGTTTCCGTCACCATTAAAACTAACCGTCCTACATGGCTGATGTGCGTCGATAAAGGGCGTTTAGACACCAACACACACACACAAACAGAAGGGGGTTTCGATTGGAGAATTTTGTATGTAATCCCTGGGGGGGTGTTTTTCCTCAGGCAAACAGCATATTCCCTCGTGATTACAATTCTCTATGTTTCCCTTGCGGGCAACAATTGTATAATAACATTGTTGATATTTTTAATTTCTTATTTTAGTGAGACATGAAGTTACACCATGGTGAGACAGTTCAGTTCCAGCTGAACATATTTAGCATTCTATAAATTATAAGCGTTGTTTCAAAACACGATTTAATACAGGATTCTTTAATTGATATCAACTTACAGAACTTGAAGTGAGGATAAACCCACCAAACAGTTATCTGTAATGTTTTCTATCCCGTTCCCACTCAGCAACCTGTATTAGAATAAAATGGAAAAAAGTTCTTGTTTGTTAAGTTTTTCCAATGAATAAATTTTATAAAATGTTGATTTTTTTATTTCATTCTTTTCCGAAGCACCTGAGTTCAAAGTCTGTATGGCCTGAGTTCGCAATTTTTTTTAATGATGATTTTATGTATATTGATACTAGTTTTGCATTTACATTTTTATGGCCCGACCACGTATGTGGATCGGCCATATAGTTTTACCATTGTCCGCCCGTCCGTCCGTTCATCTGTCCGTAACACTTTGGTTAAGTTCTTGGTTGAGGTCCACTACTCTAGAAGTTGGGCTCAATGATATTTCACCACCAGATGGGTCTTGTCACTGTGACCCATATTTTATGCATGAATGACTTCGGTTTAGTTCTTGGCTAAGGTCTGTTACTTGGATACTAAATGTTTTGGGTCAGTGATAATTCACCATTAGATATGTCTTGGGTAACGTGACACCACCCACTAGAAATTAGGTCACTGCATTCTATATTTTACTCACGAATTACTTGGACTAAGTTCTTGGTTTAGTTCCATTTCTCGAATAGTACATGCTAAGGGTCAATGATATTTTACTACTAGATGAGTCTTATTAACTCGTCACTACCCACAAGAAATTAAGTCATTGTGGCCTTTATTTTATGCATGAACACTTTTGATTAATTTTTCGTTAAAAGTCCATATCCCAGGTAATACATATGGTAATGATATTTCAATAACGGGGGGTGCATCCTGTGGCTCATAGACACATATTCTAGTCGGATTTACGATATTCGATTCACATTGGGCGTTTAATTACTAGATCTTGAATTTCATGCAAAAGGAAACAGACATTACTTACAGATGAGTTAGGTTACGTAAACCGTTGAATGCATTATCAGCTATTCCGGAAATTCTGTTGTAGTTGATGTTGCTGTATAAAAATAACACCAGTATGTAATAATTAGCCGTTGCGATGTAAGTATGCATTTTGAATTCAAAGTTAATGTCTTTATGTTGTGCTTACCTATGTAACAAAAATACAAATGTGTATACTGCATTTGAATGAGTCTTTACTACCATCTTACTCCTTTCCGGGCGCTTTGAAAAAGCCTCAGTGCTAACTGAGTGTGCAGTATTTGGCCTTTGTGTTTAAAATGAAAAAAAAATACCGAACAGGTATATGTACGGAGACATAAACAGACAAATGGGTCGTAAAGAAAGGGGAAATAGATATCCGTAATGATCACGATTTAGTGAAAATGAGATGGCGTAAGATTCAAGACAATTCTGAATGTAAAATTGCTGATTTAAGATTGTTCCTTATTTTGTGTTTAAGTTCTGTTTCTCCGTGTTGTTTTCGTTTGTGTCGAGGCTTTGTGGACTTTTGATACTCAAATGTCCAATAGGTTCTTCTTAGATTCTTTGATTATAGATAACCCTAGAATTGGGTTGTCTGGTCTAATTTTATGTACTCTCCGCTTGCAAATGGTATTAAAATATATAATTTAAGCGTCCCTTACATATAATTTGTCAAACTTACAGGGTTTGAATACTCCTTGCGTTAACAAATGTGTTCGAGTCTAAAAACTGAAGTCGGTTTTGCAAAAGATTCCTGTTTGAGAAAAAAAAATGTTTCAGAAATATATCAATTAGATCCGACTTAAACGATTTTAATTCTTGCTTGCACTAGAAGAAAATATAAAAAAGTAGATAGAATTTGCTGTGCAACATCATCGAAGATGAGGCTAACTTTTTTTTCAATTGTAAATTAAACGAAAATTGTAAAAAAATATATATTTGGGTAAAACCGACATTGATTCATCTTTACAAAACGATATTAAGCTGAATTTTATATTGAACCCCATAAATAACTCACAAGTGGAATTTCTTGGGTCTTTTTTTAAAAACACTTGATGACAATGAGGACAGGAGACACTAAAGTTTCATTTGTACATGCTATTGCAATTGGTATTTTTCCAACTGTTTTGTTTGTAGCCATAGGCCCTTCATTGGGCGTAATCTGTCCTTAATAAAAATTGATTTATTTTTCTACTATTTTAAAATGCAACAATAAAATTAAAATGACAACAAAGTTCCAGACAATAAATTTTGCTACGCCTGACGCGCGTTTCGTCTATTCAAGACTCATCAGAGGCGCTCTACCAAAAATATTGAAAATGACAAACACTATATGATTATGAAGAGCATAAACAGTAAAACCAAAAATACGAAACTTGGGAACCAAATTATTACTAAGATGATCAACCTATTGCTGGGGTAGGAAGAATCTTAGGGTTTAGACAATTTTGAAATTTGAACGGATAATTAAAAGCTTTGATGTGTTCTCCAACACAAAAGTGTTGGTGCCGGAGCGGGCTAACAAGACGACCTAGTACTACATGTACTTACAGTTCTCTGAGATCTATAAGCTCCTCCAGCCCACTGATGTTATCTAAATGGGTTATTATGTTATTACTTAGTAACCTAGTAAAATAAGAAAACAAATATACATTTATAATGTTACCCTTTTTTTCATTTAGGATAATCATTGGTAAAATCTTAACGAATTTATCTTTAAGACCATTAACCATTTTATTAAGGATAAGTGTGGATTGGAAACAAGCCTTGAAACAAGAGTGCGACCTTTGTAGCGGCCTACTGAGCCTGGCTTTATTGATACTTAAAGGGGTCACTAACGTTAACGTGCAACAAATATTTTCAACAGATTGTAGACACGAATAAGAATTCAATAATTCAATTCATAAGCAAATTTGAAGCAATTTTGTAACAAAGTCGGATGACAATCGGAACTATATAATTTCATTCATTGGTACCATACATCAACTTACAAAGTAGTCGTGATATTTGGTATTCCTGTTGGGAAATCGTCGAGATTCTGATATCGACAGTCGACTTGAAGACCTTCGTCTTTCATGGTACACGGACAGGTAAAGTTAACATCAGGCGAGTAAGGGCAACGGACAGAACTGTCCTCACCTAAACAAGACGCAGGTGATAACTGTAGTAGGCTGTAAAGACACGAAAAACCGGGTATATTTAGTTTTCATAATTGCAACCGTAACTGTGACTAGTCTCATGTTCCCTCTTAATGAATTGAACTTTTATCAATTTTATTTTTTTCTGCATGTTATTTAGTGCTTTGATATTGCTTTTCAGCAGAAGGGGGGCGAGTTTGTACCCGAAAAAATAAACATATGCCGCCAGGTTTCAAATTTGCCTGTCCAAAGCCAGAATAATTACCAAAGCAACTTTTTGTGCTTGTCAACTTCATTTTATTTGATCTTTGCCAAGAAGTGGGATCGAGATTTGTTGACACTTTAGGATTGGTTTTGAATATTTGCGCATCATATTTTTATCTAGAGCCACTGGTTGCAGTTTGGGCTGTTTCTTTTTCTTATACAAATCAATACTAAATTTCCTTTTCGTTGCATATCAAATTTCGGGGATCAAGGCCACCCATGAAAACCACGAAAATCAATACCCCATGAGTAATAATGAAACAACCGTATTAGAAAAAAAATGATTACATAATATTTAACAGCACAATAGCAAAAGGTTATTATTTTGATGATATCACCCAACAAATGAGAGAAGATAGAAAAGTTCAGTTGTAACATATATATATATTTAACGGTCATGTTCCTTAATAGAATGTTACATAAAATAATTTTAATTTTGAAAATTAAGAGAGAAAAAAATATTCCCTTACCTCATTAAAAAAATAATAAGTCTTTGAGAACAATTGGAAACAGAAGAAGCTGCGAACATTTTTGTAATTTACGATAAATAATTTTAAATGTGAATAAACTTTGAGGATATTTACCAAGCAGATAACCTAGTTTTTACACAAACAACAAGTTAAAATATTGTTGATATACTATATCTTATACATATACATGTAGTATAAAGGTATAAACAAATAGTAAATTTAGCTTAAAATAAATAATTGTAAAAAAAAAAAATCTGCTGGTAGATCAGAGGTCTCTGAGAGAAGTCACAAGTCATGTTGTATGACCTGTGCGACACACATTTAATCGATGTTCTTTGGGGTTTTGTATGTGCGTTTTCTGTGAGCGTTTTTTTTTTAACCAATGCGTCATAAGAGGTTTTCATGTCGAGAATTTTTTGCCACTGTCATATCAAAGGCCCAGATTATTATACCCCAGCTTGAAAAGTGGGGGGTATATAGTGATAGGGGTGTCTGTCCATCCGTCCTTCCATCCTTCCGTTACACTTCAGGGTACCCATCTCTTATCCGCAACTCCCCCTAAACCCCTTGATAGATTTTCCTGAAACTTACATGCAACCTTTGTGACATAATGTAGATGTGCATCTACTATTTTAGAATTTGATCAGAATGATTTTTGGGGCTTCCCATAGCAAAACATGGTCTTAGCCATTCGACTACATGGGGGTACCCATCTCTTATCCGCAGTTCCTAAACCCTTTGATGGATTTTCATGAAACTTACACACAAGATTTGGGACATAATGTAGATGTGCTTTTAATTAAACAGGCGGTTAGCAAAACATCTAAATAATTTGATTAACAAGTATAGCTTCTAGAGTTGGTCATAAAAAATTCTACGGTTCATAATCGACAGACCAGCACTTAGATCGAGTTTTTCTCGGTATGGTTGTTCTTGTTTTGCACATGGATGTTCTTCTCGAAAGTAAATTTGGATTCTCATTTCGAACTCTTTGGGTTCGACTGTTTTTGATACTTTCTGATTTTCTACAAGTACATTCAAATTATTCAAATAGACTCAATATTTTTACCATCTTTCCATCTAAAATAAAGCGCATTCACGAGAAATTAATTAGTTCATTTTTTCTCAGAAATAAATGTATGACCGAAAATTTTATATTTTCTTGACAAATTATTGCGAAACTTCGACAATTTATTGAAATTGAAAATTTCATCAAGAATCTTGATGGAATTCATGAAAGTGTGGGGCAGTGGGATAATCTGGACCTATTTTCCTCGGGAAGGATTAATCTACTATGAATGAGTTTGCCACTTTATATGATACTCTGCTAACCATTTCTACAGTGCAAAAGAAAATGATATTCGGCCTCGATTACTTCGCATACAGAGCATATTCTATTTGTTCTTGCTTCCTGGTATATTATTGATTTGATAGTGGCTGATTTAAACCAAAAATGTTTGTATTTTAAACTTCGTTCTTTCAATCAAAACTCCTCTCAACCAAGCTATATTCAGTACAGAAATTTTGTTATTGGTAAAGCATGATTGATTTGACATAACTAGGTTTTTTTTTATCTTTTAGTATTTACAAAATGTATCTACAGTTATTACTAAGTGTTGTTTTTTAATAATTTCATTAAATATTTAAAGTCCCGAAAAGAATTAATGTATTTGGTTTTTTCAGGGATGTCCAAAACAAGTTTTATTTAATCCCTGTTTTTTTTTTGTATTTTATATGTCATGCATCAACGACTTTGCAGCTAAAGTAGTTACAACCTTTGGTAATTAGTGGAACATTAACAGGAAGCATCAGAATGATCTTGGACTTCTGATGTACGATGCAGCAAGAAAATTTTGTAAATAAAGATGTATGGTTGTTGCTAAAAATAATGCCAAGTGAATAAATGTATTTGAAATCTATGAGTATGGAAGCCCCGACGTGCTACCAACAAAAAATATTTACATATATGTAACTCGTCCATACGAGTTTCGAACGTGAGTACACGAGTTATTAACTTGTGCGCACGAGTTTTTTATCTTTTGCACACGAATAAGTAACCCGTGCACACAAGATAAAAAAAACTCGTGCGCACAAGTTAAATATTTTTTGTTCGTGGTACGTCGGGGTTTCCATAGCGTCCTTGCAAAGGTTTAAAATTTACATGAAAAGAAAATTTTTACGATCCAATATTAAGTTTTAGACAAGGTCAAGAAAATTGGGTGAAAAAGAACCAACCTACATTGGTTTAATATTTACGAGAAAAAAAAGTAAACAAATCTAATCCATATATCATTTTTGTAGATAAATCTTGTAAATAATAACCTAGTTTTCGCTGAACTGTTAACATTAGATGGCCTATGCAGTGACATATGTGACAATTTTTACATAAAGATTTACATTTGATATTCGGAAATTTGAAATCTGAAAGAAAAACTAACTAACATTTTTAAAGGATTTGTTAAACAGATCAGATATAATTGTCAAAGTTAGTTACCTTTTCACACGTGTTATTGTTTTAATTAAGGGTGCAACATTTCTATGTTGCGACCTTTTGACTTTGTACATGTTAAAGACGCAACTTTAAGTGTACTATTGGATTAATTCTGAAAATGCAAAGACGAAAACGGTAAACACAAAATCGCCACAAATACAATACACACAGCATATATATTATACAACCAATTTGAAACCGCATCAAGCATCGTGAACTCGAGTTGAAACGAGCGTGGACTCAGATGCTTTGGATAAGCAGTTAATAAAGCATCATGGCCTTTTTCTGAATTAAGGATCGTAGTGGCCGAGATGTTAAGTGCATCCCGTTAAAGCCCTCAAAAGTAAGCAAACCACAGTGGTGGCCTTTTTCTATATCAAGGAGTTGTTAAGTGCATCTTATTAAAGCCCTCGAGAGCTATAAGCAAGCATAAGAGAGCTTTATTATTAGAAAGAACTCAAATCCACAGTGGTGTAAACCTCTGATTCAGTTCTTATGCTTTTAATATGTATAATCTTAAACTGAACCGTAAAGTGGAACACCGTGAGAAGACCCCTAGAATGCAATTGGTGCATATTTGATCATATTTCTTTCCAAAAGGATTTTTAAAAAAAGAAAATTAATGGCTCGAATATTGACACTGAGTGGTCCAGACATTGATTGTTTTTGTCTATGTCAGGAGATAGACAAGCGAAAATCGTTCCATATGTACATGTTACACAGTATATAAAAAGGTTGGAGCAAAAAATGATCTATATCAATAAATTAAGTCAGTTTTATGTCCTTTACGCATACATATAATAGCTCTTTTCAAAAACTCGTTCGGATTTCCGATTTCGATTTTTCCATTTTCTATTCTCATTTTTGCAGGAGTAGTTTTCTTTTGTGGTTCAGCCACATTATGTAAACGTTGTTAGGCTAAGGAGAGCATCAAAATTATGCCAATCCTTTTTTGGTGGAACTACACAAAACAGTGACGAGATTGACCCGGTAGTCGTTAATCTGAAGTGTATTTTTTTTACAGATTTCTACAGAAGATTCTATATCATAACTCGCATGGAATAATTATAAATTAAGCTAGTAGACATATCCAAACTTGATAAGTTTTTCTTGATACGATCACATAAGACATTTTGTTTGCCTTCTATTAAGTGATGTTCACTATGAGACTTAACCAGGGGGCAGTACATACACGACCCGAAAGTTTTGACGGAATTTACCGACATGAGTGTTACGAACCTTGACGGACTTTACCGAATAGAATCGAACTATCTGTACGTATATGACCTAAAGATAAGGAATCCGTCCAAAATGAAAACATACTGGAAAATCTATTGTAAGTTTAGGTAAATACTTTATTTATTCGGCTTTGCACTAGGAATGTCAAATTCTATTTTGGATTAACAAAAAAGTAAAATAAAAGATAAGAGGTCCCAGACTGCAATTGATCGTCGTGTTGCTAAAAACTGTACAATCAGTTCGGTAATTTGCTAAGTACAACAATAAAACAAATCTCGATCACGATAACAAACATGTCTATGTTATAACCTGACCGTCCAAGCACTTACATTTACGTTGACGAAAAAAAAATCAGTCGAAGAATTGACAAAATGTTGCTTCACAAGAAGGAAAAGTTAACTATAAGTTATCATAAAACCATCACATGTGTTAAGGTGCTTTGTAAACATTCCTTCTTACTTACTAAATATAATTTCAAATATGATACAGATCCGATCATTTAGGGACCGACCACTTTACTTTAAAGGGGGGATGGGTTCCTGAAAGAAAATTGAAAATGATTTTGATGAAAATATTTTAGTAGCGCAGCAGAGGGTAATAAATAATTCTTAAGTAGGATTTCTTCTATATCATATTCTGTTGTGACACCTTAAATGAATGCTTTTGATTTGCATTGTTTTCTATTTTACAGTGTGCAACATTGTACTGGCTGTAGCTGTCTTTCGGATTGCAGGTAAATAAATGTTTTTGTTCAAAGCCTGTTCCGGATTTCTGTCGCTACGGTTGCGATTAGCTGTCCTTTTTCGCATTGGATACTTGTGTCAACGCAAATGAGAACTTTTCACATTAGAATGAGCCATTAAAATTGTTAATTCTCTGGGTCTTTCAAGTAAAAAATACAGTAATCTAAGCTTCTTCGAAGTTGCAACCGTAAAATTAATTTTTATTCATAAAACAAACAACTGAAGGCCACTGGCTGTTTTCCATTCTGATTTTTTTAAATTGCCGTTTCTTTTTATGTTACTTGTATAGCGTACACTTATTCAGCATCTCTTTACCGTCTAACAAACTAAATACCCATTCACAAATGACAAGTTTCTGAAAAGATAGAATTAAATCAATTAAAATTAATATTGCGTGTAAACAGATTTTGAAGAAATAAGTTTTTTTTTCTCTTTCAATGGTTGATGGGTTTTTATAGTCGTGACTATATATAAGGAGATGGCCTCTGCAGCGACTATTAAGACTCTCTATGTGCCATTGTTAGTCAAGCCCTTGACATACAACTGCCGGTGTTAGCTGCTCCGGAGTACCCGGTATTAAGACCTTTTCTTTCAATCTCCAAAATTCATTTATTAAAGTAATGTCACTGATGAATAGGCATGATATTTTACATAGTCTTTAAGGATGTTGGAGGGTTTTGACATTTTTTTTTAATCCTCGGTTTTTTTTTCCATCAAATTAAGACAAACTTTTTTGCACGGTAACCCCTATTTTTCTTTGGGGTAAAAGGTCTTCATTACATCATAAATATCTGTTTTACAAATTTATTTCAAATTCTAATCACTTTTTCACAGGTTTTAACAGCTAAACTATGCTAATGATAAAATTTTTTAGCTTATATTGTATTTTCAAGTATTTCTTTACGATTTAAGGCTTTAATTTCAAAACCTCATTTCTTCTAAAGTCACCCTCGATCATCCTTAACAGATTTTAGCTATTGCTCCTTATCCCATTCAACGAAGTCATTGTTGTTATAACATGATGTACCTTATTTTTATTATAGAGACCGTGACATGCTATTCCTGTCAAAACCTGCCACACCCTTCAGACTGTGGCAACGTAGAGGAATGTGGCCAACACGAGGTATACAAAACGAAACATGCATTGTGATGTCAACATTTATAATATGCGTTATACCGGTGCTTAAATGTTGTACCTGGTAATTAGACTATCTAATTAACTGTATAAAAAAATCTCATTAAATTGTCGAATAGATGTTTAAATAAAATAATTATTAAGCTAAGCGAATAATCTGTTTTTTTTCTTACCAATTTATGCATAAAATCACTCCCCACCAAAAAAAAAAGAAAAAAAAGAATCATAAACTTAAAAAAAAACTTTTGAAACGGAGTTGTATCGGAGATATTAATTGGAAATTAAAAAAAAAATAAAATTCTTACACATTGAATTCTATTGAAGGTTTGTCAAACTGAACGAGTGATATCTCCTGATGGAATCATTATGTTCACCAGCAGATGTGTCGATTCAAAGGTAAATTATTTCAGTGTTACCATGCCAGTTGGTATAGCGATCAGTTTAAAACATGGTAAAAGAACCTTGACTGCATGGTAAAAAAAACCTTGACTGCATGGTCACTGACAAACCAACCTGGAAACTGGTACAACCTTTTTTTATGACATTAACGATTATTGGATATTTAAACGTGCTCATTGCACCAATCGGTCGCCAAGTTGCACTGACGCCAAAAAAAAAAAACACCCAAAGTTTGTTTAAAATGTTGTTAGACATAGAATTATAGTACAACGTATTTTCGCATTATAAAATATTATTGAAGTGTGAATTGTACACCCTTTTTAGTACCTTTTATACAATGTTTGTAAACAAAGAAAAAAAACTTATACGTTATCCGAGAGCATTGGCCACTGCAGTTCAAGCGTTTTGTCAATCTTAAATTAGTTCATATTTTTTTTAGAATTGTGCCCTTCTTGACTTATCCACTGGATTTGGAAAAAGACAAGAATCGACGATAGCTTGCTCCGAATGTTGTAATGCGTCATACTGTAACAAAAATACATGTGACAACCCTAAAGGTAACGAAAATACCCGAGACAATCTAAAAAGGTAACGAAATGTCTGCGAAAAACGAATAGGTAACAAAATACAAGTGACAGCTAGTCCAGCCCTAAATGTAGCAAAATATCTGCCATAAAATTAAAAAAAAACAAGAAAAGGTAACAAAAATACTTCAATATATCAAAACTGGCAAAAGATAGCAAATAAAAATGTTACAGAAAACTTGTGAAATCCCAAAATGTAACAAAAGAAGTATCTGCGACAATCCAAAGGGAACGAAATACCAACGGCAACCCAAATAGAACGAAATACCAGCAACAACCCAAATAGTAACAAAAATTCCTGCGACCAAAAAGTTATCAAAAATACATGTGACAATCCAAAAGGTCACTAAGCCTTAACGACCCAGAACGCAACAAATACAAAGTAATTTTAAATACCTGTTACAAACCAAAAGGCAAATAAAATACATGCAACAACCAAAAATGGATGTGTCTGGTGATAGAATTTGAACGTGCAATTTTAACCACTTGCAATTACCGGTGTTATGATTTGGAGATCTCAAATGATCCAAGCTAGCAAAATTCATTTTCATAAGACCAGGTCTAACCCACTGTTTCTTTTTTTAATGCCTTTACCAAGTCACGACCATTCTGATTCTCTGATATGTCATATGTCGTTGCCTTGTTTTGTCTTTTATTCTTGGATATATGAAATTGATCGTCGCGGTTCCGTTGTTTAGTTGTTACAGAACCTGTATCTACTTTATAATTATAATAATATTTTATTTTGTTTTCAGTTGAGACTGGAATCCGATGTTTGGAATGTGACGATGTCTTACACCCGTTCGACTGTAAACATGTAAAATTATGCTCCCAAGACTCTGTAAGCATAACTTAAGTACAATTTGGGCTTGCTTTCAATATGGTGCCATTATAATAAAAAAAAGACAAAGGCTAAACAAATTATATAGGGGTGTGCACCCATGCTCTCCATCCTCCCATCTGACATAAAAAAAACTTATATAAATAGTATTCGTAAAAGCCGATATTGTGGGATGCACACCAATGTTATCCATGACAAGCCCCTGTGCGAGAAGCGGGAATCAAAGGGGTGGGGTGGTGGGGAAACTCATAAATCTGGACCGGAAGAAAGTGCAAGAGGCATTGGAGCAGGGGGGGGGGGGGGTGAAAAGCCTAACGTCATCCATAGGGGAATGAAAATGTATATTTTATAGTTTCCCAACCATGCATTGTAACTAGCTAGAGAGTTTTTTATCCTACTTATTAAAAACACTTATACTGCCACTTTTCGTTTAATATGTTTCAGCATTTTGGCGGGAAAAATCACAACGAATATTCAGACAAATATTTTGTATGTGCTCGTTTCGTCCATTGAAGAATCATCAGATGCGTTCCAGACAAATTAAAAAGAGGGGATAGGGGTTAAAGGCAAGTTTTGTCAAAATATGAAAGACAAAGTCCACAGTTAAGCGGATATCCCCGTTCAGCTTCTGCAACACATTTGATGAAATTAAGACCAACGGACTTTTTCTTTGACAGTTTTGTAGTTTGGATTTTTAACGCCAGGTATTCGGACACATGGAATCGGGAAGGACACACAAGACAGGATTAGTTGTTTGTCAGCTGACCATTTCTGATGAACTATAAAGTTTTGGACACAAGGGACCGCGGGTAAAGATGATGCAGAAACGCGGGTTTTGTGACACCCGCGATCTCTTGTATTCAAATTCAAAATTTACCAATGGATGAAAGAAACAAAAATTGTCAGCATATTAACAACTGTAGGCCGGTCTTGTTTGATACATCCGTGTTCAGTGTGTCTAAATACCCGTCTTGTTTTTCTTTCAGCAATGTTTTACCCAAGCCTTCGTGATTAATAAGGAGCTTCGTTACAGGCTGGGATGTGTTCCTAAATCGGTATGTAAACTAATGGAACCCATAACGTTTTGAAACATATCAATTTTTAATATATTTTCACTTTTATTACATTTGCAATGTATTTTTAGGAGAGTTATTATACAAACACTTTTTGAAGCATTCTTTTTAAATTGGAATACTAGTAGCTTATATTGATTAAGTATTGAAAAACAATTGCTTTGTTATCATTCTCTCGAGATATGGGTTTGTAAAAAAAAAATGGGTTTTATGTATTGCTCTTTCCAGGATATACATGATTTGACAAAAACGGAATTTATTGTTGATAACCCAAAAGATGTGCTGTAGCCAGCAGGAATCGCTTTACCTTCTGTGGCACCTGTTAACTCTTGTTACGACAGGAGTTCGCGTTACTGATAATATTAGGGTTTCTGTGTGTTTTACGGTATTAATTTCTTCGTGTTGATCTCTTTTGAACCGTCTGATTTTTCGAACTTTTGACATTCAAATTTCCTATTGATACTTCTTTGTCTTTTTCCAGTTCTGTGAAGCTCCTCCAACGCCATCATCTTCGCCATTAATATCAACGACACCGATAGTGACACCATTTCCGATAGTGGGAAAGAGGCAAGACCTTGTACCCACAGAATTATTTTCAATGTCATGTATCAGAGGATGTGAAACAGAAAACTGTAATAGGGAGCTATGCGGCAATGGTAAGCGAACGTCCTATTTAACATCGTCGGATACCCACGGCTGACTCCGATACCTACCGTAAAGGAGAGCGCAACTGACATTGATTTCCGACGATGGCAATTTATCATTTTTAGGCTTGTTCCATGATGGAAGCATTTTTTCATTCTTCAAACACATTTTGGTAAAATGACATCTTTTCCAGAAACGATTAATTTGAAGAAATTCACAAATTTGGAAAAGATGAAAGCAACAAAATGGAAGTCGATCGGGGATCGTTCTTCTTCTTCATCATCATCATCATCATTATCATCATTTCTTGTTCATTTTTTCACGGTGACCCAACCCATGTTTATTTCTATAATTATTTCCTAATTTGCATTGAATTGTTGGGTGATATGCAAAGACTATTTGCCGATTGACTTGTTGGGTGATATGCAAATACTATTTTCCTTACAATCTTCAACAAGATGTTAGCATAAAACTTTCCTTTCCCACCCCTAACGCACAGTTTTTGTGTAAAGCAATGAGTAAGACGTTTGATGTGGACGCGGTTATGTGCAATATTACAATTGTCTTGCAGGTTCCACAACTGGCTGCCAGTTGAAGGAAATTCCATTTTCGAGTCAGTGCGCAGATGTAGACGTAGCTGCCTGCATCATAATTCTAAGTTTGGCGGGAAATGATGGCAAAGAAGCTTGCACCAGACCGGATATACGTAATTACCTGTGCAGGAAGACCTGCGGACAATGTCGTAAGCAATTAGATCTAAATTATCTGTTTCTCTACTGTTAGTTACAATTTACATGTAGTCGTATCGGTCCCGGGTATCGAACTGGGTCGACCAGTTATAACACAGAACACATAACCGCAAACAATAGTACTGCCGTGAACTGCATAGATAAAAACTAACTACAAAACTAACGGAAACATATCCTGTTTGACGTACTCTTTGGACTCGAGCTGTTTGTCCATATCTTTTTTTTTTCATTTTAAGCTAAGTCTACCCGAAGCGGCAGTTGAGCTATTGCCATCACTTGGCATCCGTCGTCCGTAAACTTATAAAAACGTTAACTCCTCTGACACCACTGATCATATTGCGCCAAAACTTAGTATAGTTACATGTACTCATTAGCATTCGGTGTACACAACTGATGAAGGGAATTTTGATGCCATCGTGAAACATGGCCTACGCGGCTAAAAATAGAACATAGGAGTGAATTACAGTTTTTTGCTAATAACTAAAAACGGTGACAGATTTTTGAAGTGTGATTGTAAAAGTGATCAACACTTCAAGATCTATCTACCCAGAAATTTTGAAGACGCTCGAACAACCAATGTTGGAGTTTTCACCCTTTTTGTTTATTTTCCTGACTTCTGCAATATTCAGTCCAATTTCAAATGACCCCTTTTCAAACAATGTAAACTTATTTTGCGTTATAGTCTTATCTTCAGACATATAAATCAGATGAAAAATTCGGGCTCTTTGAGAAACCAATTTTGATTCAGATATAAAATATGATAATGATCAAATGAATACAACTCTTTTTTGTATGCAATGATTAAGTGAATTCTATGGTTTTTTATGAAAAGAAATGCTAATATAAAAAAGAAACAATAAATAGCAAATACTGCATTGGAACATGAAAATCTAAAAAAAAAAGCAGAATCACTGAATACACACATGTAAGCGACATTAAAGACAACAACACATCAAGAAAAAGTTGTCAAAGACAGAAATAGTCGGATTTTGATAAACTGGAAGTATATATGAGCAACAGACCTGACATCGAATTCCACGCTATGGGACCTTATTCTGATGCAGTATTAACAAAAAATGAAAAGGCTGTGACAAGTAGCTGCTTACAAAACTGCCACGTAAATATTTTCCCCGCCGACATTCATCATTTTCAAACTAAACCCAATTTTTCGCTATGTAAAATCTGACAATCAGACCAAACAACACAGCTTAAGTGCAATTAACACTGTACATACCTGTACTGATTTATGAGCGGTAAAACTTTTAAATATTGATACTTATTTAACTCATTTGTTTATTTGTTTCTTTTAGATAGTCCTATCATAACGCAAGGTACGGTCACATTATTTTAAGAATAATATGCGAGCGTAGCGAGCTCTTTATTGTAGAAAGTATGCCAAATTGCACGAGACTCAAAATACTATGGAAAAAAAATCGTTCTCACCGGAAACATTCGATTTTCGGAAGTTTTCGAAAATGTCTGCGCGTGCTGAAAAATTGCGGGAAATAGTAATACATCGTCCGAAATTATCTCGTCCCAGACATTATTCGAAATTATCAATGGAATAGATTATATTTTTTGTATCTACGCGAGCTTTTAAGCCAATGTCTTTCTCATATTAAATCATAATATTGTAATGGATGTCAGAAATATTTTAACAGTGACATAGTCAGAACCATCTGTCTTTTGTATGGAGCCAGATTTTTACATCATCAAGTCTTGATTCTGAGTGTTTTAATTAATAATATTTTTTGTTGTATTTGTTTACATATGCATGGTGCTTTGTTTGTAAATGTTATACTGATAATCTGTTTTTAAAATCATTTTCATATGTTTTATTTATTTTTTTTCATATACGAATTTTAAATTTTAGCCTTTCAACCTCAGAGAATTCAATTATTTCACTATGAAATTTGTGTTATATGTCCTTATATTATAACCCATCTACATCTATCAATGTTGACTTCAATAAATATCTTGTATAACTATTGTTCATTTCTAGCTCCGCCAATAGTGACAACGCCAGTTTTGACTACAAATAGTACTGGAGGTATGTTACAGTATAAACTTGTATATGGTTACAGTACATCGCCATGATCATTTTATATGAACTTCAAATTAACTTTGAATGATTGTTAAAAAATACCCACATGTGTCTGGCTATCACATTCCCATTGGAAAAGATACTTATACATTTTCATAGACCCATGCCTTCTGCTATTCAAGCCTTTTCTTATATTGAATAAAATATATTTAAATAAAACTTACAACAAAGTTCCCCGTCAATGAATTTAGCTGCGCATCAGCGCGTTTCGTCTATACAAGACTCATCAGTGTCGCTCTACCCAACGATTGGAAATGCCAAACAATATATGAATATGAAGAACATTGAATAATAAACCAAAAGTACCAAACTGGAAATCAAATTATGCCTAAGATCAACCTATATCTGGGGTAGGAAGACAACCTTTGAGATCAACTTATATTTGGGGTAGGAAGAAATGTGGTTCAACATTAAATCCCTTGCTTGACACTCACAGCAACCTCCATGCAAGTTCAACTTCTCAATCGAAAAAGAAAAGACAAAAAAGCTGAGACATTCTAGGGAAATTGAAGAAAGAAATAAAGGTTTGAACCCAATTAAACTTTGTCGAACCTTCTCTTTTAAATTGAGAACTTAAATTTAAATTGAGAGTTTAATAACATGACTAATTGACAATTTATACTTTTTACAGCCAGTACAACTGTACTTACTTCAACTACAACCTTAGGGACCACAACGATCGGACCTTACACCACCCCTAATGTATGTGGGGACTACTTCCCTTTATCTGAGTGCCATAAAGTAGCCTGCCTCCTAGACTTGTGTGTGGATAATGAACTCAGACAGCTGTGTCCTAACTACTGTGCCGGTCAGTGTGGCAATATGAGCTGTAGCAATATACCTGGGATTTTAAGTTTAAAATAAAAGTTATCTCGTATCATCAATGTGTTTTTTTAGCCTAGAATTGCAAGTAAGATCATTAGGAATGACCCTATTTTAGAAATACACAATAACATGTATTTAGGCTTGAATGAGCAAATGTTCCATTTTCTTTTACAAGTACTACAAAGCAAGCCAACGATAAACTGCATATCATATTTTTATAACTTTCACACTCTTTAGGAACTACCATAAAAACTTACATGTGTATGTCCAAGGAAAAAATGCTATCTGGGTGCATTTTTTTTCATGCACATAATTATTTGACTATACAGATTAGAAGCCTCTGCAGCAAATATTAGAACAAGGCACACTATGTGCAATGGGTTGTCTAGCTCATGACATTTCGCCACCAGAGTTGGCTGCTCCAGTTACATTTGAATCTGACACAGAAACCAACAGGAACCATTTCCCACCCCATGGAGGTTCTGGTAGGTAATTGGGAGGTTCTATATGATATTCTGTCACCCTGTCACATAAGTTAAATCAAATGTTATTCCAATGGATTTTAAGATTTAATTATGTGATATATGAAAGTAATCTGACAAACATACAGAAAAGATGATTTCTGAAAATCCTATAAATTTTGGCAAACTATGTTCATGTTTTATAGTTAAAATTTCTTCAAACTTGCAGAATATCTTATCAAAATGAATAAAAAATAAAATTCATCCATTGCACCTTATTTCAAGAAATTATTTTATAATGGCCTTAAATAAAAAAAAACATTTTCCATAAAAAATAGTTACTAAAAATTGTAACATTAAAAATGTTTATATTATGCTATGACTAATGTTAGCAAAAAATACAAGGAGCATATTTGAGTAAATAGGTTGAGATAAGAAGTTGCCTAAAAAACTAATTCTAAATTTTCCCTGTCTTCCTTCTGACAACCATTGTTTTTTTTTTTACTTTTTGAAACATGATTTGCATGGCCCTTTAAATCAAACAACAAAGGAAGTAGGTACAGAAGCAATAAACTGAAGATGGAATCCAACATTATGGGACCATGTTTTGATGCTGCATACCAACTATTACTACTAAATAGGATGTCATGGATGTGATAGAAAACTGTTACAATTCATTCCCTTGTCTGCCTTCTGACAACCCTTGTAACTTATTTTATTTGTAAAATTCGACCAATAAAGCATGATTAGTATCGCCCTATAAATTAATCAACAATGTTTTAAATAAATCAACTTTTATCTTTATTTTTCTTTTTCTTTTTAGATTTCTTCTCTTTAGGTTCATTACAATCCCCATTATCTTTATCCCCCATATCCTCAGTCTCCTCACAATTTTCTTTCACTGCTTCATGATATTTATCGATTAAGAACATTTCTTCTGGTGTTTTCTCCAAATTGTTTACATTTTCTATTGTCTTTTTCAGTTTTTCCTCTTTTCTTTTCTTTTTCTTTTCCTTTTTTCGTTTCTTTTTACTTTTTTCACTTTCTATGTTTTCTTCTTCTAATGTGTTTTCACTTTTTGTCCTTTTCCTTTCTAATTTCATCTTTTTCAGTTTTTCAAGTTCTATCTTTTCCTGTTCTAATACCCTTGCCATTTTGGCACTAAGTTTATGACCATGTCTTGCAGCCCTGCAATTAAAAATGAAATATGTTTATTACATAGATGCATATGAAATACCGATTTTTCCCAGTGAAATAAAATCTGGTAAATTCACAATGTGAAATAACAAAAATATTTTCACTCTTGCGTCCTTTCCGGTCAAACTCAATTATGACGTCGTGAATTGTATTGCGTTGTCGTCATGACTCCTGCGGTCTAAATTCATACGCCATTCAAATAAATTTATTAAAAACTATTTATTAGCGGCATTTTATCTATGTAATAAATACGATAATCAATTAGGTCTCATGAATAACCAAAATATGATCACTCGTGCGGGAACGCACTGAGATTTAACTCGTGCGCGGAACAAGTTCCGCGCACTCGTATAAATCTGTGTGCGTTCACCGACTCGTGATCATATTTTGGTTATTCACTCGACCCAATTAATTATCCTATAAATAATTTCAAGTAATTAGATAGGTAAAAAAGAATCTCATTACAAAGTATACACAATGTAAACAAACACGTTGCAAGGCAAGACTTGGGTGAGATAACCCATGATGCAACACATAAGGCACGGACCATTTGAATTTCTGAGGGGGGGATTTTACCTTGGGCCTGCTTTGCGGTCCAGATTATTCTTTTCACACACATATTAAGCAAGGAAATTTTGTTGGATTTTTGTTCAACCTAGGTGCTCGCCAGATTATTTTTTTTTACAAAAATCAGGGCCAGGAATTTTTTTAAAAAATCACAGCCCCCTGAATATCAAATGGTCTGTGCCTTATGATGTTATTTTTTAATTAAAAAATATTTGAACAATGAAGGCTGCTGGCTGTTTTCCGTTGTACATTTTTAAATTGCAATTTATAATACATGTATATGTACTAGGTTGTGTATGTACACTTATTCCATATCTCATTATCTGCTACAACTGGAAATTTCATTACACTAAATTAGCTAGATTAGGTATGAATTCTATTTGAGATATTGACGTGATTGAAGTTCATGTTAAGTTTCATCAAAATTCATCCAATGGTTTTGTTGGAGTTGTGCTTATGAGATTAATGGACAAAGAGAGAGAAGTGATTCTTGTATACTGTAAACCGGGAAATTTTCGCGGCAGTTTTATTTTCGCGATGACATTGCTAACGCGAAAATTAAACAGCCCAAATGTACTCGTCTTCTGTTGTAGTCAACGGACAATAACATTTCAGCGCGAATTTAAAACTGCGTGAACTAAAATTCAGTCATCATACCGCGAAAAAAAGACAGCGCGAAAATTTCCCGGTTTACAGTACATGTATATGCTTATTGGAGGTATAAAGAACCTCCCAAAGAAAATCATCTCCTTCAGTGAAATATGGGGAAAATTTGCAGTATTGATAAAATGAAATTTTAATAAAGTAAATCTGTAAGTGAATGCTCTCTGATGATACCCCCTGCTTTTCCAAAACAAAGTGTGACAGAGCTACAAAAAAAAGAACTATGAACTCTTGTAAAACAATACTGTTAACCAATTTATTTTTGAAACTATATTTTGTGTTTCCGTGTCAGAGGGCTATTTCCCAGCTACTAATTTTTGTGATTCTTCGTGAAAAACTTTCATATTGCTGTGAAAATGAAGAAGTTTGCGACAATTTATATTTGCAAGTTTGTATTCCTCGCGAAATCTGTTAATATAAATCGCTTACGAAAATTAGTTGGTTAACAGTATTTCCTATTCTTTGAAACAGAAGTTTAATTAATTCTTACTTGTGAGCTGTCATTCCACCACATTTCTCTAACATTTCATCATCCATCAATCTGCAAAGCATGATAAAAATTGTCAAGGACAACAAAAACATACTATGAAAACTCTTGTGTAGAAAATATCTCCCAAACAATCCTTTTAATTACATCAGCTAAACTTTCAGTAGATCTTAAAATTTTCAAAATATTTTTAATTTCAATTCTATACTTCCTTACACTTTTTACATAGTTTAAACATATTTATTTATCCTGGATTGGGAAACAAGCTTAATGCTTCTATAAATCCCTCTTTGATCCTACTTTTATCAAACTCTACAAAGAGGTCTTTAATGTGCACAGGGTATTGCTCTCCCAATACAAGGGAAAACCTTTTTTCCTCCTTTCCAAAGAACTAGCATCATTTCTTGAGACAAATGGTGTCAAGAGAGAGTGGGAAAATCGATTAATAAACTTTGACACTCTATTTTATTATGATTTGGTGTTTATAATGTGCTTTTCCAATTGAGGTTAATTTTGACGATATCATATCTGCTTAAAGACTTATATATAGATTATTACACAGGGTTTACATATCAAGTCCCATATCATTCCCAGACTCCCATATTAGGTCGAGGAGGCAGCTGAGACATAATATGGTTCGAGGAATGATATGGGACCTGATATGGAAAACCCTGTGTCATAATCGTTTTATCACACATTTTTAGTAAACAAATAAAAAAAAATAGCAGACGATATAAATATACTGTGACGTAAAATTTCAAACTGAGGCCTTAGACCTTGATATGGCCATATTGGCCCACTTCTGTGCACACAAGGTCTTGATATGGCCATATTTGCCTATTTTGTGCATGTGAGGTCTTACTATGACAAAAAAGCCCCTTGTCAAGATATGGCTTGTAAGTTTCAGCTGTTACACACAGACAAATTTAAAGGTATCAAAGCTAAATGTATTATAAATATTTTTATTGTTCCTCTGGAACTTTGTTGTGATGTTGTTTCAAATTTTTAAGACATATACTCACAATAAACAGTAAGATATATCAACCTTTTATTCTTTTTTTCATACCTGTTCATTTTACATTTATCTGTGTCCTCATCACTGCTATCTACCCCCTCCCTGATGTGATCTTCTTCTCCATTGGACAGAGTGGCTCCCTGAAATGTTATATTTAACATCTAATCATTGTTACCATGGTAATGTGTCTAATTAGTCTATTTTTTCGAGACCAACATAATACTATGAGCAATATTCCTACTGGGCTCTTACAAAAATGTATCTTTGGAAAAACGTTACTTAAGTCCAAATTTACTCTTAAAATTTCTGCCAACATCAAGGCAGAGTGATAATACAATGGAATCCAAGGAGAAACGGTTTATGACGTCACTCCATTATACTTATGACGTCATAATGGTATCAATGGCATTGGGTTAAATACAATCTGAAGAGAAGACAATCAAAATGTAGAAGGAGAATATATTGTGATACTAAGATGAAGGCCTCAGGCCGAAACGTCTAATAAATGGTTTATTTAAACAATTGGATTTAAGTATAATTTCCTATGGATTTTTCAAAAAACAACTTAAAATTTGTATTCAAGAGCAACAAACTTCTCCTCCCTATGTGATGTATACTGTACATCTTTCATGTGCAAAGGCAGATTTAGGACTGACGTGCCAGGCGGGTCCCCTCCAGTTTGACAGGAAAATTCTGTTGGGAATTATATGAAACAAGAAGCCCCAGAAGTTTTTTTTTTCAATTGCACTCCCTCCCGTATGAAAATTTCTGGATCCAAAACTGATGTAGTTTCATCAAATACCATTAGCATGCCTGGGAAACTCGAAAGTCGCAACCAAATATTGTTACCCAAAAGTTTATTGATACTAGGTGAATGAACACTTTTAACGAAATCAGAGAATGTCACTCAATGTGAAATTTGTCACAGATCTTAATTATACCAAAAATAATAATTGTTTCTTAAAAATCCATAGGGAATTATACTTAAATCCAATTGTTTAAATAAACCATTTATTAGACGTTTCGGCCTCAGGCCTTCATCAGTATCACAATATATTCTCCTTCTACATTTTGATTGTCTTCTCTTCAGATTGTATTTAACCCAATGTCATTGATACCATTATGACGTCATAAGTATAATGGAGTGACGTCATAAACAGTTTCTCCTTGGATTCCATTGTATTATCACTCTGCCTTGATGTTGGCCCCAAAAGGTTTTAAAGTGTTCAGATTCTCTATCCATTTTGACTCCATGAACTTCCTGTATGTTGCTGAAATATCATAGACTTGTTCCAGTACTTGTACAGATATATCCTTTACTCCATTATGTCCCTCACTATTAAAATGTTCTGATACTGCCTTTGGTCTTTTATGGCGAATATCGGCTAGATGTTCCTTGGTTCTCTCTTTTAAAGTTCTTTCCGTTTCCCCTACGTATACATAACGTTTACATGTTTCGCAGTGGAGTCCATAGATCAGGTTAACTAGCTGACATCCATGTACATTTTGTTTGATGTTAATTGTCCTTTCTGTCCCCTCAATGTGTTCATCATGTCTTTCGATGTCGCAAACTTCACAACTCTTCTCACATCTTTTCTCCTCATTCTTCATCATTGATTTTGTTATCTTATTCAGTTTTCCATGAACTAGAATATCTTGCAGATTTCTGTCTCTCCTATAAGCTATTATTGGTGGTACTTTAAATATTTCTTTCATATCGCTACATTTATGCAGGATGTCCATTCGTTTCTTAACTATCTCATGTATGTCTGGTAGTAAATCTGAGTAGGTAACTACCAGAGGAACTCGTTCTTCATTTGACTCCTTCTTATTCTGTCTTTTTAAGAGGTCAGACCTTTTCAGGTTGTCTGCTCGTTTAAGTTGATTTTCAATAAATTTTCCACTGTAGCCTCTCTTTCTCAGTTGGTTTTTGAGTGTCTGTCTTTGTTTATAGTAATCCGAATCATGTTGGCATATTCTACGAAGTCGTAGTGCTAGTCCATACGGTATTGCTTTCTTTACATTTCTCGGATGGCATGATTTTTGATGTACATATATATGCTTATCTGTTGGTTTTGTATACAGATCAGTTAAAAGTTTTCTATTTTCTATTTTCACCAAAGTGTCCAAAAATTCTATGCAAGTTGTGTTATATCTCATTTCTATCTTTATATTTTTGTTGATTGAATTAGCAAATTTGTGAAATTCTTTTAATCTTTCTTCACCATGGGTCCAAATTCCAAAGCCATCATCTATAAATCTCTTGTAAAATTGTGGTTGTGTTGCAAACTTTCTCAATTCTTTGTCCCATTGTCTCATGTATGTACATGCAAAGTTCCGACCAAGCTTTGAACCTATTGCTACACCTTCATTTTGAATATAATTTTTGTCCAAAAATTTGAAATTGTTTCCCTCAAGCACTAATTCTATCATTTCCATTATATAATCTTTTGTTGGGATTTCCTTATCTTTTCTTGTATCTAGTGCTTTCTTACATGCCTTTAATCCCTCATCTCTGGGTATTGAAGGGTACAGTTTTACAACGTCAAAGCAGAACAAAATTGAATTTTGAGGCAGTGGTTGCCTTACTTTAGATAGTTTGTTTAAGAAGTCTGTGGCGTCCTTGATATAACTGGGTGTATAAGTTACATATTCTTCGAGTTCTTTTTCTGCAATTTCTGCTATTCTTTCTGTTGCTGATCCTATTCCACTTACGATTGTTCTGTATGGCTGCCCAGATTTATGAACTTTAGGATTCCCCTTAATTTTTGCTGGATGTGGATATTTTGGTATAAGATAAGTTTTCATGTTTTGGGAAATAGTTCCTTCATTATACATCCTATCTACAAGTTTCTTTATCTTTCTTTTTATTTCACATGTTTTATCGTCTACTGTTTCACTATATGTACTATTGTTTGTGATTTCAGTCTCTAACTTTTCAAAATATTCTTTTCTATCTATTACTACAATGCCTGATCCCTTATCAGCTGGTCTTACTATAATATCATCATTATCTAGTAATTCTTTTAAAGCTTTCTCTTCCTTGGGAGTCAAATTGATCTCTTTCTTTTCTTTTAATCCATTGATAATGTCGTTCTTTACAACATCAATATATGTGTCAAGCCTGTATATTAAGCCAGAAATCGTTTTTATATTGTCAAGGCGATTCTATTAACCAGGACAAGGCGGGATTTAAGGAAAAATGTAACTTAATGTTATCAATTGAACAAAATAAACTGTTTTTGGTTTATTTGCAATTATTCCACAAATATACATCGAGTGACATTCTTCGATTTCTCAAATTTATTACATTAAATGTAAATCACAAAATTCTAGGTTTCTGGAATTTTGGTTGAGACTTTCGAGTTTCCCAGGCATGATTAGGTGATTTCAAAAAGAGATGTCCTTACAAGATATGTGAACAGACAGACAGGGTGAAACTTGTATTGGGTACTCATTTGAAATAACAGTACATTCTGGCATATGTCTAAGTCAGTACAAACTTGACCTATGACATACTGACTTCAACTTCAGGGTGCCATCTTCTAAAAAAAACAATGTGTGAAAGTTTCATGAATTTCTATCAAGACATTCAGAAGTTACAGCCCTATTTCAGATGCTCATGAGCAATAAGGTATAAAGAAAACATTTAAGAGTCCTATTTACAAGTATTGAAGGAAGCAAAGGTGTACCAAAGGGGTAATCAGTATCATAAAACCATAAAGACAAAGACAAAACCGGCAGACAAAAAATCATCACAACAAAACAAACCACATAACAACATAAAACACACACACACATAACAACAAAACCGCATTCAGTAACGCCAACTCAAGTCAAAATGAGAGTGAACTCAGGTGCTCCGATTCTGAAACAAATGTACATGTATCTGGAGTGTTTGTCAAGTCCACATGGTCATCAAGAACACATTTTGTTGTTACTGTAAACCAATTAACTTTCGTGTGCAACAAACATTTTCGCGGGATTGCGAGCACTTTACATCCGCGAAAGTTTGTAGTCGCGAATAAGTCACTGAGAAGTTGTATTCATTAAACGAATCTCGAGAACCGCGAATGTTTGTCTTCGTGAAAACTTCCAATGTAATGAAACTGTGAAAGTTTGTAGCCCCGAAAGTTTGTTGGTTTACAGTACCCATAAAATCTTACCTTTACAAACTGTCCGTACAGCATGGATTTCTTGGCATACGTTGTAGGCTTCTTGTTACTGACTGGGTCTACTTCACTCACTTTCTCTACTGCAACCCCTTCCTGTAATAGTACATATAGAATATAGGACCTTGAGATGGAGTTTATCACTGGTTTATGGTGAACCCAGGCGTGTCAAGTGTCACGCAACTCACGTGAGATTCACGCATCTAGTCAACAATTTGACAGCAAATTCCTTTGAAGTTTTAATTTTTTCCTTTGATCTTTCAATTTTTGGGCAAATCTCACGCGAGCAGCTCATCAAAACTTGACAGCCCTGTGAACCTGAAGGGTGAACCAATATTTAACCAGTTATAAACTCTATCCCAATATTTAATAAAAAGCTTCGCTGAGCGCAGCATGATACCACCGCAACATGTTGAACCCTGTACGTTTTAGGCCCAATATGGATAGTCAATTGCTCTGGACATATGCAGCCCATGGTGGACTGACAAAGGTTTTTGACACATGCATCTTTTGGTGGACTTTCTAAATTCACATTTTAAAAGGAATTATTTTTTTTCCAAAGGAGATCAAAATCAGACCATAAATAAATAAGTTTCGATTTTGGCCCCTAATTTCATAACAGGGGAAAAGGGGGGGGGGCGCAAAAATTAATTCTCAACTTTGTATCCACTATTTGACAAGAACAAACATGCAAAAAAAATTTTCAAAATCGGATCACTGTTGAAGTAAAAAAATTTCCATTTTGGACCCTTTCAACCCCTAATTACATAATATGGGGGAAAAGATGGGGGTAGCAAAAATTAATTCTCAATTTTGCATCCGCTATTTGACAAGAACAAACATGGAAAAAAAAAATTTCAAAATCGGTCCACTAATAAAAATGTTTCGATTTTGGCCCCTTTAAGGGCCGTAACCCCTATAAGGAGTCATCTGACAACTTTGACCCTATGGAGACTTTTGTAGAGCTAAATGAGCTGAACAATTAAGCAAGCAACAGCTTTTTGCTATCTGCAATAGTTTTCATATTATAGGGCAAAAATATGAAAAAATGCTATTTTTCACCTTTAAGGGGCTGTAACCCCTATAAGGGGTTATCTGACAACTTTGACCCTATGGAGACTTTTGTAGAGCTAAATGAGCTAAACAATTAAGCAAGCAACAGCTTTTTGCTATCTGCAATAGTTTTCATATTATAGGGCAAAAATATGAAAAAATGCTATTTTTCACCTTTAAGGGGCTGTAACCCCTATAAGGGGTCATCTAACAACTTCGACCAAATGGAGACTTTTATAGAACTTTTGATCCTGAAGCAGTAGGGTGGCATCAGATTTCATCTATCTCTTATACTTTTTGAATTACAAGCCAAAAACAGTAGTCTGACCCCCCCTGTCTATTTTTAGCCACAGCAGCCATGTTTTTTGATGAATCAGAACTTGAAACACATCTTTAGTGCATGACACCCTATTGATCAATCATACCAAGTTTCATTGAATTCTGTTCAGTAGTTTCAGAGGAAAAGATTTTTGAAAAAGTTATTGTAAGAACAAACTAAAAGTTGCAATTTGGCCCCTTTTGGCCCTTAATTTCTAAACGAAAAAAGGGGGGACTCCCAAAATCAATCCCATCCATCCTTTAATGGTAAGAAATATCATTGTCAAATTTCATTGGATTTGGATAACTAGAACTAAAGTTATCGTGTATACACTAAAGTTAACAGACGACGACAACGACGACAGCATCATACCATTATACGTCCGCAAATTTTTTGCGGTCGTATAAAAAGTCTTATATTCTCTTTATCGGTAATCCTCAAGCAACAAAATGTGATTTTGTTCGCTAAAAAGGGGTCTTTTAATGTTAGTTTTTATAAGGAAATTTTTTTTTGCCCACTAATGAAGCACGTGCTATGTCACCAACTTACCGGATAATTTCGGTAATAAACACCTGTTCATGATAATGGGTTTATCAGCGGCAAACATCAAAAGAAAAATGTAATGATTACCGATAACATCATAATAGTGGTGAGTAACCATTAGTAATTACTCTATGGAAAAAAAAAAAATTTACATTTTGGTTTGTCTGTATCTTAAGTTTTAATGGATGACACGAGTTGTCCTGCTAATTGACACAGCAACCTAAGAGTTGGCTGCTCCAGTTACACTTGAACAAGAGACAGGACCTGTCTACCACTGTGTTAAGGTTCTGTTCAGAATTAAGAAGACGTTTTGGCATATTTTGTCTAAAACCAATTTAAATGTGATTGTCTGACACTGACAGATAATTTATGTTTCATTTTCAATTTCTTTTTATTAATAGAAAATAATGAGATGTGGAATAAGTGTACGTGACACAGCCTACAATTAAGGGGCAATTTAGAGAAAAACCACAATGGACAAACACCAGCAGCCTTCAACGAGGCCATTTGGCACTGCTCAGGGTTCTGCAATTGGCCCATGGTCTAAATAAAATGCACATAATTCAAATCCAGTCCTGAAATACTCACAGATAGACCCCCTTCTTAAACAAGGAACAGAAAACATCAAAAATTGATTTCAACCTAACCATACGCTACAATTACTATGGCTGAGAGATTTGTTTACCTCAGAAGCTTTGACAGATATACTACTGGCAGCTTTATTGAAGACATGGTCCCACCACTGGAAAGTAAACTCATCCCCTTTATTGTGACCAACCTAAAAATAGAATTCTAAAGTAAATAGACATGGTCCCACCACTGGAAGGTAAACTCATCCTCTTTATTGTGGCCAACCTAGAAAAAGAATTCCAAAGTAAATAGACATGGTCCCACCACTGGAAGGTAAACTCGTCCCCTTTATTGTGGCCAACCTAAAAATAGAATTCCAAACAAAGTAAATAGACATGGTACCACCACTGGAAAGTAAACTCGTCCCCTTTATTGTGGCCAACCTAAAAATAGAATTCCAAACAAAGTAAATAGACATGGTCGCACCACTGGAAGGTAAACTCGTCCCCTTTATTGTGGCCAACCTAGAAAAAGAATTCCAAACAAAGTAAATAGACATGGTTCCACCACTGGAAGGTAAACTCGTCCCCTTTATTGTGGCCAACCTAGAAAAAGAATTCCAAACAAAGTAAATAGACATGGTCGCACCACTGGAAGGTAAACTCGTCCCCTTTATTGTGGCCAACCTAGAAAAAGAATTCCAAACAAAGTAAATAGACATGGTCCCACCACTGGAAAGTAAACTCGTCCCCTTTATTGTGGCCAACCTAAAAATAGAATTCCAAACAAAGTAAATAGACATGGTCGCACCACTGGAAGGTAAACTCGTCCCCTTTATTGTGGCCAACCTAGAAAAAGAATTCCAAACAAAGTAAATAGACATGGTTCCACCACTGGAAGGTAAACTCATCCCCTTTATTGTGGCCAACCTAGAAAAAGAATTCAAAACAAAGTAAATAGACATGGTCGCACCACTGGAAGGTAAACTCGTCCCCTTTATTGTGGCCAACCTAAAAATAGAATTCCAAACAAAGTAAATAGACATGGTCCCACCACTGGAAGGTAAACTCGTCCCCTTTATTGTGGCCAACCTAGAAAAAGAATTCCAAACAAAGTAAATAGACATGGTCCCACCACTGGAAGGTAAACTCATCCTCTTTATTGTGGCCAACCTAGAAATAGAATTCAAAACAAAGTAAATAGACATGGTCGCACCACTGGAAGGTAAACTCGTCCCCATTATTGTGGCCAACCTAGAAAAAGAATTCCAAACAAAGTAAATAGACATGGTCCCACCACTGGAAGGTAAACTCGTCCCCTTTATTGTGGCCAACCTAGAAAAAGAATTCGAAACAAAGTAAATAGACATGGTTCCACCACTGGAAGGTAAACTCGTCCCCTTTATTGTGGCCAACCTAGAAAAAGAATTCGAAACAAAGTAAATAGACATGGTTCCACCACTGGAAGGTAAACTCGTCCCCTTTATTGTGGCCAACCTAGAAAAAGAATTCGAAACAAAGTAAATAGACATGGTCGCACCACTGGAAGGTAAACTCGTCCCCTTTATTGTGGCCAACCTAGAAAAAGAATTCCAAACAAAGTCAATAGACATGGTCCCACCACTGGAAAGTAAACTCGTCCCCATTATTGTGGCCAACCTAGAAATAGAATTCAAAACACAGTAAATAGACATGGTTCCACCACTGGAAGGTAAACCCATCCCCTTTATTGTGACCAACCTAGAAAAAGAATTCCAAACAAAGTAAATAGACATGGTTCCACCACTGGAAGGTAAACTCATCCCCTTTATTGTGACCAACCTAGAAATAGAATTCCAAACAAAGTAAATAGACATGGTCCCACCACTGGAAGGTAAACTCGTCCCCTTTATTGTGGCCAACCTAGAAATAGAATTCCAAACAAAGTAAATAGACATGGTCCCACCACTGGAAGGTAAACTCGTCCCCTTTATTGTGGCCAACCTAGAAAAAGAATTCCAAACAAAGTAAATAGACATGGTCCCACCACTGGAAGGTAAACTCATCCCCTTTATTGTGGCCAACCTAGAAAAAGAATTCGAAACAAAGTAAATAGACATGGTCCCACCACTGGAAGGTAAACTCGTCCCCTTTATTGTGGCCAACCTAGAAAAAGAATTCCAAACAAAGTAAATAGACATGGTCGCACCACTGGAAGGTAAACTCGTCCCCTTTATTGTGGCCAACCTAGAAAAAGAATTCCAAACAAAGTAAATAGACATGGTCCCACCACTGGAAGGTAAACTCGTCCCCTTTATTGTGGCCAACCTAGAAAAAGAATTCCAAACAAAGTAAATAGACATGGTCCCACCACTGGAAGGTAAACTCGTCCCCTTTATTGTGGCCAACCTAGAAAAAGAATTCCAAACAAAGTAAATAGACATGGTCCCACCACTGGAAAGTAAACTCGTCCCCATTATTGTGGCCAACCTAAAAATAGAATTCCAAACAAAGTAAATAGACATGGTCCCACCACTGGAAGGTAAACTCGTCCCCTTTATTGTGGCCAACCTAAAAATAGAATTCCAAACAAAGTCAATAGACATGGTCCCACCACTGGAAGGTAAACTCGTCCCCTTTATTGTGACCAACCTAAAAATAGAATTCGAAACAAAGTTAATGTACAAAAATATCCCTATTGTGTCTCACAACTATGTTGTGTTCTATGGTTATCACCCGATCCGAAGATCGCAATGGTAGAGGTTTGGCGCCATAAAACCTGGTTTAACCCACCATTTCGTTTGAAATGCCTGTACCAAGTCAGGACCATTGCGCTACACCAATTCTCCGGTATGACTGATTCGTTTTTGTCATTTTCTCTGTACTATGAAAATGATCATTCAAGTTCGGTAGTTTTGTTATTACCTTTATTTATGTACATACAAACATTGATTCATAATATCTGTCAGATTTAACTTGGCAAGTTTCGCTGACTTATGTCATGTATGTGAGGTTAATACATGTATTTAAACTAGCAAGTTAATAATGGAAGCTTATTTAGCATGTTAAAGTCAGCAATATTTTTAATGTTAACATAATGTTGATAAAATTGCCTGGATAGACATGATAGAAGAAACACAAGTTGGACAAAGTATCAAATTTATCACCTAACATGCCTAAAAATCAATTATTTATAATAATTAAAAACAATTCTACATAATACATTTACACTTGTGATGGATCTGTCATGACAAAACTGGAGATTGGACTAAAAATAAAACCAGGAGATTTTCAACCGGTCTTATTATTTACATGTCAATGTTAAATGAGGGCACCAGCGCCGCCAGCGTGTGCAAAAAATACATGGCTTCACTGATGATCTTTAACAGTTTATACAATCCTCACATCAATAATAAAAAGAAACCTTCAATTAACACTTTTACCAGTGAAATTTTGAAACATCTAAAAATGTTTTATAACTGACATGACTGAAAAATAAAAATGTCAATAATTTTTTTTTTTCTTCCAGTTATGAAAAAGTGGGAGATTACACAAAAAGTTAAACAAACAGATGAGTTAAAAACATGAAAAGTCAGAAGATTTGACTCCCAGCAAGAAAATCATATATATATGGGTAAATTCAAATGTTGTAACTATTGGATATAAACCAAACAAAGTTTTCAACACATCAACAATTAAACTTCATGTTCTTTGACCCAAATATAACGTACAGTTTGTAAAAAGAAAACAAAATGGAATAACTGCTAAGGCCAAAACAAAATATATGTCTGTTTCCTGCTTCCTACTCTTGAAAATAAGGGTAGGTAGGTAGGAATTTTTTTTTTTTTACAAAATTATTTTACATTGAGACAATGGGGAAGCAATCCTAACTTTAACAGTGCTTGTTCCAAAATGCAGATAAAAACTTTAGGGTAGGGCCCAAAAAATAGGGTAGGTAGGAAAGCAGGAAACAGACATATATTTTTATTTGGCTTAGTGAATAAAAAAATCCCCACTCTACAATTCAGATAATCTTACCCCAGCAGTGTCATGTTTGAGTTTAACTTTTATGGCATCTTTTATTCCACTTTCATCTTTTCCCAATCCAGATCCTGAAATAGAAGATATCAAAACTACATGTAAGTTAAAAGTTAGCTAATATATACTATGTATATAGGATCCATGAATTAGGATATATATTATCCCAATTGGGATAAATGGACTTTATCCCAATTGGGATAAAAAACAGGTTATTTAGATATAAAAATTTACTGGCTGAATGGTGCATAAAAATGCATGTGAGAGATTATACCCAGATGTAAATGCTTCATTACAATATACACGGATTACATTAGGGATGCTGCATTTTATGCACAGATCATAATTTTTGTCTAAAAAGTTAGTCGTTTTTAATGTGAATCAAAAACATTTTAATATTGTTAAAAGTTCTTTTGTATGTATTTTTGTACAATAACGTATGTTCCCTCTGTAGTTATGCAATTTCAAATATTTTTGGAACATAGATTTGAATTATTTTTTTGAATCTCAGAAAAAAATTCAGACAATCAAATTATTATTTTAAGTGGCAGTTATCTTTCTTTGACCAGGGTAAAAAATATTGAAAAAACAACCCAATATTTGACATTTTCTGTGAAAATATAACAACTAGAACTGAAGATTTAATCTTTTGTATATTTTAGTATCAAGTTTTGTCATGTAATGCAATCATTGAGTCAATACCTTGTCCGATTTTGTATGATTGTAGCAATATAAACTGAATGATGCTGCATTTACTTAAATGAATTGTCGCAAAAACGCAGCATCACACACACTATTGCAATACATCTTCATATCCCTGAAATTAAAAACTTTTCAATTGTTCATGATTTGTGATGCACCAAAACTCCATTTCAAAATAATGCTTGAATAAAAAGCTACGCCGAGCTCAGCATGATACGACCGCAACATGTTGAACCCTGTACATTTGCAGCCCAATAATATGGATTGTCAAATACTTTGGACACATGCAGTCCATGGTGACTCACAAAGCTTTTCGACACATGCATATTTTGGGGGATTTTGAATTGCATATTTGAATTTCGTTTACACATTTATGTAGTCTATACCAACCTTCAAGGACAATTCATGATGTGCTTTTGGTCCCTTTGATCCCTAATTTCCCCAAATTGGTAAGAGATATTGCTAACCTGAATGGAAAATGATGGCATGGATTTTACATGGATTCCAATGAAAAAAAAATTTCAAAATTGGACCACAAATTAAAAAGTATATTTTTTGGGAGTGGCCCCTTTTTGACCCCTGATAGCAATGTAACAGTACAAGATACTTAAAAACTGTTGTAACATTTTCCTGACAGAATTTATCATGTTTATTGAGGATTACAATTTTAAAAATTGACAAATTGTATGAAACATAATGTTCTACAGAGTTTTGTCTTAACACCCAGTTTCCCCCTTTTGGTCCCTTTTTCTTTGAAATGGTAAGGGCCAAAATCCCCTAACACAAGAGGAAACTTTCTCTAGTGGTTAAAAACATCATTTTAAAACAATGTAACAATTCGTCAGCCCACTACAATTATTTTTTTTTTTAAAACCATTTGCCAAGACAAACGCTTATAATTATCGGTTTTGGCCCCTTTGACCCCTAAATTCTCGAAAACGGTATGAGATATTGCAAATCTGATTGAAAAACCCAGACAGGGATTTTTACAAGAATTCCAATGAAAAAAAGATTTTGAAAATCGGACCACAAATAAAAAAGTCAATTTTTTGGGTGTGGCCCTTATTTGACCCCTTATAGCAATGTAACGGTACAAGATACATCAAAGCTGTTGTTACATTTTGTTGACAGAATTTATTGAGGAATATGATGAAAAAAGATTGAGCAAAATCAGATGAAAATTAAACATTCTACAGATGTTTTGTCAATATACCAATTTTTGCCCCTTTTGGCCCTTTTTTTTTAATGGTAGGGGCCAGAAACCCCAAATGCAATACCAACCTTCCTTTAGTGGTTATAAAAATCATATCAAAATTTTATAACAATTGGTTAACTACAACTTAAGTTATCACACGGAAACCAAAGTGTCTACAGACAGTCAGAGATCCCACTTAAACAAGTAAACAGAATTTTACTTCTTTAGGTAAACAAAAATTTACTTGTTTAAGTAAAGTATTTTTCTCTGAGCAAAAATTTACCTATACAAGTAAATTTGAAAAACTTTGAGCTCATTTTACTTGTTACACAATATTTTTACAATCAAACAGATAATTTTCTTTAAATGTTTACATCATCTGCTCTATGGTCCATCAAAAATTTCTGATGCACATGGTGCGCACGGCCTTTGAAAATTGCCCTCTTGGGACAATAAATGTTGGTTATTTCTCAATTAACTGAAGATAACAGATAATCTCAGTCTGGTAAAGGTTGCTAATACTATTAGCCATATAAATAATCGTGAATGAAAGTAAATTGCATGACTAGATAAAGGTAATTAAGAAAAGAATGATTTTCTATCATTTTACTTGTACAAGTAAATTAGTGAAAGTCAAAATAAGGGAGACAATTTTAACTCTTAAAAGTTTACCTATAGAAGTTAAAATCTGTTTACTTGTACAAGTGGGATATCTGACTGACAGATGACGACGACATCGCCATAACATACAAAAATGTAATCATGGTAATACGATCGCAAAAATTTTGCAGTCGTATAAAAACTGGTCATTTATCCCAATTGAGATATATTATCCCAATTAGGGGTATCCCCAACCTGTTATACAAAAACTTGACCAGTACCAACCAACCAAATTTATGTGCACACTTTTCGGTAAGTGAAGCCATATTAACACAAATCTGATAGCCGAAATGAAAAGGAGAGTCGGGTACTTGAAGCTTTAAGTTGTAACCCCATACCTTCTGTCCAACCGTGTTTTTCTAGCTGTTTCTTGGCAAATTTATTTTTCGACATGCTTTCCGGAATTCCGGAAGTAAAAGCAAATAGACAAAATCGGGAAACAGAACAGGAAAGACCATGAGTTTCCGGAAAAGTAATGCATGTAATATTAGTCTCGAACCCAAACTCATACTACCAAGGTAGTGAGTCTGGGAAAACACCTATTGATTTCTCGTAACCACTAGGTGGCGATCGTTATACCTTTTAACCTTTACCACGTGTGTATATGACGTGTTTAGCATGCAAGACTCATTTCAATCTGTAATCTGTAATGTCATATATTCTGCCAATATAGGCACACCTCCGGTAGGAGTAAAACGTTGATAAAACACTGGATAATGTTTAAAAGGTAAAACCACAAATTGTTCTATGTACACACGGTATATAACAGTCTATCCTCACTTTTAAAACACTGGTATCTTCAAAAAGAAGTAATTTGTATGTTCCACACACAACCAAATCACCATCTGCATGATCTATATCTAAAGCTCACCTAACAGTTTATATCTATGGTTATGCAAGCTATATATCAATGCTCTACATGCAGGCTAATCTGAAATGAACCAACTTTAAAAACTCAACGTTTCATTGGTCTTCCGTGGTTTTTGACAACTGGTTCTGCAAAATCGAGAATCGGATTGGTCAAACGTGTATGGTTCTGTAATCAAGAATGTCCCAATTTTTAACTCCAATAAACATAAACAATTTCTAAAACCAGGTAGATGCCCGTGAGTACAATTTAACGATAAAACGATTTTTTTTATTGTTAACAAAACCAACTTGTGTTCAAAAATGTAAAATATGATGTCTTATTATAAAATAAGAAATGCTGTGTTATATGAGAACAACTCACATCAATTCGAGAAGTTATCTCGCTGTTGCATTTGCATAAATTCACTGAACCATAGGCACGGAATTCTGAACATACGGTTGAGTGATTTTCGTCAAACACTATGATAAAGCCTGAAAGTACTCCGAACGTACACATAACAAAATAGGTAATGGGACTGTTCCAGACTCTTATCATCTATTGATAAGCGTCTGGGTGATCGAGACTAATGTAATATTAGTTTTAATTTTCTCAGGTACAAGTCAATGAATAACATAAAGGTTTATTGTTGAGATTACTTGTTGACTGAAATAGTTTTTACAATTTTTGAGCTGCATCTTTTTAAGGCATCTTGTATTTTTTTTTAATCAATATAAACTCTATGGCAAGCCAAACTTGACAAAAGTCCATATTTTTAAATATTTATAAATAATTATAAATATTTATAATCTATTTATAAATATTTAAAATTAATTATAAATATTTATAATTCGAATTATAAATATTTATAAATGGAGGTTGAATTATAAATATTTAAAATTCATTTAAAAATATTTATGATTCATTTATAAATATTTATGAATAAACTCATCCTCAAAATTGAGTTTTTTCTTTGATATTATTTTGATAACATACACAATTTATTTTTTTCTAAATTTATAAAATCGGAATCTTACTAGACATACAGAGCTAGACATATTAAAGTTAAGGATTTTAAGAATTTCATTTTTTTCCCATAGTTATACTTTCCCTACTTTCGATCTTAATTTTTATTCTAGTTAAGGTGTCTCGGGGCTATTAAAATTCTACTATAGATTTTTTTCATTTCTGGCAAATTGAAAGACCTTAATGCATAGATAAAAAATATCAAATAAAAAGAGGGGGTCACCGTTCATTTTAAAGCTCTAGCAGCTTTCTAAAAATAGCAAAATTTCAGTATTTTTATATAGAATATATAGGGAGAAAAGCTATAGAGGCACCTAAAGAAGAACTCCTACTATAGAATCAGCTCAAAATCTGAAGGAAAGTCCCTTTTCTAAAGCTCTTTGAAATTGTATGAAAAAAACATAGGGTCACCGTTCATTTTTTCAAGATATTCATGAAAATTCAAAATTTTCCTATTTATTCTATATAAATTATCTCCCTTTGATTAAGTACGGGAAATTCTAAAAATGATTAAAAAGACCTTTTTTGTATTACAATTACTCTTAATTTGTTAAAATATATTATAATATATAGTTTTTGTCTGCAATATCCAGTTAATTTATCAATTTTATACAAAATACCAATATGTGCAAAAAGATGCTCAGTAGAAAAGCCTCGAGCCACCTTAATACTCCGAGTTAACATTTTTGATGTCCCCCCCCCCCCCCCGGGGGTTCGCCCAAACAGTCGTCATATTGTACTACATGCAGTCGCTGTATCAACCTTTTCCACCGGACCATATACGAAGAAGGAAAGGGTTTGAATTATTCGAGTTTACCATGCAACCTCAATCCCGAATTAAGCAAGGTATTTTAAGGAAACATTAACAAAAATGATAATTAAATATTGTCAGCAAATTGTATCGTGAAATCTCTGAAACTTTGTAGTACTAATTTTTTGGGAACTTGCAACATTTTTAATTTTGAATTAGGTATATAATGTTTTTAAAATATATTGATATCTATTTAAGAATTTTCAATATTCCGAAGGAAAAAAATCAGCATAATTATATTTCATTGAACAACATACTGTTAAAACATCATATAATCTATGGAAGGGGATATCCGCCACAAATATGTTCATTTGTTCTTTGTTAATGTGTAGATTTGAAATTCCTTACATGTTCAATTATTTCTTTCTTCAGTGTAAATTTGTCAATTATTTATTTGAGAAGTACATTTTCTCACTTTGTAGCCTGTAATTACCTTATGTTTTTATTTGTTTCATGTAGTTTCGTTCATGGGTGCTTTACTTCTTTTATAATGGTTAATTTGTTCTTTGTGTATTCGTCAATTATTTCCCTCTCAAAGCTAGTTTACAATTATCTTTTTTTGCTTATTGTAACTCCTGAACTTAATTGTCCGTTATTTGTATTTATATATAAATTTTTTTTCAAAATTGTCACGCTTACAAAGTACGCATTAACATTTTACAAATGAAGAAAGAACACGTTACTCATGAGTGATTTTTTACCGGAAGTTTGAAATTTGCCGCCGGTAAAGTAGAGAGAATAATACAGATGTAACAAAATCTTAAAAGTGTTTTCTCTTTATAAACGCTGTTTCTATTTAGTTTTAGTAAATCTATTTGTTTTATACACAACCGGGCTTCTCTACATGTAGTTTCTTAGAAAACTTTGACGGAAATTTTGCATATATATCCAATATGTGTAAAAACCTAAGAATTCAGTAAACAAGCATTAGATGACCTAGGAGCATTAACTCACTATAAACCATATGGTACTATAGGATAAAGCTACATTTATATCGAAATATCATACCTCTGTGGCACTTAGTTGCTTACAAATTTTTATATAATAACTAACTTAAAAAGATAGAAATGTTGATCAAATATCTTAAACTGTCGAGCTTTGATGTACATGTCTTTACAGTACAGCACCATTCAAGTTTCCGAAATTCTTTTTAAAGGCAAGTAAAGGAGGGCCTGACCCCTATGGAAGGGGATATCCGCCACAAATATGTTCATTTGTTCTTTGTTAATGTGTAGATTTGCAATTCCTTACATGTTCAATTATTTCTTTCTTCAGTGTAAATTTGTCAATTATTTATTTGAGAAGTACATTTTCCCACTTGGTAGCCTGTATTTACCATGTGTTTTATTTGTTTCATGTAGTTTCGTTCATGGGTACTTTACTGCTTTTATAATGGTTAATTTGTTCTTTGTGTATTAGTCAATTATTTCTCTCTCAATGCTAGTTTACAATTATCTTTTTTCGCTTATTGTAACTCTTGAACTTAATTATTCGTTATTTGTATTTATATATTTTTTTTTCAAAATTGTCACGCTTACAAAGTACGCATTAACATTTTACAAATGAAGAAAGAACACGTTACTCATGAGTGATTTTGTACCGGAAGTATTGTCGGCCAGTCAAACAGAGAGTAATAGTGTAAAGTAGAGAGCAATAATACAGATGTAGCAAAACCTTAAAAGTGTTTTCTCTTTATAAACGCTGTTTCTATTTAGTTTTAGTAAATCTATTTGTTTTATACACACGGGCTTCTCTACATGTAGTTTCTTAGAAAACTTTGACGGATATTTTGCATATATATCCAATATTCTGTTCCTAAAACCTGAAATGACTGCCAAAATTGAGTCTATCTCGAGAGGTCTCTGTTTTAGACTACACCAGAAAAGAGTTGCACTGCTACTATAGAACTGTCATTTTTTAATAGCAACTAATAATATAATATGTTCCGGTGTATTGACTCTGGCTCAAGGGAGGTTATGTACATAGGCATGGATCTTTGAACTTTTTATGCCCCATCTACGAAAGTAGAGGGGCATATAGTGTTTGGGTCTGTTCGTCCGTCCATCCGTTCATCCGTCCGTCTGTTCATCCGTCCGTCCGTTCATACGTCCGTCCTTTCGGATGTCCGTCCCAAATCCCATATTTTCAAATTTGCACCTACTGGTATGTGCACCTAGTGATGCTAAGCACAATGCATGCTTCGGATGCTGGCAGTGACCTATATTTTCTGAATGAATGACCACTTATAGAAGAATGGTTAAAGTCCATTCCTTCTTACTGACAAATGCCATAGTAACCAAATTGGTATGGTAGGTGCACCTAGTGATGCTTAGTACAATGCATGCTTCGGATGCTGGATGTGACCTATATTTTCCGCATGAATGACCACTTATTGAAGAATGGTTCAAGTCCATTCCTCCTTACTGACAAGTGCCATAACAACCAAATAGGTATGGTTTGTGCACCTAGTGATGCTTAGCACAATGCATGCTTCGGATGCTGGCAGTGACCTATATTTTTTGCATGAATGACCACTTATAGAAGAATGGTTAAGTTAAAGTCCATTCCTTCAGACTGGCAAGTGCTTTAATAGCAACCATGTTGATGCTTTAGTGATTGTGGGGGAAAAAATGTTGCGAGATGGGGCATTATGTCTTTTGGACATATTCTTGTTTTTATTATAACCCATTCTAGTGCTGTTTTCATAAGTTAAGGACCTTTTACCATATTTACACTGAAGAAAATTTGGTGGTGCGCCTGATATAGGCGGAATCTACAAAGAAGAGGTAAGACGTAAGACTATATACATATCGTGTACTTGCTACATGTCAACTTTCTTTAAGAAATTGAGCGGAATAAGTGTGACGGACAGACGAAATGACAAATAGACAGACGGACGGACAAAATAAAGAAATAAATTATGTAGTAAATTAGCATAAGAAAATCAAAATACATCGACTGGAATAATAGTCGCTTGACACCAAGAAATGCCTAAGATATATCTGTTAAGAGTAAACATGTGTCCAAGGATAGTTTCTTTTGTGCGTCTTATATGTTTAAGTTGAAAGAATATGTTTAAGTTGAAATAAAACAAAATCTGGGTACAGGGATTTAGCATAAGGTACAGCTAATAATATTTTTTTGTTTGTATGCTAGTTCAAGTAAATGGTCTTCCGACAATATTGGTGAAGCAGAAGGCGCACAATTCGAAGGTTTACATTTATCAAAAATGTACTAGTAGTTGTCTCGAATGAATAACTGTAGGTTAAATGGGACGTAAAAGTGAAGGCGAAAAATATCTTTAAATAATTTTCCTGCATTTACGCATAACATTGTCAGACTTGCAATAAATGCAATCAACATTGAGGTTAAACAAATGCTTAAGAACTTGTATAAACCTTTGGGACAATAGATACTTTTAATCGAAAACTAACTTAACCCTGTAAGTGGACATTTTTATAAAGGGCAGATGGACGAACGAACGAAACTGAACATCAATTTACTTTATTCAACTCTACTTTCGAAAACAGTGCATAAGTAGCAAAGCAAATGATGACAATAAATTACGTGCGATATCAAGAAACTTTCTTAACTTCCTTACCAACAAGAATAGGGCCTTTCTCTATTATAGGGCAATCTAGATTTCTGTGTTTGTTTTTGTTATTTTATTTTATTTTATTTTCCTTTTTTGTCCCCCGCCACAACGCGGAGCGAGGATATAAAAATGCCAGGCATCCGTCCGTCGCACTTATTTCCGTAACAGATTTCTCAGCTACTATTAATCCTAGGCTTTCAATATTTGGTATGCAGCTTCAGGTAGGGGTCAAAATGGGAAAAAAAATCGTAGCAGATTTCTAAGCTTCTACTATTACTAGGATATAAAAATGCCAGGCATCCGACCGTCGCACTTTTTTCCGTAACAGATTTCTCAGCTACTACTAATCCTAGGCTTTCCATATATTTGGTATGCAGCTTTAGGTGGTCCCATATAGTAGGATGGCTTACCAACTTCCTGTTTAACGAACGGACTTAAGTTTTTGTCACACGACGGGGGACCCAGGAATTCTGTTCTTGTTGGTTTTGTTTTTGTTTCTTTGTTTGGTTGTTTTTTTCGGGGGGGGGGGGGGGATATGTGGAACCTGGGTTTTTGTCCTATCATTGTTGATGCACAACCTATTCGACCCGACACTTACCTATGTTTTCATTCGTGTATTTGCTAGTCGATATTTTGACGATTTACCATGTACAACACATTAAAATAAAGTTTTAGTGAGTAAATAATAACCTTATTACTATGATATTTCTATCATTTGACATGATCTCCGATTCACATGCAAGTTTACTCCTCTCTACAAAAGTCGTTATTTCCCAATGTTTTGAGTTTAAAACCATTTATAATGATCTAAATGGCTTCTTAAAAACTAGAAATCTGTGAGTAGCTGTTCACAAATGAATACCATCGAAGATCAAATTTAAAGTAGAAGGTGCACATCTAGATTGTGCGAAAGTTTCACGTAAATCCATTGTGGGGTTTCGGAGGAGTTGCGGATAAGAGATAGGTACCCTAAAGTGTAACGGAAGGACGGACGAACGAACACACAGTTAGATACCCCTATCCCTATATACCCACTCTCCATTCATAAGCGGTGGTATAAATATACTTAAGCTAAATGGAAACAACATTTATTCAGGCTCCCATGTGCATACCATATGACTCGCGGTTTTCTTTTAGGCATGTTCTCCTTGACTGAATTGATGTTGCTCCATTACGTGTGTGAAGTATACCAGCAGTGCATCTATGCACGATTTGTTCAGCGGCATCTCATACGATGAGGGGTCTGGGTGGCCGAGTGGTCAAAGGCGCTGGTATAAATACAATGCTATTGATCACAAGCCGATCACCTCTCAAGTGGCGTTTGAGTCCCACTTTTTACTTTTCGGTTTTATCTATTTATTTCATTATTTTTTTGTATTTCATTCCCGGTCTTTTGACTTGGTTTTACATCCAAATTTTATTATATACATTGTAATTTATTTTGCCCTGATGATGGCTGAAAGATCGCCGACAGGTCACAAAGCAATCAAACAATGAATTATGCAGAGAAAACACCTTGAAGTTTTGCTACGGCTTTTGATTCTCTCTCCTCTTCCCCAGTTCTCTCTGTTTTGACAGGCCAGCAATACTTCCGGTACAAAATCACTCATGAGTAACGTGTTCTTTCTTAATTTGTAAAATGTTAATGCGTACTTTGTAAACGTGAAGATTTGAAATGTGCATCATTAAAGTTGGGAATAACAATAAGCGAACAAAGATAACAGTAAACGAAAGTAAAATATTTGAGAAATATACAAAGAACAAATTAAACAATACTAATAGTACTATAGATCAACAACATGAACAAAGTACGAATGAACGAAACTACATAAAACAAATAAAAACATGTAGAAAATATATTTCTCGAATAAATAATTGACGAATTTACAATGAACAAAGAAATAACTGAACATGTTAGGAATTGTACCTCTACTAATTTACAAAGAACAAATGAACATATTTCTGGCGGATATCCCCTTCCATAGACCCCAACTTTGTGTGGAAAAATTTGGTTGAATATAAAGGAAAACATTGAAGCATGACCGAAGTGCCCTCTCCTAGCCAGTCAGTGGACCCTTTTTGCAAATTTCTGGATCCGCCACTGATACCTATATACCAAGTTCTATAAGATTTGGTTGAGTTATTTTAGTTTCTAAGAGGAGTTGAGCGGAAAAACGAGGATTTCCCGCATTTTTTTTTAAGTAAACAGAGCCAGAATTCACTCAAACTTTTGAGGATAAAAATTTCCGGCTATAATAATATGCACAAATACACATATAGTGTACTGGCTACACACCGAGTTTCATAATCTTATTTTCATATGTACTTTCTGATGAGTTGAGGGGAAATATATTATTAATGAGGGTTATGAAAAAGTCTAAGTTTAAAGGGCAATAAATCCCACAAATATCTGAGGAACGAAATTTTCGGTTAATTGGCACAACTATACATATGGCGTACTTGCTAACTTTCTTTAAGAAATTGAGCGAAATAAGTGTGACGGACAAACGAAATGACAAAAAGACAGACGAACGGACAGAATAAAAAAATATGTCTTCCAACCAAAGTGGGGGGGGGGGAGAAAAATTAGCATAAGAAAATCAAAATACCTCGACTGGAATAATAGTCGCTTGACACCAAGAAATGCCTAAGATATATCTGTTAAGAGTAAAAATGTGTCCAAGGATAGTTTCTTTTGTGCGTCCTATATGTTTAAGTTGAAAGAAAATGTTTAAGTTGAAATAAAACAAAATCTGGGTACAGGGGTTTAGCATAAGGTACAGCTAATGATAGTTTTTTTTGTATGCTAGTTCAAGTAAATGGTCTTCCGACAATATTGGTGAAGCAGAAGGCGCACAATTCGAAGGATTACATTTATCAAAAATGTACTAGTTTGTCTCGAATGAATAACTGTAGGTTATATGGGACGTAAAAGCGAAGGCAAAAAATATTTTTAAATAATTTTCCTGCATTTACGCATAACATTGTCAGACATGAAATAAACGAATCAACATTAAGGTTTAACAGATGCTTAAGAACTTGTATAAACCTTTGGGACAATAAATACTTCTTAATCGAAAACTAACTTAACCTTGATAGTGGACATTCTTATAAAGGGCAGATGGACGAACGAACGAACCTGGACATCAATTTACTTTATTCAACTCTGCTTTCAAAAACAGTGCAAAAGTAGCAAAGCCAATGATGACAACAAATTACATGCGATATCAAGAAACTTTCTTAATTCCTAAGCAACTTCCTCCTACCAACAAGAATAGGGCCTTTCTCATGTTTCTCTATTATAGGGTAATTTAGATTTCTGTGTTTGTTTTTGTTATTTTTGTTTGCCCTTTTTTGGTCCCCCGCCGCAACGCAGAGCGAGGATATAAAAATGCCAGGCGTCTGTCCGTCGCACTTTTTTCCGTAACAGATTTCTCAGCTACTATTAATCCTAGGCTTTCAATATTTGGTATGCAGCTTCAGGTAGGGATCAAAATGGAAAATTTTTCGTTGCAGATTTCTAAGCTTCTACTTTTCGTAAGCTTTCCATATTTGGTATGCAGCTTTAGGTAGGGGTCCCATATGGTGGGATGGCTTACCTACTTCCTGTTTAACGAACGGACTTAAGGTTTTTTCCACACGACGGGGGACCCAGGAATTCCGTTCTTGTTTGGTTTTGTTTATGTTTTTGTTTGTCTGGTTGGTTTTTTTTCGGGGTGGGGGGGGGGGGGGGGAAGGGTATGTGGAACCTGGGTTTTTGTCCTATCATTGTTGATGCACAACCACTATCCGACCCGACACTTACCTATGTTTTCGTTCGTGTATTTGCTAGCCGATATTTTGACTATTTACCATGTACAACACATTAAAATAAAGTTTTAGTGAGTAAATAATAACCTTATTACTATGATATTTCTATCATTTGACATGATCTCCGATTCACATGCAAGTTTACTCCTCTCTACAAAAGTCGTTATTTCCCAATGTTTTGAGTTTAAAACCATTTATAATGATCTAAATGGCTTCTTAAAAACTAGAAATCTGTGAGTAGCTGTTCACAAATGAATACCATCGAAGATCAAATTTAAAGTAGAAGGTGCACATCTAGATTGTGCGAAAGTTTCACGTAAATCCATTGTGGGGTTTCGGAGGAGTTGCGGATAAGAGATAGGTACCCTAAAGTGTAACGGAAGGACGGACGAACGAACACACAGTTAGATACCCCTATCCCTATATACCCACTCTCCATTCATAAGCGGTGGTATAAATATACTTAAGCTAAATGGAAACAACATTTATTCAGGCTCCCATGTGCATACCATATGACTCGCGGTTTTCTTTTAGGCATGTTCTCCTTGACTGAATTGATGTTGCTCCATTACGTGTGTGAAGTATACCAGCAGTGCATCTATGCACGATTTGTTCAGCGGCATCTCATACGATGAGGGGTCTGGGTGGCCGAGTGGTCAAAGGCGCTGGTATAAATACAATGCTATTGATCACAAGCCGATCACCTCTCAAGTGGCGTTTGAGTCCCACTTTTTACTTTTCGGTTTTATCTATTTATTTCATTATTTTTTTGTATTTCATTCCCGGTCTTTTGACTTGGTTTTACATCCAAATTTTATTATATACATTGTAATTTATTTTGCCCTGATGATGGCTGAAAGATCGCCGACAGGTCACAAAGCAATCAAACAATGAATTATGCAGAGAAAACACCTTGAAGTTTTGCTACGGCTTTTGATTCTCTCTCCTCTTCCCCAGTTCTCTCTGTTTTGACAGGCCAGCAATACTTCCGGTACAAAATCACTCATGAGTAACGTGTTCTTTCTTAATTTGTAAAATGTTAATGCGTACTTTGTAAACGTGAAGATTTGAAATGTGCATCATTAAAGTTGGGAATAACAATAAGCGAACAAAGATAACAGTAAACGAAAGTAAAATATTTGAGAAATATACAAAGAACAAATTAAACAATACTAATAGTACTATAGATCAACAACATGAACAAAGTACGAATGAACGAAACTACATAAAACAAATAAAAACATGTAGAAAATATATTTCTCGAATAAATAATTGACGAATTTACAATGAACAAAGAAATAACTGAACATGTTAGGAATTGTACCTCTACTAATTTACAAAGAACAAATGAACATATTTCTGGCGGATATCCCCTTCCATAGACCCCAACTTTGTGTGGAAAAATTTGGTTGAATATAAAGGAAAACATTGAAGCATGACCGAAGTGCCCTCTCCTAGCCAGTCAGTGGACCCTTTTTGCAAATTTCTGGATCCGCCACTGATACCTATATACCAAGTTCTATAAGATTTGGTTGAGTTATTTTAGTTTCTAAGAGGAGTTGAGCGGAAAAACGAGGATTTCCCGCATTTTTTTTTAAGTAAACAGAGCCAGAATTCACTCAAACTTTTGAGGATAAAAATTTCCGGCTATAATAATATGCACAAATACACATATAGTGTACTGGCTACACACCGAGTTTCATAATCTTATTTCCATATGTACTTTCTGATGAGTTGAGGGGAAATATATTATTAATGAGGGTTATGAAAAAGTCTAAGTTTAAAGGGCAATAAATCCCACAAATATCTGAGGAACGAAATTTTCGGTTAATTGGCACAACTATACATATGGCGTACTTGCTAACTTTCTTTAAGAAATTGAGCGAAATAAGTGTGACGGACAAACGAAATGACAAAAAGACAGACGAACGGACAGAATAAAAAAATATGTCTTCCAACCAAAGTGGGGGGGGGGGAGAAAAATTAGCATAAGAAAATCAAAAATACCTCGACTGGAATAATAGTCGCTTGACACCAAGAAATGCCTAAGATATATCTGTTAAGAGTAAAAATGTGTCCAAGGATAGTTTCTTTTGTGCGTCCTATATGTTTAAGTTGAAAGAAAATGTTTAAGTTGAAATAAAACAAAATCTGGGTACAGGGGTTTAGCATAAGGTACAGCTAATGATAGTTTTTTTTGTATGCTAGTTCAAGTAAATGGTCTTCCGACAATATTGGTGAAGCAGAAGGCGCACAATTCGAAGGATTACATTTATCAAAAATGTACTAGTTTGTCTCGAATGAATAACTGTAGGTTATATGGGACGTAAAAGCGAAGGCAAAAAATATTTTTAAATAATTTTCCTGCATTTACGCATAACATTGTCAGACATGAAATAAACGAATCAACATTAAGGTTTAACAGATGCTTAAGAACTTGTATAAACCTTTGGGACAATAAATACTTCTTAATCGAAAACTAACTTAACCTTGATAGTGGACATTCTTATAAAGGGCAGATGGACGAACGAACGAACCTGGACATCAATTTACTTTATTCAACTCTGCTTTCAAAAACAGTGCAAAAGTAGCAAAGCCAATGATGACAACAAATTACATGCGATATCAAGAAACTTTCTTAATTCCTAAGCAACTTCCTCCTACCAACAAGAATAGGGCCTTTCTCATGTTTCTCTATTATAGGGTAATTTAGATTTCTGTGTTTGTTTTTGTTATTTTTGTTTGCCCTTTTTTGGTCCCCCGCCGCAACGCAGAGCGAGGATATAAAAATGCCAGGCGTCTGTCCGTCGCACTTTTTTCCGTAACAGATTTCTCAGCTACTATTAATCCTAGGCTTTCAATATTTGGTATGCAGCTTCAGGTAGGGATCAAAATGGAAAATTTTTCGTTGCAGATTTCTAAGCTTCTACTTTTCGTAAGCTTTCCATATTTGGTATGCAGCTTTAGGTAGGGGTCCCATATGGTGGGATGGCTTACCTACTTCCTGTTTAACGAACGGACTTAAGGTTTTTTCCACACGACGGGGGACCCAGGAATTCCGTTCTTGTTTGGTTTTTGTTTCTATGTTTTTGTTTGTTTGGTTGGTTTTTTTTTCGGGGTGGGGGGGGGGGTGGGTATGTGGAACCTGGGTTTTTGTCCTATCATTGTTGATGCACAACCACTATCCGACCCGACACTTACCTATGTTTTCGTTCGTGTATTTGCTAGCCGATATTTTGACTATTTACCATGTACAACACATTAAAATAAAGTTTGAGTAAGTAAATAATAACCTTAATACTATGAAATTTCTATCATTTGACATGATCTCCGATTCACATCCAAGTTTACTCTTCTCTCTCTATAAACGTCGTTTTTTCCCAAATGTTTTGAGTTTAAAACCATTTATCATGATCTATTGGGCTTCTCAAGGATTAGAAATACCAAACTAGAAAATCTGTGAGTAGCTGTTCACAAATAAATACCATCGAATATCAAATTTTAAAGTAGAAGGTGCACATCTAGATTGTGCGAAAGTTTCACATAAATCCATTGTGGGGTTACGGAGGAGTTGCGGATAAGAGATAGGTACCCTAAAAAGTAACAGAAGGACGGACGAACGGACACACAGTTAGATACCCCTATCCCTATATATACCCACTCTCCATTCATAAGCGGGGGTATAAGTTTACTTAAGCTAAATGGAAACAATCTTTATTCAGGCTCCCATGTGCATACCATATTCTTTAAGGCATGTTCTCCTTGACTGAATTGATGTTTCTCCATTACGTGTGTGAAGTATACCAGCAGTGCATCTATGCACGATTTGTTCAGCGGCATCTCATACGATGAGGGGTCTGGGTGGCCGAGTGGTCAAAGGCGCTGGTATAAATACAATGCTATTGATCACAAGCCGATCACCTCTCAAGTGGCGTTTGAGTCCCACTTTTTACTTTTCGGTTTTATCTATTTATTTCATTATTTTTTTGTATTTCATTCCCGGTCTTTTGACTTGGTTTTACATCCAAATTTTATTATATACATTGTAATTTATTTTGCCCTGATGATGGCTGAAAGATCGCCGACAGGTCACAAAGCAATCAAACAATGAATTATGCAGAGAAAACACTTTGAAGTTTGCTAGGGCTTTTTATTCTCTCTACTATTCCCCAGTTCTCTCTGTTTTGACAGGCCAGCAAAACTTCCGCTACAAAATCACTCATGCGTAACGTGTTCTTTAATTATGTTAATGCGTACTTTGTAAACGTGAAGATTTGAAATGTGCATGTTTAACAATCATTAAATTTGGCAATAACAATAAGCGAACAAAGATAATTATTAGTAAACTAAAGCAAAATATTTGAAAAATATACAAAGAACAAATTTAACAATACTAGTAGTACTATAGATCAACAAAGTACCAATGAACGAAACTACATAAAACAAATAAAAACATGTAGAAAAAATATTTCTCGAATAAATAATTGACGAATTTACAATGAACAAAGAAATAACTGAACATGTTAGGAATTGTACATCTAATAATTTACAAGGAACAAATGAACATAATTCTGGCGGATATCCCCTTCCATAATAATCATGCACACAAAATCTTATTTTTGTATTCAATTATTCTAAACGACATAAATCTGAACATGTAATTATTGATATCTATGAAAATATTAAGCTGTGTCATTTGATACAATACATGTGTAACTCCAACAACCCGAAAATCCACATATGGCATGAAATTGTGAGGTGGCAATTTAGGTATCGGCAGGATATGGGACTAAAGAAATTGGACAAATCTCTTCTAATGACACTTGACAAGTACAGAAAATAAACCAATTAAATAAACATGTCAATTAATGTGGATTAATTTTACAGCATGCATATATATTTCACGTTTAACAAGCAACCGGAAATCCACAAATCCAAAAGAGGCTAAAACTCTACTTAGCCCTGACAGTTTTTTTTCTCCATTTAATATAATTAGTCCTTTCCACCCAAACCCAAGTGACATATTCCAATATAATTTTAGTAAATCGAGAGAAGAAACCTATAGTGGACTGGATGGGCCGATACAATTTGCAACAGGAACATATTTTACATTTTGAAACGCAGTGATACTTTGTGCGAGTTTTATTAAGTGTAGAAGGCTGTACTGCCATCATGAGTGTTGAAAGATTTATTACAAGAAAGAAAAACTCCAAAAAGGTAGGTTTAATTTGTTTTTACATGTATTCTATTTTATTCAATTTTTGATAATAGATGAGTCTGATCTAAGAATGGGTTTATAATTGTCTCAGGTCTGATTGAGAACAAAATTTCTATTTTATACATTGTACATGCTGTAAACCTTTGATTATAGCGGGGGGGGGGATTAAATAAAACCTTTTTTAAAGAGAACCGATTGAATTTTTTTCTATTTTAGCGACAAAAATTCAGACCTTGTAAAATTAATATTGGTAAATTCCAGCTATATAGGCTTTGTTTATGCATAACTGATATTATAAAGATCTTACAGTATGACTTACAAAATCTGTTAAAATTCTGCATGTTTAGTATCAATGCGTATGTTTTACATAATTTTTTATCAAGCTTGTAGTTTATGGGGTTTTATTACTTTTAATTCTGTTTCTTCAACACAGACCCTCCCACGAAACAAAACAATACACACACAACAAATATATCCACACACACGCACACACACATTATACACTGTACTTAACTTGACCTGAGAAAATTAAAACTAATCAAGTTTAATTATCTCAGACTTGTTTAAATGTTCAAACGTTAACATTGTATATTTATTCACTCATGTAATAATTTTATTTTAAGGGAATTCTTTATCTAGTTAAGTGGAATGATTCTCCAATAACAGATTCGACTTGGGAACCAGAAACCAATCTTGATAAGCAACCTTTGTCACTCTTCTTCCCTCTTAAAATTGATTTTTTTCGCCTTCAAGCCGTTGCTTGTGTCTTTGAAGATGCAATTCAAGAAAGATTGAAACCAGGAATGAGGAGAGCCGAGTCCGTGATAAAATTCGACCATGATATATACAGATATTGTTTTGAGACTGAAACGGAAGTTCTTATCGGATCCGCTGACGATCTCCTTAAACTTCCGTTAAGTAGCCACTGGTATTACAGAATAGATCAGCAGGGGTATGGGTTGCAAATAGACTTTCCGATGCGGTTAACTCCGAAGCTGAAAATGAGAAAAACATTTATAAAAGAAAAGGGACAAATTCTTACGAAAATTAAGCCAGTAGAGACTATTGAAATAATAACTGCAACATGTGTAGATCCCATTGAACATTGAGAAGACCATTGGATTGGACCTTTTATGTGAAACATTCTTGAAAATAAACTGACGTTATAGAAAGAACAACGACAAAAGTAAAAGTGAAGCCGTGAAAAGAAGAGGAAAACTTGCTTTTTCGAAAACAATATATACACTTAGACAAAAGTGAGGGACCTCCTGAAAATCAGCAAATTTTTCAAAGTATTAAATCAAACAAAATTAACAAAGGGCGAAATAGAATTTTCATAGAATTATCTTTGGATTTGATCAAGAGTAACAGAAAAAAATCTTTCAAAAGCCTGGAAATTAATGTGCAATAAATTTGACTAGGTGAAAAAAATTAGGCAAAACTAAGGTGTATAATTTTTTCACAATATGTTAAAAATTGAATGATATTGAACTTGAAAATTTTATTCGATCGTTGAAAAATTTCAGGTAATTTTTTACCCGATCGGGAACAAATTCATAATAACAGAAAAATTTAGCTGCAAACTTTATCTGGACTTTTTCTTTGTTCCCCATGTTCAGTAAAAGCCAACTGTTGGTCACAAACGTAAAGATTTTATGACGAAAAACGTTTAAACATAATTGGACATAAGTCTTCAATCACCATGCAGGGTTTTGATCAAATTTATTTACTTAGGAAAATAAGAAAACAAAACTGTTACAAATTTTAAAAAATCGGTGGTCATTAACTTTTGTCCAAGTGTATATTATCCAACATGGAATTGAAAACACATAACTTGAGAGAGAAAGTATAAATCGATGAATGTCGGGCAGGGAAAAAAAACATTCCTAACATTTTTTCCAATGGCCTTCAAACACAGCCTTTTGATATTTTGTATGCGACATAAGCAACTAGTTCCATAGACAGAGAAACAACCATCCATCCACACACATACACCTATGGGGGGAGGAGGAGGTCCCGTCCCGAATTCCCGTCAAAATAATTTTATAATCCCATTTTCCCGGATAATAAAAACTACCGATCCCGCATCCCGAAAAATAAAAATCAGGTTCCCGTGTCCCGCTAGTCGCATTTCCCGAATTCCCGTTAAATAATATTGCCAATCCCAACGTCCCGGAAAAGGTCTTCCCGACCCTCACCTATCATTCAGCTGATTTTTTTATTTTTTTTTCTTTCATCTTACTTGCTTACTCGTACAGTTTTGTAACTACTTGTTTTATTCTAAAACTAGAATGAATACTGTATTTCTATTAACTAATAATATTTCTTTGCATGCCATCAAAGTTATTTATCCATTTATTGTATTTAAAAGGTAAAGGCTTCATAAGTAGGTCCCTTGTGTACAATACCTAAATTTTTGTATTATTCAAATTTATATGCAAATAAAATATGTTTACCATCAGAAATGATTTATGATCACTGTCGGTCTGTTTCCCGGTTACGAAAACCCGGCCATTTTTTATTAACATAATTGTCAATTGCCTCGGCGAATGACAATTAGAGATGTATAAAAGTTTGAAGACGTTGCTGCATGGTAAAGTTATGTTAAACTTGATGTTAACATTGTGCAGTTATCTTAAAATAATTAAATGAATAAATAATTCAACATTGAACATGTTATCATCAAGCACCCGTACGTACAACTTCCAAGTAAGAGACATTTTCAGTTCGGAAGTAAAGTGAAAGTATTTGGAAACACTCGGAAACATTTGGAAATTAGATTTGAAAGACAAAATTATAATCTTTCGACTCAGAAACCTACTTGACATCCAAATTAAAACTTCCATGTCACTTGGAACCTACTTGGAACCATTTTGGAAGATTTTGATAAATACTTAGACAGATTTCTTACATAAGAAACATTCAAAATGCATGCGCAAACACCCAAAATTAAGTGGGCCATGTTTGAATTCAAACCGTGAGAAAGTGATTGTCAAGATGGAAGTTTTACAAATGCACAAATATTTAGAACGATTTTGTAAATTTTATCAGAATTCAGTTAATTTGTTTGATTACATTTTTCGTTTCTTTTTTGACATGAAATTATGCATGTTTTTTTTTACTTCGTCTTCAAAATTTAATAATTTAGTACTTGTAAGCTATCAGCTGATGTTCATGTACGGATCAATTTCTCTAACCTTGGCTCTAACCTGATGCTATTGAGTGTAGGATTTCCGAAGTTATCATTTCTTTTTCATATTTCATTTTTAAAGAAAATAAAATACCAAGCATTAGCTATTGTCTGAAGATTTAAGAACTGGCTGTGTCTTAATTAATATGTCTATAATAAAGTGTTTGTTGACGACGTAAAGAAGATTTTGAATAGAAGTTCCCTATCTTCAATTCGGAACGCTTTTTACAGCAATTAAAAATCTAATCAAATTTCCAAAAAAAAAATAGAGGGTCATATTTGTGTTTTGTAACAAGTTCTTTACGACGCGCTCGTCTATTAAACAGGTTGTACATCAATCTTTATAAATATCGTAGCTACTCCAACAAAACATTTCATTAAGAGATTTGTTATTTTGTAGATATTTCACTTCTAATATTAATGGTGACCATAACGTAGATGAAATTAGAAGTGGTATTCTTCGTATTTCTCTGTGCAATTTCTGTCAAAATACCAAGTTTAAAATTATTTGAAGACTGCATGTTGATGCACGTCAAATTTGAATTTTGTGTGTTTTGCTATTTTCTCTACTTTTTAAAGATTTTTTCTGAAATTTTATTGCTAACAACGGCCAAAGCGGCGTAACTCTAGGCCATTTTATTGCGGGATTCAGTTTAAATCCATTATGAGGAAAGGGAGAAAAAATTCGACTGACCGGAAATGAAAAAAAAATAGGAAAGGAAGTGACATTTTTCCATTTTTTTTACAAATCTGGGGCCAGGTTTTCGAAAGTATCACAAAGTTGGTCGTAAGACATATCGCATGTTATAAGTTACGACCATGTTACGATGGTCATACGACTCATCGTATCATATAAAACAAAGCCGTCGCAACACAATCATTAGTGTGATCATGTTATGACCATCACAAATCCCTGAAACATGTTAAAGTATAGGTATAGCTGTTTTTGATACTGTATGTATATGTACAATTATAATGGTCAAGTCCAATATTAAATGATAAATAAATAAATATATAATAGAATAGTTAGCATTCTAATATTGTGGATGATTTGTGAACTGTGCCTTATGAACCATTAGAAAGAATTCAGAGTCGATCATTATTTTAGATAAGACTAAGGGAAAACCTTTGTAGGACATAATTATTGGGTCCGGGGGGCGGTAACTTCCTATATAAAGGTCTACGTGGATGTGCCAAAAATATAGGTGGGTTTTTGGAGAAATTTATATAAAATATGGTATAGTTTTAAGACAGTTTTATATAAAGTGGGTATGCTTTTTTGTTTTCATTGAACAAGAATATGGTCTCATGTAAGTTTTAAGACAGTTTTATATAAAGTGGGTATGCTTTTTTGTTTTCATTGAACAAGAATATGGTCTCATGTAAATAGAACCTAAATATGGGTCATGTTTTGTTCATTTTGATATAAATTGATATACCCCATTAAATTCTGCAGCAGCAATAAGCTGTAAAAAATCTTCATCCCTAGTTATATTTGGCAACAATTAAGAGCTAAATATATCAATAATTAAAAACATTAATTAGGAACGTTACATGACGTCGTGAAAGTATCAGAACGTTACAAAAATCGCTAAATTTCCCTTTGTTTGAATAACTGTAACATAAAAACTATTAATCAGCCCTATACCAAATTTATATTGGTAGATTGTAGAAAGTATCAACTATTTGTGGATATCAAAATAAAGTTTATCAATAAATACTTTCGTTTGTCAGTTTATTTTAGAATTCTTCACTAAAAAGAAAAACGTAACGTTTTTGCTAAATCGGACGTATCTATAAGTGAGCTATAGCATGTTTAAAGTCAAATCCGCAATGGAATAAAAGCTCCATTTGACATGAATTTTGGTATGAAAACAAAATAAGATAAATATTATTTACTAATACCTAGACCATTAAAATATATTTAATTGAAATACATCTGTTATTTATTTTTCTGATAGAATCGAAAAATACGTTTTGAAAATGAAAAAAACCCAGAAACGTCTAGCATGATTTAAAAACTTCAAGAAATTATTATTCTAGACATCCCCGGGTCGAAAACGGGTATTATTTCATTCCAGTGCGGATTTTTAGTTGAAAATAGCACCAATAGCCCTTTTGAAAAAGTCATCCGGAATTCCGATTCCGAGTCTTTTATTTTAATTTTTGCAAGAGTAGTATCCCTTTGTGGGTCGGCCACACTTTGTGATCAACGTTGAGCTAAGGAAAACATCAATTTATCCCTATCCCTTTTTGATGTAATTTTCCCTTCCCGATTCAAATTAACTGGTTTGGAGTAAAGTCTTGATTTTTAACATATGTTTCAGTAGTTTAAGACTGTGGCAGACAGATTTAAAAATGTTTTAACAGGTTGACGAATTTAGTTGATTTCAACAGATTTTCAACGTTGAGGCCGACCCGGAAGTCGTAAACCTGTAGTGAATAAGTAAAAGATTGCTCAGTTCCGCAAGTCCGTAAAATACTTTCTAAAAAGGACTATAGGGAATTCAGTCTTTTTTTAACGCAAGTGACGTCGTGAGCGAGTTTGGAAAAAAATGGACGGCGACCCAAAGTGTCCTCATCCCTTTCTGGCCCAAACTGGGTGGACTGAGGCAGAATTACATGAAATTATGGAGAAACGATGTGGAAAAGGTATGAAAGAATATCCTTAAGACATTTGTATCAAGTTTTTATTGAATTTAAGTAATACATGTTCCGAAAAAGGTTCCCGATGAAAATCGACTGAATGTTCAGCGTAACGATATAAAGTTATAAATATTATTTCGTCTGTATGCATTTCTTAAAAAATCGGAAAATTAGAAAAAAATTAAAACCTACCTAGAAATACAATACACACAAAATCCTATTTCATGTGTCGTCCGATGCATTTTTGCAACTTCCTTGGCATAATTTATGATAATATATTTGACGTTATAATTTATTGTCCGCGATAGCGTAGTCGGTTAGCGCGTTCGACTACATAGCGCTTTTTGGTGGATCGAATCCCATCGACACATTTTTTTTTGTAAAGTTTTTCTTTTATGATTTGTTTGTTTTATTAAAATCTAAAATCAAAATGAGTTTTTAATTATTGGAATCTAGACTTCAAGTTGCTTCAAATAAAATAGATACCGGTGTGACATGTATGCTGGAACAATCGATTTTAATTGTGTTGTTCTATTCAGAAATGATGTGAAATAAATTCAGAAATAATGCGATTAATGATTATGCTAACCTATAGGAAAAATATAGTTATCATCAGAATCAATTGATTTAAAAATATATATACATAAGAAATGTATACTTTAAATTATCACAAGTATATTATGTCGTGATAGCGCTATTGGTTAGAGCGTAGCGTAACATAGTATATTTCGGTTCGAATCCAACTAGGAGAACTTTTTTGAATTGTTTTTGTCTTTGGTTTTTACATGTATATATGTTTTTTATTGTGATAAATTGTTTCGATTCAGTCTGACCATGACACATATGTACATTTGTACGTGTAAGAATATATCCTTATTATCTTTATCTCTGTTTTTCAGAATTGGATGTTTTAACCGCTGCTCAGTTTTTAGTTTTGAAAGATTTATCTTCAAGTTATTCTGAATTAAATGAGATCATAAAGACCCTAATCAAGGATTTCAAAATATCACAGTGGTCAAACATAAACAAAATAGCAACAAAACATGCCTCGCGTGAAGATTATGGTTTTTGTGTGATTGAACGTTCTCCTGACCACCCTGCTGTCATTGGTCCATGTTGTGTTAAGTTTGGAATAGATTTGAACGATCTGTACGAAACCCGTTACAGGAATGTACAAGTAACAGTTGAACTTTTCCTGGAACTTAGTAAATTGAAATTAAACGGAAGTTTCACATGGGACGATCTCGTCGGCTGGATTTCAAACATTTCCCCACTGAGCATGTCGCGTTTAGATGCAATCAAGCTATACACTAAACTGAATAAGCTAAAGAAAGAACTTTCAAAGAACAAAAAGACAGAAAAACTCAAAGAACTTTGCGAAACAAACATAGTCAAGTATTTGAGAAAAGAGGAAAATGCAAGTCTTGAAATATCTGTTAATGAAGTCTCAAAAGATAACCAAATTCAAATTTTAAAGAAAAATCGGGAAAAACTTAGAGTTGAAATAAGCCAAATGAAAGAAAAAGAAGTTTAAATGAAGGAAATAATTAAAGAACAGAGTAAAGAACTTGCAATAAAAGAAAGGGAGAAAAAAGACGCTAAAACGAAAGAAAAACAATTACAGAGACATACAAATACATTAAAGAAAATTGAAGATGAAAACCGAGATCTGAGAAGGAAAAACAAAAGTCTGATTGAAAATGTAAAACAATCAAAGAAGGAAAACTATTATAAAAGGTTGAAGAGACGTGAAAGAAAATTGGAGGAGCTCGAAACTCAAATGCTTAAAGATAGCAAAGAAAAAGATGAAAGTGAAATGAAATTCCAGAAATTGAAGAAAGTGCAACAAAAGATGAAGGCTCAAAACAAACGTTCGCTAAACAAAGTTGATTACTTTAGGCGAAAATCTGAAACGTACAAATCCGAGCTGGAAAAGACACAAGAAAATATGAAAATTGCAACTAAAATACAAAATGACATGGCAAAAGAAATAGAAAATCTAGAATGTAAACTTCAAGATAATGTCAAGATTGTTGACACTCTTGACGGCAAGTCGTACAACGATGATGTCAAGACATGTGTTTTACAGCTGCAAAGTTTGGATTTGCCATGTAATAAAATTGGACCGATCATTAAAACCGTTAGTGAAAATGTGTTTCATGCCGATGTTAAAAAGGTTCCATCACGTTCAACGATCCAAAATATACTAGACGAAGGACAGTACTTATCACGGCAACAACTTGGATCTACTATTAAAGAAGTTCAAAACTGGGATTTGTTTACAGACTGTACTAGCCGCGACGGACGAAAGATTTTAGACGCCGGAGTTCATTTATCAGATGGTCGAACGATGTCACTAGGATTTACAACTATTGCCCGCGAAGATGCGGCAACCGTTAAGCAAACTGTACAAAGCATCCTATCTGAAACTGTTGATACTATTGTTGAAAACGAGGACGACGGGAATCGCTCAGGTACTTTATCCAAAATGTTATCTACATTGTCATGTCTTTTATCTGATCGATCTAGTGTGATGAAAAAGTACAACACACTTTTTAGTGAATGGCGAAATGAAATGATTCGTGAAAATCTACCAGATATTGAGGTACCAAATTTACATTTTATTTACTGTTCTGCACATGTCTTGCTTGGCTTTCACAGTGCTATAGATAATGCTTTAAAACATCAGTCACAAGATAAAAGATTTCCTGTAAACGAAAGTAGTGCTGTAAATACGATACGGTTAGCTTGTGAATTATTTGGTCCGCGCGGTGATGAAAAGAACGGACGACGGGGCGATTGGTTGGCTTACACCAGTATGATAAATAAAGAGACGAAAATTCCTTCCTATCGTGCAAACAGGTTTAACAATCTTTTCACCGGTGCATTAGCAGTTATGTTCCATCTAAATGACATGAAAACCTTTATTGAAGAATATCTAGAAAACCCTAACTCGAAAATTCAAGCTGTACTCGCTGGTTTGCAGTGTGAAACGACCGTGCTTCAAATCAGAGCCATTGCAATAGTTGCATCCGTTATAACAGGGCCCTTTTGGACACTTGTGAATGATACCACCGTCAACCATTTCGACCTGCATCAATACTTTGGACCTTTACAATCTTCTCTTGACAGATGGAAAACCGATGCGACTGAACTGTTGAGCAATAACACAAGTCCCGTTTTTACACAATACCCACATGAAATGGTTGATGATTTGTATGAAGATACGGACAAATGCAAAAGTGTGCTTCAAAAAATTTGTGAAAGTTTACTTTCAGTTGTAAAACGTCAGCTTGCTGATCACCTCGAGGCTGGATGTGCAAAGGACCTTTCTACTGAGCAACGCAGTCGTACTGCACATAGCAAATCCACAAATTTATCTGCAGAGCATCTGTTTGGTGATCTTGACAATGGCATTTGTAGAAAACGAAATGCAACTCTAAGACATCATTCTGGTACAATCATGTTAAAAAGAAACCAAACGGTGAAATGGTTAAACGAAAAACAAAAGAGAAACAGGGCTACACTTATTGCACAGGCAAGAAAAATGGGAAGAAAACTCAGGAAAAATGAAAAAGAGAAGGAAAAGAAAGTGAAGGAACGCAGAAGAGAAATATTACAGGCAGTAAAAGCTACCAAAGAAAGAAAGAGAAACAAAATTGAAGAAGAAAAAGAAAAACTCAGAATGAAAGTTGGAGAAAGTGGTGGAGTTTGTACCAGTAGACGGGACATTGCAAGACTTCTTAAGAAACAGAATACATTGACACTTAAGCTGCAGGCATTAAAAACACAAATCATGTTTCACAAGAAAGTAAAAAAGACAAACGTTTCCGATAAAACTTTGTTTGTTTTAAGTAACAAAGGAAAAGCTTGTAGCCTGTCTGAGCTAAAACAAAAACTGATGAGAATTATTGGAACTGTTTCCGAAAGTTAACTTATTGGTTACAGGAAGATCATTTAAAATGAATCTGTTGCTCTAATTATTTAATATGTACAACAAGGTAAAGTTTAACAGCTATTAATCCTGTACTTAGTGTTATGTGTACTAATTTGATTGTCAATACCATATTTTCTCAATCGTGTCTTTTAATTATGTTGTGTTTTGTGTGTACTGGGTCATTATAAAAAGGGGTTTGGTGCTATAAAACTTGGTTTAATCATTTCCTTTTAAAATTGAGTACCAAGTCAAGATAATTGCGGTCTTCAGTTTCTCATATATATACCTAATAACCGTATTATGTCTACACCACTTGCAATGACTTGGACATCTAAGATTTTGTATTCTTGTTCAGAAACTATGGAAAGAGGTATGGTGTGTGCCATTGTTATTGTATGTTTCTATATTTATTATGATTCTTCAATTGTTGCAACTAGACCTACACATAGCTATGAAACTATTAATGGTTGCGATTTTCTGATACTTGAATATTCTATCCATATAAAAGCTGGTCAGGCTACAGTACTACTCTACTGTAAAACAATCACGATGGACCTACAACAAAGTACATATAAAAAGTAAGATACTAATACAAATACTAGTATTAGACATATTGTGTCTACAAAAAAGGAATGCTTACAACAATAAAAAACGTATCTACAGTTTTAAGCATATATGAATAAAACATAAAAAGCATATTTCATCGGTTACCATGGCAACCTTATCAGAAACTGAACTTAAATTTAACCTGCACTGCTATGGAATTAAGTTTAGTCTGTATATGTCTGATACATGATGCTACTATTTGGAAACGAAGTGGTTTGGTGAAAGATGCAGTCCCTATATTACTATTTAGAATAATGGACATTTTCGAAAAATCATTAGTTAAGCATCTTTTCAAATATCTTTTTATCTACTTTTATATCATTCCATTGGTAAAATTTGATTCTATGCTCGACAATCAAATACAAACAAAACAAAATCGACTACTTATTCAATTTTGTTTACTTTTCTGTAAAAGAAAAGCGACTCAAGATTTTATGATTTTTGGTCATATTTTGGTAAAAATTTAAAATCTGAACAAAATTAGCACAAATATTCAAAATTTCAACCCCCAGTATTTTCTTGTATATTTCTAAAATTTAAAATTGTTAACATATTTTATAATCCCCACCTATATGCTGTACAAAAAATATAAACAATTGAAAAAAATAAATTTTTACAAAATTTTGTGGCATACCTGCATTAATGAATATAAATGTATTACAATTTACTGAATATAAATATGGGTCATTAAAATGTTTATTTTGTATAAATATGGGTCATGAAAATTGTCGATTTATATAGATATGGGTCATGAAAATTTGAAATCCTATATAAATATAAGTATTGAATTCAAATGAAAATGGCACATCCCCACCCTAAAAATTATAAAGTTATTCCCCTGGGAATTGGGTATGCTAACATACCGGTATTGCACATGATGAAAAACATTGGCCATGACAATCTTGGATGTTTCTGGCCAAAATGGTTTCCGATGTAGACGCAATAAAAATAATTAAGCAATTAAAGGTGTTTTCTTTTCTTTTGCTTTTGAAATAAAAATAAATTATAAAAATCGGCGCGACGGATGTATTGCAATAGGCAAGAACTGCTTACTCTTCCGGGGGCACATGGGTTTATTTTCGTTACGACTTGAGCTCGCATTGTCAGTCCTGTTCAGTTGTGGTTTGTGGATTATGCGTTAAATGTTTGTTGGTTCAACTTTTCTCTAGTTGGACTTTTAACTTGGAAATGCCCTTTTAATTATTAAAAATATTTATTCGCAAAAAACATGCCCTCTTCAAGTTGAAGGCCTGATAATATTTCCTATTGAATTTAATTAGTTAGATTTGTTCTGTAAACATTCTATTCTAAAATAAGTTTTAAAATTTCCTCTGTAGTCTTTGAAAAATACAAGTAAACAGCATCATTTAGATCGTTGCATTTTCAATATACATTGTAATTATACTTGTGATCATCATAACTCTGTGCGACCATCTTACAACACCTCTGTAGGAGTCGTAAGATTTTGACAAATTTTGCGATGCATCGCAATTTACGATCCTTTCGAAAACATGGTTTAAGATTGTGACGTACCGTAAGACCATCTTTCGACGCGTCGTAATCGTAAGATACCTTCGAAAACCTGGCCCCTGTACTCCGTGCAATTTCAAGGTTTTTGAAATAAAAAATATATTTTCATGTTTCTGAAGCAGATACCTATCGTTTTAAGTTGCATTTATGAATGAAATTTACAATTATTATTTTTTTAGTTGGAGTAGCTTAATATCGATCTTTTGTTGCTGCGTGCGATTGTCTTTTTTGTTGAGTCTAATACCCAGTTTCCTTACGATATTTCTTGATTTCTTTGAAACGTTATAAAATACCATTTATCACACACTTATTTGTTTTATTGAATGATTCTTATTCTTTAAGAATACCTAATTCAATATAAATTTGAAGTTCCAATGCCAGGCTATCTATATAGTTCCAAGATTTGGACCAAATATATCGTAATTTTACTAATTTACTTCTGACTGTTGAAGTACCTTAGAAACCCTCGGGCGCATGAACTGACCTCGAATCTCCCCTTAAAAAACAAACAAAAAACACACAAGCTTTCATGAAGTGAGTGGGAAAGTGGCATATGGTAGATAACCTTTTTATTATTATTGATATCATGTATATATTCATGTAAATTGCATGCGATTTTCTGCGTTATTTTGACCTTATCGTATAATCCTATGAACATTTTAACTTCTTATCTCAATTGTAAACAAGAGGTTCCCAGGAGCCTGAATCGCTCACTTGACTTAAATGCCTAAATTATAAGCTTACTGACATTGAAAGAGTCATAAAATAGGTTTAACTGAATGCTGCATGATGTTTTGCAACACTGCCTATTTGAAAGAACATATTTTGTTAACTTTAAATTCAACATATACATTTTACTAGACATATAGTTCTATACTACATTCTATGCATGGTCCTTGATTGACACATTTCACGAAAGACTCGATTGCATTATGGGTACCAACTACTATTTCTAAAGCGGCCAATTAGATTTGGAACGTATGTGAAAATAGTGCTAAGAATTCCCAAAGTAGTGATTTCAAGGTGAAAATAGTGCTAAGAATTCCCAAAGTAGTGATTTCAAGGTTATTTTTTTTCATAAAAAATGTAAAGTTTTTTAATATCTGCATATATTTAGAACATAAGATATCTCTGTAACATGTCCAACCCAAATTTATAAAACTTGAAGAAGACCTTAGTACGCTTAAAGGACCTATACTTTTTGAAAATGCTGTCTGTAAATCGTTTCTTTTTTGGGGGCCGCTCTTCGACGAGGAGATAGCTTTTTCTATAAGGCTTTAAATGAGTTATGAAAACTTGTAAATAAACTAGATATATAGGATTCTGAGGATTACTTGCCAAGAGGTTTTACTCAAGGTAAACTGGCTAGAGGGATTTGAAAAACTGATTTTTTAGTTGATTAAAGAGGGGGTTTGATTAAGTAGTATGTACCCATATCTAAAATACAGAGGGAGCGTCTATCAACACTGAGTCAGTGTTGGTAGACGCTCCCTCTGGTGATAGATTGCTACTAAAATAACGGTGCGTATTTTTCTAGCCGAGTTGCAGCCTAAACAACAAATGCTACGACTTAGTTTCATATATCAAATAGTTGCGATGGTTGTACCATGTAACCTTTTGATCGGCATATATGGAGTTGTGTTGCACTTCGCTAATGATTAACCTAATTAACTAATTACGGAAACGCGACCGTCATCGGTCCGGCATTACATAGGTGAAATAATTTACGTTGTATAAAAGTCCGTCTTCAGGGGCCCTCAGGTAATTGGTTACCTCATTTTATCCCTAGTGTATTGTCTGACAGTGTGTGTAAGTGGGACACAACCTCTTAATTTCATTCATCTTATTCTGCACTAAGAAAATATAATTTGTTGCGACATCACGTTAGGGTTCCCGGGACGACTGGACCATTTCATTCGGAGACTCAGAGGGGCCTTGCAGTTTCTAGGCAGAGCCTCATGAAGTCATATAGCTATCTGATTTTCGCATTTTTATTCCGTCTAGACAGGGTAAATCGGTCAGTCAATATTGCTACCAGAGGATCTATTACCTCAGGACCATTGCGATCCACCAATTCTCCGGTATGACTGATTTGTTTTTGTCATTTTTATCTGGACTATGAGATTGATCATTCAAGTTCGGTAGTTTTGTTATTACCTTAATTTACAGAAAATTAATCGCGTATTGTATTTTAAATGTTATACTGTCTGATTGTCTAAAATAAGAGGTACATCTTTATACCCCAACATAAATGCGATTAAAATGTGCACTACATATCGTGTATCAATACTCGTTGACGTTTACTTAAGCATTGTTGACCTTTGACCTTTGATCAAGTGGGTGGAGCTAAATTACAGATTTTTCAACAAATGTGGAAGTGTGCGGAGGAAACAAACAAAACTGACGTGCTATGTTTCAAGTTTATGAAACACAGATCGTTCTTTATTTTTTGTGCTTAGATTTAGGTCTGCCTTTAAACACTTTAGCGCTTTGATTTATTTTAATAGCGGAGTCTGAACTATTTCACAATGTATCATACTCAACGGTTCACAGGATCGAATCTCAGATGAAAGGTTTTTCCCTTATGTATGCTCAACTAAAATAGAATTCTTTAAATTTCTACAGGACCTGTTCGATGGTCCGACAAGTTTTGCATTTTTTTTTCGTACAGGACCTCGACATATCCGGTGATTACGCATTACCATTAAGTATGTAGATCTGCAATGACTTGCATCGGATTTTCCATTTCTCGAATTCAACAGGCAGACTATAAAATATTCATGAGCCCCATAAAACTCAAATGATTGCTTCCTAATAATCGTTGAGTTCCAAATTTGTGATGCTGCCTCATTTCGTGCACCCTTGCATGGTGACCCTTAATTCCATATGATCGATCGCATATGGTAATATGCAGACATCATACAGAGTTTGAAGGGGGATATTATGGTGCGTAATGGTCAAGTTATGTCCATATCTCAGCAACTACAAGTGGTAGAAGGGTATTATTTGGTCAGTGGAGACATCTTGAGTAGTACTGAACATCCGTAACAGAATTAGGTCACTTTGACCTATATTTTTCGTATGTGTGACTGTATGAATTTTACGTAGAGGAAATTCGCTGTCTGCAAACAAAGACCGACTATACATCGCATTACCTGCTCTGTACCAGTTTTATCGGTAATCATTACATTTTTCCTCTGATGTTTGCCATTGATAAACCCTGTATCATGACCAGGTGTTTATCATGTTTATCGCACGTGTTTTATCAGTGCCCCAACAAAAAAAATCCTTATAAAAACATAAAACCTTTTTTTAACGATAAATTCTTGTGCAGATATACAGCAAAATCATCCTGTAACCTCTCATTTTCTTCCTTAGTACACTATAGGAATACCCCTTCTTTCCAATCATTTCTGGATCCGTTCCGGGTCAACGATTTCTTGTCAAATTTGACAATAAATAAAGCTCAGAAACGGTCTATTTCATACATATCTCTTGCATTTAAATGTGAAAATGTTTCTACTTTTGGAAGACCGATCCTGAACCAAAATTCGACAGATATCCGATCCTGAACACATTTTCTCAAAATTAATATGCAAATTACCACAGGACCGATCCTTGACATAAACAAAAGGTTTAAATCTAAATTGTGAACATCATCCAACATATATTCGCACAACATGAAAGACAATAGCTGACTTCCCATTAAAGAATGCTTCCAGAGTTGCATTTCTGTAAGTTAAGCCGATAGTTTTGTGTAAAATTACCGATTTCAGGAAAAATTCCCGCTTCGATTTTCATTACAGATGTTAACTCGCCTTTGGGAGTCTTAAATGGAAAATCCATCCATGCTTTTTTCCATCGGTCTTTTAAAAAAAAGTAGACAATTCTATTAACTTCTTCGGAGATATGAAAAATTTTGTAAAGTGCTTATAGATTTCATACAATACCACTGAAAAGAAACCCCCCTGATTTGACCCAACAAAGTGTCTGCCATCTTGAAATTACCGAGCCTTCTCACGTACACGACAGTGATAGTGCAGTGACAAATTCCCAAAAGATGCTTATTTTCGGAGTTTAATCAACCGGGTGGACACACGGCTAATTTTTGTTTTATTGTTTAGAGTATACCTTGAGGCAACATTTTTGCCCGGTCGTAAAGATTTCCCATGGTGCAGTTTTGTTTTTTATGACGAAAAAGGGGGGTCTTCTGGTTTGGGGGAAATTTAAGCGTTGACTTTGGTTTACAATTACTTTTAAGAGGGCTAAACAGGGTTAAAACTTGAAAGTGGTTTAGGTAGGCTAGTATTTTGAAATTCTAAAACTTCCTCAATGAAGCATATTTATTGTGATGTTTTAAATATTTATCAAATTTAAAAAAGCCTTAACAATTAACAGAATTTTGATGTATTTCAGTTGTAATATCTCAGTCAAAATAGGTTAATGTCTGTATTTTTTGTAATTTAGAATTAAAATATGATCACCGTAAAACAATAGGCTAATTTTTATCTATTTGTGTGTTCGATTTTTAAAAATATGTTTTAAAAATATCGATGGTTCAAATCTGTCATTACTTGTTTCCGGATTTTAACAACTTATCATGGCCAGTACGATTCAAAAATTATAAATTTGTTTATTTTTTTACACATTTAAATCGTCTTAAACACATAGAAAATCCATTTTTCTGGCAATAAATCATTATTTTGAACAAAATGTAATAAAGCAGAACCTCTTAAAAATAGTTTTTGAATGTAAATTATCACATGTTAGAAGTTTTTCAAAATATCTTAATACCAAACTATTTAACAACAAACTGCAACGGACTGATATTATTAGTCCAAAATGTGGCGATATGAATGTCTTCAAAATTTTATTAGCTCGTTTTGTAATATATTGAAAACGTTTAAACCCATTTACTTGCAAGTTTTCGACTAAATAATGACACTAAGATCAATACTATTACTAGTAAGTCAGAGGTAAAAAAACGGAAACAACATTGTTTTCCAAATTATTGCATTTTGATTCCAACATAATAAAAATGTAAAACTATTAGTTCTTAAAGACAAACTGTTTATCCTCCGAAAAAAGTCATGACAGAACAGTGTGCATGAAAACTTACCCTCTGTTAAATAGTCAGCAGTTCAACAAATTATCAAAGAAAAAAGAGAGAAAAAAAGACAGACGTGGTTTCAAATCTGTCGTCTGGAACTGTGTTTTACTTTTAATAAAAATGAAAGTAAAGTCATATTGATTAAAATATTGTTTCGATTCCACTAGACGTTTTCAACCTGACCATAAAATTGTAGAAAGAAATATTTCGGAAACAGTCCTTTAGCAAAACAAATATATATCGTCCCTGTGTGTGTTAAAATCGGATATACCTAGAGTGTACAGTAAGATATACCAGTATATTTAACTGAGTACCACTTCAAAATTAGAAAAGTCGGCAAACTATTTTTTGGTAATTCTATAAGTATTATACGAACCTTAAATCAAGATTCACAAGAAAAGCCCTTAAAATCTTATTCAAAGTTTAAGATATTTATTAGTACAAATACTTTATTCGTTACAGAGACAAGTTTTATGCCTCACGACAACATTTCGAGAGGCATTAAGCTTTACTTATGTCCGTCCGTACGAATTTCTGTCAAGCTTTCTTCAGAAACCGTACATGATAATGATTTGAAATTTGGTAGGGAGCCGTTCAGTATCACAAACTGAATGCCCTAAGCCCGGCCCTAAGCGACTTTCAGACCTGTCGAACTTCTACTTTGTTGTTGGGACTGGGTCGGTATGAAAATTTATGTCAAAATTTCCACTAAGCTTTCTCCGTGCATAAGAATGATTTGAAACTTCCGTTGGTAGGATAGCTCAGTATCACAAACTACGTCCCAGGCGACTTTCGGACTGGTTGGACTTCTACTCCTCGTTTAGGGCCTAGCGAGAGCATTCGTGCCCTCATTCCTTCTTCTTCTTTTTTTGGTTATTTACATAATAGTTTAATATATCAACAAAAATAAAAAGAATCCATAGATTAGTAATACATAATAGTTTAATATATCAACAAAAATAAAAAGAATCCATAGATTAGTCAGTCAGTGATGAGGGTTTAACGAACAATCTTACACATAGACTATTGCTAACTGCCATAGCACGATCGTCAGACTTTGATAAATTATATATTGCTGAACGCCTATTTCACATTTTACAATCTTCTATTGGTGCTTCTCACTAGCTGCCATACTGATCGAGCTTGTATCGATAAATCAAAACCAAGAGTTGATGGTCCTGGTTCAGGATCTAAGCCTTTAACGTTAATGATGTCCCAAGGTTTAAATCCTAAATGTCCAGATCCGATTTTTTAGCGCTTATTAGACTTATAAGAGTAGCTGAACTTGTGCGCTTTGCGTATCGTATGGTTTTGTTCTACATTTATGTAGCCAGGTGACTTCGTTTAAGTTTGTGTGGTTTGGGCTTGTTTTGCTTAGGTTATGTGCTCTTATATCTTAGCTCACGTCCACTGCTTTTGAGAGAAACCGCCTTTGCACAGGGTTGTTTCTTAGTTAAACGTATATGTCTTTGTTTGAATTGCCAGTGCATAACATCTAAAAGCTACGAACCATCTTTGATATGATCGGTCTTCAATGAATCTGCATGCGATAGTCGATCAAACCATATGCCCTCACCTGAATAAGTGGATCTTTGTCTTTTTTCAAACCTGGTTTGGTTTGCGATTTCCTTTGCACGCTGATCATGTTAAGAGAGCTGGTGGCCATTTTGTCTTTGACATCAGTAACTCAAACTTGGAAGTTCAGTTGATAGTTTCTTAACTGATGTAAAAGGCGATTTTTATAAATAAACTACACGGATCGGGAAAATATTGTTTAAGCATACACTAGAATAACAAATGAAAGAATTTCTACATATGTAAGAATAGAATATTTTAAAAAAGTGATAGCAAAATAAGCCCAAAAAAACTCCAAGAACATTTACGTTTTGTTATATTAGACATATGTTATATGAACACCACCGGTACACAGTAAAGTCAACCACTGTTTGATAGTGCAGCAATTTAGGGAGGAGTGTTCAATAACTTGTGTGACTTAATGCTTGTCTACAGTGTACTTGTTTTAAATATTATTCTTGTTGGATTTGACGTATTCTAAGTATAAGAAAAGCTCCAAATCAGTGATTGGTAAAGATGATAGAAAATTACACGCTGTCAGGCCATACCATTGGTATTTTATAAATGTAATGGTCTTCATAATTTTTGATAAAATCCTTATTATAAGTTATCAAAAATACGTAAACACTTTGAAAAATAGTTTGAATTAGTAAATATGAAAAAATTGGTATATTTATGCAGAACTTCCGGAATAAACATAGAAATTTGAAACAATGCACCTAGAAGAAAAAGGGGCATAATTCAAGCAGAAACAGAGTTATGACCCCTGATTATTTATTCTGTTCGGTCGGTATTTGCTTAAAGTATCTTAAAACATTAAAGTTTAAACAAAATCACAATCCTCTACTAAAATATAGACATAAACTTCGAAATTTGACAAAAAAATGAATGCTGACAATTTGACCTTTGACCTCTGATCACAGACTTTTGCACCACTTGTAACCTTTACGACCACTCAAAATGAATGGGGTAAGAATTAAGCTATCCAAAAAGGTATGATTCAGCCGTGTGTCAGGGTGGTTGATTAAAATTTGAAATCGACACTCTAAGTCACTGCACTATGAGTATAAGTGATCTAGAGGTCAAAGATCACCGTTTCGCCTGACTGCACACGACTTTACTGCAAGCTTTGAAAACAATGGGCGTGTTCATGAAAATTTTAGCATTGGGTCTATGGGGTAAATTGGTCAATAGTCAGGCCCCTTATAGGAATGATTTAAGTAATTATTTGCCCATAGACATTAATACTTTACCAATTTTTGATATTTAATTAAAACAAATTTATCTGTCAAAATAAAAATCTTTCATACCTTCTTCAGTAAATTAGAAATACAGCTGCTTCCTTTCCCCTAAACTTACCATCATGTCATGCGGCATTTTTGGAACTTTCACGTGACCTTGTTTACAAACAATATAATTTCGCACTACATTCAGTACCTACCCCTGTCATCTTTAAGGAATTATCAAAAATTCAAATTTTCTTTTTCATTTTTTAAAGAACTTTATAATTATTTTATTTGCTGAAAACATTTCTTTTCTAACATTTCAATTAAAACCAGAGCTCCAGATTGTCAATTCATGATACCAGATTATCCAAAAAGGGGTGGGCTTATGCGGCGTAAGGGTAATTACTGAAATCTGGAGTGGAGAGTTCAACCAATGTGATTTTCTTCATGGTATAACGTAGCCATTGATATTTTTGGCTTATTCCAGAAAATTTAGTGTGGCTTAGATTTTGTACTCTCTGAGTTCAAATAAAACATTGCTGATAACTTTACATAGTTACCCAAAAGTCATTGATTATGTATGCAAAAGAGGCACCTTTTAATAACACCATGTTTTGAACCTAGAGCGGGCTGAGAGCAGGTTGGCAATATTATAGCTTTTGAAGAATTTTTAAACATCCTGCGGGGTATTTTAAGTTAAATATTGTCTTATTCAAACATAATGAATTTGCTTTGTCAAAAAACGATCAATTTTTGTCAACATTGGAAGTGAGATGAAAAAATAATAATGCAAACACCTAAAATTGTGTAAAATTTATTTAAATAGATTAAACAAATTCAGATATACCGTAAGCATTATTGACCTGGCAATCTTGGTGTGTAGAAAATATATTTAAAACATTCCATCGTATGAAATAAAAAATTAAAGTACCGTTGGTACTGAGAACTTGGAAGTCACATTTGAACGAACACGAGTATATATAGGGGGTGGACAGGGGGGTTCTCATCCCCCGTTCCCTGCCCCCTCCACCCCCGCTCCCCGCCCTCTCCACCTCCGCTCCCCGCCCTCTCCACCTCCGCTCCCCGCCCTTTCCACCCCGTCCCTCTTGTCCGCCCCTGTACCCCAGCTCCCCGACCGACCCTTCCACCCCCGTTCCCTGCCCCTTCTACCCCTCCTCCCCGCCGTTTCTACACCCGCTCCCCGCCTCCTCAACCCCTGTATCCCCGTCCCCCCTGTCCACCCCCTTATAAATATGTGTGTTGTGGTTTTACACTTTCGACCAAAAAGTGCATTTACCAAATATAATAGACCCTTTATTTATGTATAAGGGGAAAGTTTGTTATGGTATTTATGAATGGAAAATAGTGGTTATAATTAACAATTATTATTTTAAAATATAGAATGTATATATGAGAAGCTTGGTGGCTACTTGTTGTTTAAAAATGACCTATGCAGTTCAAAGGCAGCGTTAGAATCAGCGTCCGGGCGCAAGCCATCCCATTTGACAAGAAAATTTGATTAGGAACTGTATGAAACAAGAGGTCCAATAACAGGGAAAAGTTTCGATAAGATAATTGAAATCACAAAAATAGAAAACATAATTCTAAGTTTCATGAACTTGTTAACATGTCTTTCTTTTATATCGGATAAAGCATTTTCTATTTGAATAGTGCCTTACCAAAACCAACTTTACGTGAATCTTGGTAAGTTTTGTTCATCTCTCATGAACACCTCCAGGTGAGGCTTACAAGGTGTGGCAATTGCAGTTTAATAGTAATTAAACGAATGGGTAAGTATAGCATCTGGAGACCCCGAGTTCACCTTTTTTACCAGATTTCGGGTTGCTGATTATATTTTTTGTGTGTGCTTTTGTCTTTTTGTAGTGTCGTTGTCTTAATTGTCTATCTCTACGTTTTGTCTTTGTTTTATGAACTTTGGGAATCGAATGACCCTTAGGTATTTTTTACCATTTATTGTTTTGTTTTCTTTGTTGTGTTTTTTGCAACATAAAACACGGAGACTTCGTGTTCCTAATCTTTCGAGACCCCCTACAGACGGGATTATCGAGAGTGTGTTCGAACCATGCATCGAGACCCCCCACTGACAAACTTACCAGGAGTGTGTACCATGCCTCAATCGTCTTCAACCTTATCATCTAATTGCTCATTTCTCGAAAACCACTTAAGGCGAGCTTATCGGGAGTGTTTACCATGCATCGAGACATTCTACAGACGAGCTTACCTGGAGTGTTTACAATGCTTCCAGACCCTCTACAGACGAGCTTACCGAAAGTGTGTACCATGCCTCGTGACCCACTACAGGCAAGATTGCTGAGATTTTGTGCAATGCCTCAAGACCCTCCACAAAGGGTTAACCGGGAGTGGGTACCATTTCTCGAAACCCATTGCAGGCGATCTTACCGGGACTGTGTACCTTTCTCTAGACCCCCTACAGGCGAGCTTACCTGGATTGTCTACTATGCCTCGAGTGCCGGAAGTGTGTACCATGCCTCGAGAGCCCCTACATGCAAGCTTACAGCGAGTGTATACCATGCTTCGAGACTCCCTACATGCAATCTTACCGAAAATGAGTACCATGCCTCGATGCCCCCCCCTACTGGCAAACTTATCAAGAGTGTGTTCAATGCCTCCTTCGAGACTCTTCACAGGCGAGCTCACCCGGAGTGTGTACCATGTCTCTGGACTCTTTACAAGCTTCCTTATCGGAAGTGTGAACCATGCTTGGAGACTCCCTACAGGCAAGCTTACCGGGAAAGTGTACCATGCCTGGAGGCTCCCTACAAGCGAGCTTACCGGAAATTGTGTACCATGCATCGAGACCACTTACAGACGAGCTTACCGGGAATGTGTACCATGCCTGGAGACCCTTTACATGCAATCTTACCGGGAGAATATGCAATGCTTCGAGACTCCCACAGGCGAGCTTACCGGGGTTGTGTTCAATGCCTCGAGACACACTACAGGCGAGCTTACCCAGAGTGTGTGCCATGTCTCGAGACCACTTACAGGCAAGGTTACCGGGAGTTTGTACCATGTCTCGGGCCCACTGAAAGACGAGCTTACCGGGAATGTGTACCATGCCTCGGGGCCACTTAAAGACGAGCTTACCGGGAATGTGTACCATGCCTCGAGACCTTCTACAGATGACTTTACCAGGAGTGTGCACAATGCCTCGAAACCCCCTACAGGCGGCTTACGATAGTGTGTATCATACCTCAAGACTCTTTATAGGCGATCTTGCCGGAAGTTTGATCCATGCCTCGAGACTTTCTACAGACGAGCTTACCAGACGTGTGCACAATGCCTCGAAACCCCCTACATGCGAGCAAATGGTAGTGATCCATGGCTCGAGACTCTTTATAGGCGATCTTGCCGGAAGTTTGTTCCATGCCTCGAGACTCTCTACAATTAATCTTACCGGAAGTGTGTACCATGCCTCGAGACCCCATATAGGCAAGCTTATATGGAGTGTGTACCATGCCTCGATACCCCCTTAAGGCGAGCTTAACGGTAGGGTGTGCCATGCCTCGAGACACCTTTTAAAGCGAGTTAACGGTAGTGTGTATCATCGAGACCCTTTACAGGCAATCTTGCCGGAAGTTTTTTCCATGCCTCGAGATATTCTACAGACGAGCTAACCAGGACTGTGCACAATGCCTCGAAACCCCCTACAGGCGAGCTAATGGTTGTGTACCATGCCTCGAACATCTTTATACTAGGCGATCTTGCCGGAAGTTTGTTCCATGCCTCGAGACTCCCTACAGTCAATCTTACCGGAAATGTGTACCATGCCTCGGGATCCCCTATAGGCAAGCTTATAGGGAGTATGTACCATGCCTCGATACCCCCTTAAGGCGAGCGTAACGGTAGGGTAAGCCATGCATCGAGACACCTTTCAAGGCGAGTTTATCGGAAGTGTGTACTCTGCCTCGAGATCCCCTACAGCCTCGCTGAATTCCGGCATTCAAATGCCCTACTGGTAAACATTTTTATGATTCTTCCACTTGAGTTAAAACAAGACTCTAAAATTCTTGGTTATAAGGTTAATAGCTTGGATACTAGATGTAGGGGTCAATGATATTTCACCACTAGAAGTTGAACTAGTCTAGCACTTTCGGGTTAAACTGGGCTTAAACTGCAATACTTTCCGTAGATTTTGACATGCGTGGGAAAATTAGGGCGGTTAGACAAATACATACAAACTAGAAAAAAAACGTTGGTACCGTTTACTTGGAAGTCACATTTGAATGAAGGCGAGTGATTTGTGTTGTGGTTCATAACTTTGTCAACAGAAGAAGGCAATTACTGAATTTGAAAACACTTTTTAGATCTTTATTTATTTATGAACCACGCTATCTTACAACGATATGAAATCGATATAACTATTAATGTACATATTGTATTATATATCAGATTACTAAGAAATATAAATTTCAAAATTTAACGTGCACATCTATGTCACAAAAACTGTGTGAAAATTTCATTACAATCCATTAAGGGGTTTTGAAGTAGTCCGTGTTTATTCATGGGAGAGCCAAAAATCAATAAGCAATCAGCTTTATCAGATCAAATTTTGAAATAAGAAGTGCACCCCCTGTATTGAATGATACAATATAGTAATTATTTGACAAAAAAGCTATAAATTGATGATAGGGTTTTTTTTCACAGAAAAATGATCCAGTGATTAAACAAAAGACACACAAAACAGTACAATAGAAAAAAAATCAATAAATAAAATAAAAACAACTAAAGGTTCGGGTTGTCCATGTAGAGGCATTTTAAGGTAGATGGGGTGTTTATGTCTGCAGTTTTTGTGCACATCTATCATGACTTTAAATTCTATTGTGCAAGTCATTCTATTGATTCAAGTTCTATTGGGCTTGTTGAACATCGGGATTGAAAATAACAGCAAAAATTTTGAAAAATACACTCTCTTTGCCAATTTTGGTATCCCCCTGTACTTTTTAAGGAGGAATAATTTGTATAGAAATAGTAGGAAAAAAATCAAAGTCTCTAGCTTTGTCATCATTGGTCCGTCACATGTATATATGTAAAAATTATTTATTTTTCAAAGCTGACTCTTCACAAATTCTGATGATGAACTTCAATCTATTTTTATTATCAAGATTTAAAATACGATTCTAGAGCTTACTGTGGCCAAACTTAAAGCAAAAATTCTAGGGTAAAAATTTAGACGCTCCATCTACCTCAAAACAATAAATTTCACAAGTGTTTGTTGTCTGTAATCACACTCTACGTATCATCATAGAGGTGGCTTTGAGATGCTCGTATTTACGTTTCCAATGCCACCAAGAAATTTTTTCGAATCCGTATGGATTTCCTAAACCATACGGGCTGTTTAAGCTACAATAACCACAATTACTGTACCACCAACATCCTTGAAACCAATCCGCACAATTATCTACTGAAAGTTGATCATTATCACAATCTTTTGTTGAAAACTTCATTTTGTTGTGTGGATAGAGCCAGCAGTCACCTTGAAAACAAGAACAAAAATTATAAGTAACAATTTCAAATTGAAGTCATGCATTATCAAAATAAAAAAAAAATAAAAAACAAAACAAAACAAAAAACGTCTAACTAAACTTTAGACAAAAATTGATTCGATCGTAGTATGCTAAATCCTGTACGTTCGGGGACCAACATTTATTCTTTTTTATCTAATTCAGTCCAAGGTGAAATGATAATGCAACAGCTACATTTTGAACAAGTATATATTATTGTATAGTTTCTTTTGTTGAGTAGTATATGTATACGCATATACTTAAATTAATAGTTTATCTATGTATATTTGGAAAATGAAAGAAATGAAGAAAAAAAGAAAATTTATTACCAGCGGTTCCGGAATATCCGCTTACATCAAGTTCATAAGCCATGCTCTCGTTTCCAATTTTAAAACGTGAGTAGATGGCATATACTGCATTGTTTTCATAATCCTGAAGGTCTACTCACATCATATAGTCAGCCGACGACGTCAGCTTGTGAAGCTTCTCAGACCTAAAAATAAGATATTATAGTTTTCTCTTTACTAGATTTGATTTTAAAATTCAATTGAAATACAAAGAAAAAAATGTTTCAAAACATATTTCTTAAATATTGTCCTACTTATATTGTGGAATATTTTCTTCATTAAATGTAAATCGTATGAATAAGGAGGATTTCTCCCAAATGAAATAAGCTTATAAAAAATAATTGCCTCTGCACCTTTCAATTATTATTTTTGCAAAGAAAAACAACAACACAAAAACCATTCAATTTAAATGGTCGGTTCCTCATTCGATTGCCAGATTCAGGTGATATACAGAAAAACACATGTTATAACAAACTAAAACCACCAATGGCGAATAGGCCCACAGTAGCGCTATGCTTGTCGGTAAAAGTCGACTTAAGAGCGCTCAGAAACCTGATCGGGTCAGGCCGCTTTGCCCACAAAGCGACTGGGATGTGTGCCCCAGGTGGTTGAATGGGGCAGCCCTGACATCGAGAGACGATAATGCGGAAAACCTGACTGCTAACCATAGTGGTGCACCGTGTTGGGAAAAATGTCACGTTCCTCGCACGTTAAAGAACCCTGCTGCAGGTCCTACGAGTAGGACCCGTAGGATCCCCATGCAAGAGGCTAAATTTCCCGTCGCTACCCATCACTCCTTTTTGCAGTGGCAGTCAAAACTCTCCTACCCGATTGGCCTTGTGTCCCCATTTCCTCCACTTTATCATCATTTCATGTTCATTGTATCACCACTTTCATGTTCATCTCCCGGATATAGCCGAAATCGTGCTGCTTGGGAGTAAACCAATAAATAACTAACTCACTAACTTATCATTACTGATTGAAAGTACATGTAGTACCGGATAATCCAACTGCTGGATACTTTTAAGAATTCGACAAGGTTCTTGTCGAAAATCTTAATTTCAATGAATTGTTAATTAATTTTCTTTATCATTGTTCATTAAATTACCAACTTTATGGCCCATATTTTTTTACTAATTAAAATTAATTAGATTTGTAGTTAAACCTGTTCCGGCAATCTGCACTATTTTAAAGTGAATGATACTACGTGTATTAATGTTTTGCAGTAAGCAACGTGCTTGTGTACTTGTGAGTAATGTCATGGTTTGTAATTTAAAAAAAACTGGGGTCAAAAGAGGTCATCAAAAAAGAAGTCCGAAAAGCCTGCTGCAGTAATTAGTGTATGGACCTTGGGACGGGAACTGGCAAAATCATCACAGTTCCAGTTCCCGTCCGTAACGGTCCGTACACTAATCACTGCACCAGGCTTTCCGGGCTTCTTTTCAATAGCCTCTTTTAACCCATACTCTCTAAATTAAAAACCATGAAAAATACTTACGTATACCTAGGGGCATTATGCAACCACGTTGTTTACAGTTAAACCTCAATACTTCTACTAAACTTCACTTTAAAATAGTGCATACTCACTTAAACCGGTTTTACAAAAATTAAATAAACCTTTCTTAGAAAAAAAATGTTACAGAAAATTTGATGTTTTCATGGCTAAATGTAGCAAAATTTTGAAAATTTATTCAAATATTTTTATATCAAGAATCTTGATGGAATTCATACAACCTGTAGCAGTGGGATAATCCTTACCTATTTTTGTCGGGACAGATAAGCCTACTGCGAAGGAGTTTTGGGAACTGGAACTGTTAGGAGTTTGTAAAAGCACGTGATATCTACTAAATCCACGTGATAATTCAATATCATTTAATAACTTACCTAACCAGAATTCCCCATTCATGTCCCCAAATCCATGTCTGTAGTTTTCCCAGTCACGATAAAAATATACAGAGCCATCATAACGACGCTGAAATACCTAAAGTAAAAATAAAATTTGTTATAATTTTATAGGCGACATTTAGTGGTTAAGGATGAACTATTTTGAAGAAAAGCTTAGTATTTGTACAGCTAAATCGACATATTATCAGTTCAAATAAAGTAAAGTAGGACCTAGATATGGACACACCTTATCACATTGACACATTTATTTTATTAACGATAGCACAGTTTTTTTCGGTACAGTTTTTTTTGCGTTCAAAATGTACTTTGAATAAATAAGGACAAAACATCCCTATTGAACCTCTCAACTGACATTTTGGTGAACACTTTTGGTTAAATTATAATTATATGATATTTAAGGCCACATGCAAGGGTGAAAGTGATATTAACCTAAAATCGGCCTTGCTCAAAAACGAAAACAAAAACAAAACAGAACTTAAAAACAATTTAATTCATTTTGAAAATGATTAAAAAATGATAAGAAATTAATATATCTAGGTCCTGCTATGTTTTTTTTACCCCTATTAGCAGATCTTTGCTGTACACAGACCGAAAAATCGACTTAAAATAAAGCAATTTTAAGGTAATCGTATCTATGAACCTTAACTAGAATGGCGGTTTTCCAAGGAAGTGCGTCCTAAAATATTCAGTGAACAGGAAGTAGATGACTAACGGCTATAATATCGAATTACAACATTTAGTTCTATTGGAGGAAGCCACATGCCAAATATCAAAAGGTTGTGTCATGTAGTTGCCCGGAAAACTATGACAGAAATTTGTGTGACGCCACAGGACGCTGGACAACGCAGGACGACGCAAGACGACAGATAGTGTCAAAGTGACTCTTAATTCCATTTGCAACACGTTGTAGCGTCAATAAAAAAGGAAAGAAACAATGAGTTGTAGATATTAACTACATCGGTGGATCAACTACAAACCCCCTTTCCCAACTCCAACATTAAACATTCAACGGTGGATCAACTACGAACCCCCTTCCCATCTCCAAGATTAAACATTCAACGGTGGATCAACTACGAACCCCCTTCCAAACTCCAAGATTAAACATTCAACGGTGGATCAACTACGACACCCCCCTTCCCAACTCCAAGATTAAACATTCAACGGTGGATCAACTACGAACCCCCCTTCCCAACTCCAAGATTAAACATTCAACGATAGATCAACTACGAACCCCCCATCCCAACTCCAAGATTAAACATTCAACGGTGGATCAACTACGAACCCCCCTTCCCAACTCCAAGATTAAACATTCAACGGTGGATCAACTACGACACCCCCCCTTCCAAACTCCAAACTAAACATTCAACGGAGGATCAACTACGAACCCCCCTTCCCAACTCCAAGACTAAACATTCAACGGTGGATCAACTACGAACCCCCTTCCCAACTCCAAGATTAAACATTCAACGGTGGATCAACTACAAACCCCCTTCCCAACTCCAAGATTAAACATTCAACGGTGGATCTACTACGAACCCCCCTTCCCAACTCCAAGATTAAACATTCAACGGTGGATCAACTACGACACCCCCCTTCCCAACTCCAAGATTAAACATTCAACGGTGGATCAACTACGAACCCCCCTTCCCAACTCCAAGATTAAACATTGAACGGTGGATCAACTACGAACCCCCCTTCCAAACTCCAAGATTAAACATTCAACGGTGGATCAACTACGACACCCCCCCTTCCCAACTCCAAGATTTAACATTCAACGGAGGATGAACTACGAACCCCCCTTCCCAACTCTAAGATTCAACATTCAACGGTGGATCAACTACGAACACCCCTTCCCAACTCCAAGATTAAACACTCAAATACTGGTCTGCTGTACTGAGATGATCACCTCAATATCCCTATTGTGTCACACAACTATGTTGTGTTCTATGGTCATTACCGGATCGTAAGGGTGCAATTGAAGAGGGAGGCTTGGCGCCATAAAACCTGGTTTAACCCACCATTTCGTGTGAAATGCCTGTACCAAGTCATGACCATTGCGATCCACAAATTCTCCGGTATGACTGATTCGTTTTTGTCATTTTCTCTGGACAATGAAATTGATCATTCAAGTTCGGTAGTTTTGTTATTAACTTTTTTATACGTTTGGTCTTCAAGAACCACCAGACACAATACACATTTGTTCATTTTTGTTGATATTCTTTACATCCATTAATTAAGAAAATCAAACTTGAATTTAACATGCCACTGAAAATTATCAAAGTCACACAACTTAAAGCAGGATTTGGTATTTATTTTCACGGGGCTGTAGGATGAAGCCCCCACTATCCCAATCCTCTATAACCTTTTCCTTTTTAGCTCACCTCACGAAAGTGAGGGTGGGTTAATGGAATACCCCAAATGTCGACGTCAGGATCCGCTTACAGAAGAATTATTCAGGCCCATACACAAATACTGTCAAGTGCACATTAATCATATTGGTATGGTAGATGCGCCTAAAGATGCTTAGCACAATGTATGCTTCGGATACTGACTGTGACCTACATTTTTAGCATGAATGACCACTTACAGAAGAATGGTTGAAGTCCATACACAATAATACCCCTAGTGTCGGCGTCCGGATCCAAAGTGCTACATTAATCATATTGGTATGGTATATACACCTAGAGATGCTTAGCACAATGTATGCTTCGGATACTGACTGTGACCTACATTTTGAGCATGAATGGCCACTTACAGAAGAATGGTTTAAGTCCATACACAATTACTGTCAAGTGCTACATTAATCATATTGGTATGGTATATATACCTAGAGATGCTTAGCATCATGCATGTTCCGGATGCTGACTGTGACCTACATTTTTTGCATGAATGGCCACTGACAGAACAGTGGTTAAAGTCCATTCCCGCTTACTGACAAGTCCCACATCAACCATATTAGTATGGCAGAATGCATCTAGTGATGCGTAGCACAATGCATGCTTCAGATGCTGGCGGTGACCTATATTTTACGCATGAATGACCACCACAGAAGAATGGTTTAAGTCCATTCCTGCTTACTGACAAGTGGCACATCAATCACATTGGTATGGTGATGCACTCAGCACGATATACGTTTCGGGTGCTGGCTGTGACCTACATGTATATGTTTTCCGAAATCCGAATGGATGACCACTTACCGAAGAATGGTTAAATTCCATTCTGGCTGACTGACAAGTGCAACATAAACCATATGGGTATGGTAGGCACACCTAGAGATGCTAGACACAATGCATGCTACGGATACTGGCTGTGATAAATATTTTTTGTATGAATGACAACTTACAGAAAAATGGTTACAGGCAAATACCACATCAACCAAATTGGTATGGCGGATGCATCTAGGATTGCTTAACAAGATGCATGACCATTCCTACTAACAAGCAAATACTGCAACAAAATTAATATAGTAGGTACGTACATCTAGGGGTGCTTAGCAAGATGCATGGTCATGCTGACAGTGACTTTGTTTTTTCTGCTGTCCCGTGCGGGGCCCGGGTGGCGAATAGGCCCGCAGCAGAGCCTAGCTGGTCGTAAGAGGCGACTAAGGGTCTTTGGATTCTGACGTCGGGTCAGTGCTCAGCCCACAGAGCGACCAAGTGTGTACCCTAGGTGGCTGAATAGGGTGGCCCTCGTCTGCGGGGGTTGTCAGGTCTATAATACGGAAACCCTGACCGCCGACCATAGTGGGCCAGCGTGTATGGAGAGTGCCACGCTTCATGCACGTAAAAGATCCCTTTTTGGACCACCAAGTAGTGCACCACATAGGCTAAATTTTCCGCCCCTACCCACCTCTCCCCCTTTTCCTGTGGTTCTTCAAAATTTACCGTTCCTTTTGTTTCCCACCCCATTCCCATATTTCATTTGTCGTCGTCATTTCATGTTCATTGTGTCATCTTTTTCATGTTCATCGCCTGTTAATGACCTATGTAGCGTTGCACGGGCGTAAAACACCAACTCACTCACTCACTCACTCTTTTTCTGCTAGATTTGGACTTAAAACTTTGAAAAGTTCAAGTCAATTACCGCTTAGTGACTATCGAGAGGAGTTCTAAAATTAGACATGAATTCTGAAACATGAAGAGTGAACAATAACCCTAACGAGGTGAGCTTCGTAATCGATGGATTAACTATTTTTTAGACAAAAGAAGGTGCCCTGCCCTGTCCCCCGACCCTAAACTGAACTTTTGTTGCATTGTCCGTCCCTTGCGACTTGATTTATGAATTCTTGATTATTTGTTTAATAATAAGCTCACAGTCCAGCCCCCTCCGTGTTTGGTGTTTTCACAAAACACAGAACCAATTCCTTGGATGTCGAGAACACCAGTCACACATGTAGCACTGCAATCTCCTGTTATGTTAAAATATTGAGTTTAATTAAATCTATTTCAAAATAGAGCGTTTAAACAAAATTTAAGCGTTAATTCAAAATTATACTATTGAATTGTAGTATCTTAAGTGCAAGTTTGACCTATACATAATGTTTGTTGTCCATTTTGTTTTTTTTTCTGAATTGCCGCTTGATTGTGGGCTGCGACGCGTACACTTATTCCACATCTCATTATTTTCTATAATTATTGTACTTCTTAACTATATACTGTAACTTTGGTGCAATGTTTAACTTTATACTCCTAATTAACGAGAATATTTTGATTAAGCTGAGCAATAACAAATCAACTTTTGTCTGAAAAATTTGATGAATATTCAAGAGTTGTCTCTGAAAATGCATATATATTTTATTAGTATATAATTTAATTTGGTATGTAACGCTCAATTTGATTGGTTGGACCAACCCATGTTATTTTGTATAATATGGTTTGGTCTTGTGACGTCACTAACATCTTCATCCGCCACGGCATTTTCGAAATAGTCCCTAAGATTTTATGTTGTTGAATATTTGATAGTTGATATAAATCTTACGGAATTAAATTATAAGGAATGACTTTAATAGTTGGTCATTTTATAGGGATATAAAATGGGTAGGGTCGTTTTAGCGCTTCGCGCTTTATTAAGCGTAAAACGACCCTACCCATTTTATACCCGTATAAAATGACCAACTATTAAAGTCATTCCTTAAATGTATCTGTTTTTAAGGTTTTATTTATTTATAAAATATGCATAGGGGAGTGGTTTATACAATTTGTGTTATTGTGAAAATTAAGTCTACCTTTATTTTACATAAAAGGACCCAATAGATTATCCCTGATAAATATCTGAACTTGAGTCATATATATCATGTATATGTTGCAGTAAATGTGTGTAATTAGGAATTTCATGAAATTACTGAAAATTCAGGAATTTCATGTAATTCCTAATGGCCCTGTCACACTATAACGTTTTAGCCAACGTGTGCCGACGTTTTAGAATATATTTTCAACACGCTGGTGTGCGTTGCGTAAGTTTTGTATACGTTATGAACACGCTATAAACACGTTAACGAACGTCAGCGTGCGTTGGTGAAGGTCGAGTGCGTCGCAAATTTTTCAACATGCTTAAAATTTCCGCCGTTCGCCAACGTGTAAGAAAGAAATTATTCGAACGCTAGGCATAAGTTAGAAGGACGTTATACACACGCTGATGAACGCTATGTGTTGTGCGCACGTTGAAATGCGTTTGACGAACACTAAGCAAAATGGAAACGAACGTGTCTAGCGATAATGCAGCGCACGTCTAGCGTCAGTCTAACGACCAAGAAACCTATTCAACGTGTTTAAGACGTGTACAGAGCGCACAGAGTAGCGTATCAACCCCAGAATTTTATAAGGGGGGGCAAGGGGGGGGTCTTATAACACCTAATTAACAGGGAATTGATTTTCCCAATAACAGATAACAGAGAATTGATATCCTCAATAACAGATAACAGCATTTAAAAAGTCAAAAACAGTTAATATGTAAGTATTAAAACCAATAACAGCTAAAACTATGTGAACTTTTGACACTTTCACAGTTCTACCACTTCTAGTTGTGACAGCTCTCATAAAGTCTAATGCTCTTGAACTGGTAGCTGGCATTTGTTCATATTCTGGAGATGCTACTAGAGAACATACTGTTGTAAATAACAGATAACATAAAATTATATTATTCAATAACAGGTAACAGTAAACTGAATTTCTTCAATTACAGTTAACACAGAACTGGTCAATAACAGTTAACATTAAATCTGATATCTGCAATAACAGGTAACAGAGAACCAATTTAAGCCAATAACACAGGAACAGCTAACCCCCTTCCCTCCTTATAAGTTAGATTGAATTACAAATTAAAGGGAAAAGTCAATTTCAAAAGCAAGCTTCAAATACTCAACCCTGCAAAAAATCTTTTTACAAAAAAGCAATGAACAAGGCCAAAAAAATCTTGAATATAAAAAGGATAACTTTGATGGTCTGGAATTAAAAGTAATTCTTGCAAATTGTAATACACCTGTCGTGTTTTCGGTGGACACTTTTTGGTAGAAAAATACTCAAATACAACGAATAACGACAGTTTAACTTCAATACTCATTTGAAATAATGTGAATTTTTAATATTCAATAAGCACACGCGTTTTTCTCTATTATGGACATCCGTCATGCTGTCTGCAAACATTTAGGATTAGTCAAGTGCTATAAAAAGGATGCTAGACGACTCTACAGTCCGTTATTTCTTACATGTATATACTCATTTGAGATTTTGAGAGTTTGTTAACAAGCGCATGCATTCCTCTCTGTATATTTTTGACATATTAAAATATTAAACTACACTATATTTTATTCTTTTAGACTGAATACAAAAATCATCACTATTGGTTAAAAAACGGCTTTAGAATAATTATACATGGACATATTACTCTATTTTATTGACCGGGCTGGTCACGGGTCATTTATTTCGGGATTCTACGTTTAAATCTTACCTAAAAGACTGAGAAATTTAAGCTCCTCCCAACCTTGTGAATAAAATAGAGTAATACATTCATGAGGGTATTGAACTTATCTTTGAAATGAAAAAAAAATGTTTCCATCTATTTTGATACTTCGAATGAGTGCTGACGGAATAGCTGCGAACGTTGTAGCATTGTGACGGTAAAAAAGACAGCCAGCAATAACGATTAACGCCTATTTTGTAGGCGAAATAACGCTAACGGTTGCTAAATTTAAGGTCATAACGAATCACGCCTAAAACTCGATAACGGAAAACGGTTAAAAATATCCCCATATAACGCTAACGGTAGCGAAAATAAGGCAAATAACGGCTATCGCTTCAGGGCATCAACACCCTCATTCATATTCCAGAACGCTGAAAACCATTATTTTTATAACGAAACTAAATTTACATGATGTATCTATAATTATTAATTAATCTAGCAATACATTTAAACCGTTTAAGCCAGATAATAGATCTATTTGGGCTATTGTGAAATAATACTAAAGAAAAGAATTTTAAGTTAGACTAACGCTATGAATGCGTTCTGTAGTCGTCACACATGCGCTAGGCAAACGTCACGTACGCCGTTTTAGAACATTATTCGAACGTTTGGCACACGTTTCTAGGGGGACCAAACATTACTGTACCGACACTGGACGCCTAGCTTTTGGACCCATCTCGGCAAAGGTAGAACCCGGCTACCGTAGGGTTCTTTACGGGATAAAATAGTTTTAGCACTATTGTTTTAGAAGTAGTGTATTATTATAGTTGAAAAATAGTCCCTCTTTACCACATGAAAATATCAAAAATACATAAATATTTGCCATATTCATTAGCATTTACCAAATTTGAACTTTATTATGTATGAGTGTAAGCCATTATTCAAGATGTGTCTTATTGTGAACATTTAGCACTTCTTTTAAGGATGCCGACCCGGAAGTAATTTCTTTTCTGAATATTGGGTTTTCTAAACCCCGGAGCGGGTGTTTCCATCATTATGTACTAGTATGGCTACCTTTTGAGCATGACTTATATATATTATGAGACGTCAATTTTTTTTTCTGGTCTTCGCTATACCGGCATTACTTTCTAATTAAAGCGAGGGTATGATTTTTGGATAAATATATAAACAAAACAAAATGAAAAAAAATATAAGTCTAGACCCAAACACTTGTCACTCGTGATATAAGAGAGCAAGGATGTGGTGGTGAGGGGCTAAGTGAACTTTTAAATAAATGAGCAGAATGCCATTAGCTATAGCTATAGAAAGATATCGATATCGGAACATACATAAACAAAACCATGAAAACAGACTATGTCTCTGTTGTAATGATTGAGAAACAGAAGATGAAATCCATTTTCCTATTAGTTGCAACATATACAACAACTTAAGAAACAATTTTATCGCTAAACTTAATAGAATACTCTTATACAAAACAAAAATTGATAACTTAAAAAACTGTATTATTTTTTAATTTATTCAAAGCAAATCCCCTACCATAGCAAAACTTTGACATAGCTTCCGTTTGTACTTGTCTCTTTGATGTTTTCTGTTCCTTGTTTAAGAAGGGGGTCTATCTGTCACTATTTCAGGACTGGATTTGAATTATATACATTTTAATTAGACCATAGGCCAATTGCAGAACCGCGAGAAGCGCCTGCTGGCCTCGTTGAAGGCTGCTGGTGGTTGTCTATTGTGGTTTTTATGAATTTCCGCTTGATTATGGGCTGTGTCGCGTACACTTATTCCACATCTCATTATTTTTTATTACTGCTAACTTTATACAAGAATTGTTACAAAGTAGGTCTCCCCGAGGGAGAACAGTTTGATCCAGTATTCCGGCGGGGGGATCGATCTGGCATGTGGGAAAAAATGGAATTATAACACCGTCTTAGACGAAAAACTTAAAGGCATACTTAAAAACATTAGTAGCCCCCCCCCCCCACTTTTTTGCCCCCCCCCCAAAAAAAAAAACCTTTGCAAGCGAAGCGGATGCTACTAGTGGAACGTAACTTTTGTCTTGCGAAATCCCCATCCTTCCTTTGCCCCAATTACATCAAATCGTTACTATCTTATTCTTTAGTAAAATTTCAATCCCATTAGGATTATGAAAGTCTTTCAAGTTAATGGTTTTCATTTTTTTTATTAGAAATATTAATAAGTATAGTAAAAATATATAAGGGGTGTTTTAAAAATCTCGTTCGTATCCATTAAAATAATGCATCACTTATTTTTATTACATGTAAAAATTTTAATTTGAATAGACAAATGAAAAACTTGTCCAAAATAAATTGAATTACAATATCCAGGGGTATATCTTTACTATCAAAAGATGGTATTTTTTCCGCATATTTATTATATCTGGAATTAATTGTAGCTGTAGTTGAATTTTATTTCCCGCCAATTCATTGCCGTGGTATTTTTTCTCGCCATTTCAAGTGAGGTGGTATTTTATTGAAATACCACGGTAATTCCAAAAACTCCCATTAAAATAGATTACTATAAGTTGTGTTTTTTGATTTAATAGAAAGGATATTAGGTGGAATTAAAGAACTATACGAGAGTGGTATTTGCCAAAAATGCTACTTTCGATTCTGATAATTTTACTTGCCATACGGCTCGTGAAATTTTCAACCAGCCTCTCAAGACGGAAGAACTTAGTAGTATTTTTGGACAAATACATGTACCACTCACAAGTACCGTATAGTACTTTAAATACCTTTTTCAAAATTAAATAATTTGATTGATAAAATAGAATAGAACAGTATTCATTCATTCATTCATATATTATTTATTTATTTATTTGATTGATAAAAGTACAAGGTTAAGGCATAAGAAAGCAAGAAGAAATTCAGGCGGCATATCAATATATGCCAAAAGTTCCATAGCTAAAGGTTTTAAAAAATTACCTCAAAAACATGGTCCTGATATTTTATGGATAAAATTAGATCATACATTTTTTAAAACAAACTATGATATTTTTATTGCTACTGTTTATATATCTCCTGAAAACTCCAATTACTACTCAGATGGAATAGAACCATTATTTGAAAAGTTATTATCAGATATTGTTCACTACAGTAGTTTAGGACAAGTTATGGTTCAAGGTGATTTTAATGGATACACTAAAAATAACCCTGATTATGTCGCACATGATAATAATTTAAGAATATACCAAGGGGACAAGTATCATGTGGCTGATTCAATAAGCCCTAGAAATAATCAAGACAGTAAATCAACTAATAAAAGTGGTAAACTTCTTTTAAATATATGTCAAGAATCTGGATTAAAAATACTAAATGGTAGAACAATTGGTGATTTATCAGGAAAATATACTTGTATTACATATAATGGATGTAGTGTTGTGGACTATATTATTGTTTCTAATGATATATTTAATATTGTAGCTGATTTTACTGTACATGACTTCACTTCTTTATCAAACCATTGTATGATTAGTTGTTCATTGTTAACAAATTTTCATGTTAAGAGCAGTTTTCAAAGTTCATTAGAACGACTTCCATATAAATTTATATGGACTAAAGAATCAATTGAATTGTATACACAGAACATAAATAGCAACGAAAGTAAACATAAACTTGATAATTTTATGACAGATAAATTTAATGACATTAATTTAGCCACTGAGTCCTTAGCTTCTATTTTACGAGAGAATGCCAAAAAATCTGCTAAAATTTGTAAACCTCCTAGCAATATTAGAAGTAAAAAAACACCTAAAACTCGACACTGGTTCACAGAGTCATGTAAAGACCTCAGGAACACGGTAAAAAACTATGAAAAACTTGTGAATAAATTTCCTGAAAATGATGAGTATAGAAAAAAATTCTATTCTTTTAGATCAAAATATAGACGTCTTTGCAAATATGAAGAAAAGTCATACAAAAACAAAATCTGTTCAGAATTAAGCAATAACTATACCAAAGATCCAAAAGTATTTTGGGACATGATAAACAAACTAGAGAGGGAATCATCTGTTGGAATTGAAGATACGGATATTCCCAAGGATGATTTCATATCTTTTTATGAAAAATTAAATAAAGCTGACACTACAAATAGTAATGAACAGCAAAAAATTACACAAGAATTTGAGAATCTAAAATCAAATATTAGTTCTTCTTCTCTCTCAAGTGAGTTAAACAAAGAAATCACTTGTGAAGAAATAATGAAAGCAATTAAATTACTTAAAAATGGTAAAAGTGCATCTTCAGATCTTATTTATAATGAAATGTTGAAGAATGGCACCTCACCATTAATTCAACCACTTTGCAAACTTTTTAATTTGGTCTTTTCACAAGGTACCTTTCCAAAGTCTTGGAATGAAAGCTTTCTAGTTTTATTGCATAAAAAAGGTAATAGATTTGACCCTAACAATTATAGGGGGATTTCTATTAGTTCAAACTTAGGAAAATTATTTAACAAAATAATATATAACCGTCTACTAGAATTCATTAATAATAATTCTCTAATAAGTAAGAACCAAATAGGATTCAAAGAAAAGAGCAGAACCTCTGATCACATTTTTACCTTAAAAACAATCACTGATAACTATAAACAGAAAAATCAAAAAGTGTTTACTGCCTTCATTGACCTTAGGAAGGCCTTTGACACAGTGTGGCGAGTTGGTCTTTTTTATAAATTACTAAAACAGAATATTCCAAATAAAATTTATAAAATTATATACTCTATGTATACTGATACTATGTGTAAGATTAAATTTTCAAATGGTCTAAGTCAGCCATTCATATCTGAAAGAGGTGTCAAACAAGGTGATGTTTTGAGCCCTCTCCTTTTTAATTTTTTTATAGATGATATAACTAAAAAACTTGATGACAATAAATACGACCCAGTTGTCCTGGGTGGTGTTTCAGTAAACATTCTTCTTTATGCTGATGATATAGTATTAATATCTCAGAGTAGGGAAGGGTTGCAAAACTGTTTAAATGCCATGCAGGAATACTGTTCAGTATGGAAATTACATGTAAATGTTGATAAATCCAAAGTAGTAGTATTTAATTCGAATGGTAAAACCTATTTAAATCAATTCAAATATAATGACTTTTATATAGAAACAGTCTCGCAGTATTGTTATCTAGGCATTTTATTAAAATGCAATGGCAACTTTAATCTAGCAATTAACATGCTCATGGAAAAAGCTAGAAGAGCTTATTTTAAAATAAAAAAGCTAATTGGTTTAAATAACCCATGTAAATTACTAGAAAAACTCTTTGACACACTTATTTTACCCATTATCACATACTGCAGTGAAATATGGGGAATTTTCTCAAACTTTAAAGATACTGAACCATTTGAAAAAATTCATATTAAATTTATAAAAGAAATTTTAGGTGTACATTGCAAAGCTACCAATGATGCTTGTCGAGCTGAATTAGGTCGACTTCCCATAAAAAATAAAATTTTGTACTCTAGTATCAAATATTTAGTACATATCTTAGACTCAGACCACTCTCTAGTAAAAAATGTTTTTGAAAATTCAGTCAATTCAAACAACTGGTTTATCAAACTGAAATCAGTACTAAATAATTTAGGATTTTCCTTTATTAACAATGATATAAACTCACTTAAACTTTACTTAAATCAAATAAAAATTAGGTTAAATGATCAAAATCTTCAAAATCAAAACTCAATTATCAACACATCTTCAAAATTAGAGTTTTTTAGAAAAATCTTTAAAAAAGGATGCAGACCCCATTATTTAGACATCTTAAAAAAAGTTAAGGATAGGGCTGCTCTTTCCAAAATACGTGTCAGCGCTCATAACTTAATGATTGAGAAGGGAAGATACCTAAAACTAAAAATAATAGAAAGAAAATGTACATTTTGCAATGCAGAAGAAGTTGAAAATGAAGAACACTTCCTTTTGCATTGCAAACACTACAAACAGTTAAGAGACACATTTTTCAATAAAATTAAAAGTTATATCCCAAATTTAAATATCTCAACAAATAACAATTCTCTGCTGAGCTCCTTATTAAATACCAAATCTGAAATTGGTTTAAAACTTACATCTGCATTTATTTTAGAATGCTTTGAACTAAGAAAATGATATATATATGTCATACTGACAAAACTTATTGCAATTGGCTGTATTGTTTGCTATATTATATCACTATATAATTATAACTATAGTTTATAACGTAAAAATTTATATTACATTTGTATGTTTCATTTATTACTTTGTGCCTTAACCATGTACTGATCTATGAGTTTGTGCTAATAAATATTATAAATATTATTTATTTATTTATTTATTTTTATTTATTTATTTATTTATTTATTTATTTGTATTTTTCATTCATTTATTTTATATATTAAAAAAAAACTAAGGACGTTTGATTTAAGTGAAAAATAAAGAAAATTTGCGGAATCCCTCTAAATACTCCAGATAGAAATTTCATTTTTCAAATAAATTCTACTTGTTATATTCACTTTATCAATTCTATCGTATTTCTTTCAAGACTTCATTTTAATTTTGTGTACTACTATATACCTTGAGCACCAAAATTTCACAAAAATAAACAAAAAATATTTCCATTTTTAAATTAAAATTTAATAAAGAAAACTAAAAAATTCCATTATCGTCCAACCCGAGCTTTTCTCAAAATAATAAATAAAAAAAAAAAAAACGAATATAAATATTAATGATTTAGTGGTCTTACCTTTTCTGCATCTTTTTCATTTTTCTGGTCTTCTTTACTGGCATAGCAGGATAACACAAAGCACAAAATAATAATAAATATAAACAGTAACTTCATTTTGAAAGAAGAGGAATTGTATGTTTTATTTTTAAGAATATTTCAGTTTATATAGTACCCTTTTTATTTGGGTGGTCATTTGGTCCTTTTGGGAACTTCTACCAAGAGAATTGTTTATTCGACATTTCAAGCAAACCATATGCAAATAAAAGTGGCAAACCAACACTAGTTTCGATTTCTCAGACTGTTTTTCAACTTATCTTCGTTCATTTACGAACGTTTTACCATAATTCAGTGCCACTCAGTTCTTATTTATTGTTTTGCAATCTTACTAACTATTTGACACCTATGTGTTAGGTAACTAATTGTCCAGTAGCATACTACTGTTGGAATGTAGAGCTTAACATTAATTCTATGTGTCAGAAAAATTCCAGTCATAGCGCAGCTCCTAAGGCAGCATTAAATGTGTCATTGTTTCGTTATTAACTCAGCTATTCAACAGTGGTGGCATATTAGTGGAGACGATTTAAGCTATCTCTATAATTTTATTGAAAAGAATATGTTTCGTTAATTTTGTAAAGAATGTAAAAATTCGGACGAAAAAGAAGAATAAAGATTTATAAAATGAACGATTTAAATCGCCTTCAAAAGACAATGCTTTTCATGTAAAACTATTGTGTAGTACTGACAGGACTGAGGAAGTATCTTTTTGATCTTTTGATCACTTAATAGAATACTGGTCACAGCAAAGAATATGATTATACAATGAATTTGGTTCTGTTCAGTTGACTTGCAAAACACTCAATATGCACTTAAATAATCACACAACAGTAGTACACACATGCAGTACATACATGTACTACATGTACTCACGGTGTTACATACTTAATAAAATCATTTTTAAAAAGAAATTTGATTATTTTCTAAAGTGATTTCGCTTCACATGATATGAAATCCATTAAGATGGTACATCGAATTGTCAGCTGTTTGCTTCAATATATTTATCAGCCTTCCAAAAACATGAAATACGCACGACTGTGATACACGAATTAGATTTTGGACCTTTAAGGGAACGACCATAATGGTCAACAATACAATTTAGCCAGCAAGGAATAATATAAAGTCAAATTAATGACCTGTCAACAGATACAGAGGTAATAGGGGATTTATCGGTCAAGTCATTAAGCCAATTAAATATTTCATTTATTGGTTCGCGCCGAAATTTCTACACGTCCTCCTATACTGTGCGCTTTCAGGATATGAAATTATGAAAAACATTGTAAAATATAAAAAAAATCTAAGAAGAAATTTCCTCTCAATTTCTCTTCTAAGAAAGGAATTTTCAATGAATTACGATTGCATTTTAATACATTTGACAAAAGTTCCAGAAGTTGATTAAAGATGACTGAGGGATAAAAATAATCATTTGGTTGTCTTGTGATTTATTATACATACAAAATAGTCGAACATATCCCCTACATGATATTTTTATTTACTTTTGTTTAGCCGACGCGGACACTGATAATGCGACTAAACCATTTATTCGGGGATAGTCGCAGTTCCCGGGATAGCCGAATGAAGGTTGCGACTATCCCCGATTTCGGGGATAGTCGCAGTTCGGGGATAGTAGTATAACACACGTTGGCTAAAACGTTATAGTGTGACAGGGCCATAAAGGGCTTAGTAATTACGTGAAATTACTGCTTTTCACCAGTAATTACATGAAATTACTGAAAATTTTGTGGAATTTTACACACATTTACTGATGGCAAAATCATCAACTATAGTTGATTTATTGAAGTACTAAAAAGAAATTTGTAATAGAATATATTTAAAGGTGTTTTAAATGTCTGTTAAAAAAAAAAGAATTGTTTCAACCCTTCAGGAACAAGGAGGCCTAACCGTTTATCGAGAAATATGGTCCGTTAAAAGGTGTTTCACGGTTTTTGTGGTCCGTTAAAGTCGCCGTGACAGTCCGTTAACCAGGTATAATCGAGAAAAAACATTGACGGTCAGTAATTAATTTGTTATATCATAATTAATACGCATTTTAGATTTATAAAAAATACATCTGTCAAAATGAAAATGAATGACTGTTCGATACGATTTGCATTTGTGTAAAAATAGTTCTATAAAACTTCATAAAATGAAAAGGCGTGTGGCTCCTTAGTATTTTAAAGGTCGAAAATGTAAACATGTTTACTTCATTTTTTATCAATTTCTCTTTTTATATAACAAAACCTATGTTTTGGTTGATATTCTTAGAAAGTACAATAATGTATCAACATTCTGTTTAATTTTCAATGCTCTATGTTATATAATAATTTTGTAATAGGGGAAAAGTAATAAAATATGGTCCGTTAAGGGCTGATGACATATTATTTAGTCCGTTAAGTTAATCCGTTAAGTGCCTGTGACAAAATATCATGTCCTTTAAAAAGCATAAATAGAAAGAAGATTAAAATAGTTTTGTTTGATATGACATATCATAATTTTATTATAAGGACTGAACGCTAGTATACAGAAGAAAAGACAAAATTCATGTGTATTTATCGAAACTAAAATACATGTGTCCGTTGCTACTGTTGTGTATCATTAGTTAATATTTGTGTTGAAATTAATGCTTTATAGCTCAGATGCTCTATCTAATGACCAAAATAATGAACTGCTCATTAAGGAACAAGACTTTATATTAAGAGGTAAACGTTTTATTGATCAGAAATTTAAAGCATTTCAATTTGTACATATCCCAATTAGCAAGGTTTACCCTTTATCTTTTTTTTTCAATATCTCTCCTGTCGCTTTTTATAATTTTTTCATAAATAAATGTAACATTATATTATTCTATTTGTATCATATATGTAAGTATTTCCAAATAAAATACATTTAGATAAAATTAATAATTGTGTTCAGATCTATTTCTTTTGCCACAAACTCGTGTAAATATTTTAGGCATTTATATTATATTAAAAATAAAACAATAATTTTGGGAAACCAATCATTACAATCTTCTGACAAAGATATCATCGATTTTGCCAATTTTAATTACAAATACCAAAACGCGGTTATAAACGGTTAATTTGGATATGCTAAATATCGATATTTCAAGGAGTAACCTCTCATCAGTAGCATTTAAACCAAAACATTGGAAGATCAAATTCCAAAACAATTGAAAACGAAAAGTACTCAAAACCAAAACGTCCGAACAAGGAAGCCAAATCCAGCACCGAGGATATCGACCATGTGCATTACAAGGAAAGAAACCTAGTGTTTTCATCAATTTTGAATTTAACAATCGGAAATTTCAGCGAAAATAAATTAGAAATTTTATGGTAATTCGTGTCAGACAAGTCTGACTACCAGGCTTGTGATTACCCTCGGGGACCTCTGGTCCACCAGCAGCTATAATTGGGATTCACTATATTAAGGTTTATTTCCATCAGACCTGCATTTTCAAAATGTGAGACATGCATCATTAACGGACCTAAAAAGTGTCACGTGCCTCTTAACGGACCATGTTTCTCAAAGAAATACCAATTTTGGCATTTTTGTCCCATTATTAATATTTTTGTCCAGAAAATCCTTCTCTTTATGTTTTTTATTGTGCCAGTAGCACAAAACTTACTACAAAAAAAATGTTTCAATGACGAAAATAACGTATTTTAATGCATTTTTCGTCATTTTAAGGACACATTTTGGCAGAGAGTAGGTCTCCGCCTTTTCGTTTTGCGAAGAAGTGTCAAATCAAATCAAAATGGTTTTTGTGGGAAGTTTTTCGTGAATAAAAACCATTTGGACACATCTATCACAAGTTTAACTTATTTACTATATTTTAGCCTCAGAGTTAATTTCGTAAAAATAAATGATTTTTTTTTCATAAAACTACTTAACGGACTGCCTCATGCAACATATAACGGACAAAACCGTAATGTTAACCTATGGTAGAAACACGTAACGGACAAAATACCTCGATAAACGGTTAGGCCTCCTTGAGGAAGGAGGCAACATGTATTCCTACCTATACTCCATGAACTGTGTTATTGTGCTCATAATCAAACATTGTCATTCTTGGACATAGAGAATTCCAAAGGTTGATAAATATCATTTCTAAAAATTGTACAAGAGTTCAACATTCAAAGTTGACATTTATGGTAAAATTAAGACGGACTGAACCAAGCGATAGACAAAGTTCCTATTTGTCAGCTGGCAGGGAATTTAAAAAATCAAAGTTAATCATATATAGAATTTAATCCCAATTTATGCTATTTATTAATAGAAGTTTGCTATTTTGTCAAGTCTGTACATGTACATGTATTGAGAGAAGCAGAGGTACCAATGGGGTATCCGAATGTCAAAAGTCCGAAAGGGCAGAGACAAAACCAGTAAACACAAACAAGAACGGGACAAAAACAGACAACACGTAAAACATGGAAACACATTCAAAACAACTGAATATCAATCAACAACGCGAACTCCAGTCGAAACAAGAGTGAACTCAGGTGCTCCGGAAGAGTAAGCAGTTCCTGCTTGCTATAGCACACCCGTCGCGTTGCCAATAGTCCATTCAGCGTGTCAAATCCAGTAAAGGAAGACAAAACAACACACTATGACAAACCAACATCTGCACTCATCTGAGAGATCGAAATCCCATATTTGTCTATAAGTGCATGATGTCTTCCGTAAAATTTCTTGAGTGAAGACAGCAACCGAGGAGCAACATATCCCTGTGTGAGCAATTTTTGCGTCAGACGTGTCGCTCTGCTAAGGAAATCGATGTAAGTCCCGCACGCTCTGGAGTAACGAATCAATTGAGATACGTAAACTCCATAAGCTGGAGCTGACGGAATATTGCTACACAAGAAGGGGAAGTTGACGATTGGAAAGTTGAAGTCATCACGTTTGTCATAGAGCCTTGTTGAAAGTCTTCCTTGAGAGTCAATTTCGAGATGTAGATCTAAATATGAAGCAGACTTCCTAGAATCCGTTGTGTCCTTTATCTCAAGCTCCTGTGGATATATGAGATGGAGAAAGTCACCAAATCGAGAATTGTTTAGTGAAAGGACATCATCAATATAACGGAACGTGAGGTTGAAAGAGAGAGCTAGTCTACGGTCTTTTTTGTCTAGAAGAGATTGCAAGAAGTCTGCTTCATATGAATGAAGAAACAAATCAGCAAGCAAATTTGAGCTATTTAATGAAAATAGGATGCACCTGGTTACCAGTATACAACAATAGACATTCTCCCATTTGTCTTTAATGGAAAATTATTACTTTTCCTTATTTCATGCCTCCGCGACAACATGTCGATGGGGGCATAAAGATTTAATCATATCCGTACGTCTGTCCGTTCGTTCAATTTTCGTCAATCTTTTCGACTGTACATTAGAATGATTTGAAATTTGACAGGGAGGTTTATTATGAGAAATGCATGTCCTAGTCATGCTAGTGAAAGCAACTTACAGACCTGAAGAGCTTCTATTTTCCGGTTGGACTAGGTCGATATGAAAATTTACACCAACATTTCCGTTAAGATTTTCTCGGAAAACATACATGAATTTTTTTTAAAAACTTAGTACAAATGTAGGATGGTTCTGTATAATGTTCTCAGCGACTTTCAGAATTCCGGTTTTGGGCTTTGATGAGGCATCTGTCTTCAATGGACATATTCCTTCTTCATTTTTTTTTTAAATGTTTGTCATACCCATGTAGATGTGTAAAATTAAATTTGTTATACATCTTTTTTATCAATCTAGATTTCTTTAAATAATTTTTCACTATTTCATTTTTTGTGCATTTTTCATCATCATTTAATAGCCAACATATAATAATAATGGAGTCAGTAAATGTGTGTAAATTTCATGATTTTTTTCAGTAATTTCATGTAATTACTGGATTTTTTAGGAATTTTCACGTAATTACTAAATGGCCTAGTTATTACATGACTTTCCTGAAAAAGTTAGTAATTCCATGTAATCCCTATCTACACACATTTACTGTAACATATATATAACATTAATTTGATATATTTATCACTTTTAAAAAATATTTATATATTTTAACCCCCGGGGGGGGGGGGTACCTCCAAGTATTTTAGGGTACAGATGTGCGGCCCATAAATTTTATACCCACCCCATTCATATATACGCCTGCTTAAAAAAGACAATTTATATATTTTTAATGCCTTTAAAATACACAAAATATGCTTAAACATATTTTGTACATATTCTATTAAAATCAAAGTTTAAATGGTAAAAGTTATCAAATGCATGTACAGTAAGGGTTACAAGGATACAAAACGTGGATGCTGGGCTACTATTGTTCAATTGATATATGACATTTGCAAAAAGTACACCTTATCATATATGCAACTTAGGAAATTTCCACCCTTTTCACATATTGAGCATCCCAAAAAGTAGACCCTTATGGGTCGCATATATGTACCTACCTTTATAATGGAAGTTACCCCCCCCCGTGATTTTAACTAATTGATGTTGTATTATGATATCTATCTATTTATCTAACTGTGATAAAATGGATGAATATAACGAAACTATGGAATCTTTACCAGAGTGGCTCCCACATTATGGATCTTTTTTTAAGTTTCTTGATCCGCCGTAGACTTGTGTTACCACCCCTGATTTTCCCGCACACGTCCAAATCTAGGGACTTCTTCGGAAAGTATTGTAGTTGAGGCCGGAAATGCCAGCCTAGATCCGCCCCTGCTGGTTTTTTCAAATACAAGTAACAGTAAAGTACATGCACTTACCATACACGGGCACTTGTTTCCTGTCCTCAATGATAAGTATCATTCCATCGTCTGCCAGGTTACATACAAGTGCATCGGAGCTGTATAAAGCACAACGTTTAGAGACCGGATGGAAATGTCCCAGTAGACACCGAGGGTCCTTAAAGCATTGACTTGAACAGGATGTTTTTGATTGTACGAATCCATCCCATAGTTTACTGTCGGTATTCCCTATGCTCTTTTGACGAACAATTGAGAACTTAACGGTGTTTGCAATTGTATGTTTTACAAACAAACACATTAAATACAAGAGAGCACTATCTGGAACCATTTTGACTCCGGTACCTTCTGAAGATGAAGCTGAACCCAGTCATTCATATATATTTATATACAGCATACATAGCCAAGGTGACAAGTTTGCTGGATTTTATTTCGTGAAAATCAGTTGCAGAACAGCTCGGCAATAATGTTTTGAAATTGTTTCAATTTGCATTAAACGTATGGGGATTTTTCTATCTATGCGTAACTTTTTTTGACGAGTATATATCCAAGAACAGAAGCAAAACAAGGCAAAGACATACCAGAAAAATTGAAAATCGCAATGGTCCTGACTTGGTACAGACATTTCAAAATAAATGGTGGGTTGAACCAGGTTTTATGGCGCCAAGCCTCCGTCTAAGGGTCTTGTTACACAGAACACAAGATAGGTGTGAGATACAATAAATATAAAGATTATTGTTACGAGGTTTTTGGTGTATATTGTAGATTTAATTGTAAAGTTGTTCGTTTGTACGAATTCGAAAATTCGAGCTTGTAGAAAACACGTACATGTATAGAACGAAAGTCCAAATAAATACACTGTTTAGATGAGAGTTTGCGAATAAAACTGATAAACTGTTGTAATAAGGGTCCCTGGATGCGACTGATAAACTGTGAAAATGAAAGTCCTTGATTAATGAACGTTCACATATTTTATTATTTTGAATTAGTCCAGCAGGGAACATGATGGGAATTGCTTCCCCTTTATAATCAAACAGCTATTTTCAGTCTTTCAACCTTTCCCTGAAGAGTGTTTGAGGTAAATAAAATTAAATCTATATGGTGTAACCTTTTTTCCATTGAATAAGTGGTGTCAAATCTTATGTTGACCGCCTTTTGAGAGAGCTGTTGAATGCAGAGTTCAGCTTGCTGATGTTTACATACAATTTTCTCCGGTGTTTATGAAAATTTCATCCTTGTTTTCAAACAAGGATGAAATTTTCATTAATCACCAAAAAAAATTATACATCATGTGGAAAATTTTATTCTTATTTTGTTAAACTACATTCATTTAAAAACTTGAAAACATACATTGATAATCCAGTCTTGATATAATAATCCAATCACAGTCCAGCAAATTTTTAATATCTAACTTCAAGCTCTGTCACAATCTGACTTCCGGTTGCGCAATACTTAGCCTTTACTGTTAGGCCTGCATGACATTTGTTCGCGAAACACTTTTTTCTTGTTTTTTTAATCTGTTTTTAAGAATAACAAAAAGTTTTCAAATCTTAATACCACTTTTTTTTTACTTCCTGTGATGATTTAAGAATGTCTACTGTTCGGCTACGGCCAACGATGAAAAACCTACAAAATATAACAACATACAATGTCTAAATAAACAAAATTTTAAGCAATGTTTTCTATTCCTATCTTTTTAGTAGGAAAGATACATAGTTTTGCTTCTTATTTTCCACATGACCGCAGAGATGATAGATAAAGAGTATCTAATATTTGCTTTTGCATGATTCGGGACGTACCGAAAAAATTCTTGTAAATGCATGGGAAAAAAATATTTGTCAAACATCCACTTTAACTCGATATTATTTCTTTAATGAGGAAAAAAATCAAATGAAATAAATGCCATTTTAAATTCATTTATTTGTTAGCACAAATCCATGGTGTATCTTTTAAAAAGTTCGAAAAGTAGTCAAAACTTCTCTTCCCCCTTTGGCATATTCTCGTTTGTTTATGTTTTTGGCCAAAGCGATTTCACGATAACCACCGTTTTTTCCCGGGTGAATATCCATCTAAATGTATCCAGCTGGTATTTGTTTTTATTTGAGTATCGAGCTGTTTGTTTTTATTTTCTGTTGGATGGGAAATAATAAATTAACATTTATTTGCAGCTGAAGTCTGCTTAATTCCTAAAATCAATAAGATGTAAGCAATATTGTTTAATAAGAATGTCATGAACACAAACCAAGGCCTCTTGTCAGATTTGAACTGACACCTCTTTGTGTCAATAGACATTAAGTGTACTACTTTATACTAAAAAGGCCTTCCTTGATTAATGCCTGACAAAACAAATGCCTACATTTTTAGTCCCCCACCGAAAACAGCCAGATGAGACTTCAGGTGTGCATCCCATCTGCATGTCTGTCCGTGTGTCACACCTCAGGTTTCCACACTAATATGAGGCAGGTAAAACCTGTTACGCTCCCGAAGTTTCAATTAATTTTTTTTTTGTTCAAAAATAAAAACAAACTAGCTTTTCTTGTGGTAAGCGTTTAAAGACGTCTAAAATTTTCAAAGATAAAAACGTTAAAAAGACGCCGAAAGTTTGGGAAAACAAGCGCGTGCTAAACCGGACGTTGAAGGAAAATTCAGCTCATAGTACGACTAAAATATTGACATTACTACCATTATCACCCCCTTCGGGAGCGTATAATTTTCAAAGCATGACTGAAAATGAATTGACAAGAAGCAGATCAAGTTTACCTTAGATTTTTTTCAGCTCTGCCTATTTTCATCAGAATAAGGTCATCTTTGACAGTGAAATATGGGACCGACTTTAACTACGCTCATATTGGTTGACGTGTATTGCATGTGACAATGCATAGAGTCACTGATCTAATGATATTCGTCCTTTTAATTCAGACTTTCTTTTTGGATGAGGTGGGAGAGGGTTAATATAATGTTATGTTTTGTAGTATGACATGTATGATACACAGTTAGCCCGAATAGATGTTAGAGGGTCGGGAAGACCTTTTCCGGGACGCTGGGATTGGCCATATTATTTAACGGGAATTCGGGAAAAGCGACTACATGTAGCGGGACACGGGAACCTGCATTTTATTTTTCGGGATGCGGGATCGGTAGTTGTTATTATCCGGGAAAATGGGATTATAAAATTATTTTGACGGGAATTCGGGACGGGACCCCCTCCTCCCCATGTTATTGTCTTTTCAAGATGTTCCATCGTAAGCTTTGTTAATTGTGTTTTGTGATTATGATACTTTTCAGGTCTTAGTTTTTTAAGATTGACTTTTCCTTTGTATTTCATTGCTGCTTATGAGTTTAAAGATCACGGTAATCGATTTTTGGTTAAGATGTTTTAAACAGTTTTTAAAAGTTTATTTAATATAAAGTTGAAAAATGTGAGATTTTATGAAAATTATACCCTCGGGTGAATGTACCCGGCGATTAAAGTTTACGATTTAGAATAATCGATCATGAATTATTTCCCTTGAAATAATTCTAGCTCTGACGTCACTCGTACCCCAACAGAGATCAGCTGATAAGAGATCACAACATCAAATCGATAATTCCCGAATTAAAACAAAGAGATAAAAAGTTAAATATGAATAGTTCCGATGAAAGTGCCGATGAAATGCCACAAGTTTATACGGCAAGTTGTTCATCAGTCCATCCCAATCAATTTGAGCCAACGGCAAGAAAAACTACGGTATCGGACAACGATGATAATTCCCTGTCCGAGAGTGAAAGTAGCAGTGAATCTGGAGGGGAAAATAGCAACTCTCAGATTGTTGATGATGTCACAACCTGGTGATTATTATTAATTTTGTTAACCTGAAAAACTTTTGACTGTCGTCATCGTGTCAATAAACAACTTTTGTTGCACGATATGGTTTTTCTAGGACAAGCATTTTTTTAAACTTCTTCCTCCTTCAATGTTCGATTGTCATTTGATGGGTGACATACACGTGGTGACATAGGTTCCAGTATCTTCGGGTTTTATATAAAAATAGCTCGAGGGCTTTCAACACTTGAAATCTATTCAGTTACTTGAATTATTTGAATGTTATTATTAAAGACATAGAACCTATCATTTTGGCATTTTAAAAAAAAATAATGAAATTCACACTATTTGAAGAACACATTGTAAAACCTTTGACGAAACTGTCAAATTTTCAAAAACCTACCAGAAAGTATTCTTTTCGACGGAAAACTGAAGAAAAAAACGCAGTGTCAAAAAAGAGGACAATCTAATTATAGAATGTAAACACTTGCGGGTACCGGTAAACTGCGAAACAAAAAGTAACCAAACGAAACGGAGCGAAACAAAAACGATATCGGTAAAGAATGAAACGTAAACAGTAAAATAAGCAACCGAAATCTGTAAGGAAAGGAAACAAAATCGAGCGAAACGGGTTAAAAAAAGAAAACTGAATCGATTTTAGCCGACACCAGTCGTCTTTCTTAATTTTCCGATTTCGTTTTCTCTTCGCCTCTTTTGGTTACATTTCGTTTCTCAGTTTAACAGTACCTAGTTTACCAAAAGTAAATATTTATGCTGGACAATACTTAATCAACGCGAATAATTAAAATAAGATTATTTAATAGAAAACTGCAAAACATTGAGTTTTTATGTTGGTAAAGGTAAGTTTTAGACACAGGCGTTTGGGTCCAGGATTTTACTTTATTATTAATAACGTGTATATATAGTATATTTTTAATTTATGTCCTTTTTATTCAATGTAAAAAATTGCGAAATTGATAGGTTCTATGTCTTTGAACAGAGCCTATAGAATGTTATTTTACCTTTGTTTGTATCTGACCACATGCTTACATGTACTAATGAGTCGAATTTTAATTGGTAGAAGCAGAGGTACCAATGGGGTATCCGAATATCAAAAGTCCGAAAGGGCAGAGACAAAACCAGTAAACACCAACAAGAACGGGACAAAAACAGACAACATGTAAAACATGGAAACACAAAATAACTGAATATCAATCAACCACGCGAACTCCAGTCGAAACAAGAGTGAACTCAGGTGCTCTGGAAGAGTAAGCAGTTCCTGCTTGCTATAGCACACCCGTCGCGTTGCCAATAGTCCATTCAGCGTTCGGTGTTCATGTTCAAGATGTGGGCCAATGCCAACAAGGAGGGAAAGTAAATTTTGTCTGACCACCAATATTGTGGATGGAATAGTGGAAGAGGCTGAACTGGAATGCATAACTGAGCATGAAGGTTTTCTGGTCAACTGTACAAACAGATATGTCCTGGAAACCTCATATTATGAGTACATTTAGGACAATGGACCAATAGGCGATGGGACTTTGATTCATGAGTAAGTTTCTTGACACAATTTATTAAAAGGATTAATATACAAATTTGTGCTATAAAAATTTTAAATAATTTTTTTAAATAAAATTTTCTTTTATTACATGTATATATACCCCCTTCCCACTTCTCTGTGTGTTTCATTTCAACTGTGATGTCACGCCGTGACGGTGATTGTCACTCACCGTTCATAGGCGGATCCAGGGGGGGGGGGGGGTGGGTGGCCCGGGCCCCCCCCTTTTGGCGGAAAAATTTAGCTGAATATATAGGAAATCATTGAAGCGGGCCCCCTCTTAAGCCAGTCAGTGGGCCGCCTCTTTTCAGAATTTCTGGATCCGCCACTGCGGCGTTTCTATCTACATGTAGCTACGTACCAGGATATTATGAGATATTAGTATTTATGTAGATCTTTTTATTTATTATTTAATACTCTAATACACAATGTTCACATTATTGATTTGTGTTTTTTTGGGGGGTTGGGGTTCTTCTCGCTGTACTCCTTCATGTTTCCTGGTATTGTTGTTGTTGCCCTTTTGGGCTTTTGACACTTGAATGCCCCATTGGTGCCTCTTTCCTTTTTTCATTGAATTATAATACTAATTTTTCATTTATAACCTACACAATCATACTATAAGATTCCACTAACATGGTCAAAGCTTATTATAAACTGTTTGAGTGTATGTATCTTTTTTTTGCAGAACCTACAGATACACAGCCTTATCGCCGCTTTGTCAGATGGGTTTGGCATAAAGACTAGGAAAAAAAACAGAAGAATTTTGCCTGCCTGTGTAGTTCATGCTATCAGGAATGCCTTCCCATCACAAGAGTACTGTGGATTCAAATACCCTGACTCTGAGTGAATAAATAAATAACACCAAATTCAATTTTTATTAAATCGTGATTTATGGGCTTCAACAATCTCATCCTTTGGCTTGTGTGGTGTACTGTATGACAGGGGAGGTGGGCGTCTTTTGTCGTTGATTGCTCTATCATCTGCGGCTTGGCTATAGGATGGAAACCTATTTCGCCTGAATAGCAAGTCCTCAAACAGATCTTGTACATAACCTGAAATAAAAATCATTACTTAAATGATACTGGAACTAACAACTTAATTATAGTGGATAATTGCTACCAGTATGCTTGAGTAAATGGTAATGTAAAAAAATAGGACTAATAAGGCTGTTCAGTAGTTCTGTCATTTGCATTATAATTTATAATTTTTAAAAGATTATTTTTTGAAGATAATAAACAAAATAACTTACCATAAGTTGCTTCAACTTTTACTTTTTTTGCAACTCCTTCACCTCTTCTGGACTTGGGATAAGACACCCTGTACTGACTTTTGCCAGTTGAAGTTACAGCCTGAGCCCTAGAAGAGTTCTCGTTAAAGTGAAGTCCTGCTAGATACAGCCTGAAATTTAAAAATTCATTCTTGTAATATGTTTAACATGTTAATATATAATATACATGTATAACATGTATCTATCTGTGCTTTCCGTCGACCAAGAAGCCTTCGTGACATGTTGGTTCGAGCTAGTGTTGATCCGAAACCTCGTTCAACCAAAGGATTTTGTAAAAGATGCGAGCGAAAAAGATGTCTTACTTGCAAACAAATGCTGCAAACACAGAATTTCACCAGCAAGTCCACTGGAAGGGTATACACTATCTTTTGCGATGTAAATTGTCAAACCGAAAATGTTGTATACCTCCTCCAGTGCCGATGTGGATTACAATACGTTGGTGAAACTATACAGCCCTTTAGTAAAAGGATGAATCTGCATCGCAGTGACTATAAATGCAAGCCGGACATACCTGTAAGCCGTCATCTGCGATCCAATGGTCACACTAGTGAAGACCTTCACAACATGTCTATCACTATCATAGACCACGACCCCACTTGGTCTAAGAGTGATAGGTTGGCACGAGAAAGCTTTTGGATACGTAAGCTGGAAACCAGACACCTTTACGGAATCAATGAAAAAACTTAAAACATAATCGATTCCTACAGTGTAACATACTAGTACTTTTTCAGATATCTTGTAAATACGATTTTTTAAGTTTTGTAAATATGTTTGTGTTTTTACATTTTTTAATTTTCATTACCTTGTGTGCTCAGCAATATTCACTGTGTTCGTTTACCATCAACAGTGTTTAACAAAAATTTTACGTCATAGCGTTTGAAATTACTGAAGAAGGATATACGAATATCCGAAATATCTAAAATTTATATTTTATTTAACATCTTTTGGTAATGTTAAGTACATCTTCTAGACTTGTTTTGTAATATTTTAGTGTACTGCATCGTTTTTACAATCCATTACTGTTTTGTAAGAGGAACGTTGACTATTTTCTTAGACTATATACATGTATAATATATAGTTCGTGTAAATTTTTTTCAGTCCCACGAATTCTGACAGAATTAGCATAACAAGTTAAACCTAAAGTATGTCACGCCTACCTTCCTTTTCGAAACACAAGGTTATTTCTCAAAAACTAATGGAAAATCAAGGTCAAGGTCAAAAGATTGGGATGCACTACCTGGGCATATGAATACCCAATTTCATCAACATAGGACTTATAGTTAAATTCTTGAAATATGGAATTGCATGCAAAACTGTACTATTGCTATTATATCTAAAGACAAAAGTTTCTAAACAGAAAGATGAAATTCAATGTAAAAAGATAGGAATGAACTGTGCTAAGTTTTTTTAGGCATATGTAATGCATTTGTAGAGGGGTATAAAGGTGTACCTATTATGTTTACTTTTGTATAACATTAAATACATAGAAACGATGAAAATACACAAAATTAATGTCCCAATATAGAACATTCAATATAGTAGGAATATTGCCTGACCGATTATCTGTCTAGACTTTATAAAAGCCCGCTAGTTATATGACTACTAAGGGCGAGCTTTAATCGCTGCCTTAAATATATTCTCTCAATCCATGTTTTACATGTTGTCTGTTTTTGTCCCGTTCTTGTCGGTGTTTACTGGTTTTGTCTCTGCCCTTTCGGACTTTTGACATTCGGATACCCCTTTGGTACCTCTGCTTTTTTTTTCAAAAAAGAAACGCAATATGCAACAATTTTGACTATATCGCATACAAAAGTCGAGTCTTATATCATCAGTTGTTGCAATATCATTATGAAATTTTACTTGGAAATTGTAGAGGGACCATTTTTTCTTTAATTGCTAAAATTTTTATAAAATGTCGACACATTGAGTGTGATGACAATCAGAATAATGTCATGCAGTTTGTTTGCAAGACAGTACTCAAACTTCCATCCCCATATTCAAAAAGAACGTTCCGCACAAGATTTCAATTTCAGATTCTTATAACCCACAAGTTTTTGCTTTCTTTCCGTGGTTTTTGATTGCGCAATTAGGCGTATGCGCATGTGCAGATCCAATTTAATCAGTAGATGCACGATTTTTCATAAGATCAGAATTTTTGGAAGGTCTTTAAAAAGCAAAAATGTCTTGTGTTTTACGTTTGTTATGTTATTGGTAAGGATTCTCATGTACCCATTTGACTCTTGATGCACTACACTCCGCCCAATTTTTCAAAATCTCTGAACCGTCCTTCTCATACTGTTTGCCATTTGTTAGAATGTTTTGCAGAAGCTTTCTTTGTACAATCACGACAATGTTTTGGTGCTAATATCACTCTGGATGAATAATCAAAGGATAATTCCCTTGTTCAAAACTCCTTCAACCAATATGTCGTGTGCGGGGGAAATTCACGCCTCATGTTGAGCCTGATGTTAACCACTTATGACGGAATTATCGTTATGATAATGATGGTATCCAAGAAAGGAACATTTTTGCATGGTTATAGAACCAAAAAAGTAACCATTTCAAATATTGGTTACCAAAATTACTGGATGTTAGCTAAACTATCAAGTTTTATGTTATTTTCAAAGCGCTAGCGCCACCCGATGTTTTTAGAACGTGGAGTATGGGAACAAAGGCTTCAATATGTGTGAAAATTGGACCCAGAAGATCATATGCAGCGTTTTAGAAACCGAGAGAACACAGGTGAAGTCGTAATTTTATCATTTAGTCGGAATTACTACAGTTGGCGCTGCGCCTTTGTTGGCTGGTAAATTTGAATTTTGTTTATATCACACGACGATTAATCATTTCAAAATGATTCTGCGAAATTTCACATTCATACCACATTTTTTAGTTGAATTCAATAGTTTTTATTTCCATGATATTTTAAATATCTTTATATGTTGTGTTACTTTTTTGAGAGAGTATAGTAGACTTAAAATGTGGTTTCCAGCTAAATTAAGACTTTTTAAGACAATATTAAATGCATGGCACTTTGTCATCACTTTGACTAAAAGTCGTAACTTTTCGTACAGACATTCAGTATAAATGTCGGTCTTTAATGGTCGCTTTAAAGATTTTTGCAGCAACTAGTGCTCAGAATTCAGCTTGAAAAAAAATTATTCCGTTTGATAAATTAAGTATAAATGGCCATCTTTTGATTGAAACACACTGAAGACGTTGTACAAAGCTCTCTGACAAACATGTTGACTAACTTTTTCTTCATGAATTTTCATTTTTATGTAAATGCTTTTGTTTGCATATAAAGCTCGGTAATGTTTAGGACATTTGTTTACATCATGATTTTTTTTATATAAAGTCAAGTATAAAAGATACAACAAGGTAGAGAAAACAGAAAAAAAATGCAGATCCTAATAGTCCTGCTTTGGTACAGTCGAATAAGATTGTTGGTATAAATAAACAAGGTTTTAAGGTAGACCAAAAAAATGCAGATCCTAATGGTCTGGTTTTGATACAATAAGATTGTTGGTTAAACCAAGTTTTAAACACAATGTCATTGTTATATTGATTCTTGGTTTTAGGTCTCGCTCAACAAAAGATATGGAGTACAAACATAGGATTTTTTTAATTCTTAGACACTTTCAAACGTTCGTAAACTAACTACGTGACTGTGCATTTAAACACAAGCTGAAGTTATCATATTTTCTTAATTCATGTAATTAGAATCATTTTATTAAATCATAATCGCGCACACAGTTTTTGTCGTCTCATTAACGGATCAAATTTCCCTGGCAATTCACATATGATTATCTATAAGGATACGCTTTTTTTCACATAGATCTTCTCCTCAATGGGAGATAACATCATAACAAACCTGTGTCTTAATTCCCTGAATGTTTCATGTGCTTCTATGATCTTAATTGATAATGTTCATTTGTTTGGTGCTGTTCTATCATTATAAATGATATACCAGGATTAAAACCATACGCCGTTCTAAAAAATGACATTGAACCTTTTACTAGGTTGAGTCAAACGCCCTTCCGTTTTATGACAAATATTTACTGACTTTTCTGTAATTTCTCCGATTATTTTGATTAACGTGCCCGAATATACTCTGTTATGTGCAACCTTCTTGATTAAAAGTCGAAGCCTGCTGCAAAATGTGATAAACGTATAGGACCATTTGAATTAATATTCCAAGGTATGTCATAATGATAAGCGCATGGAAATCTTGAGGCAGTCCAATAAGTTTACTGTTTATGACGTTTAATCAAAAATAAAATTATAGTAAAAAATAGTAGGCAATGGTCATATGATAAACTGTTTCTACAATTTTGTCCTACGTATGATCAAAACAACGCCGAGTTGCAAGAGAAAAACAAAACAAAAAAATAAGTAAAATATTAAAAAGGATTGTTTTTTATAGCCTCCAAATTAATTCTCTACCCCTTTTAATTGTAATTTTAATTTAAGCACTTCATTGTTAGGAAAAGTGGAAGATAAAAACCTCAAATTATTTCTATAACGATCTATCATTACTGAAAATAGCATGCAAAAAGACTGTAACCATTATACGGTGTTCAATAAAAGACAAATACTGCCTTAGTAAAACACACCTTAAGATACGAAATGTTCACAGACACCCGATGTTGCATCAAAATGTATGATTCAGAAACATAAAATTTTGATCAGTTATGTAGATAGAGACATTATTAAACACAATTTTACGACTTTTTGAAAATCTATAAAATTATATTAGCTGATGCACGACTGAAATGAGTGACTGTCTCAGATCGCTGTAGAAGCCTGCATAAAATATCAGATAAATACTTATTAGGTCGTTATTAGTTTAAACATATTTATTTACCCTGGATTGGGAAACAGGCTTTATGCTTATATAAATCCCTCTCCAGCTAGCAGTTTGCGAGTAAGGCCTTTGTAGCGGCCCCAAATTGAGCCTACTCTTATCGAACTCTACAAAGGGGTCTTTAACGTGCATGAGGTATTGCTCTCTACATACACGGGACAACCTTTTTTTCGTCCCTTCCGAAGGACTAGCATCGTTCCTTGAGACCATCCTCGCAAATGGTGTCAAGAGAGAGTCGGAAAATTGGTTCCTGACAAGGATCGAACCACGAACCTCGGTGTTAGTAGCTCGACGCATTAACCACTACACCACCGGCTCTCTTAATTATTCTATTACTAGACAAGTGTGGGTCTATCTAAGACAGATGTTACACACCATTTTGTAACCCATGCCAACGTGTGCGTATATGAACGTGTATATTACGTTCTTCTGACTTTTGTCTTTACTGTTTGAATAAATTGATATGACTCAGGCCCTGCCTTCTTAACGAGCATCGAAAATTGCATTTTTATACGACCGCAAAAATTTTGCGGACGTATTATGGTATGATGCTGTCGTCGTTGTCGTCGAGAATGTTTCTAACAATAAATTAGTGAACCTGGTGAATTTTTGCGCCCCCTTTTTCCCCGTTGTGTAATTAGGGGCCAAAATAAAACTTTTTTATTTGTGGTCCGATTTTGAAAATTTTTTTTGCAAGTTTATTCTTGTCAGGTAGCAAATCCAAATTTGAGAATGAATTTTTGCGACCATCCCTTTTTTCACTTGTTTTGTAATTAGGGGCTTAAAGGGGCCGTAATCAAAACTTTTATTTCTGGTTTGTTTTTGAAAATTATTTTTGCAAGTTTATTTTAATCAAGTAGCGAATCCGAATTTGAGAATTTATTTTGTGACCCCACCCATTTTTCACCTGTTACGTAATAAGGGGCCAAAAGGGGCCGATATCGTAACTTTTTAAATTCTTGTCCGATTTTGACAATTTTTTTGCAAGTTTATTCTTGTTAAGTAGCAGATATATTTTGGGTCCCCTTTTTTTAACTGTTAAGTTATTAGGCCCCAAATTCGTAACTTTTTAAATTCTGGTCCGATTAATTTTTTTTTACAAGTTCATCCTTGCCAAGTTGTGATTCTAATTTTAAGAATAAATTTTTGCGACCCCCACCTTTTTTCAAACATTATTCTTTTCAAGAGTAGAATACAAAATTGAAAATTTATATTTTTACCCCCTGGGTCGAAAGTCCATCAGAGAAGCATGTGTCAAAAACCTTTGTCAGTCCACAATGGGCTGCATGTGTCCAGAGCAATAGACTATCCGTATTGGGCCAAAAATGTACAGGGTTCAACATGTTGCGGTCGTATCATGCTGCGCTCGGCGAAGCTTTTTATTTAAAATGCATCCATGTGACAATAAACGAACTTTTAAGGTGGCTTGGGGGCATAAGCAGAATCCATCAGATTTTCTCTTTAAATTTTGAAGACAGAACATTGATATAATACGGTACAAAACAAAGTTGGGGATCACGTACCTATCTTCAGATTTATGACCATGTCAAGAAGATGACCTAAAGTTTTGTTTTCAATAGATTATAGAGGGGAAAGGGTTATCTAGCGTCATTATGAGGTGGAAACTCATTAGAACTTAGTTCAGAATGACAAGCCATATATACTATCTTCTGGAAAAAAAAACAGAAAAAACTTGTGTGTAATAAAGAAAAACTAATTTTTTTTGCACATTTCTTTATAAATAATTGTTACATTTTCCCACCAATTATCTCCCCTGAAATAGAGCTAAAATTCTTTTTGAATATTTATGTTAAATTTATTTCATTCATAAAATAAAATAAAGAATTAAGTTTTTCACATAGTCAATGGCTTTGGACACATGCAGCCCTAATTTCTCAAAAACTGTTAGAGATATTGCAAAATTTGTCGTAGAAATTTGTTTCGTCTTCCTTTACCGGATTTGACACACTTAGTAGGAAATTAGCAACATGACGGGTGTGCTATAGCAGAAGCAGAGGTACCAATGGAGTATCCGAATGTCAAAAGTCCGAAAGGGCAGAGATAAAATTAGTAAACACCTACAAGAACGGGACAAAAACAGACAACATGTGAACTGCTCACTCTTCCGGAGATTCTGAGTTCACTCTTGTTATGACTTGAGTTCGCGTTGTTGATTTCCGTTCGGTTGATTTTATGTTTTGTGTTTCTTTGTGCTGTTCTTGTTCGTGTTTACTGGTTTCGTCGTTGCCTTTTCGGACTTTTGACACTCGAGTGTCCTATTGGTGCTTCTTTGCTTCTAATACATAAATGCAGGTGGGAATATAAGGATTCAAATGAAAACAAAGTCGTACCATTGATTTTTGCGGTCGTACAAATATATTAAAAAAGAGGGTACATTGTTGTACCGGTAAACTGAGAAAGGAAAAGAAACGAAACGAAACGAAAAGGTAAGAAAAATATATTCCCCCTAAAAAGAAGACATAACTTAGGGAACGACCATTTAACTTGAAGGGTTTTTTCCTAAAAAAAATATTCTGAAAATTATTTTTGATGCAAAAAATATTTTTGCAGCTGAGGTAAGAAAAAAAAATATTCTGAAGAAGGATTTCTGCTATCAAAAATAATGCTGGTAATGAAAAACGATATTCTGTCGCGATGCCTTCGAAAAATAAATATTTTGAAAAAAAAAAATTCTGATCAAAACAAAAAATCAATACCCCCCCTACAAGTTAACTTAGACAAGAACATCGCCTTTATTAACATAGTATATAGTTTTGCAAAGATAAAGATAAATTTATTTGTACTAACACATTTCAATAAATGGTTATGACACAACTAAAGAATTAAGAACATAAAATACAAAGAAACAATATGACTTAATAAATGAAAATGGATGGGTATATGATTGTTGAAACCTGGAGTGGCAGTGACTAAAATGTGAATGTAATGTACATGTAAAACAATTTGTAAATGAGAAGGGGGTTATCTACATGTATTACTTATATAGTTAACTTACATTGTATTTATCTGGCATTTGTTGATAAATTCAATAATTGCCTTGAGCATTACTAAAGAACTACTATTTAATATAAGACAGAGTTTGTTTTCAGTTAAATAATTAAAATTTTTAAGTTCACATTTTAATTTATTGTTCAACTCTTGCCTGTATATGTTGTATTTGGGACACTTGATGAAAAAATGTAATTCATCTTCAACTTGCCCACTTTCACATTTTGTGCACAGTCTTGCACTTTGGGGGATATTTTTATAACGCCCTTTCTCAATTTCAAGAGAATGAGCACTTATTCGATATTTACAAATTGTGGACCTATCCGTTTTGAATTTACAGATATCTACATAGTAAGGCCTTTGATTTGACTTATGAATGCTTCTGTAGAAGGACAATTTTTTACTTTCAATTAAGGTGCTATGTTGATTTTGTAATGACTGGTCATTAAGTCTTTGTTTTATGCATGATATATTTCTTTTAAGATTGTTGGTATTATCAATCAAGTAGCCAAAACCTAGTTCTCTGATCCAAGTTTTAATGGTTAAAATCCATTTGTTAGATTGTGGTAGGTTTATATATATTTTATTTACTAAAGTATTAGTTGAATTAGAAATATGATCCAATAATTTGATTGAAAGAAGTTTGATTTTATTTTTAAGGGGATTTCTGTTTAATTCAGATAAACAAGTCACGTTTGATGCTTTGCTATGTACTCCTAAAATTTCTTTTATAAATTTTATATGCAAGTGTTCAAAAGGTTCAGTATCTTTAAGATTACTGTGGGCTCCCCATATCTCACATCCGTATAATATGATTGGACTTATTAATGTATCAAAGAGTTTTTCTAACAATTTGCAAGGGTTGTCTAATCCTAGTGTTTTCTTTATTTTGAACCAGGCTTTACGGCCTTTCTCCATTAGGAGCTTGGCGGAGATATTAATATCACCAGTGTATTTTAGTGTTATACCGAGGTAACAATAAGACTTAACAGTTTCAATTACAGTACCATTGATTTTAAAGCTATTTAAATAAGTTTTGCCATTAGAATTAAAAATGATAACTTTTGATTTTTGATTATTCACTTCTAATTTCCAGGATGAACAAAAATCACTTAATAAATCCAGCGACTTTTGTAGTCCGCTTTCGGTATTCGAAAGTAATATGATATCGTCTGCATATAAAAGAGAAGAAACAAGCATTTTCTATTTTAATTGGGTCCACTTGGGTTTTGTTGAGTTTAGTGACCAAGTCATTAATGTACAAGTTAAATAAAATCGGGCTTAAAACGTCTCCTTGTTTAACTCCACATTTAGAAATAAAACTTCTACTTAAACATTGTTTGAATTTGATTTTACAACAGGGGTCTCTATACATGGAATAAATTATTTTGAAAATTTGAGCTGGGATGTTATTTTTCTGTAACTTATAAAATAGTCCATCTCTCCATACTGTATCGAAGGCTTTCTTTAGGTCAATGAATGCCGCGAACACTTTCTTTTTATTGCATTTATAAGTGTCAACAATGGACTTCATTGTGAATATGTGATCTGTGGTTCTAGCTTTTTCTTTAAAACCAATTTGATTTTCATATATGATATTATTTTGATTGATGAAATTTGTTAATCTATTAAGTATTATTTTATTGAATAACTTTCCTAAATTGGATGTAAGAGAGATTCCTCTATAGTTAGATGGGTTGTTTTTGTCCCCTTTTTTATGAATGAGTGAAATAAAGCTTTCATTCCACTTTTTAGGGAAGTGTCCCTTACTAAAAACTAAGTTGAACAGTTCAGTAAGTGGTTCTAACAGTTGAGGAGTGCCATGTTTAAGCATTTCATTAGAAATTAGGTCATTTGCTGTAGATTTTCCATTTTTAAGGGTTTTAATTGCTTTTGTGATTTCTTCTGGTTTGATTGGATCATCATATGGGGTTTTGTTTACTGTTTGGGGTTCATCTATGCAAGGGCACACAACACAAACTCACTTATTCGCTCATTTTATAATGGCTATGGAAAATTTTCTGTTGTTTTGGTATAATCGGGGCCTGTATTTTTTCTTCCGCTAACTCGTACATATGTTTTCATTAAAAAAATCTTTTATTTTCACTGAAAACAACATCTTGCTGATTGACAACTGGCGCGGCCACATCAGAGGGAACAACGTTTAGACAGACTGCTTTTTAGACTTAGCAAAATTGACGAATTTATAAGTTGTTTTGGTTTTTTATGTGATAAAGAAGAAATGCTTTCTCAAAACGAAATGAATTCAATAAATTATGGAAAAATATAATTCCATGATAACGGTACCACACAGATACAAAAATGTAGGTTCAAAGGTCAAACATTTAAGGATGGTAACTACACTGAATTTTTGATATCAAAGATTTTAGGACTCAAGTGATGGAGATGATAGATAATAGTCTACTAATTTAAATAACAAAAAGAAACTATAGGTACGCGTGTTTTCAAGATATATGACGTCAAAGATCTGGCGAGAAATCAGAATTGAGGTTTTTGGCCTTAAAAACCATGAAGTTGTATCAAGAATTTCAAGAGATTTTAAACAGTAAGGATTTAATGTCCATAAAATCAGAAAATGTCATAAAAAGTATGTGTCATCGTTCAAAATATTTCTTCAGTATTTTAATGTATTGTCTGGAGGAGTTTCGAAATTGGACTGAAATTTTGAAACATGAGGAGTGACAATCCTTTTTTTATTTTTTTTTGTATATATTTTACACAGTCTTCGAAATTGGCCACCAGCCCTACAGCCATGGCTGTCAAATGGCTTCGGGGCATTTAAAATATGTGTAGTTGAATGACCGTGTGGCTTGTTAAATAAAAAATGCAGTATATTTATTTTTAGGCCCTTTTAAATTTTAAATTTTCTGAGGGCTTGCTGGTTTAAAAAAATGAATAAGCCCTTTTGGCATGTGCTGTAAAATTTAGAAGTTGAAGACTGTATACACTTGATGGGAAACGATAAATGTCGATAAAAAAAAACTGTGGGGGATCCAAAAATGTTCAAACGGGGGGGGGGGGGGCACAATTAAAAAAACCTTTTTGGGACCTCTTGTTCCATACAGTTCCTAACCAAATTTTCCTGTCAAACGGGGGAGGGGGCGCCCGGTACGCCGGTCCAAGATCCACCTATGGAAAATATAAGTGTTGCATTACTTATGATGGGGTTTATACCTGTACATATTTTAATCTAGCATTGATTTTCTTGCATTATACATTTTGTGTTTATTTCTTCATATTAATTGTTATACATGTAGCTACTCCAACAATACATTCATTATGAGATTTGTTATTTTGTAGATATTTCACATTTAAAATTAATGGTGACCCTAACGTAGATGAAATGAGAAGTGGTATTCCTCGTGATTATCTGTGCTATTTCTGTCAAAATCGCAAGTTTCAAATTAATTGATGAATGCAAGTTGATGCACGCCAAATTTAAATTGTGTGTGTTTTGCTATTTTCTCTACTTTTTGAAGAATTTTTCTGAATTTTCATTGGTAACAACGACCAAAGCGCAGTAACTCTTTGTCATTTAATTTCCGGATACAGTTTAAATCCATTGTGAGGAGAGGAATATAAACTTCGACTGACCGGAAATGAAAAAAAAAGCACAGGAAGTGAAAATTTGTATTTTTTAAACAATTCTGTACTCCGTGCAATTTTGAATTTTATAAGATAAAAATTATATTTTCCTGTTTCTTAAGCAGGTACCTTTCGTTTTAAGTTGCTTTCATGAATGAATTTGACAATTAAAATTTTTAGTTGGAGTAGCTTATACATGTAAAAGGTGATGTCCTTTCTGAAACATATTTTCACATACAGATATAACAACTTTGTCTACATTAAGGAAAAAGGAAATTGATAATATTTGAAATTGGAAACTCAAGTCCCAACCAAAGTTTATCATGCAAAAATATTAGGTGAATATATAAGGACTGTCATCGTCGGTAAGTAACCCCGCCTGAATCCGCTCCGTTTATCTCTTCATTACGCGATGGAGAGAGAGAACTGTATCGGGGTACGATGAATAGATGCCGCTTCACGTGAAATCGGATTGAATAGAAATATAAGTATTCGAAAATTATGCATCAATTTTTCAAAATTCGACCGTATTCGCTTTCAACCATTTATATCATCGAAAATTGCCCAATTTCATTAATCTTGTTTCATCTATTCTGGATAGATTAGTTCTCAATTCGGTTTTTCTTATTTCTTATTTTTCATGAAATTACATTCTTTGACTTTGAATTCATTTACTCTTGATTCTGATTAGCTGAGACATACGAGTTTCCTTCAACAAAATAATTTATTAAGCGATTTATTTTTCTGAGATAGTTTTTTTTTTATTGCTGAAATTGATGGTCACCTTGAAGTTGATTTTAGATCTGCAATTCCTGCTAAAATACACAGTTTCAAATTGTTCAATGAATGCACGTTGATACACGACAAATTTAGATATTGTTTGTTTTGCTATTTTCTCTCTTTTACAGATATTTGAATGCTAAGAACAATCAAAGTGCCGTAACTCTAGGCCTTAAAACCATTGGACATAAATTCGACTGACCGAAAAAAACAACTCATTTCTTTATTTATCTAAAAATTCTAATTTTCGTGTAATTTGAGCAATTTTAAATTTTCTCTCTTTTTTTCTTAAGCAGATACACTTGTACCTATCGTTTTAAGCTGTTCTGATGGATGGAATTGAAAATATAATTGTTTAGTTGGAGTAGCTACTTCATAGAACATAGAACATAGGACATATTTTATTTTCCAATCAAGGGCCCAACAAGGGACAACATGAGTATACATATAACTTTTAAGAGAAAAGAACAATAATTAACGAGTTACAATCACACATCAGAGTAGCATCATAATATTCATGACGATTCTATATAAATTTTATAAGTATTTAAAAATAAATTCACCCACTGCATTTAACACCATTGGATCTTCAGAAGTAAGTAAAAAAATAAGTTTTTGTTTAGAGTTAAGACTTTCAAAATTTTTATTTTCTTTCTTAATAAATGAAAATAGAATTTCTCTTTCCTGCTGAAAATGATTACAATCAATTAAAAAATGAATTTCGTCTTCGATTTCACCTGTATTGCATTTTTGGCAATGTACTTGACGTGTCTTAGCTATTGCTAAGTTAGAGTAGCTACTTCATGTACTTGACGTGTCTTACCTATTGTTTAGTTAGAGTAGTTACTTCATGAACTTGACGTGTCTTACCTATTGCTTAGTTTGAGTAGCTACTTCATGTACATGATATGTCTTACCTCTCTCATCATCAGGATAGATGTTTCCAAAATGCATTGATGAGACTACGAGCTGTTCGACGGGAACGCTATCAATGTGGTAGCATTTTCATTATTTTGCAATATGTGACAAAACTGAGCAAAACTTGAAATTAAAAGATTAATTATATTAAAACTTCTAATTTAAAGCATCACAAATATTATAACTATGAGATATTATCTAGTTAATATTGGCTTCGGAAATTTGTGTTTTATGGACTTTTTACATAATAACCAGATGCTATATTGTGTTGTTCTAATATATTCATTTTGTATTGATATGACGCAGATCTAAGTGCAGATCAGTACACATATCTTGCGCAAGAACGTTACCATGACACCAATTTAGTGCAAGGACAATCAGCTGATGTTCACATGTACCATCAGAAATGTTGGGGAGGGATTTTCAAAATAAGCACCGCCTATGATGTCGACAGCTGTAGCAAGTTTTAGAGAATTCGGAATACAAGTTTTAGTATATAATTGCGTGAAATTTTAGCTTCAGGGCATCTTGTTCCAGGGTAAAACTACTGGTTGGAAAAGCTAATACAAGTCAAGGTAAGTTCTATTCAGACTTATACAATTGGTAAACTGTTTAAAGATATGCATTTTTACACCGTCTTCACTCTGAGAACTCGGTCGGTGAGTTGTATTTAGACTTATAAAATTGGTAAACTGTTTAAAGATATGCATTTTTACCCCGTCTTCACTATGAGAACTCGGTCAGTTAGTTTACTTTACCATGGAGGCTATACGGGAAATGGGTCTGTTGATGGATCGGCTGTGAGTCTGTTGAGAGTAAAATTCATAGATGGTCATGAAATTGTTTGAAAAATATTATTGGCAGGCAAAATGTCAATAAATTGTCAAATACCAAACACTTGGAGTTCATTTTCCATTTAAATCGATTAACATGTCATTGACCACTGCCATTCTATCTTTGTTTTATCAAGGTTGGCATATTCATCGCTGCCTTGTTTAGTTTCTAGTATTTGTAGTTTCGATTATATGCCTCCTCCTTCTTACTTGAAAATTCTTCTGTGGAAAAAAAAACTCAAGCTCTCAGTGTACCATTGAGATTGTCCGATGATTTGTTATTTTTTAGATTGTCCGATGATTTGTTATTTTTTTGATTGTCCGATTATTTGTTATTTTTTAGGTTGTCCGATTATTTGTTATTTTTAGGGTTAAATGTAAATGAAACATCTTTAAACATAGTTACCTAAACAATTGTGTTTTGTAGAAACCCAGCTGATAAAATGTTTCCGTCTTTCATCCTGTGTTTCGTTTGCATAGCGGTCCCTTTGTCGTCCCTTAATGTGTTAGAAATGTTTCCAGAATATGGAAAAATGGAAGAGACTGTAGCTTCATTGCAAGGTATACGTTGAAATCTTTTTTACAGTTTTATCGTCTTATGACACCTGTTTTGTTCTTTTACGAGTCTTTCTTACGTTGTCAAACCCTTTTCGGTTATATTTGAATAGGAGCATTTTACAACTTGTTGAAAAAAAGAAAACAAAACAAAACAACAACAAATAAAAACAAAAAAACGATGTGGTGATACCATTATAGAATGAAAAACATCATCATGGTGAAAATGATCGGAACGGGCAAAAAACGGCCCTAAATTTCGTATTCAAGACATCTACAAAATAATGCTGCCAGACCGGTTATACGGCTCTATACTTTATAAAATGTCATAAATTGTGCATGAATTGTTTTTTTCTTTTGAACAACAGAGACCTTAAATGTTAAATTCAAAGTTAATGGTGAACTTCTTTCAAAATCGCATTTTCGGACATATTTAGCCCCCTTTACTATAAAAACAATGATCAATATAAAGTTGGTCGCATATTCTGACCAAAATAATTTTTTGGTTAAAATATTCACTTTTAAGTAATAAATTGATAAATAAAAATCTATGTTGGTCAGAGCATGCGGCCACTTTTGATTTAAATTTTGTTCGTACATGTAATGTCTTAGGTATTAAGTAGATTCAATTCGGTCACAAAAGTGTTTTCGGTTACAGAAGATTTTATGGTATCAGACGCAATCGGAAGTAGCCATTTAAATCAACAAGATTTCATTAAATTTCAATTTCCCTTACCACTCTTTTCTTAAACAATGATTTAAAGGTGTCCTTATTGTCTTTTTTGTCATTTCACTCTTTTACGGGTTTATCAGATTTGTGAATTTGGATTTTCACGTTTTCATATTTGAATGTACATGTATAATGTTAAAATTAACGTCAATCCAAGTTAATTTTTCGGACAGTTAAGCATTTTCTTATTGTTTTTGTCAGTTATTATGTAGTTTTTTATTATCTAATAAATTTCTTCAAGTATTAAAAAATATAACGTTTGTTTTGTCCATGAGACCTAAGCCGAATAATCCAGCCTTTATATTTTACTCCGTCTGGTCACTACATTAACGAAAAAGAGTATCTTTCACGGAGAGGACTGGATTATCTGGGTTACTGTAGACCAATATTTTATTATTTTTTAGATCTTGTCCTTTCACAAATTAATACGTCATATTATTTTTTTCAATCTCTTGTCAGCTAAGTTATTTTTTCTCTGTAACCTGTTCCTGTGTTAGAGTGAAATAGTTTCATATACCACTATCTAAATATTTTTTTTCAGCATCTGTGAAAGATCAAGGTAAATCAATACAAAGTAGTATAGTTAAGTAGCCGTCTCTGTATAAATTGAAAACTGGTTCTTTTTATCGGAATTTGATCTTTATGATGAGAAATGAATGTATATTACAATTTACCCAATTGGTTCATTAGTTCTCGTTTAATACACAATACAAATTTGGTTACATTGTGTATGAAAATAAGTACGGGAAAAAGTCCCGCCAATGTTTTTTTTTCTTAACAAACTAACCAAAAATATCACTTTAAGTATCCGACTGATATTTTTGTTGAAATTCAATTAGAATGGCCTATTTATTCAGAAAATATCAACAATTTTACAGACCCTTCCGAACTTTTGAGTAAAGAGGCCAAGAAAATTGGTTGGGTTGTTTATGAAAAAAGTTCGGGAAATTTTCCCGCCAAAATTTTTAATGTCAATTTGCAGATAGTCTAATGGACCAATTTCACTTACATGTAAGTTGATATTTTTCGTTGAAGTGGTCCAAGATGAATAACTAGCCAAACAATTGTTAAAACCTAAGATAATAAGTAAATCACCTTTTGCATGATTTTTACTGAGACAGGCTCTTAAAGGGTTATTATATAAATACATACTAGTATTACGGGCCTCCGACAGGGTCAAATTGAAATTGGATATTTTTGTACATCTACATGTATGCAAGATAATAGCCGCTTGACCGAACTTTGTTGGGGTCAAATTTATTAGAGATCGGTACATATTAATTTTTGCATTTTCGTATTTTGGTAACACAACATCTTTATTTGCAACGTATTTCAAAGCGACATATAGGGGTAATTGTGACACTATCCGTCTACCATCTTCGCATTTTTCCGAGCAACTACATATCTCAGTCTCTTGATAGTTTGCATGTTGCTTCATTCTATAGTACTTTACGGCGTAAAGTGATTTTAGGTCCGTAATTCATCTACTTCCTGTTTACTGAATATTTTAAGACCGCCATTCTACGTCTTCTATGGAAGACCGCCATTCTAGTTTCCTAAAGCTATGGAAGTAAAGAAGACTACTCAAATTGTTTATGATATTTTATACAATTTCTAGGTGGTGTATATGGATTTAGAATCGATATGTTTGATTTTTTTACATCAGTTCGATAAATGGTTCTTAGCTAGCTGTCAGTAACTGCGAATGTTGGTTGTGTCCCGTACACTTATTTCACATCTCTTTAACGTCTACCCTCTGCATGGACTTTTAAAGACTCGCCATGTGCCATGCGTAATCAGGTCCTTGACACACCACCGCCTTTGTTAGCTTCCCCGGTGGGCTCGGTACGATTGCCTTCGTTTGACCGTCTCCCACCAAATGAAGTTCTGGTCGGAATTTGGGAGATATTATATTCATAACCTCTTAATTACATTATACAACTCGACCAAGTACACAAAGGTGATTGCAGATCAACATACTGTCGTTTATCAAGTAATAGCATTCAGTAAAAACTCATTACATTAAATATGGGACAAATATCATCATTGTTTTTTATTTCTTTTGGTTATTCACTGGAAACCCGTGATTATTCCAGATGCCTCTACAAAAAAAACAAGATGTTTGCTGGACACGGTACCTATACCGCGTGATCACTACAGGATTAATGTAATGTAAACTAACTTATTTTCGCGACTACATTATTTCGCATTTAAATGTCAGATGGCAAAATATGATCATGATCTATGAAAATGAATCATTTGCGTCAATTTATTTTCGAGGATTTTCGTTCAATGTGAAATAAGCGAAAATCAATTGGTTGCGTCATCGAAAATCACCAATGACTTTTGACCTAATGTAATAACATGCACGGAACACTATAGAAAATTAACATAACTGTAAAAATGTTAAACATGCATTTTGTTATACTTTCATTTAGCTTCTAAGTTGCCTTCACCAGCACAGGCCATCTACACTCGGTGGGGATCTTCTTCTTGTTATGATTCGAAACTTCTATACCATGGTATGTTTTAATAGGCGTCCCTCAATGACCGACTTTTTTTCAAGTGTACGTGACGACAAGAGTTATTCATTGATCTTTTACTTTAAAAATTCTTTTTTGATTTGCCAATTTATCTTAGGCGCTAAAATGGTCATATTAATCTGTTTGTAATAAAAAAAACAACTTTAAAAGCGGACATGAATACAAGTACTTTTTGGTATAAAATAATTGTGTGTTTCTTTCCTTTGAAAATTTCCAGAAAAAGCCATAATTATTATAAGACATTAAAATAAAGTGACTACATGTAACAAACACTGGAAACTCACAAGAATTCACCTACGCAAATGTAGTAGCCTTGGACAACCTGTTCAAGGCCGCCATATTGTAGAACAATCGAAGTATTTCGTACCAGTTTCACTTTTCATATTTTATGTTTAGGAAAACTTTTGCTCTGTAAAATAATGTTGGTTTTATTTTGCCCCATCTACGAAAGTAGGGCGTATAGTGTTCGGGTTCGTTCGTCCATCCGACCCAAATGTTGCGAGATTAGGCATTTTGTCATTTTGACATTGAGATTGATCTTCCAAGTTCGGTAGTTTTGTTGTTACCTTTATTTACTTTTCATTGTAGACTTTATATATATATGATATTAATTGATTTTGAATAACCCAGTTGCTATAATGTTAACATTTAATTGCTTTTTTTGTTATTTTAACGCAGGCATGACGGCAGGTGGACACTCTGATCATAGCGGTTCTGCAGCTAACTTACTCTGCCTTGTACATGACCCATATTTTACTGGAAGAACAGCACTTAGAACAGAGTACTCGGCAGGAATTTGGGGAGCTATATTTGGAGATAACGTATTGACAACAAGCGGCCGCGGTTATTACCAGGACTTGAACGTTCCCTGTGCCGTATGCGTGGCCTCTCCTGCCACAAGCGCTGTCATGATACCAGGGAAAAGAGAATGTCCCGCGGGGATGAGATACCAATACTGGGGACTTCTGGGTACTGGATCGCATACTGCTAAGGCTGCTGGGGAGTACGTTTGCATGGATGCTGTCCCGCATTGGTATGGTGACCGCAACAGTAAAGAAGGCGTCATCCTTCTTCCTGTTCAAGTGAGATGTGGGTCACTGAAATGTCCACCTTATAAAGAAAACCAGTTAGTAACATGTGTCGTCTGCTCGAAGTAGAGAAAATATCAACTAGATGGTTTGGAAACCGAAGCAACCTGATTTCTATTTTCATTTTTTTTTTTGCTTTTTCTGTCAAAACTATTTGATTTTTTTTAATCTGTTAACTTGACGCTACCTTTTAAATAAAATATCTTTAACTGCATTTGTTGTTGTTTTTGTAAACCGTATATGATTATACAGTATTAAAGGAATGCAGACCAATTAAAGAAACATGAAAGTTATAACACATTTGAAATTTCACCTCCTTTCTGTAAATGAGAGAATTAGAAATGTTTAAAGTAAACAATGTTTAAAGTAAACAAGGCCGCAAAACAAACGATACCAAAAGCGTCAGAGGTTAAAAATTATCGTAACTTTTTGTGATATGTTGAAAACGAGCCAAGACGCAAATAAGTTGCAACGCAGACATAACAAAAAACACCCATCTGACAGCGAATTGGGGAAATCTATAGCCTCCTTGTATCGTAAGCGTAAGGAATCTCTAAATAACGCTATCAAACAAAAAGAAATACAGGGCAAGATAAAGTTTTTCGAGAAAAATAAAGCTTCCCAGAAAAATAGCAAGGCCTTCTGGAATCTCCTTAAAGGCCCTAGGGAAAAGCGAACTGTTAGTCAAATTATTGACACCATGCGTAACAGTAACCTGGTCGAAGATGAAGATGAGATAAGTGAATGTCTTATCAAACACTTCGACTCTATTGGTAAAGACACAAAAATCACTACCGAATATAGATACAATACTTATTGCATAATAAAACCTCAAAGAGGTTAAGCAAATACAAATATCATCTAAGAAACCCCTATATATTGCATTCTTAGACCTGTCTAAAGCATTCGACAGAGTCTGGCATGAAGGACTTTTGTTTAAACTGTGGGAAAGTGGAATCCAGGGTAAAACCTGGCGTTTGATAAAAGAGATCTATAAAAATGTTTAAAATAAGGTTCTATTTGGCGATATTGAGTCTGATTTTTTCGAACAAGAATATGGGGTCAAGCAGGGTTGCATTTCATCCCCTACGTTTTTTTCTATTCTTATGAAAGATCTTGTTCAGATGTTGAACGATAGCAATATCGGCGTAGAGTTAGGATCTCAGGTGATTAATTGTCTTCTGTTTGCTGATGACGTTGTTTTATTTTCTTAATCACCTAAAGAGTTGCAAACACTATTAAAAATCTTCCACGAGATTTCTAGAGGCTCCCAGGAGCCTGAATCGCTCACCTGATCTCTTATGCCAAAGTTTGAATAAATTTCACAAACTTTCAAGTATACAATTTGCAAAACAATCCCTTCAGTGGTTTCAGAGAAGATTTTTGAAAATCAGTTTAAATTAATAGAAAAAACAGTTCAAGGGCAATAACTCCTATAAGGCCTTTTGATGCTGAATAAGAAAAGTTGCTTCGGTTTTTCTCTATCTCTTATACTTTTCGAGTTATAAGACAAAAACAATGGTCTGACCCCACTGTTCTATTTTTAGCAACGGCGGCCATGTTGGTTGGTACACATGTATATAAGTCACAAACTTGGTAGAGGACATCCTAAAGATCAAGTATACCAAGTATCAATACAATCCCTTCAGTGGTTTCAGAGAAGAAGATTTTTGAAAATGAGTTAATATTAATGAAAAACAGTTAAAGGGGAATAAATCTTAAACGCCTGATCTGACAATTTTGACCCTGAAATAATTTTTGTAGATCTCAATGAGCTTAACAAATCTGCAATGCTAACTTTTCCTCTAGCTCTAACAGTTTTCAAGATATAGTCCAAAAACTGCTAAAATGGTCAATTTTGATGATTAAAGGGCAATAACTCCTATAAGGAGTCGTTTCACAACTTCGACTCAATGGAGAGATTTGTAGAGCTTTTGATGCTGAACATGATTGGTTGCTTCGGATTTTCTCTATCTCTTATACTTTTCGAGTTATAAGCCAAAAACAATGGTCTGAACCCCCTGTTCTATTTTTAGCAATGACGGCCATGTTGGTTGGACGACGTGTATATAATTCACAAACTTGGTAAAGGACATCCTAAAGATCAAGTATACTAAGTATCAATGCAATCTCTTCAGTGGTTTCAGACAAGAAGATTTTTGAAAATCAGTTAAAATTAATGGATAAATATAGTTAAAGGGGAATAAATCTTAAACGGCTGATCTGACAATTTTGACCCTGAAATCATTTTTGTAGATCTTAATGAGCCTAACAATTTTGCAATAGTAACTTTTCCTCTAGCTCTAACGGTTTTCAAGATATAGTCCAAAAACTGCTAAAATGGTCAATTTTGATGATTAAAGGGCAATAACTCCTATAAGGAGTCATTTTACAACTTCGACTCAATGAAGAGATTTGTAGAACTTTTGATGCTGAACATGGAAGGTTGCTTCGGATTTTTTCTATCTCTTATACTTTTCAAGTTATAAGCCAAACACAATGGTCTGACCCCCCTGTTCTATTTTTAGCAACGGCGGCCATGTTGGTTGGTCGACGTGTATATAATTCACAAACTTGGTAGAGGACATTCTAAAAATCAAGTGTACAAAGTTTCAAAGCAATCCCATCAGTGGTTTCAGAGAAGAAGATCTTTGAAGAAAAGACAATAGCTCACATGACCCTTCGGGTCAGGTGAGCTAAAAATGGAACTTAAAATTCAATGGTGATGACAATCGGTAAAAGAATAAATCAGAACGCAAACTGGAAACTGGGTGATGAGTCTCTCGAAGAAGTAACTGCGTATAAATATCTTGGTTACTTTTTCAATAATTCCTTACGTTCAAATTACCATGTTAACAAATACCTCCAGGAAAAGGGTGAAAATCAGATCAATTATATGATTCGTGTCCTTGAAGAGCATGGTGATCTTAAATGTTTTAATTTTGGCGATGCCTTATGGAATTCTGTTGTGATGCCCTCGCTTACGCATGTGACTGCAGTGGGGATGCATTTGTCTAACTCGAGTAAAGATATATTAGAACGACTAAAGTATATATAAAGCTGCTAAAGTTATCATACGAACCAAACTAAATGTACCTAGGGTAGCTATCTTACTTGAGATGGGATGGGAACCTATAACAGCTTTTATAGATCGACAAAGGGTCACCTATTTTAAGCGCCTTTTAGAACTTCCAGATCACCGTTTATGTAAAATGGTATTTAATGAAATTAATGAATCGAATGAATCTTTTTGGGGATATGAAAGTAAGATCTTACAAACTATTTCCAATGTAAATTATTGAAAGCCTAAATAAGAGGCACCTTACTGGTCTCATTGGATCTTATACCAGGGAAAAACTCTTTGAAGAAGTGCGATCTAAGAGTAGTCTGGATAATTATAGACAGTTCTATATTATTAAAGGAAGGCAAGCGTATTTGAATGAAGGGAATTTCCGCGAATCTCGCCTTAAACTTCTTGCGCGAACGAAAACGCTACCTATAAATGAATATCTCCATAGGATGAATATGTCACAGCATAATACTTGCAATCTATGAACTGAAATCGTAAGCGAGGACCTCTCACATGTTTTATTTGATTGTGCAAGCTCTGACTATATTCGCAATGAATACTCAGAACTTTTAGAATCCGTTATTGACTTCCCATGTCATACTGGAGAAAACTGTCTATTTCACAGAGCTGTTGCCTAATACAAAGTTACAATTTTTAATTGGTGATATTGGATATGTTTTTAGCAATGATGTAGGACAATTTTATGATTGTTTAGGTAGAATGTTTTTAAGTGAATGTTTTAATTCAAGGTCCAAGCTTTTACAGGAAAACTGAATAGACTTTTAATCGAAAGACATTTTATCTTTGTCAATATCATATTTTAAAATATCAATATTGTTGTTGTTGTTATTTTATAGGCTGATAGAATGCATTTTATGTTTATAGTGTACATTGTATTAAATATTTATAGACGCGCCACCTTTATACCCTGGAAGTAGGCGTCCCCGCTGTAAAGGGGTAGATCTAAATAAGATATGTATATATATATTTACTTGAGGACAAAAAAGGCAGTCAAGCAAATTGGGTATGCATTATCTAAAAATGCATTTATTCAGTACAAATCATTTTTATGTACTATCATTTTATATTTATATTTCACAACTTATTCGATATGCCAGAGCTTGCACACATTTCACAGATTTTTTTATCAGACACCGATTTCTTCGTGACCGACTTTTGGAGCAGGGCTATAAGAAAATACGTCTCATACGATCCCTAAAAAAATTCTTTCTTCGGTATCAGCCACTAGTAGAAAAGTTCAAAATTGAGTTAAAAGATATGATAGTTAATTGTTTTAATTAGTGTTTGACTGGTCTGCTGTACTGAGATGATCACCTCAATATCCCTATTGTGTCTCACAACTGTGTTATGTTCTATGGTCATTACCGGATCCTAAGATCGCAATGGAAGAGGGAGGTTTGGCGCCATAAAACCTGGCTTAACCCACTATTTCGTTTGAAATGCCTGTACCAAGTCAGGACCATTGCGATCCACCAATTCTCCGGTATGGCTGGTTCGTTTTTGTCGTTTTCTCTGGATTGTGGGATTGGTCATTCAAGTTCGGTAGTTTTGTTATTACCTTTATTTAAGATGGGACTGGCGGGATACGGCATTCCGATGGTATGGCTGTCAATCCCTGTTGCAAATATGTTTCTTTTTAGAGGTATATAGTCGTCTAAGGGGCTTAAATCTTCAACTTCTAGATATGCTCGAATATGAGTGATGGTGATTTCTACGAAAAGTTTCATAACAGGGTAAATTTTATCACGACCAAATAAAAACAATAATTTTTGGCATATGAAATAAACACTGGCTAAGAAGTACTTTTTGAATTTCTTTATAAGATGCCTTTTTTTAATGATTTTTTTACCTTGTGTTTTCAGCATCATCTTCATCAAGTATGTTTTTTTTCTGCAGATAAATCAATAAATCATTGTCGATTTTTTTGTACATCAGTAGCTACTCCAACTAAATAATTTAAATGTCAAATTCATTCATGAAAGAAACTTAAAACGAAAGGTATCTGCTTCAGATACAGGAAAATATATATTTTTTTTTTTAAATCAAAATTGCACGGAGTACAGAATTGTTAAAATAATGAAAATTTTCACTTCCTGTGCTTTTTTTTCATATCCGGTCAGTCGAAGTTTTTCTCCCTTTCCTCACAATGGATTTAAACTGTATCCCGAAATTAAATGGCATAGAGTTACTGCGCTTTGGTCGTTGTTAGCAATAAAATTTCAGAAAAATTCTTTAAAAAGTAGAGAAAATAGCAAAACACACAAAATTTAAATTTGGCGTCCATCAACGTGCATTCATCAAATAATTTGAAACTTGGTATTTTGACAGAAATAGCACAGATAAACACTAGGAATACCACTTCTCATTTCATCTACGTTAGGGTCACCATTAATATCTACAAAATAACAAATCTCTTAATGAAATGTATTGTTGGAGTAGCTAGTAATAGGTGCTTGGTTTAAGGTAGTTGTCAGTAACAGCCATTATTTCTACGTTTTCTTTTCAAGCTGCACTCTGTCGCCTGCGTCGTCTGTCGTCTTCCGTTTACAATTTATCAAAGATATTTGGTCCCCAATGTTATCCTGCACAAAATATGTTTATCGATTTTTGATGTGTCAAAAAACATGGCCGCTGTTTCTTAAAATTGGACATATGATAAAAACGTTCTATAACTCAGGAGCGGTGTTCTCGAAAGTATCCTAAAATTTGTCTAAAGACGCGTCTAAAGTCAAATTTTGAGACCTAGTTTGGACCATCTTTAGACCATCCTAATCTGTTTCTCGAAACTATCTTAGACGCGTCTTTTGTTAGGACTTCTCAATATAGATTTAATACAATTTTTATTCAAACAAAATTTAATAATTAACATTTTTAAAGAATATATTCCTCTGTATGTATACCAAAAGGGCTACGATTTGAATGCTAAGGCTAAAAGTCAACACTTTATTAGCTACAGTTTTTATTTTAAATTCATAACCACGTTGTCCTAAAATAATTAAAAAAACAAACAGGGTCATCTAAGTATGTGAAAATAAGTTCAAAGTTTAAAATCATGCATGATGCCTTGAATACAAGTTAATCGATGATTAAATGTCATTAGGTGAACACCTGGACAAAATATAGTGAGTTATAGTGTATAAAATAAGTAAAATTTAAGATTGGATGGTCTAAAGACATCAAATTTGGTGTCTTAGTTTTTATCCAAAAATAAGACAAAAGCTTAAAATAGGACTGCTTCGAGGACACGACTTAAGACTATGACGAGTCTTTAGATGGTCTATAGACATGTCTTAGTCCTAAGATAGCTTCGAGAACACCGCCCCTGAATCTTTAAATACTGCAGGTCAACGACTTTGCCGAAATTCGCCTGATTTGTGTTCAAGATATGATTGACTTGTGGAAAATTTATACATCGTCAACATGTTTCGTTTTATTGGAAGTTTTACAAAATGTTCACCTACAATAAATGCATACATTGTATAATGTACCATATCAAAATAAGAGACTGTTTCAAAATATATAAATACGCTTCAAAAAAGTTACGCATAGGTAGAAAATTCCCCATATCTTTAATACAAATCTAGACCATTTCAAAATTATATTGCCGAGCTGTTCTATAACTGATTTTCATAAAATAAATCCATTAAAAAGAAAAAGATAAATTCGATTTATTTGACTCAAATTTAATGATTTTTTAAGATATTGCGAGTAGAACACGACCAATGTTTTTCGCGGAACGTTTTAGCCTGATTTATACAGAATGTTGATGCTTAAAATGTACGCTTGAGTTATAGTTGCAAAATCCTAAAAATTAGCGAAGTTAAGATTGTGGTCAAAGTTAAAAAATTAAGCTTCATTTATTTTTTATTTTTATTGGTTTTTAGGCAAGCGCTAGCGAAGCCTTATGGAGTCTATAGAGTAGTGATGATTTTCGCGTTTTTTTTTCAGTCTAGACGGAGTGATCTTCCTGCATCAAGTCTGGAATAAAATGCTTTATTTTCTATATTGCTTTTCAATATTTGTTAACATGATATACACTTCTATAAATCTCCATTTTTATTGGCATTTTAAATGACCGGCACAAGTTTTATTTATTCCTTTGCATCTTACACGAGGAACTTTTTAGTTAAAGGCGACAGAATATACATTATGTATTCATCTATTGCTTGATTTGTTCGTATAAATATTTCTGTTATTTGATTGGTTAGTTGAAGGAAAATATCTTCTCCATTCATAAATTCAGTGTACAATACACATCATTTGGACGAGTGCATTTTAATCGAAGGGGTGTTAATTCAATCGATACCGTATTTACACGCTACCTGTCTTGTTCATTAACTTTAAATTTGAGGGCATCTGCATGACAATCCTTTCTTCGCTCACCAAAATAAATATTTCGCAAACATTTTGAATATACTTTAACAGAGAATAAATCTATTATAGTTCTTATATATTTCGCTTGCCTTTAAACGCTTTAGCGCTTTGATTATTTTGTTAAAATCGGATAAAGGACAGCTTAGTTATATTGTTTTGAAATGGTGTGGGGTTTGTATTAAACAAATAGGGACTTTTCTTTCTTGAAGAGTATAATTTAGTATTAAGGTTTCTAAAAGAAGTCACTGGATTTTTTGCTAAATGAGAACAATTCTCTCATATTAAATTGTATTTACAAAACAAAGAATAAAATTTATTTCGATTATATAAGACCGGGACGAAAACAGTAAGAAAGCATAATTTTTAAATAAAGATAATGACAAAATAACCGAACTTGGAGGATCAATCTAAAATGTCCATGAGAAAAGACAAAAAAAAAACATACCAGAAAAGTTGAGGAACTGACTTGGTACAGGCATCTGAAAAAAAAGAAACGGTGGGTTAAGGGGGTACAGAACACCTAAGGGAGATAACTCTTAAATATCAGTTGAACGTTTTAGTCATGCAGTCATATTTATGCAAAGAAATCAAGCTTCTCAGTGATCAAAATAGGAAATGTTGAAACTCCATTATGTCCAATGAAAAATTTCCTAAGAAACCTATGGTTTGATTTTCTCCAGATTTTGTAGTTAAGTTTCAGTCATTAAAGTGCACATTTTTGTAAGTTTTCAAGAAAATTAAACGACACGATTTTATTTTAGCCTAAGTTTTGGGTACCCCCTTAACCCAGGTTTTATGACACGCGAAACTTCTCTTTTCCTTGGCGATCCTTGGTTCTTTTAAAGTAACATAAAATGTTTTGTACACATACGTTGTTTACAAATAAATCATAATAAGTGTTAACTTAAGGTGGATCGGGAGTATAACACGGAGCATCTTTTTCAGACATCTTGCAAATTTTTAGTCTGGATTTCAATTAAAATGAATTAAAATATACCCGAAAGATGCAAAATATAATTCTTCAATTTATTTTATGATTGAAAAAAATATAACTTCAATATTTAAAAAGAAATTAAGCATTTTTTGAAAAGTTCTATTTTCAGGGGAGATAATTGGCGGGAAACTGTGTGACAAATTTGAATATAGAAATGTGTAGGAAAAATTAGTTTTTCTTAGATATCTAGAAAAGAAGGTCCGTGACCCCAAGTTTTTATCATGTTTTTCAGTAGATAGTATATGTAGCTTGACATTTGTGAAATATTACTAAAATCTGATGGGTTCCCAGCTCACAGTGATGCTAAATAACTCTCTTCCCTTTATTATCTATTGAAAAACAGGACTCTAGGCCACCAATTTCGTAAGGTCATATATTTGTAGGAAGGTCCGTGACCCCCAATTATTTTTGCATTTTTTAAATGTTCATTAATCAAAGTTTAATTCTGCAAAATTTAACTAAAATCTTATGGATTTTTCTTATACCCCCGAACCACCTTAACAAACCTTATCTTGATACAAAAAAGGAAATTTCCACATTATCGTTTACCTACAGTGGTTATGGTTTGAAAAAAAATCTAAGGTTAACGACGGAAATATGAAGACAGTCCAAACAAATTTGCGGTTCGTGTTCTTTTTTTTTTATCTAAGACACGTTTTATATATGATGATAACAGATAGGAATAAAATCTGTTCATGACCACTGTTCAATATGTGCTCCCTTCTGACCGCTCCGTAACAAAAGACCATCCTTTTTGTAACAAAAAAAAATGCATATCTCATTGCATTGAAATATGATAATCAACGCCATAGCCTGCCAAAACAATTTACATGTACCCGGCACATTTTTCACTTAGTAAAATACGTATCTGCGGAAACTAAAAAAACACTTAATTTATTTTATCATGAGATGAAATGGAAATCAATGTAGTTTGTGATACACAGTTTGTTTTCAATGTCAAATATGTAAATATACAAAAACAAGATTACAATAGGATGCGGATGTTTGATGCAATGTTAGAAAAGATGTTGCCTGCTTAAACCTTCAGCTTATTAAACTCGACAAATTATCCGAGTTGTCTGATGCCTTTATGGTCCTTAATAGGGCAAAAATATATATTTTTTATCATGTTTATGTCTATAAAAAAAATATTGCAGTTAGAGAAAAGCATTTGCTTTCTAAAACGTTCACCTCATTGAGCTCTACAAAAGTCTCCATTGGGTTGAAGTTGTCAGGTAACCCTTTGTAAGTGTAATAGGTTATATAAGAGACCCTTATAGCTTAAAGACCGGTTGCGCGATTTAGGCTCCTAGGGGCCTCTTCTATTATCCCTTTCATGTTCATCTCTCTGATGTAGCCGAAATCGTGCTTCTAAGGGAGATTGCAATAACTTACTAAATAACCTATGTAAAGACAGCTACGGCGGTCCTTACAAATCAACAATTTATTTTGCCGTATTAGAGAAAATTGTGACGTCAACTATAAATGTTACTTGTATTATAATTATTCTTACCTTGAAACAATGCATGAAAAAGGTATGTTGAATAACCAATAGGAAATTCAAATATTTCCCTACTTTTTTGAAAAATTATGTGTAAAAATCCATTCAGAAATTCAGAAACCGCTTCAACTAGTGTTTATTTTTGCATTTTTTTTACATGGAAACTAAAAGGTAAAAAGCAAATACATTTTTTTAAATGGCTCAACGAACAGTCAAGGAACAATTAAAACAAGACTAGTTTAACAACAACAATTCAATTTTTTTTCTGGCATATTTTTTTTAGATCAGTTCTAGCAATGAATCAGATAACGAAAGTAAAGCTTTAATCTAGAGTCCGTGTGTGAATTGTTCCCACTAGTTAACAAATCGTGGCCACGAATAAACAGATCGTTCCAACTATTTGTTAATTCGTGGCCACGATTGGCCACGATTTATTAAATCTTGGGAACGATTTGTTTATTCATGGCCACGGATTGTAAAATCGTGGGAACGATTTGTTTCTCGTGGCCATGATTTGTTAATTTGTGGTTACGATTTGTTGCTCGTGGCCCCGATTTGTTTAATCGTGGGAACGATTTGTTTGCTCAACAAATCGTGGCCACGAATTGTTAAAGAAAAGTATCTAGAATATAGGTAATGCAAAATAAGAATTTACAAACGGTTAAAACAATGTTATACGAACCTCTGATGTGCGCTTAACAACAGAAAGAAAAAAAATATTTATTTCGTTTGTACGATTAATTAGTTCGCTTTTACGGTTTATGACTCGATAGTCTTACTAAACTCATAGTCTCTCGCAATGAAAAAAAGACAGTATAGCAGCGCCGTCTGCCTTTCGAATCGCGAGCGCCATCTGTTGTCAGAATAATACACTCCATCATTTGACGAATCGACAAGTTCAAAGTACGATCGACCAAGTAACAATTTACGAAGTTACAAAAGAAGTAAGACAAAATAAGAAATATGAATTTGGATATAAAACAAAAAACGACAAAATGTAAATTGACATTTTACCAGTTTACGATTTACAAATCGAAAAGAAGAATTTCAAAGTTAGATATAATATATTTCAAATTTGAAAAAAAGCAGATTTTCAGTTTACGAAACAGAAAATGACATATTCACAAGTAACAAATTGATGAATCACAAATTACAATAATTTACGAATTTTAAAACAATTTACTAATTGACAAGTTACACATCTCAAATTGACAAAATACGAATTAAGGATTTTGACCACGTTGTCATTCCATAAGTATGAAACATGAATTCGATGCATTTTATGAGGTATTGACTTCATAAGCCAGGAATCTTTGACAAAGCTTTCGTTTGTACTTGTCTTTTTGATGTTTTCTGTTCATTGTTTAAGAAGGGGGTCTATCTCTGACTATTTCAGGGCTGGATTTGAATTATATGCATCTTATTTAGACCATGGGCCAATTGCAGAACCGCGAGCAGTGCCAAATGGCCTCGTTGAAGGCCGCTGGCGGTTGTCCATTGTGGTTTTTCTAAATTGCCGTTTAATTGACTGTGGACTGTGTCGCGTACACTTATTCCACATCTCTTTATTTTCTATTTGTCCGATTTTAGACTAAATCCTATTTCTTATTAGTTGGCCAAAATTTGTACCACATTGGCCAGAGCCGTAATAAGATTTGTTATATTCATGTATTTGTAGACTAAATGTTCGTTTACCTCCTTAAGGGTCAACATGTCAGATAGTGCACATAAGCGGAAATTAGACTTTCGTGTGGCTTTAAGAGGCTGTCCATGTAGAAATCAGGCAAAAGCCTACAGAATCTGGCACATGAAGAATTTTATCCCAGCAAATTTATTGTTTTAATGTATTGTTGGATTCATATGTAAAACAAAAATCACCAGGATTCGTTTGAAAGCAACATGGAAAACTTGTGATCATAAACAAAGCAACCAAATTTTGCAAATATGCAAGAGTTATCTCCCTTTTTCTGCATATTTTCAATGCATTCTCATAAACTATATCTAAGTAATCACTTCAATAAACCAAAAATCTGCATTTGTTTTGGGGAATGGATGTTACCCTGATGTGAAATCAATGAAAATTTTTGAAAACAAAATTTGTCATGTGCCATCTATTGCCTGGGTTTTGCTTGGACAGCTTCTTAAAAGCTTTGTCGTATCTTTTTAGAACAAATTAAATTTATACCATACCCCTGAATAGGGTGTATGTGCTTAAAGTTAAATATCTTTGTCTATGATGACTAATTATCATGTATTTGCTAATGTCCAAAAATGGACGTAATGACCTCGGGACAAACATGATAATTCGTGTTGATATGAAACAAATGGGTTTAAAATTTATGTTTAACCACGACTCTTATAGTGTTAATCAGATAATTACATTTCTATAAGTTAATAATTAAAGTATGCCATGTATACGTGTATTTGAATGATCTGTCAAATTTTAATGAGGTACGTGCTTGTAATAGTTATACTTAGTCTATAGCTTAATGTCTAAAAAGCTGAAATATCGTAGAACCATTGACATCTTTCCCAATGAGAATAATGAGATGTTGATTAAGTGTACAATGACACAACGTACGGAATGACAATTATTCAATCAATCAAGAATATGTCCAAAAGACATTATGTCCCATTTGGAACCTTAGAGCGGAAGGACGGACCCGAGAACCACTTTGGTAGATGGGACATTATAATCGACAATAGGAGACGAGAAGACATCTTCAGCGTCGTTCGACTATAGCTAGCGGTTGTTGCTTCTTGGTCCATAAAATTAAGAGGCTAGCTCTTATAAGCTTAAATGAATTTCCTGGTCTTTACTGAATGGTGTCTGTTAGCTTTTATATAGAAAAGCAGTAGTTGGGCCACTTTCATCTTTATATCTTGCTTGTCTATCTGAGCATTAAGACAAGCAACGTCTTTTCAGTTTCCATAAAGATAAAATCTTATCATGTTTACAGAGCGTCTGAGTTTGGCTTTTCATTTAAGCAAGCAAGATCCGACCTTTTATTTTTCTCTATGGTTTGACAAGACATGAAGTTTTTGGACTTGAAATAAAAGATAAAAGGGCAATGGCCTCGAAGCTCGTTGAATGAAAAATCTTATCGACATACAATTTAATTTTAGTTTTTTCATCCAATTTTCTTATAAAATGCAATATATAGTGTAAGCATTGTTTATATTTGTCTACAATTGATCAAACAGAAATCAAAGATCGACCTTTGCAATATATTATACAGAATGAGGTGGATGTTTGCCAAGTCTCAAAAAGTCAAGGGTTGATGAAAAACGGGAATAAGTAAGGTTTCTTTCATTGATAATTGATTTTCTCCCAAACTTCTCGTTGATTATTCTAAGAACTTCCGCCAATCTTTCAATTCGGCATATTATAAACTGTATATCGCGTGGTTATAAATATTTATTGAATTTGAGGCATCTATTTATCTTCGGTCAATTTGAAAGATTAACCTTAGCCAGGTGTTCCATATGCAGGTGCAGGCTATAGCTATCATTGACTTCGGTAACTCGTTTTATCAAGATTTATATACTTTTTCTGAGCAAATAGTTAGAATTTTCGAGAGTCTGGTTGGAGGAACTTATACATTTATATATGTAATAACGGTAAAAATTAGCATACGATTCCGTAACTCGTCTTCTGAAGATTTATGTAAAATACTCTTTCTGTGCAAATGGTTAAAATTTGGGACATTAACTCTTTAAAATTGATAGAGGAACTTTTACATGTATAAAGCGGTAAGGTTTTAATATTTATATCATCGGCTTTGCATATGGTTAATCGTTTTCTGAAGATTTAAACACCTTTTCTGTGCAATTGGTTAGAATTTTGGACATTAACTCTCTTTGAAAAATTTGGTGGGGAAACACATATCAAGCGGTAAGACATTTTAATAACTCTGGCTTTTACAAAAAACTAGTATTCTGAAGATTTATCGCCCTTTTGTAAAATTAGATTTTATAATCAATGGAAACGTAAAGAAATTGCTTGCAATGACCTCAGGCAGTCAATAAATTTGAGGATTTCTTTAAGTAAGATACATGTATTACATGTGTTAATTTTGGCCAGATTTCCCGGAATAATTAAAAATCAGGGTTATAAAATGGTGAATGTTGGGCTAGCGGGCGTGTGTGCAGGCGGAGAAGAAAAATTCGTAACAGTTCTTTCAGCAACTACAAATCAGAGTCACTTAATATATTGTATACCGCATCGAGATGTAGTCCCATAACGTGGGATTCGATTTTAGGTCTGTCGTTAACTTCTTCCTGTTTAACGAAATCTAACTGATTTTAGTTTAAATAAGACAACTTGTAACAGTTTTTGTATGACTTAATATTCCATGGGTCAAGAGGTATTAGGAATGCTTTTTTTTCATCGGGTCAAGGAGGCTAGCATTAAAACTTTCTGTTTAATTTTGACTTATAAAAAAGTTATAGAAGTAATGGCGGCTAAAATTCATAAACTAAAGAAAAAACTTGAAAAATATGACTGCAAGTATCGATTGATTGATTGATTGGTTGATTAATTGACCGATTGAATGACTGATTGATTGATATGCTTTATTTCCACCAGAAAAATGATTTACGATTTATAGTAACTATGACAAACAAATTTAGTTTTCTCACTTCATGGAATTTCAAAATAGAGATACTGAAACCTCAAAATGACAAATTACGAGACAGAAATGATGTCAATTACACGACACACGAAAACTCCTTACATATTTATATATATTAATTCTGGAAATCAACATTCATCCTTACAATACATGTACACACCCTCAGGTATTAAAAGTTTTACATAATATAATTCGATAATTGTATAGATTTTTAACTGCTAAAATTATCTCGCAAAATATAAAAGTCTTTTGTATTCTTTAATTACCAGAAAAAAATTATATTATAAAAAGATAAAGAACATTGTGCATGCATGTAAATATCCATTTATCATCATCATTTGATACAAAAAGCATGCTAGCCATGTTTTCATCAATCATCGTAAATAAAACTTGCATATCTTATGAAGTTTCTCTATTAAGTGTCATGTTTACATTTTCATGATAAGTAAATTCAAACCGAATAACTTTAAATCGAATAATTATAAAAATGTAACACCCACGCATATTTTTGACAAAGACATTAAAACTTGTTAAAAGTTTTAGATTTTAAATTGATAGCTATCGCCCAAACATGGGTCAATATCTACCGGTCTATAATGGGTGATAATTGTTTTTAATGACCTCGACAAAAGGATTCGGTTACTGTAATTGACCGTTAATGCATTTCAGTTCGGACTTTAATTTTTCTCACGATTTTATCTATGACTAAAAAGTAAGGAAGATGTTTCTTTACCTGAATGATTTTTATTTAAATTTATTATGGAAATTTAGAGGTAAAAACTTGAAAGTCGTAATATTTACCTTTGAATTGTAATTGAAAAATTGTTGTGTATTGCGTTGTAAGCAACGGATTATGGAAAAAGGAATGTAAAATTACTATGAGAGGCTTTGTAAGATAAATTGTAAATATTTGGAAATAAATAGTAGCGGTCGGTGATACATAGAGTTGGGTTAGAAAGGATAAGTTCAATCTATAGGTGCAGTGCTACTTACAACTCTCTGAATTTGATGGACTAATAGGTGCAGTGCGATTTTTTAAAACTTTAAATGGAGTAACACCACGTGGAGATCATATAACATTCTTTTTTTATGAAAGGTAGGCGCTCTCTTCACTCTATACTTAAACATATAAGGTGTATATCAAATCATGAACAGAGAGGTTTAATGCATTTTTCTATCCAATAAGCCATCAAACTAATACAGAAACATGTGAAAAGGTCTCGCGAATGCAGAGTATTGACACCAACTAAATGCTCTTTCGGCAAAAAGTCGTACAATAGGGGTTGAAGTAAGCATTTCTTGCTTGTTGCAACACACCCTTCGCATTAAAAAATGTTTCGATCGTTTTAGATAGGAAAACTATCTGGTAAATAAACATGATAAAGGTAATCACAAAATTACAGAACTTGGAGATCCAATTCCAGTGTCCAAGAGAAAAGAAAGACAAAACTGGGAAAACATACCGGAAAAAAATAGAGATCGCAATGATCCTGACCTGGTATAGGCGTAGAAAATGAAATGGTGGGTAAAACCAGGTTTTATAGCGCACCAAACCTCCATCTTCCATTGCGATGTTAGGGTCCGGTAGCAACACAAAACACAACATGGCTGTGAAGACAAAATAGCGATAATAAGGCGATCATCAAGAGAGTTAATACAAAATACATGATGCCCCACGCCACATTTAATCATGAAAACTCAACCTGTATAGGTATAATCCTGGATTGGGACAGAAGAACGAACCCGAACAAGATATATGTCCCTCTTCTTTCGTGGGTGGGGCATAAAAAAATTCGGCAAACGAACATCTGTTCTAAAGTCTCTTCCTTTTCCCATTGACTTGCGTAACTTGTGTGCTATTGCAAGCATGCAGAAACTGCTAACTGCATGTTCCGGGGCACCCGAGTTACTCTCGATACGGCTTGAGTTCGCGTTGTTGATTGATACGGCATTCGTTTATTTAGTATTTCTGTATTTATGTTGTCTGTTTTTAGTCCTGCTTTCTTTGGTAATTACTTGTTTTGTCTCTGCCCTTTCGGAGACATTTTTGACATTCGGATGCCCCATTGGTACCTTGGCTTCTTGTGTAAACAACAAATCCACTGCCGCAATGTCTTGTGATGCAACACAATGTTAAACGTTGTATAATATAAGTTTTGATTGACACTATCATTAGGGTTATTGAATATCAACCGTGTGAATTTACACGAAAACCACAAAATTAATACAGGATTTTACCTTTACTTTAAATAAGGTCTTAAATTCTCGATGACATTATTCAAACAAAAGTTACTGTACATCTTTAAATTTTCAACGTACAAAGGGTACTTGTATATTATATGTATAACAGCAAACGAACGATCAATGTTGGACAATTTACTGCCACATATTCGCCGAAAAATCTTTTCTCAAATGGTTCAGAAGAAAAGATTACTACAAGTGTTATAAGTTGTCAAAAACACCAGGTTTCTTTCCTTGTAATGTACATGGTCGATATCCTCGGTGCTGGATTTGGCTTCCTTGTTCGAAGGTTTTGGATTTTAGTACTTTTCGTTTTTAACAGTTTTTTTAATTTGATCTTCCAATGTTTTGATTAAAATGCTTCTGATGAAAGGTTACTCCTTGAAATATCGATATATGGACATATATAGCATATTCAAATTAAGCGTTTATACCCGCGTTTTGGTACCTGTAATTTTGAATGTTCTCTATTTTGTATTTCAGACTTGTGAACTTTTAAGAAGACAAACAAGATGATCTTTCAAAAAAGACCAACGTATTAGAAACAAATAGGAACTATCAAGAATAATCAACATAAAGCGGTCATGTGATTTGAAATTGAGCAATTGGAATTCTTTGTCTTTTAAGAATGCCGTTGTCGGATTCTGACTGTGCTGCCACCTATAAGATTCTAATTTTAGGGGACACAACTGTGGGGAAATCTTCGTTACTCAGGGGTCTAGTAGGAAAGGAATTTCTAAATAAGACACTTCCAACTATTGGTAAGACATAAAACATTTCATCAATTTTTAAAAACGCTAACACAAACTGGTATGAGATATAAAAATTTTGCGGTGTTTATTGCATGCATACTCCTAAGCACCCCCTTTATATCCTATGTCTTTCTTTGAAGTATCGCTGCTAAGACATGATAGACAAAAGGGAAGGACATCCTCTATGACTTCATGATCATGTTTGCCACCATACAAAAAAACAAAAACAAACAACTTTCCTCATAAGAAAATGATTAAAAATACTTATAATCAATAATTACACACACAAAAAAAAAAAATAGTTTAACCCCGCCACATTTTAAATGTGCCTGTTCTAAGCAATGAATCTTGCTCAAAGCTGACGTTTGTATTCGTCGAATTTATGTTAATTGTCTTTTGTCAAAAAGAGGGTCTTGGAATGGATTTAAATTATATGCAGGTTATTTTCAATCCAGGCAAGCGAGCAGCGACCACTGGTCATATTGAAGACTGCTGGCTGTTTTTAAATTGTCGTTTGCACAGTAGGTTGTGTCGTATGTATACACTTATTCCACATCTCATATTCTGCGATTGACATGAATATAGTCTTAGCATCATCAGTTATAAACAGTAAGTAGTGGAATAAATGGATGCGACCTAACCTAAAAAAAATCTAACCCCAATAATAAGTCGTTGGTCCATTTAATCAATTTGTTAAATCGTTTTTTTTTTTATTTTTTAGGTTTGGATTTTGTTCAAAGAACATTTGAAGTAGACGGAGCTGTGGTCAAACTCCATGTATGGTAAGTGTTACCAAGAGAACATGAGACAGAAACGTCAACCAACGACCGGATGCGCTTCGGATATACATAGGTATAAATTGTATGAGGGGTGTATTTTTTTTTTGCAGGCGACATGTGCATTTCTTTGCTTTTTCATAGAATCTGAACTTAAAAATATTTTTATCATTTCTATTTCGACTGCAACGCATTGCGCCATTTGTACTTCGTCCTCACGTCACATTTTCTGGTAAAGTGGTTTTAAGGAACTACACGTCACAGCTTCTTGATATTTGGCATGTTTCCCTAGTAATATTAATACTGTACTTGAACTAAATGGTGTTAAGCGATTTAATGCCCTTATTTTATATTCTTACTGTTAACCGAATATTTTAAGACGCAGACAACAAACCCCTTAAGCTTCAATGGATAATCACCATTCTAGTTTTGATACAATGTGTGTTGAACTTTGAAGTTTTCTGTCTGTACTTAACGTAAAAAAATATAATTGCAACATTCATGTACATGTACTAAGTATTTGCATGCAGTTACATTTTTTTTTTATTATTTAAAAAAATCTGTTTTTGCTTTCCTTGCATGGTCAATTCTACAATCGATGTGTATAACCGGATCGCGAGTTCCGAAATAGCCGCCATTTTACCTCGATTTTACTGGAAAATTTGTACCTACTCTGTGATAAATCAAACAGGGAAACCTTAACCTTTCACTCCAATCCCTTGGAAATGTTTGTTTTTATATTTCTTTAACCATTACAAATTGATGAACAAAACTTTTTATTCAATTTTCTCTCAAATTTTCCTAAAATAAATCGGTAAACAGGTTGCTTCAATTGCTCCCAATGTTCTGACGTCAGATCGTACCTCAGTTGACCTTTGACCTTTGGATATTCTAATATCCGGAATGTTTTGGAATGGATTAACTCGCGATTGGTCTATTATGTAATTTGTATTGTTTCAGGGACACGGCAGGCCAACAAAGATTTCATTCTGTGACCAGAAAGCATTACAATGGTGTTCAGGTAACTTATGTGGCAGGGAAGTCCCACGTGAATACACGCGTTGTGCATTTGCGGGATTGGTCACTAATTTAGCCAAAAGAGGAGGAACTGGTAAAAAAACTGGTTCCAACATGCTAATGGACGAAGAAAGTAATTTCTTTATTTCCGTTCAATATTGATTTCTTATTGGTTGGAAATGTTGATGGTTGATTTATTTGTCAGTTGCAAATGATTTTTACCCTATATGTTGAATAATTACAGAAGAATCGTTGATAGAAAATGCCGTTCCCTTTGTCCCATGTTGAATGACGTCGTTTTTCCGCCTCTAATAACGAGTCAAATCCGGAACGGATATATTGTGCAACCCTAGTATACGATGTACATAGATTAGCTCTCGTCTCGGTCCGGGACTTTTCGTTTTTGGTTTAAGACCTTTTAAATTTTATTTGCAAAAGTCCTGGACCTGCCTTTATTTAAAGTATCTCCTATTGAGGACTTTTAAATGTCACCAGGTGGACATTTAACCTTTTATTCCAAAAGGTCCTGGACCTTTAGTTCACAAATGCTAATTTGAACCCCTGAAGGACCATAGTGACTACAGCAACTTTTCTATAAAGTATACAACGAAAATACATGTATTGAAAATGACATTTTACGTGCACTTAAATGATTCAGTCTGAGGAATTCAAAAGTCGCTTAGCTTAACATGGTTTCTGTGCCTTGACGAATGTAACTGGAGAGCATGAATTACTTTTCAAAATCGACAACCCGGGTTTGTAATGAGACCCTGTCTGTCTGTGTGGGTATGTCGTAGGCTACCAATCGATGGTCTCTTATACGACGGGTGCTAGGACGCATGTAACTTGTCGCACTGACAGCAGATGTGGACTGCTGTCTTTAAGGCTGCCACTGTATTCGAGTTTACGATTTTGTTGGCTAGGTTGTTCCACTCTATAGCTTTAACGAGTGTTTATAAGATTCTGATCTTGTTTGTGGCACCACTACACTTTTGTTGTTCTTGAGTGATGGTCTTGTGATTATATTGGTTGTTTCATAATTAACGTATGATGTTGGGCGGATCTGGCGTTTTCCTTGGTGTAGGCTAATGAATTCGGTAGCTGGTATAGCTGGTACCGGCCCTTCGACCACCTTGTAGAAGAAGACCAGTCTTTGTTGTTTTCGTCTTTCTTCAAGTGGCTGGAGTTCTAAATCATTCTGCTCCTCGTCGTTGTATTCTTTTCAGTTGGTGTATGTCCTTTCTTAAATATGAGTCCCACACTATGGCGCCGTATTCTATGATTGATCTAACTAAGGAGATGTAGGCATTCTTTCTGCATTCTTTAGGGCAGTGTTGTAGGTTCCGCCGTAAGAATCCTAGTGTGGAGCTGGCTTTCTTTGCTATGTTGTTAATATGAGTATTCCATTTGAGGTCTTCTGATATTTGTAGTCCTACATGTAGGTATGGGACTACAAATATCAGAATACCTAAAATGGAATACTGCTACTGTGCTAAAGAAGTACTTACTTACAAAGGGAACGGCATTTTCTTTCAATGATTCTTCTGTAATGATTCAACATATGGGTAAAAATCATTTGCAACTGACAACTAAACCCACAGACAACATTTCCAACCCATAAAAAACCAGTCTTGAACGGAAATAAAGAAATTACTTTTTTCGTCCATTAGCGTTTTTGAACCAGTTTTTTAACCAGTTCCTCCTCGTTTGGCTAAAATAGTGACCGATCCCGCAAATGCGCAACCCATGTTTAAGACTCGTATTTTTCTACACGTGCGAATATATTTTTAATGTTAAAGTTAAAAGTTCTAGTAAAAATGAGTAATTTTTAGAATTACAATATGATTAACAAAACCTTTCAAGACTATTTTAATCTGAAGGGGCGGTTGTTGCAGGTTTTATTTTCAGATTTACTTTTCACTGCTTATTTTTATTGCTGTACCTTCATCTCAAGAAATACGTGTTTATTTCAACGTGTTTTTTTTTCATTTCAGGGTATTGTGTTGGTTTATGACGTCACGGACCGGAAATCATTCTCTCATCTTTCATTTTGGGTAGACACTATTAACAAGGTTAGTTTGTTTCTTAATTACTAGTAGCTGTCTTACAGAATTCCGATCAGTACTTCATTTGTACAAGACGAGCACTTTTCCAACGAAAACGAAGATTTTAGTACAAGGTACTCTAGGGCAGCTAACATTGGCGGTTGTGTGACGTGAGCCGGACGACCCATGGCACACAGAGAGTCTGACTAGTCACTGCAGATGGGCATTCTCCTAAAACCCTTCCAGTCAGTGTTGCTTTATCCAAAGGAGCATTAAATCGGCTACAATGTATATCAGACAGATGACCACGTAACTGGTGGTAACATTAACATGAAAGGATGATGAAGTAGTTGGAGTGGTGACATAAGGCCCATAGGGATAACAAGTTTTGAATGCCACTGGGAAAATAAGGGACGATAAAGATCGGGCATTTAAGACTACTACATTGGTTTTTACAAAGTACGGTTCATACATACTATTTTATTGAGACATGCAGCGGAGGTCTTAAACGTACAGGGAACGTAAAATGTTCCACAAGTGGTGCATTACTACGTTTTACCGTAAGGTTTTCCGGCGAACCCGGCATTCAAGGTGATAGGGTAACTCCCCGGATATGCATTCAAATCGCTCTATGAGCAAAGTGGCCTGACCTGACGTCAGGTTTTTGGCGCCCTGAAATGGTCTTTTATCCACAAGCTTATACTGCTGAGGGTCTATTTGCCACCCGGGGCCTGCGCGGGTTGCCATTAATAAGGAGTTTAAATTACAAAACAGATGATGATTTTACTAACGATGATGTCATAATGGTTTTTGCTTTTCAATTGACATTGTTGTTAAAAGTATTTATCTTACTTTCTTCTACACCATTCACTGAATCAGTTAATGGAAGACATATAATTTATAGTGATAGATGTGGTGTTTTTGCTTATAACCTATTTTGTTGATTAAAAATTGACTATTTTGGCTTTCAAAGATTTTAACATGGTTTATTTTATACACCATAAGACATAGTTTGACTGATCTTTTCTATTCTACTCCAGGGAAATAAACATTAATATTTTGTATTTCTCAGTATGTTACAACTCACAACACCAATGACAGATTGTATTTTAATTTGACTTTCAGAACCGACCATTTAACTTGAAAGGACTTGTTGTTTTTTTCCTAAAAAATATTCTGAAAATGATTTTGGATGAAAAAAAATTATTGAGAGCAAAGGTTAAGAAAAAAACAAGTTTCTGAAGGAGGATTTCTGCCCTATAGATTAATGCTCAAGATGAAAACATACTGGCGTGACCCGCCTTCGAAAAATAAATATTTAAAAAAAATTCTGACAAAAACAAAAAACCAAGGCCCCTCAAGTTAAATGGTCGGTCCCTTATCATCTTATTTTGTTGTGTAGGGTATTCGTCACAGTAAGAGCCAGTACGATTCTGTCCCTGTGATACTTGTGGGTAACAAGACAGACCTTCGTCAGGACCGAGATATTAAGGAAGAAGAAGGCAAACAGGTAAGAATAACGGGCTTTTATCATCTCCTGGTTTAAGGTTGAAGGGCAATCTCATGAGAACTCACTCATTTGAAATAACATACTCCTATCTGCCAGACTACTCCTGACTTCAATTATTTCTAAATTAAAGGTGGTATAGTCATCTCATTGGAACTCATACACCTATCTGCCAATACTTATTAAAGCTCTCGTATGGTAGCAGATAGTTCTTCTTATTATATTTTCTCAAATCATTTACTTTCAGTTATCTTCAATATTACCATATTAACGAATGAACACAAATCTCTATTTATTTATCATGAAATGCGTTGAAACCTTCATTTTCATATTAACGAATGTACACAAATCTCTACTTTCATTTTCAGTTGGCCCTTAATATCATGGCATTTGACTTCATTGAGACCAGCGCCAAAGAAAATGACAATGTGTTCATGGTATTCAAAAGATTGGCTCAGTTTGTGACAGAACATTTTGATCCAAAAGTGGTAAGTTCTTAACCATATTTTTTTTAACTCGGGGGGGGGGGGGGGTATATAAATAAGCTAAAATACAAGAAAATATCAATAGCACGTCAGGACCATTGCGATTGTTTACTTGTCCAAATGTCCTTGTCTTGTTTTTGCTTTTAAAAAGTTTCTTCTTTTACATATTAAGATGGGGGGGGGTAGGAGGGGGTATGATCCCGAAGTCCCGGAATATAAAAAAAAAATCCCGGATTCCCGCGAAAATAAATGTGTGATTCCCGCATCCCGAAAAATGAAAATGGCTAAATCCCGTTCCCGTTAAGGGTTTTCCCGAATTCCCGTTGAAATAAATGGGCTTTCCCGCTGTCCCGCAAAAGGTCCTACGGACCCTTTAAGATTGATCATTCCAGTTCCACGGCACAAATTTCCATCATATTTTAGTTAGGCGAGGAAATATTCTGAGAATTTCCTATTATTATATAGGATAGGTGTGCTTGTTTTTTTTTCGACTCTTTTGTCATCCAAAACCGTATTTAAAAATTGGAGAATGAAGTCAGCGAATGACTATTGAAGAATAAGTAAACATATTCGCGACACAGCTCACATAACAAGCGGTTATTTAGAAAAACCGCAAGTGCAAGAAAAATCGCCAGCAGCCTTCAACGAGGCCAGTGGGCGCTGCTCGTCGTTCTGCATTTGGTCAGTGCCTAAATGAAAAGCATATAATTCAAATTCAGTCCCGACTGAAATTGTCAAAGATAGACCCCCTTCATCGACGCGTCATCGAAGGGAGTTAACGCCGGATCTTTGTTTCCACCCAATTTCAACTGATGCCACGACATTTATAAGTTGCTATCTTTATTCTGATTTAGCCGTTAAAAATACTGTTTAGAAACCTTTTTAGTCCCCTACCGGCGAAAGCCGATGTGGACTATAAGTTTGCGCTCTGTCCGTCTGTCCGTCTGTCACGCCTCAGTTTTCCGCTCTTTTTTCTAAAAGCTTATAGATAATGAACTGCTTTTTGGTATGTGAGTTTACCTTGGTGAGTCACAGATCAAGTTTGAGTTTCATGCCGGTCAACACATATTTATGGGAGTTATGGCCCTTTGAACTTTGAAAATTATCTAAAATTTCAGTTTTCCTCACTTTTTTTCTATACGCCTATAGATAATGAATTGATTTTTGATATGTGATTTTACCATGATGAGTTACAGATAAAATTTGAGTTTCTTGACGGTCCTTAAATTTTTATGGGAGTTATGGCCCTTTGAACTTTGAAAATTCACTAAAATTTCAGTTTTCCGCTTTTATTCCTAAACGCTTATAGATAATGGACTGATTTTTGGTCTGTGAGTATTCCTTGATGAGTTACAGATCAAGTTAGAGTTTCGTGCCAGTCCACAATTTTTTATGGGAGTTATGGCCCTTTGAAGTTTGAAAATCCATTGCAATTTTATTTTCTACACTTTTTTTATTGTTCCTTGGAGATAATAAACTGATCAAGTTTAGGTACTCATTTTTTTGACACATTGTTACCAGTGACTGAAATATGAGGCCGGTAAGATCAAGTTTAGGTACTCATTTTTTTGACACATTGTTACCAGTGACTGAAATATGAGGCCGGTAAGGGACTATGTATTGTTTTGCAATACCCTCAGAATGCTTGTTTTAACTGAAAAAATTATGCATGCACAAGAAACGTTACATCATTGACCATGTATATTTGATACAATTCAAAACCAAAACATACGTTTCATCTAGAGTAACGTTGGAATAAAATATGCGGGAGTTATATCGTATATTTTTCTTTCTTTTAGATGAAGAGCTATCATCCATATATGTTAAGACCTCCAGAAATTATGGAAGAAAGAAGACAGGAAAACGGAAAGGACAAAAAGAAAAAGAAAAGAAAACTTTCAAAGTTTAGGTTGTCAAAAACAAGTAAAGAAATGAATATCACTCCTAATAGAATCGTAAATGAACGTTATTCTATTTACTCTACAGCAAGTTGTTGTGATCTTGAACAGGAAGTGCAAGATAAAAAACGGGAAACGAAACGGCGATTCCAACTAACAAGGACAAAACGTAATGTTGCAAAGGCTAAACACAGACACAAAAAGAGAAAGAAAAGGAAAACTCTTGGATTTATGTGGAACAAGTTTTTCAGGCGAAAAAGGATCAACAGATCTAAGAAAATTGACAATAGGACTATTAATCAAGTAACAGAGTCGAATAGAGGCTGTGTTATTTTATAACATAATAAGAAGCATTAAAAAAACACCAGTTTTTAACCTGACCTGCATTTGTTTTTTTTTTTGCAAAATGAGAGCGGTTTGACTAGCCCAAAAGTTGGACCTGACCATTTCATACTTTAAACAGTGGTTTTCTTATTCACCTGAAAAGGATTTTATAAGGAGACTCTGTCCACCTTTCACCTTGCTTGGCCCATGAACTATCTGATATTTGGTTCCCAGAGGGATTCGGTAGGAGAGGGAATTAATACAAGCATCTGTCCAATGTGTTCATTTCTTATAATTCAATGTACTAGATACTTGTTTTCCGAAATTTGTGACTTAGTATTGTAAAGTATAATTAATGTTAGCATTATTTTTTATCATTCAATATTCAGTTTTAAAAAGATGCAAGAAGTGGACAAAGACTCAATAGCAAACCTATTGTGCAATATATTTTAAATGAATATTATTGTGATTACAAGTATTCTGTGTGTTACTCAATGTTTGTGCGAGACTTATAAGTACTACATTAAAGTTGCAAAAATTGTCTTCAAATTTATTGATATCATATACTGCATTTTTTTACTCACCTGGCCAAAGGCTACACAGGCAAAATGTTGACTGCGTTTAACGTGCGTCTGGCGTACGTTAAAGGCATGTCATCTGACGCATATTAAATTGGCGTTTCTAACCGCGTACGTCTGACGCACGTTAAAACTTTATCTTGGCAATATTTTCATTTCATAATAATTCTTATCCGACATGCGTTCATGCGTATACTCATTTTTGATTGGTCGAAACGTCATTGCCATATCCGTTCATACTTTCATGAACGCCTCTGCCTCGTTTCCAATGTAAACAAATATGGTGGCGATGACGTCGTCCTAAATAACGAATTGTTTCCGAATTTATTTATTTTTCTTTTTAAAAAAGGTATAAATTTGAAGAATTATAAGGATTGAACACCTATTTTCGGTCGTTCATGCATGTATGAACGGATCTCTTCACTCACAAACTGTATCATGAACGGCCTTCGGCCATTCATTCAGTTTGTGAGCTCCAAGATCCGTTCATACATGCATGAACGACCGAAAATAGGTGTTCAATCCTATAATAAAACACACTAAAAAATAACTTACTAACTTCATACATTTTAGGAAACTATATGTCTGACCTTTGGTAAACGTACGTTTACCGCACGTTTAAAAAACGTACGTCTGGCATATGTTTTTTCAATAATTTGACGTACGTTTACCGTACAGTGGTTAGAAACGTATGTTTACCGTATGTTTATGCACTACGTCAGACGCACGTTTTTATAAACGTACGTCAGACGTATGTCTAAATTTTGCCTGTGTATGTGAGCTTAATGCCTTATGCAATCACTATGCGTCCGTCGTCGTCTGTCGACTGTCTTCCATCGTCTGTTGTCCGTCGTCCGCCGTTGCCGTTAACTCTTTCAAAAATCTTCTTCTCTGAAACCACTGAACAATTTGACTAAAACTTTGCAGGAATGATTTACATGTATAAAACGTTGACAACAAAAAAATCTTCATTTTGAAAAGATTCGATAAAACACATGGCTGATGTAACTAAAAAAGAAAACATATGGTAAAATCACTTAAAATGGGTAAAAATCCAGCAACTATAACAGATAGTAAAAAAATCCGAAGGATCTGGGGCCCTTCAAAATCAAAGCTCTACTAATTTATAAGTTATTGATTGGAAGTTGTCAAAAACCTTTTTAGGGGTTTTAGATCTTTAAATGTCGAAAACAGCGTTTTAATCATGTTTACCATCACTTGGCGTCCGTCGTCGTCGTCTGTCGTCGTCGTCTGTTAACAATTTTTATAAAATCTTCTCCTCTGAAACTATCAAACAGCATTTAATGAAACTTGGTATGAATGATCCTTAGGGTGTCCTGCACCAAACTTGTGTTTTGATTTTTAATCCGTTAAAAAACATGGCCACCGTTACTAAAAATAGACTAGGGGGGTCAGACTACTGTTTTTGGCTTATAAATCAAAAAGTATAAGAGATAGAGGAAATCTGAGGCACGCTACTGATTCAGCATCAAAAGCTCTACAAAAGTCTCCATTTGGTCAAAGTTGTCAGATGACCCCTTATAGGGGTTACGGCCCCTTAAAGGTGAAAAATAGCATTTTTTCATGTTTTTGGCCTACAGAATGAAAACTATTGCAGATAGAGATTAGCTGTTGCTTGCTTAAATGTTCAGCTCATTTAACTCTACAAAAGTCTCCATAGGGTCGAAGTTGTCAGATGACCCCTTATAGGGGTTACAGCCCCTTAAAGGTGAAAAATAGCCATTTTTCATGTTTTTGGCCTACAGAATGAAAACTATTGCAGATAGAGATTAGCTGTTGCTTGCTTAAATGTTTAGCTCATTTAGATCTACGAAAGTCTCCATAGGATCGAAGTTGTCAGATAACCACTTATAGGGGTTACGGCCCCTGAAAAATGGCATTTTTTATGTTTTTGGCCTACAGAATGAAAACTATTGCACATAGAGATTAGCTGTTGCTTGCTTAAATGTTCAGCTCATTGAGCTCTACAAAATTCTCCAAAGGGTCGAAGTTGTCAGATGACCCCTTATAGGGGTTACGGCCCCTGAAAAATAGCGATTTTTCATGTTTTTGTCCTACAGAATGAAAGGTTTTGCAGATAGAGATTAGCTGTTGCTTGCTTAAATGTTCAGCTCATTTAGCTCTACAAAATTCTCCATAGAGTTGAAGTTGTAAGATGACTCCTTATAGGGGTTACGGCCCCTGAAAAATAGCAATTTTTCATTTTTTTGGCCTACAGAATGAAAACTATTGCACATAGAGATTAGCTGTTGCTTGCTTAAATGTTCAGCTCATTTAGCTCTACAAAATTCTCCATAGAGTTGAAGTTGTCAGATGACCCCTTATAGGGGTTACGGATCCTGAAAAATAGCCATTTTTCATGTTTTTGGCCTACAGAATGAAAACTATTGCAGATAGAGATTAGCTGTTGCTTGCTTAAATGTTCAGCTCATTGAGCTCTACAAAATTCTCCATAGGGTCGAAGTTGTCAGATGACCCCTTATAGGGGTTACGGCCCTTGAAAAATAGCGATTTTTCATGTTTTTGTCCTACAGAATGAAAACTATTGCAGATAGAGATTAGCTGTTGCTTGCTTAAATGTTCAGCTCATTTAGCTCTACAAAATTCTCCATAGAGTCGAAGTTGTCAGATGACTCCTTATAGGGGTTACGGCCCTTGAAAAATAGCGATTTTTCATGTTTTTGTCCTACAGAATGAAAACTATTGCAGATAGAGATTAGCTGTTGCTTGCTTAAATGTTCAGCTCATTTAGCTCTACAAAATTCTCCATAGAGTTGAAGTTGTCAGATGACCCCTTATAGGGGTTACGGATCCTGAAAAATAGCCATTTTTCATGTTTTTGGCCTACAGAATGAAAACTATTGCAGATAGAGATTAGCTGTTGCTTGCTTAAATGTTCAGCTCATTTAACTCTACAAAATTCTCCATAGGGTCGAAGTTGTCAGATGACCCCTTATAGGGGTTACAGCCCCTTAAAGGTGAAAAATAGCCATTTTTCATGTTTTTGGCCTACAAAATGAAAACTATTGCAGATAGAGATTAGCTGTTGCTTGCTTAAATGTTTAGCTCATTTAGCTCTACGAAAGTCTCCATAGGATCGAAGTTGTCAGATAACCCCTTATAGGGGTTACGGCCCCTGAAAAATGACATTTTTTCATGTTTTTGGCCTACAGAATGAAAACTATTGCACATAGAGATTAGCTGTTGCTTGCTTAAATGTTCAGCTCATTGAGCTCTACAAAATTCTCCATAGGGTCGAAGTTGTCAGATGACCCCTTATAGGGGTTACGGCCCCTGAAAAATAGCGATTTTTCATTTTTTTGTCCTACAGAATGAAAACTATTGCAGATAGAGATTAGCTGTTGCTTGCTTAAATGTTCAGCTCATTTAGCTCTACAAAATTCTCCATAGAGTCGAAGTTGTCAGATGACTCCTTATAGGGGTTACGGCCCCTGAAAAATAGCAATTTTTCATGTTTTTGGCCTACAGAATGAAAACTATTGCAGATAGAGATTAGCTGTTGCTTGCTTAAATGTTCAGCTCATTTAACTCTACAAAAGTCTCCATAGGGTCGAAGTTGTCAGATGACCCCTTATAGGGGTTACAGCCCCTTAAAGGTGAAAAATAGCCATTTTTCATGTTTTTGGCCTACAGAATGAAAACTATTGGAGATAGAGATTAGCTGTTGCTTGCTTAAATGTTCAGCTCATTTAGCTTTACAAAATTCTCCATAGGGTTGAAGTTGTCAGATGACCCCTTATAGGGGTTACGGCCCCTGAAAAATAGCCATTTTTCATGTTTTTGGCCTACAGAATGAAAACTATTGCAGATAGAGAAAATTTGTTGCTTGCTTAAACCTTCGGCCCATTAACCTCTACAAAAGTCTTCATCAAGTAGAAGTTGTTAGATTACCTCTTACAGAAGAAACACTTATGGATTAAGGACCAGGTGCCCGATTCAGGCTCCTTTGAACCTCTTGTTATACATGCCACACAAAGTTATCTATTATGATGTGATATCCTTTGTCTCGGACGGTGCCAACTTGTCCTTTCGGACATTTGTGTCTCGTACTGTTCATGGTTGATTTTCTAGATACCGTTAATCGAAAATGGCAAAGGTGTACCGATTGGGCACTTGAATTCGTAAATTTCAAAAAGTTTAACACAAACTCGGCATGCATAAAAACATCACTAATAGAAACCACACAGCATAAAGAAACAACATACGTGACCGTCACTGTATAACACCAAACCACAATCAGCAACGTGAACTTAAGTCGAAACAAAAGTTGACTCGGGTGCTCCGGAAGAGTTATCACTTCCTTTTAGCTTCAGCAAGTTGTTCAAACATGGAACTATTTGTAGAATTATAATTTATTCCATCATGTTCAAAGTAAAAAGATGGGGATGCAACCCAGTTTTATAAATATAGGACTTATTGGCTGCTTGAGAGGATTGTTCTTGGTACAAGTACATGTTCTCAGAACAATTTTATGGTGTCCAACACCTTATAGGCAACACACCTTGGAGGAGGTGTCCGAGTCCCAAGAATAAACTTTCAAAACAAAACTCCATCTACATGTATTCGAGAATGTTGTGGTTGTTTCGTTGGAATGGTCAGTAAACAGCCCAATAATAAGCTATGGGCAGAGCACACATGTCAAGATTAGACAAACACGATATCCTTGTAACCAATTTTTTTTACTTTTTGACTGCTCGATGACAAACGTAAAAAGATGATAATGGGGAGAGTAAACTAACTTATTCTTTTACAAGAAAAAAATTATTTCCTTATTCCAAAAACACTTATGTTTTATTAATATCATAAAATATAGCGTAAAAATGCACGGTTAACCAGTAAATAGTGAAGATTGTTTGTTATAAGCTGACTGTATAAAGATTTCTAAAATATCTGACAGATACATTCTCTATAACATCCAACGAAACAACAAACATTTCCGTTCTTACAATCACCATCAGATTTACAGCTACCCTGAGGATTCTTTGGGCAAGGTTTTCCTGTCTCTTGGCCTCTAGGTGGACACCTTCCTTTTGGTGGTCGGGAAACTTAAAACAAAATGTACGAAGAAATGAAGAAACATAGCTCACGCGAACCCATAGACTTCTGATTGGCCATACAACCGATACACATATCTGTAAATATTTTATTTGAAGAAGAATAAAAACAGATGACGCTTGATCCCAAGACTAATTTCTTATAGTTGGTAGGTTGCTTTTTTTCGTGTTGTACTACGCTTTTCTGTGCCGTTCATTTTTGCATCTTGAATTCAAATGCTTTATGGTTACTTATTTTATTCTTACGATAAAAAGGGTCACAAATTAATTATACCAAGAGAGAACAGACTATGTCATAAATGCAATATCGGTGCAATTGGAGATGAATTCCATTACCTTTAAATAATAATTATGTCGATATTCGGCATAAATATGTTTTTAGAGTACACTAATAATCCAAACGTAACTAAGATGATAGGCATTTTCAATCTGTGTATGTTAAGATACTTATTACTGTATCCATACTTAATAAGAAAACGTGTTTTTTGTTTTAAACAATTACTCACCACCCCCTATGTGTCTCGGGGCTATTAAAATTTCACTATAGATTTTGTTCATTTTTGGCACATTGATAGGCCTTAATGTATAGATAAAAAATATCAAATAAAAAGAGGGGGTCACCGTTCATTTTAGAGCGCTATCAGCTTTCTAAAAATAGCAAAGTTTCAATATTTTTATATAGGATATATAGGGAAAAAAGCTATAGAGGCACCTAAATATAAATTCCTACTATAGAATCAGCTCAAATTCTGAAGGAAAGTCTGTTTTCTAAAGCTTTCTGAAACTGTCTGAAAAAATATGGGGTCACCGTTCATTTTTTCAAGAAATTCATGAAAATTGAAAAATTTCCTATTCATTCTATATAAATTATCTCCCTTTGATTTAGTACGGGAAATTCTAAAAATGATTAAAATGTCATTTTTTTCTATCCCTATTGCTTTTAATTTGATAATCTAGAAACTTTAATATAGTGGTGAGGCAGATCATAGAGTCTATGGCAAAAAACCATTCTGAATGGAGAGGCCTTGTGTTGAACTTGTTCCCCGACCGGAGAGAAGAGGTCAGGTAGGTAAGAATTGAGGTAATAATGGTTTAAAATTACCTGGATCTAAACACTCCCGGTAACACCGACCTCGGCAGCATTTTTTGTTGCCCGGACAATCAATGTCACCAGTACAAGCATCAGGTGGTAAAATTACAGCACAGACATGGTCCATAGGCTTTCTAATTACAGGGCAGTATCCTGGTTTCACCACTGTACAAGAAATTAAGGAATTGGTTAAATAAAGGTTATAACAAAATAACCGAACTTGGAGGATCAATCTCAATGTCCAAAAGAAAAGACAAAACATGGAAGACACATCGGAATAGTTATAGATCGCAATGGTTCTGACTTGGTACAGGCATTTCAAATAAAATGGTGGGTTAAACCAGGTTTTATGGCGCAATGACATAAACTTACAATGAAAAAAAACCCATTTTTATTGCTCATCATTTCAAAACAGGGTCGGCCGACATCAATGCTTGGAAAAAAGAACTGAATATATGTATGTCTTAGACTAGCAGATACAGTTTTTTTCCCAATCGATATGGGTTTTAGAAAAATATATACTCTACAAAATGTATATTTAACAAATATCACCATAGTTGGTGTGTGAAATAGATGTTTCTTCCCCGAGAAAGTAAGGTCCAGGAAAAGAAGGTTTGGTTTAACACCATCTAGGCTGATAACTGTTATATTATATCGAATATTTATAAGATATGCAAAAAAAAAAAACAGTATAACATATAGACGTCACTGACTTGGAAAATCTCACGAGCGGCGACCAAACGGTTACCGGTTTACCTTATTCAATTATCACCCTAGTTGGTGTGTGACCCGGTGATTTCTTTCCCCGAGAAAGTAAGGTCACCCGAGGGCAAAGAAATGCTGGGTCCCACACCAAGTAGGGTGATAACTGTATATTATATTGAATACTAGGTAGTAAAATGAAACAATTCAATGTTAAAAATTGAAACATACTTCGGACATTCTAACCTTTTTGCAAAAAAAATTGTTATGGAACTGTATAAAACATTTTTTTTTAAATTGTGCGCCCATCCGTTTAAAAATCTGGATCCGCCATTTCCATTGGAAAAAAAAATAGTAAAGCTGATACCATGTTGAAGAAAAAAACGTTGGGCTCACGACGTGCAAATTCTTACGAGAGGATGACCTTACCATATGCGACCCAACGATTACCGGTTGACCCATAATATCCCATGACACTTGACCGCGTTTAAGCGAATCACAATAAAGATTTTTTATATGAGTATATAATGTAAAGGACATAGTGTACCAGTAAGAACATGTTCAGATTTGAGTACAATAATTGCTTTCAAAGGTTTTAAGTTGGTTTTTTTTGCATGGTAATGTTGCCTGTTTCATGTGCATTATTGGTCAAAGACATTTTTCTCAAGTGATTGACCCAGGCATCTTTATTTTTATATGATTTTCTTAATATTTTACGCAACAATTTTCATATTTTTAGGAGGGGGGTTCTTTGAATCCGTCTATGAGATTGATCATGCATGGCCGTTTTTATTAATTAAGAGCTTTATGAACGAAAAATAAACTTACACTGTCGAGGATTTCCGTTTCCTTTCTAACAAATAATAATAAAAAAACATATGAAATTAATTTAATAAAATATGATTAATATGTATGTACATTGTTGAGCATATTTAACTGTTCGATTTTATCATCAAACTTAACTTTCAACAGAAATACACAAATATTACAAAATGAATCTGAAAAGGCTCAGTCTTAAATGCACCCTACTAGAATTGTGCTCTATATGTTCATTTTTCATTAAAGATAAGCTGAGAGGGACAAATTAGCAATCAAAATGGCAAAGACAAAACAAAGCAACAAAAAAAAATAACAACATTTAAAAACAACTTTACATACTACATGCAGCTTAAGTCGCTACTAAATAAATGTGAACTCAAGTGCCCCTGCCTGGTGCAACACATCTGTTGTGTTGCGAACGTTCAATTCAACGTGCCATATCCGGTAAAGGAAGACAAAACAAAGCAACACAAACAATAACAACATTCAAAAACAACCTACACATACATGTAGCTTAAGTCGCTACGAAATAAATGTAAACTGCCTGGTGCAACACATCTGTCGTCTTGCTAACGTTCAATTCAACGTGTGCCATATCCGGTAAAGAATGACAAAACATCTACTTTGTCTTTAAGAGAATCTGTCAAAGGAAATCTTAAAAAGACATCAAACAATACAAATGACAAAGTGATCATCAAAAAAAAATAAATAAATACAAAAAGCCAGCATAAATTTTAAGTGTATGATTCTGATTTTAGTCTACATAATGTATGATATTAATTGCTGAAACTACAGAATTTTCTTACCTGGACCATAACTATGACGAGACATACGGACAGAAGAAACGGTTTCACCATTTTTGTCTTTAATCAGAAATTTTCTTAGAAGTAGAAGTCAACTACTCCTTTTCACTACATACAATTATATACAACGACTTTAAATGCATGGTTACTGTAATTAATCTATTAAAACACATTTGTTTTTTCGTGCATCCTGTATTTTTTCTAGTATCTTTTTTTTTCCTTTAGACAATTATACTTACTTTTGCAAGACACTTGTTTCTTGAATTAATGCTTAAACGTGAAAGCTGTGTTACATGTTATACACGTCATAAACTGGAAAACCAAGGGCGGATCCATAAATTTCTAAATAAACGAAAGGGAAGGTTTATAATAAGTTTGCCGAAATTCATCACGATAAAGCATGGTAGCCTTAACTTTATGGCCTTTCAATTTAAAGACTATTTAATTATCTTTAGAAAGTAGATTAAAGAACAAAAACGAGACTATACAGCAGCTCTGTCCTATCAGTAATTCTTTACGGAGCAGAATGTTGGACAATCACTGAAAAAAGACCTGAATAAATCATCCAGCTTCGGTAATGGTTGCTTGAGAAAAATTCTTTAAATATTTTGGCCTAGCAAACCTTCCAACAACATACTACATGAAACAACTGGCTCTGAAGACATGGCAACCATGCAATTAAAGAAGAAAAGATGGAGATAGATCGGGCATATCATGAGACGACCACCTCAAAGACTAAGCAACGACTGCTTTAATATGGACTACATGAAGAGAAAGCAGGGGAGACAAGAAACAACTTGGAGGCGTACCATATAAGCAGAAATTAAACAGATGGGTACCGCCTGGAGAGAGTTGGAAAAGAAGGCATAGAACAGAGACGCATGGAGATTCCTAGTTACTTGCCCTATGTGAAACCGGGCATAACAAGGACTTGGTAAGGAGGTATTATTACTTTGGCAAAACATTAGTATCTTGAATAATAATTTAAACAACCGGTTTGTCTCAAAATTATTCTATGTTTCGGAGTAACTATCTTTAATTACACGCAGAAAGATAAAATTTCATTCATTGAAACATGTAAAATGTAGAAACAACTAAGGTTTTATTGAATAGGGTACCGGTAAACTGAGAAACGAAAAGAAACGAAACGAAACAAAAAGAAAACGAAATCTGTAAAGTAAGAAAACGAAATCAAACGAAATCGGTAAAATGAGAAATCGAAATCTAGCAGATAATTTTTGTAACACGGAAGCAACATGTCTGAAAATCGAACTTGATCGATTTAAAATCGGCTGAAAAGCATGGCAAGTATACAAATGTAGTAAAAAAAAACAAATTGGTGGAATAACAGCTTTGAATCAAAAATTCATTTCTACACATTTGTCTTTGGCATTCTTCAAATTGTGTTATCGGTTTCAGAGCTAAGATAAATAATTCCAAATGCAAGAACCCCCCCCCCCCCCAAAAAAAAAATCAAGCCTGATTCGCCAAGGGTGAAAGAAGAAAATAATCGAAACTTCAAGCTAGCGAATATGAGTCGACATATTTTTTTTAATACATAATGGAAAGTTTTGGGTAAATAGGAATCGCATGTTCCGTATGTCTATAGAACCATGAAAGCGCAATTTACCCTAAACGGCTGGGAGATTTTTTTTATGAAACTTTATACACAGAGATGAACACTAATGAAAATGTGCATGCTAGTATACCTCGTAAGTGCAACTCATCAAAGAACGCATTGGATCTAATGGAAATTTACATTAAGAAAACGCATACGCAGAATTGGACTATCAAGACTATCAAGGGAGATATTTGGATTTGTGTGTGTGTTTTTTGTATTATTTTTACCATTGATACCCATGCATACCTCCTCGTAAGTGCCACTTCGTAGGTTTAACTTCTTAAGAGCTAAATGAATTTTAAGGACATATTTCAAATATCCATTATAAACTGTAATCTAATGATGAGTTATCTACATGTTTATGGATAAAACCCTTCTTCAAGTTCTTGTTGTCCTGTTTGATATCACCGTATTATCGATATTTCAAAGCCCGACGTAAAAACCAACTCATGTAATTTTAAGCTCACCTGGCCGAAGGCCATGTGAGCTATTGCCATCACTTGGCGTCCGTCGTCGTCGTCCGTCGTCGTTAACTTTTCTTCAAACTTCTTCTCCTCTGAAACGGCTGCACAGATTCAAACCAAATTTGGTCTGGTGGTACTTTATGGTATCCCCTACAGAACTTATGTGGGGATTTTTGATTCGTCGAAAAACATGGCCGCCGTTGCTAAAAATAGACCAGGGGGGTCAGACTACTGTTTTTGGCTTGTAAATCAAAAAGTATAAGAGATAGATGAAATTTGATGACACCTTACTGCTTCAGCATCAAAAGTTCTACAAAAGTCGCCATTTGGTCCAAGTTGTCAGATGACCCCTTGTAGGGGTTACAGCCCCTTAAAGGTGAAAAATAGCGTTTTTTCATGTTTTTGCCCTATAGTATGAAAACTATTGCAGATAGAAAGAAGCTGTTGCTTGCTTAAATGTTCAGCTCATTTAGCTGTACAAAAGTCTCCATAGGGTCGAAGTTGTCATATGACCCCTTATAGGGGTTACAGCCCCTAAAATGATGTTTTTTTTATGTTTTTGGCCTATAGAAATAAAACTATTGCAGATAGAAAGAAGCTGTTGCTTGCTTAAATGTTCAGCTAATTTAGCTGTACAAAAGTCTCCTAAGGGTCGAAGTTTTCAGATGATCCCTTATATGGGTTACGGCCTCTAAAATGATGTTTTTTCATGTTTTTGGCCTATAGAATGAAAACTATAGCAGATAGAGAAAAGCTGTTGCTTGCTTAAATGTTCAGTTTATTTAGCTCTACGAAAGTCTCAATAGAATCAAAGTTGTCAGATGACCCTTAATAGGGGTTACGGCCCCTAAAATAACCTTTTTCATGTTTTTTGGCCTTTAAAAAAAACTATAGCAGATAGAGAAAAGCTGTTACTTGCTTAATTAAATGTTCAGCGCATAAAGCTCTACAAAAGTCTCCATAGGGTCAAAGTTGTCAGACGACCCCTTATAGGGGTCACGGCCCCTAAAATAATGGTTTTTAATGTTGTTGACCTATAGAATGAAAAATAATAGAAGATAAAGAAAAACTGTTGCTTGCTTAAATGTTCAGCTCATTTAGCTCTACAAAATATAGGGTTGACATCAAGACCAGGTGAGCGATTTAAGCTCCTGGGAGCCTCTTGTTATTCACATATTTTGAAAGTAAGTTTCAATATCTTTTGTGTTATATGTCCACTTTTTGGTATTAGCGTACAAGTTCTGTGATGTTTTTCGCTCTTTTTTTTTAGTATACCTTTGCGCTTGAAGAAAAAGAAAGACACCCTCTCACTTAAAAAGAAATAAGAATGACACTGTGACACCCTTTAACTTCACAAATATTTTGTTTATACACATTTGTTACTTGACTGTATACGTCGGACTATATAAAGTATGTATTGAACTTTTTATTTTGAGGTTGATGTATACATGTAATTGTAGTGTGCCATAAAAGCCACACTCGCAAGCTGGAGTGTGATTCACATGTTCACCCTCTTTCTCAATCAAGTTTAAATGAATAAGCTAGAAATAAATACATTTTTTTTCGTTTGTTAAAAGTTAATGCTGTTTTCGAATCTCTCTGCGCTTAATCTGCATCTTGTTTTATTTCTCTCTCTCTCTCGCGCGCGCATACGGTTATTTATTTGACAAAATTGTGCTGTATGTCGTTTTTTTTACTTTACAGATTTCGTTTTCTTACTTTACTGTTTTCGTTTTCTTATTTTACCGATTTCGTTTTCTTTTCGTTTCGTTTCGTTTCTTTTCGTTTCTCATTTTACCGGTACCATAATAGTCTCGATCACCCAGACGCTTATCAATAGATGATAAGAGTCTGGAACAGTCCCATTACCTATTTTGTTATGTGTACGTTCGGAGTACTTTCAGGCTTTATCATAGTGTTTGACGAAAATCACTCAACCGTATGTTCAGAATTCCGTGCCTATGGTTCAGTGAATTTATGCAAATACATTAGCGAGATAACTTCTCGAATTGATGTGAGTTGTTCTCTTATAACATATCATTTCTTATTTTATAATAAGACATCATATTTTACATTTTTTAACACAAGTTGGTTTTGGAAACAATAAAAAAATCGTTTTATCGTTAAATTGTACTCACGGGCGTCTACCTGGTTTTGGAAATTGTTTATGTTTATTGGAGTTAAAAATTGGGACATTCTTGATTACAGAACCATACACGTTTGACCAATCCGATGCTCGATTTTGCAGAACCAGTTGTCAAAAACCACGGAAGACCAATCAAACGTTGAGTTTTTAAAGTTGGTTCATTTCAGATTGAAATGAATCTTGTATGCTAAACACGTCATATACACACGTGGTAAAGGTTAAAAGGTATAACGATCGCCACCTAGTGGTTACGAGAAATCAATAGGTGTTTTCCCAGACTCACTACCTTGGTAGTATGAGTTTGGGTTCGAGACTAGTACCATAATAAAGGGTGCTTAAAATATTGGGGATAGAAACGAAAGTATTGTTAATTTGTAATTTTAAAATCAAACTCGGCAATATTCCGTATTTTTTTTTTTACGTTTTGTCCCTCCCTGTCCAATACCCCCATACCATCACAGAATAAAGAAATATTCAATAGTAATAATGCACACTGTTTATTGTTTATTAATCATGTAGTAGAATGTGGAAGGAATAAAATCCGAAAATAATAAAAAGTCTATGCATTTAATGTAGATTTTAATATAAAAAAATATTGCTAAAGGCATTTTGTGCAAACTCCTATCCATCTCTTGTCTTTATACATTACTTGTCTCTAAGCATTGAATACCGAGAGAGTGTATCTTAAAACCATTTATGTAGTTTCATTAAAACACAAGGTCAGCTGCTCCTAGCATTTAGGGTTGAGAGTCGGTGTGCAACTTATTTTTTCCTACTCCAACTTGATCGACTATTCGTAAAAAGACCTCTAATTTTGAAGGTATAAATACAAAAGTGTAATTTTAGATTTTTGGAACAGTTCACGTTTAATTAACTTGAAAAATTTCAATGATCAATATCTGTTTGGATCTCAAGAAAACAAAGTAAAGTATTCGAAAAGTCTTGAAAAACTATAGTTTCAAGACGAAAATTGATAAAGTTTATCTTGAAAGATTATATGGTTACGTACGTTCCTTTGTATTCCGGATTTATACGTTTTTGGAACGATCATATACGGTCTATGGTCCCCTACGATGGTTATTCCGTAGCTCTCTTTCGAACATGTTCTAAATTTGTCGCGGAAATAAATGTTTAGAACGGTTAGAAGACGTTACAGCACGGATGAGTTAAGGAGTGATACAGATTACAACAAATGATGCCGGATCGATTCCGTAGCTGATCCGGCTTTAAATCCGTGAATGTGTGACTGGGGCATTATATGGAAAAGTAAATATTGTTTATGTGTAGGGTGGAAAACAATCATGACAATGTTCAAGGAAATGAGTTCTCCTGAATCAAATGAAACTTGAACTTTATTTTTAAAAAGATAGTTTGAAGTAACAATTTTACAGGATGTTATTGAAATGCCTAAGTTAAAAGTAAGAATCTGAAATGCAACTATTATACTGGTCTGACACACGACCTTGCACATCCAACCATACAGCATAAGTCTCCTCTAGGACAGTCCTTGTAAGAGTTACAGCTGTGGTAGGGGTTCTCGGGGCAAGGATTACCGGAACTGCGGCCTTTAGGTGGGCATCTTCCCGCTGGTGGCCGGACGAATACTTAAAAAATAAGATGTATAAAACATGTAAAATATTTCAAAGAGTACGCAAGTATTGTGGTTTCATTAATATTCGTGGGTTATCAATCCTAATCACCACTCTTTCCAGTGGCAGTCAAAACTCCCCTCCCAGATTGGCCTTGAGTCTCCCATTTTCACTTCATCACCATTTCATGTTCATTTCCTTATCTCGTTCATGTACATATCCCTGATAAAGCCTGATATAGCATACATTTTTTATATATTTGTCGCCAAAATTTCCGATTTTTAAATGCAAAATTGTTTACAAAACTAGGTTTCTTTCCTTGTAATGCACATGCAAATCCTCGGTGGTGGATTTGGCTGTCTTGTTCGAACGTTTTGGTTTTGAGTACTTTTCGTTTTCAACAGTTTAGGAATTTTACATTCCAATGTTTTGATTCAAATGCTACTGATGAGAGGTTAGTCCTTGAAATGTCGATATATATCATATCCAAATATACCGTTTATTACCCGCGTTTTGGTATGTGTAATGACCGAATTCGAGGAACTTAATAATAAACTAACTTTTATATAGAAGTCTGCTGCTTAACCTTTTTTCTCTTGTCATTTGAATACCCTCATTGGTACTGATTTGCTTCCCTCAAATGGTTCATACAAATTTACCATTCTTTTTATGTATACACGTCGTGCCACAAGGCCAAAGACTTTGTGTAATACAAGAGACACGTTCGAAATCGTATTAAGCAGTTTTGCGTTGTGCAATACATTTGACCTGCATCTAACGCAGTAGAAAAGAAATTTGTTTGTACATGTCATTTTCATGTTTTATGTTTCTTGTTTAAGAAGGGTGTCTATCTGTGACTATTTCAGGACTAGGTTTGAATTATATGCATTTTATTTAGACCATGGGCCAATTGCAGAACCGCGAGCAGTGCCTACTGGCCTCGATGAAGGCTGCTGGCGTTTGTCCATTGTGATTTTTTTCTAAATTACCGCTTGTTATGTGAGCTGTACCGGGTACACTTATTCCACATCTTCAATTTTCTTTTGAAATGTCTGGTCTTGTGTCATTCTACAAGAAGGTCACAGGTGAAAACATATTTTAGTTAAAAGAAGATCAGTGCTGAATCAAAATATAAGCTGTTCCGGATATAACCCCCCTCATCATTGTTCAATTTTGAGATGTTCGTGCAGACTTTACACAGAATTCACATAATTCCACCCTTTTGTCCCCGGAAGAATTTAAGCAGAAACTCCCCTTTAAAAACATTGATCGGCCCTTTAAGGTAACCATGGTAACATTACCTGGGTCTACACAATATGGGTAACACCAAGTCACACAACACTTTTTATTCCCGGGACACGAACCGTCACCTCTACAGGAGTCATTTGGAATAAAAGCAGCACACATGATGTCCTGGGGTTTTGTGTTTGGAGGGCAGAACCCTGGTTTGACATCTGTTTAATGAAAATAGAAAGAGCTTCACAGACAAGACAATACATTGTTAAGGAACGAACATTTAACTCGAAAAGGGTGCGCATATGTTTTTGTTACTGTTCTGGTAATTTTTTTATTGTGCAGAGCGTGAACAAATTATTCATCTTAAACAAATGTCATTGCATAGGTTTTGTCATTGTTATTATTTTTATTTTATTAAAGCAGATATTCTTCAGAATATTTGTTTTCATGTATCAAAATAATATTGCCAATTTAATATATTAAATTCAAATCTTACATATACTTAGTTTTGCTTAAAATATATATCTATACCCACCTGGCCTGCCTCTTCTTTTCTAAAAAAAAGCATTTAAAACTAATTAGAATATCATAGTATATGATGAAAAAAAATACAATAAGGTAAAACACGTTTTTCTTAAAGACGTGTCTTTTCCCATGCCTGACAAAACTCACTTAATAAATCTTGAAGTATCTTCAACGCGAGACTGAGTAAGCACATACAAACAATGAATGAAATAATTTTAGTTTTTAAAACGGCGAATAGCATTAGATTTAAAATGGATGGGGATCATATAATCTGATTTCTTGACTTCACCCTTTCCAGCAAATTAATGGTAAATCTACAGTTCACTCTCGTTTCGACTTGAGTTCGCGTTGCTGAATGCGGTTTTGTTGTTATGTGTGTGTGTTTTATGTTGTTATGTGGTTTGTTTTGTTGTGATGATTTTTTATCTGCCGGTTTTGTCTTTGTCTTCACGGTTTTATGATTCTGATTACCCCTTTGGTACACCTTTGCTTCTTACAAATAAGACTTAACCAAAATACCATAAAAAGTGAGCCCCAGCTGGCAAATAAATACATACAGTCAATCAGATCAAATTTGAATTTAGTGATGCAAATATGCTTTATTAAATAAATGTTTCTTGAAAGTATTAAGAAAATTAATGGAGGCAAGAGATAAAGCATGGCGACTACCTTCATTTAAATGACCAAATGAAAAAAAAACCTAAAAGTCTGACTTTGTTGATTTAAAATTGTTGAAGAAAAAAAACCTGATGTTACTTAAAATTTATATGATCTAATGATACCATTTTAAGGAGCACTGACCACATAAGGGAAGTAACTCTTAAATACCACTTGAACGTTTAAGTCAGGGATATTTATCCAAAGAAATCAAGCTTCTCAATGATCAAAATATGAAAAGTTGACACTCCATTTCGATCAATGAAAAATATCCCATTTTCAATTTTCGTAATATTTTGCAGTTAAATTCATTTGAATCAAGTTCATATTTATGGAAATTTTCAGGAAAATTTACTAATACAATTTCAATTTCAAGTCAAAGTGTTTGGTACCCCCTTAATGAAATGGCTAAGTCCTGCTCTCCAATCCTTTTCATGTTATTATTTAAGAAATATAAAACGTTCAATTCAATGATCTAAGCCAATGGATGGCTACGAAAAAAAAACACCCAAAGATTGAACTAAAGCTTAATAGAATATAGATGTACGTTTACATCTACACTATACATCGAAGATTTGTGGTCATTTGTCGTAAATATGAAGAAAAATCATCAATGCATCAAGATGAAGTAGCAAATAAGACGGGGAAATTGGACAAAACTAACTAGTAAGCACTATCTACCTGCCGCTCAAAATACAAATGACAACAAAGTTCCAGACAATAAATTTTGCTACGCCTGACGCGCGTTTCGTCAATTCAAGACTCATCAGAGGCGCTCTACCAAAAATATTGAAAATGCCAAAACTGTATAAATATGAAGAGCATAGAACAGTATAACCAAAAATACCAAACTGGGGAACCAAATTATTACTAAGATATTCAACCTATGTCTGGGGTAGGAAGAACCTGATTTCTTGACCTCACCCTCAAGCGAGGGGATATCAAGCAGCAGCAGTTAGTGAGCTAAAAGTTTTACTTACCTGCGCCATAACCGTAGCTAGACAAATAAACATCAGAAACAGCCTTGTCATTTTTGTTAGGAAATCTAGATATTTTCGTAGAGAAAACTTCATTTATATACATTTGTACCACTAACTGCTTCAGGTTACATGTAACAAGATGTAATACTGTAAAACCACATGTGATTCTCTGAATATCCTGTTTCGTTTTTGTTTGTTTTTTAAAACATTTGACATTTCATAATTTGCAAAGTCATATTTATTTTACATAATACAAAAACGTGGTTTTAAGATGTTTTGCCAGGATCTTAAGCATGTCGCATTAGATTGAGAACGTGTACAATTGAAATTAAAATCACAACTGTTATAGTTACAAGAAAATCTGTTAAAGTAAACAATGACCGGATTTGTTAAACAGGAAGTCGGTGATCGATATACCCGAAATCGAATCCCACTTTATGGAACCCCATGTTGATGCTGTATACCAAATATCAAGAGGTTGTGATAAGTAGTTACACAGAAATCTGATATGAAAATATTTCCCTACCCGCACGACATTCATAATTTTCTGAACACGGATTTTCTTTATTCTGTCTTGTTTGATTTAATTTTTATCAATTTGCTTTGAACAAGCTTATCAATACAGGAAAGGTTAAGCACCCCACCCCCCCAAATTTAAAATACTCGTATCATTTAACGTGTGCCTGTTCTTAGCAAAGCTTTTGTCTGTCCCTATCCTCTGTATGGTATTTGTTCTATGTCCAGAAATGGGTCTCGCTGATTATTCCAGAATGTTTTTCAATGTTTTAGTGTTATACATTTTCAATCTTGGGTCAATGCAAGACGGCAAACAGCGACCGCTTGTCACGTTGAAAGGCTGTTGGCTGTCTGCTCTTAATTGTGGATTTTTACCTATTTCTTGTTCATGTATGTTGTGTAGTGTACGCTTATTCCACATCGTATTATCGTCTATTTATATATTAAAATTTTGAAGAAAAGAACTGAAAAAAGAAAAGCACCTCTCTTTGGTGACAGAGGGCCAACAGAGGATGAGTTTTTGACTGCCACAAAAAAAAAGAATGATCAATAATAAGTTGAACCGAATTTCTCAAAAATTCAAAATTCTTTTAAACAGCATATTGCTAATTTAAAACCTCTTCAAGACTGTCACCAACAGGGGGATCCACATTTGGGCTAATTGGCAATACGTTTGGGCCAAAAAAATATTACGTTTGGGCTAATAGCAGTCGACACTAAACATGATAAAAGCATAAAATTATAGATACACAGTCAATGCAGACTTTAAAGACGGGTACATGCACGGAACTTGTAGCTTACAGCTTTCAGAAACTGGTGTCTGAATAAACTTCCTGTCCTGCATTTCAAACAAAAAGTCAAGCTTTTCCTGGTCCTTCTTTTCTAATACAGCTTTATTGTCAAGTGTTTTGATTTTAATGTATGTCATTGCTTGAATATTTATTAGTACCTCAATAAATACAAACACAGACGGATGTGGAGCGTAAAACTGTTCATTAAAGTGTACATTGAACGATTCAGTGCTGAAGCTTTGCATTTTGAGTCGATATACATCTCCAAGATATATCCCCGTTCTTTAAAGTAAAATGTATCCGGAAAGTATATCCATCAAGAGCTAAGCATTTCTTCCCTTTATTTGTCTCGGTAACCTTTAACTCTAAAAAAATCAGCCAATGGTCAAAGATGAACAGCAATCTGCTACTAGATTTAACTGGTTTCGCAAGTACTTGATTTTTTTGTTGAAAGTTGTAAATTTTTTTTATTCAAAATTTGAAATTTTTATCACCTAAATGTATATAATCTATAAAGACTTTGGTAGAAATCTACCTGTATTTACCTGTTCAGGTAAATTTCTAATTAGCCCAAACGTCGAGTGCAATTAGCCCAAATGAAAATCTGCATTTTTGAATTTTTGGCCAAAATGTAATGCGTCCCACCAACATTGCGCAATAATAGTTATTACCTTTTTTTAACTTTGTAATTACAGGTAAATTATTTTTATTAGTATCTCTGTCATGTTTGAAATGCATTTTTGCTGAAAAGGAACCATTCATTTATTTGTTGTCTGATCAAATCTATTGATTGTTATTCATAAGGTACTCCAATGGGCAGATATTATATACTTATATAAAAATCTTTATTGTGATTCGCTTAGAGGTTTTCACGTGACATGTGATATTTCGCTGGGACAACCGGTAATCGTTGGGTAGCATGGTAAGTTCACCCTCTCGTGAAAATTTGCACGTGGCCCCACGATGTCTCTTCAATATTGTATCGGCTGTTTTTTTCACATAAACATAGGCTAAAATGCCCGAAAAATTTAAAATTAAAATTTAAATTGTTTCATTTAAATATTCGATATAATATAACAGTAATCATCCTAGATGATATGTGACCCGGCATTTCTTTCCGGTCACCCTCGGGGCAAGCCCTCGGATGACCTTACTTTCTCGAAGAAAGAAACCACCTGGGCAAACACCAGCTAGGATGATAATTATATAATACCACCTATGCATAATTTTAAGCAAAACCTCAGTACATAAACGTTCCATATAGCATTCTTTAATCCACATGGGACAAAGTCATACATATTTGTAAATACTATAATCATGATAATATATTTGGTTGTATACATTTGTTTGTACAGTTACGTGTTCATACGCAATTTTCGAGTTCATTGCTTTCCGGAAAAAGTCCCTCAATTATGGCCCTGTCACGCTATAACGTTTTAGCCAACGTGTGCCGAACGTTCGAATAATTTTCTAAAACGTTGGAACACGCTGGCAGTCGCTGTAAAAAGTTTCAAAAAATATCTCGGTTAACGACCACAAAGCGTCAGACTAACTACCTGCAACGCACGACAAACTTATTCAAAACTTATCTATAACGTTCGTCCGGCGTACTTGACGTTTGCCTAGCGCATGTGTGACGACTGCAGAACGCATTCATAGCGTTAGTCTAACGTATATTTTTTTCTCTCGGTGGGGAGACCTAGGATTTCTGTTAATTTCTTTAGTATCATTTCGTAAAAGCACAAATAGATCTATTATCTGGCTTAAATGTTTTGCTTGATTGATTAATAAGATAATATGAATGTATAATTATTCTAAAGCCGTTTTCAACCAAAAGTGATAATTTTTGCACTCAGTCTAAAAGAATAAAATATAGTGTATATTTTATATTTTGATATGTCAAAAATATACAGAGAGGAATGCATGCGCTTGTTGACAAACTCTCAAAATCTCAAATGAGTATATACATGTAAGAAATACCGGTCTGTAGATGACTAATCCTAAATGATCGCAGACAGCATGACGGATGTCCTTTATAGAGAAAAACGCGTGTGCTTATTGAATATTTAAAATACACATTATTTCAAATGAGTATTGAAGTTAGACTGTCGTTACTCGTTGTATTTGAGTATTTTTCTACCAAAAAAGAATCATCGAAAACACGACAGGTGTATTAAAATTTGCAAGAATTACTTTCAATTCCAGACCATCTAAGTTATCTTTGTTATATTCAAGATTTTTTTGGCTTTGTTCATTGTTTTTTTTTAAAAAGATTTTTTTTCAGGTTTGAATTAGTATTTGAAGCTTTTGAAATTGACTTCCCCCTTGTAATTCAATCTAACTTATAAAATTCTGGGGTTGATACGCTACTCGTTCGTTACAATGACGCTCTGTGCGCTCTGTACACGTTTTAAACACGTTGAATATGTTTCTTCGTCGTTAGACTGACGCTAGACGTGCGCTGCATTATCGCTAGACACGTAAGTTTCCATTCAGATTAGCGTTCGTCAAACGCATTTCAGCGTGCGCACAACGACCACATAGCGTAAATCAGCGTGTGTATAACGTATTTCTAACTTATGCCTAGCGTTCGAATAATTTATTTCTAACACGTTGGCGAACGTCGGAAATTTTAAGCATGTTGAAAAATTTGCGACGCACTCGGCGATCACCAACGCACGCTGACGTTCGCTAACGTGTTTGTAGTGTGTTCATAACGTGTACAAAACTTACACAACGCACACCAGCGTGTTGAAAATATATTCTTAAACGTCGGCACACGTTGGCTAAAACGTTATAGTGTGACAGGGCCATTAGATAGAATTTATCACGTGGCTTCAGTTTTTGAAGCAAACTGGTTTTCTGCACCTTAAGCTTACGCAAAAGCGTCTGTTGAATTATGAGAACAATAATATTTCGGTAAACGGTAAATACTTCAATAAGTTGGACAAGTTCTCTTACCTGTGTAGAAAAATTTCTAAAATCTCAGATTCCATCGTTAATAAATAACAAAGCATATTTATTTTTACCCTTTGCTCATTCGTGCACCGGAAGTTGACATGCTTTAAAAAAATTCTAATAAAAGAATCACCCCCGGGAAAACTAGCCATTCCGTCCTATCTCGGAAATGGCGTATTGTTTTTGTATGTTTGTGTTTGCTTAAGTTTTTGGGGTTTTATTATGCAATAAACTAAACTTTAAAATATATTTATTTGTTTACAAATTATTTATATCAAATGCTTGGTAATATACAAAAACACATTGATAAAATAACCGAGAACAACATTTTCACAATGCCTTTTATAATAAAAGAAAATGGGATATCAAAATAATAGATTCAGCTGTTTCTTGTCTTGTATCAGCATACAAAAAAAAACAACAACAAAAAAGACAAAAAAAAAAAACAAAACAGAGAAACAATCTTAAGGTTGGAACAAGGTGATATTACCTGATTCTAATAACCAATGCACAACCACTTATACAACAATTTTTGACGGAAAAATTATGTATGATTTTTTTTAAAAGTCTAAGCATTGGTATTATTTAGCATTAAAACTCACAAAATCAAAATAAATACATGTATGATTCTCTAAAACATCTTGAATCACTTATATGTGATATATGTATATGAAAACTAACCCAATTGAAAAAAAAAAGTAATAGGGGGGTCACAATGTTACCCTAATATGATGCAGTCAGAAAGGTGGTAACAAAATACTATTTCCCTTGTAAATAATTTGTATGTGTAACTGATTCGAAAAACAAATCGTTTTGAATGACGCGATGAGCTGAAATCACCAACTTAATTTTGATAAAATAAAAAGTAGGTCATGGTTAATATCAAGTTCGGATACAAGTGAATTGACAAAATATTGTTCTTTTTTCTTAGTTAGGATGTTTTACGAATAGAATAATAATTTGTGTCAAAAAAGGAATTCATTATCTCTAAGGAATAACTGAAACTCTATAAAGGTGATAAACATATATGGAATTTAAAAAATAATGGTAAGTGCGACGGGTTACATACTTTGACAGATGACGACCAATCTTATGCTTTTTTTGTTGACAAAATTTTAAGGAAATCGGAGAAAATTTTTTTTTTTCATAAGCAAGTCTAAAACGTTGCTATAGGCAAATGAAGGGAGACGATTAGAGTTTAACAAATCGAACAAACCTCACTTAATAGACCTCCCCCTTCTAAAACGTCATTTTACATTTGATTGTTATCATTTTATTATAAAGACATGCATTATATTAATAAAAAGTAAAATTTAAACAGTTTCACCAGTTAAAACCTTATGCTTTGCAGAATTATAGAAACATATTTTAGGAAGTCGAGTAGACCATTGCTATTTTTAGCTGGGTATGAGAAACACTCAATGTTTATTTATTTTATGATTGAAATTTCTATATTTAGAAAGCGGGATTCACAAATAACTTATGAAATTAGCACAACTTTGGAGAACTAGGAGCACTTCCTATGTCAGTATATATCAAGCAAAGAATGGTAAATTATTGTAGTCCATCAGCCAACTCTGAAAAGACGTCATATTTAAAAGTAGAGTGGATACCCCCGTAGACCGAATTTTTATGGTACAAAAATTTAGTATTACATCTAAGCTTCATAATTCCAAATGTTATACTTGTATAAAATATGCGGAAAATAGCGTAAAAATCATTTTTCTGGACCCTCTGGTGAGCAATTGAAAAGTAGTCATTCATTTATTTTCAATAAATTAGTGTAAACAGTATTTTATTCAGTAAACATGAAAATACACAATACATTACATTGATATATCAGTATTGGGATCGGAAAACAAGTGCAAGCACTTTTACAAATTCCTCTCCCTTATATATAGAATGGCTTTTAAACATAGAAAATGTCTACAATGATATATTAAGTCAGAAAAAAAGAACAATTTAACAACTACAAAACAACCACTTTCAACAATAGAAGAACATAATATACATGATATAAACCACACGCATCGAGTCAGAAGCGTTTTGAGTTTACAATGAAGTCTTGAATAATCTTGAAATTTTTTGAGTTCTCATCATCAGAAAGGGTACTATCACCATAAAGCAGTTTATGTATAGTAATGGGGTTGTAAGTAAAATGAGCAAGCATGAGTTGACGGAGACGTGTAAATCTTTGACAATCTAACAGAAAATGTTTTGAACTTTCAACTTGATCACATTGACATAAGGGTTGGTCGGTAAGGTTTTTCATGTATAAATGTTCATGAATACCACTACTCTCTGTTCTTATACGAGTGTGTAAGACTTGTCCCAATCTATTACCAGTATAGTAATATTTAGGAATTTCACGACGCTTTCTAGTGTATTTTTTGAGAATCGCAATGGAGGAGGATCGCACTACCGGAGGTATATGGTTCCATTGACGAACAACAGATGGAAGGAAACTGTTATGGTAATAGCTAGTTCTAGTCGGAATCGAGCTTATGTTAGAAGCATGTCTAGTTTGATACGCATGAATTTGGTTCAAATTTGGAGGAACCAAATCTGACTAATAAGTCGGAGTATTCTTATTAACCATTTGATGAAACAAGAAAAGTTTATGGTTTTCTCGTCTCTCTCTTAGAGTCTCCCACCCGCACTCATTTAGAAGAACATTTAGACTGGTCAATCTCGTGGCCCCAGTTACAATGCGTGCGGCCTCGAGATTAATCTGTTCCAAACGGTCTTTCAAATGCTCCGAGCAGTTATCCCAAACCACGTCTACATACTCAAGGATTGGGCGGACATACGTAAAATACATGGACTCCAAAGTCTTGCGATCGACTTTGAATTTTAGACGACGAAGTAAGTTAAGACGAGCCGAGGCTTTTTCGATGACGTCACTTATGTGGGTATTCCAACTACCGTCGCTGGAAAAAGTAAGTCCGAGGTGTTTATGAGTATCGACATATCTTATAATAGTTCCAGCCAAGTTCAATGGCGGATGATACGCTGGGTCAACTTTCCTAGATATTACCATGGAAACAGTTTTTTGGGGGTTAAAGCTGACTAGCCATCTGTTAGCCCACGTGTTAATCTTATCCATGTCAGAGTTTAAAGTGATGGATGCCAAAAGGGGACTATCGACTATAGCATAAATGCTAGTGTCGTCTGCAAAAAGTTTAATGTTACACCGAACTTCGTCAACAATGTCATTGATAAATATAATAAATAGCATAGGACCAAGTATCGACCCTTGGGGCACACCAGCATTGATAGCTAACCACGACGATTCATGACCATTTAAAACAACTCTTTGTTTCCTATTTTCTAAGTAGCTTCCAAACCAAGATAATAAATCTCCTGAAATACCCATTTTTTGTAATTTGTATAATAAACCCCTATGCCAAACACGGTCAAAAGCCTTGCTGATATAAAAAAATACTATACGAATATCTTTACCCTGGTCAAGAGCTTTACTAAATGCATCGGATAAGAACAAGAGCTGATTTCGGGTTGAATCCTTCATGGTGAAGCCGGACTGATGTTTTGTAATGAGACCTCTAACAAAATTCATGACATACTTATAAACACATCTTTCAAAAGTTTTACTTATAACACTCAATAATGAAATAGGGCGATAATTTCCAATTTTGGATTTATCGTCCTTTTTGAATACCGGAATCACATTAGCTTGCTTCCATGACAGGGGGTAGTACTTGTTATGTAAACTGAGATTGAATATGTAAGAAAGGGGTTTGGCTAGAATGTCATAGGCTACTCTCAAAAGCCGAGGACTGACACCATCAGGACCCAATGCCTTTTTTATGTTAATTATTTGCAGGATGTCCTTAACATCGCTGTCACTAATAACAATAGATTCTAAGGTTCTGTTGGGTATAGAGACGTCCCCCGGTAACACCTTGTTCACGTCGCATACTGTTGATTGTGAGGCAAAGAATTGGTTAAAAGCTTCAGCTTTGTCAAAGTCATTTACTAACACGTTACCATTATCATCCAAGGGTGGGACAGCAGAGTTTCTAGATCTGAAACCGATGACACGAGATGCTGTCGTCCACCAATCCCTGATTGATAAAGTTTCAGTGCGGAGTTTTGCGATAAGACTGTCATGGAATTCTGCTTTGCGCTTTTTAACTAAATTCACAGTCTGATTTCGACACTTTTTAAACGCATCCCAGTGGTGGGGTAGATTTGATTTCTTCGCTTTTCTATGTAAGCGTTTACGTTTACGTATTGACCTACGAACGCTATTGTCCATCCAAGATGGTTCTGATTTACGAACCGTGATTATCTTGTTTGGAATTGTGTTCATAGCTGTACCAAGCAGGACCTCAGTTAGAGACTTGACTGCAACATCAACATCACCGTTGGCTTCAGTGATGAGTTTGTCCCAGTCATAGTTTGCGAGTTCGTTTCGAAAAATGTTTAAGTCACATCTGTCATACAACCAAATTCGTCGTTTAAACGTTGATGACAGGGGTTTGCTTATTTTAATAATGCCATAAGTCGGGCAATGGTATCTTGTTTCATTGTCAAGAAAGGAGTGCCCAACATGAACAAACTCAGCAAGGTCTCCTCGATTGACAATGACAAGATCTAGGCATGAGCTGTTGTGTTCTGTAAAATGTGTTGGTTCTGTAATACATTGAACCAGATCATATCTAATGATAATATTCTTTATTTTCGAGCTGTTCGATTTTAGATAATCTTCATTAAAATCTCCCAGAATTAGGATATTTTCTATCCCTGTGTCAAGTGCCTGTTCAATAGAGTGTTCTATAAGGTTATAGACATAATCTGGGGAGTCAGGCGGTCTATAGAATACACCAATCAGTAGTTTGTTATTACCCTTTATAATTACTTCAGCCCATAATCCTTCCAAGCCCCTGACATGTAAATCTTGTCTCTCGTTTACCATGTAGTTATCTTTAACATACATGGCCACACCCCCACCCCTTCTACCGACTCTATCCTTTCTGAGCGGAGCGTGAAAACCATCTAAAAGAATATCATCATTTTTAATGTCTGGGGAAAGCCATGTTTCACTAAGACAGACGACGTCAATATCTCTTAATTCTGTATTCACAATATCTATCTTAGGGACCAGACTTTGAATATTTAGATGAACAAATGACGGAAAGGAACCCGTATACGCTTGAAACGCATCCAGTGTCTCGTCAGAGACAGAAGACGTGAACGAATCGGAATCGGTGCTGGGACCGGGGTTAGTCTCTATATCACCGGAGAGCATTAACAATGAAATCAACCATATCATAAACGTTACACAGCAAATCAATAAGGTGGCATTACAATGGACAATATATGAATATAATACAGGTTTACGATCAAATACAGCATTAGAGCAACTTTTTACATTAAATTCAAGCACTAATTTATTCCCTTTGAAGAAAATGTGCATTAAAAGTAGCAAGAGTGGTAAAGCTTTGACACCAAGTAAGCACAGATAACATCGAAGATATAAAACTTCCTTTTCTTTGGTAATTGTGTGGCTGATGAGTAAAAAAAGACAATATGTGCACGCCATTCGTGCGCTAACATCATTTAAAGAATGGTTGTACAAAAATAAAGTTTAAATGAGGAAACAGTTGTGAATAAATACGAAGAGCAGATGAAAAAGGTTGCTCCACGTAAACATTCAAAGAACCAGCAGGCGGTCCTAAGTAACATTTATTTTATCTTGTTATATATGTAAAAAGAAAGGTAACTCTTGAATTTATGAAAGAAGTCCATTAATGAAAGAAAAAAAATCATATTAAGAATGAAAAAAAAAAATAAGAAATTATGCTTAAAAAATAAATTAGTAAATATTACACATAGCTTTTACAAACGATAATAAGGATTTGCGCTCTATTATCTTAGGCATAATGGGGCGAAAAATCATTAGCCTTTTGAAGATTGGAAAAAAAAACAAAAAAAAACATTTGGAATGAGGAGCTAGTTCAGAATAAAATAAAGAATTTTCCACACCTGAACAAAATAGTTGAACTAGTTAGTTATTAGGTACTAAATCCCCATTGTTACCTTTTCGACAAAAACAGTAATAAGAGCATATATGAGTCAAATTCTACATATCAAAAACAAAAGTTCGAGCAGTTATAGTATTGTTACTGTACTGTCGTCATTCATTTATAGATGGCTGGATGATGTGGCATTTGCCCTAGCATTCCGTTGTTGGGGGTGCTAAAGGGAGCATTTAGCGCATTCTGAGGAAACGTCGGCATGATAGGCGGAAACTGGTTAATCGGAGAGCGAACGAGAAATCCTGGTGCTGGAACTGATGGGTAGCTTTGGAAGGATTGGTTCTGATTTACAAAGTAGTTACGGAAGTTGTCAGATGTAGAGGTGACTGTATGAGATAGGATTTTATTTAGTTCTCCCTCTGATGTTATTACGAACTTTTTGTCATGGAGGTCCGTGACAAAAATTTTACCGTCTCTTACAGAGGTTTTCTTTAGCTTTTTTTCCCTTTTGGCCTCGCGAGCTTGATAGGCTAATTTTGCTCTGGATTTTGTTAGATCCTGAGAGATGTTCACACCTCTTAACTCTGGAGTTTTACCGATGTTCTGAGTTGCTCTTAGAAGCTCAGTTCTTTTGTTAGCATGGATAAAACGTGCAATGATCTGTTTTGGACCTTATTCAGTTGGGAGCCTGTGTGAAGCACTGATGTCGTTAGGAACTAGGGTTACTTTTAATTTTTCGGCTATGTCACACACGATTTCATTAGTGTCTTCGTCCTCTGTTTCCGGGACACCGCTTATACGAATACAGCTTTTCCGACTGTGCTGTTCTAAGTCATCGACCTTCTTATTGAGGCTATGGATTTCACCTACGGATTTCTTTAAGTTTTCGTTTTCTATTTTGAGAAACTGAATTTCGTTATACAGCGGAGCCGTAGCATTCGTTACACACATTTGGAGTTCTGCTTTCAGTTCACGCCTCAGATCGTCGATCATCATTGTTTTAACAGCCGAAGCCAAGCGCTGAACATCGTCGTCAGTGAAAAAGGAGTTCTGTCTTTGGGTAGCCGATGAGGGGGTTGAGTTTTGTCCGTCCGACATTGTATGATTATCAGAGTCAATTTCGAATATTATCTTTTTCCTTAATGGACGACTACTTAGATCAGCGTTTCCTCGTAAGGGCGAGGGCTCTGATGAATGTCTTCGCTTATTATTGTTTTCGTTTTTTGACATAAAACATTGTATACAAAGTTCAAGTTTTAGGACGTCCTTGTTGTTTGTTTATGCTAGCGGTGCGCTCGACAAGTAGTAATATGAGTACATGAGTACTCAGAGTTTAAACAAAGTGATCAATGATAAAGGTTAAGATGAGGACTTCTTCCAAATGTTCAATAGTCGATGGTTACATGGATTGTTGCAGTCTTGTTAAGTCATATGGACCAGCCCACTGGTTGTTGTTTCCACAGGTTATATCATGTAACAGAGAGGTAGAAAAACTGCAGCCATTACTTCAGGGGCAGATAATACATAAATTGAACATGGGGTTGAAAACTTCAATTACTGTTTTATAAATCTATAGTATGCATATTAGGAAAAGAATTTGCAACATAACAATGTCTAAAAAAGATATTTTTTAGATTTAGAATTGCTAATTATTACGTTCAAAATTTCCCTATTTTTACAATTTGCGAATGTCTTCCTATGACTTCGCACGTCTCACAGGTAAAATTTACTCAACAAGATTCACCTAATTACAATGGTCACAATTAAAAATATTAAAACCACCAGGATTTGATAAAAACAGTGTTTTACAGAAAAATCCATTTTTAATGTCCATGTGCGGATTGTAATAGTTTGACCGATATGGTTTTATTTTTTAAATTATTAAATGTGAAGGTCACTTTTTCTATTTTTAGAATCAATATTTTTTATGATTTTAAGTCATTTCTATGGTATTTTTTTAAAACCAACATAAAAGAAGTCATATTAAAGTAAAGGTGATTTTTTACATGATTGAAAACAACGTTATAACCAATTAATCACGTTTTCTTGTTTTTGGCCTGTTAGACTTTACTTTAGGTCAGGTGCGTTTGACTTTATTTATACTTATATGAAATATTTACATTACTTTTTACTTATAACTTATCTATTCTTTATTTCTGGCGACAATTTATATCGAGCTGTCGCCTTAAAATAATGTGACGATGTCGTTTTGTAAATTTAGTTTTTTTCCAATTCTATTGTTATGAAATCAAAGAATGGATGAGGGTTGGTGTTTTTCCTAAAATAATATTATGAATCTGAATTTTGATGGAAAATATTTAAGTAACAGAGGATAAAATATTTTGAAGAAGGATTTCTGCCATATAGAAGAATGCTAATAATGAAAACAAAAATTTGTCTCGAGACACCTTTATGAAAAAATAATTGTCTGATCGGAAAAAAACCCACCCCCCTCTTTTCGTGGTAATGGTCTGTCTCATAAAAAAAGAGTACTAGAAGACAAGAAGTCCTCATTGCTGATAGATTTTTACAATACTGCATTCCATTTTAAAGATTTAACAGCAATGTCATCTCATTCCTAAACATTCCCAAAGACTCCGCCACATACACAGACGAACAATTAGTTTTTTTCGGACGATTGCTGTGGTAAAGAATCAAAAGCACACCAAAGTTCCCCAGGCAATACTGGTACTGGTCAGCTGTAAATGAATAGAAAATGGTGCTGAAGCTTTTTCCATTGCAAAGGGCACGTTAATCTTCATGTACCAGCATATGCTCTTAACCTTGAAGTGTCTGTTCCCATAGAAAGTTTGTATCCATTTGCTCAGTTACTTTGTCCCAAACGATGTCAGAATTTTGTATTTTTGTCTATAAATTATTCTGTTAACAGGAAGTAGTTGAGTAATTCCTTAACTCTATTAAGAAATATAGAGGTAAGTTACATACAAATTGAGACGGAATACTTAATAACTTTGCAGAGCGACGCTCGATTTAAGAAGACGAACAATCAAAAAGTGAGCCTATGTATGTCGCTTCTGTCTAATGTTACTGGCGACACACAAAGAATACAAGCATTTTAGGTCTACAGAAACTTATATCATTAGTGTACCATTATTTCTTTTTTTATGTAATATCATGAAAAATGGGAAACACTGAAATCAGCAAAGTTAAAAACCACACAAATAGTAAGATTACAGTATTCGCATTTTAACACAAAATCAGGACAAGTAATTTTCTTTGATTATTTTAGAACTTTTGAATGAAGTATAAGACGGGACATATTGTACTCGTGGAGAACTAGACTAGCTATCTCTTTTTATCTCACGTTCCGTTATACAAGTATTGATAATGTCCTTTCACTGAACAATTCTCTATTTGGTGACTTTCTCCATCTCATATATCCTCAGGAACCTGAGATAAGGGACACAATGGATTCTAGGAAGTCTGCTTCATATTTAGATTTTCATCTCGTAATTGACTCTCAAGGAATACTTCAACAAAGCTCTATGACAAACGTGATGACTTCAAGTTTCCCTTTTTGTGTAGCAACATTCCGTCCGCTCCGGCTTATGAAGTGTTCGTATCACAGTTGATTCGTTACTCCAGAGCTTGCGGCAATTACATCGATTCCTTGGCAGAGCGTCACGTTTGACACAGAAAAGGCTAACACAGGGTTATATTGCTTCACGGTTGCTGTCTTCACTCAAGAAATTGTACGGTAGACGCCGTGCACTCGTAGACAATCTCTCAAATGAGTGCAGATGTTGGTTTGTCTTAGAAATTTGTTTTGTCTTCCTTTATCAGATTTGACACACTAAATTGAAAATTAGCAACATGACGGATGTGCTATAGCAGCCAAAATTCCGGAGCACCCGAGTTAACTCTTTTTACGACTTGAGTTGGCGTTGTTGATTTCCGTTCGGTGGATTTTGTGTTTCTTCGTGCTGTTCTTGTTCATGTTTACTGGTTTTGTCGTTGCCCTTTCGGACTTTTGACACTCGAATGCCCTATTTGAGCCTGTTTGCTTCTTTCAATTCATTCGTCGGTTAGCACAATCACTGGTGATTTCAACTTCGTTTAGTTAACTTCTTTCTGGGAAAAAATGACCAAACTCTACGACATTGCTCAGCAGCATAAAAAAGTTCACAATAAAAAGGCCTTTTTTCAAAATATTTTTAGTTACGATTGTAATGAGAGTTTCTTTTTTGTTGTTTTAGAAGTACGCTTATTGCTTTGAATTTCGTTAAAATCTAGATTCTTTAGAAGACGGTACATGAAACAACTGCCAACAATGAAGAAGCTAAATATGGATCTTCAAAGTATTTACAAATATACTAGTAGTAATTTCAAAAGGCAAAACAATCATAACAAAGCGTCAAATAAATTGAAAAAAAGATCCTTATAGAACTTTATTAATTGGCTGGCATATTTCCTCGATAACAGTAACTTTGTATTCCTTTTGTAACTAAGTGCAACAAACGGTCAAACATGCAGCGCCATTATTGTATACATGTTGTATGCTGCCTTGCAAAATGACCCAAAATGCACATGTACGTGTAATTATGGCAACTTTTAAACGACTATTAAGACTAAAGTTCTTATATTCTGATACTATAGTTTCAAAAAGGTCAAATATATAAACTAAAATTGAAAAAATATATAATGAAACATATTATGTTGATCATTTGTATTTACACATGAAAAAAATATAGATTTCAGGCGACTGGGGCTACATTTATAAATACCGAAACTTTTCAACCGGTACCACAAATATTTTATTGGAATTGTTTTATTTAATTTGTTATGTTGTAGGTAGATTCTTTCCTCAAAATATTCCACCTAGCTATCCTATTTTTTTAGGAAATGAAAAAAGAAAATGAAAAAAAAACTCATTTTTGTCATTCCTTGTATTATCTACCTTTAAGACTTCTTTGAGTGCAAATTTTAACAAACTTTTGACTGTCGTTGGTTGTCTGGACAACATTTAATATGTTAAAAGTTTTCTTTTCACTAATATTATAGTAGACTTAGTATAATAGAATGTTTTATAAGGGTTGAAATTTTTTGACAGTTTATAGTACCCCTAAAGGGGCCTCTGTTATACCAGTTTCCGCATCTTTTTGCAAAGTATAACAAGTTGCAAAATAAAGTTCACATGTTTGTCTTTTGATTTCTGCAATAAAAAATCGGTCTACAGGGGTATCCACTCAAATTATTTTTTTCCGGACCTGGCTGATGGACTATTGGGCAAGAATTGTAAATGGGAAAGAAGAAAAGTTTACTTACATTTTATATAAATATCTATTTTTAAACTCTTTACAGAACAATCTTAGATCTGATTGGCTATATTATATTGAAAATATATTGAATACATGTGGTTATAGAAATATATGGATGTTGCAATCGAGTTTTAATTGTAAATGGTTAAGCGAGACTATAAAGCAAACATTAAAAGATATGTTTATTCAGAGGTGGTTTTCTGATGTGGAGATATCTCCAAAAGGATTAAATTATAAACTATATAAAACGCTATTTCAGTTTGAACAATATTTGAATATACTGCCTGATAAAGATAGAATTACATTCTGCAGATTCAGGACTGGGAATCACAAATTACCGATTGAGGTTGGGCGATGGCTAGCTATTAGCAGGCCGGAACGGGTGTGTAATATATACCAATCTAGGGATATTGGCGACGAATTTCATTATCTATTTGATTGTTCGGCTTTATTAGATGATCGAAAATTACATCTCAATCGGTTTTATTGGCATGGACCAAACGTTCTGAAATTTCAAAATTTGTTCAACACATATAACAGACGGAAGCTGATAAATATCTGCATGTTTATCAGGGCTATAAATTCAAAGGTTGTTCTTCCTGGTTGAGCCCAGCGTGTTAAAATACTTTTTATAATATCTTACTTGTTATCCTTATATCATTCTATTGTTTTCTCCATCTTGTCATTCGCACTGTGTTAATTGCTTATGTATCATTTGTAAATAATATTCTTTGTACATGTACCACTGTTTGCACATGGTTTTAAAGAATAAAATTGTCTTGTCTTGTCTTGTCTTGAAAATTATTTTTATCAATACCGCTATAGCGACGGGTTCAGGATTTTTTTTATCAGAAAGAATGGAGGCTTTTCTGTTGGATATATTTTTTTTCAGATTTTTTTAGCATGATGTTTTATTTGTCACAAAGGAAATCAGACCCCATAATATCACTTAACATGAGAAATGTGCTCTTTTCACGCTGCATATTTAATAGACCAAGGCAAATTCGGTGTTGTTTACTTTCATTTTACATATTTTATATCACATTTTATTTAAAAGTTGCTCTGATAAACTTTTTAATGCCCATAGTTACAACGTAAACATGCCGAATCAAATTCTACCTTATTTACTGAAGAGCGCATATTCTTTTGTCTTGTTCTGACCACCTCTCTGACTGAATGGTAAAAACCTAAAGATTCCGACAAACGGAGAGAAAATCCCCAAAACAAACCATCTGGCATCTTTAGTTCAACATATTTTTTTATATTGGATTGAAAAAAAGTTTCGCTGAATTTCACTGCAAGTTATACTTTATTGTCATAATCATAGTAAGATGTACACAATTATACAATAACCATCAATCATATATCCTATATATTGGTCTGACGCAAGATTTTGAACATCCGACCAAACAACACATGCGTTCTTTAGGACATTCTCCGCTAGATCTACAGCTGTGATGCGGGTTCTTTGGGCATGGTTTGCCCGAGTCGTGGGCTTTAGGCGGACATCTTCCTCTTAATGGCCGCTTTGATACTTTAAAATAAAATTAATAGCACATGTAAAATACCATCAAAGAATATGCAAGTATTTCAGAAATCTGAAAAGACATGCAAGCACTTTATACATGTAAAGACCCATGATTGTGAAGGTTTTGTTAGATATATAATTTGTTTTATAGACGGGTCTTTTATTTGATAAACTGGTGTAACACTTGACCTGGAACATTCAATTTAACAACACAACTTCAATATAGGGCAATATATGTTGTAGGTGTTTCGGACGCAAAATGTACCGGAATCGTCGTCTCTAGGTGGTCATCTTTCCGTATGTTGTTAGAATACTTAATATATAATACAAATTTGACAAAAGGACGTGTACAAATGTTTCTCCAAAACATGCTTTTTTGTGGCTTATTTTACATTGTGATATAATGTCATTATTATACCCCACGCAAAGAATTTGCGAAGGGTATAATGTGTTTGACTGGTCCGTCCGTCTGTCCGTCCTTGATCAAAATTTTCGTAACAGATATCTCAGCTATTATTAATCATAAGCTTTTCATATTTGGTATGTAGCTTTAGGTGGGGTCCTATATGGTGGGATACATTTTCAGGTCTGTCGACGATCAAGTTCCTGTTTAACGAGCTGACGTAGACTTTTTTCACTATATTTTCAGGGTTGAAAATTGTTGTAACAGATTTCTCAGCAACTATTGATTTTAGGCTTTTTATATTTGGTTTGTAGCTTCAGGTAGGGGTCCCATATGGTGGGATACGTTTTCGGGTCTGTCAATCTTTTACCTTCTGTGTAAAGAGCCGACTTAAAAGACTTTTATTATTCCTAACTGGCAATTGATAACCTCTGTCCATAATGTGGACGTAGGGGTATGTGAGCGTGCTCACTTAGGTTCTTTCATTATATTTAGTAATTATTTTATTAGTTTATATTCACAGCTGATAATTATTAAGCTCGTTTAGAGAATTTAGCTGTTATTAATCGAAATATATCTAGAGTTCACATACTTGTAAAGTTTGCTTGGTAGGTCATGTAAATGGAATCGGTTTTGTCCGGTCAAAATATCAATTGATGTAAACCGTTTTTACTTAATGTGTTTGAAAAAAACGTTAAGCTTCAAATAACAATTTAAAAATATGCCGCAGTCAAAAATGCCCGGATTTCGTTCAACAATAAGTAGACAAGTGACAGACCTTATATCAAATTCAATGTTACTATAACCTATACTGATGCTGTATACTTAATATCAAGAGGATGTGATGAGTTATTTCTAAAGAGAAAATTTCTTCCTTAACCATTTAAGCATCTTTGAGTTGGTAGCCCAGAAGAGGATATTACCTGGTTGTACACACCCAGGGAAACAAGCACCTTCACAGCATTTTGTATTGCCAAAACACGACCCGTCATCTTTACATGTCTCTGTTGGATTTATGCCAGCACAATCAATTGGAGGGTGGGAGTTTCTAGGACAGAAACCTGGTTTGACCACTGAAGATAAAATTAAAGTACTGACAATACTGATAGCCGGGACAACCTAAAATATTTTTTATGTTTAGTATAAAAATAGAGAAGTAATTGCATATTGGATTTCAGATATAAAACCTTTGAAAATGCACTATATTGCGAGCGCGCATTGATGTTTGAATGGATATGTGATGAGGCAACACGACCATCAGCTAGCTTTTGATTGGTCGGTTTATGAAATAGGCTTTAGTCGTGGCTAGCAACTACAGCGATTATCCCGGTTAAAAATGACGCTTGTCAGACGCTGCGTTGTAAGGCAGTTGTCTATAATTTACATTACAAATACCAAAACGCGGATATAAACGGTTAATTTGGATATGCTATATATCAATATTTCAAGGAGTAACCTCTCATCAGTAGCATTTGAATCAAAACATTGGAAAGTCGCATTCCAAAACTGTTGAAAACGAGAAAAGTACTCAAAACCAAAACGATCGAACAAGATCTGTAATATCAATAGAAAAGGGTTATTAAAAAGAGCCATTGCCATCGGTGAAACCAAACAGAGTGTTCCAGAGTTCGGAACCAGAGTTTGGAACCGTCTAAAAAATGCAGTTCTTTTATGCAGATAGTCTGATCAACTAATTATGTCTAAATTCCATACTTTCTCAATATCGTCTATTTCGTTTTCCGTAAATGTAAGTGGAACCTTTTTTTCGATATTTTCTGGATCCGATCCTGATATGCAATGAAAGTTGTTGTTTGGATAACAGAACATCTTTTCGTTACAGAATATATAATATATCATGATTCATAGGAACAAGCATTCGAGATGTAAATATTTTCATTAAAGATAATCCATTGGGGAATCAGTCCACACTCAGTTACGGACTAACTTGACAAAAAAGAAGAAGTAGAAATAACAAGAAGCTCCCAGTAGCCTGAATCGCTCACCTGGTCTTGATGTCAACCCTTTGAATACTTTTAATTTGTATAGCTAAATGAGCTGAATGTTTAAGCAATAAAAAGCTTTTCTATATTTGCAATAGTTTTCATTCCAAAGCAAAAAACACAATTTTTCACCTTTAAAGGGCCATAACCCCTTAAAGGGGTCATCTGACAACTTCGACCATGTGCAGACTTTTGTAGAGCTAATAAAGCTGAACTTTTAAGCAAGCATCATCTTTTCTCTATCTGCAATAGTTTTCATTCTATAAGCCAAAAACACTATTTTAACCTTTAAAGGAGCCGTAACCCCTATAAGGGATCATCTGACAACTTCGACCCTTGAAAACTTTTGTAGAGCTAAATGAGCTGAACATTTAAGCAAGCAACAACTTTTCTCTATCTGCAATAGTTTTCATCCTATAAGCCAAAAACACTATTTTTTTTAGCCTTTAAGGGGCCGTAACCACTATAAGGGGTCATTTGACAACTTTGACCCTAGAGCTAAATGAGCTGAGCATTTAGGCAAGCAACAGCTTTTCTCTATCTGCAATAGTTTTCATTCTATAGGCCAAAAACACCATTTTTGCCTTTAAAGGACCGTAACCCCTATAAGGGATCATCTGACAACTTCGACCATGTGAAGACTTTTGTAGAGCTAAATGAGCTGAACATTTAAGCAAGCATCAACTTTTCTCTATCTGCAATTATTTTCATCCAATCGGCGAAACACATTTTTTTTGCCTTTAAAGGGCCGTAACCCCTATAAGGGGTCATCTGACAACTTTAACCCTATGAAGACTTTTGTAGAGCTAAATGAGCTGAATATTTAAGCAAACAACAGTGTTTCTCTATCTGCAATATTTTTCATTCTATAGGCCAAAAACTCTATTTTTGCCTTTAAGGGGTCATAACCCCTATAAGGGGTCTTTTGACAACTTCGACCCTATGAAGACTTTTGTAGAGCTAAATAAGCTGAACATATAAGCAAGCAACAACTTTACTCTATCTGCAATAGTTTTAATTCTATAGGCCAAAAACACTATTTTTTGCCTTTCAGGGGCCGTAACCACTATAAGGGGTCATCTGACAACTTCGATCCTATGGAGACTTGTGTAGAGCTAAACGAGCTGAACATTTAAGCAAGCAAAAGCTTTTCTCTATCTGCAATAGTTTTCATTCAATAGGCCAAAAACTCTATTTTTGCCTTTGCGGGGCCTTAACCCCTATAAGGGGTCATTTGACAACTTCGACCCTATGGAGACTTTTGTAGAGCTAAATAAGCTGAACATTTAAGCCAGCAACAACTTTTCTCTATCTGCAATAGTTTTCATACTATAGGCATGATAGGGCAAAAACATGAAAAAACGTTTTTTTTTTACCTTTATGGGGCTGTAACCCCTATAAGGGGTCATCTGACAAATTGGACCAAATTGGAGACTTTTGTAGAACTTTTGATGCTGAAGCAGTAGGGTGGCATCAGATTTCATTTATCTCTTATACTCTTTGATATACAAGCCAAAAACAGTAGTCTGACCCCCCTGATCTATTTTAGCAACGGCGGTCATGTTTTTCGACGAATCAAAAATCCCCACATCAGCTCTGTGGGGGATACCCTAAAGTACCACCAGACCAAATTTGGTTTGAATCTGTGCAGCCGTTTCAGAGAAGTTAACGATAAGTTTACGACGACGACGACGACGACGGACGCCAAGTGATGGCAATAGCTCACCTGGACAGGTGAGCTTAAAATTAGAGAGAATCCAGATTTTCATTGATAATTCGAATAAATATACATATTTTCCTTAATTTAGGTTTTTGTTTGGTATTCATGATTTTATGAAAGGAAATTGCGTTTCGGTTTATGAATTGATTGTCAATAATAGAAAAAAATTCTTCTGTAAATGACTCTTTTCAGTGTGAGATGACCAGGTTAAGATGCAAGCACGTGCAGCTTTCTCACACTGGTCAATTATCCAATAACAACCGCCGGTACTGATATTGATCGATGATGTCGACCAATGAAATGCACTGTTATTTTATACTATCGGTTTTTAGAATGAAGTCCTCTAAGGTTTCAGAATATAAAATTTTATTTCTTACGGAAGAAATAGGTACTTACATGAGTGCTTGGAAAACCGGCAAAGATCTTTCACTCGTGATAGAATTATTTGGGTCTTTTGACTCGTTCCGCTGCGCTCCACTCGCAAAAAACTGAAAATTCTATCACTCGTGAAAGATCAGCCGGTTTTTCCAAGAACTTATGTAAGAACCTATAAGATATGTGGAATAAGTGTACGCGACACAGCCCACAATCAAGCGGCAATTCAGAAAAACCTAAATGGACAACCGCCTGCAGCCTTCAAATTCGAATCTGCCATCCCTAAAACTCGAACAGCTACAATGTAATTCGTCACCAAGTTCAACGTGGCACAATGGGCATATTCGGTGTTCTCGCCGAGAACCCATCTTCCTCTCTCAAAAGGTAGCTTATGATTATTTGTTCTAAATCTGGCTAAAGTTATAAAATCTCTATTGTACAGAATGTTGAAGTACTCTTCAAAACATATTCTTTCTTTGAATATTGTATAATAGTTTAAAGTTTTTGGAGAATCATGTACGAGTATTTGCTTTGGTACGATATTTGACAGCCTTATTTGGGTTTTGATCTTTTCAGGTATGGGAAATTCATGAGTGGTCGAGTATAGCTTGAACTTCTTTTAAGCAATCCGATTGAAACAATTGGACAGACCCTACGGCTAACTATTAAATATATAATTTTTATAAGATGAAATCTGAAACTTGACGATCTGTATCTTGATTAACCCACAAGTTAAATAACGAGCACAGTTTTTCTCTAAATTCTCAATTAACCAATACTTATTTCACCTTGACAGCATGCTGAGCCCGGCCACCTCCACAAGAATATCCCGTAGGACATTTAAAAATCCAACAGACGGCGCCTTCAAGGCGGGGTCTCCCATTTTTACATTTTGTATCTATAATATCAATAGAAGAGGGGTATTAAAAAAAGAGCCATTGCCATCGGTGAAACCAAACAGATTGTTCCAGAGTTTGGAACCCCCTAAAAATGCAGTTATTTTATGCAGATAGTCTGATCAACTAATTATGTCTAAATTCCATACTTTCGTTTTCTGTAAATGTAAGTGGAACCTTTTTTTTTTTATATATTTCTGGATCCGATCCTGATATGCAATGAAGGTTGTTGTTTGTATAACAGAACTTCTTTTCGTTACAGAATATATAATATATATCATTATACCTTACTGTATTAGTAATAAATTTAATTGGATGAAATAAAATCACGTGACGTGAAATAATCTGGGTATTTTTCTTCAAATTCGTACAAAAGTTGAATAACCTGTCCATTGAATAACCCTATTATTCATCGGCGAATAACCTTTTGAAATACCCATTTCCATTGAATAACCCTATTATTCACCGCTGAATAACCTTTTCAAATACCCATGTCCATTGAATAACCCTATTATTCACCGGTGATTAACCTTCCGCTGTTTGTTCGGTATAATAAAACAGTTACGGCCCTTGAAATCAGTGAATATCAAAATTGTCAACCTCGCTGGGGTTATTTCCCTCGGGCTAAAGCCCTCAGGGAAATAACCCCACCTCTGGTTGACAATTTTAGATATTCACCTCTTCCAAGGGCCGTAATTGTATAATGATTCATAGGAACAAGCATTCGAGATGTAAATATTTTCATTTAAGATACGTCATTGGAGAATCAGCCCACACTCAATTACGGATTTATTTGACAAAATAGAAGAAGTAGAAATAAAAATTAGAGAGAATCCAGATTTTCATTGATAATTCGAATAAATATACATATTTTCCTTAATTTTGGTTTTTGTTTGGTATTCATGATTTTATGAAACGAAATTGCGTTTCGGTTTATGAATTGATTGTCAATAATAGAAAATAATGAGATGTGGAATAAGTGTACGCGACACAGCCTACAATCAAGCAGGAATTTAGAAAAAAACCACAATGGACAACCGCCAGCAGCCTTCAAATTCGAATCTGTCATCTCTAAAACTCGAACAGCTGATTCGTCACCAAGTTCAACATGGCACAATGGGCATATTCGGTGTTCTCGCCGAGAACCCATCTTCCTCTCTCAAAAGGTAGCTTATGATTATTCTTTCTTAATCTGGCTAAAGTTATAAAATCTTTATTGTACAGAATGTTGAAATACTCTTCAAAACATATTCTTTATTTGAATATATTCTAAGAAATAAACTAAAATGGTTGCTGAATTGTGAAGATACTCATGTCTTGACCTGTCTTTCCAACTTTATTTCATTAAATGAGGTGAAGAGCTAATCACATGTTACATTCCCCACAATGGAACTTAATGTCATAAAAGATTCACAAATTACAATTTTTGTTCTAAATTATTTGTCATCATAAATGAACCTTATAGTATCCACCCTTGGTACCCCCGGCATCAGATCAAATATTTATTTGCTGTGATGCATCGGGTACGAGGAGGTTCAGCAAATATTCCAGACCAAATCGACCTTAAAGTATCTACCCTTGGTCTCCTCTGCACAATGACGATGTAATTGATTTGTCATGGTGCATTGGGTACGAGGAGGTCACATATTAACATATATTTGGTCATTTCATTGATGATAGTTTAAACAGTACAAAGAATCTACATTTAAATGAGTCTTTTTATCAATACCTCTTCAAAGTTATTTCCTAGTACTAATTTAACCTTTAAAGTGTAAGTTCGCGATTTTTGAGTTATTAGTTTATTTGATTTATTATAATGAGAGTAGGCATCATGCCGGGTTTAGGCATTGAAAACGATATATTAAGAAAGATATTCGTAATTTTATTCCAATACACAAGACCATATGGGCGCATCCATGCTATAAACAACGATGAATTATGGGATAGCTCAATTGGAGATGTGACGTCACATCTCCAATGATAAATACATTAACCAATTGACGATATTTGTAACATAAGACCGATGTTGTCGATCATAATAATGATTTGAAATATGAATAATTTGGCATTGATAATTTTTTAATCCCGCGTTTTTTTGTTGTTTTTTTTTCGAAATAGCAAGATAATAGTTTACTTAAACCAAAGTAATTAATTATAATTTCAAATAGTAAATAATCTGAAATATTTATTGACACAGTAGCCCTAGTTTTCAATCCTTTTTCAAATATTTAAGACAATAAATTCAGTTCTTGATGAATACACAGGTGTCAATTAAAATCATTAACCTTTACGATCATTAACCATGGATGATCTGCCACGCCCCGTTGGTTAATTACAGGTATAATTGACGGGTATAATAGATCAATTAATGTGCTCCTCCAATCAAAGATTTCCTTGCAGCACTCAACCCGCTTTAGACACACCCACCACAGCTCGATTTTAAGAATTTCGACCCGCACATCTTTTATTAATTTCTTAATCAGTATATAGCATAATTAATCAGCAGGTGTCAATATCACCTGTTCACTTCATTGACTACCTTGGTGTCTTCTGCATTTTATCAACTTCTCCATTTTGCTATTGTGCTGAAGACACGAGGAGGTCTACCCCCTTTTTGTACATATGATTAATAACAGCAACCTTTACTTCATTTGCTGATATTCATTTATGCCTGACATAGCTTGCATAATATTATTAACCATAAGTCTGTGTGCTTTTATCATTGTTACTTCTACAAAATGTATATTACAAAAAGATATAGTAGTTTTTTATTTATATTTATGCCCATTTGACGGGTCACTGGTGAAACTTAACTGAATTTATTTATTTTTTTCGTGTTTATGCATTAGTCTGGGATGGATCTGTACTGTTTTATTATATGTAATCATAACTGTAATGTCATTTGCCCCAAGAGGGCCCTGATTTGGTCAAATAAAATATTCTATTCTATTCTATATTCTATAGTTTACAGTTTTTGAAGAATCATTTACTAATGTTGCCCAGTGTTGCTTCAACTGGTCCTCGAGTATTTGCTTTAGTACGATATTTGACAGCCTTATTTGGGTTTTGATCTATCCAGATATGGGAAAGTCCTGAGTGGTCGAGGAAAGCTCGAACTTCTTTTAAGCAATCCGTTTGAAATAATTGGACAAACCTTAATTACGGCTAACTATTAAATATATAATTTTTATAACATGAAATCTGAAAACTTGACGATCTGTATCTTGATTTAGGATAGTGCAACCCACAAGTGAAATAACAGGCACAGATTTTCTCTGAACCCATCAATTAAGCAATACCTATTTCATCTTCACAGCATGCTGAGCCCTGTCCACCTTCACAAGAATATCCCGTCGGACATTGGAAAATCCAACAGATGGCACCTTCATGGCGGGGTCTCCCATTTCTACAATTTAAATCTGTAATATCAATAGAAAGAGTTATTGAAAAAAGAGCCATTGCCATCGGTGAAATAAAATAGGAGACCGCAATGCCATCGGTGAAACCAAAGAGGGTGTTCCAGGGTTTGGACCCCTCAAAATATTCAGTTATTTCACGCATATTTTCAGTTGAATATGCCATTAAACCATTTTTACGAAAATTTTTGGATCCAAATCTGATATGCTATGAAGATTGGATTAAATTAAAATATTTCTTCGTCGTTGTATATGTGATGTTGAAGAGGAACAAGCAGTCGACATGAAATATATTTGATTACAGATAATTAAAAAGGAAATTCAATGTAATTTTTTATATGTCGCAAGAAAAAAAAATAACATCTTTTATACCGAATACAGTGTATACTATGATAAATACATGTACATACCTGGCACGGAATGCCAAATTAACTTCCTGTTTATTATTCGTTTTTAATAAAAGAAATGTAGAATGCATCCATACAGGAATAACTCATTATTTCTGCAAGATTGAAATTTTCAATGCCTTTGTTCTTTGATTTTAAATCTTATTTTTTTCGGGGTTATTTTCTATGTTTCCACGGTAATGCAAAATCTACTTCTGTTGTTCCTGATGATTATTAATCAATTTCATGATTTTTTTAAGGTAGATGGGGTGTCCATCACTGAGCATCTTTTTGCACATCTATCATGACTTTAAATTTTATAAGGCTTGTATTGGACTAGGTTAACATCAAAATTAATAATTACAACACAAACTTGGATAAAATTCACCTTCTTTGTGAATTTCAATATTTTCCCATACTTTTTAAGGTGAGATTTGTATAGAAATAATAAGGGAAAACTAACACATTATTCACTTAAAAAATGATGGTGAACTCATTTTTTTGTTTAGTATATTCAAAAATAAATACAAAACAAAGATTTTCACAAATTTTAAGAAAAATCTCTGAAGTAGATTTTCTTAGATGAAGAAAACTTGAATTTTCCCTATTGATCCTAGTATATTAAAATTCCTCTGGTGAATTTTTAATGTTATAATCGAAATTATAAGCAGCATTCTAGAGCTAAACGTGGCCAAATTTAAATAAATTTGATGAATAATTTCATTAGACACCCCATCTACATTAATTTGTAAGAATACATATTTCTAATTACATGTAATAATAATAAGTAGGATGTGTAAAAGATCACGCAATTGATGATCAAGACCTTGTTCGATCACGAACCATAGTAGAATTTTGGTAACTGCGAATGTGTGGTCTACAGAATGATCGCACACATTTTACTAGCTGTCCGGTCAGTTCTAATGTCCTGAACATTCTTAACCAATATAAAAACATGTTTTCTACCATTGCGTATAGATGTTTAACAATAGACACACGAATCGCTAATTGTCAATTGGTCAGCTGGTTTTTGCAAAAAGTTCCATTTGATCCTTCTAAAGTAACATATCTTTTTCATAACACTGTAATAGTGGTAAAAATTCAGGTCCAATCGGAACCCAACAGATTACTATTTCACTAAAAGTAACACAAAAAGTTATACCAAATACCCATCCCTGAACTTCTGTTGGTCTTAAGACATTCCCTTTGATGAGGCCATATTTCTGCCAGCTATAAACTTACTTATGTGATGCCTGCCTTTTCCTCTCCGAAAAAAGTAAGCTTCTGTTTAGTGCAAATAACCTTTATTTTTTCCTTGCAAAAATGATACTGTGTGTTGCTCTACAGAAATATTTAAAATATATGTATATATATACACCAATTGTAAATAAGGGACCGATCATTAAATTTTAAAAGGGCAATGTTGTTTTACTAAAATATTTTGAATCTGACTTACAATCTATGATGAAAATAAATAATTAAACAGCAGAAGTTAATAAATGTTCTTTCGAAAAAATATTCTGCCATTTAAAATAATGTTTGTTATAAAATCTTTTTTGTTTCGACACCTAATATTTTCAAAAGTTTTTGACCAGAACAAAACAATCAAGGTTGAAGGGTTCAAGTTACATGTTCCGTCAATTAGAACCGCATATTATCATCATTACATGTAATAAAAAACAATCAATGACTATTATTTTGCATATGAAGAAACAAGATCTTCAAAGCATGCAATAATTTGCTTACCTTTTTTTTTTAAATTGGTTTCTAATGTTGAATTTTGCTGGACTCTTTCCGTATTTTATGTACTAAAATAGTTACAGGTAAAACTTGAATTCCAATACATGTAAGTTTGCTTTTAAACCTGGGGTAACCCACCATTTCATTTGAAATGCATGTACCAACTTAGGACCATTGCGATCTATAACTATTCCAATATGTCCTCCATGTTTTGTCTTTCCCTTGGACATTGCGATTGATCCTCCAAGTTCGGAGAAAGATAGAATGAGTTGCTTTGATCGTCAACTTACAAACGGCAACTGTGTAGTTTAACAATCTCAGTTTAAGCATTCTGAATATTTTTGAAAAAATTCTTACATTGCTCCGACCCACCATACAGCGAGTCAAATAATAAAAAATATAGCACTATTTATGTCAAACATTTGCACAACAAAAAACAAGAAATGAATAAAAAATGTTTAAAATTATTATTATGTAAAGAATTAATCTCTAGCTATATATATAGTTCGTCGTATTGTTTCAAATCTTTGCTTGTCCACGAACTTTACAGACAGCCCTCGTACATGGAACTAGCAACTGGAACTAAAAGAGAAGGTGGTCAAATTTTCACATGCGTCAAACAAGTCAACTTATTCATTTTTTCTTTAAAGTTGAAGATTGTTTCCCGACAGTTGTAACCAATTTCAAAATCTCAAAGATATAAACAGACAATATAAGAAATCCTACATAGAATTCTACTTACTTGTGCCAAAACCATTGCCAAACATACAAGCAGAAGAATTGACCTTCTCATTTTGTTGGTTTTAATCCGAAACTGTTTTTTTAACTGTGACAAAACAGTAGTAGGTTCATTTCTTTAATTAGAATTTAGTACTTTAGATTATTGTATACATTTACAAAGACGTATAGAGTATATTAAACATCCCACAGTTGTTGACAAATAAATTCATAAGATGTTAATCATATCTTATGCAGACCTAAAAATAATAGCTCCTATTCTAATATGTTTCTTAGAAAAGTAAATAGTTATTTTGTAATTCGCGTTAATGATTGAGTACATTAATTTGTCAAATGCATTTTAACATTGTCTAATGCAAAACAACGTTTACTGATACGAATTTAAAAAAGAAAATAAATATTTAAGATTAATGATCCTTCTTTTCCATTCACTTCAAACCAATAGAAGCATCTAACTGAAAAAAAATGGCACCGAAGAGAGGCTTCACCAAAGGAAAATACAAGCTTTTTTGTTCGTTTCGTTGTTCTTATTAAAAAAAGCCTTGCTTAATTGATTGATTTAGCCGTTCGGCATTTTTCTTTCTACCTGCCCAGGCTCTCCTCATCTACACTCCATTTTCAACCGGCGATGTTTTGGTTATATACATGTTATTTTAACATTTTTGTGAACAAAAACTGTGCAAAATATGTTAACTGACCAATATAGAAGGCTTTTTAAGACAACAGGTTTTAGTAACTATAGATTTTTTGCGAAGCAACAGCAGCAATAAGGTTAGGGTCAAGATGGTCAAATCATGGCTGATGTCACAGTGCATATTGTTTAACTCTTGTAATGGCCCTCGTTTGCAGTGCTGATTGCAGTTTTGCATTTTGAGCTTTAGATGAGCTTTTGAGCTTTGCAAAGCAACATAAAAAAAGTTTGCTTTCCAGTTCGAACCTGTTGGCTTTCAGTACTTTTCATTCAATTACTTTGATTTTTTACCTTCCGATGATTGGTTCAAATGCTATTAAAGAGAGGTTAAAGCATGGAATATCGATATACATCATAACCAAAATAATTATTTTTATATCTGTATTTTGTTTATGTTTTCTTTCCATCATGTTATTTATGTATGTATTTTTTATTTGTATTATCTAATGGTTTTCTTGCCCTTCCTGACTTCTGATAATTCGAAAGTTCCATTGGTACTTCATTGCTTCATACGAAACACAGAATTTGTGCGAGAATATAAAAAGATCATCCGACGATTTACGCTTACACCATTATTGATACAATGGGAAATTGCAAAAGAATGAAAAAATACCTATCAGAGTTTAAATCATATCATCAACGTTATATAATTCCATAGCAATTCAGTTAACATTAACGTTTACCCATGTCGTAATGCACAGTATCTGTGGATATAAACTTTTTATTGTAACACGAACAATTCGCAAACAAAGAATGTTTGAAATAATCTTAGGACAATGGTGACATCAAAAATAGAACTTACATGATTTGTAATAAATTTATTTGTAGAACAATATTTGGAACTCCATCAAGTAAATTTGTACAATAGATAAATCACTCAGTCAACTCAAGCTGCACCAGAGTTAATAACTTGCAACCCTGAACGCTGGATCTTAAACTTTAAGCCTTTCCTCAAAATGTATTTTGAATAATTTAGATGTTAGATTGTGAGTTAAAACGAAATTCTGAAGTCAAATGATACTAAAACTGTATTGCTATACAGGAAATCAAAGCACAGTTTCACTTATTGTATTTATTTGATTTTATTTTTAATAGACTGGTCTGACACATGATCTTGAGCATCCGACCAAACAACACAGATTTCCTTTAGGACAATCCCTGTCAGATTTACAGCTGTGGTACGGGTTCCTGGGACAAGGTTTGCCGGAATCATGACCTCTGTGAGGGCATCTGCCTATCGGTGGCTGGAAAACTGAAAACAAAATATAAATGTCTCTTAAATTTGAATTTTACGTGGCTCAGAAAAGTTTAAAGGCATTTAAAAACAAAGACAGAACAAAGATGAATGTAGCTTTCACCTCTAATAGAAATAATGAGATGTGGAATAAGTGCACAGCCCACAATCAAGCGGCCATTCAGAAAAAAAAAAACACAATGGACAACCGCCAGCAGCCTTCAACGAGGTTCGTAGGCGCTGCTCGCGGTTCTAAAATTGGCCCATGGTCTAAATAAAATGCATAAAATTCAAATTAAGTATTCACACACATATAAAAAAAGAAACAAAGTGAACCGACACTAGAAAGATTTAGACTTTGAGTGAACTAAGGTAAAAAAGACAACAAGCCGCTTGCTGCATTCAATCTGTCGTATTGATGTAGTTAACGAAGGTTTGAGGTGAAGACAAGCAGTTGCTTTTTCCTTGTTCGTTGCAACCCATCTTGTGAGTTATCAGCGAAAAATTGAGGCTATCCTTATCGATAAAAAAGACATCACAAGACTTGTTTGACCTTACAAAAACCAGTCTCATCAGTAGCATTTGAATCAAAACATTGGAAGGTCAATTTCTAAAACTGTTGAAAACGAAAAGTACTCAAAAGCAAAACGTTCGAACAAGGAAGCCAAATCCAGCACCGAGGATTTCGACCATGTGCATGACAAGGATAGAAACCTGGTGTTTTGCCTCTGATACATTTTGAGAGCTAGATTAAACAAAATGTCTCCAGTTTAATTTGTGAACACTATTTATTTAGATAACAGTACTGTAAAGCGGGAAATTTTAGTGCCAGTTTTATTATTTTTGTGATTTTTTGCGTTTACATTGCTAGCGCGAAAATCTATTGGACAATAGCATTAGATCGTGAATTAAAAATTAGCAAACTACCGCCAAAAAAAAAAAAGATGGCGAGAAAAATTCCAGATCAACAGTAGTATAAAATAATGTTTTCACATGTATATGTTGTCAGCTAGATTTCATGTAGTTATAACCCATACAAAGGTCATACAAAAAATAAATTATATTTTAGTTTAAGTAGTACCTGGATCTAAACATTCAGGGTAACAACCATATATACAGCACTTCTTAATACCGGGACAAGATCCGTCACCTGTACAGGACCCAGGGGGTATAAATGCAGCACATGCTTCAGGAGGATTGGGATTTACTGGGCAGAACCCTGGTTTATACACTGAAAATAAAAATAAAAAAATGCTACTTTATTTTGAACTTTTCTACTAGTGGCTGATAACGAAGAAAGAATTTTTTTAGTGATCGTATGAGACGTATTTTCTTATAGCCCTGCTTCAAAAGTCGGTCACGAAGAAACCGGTGTCTGATAAAAAAATCTGTGAAATGTGTGCAAGCTCTGGCATATCGAATAAGTTGAGAAATATAAACACCGTATGCAGGAGAAGTAGGTATATTGCTCTGTACATTAGGAAAATTAATAATTTGAAAATTAAAATCGTCTCGTTTATCGTAATTTTTTGTACTGAGATGACCACCTGGGTCAAATTCGAGGTGCAAAGTGAAAATCTTTGATTTCTCAAATTTATTACACTAAATGTAAATCACAAAATTCCGGGTCCCAGAATTGTGGTTGCGACTTTCGAGTTTCCCAGGCGTGCTTTTGGGGCATTTGAGATTAATAATCACTATTTGACAGTATTGGTTTTATTGATTGAACCAGCAGAGAGGTATCTGAAATTGATATAGGCATAGTAATGACATAACGAAACCATAGCACAAAAAGTTACAGACACAACTAAGCAACAGCAACCATTAACGTTAACATACACAAAGAACACTAACAAGAGATTTGTAAGATCTGAAAAAAAATATACAGCTTCTGTTCGTTTTTACATACCTATTGTCTTTCTAGTTATTAGTAAAAAGAATGTAGAACTCGAAAATGGAAGACATAATACTTTTCCACACTTCTCTACAATATCGACTGGTCACATTGAAGGCTGCTGGCTGTTTCCCGCTGTGGGCTTTTTTTAAAATTGTCGTTTTTATTGTAGGTTGTCTTCATAATCTTCCACATGTTATTACTAGTCGTTGGTATTTGCTTACATGTATCTTAGCATGTACAGGATGGTTTCTACTTGACGGATACCCCGTAGTAATATGAAGAATTTTATGATGCAAATGAAGAAATATTTACCGAAATTACCTTGTTTGGTCTTACAGCATATTGATCCTGGTCTGTCACAGGAATATCCCGGGGGACAAGGGATAATTCCACAGACAGCACCTTCAGGATGGGGTTTGCCATTTCTACATCGTGGTTCTACGAAAATACAAGAAGAATATAATGTCAATTTTAAGTAAACATGAAAATAACAACGAAGTTTCTGAAAATAAATTTTGCTACACCTGACCTGCTTATCGTCTCAAGAGAGGTGCTCTATCAAAAGTTAAAAAAAAAAACAATTCCAAATGAATAAGACTAGCATAGATCATAATCCATAACACAATACATTTAGAAGGTAGAAAGAACAGTAGAGTTTCAACAAAATTGAGACTGAAATCAGATTAAAATTTAAACTCCTCTGCACGTATAGGCTCAAATGATTTTGACTTAGCTGATTCTGTTTGTGTCAACTGGTTTTTGTTTAACTTATAAGTATTTTACTTTTTGTAAGAACCAAATGTAGAAACAATAAACTATATTGCATTGGTAGCGGTTCATTCTCTATTGGAAATATATTTGGTAAAGCAATGAACGAAGGTTAGCTTTTTGTAACTGTCTAGCTTTATATCTAATTAAATGCAGTACAAATCACTAAAACAAACAATTTCTGTCTGCGTGAAAAATAAAATAATGGCTCTGAATGTTCTTGATAATGAAAAAAAAAAAAAAAAAAACAGGATGAAAAATATCCATAGATCCCGATAACAAAAATGAATGGTCGCTCCCGTTGAGAAATATATTATCTAACTAGATTATTCACATCACAAAGAAAAACAGAATTTAGCATATCTTAATCATTTAAAATTTTATGACCTCGATTTAATTACGACTATGTTTCCTCTACAATTGAACCATGTGCACATATCAAAAATTTGTTTTTATCACTATAAATCATTGAATAATCAAAAAATTAAACTCACTTGGGGGCCCGTATTTCTCTTCCTGAAACAAATTAATAAATAAAAATATGATAAAAAGCCAGTCTCTATAAATCTAATGTCAAAATTCTTTTTGGTGGTCAAGGGGTTTAAAATGGAAACCACTATGTTGTGTCTTTTCTGTAGAAAAATGCTTGACTGTAGAATTATACTGAACAAAAGAAAAGATACGCATTTGTTTTATTTGTCTATCATTACCTCGAAAATGATTTCCGATTTATTAAATAATTATAACAAACAAATGAATGTTATCATTTACCAAATAGAACAACACGAATGTGAAATTTTAGTCATAACAGTAACAAATTCAGTTTAAAAAAATGCATATTCTCTGTATCGAGGGTAACACCAGTTATAATCACCTGACGCTCGATATCAGTTCGGGATAAGGGTTCATTACAATGATTGACGTTCGTTTAAGACTGCTCTACAATTTTCTAAAAGTGCATACTTAAGCGCATGCGCGTTACTTTGTGTAGCCGACCCTTTTCGGTTGTCGATTCAGGTAGTTGAAAGTTCGTGACGACAAATTGATTTCCAAATATTAATGGAATTGACACTTAAGACATTGTTTTATTACCGGAAGTACAACTGATATTTTTTCAACTTCCTGTTGCTTAATTGTTGTAGAAAATGTTTTAACGCGCATTAGTGCTATTGGTTATGAAGTGGTTGCATTTTGCGCATTCAATTTAAATCAAAATTAACAATTGGGTTTGTTATCTGATAAGTGTGGCAATTATTTGTCAAAGTTTTATTGAAATCTGTTTAGCGATAGTAGAGATAGCTCGTGAAATGCACTTTTTGCGGTCACCGAAGCGCTACTGATAGTCAAATGAAATCTAAAAATATCGTAAAGTCATCATTTTAGCATACAGGTTACTGTACTCATAATTTTGATTACATAAAATTTCATTTACCATATAAAAAATGTAAAAAAAAAAAATTTTGTTCACTAATATATATAACTTAATACAGGTATTGCTATTAAAGAAGAAGAAAATTAAAACGGTGAGGCATTTTTCAATTCTAAGATATAAAAAACCCCTCAAACCTCAATTTAACTGTAATTTTAACCCTTTCTTGCTGAAGAGTTACATTACTTTTTATGTTTGTTTGCATTGATTGTCTTCAATGTCTTAAAAATATTATCTATGTGTCCTTTGAAAAAGAAAAAAGAAAAAGTCGAAAAGAGAAAGGGAAATTAGATATAAAAAAAATCATCAGAATCATTAATATCTGAGAAAAATCAGACAAATTCGAAAGCAAAAGCATAAGTCATCAACTAAAATTTCACTTACTTGAGCCAAAACGATAACAAGACATATGTAAAGAAGAAACAGTCGTTTCATTTTGGGCCTTATCCAGAACTTCCAATAAACAGTACTGTTTACTCCGCTTCAGAAAAACAATTTTATAAGCGTCGGGAAATGCATTAATTATAAAATATATGCGTTTTGACCCTACATCCTATTTTGTTGACATTTGAAATTTTAATTTACATATACCAGATGTTTACGTACACGAATCTTTGCTTTTATGCACGTAATCATTTTATGCATTGATGGTTTTAATTTTCAAGGTGCAATTCTCAGAAAAGGAAAATTGTAATTTATTTAAGTTTGCATTTATCTAAGCACAGATACTGGACACAATTTTCCGAGATCATGGTTGATATATCTTTCATCAAGACACATTTTGCTTCCTGTCGCAAAAGTAAAAACATCATTTGGATGGACCATTTAACTTGAATGGGTGGAAGGAGGATTTCGGTTTAGTCAGAAAATTAAAAAAAAAGTATTTATTTTGGAAGCAGTCGCGTTTTAATTTTTTTTTTATTGTAATACCCCCTTCACATATACCATGTATACGATATTCTCTTACGAGTTGTGACGATTTTCAAAATTTATTGTTTAACGAGTTCTAGCGAAATTTTCTTCCAACCTTTAACGATCTATTTCAAAGATGTCACGATTTCTTCAGTTGTGCGGACATTTTTCGCACTCCCGTCCGAAGATGATACGAATTTTATTTACGATCAAGTTACGGTGCTTTTGCCACATCTTAACTCGCAAACCGCTCGTAAAAAAAGTTCTTTGCGAGGTCTTCCTGGGTTAGTTACGAGTAAAGGCGAGTCATTTACGACCTCTACGAGTTTTTTACGAGTTATTTGCGATGTGTTTACGATTTAAATAATGACATTGTTGTTATTTCAACTCTTACGAGGATTTATAAACACATCGCAAATAACTCGTAAAGAACACACGAATTGTCATATAAATTTTGAAAAAATGAAATAAACACCAAAAAAACCTACTTGGGGGCTTAGGCCTTTCTCTGTCTCTTCTTGTCTGAAAAAGTAATATAGCCATATTACGTTTTAGTTAGTACAATGGAGGGCGGCCTTTAACCTCGCTACCAATCTCTTGCTCTTGCCACAACTCTCCCACTACTATTTCAATTCTGCATTTTGTTTTGTTTCCTGACCTTTTGGTTAAGTGCAGTCTATTCTACATTGTTTATGTATTTATTTGTGTCTATTGATTGCTAATGTAATTATTTTGGTAACATGATAACACCAAAAGACATCTAGTAGCTACTCCAACAATACATTTCATTAAGAGATTTGTTATTTTGTAGATATTTCACATTAAAAATTAATGGTGACCCTCACGTAGATGAAATGAGAAGTGGTATTCCTCGTGTTTATCTGTGCAATTTCTGTCAAAATACGGAGTTTCAAATTATTTGATGAATGCACGTTGATGCACGCCAAATTTAAATTTTTTGTGTTTTGCTATTTTCTCTACTTTTTAAAGAATTTTTCTGAATTTTTATTGCTTACAACGACCAAAGCGCAGTAACTCTATGCCATTTAATTTCGGGATAAAGTTTAAATCCATTGTGAGGAAAGGGAGAAAAACTTCGACTGACCGGAAATGAAAAAAAGCACAGGAAGTGAAAATTTTCATTTTTTAACAATTCTGTACTCCGTGCAATTTTGAATTTTTTAAAATAAAAATCATATTTTCCTGTTTCTGAAGCATATACTTTTCGTTTTAAGTTGCTTTCATGAATGAATTTGACAATTAAAATTTTTAGTTGGAGTAGCTACATGATCTAGCATGACATAAAAAGTGTACCATTTGAGCGATTTATTACTTTGATTTAGCAAACTTTCATACGTGATTTAAAAAACGATTGCCTATTTTCTTGAACAATCGGTCTCAGAATAATAAAATCTGTTAAAGCAAAAAATGGCCGGATTTTGTTTAAACAGGAAGTAGATGAGCGACAGACCTGAAATCTAATCCAACGTTATGGGACCCAACCCTGATGCTGTATACCAAATATCAAGTGGCTGTGATTAGTAGTTGCTAAGAAAACAGTTACGCGAATGTTTTACCCGCCTGCCCGCCCGCCGCCCGACATTCACCATTTTATTACCCAGATTTTTTCACTCTCCGGCCAAAAAAATAAAATAAAATTAGAAGACAACTTACAATTTTACTGACTCGAGCAAAAACCGTAGCTAGGCATAAGAACAGAAGATACATTCTCCTCATTTTAATCTTAATCGAGAAGTGTTCTAATAACAAAGCTGTTTGATATGTCTTAAGTTCATATATGCTTACAATATTTATGTATAATTTCTTCGGGTTATAAATGATAATGTAATTCACATGCTGTTTATATTGACCGTTAAATTTACACAATAAAAGATGTTGACTCTGACGTCTCACTTTGTTCAATATAAACAGTGTTGTATTTCCAAGAAAAGAATAATAGCTATTTATAAGTTGCTTTTAATTTAAATTAGGACATATTCTGGACTAAGATACATTGACTACGATATATGGTAGTTTTAATGGAAAAAACCTCCAAAATGTGTCAAGGTCGCGTTTGACACATCGTAAGGTTCATGTATTCGTTTACCTCAAAATGTCTTATAAATTTAGATCGATTTTTTTCAGAATGTGTACAACATTGCATATGAATTAAAAAATAAACCATAGCAGGACCTAGATATATTAATGTTTTATCTATTTTTATATATTTTATGAATAGATCCATTATTTTTACGTTCTGCTTTTTTTTTCGTTTTTGAGCAAAGCTGATTTTAGGTTAATATCACCAACACCCTTGCACGTGGCCTATAAAATCATGAACATTTAATTATAAATTAACCAAAAGTGTTCACTTACATGTCAGTTGAGAGGTACAATAGGGATATTTTGTCCTTACTCAAAATACAATTTGAACGCAAAAAATGTACCTAAGAAACTGTGCTATCTTCAACAAAATTAATGTTTGAATATAATAAGGTCCATATCTAGGTCCTACTATTATCTTTTACAAATTTCAAACTGTCCTGATGAACCTTAAATCAAAACACCACCTTTGTTTACATATTGCCATTGATAAGATGATGATGCTATTTTGTGTGAACAAGTGGTGTCCTTTTAAAACAGTTGCATAATTTCGGTTTTTTTTCCCCTGAAAACGACATTATATCAAACAAACTATTAATGGTATTGGTAATTTCATGAATACAGAATGTGTATTTGTATTTTTGTTTAATTTACGAAATGATTGCAATTCTTCAACATGCTAGACGAATTTAAACAAGAGGCTCCCAGGAGCCTAAATCGCTCACCTGGTCTTGATGTCAACCCTATATTTTGTAGAGCTACATGAGCTGAACATTTAAGCAAGCAACAGTTTTTTTCTTTATCTACTATAGTTTTCATTCTATAGGCCAAAAACACGAAAAACCCTTATTTAAGGGGCCGTAACCCCTATAAGGGGTCATCTGACAACTTCAACCCTATGGAGACTTTTGCAGAGCTTTATGCGCTGAACATTTAAGCAAGCAACAGCTTTTCTCTATCTGCTATAGTTTTCATTCTGAAGGCCAAAAGCATGAAAAAGGTTATTTTAGGGGCCGTAACCCCTTTTAAGGGTCATCAGACGATTTCGATCCTATGGAGACTTTTGTAGAGCTAAATGAGCTGAACATTTAAGCAAGCAACAGCTTTTCTCTATCTGCTATAGTTTTCATTCAATAGGACAAAAACATGAAAAAACATTATTTCAGGGGCTGTAACCCCTATAAGGGGTCATCTGACAACTTCGACTCTATGGAGACTTTTGTAGAGCTAAATGATCTGAACATTTAAGCAAGCAACAGCTTTTCTCTATCGGCAATAGTTTTCTTTCTATAGGCCAAAAACATGAAAAAACATCATTTTAGGGGCCGTAACCCCTATAAGGGATCATCTGACAACTTCGACCCTATGGAGACTTTGGTAGAGCTAAATGAGCTGAACATTTAAGCAAGCAACAGCTTTTCTCTATCTGCAATAGTTTTCATACTATAGGGCAAAAACATGAAAAAACGCTATTTTTCACCTTTAAGGGGCTCTAACCCCTATAAGGGGTCATCTGACAACTTGGACCAAATGGAGACTTTTGTAGAGCTTTTAATGCTGAAGCAGTAAGATGGCATCAGATTTCATCTATCTCTTATACTTTTTGATTTACAAGCCAAAAACAGTAGTCTGATCCCCCTGGTCTATTTTTAGCAACGGCGGCCATGTTTTTCGACGAATCAAAAATCCCCACATCAGTTCTGTGGGGGATACCCAAAGGTACCATCAGACCAAATTTGGTTTGAATCTGTTCAGCCGTTTCAGAGGAGAAGAAGTTTGAAGAAAAGTTAACGACGACGACGACGACGGACGACGACGACGGACGAACGGACGACGACGACGGACGCCAAGTGATGGCAATAGCTCACCTGATCTTTGGCCAGGTGAGCTAAAAAACGGGTTATTTTTCCCTAAGGAAAACGAAGAACTCAATTTAGGGTGTTAATCTAAACCCTCACTAGATACGTTAAAAACAGCAAATAGTCAATATTATTTTATTTCCCCATTTTATTTATTGATAAATTGTTTTGAACTACATACATTTGTATATAATTAAAGTGAAGTCACGAGTGTCAGTCACTCACATCTTTAATTTTTCGTTTTGCATGCTGAAACAAATGAACATCGAAGGAACTACCAACAACTTTTTTTCTGTTTATTCAAAATAACATTTAAAAAAAGGCACACACTTTTGTGGTGGTAAATTCTTATAAATCAATTAAATTACATGTTAAACAATACAAATCAAATAGTAGAAAAATCAACTAATCAATACTAATTCCTTAATTGGGGTCCCAGCATAAACTTCATCCATTGAGAAATAGCAAAAAAAAATGAGTTTGTAAACAAGCATCTGAACGTTTTATCGCATAGTATTTTCTTTAGAAAATTTTAAGCATTTAATTAAATGATCTTAAATCATCAAAATTGATTTATTTAAGAATAGTACTTGTTTATTTCTATACTTGTTTAATCAAATATTCGTTACCTTACAAATAATCGGCTTTGCATAAATGAAACGTATGGTAGTTCATCGCGTCATATGGGCTGGTAAATTAAATGAATAGTTTTTAAGAAAATACACATGACATATTAAAGATTATGAAATAAACTGGAATCATTTGTTTCATTATTGTGCTTTATTCAAGTGTTTTTATTTTTTTATTCAACATTATAAGAAGAATGTATTGATTTTTACACCATTGATCTATTAATATTCAACAATTTATTTTGGTGAAGAAATGGTAAAATGGTAGGGATAATTAGCAAATGGAAACTCATATGTGAAGAAATCTTCACATATTTCAGGTCAAATAATAATTTTGAAAATATAAAAAAAAACAAGTCGTAAGCATCCATACAATGTAAGACAAGACATTCACCTTGATCGGTGTACTAAGGTTATTGGTGTGAAGAACATATCCTATCTATGGCCGGTTCTCGCCGGATTTGTATTTGTGTTGACCATCTGAACACGATTTTCCAGTAAAAAAATCTCTCTCCGATGTAAACATTTCTTAGAAATGTAACGGGCTATGCTTTTATATAGTAGAATGTATGTCACTTGTGTTAAACGGGTTAACCCCCTTTAATTCAAAGTGCGTAGAATGTCCTTCGAACAGTTCATAAACAATACCTTTGTTCTTCAGAAAATGGCCTAAATCACGTACAGCATTTCATCAACCTTCAAAAACTGCTTTTTTTTCCTGGAACGAGTTAATTTGTGCTTATTTGAATGTCAGAAACAGTTGGACACCAAACTTTATCATCATCATGTAAAAGCCTTGGAGCATAATTATTATATACTATATATACGGTGCGTTCCAAGGCAGAATTGTTTTTGTTTTCTGGTATTCAACTTACAAGACGAAAACATAGAGAATATGGCAGTGATGAGGACTTTGTGTGTTTTGATGTTGGTATGCCTGGTCACCGTTATAGCTCAAGTAAGTTAATACGTAGCAGGATTTTAGTTTAAAAATTTCTAAAGTCGAGTGGCGTAAAATTTAAATGGAGTTTTGCCAAGTGTTTTGATGGTTGAATGCCTGATCGCCGTCATAGCTTAAGTAAGTATAATTCTTAGACGAGTTAAGTTAAAAGTTTCTAAAACCGAGTGGCTCATGATTAAAATAAAGTTTTTTAGGGTGTTTTGATGGCGGTTTGCTTCGTCGCCGTCAGAGGTCAAGTGAGTTCAATTGTTGGATGAGCTAAGTTTTTTTTAATTTTGCCACATTTGTTTAGTACCGTGGACATTTTGTTAATGCTCTTATAAAGACGGATTATGTTCCTGTACATGCATTTCAGTCTTTCTGTATTGTTTTAGAAAGGGAAAGGAGGAAGAGGGGATAGAGACCGGGATAGGGATGGAAGAGATGGTGGAAAAAGAGGCAATGGTGGAAATGGTGGAAACGGAGGTAAGTGTCTCTAACAACAAACATACCCTTTGTTTTAAAACCAACCTAGTTTCACTTTTGAATCTGGAAGTAACACATAAACAATATAGCTGTATAGCCCTATTATGTCTAAAAACCTTGTTGTTGCTTTTGTGTCACTACCGGAACCTACGATTGCATTGGAAGAAGGAATGAGGTGTGGTTCGATAAAAACTGGCTCAATTAACTATTTCATATATATGCATGTACCAAAGGAGCAACACGGCATAAAAGGGGCATTTGAGTGTCAAAAGTCAGAACAATTGCTATCTTCAATGTCCGCGGCATGGGTGACTTATTTGTCATGTAACTCGGACATTTTAGATACATTTTACATGTTTGGCTGTTTTGTTACTATCTTTAAATAGCTAATAACGTTACCGCAAACCATGCATGTGCGAACTGAAAAAGAAAATTCCTGTTTTACTATCAAATTATTTTAATTAGTCACAATAGCGATTCGACAATGCTTCATAGCTATCAACTGCATCTGTTGAATGCAATCAGGCATGAGGTTCAAATTGAATGATATCGGAAGCAAAAAAAAAAGGTTTTCTTGATATTCACCATGGTTCCGTTTCAAAAATCAATCGCCTATTAATGTGCAAGTTTTCCTATGTCATTTAGTTAGGATAACGCTCTCTTACATGTAGGGTTATGGCTTTGTGAAACAGAGCAATGTTTTCCAGATTATGTGCACTGAATTGAGGGTAAATTATAATCATGTGTGGTCGGGAATGCTTCCATTACAAATCCTTTTTATAATATGCATGTAGCAAAGAAACTTGCGATCAACAACACAACTGTTGTCGTAACAAAAATGAACTCATTTGCCCAGGAAACAGTAGCAGTCCCTTTTTTGTATTAAAAGCACATATCTTCTAAAGTTAAAAACATACAAAAGCAGACAACTTTTTAAAATTGTAATAATATTATTATAACACCCGAGAGAAAAATGATACATTTGATAGTAAAAGTAATTTATATTCATTAAGCATATACTATAACATTACAGGAAGCAAGCCAGGACAGTGTCCTATCGCTGTTTCCAAGCGCCCATGTACAGGATATAATCCAGACAGGTGTAAAAATGATTATTCCTGTCCTAACCAACAAAAGTGCTGTAATACTGGATGCTTTAATGATTGCGTGAACCCAAGTAAGTCTTGTTATAATTGCTAGTCTATGGCTCAGTTGCGGAACAAGTGAAGATTTGGAAGCCCCTTCCCTTTAAACATTGATAATTACTCGTGAATATTTCACCAAAATGTTTCCGTACCTCCACTTCTCTTATGTCCCCCTTTTTCTACAAAATTTGACTGGAACAGCCAATGTAGCTCTTCCTGAAATTTTGAAATCTATTTATGAATTTTAAAAACAGTAGCTAAAATAGTATTAATTATTTCCATAATAATCCATTTACTGGGAATCTTTGTCTTATGTATTAGTTATTCTATGCCAATGAGAGATTTTAAGAATTAATTATGAATCATATTTACACTATACTAGGAAAAACCCGCGAATTCGCGGCAAAATCAATCGTTGCATTGCTTTAAAAATACATGTAGACATTGCATTTGCATGACCATACATGGTTGTGCTAATTTCAAATGAAAGGTTCTACGGCTGACTGATCTTTTGTTATCGATGGATGCAGCATGGGGAGGTACTGGTCGGAATTCTGGAAGACTGGAGGTTCCACGGTATTATTTTAAGTTTAAATAAGTTTTAGTTTTGTTTATTTTATCCCACCTGTAGATTTTTTTTCAAACAAAAGTCCAGTGGCAGGACAAAATTTCATTCATTCACTACGCAACTTTATCGTGACTCTAGTTTTCACATTTTAAAATTTCAATATGGTTTTCATTTTTCTATCAAGTTTCAATTTTTGACGATAATACATTTTTTGCATACATTTTATAGTAAACATACCAATATAATCCATTACATAAAATCTTTAAATACAAAGCATAATTAATGGAAAAGTTTTGTGGTTTTTTTGGGGGTATTTGTCTGAAAACAGGGGAAATAATTTCAAACATTATAAAAAGGAGGGTATATTAAATTTCGGAACGATGACGGCTATAGCGTTTCCGGATCAATTAATTAGGTTAATTAGCAAACTGTAGACATAATTGCATATGTGCTAATTAAATTTTAAAAGGGCACAACCATCCCCTATTTTTGATATATAAAGCTTAGTCGTAGCATTTGTTGTTTAGGCTGCAACCTGGCTAACAAAAAACGCTTCGTTATTTTAGTAGTATAGATTATATATATTTTTTTCATTTTTGCACTTTAGCAAAACCGAGTCCAGGACAAAATTGTCACATTTCGGGCTAATGGATGGTTTCTATGATTGTCGATATTTTAACGCTGCTGATTTAAAATTTTGTATCATACATAATTATTTCACATTTTATTTCCTTTCAAATTTAATATTTCAGTACATGTATGATGATGCCCCCAAACTCATCTAATCTTATGACAACATAACAGTCACTGTATACGTTTTAACTAGGACGATGTCAAATTAGAATCGAACTTATGACAAACCTTAGTATTACAATTATTATTTTATTTTCAGTAATCATTAAACCACCAGGAGGACGATGCCCAATTAGAGCCCTGCCTTATGACAAACCTTAACATGACAAATATTGTTTTATTTTCAGTAATCATTAAACCACCAGGAGGACGATGTCCATCAGAGCCCTGCCTTATGACAAACCTTAACATGACAAATATTATTTTATTTTCAGTAATTATTAAACCACAAGGAGGACGGTGCCCATCAGAGCCCAGCTTTATGACAAACCTTTACATTACAAATATTATTTTATTTTCAGTAATCATCAAACCACCAGGAGGAAGATGCCCAATAAGAGCCCAGCCTTATGACAAACCTTGCCCTGCTAATCCTTATCATAGCTGTAAAAGGGATAGAGACTGTAAGAAAGGAAATATCTGTTGTTTGGATGGGTGCTCCAGACAATGTGTCAGACCCAGATATTAAGAACTGGCTGTGTTGTTTGTGTTAAATTATAAATAAAGAGCATCAGTAATATTATGTTTTCATTTTTGTGTTACAACTGCATTGAATGATTTTTTTGCCTGAGTTAGAGCCACGACAGCTTATTTCACCTAAATCATCTCTTTGTTGTTATACTCACTTAAAAAGAGTCTTGAATAGACGAAACGAGCGTCAGGCGTTACAAAATTTATTGTCTGGAATTTTGTTGTCATTTTTATCTCGAACACCAGTGAGGGTTAGCACTGCTGGTGGAGTTTTAATTCCCCGAGGTTAGCCCGCTCCGGGACCAGCACTTTTGCGTTGGAGAACATATCAAAGCTTTAAATTATCTGTTCAAATTTCAAAATTGTCTAAACCCTAAGGTTCTTCCTACCCCAGTCATAGGTTGATCATTTTAGTAATAATTTGGTTCCCCAATTTGGTATTTTTTTGGTTTAATTGTTCTATGCTCTTCATAATCCTACAGTGTTTGGCATTTTCAATATTCCTACCCCAGTCATAGGTTGATCATTTTAGTAATAATTTGGTTCCCTAATTTGGTATTTGTTTGGTTTTATTGTTCTATGCTCTTCATAATCCTGCAGTGTTTGGCATTTTCAATATTTTTGGTAAAGCGCCTCTGATGAGTCTTGAATAGAAGAAACGCGCGTCAGGCGTAACACAATTTATTGCTTGGAACTTTGTTTTCATTTTTATTTAAAACAAATTAAGGGGTACATTAGAACCATCAAAAGAGTCTATTAATCGGAAAAATGTCATTTTTGTCTTTTCGAACAGTGTTTATACATGTAACCTATATAATAGAGATTTTTTTTCTTTTTCTAATATATCTCAAATATGCAACTTGTGAACCACATGTTTGATTTTGATGGTGTTTTGTATGAAGAAAGGAGTACATGTCTAAGCAGTATTGTTTGTCCCTGTTGCGTTCACTTCTGTTCTTCTTTGTGTTTGTTGTTCTATGTCTAGAAATATATCTTTTGCTGATGTTTTTTTATTGATATTGGATTTTTAGTGTATGTAATATGCTTTTAATCTAAGGCCAAATGCAACAGCACGTCGAGCAGGAACTAGGCAGCTGGTTGTTCAAATCACCGCTTGCTGTGGAGATAGCTTGAATTATTTTAAGTTAAATCTAAGAAAGAGGTTTGGATAAACAGTAATATTCCTGGATTTTTTACTCCCAAGATTGTTCTACTATTCATATTTTACATTCTATTTATTTTATGTTCCATTTTACACCAAAGTAGTTTACATACTGATCATGTATTTGGTATCTTAGGGAGGGGGGTCATAACCCATTTGGTTTCTTAGATTACAAAAATTACAAGCAACAGCTTTTTTTCTCTATCTGCTATATTTTTCATTCTATAGCATGTATAGGCCAAAAACATGAAAAAAACGTCATTTTACGGGGCGTTCCCCCTATTAGGGGTTTTGTGACAACTTCAATCCTATGGAGACTTTTGTAGAGCTAAATGAGCTGAACTTTTAAGCAAGCAACAGCTTCTCTCTATCTGTTTTAGTTTTCATTCCATGGGCCAAAAACATGAAATAATGCTATTTTTCACCTTTAAGGGGCCGTAATTCCAATAAGGGGTCATCTGACACCTTCGACTCAATGAAGACTTTTGTAGAACTTTTGATGCTGAAGCAGAAGCGTGCATCAGATTTCATCTATCTCTTATACTTTTTGATTTACAAGCTAAAAACAGTAGTCTGACCCCCTAGTCTATTTTTAGTAACGGCGGCCATGTTGTTTCGACAGCGGTCACCATATTTGCAATCTTGGTAGAGACATCCCAAAGATGAAGTGTGGAAAGTTTCAAAGCAATCCCTTAAGTCGTTTCGGATGAGAAGATTTTCAAAGAAAACTTAACGACGACGACGACGACGACGGACGACAGACGCCAAGTGATGGCAATAGCTCAAAACTAAAAACTAGTTAACTTACAATGAGTCAAGCAAAAAAAGACTATACAAGCTAATACGATTACCAAGGCACTGGTTCCCTCTTCGGTATAAACGTGTTGAAGCTGGGTAGTTTTCCGGCGATGCATTTATAAGTTAAAATGTATTTAAAGAACATTATCCGAAAACCAGTTTGAATTCAAAGGTCATTATGAAGCGAGGAAAATGTCCCGCAGCAGATGCTTTAGATAAAAATGTTTGTCTAAGCTCTTCCTCTGGTTTAACATACATGTACATCATCTTTTTGTTTTCTAATACATCTGAGATAGTGGAGTGAAATATATACTACCTAAAGGCCGCAAGAACAGAGTCAATGATAAGTATTTTTTAGATAAAGATTATCTAGATAAAGTTAAATGGGAAAAGGGGGTCTGTTTAGATTTAGATGTTTTTTTTTTTGAAAAGGTTCAATATTTTGAAAATAGATGCAAGCTGAATTCTGAATTATTTAAAGGTGTTAAAGGTCGGTTGGCTAACCATATTATTATATTGGGAAATCATTGGTGCAAATCAATTTGTTTAAGACACATTAAAAGGTGGTTGTGTCATTCCATTTATTGTACCCCCAGAAAAAAATGAAATTTAGAAATAACAATTCAGCATTTACTCATAATGAATTTGTTTCAGAAAGCATAAAGGAATCATCATGGATTCATTAGGATGTTTAATTGAGGTCCCCTTTGAACCTCATATAATTAGTCCTTTAAGCGTAGCAGTACAAAAGTCAGGCAAGAAACGTCTTATTTTGGATTTAAGTAGACTCAACCATTTTATTAAGAAAGAAAAAAATAAAATTTGGAGACTGGAAAATTACTGCTCAATTTTTTTAGAAAGATACGTTTATGTTCAAATTTGATTTAAATTCAGGCTATTTTCACATAGACATATGCCCTCAACACCATACTTACCTCGGATTTTCCTAGAATGGGAAATTTTACTGTTTTACTGTTTTAGCTTTCGGAATAATCACAGGTCCTCATATTTTTACAAAATGCTTGAGACCACTTGTAAAATTTTAGAGAGAAAATGGGATTAATGTAGTCTTGTATCTAGATAACGGATTTGGTATGTGTAAAAAAACAGATTCAATGTGGCGAAAACTCAAAATTTGTCAAAAAGTCTTTGATAAGCGCTGGATTTTTGATAAATGAGAAAAAATCTGTCTCTGAACCACTTCAAATAATTGAATTGTTAGGCATAGTTTGGAACAGTAAAAATTTTAGTTTACATATTTCAGATCGCAGAATCAATGAAGTAATTTTTAGTTTAGAAATGTCTTTTAAGATTTTTCCAATTATTTCAGCTAGAAATTTAGCTCAAGTTGTAGGGAAAATTATTTCCATGTGTCCTGTCATTGGAAATGTGTGTAGAATGATGACGAAATTTAGTTACATAGCAATCGAAAATAGATTAAATTGGGATAGATTTTTAACTTTTGAATGACCAGTGAGCGTATTGTCAGAATTATAATTCTTGTTGAAATCATTAATGAGCTGAACTGCAAAAAGTTGAAAAGTTATTCTGTATCTTATGTAGTAGTATACTCAGATGCTAGCAATGTTGCTGCGGGTGCTGTAAAGTTTGATTAGAAAATATTTCATAAAATGTGGAATAAAGAAGAAGCTTTAGAAAGCTGTACTTGGAGAGAAATGAAAGCCATTGAATTGGCCTTTCTGTCTTTAAAACATATATTTGTGGGCAAAACTATCAAATGGTATACAGATAATCAAAACTGTGTTAGAATAATTAAATCGGGAAGCATGAAAAAAAAATTGCATACTTATTGCTCTGTCTATATTTTCTATATGCATGCATAAATGTATCTCTGTTGACATACTATGGATTCCTAGAGATTAAAATTGCCAGGCCGATTATATTAGCAAAATTACTGACTATGAAGATTGGGGTGTTTCTCTAGAATTTTTCAAATTTATGAACGATCTTTGGGGTCCTTACACTCTAGATAGGTTTGCAAATGTGGATAATCACAGTCGTTAGATTCAAATCATTGTTTTGGAATCCAGGGGTCGTGTTAACGAAGGTGTCCTAGAATTGGGACATGTCTAAGGATTGTCTTTGGATATGTCTTAGTCCTAAGTCGTGTTATTGAAGGCAACCTAAAAAAGGGCATGTCCTAAATTTGGTCCTAAATTTAGGATGTGAAAATTGTTGTCCTAGGACCATCCTTGTGCCTTTAAACTGAAAAAAATGTCTGAAATAGGTTTTTATCTCAACGAATTATGGTTGTATGTGGCCCAACTCTCATTATTTATATTTTACTTTCTAAATTTATCAAATAAAGATATTTTTGCCATTGACGAAATTTTCTCAATAGTAACTCATATATTGAATATTGTTGATCTGTCATTTACCAGTTACATTTTGACGATATTCTAAAATATGTAGTACTAGACCTTTGAAATTAACACCTAACAGTTCACGAGGATATTTGCTTCCACAACCTAAGGATTTGCTTTTGTTATTAGTGATAAGTACAACGCGTAGAAAAACGAAATGAAGAAATGCAATGATATTGCAATAAATTATTTTTATTCTCTAATAAAAAACAAAAGCTTCGTAATAAAAAAAACGTTTAAATCTATTTTACATTTGAAGGTGTAAAACAAAAAAATTCTTTAATTTTTCAAATGCCTCATCAGTGTAAATGCATTACATATGGCTATTTAGGATTATCCTAAAATCGTATAAGGATGATCTTATTTGTGGTTATCCTAAGATGGCTTCGTTTTACATCCTAGGACGCATCTAAGGATAATCCTTTCTACAATCCCAATATAAGTACTAAGACATGGTTTAGGACAGAGCTTAGGACAGCTTTATTAACCTGGCCCCAGGAAGTCTCGCAATAGACGCATTCCCAAAATTGGAGTTATGACAACAACTGGTTGGTTCCCCTTTTAAAGTCCATTATGAGATGCATAAAACATATTGTATTTTGTCGAGCACTGGGCAATTTAATTGTTACAAAATGAAAGTCATCTCTTTATTGGACGCTGATATTTAAACTTAATCTTGAGTATCATGATTGTGTTAAAGATGTTATTGGATTTAAGGATCCACAGGGTATTTATGTCAAGGGAACCAATGAAGACTGTTAATTTGGTTCTAATAAGTTTAATGTGTCCGTGTTAGCAGTGTTGCTTAATGCAAGAGATATAACGTTATAATCTAAATAGAAAATAATGAGATGTGGAATAAGTGTACGCGACACAGCCCACAATTAATCGGCAATTTAGAAAAACCACAATGGACAACCGCCAGCAGCCTTCAACGAGGCCATTTGGCACTGCCCGCGGTTCTGCTATTGGCCCATGGTCTAAATAAAATGCATATAATTCAAATCCAGCCCTGAAATAGTCACAGATAGACCCCCTTCTTATTCTTAAACAAGGAACAGAAAACATAAAAAAGACAAGTACAAACGAAAGCTTTGTCAAAGATTCCTGGCTTAGGACATGCACATGTAATATGTGGCGGGGTTAAACTAGTTTTTTGGGCCCAACCTTCCCCTATCAATATTCCTAGACAATGCACTAAAACTAAACATGTCTACTAAAGTAGACATGGTCCTAATATACATGTTTGGTATATTTTAGAGACATTGTCGGAGTAGATTGGTTTACTGTAAAGAAATTAGTTTAAATAAAATTTACAACTTATTATTATGAAGTTCATATACGTATACGTTTTTCAGATGTGTTTCATACAGGAATCTGGCAGTTATCCCTCTTTGACCATGACCTTGATCTTGATAGTCTGTTTTTTCCCACCCCATCCCCATATTTCATTGATCATCATCATTTCATGTTCATTTTATCATCCTTTTCATGTTCATCGCCTGTAAATAACCTACATGGCGTTGCACGGGCGTTAAACACCAACTCACTCACTCACTCACTCACTGTTCCAACCTCGGAAACCCAGGGGTTTTTCTCTCGCTTACTCATTCGTGATGAACGAGTAGGCGAAAGAAGAACCCCTGGGTTTCCGAGGATGACACTGTTCAAGAAGCTACCTGATTACCTATTGGAGTCCAAAGCAGACTCTACGAGGAAGAATTATACCTATGCATTTAACGCTTTTTGTAAGTGGTCATATTTACATAATTTTTCGCCTCTGGCAGCTAGTGAATTACTAAATATCAATGTATATAGTACACTTGTCTGAAAGTTTTAAATCGATAAGTAAAATTGATGAAGCTATTTATGTCATTTCTTGGGCTCATAAATTATCAGGCTTCGGTGACCCATGTAAATCAGAACATTTAAACAGAAAATTGGGGCATGAAATAAAGAAGAAAGAGCAAATTACTCCAGATATGCTCATTAGTAAATAGGAATGGCAGTGAAGATAGCAATTTAAAAGATCTGCGCATTTCTTGTATGTGTCTGCTAGGTTACTAAGGATTTTTGAGATTTTCAGAACTCTCTAATTTAAGAAGATCTAAGTTAAACATATTTATATTTCCAAATTATGTTAAATTATATTAAGAGAAAGTAAGACAGATGTTTATAGGGAAGGATATGATGTTGTTATATGTCGAACAGGGAAAAGTACTTGTCCTGTAGGTATGCTTGAAAGATATCTTTCTGAAGATAGAAGAGAAGAAAATTCGAATGAATTTATTTTTAGATCACTGTCATTTCGTAAATCTAGCAATATTTATAAATTAAGAAATCAGGGCCAATAGTCATACAGTACAGCTAGATCAATATTGTTAGGCGCTCTGAAAGCATTAAGTTATGATGAAACCTTGTTTGGTCTTCATAGTTTACGCTCAGGTGGAGCTATGGCTGCTGCGGTGGTTGGTGTTGATGACCGTATATTTAAAAAAACATGGTATAGATGGAAAAGCAAGACTGCAAAGGACGGGTATGTCAAAAATGATATAAGAAATACACTCTCGGTTTCTGAAAAACTTGGTATTTAGATTATTTAATGTGATAGCATTCTGAATTGTAATTTCTATGCGACTTTTCCCCTGTCTTTGTTTAATCGATGCTAACTGTTCTTCAGGCGAGCTGATCCCAACATGCGTGTTGTGTATTTTATAAATATTTTATGTTCGTTTAAGGCTATATTGATATGTTAACTTAAGGATTACTTGTGAATCCGTGCACGTATTTTCGACAGGAAGAATTGATTTGTAAAGCTGTTATGTTGCTTACGTATTCGACACTCTGCCTTTGAACAGTTTGCATCACATTTAAATTTTTACATTTAATTACTTAATGTTTGATTATGTCTTATATTTGTCTTTACTATATTGTAGATTGGTTTGCCTTGATGAAAGTACGGCTCTTTTTTGCTTAATAAAATAATGCTAACGGTTCTGCAGGCGAGCTGATCCAAACATGCGTGTTGTTTATTTTATAAATATTTTATGTTCGTTTAAGGCTATTAGAACATAATTGTCGTCGAGTAAATAGACAACATCAAATATCATAAGATTTTTTTTCATTTAGTATACATATTATTTGTTTTTAAAGATGAATTTACAAAATATTGTCATTTTTGTGTATAAAATTGTTAATAAAGAATTTAGAAACACAACACGTTGTGACTAATAAGTATGTTCTATATAAAATATCAAGGATAGGGGGAAAACACCCTGAATTTTTTTTTTTTTTTTTTGTCTTTTGGTTTTTTTTATATAAAAGACGGTGTTATCTACACAACTATAACTTATTAAAACTGTTCAAATAATAAGGATGATTTTTTATCTTCTAGTGGTGCAAGTCATAGTATTTCTTACCAAAACATCAGCTGATCACCGTGTAAGTAATTAACTATGTAAATGAAAAATGGTTTGAAGCTATGCAATATTAAAAAGAAGCTTACGTGAATGAAATAAATAAAAGTAAACAAAATATAAAATATAAATGGGCGACTTGTAAAACAAAACGGATTAGTACAAAAATCTAACTTCTAGTTTCCCCTTATCCTTGACTTTTTATATAGGACATACTTATTAATCATAACACGTTGTGATTCTAGATTTTTGGCGCGCCATAAAACCTGTTTAAACCCACCGTTTCTTTTGAAATGCCTGTACCAAGTCAGAACCATTGCGGTCTTCAACTATTTCGGTTTGTTTTCAATGTTTTTTTTTTATCTCATGGACATTTGAGATTGATCCTTCAAGTTTAGTAATTTTTTATTTTGTTATTACCCTTTTTCTTACTTAATTCGACAACATTTTACATTTGAAGGGTACGCATAAGTTCATAATTTTGACAAATCAACCTATTTTGTTATGTACTAAACTAAAGAATAACTAAATAATCATTTATATTTTTAACATATTTCAGACAGGAAAATATACGGATAAAAGTAAGTCTTAGGGACTAACCATTGAACTTGAAAGGAAGGCTTGTTTTTTTTTGCTTAAAAACATTAAAGACGGCACGACAGAATATTTGCATTTACATTATTTTATGAAGCAGAAATCCTTCTTCAGGTTATTTTTTTCTTAACCTTTGCTGCCAGATTATTTTTATCATCAAATTAAAATCCAAAATATATTTTAGAAAAACCAAGCCACACTTTCCTAGTTTAATGTAGATAAGTCATTTCATATTTACTTGGTCTTCAGGCTACTGACAATGTTCGTAGTTTTGTTGTGCTAGTTGCACCTCGACCATCACTTCAATTTTCCTTTTAATCTAGACATTTAGCCTTGGTTTTATGCTTTTATCACTTTTTATGCCCACGCGACGACATGTCAGGGGGTATTAAGTTTAACTCATGTCCGTCCGTAGGTCCGTCCGTACGACTTTCCTTTAAGCTTTTCTCAGAAAACGTACATGAGAATGATTTGAAACTTGGTAGCATGGTTCAGTATGACAAACTATACGTACTAAGCTATTTTCAGACCTGTCGGAAATCTACTTCCTGTTTGGGACTTCAGGCCGATGTGAAAATATGTGAACATGACTATGAAAATTTCCGTCAAGCTTTTCTAAAGAACCATATCATGAGAAGGATTTGAAACTTGGTAGGATGGTTAATGGATAAGTATGACAAACTGTATGTCCTAAATTATGTTCAGACCTGTCGGACGTTTTCTTCCTGTTTTTGGACTAGCGGGGGCATCTGTGTCCCATGGACACATTCCTTCTTTATTTTCAAATTGATATGACAGAACATTTGTTTTCATTATCAACATTATCTTACTAAAACAAAACAAAATGAGCTAATGCAATAATAATTTCCACCTAATATTTGTAAAAAAATATTTTAAGGTGATTTGTGTCTTATGAATTGTCTTGAACCTTATGTATTGTATTTTAGTATTTGGCCAATTCAATACGACAATCAGCGACCTCTGATCATGTTAAAGAGTTTGGGCTGTTTTCCATTGTGATTTTTGTTTTAAATTACCTTTTCGTAATGTTGGTTTTGTTGCGTACACTAATTCCACATTTCCTTGTCGTCTAAATTATTAACCTTTTACATCAATACGTTTTACTGTTTATAATATATGGGTTTTTTTTTATAATTAAGTGACATGTGACTATGGAACACCGTTGCCGTACTGGAGCTGTGGACCTGGTATGTTAAGACGAGATTGTCCCGCTGGATATTACTGTAAAAATCACCCCGGTGGTCGATACGACCCCTACTGCTGCCTAGGTACGTACAAATTTATATTTTATACAATAAAAAGTTATCATTTTTATCGATTACTTAAAACTTGTTTATGAAAAACTTAAACCCTGACCGCTGACAAAAGTGGACCAACTTGTGTGGAGAGTGGCACGCCACATATGCTAAATTTTCCGCCCCTACCTACTTCTCCCCTTTTCATTTTACTGTTCCTTTATTTCCTACCCGTATATTTCGTTTATCATCATCATTTCATGTTCATTCCAGGTCCAGTCATCTAGATTTCATTTGACCTATAAATCAATCAAAATTTTATAAAATTGACCCTTTGAATGGAGAAAATAGTAAAACTTTTTCGACTTTTTAATAGAAAAGTTCTGAACATATACATATTTTCTTGAACTTCCTCGCTCAAATTTCGTCAATACCAATTTTTGTTTTTGTTTTAAACGTAGTTTTATTTGGCATGGGTAAATTCTCCTTATAAAGTTATGTTATGTTCCATATTTTGACTTCTTTTTTTCATTCGGTGCATAGGTCAATGGACAAAAACAAAGATAAACGTCATGAACGTAACGCTAAAATCTCCCTACTGGACAATGTTCCTCGGGGAAAAAATTGGTGTCCTTTATACCTTTACTTTTTATCTAATATTGATGCAAATAGATTAACTATTTTTTTTTACATTTTTAACATTTGTTTAGCAAGTCAGTTTTTGTTAAATTATTTCTTAAAAAGCACGTGCTTGTGGTCATATACTCTCAAAAACCATTGGTCAAACGTGTAATGTTAACATTATCCTTAAAAGGTAGATTATTCGACCAATTGTCATGTTTTACCTCGATATTTTTTACGTCATATTTTGTCATGCATATAAACTTCATATAGACAACTATTTCGAAGAAAAAAAGTTTTGCTGCCCTCTTGCCCCATCGGCTTTTTATAAAACTACGTGAAAAACTCCTAAAAGTATGTGAATTTAAAGAAACGTCCACTCCAAGTTACTCATGAATTAATTTTGATTCCAAATATTTTTACTTACACTGCTAAATATCTTTCTTATTAATGAAATGCATTATCTCCATCAAGTAGAAGCGAATCGAGTGAAACAAATATAAATATGATTAGTGGGGTCTTAAAGCGAGTTTTTTTTTCTTTCGTGTGAAATGGCATTCATGTATGTTGTAATTTAAAATATTTTCAAAAGGAAAACATGTAAAAATGTGTTTAATGTTGATAAGCTTGAAAACATAATTATTTCTATTTGAAGAACAACCAATGGTGCCCATAGTTTCAAGTACAGCAATGCCAAAGAACGTGTCTGACGAACTCAAACCGTCACTGTGATTCTGAAAAAAATGGGAAGATGAGCTTTTCGGTCAGATGTTTCAGAACAGTTATTTGAACTACATACTATGATAGTATATGTTATACATGTACAAAAATGTTACCAAAAAATATAAAAATACAATAAAAAAAATCAACGATAATTTATCGTTTTTTGTTGTCGAAGGAAATACCTGTATTTAATTAGGTCTGTCAATTACCTGCCCAAGATCGACGGTATCTTCCGCCATAAAATAACGAAAACAACGTTAACACTGCAATACCCCAAATTTCATTGAGTTTTCTGCTTCCAAATCAAAAGAAAAGTTTAAAGTAATAATGCACCAAAGCGGAAAAAATAGTGTATAGTATAAATACTACAGAAAACTCCAATGTAAAGTGAACAGGTGAAAAGGTACCCAAAAAATCAAGTTTTACATTACCGTTATTCCTTCATTTTCATGTGTCAATCATTTCTGATACAGCTAGTTAAAATTAATTGCTGTTGGAATTAATATATAATGTGTTATTATCTCGTGTTAAATTACTTTATTATCGTTTCATAAAATATATATTTATACGATTTTTAGTTATCAATTTATCGTAAGAGAAGCCAAGAAAAAAAACACAAAAGCGAAAGCGGCAAAACATTCATTCATGTTCACCTTTACTACGAAAATTTAAGCAGGATTCATAAAATCGATTTTACTACCGTATTTAGTGACAAACAAACCAATGATTAGGGAGGGGAGTTGGGCGCACTAAGTGTGCGTTTAACCTGTAATGTGCAAAGTTCATATTAAGTCCCATTACTCTTATCAAATTTGGTCAATTATGTCCATTATTGGACAAGCTCAACAAGCCAATTCTATTATGAATGCATTTTATTTTGTACAAATGAGAGATTTACAATGCTTATAAACGATCGGGAAACGACTTTTGCTATTTTTAAGCAATAATTCCAATAAATCATTCACATTGCACGGTTTAAATAAATTCAATAATTTAGAAATATTAATTATTTACTCCTTTATAGCTGGTTGCATAAAAAAATCATTAACTTCGCGAAGCATTTCCACAGCAAAATTAAAAAAAAATCATTAACTTCACGAAGATTTTCCACAGCAAAATCTATAAAATTTGGAAAAGGGTTGGTCGCCTTATGGACGAATGAACGAAAGTGTGACTGACGAATGCACGGACGGATACCATATCTTCATTTGATGGTTCTTCCGTAAAAAAAGCATCAACGTCTCGAGTTCAATAAATAAAGAAGCTAAATATACATGATTAATTACATCCCGAGTTAGAAATATAGCTCCTACTACGCGATCGAGTTGATTATGGAATTTCTAACATCGAAAGAAATAAATTTGATTATTTTAATGGCGAGGCTTGCCGAGCGATTAAAATATCAAATTTATTTCTCGAGATGTTAGAAATTCCATAATCATCGAGAATTAAGTTGTAGAAGGTTTTTCTCTAATGTTTACAGGTAAGAAATTGTAAAAGGTCGCTCATCAATTGCACGTGTAATTACGCTGAGAACAAATTTCTCTCTAGAGGTGAGAAATATTTTTTCACAACTGGTTGAGAGGTTGATAAATTGGAAAAAAAATAGAGAAAGCATGGTCTCAAACAGGTGACCGAAGTAAGCAAAATTGTTTCACAATTGGCTCAATTTCTAAAAGAATTTGACTAACACAAATTTTGAAATATAGTCTGTATAAAAAAGATGTCAGAAAAACCTTACGCATATCGACTTATTTTAATTTCGACTGATTATCTATTACGTCTTTAAGAAGTTCGTTTGATGTCGTTATTATTACGTTAAATTGACCAGAATGCGGAAATCGTAGCAAAAATGACCAACCATAACATGGTATGTTTTATGACGGTATAAAACAACATGGAAATGTTAAATTGTTTGCGTGGATGTCCGAACGCCCCATCAAAACAAGTGATAAATTTATAACCTGACATATTGACCGGGCTATATTTGTATACGTGTGGTTATATATTACACCTCTCTAACTAACATGACCATAAACTTCTTAGAAATGTACGGATTCAGTTTACTTGTTACGATATTTGTGTTTTCTAAAGAGGTAAGAAAAAATATATAGTTTGATACCGCTAACTTTGAGATAAGATGTTCATCATTAGACCACATTAGGCGGAATCAGTTCCATGAAAGAGGGGTCATAATTGACATGATTGACATATATGTCAAATTTGTTATGAAACCTTGATCACTTTTATACAAAAAAATAAATATTTCTCAGTTTAAAGGGGAGGGGTTTGTACGCCTCCTCCTCCACCACCTATCATACCAATCAAGATCCAACAAGGGGGGCTTTTACATGAAAAAAATGTTTTTGATTTGTTTGATGACGTATTTATTTATAAAAAAATGTAATAAAATTTGTCCAATGTATAACCCTCTTTATATAATAGAAAACAAATGAGAGATTTTTAATACAAACAAAAACGTAAGATCAGAATAGCCATACAATGATAACTTAAGTAAAGACAACAACAACAAAAAACCGTGATGATAAACCTTGTCACAGCAATAGTCCTTATTGGATGCAATAAAACAATCAGAATTTCACAAAGTCAGTTTGTCTACGACTGACAGGTTTAGTCCATTCAGAACTCATATTAAAGATCCGTTCAACCAAAATATGGATTCATACCATACACCATATGAAAAAAAAGCATTTCAAAAAACGGAAAAAAATATTAGAAATATCGAAAATTGATACGAGAATTTAGACTTACATTCTATGTATAACACCTTCAAATTGAAATATCTTAGGTTTCATTTGTCACAGGATTTTAATTTATAGACAATTAATCATAGTGAATGTTAAAGAACTTATTATTACAAAACCAAATCCCTATTGTTCGATGTTGTACATTGTTTAGCTTATTTAATTCAACAATCTTTCAGTTTTAAACAGTGCTCTCAGATGAGCACAGATGTTGGTTTGACATAGAGTTTTGTAATGTCATCCTTTCCGGATTTGACCAACACTTAATCGATCTTTGGCAACGTGACGGGTGTGCTATAGCAAGCAGGAACTGCTTACTCTTCCGGAGCACCTGAGTTCACTCTCGTTTCGACTTGAGTTCGCGTTGCTGAATGCAGTTTTGTTGTTATGTGTGTTTGTGTTTTATGTTGTTATGTGGTTTGTTTTGTTGTGATGATTTTTGTCTGCCGGTTTTGTCTTTGTCTTTACGGTTTTATGATACTGATTACCCCTTTGGTACACCGTTGCTTCTTACAGGAACAGTTTTACTACCATTACTACCAATCGATTCAATTTTTCCTACATGTATAAAAGATAATGGCAGAAAATAGTATAATGAATATCAGTATTAATTGGAATTTAAAACATCATCAAGAATCTTGATAGAATTCATGATAGTGTACGACACAAAGAAGTTTGCCACAAAACATTAAGCAAGCATCAATGTCTACACGACTGGCCTTCTTTGATATGGAATTGAACTTAAACAATGTTAAACATAAACGATTGGAATAATTGCGAGAGGTTGGTCCCGAAGGTTACTCTATATTAGGCACGTGTATTTTCATCTTTCTGTGAAAGCTCTTTGGAGAGAGAGAGGTTAAACTTTAAAATGTATCTAATAGCCTTATAATGATTGTTTAACGTACGCGTTTATAACTCTCATTTCTTGCTCTTCTACTAAAGAAGTAACTTTAATGTACATGTAGATGTTATTATACATTATATATTAAGCTTACACAATGAACAGTTTATTTATTGTGTTAAACTCAAAATTTTACATGCAGTCTTTGTAAAGCCGTTCACAACGAAATAAAAATAGCATATCTTGACTGTCAGCCGACACCAGCGAATAAACACCTCCACTCCAAGTTTTTTTTTCCAAATTAAAAGCCCAAACCAGCAAATTAACACACACTCCCGGTATTCCCAATATTTTAATCATTGAAATTTCTGATTGTTAAAATTCGAAATGGTTTCTCTCCTTGTAATTCACATGATCGATATCATCGGTGCTGGATTTGTTTAACTATTCAAACGTTTTGGGTTTAAGTACTTTTCTTTCAATACTTCCAGTTTTCGCTCTTACGCCAATAATTTGATTCAAAAAGATTTTACTCCTAAAAATGTGCATACAGATGCAAATAACAAACAAAAAAGAAAAAAACAGTTACTGTATTATTTTATGTGTAACCCGCCACTTTTTTTACGGCGGTTTAATAAAAATCTGTCAAAAATGTTTTTAAACGGTAGGATAAGCAGAAGCCGTTGCATTTTACGAACCTATCACAATTAAACCATTCGATCATACAATAACAATTATATGAAAAACCTAAGATACATTTTTAGATACTTTTCACTTAAAATCATGTCAACAATTTTATATCAAGACATGTACAGAGTTCTTGACATTTTCTCCGTTTTGCCAGTGGCATTTAAGTACACTTGTCTTTTTATTACTGCATGACCATCATAGTACGAAGTATTCTTGACAGCTAATGAATACATGTAGGACGAGGGAAACGTATCGTACGTATATTTGTTAAAAAAAGTTTGTTTTTCACATAGAAAATAATAATGAGATTTAGATTAAGACAAAACCTCTTTAAGCCAATTAATGTTATTTTTAGTTGGTGTCAGCTGATAACAAATGAAACTAAACACGTGCAAAAAAGATATTTTATAAATATAAGACCCGTTCCCACCTTCGTCAACAGTAGGTTCTATCTATGTCCATAGTTCAAATTTCCATACTGAGACTTCTATTTAAAACAAGGATTCCTGGGCCTCCCGCCAAGGTTGGGTCGTTAAACAGGAAGTATATAGTCAACATCTAACCAATAAAGACCCATACCTGAAAGCTGCATACAAATATCGAAAGATATAATAGTAGTTGAGAAATATGTTACAAAAAAGTGTGACAGGCACACACACAAGCCCGGTCCGGTATTTCTTTGTCTCACTTCGCGTTGCGATGGGGGACAATATCTTAGCCAGTAGTATGCACATGTATGTAAAGCTCACCAGACAAATAAGCAGTATACTGTAAATAAGTACAAACAGAACTGCTTATTTGTTGCCAAATGATACATGTTTCAATACTGTGAAGGTTACAATGTACTAGCTAATTTTCGCTATATACCAATGAACAATTCCGAAAATATTACACGCAAACGTGTATCTAATTATGATATTTGTAAACCGTAAAAATCAATGCCCTCCCTCTTAACATGCATATGCTAAATAAACGTTTGCATTGTGTGCGCAAAAATTAACAGGTTTACAGTAATACCTATTGAACTACATCTGTAGCAACTTGTGAAAAAATAACGCTTTTCTATTGAAGCTTATATTTAAAATTATTCAACTAATTGCTTAATTTTCTTTTTTTTCAGTTAACGGCCCAGCAAGCAGGTAATTATATAAATCTTATTTTTTCTTGTTATTTTCACTAGATCAGCTTAAGGATATTTGTAAGTATACAAGTTTATAGCGAGTATTTGATCTGCTGTTTTATAGGAAAGAAAATTTTACGGAAATGCATTTTAGCATAATTCTAAGGTTAGTTATATAATTATTGCTTTAATCCCAAGCAGTACGAATTTGGCTATATCAGGGAGATTGACATGAAAATAAGGGGGGGGTGACAACATGAACGTGACAAGATGGTACGATGCCTTATGGTTTCTACTCTTATCCAGACCTGAGGCAAGTTTCTTTAACGTAAAAGGAACGTGACTTTTTCACAACATGGTGCAGTCAATTGGTAACATCTAGGGGTGAGGTTTTCCGGATTCAAGCATAATTCAAAGGTATATTTATGTTTCATTCTTATCTTTTGAAGTAACAACCACAAAAGTCCCAGAGTTGGTCACTGCAAAAGTTAATATTTGTACCCTGACTAGAGAAACCGGACCATGTAGAGCCTCAAAACAAAGATACTTCTATAATAAAGACACTGGAACATGTGAAACATTTATATACGGAGGATGTAAAGGGAACAAAAACAACTTCCAAACTCTAGAGCAATGTCAGAAAGCATGCAAACAAGAAGGTGAGTATTTAATTAAATGTCAATCCATCACCACCAAAGAGGGCGATACCAACTCGGACCTATATACTATCGCACTAAGATCATGCGAAATATGTAAACGATATCCAGATCCGGGGAAATTTCCCACAATCCTTAGCGCGATACTATAGAGGTTAGTGTTGATAGAAAGTTTCAATCTGTTCTTGCATTTTTATCATCTCTTTACACTAATGTGGTTTTTGTATTGACAATATCACTTTCATTATTTTCTTGAGGTATTGCATGATCATGAATATTGAATCGTCATTAGTAATTAGTAACATTTATTCTTCTTGATCTTTAAGTACCAGCCGTTGTCACAACAGAATCTGACGTTTGTAGTCTGCCCCGAGAAACCGGACCATGTAGAGCTTCGAAACAGAGATACTTCTATAACAAAGACTCCAGAGCATGTGAAACGTTTATTTATGGAGGGTGTAAAGGAAATAAAAACAACTTTGAAACACTGGCGCAATGTCAAAACGAATGCATACAGCAAGGTGAGGGTTTTCTTAACATATTTGTTCTCTGCCAATTGTGCTTCCTCTTTCGTTTCATTTTGCTGTACTAAGATAATCACCGCACTATCCCTATTATGTCTTCACCAACGTATTGTATTTTGTGATATTACCTAAAATCGCAATTGAAGACGGAGGTTTGAAGTGCCATAAAACCTGAGTTGACACACCATTTAATTTGAAATGCCTGTACCAAGTCATTACCATTGCGATCTATAATTTTTCAATGTTTTGTCTTTTCGCTTGGACACTGACATTGATCCTACAAGTTCGGTAATTTTGTTATTTACCTTTATTCATTGTACTTGTTTGACAACCCTAGAACGAAAGAATCAATCTGTTCTTTTTTATCATTTATCGAAAATGAAGTTTCCTTGTCGACAATATTCAGCTGATTTTACTGTTTGTCATGTAATTTTATGTGGCATTTGAATGATATTTTCAATTTGTCCAAAATCCTAGTTCCAACAACAAAAGTCCCCGTCGCACCAATAGAAGGTGATATTTGTACCCTGCCTCGTGAAACCGGACCATGCAGAGCCTCAAAACAGAGATACTCCTATAACAAAGACACAGGAGCTTGTGAAACATTTACATATGGAGGATGTCAAGGAAATAAAAACAACTTCGAGTCCATGGAGCTTTGCCAGAAAACCTGCAAGAAGGAAGGTGAGAATATAATTATATCATATATATCTATTTGTTAGACTAGACGACAGCTGTTTCTTCATGTATTTACAGTGTAGCAAGGTTAGAAAGTGTACACAGGCAAAATGTGGACTGCGTTTAACGTGCATCTGACGTATGTTAAACGCATGTCATCTGACGCATATTTAATTGGGTGTTCTAACCACGTACGTTTGACGCACATTAAAAATTTATTTTGGCAATATTTTTATTTCATGATAAAACACACTAAATAAATAACTCACTAATTTCATACATTTTAGGAAACTATACGTCTGACGTATGGTAAACATATGTTTGACGCACATTTAAAAAACGTACGTCTGACGTATGTTTAGACAATTATTTGACGTACGTTTACCGTATGACGGTAAGAAACATATGTTTAAAGTACGTTTATACACTACGTCAGACGCACATTTTTACAAACGTACATCAGACGTATGTCTAAATTTTGCCTGTGTAGGTCTTGACGTCATATAATGGGGAGCAATGAAAGAAAGAGTTTACTAATTATCTTCAAGAAAAAAAAATGGCGAAAATTAATGAAAAAGTCTTGCTAGTCAATGTGTCATCGTTAAAGAATCACTTTAACAAACATTTACTATGGATTAGAGAGAAAGAAACAGGTTCTCCCTATCTCATTTAACAGAAAGTATGTACAAGTTTCCACTAAAATTGGGGTAAAATGGTGGTTATTTTAGAACTTGCGATGCAGGTATAGTAACCCTTCCGTGATTTTTTTATTTACAAGATGTAAATTGTTCATATTGTAACTTTATGAAAAACAGCACAACGACTGTTGGTATAAATATAAACGACTGTTGGACATTTGTAAAGTGATATTTACATTCTACATGATTTAAGAAATCCTTTTTTTTATTTCATGATTTTTAGCCCCATCAGCAAAGGAATCTGTAGTTGCTCCTAAAGAAATAGATATATGTAGCCTTCTCCAAGAAACAGGACCATGTAGAGCCTCAAAACAGAGATACTTTTATAACAAAGACTCCGGAGCATGTGAAACATTTATGTATGGAGGGTGCAAAGGAAATGAAAACAACTTCGAAACTTTGAAGGCGTGTCAGAAAGCATGCAAACATCAAGGTAAGAATATTTTTCCTATCTGAATATAATAGACTAGACCAGTCTTTCTTCATACTCTTAGCATGGATTTCCTTCTCAGTGTTGATAATGAAGGATATATTTATTACTATATATATTGCTTTAAAGCATAAAGCAGATTACCGTTGTGTTTTCGTTGTAAATTTGTCATGTGACATAATTAAGCGAAAGTGTTAAGCAACCGTCAGTTGATTTATTTTAAACCTTTCAAATAACAGATTTATTCTTTATAAATAGTCCCAACTCAGGCAACTGCCATTGTCCCAGATGTATGCAGTCTACCTAGTGAAACAGGACCATGTAGAGCCTCAAAACAGAGATACTTCTATAACAAAGATTCAGGAGCTTGTGAAACCTTTATATATGGAGGGTGTAAAGGGAATAAAAACAACTTCGAAACCTTGGAGCTGTGTGAGACTGATTGCAAACAGCAAGGTGAGAATATACTCCATTTCTAAGTATCTTTTCGTTCAAAGTACATAGTATATTGCAAAAAATTGACTTCGATAAATAGACTTATACCTTTATGTGTTAGATGTTCAAGTATCTCTTAATATTATTTCCGTAGGTAACTATGCAAATAATGAAGTCTTACTTTTAAGCCTATACCTATTGTATTTTGATTTTGATTTCAGATCCAACAACAAAGACGCCCGTGCTTGTTCCAGCAGATATTGATGTATGTAGTCTACCCAGAGAAACAGGACCATGTAGAGCCTCAAAACAGAGATACTTCTTCAGCAAAGATTCAGGAGCTTGTGAAACCTTTATATATGGAGGATGTAAAGGGAACAAAAACAACTTTGAATCTTTGGAGCTGTGCCAGAAAGCCTGCAAACAGCAAGGTAATATATTTAGTAAAGTAAGATTTGTTGGTAAACATACCGAAGAAATTGGCATATGGTACTAAACCCTTGGCGTTGTTCTTCATTCAATACCATCGTAAAGCAAACGAGGTGTTATTTTATGTCTCTGGTTTATGGTAATACATTGTATTTGATTTATGTCCGGTCTCTTTTAATAAGTTGCTCGTATGAATACCATTTTAAAATAGAAACGTATCTTTCACAACGGGTTAAAACAAATACTTAAAAAGTTAAGGTATGAATGAACAACACAAATTAATAACGCAAATTATAAACAAAACACTTCTCCAAAAAAAATAATGCTAGATTTTATTCTGACATGTGCGTGTCGTTCTCAAATATAAAAGCATCATATGGCCTTAAGATGCCAACTGCGCTGCCAACCCAAATGAATGGCGACGTTAAACTAAACTCAGTAACTCTAGGTTTTAATACTTTTAATCATACTGATGGTTAGCTTCTTTGTACATTTCCAAAACTTGTAAAACTTGTTAGGGTTCATCTTTTCACTTGAATGAAATGGCTGGTATGGTACGTCTCTTTTTAGCCTATGTGCAGTCTGAACTATACACTTACCTGCTTAATAATGCATAGCAGCGTCTAGATCATAGGAACTCATTTCCCTCTTTCAGAATTCTGTTAGAGCCAATGTGCGGTACGAAAAAAACATGTTTTTTTTCGTACTGCACATTGACTCTTACCTTTACCCTTACTTCCCTGTGTCTAGATACATACTTTTTACATTAAAATAATAAAAAATACTTAAAAAACATATTTTGTGTTATTTTCATGTGTTGTAATTCGTGGCTTTTCTTCAGTCCTTGTAACAAAAGTAAAGGAAGATGTCAAAGCAGAAGAAAACGTGTGCAGTCTGTCAAGAGAACCAGGACCATGCTATGCTGCATTTCAGAGATTCTTCTACAATAGAACCTCGGAAACATGTGAAACCTTTATTTATGGAGGGTGTAAAGGGAATAAAAACAATTTTGAAACACTGGAGTCGTGTCAAAAAACTTGCAAGCAACAAGGTGAGAATTTAAACGTTGTGCAACGGATGAGTGTATTATAAAAGGAAACAACGAAGGCTGTTGGCTGTCATCCCATTTCAATGTTTAAAATCACTGCCTATTTATGTAAGTTGTGTTGAGCGTACGTATTCCTCATCTGGTTATAGTCTATTCTATTCTATTGTTAAGTTAACAGTTAAGTAGAATTGTGTAATAGTTTGTTACCAAACCAGGGCTGTACATGATGTCATTAGTATGCAGGGACCTTAATATAACTGCTTTTTACTTTCACAAAGTAGATAAGGACTAGCATCAGCACATGCATATCAATTTTCAAATGCTTACTTCTCTTCTAAAGGATTTAACAGAGTTTACATACAATCAAATACTGTTTAAGTCTATGAACCTATCTCTTTTCACAAACTTTTGGTTTTAGTTATAAAATAAAGATAGGTCATAACCTCATTTTCTGGAATAAAAAATAGTATAAGCCAAAAACGTGGGTTCAGGACATTTTTAGACACATGAATATTTTGCAATCTTTAAGACAATTGCGCTGCGCTGCTTTCGTGACATTTCTGCTTTATGATGTTTTATTTACATTTGTTCCAATGGCACGTGGTTTTTTGTATTTCAGTGTATCCATGTCCAATGATAGAATGTTTAACACCATGTAAAAACGGTTTCGTTACAAACTCGCAAGGCTGTTTGACGTGCCAGTGTCAACCAGCACGTGAGTATTTAATATATTGATCGGATCCGAATACTGTGGTTTCATTATTATTCGTGGGATATCATTTTTCGTTGTTTTCGTGGGAGGTCTTTACCCACGAACATTGATGCTCCATGTGCATATCACAAAAAAGCTACTAACTACCTATTACTATAGCGGGTAATTTTCGCGGCCTGCAAATTTCGCGATTTCATACCAAATGACCTAGTTTTTATTTGCGCGGACACTTATTTTCGCGATTTCATTATTTTCTCAATACAAATTAATATTAATTCTATATTACGCGATTGAATATTGGTCGCGAATATAGCGAAAATTAGAACCTCGCAAAAATTTCCCGCTAAACGATATCGTATTACTTTTAGTGAGGGAAATATGACAATCGCCCGGGAACCGGATAATGATCAACCAGATGACAATTGTTTCACCCCCTCCCCCCACATCGTTGTAGATAGGCGGTATACTCTTTTTTATTCTTCAGTCCGCTGTTGTCATGATTTATTAATAGGTTAACACACATTTCAGCTTCCTCGCCAGTAAAGGGTGACGACGATGCCTGCAGCCTCCCAAAAGAAACAGGACCATGTCGGGCACGTAAAATACGATATTATTTCAATTCACAAACTGGAAAATGTGAAAAGTTTGTTTATGGTGGATGCAGTGGAAACAAAAATAACTTTTACACACTTGAATCATGTGAGAGCAAATGCAGATTAGGTAAGTTTTGTAAACCCATTAATCAAATAATCCCAATTTGATATCAGTAAAGTTACAAATACCAAAACGTGGGTATAAACAGTTAATTTTGATATGCTATATATCGATATTTCAAGGAGTAACCTCTCATCAGTAGCATTTAAACCAAAACATTGGAAGGTCAAAATCCAAAACAGTTGAAAACGAAAAGTACTCAAAACCAAAACGTTCGACCAAGGAAGCCAAATCCAGCACCGAGGATATCGACCATGTGCATTACAAGGAAAGAAACCTGGTGTTTTTATCCATTTTGAATTTAACAATCGGAAATTTCAGCGACAATATATAAGAAATTTTATGGTAATTCGTGTCAGACAAGTCTGACTACCAGGCTTGTGATTACCCTCGGGGACCTCTGGTCCACCAGCAGCGGTTATCGCCCAGTGGTTTCAAAATTACAAATACCAAAACGTGGGTATAAACAGTTAATTTTGATATGCTATATATCGATATTTCAAGGAGTAACCTCTCATCAGTAGCATTTAAACCAAAACATTGGAAGGTCAAAATCCAAAACAGTTGAAAACGAAAAGTACTCAAAACCAAAACGTTCGACCAAGGAAGCCAAATCCAGCACCGAGGATATCGACCATGTGCATTACAAGGAAAGAAACCTGGTGTTTTTATCCATTTTGAATTTAACAATCGGAAATTTCAGCGACAATATATAAGAAATTTTATGGTAATTCGTGTCAGACAAGTCTGACTACCAGGCTTGTGATTACCCTCGGGGACCTCTGGTCCACCAGCAGCGGTTATCGCCCAGTGGTTTCAAAATTACAAATACCAAAACGTGGGTATGAACAGTTAATTTTGATATGCTATATATCGATATTTCAAGGAGTAACCTCTCATCAGTAGCATTTAAACCAAAACATTGGAAGGTCAAAATCCAAAACAGTTGAAAACGAAAAGTACTCAAAACCAAAACGTTCGACCAAGGAAGCCAAATCCAGCACCGAGGATATCGACCATGTGCATTACAAGGAAAGAAACCTGGTGTTTTTATCCATTTTGAATTTAACAATCGGAAATTTCAGCGACAATATATAAGAAATTTTATGGTAATTCGTGTCAGACAAGTCTGACTACCAGGCTTGTGATTACCCTCGGGGACCTCTGGTCCACCAGCAGCGGTTATCGCCCAGTGGTTTCAAAATTACAAATACCAAAACGTGGGTATAAACAGTAAAGCTTAGAATCTATTCCGTGTTATTTGAATGAATTTCTTGCTAGTTAAGCTATGACATAATTTTATAAAGTGAAAAAAAAATCTTAATCTGTTTAAAATAAAGTACATCAATGTGATTTTAGGAAATTAAGCTGCAAAGAATTATCAGAACAAGTTTTTTAGCTCACCTGGCCAAAGGCCATGTGAGCTATTGCCATCACTTGGCGTCCGTCGTCGTCCTCCGTCGTCGTCGTCCGTCGTCGTCCGTCGTCGTTAACTTTTCTTCAAACTTCTTCTCCTCTGAAACGGCTGAACAGATTCGAACCAAATTTGGTCTGATGGTACCTTAGGGTATCCCCCACAGAACTGATGTGGGGATTTTTGATTCGTCGAAGAACATGGCCGCCGTTGCTAAAAATAGACCAGGGGGGTCAGACTACTGTTTTTGGCTTGTAAATCAAAAAGTATAAGAGATAAATGAAATCTGATGCCACCCTACTGCTTCAGCATTAAAAGCTCTACAAAAGTCTCCATTTGGTCCAAGTTGTCAGATGACCCCTTATAGGGGTTACAGCCCCTTAAAGGTGAAAAATAGCGTTTTTTCATGTTTTTGCCCTATAGTATGAAAACTATTGCAGATAGAGAAAAGCTGTTGCTTGCTTAAATGTTCAGCTCATTTAGTCTACAAAAGTCTCCATAGGGTCGAAGTTGTCAGATGACCCCTTATAGGGGTTACGGCCCCTAAAATGATGTTATTTCATGTTTTTGCCTGATAGAAAGAAAACTATTGCAGATAGAGAAAAGCTGTTGCTTGCTTAAATGTTCAGCTCATTTAGCTCTACAAAAGTCTCCATAGGGTCGAAGTTGTCAGATGACGCCTTAGAGGGGTTACGGCCCCTGAAATAATGTTTTTTCATGTTTTTGGTCTATTGAATGAAAACTATTGCAGGTAGAGAGAAGCTGTTGCTTGCTTAAATGTTCTGCTCATTTAGCTCTACAAAAGTCTCCATAGGGATAAAGTTGTCAGATGACCCCTAATAGGGGTTACGGCCCCTAAAATAATGTTTTTTCATGTTTTAGGCCTATAGAAAGAAAACTATAGCAGATAGAGAAAAACTGTTGCTTGCTTAAATGTTCAGTTCATTTAGCTCTACTAAAGTCTCCATAGGATCGAAGTCGTCTGATGACCCTTAATAGGGGTTACGGCCCCTAAAATAACCTTTTTCATGTTTTTGGCCTTTAGAATGAAAACTATAGCAGATAGAGAAAAGTTGTTGCTTGCTTAAATGTTCAGCGCACAAAGCTCTACAAAAGTCTCCATATGGTTGAAGTTGTCAGATAACCCCTTATAGGGGTTATGGCCTCTAAAATAACGGTTTTTTTTGTTTTTTTGGCCTATAGAATGAAAACTATAGTAGATAAAGAAAAAAATGTTGCTTGCTTATATGTTCAGCTCATTTAGCTCTACAAAATATAGGGTTGACATCAAGACCAGGTGAGCGATTTAGGCTCCTGGGAGCCTCTTGTTTTTGCTATCGACATCAGGGAAAACACATAAAACTCATAAATTTTATCAGTGTTTAGATGAAAAGCTTATTAAATCAAAAGTTTGCTTGCTAGCTTTAAAACAATCGAAATTAAGTTGTGTTGTCCAATATTATTATGGTAGGTTTGCTATAACCTTTATTTATATATTGTCTCAATCTTTAAATAGAAAAATCGAAGGCTATTGAAGCAGACAAAAGCGACACAAATGAAACTAAAAAGACCGATCGTCGTGAACCTGAAAGAGACGAGCCAGTGTCATCGGTAAATAAGAAACCTTCAACAGAACCAAAAGACAAGGATGACAAATTAAGACCTGTAGTTGCTGCTGATGACATCGTAGCTTCAATGGCACACAAAGCAAGTACTGTGCTAACTGACGCAAAGGAAATAAATACAACAGCAAGTGAAAATATTAACCAGAAGCAACCGTCTGTAAAAAATATAAACAATGCACCAACATCAACGAGCAACAAAGACCAAACACAAACATCAACCAGCAACAACGACCAAACACCACCAACGAGCAACAAAGACAAAACACCAACATCTACGAGCAACAAAGATCAAACATCAACATCAACAAGCAACAAAGACCAAACACCAACGTCAGCGAGCAACAAAGATAAAACACCAACATCAACGAGCAACAAAGATCAAACATCAATGTCAACAAGCAACAAAGACAAAACACAAACGTCAATTAGCAACAAAGACCAAACACCAACGTCAACGAGCATCAACGACCAAACACCAACATCAACGAGCAACAAAGACCAAACACCGACATCAACGAGCAACAAAGATCAATCATCAACGTCAACAAGCAACAAAGACCAAACTTCAACGTCGACCAGCAACAAGGATCGAACACCGACGTTAATGAGTGACAAAGACCAGACACCAGCATTAACCAACAACAAAGACCAACCAGTAGCATCAACGAGCAACAAAGACCAAACTTCAACATCGACCAGCAACAAGGATCGAACACCGGCGTCAACAAGTGACAAAGACCAAACACCAGCATCATCCAGCAAAGACCAAACACAAACGTCAACCAGCAGCAAAACCCAAACACTAACGACAACAAGCAATAAAGACCAAACATCAACATCAACGAGCAACAAAGATCAAACATCAATGTCAACAAGCAACAAAGACCAAACACCAACGTCAACGAGCATCAACGACCAAACACAAACATCAACGAGCAACAAAGACCAAACACCAACATCAACGAGCAACAAAGATCAATCATCAATGTCAACAAGCAACAAAGACCAAACTTCAACGTCGACCAGCAACAAGGATCGAACACCGGCGTTAACGAGTGACAAATACCAAACACCAGCATTATCCATCAAAGACCAAACACAAACGTCAACGAGCAATAAAGACCAAACACCAATGTCAACCAGCAACAAAGACAATACACCAACGTCAACGAGCAATAAAGACCAAACGCCAACATCTACGAGCGACAAAGACCAAACACTGTCAACTAGCAACAAACACTCTTTACCAATGTCAACCAACAATAAGGAACAAACTGAAATTTCAACTAGCAACAAAGATGCGACTCAGGTTTTGACCAGCATTAACAAAGTGCAGACTGAAGTGCTGGCGTCTAACTTAAAAACCGGAGCAGATGCACAGGGCAACAAAGATGAAGCCCACTCATCGACAAGCAACAATGATCAGAACAAAGATGAAACTGATCAAACAAGCAATAAAAATGAAACTGCAATGGCTTCATCCAGTATAGCTGTTGAAGTCCAAGAAAGGCCAACAGGAGTGACAGATGAGAGCAAAGGTATTGGCAAAGATAACAGCCTATTAACGGGTGCAAAAGATGAAACTGCATCAAATTTCATGGTACAAAACATGTGCAATCTTGACAAAGAGACAGGCCCCTGTCGTGCTAGGAAACCAAGATATTTCTACAACACCACTTCAAATCAATGTGAAAAGTTTACATATGGAGGATGCAAAGGCAACCAGAATAACTTTAAAACACTTGTTGAGTGTCAAGCCGCCTGTGTTGAATCCGGTAAGTAATTGAATTTATCAAATTAAGTGTTAATTTTTTTGGCTTACATAGAATACAAAAATTAGGCGTCTCTAGAAAAAGTTTCAGTCTGGAAGTCTGTCATTTATATAAACTAGCATCTCGTTTATTAAATATGAAACGAGTAAACTAAAAAAAAATGTTCCATCAATTTTTTCTGAAAATATCTCATGTATCTGTTTGTTCGACTTTTTTTAATTGTAAAATAAGTTTCATGGTTTGGAAAATTAACAAATGGAATAATGAACAAAAAATTATTTAAACTTGTAAATCACTTTAACTCCACATTTACACAGTTTTTTTTTATTAACAGCAGTTGTTACTGTTACAATTTTCTGATATCTTTAAAGATGCATATAATTATATATGCCACGCCGTAACCACATTAATGAGAAAATCTTAATTTAAGTTACTAAATGTTCTTTAAACTGAGCTTAATCAGGATTAAGTGGCATAATCTAAGATGAACCTAGCTAAATGTTAGATACAGAAAAAACTTGATTTTCTTAACTTAAACTGAGATTATTTTGTAACTATCGTTAAGTTGAGAAAATCTTGGTTTTAATGAGTTTCAAAAAAAAAACTTAGTTTTTCTTGAAAACTTTTAAAAAATTTTAATTGTCAAAACATAACCCATCTTTCAGTGAACTATTTACAGAAAAACCTAGATTTTCTTAACTAAAACTTTAATTTTTTCATAACTCAAAATAACCTGAAAAAAACTTAGATTTACTGAAAAATACGAGAAAATCTTAGTTAAAGCATTTTCTTTTCATTAAAAAGCTCACTTAATCTAGGATAAAATAACTTAATCTAAGTTTTTCTCATTATTCTGGTTGTTGCGTGCCTTACTTGAATTGCTTATGCATTTCCATTTTCAGGTGTTGAAGTATCTACAAAACGAGTTTGTCCTGCAGTGCGCTGTAATACTGTCTGTATGAAAGGTTATATGGAGGATGCAGATGGTTGTCAAACTTGTCAGTGCAAACGTAAGTAGAAAATAATCCATAATGTTCAATTGATGAGTTTGTATTTTACGCCCTTGCAACACTAAACAGGTTGCAAAAGTCGTACATACATATACAGTAAGAGATAATGATGAATTTATATATAGCCGTGGCTTGTACGGTTCTCCAGAAAAATGGATAAATTCATCTGTTCTATGAACAACCTTGATTTAAGAACACCTTTATAAATTATAATTCAACTATGCTTTGGGCATGGATGGCCAAATAGTCTCATGTGGTAGTAAAAAAATACACTATTGGTCATAAGAGGTTTACTTCTCAAGTTGGGTTTGAGTCCCGCTGGTAATTTACTAAAAAGACAGGACTTTCTTGCCTACAAGTAATAATTGAGTTTGTAAATATTATGCTCAAGAACAGTGGTTTCCTCACCTATTAAAACTTACCGCCCTATAAAGTCCGAGAGCGAAAATGGCTTAAATAACCCGAACACTCACACATAATTGTGCCTTTAATGTGACACAATGATGCATTTTTGAGTGGTATGTTCCTAAACGCAAGCGAAAAATATTCTTGACTGATTTATAGTCTACCATGCAGTAACAGTAGAGATCAATCGATAAATCTGCTTTAAAAATTCAAGTGAGACAGATGTGACATCTAGACTGGTGATTGCTTTCGGTGAACTTTATACCTTTCATCTTTCCTTTCAGTACCAGCTGTTGGTGAATGTCCTAGAAATACTAAGCCAAGCATTAAGTGTCCAGACGTTATACTACCCGAATGTAACCATGACGACGACTGTCCTACTAAGATGAAATGTTGCCAGTTTGGATGTTTAAGGTCTTGTGTCATGCCAGAAAGACCAAAACAATCCAGCGGCATATTTTAAAGTAGGAACAGCAAGATAATACTAAGTGGGGATGTTATCAGTGTCTGAAAATCTGATAAAACATATTACGCACATTTGTAACATTTATATGTAAATTAAAAGTTGGTATTGAAAACTGTTAAAATACATACTTGTTCATTTGTCTTTGCGATTGTTTGTGCAAAAATTGACAAATTTGAAAAAGTATAATACGATTTTTTACTTCCTTATGACGTACCAAGTGTTCAATTAAGAAAGATTTTTGTATTTGTTTGAAGCATGGTGATGCACTTCACAATGTCAAAACAATATTTATAATTGACTGTTTTTCATTAAACATATAGTAAATTATTTATCTTGACACAAGTCCTACTTCCTCAAAAATTACAATTTGTACAAAAAAAATTAATTTTAACAATAACAATATGGTTTTATTATTTTGCCTTTAAAAATAAAGTAATCGTTCATGTTTCTAAAATCTATTGAGGCTTTTCATTGGTTTTTGATTACTTGAGTACTGAATGAGGCATTTTAAAAATCATTTTTCGATTACAAAATCGGTCATTTTTTTAATTGATTCTTTCTTATAACCTGATAACCATTTTTGAAGATTTTTTGAAGGATGAGATTTTCAGTCAATAATTAATGATTACCAAAGCCATTACGTCAGGATTTCTTCATTCCTAGTTACCCCTGTGAAAAGCAGCCTTCGATTTTCTCAAGTTATCTCTTCCCGCCTTAGCTTAAATGTTGATCTTTATTTTGTGTTGGTGTCAAGAAAAGACCATATTATGATTGATTTATTATGCATAATCTAGTTATACATAAATGATTATTTCATGCACATGTTCATTTAAGTGTTTTTGTTTATGTATATGTACAATATTCTTTGAATTAATGTACTTTGTAAATATTTAGTATGAGATTATTTGTTTGTATTAAAATTTTATACATTCGCAAATGTTCTTTAATCTTTAAATTACAGGACGAAATCCATTTGAATGGAAAGTAAATAAGAAAGTCCCTTGTGATATAAAGGAAAGGTTATTATAACATAATTACCGATATGGGAGGATCAATCTCAAATGTTCAGGAATACTGACAGAAAAAAAGACATACCAGAGAAATTTAAGATCACAATGGTCATGACTTGGTACCTGCCTTTCAAAAGAAATAGTGGATTGAAACCAGGTTTAATTGCGCCAACCTCCCTCTTCCATTGCGAAGTACAGTGTAAGACGGGAGCATAAATACAGAAAGTACACAATATTCAAATCTTGAGCTGTCACTGCAGACTCTACCAGGTTAAACTTCCACAGTCATATTGAAATGTTGAATTGTCATGTTTTGCTCTGTTTTCGATGTGTTTACAAGCCAAACAATACATTGACCAAGACAAGCAAATCAGTAATAGAAACAAACGTATTAATTGATATCCTTTTAAGACAATCAAAATCAAAATGAACACACACAAAAAAAATTGCATGCTTTGAATGTTTCAAAATGTTTGATCAACTTTTTTTACACCTGACAGTTTTGAACAACGTTTCTTCCGAAATGCCTTATTATACGGTTTCAGAAACCAAGAAATACCAAAACAAGCTAAATGTCTAGGAAAAAAAAAACAATATGACAACACACATAGCAATGTAACACATACTACCACGAAGAACAATACTACAAACACATTGTAGCAGAGACGCATACAAAAATATCGTAGCAAACACGCATACAAAAACACCGTCCAAGCATGCATACAAATACATCGTAGGAAACCCGGATACAAAAACACCGTCCAAGCATGCATACAAAAACATCGTTGAAAACACGCATACAAAAACACCGTCAAAACATGCATACACATACATCGTAAAAAACACGCATACTAAAACACCGTCCAAACATGCATACAAATACATCGTAGAAAACACGCATACAAAAACACCGTCCAAACATGCATACAAATACATCGTAGAAAACACGCATACAAAAAACCATCCAAACATCCATACAATTACATTGTAGAACATGCATACAAAAACACCGTCCAAACATGCATACAAAAACACCGACCAAACATGCATACAAATACATCGTAGAAAACACACATTCAAATACATCTTAGCAAACAGGCATACGAAAACACCGTAACAAACACGCGTACAAATACATCTTAGCAAACAGACATACAAATACATCTTAGCAAACAGACATACAAATACACCGTAGCAAACATGCCTACAAATACATCGTGGCAAACACGCATATAAATACATCGTACAAACACGCACACAAAATCACCCTAGCAAACACGCATACAAACACATCGTAGCAAAGACGCAAACAAATACATCGTATCAAACACACATACAAATACATCGTAGCAAACATGCAGACAAATATATCGTAGCAAACACGCATACAAATACATCGTTGCAAACACGCATACAAAAACACCGTCCAAACATGCATACAAATACATCGTAGAAAGCACGTATACAAACACATTTTAGCAAACACGCACACAAACACATTGTAGCAAACAATGCATGCAAATATATTGTAGTAAACATGCATACAAATACATCGTAATAAACCCACAGACAAATACATCGTAGCAAAGACACAGTCATGTAAATGAGATCTAACTGTTATACTTCGTTGAATTTTTGTTTGTTACAAGACACCAAAGAAAACCAGAGAAGACAAATTTGAATTTCTATCTCTCAGAAAAATACATATAATGGTTTAGCATAAGGCTTTGTTTCGTTCGTGTTAACTGGTATTTTCTTTACCCTTTTGACATTCGAGTGCCCCATAAGTACATTTTGCGTCTTTGCTAGTATGAAGTATAATTTGAAATTACTTTATATGATAACTATTTGCCATGGCACAACAGACAATGTTGTTTTCTCTTTTTTCACAGGCTAACCGTTTCAACATTGCTTAATAATGCATAGCAGCGTCTTCTATAAATAAGATAAAATAAATTTAAAGCGAAAGTGTTTTAATGTGTACTTGTACACTTGATTGGTTTTGCCAAAACATATTTATTGCTTTAAAAACACCCAATTAAACACTTATTTCATTACTACTGGCTTAGTCAGGAAGCAATTAAGCTTTACCAAGAAAGTGAAAAAAAATAATAATGGTGTTAACTGCTTTGTTGTAATACATGCAAGTCATAAATGACAAAAAATTATAATAGGCATTTGTTGTTTTCCATGGCATCCACATTCTTGTCCTTAGCAACCAACCACAAAAGCATTGGACTACACAATAAATGATTATCTAAAATATTTAAAATCACCCAAATAAATACGCATTTCATTACTACTTTTCTACTTTTAAAACCTACACGCACGTCTTGAATTCCCCGAAAAAATATTTTGCCAAAATAAGTTTTCCACGAAAATCTTATGGTTTAATTGTATGTCTTTAAGGAATGCAAGTCAATATTTGTTACTTTTATTATAAGAAACTGGATTGCTTTGCTTCCATTTAGTGCTTTCGTGGTGAGAGTTGTGCATTTTAAAGTGCATAAAAGCACAAAGAGACATAAGAAGAACACAAACCTCTAATCATTTATCACTATAATAGTCATTTTTCTTACTTGATCAGTTATTGAACATATAGTTTTCAAAATGTAAGAATAAATCTAACCACATTTTAGTTAAATTTGAAAAACTAATCTGAATTGTTTGGCTATGGATCAAACAAATGGATCCTCAATGTTCCCCTTTAAAAGGAGGAAATATTCTCAGCTGGTACTAAGACTTACACATTTCTTATTATACAAATAAGGTGAATATTATACAATTATAGCCTTTAAATAGGTCGATACGAGAAAATATCGACCTGAGCATATCGACCCGACAACGAAGTTGGAGGTCGATATGCATTTCTCAGGTCGATATTTTTCGTATCGACCGTAGTTGAAGGCTATAATTGTTATATTATTAATTCAACTTTCTGGGTAATTAAAATGTACATGATGTAATTCTGATCTGCAAATGAAATCAATTTGTATATTGTTATTAAGATTTGTCATACTGAAATCCTAGCATTCAAGAAAGATTAATAGTAATTAAAAGACTATTTGAGTGGGGATCAGTAAGATGGCAGAACTAACCTTCTTTCTATTCCATCCACCAGTGAACTTTCAATGGCTTTGGTACGTACATTGTAGCTTTTTAGGGAAAGACAGCTTATTGTTTATTTTGTTGATGAGACTGAATTCCCATTCCAAGAGTTGTTCATGATCAGTTTCAATCTACAGTTGCCAAATCAACAAATGAACAAATCTGTAGGTGGGAATTCAGTCGTCTCTGCTAAAATTCCCATTTGAGAGTTGTTATTTGCCTATGTTTTCTGCTTTGCCATCGGGGTATTTTCTCGGCCAGGGAATGAAACGAACCCAGATTAATGAAACACGTGACCGTGCAATAACAATTTTCTATATGCATTTTTTGCACGCGCTCAGTCAATATAAAAAATATAAGCAGGTCACATGGTATGATTCAACTAATCAAATCAAGTAAAAAATATAAATTAATAATATAAATATTTAATCACGCACAATTTGAAGAACAGTTAAATGAACATAAAGTGATTTAAAATATAATATGAAAACTCATTAAATATCACGAAATGTGAAATGTAGCAGCTGTATTTTAGAAAAATAATATATATTCTTTGGTTATACATGTAGTTCAATCAGATGGATCCTCAATCCTACGTCTTATACAGAGGATTTTGAAATGGTCTCTTGGATGTCCACATTCCTTGAAACAGCCATCAATACAAGTTTTCTTCCTAGAAGTACAATCACTGACGGTTTCACATTAATTACGGTTGGCAGCCGGACACTGAATCTTTTGAATTCAGTGGACATTTTCGTTTAATAGGTAATGGTGGTATAAAAACTACAAAGATAAAACATATCAAAATTTCAATACAAATGATAGAGGGACGGATCTATAAAGTTTAGAAAAAGGGGGTCCACATACTTGTCCATGTTGGGATATGAGAACACTTTTGTTGAAAATCTACACGGAAATAACAAAATTTCCGATTAAGGAAAGGGGGTTCCGATCCTCCGGAACACCCTGAATCTGCAGCTGCATTATAAACATGTATCTTATTTATTCATCGTTTGTGTATCTTTGTGTCTCAAAAATGTGAAAAGTAAAAGTGAGCTTTCAGCATACATCAATAGATCAACATGCACTCTTACTAGATCGGCAACCAAGACTTAACAGTTGTAAAACCATAATATAGATAATTAATTTATGATTCTGTGCAATTCTACTAAATAAATGTAATTTTAATAAAATGCATAGAAAACGAAGTTGTATTGTATACATTATTGTGTATTTTTTCCCAATGCCATCGAGAATACTAGCTTCGAAATGGTCTATAATCGACGGTCCATTAGGCAATGCAGCGACCCAATAAAATGAGGTTACTTTATACAAATGTAACAATACACTACAAATTTATGATAAGAAAACTACTATTGCACATTTTGTTTTTTTGAATTCTTTTTCAAATATAGCTTAACGTATGATATATTTACAAAGGACTAGGGTTGATAAGGGCCATTTTGGCCCAAAAATTATTTTTTGTTAGAATTCAAGTAAAAATTGTGACAAGACTTAGTTAAGTGTCAGTACTTTAATGCTTCATAGATGATTTAATATTTTTGACCATACTGTGTTCAAAATTGAACAAATTGCACAAAATTGAACAAATCAGTTTTTTTTAGCATATGTTTTAATAATTTATGCTCTGGGAAGTGACCACAACACCCATGTACCACAAAATCCTTTTGGTAACAAATTAAGTTGGTCCTGAAAAATATTTTCCCAAAGTATCTATTTGGTACATGGCTGTACACACTACTATTGAAAACAAAATAAGCATGAAAATAATGTAAAACCCGCTTATTTTGTGAAAATCTTCCAACGTTTAATGCCATTTTCTTTATAAAGATTAAATGGATTGAAATAATTTTCATTGTTTATTATGTCCCTAACCCTTGCCTAAGAAAATAACACAGTGAATGTAGAATACTAGAACTTTTAATTTTCAGCCTTATTTTGAGGCCAAAAACAGGCCTTATCAGCCCTGGTCCTTTAAAAGTTCGTTCGTCTTACCATCCGGGCAACACACTGCCCATGCGTCAGCTGGATGCACGTGACAATAATATCCAGATTGGCATGGTTTCCCGCCTCGACCACAGTAATCATCCGGAAGTGGGTCTCCATGTGGACAATAAGCTGTAAGAAGTTAATTGTAAAATATATTACCAATGCAATCATTAAGTAATGTTGCAACCTCTCCCTCTTACCAAAAAAATATCTTACCCCTTTTTTTGTTTCAACAAGTAAGCGACCAAGCCTACATAACGTAGCGGCAATTGAAAATCCACAAAGGAAGACAACCAGCATGCTTCAAGGTACTTTTTTATGAGCATAGCTTTGTACCTGATCCTTTTTGAAATGCTTATATTATTTTTTTGCCCCAGCTGCGTTTAGATGTGGAATATTAAACGTAAGTTTGACAGCTTCTTAGAGCTTTTGTTGTATATATACTCATGGAAAAAAAGAAACTGTGCATGTGTATTTGAAATCAATTGTACCCATATTTCTCTTAATCAGAAAATCGTAAAAAATACAGTTATCGGGTTGAAATTTTAACGGAATGTCGAGTTGACCGTGCAGATTATTTTTTTTTTATAAAAATCCGATAATTTTTTTAATTCCAGTTTCTGAGATTCAAAAGATCACTTTTTTAACCCAAAAATGAAAAATCAAAATTTTCACCAAAATTTAAGCTCTTAACTTTCAACCACTAAAAGGAGAAATGTTTTCTGCGAAAATCAGCCGGGAAAACTTAATTTCAAAAATGTGTAATGGTTTCAAAGTGTGATTTTGTGAATTTCATATTGACACTACCTGATTTCAAACTGCAAAAAAAACAACCGAGGAGCAACTTAACACTGTGTTAATAATTTTCTGTCAGACACGACGCTCTGCCTATGAAACTGATGTAGCTACTCCAACTAAAAATTTTAATTGTCAAATTCATTCATGAAAGCAACTTAAAACGAAAGGTAGCTGCTTCAGAAACAGGAAAATATAATTTTTATTTTAAAAAACTCAAAATTGCACGGAGTACAGAGTTGTTAAAAAAATGAAAATTTTCACTTCCTGTGCTTTTTTTTTCATTTCCGGTCAGTCGAAGTTTTTCTCCCTTTCCTCACAATGGATTTAAACTGTATCCCGAAATTAAATGGCATAGAGTTACTGCGCTTTGGTCGTTGTTAGCAATAAAAAATCAGAAAAATTCTTGAGAAAGTAGAGAAAATAGCAAAACACACAAAATTTAAATTTGGCGTGCAACAACGTGCATTCATCAAATAATTTGAAACTTGGTATTTTGACAGAAATTGCACAGATAAACACGAGAAATACCACTTCTCATTTCATCTACGTTAGGGTCACCATTAATTCTAAATGTGAAATATTTACAAAATAACAAATCTCTTAATGAAATGTATTGTTGGAGTAGCTAACTGATGCAAATCACAAAAGCTATCGAATAACAAATATGTTTTGATACGTATTCTCCATAAGCAGAAGCGGAAGGAATGTTGTTTAACAAGAAAGGGAAAGTTGACAACTGGAAAGTTGATGTAATCACGATATTCATAAAGCTTTGTTGAAAGGCTCCTTAATATAATTAATTATATACAAAGAATAGTTAATACACGTGCTAGAAGATTTATATGTAATATATAAAAATTATGTAAACTTACCTGAAACAAACTGTAAACTGGCCTTTAAGAAAAAAACAAGAAAATTAATATTACTGTGGATTCATTTATTTTCGTGGGTACCAATTTTCGTGATTTGATTAAAAATGACCAGTTCGTGGAATCTTTAATTCATGGTTCTGTTGTCTACAGCATACAAGTTAATGTTAAATTTCCTTTTCGTGGGGTATCACATTTCGTGGGTCCAGACCACCCACGAAAACCACGAAAATTGATACCCAACGAATAATAGTGAAACAACAGTATTATGCACCAGTAGAAAGCAATTAAAGAAACAACATGCAACATTCACGATTTTCATATCTCTATTTTATAATGAATATAACATGAAACCGGACAAAAACCATCATAGGAAATATCAAAAACCAGATTTTAAAATTTCCAACATTAACAGCCCTGATTTAACATGCGTAATTACCGAACAGTGATCCCCTTTCTATAATGATCAAGACGAAAAGACAAAAGAAGGTCATAAAATACCGGATAAATTATAATCAAAAGGGTCCCTCTGGACACGGCTATTGAAATGAAATCTGAAAGTTGAAATTATAAAAAGACATTAACATCATAAAATGAAAAGAAAACATACAACTATATATTTTTCTTACTTGAACTAACCTATTGACTTTTAATAGAGTCAAGTTAGATAAGAAATGCCAAGTTAGACTCCTTAAAGGAGCTGGTGTACATATGATTTTCTTGTATTTTAAAAGTAATTAGTAGAATAGACAGAGATTGAACAAAGTTTTACAACAGCTTTAAATGTATAACTTACTTGTGTATATGCAACTAAGACAGCCAGGGTTATAATAATCCAATGCATGTTAACAAATTTAATACAGGTATTTTACACTGTCAAATATATATACATACAAAAACAACATTAAGATAGGATGGAAACACTTAAATTTTGTCATCAATTAACATTTCATCGCATGTAAAGCATAAAAGGGGATTATTGGTTTCTTTTGAGACGTTTTTTTCTACCTAACAAGTGCGTCAGGTAAATTGTTTTGGATGGTTGTGACATTATTTTCAACATTTTGATATGATGTATTATATTGTTGTTTCTTTTGTAAAGGATGTGTTTTAATTTTTCATTTATAACGAATTGTCAGAAGGAGTTACATATTAAACATTGATTGGAATATAATACATTTTCATCGATATGTTCTGATAAATAATTGTAATGCCGTATCTAAATTTACATAGACTATTTTTCAAATAAATTAAAAACAGGACTTACAAAAACTTAGCTAATTGTATCGAGTCCAATAGTGACCAATAGTAACGAATGTAGAGATGTGAAATGATTTTGACGTTCAAGATATGTACAAACTTTAACGAAGGTTCGAACTAATTTTCGAACAGCAATTTGACCCTGTTTTGCATCTTCACAAGACTCGTTTTAAGAACAACCCCAATCAATGCTTTAAGGAACACATGATGACATAAAAATACTTTAAATTAAAATCACCACCTTCCATGATTTTTTTTTAAATATATCCGGAGGAAACCAAAGAGTAAGGCACTATAATGAAACACACATTCAATTAACTGTTATTGCATGTAGTATAAAAAAAAATGGTGAACTTAAATGACAAGTCGCGTTGTTGATTGATATTCAGTTGTTTTGTGTTTCCATGTTTTACATGTTGTCTGTGTTTGTCCTGTTCTTGTTGGTGTTTACTGGTTTTTTCTCTGCTCTTTCCGACTTTTGACATTCGGATACCCCATTGGTACCTCTGCTTCTTTCGGGAAACATATTAATAGCCAGGGTGTTTCGAGGATTCAATGAAATTCCCTCGGACGAAAATGTATTAAAAATATAGGTAAAAACAGGCTAAAATTTAGCAGTATTAAAAGGAGGAATATTTAAAAGAACCACCCCTTATAGCATTTTTGGTATGGAGAAGTGTAAAAAGCGCTAGCTCCCTTTTTTGCCATGGTGTTGATTCTTTATGATAAATGGAAATCGGGAAAAAGAAGATAACTTAATGTTCAATTTATACTTTGCTAACAGTTAAAATTGTTTCTTGTTAAATGTACACATGGTTAATTACACCAGAAAAAAGAGACTTAGAGAAAAATAATTATTTAATCAGAATCTCAATCAACTATCACATTTTGGAGTATTTTTTTAACTTAACAGTTAAATGAACATAAAGTGACTTACAATAAAGGTTTGAAGATATTCAAATGTAACGAATAATGCAATGTAACAACATATTGAAAATAAATAAGAATAACTTTGAATCAAACAAAGGGTTCCTCAATGAGAGAAATAGTCTCTGCTTCGTGGATAAACACATTTTTTGGAGCAGCCATACATGCAACATTTCTCCCTAGGATTACAATCACTGTCGGTATCACATTCAGGGTTAAGGGCAACCGGACACTGGATATTGGACTTCGAATTCGGTGGACATTCTCGTTTAATGGGTAGTGCTACAATGATAAAAGATTTATTTTAGGAACACTATGTATTCTTGTATGAAGCAATGGATTCTTTAGGTGTGGTGATTGGTCTTCAATTAACCTCAGAACAGATTTGTTTCACTTAGTCCTATATTTGGCCATAAATTTAGAGAAATCTTTTATTTGCTTTAATTGGCCGGTTTTATGCCTATAAGTAGTCTTAGATAATTGTAATTCTAATATTTATAATAATTTAATCAATGTTGACTTTATGATTTGGTCACAGAAAGAATTAAGTTCATATAATTTGATGAAATCATCAAAATTTACCATTTATATTTTTGTTTTTGTGCGATATAGAGGTGGCGCCACCCTTCGCCCACCAATATTTTACTTGAAATCTATTTTTGTTGTAATTAATGAAATAAGATAGAAAAAGTTTTGGGCGACAGGTGGCATCACCTCTAAAAGTGCCAAAAACTAAGAATAAATAGGTAATAATATCGATCATTTTATTGACAGTATTGCAGAAAATACAGTGATATTCGCAATATAATTGCTTTACATTTTTAAAACATATGGATTTAAGATAATATGCAAGCAAGTTTAAGTCATATAAACCAATATTAAATTAGATAGTCAGTGAACATGGTCCCTTCATAGTTACCACATTACCAATTCTTTTGACATTGTGGGTAAGCTTATTCAAATGCCTAGTATGACGATTTCACAGTGGTTTGTTGTTGTATGTGGGTACATGACTAAGTCTTGTTAATGTTTTGCTCTATGAATTTATTATACTTAAATGTCTGTTTTTTTTCATAATATACATACGTCCAGGTTTACATTTGCAGGTCATGCAGCCGTTCTGGTCGGCATCAAATCCATGTTTACAGGGTCTACTACACCTAACCATTGGACAAGGATAAGCTACAATATTAAACATAATTACAGTGTAACCTGTCCAATCCGACACAGGTTGGGACCAAAAAAAATGTCAGAAGTGACAGTGTGCCGGATAAGTCAGAAAAGCATAAATTTTTGAACAATAAAAATCTTTATTTTCATAACTTATTCTATTCTCATACATTTGTCATATCTATATTTTTCCTAAGGGAGACCTAAGGCTATGCTTAAATATTACTAATCGGGAAATAAGATGGGGTGTGAATTTCACTGTTGATGTGTTGGATTGTGTTTACAAAGAAAACTACATGTTAATGTTATTTGCATAAAAGGATTAACAGGATTAATCAAAGTCGGAATTCTCAAGGATCAATTAAAGGATTTATTGATGTTTGGACTCCAATTTTGTGTCGGATTCCAGAACTGACAGGGGACAGATTAATCAGTGTTAAGATACATATAAATTATTAAAGGGATTTTATGGGACCAACAAAAAATGTCGGTTGTCAAAGTATTTCGGAAAAGTCAGGTGCCGGATTTGTCAGTTTCCACTGTATATTCAAATTGGCATAATGGATGGAAATTTAATGTTGTGTAATATTCCATTTGATATATCCATATTTTGTTGTTTTATAATATACTTACTTCCAGGTTTACATTTGCAGGTAATACAGCCGTTCAAATCGGCAGCAAATCCATGTTTACATGGTCTACCGCACCTTACCATAGGGCAAGGATACGCTACAATGTAAAATGTGAATTCAAACTAGCATTAGAGTTAGAAGCATACTTTTTGTTTTATCTTCCTATGTTTTGATTTAAAGCGGATGATGAAAGTTACTTTTTAAAATATGCATTAAGCAATCAGAGGTCCTAATGGTGCATCCGAATGTCAAATTCGAATGAGCAGAGACAAAACCAGCAAACACAAACAAGGACAAGGACGAAAAAAACAGACAACATTTAAAACATGGGAACACAAAAACTGCTAAATATCAATCAACAACTCGAACTATAGTCGTAATGAGAGTTGGAGTGAACTCATGTGCTCCGGAAGAGTAAGTGGTTCCTGCCTGCTATAGCACACCCGTTGCGCTGCCAATTTTAAATTCATATACAACACTGAAATATACCCAAAATGGTATGTTTAATACCCGTTTCGGTATTTGTATATAACATATATGTAATTCTTCATTAACGTTTTAGGACATTTCGTTATATTCTGGATCTTTTTATGTGTTTTACGTAAGTATACTAAGGACAGCTTATTTTCTTCAAGTCAAAGTCGTTTGACTTGCTAAATGCTTGGAAAGGACATAAAAATGAAAATCTTTTACTATTTTGTAAAAACAATATGAGTGCTAGTAGAATGAATTGTCACTTGAATAAAGTGCGTTATAAAAATAAAAAAAGGACCTCCGTTCTAGCTTGCAGGTTATTGCTGGTTCTTATAGCTTTATTAATCAATGATCTTATCTTGTATTATAATATATTCCTACTGGCTAAAGTCGATATGCAGTCCGTAAAAATGAATTTCCTAGCTTAAATATGACATTAATCACCTTACTTCCATATCATAATCGTTATGTTGCTGTCGGCCAAATAAATGCGTTGAATCTGGTTAAGGAAAACAGATATGTATTAAATAAAACGAATATATGCACTCATATAAATCCCATTTTTTCCGATGTGACGACCCACTGAAGAAACCGATGTAACCTATGAGTGCATGACAAGAAGTCTTCCATATCATATTGTACATGTCATGTATTAATAATCAAATCATTTTCGTCATGACACAAACAAAATAGAATTACATACGTCGACATCTACAAGTTGGACAGCCTCTTTCATCATAAACATTTCCATTTTCACAAGATATGGCGCACACGGGCCCACATTCTGAAATTAAAAATTGTCAGAAATTTTTAAGAATGTTTTAATGTTGTGCTGACTTATGTTTTCTTTCAAACAGGCAAAGAAAAAAGTTGCAGAATTTTCATCTAATTCATAACAGATTAAGTAAAGCATTAAGTTAATGATTTTTTTTTAATTTGCATGTACAGCATAATCAAATAACTCGTTTTTATACCCGTTTTGTGTGTTGTGTATTTGTATTTTCATATTTGCATGGAATTATTTTTGCAGTTTTGACATGCAGACATTCGAGAAAAAACCTTCTAAAACTTCTTGATGATAATGAAATGTCTTACATCTCGGGAAATAATCGCTGGGCAAGCTCCGCTATTAAAATGATCAAATTTATTTCACTTCACGTTAACAATTCCATAATCAACTCGGTCGCGTTGTAGAAGCTTCAGATGAAGTGAAGTATAACACCCTTCTTTTCTGTGATCAATAAGCCATGAGAACGGTACACTTAATGTGACCACATCTTACAGTTTTGGAATTTGATCTTCCAATATTTTGATATAAATGCTACTGATGAGAGGTTACTCCTTTAAATATCGATATATAGCATATCCAAATTAGCCGTTCATACCCGCGTTTTGGTATTTGTAATCTTAAAGTATATAGGTTTAAAGTTTTATGATGGTTTCACAATTCATTTAATGTACGGTTTCTATCTGTAGGTAAAATCAAATATAACGCCCCTTGCAGTTAACGGGACAAGTGCAATACTATTTTGCTTTTTGCTTGTCTTTATGATGATGTGTATATGTGTATAAAGATTCATGATGTTAGCACCCTTCCTTCACGGAAGTAACTTCAACCTTCAGGTTAAACTAGTGGCACGGATTAAAAAAAATAACAATCTAAGCATTCCAAAATTACATTTTTCTCGATATTGTTGGTTTAGTCTGCTTTCTATAATATTTAGATAGTGAGCAGGTTATGAAAAATTAAGAGGAAACCCCTACATAGAAGATAAAGTTTATTTTCAAGAATAACCGTAGATCGTTTTGATTTCATTCAATATGGGACAAAATAAAACGGGTACCGTATCATGTCCTTTAATTAGACATTTTTCCTCTTGTAAACATTGCCATTCGGACAAGAAACTCAACGTCAATATGAAGCGGTTTCCTGACTTAATGCAATCAATCCCTACCATTGTCGATAAGTTGTCAATACTATATGCATTAAGGTAGTACAATGGTATAACACTGAGCATCTTCTCTGAGCATGTTACCAAATTCAAGCAAAGGCAAAAACATTGCTATTTAACTGTATGAAGATTGTGAGTATGATAAATTATTAGAGAAAAAATAAGTCTGAAACAAAATCTAACTGTTATATTCATTTTATAACATATCCCTAACAAATCATTACTAAAGCCCCATTTACATGCACAAATTATGCATACGTATGTAAATATACTTATGTGCAAATTTACATACGTATGTATAAGCAAAAATGCTATGCATTTACATGAGTTTTATGCTTATTGTGTATTTTTATAAAGTAATTCAAATGAGTTGGCTGGACCAATATGAACTATACGTATACCGATATGGGATCCCGTTTCAGTCATTTTGTATACCTCTGGATTTGCTTATGATGCCATGTCATTATGGTCTTCAAAATTTACAGTTCCTTTATTTCCCACCCCACCGTTTTCTCTCTCTCTCAGTGTGTTTAGGTTCAACCAGAATTCAGCATTGTATTTTCGACAAATAAAGGTTGATTTTATAAAACTGGGTAATGGTTGGTCATATCTAACACTGGCAAGTGTTCCAACAAGTATGACCTTATTTCTGGAAAGAATTCTCCATTTTCAGTCACCATGGCGTAGGTATGGGTTCCAGATTGGGGGAAAAAGTTTAAGGGAAGGCTTTCGTCACTTTCTCGATGCATTAGCCTTATATATAATGGTGCATTGAGAGTATATTGGCCTGTCTTGTGAGTTGGTTCGTTTTTCTTCTGGTATGTGGTCGTATACACAAGCCCTTTTTGCATGACTGGCATGCATGGGTCTGTGTTATGGATGCTGTGTATTTGTTCAACTTGTTGCTTCAATTAGTTCTTGTCCCGATTGTGACTAAAATATTGTAGACTGGACATAAAACAAAAAACAAAACAAAAATATTAAGACCAATGCAGTAATACAACAACTTTCCTTTCTTTATGGTGTCAAAAGATTAAATGTGAAGTCACGTTGGTGCAACTTAAACCATGTTTCGAATTTTAAAGACTCGAATATAGAATTTGGCTTTCCGTCCGTCCGTCCGTCCTTACATCTGGTTTGTTTCCTAAATCCAAATCGTAGCTTTCGGCCTAAGAAAAAAGGAAGAAGCCTGTAGCTTATGGATAAAGAGGTCAAAAGCAAAGGTAAAAAGTTATGCAAAACTAAGAAAAGGTAGTGATATTTGTTCCCAAAGCATGATTTTACTCAGAAATACGCATTTATATGCTTATTGTATATAAAAGATGCAAATTGTGTTGGAGGAATTAAAATTAAGGTCACAAGTTTAGAAAAAAAATGATATTATAGAGTGATATTGGTTTCTTATGCATAACTTACAAACGCCTTTATATAATTTCATAAAACTTAAACGTCGTAGAGCTCATGGTTAACGAAAGATGCATGTGGATTCTGGAGTAAATAGCTTTAAGGTCGAAGTCATAAGGTCCAAAGGAAGGGAAAAATCGAGCTATGCATTTCTTTGAATTGCGTTTACATGCACAAAATTTAATTAAAAAGCGTATGTAAATTTACACATAAAGATTTACATCTGGTCCTGAGGTTATGTAAATTTACACCTTGCGTAAATTTACATACGTATGTATTTGCATTTACATGCAGTATTTATGTGTAAAATTACATAAGTATGTAAAAATGCATACGTATGTAAAACTGTGCATGTAAATGGGGCTTAAGATGATTTTATACCTTATTTTTAAGAACTAACAAAAATTGATGTTTTGACAAAATATAACAAAATTCTATCCTGTGAAATTGGAAAAAAAAAATTTGAACAATTTTTTCCCTATATAATCTATATAAAAATAGCCAAATTTGAACTGTTTTTGATTAAATTTCTACAAAAATAAAGCACGGTGACCTGTTATTTTTATTTCATTCTTCAAACATATGCACATATATACTTTTAATGACAAATTTTAAAAAAAAATCTATCCTACCGATTTTTATATTGTACTTCCTTAAATTAATGCAAGGTCAATATTTTCAATAATATATGCTTAAATATCTATACTCAAAAGAATCATATTTTCATAATAAAGGTAATACAAATATCATTCAAAGTACAGATATAGAATTTTGTACTTACTTGGAGGTGAACTAGCCTACAAAAAATAAACAGAAATATATGTAAATATAATCCAATGAATACCCAAATGTGGTTTTGAAGGAAGGTACATGCAACAACAACAACTTACCAAACAGGAAAAAATAATCTTATTTTTTAGGAAAAAAATCTCAACAAAGAAATAAAATACCAGAAAAAAACGAAGATCGTAATAGTCCTGACTTAGAACAGGCCTTTCAAAGGTAATTTCATTCAGAGAAGGCCAATACAACACAACATCAACTTAAAGCTCAATATATTATGACCAAATCAAAACAAATCTTTAACTAATCTATTCAGTTTTAAAAATTAGCAATGTAAGTTGAAAAATAAAATAAATACTTTAACAACAGATTTTTTACTTACTTGTGTATAAACAACGAGGACAGCTACAGAAATAATACACCAATGCATGTTTACATTGAACAACAGTTTGTTTACAGTGTGTCAAATATCTATATATACACAGAGACAAAATTACAATAGGATGTAGACCTTTGTTGTCATGTTATTAAAACTACTTACCATTTCATCTAATGTAACTATCATTTAGGTGTTTTTTACTTTCCGGAGATACGTCTTTTACTTATTGAACAATGCGTCAGGTAAATTGTTTTGACCGGCAGTGGCTTTGATTATTATATTTTGATACAGTGAAATATGCAGTTTTGTTATTTAACAAGGATATGTTCTTTTGTTACGGAGCAGTCAGAAGAAAGCACACATTGAACATTGATCATAAATTGGAACATACATGTAATAAATGTTTTTCGACTTGGTCTGATAAACAATTTATCACAAGCAATCGATTGTCGAGGGAGAAGAGTTAGAAATAGGAAGTTTTAACGTATGATTTAACAGCAGATTTTTCTCTGTTCATATGTCTCAACAGTGACAAAATTAACCGTTTTCCACCCGTTTTTTGGTATTGTATTTTGATTAAAATGCTGCTGAAGAAATGTTACTTATTAAAATATGAATAAACAACTTCAACAAATGACTCTTTATCACATTTTTTGGGGTATTTTTATTGTCAGGAATGTGGTACAGTTAAGGGAAACAACAAGAAACATATAGTTAGACAGAATATGAATAAATGTTAGATTGAATGTGATTATTATTATTGTCTTATTCAAAGGGGTAATCAAACATCATTATATCGAAATGACAGTGACAAAACCGGTAGACAAAAAAATCATCACAACGAAATAAACCACAAAACAACAACAAAAACAAAATATACACACACACATTACAACAAAACCGAAATCAGCAACGTGAACCCAAGTCGAAACGACAGTGATTTAAGGTGCTCCGGAAGAGTAAACAGTCCCTGCTTGCTACAGCACATCCGTCTCATTGATTAGAATAAAAAAGAATTAAATTAACCAAATGACAGAAAATATCATCAACTTCTGAAAAATGACACAGTGATATTAATGACGTTAGTCCCGCCAAAAGTAAAAAAAACAAGTTTCCAAGAGTTGTCCCCCTTATTGCGACGAATACTCGGAAAAATAAAATACCTGTACCATATAGATTTGATAAAATATTTGTTGTTTTATTGTCTTATGTAGTTTGACATAATTATTTACAGTTATCCAAACCATTATATTTCATCAATATTACTCAATACAGATGGGTCCAAACCTAACCTGTATGCAAACAAAACTAAAATAGCAAACCAGAAGTTTGGTCTCATTTCACTTTTCACTTTGTTTGGTTTACTTAAGCAAACCAAAGTTTACTTTAATGTTTACTCAAAAAGTAAACCAGACGGCTGGTTTGGTTTGGTCAGAGCGAACCAAACTTTAAAAAGCAAACCAAACCAGCGCCCTAGTTTGGTTTGGTTTGGTTTGCTCTGAGCAAACCGTGAACATGCTCAGATGATTCATATAATCGATGTGAAAGAATGTCCGAACTATTTCACACTATTACAATTTCATGAACAAATATTGTTCACTAAATGTCTCAATCGAATTACAAATTCTGATTTAAACATTTAACATCATATTAGATTGTTATTTTATGAGTAAACCTAACCAGCACCCAAGTTTTCTATTTTAAGAGCAAACCAAACCACCGGCCTGGTTTGGTTTGGTTTGGTTTGCTAAGATCAAACCATGAGCATGCGCAGATGATTCAAATAATCGAAGTAATGCGACGTCCGACATCATTTTATGATATTTGTTCTCGTAAAACAAATATGTTTTACTTGAAGAATTTATTATGATTTAGATAAACCATCATTTTAGAAGGGTTTGGTAAGAGTAAACCAAACCAGAACCCTAGTTTTGTTTGGTCAGAGCAAACCAAACCAGCACCCTAGTTTGGTTTGGTCAGAGCAAACCAAACCAGCGTCAAAGTTTGATTTGGTCAGAGCTAACCAAACCAGCCGCCTGATTTGGTTTGGTGTGCTTTTCAAACCAAACCAAACTAGAAAAAGCGAACCACGGTTTGTTTTGAGTTAACTGTGGTTTGCTATTTTGTTTGGTCAAGCAAACCAAACCAAACCAGAAAAGTAAACTTAGTCTAGATGTTTGCTCCCGGTTCACTTTTGTACAGGTTAGGTTTGGACCCATCTGTAGTTAGAAAAACCCGAATAGAAGTATTTTCTTTTGGAAATTAAGTCTCGCCCCTTTTAGCTTATTTGGCAAATCAGACGAAATTTGATACCTCATTTCTTAAATCGGATTTAGCACCCCGAAGATCGACATCGATTGTTTTAGAATTTCACCACATGATAGTTCATAAAATATAGAATTTGAAAATTGCTGCTCATTCTTTTGTATTTTTGAAAATTATAACAAAAGTTTGATATCAAGATGAAAAACGCAGTTTTTCTCATTCTGATTTACCCTTTTCGTCCAAAAATTAAAATTATTCTTAACATAATCAACAATGAGCACCTAAATCCAAATAAATTGATCAAAAACGAACGCAAATAAATGATTTTTAATCAATTCGATGGTGCTAATGGGGGTGCTAAACTTCAGTTTCCTAATCCGAGAAAAGTCATGTTGCAGACAAAATGGTTGCCATGGATACTTATTTATGGTACTATATGAGCAATTTTTTAACGCATTAACATATTTTCTAAATGCATATCAAATTCCTATTCATTTCGATATAAAATAACTTTTATAATTGATTTTTAATTTTTTTATGTTTGAAAGGGACGGGAAACGGACGATTTTCCGGAAAAGTGCATTAACCAACCTGCGAATACGTAAATATACAACATCTAAGCTCGGCACCTATGAAGATTTATTTATATTTGACACTTTTTTTCATAACCATAAGAAGGTTACACTATAAAGATTTATTTTTTTTCACTAAGTATACTCAAAGAAAGAGTGCAAATCTGTGCCATACAATAAAAAAAACCTCTTATTCTTTGGATAATCATTTGTGTGGCAGAGAACTAATCTATATCTCTTAAATCGAATTGTTGATTTTAAAAGTCATTCCTTCCTATCCTAGGCTTTTGTTCTTATTGTTTAAATTCAATAGCTGCTAATAAACTCCTGGTTGCTTATCTAGTATATTTTAAGTATACTTTTCTGTTTTGCTTTGCGTTACTCGTATTTCATTACTTGTCTCAGGAATTTTCTTTTTAAATTTGATATGTTCCCTCTAATGCATTGGTTCTTATCATTCATACATATGTCTTCTGAACATGCATTTGAAAACGTTTTAAAATTTATGTTTATTCTAGATACATATTGTCTTATAGTAGTTTATGCCAAAGATTTGAGAAAAGTAATGACAACTTATTCCATAATTCTGTTTCCCACAAAAATATAAGATCAAGCTTATACATAAAATAAACCTCTACTCAGTGGTTGATGATAACACATACGAATAATTAAAGAAGACCATTGTCAATCATTTTAAACATTACTCAAACACTAAAACTAAACAACCCATCATCGAGACTTTTACCAGGACAATCAAAACACAAACACAAAGTATGTAAATTTGTCTTAATAGAATAATAAATAAACTCCTAAGGAATGAAATGACTGTGCCTAGTAAGAACCATTGCGATCGTTTATTTCTCCTGTATGTCTTCCTTGTTTTGTCTTTCAATGTAAAATATATATGATCTTAAATAAAAAAATGGATGCATGCAAAACGAAGCAAAAATATCAAAGTGGCTTTTGGAACATAAAATAACTTAAGCAAACTAAAAGAAACTAAACAAGGCGGCATTGAAGAACATGACGACACGGCCAAGATCAGGAAAAAAACTTAAATACCAACTACTGTACATGTAACGCAAACTTCATTAAAATTCTATTGAATACTAGAAATAAAAGCATGCATGTTGCAACACACTAATCCAGTTTTCAATTTATCGTAAAGGGCAGATAATTTTAAAATCAAGTCAAAGAATACAATACAAAAAATAAAATATAACTTTATTATAACAATGGATTTCTCTTTTTATACTCAGAAGAATGTTTCGGTACAATTGCTCATTTTTAAGCAAGTCAAATCAAAAGCATAGTTTGTTATTCTCAAACAAAGGGATCCTCAATCCTAGGCATGAAATAGGGAAAATAGTCTCTGCTTCGTGGATAAACACATTTCTTGGAACAGCCATACATGCAACATTTCTTCCTGGATGAGCAATCACTGTCGGTTTCACATTCATGAGGGAGGGCAAACGGGCACTGGATGTTGGACTTAGCTCCTGCTGGAAATTCTCGTTTGATCGGTAGTGGTGGGATAGCTACAAAGATAAAGGTAATAGTTGTCTTAAGTATACGATCAAATACACATATGTATTGAGCTTACATGTAAGGTTATTATAATAATAAACTTTAACTGTTATTTATAGTTCCTTTTGTTCAGATTAACAATTTCCATGATTTTGTTTTTGTTCAACTATATTGATTGTAAATATTGTCGACGACCAGTTTAATTTGAAGGGCTTAAACACACTTCTTTCAACTTGGTCGTGATGCATATTTAATTTATGATGTACAATGTATATGTAGTTAATATAGTGTCCTTACTGAAATATCTTATTTTTATTATTTTTTGTCTGATATCATTGCAGATACATTCGCAATGCGTTCATAAATATTGGTATCTTATTAAACAATTTACTGTACACGTCGTTTTTTTTTTATTGTAAAAGGAATTTCGCACTCCGAATTCTATGGAAATGTAGTTTATAAGCCCATAAATCCAAAAACAAACCTTTTGACATGGTAATTTGGCTTAAAAACTTATTAAAGAAAGGATACAAGTTGGAAGTGATAGTAAAATCTTTACATTTGGTGGGTTTTTTTGGTATAAATATTGATAATTTGATAGTAACTCTAAAACGTTCACCTTTTGACTGTTGTATTGTTTTTAAGCTTTTCAGTGATCAAATATGTCGGTTTTGTGTGATGATATTATACTAAATCATTAATTAATTGAAGTGTTATGTTGGATTTAGAACCGATGTGTTTGATTTTTTTACATCAGTTGATAAATGCTTCTTAGCTAGCTGTCAGTAACTGCAAGTGTTCTCAAGAGTCCTTTTACGTCTCGTTATTCTCGTGTAGTACTCTTGTCTGAGGTTCTCTCTTGGTGAATTGAACTTTTATCGATTTGATTTTTAAAGTGTGTTATGTTTTGTGCTTTGTACAAGATTAACAATAGGAGGAAATTTGGGCCCAAATAACTAGTTTAACCCCGCCACATTTTATATGTGCCTGTCTTTTGTGTGTCCCCCTGTCAACTATCTGTTTTTTTTTTGTTTTATGTCCAGAAACGGGTCTTTCGTTGATTATCTAGGGATTTGTTTGAATCTTATGTATTGTTTTTTAGTCTTAGAACAATGCAAGACAGCGAGCAGTAACCTCTGGCTGTTCTCCATTGTGATTTTTTAAATTGCCGCTTCTTTGATGTTGGTTGTGTCGCTTAAACTTATTCCAAATCTCTTTATCGTCTACATCTCCGAAATGGAAATTTGCAATTGAAACAATTTCAGCCGTCTGCGTTTGTGTAAACATATTTTTTCTCTAACCTTTCTAAGTTATCGGTATAAACTTCTAAAATATGTAATGAAGGATGTACTTACGTCCAGGTTTACAGCGACACGTCATACAGCCTCGGGAATCGGTAACATGACCGTAGTCACAAGGAACTAAACACTTAAACATGGGACAGGGATAGGCTGAAAAATTAAAAAACAAAAATAATAATGGCGCCATAAAACCTGGTTTAACCCACCCTTTCGTTTGAAATGCCTGTACAAAGTCAGGACCATTGCGATCCACCCATTCTCCGGTGTGACTGATTCGTTTTTGTCTTTTTCTCTGGACTATGAGATTGATCATTCAAGTTCGGTAGTTTTGTTATTACCTTTATCCATTACACATCATGGTGGTACCCATCTCTTATCCACGACTTCTCCTAAACCCCTTTATGGCTTTACATAAAATTTGCATGCAATCTTTGTGACAATGTAAATGTGGACCTCATATTTTAAAATTTGATTTGATTGATTAATTGTTAGGTTAATGTTAATCGTGTTAATCAAAACACGTTTTCCGACATACTTTGTTTTTTTTTAATAAAAGATGAAGCCGTATCAACTTTGGGGGTGCCATTTATATTGTAAATTGTGTCGTGTACACTTAATCGTAATCTCATTACATGGATATTTGAGATTGAATACCCCAGTGCGGTAGTTTTGTTGTTACCTTAATTTGATACATAAAACCCATTTAATGATATTAAAGGTTAGTGAGGACACCTGTCATGTGACCAAAAACAGCTAAAAATGCAAAAAAAAACCAAGCACAAATGTCACAAATACCTCGAAACATGTGTAAAATAGTATCATTTAATAAAACATAATAAAAATTAATTAACTTTAACACAAATTAAACAACCATTCCTTCATTAATATAACTTTTGAAAAAAAAACAAGAGAGATAATTCACTTTAAAAATGACAAAAATTACAAAGATTTGTATTGTAGACAGAAAAATAAGCCGGTGACCCCCAGTTTTTATTGTTTTATTTCAAAATATATTGAATTTCATTGATTTTTATCAAATAAAAATAAAATGTAAATTCGTAGACGTGATTTTATGCTAATTATTTGGCCTTTCCTATATAATCTATAGTAATTTTGGAAAACTTTGAGCCTCAATCTTGTGAAAACAAGCCTGGAAAGGGGGTCCAATATTTTTACGCAAGATAAAGTATATTCCTAATACTAATATATAAAAAAAATATTTTTAAAGCCAATCGAAGAATTAATATATACAAGCAAGAAAAACAAATTTACAGAAGATCAAATAATAGAAATGCTCAACTTTCTAATCGACAACATATTTGTACAGTTTGGTGGACGTGTTTTTCAGCAAACAATAGGTATCCCAATGGGCACAAATTGTGCACCATTGCTTGCCGATTTGTTTCTTCATTCATATGAAGCGGACTTCTTACAATCACTTCTAGACAAAAAGGACCGCAAACTTGCTTTATCCTTCAATCTCACATTTCGTTATATTGATGATGTCCTTTCACTAAACAATCCTCGATTTGGTGACTATTTACATCTCATATATCCGAAGGAACTTGAGATAAAGGACACTACAGATTCTAGGAGGTCGGCTTCATATCTGGATCTATTTCTCGAAATTGACACACAAGGAAGGCTTTGTACAAAGCTCTATGACAAACGTGATGACTTCAACTTTCCAATAGTTAACTTTCCCTTTCTGTGTAGCAACATTCCGTCCGCTCCAGCATATGGAGTTTACGTATCACAATTGATTCGCTATTCCAGAGCATGTGGGGAGTACAACGACTTCCTTGATAGAGCCACACGGCTGACAAGCAAATTGTTAACACAGGGGTACGTTGCTCCCAGGTTGTTGTCATCACTCAAGAAATTTTACGGACGACATCATGTGCTTGTATACAAATACGGGATTTCTATCTCTCAGATGAGCACAGATGTTGGTTTGACATAGAGTTTTGTAATGTCATCCTTTCCGGATTTGACCAACACTTAATCGATCTTTGGCAACGTGACGGGTGTGCTATAGCAAGCAGGAACTGCTTACTCTTCCGGAGCACCTGAGTTCACTCTCGTTTCGACTTGAGTTCACGTTGCTGAATGCGGTTTTGCTGTTATGTGTGTTTGTGTTTTATGTTCATATGTGGTTTGTTTTGTTGTGATGATTTTTGTCTGCCGGTTTTGTCTTTGTCTTTACGGTTTTATGATACTGATTACCCCTTTGGTACACCTTTGCTTCTTACACTATAATGACGTTAAGTTTTGAAAAATGTTGGGAAAATTTATATACAATATAAGAAAGCATACTTCTTTTGATAAAAGTATATCAATTATTATGGGACCTCTGAAAATTCTGTTTTTGAAAAGAGAAGAAACCCACCGACTTTTCTTATATCAAATACATAAAACAAAATAAGAGCAACACGTACGTTCATCATTGCATCTACAAGTTGGACACCCTCTATCGTCCATGACATTACCATGAGGGCAATATATGGCACATACAGGTCCACATTCTGAAATCACAATTATAAGGATATATTTCACTGTAATGATCACTTACGTCTACATTTACATATTGGGCAGCCTCTTTTGTCTAAAACATTTCCATTAGGACAATACATTCGACACAAGGGCCCACATTCTGTAACACACAAAATTCATTTTGATCTATGTAAATGTCGCGTATATTTCCTGACATGGTAACATATTTTTAAAACGTTATTTTTTTTTTGCGTTGTTAAAACGATTGACTTAATCGTTCATTAATCAGAACTAGAAATAATTGCCAAGGGGGTTCAAAAAGCAACATGGTTTGCAGAAATTGTAATATACCTGACTTTATGTTCTCGAATATCAAAATCAAATACTTAGATATATTAAAATAATCCAGTTATTTTGTCAACAGGTCCCTAATCCTGATTTTTGATGTATTTGCCCTAGTAAGAGAGCATTACTGTACTGTTAAAATGCAAACAAAAATGTATAGTTAAATACATAGTAAAAATATAATAACAAAATTACCGAACTTGGAGAATCAATCCCAAATGTCCATAAGACGAGGCAAAACAAGGAAGACATACTGGACAATTGAAGATCGCAATGGTCCTGACTTGGTACAGGCATTTCAAAAGAAATATGTTAAACCAGGTTTAAGGCACGCAAACCCTCCCCCTTCCATTGCGATCTTTGGGTCCAGTAGTTACACAAAACACATCAGGTTTGTGAAGACATATTAGGGAAGCTAAGGTGATCATCTCAGTACATCCAAGAATGTAACATTTACTTTTCCAGTACTTGTCAATGTAATAACCACAGTAAAGTCTACACAGGCAAAAAAGTACACACAAAATTCCTGCGAAATTCGCACGCAATTCGGGCGAAATTTTTGTACCATTTATCAACAAATCGAGCAACGCATGAAATACGTGCGAAAAATCTCGCATCAAATGTCGTGCGAAGCTTTTTTGCCTGTGTATAATAATTGTTTTCAGAGAATTAAACAACATGTTATTTTCGAATAGTCAAAATCACTTGCACTTGAGAACACGAACAATATCATCTCTAAGTAGCTACTAAGTAGCTACTCCAACTAAAAAAAATATTTGTCAAATTCACCCATCATAGTAACTTCAAACGATAGGTATCTGCTTCAGAAAGAAGATAATATATTTTTTTTGTTTTAAAAACTTTAAAATTGCACGAAAAGCAGAATTTAAAAAAGATGAAAATTTTCACTTCCTGTGCTTTTTTTCTCTTCCGGTCAGTCGATTTTTTTTCCCTTTCCTGATAATGGATTTAAATTGATTCCCGAAAAATAATGGATAAGAGTTACGGCGCTTTGGGCGTTGTGAGCAATGAAATATAAGAATCTTTAAAAAGTAAAGAAAAGAGCAAAACGCACAAAATTTGAATTCGAGGTGCATCATCGTGCATTCATCGAGTAATTTGAAACTTGATGGTTTGACTTAAATTGTATGGATAAATAAGAGGAATACCACTTCTCATTTCATCTACGTGAGGGTCACCATTTATTTTTAAAATGACATATCTACAAAATTACAAATCTCTTAAAGAAATGATTTCGTTGGAGTAGCTACTCTAAGTACTATTGCCATATTGTTGAAAGCCTATTTAAATCCTCAAAATGAAATTAAATTTGATGAAACTTACCAAAAGGTGGCCTTAGAGGTGATCCTGCCTGTTAAAGATAAAATACTGATAAATAATAAATAAATGATTATGACTTAAACGACCAGACAACATTAATGAAAATTCAAAGTATAGTTTAATGATATTCTGTCAAAAAGTGTGTGTTGGCTAACTTCTTTCTCATTTGTTCAATATATCCTGATTTACAGCTAATAAAATCTTTAAAATATATTTAAATTAAAATAAAAAAAAACATGTGTTTATTTTGACCAGCAAGAAATAATGTTCAACAAATCACATAACAAAGTAGTTTGGGTTCCTTTTAATTGATAGCCTAATTGATAGTCAACTTCAAGATTAAACGACTGGACAAGGAACAATGTTTGTATGTGCGGCCGTTCAATTTATCATTTAATATAAAAAATAAGTTCCCTTAAAATCCAAGTATTACAATATATAACAAAGTCTACGGCGATTTTATAACTATGCATTGAGCAAAAATAAGTAAATATACGTTCTGCTCCAGCCAGGAGTGAAATAAATGATTTTCACTATCCAGATGAACATTTTGTTTTACGCGCAACCTTAGCGAGATTGTTAAAATAAAACAAATACAATCAAGGGGTTGATCATTTGACTTTCCGTTTTCTCTTTTTTTCTTCCCCTGATAATCGAATTTACGCATGCAGTTTGAACAACTGGGAAACCGTTGTATGTAGAACATAATTTCACTTACAAGGTGACAAATTGTAATCAAACTTCAGAATAATGAACTTAGTTTGATACTAGAACAATATTGGAGCTTTTTTAAACTAAAGACTAACTTACTTGTGTATAAACAACCAAGACAGCCAGAGAGATAATAAACCAATGCATGTTTGTTTTATAGAACTTGGCTCGACTGTTTATATATAGACAACACCATTCAAGTAAGCTGTCATCATTTAATGTCGTCATTAATAACTACGTTATTCTATGTAAAATATAATAGGTGATTTTTTATTTTTCAGAGATACACACCTGTTCACGTAGAAAAAGTGTAAGGTAAATAGTTTTGGTTGGATATAACATTTTATAAACATGTTAATGTTACAAATATGTTTTTAATTTGTTATGACCTAATACATATACTCTTAGTAAAACATGTCATAATATAGTATAATAAATTCTAAATTTCTAATTGATTTATTCTGATAACAATATACAACATCAAGAAAAAATTTATAAGAAAATGATACAGACTAACGATAAATTTTATGTGAGAGTTTTATATGAAGAAAAGCAAATAAGTGTTTACAATAAATTGGCATGTACTGAAACTAGAACTTATGAGTAATGAAGATCTGATGGAAAAAAACTGCAACATCCTTACATAAAAATATGGGTTATCAATGCGTAAACAAATTAAAATATTCAGTATTCCATTCCACCCATGACTCCAATCCACCAACCCAAAGACTGAATTCCACTCTACCCTAGATTCAAAATTTTTAAATTTCAAAATTGTCTAAACCTAAGGTTCTTCCTACCCCAGACATAGGTTGACAATCTTAGTTTCAATTTGGTTCCCCATTTCGGTATCTATTTTTGGTTTCATTGTTCTATGCTCTTTATAATCATATATTTTTGGCTTTTCAATATTTTTGGTAGAGCGCCTCTGGTGAGTCTTGAATACACGAAACGCGCGTCAGGCGTTGCAAAATTTAATGTCTGGAACTTTGTTGTCATTTGAATTTCCACTCCACTCAAGACTCAAGTCCACCCCAACCAAAACTATATTTTATTCCTTTCCACATAACCCCAACCAAGACTCCATCCATGCTTTTAGTACCAGCCGTATTTATTCCAGAAGACTTCCCGCTTACGGGTGCACCCTCCTGAATTGGACATGATAAATATGGGTTCCTGTCACAAAGAGTTGTGTCACCCACTGGTGTCAACAGGAACGGGTGCGATATATCAAACCAATTGCAAGTAGTAAATGCACACCTTTCTGGAACATCTGTGATGACTCGTCTCATATTGCGGTTATGTTGCTGATTTCGGTTTAGTTGTTATATGTCATAACGTGTGGCTTCTGTTTCAAAGAAAACAGAGTACTACCAAAGGAACATTGTATAAGTTGCAAATTCTTCTTTTCTCCGAAACAATCGATTTCTACCTTATTTTTATTCGTTATAATTTTATTGACACTTGCTTTTCCTCGTCGCATTTTAAAACCACACCGTTAGACGCCTGCTTGTAGACTAGATGTTCAAGAGGGTAATAACCTATCCAACCATCTTGTCTAATACGATTAATACCTTAAAACTGTTTCAGAAACTTTCCGATTGTTTGGTGTCACTAACAAAAAAACACAAAGATTATGATCTTGTATACTGTATTGGTTGACGCTTATTTATTTTATATAACCGATGCTTCCCAATGATATACACTTGGACAAAAGTTAAGTAGTAGTCAACTTTAGAATCATGCAAAATTGAAGAAAAGTGATTCATCGATAAAAAGCTGACGGTGTTTTTTTAACGAAAGATAGTTCAAAGTATCTAAAATAAGAAACAAATAACAATTTGCTCATAACTGCCTGGTCCTGGGAGAAATCTTGCTATTTTGTTACAATGGTTTTTATTGGAATTATTGACAATTTTAAGAGTTATCTCCCTTTCTTACATTTTTCCAATGCATTCTATATATTTTTTTCTCTCAGGACCAGGGCTAGTTTGGAACAAGAGCACAAAAGATCAAAGCAGGGTGCTAGTAGGAGTAACACATCAAAAATAAATTATTGTCTAGGCTTTCCACCCATGATTCGCTCTTTGCATGATTCTTATAAAAAGTGATACTAAAGGATCACGGATGTTTACAATTGGCAACAGTTTTGTTTTCCTATTTTCGCAAAGAATGATTTAAATTTGATCAAAAATCTGTATGATGATAAAAGACTAATATGTACACTAATATTTAAACGGTTTTTTTTTTGTCGTGAAACCATAACGATTGTGACCAACAGTTTGCTTTTTGTTAACATGGGGAAGATAACGAAGAAAAATCAAGTAAAAGGTTGCAATAAAATTATCTAATATTATTAAGAGCCAATCTGCGAGAAAACCAGGCTCTTTAAATCGAAATCACTCTCACATACTTTAAAATATATGCCACTGTTTAATGCAGCTAGCATATTTGAAAACATTATTTTTAATAAACAAAACAACATTCTTTGGGATAAATAATCAGAACTTTTTACTAGATTTATAATGGGTCTGCCTTCATCATAAAAAATTGACAATATTTTCAATTTATCAATTTTTCTTGAAAAAATATGCCAATTTGACTCTTGATTTGCACCTTTTCCGCAACTCAAAGACAGGTATATTATTTTTTATTTTAACTATCATGTCACTTATTAAAGATGCACTTTGATTAGAACTGAACACAAGCATATTTTACAAATGTCAAAAATAGGAAATTTTCTACCAAAATGTGAGACTGACTCACTTCTCTGACTTGTAGAGATGTCATAAAGCATGCGAAGAGCTTTATTTTTAATACGTTTGAATTTAAAGCATTTTGTTAAAGTACATGATAATTTGAAGATAAATGGACAAAAAGAAACCTTGCAATATTTGAGGTTTTGTAAGCTCAAGCTGAATTTGTAAAGAAAGCCAGGAATACTGATGATAGGAAAATATTGGTTTAGAACAAAAGTAAGGATTTTGCATATTTTTTTTTGAAATTACTCTTAATTTGTTCTTGAATGCATAAAAATGACTCAAACGTAAAGAATTGTTATTTTTCAACAACAGAATAAAGTTTCCAATCTCGATATCTTTCAAATGTGCCCATATTTTGAAAAAAAAATGGTGCCCCTTTGTTTGCTTAAAACTGTTGAAAGAATATTTTTTGTTTTTCTTGATTAAATCTGAAGTTGGGTTGACCGCAGTTCTATTAAGACCCTTGTTATTTTTTTAATGTTTAAGATATAAATTAATGACTTTGAAAATTTTGTTGATTTTCAGGTAGTCCCTAACTTTTGTCCAAGTGTATATAAAGGGAGATACTGATACAATGCATTGTTTGATAATCAAGATTGCAAAACTAATCTTTTTGACTGTCAAGTTTAAATACATGTGTATAGAGAGAAAACCATCAATGGAAGTTTTCATCATGAACTACCATGTTATCCACTAAATAATAGCGAATGAGTGAGTTGGTGTTTTAGGCCCGTGCAATGCTATATAGGTTATTTACAGGCAATGAACATGAAATGATGATAATAAATGAAATTTAGGGATATGGTGGGAAACAAAGGGCCGTTGAATTTTGAAGAACCACAGGAAAAGGGGAAAGGTGGGTAGCGGCGGAAAATTTAGCATATGTGGTTCAATACTTGGCGGTCCACAAAGGGGTCTTTTACGTGCATGAAGCGTGGCACTCTCCACACACGTTGGCCTAATTTGCTCAGCGGTAAGGGTTCCCTTATTATAGACCTGAAAACCCGCGCGGACGAGGGCCACCCTTTTCAGCCACCTAGGGTACACACTTTGTCGCTCTCTGGTAAGCGTTGTATCTATTTGGTTGGTTGTTTTTTCAGATACTCGGAGATGCGCACATTACTACCTGGAAAATACGTTTGGCAAATTGTTTTGGCTTTATTGTTTTTTTTTTCGTAAGATGCTTTTAACTTGAAATTGAATGAGCTAGACTGCAGCTAACAGGAAACCTAATGAAAGCAAAGTGCAACGTCTATTATGTAAAATTTAAAACAGAGAAAATTTGTTGCTTGCTAATAAATTTCCTTTGGATAAGCTTGATAAGAATCACAAAAGTATCCTTTAAGACCAGGAAAGTTAGATAACCCCGGTTAGGTTTTGTACAATCAGGTTATTATCAAGATGTACTTATGACTTAATAAAAGATCAGGTGAGCAATTCAGGCTCCTATGATCTTTTTCAACTCAATCAAGAAATGAAAAAAAAAACACCTTTCCATTTGGTCCCTCATTTGCTAAATTCTTAAAACGGCGAATCCAGGAAAAATCCGCTACATATTTAAACAAAAGTCTTCCTTTCCCCGTAAACACATTTCGGATTGTAAACTTTTCCGAAGCACCTGACTTCGCTCTCGTTTCGTCTTGAGTTCACGTTGTTAATTGCGATGTTGTTGATATAAACATGATATACGCGTCTTATTCATTTTTTTGGCTATGATTTGTGTATTCCAGTTTTGTCTTTGTCGTTTTTGATTTACGATATTTGTTGGCCTTTAGTACAAAATGTTGCTTCTTTGTATAGATGTTGGTTTGTCAAAGGGGTTTGTTTGTCGTACTTTTCCGGATTTAAGTTACTGAAGTAATTGTTAGCGGCGTTACGGGTTGTGCTGCAAGAATCATGAAAGGCTTTCACTCTCCGTCCATCGAGAGGTCGACACGCGTTTGCAGTTTAGATGGTTTTTATCTGCTGTCTGTTTTTGTGTGTTGATATCGTATTTTTGTATGGCCCTTTTGATATTTAAATACCCTATCGATATCTCCTTCGTTCATTTATTTTATATCTAATATCTTTAACAGAAAAAACTTTCCAAATCATTCCAGAAATGATATTTTTTCAACTGTTTCTATTATGCCCCTTATATATCAATTAAATGGATAGATCAAGTGCGAAAAGGATTGAATTCGGCTTTTCGGCTATTCCTCTAATCGGCTAAAAGAACACGCATATGTTACGTAGAATAATCTGATTGTTTGATCATCAAAGTTAAAAGTACGAAAGCACCATTTCATTACATGTCGGCAATCAATTTTTTGGCGGTCGAATGATAACAATATCCCATATCTTTAAGGACACAGAATTCATTTCTTTAAACGTTCGAGCTTCTTTTTTAGGATTATGGGAATTTTTAAGTCCCTTTCCAAAATTTTTAGCTTTCCACTTTCCAATAAATGATTTGAGTCTTCAATTTTGCTGATGAGCAGCTACTTTTCAAACAATTTTTTAACTAATTTTACACTTTGTAACGTACTATTTTCTTTTTGTTTCAAAACACAACGGAACGTCAGAAGTCCACAATGGCAGATACAAAACCATTTAACAGCAACGACAACAGGATGACAAAACAAAACAAAGAAATATAAACCACAACTGAATAGCTATTTTTATAGTTTCGTAACGACTTCTGCTTCAAATGTTTTGAACACAGTTACTTTTCCTTTAAAACAATAACTTTTTATCCTTTTTTAATGAAAATATGCTGATAAAGGGTTATTTATTGAAATATGAGGTAACAGTATTTTCAATTTTAATCGGCATACGTTTGAGAATTTTGTAAAAAATCAAGAACCTATCTGTAACCGACAAAGTAAAAAATATTTTTTTATCGATAAGAGACGCAAGTTTTCTTCTAATCTTACCGTGCTAACGTTGATAAGTGAAATAAATAAAACACACATGATTTAAAATCATTTTTTATTTCTAAAAATGGATTTCTGTGTTTGTACAAGAATAGGATTTTCATGAAAATACAGGTAATAGAAAGGATAAAAAATAATTATTATTAAACAGTCCCCACTTGGTTCTGCCAATTTTTTTTTAATAAAACATTACTTGTTCTCATTTTCATATCGATCCCATTTTTTTTACATTTTATCGTAACGATATTAGTTCGCATCAAAAACTAGGCTGTTATCTCTGATATATATTTTGTAGTTTTTGAATTTCTTTTTAAACAAAGGGATCCTCAATTCGTAAAAATCCGGGAAAATAGTCTCTGCGTCGTGGATAGACACACCTCTTGGAACATCCGTACATACAGCATTTCTTCCTGTATGGGCAATCACTGTCGGTTTCACACTCTGGGCGAATGGCAAACGGGCACTGGATGTTTGATCGCGATCCTGCTGGACATTCACGTCTGATAGGTAGTGGTGGGAATGCTGCAAGAATGAATACAAAGACATTATTAATTTTTACTAGTACACGGCTTTTTTTATAAGTGTCTTGCTGATTGCTGGTTTTGTACCAGGATGATCACCTCAACATCTTTATTATGTCTTCACAACCGTTTTGTGTTTTGTGTAACTACCGAAAAGATCACAATGTAAGGGGAGGTTTTGCGCGCCATTTAACAACTCGTTTAAGCCGCCGTTTTTTTTTAAATGTCTGTACTTTCCCTCAGTAGCATTTGAATCAAAACATTGCAAAGTTTGAAGAATGGCGACTGGATAGAGTTTTCTCCTTGGTGTTTCTGTTTTGATACAGATTAAATTTAAAGTATGTGTGTTTGAGTGGGTTTTACACTTTACATGGCTTTCGACATACATTGGTGTTGTCGATTTTAAAATCACAATGATCTATAAAACGGCCATTTATGCCAATTTATACTTCAGTACTATTAATAAAAGAAACGCTCAGACTTGCATGTAGAGATGTTTTGTTAAGTACACTTCAGACGAAGTACCTTGTAGTCAATTTAGGCTTGGTCAGATAATAATGTCTAAACCTCAAGGATTAAGTTATTCAAATGAAAATCTTGAAAAAATAATTATTGTGTAATATGCTTTTAATTTCTAACTATTTGAAACTTTTTTTTTAAAAGTACACCAGTGTTTTGATTACATTAACAATACTAACGAACATTCTAAATCAATACGATTAACATTGTACAACATAAAGATATACGTACGTCCTGGTTTACACCTGCATGTCATACAGCCGTCTGAATTCGTTACAAAACCATTCCTACATGGTCGTACACATTCGATCATTGGACAAAGAGCTGGAAAATAAACATATTTGATCTCTAACATGTGAAAGATTAAAGTTAAGGCGAATAAGTATTTTTAAACAAATAACATAATTCAGATTTATATACAAAAATACACTGTTAACGTAGTTATCTAATCTATAAACCATGTTTCTTTCATTGTCCATATCGATCCCAATGCTAGAATGACTTCCATGCTCGAATGTTTTGGGTTTGAATACTTTTCTTTCAATACCGTTAGTGTTCTATTATATATATATATATATATTGATTTAAGTGCTTCAGTTGAAAGGTTTCTCCTTGAAATATGCATAAACTTCACGATCAAATAAGCCTTGGTTTTATCCGCTTTTGATTTATATATTTTTTAAGACAATGTTTGCTTAGTTGGGCACTTTGCACCAACATAGTATAGTGTCTTTGTCATAGGTACCGGATAAATGTTGTACGTGTTCATTTTCGTCCATGATATTACTATTTTAGACAAAAATTATGAAACGCAACGGCTAACATTCTGGAAACTCATAATGTCAACAAGAACAGAAAAGCACACTTACGTCTACATTTGCATATTTCACATCGCCTCTCATCTCGGACAAATCCATTAGGACATCCCATTTTACACAGGGGTCCACAATCTGTAATGAATTAGATTACTGATATTTAAAATATATACACAACGTTTGACAGAAGCAGAGGTATCAATGGGGTATCCGAATATCAAATTCCGAAAGGGCAGAGACAAAACCAGCAAAACACCAACAAGAACGGGACAAAACCAGATAACATGTAAAACAAGGAACACAAAATAACTGAATATCAATCAACAACGCGAACTCCAGTCAAAACAAGAGGGAACTTAGGTGCTCCGGAAGAGTAAGCAGTTCCTGCCTGTATGCATTGTATGCATGAAAGGTGTATGCATTTTTGCTATAAATTCAACAACCTATTCGTCATTTTGAGCTATAATTTCTCGGTGTTTGTTCGATTTGTTTTGTTTATTTTTTGTATTTGAGGTTTATCCGAGTTTGTTAATTTTGTTTAAATGATACGTGTTAAAGTTAAACAATTTCTATGCTATGATATGATGACTTAATCACATAATCTGGATAATTTGAAGAATTTGTGAAAATCATCTTAAGTTTCTCATTCAGGAGGGTGGTTAGATATATTGGAATATGGGATATCCACATATTCTAATCATGGGATGCAGGATAACTGGGGCAAAACTAACTGGGATATAAGACATGATAAATAAATAATTCACTGCGATATGGGATATTGGTAAATACGAGATCTTACAGGGATATGTGCTACTGGTACAAGCCACATTAAGACCACATATAAAATCTAAGCAAATAATAGGTGCTCTAGGTCAGCCCATCGTGTGTTAATTATTACATTGGTAAAAACAAGTGAATGAATGAGTGTTTTGATGTGACAAACTCTTCGATGAGGTAGCCAAGTGTAACACACGTCAGTCAGTTTTAATAGTCACTGTGGAGGAACCGGAGTACCCAGGGGAAACCATTTACTAACTTACCTGGTCTTGGAGGTGACCTGGCCTACAAAGATAAAATAATAAACAAATGAATTATTTATGATTGTGATTCAAAATGTTCCAGTGATGCCTTCGCTAGTTTGGAAAGTCTATCGCCATTATAAATCTTACGACTTTCGAATCAATATACTAGTATAGTTTGCATACGAGAAGCAATATACCTATTGTAGTGCAGCAATGTTAGATTTTTTTATTTATATTCATTCATGTATTACATAAAAAAATGAACCATATATATACATGTATAAATGGAATTTCTTTTTTCAACATCTTTAAGATTAACAACAACAACAACAACAAACAAAAATAACTACACCAAAGTTCCTAGGGAATAGTGGACAACAGAAATTAAGTGTTGCGGAAATTTTCTGCATAAATAGTGCAATAGTGCAGTTACTGTAATGGAAACAAATGGTCTAAATTAAAATAAAAAGTTAAACCTTGAAAAAAACTTTAAAAAAAGGAAAAGTAAAATAAAACATAAGTAAGGAAATAAGTAAGTAAGTCAGAAATACGTTTGCCTATTAAGAAAAAATATGTATCTTTACATTCAAATAAATATTTTATGTCAAATTAAGGTATGCTAAGTTTGAAACTTACTTGTGTATAAGCAACAAATACGGCTAAAGAGATAATAAACCAATGCATGGTTACAGTTTTCAATACACAGAATGTACGATACACATCTGTTGTAGATTATATATATAGAGTGAGACTCCATTAAAGTATGCTGTCAACAGTTGATGTCATGTCATTAATTACAATGTTATCCCATGTAAAAATATGTTAGGTGATTTTTGTTTTTTATGGATTCACACCTTGTTACGTAGGAAATGCGTAAGGTTAATTATTTTGACTGGATAACAATTTAATGTTGTAAAATGTGTTTTTTATATTTACAAAAATGACGTCACGCGGTGTTCTAGTTTAAAACGTGTAAGATGAGATAAATTCTTATATTATCTTGTCTTAATTAAAACGTTTAACGCAATATGATCAGTGTTTTTATTTTTACTTTTTCATACGAGAGGCCGGGGGCGGGGGGGGGGGGGTGGGGGGCAATTAGCAAGGTCAGTCTATTGGCCCCCTATTGAGTGTAGAAATCTATCGAATAAGTCAATTCCAAAACATTTTAAGAAACGAAGGGGAAAAGAAAGAATTCAAATACAAATTAAGATATTAAAATCTGTTTCCAACAGAGTAAAGCTATATATAGAAAGTACTACCTCAAATTTTACACTGAACATATCTTTCCTTCTTAGTTTATATAAAGTTTAGAAAATAAATTAAATTTTGAATTTTGACTTCTACTCTCTAACTTTTGAAATATCGCGTTCATTCTCTTTGGTTTATCTTAACGGTAGCTCACTGCCATCGGATTTTTTTACTAGGTAATCCAACTTAGTCAATAAAGTTTTTTTTTTATATTCTATCCTGGAAATGTATGACTATGTTACTATTGGTGCTTTGAAAGAAGCAAAGAGGCACCAATGAGCATTCGAATGTCAAAAATCTGAAAGGGCAAGGACAAAACCGGTAAACACAAACAAGAACAGCACGAAGAAACACAAAACACAAAATCAACCGAACGGAAATCAACAACGCAAACACACATGATCAAGTCGTGACAAGGATGAACTCAGGTGCCAAGGAAGATTATGCGGTTCTCGTCTGCTATAGCACACCCGTCGTGTTGCTATTTTTCAATTTAGTGTGTCGAATCCGATAAAGGAAGACAAAACAAAAATTCTACGACAAACCCAACATCTGCACTCATTTTAAAGATAGAAATCTCACATTTGTCTACAAGTGCACGGTGTCTACACGTAAAATTTCATGAGTGAAGACAGCAACTGTGGAGAAAGATAACCTTCTGTTAGCAATTTCAGTGTCAAAAGTAACGCTTTGTCAACGAAATTGAAGTACTTCCTGCAAGCTCAAGAGTAACGAATCCATTGTGATACGAAAACATAAGCGGAATCGGACGGAAAAGGAAAGCTCACGAATGGAAAGTTTAAGTCATCACGTTTGTCATAGAGGTTTGTTGAAAGTCTTCATTTAGAGTCAATTCCAAGCTTTAGATCTAAATATGAAGCAGACTTCCTAGCATCCATTGTGTCATTTATCTCAAGTTCCTCGGGACATATGAGATGGAGAAAGTCACCAAATCGAGAATTGTTAAGTGAAAGGACATCATCAATATAACGGAACGTGAGGTTGAAAGAGAGAGCTAGTCTACGATCTTTTATGTCTAGAAGAGATTGTAAGAAGTCTGCTTCATATGAATGTAGAAACAAATCAGCAAGCAAAGGTGCGCACTTTGTGCCCATGGGAATCCTTATTGTTTGCTGAAAAACACGTCCACCAAACAAATATGTTGTTGATAAGAAAATTGAGCATGTCAATTATATGTTCTTCTGTAAATTTGCTCATTTTCTTAGACTTATTGATGACAAAGTAAGCCTTAATGTAATCGACAATCAGATATTTGTAAATGCATTTTCCGTTCTTTTTGAAAAAGCTGCGTTTAATCAGCTATGCCAATCGTGATTTGAGTTGTTCATGAGGAATAGAAGTGTAAACAGTAAAGAAATCGATTTTTTTCAACGGAACATTTCTATTGTTATAAACACATTTCGACCGAATGAAATATGAATCCATGCAATCTGAACAGGTTAAAACTCTCTCCTTTTCTCCGGTATGACTGATTCGTTTTTGTCATTTTCTCTGGACTATGAGATTGATCATTCAAGTTCGGTAGTTTTGTTATTACCTTTATTTATTACCATCTCTTTGGTCCAGTGTTATTCTTAGTCATTTTTAAATATAATTTCGAGTGCTCAACTTCTGTTCTTTTGTTTGTCAGGAAATAACGATGATGAAACTTTACCAATTATCACATTTAGCTACTGTAGAAGCAGAAATATTCGTGGGGGGATTTAATTTCGTTTATTTCGTGGATAAGAGAAATCCACGAAATTAAATCCCCACCAATTTTAAATATTTAGTTGAAGAGTGTACTTCAAAATTAAAATTCCACGAAAATTTGTCCCCACAGATTCAGCTTTGTGCTCTTAACCACGAAATTTAATCCCCACAAAAATTAATGATTATACAGTAATTAATATGAATATTTCAATACAAGAAGCAAATATACACATGGGGCATCCCAATTTCAAAAGTCTGGAAGGGCTGAGACAAACCAGTAGTAAACATTAAAAGGAACAGGACGAAATAACAGACAAAATAAAAACAAAAATACAAAAACAACTGCATAGCAATCAACAATGCCAACTCAAGAAGCTACTCCAACTAAAAATTTTAATTGTCAAATTCATTCATGAAAGCAACTTAAAACGAAAGATATCTGCTTCAGAAACAGGAAAATATAATTTTTACTTTAAAAAATTCAAAATTGCACGGAGTACAGAATTGTTAAAAAATGAAAATTTTCACTTCCTGTGCCTTTTTTTTTCATTTCCGGTCAGTCGAAGTTTTTCTCCCTTTCCTCACAATGGATTTAAACTGTATCCCGAAATTAAATGGCATAGAGTTACTGCGCTTTGGTCGTTGTTAGCAATAAAAATTCAGAAAAATTCTTAACAAAGTAGAGAAAATAGCAAAACACACAAAATTTAAATTTGGCGTGCATCAACGTACATGCGTCAAATAATTTGAAACTTGGTATTTTGACAGAAAATGCACAGATAAACACGAGGAATACCACATCTCATTTCATCTACGTTAGGGTCACCATTAATTTTAAATGTGAAATGTCTACAAAATAACAAATCTCTTAATGAAATGTATTGTTGGAGTAGCTAACTCAAGTGGTAGCGAGAGTGAACTTTGGTGCTCCGAAAGTGTAAGCAGTCCTTGTCTGCTAATGAACAAATGTAAAAATCAGACCATTAAACTTTGACAGCCATTACATCTGTAATACATTACTGTATATAGGAAACAACTATACTATATTAAATACCAAGAATAACTTTTCATGCGTGACTAATAGCGGATTAAGATTCATGAATACGTTTACCTTAAAATAGATTAATTATAGATAGATGTTTCAGTAAATGTACAGCAAAGACTGCATATAGAATTCTATATAATATATATATAATTTATCATTGATTTTTCTATAATATTTTCATGGTTATTTCTATTATTTTTAAGTTTTGCTTTTATTTTCAAGTTCTTTTTTTCCATTTTTGTTCACATTCGATTTAAGGTTTTAACAATAAACCGCTTGCACGTGGCCTCAAATCCATCGACGTTTCATTTAAAATTTAACTCAAAGTGTTCACCAACATGTCAGTTTAGAGGTACAACTAGGATATTTTTTCATTATTCAAAATACCCTTCGAACGAAAAAAAAATATTGTACCGCAAAAATTGTGGTATCTTCAACTATATACATGCGTCAATGTAATCAGGTGTGTACATATTAATAGCCTACTATACTTTATTTGTCTGATAATATGCTGTTTGAACTGTGATTTTTTTTCTAACAAAGTTCTATGAGTTGGATATGCACGTTTCCAAGAGTAATCTTTTACAGCAGTGTCCCAAATAATAAACGCCAAAGACAAAAACAACATCTTAGAAGTTGAAGATGGCAATAGTATTACTTTATACAGGAATTTCAAAATAAGGACCAGATAGTTGAATCAACATAAAATAGTACCACATTCTAAGATACTTTTCTAAAATGCTCAATTTGCATCAGAAGACACCTCAGATAAGCTAAACATAAAATTTGAAGGGCCTTAGTTGTATAGAGTATTAGGTGTAGCAAAAAATAACGATTCCCGCGTTTTTGTGAGTATGTCAATAATATAATCAAGCAAGTTCTGTTTCTTGTTAAAGTATAGATTAGTTATAAAAATATAAAGGCCTTATCAAGCTTTCTCCTGGTGAATTTACTTTCCTTATTCACATTTTTTAAATTATTTTTTCGTTGTAAGTCCAATCTGGTAACAACTGCAAATCCTTACACATTATCCTACGTTAAACGCCAAAAATTCCTGCTTCCCATGAACAAGTTTTTTTTTCTTGAATTAACACATTCCCAAGTACGGTCAGGCAAACAGCATTTAATAGGAGAAATGCAATTTTCCTCCTATTTACACTTATAGCGAGGGGCATGCGCACACGAAACCTTTGAAATGCGGTCACGTGGACATCCTTCTTTGTTTGGATGCTGTACCGATATTAAAGTAATCGCTAGATAAAATTTTACTCACTGTGATTGGGCAGTCCTTTATATGTTGAGTGAAATTTAGTATATTGTAACATGGACAGCGAGAGAGAAAACAAAATACTTCTATTACACCATAAGTTTAATAACAAAAATAAGCTAGAATGCACGAGGAAAAGGGTAATTCAAGGCGGTATCATTTTTTTACCGATGACGGGTGTTATGTTTTGAACTCACCATACGTCATGTCGTATGTTTGTTATCCCATATTATAAATGAAATTCATTAATTGTCTTAAATCTAATATGGTAATAGCTTCAATTTCGTATGTTTTATTAGAATTTTTAGCTCACCTGACCCAAAGGGTCATGTGAGCTATTGTCACCACTTGGCGTCCGTCGTCCGACGACGGGTCCGTCGTCCGTCCGTCGTCCGTAAACTTTTTAAAACGTTAACTCCTCTGACACCATAAGTCCAATTGCAACCAAACTTGATATGATTGTTCATTAGCATTCGGTGCTTAGAACTGATGTGGAAATTTTGATTCGTCGTAAAACATGGCCGCCATGGATAAAAATAGAACAAAGGGGTAAAATGCAGTTTTTTGCAAATAACTCTAAAACGGTGACAGATTTTAAAATTTTGATAGGAAACAAAAGTGATAAGCACCACAAGATCTACCAGCTCTGAAATTTTGAAGAAAATCCAACAACCCATGTAGGAGTTATTGCCCTTTTTGTGGATTTTTTGCAAATTTGCACCTGTTTAGCTCAATATCTTGAAAACTATACTAGATATTTTAGACATTTAAATTGCATGTTGTTAAGCACATCAAGATCTACTAAATATGTATAGGGTCAACGTTGTAGGACCTTTCCGTTTAGGAGTTATGGCCCTTAGAACATCCAAATTGATCATTTTAACAGCATTTCCTCATTACATTGAAAACGTTAACTCCTCTGACACTTTAAGTCATATTGGAACCAAACTTAATATAAATATTTATTAACATTTGGTGTATAGAACTGATGTGGGGATTTTTGATTGGTCGTAAAACATGGCCGTTGTGGCTAAAAATAGAACATAAGGGTTAATGGCAGTTTTTTGCAAATAACTCTAAAACGGTGACAGATTTTAAAATTTTGATAGAAAACAAAAGTGATAAGCACCACAAGATCTACCAGCTCTGAAATTTTGAAGAAAATCCAACCACCCATGTAGGAGTTATTGCCCTTTTTGTGAATTTTTTGCAAATTTGCACCTTTTGAGCTCAATATCTTGAAAACTATACAAGATATTTGAGAAATTTAAATTGCATATTGTTAAGCTCATCAAGATCTACAAAATATGTAATAGGGTTAACGTTGTAGGACCTTTCCTTTGAGGAGTTATTGCCCTTAGAACGTCCAAATTGAGCATTTAAAAAGCATTTCCTAATTATATTAAAAATGTTAACTCCTCTGACACTTTAAGTCCAATGGGAACCAAACTTGGTATTGTTGTTTATTAGCATTACATGTAGGTGTACAGAACTGATGTGGGGATTTTTGAATAATTGTAAAACATGGCTGCTGTGGCTAAAAATAGAACATTAGGTTAAACTCCATTTTTTTGCTAATAACTCAAAAAGGGTGACAGATTTTTAGATTTTGATTGAGAACAAAAGTGATCAGCACCTTAAGATCCACCATATTGTCAGATGACCCCCTTTTTAGCTCACCTGACCCGAAGGGTCATGTGAGCTATTGTCATCACTTGGCGTCCGTCGTCCGTCCGTCGTCCGTCGTCCGTCGTCCGTAAACTTTTTAAAACGTTAACTCCTCTGACACCATAAGTCCAATTGCAACCAAACTTGGTATGGTTGTTCATTAGCATTCGGTGCTTAGAACTGATGTGGGGATTTTTGATTCGTCGTAAAACATGGCCGCCATGGCTAAAAATAGAACATAGGGGTAAAATGCAGTTTTTTGCAAATTACTCAAAAACGGCTACAGATATCAAAATTCTGGCATAGGGTAAAAGTGATCAGCACCTCAAGATCTACCTACCCTGAAATTTTGAAGAAAATCCAACGACCCATGTAGGAGTTATTGCCCTTTTTGTGGATTTTTTGCAAATTTTGCACCTGTTAAGCTCAATATCATGAAAACTATACTAGATATTTGAGAAATTTAAATTGCATATTGTTAAGCACATCAAGATCTACAAAATATGTAACAGGGTCAACGTTGTAGGACCTTTCCTTTTAGGAGTTATTGCCCTTAGAACGTAAAAATTTAGCATTTTAACAGCATTTCCTCATTATATTGAAAACGTTAACTCCTCTGACACTTTAAGTCCTAATGGAACCAAACTTAGTATAGTTGTTTATTCGCATTAGGTGTATAGAACTGATGTGGGGATTTTTGATTGGTCGTAAAACATGGCCGCTGTGGCTAAAAATAGAACATAGAGGTAAATGGCAGTTTTTTGCAAATAACTCTAAAATGGTGACAGATTTCAAAATTTTGATTGGGAACAAAAGTGATCAGCACCTCAAGATCTACCAGCTCTGAAATTTTGAAGAAAATCCAACAACCCATGTAGGAGTTATTGCCCTTTTTGTGGATTTTATGCAAATTTTGCACCTGTTTAGCTCAATATCTTGAAAACTATACTAGATATTTGAGAAATTTAAATTGCATATTGTTAAGCACAACAAGATCTACAAAATATGTAATAGGGTCAACGTTGTAAGACCTTTCCTTTTAGGAGTTATTGCCCTTAGAATGTCAAAATTTAGCATTTTAACAGCATTTCCTCATTACATTGAAAACGTTAACTCCTCTGACACTATAAGTCCAAATGGAACCAAACTTGGTATAGTTGTTTAGCATTAGGTGTATAGAACTGATGTGGGGATTTTTGATTGGTCGTAAAACATGGCCGCTGTGGCTAAAAATAGAACATAGGGGTAAATGGCAGTTTTTTGCAAATAACTCTAAAACGGTGACAGATTTCAAAATTTTGATTGGGAACAAAAGTGATCAGCACCTCAAGATCTACCAGCTCTGAAATTTTGAAGAAAATCCAACAACCCATGTAGGAGTTATTGCCCTTTTTGTGGATTTTTTGCAAATTTTGCACCTGTTTAGCTCAATATCTTGAAAACTATACAAGATATTTTAGAAATTTAAATTGCATATTGTGCGTATCAAGATCTACCAAATTTGTAACAGGGTCAACGTTGTAGGACCTTTCCTTTGAGGAGTTATTGCCCTTGGAATGTCAAAATTGCGCATTTTAACTGCATTTCCATATATTGAAAATGTTAACTCCTCTGACACTTTAAGTCCAATTGGAACCAAACTTGGTATTATTGTTTATTATTATTAGGTGTATAGAACTGTTGTGGGGATTTTTGATTGGTTGTCAAACATGGATGCTGTGGCTAAAAATAGAACATTAGGTTAAACTGCATTTTTTTTCAAATAACTCAAAAAGGGTGACAGATTTTTAGATTTTGATTGAGAACAAAAGTGATCAGCACCTTTAGATCCACCATATTGTCAGATGACCCCTTTACTAATCTTATGACCCTTTCAACGTTAAATTGATTTTGCCTTAAAACCTTTACTTCAGGCACATATGTCAGGTGAGCGATTCAGGCTCCTGGGAGCCTCTTGTTAATCTTATGACCCTTTCAACGTCAAATAGATTTTGCCTTATAACCTTTACTTCAGGCACATATGTCAGGTGAGCGATTCAGGCTCCTGGGAGCCTCTTGTTTTAAACAAAGCGTTGTTTGGAAGAATTACAACTTTTTTTTTCCAAATACAGTATGTGTACATAGCAATTGACTTTAGATTTTTTTTATTTGACATTGACCTTTCAAATACTGAAACAAAACAACTACAAATATATATCGAAATTGTTTTATTCATTATCCTATCAAATGTTGGTATAAAACAAACACAAATATATGATTTCTGCGTTTTTTTAATTTGACATTGACCTTCTAAGGTTTTGATTCTGAAATACTCCTTAAAATATGTCTAAACAGCTTATCACTAGTTATTTTTATATACCGTTTTGGTCCTTTGTATTTTGACACAATCGTAAAACAATGGAATATGTTTGGGACTGGACGTCGTTTTGCCTGAAAATTAATGGTGTTTTTGAGGGACCATTTGATCGCTGAAAACCTACAGGAGGCTAAAAAGTCCTACCGTTTCTCTATCTCAGCAAATCTTACAGTTGTTAAGACTGTTTGAAGTTTCACAGTAACTCCCACATATAAAACAACTAAATTGCTCAACAGGGTCAACAAAATGCCTTAACATCACCGTTGTTAGATTTTTTTATATATTTTTCACCAAGAAGTTGCAACTTTGTAAATCAGAAATTAAATTAAGAGGGAATAGTTTGACACATACTTCTACATCTACAAGTCTGATATCCTCTCTCGTCTAGCATCCCTAATATGTCTTCTCAAACCTGATATGTTTCATGTAACTACGGGACCCAAAGATCGCATAGAAAGGGGAGGTTTGGCGCGCCTTAATACGTGGTTTAACCCACCATTACTTTTGAAATGTCTGTACCAATTTAGGAACATTGTGGTCTTCAATTTGCCGGTATGTTTTCCTTGTTTTGTCTTGTCTTATGGACATTTTAGATTGTTTCTCCAAGTTTGGTAATTTTGTTATTACCTATATCTACATCACATAATCATCTGGACAAAATATCAAACAAACAGGACCACAGTCTGAAATTATGCCTTTGATATTAAAGTAAAAACGTTTACCCTAACCCTAAAACCTAACCCTAACGTTTATTTTCCTGTTGAATTATGTGAGGTCAAAGGTAAAACTTTTAACATTTAATGGAATATCTTAGCTCGATTAACACTCATTTAAAGTTTGTACTTAACTGTTAAGTATTAAAGAAACTGTTTGATAGGCCAATTGAAATATTCAGGCAAAACTATGAACTTTTCTAACAATGACTGCTTTAAGGGACCGGCTATTTGATATATATGGGGGCGGAGCTATTTTGAAATTTGAAATTAGATAGGGTGTCAAAAACACAAGTGCGGAAATAAAAAGGCAGGATAGTGCTTTGAATTAAATAAAGATATGATGATAATTTGGCTCTGACGCCAAAGTTCCCTCTTCCATTTTGAGCTTAAGGTGTCAATGAAATGTTTACTAGTTCTAAGACCAATCATCGACGCAGAAAAGATGACGGGTCAAAGTTGAATTATGTTCACCAAAATTAAAGTTCTGCATGTACATGTTGATCAATCAATAATAAAAAAAATGCTTTAAATATTCTTATATTTTAAATAAATTTACAATTTTTAACTAAAGTTTCGTTTCATTATTAAAGACTTTTAAAAATAGCTTTCACTAGACGAATATGTTTTTTTCAATTAACATCAATTTCTGTTTTCCTACTTTTTGTTCAATCTTTATTGATTATTAATACATGCATTTAAATAAAGTTCACAAATTGTCAAAAATTGTTTTTTCTGGTAAATTAGAGCTGCATATCCTTAACAATTTCTGATTATTCTTTTCGAAAAACGAGCTGTAGGGTTCCAATCTCTCGAAGTACTTGTTTCTTTGATTAACCGCCGGGAACGTAGTTGTATTTTGGATAAACACATCTCTTGGAACACCCTTGTATACAGCACATCTTTTTCCCAAAGCAATCAGCGTCGGTTACACACTCATTACGTGGAGGACTATTACATTGAGTATTTGGTCTGAGGTCACGTTGACATCCTCCGTTACTGGGTGGTGATGCTACAAAAATATATAAAAGTATAGTTTAAGCGTTGCAATTTTCTTTCGCGATATTTTTTTGTCAACGAACATCTTCGAAAAAAGTGCATGCGAATAAACAATTATTATTATTATGTAAATCAATTATCTAATAATTGAAAAACGTGAAAAATCTGCAAAATAAATTTTGGGATTGAATACGAACAAAATTAGCAACCAAGAAAATAAATACGTTTGCAGTAAATCCTAGATATGATTATGCCCAAAGAAAATGAACTTTGGTCTTGTCGCGTCGTTATCAAAACATGGCTTCCGACATGTTTTACCTTTTTAAAAATTGAATGTTTGTACTTTAATGTTTCATTGGCGAGTAAACAGTTGACCGTAGCATATTTTGAATGAAGTGCGCCAGGTATGAAAGACGATTCAAGGTGTCAATTAACCAATAAAATTACTGAATTTTAATTATATGCAAGGTAAATGTAATTATTGAAAAATAAGCTTGTTAATAAGGCACAACATAGTTCGGTAACTTTTTTATATCATCATGATCATATTACAAACAAGTAAATATGTTATGCTCACAAGTGATACCGTTAAACAGCAAGTAGATGACCTTGGAGCATTAAATCGGTATACACAATATTGTATCTATCTCATGTAGTTGCTTAGAAAACTGTGACGAAAATTTTGTACGCATGCCCATTATGTATAAAAACCTAAGCATTCGGTAAACAGGAAAAGACGACTACCTAGAAACATAAAATCGGTATTTAACATATGGTACTAGAGGATAAATCTGTATACAAAATATCAGACCTCTATCTCATGTAGTTGCTTTGGAAACTGTGACGACAATTTTGCATTTATGTCCATTATACATGTGTAAAAACCTAAATATTCCGTAAACAAGAAGTAGACTACCTAGGAGCATAAAATCGGTATACAATATACGATACTTTAGGATAAAGCTGTATAAAAAATATCAGACCTCTATCTCGTGTTGTAATTGCTTGGGAAACTGTGACTGAAATTTTTCATTGATGTCCATTATGTGTAAAAACTTAAGTATCGGTTAACAGGAAGAAGACTACCTAGGGGCATATAATCGGTGTACACCATATGGTTCTATAGGATAAAGCTGTATTCAAAATAGCAGATCTCTATTTCATGTAGTTGCTTAGAAAACTGCGACGGAAGTTTTATTACGGACGAACGGAAGAACGAACGAGCGGACGGACAAGGGTAAAACAGTATACCCCCTCCATTCAAATCGGGGGTATAATAAAAGAATGATAATTAAAAAGGACTTACGTCTGCATCTACAAATCGGGCACCCTCTTTCGTCCAGGACATTACCATTTGGACAAGATATCATACACACAGGCCCACAGTCTGAAATCACAAGAGAGGACATATGTACAGTTTAAGTCCATATGGATGCTAATTTGATGTTACTAAATCTCTTTTATAAATATGAAAAATATGTTTTCAATGAAGACATTAAACATTATGCAAACTAGTTCCATGTTCTAGCAAATGCCAATTTCATCTTTATTTGTGATGTTGTGAGAAAAAAATGGGATTATAGCATAACACAACAAAGTTATAATTAAAAAATATATAAAAAATGTGCAAAGTTCCTGATATGAGGACATGACCTGAAGATAACTTACATTATTGTGTCTTATCAAAACTTAATGCATAGTGGTATTCGGGGGTAATGTAGCCCTAATCTTACCTTTTGGTGTCCTGTGGTGTGATCTAGCCTGAAATAAAAAAAATATATATATTTTGTTTATGTTTTTGATAGAATGCTTTTTTTTTAATTTTAAAAAAAAATGAAATAGAAATTATATGCCAAGCTGAATTCTAAATTAAATTTGTGCCCAATCCTAACATTTACAGTCAACACTTTTGAACTTTTTAAACACTTTTTAAATTTCAAAGTTGTCAAAACCCTAAGGTTTCTTTCTACCTCAGACATAGGTTGATCTTAGTGGTTTCCAAGTCGGCATATTCCTTTATATAACTAAATATATCTTATTCGAAAATGAAAATAAACATTCACAACGAATTTTGTCGTCTACAAAAAAAATAGCAGGAGCCACATCCCAATAGAACATGCTGGGCTCAAAATTCAAAATTTCGAACATGGTCCAAACCAAAAACTAAAATTATTCTAAAAACTGAGTTTAGACAGTCTAGGTACGAACCAAAAATGTTGTTGTTATTTTCAGCATATATTGTGAATAAAGATAATGAGGTAAAACACATCGGTCCATACCTTTACACACTTAATGTTGTTGATAAAGATATAAGGCACTCTCATCAGCCGCATTTGCATCAAAAGATCGGAACATCAAATAACAAAAGAATTGAAGGAACCTAAAAAGGTCGAACAGGAAACAATTTTCAATTTAAACCATGTGGTGCTTGAAATTAAAACATTAAAAAAAATATACTAACTTGTGTAGAGGCAAATAAGACAGCCAAAGAGATAATAAACCAATGCATTTTGATCAAAAAGAAAATACACAGGTAGGACTTGACTGTCGGATTTATATAAACAGAGAATATTAGAAAAAAAAACACTGTAAAAAATTAAATCGTTTTATCACATGCAAAAAAACTAGTTTGGAGATTTTTTTGATTTTTTTTTGTTCCTGGAAAACATGCCTTACTTATAAGAAAACGCGTTAGGTAAATAGGTTTGCCTGTTGTTATTAAATGTACACACCATGAAATAACGCTTGACTCAAGCTAGCGAACAATTGTAGCGAACAATTAGCTAGCGAACACTTACGAGATAAATCTAAAAACCGAAAAAGTGCAAATTACCAAAACGTACCAAAAACTTAAAAAACATATAAAATAGATTTAATTAAGTTAAAATAACCTTTCTAAATAAAATATTGTTCATTTGAAAAGAGTTAATCACATTATTGAATGTTCGAAAGCTGGCGAACAATTACAGCGAACATTTAAGGAAGTGGTCCACCTTCAGTTAACTGACTCTGGTGAGGACCCACAGAGATTGTGCCAGTATAAGATGACTGTCGTCGTATAGCCGACTTGCAGGGCTACCTATCGACACTAACCGACATAGGGCTTGTCTTGCAAAATTTGGGGGTTTGGGTAGGGTGAAGTCGATACATCGGTCCGGAGGGGGGGACCTCAACTTTACTGTCTCTGGGAACGCTCCACAGAGATTGTGCCAGTATAAGATGGCTGCCGTCGTATAGCCGACATGCAGGGCTACCTATCGACACTAACCGACATAGGGCTTGTCTTGCAAAATTAAGGGGTTTGGGTAGGGTGAAGTTGGTACATCGGTCCGGAGGGGGGACCTCCACTTTACTGTCTCTGGGAACGCTCCACAGAGATTGTGCCAGTATAAGATGGCTGCCGTCGTATAGCCGACATGCAGGGCTTCCTATCGACACTATCCGACATAGGGCTTGTCGTGCAAAATTTGGGGGTTTGGGTAGGGTGAAGTTGGTACATCGGTCCGGAGGGGGGACCTCCAATTAACTGTCTCTGGGAACGCTCCACAGAGATTGTGCCAGTAAAAGATGGCTGCCGTCGTATGGCCGACATGCAGGGCTACCTATCGACACTAACCGACATAGGGCTTGTCGTGCAAAATTTGGGGGTTTGGGAAGGGTGAAGTTGGTACATCGGTCCGGAGGGGGGACCTCCACTTTATTGTCTCTGGGAACGCTCCACAGAGATTGTGCCAGTATAAGATGGTTGCCGTCGTATAGCCGACATGTAGGGCTACCTATCGACACTAACCGACATAGGGCTTGTCGTGCAAAATTTGGGGGTTTGGGTAGGGTGAAGTTGGTACATCGGTCCGGAGAGGGTACCTCCACTTTACTGTCTCTGGGAACGCTCCACAGAGATTGTGCCAGTATAAGATGGCTGCCGTTGTATAGCCGACATGTAGGGCTACCTATCGACACTATCCGACATAGGGCTTGTCGTGCAAAATTGGGGGTTTGGGTAGGGTGAAGTTGGTACATCGGTCCGGAGGGGGGACCTCCACTTTACTGTCTCTGGGAACGCTCCACAGAGATTGTGCCAGTATAAGATGGCTGCCGTCGTATAGCCTACATGCAGGGCTACCTATCAACACTAACCGACATAGGGCTTGTCGTGCAAAATTTGGGGGTTTGGGTAGGGTGAAGTTGGTACATCGGTCCGGAGGGGGCACCTCCACTTTACTGTCTCTGGGAACGCTCCACAGAGATTGTGCCAGTATAAGATGGCTGCCGTCGTATAGCCGACATGCAGGGCTACCTATCGACACTAACCGACATAGGGCTTGTCGTGCAAAATTTGGGGGTTTGGGTAGGGTGAAGTTGGTACATCGGTCCGGAGGGGGGACCTCCACTTTACTGTCTCTGGGAACGCTCCACAGAGATTGTGCCAGTATAAGATGGCTGCCGTCGTATAGCCGACATGCAGGGCTACCTATTGACACTAACCAACATAGGGCTTGTCGTGCAAAATTTGGGGGTTTGGGTAGAGTGAAGTTGGTACATCGGTCCGGAGGGGGGACCTCCACTTTACTGTCTCTGGGAACGCTCCACAGAGATTCTGCCAGTATAAGATGGCTGCCGTTGTATAGCCGACATGCAGGGCTACCTATTGACACTATCCGACATAGGGCTTGTCGTGCAAAATTTGGGGGTTTGGGTAGAGTGAAGTTGGTACATCGGTCCAGAGGGGGGACCTCCACTTTACTGTCTCTGGGAACGCTCCACAGAGATTGTGTCAGTATAAGATGGCTGCCGTCGTATAGCCAACATGCAGGGCTACCTATCGACACTAACCGACATAGGGCTTGTCGTGCAAAATTTGGGGGTTTGGGTAGGGTGAAGTTGGTACATCGGTCCGGAGGGGGTACCTCCACTTTACTGTCTCTTGGAACGCTCCACAGAGATTGTGCCAGTATATGATGGCTGCCGTCGTATAGCCGACATGCAGGGCTACCTATCGACACTAACCGACATAGGGCTTGTCGTGCAAAATTTGGGGGTTTGGGTAGGGTGAAGTTGGTACATCGGTCCGGAGGGGGGACCTCCACTTTACTGTCTCTGGGAACGCTCCACAGAGATTGTGCCAGTAAAAGATGGCTGCCGTCGTATGGCCGACATGCAGGGCTACCTATCGACACTAACCGACATAGGGCTTGTCGTGCAAAATTTGGGGGTTTGGGTAGGGTGAAGTTGGTACATCGGTCCGGAGGGGGGACCTCCACTTTACTGTCTCTGGGAACGCTCCACAGAGATTGTGCCAGTATAAGATGGCTGCCGTCGTATAGCCGACATGCAGGGCTACCTATTGACACTATCCGACATAGGGCTTGTCGTGCAAAATTTGGGGGTTTGGGTAGAGTGAAGTTGGTACATCGGTCCGGAGGAGGGACCTCCACTTTACTGTCTCTGGGAACGCTCCACAGAGATTGTGTCAGTATAAGATGGCTGCCGTCGTAAAGCCGACATGCAGGGCTACCTATCGACACTAACCGACATAGGGCTTGTCGTGCAAAATTTGGGGGTTTGGGTAGGGTGAAGTTGGTACATCGGTCCGGAGGGGGGATCTCCACTTTACTGTCTCTGGGAACGCTCCACAGAGATTGTGCCAGTATAAGATGGCTGCCGTCGTATAGCCGACATGCAGGGCTACCTATCAACACTAACCGACATAGGGCTTGTCGTGCAAAATTTGGGGATTTGGGTAGGGTGAAGTTGGTACATCGGTCCGGAGGGGGGACCTCCACTTTACTGTCTCTGGGAACGCTCCACAGAGATTGTGCCAGTATAAGATGGCTGCCGTCGTATAGCCGACATGCAGGGCTACCTATCGACACTATCCGACATAGGGCTTGTCGTGCAAAATTTGGGGGTTTGGGTAGGGTGAAGTTGGTACATCGGTCCGGAGGGGGGACCTCCACTTTACTGTCTCTGGGAACGCTCCACAGAGATTGTGCCAGTATAAGATGGCTGCCGTCGTATAGCCGACATGCAGGGCTACCTATCGACACTATCTGACATAGGGCTTGTCGTGCAAAATTTGGGGGTTTGGGTAGGGTGAAGTTGGTACATCGGTCCGGAGGGGGGACCTCCACTTTATTGTCTCTGGGAACGCTCCACAGAGATTGTGCCAGTATAAGATGGTTGCCGTCGTATAGCCGACATGTAGGGCTACCTATCGACACTAACCGACATAGGGCTTGTCGTGCAAAATTTAAGGGTTTGGGTAGGGTGAAGTTGGTACATCGGTCCGGAGGGGGGACCTCCACTTTACTGTCTCTGGGAACGCTCCACAGAGATTGTGCCAGTATAAGATGGTTGCCATCGTATAGCCAACATGTAGGGCTACCTATCAAAACTAACCGACATAGGGCTTGTCGTGCAAAATTTGGGGGTTTGGGTAGGGTGAAGTTGGTACATCGGTCCGGAGGGGGTACCTCCACTTTACTGTCTCTGGGAACGCTCCACAGAGATTGTGCCAGTATAAGATGGCTGCCGTTGTATAGCCGAAATGCAGGGCTACCTATCGACACTAACCGACATAGGGCTTGCTGTGCAAAATTTGGGAGTTTATGTAGGGTGAAGTTGGTACATCGGTCTGGAGCGGGGACCTCCACTTTACTGTCTCTGGGAACGCTCCACAGAGATTGTGCCAGTATAAGATGGCTGCCGTCGTATAGCCGACATGCAGGGCTACCTATTGACACTAACCGACATAGGGCTTGTCGTGCAAAATTTGGGGGTTTGGGTAGGGTGAAGTTGGTACATCGGTCCGGAGGGGGGACCTCCACTTTACTGTCTCTGGGACCGCTCCACAGAGATTCTGCCAGTATAAGATGGCTGCCGTCGTATAGCCGACATGCAGGGCTACCTATCGACACTAACCGACATAGGGCTTGTCGTGCAAAATTTGGGGGTTTGGGTAGGGTGAAGTTGGTACATCGTTCCGGAGAGGGACCTCCACTTTACTGTCTCTGGGAACGCTCCACAGAGATTGTGCCAGTAAAAGATGGCTGCCGTCGTATGGCCGACATGCAGGGCTACCTATCGACCTTAACCGACATAGGGCTTGTCGTGCAAAATTTGGGGGTTTGGGAAGGGTGAAGTTGGTACATCGGTCCGGAGGGGGACCTCCACTTTACTGTCTCTGGGAACGCTCCACAGAGATTGTGCCAGTATAAGATGGTTGCCGTCGTATAGCCAACATGTAGGGCTACCTATCAACACTAACCGACATAGGGCTTGTCGTGCAAAATTTGGGGGTTTGGGTAGGGTGAAGTTGGTACATCGGTCCGGAGGGGGTACCTCCACTTTACTGTCTCTGGGAACGCTCCACAGAGATTGTGCCAGTATAAGATGGCTGCCGTTGTATAGCCGACATGCAGGGCTACCTATGGACACTAACCGACATAGGGCTTGTCGTGCAAAATTTGGGAGTTTATGTTGGGTGAAGTTGGTACATCGGTCTCGAGCGGGGACCTCCACTTTACTTTCTCTGGGAACGCTCCACAGAGATTGTGCCAGTATAAGATGGCTGCCGTCGTATAGCCGACATGCAGGGCTACCTATCGACACTAACCGACATAGGGCTTGTCTTGCAAAATTTAGGGGTTTGGGTAGGGTGAAGTTGGTACATCAGTCCGGAGGGGGGACCTCCACTTTACTGTCTCTGGGAACGCTCCACAGATATTGTGCGAGTATAAGATGGCTGCCGTCGTATAGCCGACATGCAGGGCTAGCTATTGACACTAACCGACATAGGGCTTGTCGTGCAAAATTTGGGGGTTTGGGTAGGGTGAAGTTGGTACATCGGTCCGGAGGGGGTACCTCCACTTTACTGTCTCAGGGAACGCTCCACAGAGATTGTGCCAGTATAAGATGGCTGCCGTTGTATAGCCGACATGAAGACTACCTATCGACACTATCCGACATAGGGCTTGTCGTGCAAAATTGGGGGTTTGGGTAGGGTGAAGTTGGTACATCGGTCCGGAGGGGGGACCTCCACTTTACTGTCTCTGGGAACGCTCCACAGAGATTGTGCCAGTAAAAGATGGCTGCCGTCGTATGGCCGACATGCAGGGCTACCTATCGACCTTAACCGACATAGGGCTTGTCGTGCAAAATTTGGGGGTTTGGGAAGGGTGAAGTTGGTACATCGGTCCGGAGAAGGGACCTCCACTTTACTGTCTCTGGGAACGCTCCACAGAGATTGTGCCAGTATAAAATGGTTGCCGTCGTATAGCCAACATGTAGGGCTACCTATCGACACTAACCGACATAGGGCTTGTCGTGCAAAATTTGGGGGTTTGGGTAGGGTGAAGTTGGTACATCGGTCCGGAGGGGGGACCTCCACTTTACTGTCTCTGGGAACGCTCCACAGAGATTGTGCCAGTATAAGATGGCTGCCGTCGTATAGCCGACATGCAGGGCTACCTATTGACACTATCCGACATAGGGCTTGTCGTGCAAAATTTGGGGGTTTGGGTAGAGTGAAGTTGGTACATCGGTCCGGAGGGGGGACCTCCACTTTACTGTCTCTGGGAACGCTCCACAGAGATTGTGTCAGTATAAGATGGCTGCCGTCGTATAGCCGACATGCAGGGCTACCTATCGACACTATCCGACATAGGGCTTGTCGTGCAAAATTTGGGGGTTTGGGTAGAGTGAAGTTGGTACATCGGTCCGGAGGAGGGACCTCCACTCTACTGTCTCTGGGAGCGCTCCACAGAGATTGTGTCAGTATAAGATGGCTGCCGTCGTATAGCCGACATGCAGGGCTACCTATCGACACTAACCGACATAGGGCTTGTCGTGCAAAATTTGGGGGTTTGGGTAGGGTGAAGTTGGTACATCGGTCCGGAGGGGGGACCTCCACTTTACTGTCTCTGGGAACGCTCCACAGAGATTGTGCCAGTATAAAATGGCTGCCGTCGTATAGCCGACATGCAGGGCTACCTATCGACACTAACCGACATAGGGCTTGTCTTGCAAAATTTAGGGGTTTGGGTAGGGTGAAGTTGGTACATCAGTCCGGAGGGGGGACCTCCACTTTACTGTCTCTGGGAACGCTCCACAGATATTGTGCCAGTATAAGATGGCTGCTGTCGTATAGCCGACATGCAGGGCTACCTATTGACACTAACCGACATAGGGCTTGTCGTGCAAAATTTGGGGGTTTGGGTAGGGTGAAGTTGGTACATCGGTCTGGAGCGGGGACCTCCACTTTACTGTCTCTGGGAACGCTCCACAGAGATTGTGCCAGTATAAGATGGCTGCCGTCGTATAGCCGACATGCAGGGCTACCTATCGACACTAACCGACATAGGGCTTGTCTTGCAAAATTTAGGGGTTTGGGTAGGGTGAAGTTGGTACATCGGTCCGGAGGGGGCACCTCCACTTTACTGTCTCTGGGAACGCTCCACAGAGATTGTGCCAGTATAAGATGGCTGCCGTCGTATAGCCGACATGCAGGGCTACCTATTGACACTATCCGACATAGGGCTTGTCGTGCAAAATTTGGGGGTTTGGGTAGAGTGAAGTTGGTACATCGGTCCGGAGGAGGGACCTCCACTTTACTGTCTCTGGGAACGCTCCACAGAGATTGTGTCAGTATAAGATGGCTGCCGTCGTATAGCCGACATGCAGGGCTACCTATCGACACTAACCGACATAGGGCTTGTCGTGCAAAATTTGGGGGTTTGGGTAGGGTGAAGTTGGTACATCGGTCCGGAGGGGGGACCTCCACTTTACTGTCTCTGGGAACGCTCCACAGAGATTGTGCCAGTATAAGATGGCTGCCGTCGTATAGCCGACATGCAGGGCTACCTATCGACACTAACCGACATAGGGCTTGTCTTGCAAAATTTAGGGGTTTGGGTAGGGTGAAGTTGGTACATCAGTCCGGAGGGGGGACCTCCACTTTACTGTCTCTGGGAACGCTCCACAGATATTGTGCCAGTATAAGATGGCTACTGTCGTATAGCCGACATGCAGGGCTACCTATTGACACTAACCGACATAGGGCTTGTCGTGCAAAATTTGGGGGTTTGGGTAGGGTGAAGTTGGTACATCGGTCTGGAGCGGGGACCTCCACTTTACTGTCTCTGGGAACGCTCCACTGAGATTGTGCCAGTATAAGATGGCTGCCGTCGTATAGCCGACATGCAGGGCTACCTATCGACACTAACCGACATAGGGCTTGTCTTGCAAAATTTAGGGGTTTGGGTAGGGTGAAGTTGGTACATCGGTCCGGAGGGGGCACCTCCACTTTACTGTCTCTGGGAACGCTCCACAGAGATTGTGCCAGTATAAGATGGCTGCCGTCGTTTAGCCGACATGCAGGGCTACCTATTGACACTAACCGACATAGGGCTTGTCGTGCAAAATTTGGGGGTTTGGGTAGGGTGAAGTTGGTACATCGGTCTGGAGCGGGGACCTCCACTTTACTGTCTCTGGGAACGCTCCACAGAGATTGTGCCAGTATAAGATGGCTGCCGTCGTATAGCCGACATGCAGGGCTACCTATCGACACTAACCGACATAGGGCTTGTCTTGCAAAATTTGGGGGTTTGGGTAGGGTGAAGTTGGTACATCGGTCCGGAGGGGGGACCTCCACTTTACTTTCTCTGGGAACGCTCCACAGAGATTGTGCCAGTATAAGATGGCTGCCGTCGTATAGCCGAAATGCAGGGCTACCTATCGACACTAACCGACATAGGGCTTGTCGTGCAAAATTTGGGGATTTGGGTAGGGTGAAGTTGGTACATCGGTCCGGAGGGGGGACCTCCACTTTACTGTCTCTGGGAACGCTCCACAGAGATTGTGCCAGTATAAGATGGCTGCCGTCGTATAGCCGACATGCAGGGCTACCTATCGACACTATCCGACATAGGGCTTGTCGTGCAAAATTTGGGGGTTTGGGTAGGGTAAAGTTGGTACATCGGTCCGGAGGGGGGACCTCCACTTTACTGTCTCTGGGAACGCTCCACAGAGATTGTGCCAGTATAAGATGGCTGCTGTCGTATAGCCGACATGCAGGGCTACCTATCGACACTATCTGACATAGGGCTTGTCGTGCAAAATTTGGGGGTTTGGGTAGGGTGAAGTTGGTACATCGTTACGGAGAGGGACCTCAACTTTACTGTCTCTGGGAACGCTCCACAGAGATTGTGCCAGTAAAAGATGGCTGCCGTCGTATGGCCGACATGCAGGGCTACCTATCGACCTTAACCGACATAGGGCTTATCGTGCAAAATTTGGGGGTTTGGGAAGGGTGAAGTTGGTACATCGGTCCGGAGGGGGGGACCTCCACTTTACTGTCTCTGGGAACGCTCCACAGAGATTGTGCCAGTATAAGATGGCTGCCGTCGTATAGCCGACATGCAGGGCTACCTATCGACACTAACCGACATAGGGGTTGTCGTGCAAAATTTGGGGGTTTGGGTAGGGTGAAGTTGGTACATCGGTCCGGAGGGGGTACCTCCACTTTACTGTCTCTGGGAACGCTCCACAGAGATTGTGCCAGTAAAAGATGGCTGCCGTCGTATGGCCTACATGCAGGGCTACCTATCGACACTAACCGACATAGGGCTTGTCGTGCAAAATTTGGGGGTTTGGGAAGGGTGAAGTTGGTACATCGGTCCGGAGGGGGGACCTCCACTTTACTGTCTCTGGGAACGCTCCACAGAGATTGTGCCAGTATAAGATGGCTACTGTCGTATAGCCGACATGCAGGGCTACCTATTGACACTAACCGACATAGGGCTTGTCGTGCAAAATTTGGGGGTTTGGGTAGGGTGAAGTTGGTACATCGGTCTGGAGCGGGGACCTCCACTTTACTGTCTCTGGGAACGCTCCACTGAGATTGTGCCAGTATAAGATGGCTGCCGTCGTATAGCCGACATGCAGGGCTACCTATCGACACTAACCGACATAGGGCTTGTCTTGCAAAATTTAGGGGTTTGGGTAGGGTGAAGTTGGTACATCGGTCCGGAGGGGGCACCTCCACTTTACTGTCTCTGGGAACGCTCCACAGAGATTGTGCCAGTATAAGATGGCTGCCGTCGTATAGCCGACATGCAGGGCTACCTATTGACACTAACCGACATAGGGCTTGTCGTGCAAAATTTGGGGGTTTGGGTAGGGTGAAGTTGGTACATCGGTCTGGAGCGGGGACCTCCACTTTACTGTCTCTGGGAACGCTCCACAGAGATTGTGCCAGTATGAGATGGCTGCCGTCGTATAGCCGACATGCAGGGCTACCTATCGACACTAACCTACATAGGGCTTGTCTTGCAAAATTTGGGGGTTTGGGTAGGGTGAAGTTGGTACATCGGTCCGGAGGGGGGACCTCCACTTTACTTTCTCTGGGAACGCTCCACAGAGATTGTGCCAGTATAAGATGGCTGCCGTCGTATAGCCGACATGCAGGGCTACCTATCGACACTAACCGACATAGGGCTTGTCGTGCAAAATTTGGGGATTTGGGTAGGGTGAAGTTGGTACATCGGTCCGGAGGGGGAACCTCCACTTTACTGTCTCTGGGAACGCTCCACAGAGATTGTGCCAGTATAAGATGGCTGCCGTCGTATAGCCGACATGCAGGGCTACCTATCGACACTATCCGACATAGGGCTTGTCGTGCAAAATTTGGGGGTTTGGGTAGGGTAAAGTTGGTACATCGGTCCGGAGGGGGGACCTCCACTTTACTGTCTCTGGGAACGCTCCACAGAGATTGTGCCAGTATAAGATGGCTGCCGTCGTATAGCCGACATGCAGGGCTACCTATCGACACTATCTGACATAGGGCTTGTCGTGCAAAATTTGGGGATTTGGGTAGGGTGAAGTTGGTACATCGTTACGGAGAGGGACCTCAACTTTACTGTCTCTGGGAACGCTCCACAGAGATTGTGCCAGTAAAAGATGGCTGCCGTCGTATGGCCGACATGCAGGGCTACCTATCGACCTTAACCGACATAGGGCTTATCGTGCAAAATTTGGGGGTTTGGGAAGGGTGAAGTTGGTACATCGGTCCGGAGGGGGGGACCTCCACTTTACTGTCTCTGGGAACGCTCCACAGAGATTGTGCCAGTATAAGATGGCTGCCGTCGTATAGCCGACATGCAGGGCTACCTATCGACACTAACCGACATAGGGGTTGTCGTGCAAAATTTGGGGGTTTGGGTAGGGTGAAGTTGGTACATCGGTCCGGAGGGGGTACCTCCACTTTACTGTCTCTGGGAACGCTCCACAGAGATTGTGCCAGTAAAAGATGGCTGCCGTCGTATGGCCTACATGCAGGGCTACCTATCGACACTAACCGACATAGGGCTTGTCGTGCAAAATTTGGGGGTTTGGGAAGGGTGAAGTTGGTACATCGGTCCGGAGGGGGGACCTCCACTTTACTGTCTCTGGGAACGCTCCACAGAGATTGTGCCAGTATAAGATGGTTGCCGTCGTATAGCCGACATGTAGGGCTACCTATCAACACTAACCGACATAGGGCTTGTCGTTCAAAATTTGGGGGTTTGGGTAGGGTGAAGTTGGTATATTGGTCCGTAAGGGGGGGGGCTCCGCTTTACTGTCTTTGGGAACGCTCCACAGAGATTGTGCCAGCATAAGGTGGCTGCCGTCGTATAGCCGACATTCAGGGCTACCTATCGACACTATCCGACATAGGTAGTTATAATATGATTCAATGTTGGTCTTTCAAAAACATGTGTTTATTTCTGTAAATATTTAAAAAATTAAGAAAATTTCAACTTATAGCTGTAAATATACAATTAGCATAGATATAAATTCAAGTTTTTTTTTATATAGATATCAATAGTCGTAAATATGGAACGTGATTTCTTAGGAATTTCTTTTAACATGTTTGGAATTAACTAAACTTGTCATTAAAAGTCCACTAGAGAACCCTTAGTAATCTGACATTTTACCCACAGAGCGGCTGAGATGTATGCCTTAGGAAGTTGAATGGGGCATAATGATTGCTTAGGTCGTTGAATTTTTAATGCAAAAAAAACTGAGTGCAACCATAATGGTGCACACAGTTAGAAAACTTAGGGCATGTTCCTTGCACTTGAAAGATCCTGCAGCAGATCTTGATAAGAGCTGGACCCGTTTGATCTTAATCAAACTATTCTTCCTTAAAATGAAAAAATGTATGAATATTTGACCTGGTTCAGAAAGCTGCTTAGATCTCTCCTAGTCCTAAGAAAGCTTCGATAAAAAGGCACCTTTAACCCAAAAAATCATTTTCGTCAGTGTTATTTATATACAAGTGAAAAAGATCTAAATTTATTTTTCTATTATTTCTTATTTCAGAAAAAAATCATAGAAATATAATTTGAAATAAAATCTTTTTCTTTCATTTCATTAAAACCTTTATTTTTATATGCACAATATTCAACGGATTTTAGGTTACATCATGCCAAACTTTCATTACTATGATGTTTTTAAATACAGGTTAACCCGAATAAAACAGTCGTTATATTTCGCTCCTTACAGTCGCTACTGTCCCGGCCCGAAGTTTGCGAAGACGGATAGGGCTTGGATCATTCGAGTTAAATACAGGTGAAATTTAAGACTATAATTTTCAAGAAATAAACTATAACTGCTAAAACAACAAAACACCCTGTGTTTATATTAACCCCTAATTAAAAGTGGGCAAACCAGGATGACACCCATCGATGATTGTTTATTGCTCTGTGTATTGCCATCCAGTTTGACACTTAATGAGATGCAAATTAGTGAATATGACATCACTAATGAGACCGACGAACACTCCCAAAGTATCAATCCGCTTTTATTCTTTCTTAATCATTTTATGCTATCGCATCGGATAGGCGTCATACATTTTTGTACAAAATTTGAAAACTAAATAAGTTTAAAACATAATTGAGAGTAAAGCGACGAAAAAAAACAGATATGAAAAAGAGCTATATTGCAAGCGTGTATTGATATTTTAATTGATAGGTTTTTGGTGAACCGCCGTTAAAACCATTTGACAGCTAACCGAAAGGCTATCGTAGCTATAGCAGTGGCTAATCGCTAGCGATTACCCCGGCTAAAAACTGAATACATGTATCAATTATAAAGCATTCAATAACCAATGCTAGTAAAAACAAATACCGAAGGCACGCCTGGGAATCTCGGTAGTCTCAACCAAATGTTGAGCACACAAAAAACTCGCGGTCGTTTCCGGTGGTGTCCGTTCGATAGTCCGAAGGGTCGATAGTCCGAAGGGGCAATGGTCCAACTTTCCGAAAATGGTATAAAAACTAAGATAAAATAGCGTTTAAAATGTTTAACTTTCAATATCAATTGAAGACTTATAACAACTTTTCAATGCATATAATGTTTGCAAACATGACACATTATCACTATACAAACAAAAAATACTTGTTTCAAGCTCAAGTTGCATCCACTGTGGTCAACAAAGGGACTTAATCAGTTTTCACCATAAAAAGTATGAAAAACGCTCAATAGGCAAACTTTTTGCGAACGTGTAAGATTTTTGGTCTGAAACAAATTCATTGCTTTTCATAACCCTAAAACACATTTTTGAACCTAAAAATGGCACTAAAGCATTTCAATTGTTTAAATTCCTGCCAGAACATATCCGTAAAAAGGGGGGCTGGATACTTAAAATCTGTTATTGGCATGAAAATATGTAATTCTTAAGTTTTTGTGTGAGGCAAAGCTTTACCATTGTTGTAAGTTACCACATCCATATTGATAAAATGTCAAACTTAACTTCTACTTCCGGCAAAAGAAGCAAACCTTCAAAAGGTCACAATAATGCCTTTAAACGAAAATATCGAAATTAAAAGTGAAAAATATCCATTAAAAATTTCCCACTATGAAATTTCAAGAGTATCATTTGTTATGAGTACCAAAATGTCACCTTTAAAATCGATAAATGTAACAAATCTGAAGTCAGCATTTTGTACCATGCAAGAGACATGCAAAAGTAAGCTTTCATTTCTTTACAATGTTTAGGTCTCAAACTGGAAAAAAAAACAATAAAAAATGCTGGAGGTGATATGTTAACATCCTAATTGTTACAACAGAGCAAAAACATATGGTTTTAATCCTCAAAACTCTTAATTTACGCAACCCAAAAGTTGTAACTGAAACAACACGTTTTGGGTTGTTTGATTTGTTTGCCAATATTGAATATTCTACAAAAGCTGAAAATTGTACGATGATTGATTAGAATCAGAAAATGTTGTTAATGTGTGGAAGAAAATATAGGCCAAGTTTCAGGATATTGTTTATAGAAATATGGACGCTGTACTAACGTGAGTACAGAATTTGCTTAACTTATGGCGAGGTGTATATATATGAAGTCAAGTCCTCTATTAATATATGATAATTTTATACAATGCCGAATGTGGTCTAAAGTGGAATCAATTTTTGGAGAAGGTTTAAAGTAACAAAAAGCATTTATGATAAGCGCTCCTTCGTATAAAGGACTGGCATGAGATATAGTTTCACAATCTAATCTGATTTAATTTAACTTAGTCAATGCTCACTAGTGATACCCCCGTTTTCGCAAATATGCCGTGTGTTTAGATATAAACTCATGTGACGCGGTAACCACGGAACTAAGGACGGACGCAGGTACATGTACCTCATCCTATGGGTATCCTAAGGTGTAACAGAGAGTCAGACGGCTACTTTACAATTACAAACGTATTGTTAATGGGTATACATATGACCCGAAATAAAAGAATCAAACCTTTCGGACCAATGACCCTTCGGACCATCGTCCACTCGGACCACCGCCCCTTCTGACCAATGACCCTTCGGACTAAAAACCCTTCGGACCAATCCAGTTGAGACTATAATTTGTGTTGAAGCGGAGAATCGAGGAGATATGACCCTTGACTTTTCAAATTTTCTCATTTATACTCACATTTGTGAAAAATCGAAGAATGTCAGGCAACGGCCAGTTGATTTTCCTTTCCAACAATGTTAATAAATACACATTTTAGCCTGTAATCAAAGCTGGGCGACTTGCACAAGTTGAAAAAATGTCACGTTTTCAAATTCAAAGATCGACCCCCAATTTTTTATTATCCAAGTTTCGCAAATTCTTGGTATTTCAGAGACGGATTAATTGTCAAATAGGTTTATTTTGACCATAAACTTAAATACCTAACATAATTTAGACCTACAATGCACATAAAACGTCAAAACATGCACTTTTAAACGATGTTGAGAATATCGGGCGCATGTTGAGAATATAAGGTGAATGTTGAGACTATCGACTGTGTCATTTGTAGTTAATATGTTTCTCGAAAACAAATGTTTGACTTTTCTCACTTTTCACTTTTCTGGCGGTTGTCCATTGTGGTTTTTCTAAATTGCCGTTTAATTGTGGGCTGTGTCGCGTACACTTATTCCACATCTCTTTATTTTCTATTTTAAAAGTTTAAGAGATTTTAACTGTAGTTAGCAGATGGACAGGGTGTCAGTAAAATGGGGATTAAATGATAAAACATATTAAACATATTACTAGAGAAATTAAAGAGCGTAGTGGTCTTGACTAGGGATAGGCATTTCAAAAGAAATGGCAAATTAAAACATGTTCATTGTTCTTAACCTTGGGACCTCTTTCATTTTGATCTTTAAATTTCGGATATATAGCGCTAGTGGGACAAGAGGCAGAAATAAGCATAACATAAGTGTTGTTTTAAAATGGAAAAAAACCTAGCACCTGATGAGTTCACTCTCGTTGCGTTACTGATTGCTGGTTGGCTGTAATATATGATTATGTTTGTTTTGTTTTGATAATTTCATGTCAACCGATTTTGTTTTTGTCTTTTTGTACACCTTTGCATCTAACATAAATATTGTGATTAGGCCAAAAAAGTTGATTATTTATGGTAAAGTTTTGTTCCTCTTTACTCCAACGTAGAAAAAAAATCCTACCTGACTTTTTAAACCATGTCCCCCCAAACACATTTTTTTTTTGCCTTACATACATTATATTTTAATGTCTTGGCCTAAGTTATAATAAATCTAATATCAGTTATAAACGAAAAGACAATGGAACAAATTATATTTTTTTCGGAGTGTAGCAAGGCCTACTCAGCTAGAGACAAGTTAAGCCAAATATTTCTCACATAGGTCATTTGCATGGTTAAGGGCAGTTTTGTGAAAAAACAAGTTTTAGCCGACCATGCAATAAAAAAGCTTCACGAACAGGTCTTTCATCAAGTGGTGTTAGAAAGTACCAATGTCAAGAAAGTGCAGAAACATGCAAATATAGATATTACTCTATATTTTATCAACAAGGTTGAATGAAGCTTAATTTTAGGTAAGATTTAAAGGAAGAAAGAATATCACCCGTGACGAGCCCGCGGTCAATAAAATAGAGCAATATCAACTAGTAAGTCACATTAGGCATAGTTTTGGGAAGAAGTTGTCGTGTGACAAGTGTAACTTTAGTTTATTTGGAAGCAAAATCTGCGTTTTCACAAAGAAAATGTGACAAACCGTTAGAGGAGTTGAAGACAATTAAAGAAATATGTGGCTTGGTATAGGCAATTCATTTATTTTTAAAGGTTTAACCTCTAATTATCTTGTTACATTATTAAATGTTGGTATGTCATAGGGTTTTGCTTTGTGTTTTGTTTATTTTGTTATATCTGTTTCTTCGTGTTGTTTTCCTTTGTGTTTACTGGTTTTTTCTGTGCCCTTCCAGACTTTTGATATCGGAATGCTCCACTGGTATCTCTCTGCTTCTTTTACAGAAGGGCCCGAGGGTCAAGCCTTGCATATTTGTTTAAGTCGACATAACCTTGACCTTTGACCCATTGACATAAAATTGCATCTTTATCTTATTTTAGAAATTCTATCTTTAAGGAGTTCGAATTTTACGATCTGGACAACAATTTGAAGACCAAACAATATAACAGACAAACAGACATAGGAGGTAGAAAAGCCGGCAAATTACTATGATGTATACATCCCCGCTATTGTAAAGTATGGGTGGATAAGGTTTCACAAAGGTCATGAAGGTTGAAGTCCATATTCCTTCGCCCATTCCCCTTTAAAATAGTAATAGATGGTATAGTTTGCTCTTAAAAAACATTACGGTTCATTACAAAAAGAACATCTCAAGTCTGACAAACGACCGGACAGCCAAACATGAACAAATATATGTTATTAAGTTGGTTAGTTATTGCTTTACTCCCAAGCAGCACGATTTCGGCTATATCCGGGAGATGAACATTAATGAATAATACATGTACAATGAACATAAAACGATAATGAAGTGGAGAAAATGGGGGCACAAGGCCATTCAGTGAGGAGGGTTTGACTGCCACTTGAAAAAGGAGAGATGGGTAGGGACGGGCAATTTAGTCTCCTGCATGGGGTCCTGTGTGCCCTACTCTTATTGAGACCTGCAGCGGGGCTCTTTAGCGTGCGAGGAACGTGCCATTTTTCCCAATACGGTGCACCAGTTTGGTTTGCGGTCAGGTTTTCCGCAATATAGCCTGACGACACCGGCATTCATTATGACAAGGCAGCCCCATTGAACAACCTGCAGCACACATCCCAGTCGCTTTGTAGGCAAAGCGGCCTGACCCGATGTCAGGTTTAGTGGACTTCTACCGACAAGTTTGCGCTGCTGCGGCCCTATTCGCCACCCGGAACCTGCATGGGTAACGAATGTATGACTTATAGATATTAGTTTAAACATATTTTATTGTCAAAACAAAGAAAAAGGGAAAGGACACAAGTTCTACAACTTAGAATGCCTTCTTCTGTGGTACAAACTACATACATTACATTAAACAGACACCAATTATTATACAACTGAAATAAGTTTATATAATATGTACACCAAGGTGAATCAGAACAGAGTTTGATTGTGGAAAAAGAAAGAAGGAAAATATCACAAAAAAGAGGGGGATACATGTAGAAAAATTCAAAAATTTACGACTGATAAAATATTAGAAGAAAGATGGACATACTGTAAAATGAGGTCAACGTTCTATATTTTAGTTTTAGTTTTGATTTAAAAGCTCGAAAGTTGGACACTCACGAAGTGAGAAGTCAAGACTATTCCAAAGATTCATTATACCTGGTAAGAATGAATGTTGGAAAAAGAAAAGTCTAGCAGACGGGATATTACAATTTATTTCTGTTTCTCAAATTGTAATTTTAAGATTATGAATAAGTCAGCTAAATATTCTGGACACTGTCCGTTAGCCATTTGGTAGAAAAGATTGAGTTTTCTCTGTTCTCTTCTTCATTTTAATGTCTGCCAGCCAGTTTCCTTGTAAATGGATTCTAAACTGCAATAGCAGCTCAGACCAGTTTTGATTCTTCCTGCCTCATATGGGATTTTCTTAATTCTATCAGAATTTGATTTTCCACAGTTATCCCATACTTCGCACGAGTATACCAGAACAGGACGTCTTTTCTATAATAAAATCAACGTGTTTAGTCCATTTACAATCTGAACTAAAAAGTACTCCAAGATTTTTATAAATCGAAACTGGTTCTATAATGGTGTTTTCAAAACGAAAACTCACAGTGACTGTTCTAGGAAAAGTACTAAAAACAACTATGTCAGTTGTATCTTGGTTTAGTTTAAACTAACCATCTTTTTGACCACCTGGAGATACTATCGAGGTAAGAATTCGTTAAATTAACCAAGGTAGAATTCATGTGCCGAATGACCAATAGGTGTATCATCTGCAAACACAAACCTATCATGTCATCAGAAATATCATAAACATATACAAGAAATGATAAGGGGCCTAAAACTGAACCCTGCGGAACACCAGCATGCAAAAACCCTAGAGTTGAAGCAGATTCGTTCAGTACTACTCGTTGCTTTCTGTTTGTAATTAAAGATAGCTTTCTAGCCACAGAAGAAGCTTACCCTTGATACCACATCTTTTCTAGTTTAAACAATAACCCGCGAATCCAAACTCGGTCGAAGGCTTTACTGATGTCGCAAAATGAAATACAAATCTTGTTACCCGAATCAACTGACAACAAGATATTGTGGCAAATTTCGATAAGTTGATGAACTATAGACAGTCTGACTGATATTTATAAAATACTAGTAAGTCATTAGCAATCATGTGATTGTAAATAAATTTTTAAACTATTTTTTCAAAGACTTTGCTAACACATGCTAAAAGTGAGACTGGCCTATAATTTGATACCAACGATTTATCTCCCTTCTTGAACAGAGCCACTACATTTGCAATTTTCCATTCATTTGGAAAAGTGTTATGTTTTAAAGATTTGTTAAAAAGCATGCATAGAGCTTGAGCAATCTCATAATTTACCACGAGTAACATTTTATTGCTAATACGATCTGGACATATATCCTTTTCAAATATCAGAAGTATAGGAATAGTTGTTCCTAAGAGATCTGTTACGCAAAATTTTCGATATTTGATCCTTAAAACATTCCTAAGTCAGCTCGTTAAACAGGAAGTACATAAGCGACAGACCTGGAAACGCATCCACAATATGAGACCCCTACCTGAAGTTGCATACGAAATATCAGAAGCCTAGGACTAGTGGTTGCTGAGAAATCTGTTACGATAAAAAGTGTTACGGACGGACGGACGCACAGACTGACACTCGGCGTTCCTATGTCCCCGCCTCGCGTTGCGGCGGCGGGCAAATAGGCATTTGAATTTTAATTTTCAAAAAAAATAGGACATACCTGGTTTAACCTACACACACACACAAACATACACACGCACGCGAGACTGAAAATTTAGACTGGCGTGTTTCTAGCACAAAATAGTTAGTGCCGATAAGGTTCTGATTCAATATATCAATATCAGATGGATCATGCATTCAACTTCGAAAAGATGAGCCTTAATGAGTCTCAACATTCACCTTATATTCTCAACATGCGCCCGATTTTCTCAACATCGGTCAAAAATGCAAGTTTGGACGTTTTACGTGCATTTTAGGTCTAAATGATGTTAGGTATCTAAGTTTATGATCAAAACAAACCTATTTGACAATTAGTCCGTCACTGAAATACCAAGAATTTGCGAAACTCGGATAATAAAAAATTTGGGGTCGATCTTTGAATTTGAAAACGTGACATTTTTTTCAACTTGTGCAAGTCGCCCAGCTTTGATTACAGGCTGAAATATGTATTTATTAACATTGTTGGAAAGGAAAATCAACTGGCCGTTGCCTGACATTCTTCAATTTTTCACAAACGTGAGTATAAATGAGAAAATTTGAAAAGTCAAGGGTCATATCTCCTCGATTCTCCGCTTCGACACAAATTATAGTCTCAACCGGAAACGACCGCGAGTTTTTTCTGTGCTCAACATTTGGTTGAGACTATCGAGATTCCCAGGCGTGGAAGGACGACTTTTCATTGAACGCAAACAACAAATTTAGGTCTTTCAACAATTTTCTATTTACAGGTCTTTACTGAATATCACATGACACATCTCAGAAAGGTTAGAAACATTAAGATTTCAAAAGTTGCAAGCACTGGAAATGTTAATATTTGTTTTAGTTTTCATCTATCTTTTAAAACACCGCTTGTAAATAACCTAAACAATTTTTTTATGGTAACTATCTTCAGCAGAGAAATTGTAATTGTAATTAATTAACAGCTATACATGATCTCGCCTAGAAGAAACGAGTATGTAAATGGAAGTACGGACACAGAGCTATTTTTGTGTGTGTGTAACATGTAACAGTACTTCTACCCAAAAGGAGAGCGACTTTGTGTCACTGATTCAAACTCTTAAAGTCAGTTATAAATAAAGTTAAAAGAAAGAATAAAGTATTAATTCGTATCCGGACTTTACGAAAGAAGCTATTCATACATTATTGATAACACCCGTTAAGTACCTCAGCTCCTAAGACGAATCACAGGGGCTTGAATTAAATCGATTTTGAAGAGAGTGGATGAAGTCTTGCCAAGATGGTGGCTTTCCTCCCTTGTGAGTTTTAGAGAGTAGCGAGTGGACTATTGAAAGTTGAAGATGAGCTTCATTTCTTTACACACTGCTCAAAATATTCAGTTTTTCGATCTACTCTTTATAATAATATATCTAATATTAAATCAAACTTTTTAGAATTAGAACCTGCCCAGCAACTACTTGTTATTTTATCTGCTGAAAATGAACTTTTACCATTTATAAATGACTTTATAAAGCAGTCCTTGGAACTGCGAAGATAGGGTCCATATCGGTCAAAGTTCTTATCTAATTAATTACATGTCATTGTTTGAATGTAAATATGTTATATGTTGTATTGTGTTTGCTTGACCCCCATGGGTGTAATTTGCAAATAAAGTTATTATTATTATTATTAAAGTCGATATAAATGACCAAAATGAAAGTCCCTGTAATAAAATGTATAATGTATTTAGCTACATATATGTTTTAATTACGTCCTGTGGCTTGCAACTCATAAACACTATTGCAACTGACAACACGATGATACACCTCATAACAATTACTTCTAATTACGATTATTTTATTTTAATCAATACAAAAAGATGAAAGTTGCATATTCTGACAGCCTAGAAAAACTTATTACGTGGAACATAAAAAGTGCGTATATTTTTGTCCCAAAAGGATCAAAATTAAGCAATTTTTAAAAGAAATTGAGAACAAAACATATACGAGTAGCCGGTAAAACAAATTTAAACGAATTCAGAAGATATATGGCACTGCAGATAAAAAATAAAGTGCTGAAAACACAAGTAAACGATCAGGGGCATCGAATAGTATTCTTGAGATTTTACTTTTTATTTATTTTCAATGATATATACATGCTATAACCAGACGAAACTTGTACTTATAGTCTGAAGCGAAGTAAATTGGTATCAAAACGAATATCCTGGAAATATCCCAACGTTTTTTACTAACATAACAAGTGTACTGATTTTCGAGATTGGTGTCCGTGCAGAGGGCTCATTTGAGTTCGAGAATCGAAATTCGATATTCGACATTGGAGGACCAATAGTCGAGATTCGAATTTCGAAATTCAATATGCTTATAACTAACCAGATTGCTTGTTTCATGGAACTACGAAATTCTCGAATCTCGTATGAGCCTTCTGGGCTTTTGTATTAAAGGCTCTGCCACACTATAATGTTTAAGTCAACATGTGCCGACGTGTTAGAAAATATTTTAGCACGATGGTGTGTGTTGCGTAAGTTTTCATAAGTTATGAACACGCTACAAATACGTTAAAAGATTGAACGCCAGCGTACGTTGGTGAAAGTTGAGAGTGTCGCAAAATTTTTAACACATATGGAGTAGTTATGTGCAGGTGAAAAACGTTTTATTGACGCCAGCCGGCAAAATGGAACCGGACGTCTTGCATCAGTCTAATGACCAAGAAACCTGTTAAACGTATTTAAAACGTGTACAGAAAGCACAGAACGTTTTGTAACCAACGAGTAGCGCATCAACCCCCGAATTTTACAAGTATATATGTTACAGTAAATGTGTGTAATTAGGAATTTCATGAAATAACTGAAATTTCAGGAATTTCGTGGAATTTCTAAAGGGCTTAGTAATTACGTGAAATTACTGATTTTCATCAGTAATTACATGAAATTACTGAAAATTTTAGGGAATTTTACACACATTTACTGAAATCAAAATCTTCAACTATAGTTGATTTATTAAAGTACTAAAAAGAAATTTGTACTAGAGTATATTAAAAAGGACTGTTTAAAAAAAAAACAAAAAAACCCAAAAAGTAAAGAAAATTAATGTTTCAAACCATGCAGTTAGGGAACACATGTCTTCATTCCCATATATTATATGAACTGTGTTTTTGTGTTCATAATTATGTCCCCGAACACGAAGTGTCGGGGACATATTGTTTTTGCTCGGTTTCTTATTATTATTATTATGTCTCCCAAACAAAGTTTTGGGAGACATATTGCCTTTGTACGGTTTCTTATTATTAAGTCGCCCAAAACAAAGTTTGGGAGACTTATTGTTTTTGCACCGTTTCTTATTATTAAGTCGCCCAAAACAAAGTTTGGGAGACTTATTGTTTTTGCACCGTTTCTTATTATTATGTCCCCGAACACGAAGTGTCGGGGACATATTGTTTTTGCTCGGTTTCTTATTATTATGTCCCCGAACACGAAGTGTCGGGGACATATTGTTTTTGCTCGGTTTCTTATTATTATTAAGTCGCCCAAAACAAAGTTTGGGAGACTTATTGTTTTTGCACCGTTTCTTATTATTATTATTATTCTTATTATTATTCTTCTGATTCTTTATCGAGAATTTGTCCTCCCTAATACAAGAAAACGGTCCAAGGAAATTGAATAACACTTGTGAGATTGGATAGTGGGTCACTCAAAGTTGTGTAATGCACTTTTAAAATTTTCAAGATGGCCGCCGTTTCAAAATGGCGGCCATCGGAAAAAGTGGGCGGAAATTTTTTTTTCATCGGATCGTCTTGAAAATTGGTCATCTGGGTAAAGCGGGTATGCTGAGCTCAAATCTGCGACCGGATTTGAAATCCGACTTACAGTTTCAAAATGGCGGCCATTTTACTACACCCGCCCCCCTAAAAACGTCAACTTTGTCCGATTTCAACGAAATTTGATTTTTAGACTTATTTTTATGCACTGATTTGAATGGAACTCTATCTAAGGCAATTTTGGGCGACTTGTGTGTTGGCATCCCAACACAATTATACCTAGTTATTATTATTATTTTTCTCGGTATTCTGGACCGTGAACTTGTCCACCTAATTTTTTCCACATCTTTTAAGGTAGGAAGCTGAATCTTCATATATCAAGAGTATGGAATGAGAGATTGTGCTTTTTGTATTTTTCGCCGAAATCGAATGACCCCTTATAGGTCAAAAAAGGGCCTCAAAATGGCTCCTCGAAAACGAAGTTGAATTTTTACCTGGCATTTCTGATCCGGCAGGGGTAGGAAAAATTCCTTTAAAGGGTAAGTGTAGACTTTTAATACCTTTCATTTAAAAAAAGAATTTTGAAAATCGGACTTACGGTTCTCAAAATTTTGCAAAAAATCGAAATTTAATTTTTTTGTCAACTTGAGTTATCTTTCTTGGAACAATATATTTTGTAATAGTAATGTAAAAATTCTTAACTTTGTTATTTCTTAATGAAAATCGGTTTACAAGGTAATAGTGGTATGCCGAGTTCATTTTTGGTATCTAAAAAAAATTTTGGTGGCCATTTTTAAAATGGCGGCTAAAATGGCCGCCATTTTCCCGCAAAAACTTAAACTTGCTCCAATTTTTATGAAAATTGATATATAAGGTAATAGTGGTATGGCGAGTTGATTTTTGACATTAAAATTTTTTTTTCGTCGGCCATTTTCAAAATGGCCGCCACTTTCCACCAACCTATTTTAAATTTTATATTTAAAAATTAAACTTACTCCGATTTTGATGAAAACTGGTATATAAGATAATAGTGGTAAGGTGAGTTGATTTTTAACATCTAAATTTTTTTTTATCGTCGGCCATTTTCAAAATGGCCGCCGTTTCCCACCAAAAATTAAACTTACTCCGATTTTGATGAAAATTAGTATATAAGGTAATAGTGGTATGCCGAGTTCAATTTTGGAATCGAAATTTTTTTGGGGGCCGCCATTTTCAAAATGGCCGCCATTTCCCGCCGAAATTATAATTACTCCGATTTTAATGAAAATTGGTATATAAGGTAATAGTGGTATAGCAAGTTGATTTTTGACATCAAAATTTTTTTATCGTCCGCCATTTTCAAAATGGCCGCCGTTTCCCGCCAAAATTAAATTTACTCAGATTTTAACGAAAATTGGTATATTAGGTAATATATGTATGGTGAGTTGATTTTTGACATCGAAATATTTTTATTGTCGGCCATTTTAAAAATGGCCACCGTTTCCCGCCAAAATTAAACTTACTCCTATTTTGATGAAAATTGGATAAATTAAGTTATCTCAAATGCCAAGAGACATTGACAAAGAGGGGAACGTGAGGGGACATTTTTGTGACTCGCTTGCGATCACAATTAGAACTAGTTATTATTATTATTATTATTATTTTTCTCGGTATTCTGGATCGTGAACTTGTCCACCTCATTTTTTCGACATCTTTTAAGGTAGGAAGCTGAAAATTCATAAATCAAGAGTATGGAATGGGAGATTGTGCTTTTTGTATTTTTCGCCGAAATCGAACGACCCCATATAGGTAAAAAAAGGGCCTCAAAATGGCTCCTCGAAACCGAAGTTGAATTTTTCCTGGCATTTCTGATCCAGCAGGGGTAGGAAAAAATCCCTTATAGGTTAAGTGCAGATATACAATACCTTTCATTTAAAAAAAAAATTTTGAAAATCGGACTTACCGTTTTCAAAATTTTGCAAAAAATCGAAAATTATTTTTTTTGTAAGATTGAGTTATCTTTCTTTGTACCATATATTTTGTGATATTAATGAAAAAAATTCTCAACTTCGTTATTTCTTAATGAAAATTGGTTTACAAGGTAATAGTGGTATGCCGAGTTCAATTTTGGAATCAAAATTTTTTGGGGGGCGGCCATTTTAAAAATGGCCGCCATTTCCCGCCAAAATTAAAATTACTCCGATTTTAATAAAAATTGGTATATAAGGTAATTGTGGTATGGCGAGTTGATTTTTGACATCAAAATTTTTTTATCGTCGGCCATTTTCAACATGGCCGCCGTTTCCCGCCAAAATTAAAGTTATTCTGATTTTGATGAAAATTGGTTTACAGGGTAATAGTGGTATGCCGAGTTCAATTTTGGAATCGAAATTTTTTTTTGAGCCACCATTTTCAAAATGGCCGCCATTTCCCGCCAAAATTAAAATTACTCCGATTTTAATGAAAATTGGTATATAAGGTAATAGTGGTATGGCAAGTTGATTTTTGACATCAAAATTTTTTTATCGTCGGCCATTTTCAAAATTGCCGCCGTTTCCCGCCAAATTAAATTTACTCAGATTTTAACGAAAATTGGTATATAAGGTAATATATGTATGGTGAGTTGATTTTTGACATCGAAATATTTTTATTGTCGGCCATTTTAAAAATGGCCGCCGTTTCCCGCCAAAATTAAACTTACTCCTATTTTGATGAAAATTGGATAAATTAAGTTATCTCAAATGCCAAGAGACATTGACAAAGAGGGGTACGTGAGGGGACATTTTTGTGACTCGCTTGCGATCACAATTAGAACTAGTTATTATTATTATTATTCTTATTATTATTATTCTTCTGATTCTTTATCGAGAATTTGTCCTCCCTAATACAAGAAAACAGTCCAAGGAAATTGAATAACACTTGTGAGATTGGATAGTGGGTCATTCAAAGTTGTGTAATGCACTTTTAAAATTTTCAAGATGGCCGCCGTTTCAAAATGGCGGCCATCGGAAAAAGTGGGCGGAAAATTTTTTTTCTTCGGATCGTCTTGAAAATTGGTCATCTGGGTAAAGCGGGTATGCTGAGCTCAAATCTGCGACCGGATTTGGAATCCGACTTACGGTTTCAAAATGGCGGCCATTTTACTACACCCGCCCCCCTAAAAACGTCAACTTTGTCCGATTTCAACGAAATTTGATTTCTAGACTTACTTTGATGCACTGATTTGAATGGAACTCTATCCAAGGCGATTTTGGGCGACTTGTGTGTTGGCATCCCAACACAATTATACCTAGTTATTATTATTAAGTCGCCCAAAACAAAGTTTGGGAGACTTATTGTTTTTGCACCGTTTCTTATTATTATTATTATTATGTCCCCGAACACGAAGTGTCGGGGACATATTGTTTTTGCTCGGTTTCTTATTATTATTATTATTATTATTATTATTATGTCCCCGAACACGAAGTGTCGGGGACATATTGTTTTTGCTCGGTTTCTTATTATTATTATTATTATTATTATTATTATTATTATTATTATTATTTTTCTCGGTATTCTGGACCGTGAACTTGTCCACCTCATTTTTTCGACATCTTTTAAGGTAGGAAGCTGAAACTTCATAAATCAAGAGTATGGAATGGGAGATTGTGCTTTTTGTATTTTTTGGCGAAATCGAATGACCCCTTATAGGTCAAAAAAGGGCCTCAAAATGGCTCCTCGAAACCGAAGTCGAATTTTTACCTGGCATTTCTGATCCGGCAGGGGTAGGAAAAATTCCTTTAAAGGGTAAGTGTAGACTTTTAATACCTTTCATTTAAAAAAAGAATTTTGAAAATCGGACTTACGGTTCTCAAAATTTTGCAAAAAATCGAAATTTAATTTTTTTGTCAAATTGAGTTATCTTTCTTGGAACAATATATTTTGTAATAGTAATGTAAAAATTCTTAACTTTGTTATTTCTTAATGAAAATTGGTTTACAAGGTAATAGTGGTATGCCGAGTTCATTTTTGGTATCGAAAAATTTTTTTGGCGGCCATTATTAAAATGGCGGCTAAAATGGCCGCCATTTTCCCGCCAAAACTTAAACTTGCTCCAATTTTTATGAAAATTGATATATTAGGTAATAGTGCTATGGCGAGTTGATTTTTGACATCAAAATTTTTTTATCGTCGGCCATTTTCAAAATGGCCGCCGTTTCCCGCCAAAACTTAAAATTACTCCGATTTTGATGAAAATTGGTATATAAGGTAATAGTGGTATGGCGAGTTGATTTTTGACATCAAAATTTTTTTTTCGTCGGCCATTTTCAAAATGGCCGCCGTTTCCCGCCAAAATTAAAGTTACTCTGATTTTGATGAAAATTGGGATATAAGGTAATAGTGTTATGGCGAGTTGATTTTTGACATTGAAATTTTTATTTCGTCGGCCATTTTTAAAATGGTCGCCGTTTCCCGCCAAAATCAAAGTTACTCTGATTTTGATGAAAATTGGTATATAAGGTAAAAGTGGTATGGCGAACTTATTTTTGACATCAAAATTTTTTTTAGCGTCGGCCATTTTCAAAATGGCGGCCATTTCCCGCCAAAATTAAACTTACTCCTATTTTGATGAAAATTGGATATATTAAGTTATCTCAAATGCTAAGAGACATTGACAAAGAGGGATACGTGAGGGGACATTTTTGTGACTCGCTTGCGATCACAATTAGAACTAGTTATTATTATTATTATTATTATTTTTCTCGGTATTCTGGATCGTGAACTTGTCCACCTCATTTTTTCGACATCTTTTAAGGTAGGAAGCTGAAAATTCATAAATCAAGAGTATGGAATGGGAGATTGTGCTTTTTGTATTTTTCGCCGAAATCGAACGACCCCATATAGGTAAAAAAAGGGCCTCAAAATGGCTCCTCGAAACCGAAGTTGAATTTTTTCTGGCATTTCTGATCCGGCAGGGGTAGGAAAAATTCCCTTATAGGTTAAGTGCGGATTTACAATACCTTTCATTTAAAAAAAAAATTTTGAAAATCGGACTTACCGTTTTCAAAATTTTGCAAAAAATCGAAAATTATTTTTTTGTAAGATTGAGTTATCTTTCTTTGTACCATATATTTTGTGATATTAATGAAAAAAATTCTCAACTTTGTTATTTCTCAATGAAAATTGGTTTACAAGGTAATAGTGGTATGCCGAGTTCAATTTTGGAATCGAAATTTTTTTTTGGGCGGCCATTTTAAAAATGGCCGCCATTTCCCGCCAAAATTAAAATTACTCCGATTTTAATGAAAATTGGTATATAAGGTAATAGTGGTATGGCGAAATGATTTTTGACATCAAATTTTTTTTATCGTCGGCCATTTTCAAAATGGCCGCCGTTTCCCGCCAAAATTAAAGTTATTCTGATTTTGATGAAAATTGGTTTACAAGGTAATAGTGGTATGCCGAGTTCAATATTGGAATCGAAATTTTTTTTTGGGCCGCCATTTTCAAAATGGCCGCCATTTCCCGCCAAAATTAAAATTACTCCGATTTTAATGAAAATTGGTATATAAGGTAATAGTGGTATGGCAAGTTGATTTTTGACATCAAAATTTTTTTATCGTCGGCCATTTTCAAAATGGCCGCCGTTTCCCGCCAAAACTAAATTTTACTCAGATATTAACGAAAATTGGTATATAAGTTAATAGTTGTATGGCGAGTTGATTTTTGACATCGAAATATTTTTATTGTCGGCCATTTTAAAAATGTCCGCCGTTTCCCGCCAAAATTAAACTTACTCCTATTTTGATGAAAATTGGATAAATTAAGTTATCTCAAATGCCAAGAGACATTGACAAAGAGGGGTACGTGAGGGGACATTTTTGTGACTCGCTTGCGATCACAATTAGAACTAGTTATTCTTCTGATTCTTTATCGTAAAGTTGTCCTCCCTAATTCAAGAAAATGATTCAAGGAAATTGAATAACACTTGTTGGATTGGATAGTGGGTCACTCAAAGGCGTGTAATCAAGTTTTGAAATTTTCAAGATGGCCGCCGTTTCAAAATGGCGGCCGTCGGAAAAAGTGGGCGGAAATTTTTTTTTCATCGGATCGTCCTGAAAATTGGTCATCTGGGTAAAGCGGGTATGCTGAATTCAAATCTGCGACCGGATTTGAAATCCGACTTCCGGTTTCAAAATGGCGGCCATTTTACTACACCCGCCCCCCTTAAAAATGTGAACTTTGTCCGATTTCAATGAAATTTGATTTCTATACATATTTTATTGTACTGAAAGGGACGAAAAAGTATCCAAGGCCATTTTGGGCGACTTGTGTGTTGGCATCCCAACACAAATTATAGCTAGTTATTATTCTTCTGATTCTTTATCGTAAAGTTGTCCTCCCTAATACAAGAAAACGGTCCAAGGAAATTGAATGACACTTGTGAGATTGGATAGTGGGTCACTCAAAGTTGTGTAATGCACTTTTGAAATTTTCAACATGGCCGCCGTTTCAAAATGGCGGCCATCGGAAAAAGTGGGCGGAAATTTTTTTTTCATCGGATCGTCTTGAAAATTGGTCATCTGGGTAAATCGGGTATGCTGAACTCAAATCTGCGACCGGATTTGAAATCCGACTTACGGTTTTAAAATGGCGGCCATTTTACTACACCCGCCCCCTAAAAACGTCAACTTTGTCCGATTTCAACGAAATTTGATTTCTAGACTTATTTTGATGCACTGATTTGAATTGAACTCTATCCAAGGCGATTTTGGGCGACTTGTGTGTTGGCATCCCAACACAATTATACCTAGTTATTCTTCTTCTTCCTTTTCTTCTTTCCGCTCCAAATTGTCCGCGCGTGTTCTCAAAGATGCAATGTAGAATCAATATGAAATTTTGGGAATATATTAAGGGTGACCTGAAGTTTTGCAAACGACTTTTAAAATTTTCAAAATGGCCGCCGTTTTCATGTAAATGGGAAAAGGTCATTATATAGGACATTGCAATATCTCGGTAACCCAGGCGAGTAGAAGGCTGAGATTTTGTAGGTGAATAGAACAAATAAAGCTCTTTAATATATATGAAGGAAATTTTGACGCAAAATTTACGGTTTTCGCGTTTTTTACGAAAATGTGATTTTTTGGTCCGAAAATTCAAAGTGGTCTGATTATGATGAAAATTGATATACTGATAGATTATGATGTTGGGAGTAATATTCTTTAACTAAAATTAAAATTTGACGATGGCGGCCATTTTGAATCCAAGGTGGCCGCACAAATTTCAAAGTGGTCTGATTATGATGAAAATTAATATACTGATAGATTATGATGTTGCGAGTAATATTCTTTAACTAAAATTAAAATTTGACGATGGTGGCCGTTTTGAATCCAAGATGGCCGCCAAAATTTCAAAGTCGTCTGATTATGATGAAAATTGGTATACTGATAGATTATGATGTTGCAAGAAATATTCTATAACTAAAATTAAAATTTGACAATGGCGGCCATTTTGAATCCAAGATGGCCGCCAAAATTTCAAAGTGCTCCGATTTACATGAAATTTGATATTTAAGGGTTTTTTGACTTGCTGAAGAGAATAGTGGCAATGGGAGTTTGTTTGGGAGACATTCGTGTTTGCATCCAAACACAATCATACCTAGTTATTATTATGTCCCCGAACACGAAGTGTCGGGGACATATTGTTTTTGCTCGGTTTCTTATTATTATTATTAAGTCGCCCAAAACAAAGTTTGGGAGACTTATTGTTTTTGCACCGTTTCTTATTATTATTATTATTTATCTTTTCCTTACGTGATCGTGAACTTGTCCGCCACATTTTTTGAAAACGCTTTGATCAATTAAGATAAAACCTGCTGAGATGGGTGGAGGGTCACTCAGAGGTGTGCAATCCACTTTTGAAATTTTCAAGATGGCCGCCATTTTCAAAATGGCCGCCGTTTAAGATTTTTGGGCCCCTCTCAGATCTCGGAGATGGGTGGATGGATTTTAATGAAAATTGGTACACTGGTAGAGTGATCCTTCCTGAGCAACATGCCGAAAAAAAATTTGACGCGAACACCGCCATTTTAAAATGGCGGCCGTTTTACCACACCCGCCCCCCAAAAACGTCAACTTTGTCCGATTTCAACGAAATTTGATTTCTAGACTTATTTTGATGCACTGATTTGAATGGAATACTATCCAAGGCGATTTTGGGCGACTTATGTGTTGGCATCCCAACACAATCAGCACTAGTTATTATTATTATTCTTCTGATTCTTAATCATGAAGCTGTCCTCCCTAATACAAGAAAACGGTTCAAGGAAATCGAATAAGACTTTTTGGATTAGATAGTGGGTCACTCAAAGGCGTGTAATCAAGTTTTGAAATTTTCAAGATGACCGCCGTTTCAAAATGGCGGCCGTCGGAAAAAGTGGGCGGAAAATTTTTTTTCGTCGGATCGTCTTGAAAATTTGTCATCTGAGTAAAGCGGGTATGCTGAGTTCAAATCTGCGACCAGATTTAAAATCCGACTTCCGGTTTCAAAATGGCGCCCATTTTACTACACCCGCCCCCCTTAAAAATGTGAACTTTGTCCGATTTCAATGAAAGTTGATTTCTATACATATTTTATTGTACTGAATGGGAAGAAATAAAATCCAAGGCGATTTTGGGCGACTTGTGTGTTGGCATCCCAACACAAATTATAGCTAGTTATTATTCTTCTGATTCTTTATCGTAAAGTTGTCCTCCCTAATTCAAGAAAATGGTTCAAGGAAATTGAATAACACTTGTTGGATTGGATAGTGGGTCACTCAAAGGCGTGTAATCAAGTTTTGAAATTTTCAAGATGGCCGCCGTTTCAAAATGGCGGCCGTCGGAAAAAGTGGGCGGAAAATTTTTTTTCGTCGGATCGTCCTGAAAATTGGTCATCTGGGTAAAGCGGGTATGCTGAATTCAAATCTGCGACCGGATTTGAAATCCGACTTCCGGTTTCAAAATGGCGGCCATTTTACTACACCCGGCCCCCTTAAAAATGTGAACTTTGTCCGATTTCAATGAAATTTGATTTCTATACATATTTTATTGTACTGAAAGGGACGAAAAAGTATCCAAGGCGATTTTGGGCGACTTGTGTGTTGGCATCCCAACACAAATTATAGCTAGTTTTTTTTTTTATTATTATTATTCTTAGTATTCTTTAGTGTGAACTTGTCCGCTCGATTTAAAGAACATCTTTAAAGGTAGGAAGCTGAAACTTCATATATCAAGAGTATGGAGTGTGAAATTGTGTAATCAGATTTTTTCGTCAAAATCAAGCGACCCCTTATAGGGTAAAAAGGGGCCTGAAAATGGCTCCTCAAAATCAAAGTTGAATTTTTACTGGCATTTCCAAACCGGCTGGATTAGGAAAAATTCCTTTCACTATGTAGTAGGTATATATAAGAGGTATCATACAAAAAAAGAATTTTGAAAATCGGACTTACCGTTTTCAAAATATTTGCAAAAATTCGAAAAAAGGGGAGATAATTCAATACCACATTATTCGAAATTATATCAAATCTTTAGTATATCTAGGTAAACTTTTATTAATTAAGTATCACTGAAGACTTTTATACAGATATTGGTGTAGAAGGTTATAGTGACATGCCAAGATGATTTCTTGGTCTCGAAAAAATTTTGGCCGGTCACTTACAAAATGGCCGACCATTTCCCGCCAAAATTGAAACTTGTTCGGAATGTGATGAAAATTTGTTTTTAAGGTATTAGTGATATGCTAAGTTAATTTTTGGTATCAAAATTTTTTTATCGACCGCCATTTTCAAAATGGCCGCCAATTCCGGTAAAAATTAAACTTGCTCCGATTTTAACGAAAATTGATTTCCAGGGGTTTTAAAAGATGCCGAATTGAAGTGCGTTTTCGAAAATGTTGAAAAATTCAAAATGGCCGCCACTTCCGGTAAAAATTCAAATTGCTCTGATTTAAACGAAAATTGATATCCAGGGGTTTTAAAGGATGCCGAATTGAAGTGCGTTGTCGGAAATGTGGAAAAATTCAAAATGGCCGCCACTTCCGGTAAAAATTCAACTTGCTCAGATTTTAACAAAAATAGATATCCAGGGGTTTTAAAGGATGCCGAATAGAAGTGCGTTTTCGAAAATGTCGAAAAATTCAAAATGGCCGCCACTTCCGGTAAAATTTAACTTATTCCGATTTTAACGAAAATTGATATCTAAGTATTATATTGGATGGCGAACAGAAAAATGTTATCAACTAAGCCAGATATAAACAAAGAGGGGTACGTGAGGGGACATTTGTGACTCGCTTTGCGATCACAATTATACCTAGTTATTATTATTTTTCTCGGTATTCTGGACCGTGAACTTGTCCACCTCATTTTTTCGACATCTTTTAAGATAGGAAGCTGAAACTTCATAAATCAAGAGTATGGAATGAGAGATTGTGCTTTTTGTATTTTTCGTCGAAATCGAATGACCCCTTATAGGTAAAAAAAGGGCCTCAAAATGGCTCCTCGAAACCGAAGTTGACTTTTTCCTGGCATTTCTGATCCGGCCGGGGTAGGACAAATTCCTTTATAGGTTAAGTGTAGATATTTAGTACCTTTCATTTAAAAAAAAAAATTGAAAATCGGACTTACCGTTTTCAAAATTTTGCAAAAAATCAAAAATTATTTTTTTGTAAGATTGAGTTATCTTTCTTTGTATTTTGTATTTTTTAATAGAAATGTAAAAATGCTCAACTTTGTTATTTCCTAATGAAAATTGGTTTACAAGGTAATAGTGGTATGCCGAGTTCATTTTTGGAATCGAAATTTTTTTTTGGCGGCCATTTTCAAAATGGCGGCTAAAATGGGTGCCATTTTCCCGCCAAAATTAAAACTTGCTCCGATTTTGATGAAAATTGGTATATATGGTAATAGTGGTATGGTGAGTTGATTTTTGACATCAAAATTTTTTTTATCGTCGGCCATTTTCAAAATGGCCGCCGTTTCCCGCCAAAATTAAAATTACTCCGATTTTGATGAAAATTGATAAATAAGGTAATAGTGGAATGGCAAATTGATTTTTGACATGAAATTTTTTTTTATCGTCAGCCATTTTCAAAATGGCCGCCATTTTCCCGCCAAAAATTAAAGTTACCCCGATTTTGATGAAAATTGGTATATAAAGTAATAGTGGTATGGCGAGTTGATTTTTGACATTGATATTTATTTATCGACAGCCATTTTTAAAATGGCCGCCGTTTCCCGCCAAAATTTAACTTACTCTTATTTTGATGAAAATTGGGTATATTAAGTTATCTCATTAAATGCCAAGAGACATATAGACAAAGAGGGGTACGTGAGGGGACATCTATGTGACTCGCTTGCGATCACAATTAGAACTAGTAAAACATTGCTATTCTTGGACATAGAAAATTCCAAAGGTTGATAAATGGAATTTCCCAAAGTTGTACAAGAGGTAAATATTAAAAAGTGACACTTATGGTAATAATAGGATCGACTGAACCAAGCGATAGACAAAGTTCTACAGAGAATTAAAAAAAAAATAAAGTGAAATAGAAACTTAAACCAATTTATGCTATTTAGTAATAGAAGGTTGCCATTTTGGCAAGTTTGTATTGAGATTCGTCATGAAAATAGGATGCACCTGGGTACCATTATACGACAATAGACATACTTCCATTTGTCTTTTTTGAAAAAAAATACTTTTCCTTATTTCATGCCACCGCGACAACATGTCAAGGGACATTAAGATTTACTCATGTCTGTATGTCTGTCCATTCAAACGATTTTCATCAAGCTTGTTTAGTCAACTGTACATTAGAATGATTTGAAATTTAACAGGGGGGTTTAGTTGACAAATGTATGTCCTAGTGTAAGCGTCTTTCAGACCTAATGAACTTCTATTTTCTGTTTAGGTCGATATGAAAGTTTATACAAAGAAATTTATGTCAAGATGTTTTCAGAAACCATACAGGAGAATGATTTAAAACTTAATAAAAATGTAGGATGGTTCAGTATGATGCGATTTTCAGACCTGTCAGACTTCCAATTCCTGTTGGGGGCATAGAAGAGGCACATGTATTCCATGGACATATTCCTTTTTAGTTCAGGAGTTGCAAACTTAATATTTTTGTACATCTTTTTAAGCAATCCAGTTTCCTCAAAATAATTCTTCACTATTCCTTTATAATTTTTTGTGTATTTCATCATCATTTAATAGCCAATGTATATTAATAATGCAGTCAGTAAATGTGTGTAAATTTCATTATTTTTTTCAGTAATTTCATGAAATTACTGGAATTTTTAGGAATTTCACGTAATTCCTAAATGGCCCAGTAATTACATGAAATTCCTGAAAAAGCTAGTAATTTCACGTAATTCCTAATTACACACATTTACTGTAACATATATATAGCAATGAAATACAAAGGGGAAAGTCAATCTCTGAACCTTAAAGCACAATTCAAACCCGAGAGAAAAAAACTATTTTTATTTAATAAATTAACAAAGCAATCAATGCGAATAAGGGTAAACCCATTTGAGATTGGGTGTAAACACACGCGTTCTACTCTTTTGAGGACTTCCGTCATGCAGTCGGTGGTCATTTTAGGGTTAGTCAAGATTAGAAAACTAGAGGCTCCTTGGTGCCTGAATCGCTCACCTTGTATTCAACGATACTCATAAGCTGGGCTTTTTTTTTACAAAGGACAGCTAGTACTATGTGAATTATTCTAAGGGAAGCAACTCTTATCAAGATAGGTCTATCAACTTTGACCCCATTACATTATTTTCAAATCTATATGTGCTTAACCATATGCATTTTTTTCCTCAAAAATCTTGTATAGTTTTCAAGATATTGGTCCAAAAAGAGCAAAATTTGTCATAAAAAGAAGAAAAACGCCAATAACCAGTGTCAGATCTTCTTCAAAAGTTCAGGGCAGGTAGATCATGATGTGCTGATCCCTATTACCCTAGTCAGAATGTTAATATGATTATCTGTTACTGTTAATTAGAAATTTGCAAAAAAATGCAATTACCCTTATGTTCTATTTTTAGCTATAGCGGCCATGTTTTTGTTGAATTAGAATTTCGAACGATATTTTAGTAAAGTTTCAGAGAAAAACATTTTTGAAAATGTGAAAATGATTTTATTCGGAAAAAAATGCTCTTGAGAGCTTGTGTTTATTGTTATTTACAAATCAGAATTCAAATAAATCTTTCTTATCTTATCTTATCAATTTAAACGATATAAGGGGTATAACTCCTACGGGAACGGTCCTACAACTTTGTTACAACTTTTATAGATCTTGATATGTTTAACCATAAACAATTTAAATGTTTCAAATATCTTGTATAGTTTTCAAGATATTGGTAAAAAGGTGAAAAATTTGGAAAAAATCAAGAGAAACGGCAATAACTCCTACAACGATTGTCGGATCTTCTTTAAAATTTCAGGGCAGGTAAATTTTTATGTGCTGATCACTTTAACCGTTGCCAGAATTTTGATATCTGTTACGGTTTTGAGCATAAATTTGCAAAAAATGCAATTTATCCCTATGTTCTATTTTTAGCCATGGCGGTCATGTTTTGTCGAATCAAAAATTTCAAAGGACAGTATTGTAGAGGACATTCTACAAAACATTCTTACACAGTTGCATTACATTTTGTTCGGCGGTTTCATACTCTCTAAAACGTTATATGTAAAAGTTGGATTCTATTGTTGGCAATATTTTGTTACGCCCGACGCGCACAGTAAAAGACTTATAAGAGGCGTTCTAGCATTGAGTACTTTTCTTTTGAACAAATTTTTTTGGTTTTTACATTCCAATGCTTATGATTCAAAATATTTTATAGTGGCGTAGTTTCGATCGAGGCATTGAGGCGGTTGCCTCACTTTTTTCGTTAAAAAAAAACAAGACAAAAAAAAAAAACAAACATAAACATGCCCTCAACATAAAAAATAAACTGAGCCAAAAAAAACAAAAAAAAAAAAAAAAACCGCACAGTATACCTTCTTGTGTCAGAGTCATTTTAGCCGAACGAAACGAATTCGTTTTTATCTCCCGCTCGGTATTATGGTATTATTATCTTTTTAATCTTCTCAATTGCCCATTTCTACACCCTCTGAAAGTTCGTAAGTACCGATGTACCAACTTCACCCAACCCAACCCCCCAACTTTTGCACGACAAGCCCTATGTCGGTTAGTGTCGATAGGTAGCCCTGCATGTCGGCTATCCAACGGCAGCCATCTTATACTGACACAATCTCTGTGGAGCGTTCCCAGAGACAGTAAAGTGGAGGTCCCCCCTCCGGACAGATGTACCAACTTCTACCTACCCAAATCCCCAAATTTTGCACGACAAGCCCTATGTCAGATAGTGTCAATAGGTAGCCCTGCATGTCGGCTATACGACGGCAGCCATCTTATACTGGCACAATCTCTGTGGATCGTTCCCAGAGACAGTAAAGTGGATGTCCCCCCCCCCCCGGACCGATGGACCAACTTCACCCTACCCAAACCCCCAAAGGACAAGGTATGATAAGGGCTATTTTTGGCCCCTTTTTTAAAATTGAAATTTTATGCTGAACTAATGATTTAATTGATATTAAGTAATGGAAGTTTGTAAATTTATATGTTTTAAACAAAGAGTACATCAAATCTCATGTTAGCATTTGATCAAACTTGATGAAAAAGTGGCTTTTTCCCAAAATTATCAAAATAAGGTATATTTTTGTATTTTTTTGGCTAAAATAACTATGAGCGGACAAGCGGCCCACGAAAATATTTAAACTGTGAATTTGTCATACCAGAACTAATGCTTCTAGAAATTATCTTTGTGGACCGCAGGTCCGCTCATATTTAAATCTCACAAAAACCGTTATCATTTTAACAATTTTCAGTCAATTTTGCTACATTTCACAGTTTTATCAGTTTTTGCTCATGCGTAATATAGCTATATTTCAATAAAATTTTACCTGCCCCCCCCCCAAAAAAAAATAACTTCTTAATTACATAATCACACGGTTAGTATTCAATATTCCAATTTTGGAAAATTTCTCTAATTTAGGGGGCCAATTCGTGCTCTTATCCCATCTTGTACTTTGCACGACAAGCCCTATGTCGGATAGTATCGATAGGTAGCCCTGCATCTCGGCTATACGACGGCAGCCATCTTATACTGGCACAATCTCTGTGGAGCGTTCCCAGAGACAGTAAAGTGGAGGTCCCCCCTCCGGACCGATGTACCAACTTCACCCTACCCAAACCCCCAAATTTTGCACGACAAGCCCTATGTCGGTTAGTGTCGATAGGTAGCCCTGCATGTCGGCTATACGACGGCAGCCATCTTATACTGGCACAATCTCTGTGGAGCGTTCCCAGAGACAGTAAAGTGGAGGTCTCCCCTCCGGACCGATGTACCAACTTCACCCTACCCAAACCCCCAAATTTTGCACGACAAGCCCTATGTTGGATAGTGTCGATAGGTAGCCCTGCATGTCGGCTATACGACGACAGCCATCTTATACTGGCACAATCTCTGTGGAGCGTTTCCAGAGACAGTAAAGTGGAGGTACCCCCTCCGGACCGATGTACCAACTTCACCCTACCCAAACCCCCAAATTTTGCACGACAAGCCCTATGTCGGTTAGTGTTGATAGGTAGCCCTGCATGTCGGCTATACGACGGCAGCCATCTTATACTGACACAATCTCTGTGGAGCGTTCCCAGAGACAGTAAAGTGGAGGTCCCCCCTCCGGACCGATATACCAACTTCACCCTACCCAAACCCCCAAATTTTGCAAGACAAGCCCTATGTCGGTTAGTGTCGATAGGTAGCCCTGCATGTCGGCTATACGACGGCAGCCATCTTATACTGGCACAATCTCTGTGGAGCGTTCCCAGAGACAGTAAAGTGGAGGTCCCCCCTCCGGACCGATGTACCAACTTCACCCTACCCAAACCCCCAAATTTTGCACGACAAGCCCTATGTCGGTTAGTGTCAATAGGTAGCCCTGCATGTCGGCTATACGACGGCAGACATCTTGTACTGGCACAATCTCTGTGGAGCGTTCCCAGAGACAGTAAAGTGGAGGTCCCCCCTCCGGACCGATGTACCAACTTCACCCTACCCAAACCCCCAAATTTTGCACGACAAGCCCTATGTCAGTTAGTGTCGATAGGTAGCCCTGCATGTCGGCTATACGACGGCAGACATCTTATACTGGCACAATCTCTGTGGAGCGTTCCCAGAGACAGTAAAGTGGAGGTCCCCCCTCCGGACCGATGTACCAACTTCACCCTACCCAAACCCCCAAATTTTGCACGACAAGCCCTATGTCGGTTAGTGTCGATAGGTAGCCCTGCATGTCGGCTATACGACGGCAGCCATCCTATACTGGCACAATCTCTGTGGAGCGTTCCCAGAGACAGTAAAGTGGAGGTCCCCCCTCCGGACCGATGTACCAACTTCACCCTACCCAAACCCCCAAATTTTGCACGACAAGCCCTATGTCGGTTAGTGTCAATAGGTAGCCCTGCATGTCGGCTATACGACGGCAGCCATCTTATACTGGCACAATCTCTGTGGAGCGTTCCCAGAGACAGTAAAGTGGAGGTCCCCCCTCCGGACCGATGTACCAACTTCACCCTACCCAAACCCCCAAATTTTGCACGACAAGCCCTATGTCGGTTAGTGTCGATAGGTAGCCCTGCATGTCGGCTATACGACGGCAGCCATATTATACTGGCACAATCTCTGTGGAGCGTTCCCAGAGACAGTAAAGTGGAGGTCTCCCCTCCGGACCGATGTACCAACTTCACCCTACCCAAACCCCCAAATTTTGCACGACAAGCCCTATGTCGGTTAGTGTCGATAGGTAGCCCTGCATGTAGGCTATACGACGGCAGCCATCTTATACTGGCACAATCTCTGTGGAGCGTTCCCAGAGACAGTAAAGTGGAGGTACCCCCTACGGACCGATGTACCAACTTCACCCTACCCAAACCCCCAAATTTTGCACGACAAGCCATATGTCGGTTAGTGTCGATAGCTAGCCCTGCATGTAGGCTATACGACGGCAGCCATCTTATACTGACACAATCTCTGTGGAGCGTTCCCAGAGACAGTAAAGTGGAGGTCCCCCCTCCGGACCGATATACCAACTTCACCCTACCCAAACCCCCAAATTTTGCAAGACAAGCCCTATGTCGGTTAGTGTCGATAGGTAGCCCTGCATGTCGGCTATACGACGGCAGCCATCTTATACTGGCATAATCTCTGTGGAGCGTTCCTAGAGACAGTAAAGTGGAGGTCCCCCCTCCGGACCGATGTACCAACTTCACCCTACCCAAACCCCCAAATTTTGCACGACAAGCCCTATGTCGGTTAGTGTCAATAGGTAGCCCTGCATGTCGGCTATACGACGGCAGCCATCTTATACTGGCACAATCTCTGTGGAGCGTTCCCAGAGACAGTAAAGTGGAGGTCCCCCCTCCGGACCGATGTACCAACTTCACCCTACCCAAACCCCCAAATTTTGCACGACAAGCCCTATGTCGGTTAGTGTCGATAGGTAGCCCTGCATGTCGGCTATACGACGGCAGCCATCTTATACTGGCACAATCTCTGTGGAGCGTTCCCAGAGACAGTAAAGTGGAGGTACCCCCTCCGGACCGATGTACCAACTTCACCCTACCCAAACCCCCAAATTTTGCACGACAAGCCCTATGTCAGTTAGTGTCGATAGGTAGCCCTGCATGTAGGCTATACGACGGCAGCCATCTTATACTGGCACAATCTCTGTGGAGCGTTCCCAGAGACAGTAAAGTGGAGGTCTCCCCTCCGGACCGATGTACCAACTTCACCCTACCCAAACCCCCAAATTTTGCACGACAAGCCCTATGTCGGTTAGTGTCGATAGGTAGCCCTGCATGTCGGCTATACGACGGCAGCCATCTTATACTGACACAATCTCTGTGGAGCGTTCCCAGAGACAGTAAAGTGGAGGTCCCCCCTCCGGACCGATGTACCAACTTCACTCTACCCAAACCCCCAAATTTTGCACGACAAGCCCTATGTCGGATAGTGTCAATAGGTAGCCCTGCATGTCGGCTATACGACGGCAGCCATCTTATACTGGCACAATCTCTGTGGAGCGTTCCCAGAGACAGTAAAGTGGAGGTCCCCCCTCCGGACCGATGTACCAACTTCACCCTACCCAAACCCCCAAATTTTGCACGACAAGCCCTATGTCGGTTAGTGTCGATAGGTAGCCCTGCATGTAGGCTATACGACGGCAGCCATCTTATACTGACACAATCTCTGTGGAGCGTTCCCAGAGACAGTAAAGTGGAGGTCCCCCCTCCGGACCGATATACCAACTTCACCCTACCCAAACCCCCAAATTTTGCACGACAAGCCCTATGTCGGATAGTGTCGATAGGTAGCCCTGCATGTCGGCTATACGACGACAGCCATCTTATACTGGCACAATCTCTGTGGAGCGTTCCCAGAGACAGTAAAGTGGAGGTACCCCCTCCGGACCGATGTACCAACTTCACCCTACCCAAACCTCCAAATTTTGCAAGACAAGCCCTATGTCGGTTAGTGTCGATAGGTAGCCCTGCATGTCGGCTATACGACGGCAGCCATCTTATACTGGCACAATCTCTGTGGAGCGTTCCTAGAGACAGTAAAGTGGAGGTCCCCCCTCCGGACCGATGTACCAACTTCACCCTACCCAAACCCCCAAATTTTGCACGACAAGCCCTATGTCGGTTAGTGTCAATAGGTAGCCCTGCATGTCGGCTATACGACGGCAGCCATCTTATACTGGCACAATCTCTGTGGAGCGTTCCCAGAGACAGTAAAGTGGAGGTCCCCCCTCCGGACCGATGTACCAACTTCACCCTACCCAAACCCCCAAATTTTGCACGACAAGCCCTATGTCGGTTAGTGTCGATAGGTAGCCCTGCATGTCGGCTATACGACGGCAGCCATCTTATACTGGCACAATCTCTGTGGAGCGTTCCCAGAGACAGTAAAGTGGAGGTCTCCCCTCCGGACCGATGTACCAACTTCACCCTACCCAAACCCCCAAATTTTGCACGACAATCCCTATGTCGGATAGTGTCGATAGGTAGCCCTGCATGTCGGCTATACGACGACAGCCATCTTATACTGGCACAATCTCTGTGGAGCGTTCCCAGAGACAGTAAAGTGGAGGTACCCCCTCCGGACCGATGTACCAACTTCACCCTACCCAAACCCCCAAATTTTGCACGACAAGCCCTATGTCAGTTAGTGTCGATAGGTAGCCCTGCATGTAGGCTATACGACGGCAGCCATCTTATACTGGCACAATCTCTGTGGAGCGTTCCCAGAGACAGTAAAGTGGAGGTCCCCCCTCCGGACCGATGTACCAACTTCACCCTACCCAAACCCCCAAATTTTGCACGACAAGCCCTATGTCGGTTAGTGTCGATAGGTAGCCCTGCATGTCGGCTATACGACGGCAGCCATCTTATACTGGCACAATCTCTGTGGAGCGTTCCCAGAGACAGTAAAGTGGAGGTCTCCCCTCCGGACCGATGTACCAACTTCACCCTACCCAAACCCCCAAATTTTGCACGACAAGCCCTATGTCGGTTAGTGTCGATAGGTAGCCCTGCATGTCGGCTATACGACGGCAGCAATCCTATACTGGCACAATCTATGTGGAGCGTTCCCAGAGACAGTAAAGTGGAGGTCCCCCCTCCGGACCGATGTACCAACTTCACCCTACCCAAACCCCCAAATTTTGCACGACAAGCCCTATGTCGGTTAGTGTCAATAGGTAGCCCTGCATGTCGGCTATACGACGGCAGCCATCTTATACTGGCACAATCTCTGTGGAGCGTTCCCAGAGACAGTAAAGTGGAGGTCTCCCCTCCGGACCGATGTACCAACTTCACCCTACCCAAACCCCCAAATTTTGCAAGACAAGCCCTATGTCGGTTAGTGTCGATAGGTAGCCCTGCATGTCGGCTATACGACGGCAGCCATCTTATACTGGCACAATCTCTGTGGAGCGTTCCTAGAGACAGTAAAGTGGAGGTCCCCCCTCCGGACCGATGTACCAACTTCACCCTACCCAAACCCCCAAATTTTGCACGACAAGCCCTATGTCGGTTAGTGTCAATAGGTAGCCCTGCATGTCGGCTATACGACGGCAGCCATCTTATACTGGCACAATCTCTGTGGAGCGTTCCCAGAGACAGTAAAGTGGAGGTCCCCCCTCCGGACCGATGTACCAACTTCACCCTACCCAAACCCCCAAATTTTGCACGACAAGCCCTATGTCGGTTAGTGTCGATAGGTAGCCCTGCATGTCGGCTATACGACGGCAGCCATCTTATACTGGCACAATCTCTGTGGAGCGTTCCCAGAGACAGTAAAGTGGAGGTCTCCCCTCCGGACCGATGTACCAACTTCACCCTACCCAAACCCCCAAATTTTGCACGACAATCCCTATGTCGGATAGTGTCGATAGGTAGCCCTGCATGTCGGCTATACGACGACAGCCATCTTATACTGGCACAATCTCTGTGGAGCGTTCCCAGAGACAGTAAAGTGGAGGTACCCCCTCCGGACCGATGTACCAACTTCACCCTACCCAAACCCCCAAATTTTGCACGACAAGCCCTATGTCAGTTAGTGTCGATAGGTAGCCCTGCATGTAGGCTATACGACGGCAGCCATCTTATACTGGCACAATCTCTGTGGAGCGTTCCCAGAGACAGTAAAGTGGAGGTCTCCCCTCCGGACCGATGTACCAAATTCACCCTACCCAAACCCCCAAATTTTGCACGACAAGCCCTATGTCGGTTAGTGTCGATAGGTAGCCCTGCATGTCGGCTATACGACGGCAGCCATCTTATACTGACACAATCTCTGTGGAGCGTTCCCAGAGACAGTAAAGTGGAGGTCCCCCCTCCGGACCGATGTACCAACTTCACCCTACCCAAACCCCCAAATTTTGCACGACAAGCCCTATGTCGGTTAGTGTCGATAGGTAGCCCTGCATGTCGGCTATACGACGGCAGCAATCTTATACTGGCACAATCTCTGTGGAGCGTTCCCAGAGACAGTAAAGTGGAGGTCCCCCCTCCGGACCGATGTACCAACTTCACCCTACCCAAACCCCCAAATTTTGCACGACAAGCCCTATGTCGGTTAGTGTCGATAGGTAGCCCTGCATGTCGGCTATACGACGGCAGACATCTTATACTGGCACAATCTCTGTGGAGCGTTCCCAGAGACAGTAAAGTGGAGGTCCCCCCTCCGGACCGATGTACCAACTTCACCCTACCCAAACCCCCAAATTTTGCACGACAAGCCCTATGTCGGTTAGTGTCGATAGGTAGCCCTGCATGTCGGCTATACGACGGCAGCAATCCTATACTGGCACAATCTATGTGGAGCGTTCCCAGAGACAGTAAAGTGGAGGTCCCCCCTCCGGACCGATGTACCAACTTCACCCTACCCAAACCCCCAAATTTTGCACGACAAGCCCTATGTCGGTTAGTGTCAATAGGTAGCCCTGCATGTCGGCTATACGGCGGCAGCCATCTTATACTGGCACAATCTCTGTGGAGCGTTCCCAGAGACAGTAAAGTGGAGGTCTCCCCTCCGGACCGATGTACCAACTTCACCCTACCCAAACCCCCAAATTTTGCACGACAATCCCTATGTCGGATAGTGTCGATAGGTAGCCCTGCATGTCGGCTATACGACGACAGCCATCTTATACTGGCACAATCTCTGTGGAGCGTTCCCAGAGACAGTAAAGTGGAGGTACCCCCTCCGGACCGATGTACCAACTTCACCCTACCCAAACCCCCAAATTTTGCACGACAAGCCCTATGTCAGTTAGTGTCGATAGGTAGCCCTGCATGTAGGCTATACGACGGCAGCCATCTTATACTGGCACAATCTCTGTGGAGCGTTCCCAGAGACAGTAAAGTGGAGGTCTCCCCTCCGGACCGATGTACCAAATTCACCCTACCCAAACCCCCAAATTTTGCACGACAAGCCCTATGTCGGTTAGTGTCGATAGGTAGCCCTGCATGTCGGCTATACGACGGCAGCCATCTTATACTGACACAATCTCTGTGGAGCGTTCCCAGAGACAGTAAAGTGGAGGTCCCCCCTCCGGACCGATGTACCAACTTCACCCTACCCAAACCCCCAAATTTTGCACGACAAGCCCTATGTCGGTTAGTGTCGATAGGTAGCCCTGCATGTCGGCTATACGACGGCAGCAATCTTATACTGGCACAATCTCTGTGGAGCGTTCCCAGAGACAGTAAAGTGGAGGTCCCCCCTCCGGACCGATGTACCAACTTCACCCTACCCAAACCCCCAAATTTTGCACGACAAGCCCTATGTCGGTTAGTGTCGATAGGTAGCCCTGCATGTCGGCTATACGACGGCAGACATCTTATACTGGCACAATCTCTGTGGAGCGTTCCCAGAGACAGTAAAGTGGAGGTCCCCCCTCCGGACCGATGTACCAACTTCACCCTACCCAAACCCCCAAATTTTGCACGACAAGCCCTATGTCGGTTAGTGTCGATAGGTAGCCCTGCATGTCGGCTATACGACGGCAGCAATCCTATACTGGCACAATCTATGTGGAGCGTTCCCAGAGACAGTAAAGTGGAGGTCCCCCCTCCGGACCGATGTACCAACTTCACCCTACCCAAACCCCCAAATTTTGCACGACAAGCCCTATGTCGGTTAGTGTCAATAGGTAGCCCTGCATGTCGGCTATACGGCGGCAGCCATCTTATACTGGCACAATCTCTGTGGAGCGTTCCCAGAGACAGTAAAGTGGAGGTCCCCCCTCCGGACCGATGTACCAAATTCACCCTACCCAAACCCCCAAATTTTGCACGACAAGCCCTATGTCGGTTAGTGTCGATAGGTAGCCCTGCATGTCGGCTATACGACAGCAGCCATCTTATACTGGCACAATCTCTGTGGAGCGTTCCCAGAGACAGTAAAGTGGAGGTCTCCCCTCCGGACCGATGTACCAACTTCACCCTACCCAAACCCCCAAATTTTGCACGACAAGCCCTATGTCGGATAGTGTCGATAGGTAGCCCTGCATGTCGGCTATACGACTACAGCCATCTTATACTGGCACAATCTCTGTGGAGCGTTCCCAGAGACAGTAAAGTGGAGGTACCCCCTCCGGACCGATGTACCAACTTCACCCTACCCAAACCCCCAAATTTTGCACGACAAGCCCTATGTCGGTTAGTGTCGATAGGTAGCCCTGCATGTCGGCTATACGACGGCAGCCATCTTATACTGGCACAATCTCTGTGGAGCGTTCCCAGAGACAGTAAAGTGGAAGTCCCCCTCCGGACCGATGTACCAACTTCACCCTACCCAAACCCCCAAATTTTGCACGACAAGCCCTATGTCGGTTAGTGTCGATAGGTAGTCCTGCATGTCGGCTATACGACGGCAGCCATCTTATACTGACACAATCTCTGTAAAGCGTTCCCAGAGACAGTAAAGTGGAGGTCCCCCCTCCGGACCGATGTACCAACTTCACTCTACCCAAACCCCCAAATTTTGCACGACAAGCCCTATGTCGGATAGTGTCAATAGGTAGCCCTGCATGTCGGCTATACGACGGCAGCCATCTTATACTGGCACAATCTCTGTGGAGCGTTCCCAAAGACAGTAAAGTGGAGGTCCCCCCTCCGGACCGATGTACCAACTTCACCCTACCCAAACCCCCAAATTTTGCACGACAAGCCCTATGTCGGTTAGTGTCAATAGGTAGCCCTGCATGTCGGCTATACGACGGCAGCCATCTTATACTGGCACAATCTCTGTGGAGCGTTCCCAGAGACAGTAAAGTGGAGGTCCCCCCTCTGGACCGATGTACCAACTTCACCCTACCCAAACCCCCAAATTATGCACGACAAGCCCTATGTCGGTTAGTATCGATAGGTAGCCCTGCATGTCGGCTATACGACGGCAGCCATCTTATACTGGCACAATCTCTGTGGAGCGTTCCCAGAGACAGTAAAGTGGAGGTCCCCCCTCCGGACCGATGTACCAACTTCACCCTACCCAAATCCCCAAATTTTGCACGACAAGCCCTATGTCGGTTAGTGTCGATAGGTAGCCCTGCATGTCGGCTATACGACAGCAGCCATCTTATACTGACACAATCTCTGTGGAACGTTCCCAGAGACAGTAAAGTGGAGGTCCCCCCTCCGGACCGATGTACCAACTTCACTCTACCCAAACCCCCAAATTTTGCACGACAAGCCCTATGTCGGATAGTGTCAGTAGGTAGCCCTGCATGTCGGCTATACGACGGCAGCCATCTTATACTGGCACAATCTCTGTGGAGCGTTCCCAGAGACAGTAAAGTAGAGGTCCCCCCTCCGGACCGATGTACCAACTTCACCCTACCCAAACCCCCAAATTTTGCACGACAAGCCCTATGTCGGTTAGTGTCAATAGGTAGCCCTGCATGTCGGCTATACGACGGCAGCCATCTTATACTGGCACAATCTCTGTGGAGCGTTCCCAGAGACAGTAAAGTGGAGGTCCCCCCTCTGGACCGATGTACCAACTTCACCCTACCCAAACCCCCAAATTTTGCACGACAAGCCCTATGTCGGTTAGTGTCGATAGGTAGCCCTGCATGTCGGCTATACGACGGCAGCCATCTTATACTGGCACAATCTCTGTGGAGCGTTCCCAGAGACAGTAAAGTGGAGGTCCCCCCTCCGGACCGATGTACCAACTTCACCCTACCCAAATCCCCAAATTTTGCACGACAAGCCCTATTTCGGTTAGTGTCAATAGGTAGCCCTGCATGTCGGCTATACGACGGCAGCCATCTTATACTGACACAATCTCTGTGGAGCGTTCCCAGAGACAGTAAAGTGGAGGTCCCCCTCCGGACAGATGTACCAACTTCACCCTACCCAAACCCCCAAATTTTGCACGACAAGCCCTATGTCGGTTAGTGTCGATAGGTAGCCCTGCATGTCGGCTATACGACGGCAGCCATCTTATACTGGCACAATCTCTGAAGAGCGTTCCCAGAGACAGTAAAGTGGAGGTCCCCCCTCCGGACCAATGTACCAACTTCACCCTACCCAAACCCCCAAATTTTGCACGACAAGCCCTATGTCGGATAGTGTCGATAGGTAGCCCTGCATGTCGGCTATACAACGGCAGCCATCTTATACTGGCACAATCTCTGTGGAGCGTTCCCAGAGACAGTATAGTGGAGGTACCCCCTCCGGACCGATGTACCAACTTCACCCTACCCAAACCCCCAAATTTTGCACGACAAGCCCTAAGTCGGTTAGTGTCGATAGGTAGCCCTACATGTCGGCTATATGACGGCAACCATCTTATACTGGCACAATCTCTGTGGAGCGTTCCCAGAGACAGTAAAGTGGAGGTCCCCCCTCCGGACCGATGTACCAACTTCACCCTTCCCAAACCCCCAAATTTTGCACGACAAGCCCTATGTCGATTAGTGTCGATAGGTAGCCCTGCATGTCGGCCATACGACGGCAGCCATCTTATACTGGCACAATCTCTGTGGAGCGTTCCCAGAGACACTAAATTGGAGGCCCCCACTCCGGACCGATGTACCAACTTCACCCTACCCAAACCCCCAAATTTTGCACGACAAGCCCTATGTCGGTTAGTGTCGATAGGTAGCCCTGCATGTCGGCTATACGACGGCAGCCATCTTATACTGGCACAATCTCTGTGGAGCGTTCCCAGAGAGAGTAAAGTTGAGTTCCCCCCTCCGGACCGATGTATCGACTTCACCCTACCCAAACCCCAAAATTTTGCACGACAAGCCCTATGTCGGTTAGTGTCGATAGGTAGCCCTGCAAGTCGGCTATACGACGGCAGCCATCTTATACTGGCACAATCTCTGTGGGTCCTCACCAGAGTTAGTTAACTGAAGGTGGACCACTTCCTTAAATGTTCGCTGTAATTGTTCGCCAGCTTTCGAACATTCAATAATGTGATTAGCTCTTTTCAAATGAACAATATTTTATTTAGAAAGGTTATTTTAACTTAATTAAATCTATTTTATATGTTTTTTAAGGTTTTGGTACGTTTTGGTAATTTGCACTTTTTCGGTTTTTAGATTTATCTCGTAAGTGTTCGCTAGCTAATTGTTCGCTACAATTGTTCGCTAGCTTGAGTCAAGCTGAAATAACATGTCTTTTCTTAGAAAAGTTGTTTTCCGTTTTATGTTGAAACCACCAACCACAAACAATTTGTAGAAGTAACATGTAATAAAATTTAAACAAAAATTATAATAAAACATTGATATGACATAATCATTGCCTTATCTGTGAATTAAGAAGATGCATACATAAAAAAGTTGTAAAATGTTCATATAAAATTTATGATCTTTCATGACAGATATTCTTAAAATCAATCTAGTGAAACCAATTAGAAGAATAACATCTAAAAAGTTCCTAAACTACAAAGGCATGGCAATAATTTTTGAATAAATCTTGATGATATTTCATGTCAGACTAATTGTATTTTGAAATTAAAATTTCAAATCTCATTAAACACATGTTGTATGCATTTGGTTTACATTTCTACATTTAATTTGTTGTCACATGCTGCATATGTTTTGAGCTTTGGTTTAAACATATTTAGATATTAAGGGTTGGAAGAAGCAATGAGTCATCAATGGAGTATTTGAGTATCAAAAGTCCGAAAGGGCAACGACAAAGCCAGCAAATACGAAATCCCCTATTTGTCTATGAGCGCATGATTCTTCAGAAAAAATTAAAACTAGGTAAAAACCTCTTTGCAGTAGGTCTTTCTGACTAAAAGTAGTACCGGATAAAACTACTGATGGATACTTTTAATATTTTCGACAAGAAAATTGAGCTAAAAGGAGTTTGACCTAGGTTCTTGGTTAACACATGTACGTTGACACATCGTGCGGATTTTGTCTTAATGTTTTAAACGGCTACTGAAAAAAATATCGCGGGGAAATCTCAATATCGTTGCGTTGCTTTAAAAAATAGACCACACAATATTAAAAGCATTGCATTAGCATGACCTTACATGGTTGTGCTAGTCGCAAATTAAATGTTCTACGATTAGTTTAATGTCTTTTATTGTTTGTCATTCCACCTGTAAATTAAACAAATGTCCAGTGGCACATTCGCTGCGCAAATTTCTTCCAAAATTTTAAACGTAGGGAAAAAACTTTAATATGATTTTCATGTTTCTATCAAGTTACAATTTTTGACGGTGAAACATTTTTTATACATTTTTAAAGTAAACTAACCAATATAATCTATCATATAAAATCCTTGATTTTGTCTTAATGCTTTAAACGGCTATAGTTGTTGTTTCACTAGTATGTCAGTTTTGCGCACCTCGTTTGATCTTTTTTATTCTTTTGATAATTGGTGTCGACAAAATCACCTTCTCAGCCAAATTATAGCGATGAATATTTATCTTATATTCAAATGAGGTTTTCCTTTATATTTTATTTCAATAATTGTCACTAATTCCTAGTATTTTGTTCATCAGGGATTTAAGTTGATAAATGGATTGACAGAAAAGCTCAATATTTTTTTATTACCAATTATTGCATAAACACACCACAAATATTTTAATGCAATCAAGTTATAGTACTTTGATAGCAATTGACAGGTATCTGGTGCATTACCATGTAAAAAGGAAAGAGATACTGTAATGCATAAAAATGTGAGTTGATGTGTTCAACTGACAAATTATTCATTAGAAAAGCTTTCGGCTTTTTTACGTCTAAGTAGCATTCATGTTTAATCAATAAGCGTCACGGATTGCATTTAAAGTCATAGCAGAAGAATAAAACGACTGTTGAAACGATATCTAATACGAGGCAAAAGGTACCAATGTGGCATTTGCTTGTCAAAATCTAAAAAAAATGACAAATCAATTAACATGAACGAAAACGACACGAAGAAATATTCAAAAGCACCTGAATATCAAGTTACTCAGTGGTCTCTAGTTACTTCAGACAAATGGGTTCTTTCTGTGTTACGGAGGGGTCTGGAACTTCAGTTCCAAGAGCAACCACCTCTTTCTTCTGTTCCTCTAGACTTGTCAAGGACAAGGGATCCGCAGAAAAATCTTCTCTTACAAGAAGTACACCGCAATTTAAGTAATAACGAGAGTGAACTCAGGTGTCCCGGAAGGTTAAACAAGTATACTTGTTCCAACACATTCGCTGCTCTCCTAACGGTAAATCGTCGTGTCAAATCCCTTAATGGAGACACCAAAAGTTTTCGACAAACAAACATCATTTTGTACTTATCTGAGAGATAAAGATCCCATAATGATATTGGACAAGTACACGATAAAAACATTTTTAACCATGAAGATTTTGTTTATCATTAACTTATTCTTTTCAAAAGTTTTTGTTTCAACGTGTGTCCTAGTTTGACCTTGGAGCAGGACGAGATTATTTTATTTTGCTGTTGTGACATTGTACGACTCTCGGGCTGATATCATGACAAGGGACTAATTATAGGTCTGATCTGAAAAATTGCATTTTATAATCTCATATTTTCAAACCCTAAATGATAGTTGGTTCCCTTAAAGTAAACAGTCTGTTATTTTTATACCATTTGTTATACACCAGTGTGTGTTAATCTTTAATCTAAAGTGAATATTTACATGAATTTCAAAAATTATTTTAATATTATATAGTAATTACTCCAAATCCTTTAAAAAGTCTTTTATCATGTTTTAAGGTAAACCTCTGGGGCCTCCATCCCTAGGAAAGTAGTTTGGAGTAACGCATCTGTTGGAACACCCTTGTCTACAACATATCTTATTTCTAAAGAAATCCCTATCGGTTTCACACTCGCGCGTCAGGCGTAGCAAAATTTATTGTCTGGAACTTTGTTGTCATTTGTATTCCGAGGGAGATAGTCACATCTTATGTTTGCCCTAATGTCGCGTGGTCATTCTCGTGTGATCGTTGGTTCAAATGCTACAACGATAAAAGAGAGGAAAAAAATGTATCTTTAAAGTAAATTCATTGTATCAATAATAAGGAAGGATTTTAATAAATTGTTAAATTGCGACGAGAGAGAGAAAACGAATATATACTTAACTTATTCCTTAATTACAAATATGAGTATTTACTGATAATAATGAAAAAAAAAACAGAAATCTTACCATATTTTTATTTGAGGGAATACTAAAATATGAAATGCTTTATGAAAACTGGCAATGGATATACAAGCCAAATAGCACAAGAAAAATATGTTTTTTTGGTATTTTAAGTTTTGAAGAAAAAAACATAGCTACTTTTACCAAAACAATAATTTAAGATAACTAGTTAAAGTTTGTTAAAGAGAACTGAAAAGATAACATTTTTACACTACCTACAAAACAACTTCTGGCCCATCATTACTCGTCTCAAGAAAAATTATTGACTTTCAACATTTCTTATTCAAAAATAAAAAAGGGGAATATATATATCGTTTATTAAGAAATGTACAGGTATCAATTCAGTGAAATATTCCTGGATGTGTTTTTTTTTAGTTTATTTATTTACATTGTAATAAAATCATATTTTCAAATATGTAATATCATGGTACAAATTAAAAAATGTACATTTACATCTTCAAGTTGGGATATCTTTGATCTGGGACATTTGGACAAAATATAAAACACACATGCCCACAATCTGAAATCACATAGTAATGTTACTAACGTTTGCATTGACATATTGGACAGCCCCTGTGATCTAGGATAAAGCCTTCTCCCACATTTTGTAATGAATCATTTAAATGAAAATTTTAGAACAATCAAAAAGAAGTCTTTTTTTTAAATAGCTTAAATAGCTTAAAGGCTCAAGAGTAATGAATAAGTTTTATCAAAACAAATCCTGACTACATTTTCTAAGCTAGAACATTTTTATTGAAACAAGTTCATTCCATGAGGTAAACAAGTATGGACTATTTCATTCACTTCAAGAGATTTGTCTTAGAGTTTTAATTGTATTGTAATATTTCTTTTTCATTTTTACCTTTGCATAGGTTAGATCCCATGTTAAGTGTTTCTCAAATTGATGCATTCTACGCCATTTTTTTTTCATTTTTGTGTAATTTAATGTTGTTGATTAATATACAGGTAATCAACCCAAACTGCAAACCATTCTTAAAATCTTTATTTGTTATCACTAGTAAAGCCACAAAACCTCTTGAATGGACATTATTTTTTTAACAAATCTTGTCAACATTACACTTGTTTATTAATGTTAAGAGTTCAAGTTAATTTCAGTAGTTTATCTTCAATTCTATTTCAGTGGTGTCCAGTATGATACTCTTGATTTTACTTGGTTTACTGCAATAATAATATACTGAATTTAAACTGAATGTCTTAAGGTAAGTATGGACACCTGACCCAAAAAATAATGCTGAATTTAAAATGTCCACCCGATTCAAACTCGAGAGGTAGATCGAGATATCTTTAATCTCTAGCTCTGGGGGATATATTGAAAAAATCCACATGCCAAACGAAGAGTTGTTGACAGAGAGGACGTCATCAATATATCTGAAATATATGATATTAAAGGACCTTGCCTCTTTCATCTTATTATTCTTAACGAGTAAGAGTATAAAAACAAATCGGCGAGGAGTGGATCACAGTTTGTGCCCATTGGAATGCCGATTTGTTGTTGAAAAATCTCCTAATGGGACAAATATGTTGTCAATAATGAAATCAAGTATACTGCAAACTTGAGCCAAAGTGTACCAAATCTTATTTTATCAGATGTTATGGAAAAAAATGTAGAAATTAATTATAGCCTTAAACAACAAAGTTCCTTGAAGATTTTAATGAAAATGAGAATGACAGGAAAAATGGATAAAATGATTTTTAAAAAGAGGGACAAAGAAGTAAGAGTGTTTTTTTATCCAGGTCTTATCATTTGATTACTGTTGTCAGATTCTCATGTTATATAAAATAAATTCCAAAAATTAATACTAAATATTTTGTAATGTCTAAATGATTTTGTGTTCAAAAATCATGAATAGAGACGAAATTCAAAGTTTATATCGATCATTTCGTACAAAGGTTTAATAAGGTTTAATAAACCAAAATTGTCCCTTTTTGCTTGCGATGCGGTTTATCCACTTCTTGTATCACACAATATTAATGCCAGCTAGTATTGTTACTCTTTTTAAAAATCTGTATTAAACAGGATTCAATATAGCTGATGCCTCGAGTAAAATTTGTTTGATTATTTATATTGGATAAATGTGTATTTCTACTTCATAACTAAAATTAATCGTAATTTTTGCAATTTAATCACCTTCAGGATAAATTTAGTCTTAGAAATCTTAATAAATATATAGGCTTCAAGTAATTATGTTCTTTGTGGATCGTACAGTTCTATATTCATCAATATAACGAAATATTGTAAAATAAATCTTCAAAAGACAATCACAACGGATTCTGGCGATAAACATACAATCCACAAGTAATTGAAAAATTTAAAAACCCTCATCAAAGTCATGAAAGTAGAACATGTTGACTACATTATTTAAAAATTCTAACAAGATGTAAAATTAAAGGTAAGATAAATCTTAGCACCGGAAACCAATTGGGATTCGTTTATTCAGTTATTTTGTGTTTCAATATTTTACATGTTGTCTGTTTTTGTCCCGTTCTTGTTGGTGCTTACTGGTTTTGTTTCTGCCCTTTCGGACTTTTGACATTCGGATGCCCCATTGGTACCTCTGCTTCTGTCGTTAGAATGATATTTTGCTATCATCAAGTCAATGATTTTTTTTATTTGCTCAGATATCGAACGACGCATGTTTTGTTATCAAAAACGAAACAATCAGTCATATATCGGAATGCATCGGTCGATAACCATAAAACCTGGTATAACCCAACATGTCTTTTGAAATGCCTGTTCCAAGTCAGGATCATTGCAATCGCCAATTTCTTTTTTTTTTTCGGTATGTCTTCTAAGTTTTGTCTTTTCTTTTGGCCATTTGAAATAGCTCCAAGATCGATAAGTTTGTTTTTATCTTTATTTGGATTGATTATCAGTTACTAGCGCTACGCTTTCGATTTTAAGCAAATGAATTGATAAAAGTTGCTAACATACGTGTGTACAAACAACTAAAATAGCCAAAAAGATAAAAAAAACTAAATCATGGTTACAACATATACAATTACACAGCTGGTGTGTTAGACTGTCAAATATATACATGATATATGTATAGAATGGGTCGCCATTAAATAGAACTGTTAACATTAATAATCTTTTCATATAATTCAAAAATAATCTCGGGAATCTTATTTTCTTTGTTTGCATGTACATATCCTTTTGCTAAGAAAACGTGTCACTCTTTATGATACTGTTAAATGAAATGACATATATGGTGTTTTTTTTTCTGGGAAAAGCTTTTCTTTAAATTTTGGAAGCATAAACAATGGTAAAAAAATAAAAGTAAAAAAATAATTCATAAAAAAATCATAATTTCAAACAAAAGTATATTTACCTGCTTTAGGAATAGTAAACAACAGCCATTACTGTTACCATGTCAACCGTCTTCAATAGTTGCAAACAATCATTTTGGTGGTTAAAATGTCAACATTAGTTTATAATATAGAAATCAGCAAAATCTATGACATACCATGTCCCAGATATTTGCTGCTTAGGGATACAAGTTTACAAGCTATTTATTTATTATCTGTGTATTGAACATGTTGACATGGGCCTTTGGTAAAACTTTCTTCATAGTGCTTTAGTTTAACGTCCTTGCATAAAGCAGGCGCTCTTGATCTTGTTAAGATAACCCTGAGGTTTTTGGAAAAATATATAAATGTTTATTAAAGACAACATTTTTTTTTCACAATGACAGGTCTGTATGCTGCTTTTCGTGCTTTTGTTAAATTCATTAATATTTTTGTGTCGGTTTAACACCTATTGCGAAAAAGCTTTACCAATTTCGAGAATTAATTAAAGGCGTTACTGCACCCTATATTTTTGGGGGTTATAAAAAGAAATTTTTTTATACAAATATGTATTAAATTGCACAAAAATGAAGTTTTAAGCATATCATTATATCCAAAACAATTTTTGCCACATCTTGACAGCTAATATGAAACGAAAAGTTATTAAAATGTAATAAAATTTCATTTTTTCCAAAAAAAGATGCTGTTATTGCTCGTGAAGAATGCGGCGACGATTTATCGCTCGTGAAGTAGCAAGCGTGACCAGTAAAAAATGGCATCAAAATAGTTAGATCAAACAATAAATCGGCCATTAAGTAGGCACAAAAAGTAAATCCAAATTAAAAAAAATATATATAGATACGGTTATTCCGGTAATCTACAGATCATAAGCGGTCAATCTATTAATTTATTAATTTAGATACAATACGGACCAAAACTTGGAGAAAGATTATAGACAAATATATAAATATGTTGAAAAAACTCAAATAAAATTCATAAATGAACATTTTCTTCAATATGTGCAGCGAAACATTCATTTACATATCGCCGTTTGTAAAAGTGCTTACTATTGTAGTTATCATTACATGTATGTTCTTCATTGTATATTCAGTGAAATGTCAAGGCAAAAGATCTACTTTGCGGAAATGATTGACTAGACCTTTTTACTGTCTAATCGCGCATCACAATTTAATATTGGATCAGTTTAAATTAATAGTACATGATTGGACCCGACGCGAGTTTTGCCAATGAAAAACTTATCAACACAACATACCCATATCAGAAAGGTGAGTTAGATGGTACATCACATCGATTTTTTATTGTGAATCTCTATGGTTATTTATACATGTTTTAAAACAATTAATGGAATGAAAATGTTAAAACAATTATTGGGTAGAGTTGAACATTCTTGTTAAAATTCAATTTAGTATTCTTTGGCAGCATTGGTCCATCATAGACTATTCTTATGGCCCACGGAAGTTTAATATTATCCTCACTCAGTTAAGATGTTCCGCTTCGTTCCTAAACAAAGACTTGCATAAAGCAAATCTTGTACCAAATCCATCTTGTAGATGTGGATTTCCAATAGAAGATGCGAATCATTATTTTTTAGTGTGCCCTCTATACCGTCACCATAGAGCTCAACTTTTGAATAAATTAAACTGGCTTCCAAATCCTACAAGTGTTGCAATACTAACGCATGGCGATTTGAATCTTTCTTACGACGAAAATATTCTTATATTCAAAGAAGTTTTCGACTTCATTAAGTGATCGGAACGCTTCAATATAACTTAAATGCTATCTTTGGTAGACCAACATCCACAAAAGTCAGCACTTTCCTCTTTCCTCTTTCCTCTTCTCCCCCTTCTAAACCTGTGATTTAACCCCAAAATATTATTTAATGCACGTTCTTGTACCTTGTGTTTTGCTGTAATGTATATTTCTGTATTGCGGAGAGGACGTCCTAAGTATGCATTTACTTGTGTCCAATCCATTTTGTATAATTTACAAATAAAATATGTTTAAACTAATAGACTAGTGTTATTGTCTCATCTTCGACTAGTGTGGATGTTTCATCTTCTACTGGTGTTACTGTTTCATCTTCGACTTGAGTGGCTGTTTCATCTTCAACTAGTGTTACTGTCTCGATTTCGACTGGTGTTGTGGTCGTCGTCCCATTTTCTCCTGGTGTTGTTGTTTGTACATGTTGTACCTTTCTTCTCTTCATTGCCCAATGTCTCTTTCTGTTGTCATAATTATTGCTCTTTCTTCTTTTCATGATCTACAGTTATAAAAATATGACAATAAATACCCAAGCGAATTTAAAAAAAAAATATAAGTATTATATGCAATATCATTTAGGTTATGATTGATGCTAGTGCCGGTACAAAGTTTTGATAATTGATAAATTCCTCCATCACGAGCATAATTCACGAGCAAAAAAATACGGTACACCATTCAATACGAGTCGATTTTTCGGTATCGAGCATATTTTTCTTAGCTTATTAATACATTTTTTCTTTAAATCATTATAATGGTGTGGAATATGTAAAAAACAAAAGATGCTGCACACGCACATACCAAATTTGTAACGTTTTATGCAAAAGGCAACCCGGAATTCGTAGAATAACATGTTTGTTTACAGAAAAAATGATGACGAAATATTCGCCTTGAATGAGTTTGAAGAAAGTAATGCATTTTTATTTTTATTTTTTGTTGGCTTTTGTTCATAATGTTCATTAATTTTGTGAGACATATTTGTTTTTTGAATATTTTGTATATAAATATAAGAAAATTAGAATAAAAGACTGACCTTCTATTTGAAATGTCCGAATTCCTCCACCACGAACCGTCGCCTCCTCCCTCCACGAGCAGCTTTCTATACTTTGCCGCCGTTGTCGATTCCTTCACGAGTCAAAAACTCACGATACCGAATGACGGCCGTGATTAGGGAATGCCATTGATAAATTGATTGACAAAAAGCTCTTTATTTTCTTTTACCAATTATCACATATACTTAATATGAATGTGCTATGAATATTTTAATACAAATAGAGTTTCAATACTTTAATAGCAATAAAGCAGATTCAGATCATGTCCATTACCGACATTGATCTGTCATTTCTATGTATTTTTTACTGGTTCTAAAGGCTATTAAATCCCGGAAAGTTTACTGTGTAAAAGACGGCAATGAAATTAAAAGAAAAAAATCTTCTTTAGTGCTAAGAAGTAACGAAGTATTTTGTCAATAGCAAAAAAAATGGGATCCTACCTGAAATGTAACTATTTTATTCGTTCAACGTTTCAAATAAATCTTATATACAGAAATTTCCCTTTCTCACTGTTGAAAGTTTGTTGTATCAGCCCGGATAGGGATTTCTTGACGTGACGCCATTTTTCACGACATATTTTTTGGCCCTCCGCCGGTGAGAACAATTTCCGGACATAATATGAATCTTGCGTGGCAGATCTTTATTGCATAGCCGCGTGTATCAATTGGTTTACTGTGTCTCAAAACTGAGGCTCTGTTAGTTTGCGACTACAATATTTTAATGTTGTTACATGTTAAATGTATGTACGTATTTAACTTCTGTTCCCTTAAAACATATTCGTTGGATACTTGCTGTGGTTTAAACACCATCTTAGCCCAATTTAATTTAATATTCAAATGATCAATTCTGTTTTTCTTTCCTTCGCTTTTTTGTTTTAACTTGTGCTTTATTTCAATAGTTGTCACAAATTGATAGTCAATTGTCCTCCAGGGAATGAAGATGATGAATTGATTGACAGATGGAATAACATTGATGAATGGATTGACAGTAATCTCTATATTTTCTTTTACCAATTATCATGATATTAACTTACCATGCATATTTTAATACAAATCAAGCTATTATACTTAAATATAGCTATTGGCAGGTCTTTACCATGTATAAAGGACTGTATAAACTAAGGGAAAGCTTTACTGAAATGCATAAAAATGTAAGTTTATGTGTTCAGCTGACAAATTATTCATTAGAAAGCTTTCGACCTCTTCACGTCTAAGTCCCAATCATGGTTAATCGATATTCGTCACGGTTTAAAGAAATAACAGTAGAATAAAGACTGCATGTGAAAGAGATATTTAAAAGGAAGCAAAATGTACCGATGTTGCATTTGATTGTCAAAACTCCAAAAGGGATAAGACAAAACCAGTAAACACGAACAATAGCGACGCGAAGAAACATAAAACATAACAAAATCGAAAGCTGAATAGCACAATCCAAGTAATAATTACGAGCGTGAATTCGGGCGATCCGGAAAGGTAAGCAAGTCCTGCTTTTGCAACATATCCGATACGTACGTTAATACATGTAGCGGTCAATTCAGCATGCGCATGTCATTAAGAATTTTGTTTTCGGTACGGTTCTCAAATGACAAGTTTTAAGTACTGTTGTTGAGTCAAAAAGGATAACTGTGTCAAGCAATTGTCCCTAAAATAACTGTCTATGAACTTAGACTATCAATCTCAATAATCTGAATATATGCAAGCATTAATGCCACGCAATCATGGCAATGTTTCTAAAAGAAGCAGGGGTACCAGTGTGGCATCCAAACGTCCAAAAGGACAGAGACAAAACCAGTAAACACCAACGAGAACAGGACGACTCGTAACGAGAGTAAACTCAGGTGCTCCGAAAGAGTAAGTAGTTCCTTCTAAACCTTGTGAAAGGGGAGCAATTGCCTCAATATGTGCAAAAATGGGGGCCAGAAGATCGTATGCAGCGTAAGCTACGGTTGGCGCCACGCCTCCGTTAGTTTGCTCATGCTGTTTTTATATCACACGTACAAATAGCCATTACATTATGAACATACAAAATTTCTTATTTATTCGTACGAAATTTTTTATACGATAATGAATAGTTTCCATTTCAGGGGTATTTCAAATATCTTTGTGTATACATTGTATTCCAATTAATTCAAAGCATATAGTTATTACAGCAATCAAATTCGTCCCCTTTTTCTCTATATACGTTCTTCATCTATATCAATAGTAATTTTATATAATAAAACAAGTAATTTGTCTGAATTTTTTATAATATGATAACACCAATTTTATACACAGAACTAATCCTATTAATTCTATAAAGCTACATCAGTCATACTATTGGCTAAAGAATATATGTATAGTCTATAGACGAAACGCACATCAGATGTGGCAAAATATATTGCCTGTCACTTTGTTGTTACAATGTATTTTTCATTTCTAACATCCAGGATCGTTGGCTCTGTGTGTGGAATTTTCCTCCCCGGGGGTAACTTGTTCCAGTATCAACAGTTCTGTATTGAAGAACACATCAAACAATGAAGTTATTCGTTTAAACTGTCGAAACTTGAAAGGTTCTTCTTACCCCCAGCGTATGTTGATCTTAGTCATAAATTTGCTCCATTTCTGTATATATTTTGGTTTTATTGTTCTACATGCATGACATGTGCTCTTCAAATTGTTATAGTTTTTGACATTTTCAATCTTTATGACAGAACGCTTATAATAAATCTTGACTTGACGAAACGCGCGTCAGGCGTGTCGTAACTCATTTCTGGAATTTTATTCTCATTTTTATTCTTTACCAACACTGTTTATCATACAAGATTGTTTAAAACTTAAAACGGTACTATGTGACCTGTTTATACAGCAACAGAATCGGTACCATTGTATATGTATGCCATATCATCAGACATTTTACGCCATCAAAATATTTTTTCTCCTCCTAACTTTGGTCAATTATGATGTGATTTATCAAAACCCGTTCTTCAAACTAAGGAACCCTAAATTTAACATTCTTGTTGTTTTAAACACTTATATTACCTGCTAACTTTCCACTGTTTATTTTTGTAGATTGGTTGAAACTTAAAGCGAGTGTGGCTTGTAAAAGCAACGAAATCCATAACATTGCAAATAATTGTCATTTCTATACATTTTATTATTGTGGTTTTTTTTATATGTCAAAAGTTTTAATAAAAGAATGATAGTATTTTTCAATTCAATTTAACCTAGCCTAGGCCTATTTAGTTGTTTTTGTATTTTTTGTGATTTTGTATTGTGTTTCTTCGTGCGAGAGATCTCGGTTTTGTCATTGCTCTTTCGCTCCTGCTTTTTGGACTTTTGACATTCGGATGCCCTATTGGTACCTCTGTTTCTTTCTTATTTTTTGTGATTTTTATTACAATTTGACAACATAGGTGTTTAAACAGACATCTCAAATCACTTATCTATAACAGCAACAAAATCAGAGCTACAAATGTATGTACCAACCCGTCCCCTGGTATTTTTCAATGGGGCTTGTTTAGGGGGGTACCAATATCCCATATCCCCGTAAATTTTTCATCAAATATCCCATATCCCAAAAAGTGTTTTTCCAGTATCCCATATCCCTGTAAATAAAATGGACTTAAATATCCCATATCCCAGTACGTTTTGCCTCAAATATCCCGTATCCCATGAAAAAAAATGTGTGAATATCCCATATCCCAATATACCCTAAACAAGCCTCTTCAATATGATCAATCCAGGTTCTATATAGTGAATTAATCCTATCAATTCTAAGCACATAATTGTTATAGCAATCATTTACCAATCATTCCATTGACACATCACGATATCGTCTCCGCTAACTTTTCTATTGCAACACTGTTTATTATTGGGAATTGATTGAAATTAATCCAAATTATTGATCCGCTCCATTCCAGGACTGAATGACAATCGATCCATAGCCGTGCAGTTACCCGAGGTACTGTCTCTGTTTTGTGATTCTGTTATTTAAAGATAGCTATGATAGATCTAGCTCTATAGAGAGTTATTGGAAGTTATATTGGAAAAATAGCCTGGTAAAATGTGGTGTGATTTAGATGAAAGGGTCTGATAGATATGTATTGGATTTATGCATTGCTTGAACTTTGCGACAAAAGATAAAAGTTTGCTCTGAAAGAAACTGGATGTTGTGTTGTTACCTGGCTTGGATCTGTTGATTAAGGGCGATTGTTTTTTCACTTGTTTAGCTTTTAAGATTAATAGCTATTCCAATCTACTAATATAAGCGGGATATTAAGAACTTTTAGTATCAGACTGAGTGGATTTCTAATATTTGGATCTTCAGCACATATAAATATATTTTTGGATCTTTTCATTTGCACCGGTCAATATAGGTAAGTGCTTCTCAATGGTTTCTGAATACAGTTTTGTTCCATTAGGAGAACCAACCGTGTACTATACATTGCTTTTGGCAGCATCAACTTTCAGCTTTTATGTGACAGTGCAGTGAGTGTTTATTTGGCCTGGTGTCAATCGATGCTCTTTTCTGATTGGTAGAAGCAGGAAGGTACCAATGCAACATTCGAATGGCATAAGTCAAAGAGGGCAAAGACAACCCAGTAAACACGAACGAGAACAGTGCGAAAAAATAGAAACATGTAATATAAAAACACAAAAGCAACTGGATTACAATCAACAACTCTATCTCAAGTTGGAATGAAAATGAACGCATGTACTCCGGAAAATAAGCAGTTCCTGTTTGCTTTAGAAAAACCGTCGCATTGCTAATGGTCAATAAAGGTAATAACAAAACCACCGAACCCGAATGATCAATCTCACAGTCCAGAGAAAATGACAAAAACGAATCAGTCACACCGGAGAATTGGTGGATCGCAATGGTCCTGACTTGGTACAGGCATTTCAAACGAAATGGTGGGCCAAAACCAGGTTTTATGGCGCCAAACTGCCCTCTTCGATTGCGATCTTAGGATCCGGTAATGACCATAGAACACAACATAGTTGTGAGACACAATAGGGATATTGAGGTGATCATCTCAGTACAGCATACCAGTCAAACACTAATTAAAAAAATTAACCACCATATCTTTTAACTCAATTTTGAACTTTTCTACTAGTGGCTGATAACGAAGAAAGAATCTTTTAGGGATCGTATTAGACGAATTTTCTTATGGTCCTGCTCCAAAATTCGGTCACGAAGAAATCGGTGTCTGATCAAAAGATCTGTGAAATGTGTGCAAGCTCTGGCATATCGGATAAGTTGTGAAAAGTAAACACCGTATGCATGGGAAGTAGGTATATTGCTCTGTAGATTTGGAAAATTAATAATTTGAAAGTTAAAATCGTCTCGTTTTCAATTCAGAGTCGCAAATCTGAAAAAGGATCAAAACAGAACCTACGTGTACTTACGTTTCGTTTTGAGTACTCGTCTATATATACATATGGTAATAAGGTTATTTCTAGCATGACTCATGACAAGAATATTTAAAAACTTTTGTTTCAAAGTTCAGTCTGTGAGTGCAGCCTCCTGCCATTATCAGTTCTTCGGGTGTGATTTACGCATTGTTAATTTCATTTTTCCTACCCCGTACCCTTGGGAGGGGTAACTTCGTATACAAACTGGATCGAAACGGACGTTCGGCAGGAATTTCAGCAACTCTTTTCATTCAAATACCTGATAGACTGGAATTGTGTATCCATTATCTACTAGTAATATGAAAATATGAAAATATTACCCATTCATGGAGATAAACTCTTACCTCAATTGAATGAATGACTGTCAGTATGCTTGGAAATTAAAGAAAAAATTCACACCAGTATCAATTCCGTTGAATTGTACCTATTCAAATACTTCCATCTTTAATTTACTTGCCCAAAATATACACACCCAATCGTTAACATTAAGACCCATAAAAATATACCCATTCCAGCCGCAAGGCTGTTTCCACCAATATATAGGAATTTACCCCCCCCCCCTGGGTTAGGACTAGTTACCATCCTTGTGAATGGTAACTTTTGTATCAATACAGAGCAAGAACATCGGTTCATGAAATGGATGTTACCACGAAAAAAAACAGAGATGTACCAAAAGGGGCAATCAATTATCATTAATCCGAAAATCGGTAGACTTAAAATCACCACAACAAAACAAACCATAATCCACGAGCACGAAGCCGTTAAATGTGTATCTACTAGACAAAAGACTTATTGAATAAGGAAACCAAATTATTGTTGGATAAAAGCGTGCCGTTAGCACACATTAATGTCAGCAAGCTTCAAGTTACCAATTCCAACCTGCTTATAATTAATTTAATCACGGCTTCTTTAATTACTTTTGAAAACCAATAATTGAATTAATACCAGCAAATATTGATTTAAGAAGATTCAACATGCAAGTTAAAGGCTTGCATGTTATGGTATGGATTATACATGTAGCTTGCTCAATTGATCGCATGAAAAAAAAACATTTATCCCATGCTTCTTACTCCATGCAGACAAATTATGGGCAACTTAAAACAAAAAATTCCAAAAAAAACCATTTTGATTGAATTTGTAAATAAGCCATCTGAAAAAAAGACTTGGTAGTCCGGGCAACTATATTTCATAAAACTACGTTAAGGCATTCAAGTAAGAGTTATAGGTTTTGGTCTTGGCTACTGACTTAACTTTCTTAATTTCTGCCTTTGCTAATCTTATTCTGAACAGCAACTGTCCGAATAGATTTAACGCGTATATATAAAACTTTTTGGATCCAACCATATTATTAGTAAAATCTCTTTGTAAATTAACACTCCGTTTAATCTAAGAGGCAAAGAGCCATATACCGAAATTGAAGAAAAAAGTACGTACATAACGTGATACTATAAACCGCAGTCAGTATCGCAAATTACAGACGATCAGTCAAACGAACGAGAAGTTTCATAATAGGTTTTGTTATTGCAGGCTTTCTTGACCAGTATGTTTTATAATGGAAATTCAGAAACTCTTTTGGATGGTTACAGCAACTTTGTATTTTACTCTAGCTCCAGGTAAGTTTAATGTAACCAGTAGATGCAAATACAAATTTATATACATTCCTGTTAGACAACAATTAAGACAATTCAAATTTCATGCATGTCAGTACCTAAAGACGCAGAGAGGTATCAATGGGGGCATTCACATATCAGAAGTCCGAAAGGTCAAAAACACAAACGAGAACGGCCGGAAGAAACACAAAGCAAAAAAGAAAAAGAAAAACACACCAAAACAACTGAAAAGAATTCAATCATATACATGGTTTACAAAGGCAACAATGAGTTCAATTAAGTGATTGACAGGGATATGATCATCTCTAAGATATCCAAGAAAAGACAACAAAAGAGCGAGGAAATGCGTTTAGAGAACTTCCGATTAGTGAAAATGTGCTTCATGCTCATCTTAATTGTCATTCAATGCCTTATCCAAAAATAAAAGAATGTAGTCAGCTGCAGGAATGACAACATTTAAAAAAAAAAAATATGCATTCCATGGTAATCTGTTGCTGAAAATAATCACATTTTATCTTTTGGTATACTTGTAATCACAATGTACATATCTACATATACTAGAGATTCCGCAATTCGTAAAGGATAAAACTACATATCAGGAAAATATCAGCCATCTCTTAGGGTCCCGCTTATTAAACCTTGTACCTCGGGGACCAATATGGACCACAGGGGCTTCAATTCTGGTCATTTATATCGACTTAATAAAAAAGATCGACCACCTACTCGTGGGTCTTATAGAGTAAGGGGTCGTGTTTTTTTTAAGTCGATATAAATGACCAGAATTTAAGCCCCTGTGATATGGACCCGGTATTTCTCTTTCACGCATGTGGTTAATGGTGGATGGACTATAAACTTTTGATACATTTGATCCATGGTGGATCGAGCATTCTTCGAGTACTGCAAACCCGGGATTGCAACACAATACATAGACCCTACTGGCCAAGTAATTCAATGTTCAATGCATGGCCATAATTCTTTTAAAAATTTGCGGACCAGAACAAAGCACAAACTCATCATGGTGGATTCACAAAAAAAACCAGTTTATTATTTACAAGCATTTAGAAAAATGTGCGGATAACCTAATTTTCAGTGAATTTCCCAAGTTCATAGGGATATATTTCCTTTAAAATTTTGAAGACCAAAACATACACTTGATCTGTAACTTATCATGGTAGACTCAAAAACAAAAACAAAACCGTTCATTACTTTAAGACTTTTAGAAAAAAAAATGCGACAAACGGAGATTTCAATGATTTTTTGGGGGGTTCAAAGAGTCATAAATCCTGTAAAAAAAAATTACGAACTGAAAAGAAAAGTAAATTTGATAGACTTTCAAAACAAAAACCAGTTTAATATCTGAAAGCGTTTTAAAAAGATGGATATGGTAGGGTATAGCTGCTTACTGGAACGTGTGTTATTTTTTTACAGTATGACATCGAATCTTTGTTCTGCTAATAACATTTTTTTTTAGAAAAAAAGTGTTTAAAACTGAAAATTTAGTGAATTTTCTAAGTTCAAAAGGCCATAACTCCCATTAAAAATTGTGGACCGGAACGAAACGTACACTTAATATGTAAGTCATCATACTTGACTCACATACAAAATATCAGCTCAATATCTGCAAGCGTATGGGAAAAAAATATGCGGAAAACTTTTTTTGTTACGGACGGACAAACGAACGGACAGACTGACTAGTATTTGTGACGGGGTCCAAATAAATGTTTCTTGAAGATATTAGAGGGGCCATATTTCCCGTCCTCTATCCATCAAGATGAAATCTTTGTTTTTGTTGTTGTTGTTTTTGTAAAAAGACAAAGGAGACCGGGGAACGGTACCATTAATGTGGCATACAAATAGTGTAAACCCGAGAGGGTTAAGACAATTAACATCAGAAGACATAAAAAGAACGAATTAAAAACGCACCATAGCAAACAAATGCAAAAGATACAAATTCACTATTTATATATTTTTCTGCTTAAAAATCACTAAGAAACAAATATGTACGTTTTGTAAGCATCTATTTACATTTTCTCAGTCATTACGCAAGTTTACGGAATAAAAATTCCCGTGATAAATCGAAGTCAGAAAATGCATATCGTTTCTAACAAAAAGCATATAATAAGTTAATTAAAACTGAAAGATTTTTAAGAAGAATTGACATATAATAATAAAAAGCTCATTCAGTTTCAAACCTTTGATGATTTCAAATGTTAACATGCATATTGCTTTTAGATTTCTACATTTGTTTTAGTCAACAAGGCATGCATGTGGAGCAATGAAGAATGTGCAGAAAATCATGAATGCTGTAGCAACATGTGCGAACAAGGACATCCGGGTACTCACCCTCGTTGTGAGAAAAGTCGGATGGGGCAGCCATGTTTTTACAACTATCATTGTGAACGTGCTCAAATCTGTGGTCCTAAAAACAGGTGCTGCGCGGACTATTGGAAGGACTGCCGAGACAGGGCTGACTGCTGTGATTCTAGACACGTGTGTATACACGCCAGAGGATTTGTTTATAAAAAGTGCTTGTATGGTCCACTGAAGTCTAAAAATCGAGCGGACCCAGTTAAAGGGGAAATTCCCTTTTATGTCCTTTTCGTCTTTATGATTCTTGAATATATTCTGTCTTAAAACATAACTCTGTGATATTTTTTTCGTTTTCTGAACTTGAATTGTAATACTATCAATGTAGAGGGTGTCACAGCCCTTTTTGGTACGCGGTATTCCATGCTTTTTAAAGGGTATTCGGTAAGCCAAGGTTAGTACGCGGTACGCATTGTTCCGAATTTTTAGGCTTCTGGTACGCGTACGCCGAGTTCTTTATAATATTCGATATTCCAGTCTTTTTAACGGTATTCTGTCCTTTTTAAACGGTATTCGGTATTCAGGGGGCGGGGGCTGTGACACCCCCAATGTAAATGTATTCAACCTAGATAACGATACCATCGTGACCATTATGTAAAAACCATGCACTACATGACTAGAACCTTATCTAGTAACTACATGAACTTTTTACAGATGGCACTACACGCAACTTTCATTAACTGTTATTAATGCTTTTTTATATATACTCGGCAAATTTTAAAGCAAATTAAATTGTTCTGTTTTTAAATAATGATGTTATATTTTGTACTCCGGTATATCCTTGCCTTTGTTTTTCTTTATTTTTTGACATTCAAGATTGGTCATCTCAATTCGGTTATTTTGTTTCAGTTCTATACATTGTAGATTTCATTATGGTTATTTTTGTGACCCAATGACCGCTTTCAAGAATTTATTATTGACTGTACGGTTGAAAAAATGTCATCTAAAAGAAAAAAATCCATCCACTTTTCCACTGCATGGACAAATACCTCGTCTTTACCATTAAGTGATAGTATATCCTGGTGGTATTCCCTGGGCAATACGTCAACGTTGACAGTCAGGAGGTCTGTCATGCAATTTGTCACTTTGACTACGTGATAGTTTGCCGAGCCGATCAATTCTCAGACGTTTTAAAAAAGACATGTTTAGGGTGATTGGAAACGTTTTGATGTTAAGCTATAGACAGTAAAGAACATATTTCAATTATTTACCGAAACAATTTTAAATTAAAACTTTCTATTTTCTATATTAGGTCAATGATTCTGTGATTGAGCGGACACAAAATTTAATTGTACAATAGTTCTAATAAATAAATCGGTTATACGTACATGTTGACGGATAACGGAACGTATAGATACATTGTAATTAAAACTAGAAACACAACATCAAAAATACGAGCTTACAAAGGAATACCCTTACTTTTTTCCTACTTCACTTAATTATTTTTCTTATTATGTCTTCACAATTTAACTGTGTTGTGTAACTTCCGGATCCTTAGATCGCAAAGGATGAGGGGGTTTCTGCGCTCCATAAAACCTGGTTTAACCCACCATTTCATTTGAAATGTCTGTATCAAGTCAGGACCATTGAAATTCTTACAGTGTGTCTTTTCTCTTAAACATTGAGATTGATCCACCAAGGCCACCAAGTTCGTCTTTTTTTTGTTATAACCTTTATTGATGTTAAACTCTATATTGCAAAAAAGTCCAATTATCTCAATGACTTAAACATCCGAACAATTCACGTCAGAAGCCATTTCTTTATGCATATTTCCATATTATATACTTAATTCATGCAAAGCCTCCGAATCAATCAGGCATTTGCGGTTAATTACGAGTTGTGTTGTCAGTCATTTCTCAACCGGAAATTCTAAGGAGAAAATCAAAAGATGGGAATGATTGCTAAGCTTCTACTGGCACATATGCATGCCAAGTTTCATCAAACTAGTTTTTGCAGTTCTTGAGATTAAGAGCTTTTAAAGCCTTAACATAGCTAATATGTGTATTGACAATTGTTAGTTACTCAAGCAGAAAATCCAAGTCAAGGTCAAAGGATGTGATGCAGCTATGCTTAGCTCCTACTGGAGGATACACAATGTTCATCTTCCTAGGACACATATATGATATGGAGGTGCTAAAAAACCTTACATTGTTATTATATGTATTAGCTACTCCAACAATACATTTCATTAAGAGATTTGTTATTTTGTAGATATTTCACATTTAAAATTAATGGTGACCCTAACGTAGATGAAATGAGAAGTGGTATTCCTCGTGTTTATCTGTGCAATTTCTGTCAAAATACCAAGTTTCAAATAATTTGAAGAATGCATGTTGATGCACGCCAAATTTAAATTTTGTGTGTTTTGCTATTTTCTCTACTTTTTGAAGAATTTTTCTGAATTTTTATTGCTAACAACGACCAAAGCCCAGTAACTCTATGCCATTTAATTTTGGAATACAGTTTAAATCCATTGTGAGGAAAGGGAGAAAAACTTCGACTGACCGGAAATGAAAAAAAAGCACAGGAAGTGAAAATTTTCATTTTTTTAACAATTCTGTACTCCGTGCAATTTTGAATTTTTTTTAAATAAAAATTATATTTTCCTGTTTCTGAAGCAGATACCTTTTGTTTTAAGTTCCTTTCATGAATGAATTTGACAATTAAAATTTTTAGTTGGAGTAGCTATATGTATTGAAAATTGTCAGTCACTCAACCAGAACTCAAAGCCAAGGCAAAAAAATGGGGAGGCAACTGTGCTAAGCTTCTACTGGGGCATATGCATAAGTTTTATCAACCAAGGACTTATACAATGTAGTTTTTTTTTTTTTTTACATATGAAGGTGCAAATAGTAAAACTTGAAACATAATTGGTATTATATGTATTGAAAATTGTCAAAGACACTCAACCATACACAAAGTTTCATCAACCTAGGATTTATAGTTAATGAGACATGGAGGTGCTGAGAAACTTAAACATTGCTATTTATTATATGTATTGAAAACTGCTAGTCACTCAACCAGATATCAAGGTCAAGATAAAAAGATAAGGATGCTACATGCACTGTGCTAAGCTACAACAGGGGCATATGCATACCAAGTTTGATCAACCTAGAACTTATAGTACTTATGATATGGAGAAGCTTGTAAAACTTTAACATTGCATTGTATAGGCAAATCTAGGTCAAGGTCAATAGATTGGGATGCAATTGTGCTAAACTACTACTGGGGCATACAATAATGTGCGCACACCAAGTCCCAGAAACTTAGAACCAATGTTCTTGAGAAATGGAGGTACTGCTGGTACAATAAATGGCAAGTGACAGGGTGTTGAGGTTGTAGCCTGCTGTTTAACCAGAGACAAATTGAATAGTTGAAAAGATACCATTGCTATTATATGTAATGTATTGTCAAAGTCACTCAACCAGAAAATCAAGGTCAAGGTGAAAAGATGGGGATGCAACTGTGCTAAGCTACTACTGGGGCACATGCATACCAAGTTTCATCAATCTAGGACCTACAGTTCTCAAAATATGGAGGTGATCATAAAACTTTTCCAAAAAGTTAACGCCACCATCGCCGCCGCAACCGCCGCCGGTAAAGTAACACCTGTGTCCCACTCTGCTTGGCAGGCAAGACAAAAACTAATTAATTCATACATCTATATGGGATTAAATGTATTCATTTTTTGACATAAGAAAGAGGATAATAATCAATCCAGATATTTATTTGGTTAATATCACATGTAACAAATATATGTTGTTTGTACATTTGCATAATATGAAGTTCAAACTTATATTAACCTGATGAAAAGATTTAAGTTAGGAAACACGAGATCCATAGAAAATTATTTGCAATTATTAAGATATACAAAAATAATAACATATAAATTTTGATTTTTAAATACCTTTAACAAATAACACATCTATATAAGATTTCATAATAATAGAAAAGTTTTTGGATGTAAATAAATCTGATGAAAGCAAAAATTTATTCACATTCTCATGATAAAGTAATTTTTTTCAAACTTATTTATATTGTTTTTAATGAGATTTAAATTTTGCATGACCAATGAAATACTATGCCAGTTGGAATTTAAGCAAACCATTTCTATTGAGTTAAATAAATACAGTGTTTTAAATTAAATAGCATAATATTTTGTAATATTTTAAATTACATCCTACATGCATTTTCAAAATGCCATTTTTTAAATGCCTGAAAATCTTATTGCATTTTAAAATCAGTCAAAATATACATACAGTGCCCAGACAGAAAAGATCCCTAAAATTAAGTAAATAAATAAGTAAAGTTTACAGAAATATTCTTTGATATGTTATAAATCAACCCTCTGAGACAGCCTGAGATTTATGCTGAGATTTCATTTCATCTAACAGTTCCTGTTGACTGGCGAAAAATTGTTTAGTCATCCCACAAGTCTTATTTATACAGAGGGGACATCTCAAAAGGAGTTGTTTGGAACAGGCGATATTTGAATCCAGGTGACCTTTAACTATATCTGCAATGGCCTGAAATACAAATGTGAATAAAATATTGATTGATCATTTAAAATGTGTCAACATTTATAAAAATCTGTAAAAAAAACTAGATTGGCCATCTTCCATGGAAGATGTATGTCCACTCTGTTTTAAAATATTCGGTAAACAGGAAGTAGATAAGTTAAGTGTATAAATTGCTTTATTCCAATAATAATATGGCAGAAAGCTATATGTTAAATTTCAAGAGGGTGGGACATATAATTGCCGGATGTGGCAAGACAAATGATTGTGCCAAAATGAATCCTGTATGTCTGTTTGCCACACATTATAGGCAACATAAAAATAGATAACTGTATAGAACTAGAATGGTGGTCTTTCCTGGTAGAAGAATGTCGCCTGTGTCTTAAAATATTGGATTAACAGGAAGTATATGAGTTACAGGCATAAAATTGCTTTACAACATTTAGTACAAGAGGAGGAAGCTACATACCAAATATAAAGGTTGTGATATGTGGTTGCCCAGAAAACTGTGACAGAAATTTTAGTGACACCGCAGAATGCTGGGCGCAGAAAGAGGCAAGATGACAAATAGTGTTAAAGTAACTCCTATATGTTGCTTTGAAATGACAGGTGACAAACTTTTATATATAAAGGATGTTTGCATTTAGAACAAATAAAAAGCATTAATCAAGAGCCATCAGAACTTCATGAAATTTTTACACTTGTTATATACATCTAGTGTAAAAGATTTCCTGAACTTCTAATGGCTCTTACGTATACTTAATAATAAACTCTTAACAAAATTCAAAAAAAGCAGATTGATGTCCAACAATAGAGTTATCATGGCATATAAACAAGAGTTTCTCAGGAGCCTGAATCGCTCACCTGGTCTTGATGTCAACCCCATGAAGAAATAAGCTGAACATTTAAGCAAGCAACAGCTTTTCTCTTCCAGCAATAGTTTTCATTTCTTTATCTGCTACAGTTTTCATTTTATAAGCCAAAAACATGAAAAATGTTAATTTAGGGGCTGTAATCCCTATAAGGAGTCATCTGACAACTTAAACCCTATGACAACTTTGGTAGAGCTAAATGAGCTGAATTTTTAAGCAAGCAACAGCTTTTCCCTATCTGCAATAGTTTTCATCCTATAGGCCAAAAACAATATTTTTCGCCTTTAAGGGGCTGTAACCCCTATAAGGGGTCATCTGACAACTTAAACCCTATGACGACTTTGGTAGAGCTAAATGAGCTGAATTTTTAAGCAAGCAACAACTTTTCCCTATCTGCAATAGTTTTCATTCTATAGGCCAAAAACACTATTTTTTGCCTTAAAGGGGCTGTAACCCCTATAAGGGGTCATCTGACAACTTCGACCCTAGAATTCTTTTGTAGAGCTACATGTAAATGAGCTGAACATTTAAGCAAGCAACAGCTTTTGTCTATCTGCAATAGTTCTCATTCTATGGGCCAAAAACCACTATTTTTCGCCTTAAAGGGCCTGTAACCCCTATAAGGGGTCATCTGACAACTTTGACCCTATGAAGACTTTTGTAGAGCTAAATCAGCTGAACATTTAAGCAAGCAACAGCTTTTCTCTTTCTGCAATAGCTTTCATTCTATGAGCCAAAAACCACTATTTTTCGCCTTAAAGGGGCTATAACCCCTATAAGGAGTCATCTGACAACTTTGACCCTAGGAGACTTTTGTAGAGCTAAATGAGCTGAACATTTAAGCAAGCAACAGCTTTTCTCTTTCTGCAATAGTTTTCATTCTATAGGCCAAAAACTCTATTTTTTGCCTTTAAGGGGCCATAACCCCTATAAGGGGTCATTTGACAACTTTGACCTTATGGAGACTTTTGTAGAGCTAAATGAGCTGAACATTTAAGCAAGCAACAGCTTTTCTCTATCTACAATAGTTTTCATTCCATAGGCCAAAAACATGCAAAAACGCTATTTTTCACCTTTAAGGGGCTGTAACCCCTGTAAGGGATCATCTGACAACTTTGACCAAATGAAGACTTTTGTAGAACTTTTGATGCTGAAGCAGTAAGGTGGCATCAGATTTCATCTATCTCTTATACTTTTTGATTTACAAGCCAAAAACAGTAGTCTGACCCCTCTGGTCTATTTTTAGTAACAGTGGCCATGTTTTTTGACGGATCTAAAATTGAAACAAAAGTTTGGTGCAGGACACCCTAAGGATCATTCATACCAAGTTTCATTAAATTCTGTTCTTTAGTTTCAGAGGAGAAGATTTTTGAAAAATTGTTAACAGACGACGACAGACGACGATGACGGACGCCAAGTAATGGTAATAGCTCACATGGACCTTCGGTCCAGGTGAGCTTAAAAAAGACAATATGATATTATTTCAAATTTAAACTTTTGTTTCATAAAACTAAACATAAAGGACAACTACTTACCTTTATAAATATTGGGTTGTCATTCATAGCTGCTGCTCGTCTAATGTTCATCTTATGCTGGAACACAAAAAATATAAATAATTCCTTGACTTTAGATTATAGTCTTAATTTTGGTCCTGTTTCTGAATTATTTGGTTGTATTGTTCTATTCTCTTCATATTAATAGTGTATCAAACATTTTTATGCTTTTCGCTTTAGTCCCTCTTACAAGTCTTGATTAGATGTAATGTGCCTTAGGCATGTCAAAATATTTTGCTTGGAACTTTTTTTAATCTTTATTTCAAAATTGATGTCATTATAAAATTTAAAGTGGGGACAAGAACCTGTTTTTACTTTTTCAAATTGCTGGAAATTGTACTAGTATCCTAGATGCAGGGCCCTAAATACATGAAATATGGCCCCAAAAGACATTATATTAAACTTGCAACTTGTTTCTTTTTTGCAATCACTGAATCATGAAGTTTATGTGAGAAGTATATTTTTATAATGATATTTACTTATATCATATAAAGTTGATTACTATGTCAATACTGACAGGTGAATGGACCAAACACTACATGCCTCTCCATTCTAATATCCAAATCATATAAATACACCTAAAGGGGTTGCTGAAAAAAAAAAGAATGAATGTGTCCATGGAACACAGATGCCCTGCATAGGTCCCTGAATAGGAAGTAGAAGTCTGACAAGTCTGAAAGTTGCTTAGGATGTACCACCCTACTAGATTTCATTACATTCTCATGTATGTACATACAGTTTGTGAGAAATGCTTGACAAAAATTTCACATAAATTTCCAAACAGAAAGTAGAAGTCCAACAGGTCTGAAAGTGACTCAGGATTTTCAGTCTGTCAAACTGATTCAGTCCTCACCTTAGCACCCAGTTCTTCAGCATACTCCAGATCCAGTTCATGTAAAGTTTCTATGTGGTCACTGGTAAAGGCTATAGGCACCAGTAGGACATTCTTTCTCTTGTTTTTAGCCAGACCTTCAATGGCTTCATCTGTCTGTGGTCCCAACCAAGGTAGGGGGCCAACCTAGAAGTAAATAACAGACTTGATAAAGTTTTCACTATACAAAACAACCAAGTATAAGACTTGATAAATCTTTATGATGTTTTGTCAAGAATCAGATGCTGTGAGTTCTTGATTCTTAGATGATGCAAAAGTTTTAAGATTTCTATTTTACATTTATTACAGAAATTCTTTAGGGGGAATTGCAAAATATGTCATATACATTGTACTGATCATTTACAGTAAATTGATAAAGAGTAACACAGTATACAAAGAAAATTCAAACAGATGAATATGTGTCTGGGAAGAGGCTATTTTTAAAATACAAATTTGACACAATAAAGTCATTATTACAATGTATTTTTTCAATCAAGGGCCAATTGCAAGATAGCCAGTAGTGACTCTCATTGAAGACTGCAGACTGTTTTCCATTGCAGACAATTAAAAGCTTTCTAAAAATGGGTTGTGTGGTGTTATTCCACTTATTCCACATTTCATTATTCGTTTCAATACATTAATAAACCAGTCTTGATACAAATACTCTAGCTTAAAATAATTAAATAAAGTTTGCCCCCTGGAAAACATATATTAAAAAATTTCTTAAAAACTTCAATTCGTCCCTTAACATTGGTAGAAAGCTGAAGTGGACTTAAGGTTTACACTATGGCCTTCTGTCCTGTTATCTCTCCGACACAACTTTATTTTTCCACACCTTTTTCTGGTATATGATTATGGACAATGAACTGATTTTTGGTGTGTAAGTCTTTCATGATGAGTTACAGATCTAGTACATGTTTCATTCCAGTCTGCAAAATGTTATTCAAGTAATTGCCCTTTTAACTGATATTCAGTTTTTTACACCTTTGTTCTAAATGCATAGAATTAATGAACTGATTTTTAAATAGAAGAAAATGAGATGTGGAATAAGTGTACGCGACATAACCTACATTATAAACGTATATTTTAAATATCCACAATGGAAAACAGCCAGCAGCCTTCAATGTGACCAGCGGTCGCTGCTCGCTGTCTTTCAATTGGCCCCTGGATCGAAAATAAAATACATATGATTCAAGACCAATCCGAAAGTGCATTGAAAGACCTTCGTCTTGACAAAAAACAATTAACATAAATTCGACTAATTACAAACATAAGCTTTGATAAAGATTCCTGGCTTAGGACAGGCACATTAAAATGTGGCGGGGTTAAACTAGTTTTTTTGGCGCCAACCTTCCCCCTAATGATAATCAATAACAAAGCACAAACTAACACACAGTAAAAATCAAATCGATAGAAGTTCAATTCAACAAGAGAGTATCTGAGACAAAAGGACAACAAGTAATTTACGGGACGTAAAGATACTCTCTTGAGAACACTCGAAGTTACTGACAGCTAGCTAAGAAGCATCCATCGACTGATGTAAAAAAATCAAGTATGTTAGTATAGTCTCTTGAGAACACTCGAAGTTACTGACAGCTAGCTAAGAAGCATCCATCGACTGATGTAAAAAAATCAAGTATGTTAGTATACTTATGTCAACCATGATCAACTTATTTCATGTTCTGCTTTGCTAATATTTACAGAAACTAAATAATACCTTTTATACTTTGAAATACCAAGTCAATAGGAAACTTTGTCTTCTTTAGCAATACTTTCAGAATGCTTTTTTAAGTTATACTATACATGGTATAATCATTATAGAACATGTTATTCTACCTTTGATTGCCAGACCAGCCTATATTGGTTACTGTGCCCTAATTTTTCCATAACACGACTGACTGTAGCACCAACCTCTGCAGGGTAAGGGTCTCCTCTGTTTACAACCTGTGTAAATAGAAAAAAAAAGAAATTGTGACATCTTCACAGCTTGTGTTATTTTTTAAGCATAGAAATATTGTAAAAATGGCTCTTAGAAGTTAAAAAAAAATTCCTAGATTTTCATCTGAAATTTTTGAAAATAGTGGGGGGGGGGCAGGCAAGTGTTATTCTTATCATATGTAAACCAGTTCCCCCACTACTAACTAATCAATGTCATAAAAACTTTTACACTCGCTACCTTTAAATAAACAACATTGTCAATCAACCAATAGAAGTGACTTTCTGGGGGAATCAAGATTGTGACTGGACAATTTTAGGTCGAAACTACGAAACTAGCAATATGTTTGTTGTCACGTGACATTTAATAAAAGTCGTAGTAAAATTTCTCACATGCCAAAGTATTTAAAAGTTTGTCATTGGTTAAACATTCCATTAATACATAAATAAAATATGGAAGGTATAATTGCAACGACCCAATTTTTTATGCATTTTGTTAAAATATTCTGCCATTCATAGGAAATTGACCGAAAATGAACATCAATCTGCACCCCCAAAAAATACTAAAATAAAATGCTTTGAGGTGGCTAAAAAATTTGGCAGGAGGTAGTTGGGTAGTTTCTATCAAGAATAATTTATGTCTACATATACATGGGTACTCTTTATCTAAGTAAGAATGAAACTATTAATCCTCTATAATATAATAACTTAAAATTGGGACTTAAAATGTTTTATTTCATGTATTTACATTTATACTTATGTGTTACATATACATATATCTTGTGGATTACATTGCATTGTTAATTCATGTGCTTTATCCAATAAACTAATTGATTGATAATTCAGTATCTTATGGACAAATAAAACCATCAAATCCTATTTTTAGCATGGTTTATTAAGCTGAGTGCTATGTATCCAGCTTTTTCTATGACTTACAGACATGGGTAGAGAGTGAGCTGAAAACAGGATGACAACATCGTCCCTCTGATCCGGCTGAAATCTGTCCAGTTCCTGCTGAATCACGTCAACAAATGCCTGAAATGAATTCATGTTCATCAACACAAGGACTGCCATGTTAACAAAATCTTAACAAATTTATGAAATAACAAAAAAGGGTTAAAATCTTTGATAACCTGCTTTATTCAATTTTGCTGTTTTACTATCAACTAACAAAATAAAATGTCGAAAATTATAAGCTCACTATAAACAAGAACAAAAATTCAAAACGGTGATCATGAATAGCAATCACTTGTTCATTCTGTTTTATGCTTTGTCATTGTTGATTTTAAAGTTCTTTTTCAAATTTTTGTAAACTGCATTTGTTCAACACATTTACCTTTCAGAATATTCATCAGCAACAAGTTCAATCTCATTTGAACCTTGTAGTTGGCATTGCTGTTTACAGTTTAGTTCCTTTTTAATTGCTTTTTTTTAATTGTATATTTTATCTAGGCTATTCTTGTTGTTTATGGTGACAACTGATTTTGTCTTTGCCCTTTGGACTTCAGATATTGAAATTTCAATTCATACATTTATAGGTTCTTATATAACTTTTGAAAAAGAACAGCAGGACACTTATTCATAAAAGTTCGTAAACATAACTTTAGTCATACCTCCATATTAGTTACGCCAGACTTTACATCTACAAACTTTTGTTAATATGGCTGCAGATCTTTTCAAAGCGATAGAATTTTTTACGATTAGAGTGCAGCAGAATAAGCAAAAAAAATATAACACCAGTGAAAACTCATTGCATTTTTTCAAGAACACATGTACATGTATGTAAGTAACTATTTCTTCCATAATCGAATATAGTTTATGTTTCATTCTCCTAGAGACTTGCCATCTTGGCATTTCTAGTTTTACTGTGACATTGCATTTCCTTAGAAATAGAATATTGTGATGCCGTGGTTCTATGGAAAATTTTATTATGATGTTTTATACATGTTATCCTTTGAACTGCTTTATTTGTGACATACCGGTATACAAGCAATCTTTTTGGAGGATAAGAAAAGTCAGATGAGCTCACGTGAATACATCTCACATCGGTCATCTCAACTGGAAAATGTCAATTTACAGAAGAATTCTTCTTCTTACTACTTACATCGACTAAACCTGGGTGTGTTGGCCATCGATCTATCACACTCCACACCATGTTACTAGGAATGTCACGTTTCTTTGTGAAATGTTTAAACAGAGCATTTAGACTACTTCCTGTTGTAGAACAACTGTACTGTGGATACTGAGTAAAAGCCACTGCTCTCTCCACACCATCCCTTTAAAATAAAATTAGTATACGTGTGCAGCATACATTTCTGTGAGGATCAATTTTTCTGTTTTAAATAAAAAGAATAACATTTCTTAGTTTCATGGTTTGCATATGTCAATGTACAAAAAAATATAATGTATGTTGCATGAATAAATCAATATGAAATAAAAACATGGTTGGATTGTTATAGGATGACTGCCACCATCATTGTTAAACAATTTCATCTTTAGTTTGTAAGTTCTTTATAAAGCAGACCCATTAACTTAAACTGTACTGAAAGAGGTGGTATTAATAGTGTTGTTAAAATTTTATGTTTTCTGCTTTTAGTGTGATTGCAAAGTTTAATTTTCGTAAATATATCTGTCAATTGACTTATTTTTCAGTAACAAATAACATCAATATCTATCTTGGTTTGGTTCTATTTTTATTTTTCATCAATGACATGATATCCCCAGAATTCAATCAATCTCCATTTTTAGCTCACTTGGACCAAAGGTCCATGTGAGCTATTGCCATCACTTGGCGTCCGTCGTCGTCTGTCATCGTCTGTTAACAATTTTCAAAAATCTTCTCCTCTGAAACTACAGAACAGAATTTAATGAAACTTGGTATGAATGATCCTTAGGGTGTCCTGCACCAAACTTCTGTTTCGATTTTTGATCCGCCGAAAAACATGGCCACCGTTACTAAAAATAGACCAGTGGGGTCAGACTACTGTTTTTGGCTCGTAAATCAAAAAGTATAAGAGATAGATGAAATCTGATACCACCCTACTGCTTCAGCATCAAAAGTTCTACAAAAGTCTTCATTTGGTCAAAGTTGTCAGATGATCTCTTAAAGGGGTTACAGCCCCTTAAAGGTGAAAAATTGTGTTTTTTCATGATTTTGGGTTATAGAATGAAAACTATTGCAGATAGAGAAAAGCTGTTGCTTGCTTAAATGTTCAGCTCATTTAGCTCTACAAAAGTTGTCAGAGGGTCGAAGTTGTCAGATGACCCCTTATAGGGGTTACAGCCCCTTAAAGCTGAAAAAAAGTGTTTTGGCCTATAGAATGAATACTATTGCAGATAGAGAAAAGCTGTTGCTTGTTTAAATGTTCAACTCATTTAGCTCTACAAAAGTTGTCATAGGGTCGAAGTTGTCAGATGACCCCTTATAGGGGTTACAGCCCCTTAAAGGCGAAAAATAGAGGTTTTGGTCTATAGAATGAAAACTATTGCAGATAAAGAAAAGCTGTTGCTTGCTTAAATGTTCAGCTCATTAAGCTCTACAAAAGTTGTCAGATGACTCCTTATAGGTGTAACAGCCCCTTAAAGGCGAAAAAAAAGGGTTTTTGGCCTATAGAATGAAAACTATTGCAGATAGAGTAAAGCTGTTGCTTGCTTAAACCTTCAGCTCATTTATCTCTACAAAAGTCTTCATAGGGTGGAAATTGTCAGATGACCCCTTTTAGGGGTTACAGCTCCTTAAAGGCAAAAAATAGTGTTTTTGGCCTATAGAATGAATACTATTGCAGATAGAGAAATGCTGTTGCTAGTTTAAATGTTCAACTCATTTAGCTCTACAAAAGTTGTCATAGGGTCGAAGTTGTCAGATGACCCCTTATAGGGGTTACAGCACCTTAAAGGCGAAAAATAGAGTTTTTTGCCTATAGAATGAAAACTATTGCAGATAGAGAAAAGCTGTTGCTTGCTTAAATGTTCAGCTCATTTAGCTCTACAAAAGTCTTCATAGGGTCGAAGTTGTCAGATGACCCCTTATAGGGGTTACAGCACCTTAAAGGCAAACTAGAAAGTGTGTCTATGAGCCACAGGATGGCCCTCCCGTTCTTGAAATATCATTGACCCTCAATGTGTATTACCTGGGATACGTGAAATATTATTGACCCCTAACATGTAGTATTCAAGATATGGACCTTAACCAAAGTCATTCATGCGTAAAATATAGGTCACAGTCACCTCATTTCTAGTGGGTGGTGTCACCTTAGCTAAGACACATCTAGTAGTGAAATATCATTGACCCCCAACATCTAGTATCCAAGTTATGGACCTTAACCAAGAACTTAACCGAATCGTTCATGCATAAAATATAGATCACAGTGACCTAATTTTTATTGGGTGGTGTCATGTTACCCAAGACACATCTAAAGGTGAAATACCATTGACCATCAACATGTAGTATCTGAGATATGGACCTTAATTAAGAACTTAACCAAAGTCATTCATGCATAAAATATAGGTCACAGTGACCTTATTTCTATTGAGTGGTGTCACCTTACCTAAGACACATCTAGTGATGAAATATCATTGACCCCCAACATCTAGTATCCAAGTTATGGACCTTAACCAAGAACTTAACCGAAGTCGTTCATGCATAAAATATAGGTCACAGTGACCTTATTTCTATTGGGTGGTGTCACCTTACCTAAGACACATCTAGTAGTGAAATATCATTGACCCCCAACATCTAGTATCCGAGTAATGGACCTTAACCATGAACTTAACCAAAGTCATTCATGCGTAAAATATAGGTCACAGTGACCTTATTTCTATTGGGTGGTGTCACCTTACCTAAGACACATCTAGTAGTGAAATATCATTGACCCCTAACATCTAGTATCCAAGTTATGGACCTTAACCAAGAACTTAACCAAAGTCGTTCATGCATAAAATATAGGTCACAGTGACCTAATTTCTAGTGGGTGGTGTAGCCCTACCCAAGAGCCATGTGGTGGTGAAATATCATTGACCCCCAACATCTAGTATCCGAGTAATGGACCTTAACCAAGAACTTAACCAAAGTGTTACGGACGCACGTACGGACGTACGGACGGACGGACAAGGGTAAAACTATATGTCCGATCCACATACGTGGTCGGGCCATAAAAATAGAGTTTTTGGCCTATAGAATGAAAACTACTGCAGATAGAGAAAAGCTGTTGCTTGCTTAAATGTTCAGCTCATTTAGCTCTACAAAAGTCTTCAAGGGTCCAAGTTGTCAGATGACCCCTTATAGGGGTTACAGCCCCTTAAAGGCGTTAAATAGTGTTTTTGGTCTTTAGCAGATAGAGAAAAGCTGTTGCATGTTTAACTTTTCAGCTCGTTTAGCATACAAAAGCATTCATAGGGTTGAAGTTGTCAGATGACCCCTTATAGGGATTACAGCCCCTAAATTAACATGTTTACCTATAGAAGATAAAGAAAAGTGGTTGCTTGCTTAAATGTTCAGTTCATCGATTAAGCTCTTAACAAAAGTCTCTAAAGAGTCAAAGTGTCCAGACGACCCTTAAAATATCATTTTGCACGTTTTTGGCCTACACAATGAAAACTATTGCTGAAAGAGAAAAGCTATTGCTTGCTTAAATGTTCAGCTTATTTAGCTCTACAAAGTTCTTCATAGGGTTAACATCAGGACCAGGTGAGCGATTCAGGCTCCTGGGAGCCTCTTGTTTTTTAATCTAAGGGCTGTTCCATTTAAACATAATGGTACCCTGGGAAGGCATTTTTGAATTTAACCAATCATGGATAGAAGCAAATTTTAAAAAAGGACTACAGGTACATGTATATGCAAATTCATGAAAAAATACAACCACCCATAGGTGATTATAAAAAGTGCCTTCACTGGGTACCTCATATGTTTTAATGGAACAGCCCTAATCACATATTGCCAGTTTTGTCCGTATCATAATATGTATTATTTTCAGTACTTACCATTCCATAGCATCTATTGCAGTCTCAGTTAATGGGTTGACATATCTGAAGCCAACATAAAATTTATGGGGAGCTGAAAAAATTAATCACAATTTATCAAACAAAGTACTGAGGTTTTATTATTATTCATGGGGTATCAATTTTCATGGTTTTTATGGGTGGCCTTGACCCACTAAATTTAATACCTAACGTAAAGAAAATGTATCATTGATATGTATGCTGCAGACTTCAAAACTACGAATTTTAGAATCAACAACATGGTCCTTTTCATCAAACCACGAAAATTGATACCCGCAAAATTAAATGAAATCACAGTAATCTTTGATGTGTGCTTAATAAGATAAACATGTAAGTTTGAAAAAAATATACATCTCCTGAGAAGTCACTATTATGTTTGTTCATATCACTCTTGTTTGGTGGAGCCTTATACCAGCCTGTTAGAAAAGATTTAAACGAGGAAGCCCAAAATATTTGACCCATGATCAACCAGGTTAGTAAAACAGAGTAATACAATAACGCATGTGTGTTTTGCCTTTGTGGTTTTTCTGAATTACCGCTTGATATGTGAGCTGTGTCGGGTACACATATTTCTTAATTACAATTGAAAACTAGTCAACCTGAAGGTAAACCTTATTAGAGAAAATAAAAAAATCTGTCAAAGTAAAAAATTGCCGTATTTTGTCTAACAGGAAGTAGATGAACTACAGACCTGAAATCGAATCCCATGTCATGGGATCGTACCATGATTATGTATACCAAATATCAAGTGGCTGTGATTAGTAGTTTCTGAGAAACTGTTATGCAATTTCTTCAATTCCCCCCTCCCCCTTCCCACCTTGTTGAACACTACATTTATACCTCTACTTTCTGAGGCTGGATAAATAGTGAATAGCAAAAAGTATTAGAAACCTAGAAATTTTTGCTATTGACTATTTAACTAAACTGTTTTGTCTAAAAGAGACTCAATAAATGCTGAAGGATAAAGGCTGAACAGTGAAAAGACATTTTTAAAAATGTTCTGGATTTTAACCCTACCTGTCTCTGGGCTGATGCGATCCAATATTTCTACCATCCCTTGTCCTTGAATTTCAGTCCACCTTTTAATGGGAGAACCACCTCCTATTTTTCTGTACTGCTCTTGTATTTTTGGTGTCCTTCTCTTAGCTATCAAGGGAGCTAACCGACTGAAAAATTCATAACATGAAATAAATAAATAATAAGCACAAATTTCTAGGAGACATGTCATTGCAATGAAAGATGCTTGTTGTTTAAAGATTACTTTTTCATGGATGTTGTTTATGAATATTCATAAGCATTCTACAGTTTACATGAGTTTGCCTTGCTGATTTCTATTCGGTTGATTTTGTGTTTTGTGTTTCTTCATGCTGTTTTTGTTCGTGTTTATCATTTTTGTCGTTGCGCTCTCGGACTTTTGACACTTGAATGCCCCATTACTGCCTCTTTGCTTCTTAAAGTGTTAACTGAAGAAATTTAAGTTGTGATTTCTTTGATTTGCTTAAATCTGTATCAAAAGTTAAAAGTACAAATAGCAAATATTTCAGACAAACATTTAATCTATTCAACATGAAAAGGTTACTTTAAAAATTCAAAAAATTACATGATACAAATATCTCTCCATTTACAGAAATTTTAAGATGTTTGAGCTAATGAGACATGTAGAAAGCATAGGTTAAACATTAGGTTAAACTCCCTCAATTGCAGTTTGTCCTTAGATATACATGTATCTGATATTACTGATTATTCAGATTTCATTTGCTTCAATGCAAAATGCATTTTCAACACTTTTTTAATTGTGAATTTCCTATGTTTTGGGTTCTAGTGCTGCCGATGAGGAATATAATTCTGAAACAGCTATACAGTTCATAAAAATTAATTGCAGTTGGAGTTTATATATGTGCTATTGTCATGTTCATTTACTCCATATCCTTTTATAAAATAAATATATATATATGTTGTTTGCTATATGTGTGTCTAGACTTAACAAATGAGTCTATCCACACGTCAAGTAATATGTGAATATTTTCTTAGACCATGAGCGGCATTCTCTGGTTTAATTGAAGACTGCTGGTTGCATTGTAATTTTTAAAATTGTTGCTTATGTTGGTTGTGTTGGGTACATTTATTCCAAATTCCATTATCATCTATCGTTACCTTTGAGCAGGCAGTGGTATGAGGTCTTTATCCATAAATAGATTATTCAGAAAATACCCCACATCATCTGTGTTCTCTGGTCCACCCATATTTAACATAAGTATACCAGTCTTTGGCTTCTGTTTACTGCAAAGTAAACACATATTCTCTCGTTTTTAATACAATACGGTATGTCATCTTCATGTTAAAGGAATTGGTATTGCTTATATCTCAAGTCAAGTAACTTATGATCAATTAAATTAACATAAATTTACATGTTTACAAAGTTTTATGAAAATACATGTATGTGATGCCTGGTATGAAATTTACAGAAATGGACTCTAACAAGTATACAACAATGAAAAATAGTTTTAATTGATGAAAAATTAAGTCCAAACCTATCAGTTCCAACATTTCTGGTCTGGGAGACTGCCGGGGCAATCTGTTTCAACACACCATTCCCACATCTCTGTAGAGCTAAAATATAATAATATATACATGTACAATGTAGAAATACGTAAATTTTGAACAATATAGTCCATGACACAGTCTTTAAAAAGTGCCTCTGGAAAATGATAAAAGTTTTATGTACATGTAAGTTTTCATCAATTACTTTCTAATTCTGTACATTTGAACAGCAGAATAACCCAGCAAAATTTTTACGATAATCAGTTGAAATTAAGACTAGTGATTAGTAAAAATTAGAAACACTCTGTCATTAAGGACCAATAACAGAATTTGTTCATTGTGACCAATTTCAATTAGATTGCGATAATTTGTATTCTTCATTCCTAACTGTTGTTTAGTTTTGGTTTTTGTTTATTTTAAAGAAAAAATTAAAAGTGAAACTGTTAAAAAATTTTACCATCCGATTACGAAAGACTCCAAGCTTTTCCTACAAATATCAATTTCAACACCAAAGTTTACTCTGATTTTTTACAGCAATGACACTGTTATTTTGGCAAATTCTTTATTAACAAGAATAATAAATAATGAAATCAAAAAGTTGAATAATACTCTCTCAAAGGGAGTAAAATAAATGGTAGAAATGTCAATATTTGATAGTACTATGAGCTAAAATTTCCAATTAAATCCTGTTAAATTCACTGGTATTCCTGAACTTTCGGTGTCTTTTCACTAGAATGACTGATTTGTTTTTGTCATTTTCTCTGGACAATGAGATTGATCATTCAAGTTCGGTAGTTTTGTTATTACCTTTATTCAATGTTTTTTCTTTGGAAATATCCGACATCATTTAGCGTGCAGGTGAAATACAAGAAAAGCTTGTTTGTTTTTATTTTCCAATTTAAAATATTTCAATTCAATGTTTTAAACCATGTTTAAACATTTCAAAATTCATTTAAATTCATTTAATTGAGCTTGAGAAATATATAAAAAATACATGTGTAATTATTGTTTGTTTTCTAATTTGTTTATTTTATTTCCATTATTATTGTCAGATTATTATTTTTCATGTACGAATTATGTATTTATATATGCTCTTTCGAGGGCCCATGATTTGGTGTAATAAAATTATACTTATACTATACTTATAAAAAATACAATGTACATTGTTCAAAACTCCAGGAGCGTCACAGGTTAAGCCTGCTATTACCATGTATACGCTCCCAAAGGGAGCAAAAATGGTAAAAATGTCAATATTTTAGTTGTACTATGAGCTGAATTTTCCTTCAATGTATGGTTTAGAGTGCTTGTTTCCCTGAAGTTTTGGTGTCTTTTTAACGCTTAATTCTTTGAAAATGTTAGACGTCATAAATTACAGCAAGTCATGTCGGCCCGGGACAACTCAGGCTGGATTTTTAGACAACTCGGACCCATAGAAGACAACTCGGCCCAATTCAAAAAAATAATTATATTGTGCTATTAAATATATATATTCACGAAAAGATGCTTTCTTAGTGGTTTTAGTTAATTTTGTGTGCATTATACACTAGTTTTGCATAATTTATAGTAGTACTTGACTTCATGATATTATTCATTTTGCATCATTTTGAAATCATACAATATGATTTCAAAATTTATATATCAAAAAGAATGCTAAACATGGAAACATATTTTAGTGTCAAAAGGGCTAAGATTAGTTGGGGTTTAATTTTGTTTATTTTTTCGGACTGGCTTTTCTAAAAAAAGAATAAATTATATAAATTGTGGCTTTTCTAAAAAAAGAATGATTGTAGATTTTTTCCCAGGCATTTTGTAAAATTAATATAAGCTTTTCATTGATAAAAAAAAACATTTCAATGGCAGATTCGTTGAAAATTGAAATAGAGCAAAATTGTATAACATTTCAATAAAATTTTCTCACTATTTCGTTAAAGATCTAAACAGGTTGAAGCCGGGCTGACTTGTCTTTTAGAGGGCCGATTTGTGGTGGACCGACTTGTCCTCGGGCTGAGTAGTCTGGCATTTATAAAATACATGTGTAACCCATAAGAAAAGCTAGTTTGTTTTCAGTATTACCAACCAAAAAAAAAAAGATTAAAAATAAAATAAATTTTAACTTTGGGATTGTTACAGGTTTAACCTGTCTCATATTATTTGAGAATACAAATTAATCTGAATTTGAATTTTAATGAGAAATGTGGTTGTCACATTAAAAGGATAAGGAATAGGGGCCACCCCATCCATGACTATTTATGCGACATGAAATCTTTATTTTTTCTCATACAAACATTTGCATGATTGGGCTTTTAACATGTCTCTTTGCATGCTTAGTTTCAGTTTTAATTATCTCATCATAGAGTCAAAATTCATATAATCGATAACTAGTTATTCAAATGTAGCGTGAAAAATTGATATTCAAAAATATGTAAAACAATTAAAAACAAACGACACGTTGACGGAAATCCTTATGTAACCACTCATCCATGCCATAATATGAGGACAGATTTTTGATCAAAAACGTTATTTAAAGGACTTGTCATTCAAATTGGAACTCAATTATTCGTAAGATGTGTTTGACTTAATGTGTGTAGCAAGAATTGTAGTAAAATTCTACTCAAACGTATGAGAAATAAATGTTTACATTTCCTACAAAACGTGACCGCCGTTGACATTTCTGTTGAATGGTGTCAAGCAAAAGTCTAGAGAGCACTTGTCAACTTCCGGTTACGAGTGCAGCGACCCCAAGTGAAATTTGACATTTGATTTATAATGTTTACCAGCGATGTTTGATCATAAATTGAAGTATTTGAAATCTGAAATCACATAAAATGTGACAAAGAAATGAAAATAAATGTCAAAATCTCATGGATGATTATTTTTATTATCGCAGGTAAAATAAATCGGCAACTTTGTAAAAATCGTCTGCTCTGTCTCGGGTCTTATCCATGTATCCGATTTGTGGGGAAAAAGGGGGAGGGGCAAGAAATTCGATCAAGTATTAATTTCCCGGTCCTTTTTGAGACTACTCAAATGACACTCACGGGCTATGTTGTTGTGCACCATTGTTTTACTTTTTTCTCATAATGTTAAAAAAAATGAGAGCTTGCACAAGGGTTCAGTTGCAAACCTTGCGTTTCCCGGTACAATCCGTGTATTTTCATTTAGAGGGGCATCTAAGTCTACGCGTATCTACAGCACCATACAATTTAAGTGATTAGAACCATCTTAGTTCTAGTACATAGACATTTCTTTTGATAGAAAATCGAAAAAAAAATTCCTGAAATTCCAGGCATTTGCTGTACGGATTTTTTCATTAAAAACAGACTGACATGCAGTACTTAGGTTTGCTAGCTTATTTTCAAAATTGAAATCTGAACCTTTTTGGGTTTTTTTTCTGACAACCCAACACAGACAATTTCTTTCACAAAAAAACTGAAATGAAGTTATAGAAAATGACACATTGAAAATTGGCGTTTTAGGAAAGTCGGGTGCACCACACCAGTGCTACATCGTCTCCTCGTGTCTGGCGAACTGTCGTGTTCTCTTCGTTCTCAGCTTTGAATTCGAACCATTTCATGCCAGTACAAAATTTCAATAAAACAATTCAATAGTTCACAATTTTCTTTCAATTTAGTGCATCGGTTCCATAATTACGGCAAAAGTCCATGGCCGCTAAAAATTGTTGTGGGCTACTTGAACTTTTACTATTTTAGTAAAGAATTATATGGATAAGCTACTTACATTTAGCTGTACAAAACCACGTTAAAACTCTTCATATTATTCTTATATATACCTCCCTATGTATTTTTTTTTAATTTTAATTTCAGAACTGTGTGGTGAGGCATTCTCAGCAAAACACGTCTACATTCGTCTAACTCATAAAGAATCCTATAGTAATGATGTTTGTAAGTATATTCATTTCAAACAGACCAATTTTGAATAAGTTCCAAACACAATCAGTCAGTGACACTCCTTCTTCCGGTTACTGATGAGTAACTTTCGAAAATATTATGTCGATCCTAGATTTAGTAAAAAAGAACAGATTGCTTATTCTAGGTCCTCCGCTCGTTGAGTGGGAAAAAATCTGAAAATGCATCCCATCATATGGGATCCCTACCTGAAGCTGCATAACAAATATAGAAAGCCTAAGATTAACAGTTGCTCAAGAAAAATGTTTGAAAAAAAGTGTGACGAACGGATGCACGCACGCACGCACGAACACACGGACGTCCGGCATTTCTATGTCCCCGCTCGGCGTTGCGGCGGGGACAAAAAAAAACTAACAACAGACTTGGTGAAATATATTTCGGATGTGTCTGACCGAATGCCATTTTTTAACTTTTTCTTTATATGTTCAACTAAAGCTTTCCGAAATTTCTAACTGACCGAATCAAATTTTGTATGACATTGCCTACGCCTTTCGGTCAGACATATTTCGTCTGTACTTACGTCACCACAAACTTTACTGAAAAAATTGATCCTCCAGTTTTTAACATTGTTCATTGTGAGACAAGTCAAGTCAAGTCAAGTCAAATCAAATATACTTTATTGCCAAAGTAAAGGCGCCAATTACTGGCTGACATAATACATGTAACAGACAAAGACAATGAATATAGACAGTTATAAGACAAATACACAAAATATGACAGCTGTTCTTTTATAACCGGCACACACACAAGGGACCAGAAGAAAAATATATGTATATATGAATATGTACAAATTATGAATATGACACCTAGTTTCAAAATCATTATGATTAATGAATATGAATTTCAATTTATTACTCCTGGTTTAAGAGGGTCAGTTTACTTGCGTTAAGTGACGCAAGAAGCTTATAAAGATTATCAAAAACAAAATGGCAAGTAAACTTTATTTAAAGTCGGTAGACATAGATAAGTGAAACATGATCGCGGATTCCAGTTTTTTTGTGAAACTGGTTAATCAAAGCTCAATCACCCCTTTTCAGTACCTTTGCTTTTGTTTGCATTTTAAAGTCAATATAGTTTGTTAATGTCTTTTCAGCGTATAAAACACAGGAATTTGTCCAGCTTAAACCAGGCGGTAGACTTCAAAGAGAACTTGACGAGTTTACAAATTCAGACAATGTCAATGACAACAATTTAGAAAAGGAGAACCCTGGATTAGAGACTGAGCTTAAAGGACTCGATCAAGACGAAGATAAAGAAGGGTGGCACACTGTCTCAACGAGTAGACTTAAGAAATTAAAGCAGCATTTAAAGCACAAACTTTCCAATTATACAAATTCGAAGGAAAGCTATTTTTATAAAAATAAGAAAAACAAGGACGATGAGAACTTAAAATCTCCAAAACAGTATAAAGACATTTATACAAATGATAATGACATTGACAATGTTCACAAACCAAGTGCCCCTGAGGCCCAGGAAACTGTATGGCGTTATGGTTTACGGCACCTCGTTAAGCGGTCCAACAATTCCATTGACGTCCACCACAACAAGACTCAGAAGACTGTATGGAATAATGGGCTGCAGTACCTTGTTAAGCGGTCCAACCATTTCATTGACGCGAACGATGACTGGGAGGTGTTTTACAGCACGACTAGCGCCAATCCTAAAGCAACACCGGGCCTGGATGATTTCGAAGTAAGTATCTGATGATTGGTCAGTTAATATCCTTATTAATTACCAAGTAACAAAATCTACTTTGGCAATACAGTCTCATTATTCATATAGAACGCAAACGCAAAACAGTATTATAAATATACATACAGCTTCATACTAACATGAATAAAACTTCTGTTGAGCTCACAAGGATTTCCTATGACCTACCATACACTAAGTGGATAAAATCTCACAACTCCTATAAGATTTGTCGAATCAAAGTGGATTTGCAATATGATCAACTACATATTATGATTAACAGTCCCACAAAATTTCATCAAAATCCGTTTAGCGGTCTCAGGGGAGATGCGTTCACGATTGTGTGACGGAAGCACGGACGGACGATTATTAGGTCCCTCCGTTGCGTTGTGGAGGGTGACAAAAAAAACTTAAAATGCACACAAGCAAAAGCTATATAAATCAAAGTAAACACACGTAGTATTTTCAATGCCCTTTTTGGTGTGTATGTAAAGATGTTCGTTTCTGTCCGTCTGTTAAATTTTGCATACGCTAGGAGCTTAAGGTGGGATGTTGCGTCAAAAACGACGTTACCGATGGACTGAAAATCTACAGGTCTAAACGTCTTGAAACGCAACTTCAATTTAAGTTAGATTCTATTGCAAATTTCGCGTATAGGCAAACCGTATCTTAAAACGAAGTCCGTGACATATCATTTATTTCCAACAATGTATGGCAAATTTTCTAAGGAATATTATGATTGTTTTTGGATAAATAATTTGGATATTGTAAGTCCAATTTTTGACTAAAAACTAAAAGTAAATGGTGTTGAAGTTGTGTTTTCCCTAAATTTCTTGTAAATTTTCCGCCAAAATTGCAGTTTTCAAATGCATATATTTTAAAAACGAATTCCGGTACCCCCATTTTTTATTTCATATATATGGATGTAAATCACGAAGAATTATATGTCTGCAAATTTTCATTATAATCTGGATATATGTCATTTCGTATCGTCCCACCTTTATGTACATTGTACTCTTCCTAAACCAGCGCATTGGCGAGTTTTAATTTTCAGATTATTTCTGATTTGTTCTGATTTTTTTTTTCTAGTTTCATGTTGCTGTATCCACTTGTCCCCCTAAATTCCTTGATTTATTTAAGTTTTTTTTTATATAGATCTGTTTGGAAGGATACGTATTGGTTTGTGAGTTGTAGCTTGTAATATTTAAAGACTTGTATTTTTTATTCATTATCTCTACTTATATTTTTTTTTTCAGATTACAGATGCAGATATTAAAGAGGGTCATAAAAACAATGTGGCCTTCATTGTCAAGATGGTTTTTGTCACATTCGGGACAGTTTTTGTAATCTGCGTGCTTGGTTACTGTTTTATAAAGGACCCCAAAGCATTCCTCGTCGTTTTTAGCACCGGATGCCCATGTCTGTTTTACGCTTGCCCATGTCTGTGGAAATTGTTACAGACATTCCTACATCCGGAGCAGATAATGCAAGCTCAGATGAACAAATACATGCCTGGTGTTATAATACACGAAGATGGGAGATTGGAACATTATAAACCAACACCTGAAGAAATGGATATTGTTTTTGAAATTATAGACGAAATTATGGATTAAGTTTGCCTGATTTATTATACATATATTTTTCTTCATTTTGTCTTAAAATAGTACATGAAAATGCTGGTGTTTGAATTCTAACCTTCTTAGCAAGATCTGCATCAATAGTTTAAATAAATTGTTTCTTTTTTTACCTAAATTTAATTTGAGTTTATCTTACCGACCAAAGTGTCGTTTCATAAGAAGACATCGAAAATCGTTTCTTGAGCTAAAGTCCTCACTTGGGGCTTGTTGTTCGACAGCTCAATTTTTTTCATATCTCCGCTTGAAAAGTTGGGGGATATAGCGATAGGGGTGTCTGTCCGTCTGTCCGTCCGTCCTTCCGTTACACCTGAGGGTGCATATCTCTTACCCTTTACTCCTCATAAACCCCTCAATGGATTTTCATGAAACTTTCTTTGTGACACAATATAGATATGGACCGCCTACTCTAAAATTTGATTAGATTCGGTTTTGTGGTGGCGGAGGTATTAATTTGTAAGCCACTGCTCACAGTTGTAGTCTCGCCTGCAACGAATAGCCGCGGAAGGCCAGACAAAGGTATATAACCAGCAATTTTTCAAAAAAGGCGACAAAAGCTAACAATTTTTAAAAACACTATTTCAAAATAGCAGACAAAACATTACAATTAAGAATACATGACGTTGTTTAGAACTGTCAGGACTTGTAAAAGCCTAGAACTGTCAAAGGCGCAGAACTGCACTGGACTAGAGGGGTTCTAAGCTGTCAGGGCAGTTGGTGTCCTGGGTTAGAACAGTTATAGAGCTGTCAGGAGAGCCTGGCAATATAGATGTTAGAACATTTTTCAACTGTATAATGTGTCAGATGACCCCCTAAGGTGTAGTGGTCCTTTTTTAGTCAAATTTCACGTTTTTTTATGGTTTGCCTTATAGAATGAACACCATGGCAGATTGAGAAAATCTGTTGTTCACTTAAATGTTTCGAATAACAAGCTCATTGGGCTGTCAGATGTCCCCTAAAATCATCCGAAAATATTCAAACATCGTGTTTTGGCTGATTAAATAAAAACTATAATTGCTTATACTGAGTTATAGCATAAAAGATCGCAGATACATAAAAGTCCTTGGTTCATTAAATGCTTAGCTAAAGAACCTCTGCAAAATGCTCTATGTCTTTGCATAATAGATTGAATATTTTCATAGGTTGCTGTTTCTACACCCTATCTAATTTCAAGATCATACATTCTTCGTCATATTAAAGACCAGGCGAGGGATCCAGGCTCCTGTAAGACAAAACTATTGGATTAAAATATTCAGTTGACTCTCAATGATTTTTACGCCCGAATGATGCATGGCTGAGGTTTTGAAATTTCAATCAAAATTTAGAATTTTTCTTCCTTTATCCATCTAATCCCATGCTATTTTATTATCATACAAGGTACCTCCATTTTCCATTCATAAATTTGTATAATATGTCAAAGGAAGACCATATACAATTTTTTGTCAAAGGTTAATAATTATTATTTCTTTGTTTGGAAAGGAAAGTGACCGTAATGGAAAACTTATGAATAGGGCACAGAAAATACATTTCCTGCAAAAACTATAACTGCTTATAACTAAAAAAGTACATGTGCCTATGGATAATCTGGATTTGTTTTTGCTTAGGCAAAAGCAAAATATATGTTTGCTTCCTACTTCCTAGTCTTGAAAATTAGGGGTAAGTAGGTAGAATTTTTTTTTTTTTAACAAAATTATTTTACACAGAGTCAATGGGGAAGCAATCCCAACTTTAACCTTGCTTGTTCCAAAAAGCTAATAAAAACTTTGGTCAACTTTAGGGTAGGTAGGGAAGCAGGAAACAATAACTTGTTTTGCCTTAATATACTTCTTTGAGGAATCCTTACAAAAATAGAAAATTTCCTGAAGATTCAATTATCATAATGTTCAGGTTTGTATCTCATTAAGTTATGAATGCTTTAAATTGTTTTCAAAAATATTTGAAACAATAACAAATAAATTAATCAATATAAAATATTTTGCCATGTTTTTAAAAGTTTTTATTTCGTCGTTTTTTGTTGTTGCTTTCTTTATCATTTTGTTTGGTTATTAGTTTGTTGATAAGTCTGCTGTGGCTGTTTCTTTGTTTTGGAATGTCTATTCGTTAAGTGTTGTCTTAAAGTTAGGCTGTGTCGTTACCCCCCCCCTCCCTTTCCCTTCATCGAGGACAGTAGATGCTAGTAATCCATCAGTAAGAAAAGGATCACTAATTAAAAGCTTTTCTCTTAACCCATAAATGAAATTTGGCAGAATGGTATGACAAACTTTGTCCTTAGCACTATTTTTAAACAAGTGTGACTCCTACAAGTTTACTGTTTCAGACCGAGCCGATCTGAAAATCTCTTCTAAAAAAACATACATTAGAATGATTTGAAATTTGAAAGTGTGGTTCAATATGTTAGAAGCAATTTTTTAACTGCCTGACTCCCGACTTAGTGTTTCTGAACTGGAAGATATGAAAATTCCACAAAGTTTTTTTTAGAATCCGTATCAAACAGGAACTGCTTACTCTTCCAGAGCACCTGAGTTCACTCTCGTTTTGACTAGAGTTCGCGCCAGTATTGTTTCGTGTTTTATTATCATGTTGTCTGCTTTTTTCCTTGTTCTTACTGGTGATTATTGGTTTTTTGTTTCTGCCCTTTCGGACATTCGGATGACCCATCGTTACCCCTGCTTATTTCAAATCTTCCTCTTTTATCTTAATTATAAGGCGCGGGTGTGCTAGAGCAAACAGAAACAGCTTACTCTTCCAGAGCGCCTGAGTTCACTATCATTAACACTTGAGTTTGCGTTGTTGATTGCTATTCAGTTGTTTTTGTATTTTTTATTTTGTTTTTGTGTTGTCTGTGTTTACCTTTGCCAATTTCGAACTTTTGACATTTGAATATCCTATTGGTACATCTGCCTCTCTCATCAGTTATATAAAAATACCGTTGTTAGATCCATGCAAGAAATTGGCAAGGTCATCAAACTCAACACAAAACGCATATTCAAATTGGAACAAACAGAACGAACTTCCAATATTTTATTGTAAAAACACAATAAAAGTATCATGCATCAATATAAACGATTTTGTGGTTAATGACAATTTTCATCTAAGAGTTGTGTCACAGAGAGAGATAGACACCGTAATATCCCGTTCCCTCGGAGTTAAAGGCAATGCATTCGTATCGTCCAATGTTAGTCACATCGAAGTTGGTTAGAGTCAGGACGTTATCTTTTGTCTGCGCGTTAACAGGGAGGGAACCATCCTACAACAGAAGTGCAAAATTGTCACTTATTTTATTTTTGTAAAATCTTCATTCCTCTTTAAAGCTGATTACTACTTAAAGGCCTAAAGTTTAAAATCTCCATATTCGAATTATCAACTGGTAAAAATCAAAGTAGCTTTATAAACATTAAAATTGTCCCCTAGCGTTCATCTGAATTTATTTAAGTTTATTAGTTTAGCAGAACTTTTCGCCATCACTAGTACTTTTTTAATGGTTGTTTGTTGTTTGTTAGTTTTTACGTCGATGGCAAAAAGGAATAAATACATGAAATTGCCGCATGTTTTCAAAGAATAATGCATAATACATGGACTTTTAGTTCTTAAATTATTCTTTTCTACCCTTAAATAGCATCCAACTGCTGCAACAAGCTGGTTATGTCACTTGAATTCATTTCTGTGTGGACGTAAGTTGGCCTTGCTTATTGAGCTTTCAGTTTGAGGTGGTAGATGTTATTTCACGTTGTTGCTGCTGGCTTTGCTTTTTCGGAATTCGAAATCTTCACTGGTACTTATTCTTAATTATTAAGCTGACCTTACCCTAAATTTAAAGGTATAGGATGGGTCTGGGTAACCAGTAGCTTTACAGGACAAGACCACAGTATCGCCAAGATGTATGTTGTGTGGAGTTCTGTGTACCTCCGTTACAACTGGACTCAGAACTGTAAGCATAAAATGAGGTGGTATAAGCAGCACAAGTGCGGATACCAAAATGACCAGAAGGAAAAAAATATTGTGAAAAATTTCGAAATTTTCTGAAAAAACAAAATGTTGTGGAAATTGGATAAGAATAAAAGAAGAAAGTATGGAACAGAAAACTGAGAAATAAAAACAAAATGTGGTTTAAACGTTTACCTGCAGGGGAAGTTCCCGCGGAGGTGGTTGGTTTTGTAGTTTGTGTCGTTTGCATCGTTGTTAAAACTGTCGTGATTTGTGGTGGAGCCACAGTCGTTGTACGTCTGTTTGCCTTTGTAGTAGTTTGTGTCGTTGTAGTTGACTTAGTTGTGATAGGTGTAGAAGTTGCATTGCAGTTCTCATTACAGAAGTCTGTATCACAGCATATTTCACACGGTGATTGTGATCCAGATGTTGGACAAGACTGTAAATAGAATTTAAAAGTTTGTTGTTCCACGCCGCAACGCGACGGAGGGACATAGTAATGGTCTTCGTCCGTCCGTCCGTCTGTCGTACCGTTCGTGTGTCCGTCCGTTACACCTTTGTGAGCGCAACTCCTCTGAGACCAAATTGTTAAACATTTTCAACTTTAATGCAGCGGCGGGGTGGGGGGGGGGGGGGGTGGGGGGATAGCACATTGGCTACGTGTAGCAATCTTGTTTCTCTAGATTGCAACAGTGTGATGTTTATAACATCAATTAGTGTGTACCAGTGGTTCTGTAAAGCCTTTATATAACGAGTTGCAGAAAAATGATATAATAAATGTTCGAAAAAACAACATTAGAATAAGACATAGAGACTTTTTTTGAATGAAGGAAATTAAGACAAGTGATTATAGATTAATCTGTAAGTTGTTGACTAAATGCACCACTTTTACTGCCCGTTTTTACAGAAAATGCTGTAAATTCGTTAGAATTTGAAAGGATCAGGGTTTTTTTTTATTTTCATCAATTGCAAATATTTATAGCACGTACCAGTTTATCTATACAACCCATTTGGTATCGTTTTTCTCCTAATAGATTGGTTATTTCCTTCAAGCCACAGGACTGTCAAAAATAGACAAAATAGGATCATTGGAACATTTTTGTTGTACTATTCCATAAAATAAGACATTAAAAATGAAATTTTCTAAACTTAAACTCGTAAACGTTAAAACATGTGCATAGTAAAGATGTTTTGAAATGTGTCCACTTTGGTGCCCAGAAATTCTAATGTTCTTTATCGAACAACGCTTCCGATCTAAATGTATTGACTTAGTGTTTTACCGTTTGAACTTTATTTTTTATTAGTATTTGGCTGGTTGACGTACTGAGATGATCACCCTAGCATTCCTAATATGTAATATTATATACTCATATAAAAATCTGTATTGTGATTCGCTAAGACGTGGTCATGTGACATGTGATATTCCGCTGGGTCAACCGGTAATCGTTGGGTCGCATGGTAAGGTCACCCTCTCGTGAGATTTTGCACGTGAGACCCGCTTTTTTTTTCTTGAACGTTGTATGGGCTTGGTTTTTTCCAATAAAAAAATATTAGAATGTCCGAAATATGTTTCAAAGTTCAATATTGAATTATTTTATTTAAATATTCGATATAATATAACAGTTATCACCCTAGATGATATGTGACCCAGCATTTCTTTCCCCTCGAAAAGAAAGGTCACCCTCGGGGCAAGCCCTCGGATGACCTTACTTCCTCGGCGAAAGAAACCACCGGGTCACACACCAAATAGGGTGATAATTGTATATTCACAAACCTGTTGTGTTGTGTGTTTGTTTAAATACCGGACCCAAAGATCGTAATGGAAGGGTGAGGTTTGGTGCGCCTTTAAACCTGGTTTAACCCCCCATTTCTTTTGAAATACCTGTATAAACTAATTAGGACCATTGCGATCTTCATTTTTTTCCGGTATTTTTTTCCTTGTTTTGTCTTGTCTTATGGACATTTGCGATTGATTCTCCAAGTTCGGTTATTTTGTTATTACCTTTATTTCAAATGTAAAGTACAAAGTACCTACATGTAATAGGTTTAAAAACGAATAATTTGTGTTAAAGGATATGGGCAACTGTTTCTTTTATATGAGTTGTGCAAAACGCACTGGTATTGTTCATATATTCCTTCTCACATTATAAAGACATGTAAGAAGGAAAATAACCCCAAAAATGCTATATGTTAAACTTGTGATCATGTACTTACCTGGGACTTGTCACAAACAGTAAATGTCGGGCAAACATCTGGAGCTTTAGCACTAACGCAGTTATAGCAGAACTTTGAGCCAGCTGGCAGTACTGTTGCTGTGATAGATAATTGAAGTGAAAGTTATTACCACAACCGCAAGTGTTCTTACATATTGTTTCATTGAAATAAAGCTTCAGAACAGGACAAAACCCCCAAAAAACCACAACTAATTAAAAATGAAACCCCCTCCCTCAAATCAACAATCAATTAAAAGATAAATGATAATGCAGTTTTTGACGGACGCATAAATATTTACTTCTATTTCTGCACTTTTTCTGTTTTCAATTAATAATTAAAGTTTGTTCATTACCTGCAAAAACGATGTCTCTGTCCGTCTCCCCAAAAATGTCTAAGATCAAAAGATTCATATTAAACTCCTCAAAAATTTGAGGATCAAAATGTCCTGGTAATATGCACGACTACATATAGTGTACTTTCTACATACCAAGTTTCGTTGAATTTGGTTCAAAAACCATCAGAGGCTATGTTGACAAGATGATAAATGAGGATTTTCTGCAAATTTTCAACTTCCGAGGGCCATCAGTCAAACAAATATTTGAGCATCAAAATTTGCTTGTAAAATGTACAACTAAATATGGTGTTCTTCCTACAAACCAACTTTCGATGAATTGAGCATCAAAATTTGCTTGTAAAATGTACAACTAAATATGGTGTTCTTCCTACAAACCAACTTTCGATGAATTCGGTTCAGTAGTTTCAGAGGAGTTGCACTGACAAGGTGATAAGGATTTTCAGTATTTTTTTTTAGTTCAAAGGGCCAGATCCCTCCCACAAAAATTTGTGAATCAATTTTTTTTGGAAAATTGCACAATAAATTATAGTATCCTTCCTACATACCAAGTTTCGTTGAATTAGGTTGAAAAGTTTCAGAGGAGTTGTGCTGACAAGATGATAAATGAGGATTTTCTGCTCAAAGGCCAAAGTTCTTACAAAAACTTGTTGGTATTTATTTTATTTTATCTCTGTGTGGCCGATTTCTCAGTCATCGTTCAAATAGAAATATGCTTTAATTTTATTATAAATAAAAAATCAAAAATGTTACTTACCCTTTTGCCCACAACCTTGTATGTTACACAAAGTTCCTGGTAACGGTTCACAGCAAGTGTCGCAGACCACAGTGTCATCACGTTTTCTGAACTTTTCATCGTATCTTTTCCCAAACGCACTGTGTACCGTACAAATCTGAATTAAACACCAAAAGCAAAGATACTGAAATTTGATTCCTTTGATCCATTTATAATGAGTAACATTCAGACGTCTTCTATGAAATTTGTATTCTATAATAATTTCAATAACCTAGTATTATTATCATTTTGAAATGAATTTTGGATACACAAAAATAATAGTCTTGTAAAAAAGGAGAGCAATATCGGTGCAGAATTATGAAAATAAAACGATTTAAAAGGCTGTTATTGTGTTATTTGTAAGAGCTGGACAGGTCTGCAACCACCGTTCCCGACCCACAGCATATACGCTTGTCTTATTATTCCTCCGCTTTTCATGTTGTGTTTTCTGTCCTCACTTCCAGTCCTTTCAATTTCCACTTTACGCCTCTTTAATCCTCCCCTTCAACCCTTCGATGCTTGCATGTCTGTGCCCTTCTTTGTTGCCAGTAACCTGTCTATCTTTCAACACCCTGTATCGCACAATCCTGTCATTGGTCACGTATTGTTCTATGTTCCCCGTTTCCGTGTCCCCATCCTACCAACGCGTTTTACAGCTCTTTAATTCCCACTCCCACCCCTCAACACCTGTACGTCTGTGCCTCATTATTCAGTTTGTTACCTGTTTATCTTTACAACCGGTATCGTAAAGAACTATATCCTGTCATTGGTCACGTTCTGCTTTATACAACAATCCTGTCCCCAGATTTCACCCCTTGAATCATCCCTCCCTACCCTCGACACCAATATGCCCGTGCCTCATCATTCAGCCTGTTACCTATTTATCTTTTTACCCTCTATCGTTCAGAAATATCCCGTCATTGATTACGTTGGTCACGTTCTACTTTAGTACTTCCTCCCACCCCTCGACACCTGCATGTCTATGCCACTCAATATTCCTGTAACTTGTTTATCTTAACACCCGGTATCGTACAGAACTATCTCGTCATTGGTCACGTATTGTTCCATAAAACAATCTTATCCCAAAATGTTTTTTTATGTTCTTTATTTCCATGTGACCTCCTCTCAACCTCATTTTACAGCCCTATAATTTCCCCTGTCAACCCCTCGACAACTGTTTGCCCGTGCCTCATTATTTTGCATGTTACCTGTTTATCTTTACACCCTGTGTCGTACAGAACTATTCCGTCATTGGTTACATACTGTTCTATGAAACAATCCTGCAGAATAACAGAATTACAGTAGCATAGAGTTGCAAATGAGTCCAATTTTCATGTTAGTACATGTAAATATTATTGAACAAACAAACAAAAGTCATGTGCATAATGACAATAGATCATACAAATTATCAAACCTGTGACAGCAAATAGTTATAACAATGATGTAATAAAATACATAACAGATATCTAAGACTTTTCAGAATCAAAAGCTCTACAAAAGTCTCCATTGGGTCGAAGTTGTCAGATGACCCTTGATAGGGGTTACGGCCCTTTAAAGGTAAAAAATAGCAGTTCTGTCTGTCGTCACTGATCAGGATTTTTTAAAATTAAAATCATACATGTATAACAATCATATTTTCATTGAACGAGATGTGGACAGACAAGAAATTAAACAAGTTGATTCTTTCAAGTTAATACTACCAACAAGAACTTTTTTAGCATCTGCACCCTAGTGGTATACTAGTAACCTCTTTTACAAATTTGCCTTATCTTTTGAAGAAGGAAATGCAATACATCAATTAGGTACATATGAAGATGGAAACCAAACATAAACATGGACTGATAAAAAGTTTCAAAAATACTCCCGACCCCGTAAAACGGACACATGTACAAAAGTGTTACCACAGGGCCTTCTTCAAAGCAGGGTTACAACAAGATTTGATTAAGCCGTTGTTTACACTTACCTCGTGAGGGCCACATGTAGAAACAAACTGACAATCTCTAGGGGAGGCAGTGTGTTGACATTCCAGACACCGACGGGATGCATCTATAAAAAATGAGGTGCTACATTTGTATTTTGATTATATAAAAGCTTGATTTGTTTGAATAAATGTCAAATGGGTAAAACTTTCCACTGAAAAAACTTATGGTTCAATTTCACAGATTTAGCATTTTAAGTGCCAATTTAATCAACATAAGACCTCCTACTTGCTCCTGTTTTATTTTAATTAGATTGTTGAAGTACATAGGTGTTTTTCACCAAGACCATAAGTCATTTATTTCTTTTTTAGAGGGGGGCTTCATCTTAATACACGCCAGACAGTCGGTTAATCGACGAAAAAGTCTGTTGATTTACCTGTATATGCAGTTAAATGGGAAACAAGTCTGTTAATGGAGTCGATTCGAGTCTGTTGATATGGAAGTATCGAGAAAAACATCGTAAGGTTAGTAAATAATACATATTTTCACTAATATGGTAAATCAATTAGCAAAACCATTTATGTCTAACAAAATGAAAGAGAATACTTTAATTAAAAATGTTAAAAGTTTGTATTAACACCAATTTAATAAGCTATAAAATGAAAAGGCGTTTTACTCAGTATATATTTCATTAACATTTTAGCATTCAAAAATGTAAACAAAACCATGCAAAATCCTAATAAATATCAAAATAACGGTTTTTCTTGTTGCACCAGCAGATGCATTACATCGGAGGTGTTCTATTTTATTTATATGCAAAACCTTTGTGCTCAATTTAATGTTTTTGTGCTATAAATCATGTTTTAGTTAAAACACAGTCTGTTGATGAGTCGGTTAATAAAAACTCAATCTGTTGATCGGTCTGTTGAGAGTAAATGTTTTAATCAATTAGGTAGCATTCGCTATATATGGTGTGGTCAAAAATATTATAAAGGAGAATATTCATCAAAAGAATATATGAATACAACTTATTTTTAATAAATTTCGATAATGCCTAATTTTTTACATAATTTTATGTTTGTTATTTTTCTTAAGAAAATCTTATGAAAGACATGATCGGCTCATAGTGTGATTTCATTCTCTCAGATAAATGCATTGTTTGTCATAGGGTCATTTCGTACTCCTATACTGGATTTTACACGCTGAAGTGTAACTAGCATTGAGACTTGTACTTTGCAAAAGGGATGAACAACTTACTCTTCCCGGTCAGCTCTCGTTTTGACCTGAATTCATGTTGTCAGTTGCTGTTCAGTTTTTCGTGTGTTTTGTATTTCCAGTTTGTTCGTGCTATTGTGTGTGTTTGTTGGTTATGCATTTTTTTTATAGAATTTTGACTTTTACAGTACTTGAATCATGGAAGGTCCAATTCCAAAAAACAATCATTAATTACAAAACTTCAATTTATATGCATGAACTAATTTTTACGTCATCTCCCACAGCTTTCAAATTGCAAGATTTCAAGCTAAATTTGTTGGAATATAATTAACACACACTCAGTCACACCACAAAAATAATCGCCTAGAGTTTACAACAAGAATTACAACAAAGTACTAAACATTAAATTTTGCTACGCCTGACGCTATTCGTCTATTCAGGACTCATCAGAGGCGCTCTACAAAAACTATTACAAAAGCCAAACACTATACAAATATGAACAGCATAGAATAATAAATCCAAAAAACTTCCAAAGGTCGCCTTTAAAAATATCCTTTCATAAATGCACACTGTTACACGGTAATAATGTTTTTTTCCGCGCAATATTGAGTTTATTGGTATTTTTCCATTTAGAACTAAGTATACTCTATATGCTGTTAAGTTATTTTTAATTATTGTTCCGTATATTGTACATGCATTAAAAAATTATTTCTCGTCAATTAAATTTGTTCTATCTAACATTAAAATTATATTTTCAAATAAAAGAATAATAATTATGTATTTAAGATATCACATTTTCTACCCGACTTCTCCGGTAAGGAATGTTCACTGGTCAGATTGAAAATAACACGTTATTTAAATTTGTATACGCTTAAAACAAACGTGGCCATTAAAAGTAAGCCTCGCCTTTTGACGCCTTCGAAGAACTAATTTAGGCCTAGCGTCTAGCTTTAGATAAAGATAGTTAAGGTCAAGGTCATGTGATAAAATGACTTTAACCCACCACAAAGACTCAGTGCAACATCTGGAGTTGTTTTACATATACTAGAGCTATCAAGAAGCAATGGGAAAAATGACACAATTTCACAAAAGACATTCAATTATGAAAATGGGGTCAAAGTTACATTACATGGTTGTAGTTGTGTAGACTATAATGGTCTGCCTCCAAATATTGGATAACTAGCTATTATATTATATATATAAAAAGCAAAGAGGCAACAATGGCGCATTCTGAAGCCAAACGTCCAAAAGAGCGAATGCAAAACCGGTCAACACAAAATAAAACACGCACGAACAAACAAGAAACACACAAACATCAACTGGCAATGGTGTCGTGGTCATTTGACATGGTGTCAGAGTCGTATGGTCACTGTCATGGTCACATGACATGGTGTCAGTTGCGTACACCATAACCCCAAGTATGTGAATACAGATAACATATACCTAGATGTTTTTCACTTATTTCATTTTCAATCATTTTTGGTCCCATAAATTATCTAAGAGTTATCTTGATTTGCGCAACCAGGAAACATAAGACATGGTTTCAGTTGCATACACCATAACCCGGGAGTGTCAATATAGCAGATTGGAGATGCATAGCTATTAAACTTCTCACTTGATACATTTTCCAAACATCTTACAAAGAGTTTTATGGTTCCAAAAAGTCTCCAGATCCGCTGTACTACGAAAATGGGGTCAGTTTCAAATGGAATTAGTTGCGTAGACAACATCCCTAGCTGTCTATAAATATTAAATGCCTAGCTACTATACTTTTCACTTAATTAGTTTCTCAAAAGCCTGGCAAAGAGGTATTTTGGCCCGAAAAAACCTCGAAGTTGACAGAGTCGTTGAACCACGAAAATGGCAAACGGCATGGAGTTAGTTGCGTAGACCCCAACTGTCTGTATACTTTACCAAATATCAGATACCAAGCTATAATACTTGTCTAGTAATTAATTTTCTGCAAAAGCCTTACAATAGATTTACACAGAAAGAAGTTGTCTTGCCTTTAGCGACATAAGTCGCAGGCGAAACAAAAAAGTTAGCTTCCCCGAATCGTTTTAAAGATAATAGGAGTTATAAATTTTGCAGGAAAAGTTTTTTTCTGATTTATTAATAGGTTAGCATTACACTTTATTTAAGAGTAAAAACCTGTGGAAAAGCAAGATAGGTAAATAGTTGTAAATTAGCTCGTTATGACCAATTTAACTTTATCTAAAATAATAGCGATTCATTGGCAAAAATATCACTATTTAAAAGGTACATTCCCCTTAACTACCAAAATGGTGGACAGTTTCAAAGAAGATACAACAACAATATGACGAAGACATGATGATTAGATGTTTCGGTAGCAAGTTGCTCAGTACAAATTACCTCCACAAAACGGGATAAAAAATTATTGTATGCACGTCAATACCACTCATAAACTATTTCTAAATTATGCTCAAAAGTTATAGATCACTTTGTGACGGACTGACATACGGACACAAAGTGAAATCGAGAATGAAACAAATCGCAGACTATCCTGTCATTTTCAGATGATTCTACTCATTTCTTCCTTTTTAACACCCAATTGAAAATATGATTTTACTTCTTTGCCTTATAAAGACATTAGACGTTTCTAAAGTTTGAAGTATCATCATTTCATCACCTTCTTAACGCTCAGTATACAATTATATTACCGTTTTATACTGGTTAATTGACGCATCAACTGACAAAAAAGACATTAACCAACTCATCAACAGACTTTAACCGTCAAATTTTTAATAAAAGGACGATTAACCATATCTAAAATAATTATATGTCAAAATTTTAATAACCAATAATTTAGCTAATAACTAACCGCACATTTTGGTACCAAATCTGTGATTTTTTTTCTAAGAGACTAATCGATTTTTGGTGAAACATGTTTTTTTAGTCCTTAATACTGCTGCTACTGTCTCTGCGCCTATTCGTTTTGTTACAAACTGTGATGACTTTCTGTCTGTGGAATAATTGGAAATTATGCTGAAATGAATATCATTTTGTCCTACACTTTTTGTTTTTTGATTGGATACTTATTTCATGTAAAAAATAGACGTTTTCCAGAGAATTTGTGAATTAAATTTCAATTTTACTCTCAACAGACCTATTACCGACTCCATCAACAGACTCATTTCCCATTTAACTGCATATACAGGTAAATCAACAGACTTTTTCCTCGATCAACCGACTGTCTGGCGTGTAATAGCAGATAAGGATATACGAGACAAGATTCACTTAACAAGGACACTTTCAAAACCTGTACACAATGGAACATATATGGGGGGAGATTAATGATATCAGTTTGTTCTAATACCTAATTAAAATAAATAGTACGTGTTTTAATAATTCAAAATGATAGCGACAAAACTTAACTGTTTGTATCAAAACTAAGATAATTGTGTTCAACACAAGTCTTTAATAGTTTTACCAATCTAGACTGATACGCGTTTCGTAGACAGCAACTTTTTAATTAAATAGAATATAAAAATAACTACGTCCAAAGCTTTAAAAATGATTTATTAACATATCATTTGAAAAACAAACTATAAGAATAAGTGATGTACTCACCTAGAAATAATGGTATCCAAATTATGACTATAAAAGTTACATAAAAAGCTAAAAAAGAAAATGCACATAGGGTACTCATTAAACTCGATCATTGCAACAGAAAAATCCAAAGATTGCAGATTGACGAGGCTGGTGGGTCTAAAAATTTGACATAGGATCTTATTCAAACTTTTATAGTAAATTGACATTAGTATGAGCATTGAAAATATGCAATAAATGCAATTGGTCACGGTGCTTTTTTTTTTTAAATAATTGGGTTTCAATATTTAAGAAATTTGTATAGATTGTATAGGAAAAATTCGCAAAATGCATATATTTTAAAAAACCTAACATAGACATTTCTACAAATTTGCATAAAATTACAAAAATGGGATATACTTTTTATTTCTATAATATAGACATGGGGTCAAGGTACCGTAATTTTTTTTATTAATAAAATATAAAAAAGAAATGAATTTCGCATCATTTATGCTGTAACAACTCTTTAATACTAAAATATAGGCTATAAATTTGCAAGACGACTGAAATAGATGCGCCACTTTAGAACCCCCAGCCTCCTTGTGTTTATTGTACTGTTGCATGCGACAAAACTATTTTCTATAACAGAATGTTGATATTTATATATTAAACAAAACAATAAGCGGCAATTCAGTTTAATGGGTTCATGGTACCTATACTAGTATATCACATACCATTTTGCGTATGTCATATATGTTATAGACGAAGGAATTCGAAATCTCAATGTCAACACAAGACACAAACAACGAAATATAGCAGTAATTGTAACTACAAAACCCTAACGACCGAATCTTTCATTTGCCCTGCGATTTGAATGTTAAATTATACTGTCGACTCTCTCTCTCCTTCTCTTGGCACAGAATGCACATGCACTCTTATTTTGATCTAATCAGGTTAATGTAACTTGACCAAGAAGTAAGTATTATTTCTAAATGAAACTGTATACACTTGCATAATTCGTAATATGAAAAAATACCCCAAAACTTACATCTATCTTATCAACTTCATGGTCAATTGATCACAGAAGAATGTTTTATTTAGTTGGACCTACGGACATGACGGATTTGAGTTCAATTTCCGTGAAAGAAGTATGCTATCATCATGAAACTTTATGCACATGTACATCAGAATACGAGCTAACATGGGATCATTTTGCTCGTATTCTGATGTACATGTGCATAAGGTTTCATGATGATAGCATACATGTACATCTTTAACGGAAATTGAACCTAAATTGCAATATCATCATAAAATTTTACCCCTGTGAGGCATCAACTTCATGATTATTACGGGAAAAAGAAAATAAACAAGCGAAATTGCACCATGTCTTGGCGTCATATATGCTACTTTCTATTTCTCTCTATAACTGGAGTGCTCTGTAAACTAAACACAAGCTAACGAAATATCATAAAACAACCCCCCCCCCAAAAAAAAAAAAAAAACACACAAACAAAAAAAAACACAATAATTTGAGGAAAAGCAGATTTAAAGACTTTGCGTTGTTTCGCTAACTATCATCGAACGTGCTTTTTTTTTTTACAAAATATTCAAATTAAATTGAACTCGGTGACCAAATGTCAGCCGAAAAATTTGTTGCTTCATTTCCATTCTATCAGAACGAAAAAGAAGGTTTTGAGAAATATCAATAATTACAACTACAAAAGACAGGAAGATTTTAGTGCAATGTTTATCGTTTTCAATAATTTAAACAGACTACCAAAAGTCTGAAATGCATTGAAGGAAAAAGAAGTCAATATGCGGAACGTAAAATTACTATAAGAATAAAACATGTACAAATGTATTTGGCAATATAAACTTAAAAGTACGAGGAACCAAATGTAGATTGTGAAAACTCTTTCTTAAAAGCGATAAATAAGTTTGACCGTTTTAACCCATTTCAAGGGTTCATTTCGTTGATACTTGTTGGTTAAACTTAAATTAGCAGAGACGATATGGTTTTTAGTTAAATTCATAAATTTAAGATATTTTCTTATGTTTTCGGTCTTAAAGCCATATTTGTTCGCTAGCTTTTTAAATGTACTTCGTATTACTTTCGATAATTGGTCCCTGACTCGAATCATAGCTGGAGTTTGTTGAGTGGAAAACCTTCACACTTCAGACATCATGCTCTAATACTATAGGACTTCAAGCTTTCAGATGAGTGCTGATGTTAGTTTGTCAAAAAGGTTTGTTTTGTCGTCCTTTACCGGATTTGACACACTGAATTGACGGTTTTTCGGCGCGACGGGTGAGCTTTAGCAAGCAGGACTGAACTGCTTACTCTTCCGGAGCACCTGAGTTTTATCTCGTTACGACTTAAGTTCGAATTTTTCATTGCTTTTTTTTGCTTGTTTTTATGTTTCTGTGTATTATACGGTCTGTTTTTTAGTCCTGTTATCTTTTGTGTTAACTGATTTGTCTCTGCCCTTTCGGACTTTTGACATTTGGATGCCCCATTGGTACCTCTGCTTCCATCAACTTTACATCTGGCTCACAATACTAGTACTCTTTAAACCTAACGGTACTTTTCTTACCTACTTTAATTGTATACATCATAAGAACTTGGTTCTTCTTATCAGTTATTAGTAAATTGTAATGTCATGACCCCAAAATAAACAATACTTCTAAATGTTGATCTAATCGTTCTATTTATTGTACGTAAGAACCAAAATAAACACAGCGAACATAGATCCTTATATTCAATTATCTGATCCCAGTAATAAATAAATACAGGGACATCGTTACCTCATTTATTAAATTATTCATGCAAAATAACATGACTCTATATACCAATGATGAAGGTTGAAAGCATAAACAATATATGGCATCAAAACATAAACGCATGTACTTATGTTTTAAGATTACTAAGTACAATGTATTAAAACAAGAATATGTCCATAAGACATAATGCCCCATCGTGCAACATTTGGGACGCACGGGCGGACAAACGCACCCGAACACTATATGCTCCTACTTTCGGGGCATAAAGACAACATGATATATATCCGTTTTTCCGTTGTGTTGCTTCTTAGCTAGATTCGCAACTCTTAGTCCGCGCGGATTTCCAAGTGCTTAAAATTCCTCTTTAAAAAGGTTCTCTCAGTGATAACACCATATCGCCCGACTGTTCAGGTATTTTGTAAAGATTTCGTTTAAAGTAAAATATATATTTGTTTAAAGTGAAATATATATATATATTCTTTTCTATTTTCAGGTCATGACTTGATACTAAGATTGTGACGTCGATAAGATACAAATATAAAAAAAAAATCTAAAAAATCTCGGTCAAGCAGAGATGATCTTCGCCGATGCACCGTGTGTATTACGCATGTATTGTTTTACGTATGAATTACACCTGTAATACCATGTGTAAAACATTTGTTTTGGTCACGCATGGTAGTCATATGTGAGAAAACATGAAGAAAATGTATGCATAAAACTTCCCACATTACATATGTTAAACATCTACTACTCCTTATGTAAATTACTAGTATTACATGCGTTACAATACATACAAGGCATAAAACATGAAATAAATACGTAAACCATATTATTTTTAGCTCACCTGGACCGAAGGTCCAGGTGAGCTATTACCATCACTTGGCGTCCGTCGTCGTCGTCTGTCGTCGTCGTCGTCGTCTGTCGTCTGTCGTCGTCGTCTGTCGTCGTCTGTTAACAATTTTTCAAAAATCTTCTCCTCTGAAACTACCAAACAGAATTTAATGAAACTTGGTATGAATGATCCTTAGGGTGTCCTGCACCAAACTTGTGTTTTGATTTTTGATCCATTAAAAAACATGGCCGCCGTTACTAAAAATAGACTAGGGGGGTCAGACTACTGTTTTTGGCTTATAAATCAAAAAGTATAAGAGATAGAGAAAATCTGAGGCCACGCTACTGATTCAGCATCAAAAGCTCTACAAAAGTCTCCATTTGGTCAAAGTTGTCAGATGACCCCTTATAGGGGTTACGGCCCCTTAAAGGTGAAAAATAGCATTTTTTCATGTTTTTGGCCTACAGAATGAAAACTATTGCAGATAGAGATTAGCTGTTGCTTGCTTAAATGTTCAGCTCATTTAACTCTACAAAAGTCTCCATAGGGTCGAAGTTGTCAGATGACCCCTTATAGGGGTTACGGCCCCTTAAAGGTGAAAAATAGCCATTTTTCATGTTTTTGGCCTACAGAATGAAAACTATTGCACATAGAGATTAGCTGTTGCTTGCTTAAATGTTAAGCTCATTTAGCTCTACGAAAGTCTCCATAGGATCAAAGTTGTCAGATAACCCCTTTTAGGGGTTACGGCCCCTGAAAAATGGCATTTTTTCATGTTTTTGGCCTACAGAATGAAAACTATTGCAGATAGAGATTAGCTGTTGCTTGCTGAAATGTTCAGCTCATTGAGCTCTACAAAATTCTCCAAAGGGTCGAAGTTGTCAGATGACCCCTTATAGGGTTACGGCCCATGAAAAATAGCGATTTTTCATGTTTTTGTCCTACAGAATGAAAACTATTGCAGATAGAGATTAGCTGTTGCTTGCTTAAATGTTCAGCTCATTTAGCTCTACAAAATTCTCCATAGGGTCGAAGTTGTCAGATGACTCCTTAGAGGGGTTACGGCCCATGAAAAATAGCGATTTTTCATGTTTTTGTCCTACAGAATGAAAACTATTGCAGATAGAGATTAGCTGTTTTTTGCTTAAATATTCAGCTCATTTAGCTATACAAAATTCTCCATAGGGTCGAAGTTGTCAGATGACCCCTTATAGGGGTTACGGCCCCTGAAAAATAGCCATTTTTCATGTTTTTGGCCTACAGAATGAAAACTATTGCAGATAGAGATTAGCTGTTGCTTGCTTAAATGTTCAGCTCATTTAGCTCTACAAAATTCTCCATAGGGTCGAAGTTGTCAGATGACCCCTTATAGGGGTTACGGCCCCTGAAAAAAGCGATTTTTCATGTTTTTGGCCTACAGAATGAAAACTATTGCAGATAGAGATTAGCTGTTGCTTGCTTAAATGTTCAGCTCATTTAGCTCTACAAAAGTCTCCATAGGGTTGAAGTTGTCAGATGACTCCTTATAGGGGTTATGGCCCCTTATAGGTGAAAAATGGTGTTTTTGGCCTATAGAATGAAAACTATTGCAGGTAGAGAAAAGCTGTTGCTTGCTTAAATGTTCAGCTCATTTAGCTCTACAAAAGTACAGGGTCAACATCAAGACCAGGTGAGCGATTCAGGCTCCTGGGAGCCTCTTGTTTACATACGTTTTACATGTAGGTCCTCAACGTATGTGAAAATACGCCTGTAAAACATATGTTTTAGACATGTAAAACTTATGGTGCAGTTTTTTCCTGTGTACGTTCTACACCACTCAAGTACTGTAAATTTCAAACACACACACACACACACCATTTATGTCCTTATCTAATAATAAAAAGCTTCGCCGAGCCCAGCATGATTTGACCGCTACATGTCGAACCCTGTACGTTTTAGGCCCAATATTGATAGTCAATTGTTCTGGAGATATACAGCCCATGATGGACTGACAAATGTCTTTGACACATGCATTTCTACCCACATTTCACAAGATATTCATTTATTTCATAAGCAGTAAGTTACAATTACAATAATATTACCCCTTTCGGCCCCTAATAAAAGGTATATGCTACCATTCATTTTTGGCCTTTTTGGTCCCTAACGGCAACTGAGAGGAGGGAATTGTCACAACAATATTTTCAATTGTGTAAATTCACTACTTGACGGGAATTCATTAGCAAAAAAATTTGAAATATATTTTGTTGTAAGAAACATCATTGTCAATTAATAGCAATAAGATAACTAGAACTAAATTTATTGTATGAGCACTAAAGTTCACAGACAACAACACAGACGACAGCATCATACTATCATAGCAATTGTTTTGTGAAAACCACCTAGGTTACACATCTGTTGGCTGAGTAATAACCGAAACACTCTCTTGCGTATTTATTTGCTAATGTTAAAATCAGTGTTATTTTAATGCAAATTATCTTAATCATTCATCCTTCTTTTCTTTTTACGTCCACTGTTTCCTAATCAACCGTTCATCCCTAAAAGAACCCTTTCTCTAAAATGAACGGGAGTGGCAGTCAAAATTTGCCTTCACTTCAACATCATTTGATTTTCATTGTTAGTATCACCCATTTCATGTTCATATACCTAATACTTTTTGTTTGTTTTGCAGTTTGTTTTGTTGTATTGATTTTAAGGCTACCGATAGTCTTTGTATTTTCGGTACACATAAACATCAACCGTGCCCAACAAATATCTATTTGAGCGACCAGTCGTTGATTATTTCTCATGTAAACGGACTCCGACCAAGAAAGAACAGGCTCGGATTCAGGCGGGGGTGCGCCCCCCCTAAAATGTGAAAAAAAATGATTTTTTAACAATGAAATCAATCAAAAAGATTTGCTAATTGAAATTTCATCGTAGTAGCTGTGTTGCATACATATATGATAAAGCATACAGCAGAGTAGACCGGAGCCTGACAACAAGTTATGCTAACAAAATAGTATACTGGACATCGTTGTTGATGACCACCTGCAAAAGTCGTTTTCAATAACAAGAGGACATATTCTACGTTTCCTGGTTTCAAAATTGTCAAAGCACTAAGGTTCTACGTTTGGTCTTATTCATGATTTGATTTCTATTTCGACATTTTTGGTTTAAACAATTGCACTATGCTCTTCATATTGATAAAGTGTTTGGAATTTTCAAATCTTAGGATAGAGGCTGAGCGCCTCTAATGAGACTTGAATATACTAAACGCCATGTTTTTGTATCCCCCTTTACATTCAAACAGCAGAGTACAAGTATTCCCTTTTCCTTCAATCAACCCGATTTTGGTATGCTCTGCCAACAGATCTAGTTGAGGCAGACAGCCTTGTTGTTCGGTGATTGTAAAGGAATACAGTAATGCCGTATTCACTGTCTTTAACCACTTTTTAAAGTGCATGCATTATTCACAAACGTTCACCTCACAAATTGCGATAATAATAAGCGGTACTGTACTTAACGAGTTACATAGCACTATAAGTGAAACCACGTATAATTAAAAATATTCAAAATAAATATTAGATTAAAAAAGGCTGATAAATTAGGTTAGTTTGAGTAAACAAACAGATTCTGGGTGTGTACAACAACGTTTCAAAAAGCGTGTATCCAACAACGTTTTCAAACAAACACGAATTAAACTTAGACTAAGCAGCTTTTTTATCATACTTATTCGTTTTATGGGGTTTCTTAATCAATTATTCGACATGATTAATCCACTGACAAAAATTGCCAAAAGTATTTGAACACTGAACTAATGAAAAAGATGTGTGTACAAAACGTTGATGAAAATTCATGATTTGACGAAGTGTTTGAGAAATCAAAAGCCTCTACATACAACGTGTCTGTATTTCTAAGAAACTGACATCTAAAACTAGCGGTTGGGCTATTTGTTCTTATATTCAAGCGAACTTAATTAAAACAAAACGAGTAAATCTACTTCGAAGTGGACATGTCCGCAATTTATCTACGTAAAATGTGTACAAAACGTTCATGATGATGTACGTTTCCCACCCTGTAATATGATATTTCGTGCTGCCCGGAAGTAAATTAATACATGTACCTGTAACTTACTAGTTATTGAAAGAAAGCTATTTTTTCTTTCGTCGATAAATTTGTCCACTTCTCTTTTTAATGGGTTCCATTTAGTTAGTGAAAATCAGAAATAAGCTGTCCTTTCCCACATAATTACTGTCAATCAACGCAAACGAGTTCTATGGCTACACTCCACGATTAAAATAAAATCTCAACTTTTCATGAAATGCAAATTTATGACAATATCATTTAAGAAATTCGAGGATAATAAAATCCTTAAGTTTGATCAAGATTACCGTGAACCATCTGCATTGATTTCACAGGCATTACCAAAAATAAGAAGTTCCCAGCTGATGAACAAGTTTTGCTTAAAGGTACAGGACACACTGAAAGAACAGAATTAAACCTTGCATCAAACTCGATTTAATTACGGATGAATATGCAATTACAAGCAGTATGGAACATTAATAGATTTAAACCAGATAATTATTGATTACAGAAAAGAAAGTAAATCTCGAAATTTGAAAGAAATGAGTTAGAGAACGCTCGACTGCAACTAGAAGAACGCCCTAAGCAAGCAGAAAGGTATTACCACGGTAGGATCCTGGAAAAATATAATAGAGCGAGTTGGTAAATATTCTATTGGTGCAAATAGACCGTAACTCTGAACTCTGTGATCTAACCAGCGACAAGATGCTCAGTGACATGGCACATATATTTCCTTCGATAACAGGGCTCTCCTTTAGCAAGTTTTAAACCAACTGCTAATTTACTTACTGTTAGTTTTTCTTTATTGAACTATATCATTTACATTTTAGAAGTTGTCATCAAAACATAAATTCACTTTTTTCTCTTATATATGTACAGCTTATCTGGAACAATGAAGACTAAACGTAATATTTCATTGCCGGCATTTTAATGGCTAGTCCTTGTTATTTTACGTTTAATATTTTATGAAAAATAAAAACCCAAAACAGATAAATTAGAAAATGTGTCTTTAATCAAGCCACAGTTATTTTCGACCCCAAACATGTGTTACCTTGGATAGATGGAGAGCCAAATATCTTGAAGGACTACACAGCCGTTCTAAACATACGTGAAGGTGATTTAGTTCTCATAAAGGATCAGGATGCGTCTAAGAACTTATGGCCGATTGCTATAATTGACAAAGTGTTTCCGAGTTTATATGGAAAAATTCGTAAAGTCCAAGTAGATATTGTCAAAAATGGAAAGAGAACAACATACATTAGACCGATTTCAGAACTAGTTAACCTTTTGGAAGTAGATGCCCTCCAGGCTTGACATTCATTGGCAACCTTGTTGACAGTTGTGTTCTCATTCAATCATTCGATTGCATTATTGTAATCTTTGTTTATAAACCAACCACCATTTAGGTTTTTTATTTCATGTAAAGGGTATACTTTTAACTGTATAATAAACATTAGTGATTTCTTATAGAAAACAGAGGGGGAGTGTGCTGTTCATGTAGGGGCAAATCTTCAAATTCTTGTCACTTTGTTCATTTCACTCCCATCTATTTTCTTCCCTTCTGATGAACACGAGTTAACACTATTTGATTTCAAACTTCTTTTAAGTCCATGATGTACCACAGATGTAAGTTTATTATTATATTTTAGTAAGGATCTTATAGAATATCTTTTTCAAATATGCATATGTTCATAACATCACAGTACAAACGTTGCGATTTGCATTTTCTTCGCATACATGTATTTACTTTGCTAGGGAATTCCCCTTTTATCCCTTTTTTTAAGGTTATATACCTTGTAATTTAATAAATTATTTTACAGTCATTTGCCCTTTTTATTTGCTAATAGGTCGATATTTCCATTCCAGAATGTTTTCTGTTATAACCTCACCTAGCCGAATTTTAAAATAAAATACAGTACTGGTTCGGCGCTACATGTTATTTTCCCCGACAGTGTAATTTTTCTCAGAGGTTGTTGAAAAAATTAATTGTACACGTCGTTATCTTATAGTGAAAGGAATATCACATCCTGAATTTTATGGTAATGTTTTTTAATGTTAATCTTGTATGATCTTGTATGTCAAGTATATTGGAGTATGAATATATTACTAGAGTTATTTCTCTTGAAACAGTCTCCTTCTGTCAGTATTGGTAATGTCAGAATTGTTTTGTGTGTGTATAATTTCTTCTTTGTGTTTCTAGTCAAACTTTTATAATTGTATGCCCTATATGGGTTTTCTTTATTAATAAATTGTTCTGTTCTGTTCTGTTCTATAAAGCTCACAAATTTAAAAGCAATCCTTTAGAAATGAAAAATTGGCTTCAAAATTTATTAAGGAAAGGATTTGAATTGAATATCTTGGTTAAATCTTTGAATTTAGTGTTTTTTGGCAGAAATATTGATATCTTGATACTTGCTTTAAAACTTCCATAAACGTTTTTACTATTTTCATTTTTAAGAATTATAGCGGTCAAGCGTGTTGGTTTTGTGTGAAGTCACTTCACTAAATCATTATTGTTTGAAGTGTTGTGTCGAATTTAAAATCGAAACGTTTGATTTTTTTACATCAGTCGATTGATGATTCTCAGCTAGCTGTCAATAACAGCGAGTTCCTTTACCGTCCTTTTGTTTGTTCTTGTTTTTTGTCTTAGGTTCTCTCTAGTGGAATTGGACTTTGATCGATTTGATTTTTATTGTGTGTTTAGTTTTTGTGCTTTGTCTTGGAATATCGATAGGGGGAAGGTTGGGCCCAAAAAACTAGTTTAACCCCGCCACATATTACATGTGCCTGTCCTAAGCCAGGAATCTTTGACAAAGCTTTCGTTTGTACTTGTCTTTTTGATGTTTTCTGTTCCTTGTTTAAGATGGAGGTCTATCTGTGACTTTTTCAGGGCTGGATTTGAATTATATGCAGTTTTATTTAGACCATGGGCCAATTGCAGAACCGCGAGCAGTGCCAAATGGCCTCGTTGAAGGCTGCTGGTGGTTGTCCATTGTGTTTTTTTCTAAATTACCGTTTAATTGTGGGTTGTGTCGCGTACACTTATTCCACATCTCATTATATTCTATTTTGGATGTAAATTGTCATTTTTGCATATTTTATGCTATTGTGTAATGATACCTATAATCATTTATTTATTGTATCTGTATTTTTTTGTATTTACGTTTATTTGAATTTTTATTTTGACATTGCTACTTATGATAGTAGTAATTTGTACTTTCAGTTTTCCACCCTCTCCAGGGGTCTGTATACGGATAAAGATTCCTAAATCTGCATCAGGTTATTGTACAGTACACTTTGTATATATGTTTTATTAGACTTTTCTTTTGGAATGCGGATAATAAAGACCAAAACCATTTTTATTTAATTTACCAGAACAAGGCCTCGAAATAACGTCATTGCTCACCCCGCAGTTTCCCAGTGTGTCCTTATTTACAATCAAAATGTAGTCCTCAGAAGAAGCTAATGTTAAATCCCATTTATTGGGAAAAGGACTTCGGCAAAGTAATTAAAATGCAGTTTTGAAAAATAAAAAAAAAAAATTTCGGTGTGAAGGGAAAGGGGAGACGACACAAATGAAGCGACGACTCCGCATCCGTTGTCCCGAGAACAATAACCTTCATCACATATGGCGGAGACGGAGGTGAAGATTTTGGTACAACCGAAAAACAGGCAAAGCGAGTTTCCCCACATTTGCAATTCAAAGGCCAAGAAGAAATTCATAATAACTTTGGACGTAACCGATATCAATAAGGACTCTTTCATAAGTTTTCGTGGAATTGCATCCTTATCGATAGTTTTAAAGTAGCAGAGAAAAACTTCGACTAACCGGAAATGAAAAAAAAGCACAGGAAGTGAAAATTTTAATTTATTTAACAATTCTGTACTCCGTGCAATTTTGAATTTTTTAAAATAAAAATCATATTTTCCTGTTTCTGAAGCAGATACCTTTCGTTTTAAGTTTAAGTTGCTTTCATGAATGGATTTGACAATTAAATTTTTAAGTTGGAGTAGCTATTTAAAGCATTGAGACAATATTAAAATCGGAATAAAGAAACCGGACTGCATCTGAGCTTTTTGACTAAATTCAAGACGACAAACTTTTGTAGAAAAATATGTTTCGAATCTGCGTTGTAATGGAGAAATGAAAGTATAGAAAGATAGTGTAAGCCGATAAGCAGAGCGGTGCATCACCCCAAAACATGTCCGTTTTTGAGATCTTTGATGAGGTGCTTGGTACCAAAGCAAGCACCAATCCACTATGCTTGATAGACACGGGAAAGGCTAATCAAGGTAATTAAACGGATTAAGGTAAAACTTCTTGGTATAAATCTGGCAATTACTGTCATAAAATGACCTTTAACGGACACCCTCTCCTATATCAGATACAAACATTTAACAAGATTAAAGTTTCCAGGTCACTAGCGAACTTTTCGTTAGAGAGGCATAACTTTTCAAAAAATTGTCGACTTAATTTTGAACTTTTCCTGGTATTTACAGTCCTTATGTATATATACTATAAATGTCCGTGAAAAATATAGGCGTATATAAGTGAGAGCTGTAGCAGTGTATTACAATACACGCAAATATGGATAAAAGGGACGGGCGGACGTATCGCATTTATGTGCTCGAAAAAAAAGGGTATTTTAATATAATCTGTTCATTTCGAAATTCCATGATACTAGTATTTATTTTATTAGTGACAAGTATAAGGTGACACAAGACTTTCATAGTTTAGGGCTATATATTCGTACTCTTTTAAGAAATGGTTGAAACTTCAAGTGCTGCCGATGACAACGTAACAACAGTGGAGTCGGATGCTGAGGAAACTGTAAATGCTGTTCCAGCTATTCCTGAAACCAGTAAACAGGATTTTGATGTCTCCGTCACTACCAGTACACGGGAAAAGGCTACAAATTCTTGGAAGGTATTTTTTATGTTTACTCAAATCATTTCAACCAAAGAAGAAATAAAAACAATTCATTTACAAAGTACACATTTTGCATATTAGTACATAAGCTGTAAGGATATTTTGAACCAAAATTAGAACAAAGTTATAGGCAATAGATACACATGTATTGTCATGTCTGATGCTCATTTCTTCTTATGAGGACTCATCAGATCCACTCTTGTCAAAAGGGTGAAAATGCAAAAGGCCATATGAATAGGAATATGAATAAAATAAAATTAGAAATTAGAAATGTTATTGTGCAATTTACTCAAATTACTTTGCTTATTGGATGTAGTTTTCATATATAAACAATTCTTTTTTTTGTTAAGAAAAAGTACCAAGTCAGGTTTGAAGCGATTTGCACATAGTATCAAGCATGAACACTTTAAAAAAAAATCATAGAAACAAGTCTAGAAAAATATCACAGCAAGATGACTTACTTGCATTTTTTATCGAAATGCAAGAGAAAAGTGAGGAAAGGTTTTGGAGTTTCAAAGAAAAATCATGGAGATGGAATTGAAGGCAGAAGAAAAAAGGCAGGATTGTGAAGATGAACAGGAAAAAAAACAACACGCATTTTTCTTAGAACTGACTCGATTTTTTTCATCTAATAAATAAATTTATCTAAAGTCATACTCTTCATTTTGTCAATGTGAGTAATTTTCTATCCTCCGACTAGAGGGTTACTGATCAGTTTTCATTATTTCATCTTAACAACAAACTGTCTATATTAAGAAAATTAAACTTCCAAAATGTACCAATAAACTAAAATAAAATCATCTGTTTAATTATACAAAAGTATACAGATAACCATGACAAAAAATAAAGTTATCTATGAAGTAATGCCCGAGTAATAACTGATCGTACATTGTCTGCTGTGGTGTTTCTGTTGTTTGGGATATTTTGCAATGCTGCCCGTTGTCTTTCGTCGTCAACACCGTTGAGCCATTCAACATTAATACCATCTCCATGTACCTGACAAAAACTAAGCAAAGTACAACAAAAAACAAACAACAAATGGTACTCGTTCAGTTTCTACATCAAGTCTTTTAAGCAAACAACGCCATCAAGCTTTCAGTCTTCCAAACGTTCCTTCAATCACCATGCGCGTACTTGAATATTTGTAATAGAAGGTTATTTGATCATACGTAAGGTTGCCAAAGTCGGAATATGGACGCATCAGCCAGGATGCCAGCGAGTTTGCAGCATAACCAAGCATCAACACCGTCTATGGTTAGCATACGTTTTTTAAAAACTTCTCCGTCTTCCCCATTGCGGTAAATTTCGGAGTTCCTAAATATCCTGGCACCATGCACTCGTCGAGGAAAACCAACATAGACATTTGTAAAGCAGTAGTTTGCATCCACGACTCCTTGGCACACCATAGAATACCACCCTTTTCTGTTGTAGTAATCAGCAGGATAATTACGAGGTGCCAGAATCGGTATATGCGTCCCGTCAATTGCACTGACGACTTATGGAAATCCATTGACTTGTTTGAAATCCCGTATGGTTTCGAGTGAGTGAGTGAGTGAGTTGGTGTTTTACGCCCGTGCAACGCTATATAGGTTATTTACAGGCGATGAACATGAAAAGGATGATAAAATGAACATGAAATGATTATGATAAATGAAATATGGGAATGGGGTGGGACACAAAGGACTAGTAAATTTTGAAGAACCACAGGAAAAGGGGAGAGGTGGGTAGGGGCGGAAAATTTAGCCTATGTGGTGCACTACTGGGCGGTCCACAAAGGGGTCTTTTACGTGCATGAAGCGTGGCACTCTCCACACACGTTGGCCCACTATGGTCGGCGGTCAGGGTTTCCGTATTATAGACCTGACAACCCCCGCGGACGAGGGCTACCCTATTCAGCCACCTAGGGTACACACTTGGTCGCTCTGTGGGCTGAGCACTGACCCGACGTCAGAATCCCAAGACCCTTAGTCGCCTCTTACGACAAGCTAGGCTCTGCTGCGGGCCTATTCGCCACCCGGGCCCCGCACGGGACCGTATGGTTTCGATTAATCTCCTTTGATGGTAAAAAAATGTATTTTGGAATCAGATATTCTGTAATGGTAGCAATAGTCATGTTAACTATTGAACAACAATATGACTTACCAACGGCAAAAAGATGAGAAATTGTCCTGTACTCTGCAATCTAGTACCAGAGGGAGCGTCTATCAACACTGACCTCTATACTATTGCGTTAAGGATTGTGGGCAATATCCCCGAATTTGGGGATTGAATATCATTAAAATATTTCCCACGATCCTTAGCGCGATAGTATAGAGGTCAGTGTTGATAGACGCTCCCTCTGGTGATAGATTGCTGTACTCTGTATTTGTAGCCAAACGCCATAAGGTTATTCCTATTCTTTTTTTGTAATCGATATATTTTTCTAAAGTTAATATCTTTCCTCGCTACCCTCTCGCTAGGTTCCTGGCACAAAATGAAATATTGCTCTCGAAAATCTGAAGTTTTCGCGAAAATCTGTGCCATTCCATTATTATTCGTGGTGTATCAATTTTCGTGGTGGCCTTCTTACACGAAATTTGATATCCAACGAAAATGAAATTTAACATTGATTTGTATGCTGAATACATCAAAACCATGAAAACAAGAATCCACAAACTGATACTTTTTCATCGAGCCACGAAAATTGGTACCCTCGAAAATAAATGAATCCACAGTATTCCAAACCTTTTTTAATCGATATACTTTTTCTAAAGTTAATATCTTTCCTTGCTACCCTCTCGCTAGGTTTCTGGCACAAAAATGTAATGTTTCTCTCGAACATCTTAAGTTTTCGCGAAAATCTGTGTCATTCCACGAGCCGTTTACAGTGTTTTGTCACCAGCTGTCATCCCGCTCACGCTGCCAAATTGCCCTTCGTACTCCCATGCTTTGTGAAAAAAACAAAAATCCAAAGAAAGCAGGAAGCCATTGTTGTTTCCAACGTCTAAACATTTCAATCCGTCTCTGACGCTTCCGTAAAAGTAAACGAAGTCTTCGCTGCCTTCTCCCCATCTTGTGTCTTTCCTTAAAACCTGCATTAAGGCTCCATATCATTAAGACTGCTGCTTTCATTTTAGTGACAATGTATATTAACCTTAAGCATATGTTTAGTATATTAAAACGGCATAGATTCAACAATATGAACGGTTCTTGTGTCAAGGTATTGAATTTTTGTTTATCAATGGGAACAACTTAAATGTGAAACTTTTTCCTAACATTTAACTCCATCTACACAAGTTTACTGGACACAGGTCCCGAGTTGGGAATCCTAACCAAGAACTTAAACAAAGTCGTTCAATAATGGTTGATGCGTAAAATTTAGGTCATAGTGACCTTCTTCCTTGTGGGTAATGTATTGCTACCAAATACACATCTAGTGGTCAAATATCATTGACCCCAATATCTAGTATCCGAGTTATAGACCCTAATTAAGAACTTAACCAAAGATTTGCAGACGCACATTGATCATACATTGTAACCAGATTTAAAGGCGGAGGATATCAAAAATACTCGGGGGCAACATCGACTTGGACAATGTTGAAAGTGTACCAGATTTGCCTTATTACCGTATCCGTTTCTGTTTATTTCAAAAAGGTATTCGATCCACTGCCTCAAAGTGATTGGCTTTTGATTTACAATGCAATATTTAAAAACCCACGTCTTAGCCCAAGGGCCACGTAAGCTCCATGAAGTAAAGAAACTAATTGACGATTTTCAGTAATAAGTTCTTACAAATTTCTTCATTTTTTGTAGTTTTCAAGGTTGTCGTGTTAAACTGCAGGGTTGTTGTTTATGTTTTTGTTCTGTATTTTTCACGTGCACCATGCTAAGAGGTTGAAAATTTCTCCGCTGAAAGATTCGTCCTCCTGTTTTAAAACCTAATGGCCCGGCTATTCTGTTGTTTGTCATTTGTGTATGTAAATGGGACTTGTTTATTTCAATTATTAGCATATAAAACTTAAAGTCATGAACAAATAATTCAACACAATGCAAGATTTAAAAGTTACATGTCAACATATACATAATATTCCAGAAACAAACAAGGGGTTGCACTAAGTCGTGCTAAGCATACCCCCACTCGACTATTCAGAAAAGAGGACGTAGATGACTAACTTGCCCAGAAAGGGGAGGCCCAGAACAATGCATCATGCTTAAGCTTTATACTAAATTACATGTAGAAATTAATCCCTTAAATAGAAATTGAGAAATCTGTTCATTTTTTACCCTTAAAATAGTCTAAGTTGGCTCGAAAAAAAGAGGAAGTATATGACAGACTGACCTGAAAAGGGGAGGCACGGTACAACTCATCATGCTGAACCTGTATACCAAATTTAAAATCAATCCCTTCAGTAGAAGCTGAGAAAACTGTTACGAAAAATTTCTCATTTTTGACCCTTAAAATAGTCTAAGTCGGCTCGAAAAACAGGAAGTATATGACCGACTGACCTGAAAAGGGGAGGAATGGTACAACTCATAATGCTGAACTTGTATACCAAATTTAAAATCAATCCCTTCAGTAGAAGCTGAGAAAACTGTTACGAAAAATTTCTCATTTTTGACCCTTAAAAAAGTCTAATTCGGCTCGAAAAACAGGAAGTATATGACCGACTGACCTGAAAAGGGGAGGCACGGTACAACTCATCATGCTGAACCTGTATACCAAATTTAAAATCAATCCCTTCAGTAGAAGCTGAGAAAACTGTTACGAAAAATTTCCCATTTTTGACCCTTAAAATAGTATAAGTCGGCTCGAAAAACAGGAAGTAGATCATGGACTGACCTGAAAAGTGGAGGAAATGTACATTGCATCATGCTTAAGCTGTCTACCAAATTTGAAATCAATCCCTTCAATAGAAGCCGAGATATTGTACCGGACGGACAGACGGACAGACGGACGGACGGACAAGGTGATTGCAATATAGCCCCCTCTCTTACGAGTGGGGGTATAATAAATGCCTATATTAATCTGTCTCCTTAACATACATTATAATTACAATAATAGTCAATGCAATATAAACTTCCTATAAGTTTACTATCCATGCAATGTAAACTGTTTCACCAGTGATCCGTACGAGTTTTTGGCTACACAAACGTATTCTCCGTCGTTCATCTTGGAGTAGTTCTGTATCAGTAGTATGTTCTGAATCTCAATAACATTGCTTTCTAGTGCCCCACCCTGAAGTGAAAACAATACTCGATGGTGAAAACACAACTTTAAAAAACAAAGAAGAAGCGATTAGAGAAGATAAAAAAACCCACATCTTTAAACGCAACAGGTCATGAAAAAAGATTTTAAAGTAATTTAAGCAAGAAATGTTTATTCAAACCGTTCATCTAGAATTTGAGAATAAGAATAAGTTTTGATATTAAAGGTTTAACATGTGTATAATAATAATTCAAAAAGGATTATACAATGTATATAAAGAACACTGAAATCGCATTCATTCGAAAATATTGAAAAAAAAAACACAGCCATGAGCAGTGCTCAACGTACTTTGAAAATAAAGGCATATAACGGATTAGGTTGACCATCTGATGTACACACTACCCTTATATTCTGCCCATATCCAACAACTGATGGTACAACTGTTATATTGACAACTGTAGGCTTACTACCTAAAATAAACAGACGTCAGTTAAAGCTATATATTTTCGCTAGGAACTTTATTGTAGTTTTAAATTCAAACATCCGTTATGGTTATCACAGCTGTTGGGAGCTAATCCCGAGATTACCGCGCTCTGTCATTATTTTTTTGTGTTGAAAGAGAAAGTAATTCTGAGAAAATTTCAAAATTATCCCAACCCAAGCGAATGTTGAAAACATCCTGTCTTATTTGGGTTTAAGCTCTACCTATTTTGGTTATATGCCCTCCATCTTCATATAGTGTTTGGTGTTTTCAATCTTTTGGTTAGATTGCCTCTGATGAATCGACAAACTACGCGTCAGGCGAAGCAAAACTAGTTTCGTCAAAATTTGTTGTAATTTTTATGTATAACAAAATTACGACAAGGTCCAAGTTTAAAAGAGTTTTAATTTATAACGAATAATAAAAGAAACCAAATCGAAACGTATGGCTGAAATAAGACTAGAATTGAAGAAAATAAAAACTAAAAGTAGATATCCCAACAGTTAGATAAGTTCCAAACCTTGAGTCATTTTAGGCAATCACGTTGCACAAAAAAATTAAATTATAGATAATTCAATCTTAAATTTGTTTTCATTACCCAAAATAATTAATGTCTGGGAACTTTATTCATTGTGCTCAAGTATATAACTTAGATTGCTTTGTTGTAGCCAAGATAGGACAAGGAACATCAAATAAACAAGTCACCCGACAAGAGACTGATACATATACTAGTAATTACTGTTTAAGTATCATTTAACGCGCCGATATGTGTATTGTCCACATTTTAAATGTGCCTGTCAAACAATCAAAACTTTTGTTTGTATTTCGTCGAATTTATGTTTTTTTTGTCAAGAAGAGGGTCTTTCATTGCACTTTAGGATTGGGCTTGAATCGTGTGTTGTTTATTTTCAACCCAGGGCCAATTGAAAGACAGCGAGCAGCGACCACTGGGCACATTGAAGGCTGCTGGTTGTTTTCCATTGTGGATTTTTAAATTGTCATTTATATTGTAGGTTGTGTCGCGTACACTTATTCCACATCTTGTTATCTTCTATTTCTTTTTTCAACAGTGGTCAACCCGTACCTTGTTAAATAAATATCTTACCAACTATCTGTGTTGCCGATGTTGTAGTAGCAATATTCTGTGCCGTTGTTGTATCTTTAGGAGTACATTGATTATTACAAAAGTTAGTGTCACAACAGGAAGAGCACGTATAGTTTCCGGAATTGGCCAATGTCTGGCATTCCTTAATAAAAAAAATCTAAATTCATTTTGGTGATAATGGGTGGTCATGTTAAATGAATTAAAACAATAAAAAGCATAAACGCTGCATAACGTAACAGTTTATTTGATTTTGGCTGATTACTAAGGTATTTTTCATTAAAAGAAAAAGTAAAACCATTTTGTAAACCATATATTCGCTATATGTTTTGCATACTTTTTCAATAAATATAAAGAAACAATATAATGTTTTTTTTTACAACGAACATGTATATTCCAAATTATTATTCTACCGACAACTTTGTGTCTATGGTTCTTAGATAAACAATAGATGTCTTTAATTAAAAAAAAATAAGCCCGGGGAATTAATGTAACGGATGTTATATTATATTATGGAAATTCTAAAACATTAAATACTGTACAAACAAAGGATTAACTTGGTTTTTGATGCTAGGGCTTTCAAAGGATCTTTCTTAAAATACATTTTAAAAAGAGCATTCGATATAATTTCCAGCCTACATGTAAAATTTACCATGTCTACATACTATATATTTCATTACTTTTTTATAATTTAGGTATATAAGTTCTCTTGCAAATCTTAAATGTCTTCCAGAAACTTGTCTTAATACACGTTTACCTGGTTACTTTTACAAGAGTGTTTCCAAAATAATTTCCCTTGACTGTCTGCTGATTGGCCAATGAAACACATCTGTTAACAAAAGACGTAACTTAATTGAAATTGTTAGATTAAGATTCGCAAATGATAGTTACATGTTTATCTAGCTACATTATTTGTATGTATTTTCAAAAGTTTTAATTATCAAGTGCTTAATCTACTACCAATTATCCCAAGGTAAACATAGATAAGGCCTTCCTAATCTCCCTCCTTAAGTTTTTTTTACAAGTTATTTTCTTTCTGTTACTTAATTTCACCGACCTTGTACATTTAGTTTGAGCTTCCATAAGTTTTCAAAAGGGGTGTACTTAACTTTTGCCAGGCCTACCACATTTTAAACAAGATGTTACCGACGGATAGATCCTCAAAAGGGATGGGCACGGTAAAAACCATATTCGTTAACTTAAAGCTATTTACAAAAGTTGATATCAATACCTTCGGTATATAAAGCCGAGAAATCTGATTTGAATGTTGACCGATCTGACCAACATATTGGGACATCCTTGTAGCTCCCTCTCGGTAGAAAGAGTATCAACATTAAACATTTATATAAGACGGATTATAACAATTCAACATTTCTAGTTAAAGCTACATGGTTATACCGATCCAGTTCCACAGGTAGATATCCTTCGACAGTCTTCTGGGTTTATAGTATCATGTGGACATTCGTAACAGTACTTAGATCCACTCGGAGGAGAGCTAGGGACTTAAATATGAAAAGGAAATAATGAGAAAACACTAAGGCACTGTGGAAACAACCGAAACATATTGAATTTTGTTAGGTCTGACATAGGATGTAAAGTGCTTGAGTTTTAAATAAGCACATTTACGTAAAGATTTGGGGTTTCAAAACATTGTTACGTAACTTTGTTAATTCGTGAGAAGTGATTAATACAACTCAGTCATGTCAGTATTGCTATTCCATTATTTACCCTATTTAAAAAGCTTCATGCTCACAATTTTATACGAATGTCATTATTGTGCAGGCCAAGCATCGGATAGTACAATAAATCCACAATCAAATATAAACTAGAATGGCGGTCTTCCATGGAAGACGTATGTCGCCTGCGTCTTAAAATATTCGGTTAACAGGAAGTAGATAAGATACGGGCATATAATCGCTTTACACCATATAGTACCATAGGAGTATGCCAAATACCAAATATCAAGAGGTTGTGACTTGTAGTTTCCCTGAAAACTGCGACGGAAATTTTTGTGACGCCGCAGGACGCAGGACGACGCAAGACGACGGATGGTGCCACAGTAACCCCTATATGTCGCTTTTGCAACACGCTGGAGGCGACATTAAAATCATAAGAATTAAAGACTAGTACCATGTGTTCCACACTGTCCACCAACATTACATAAATCTGTAGAGTTACAGCATTCTTTACACGTGACAGTAGTGCTGCGACGTCCAAACGGGTGTTGGATATCTGCACACACCTGTAGAAAATATAAAATTACTTAGTGGATTGTTGTTTAAATTATTGTGGCATCAATTTGGTTATATACAAAACCCGAAACTAGGTGACCTCCCCCTAATCCTAGTCGATTTTTTTCTTCTGTCATATGTTACAGTGTATTTCGTTTAAAGGGTAGCTTTCTTGTTCTATACATGAATTTCATACTACATTGGAGCACTTTTAAAATTGTTTTTGGACGAATGAAAAAAACCGTTTTGGCTCCCTTAATTACTGTAGACAAAAATTGCCCGACTTGGTCATTTTCTCTATCACTAATAATATGTCCCACAACCGTGTTGTGTTTTGTGCTACCGGATCCTAAGACCGCAATAGTGGAGGGAAGTTTTGCGCCCTAAAAACTAGTTTAACCCTCCATTTCTGTCAAATACATGTACCAAGTCAGACCATTGCGGTTTTAATTTTTTTTTCTATATCTTTGCCTTGTCTTTTATTCTCGATTATCCTATTCCGTTAGTTTTGTTGTTACTTTTATTTAACGTCGAAATTCTTTTGCCTCGTGTCAAGTTAGCCCGGACACATCCCAATTCCATGCAGCTCTATTGGATGAATAGCAATAACTCTATAAAAATGTAACGTACCTGTCGCGATTTACACCCTAAATCATAGAATATAGAACTGCCTCCTGTCACGTACTTTTCCATGTAGCACTCCTTTCCAAATAATAATAATAATAAACAATATTTACAAAGATCAACACAGGCAATTTGTCTTAACGTTAAATTAACACGAATTAACATTAATATCACACTAATTTACCGTTAAATTAACGTTAGTTTAACGTTAAAATTGTTAGCATTAATTTAGTGTTAAACTGTAACGTTAATTTGGTGTAAAACGTTTTAACGTTAGCTTTCCCGTTGAATAATGCGACATGAATTTAATGTAAATGTTTAACGTTAAAAAATAGGGAGCCTGTGTATTATTTTTAAAACTGCATCTGATGCGCGTTTTGTCTACTAAAATAATAAATCAAAGACACTCAAGCCAAAATGTTGTTGTTGTTATGTTTAAGGTTTTATAGATATAAAGCACAATGAAAACCTCAGAGGTATCGAACAGTGAAAAAGAATAAAAATATAAAAATCATAAGATATCTGTAGTTAAGTATCTAGATATATTTAATGTGAAATGATCGATGTCATTGCAAACGTCTTTAAATGGGAGAGTTTATTTGTACTACAAAAAGATCCACTTTTGTTTGTACCAAGATAACAAATTATCAGTGTGCTGGGAGAGCTTAAAGGGTATTTTTAATGTAAAAATGATAAAAATTACTAAAAAGGTATTTTTACCTCTCCTTGGTTACAATCTCTAACCACATGACAATCTGTCGGTCTGGATAGAAACTGACAATCCAAACAGTGTAAGCCATCTGTAAAACAATCTTATGGTGGTAGTTGATGGCTCAGTTATTCACAGATTTCGGTTTTTCACATTTTTTTAACGTTTTTTTTATCCAAATTTGATCTACAGACAATCTATCGATGGCAACCAAACGGTATTTTTCAACAAGCATGACACCTTTTTTTCTCCCGGAGCACCTGCATGAGTCTACTGAGTTTCTTCAGTTTTGTGTTTTTTTGTTGTTTTGTGAGAATTAAAGTATTGATTTCGCATTTGAATCTGAATTCTCCATCGGCATTTCTTTAGTTTAGATATTCAATGATTTTAGATAAGGAAGATTTTTAAATGTTTTGAGTTTTGGAATAAAGCATTTCCACATTTGCATTTATAACACCCTGAGTACTCAAATTAAATTTAAATGAATGCCGATTCTTAATGCCTTAACAGCATAGCAGAGGAACGAAACATGCATCACAAAACAATCAGTTAGTAATTATTACTTTACTCCCTAGCAGCATGAAGTCGGCTATTCCGGAGATCATCCCCTTTATGTTCATCTCAGACAAAGGGGACTATATAAAAACATGAAATGGTGATGAAGTGAAGGGAATAGTCACAAAAAGCCAACCAGGGAGGCTAGTTTTGACTTCCAAGTGGAAAAAAGAGGGATGGTTAGTATTGGACAATTCAGCTCCTGTATGGGGATCCTACGTGTTCTACTGTTATAGAGACATGCAGCAAGATTCTTTAACGTGGGAGGGACGTGACAATTTCCCTACATGGTATACCACTCTGGTTGGCAGTTCCGCATTATAGCCTGATCATTCATTATGACAGTTTTGCGCCATTCAAACATCCCAGTCGTTTTCTGATCTCCCTTTAGTGGCTTTTTAACGACAAGCTTAGCGCTGCTGCGGGCTTATTCGCCAACACTTATGCTCATGTGTTATAAAATAACTACTAAGTATGTTATCAAATAAGTCTATACTCACCCACTCGTACAAGACACTCTAGCAAGAAAAATGCTATACCTTAATAATAATAAAAAAAACAACATTTGTTTCTTGACAAGTTAGATTATATATAGATTACAAAAAAACTATTTTCGCAGCAAGGATTACAAAAATCTATGATGACAACATTAATTGATCAATAAAAACGAAATAAAAAAATCTAAATCTAATGTTGCAATGTTTTCCATCCCGAATGTTATATCTGTTCCCTAAAAGAATACAATAACAACTTGAGGTTTACAATGTAAAACTGATACAATCGTCAATAACTGATCAGAAAAAGTAGTTGTCAAACTGTACGTTCTGGCGCACTTTTGCCCATGTTAAACCTATGGAGAAATCTATGTTGTGGATATACTTTGTGGATATACCTAATAACCTTTTTTTTTAATTAAGTGATTGATTGACATGAAGTGACAGATTGACATGTAGTGACGTACACACCCATGGACAGGAAGTGACCTAATTAAACCACACCCACATCAATGGGAAATTCCCTAATTGAACCACACCTCTTATTGATGGGGGAAATTGCCTAATTAATTCCTAAAGTTTTTCAATGTTGGTTTCAACCCCCAAACATGTGACAGATGTGAAGGGCCATCAATCATAAAAATCGTGAAATTCCTTAAAAGACTGATGTTGAATCGGTTGTGTAAACTAAAGTTTGCTATATAAAAACCGGAAGTTGTAAGGTGTTTTTGGCCGGAACTGTGAAAATCTATAGATAATAAAATGTAGACTTCGCGCGCGGGGGGCTTCGGCGGCGGCGTGCGGGCGGCCGGCCGGGACAGAATAATTTTGTAACGGCTTTCCCAGTTATAACTACTAATCACACCCTTTTGATATATGGTATGGAGCATCAGGTTTTTTTTTTTTTCATACGCGTGATTTCAAATAATTTAAGACTTTCTAATAAAATTATACAATCATTAGTATCCACTTAGTACACTAACGTTGTCACAAACGTAAATAAAAACATAACAAATATATTACATAATTAATATTTTTACAGGTAAAATTGGTTTTACAATGTCATCCATCAACGCGAAAAAACATGACAACATATTCGTATACTTAAATACTTTATTGAAAGGAATTAACATATGTTAACATGTGCATATTGAATCAAAATTAAACATTGTCAAAAGCTTCCACATAGAAATTGAATTCCGAAGCTAGACCAGTATAATAAATTCACAAAGATTTTCCTTCCTTGATAAAATTTTCTCCTCCTTCCTCCCTCCCTTCGCCCTCCATCCTCTTCCTCTTGCCTCCTCCCTCCCTCCCTCCTCCTCCCTCCCTCCCTCCCTCCTCCTCCTCCTCCTCCTCCTCCTCCTCCTCCTCCCTCTCTCCCTCCTCCTCCTCCTCCTCCTCCTCCTCCTCCTCCTCCCTCTCTCCCTCCCTCATCCTCCTCCTCCTCCCTCCCTGTTCCTCCTTTATTTTATAACAGCTAATTGATTATTATCAGTTGATCTTACATGCATTAAACGCTATTTCGCTGAGATATAAAACAAGATAAAAATTGTAACCTATACCCACACCAAGTTAAAATGTTAAGACAGTCATCGTATCAATTAAGCGACTTACACCATTTGTAGTTTAAAAATTAAAACCCAATTACTGCGTGTCACTTTCTTAATAACATTAGAACAGGGTTATGTTTTATCCTTTAACTATCAGATGGGAAATCCCCTAATGATACAAATAGATTTATGCCCCCTCTTCAAACCATGCAAAACAGGTAGGGATCCTCTAAAAGTCTAAAAAGTGGATATAAATATTTTAACTACGAACACCCTAATTACAGGTAAGAAATTTATTTTAATGACACATGTCAACGAGTGTTTATTTTATAACCCCCAAAACAGGAAGTAAGGTTGTATCAAACAAACAAAAAAAACCAGTACCATCAATCATCTAAAACAAATTAAAATATTTTAATGACACATGTCAACAAGTGTTTATTTTATAACCCCCAAAACAGGAAGTAAGGTTGTATCAAACAAACAAAAAACCAGTACCATCAATCATCTAAAAACAAATTAAAATATTTTAATGACACATGTCAACATGTTCTTATTTGTCACATTAAACAATAAATCCATAAATTTTATAGGAAATTCCCTATATAAGCGAGAAAATAATTAAAAAATCATTAGTCAACCGACAAGTTGAAAGGTGAAGACGTTAAAACTAGTAACCGGAGTGGGTAAGTATGTTAACTATTTATATGCATCGATATTTGGATTTGACTCAAGTAAGCTACCAACGTGTGTAAAAAAAAACACCGCACTTTGATGGTAAATGAAAAAGGGGGTTAAACCAGTTATAACATTATTTTATACTTCGAAATTATTATCTGTTGTTCGAAGTATACTCCTGTAAGCCTTGGTTTCGAGGGAAGCTCCGTTTTGTAGTGATATAAGCGTTGAAAGGTGGTGTCGAAGGGCCGTGGCTTTTTGACGACAGTCTTGATCAAACATTTTGGATTTTATTGAGGATTTTATACCTTAACATTTAATGTGACTTAATGCCTTATCTATTCAATGCATTAAAAACTTTGACCATTCTCGTTGTAGATTATCAAAACGATGAACAAGTCCAAAACCTATGATTGTTATGTATGCGGCAAAGTATTCAGTCAGCAATCAAATCTATATCGGCATAAAAAGGCGATGCATTCAACAACGATATACTCATGTTCTAAATGTATGTTTCAAAGTAACAGGAAAGACAGCTATTTGCGTCATATTAAGAAGCATTTAATAGTAAAGAATCAAACAGGAGGTGGAAAAAAAGTCAATAACAAAGACGAAAAAGACAACATAAAAGATGTATGTTCTTTTAAAGCACTCAATGGAACAGTGGAGACTTATATTATCCCAGCGGAAGGAAAAGTTAAATTCGACCCGATGACTTTTTTAAAAAGTAAATATGAAGATGTAAAAAACAAGCTTAAAAAGACCATTAAAGAAAAAGGTGGTATAAAGTGGTATTTATCTCTGAACATCAAAATGACGAGAAGAAATGGTGATCAGCTAGAAACTGCAGAACCACATTTTCGCGGGAAATGCCAAACAAGCTTGAAATTTGAAGACATAGATGGTGGTTTAAAGGAATCAATAAAGAAAGTATTCAACTCATTCATTGAATACCAAAGGCAAGGCAGTAATTGGACAATAGATAAAATTGTAGATTTAACCATACATATGGCACGCTACAGACCACTGAAAGGATCCAGTTATATTCCACTCCCAATCAAGTTAAGATCTAAACATGCTATCATCGACGTGAAAAACAGGGATAATAAATGCTTCATGTGGTCAATTCTAGCTGCATTGCATCCAGCAAACCGGGATGGGGAGCGTGTTTTCAAGTATAAAGAGCATGAATCGAAATTAAACTTTAAAGGTATATCATTTCCCGTGAAATTGGAAGACGTTACTAAATTCGAGAAGCAGAACGATATATCTATCAATGTGTTTGGTTACGAGAAGCAGAGCGTCTCCCCAATACACATCACTGGTTTTAGGTTCGAGAGACAGATAAACCTGTTATTGATATCGGACAATAGAAAATCCCACTATTGTTATATAAAGGATTTAAACAAGTTATTGGGAGACCAACACACTAACCATAGAAGATACCATTATTGTCCTTATTGCTTACATGGCTTCACCAAAGAACGTATTCTCAATGACCACAAACCATACTGCATAACACATGGACCACAGAGAACTGAAATGCCGAAGGAAAAGGATAAATGGTTATTTTACAAAGACATTCGTAAACAACTCAAAGTACCCTATGTTATCTATGCTGACTTCGAAAGTCTTCAAGTGCCCATTGAAGGTTGTGAGATAGATCCATCCAAATCATCGACGACAAGGTCAACACAACACGTACCATGTGGATTTGCCTACAAAGTTGTTGGGCTAAACTCAGGAACCTCAAAAAATCCTGTTGTCTATAGGGGTTTGGATGCAGCTGATAAGTTTATAGATTTTATGGTCACCGAGCAGGAAAATATAGAGAAAAAATTTAAACTCTGCGAGCCAATGGTAATGACAGGCGGTGACTGGCAGTTATTCAAAAAGGCTGCAAATTGTCATATATGCACCAAGCCATTGGGAGAGGACCGAGTTAGAGACCATTGTCACGTCACCGGGAAGTTTAGAGGGGCAGCACACAATGACTGTAACATAAACTACAAGTTTACGGGTCGCATTCCTGTTATATTTCACAATCTTCGAGGTTATGACAGTCACCTGATCATGCAGGCAATAGGAAAAGTTGACAAACGACTGAGATGTATACCCAATAACATGGAGAAATACATTTCATTTTCTCTAGGGTGCATGGACTTCATCGACTCTTTCCAATTTATGCCATCGTCTTTGGAGACACTTGTAGGAAACCTTGCTAAAGAAGGATCGTTACATTTCAAACATTTAAAAGATCATTTTGGAAGCGAAAACAATAAGTTTCTATTAAGAAAGCAGGTCTATCCATATGAGTATTTCGATTCAGAAGCTAAATTTTCAGAACAACAACTACCACCGATATCCGCCTTTTACAGCACATTATCTGGGGAGTGGATTTCAGATGATGATTATGCACATGCACAAAATGTATGGGAGACATTTTCTATACAGAACCTTGGACAATATCATGACTTGTATGTATTAACCGACGTGCTGCTGCTTGCTGACGTATTTGAGAACTTTAGAAACATTTGTCTGAATTATTATGATCTGGACGCTGCACATTTTTATACATCACCAGGTCTCGCATGGCAAGCCGCGCTCAAAATGACAGGTGTAAAACTAGAATTATTGACAGATATTGATATGCATCTATTCATCGAAAAGGGCCTTCGAGGAGGAATATCAATGATCACACATCGCTTCTCCAAAGCCAACAACAAATATGTTCCGGACTATAATCCAAAAGAGGAAAGAAATCATCTGATCTATTTAGATGCAAATAATTTATACGGCTGGGCCATGTCTCAATCACTTCCTGTAAAAGACTTCAGATGGCTGAATGAAAATGAGATTGAGAGTCTACGGATAAACGATGTTGAAGATGGTAATGATAGTGGCTATATATTGGAAGTTGATCTAGATTATCCTGAAGACCTTCATGATCTTCATAACGAATATCCACTAGCTCCCGAGAAAATGAAAGTTTCAGACGAAATGCTATCACCATATGCTAAAATACTTTTAGCAGAACTTGATCTCAAGGGAACATCAACAGAAAAACTAATTCCAAACCTTAAAGCCAAAGAGAAATATGTTGTTCACTATAGAAATCTAAAACTATATATGTCTCTGGGTATGAAAGTCTCCAAGATACACCGCGTGCTGGCCTTCAGACAAGAGTCATGGTTGAAGAGGTATATCGACTTCAATACAGAGAAACGAAAACTGGCAAAGAACGATTTTGAGAAAGACTTCTTCAAACTAATGAACAATGCAGTATTCGGTAAGTTAATTTATTATATATAATGATAGCAACAGTAACGAAAGTTATAGAAACACAGTAGCCAGCACAATTAGTAATTATACTTAAACATTTAATAGTCTGTGACTTTAAATGAAGATAATAATACTAGCTATATAGTGAAATTCACATACTGAATCTAAGAATGATTTGCTTCGAGATTTATATACTACCGATACCTTTATTTATTTATTTATTTATTTATTTATTTATTTATTTTTCTATTTATTTATTTATTTATTTATTTATTTATAACTAGGAAAAACTATGGAGAACCTCAGAAAAAGGATCGATATTCATCTGGTAAACAATCAGTCCAAGGCAAGAAAACTAACAAATAAACCAACATTCAATGCCTTTAAGATTTTCAACGAGGATTTGATCGCCGTACATATGTTGAAACAAAAGCTCTATTTGAACAGACCCATCTATGTAGGATTTTCCATACTGGACGTGTCAAAAACATTGATGTACGATTTTCATTATAACTATATGAAACAGAAGTATAGACAAAACGCACAACTCTTGTTTACAGATACAGATAGCCTTTGCTACAGCGTTTACACACGTGACATATACAGCGATATGCTCAATGACAAAGAATTGTTCGACACATCAGAGTATAAGCAAGACCACCCACTGCATAGTATGGTTAACAAGAAAGTTCTTGGTAAGATGAAAGATGAGACACATGGCATTCCTATACATGAATTTGTAGGACTCAAATCAAAAATGTATTCCCTTATCTACAACGAAGATGACAAGTTGATTGAAAAGAAAACAGCAAAAGGAATCAAGAAATGTGTCATTAAACATCATACCAGACACGAAGATTACAAACAGTGTCTGTTTAATAAAACCATTCACATGTCCTCAATGAATCAGATCAGATCATATGACCACCAGTTGTATAACATAATTATCAACAAACTAGGACTATCACCATTTGACGATAAAAGGTATATTCTCGAAGATGGAATAAGCAGTCTAGCATATGGTCACTGGAGAATATAAATCACACCAACACTACTGTCATTTCATTTCTTTCTATGCAATTAAAGGAGTAAGACGTGTTCTTATAATGAGCAGTTGTGGTGATTGTGACATGAAATTTTCTAGAAAAGACAATTTAATGCGACACTTGAAAAATAAGCATGGATATATTGATTATGAAACAGGAGGAGTAGGAGATGGTGAGGGAGGGGTGACACTACAGCACCCTTTCACTATGATGTTAGCAGGACCAACTGGATCTGGGAAGACTTTTTGGATGAAACGACTCCTAGAAAATACAAAATCTATGATAAAACCGAATCCTGAACGCATTATTTGGTGTTACAAACGATGGCAGCCAATGTTTAACGAAATGAAGCAGACAGTTAAGCACATAGTATTTGTTCATGGTATTCCAGAGGACCTAAATGAAGATTCATTTATAGACACAAAATTCCCTACATTAATTATCTTAGACGATCTCATGAAAGATGTTGCTTCAAGTCAAGATGTTTGTGAACTCTTTGTGGAAGGAAGTCACCATAGGAATCTCAGTGTGGCATGTCTGGTACAAAACCCATTCTATAAAGGAAAAGGAAGCAGAACCATGAGTATCAATAGCCAGTATTTGGTTCTTTTTAAAAACCCGCGTGATCAAGTTGGGCCTTCTACTCTAGCAAGACAAATGTATCCCAAAAACTCTAATAGATTCATGAAAAAATATACAGAAGGAACAAAACAGCCATATGGATATTTATTTATAGATTTGAAACAGACCACACCCGATGATGAGCGACTAAAAACTAATGTTTTTGAAGGTGCTACAGTTCAAATTGGTGGCAGTCAGTATACAAACAGAGATACATCTGATATTGCTCATTTAAAGGATATACATCAAGGTGAACAGACGCATTGTGACGAAAGTCTAGATACCAAAGACATAGAGATAGGAAATAGCCACGACACAGATAAACATATAAACGATAAGATGCCTTCTTGTGATGATTGCGGATTAGTTTTCGAAAGTGTTCCTGATTTGGTCAGGCATATAAATAGATGGTGTCCTGAGAACAAGAGAAAGTTCGATGATATTGAGGTTGATGAATCTACTACTAAAAAAAGAAAAATTGTCATCGAAGACGGTGAGGAAGTCGCATTTGAACGTATAGCAACATACACTAGAGAAAGCAACGAGAATGAGTGGCAAACCAAAGTTGATAAATATATCTCAGAAGGATTGGTAGACAAAAAGGCTAGAATTAAAGCTAATCATAAATTTAAAGCTGAAGAAATGGATGATTTCACTTCCAGATATGCAGATCTGCTTACATATATGCTACAGTTACAGGATGGACACTTACATAAAAAAGTTATAACCATGATAGAAAGGTTAGTTAAGGATGGAATGGACTATAAGAAAGCAATAAAAATTTCCACCAGAAAATACAAACCAGTGCTAGAAGGCTATCTTGTTGATGTCATCGAAAATGAAACATATGAAAATGATGAGGATGAAGACAGTAATGGGGAAGAGAGCGAAGAGGAAGAAGAGAAAGGGGATGAGGGAGAATAGACAGTATAAATTAATATTAGAATATCGTTTTTATTAGTATCAGTTAGTAATTTGAATTGAACAGATGTCTTCTCCCTCGGAAATATATCTTAAAAAGATATATTATGATACATCTAACCCTGCAAGTTTTAGCGGACCCGATAAGTTGTACAGATTTGTCCGAAAAGAGGGAAAATTCGTCTTAAGTAGATATAAAATACGTAAATGGTTGCAACGACAAGAACCGTATAGCCTACAGAGACCTGTAAAACGATCGTTCACACGAAATAGAGTCATAACAACTGGAATCGATGATCAGTGGGATGCAGATTTGATGGATATGACAAAATTTGCTAAATATAATCATGGATTAAGTTTTGTTATTGTGGTTATAGACATTTTTTCCAAATATGTATGGATGAGATCATTAAAAGATAAAAAGGGAAAATCTGTAGCCGACGCATTGAAAGACATTCTCCAACAAGGAAGATCACCAAACAGAATACGCACAGATAAAGGGCAAGAATTTAAGTCAAAGGAAGTAGAGGCAGTACTTCAACGACGAGGAATACAACATCTATATGCTCAAAATACGGAAATTAAGGCTAACTATGTAGAAAGAGTCATAAAAACCATTAGATCTAAGATAACAAGATACATGACCTATAAGCAGAACTACAATTATACAGATACCCTATATGATTTCGCCAGCAGCTACAACAAGACCTTTCATAGAACTATTGGGTTACCACCAGAAAAAGTTACAAAAAGTAAAGAGACCAACTTATGGTGGAAAATGTATTGGCCTAAGAAAACAGTTTCAATAGTTAAGACAAAGACAACAAGAAAGCCGTTTCGTTTAAAACTAGGAGACAAAGTTCGCGTGACCTACATCAGAAATCCTTTTACTAGGGAATACGATGAAAAATGGTCGGGTGAAATATTCAAAATCTCTCAACGCATCCTACGTGGTGGACTACCGGTATACAGAGTGGTGGATTTTAATGATGAAGAAATAAAGGGAACATTTTATCAATCAGAGTTACAAAAAGTCGATGTGCGAGATGACGATATGTGGAAAATAGAAAACGTTATAAAGACAAGAGGAAAGGGACATACAAAACAATATTTCGTAAAATGGTTAAATTGGCCAAAGAAATTTAACTCATGGATATCTGCTAGAGATGTGACCAACCTGTAAAATAAAGATTCATGAACAATATATTGATGTGTGATTATCTAGATGAATAATGTTGAAAATATTGTGTATATTGTAAAGACAATATGTGGATGTCTCTCCGACCCATAATTGTCTCATTACGGAGATATTAAATAATTGCATAGAGTCTTTTGTCTTTTTATAATAAATACATTCAAACATATCTGTTCTTGCAAAAAAAAATAAAAAGAAAAAAAAAAGAATCGTGGAGACTGTATCTCTGTTTGACTAAGTAGAGACACTCTAATGTCAACACCACAGTTCTCGAAGCAAAATAATGATGTATGAAAATCCTCAACAAAATATTCAAAGTACTAAAATAAATGACCGAATTTCGTTTAACAGAAAGTATGTGGGTGACGCACATACAATCGAACCATACGATATGGGACTCGATGCTGAAACTGTACACTAAACATTAAAAAAAAGGAACATACCAACAAAAACATAAGAAATACAACAAAAATATACTACAAACAAAAGTTATGGCAATAAGTTGCTGGAAAACCCGTTACGAAATTATTCTGTCCCGGCCGGCCGCCCGCCCGCCGCCGCCGAAGCCCCCCCGCGCGCGAAGTCTACATATTATTATCTATAGATTTTCACAGTTCCGGCCAAAAACACCTTACAACTTCCGGTTTTTATATAGCAAACTTTAGTTTACACAACCGATTCAACATCAGTCTTTTAAGGAATTTCACGATTTTTATGATTGATGGCCCTTCACATCTGTCACATGTTTGGGGGTTGAAACCAACATTAAAAATCTTTAGGAATTAATTAGGCAATTTCCCCCATCAATAAGAGGTGTGGTTCAATTAGGGAATTTCCCATTGATGTGGGTGTGGTTTAATTAGGTCACTTCCTGTCCATGGGTGTGTACGTCACTACATGTCAATCTGTCACTTCATGTCAATCAATCACTTAATTAAAAAAAAAGGTTATTAGGTATATCCACAAAGTATATCCACAACATAGATTTCTCCATAGGTTTAACATGGGCAAAAGTGCGCCAGAACGTACAGTTTGACAACTACTAGAAAAAAGAAAATTAAGCAAGTTGTAAACATGTTATATTCCAAAAATGTGTAGTGTCCTGTTTTTTAACATAAACAATATTCAAACAAAAGTTCTAGAACCCAAATAGTTCAAACACTTCACAGAAGAACTATTGAATATCGATGTGTAAAAGACGTGTGTTAATGATAAGTTACAATAATAAACTTAGTTTTAAACTTACCTAAAACAAGATAGTTCAATGAATCGTCCATTGAGTTGTTGGTCTGAAGTTTTCAACTGTCAACGAATATCGGTCACCCTTATCAAACAGATAGAAATAATACAAAGGATCTTATCTAATAGATTTACAAAAACAATAACAGTTCATCACCAGTAGAACAAAATTGTCACCATTACTTTACATGGCTATCATTGTTCGTTTTGTATTGATCGGTGTTCAAGCGTACAAACAATTGGTTGCTTTTTGTTAAAGAATCATGACATATAATCAAAACTTTATTTGAATTTTTTTTACTCTGGGCATCTTATAAATCGATCTTTTCTAGTTATAATAAGCAGTACGAATTTGGCTATATCCGACATGAAAACGAAAATGTGATAAAATGAGCATGAAATGATGGCGAAGTAGAGGAAATTAGGATATAAGGCCAATCGGGGAAGACAGTTCCGACTAGAAGAAATTGGTATGATCGGTCTTTTAAGTCTTTAGCATGGGTATCCTACGTTTTTTCTCTTATTGAGAGCTAAATCAAGGATCCCGAACGTTTGAGTAAAATGGTCGTCACATTCAAAGAGAAAAGAGAAGACCGGAGAAGTTTAAGAGAAAATAGTTAACAAATAATTTACTAATATTATTTAACATTCCTTCTTCAGTTATCTTACACGTTTTATTTGTTTGGTCATTAATTAGTTAAAAAAAGTTCAAGGTTTCTCGTCTATCGTGCGTCATCAACTAATTTACAATTTTCACCTGTCACAAGTGTCACCTCTAGTGATATACGATATTGAGATGTGGAATAAGTGTACGCGACACAACAAACATAAACAAACAGCAATTCAAAAAATCACAACGGAAAACAGCAAGCAGTCTTCAACATGACCATAGGTCACTGCTTACCGTCTTGCATTGGCCCAAGACTTATAATACAATACAAAAGTATCAAAACCAATCCCTAAATCATCAACGAAAGACTCAATTCTTGACATAAAACAGTTAACATAGATTGACAAGGACAAACAAAGGCTTTGGCAAAGTTTCCTGGCTTAGGACAGGCAAAAGTTCAATTCAACAAGAGAGAACCTAAGACAAAATACTGTACGAAAACAACAAGACAAGGAGGAACTCTCTTGAGAACACTCGAAGTTACTGACAACTACTATACAGTGGCGTAGCTGCATATAGGCAATGTAGGCACTTGCCTACACATGATTTTGTAAAGCATGCCATCTATTACATGTATTACTTGTAAAATTATAATTTACTGCTTTTAAAGCAAATATATTATTAAGGATTTATTAGATTCCGTAATTAAAATAATTGATATAGTACAGGTCTATAACAATTAATAAGACCATAAAACGTTACGTTCTCGTTTATCCGGATACGAAACCGTAACTGGTCTGTATTAGGTACAGAAATATAATTTCCGGGTGGCGTTATAACGTAAACATGCAACGCCAAAGATCATTAGATCTGTACTTTAAACCGAAGTCATCTACAAGTACTACGTCTAGTAATTCCCAAGAAAATGAGACTCCTGAAGGAGCTGTCGAACCCAGCCCTGCTACCCTGTCAGAGCCTGAGCCGACTGAAGTAGCAAGCGCAGACTTGTCAGACTCAGCCACCATAGCTTCTACTTCTAGCTCTTCACTCAGCCATGTCAGCCATTCTCCCTGTTACCCGGACATTGCGACATGCATATCAGAAGGAACAATTATCGACGTGGCCGTTAAGAAGAGACTTATTGAAGGAACCTGGCCAGATTTACACCGATTTGGTTTCCCGACAAGGTATTTTTCTATGATGGATTTTTTTTTCGTTCGCCTCGGTCTCCCCGATTATTAGCTACTCAGAATATGAGCAAATAGGATTCTACTCAAAGTTACACAAGATCAAAATAAAGGTCAAAATGCCCTATCACTCACTAGTCTACCCCACTTTATACTATCATTCGAAAATATGTATAATAATTCAATAAATCTGGATCATCATGTGTTTATTATGACAACCAGGAACGTTCGTTCCCCTCTCCTCCCCCCGGTGATTGAAGCTGAGATTTGAAATGTGTTTATTTTGCATAAAATGACCATTTTTACGCAATTATGCCCCCGCTACCTTAAGATCTTGGACCCCCCCCCCCCCGCTTCCTTAAAATCTTGGATCCCCCCGCTGTCAGTTTAAATTAAAAGAAGCCCCTAGATTAAATTATAATTGCTTATACGATTCAAAACCAGTCATAAATTTGGCGAAGAAAGGTCTCTTCTTTTTACATCTTGAAATTGCCTCATTTTAAAACTTTGTGCATGCAAGTGGCGATTTTTCTTAAACCTGTGAAAATATCCAATTTCAAGTCTTTTATTTCCATTCAATGTTGTACCTAGGACAAGTTTCAGTTTAATATTTTCAAACAGGGTAATATCTGGTCAGAAGAGAAAACTATCCTCTCAATGGCTCCTAGACCATCCCTGGCTACGGTACTCTATTTCCACGGACTCACTGTACTGTGTTTGCTGTGTCCTCTTTGGAAAGCAAGATGGGAAGGAGAAACTGTTTGTTAAACCTATCAGTGACTGGGAAAATTTGTCAACGCTGGTTTCAAGACACCTAAAGACTGGCTCTCAACATTCAGGATGTGCAATTGCTGCAGAAGATTTTTTTAGGGTAAATTTTGTTTTAAACTTTAAAAACCTTTAAAATTTTTTGTTCTCTACCAAAACACAAAGCGGGGATTTAGAAATGCCAGATGTGTCCGTGGGTCACAATCATGATGTCGTACGCGCTCTTGCGCCTACAAATTCTAACAATTTTTGATAGTGTTATTTCACAACAAATATATGTCGTATATATACTGTACGTGAATATCATTGTTTTCGGACCCTCACCCCCAAACTGGTCCTCACACAGTACGTAAATATTAAGCTTCACTAGAAAATAAACAGATTATCAGATGGTCGATGTTCACAGAGTGATTTTAAGATTTTATTATGTGTTCGATCGTCCGTTTGTGTTTTAGACCGATTTATTGAAAACCACAAATCTATAATCTAAGTGAAGCATAGTTTAATTGATATTCACAATAAGCGCATCCAAACAAAAAATAACGATTAAAATTACATGTACATGTATATAACAATTTCAATTAAAACCCTAACGACAAGAGGTCATTAAATGCTATGGAGTTTTATGTTTTAGGCTTCTTCTAAAAAATCTGTATTAAGACATGGCTATTGTTTACGCGTTAAGAGATTTCAGACTGTCTTATCAGTGTGTCTTTTTTTTTACATATTTCCATGCCAATAAACAATATGAAAACTAGAAACTTACAAACAAGCTATGCCTACATGTATGAAACCCGGGAAATTAGTCAAAACCGAAAACCAACTCCAGGACAGAAAACCTTTTACGAATAAAAACAAGTTTTTGCATATTTTCTTTTTTCCTTTAATAGATTGAGGAAAAGTCGAAGGAATCAATAACCGAACTCATGTCAAAAGGCCACAAGGATCAAATCATGAAAAACAGACATATATTGAAAAATATAATTGAAACTTTAATTCTATGTGGCAAGCAAAATATTCCTATAAGGGGACATACAGAAGAAAGAAGCAACTTTTTTGCCATATTACAAGAGAAGGCCAAGGAAGATACAATATTATCAGAGCATCTAGCATGTAGTCAAGATTCGAGAGCCAAATATACCTCACCGGACATACAAAACGAGATATTATCACTGTGTGGAAATCAGATACGAGACTCGATTTCTGGTTTATGTATGCAATCTCCGTTCTTTGCAATCATCGCGGACGAGGCAACCGACAAATCTACAAAAGAACAATTGTCTCTTTGTCGATTTTTCATGTAATCCATTCGAAATCCGTGAGCAATTTGTCGGGTTCATGTATGCTAAGAGCATAAAAGGCCAGGCTATTGCACAAATGATAATCGAGAAGCTAAATGAGATTAATTTAGACATAACTAAATTGAGAGCGCAGTGCTATGATGGTGCTTCAAACATGTCTGGAAAGTTTAATGGTGTCCAAGCTATCATCAAACGAGAGGCGCCGTTAGCGAACTACGTGCAGTGCAAAGCACACAGTCTGAATTTAGCTCTAGTCCATAGCAGTTAAGAAAGTTGCGTCCGTACCGTCATGGCTACCATACAGGAAGTGGCATTTGCTTTCGAGTACTCCGCAAAACGCCTCGTTGCGTTTGAGGATGAACTCTCAACCGACTACGACACACAAGGAAAAATGGAACGACGAAGCAAACTTCGAACACTATGCGAAACAAGATGGAGTAGTCGCGCGGATTCACTTTTCACATTTAAGACCGCCTTTCCAGTAATTGTACACGCTCTCGAGAATTTGAAAGACGACGGGGACGAGAAAGCGGGAATGCATCTAGCTGCAATTCTACGTTTTGAGTTTATAATCGGCTTAGTCGTTAGTGAGTTTCTATTGCGTGGTACAGTCGGTCTGACGAATTACCTACAGAGTACTGACTGTGATCTTGTGGAGGCAATTGCCGAGTCTAAAGTAACAATTAGTAGTCTACAGGCAGAGCGAAATGATCCCCTAGTGTGGGATGCATTGTATGAGTCAGCGGTTAAAATGGCGTCAGACTTTGAAATTGCACCCAGCGCCCCACGACGTACAGGGCGACAAATACACCGAGCAAATTACGCCATTAATGATCCAAAAGAATACTGGCGAGTTTCTTTGTTCCTTGTTTTTGCCGACCACTTGATCTTACAGATGGAAGAACGTTTGGTAAAAAATGAAGGTCGGTTTAATGCAGCAAATCTTATTCCATCTAAGTTAGCGGGTTTAGATGACAAGATCGAAGGTATCTACACCGCATATTCAGCAGATCTTGATGTTACCCAAGACGTCTTTACTGGTGAGGCCAAAAGATGGAAAACCCGTTGGGATATGACGAACGATAAACCTAGCAGCCTTATTGATACCTTACGCGTCACTAATCAGTATGCTTATCCGTCCATTTTCAAGGTGCTTACAATTTTGATAACGATGCCCGCCTCTTCTGCTACCGCCGAACGATCGTTCAGTGCGATGAAAAGGATAAAAAGTTACCTGCGTGCGTCTATGGGCGATGAACGTCTTTCTGCACTAGCTCTTATGCATGTCCATCGTACGTTCAAAATTGACATAGAAGAGTTAATTCGAGTATTTGCAAGCCAGAAAACCCGACGAATTGCATTTTACTGACAGCTAACCTAAGTGACATTGCATATACAGTTCTACTAGTTAAAGACAATCCCATATAAATACTATTGCAGCATTTACTAAAATTATAGTAAAGTTTTTGTAACGCTAGTATAGTTTTTTCAATAGTTGAAGAATGTCCCTAAGTGTCCGCGCCATCCATTAAATCAGCCCCAATCGTTCCCAGATGATGGTTTTAAAACGAATTGAATGAATCCAATGAAACTTTACGTAATTGATTACTGTTGTAGATAATGCAACTTACGTCGACTTTGTAAGATTTGTTAAATTTTGCATATGATTTAGGTTCAGCCTCAGGTAAGGTACTTTTATGTAGAACGGGATGTGGAATCATACCTCGGTTATCGGAAACACTAACTGTTTAGACTATATAATATAGTTAAAGATCATCCAAGTATTCAAACATGTATAAGTAACGTTTAGACTACTAAATTCACAAATGATTAAACCATGCTCAGCTGTTGATAGTTACAAAGAAAGTTGTCTGAAATAAATAAATATCTGTCCTTGCTTGAAAACACTGTAAACCGTCATTGTTGACTATTTGAAACCCCCTAGAATATTAAATTTTGCATGGCTAATTATTTGGGTCCCCCTAAGACATTTTACAGGCATTTTCTTTCTTTTAAACATTGTCTTGTCTTGTGTTTTTTTTAAAGGCTTTCTTTTTTCTTTATTTATAAAAGATATTAAACAGATAGAATGATTGAAATTCTTTAACAGACAGGTAGTCTAAAAAGCGTTTCAAAACGTTAAAACCGCTCAGCTTCCGGGGGGCCTAGCCCCCCTGCACCCCCTACCAGGGCTCTGCCCTGGACCCGCTGGGAGCCTTGAGCGGCCCCTAGACCCCTCGCCGAGAGGAGTGTGCCTACACTTCCTTTTATCTCTAGCTACGCCGCTGACTAGCTAAGAAACATTTATCGATTGATGTAAAAGAATCAAATACATCAGTTCTAAATCCGACACCTACGTCAAAACAATGAATGATTAAGAGTTGTATCACCATACAGAACCGACATACTTGATCGCTGTGGTGCTTATAAATAATACAGTGGATACAAAGTGAAAATTTAACGTTTTAAAGTTACTATCAAGCTATCAATATTTCTACCAAAACATACCAAATGCAAAGATTTTACTAAAACATTGAATTCGTATCCTTTTTTCAAAAGGTTTTTAAGCCAGTTTTTAATTCTGTTCACGATGTCATTCAGTGTTTTTAACACCAACGAACTACAACCGAAAATATCTGTCAATAATGATTGCGCGTTGCACATCTTTTCGTATACGTAGAATTAACTTACTTGAATTACTTCATTAGTTAATAAATCTTATAGACTTACATAGCGGTTTTTATATAGTAAGCTCGCCTTCCATGTATTATTTTATCTTCTCTGAAATCAATTGGTAGAAAGAATCTTTAGTCTTTACATTAATCCGGCACCCCTATTACGTATTGGACAAATAGAAAGACATACAGATAGAAAAAGTAGACTTACCATTAGGAGGTGATAGTTCATTGTTCATATAGATTGAGTATCTCATTAGTTCTCACAAGAAGACAACTTGAATACTGAAACGGACAAAAATTTCTTAACCACTACTGATTTGACTTAATTCTCAAAGTGTCAAGTATTTTAAGAAATTCGATATAAATTCAGTATATTTTCCTTGCAGTCAAGTAAAATTGAGGAAGTGTTCATAGGCGGATTTGCCCATAAAGCGACTGGGATGTTTCCGGGTGGTAGAATGGTGTAAGCCTGTCATAATACGGGCTATAATGAGGAAAATCTGAACGCAAACCATAGTTGTTCGGAAAAAATTCACGTTCAATCCTCCTGAATTCAAATGCCGATTCAGAAGTGTCCACTGTATTATCTTGATTTTACTGGACGGGATCTTAGTTTGCTTTACTCCAAATTCGGCTATATCCGGACGATGATTGTAAAGGAATGATACGAGGAACATAACATGATGAAGGAAAGGACAAGATGTCGGGCGGAAAGACGAATTTTTATTGCCACTGGAAAAAGGAATGATGGGTAGGAACAGTAGTCTAGCCGACCTGCAGTAGGGTTCTTGATCGTTCGATAAACGAAACGGTTTTTTTTTCGACACGGTGACCCTCTATGGTTTGCGGTCAGATTTTCAGCTTTATACACTGACGACCCAGGCAATCAGTGTGAAAGGGGTGTCCCGTATGTGGCGAATACGTCCATAGCAGCGTAAACTTGTCGGTAAAAGTATACTAAAGAGCGCTCAGTAACCTGACATCGGGTGAGACGTCCCGTGCGGGGCCAGGTTGGCGAATAGGCCCGCATTAGACCTAGCTTGTCGGAAGAGGCGACTAAGGGTCTGGCGATTCTGACGTCGGGTCAGTGCTCAGCCCACAGTGCGACCAAGTGTGTACCCTAGGTGGCTGAATAGGGTGACCCTCATCAGCGGGGGTTGTTGGGTCTATAATACGGAAAGCCTGACCGCTGACCATAGTGGGCCAACGTGTTTGGAGAGTGCCACGCTTCATGGACGTAAATGACACCTGTTTGGACCACCAAATAGTGAACAACATACTAAGCAGAATTTCCCGCCCCTAGCCATCATTCCTCTTTTTCCTGTAGTTCTTCAGAATTTGCCGTGTCATTTTTTTCCCACCCCACCCCATCATCATCCTTTCATGTTCATCGTCTTCAAACAACCTAAATAGCGTTGCACGGGCGTAAATCACCAAATCAACCACTCACTCGGGCCCGGGTCAGGCCACTTTAGCCACAAAACGACTGGAATGTGTGCACCAGGTTAAATTGGGCAGCCCTGTCATAATAAATGGCGGTGTCGACGGGCTATTATGCGGAAAACCTGACCTAAAACAATATTGGTGCACTGTTTTGCGAAAAATGACACGTTCCCCGCACGTTAAAGAACCCTGCTGCAGGTCTCGATAAGAGTAGGGGCCCGTATGATACCCATGCATGATGCTAAATCGCCCGTCCTTAACCGTAACTCCTTTTTCCAGTCACTCTCCTCCCCGGTTGGCCTTGTGTTTCCATTTCCTCCACTTCATAATCATTTCATGTCAATTGTATCACCCATTTCATGTTCATCTCCTGGATAGCCGAAGTCGCACTGCTTAGGAGTAATGCAATAACTCACTTACTCAGTAATTGTGTATATTAGTCTTCTTATTTAAACGAACTCAACAGGTGTTCAAACAAAAGTAACCATGCTTTCCATGAGATGCGTATACAAATGCGAGCGATGTCACGTGCGGATAACCTTCTTATTCATATTCCTTGAAATTGAATATCTCAACGTGTGGAGTATAATACGCAAAATAGTCTAATCTCGTGAGAACTAGATTAATAGTAGAAAATCCAGGGGATGAACAAGATAATATCACACACTATTAAGAATAAAGCTTTAAATTTTTAGTTTAAAAAAAGCCTTTTTTTAGATATAAAAAACAAAAACGCAATATTTCATATTACCATATTATCTAAAAAGTGGTTACGAACTAACTACAGATTAGTGGGTTATTGATGATGCATTACTTCTTTATTTGACAAAAAAAGAAAAACACCCAAAATAAAAACGATGCATTATACTTTTTTTAAGTCTGCATTCTATCTGACTTACTTTAAATTTCTATCTGCAGGATGGTCGAAATTCCATCCTTTCCAGATTAGACTAACAATTAACCGATCTTTGGCATCGTGATGGGTGTGCTATAGGAAGCGGAAAGTGTATATTCTTCCGGAACACCTGAGTTCACGTTGCTAAGTGCGGTTTAGTTTAGTTGTTGTCTTTTGTTTGTTTAAAAATTCTAGAACCCTAATAGTTCAAACACTTCACAGAAGAACTATTGAATATCGATGTGTAAAAGACGTATGTTAATGATAAGTTACAATAATAAACTTAGTTTTAAACTTACCTAAAACAAGATAGTTCAATGAATCGTCCATTGAGTTGTTGGTCTGAAGTTTTCAACTGTCAACGAATATCGGTCACCCTTATCAAACAGATAGAAATAATACAAAGGATCTTATCTAATAGATTTACAAAAACAATAACAGTTCATCACCAGTAGAACAAAATTGTCACCATTACTTTACATGGCTATCATTGTTCGTTTTGTATTGATCGGTGTTCAAGCGTCCAAACAATTGGTTGCTTCTTGTTAAAAAATCATGACATATAATCAAGAACTTTGTCGGAAGAGGCGACTAAGGGTCTGGCGATTCTGACGTCGGGTCAGTGCTCAGCCCACAGTGCGACCAAGTGTGTACCCTAGGTGGCTGAATAGGGTGACCCTCATCAGCGGGGGTTGTTGGGTCTATAATACGGAAAGCCTGACCGCTGACCATAGTGGGCCAACGTGTTTGGAGAGTGCCACGCTTCATGGACGTAAATGACACCTGTTTGGACCACCAAATAGTGAACAACATACTAAGCAGAATTTCCCGCCCCTAGCCATCATTCCTCTTTTTCCTGTAGTTCTTCAGAATTTGCCGTGTCATTTTTTTCCCACCCCACCCCATCATCATCCTTTCATGTTCATCGTCTTCAAACAACCTAAATAGCGTTGCACGGGCGTAAATCACCAAATCAACCACTCACTCGGGCCCGGGTCAGGCCACTTTAGCCACAAAACGACTGGAATGTGTGCACCAGGTTAAATTGGGCAGCCCTGTCATAATAAATGGCGGTGTCGACGGGCTATTATGCGGAAAACCTGACCTAAAACAATATTGGTGCACTGTTTTGCGAAAAATGACACGTTCCCCGCACGTTAAAGAACCCTGCTGCAGGTCTCGATAAGAGTAGGGGCCCGTATGATACCCATGCATGATGCTAAATCGCCCGTCCTTAACCGTAACTCCTTTTTCCAGTCACTCTCCTCCCCGGTTGGCCTTGTGTTTCCATTTCCTCCACTTCATAATCATTTCATGTCAATTGTATCACCCATTTCATGTTCATCTCCTGGATAGCCGAAGTCGCACTGCTTAGGAGTAATGCAATAACTCACTTACTCAGTAATTGTGTATATTAGTCTTCTTATTTAAACGAACTCAACAGGTGTTCAAACAAAAGTAACCATGCTTTCCATGAGATGCGTATACAAATGCGAGCGATGTCACGTGCGGATAACCTTCTTATTCATATTCCTTGAAATTGAATATCTCAACGTGTGGAGTATAATACGCAAAATAGTCTAATCTCGTGAGAACTAGATTAATAGTAGAAAATCCAGGGGATGAACAAGATAATATCACACACTATTAAGAATAAAGCTTTAAATTTTTAGTTTAAAAAAAGCCTTTTTTTAGATATAAAAAACAAAAACGCAATATTTCATATTACCATATTATCTAAAAAGTGGTTACGAACTAACTACAGATTAGTGGGTTATTGATGATGCATTACTTCTTTATTTGACAAAAAAAAAAAACCACCCAAAATAAAAACGATGCATTATACTTTTTTTAAGTCTGCATTCTATCTGACTTACTTTAAATTTCTATCTGCAGGATGGTCGAAATTCCATCCTTTCCAGATTAGACTAACAATTAACCGATCTTTGGCATCGTGATGGGTGTGCTATAGGAAGCGGAAAGTGTATATTCTTCCGGAACACCTGAGTTCACGTTGCTAAGTGCGGTTTAGTTTAGTTGTTGTCTTTTGTTTGTTTAAAAATTCTAGAACCTTAATAGTTCAAACACTTCACAGAAGAACTATTGAATATCGATGTGTAAAAGACGTATGTTAATGATAAGTTACAATAATAAACTTAGTTTTAAACTTACCTAAAACAAGATAGTTCAATGAATCGTCCATTGAGTTGTTGGTCTGAAGTTTTCAACTGTCAACGAATATCGGTCACCCTTATCAAACAGATAGAAATAATACAAAGGATCTTATCTAATAGATTTACAAAAACAATAACAGTTCATCACCAGTAGAACAAAATTGTCACCATTACTTTACATGGCTATCATTGTTCGTTTTGTATTGATCGGTGTTCAAGCGTCCAAACAATTGGTTGCTTCTTGTTAAAAAATCATGACATATAATCAAGAACTTTATTTGAATTTTTAAGCTACTCTGGGCATCTTATAAATCGATCTTTTCTAGTTATTATAAGCAGTACGAATTTGGCTATATCCGACATGAAAACGAAAATGTGATAAAATGAACATGAAATGATGGCGAAGTAGAGGAAATTAGGATATAAGGCCAATCCGACTAGAAGAAATTGGTATGGTCGGTCTATTAAGTCTTTAGCATGGGTATCCTACGTTTTTTCTCTTATTGAGAGCTAAATCAAGGATCCCGAACGTGTGATTAAAATGGTCGTCACATTCACAGAGAAAAGAGAAGACCGGAGAAGTTAAAGAGAAAATAGTTAACAAATAATTTACTAATATTATTTAACATTCCTTCTTCAGTTATCTTACACATTTTATTTGTTTGGTCATTAATTAGTTAAAAAAAGTTCAAGATTTCTCGTCTATTATGCGTCATCAACTAATTTACAATTTTCACCTGTCACAACTGTCACCTCTAGTGAGTAGAATTCTGTTCACGATGTCATTCAGTGTTTTTAACACCAACGAAGAACAACCGAAAATATCTGTCAATAATGATTGAGCGTTGTACATCTTTGCGTATACGTAGAATTAACTTACTTGAATTACTTTATTAGTAAATAAATCTTATAGACTTACATACCGGTTTTTATAAAGTAAGCTCGCCTTCCATGTATTATTTTATCTTCTCTGAAATCAATTGGTAGATAGAAATTTTAGTCTTTACATTAATCTGGCACCCCTATTACGTATTGGACAAATAGAAAGACATACAGATAGAAAAAGTAGACTTACCATTAGGAGGTGATAGTTCATTGTTCATATAGATTGAGTATCTCATTAGTTCTCACAAGAAGACAATTTGAATACTGAAACGGACAAAATTTTCTTAACCAACTACTGATTTGACTTTATTCTCAAAGTGTCAAGTATTTTAAGAAATTCGATATAAATTCAGTATATTTTCCTTGCAGTCAAGTAAAATTGAGGAAGTGATCATAGGCCGATTTGCCCATAAAGCGACTGGGATGTTTCCGGGTGGTAGAATGGTGTAAGCCTGTCATAATACGGGCTATAATGAGGAAAATCTGAACGCAAACCATAGTTGTTCGGAAAAAATTCACGTTCAATCCTCCTGAATTCAAATGCCGATTCAGAAGCGTCCACTGTATTATCTTGATTTTACTGTACGGGATCTTAGTTTGCTTTACTCCAAATTCGGCTATATCCGGACGATGATTGTAAAGGAATGATACGAGAAACATAAACTGATGAAGGAAAGGACAAGATGCCAGGCGGAAAGACGAATTTTTATTGCCACTGGTTTAGCCGACCTGCAGCAGGGTTCTTGATCGTTCGATAAACGAAACGTTTTTTTTTTCGACACGGTGACCCTCTATGGTTTGCGGTCAGATTTTCAGCTTTATACACTGACGTCCCAAGCAATCAGTGTGAAAGGGGTGTCCCGTATGTGGCGAATACGTCCAAAGCAGCGTAAACTTGTCGGTAAAAGTATACTTAAAGAGTGCTCAGTAACCTGACATCGGGTGAGACGTCCCGTGCGGGGCCAGGTTGGCGAATAGGCCCGCATCAGATCTAGCTTGTCGGAAGAGGCGACTAAAAGTCTGGCGATTCTGACGTCGGGTCAGTGCTCAGCCCACAGTACGACCAAGTGTGTACCCTAGGTGGCTGAATAGGGTGACCCTCATCAGCGGGGTGAGTGAGTGAGTTGGTGTTTTACGCCCGTGCAACGCTATATAGGTTATTTACAGGCGATGAACATGAAAAGGATGATAAAATGAACATGAAATGATGATGATGAATGAAATATGGGGATGGGGTGGGACACAAAGGACCGGTAAATTTTGAAGAACCACAGGAAAAGGGGAGAGATGGGTAGGGGCGGAAAATTTAGCCTATGTGGTGCACTACTGGGCGGTCCACAAAGGGGTCTTTTACGTGCATGAAGCGTGGCACTCTCCACACACGTTGGCCCACTATGGTCGGCGGTCAGGGTTTCCGTATTATAGACCTGACAACCCCCGCGGACGAGGGCTACCCTATTCAGCCACCTAGGGTACACACTTGGTCGCTCTGTGGGCTGAGCACTGACCCGACGTCAGAATCCCAAGACCGGTTGTCGGGTCTATAATACGGAAACCCTGACCGCTGACCATAGTGGGCCAACGTGTTTGGAGATTGCCACGCTTCATGCACGTAAATGACACCTGTTTGGACCGCCAAATAGTGAACAACATACTAGGCAGAATTTCCCGCCCCTATACATCATTCCTCTTTTTCCTGTTGTTCTTCAGAATTTGCCGTGTCATTTTTTCCCACCCCACCCCATATTTCAAATCACCATCATTATCCTTTAATGTTCATCGTCTTCAAATAACCTATGCTATAGCGTTGCACGGGCGTAAATCACCAAATCAACCACTCACTCGGGCCCGGGTCAGGCCACTTTGGCCACAAAACGACTGGAATGTGTGCCCCAGGTTAAATTGGGCAGCCCTGTCATAATGAATGCCGGTGTCGACGGGCTATTATGCGGATAACCTGACCTAAAACATTATTGGTGCACTGTTTTGCGAAAAATGACACGTTCCCCGCACGTTAAAGAACCCTGCTGCAGGTCTCGATAAGAGTAGGGGCCCGTATGATACCCATGCATGATGCTAAATCGCCCGTCCTTAACCATAACTCCTTTTTCCAGTCACTCTCCTCCCCGGTTGGCCTTGTGTTCCCATTTCCCCCACTTCAATTGTATCACCCATTACATGTTCATCTCCTGGATAGTCGAAGTCGCACTGCTTAGGAGTAATGCAATAACTCACTTACTCAGTAATTGTGTATATTAGTCTTCTTATTCAAATCAACTCAACTGGTGTTCAAACAAAAGTAACCATGCTTTCCATGAGATGCGTATACAAATGCGATGTCACGTGTGGATAACCTTCTTATTCATATTCCTTGAAATTGAATATCTCAACGTGTGGAGTATAATACGCAAAATAGTCTCATCTCGTGAGAACTAGATTCATACTAGAAAATCCAGGGGATGAACGAGATAATATCACACACTATTCAGAATAAAGCTTTAAATTTTTAGTTTAAAAAAAAAGCCTTTTTGTAGTTAAAAAAAACAAAAACAACAATTGTCAAAATATTTTGAACACAATATTTCATATAACCATATTATCTAAAAAGTGGTTACGAACTAACTACAGATTAGTGGGTTATTGATGATGCATTACTTCTTTATTTGACCAAAAAAAAAAACACCCAAAATAAAAACGATACATTATTTTTTTTCAAAGTCTGCATTCTATCTGACTTACTTTAAATTTCTATCTGCAGGATGGTCGAAATTCCATCCTTTCCAGATTAGACTAACAATTAACCGATCTTTGGCATCGTGATGGGTGTGCTATAGGAAGCGGAAAGTGTATATTCTTCCGGAACACCTGAGTTCACGTTGCTAAGTGCGGTATAGTTTCGTTGTTGTCTTTTGTTTGTTTAGTGGTTTGTTTTGTTGTGATTATTTTTCGTAAACCGGTTTTGTCTTGTCGTTTTGGTATAATGATGCTTGATAACCCCTTTGGTACAACTTTGCTTCGTTCATAACTAACGTCATATTTTAGCTGTTTAAGGCAATCATGAAATCACCCCTTAATGGCATGATTAGTTGAAAAGTAAGTTAGTAGGTAATTGCTTTACCCCAAAGCAGCGCGACTAAGGGTATATCCAGGATGTTGACAATAAATGAACATTAAATGATGAAGTGGAGGAAATTGGGACACAAGACAGAAAAGATTTGACTGCCACTGGAAAAACAGCGATGTGTAGGGGCCGGCAATTGGGGATCCTACGGGCCCTTCCCTTATCGAGACGTGCAAGAACGATGTAAGTGACATTTTCCCGTGATCACCTCGATATCTCTATGATGTCTTCACAACCGTGTTGTGTTTTGTGTTACTACAGGACCTTAAGATCTGAATGGAACAGGGAGGTTTGGCGCGCCTTAAAACCTGGAGAAACCCACTATTTCTATTGAAATGTTTTTACCCAAGTCAGGACTATTGACGTGTTCATTTCTCCGGTAAGTCTACCTTGTTTGTCTTTTCTCTCTGGCATTGAGATTGGTCCTCCACGTTCATTGTTGTCGTTCTTACCTTTATTTACATAAATATGTATAAGCAAGAAAGATAGACAAGAGGCTCATAGGAGCCTGAATCGCTCACCTGAACTACAAAGATACATATATTTTGTAGATATTATTGTGCTAACCATATACGATTTAATTTTCTGAAATATCTTGGTTAATTTTCAAGATATTGGGCTTATTAAGTGCAAAATTTGGCAAAAATTACAATAAAGGTCAATAATTCCCACATCAGCAGTCAGATCTTTTCCAAAATTCCAGGACAGGTAGAACTTAATATGCTGATCACTTTTGATTCTTGCGAAATTTTGATATCTGAAACCATTTTTGAGTTATTAGCAAAAAAAATGAAAATTACCCCTATGTTCTATTTTTAGCCATGGCGGCCATGTTTTTTGACGAATCAAAAATCTGAATGATAGAGTTGTAGCATATAAGCTATTAAACAAGTGTGCCAAGTTAAAATGCAGTTGGTCTTACGGTTTCAGAAAAGTTAATCTTTGAAATTCAGGGAAAAAGTAATGAAATGGTAAATTTTGTTGTTTTAAGGACAATAACTCCTAAAAGAAATGGTCCTACAGCTTTGACCTAAATACATGAAATGTAGATCGTGATGTGCTTAATCATATGCAATTTAAATTTCTTGTATAGTTTTCAAGATATATGGCTAACAAGTGAAAAATTTTGAAAAATTCCAGAAAAAGGGCAATAACTCCTACATTAATTGCTGGATCTTCTTGAAACTTTCAAAGCAGGTAGATCTAGAGATGCTGATCACTTTTGTCTCCCATCAGAATTTTGATATCTGTAACCATTTCTGAGTTATTAGCAAAAAAACTGCAATTTACACCTATGTTCTATTTTAGCCATGGCAGCCATATTTTTTGACGAATCAAAAATCCGAACAATAGATTTGTAATATTTATGCTATTTAACAAGTGTGCCAAGTTTATTTGACATTTGTCCTATGGTGTCAGACAAGTTAATCTTTGAAATTCAGGGTAAAAGTAATGAAAAATGGTACATTTTGACGCTTTAAGGGCCATAACTCCTAAACGAAATGGTTTTACAGCTTTGGCCTAATTGCATGAAATGTAGGTCTTGATGTGCTTAATCATATGCAATTTGAATTTGTAAAATATCTTGTAGTTTTCAAGATAAAGGGCTAAATAAGTGCAAAATTTTGAAAAAAAAATCCAGAAAAAGGGCAATAACTCCTACATCGGTTGTTGGATCTTCTTGAAACTTTCAGAGCAGGTAGATCTTTAGATGCTGATCACTTTTGTCTCCAATCATTTTTACCCTGCAAGAATTTTGATATCTGTGACCGTTTTTGAGTTATTTGAAAAAAAAAACTGTATTTGACCCCTCTGTACTATTTTTAGTAACAGCGGCCATGTTTGTTGACATCAAAAATCCAAGCAGTAGTTTTGTACACCATACCCCAAAGAATAACCACACCAAGTTATATAGGTTACAATCCGACTTTTGGTGTACGAGGAGTTAGAGTTTCTAAAAGTGTACGGACGGACGACGGACGCCAAGTTACGGCAATAGCTCACATGACCCTTCGGGTCAGGTGAGCTAAAAATCAATCAAAAAAGTTAAAACATAACATCGAACAACTCTAGAAATATCCTTTGAAAAGAAAACCTATCGTAACATTTAGAAACCAAAACTGTCGGGCAATATTAGAGGATGAACGATTTGATACAACTGATTACATTTACTTACAAATATATAAAAATCGGATTCACCTTATTTGGGTGAGTGAGTGAGTTGGTGTTTTTCGCCCGTGTAACGCTTTAAAGATTATTTACAGGCAATGAACATGAAAAGGATGATGATGAAACATGGGGATGGGGTGGGAAACAAAGGACCGGTAAATTTTGCAGAACCACAGAAAAAGGGGGAGAGGTGGATAGGGGCGGAAAATTTAGCCTGTGTGGTGCACTACTTGGCGGTCCACAAAGGGGTCTTTTACGTGCATGAAGCGGCACCTTATTTGAAATCAGTCTAATAACAATTATTATATAAATATGAACCAGTGTTTATGATTTATTTTATAGTTACGCACATATAGACACGTCCATTCGTTATTTTACTCCAAAATAATCTTGTGCATAAAATTTGATCAGGATGATTTATTCAAACGTTTATTTCACAATGTAAAATAAAAAGGCGCTTCCAAACTCATTACACACCATACGAATTTTTAAGTTTCTATTATAACATATCCCCGTTGGACTTTTTGAGTCCGTCTGAATGAGTGAGCAATTGTCTGATTTGTTTCCCATCAGGCGTCACCACAAGCACGGTTTGACTGAAGTAAGAAGTCGATAAATATTCGGATCGTCGTCAGTTGCTAGACTGTTTTTGACTATAGGATCTTCAAATGTCCACATTTTTTCTTCAGATGTGGTTACACATGATATGTCAACTTCCGAGTAGTAGATATGTTGTTTGTTGATAGTTATATGATTTGAGTCCCTTTCCGTTGGTAAGTTCTTAACGATGTTACCGTGAAGGTCAATGACCTGAATTCCTTTATCTTTAATACCGACATACAGGTGATTGTTGCAATATGATACTCCTCGAACATCACCATCGACACAAATTCCACGTATATGGTCACCGCTGTAGATGTTTATGATGCCTATATCGATCTTCCCTATACGTACAGCTACTGTTGTGTTATCAATAGTTGTCATCCTAAATGGCGGTCCAAACAATTGGATATCACGTACATTAGAACCATCAGAATCAATGATGACTAATCGATCATTGGCACAGTCACATATCACGAACGAGCCATCTACAACAGTGCAATCGGCAATGGTTCCCGATATTTCAATCTGTTTTATCTCTTGAAGCTCTCTTGGTAGTTGCGGTTGTGTAACTGGAGTCTGAGCTCGAGAGATGCCTACGGGACATAAAAAATAAAATTATTAATTTTTAATATATCGTTCAACAGGAAAAAAACATTTAAAATTCCCCGTTATATAAACATATATTTTAAAATAAAAGAATGAAAACGAAGGACTATTTTATTATACATTGAATAATATGTTGTCCACTTAACGTTATTTTTGTACTGCTCTGTTACACAAAGCTATGGAGAAGATCAAAACTATAAACCGAGGTTATACAAATTCCACCGCAAATGCCAATAAGGATACTGATAAAAAATCTGCCAACAAGGTGTCAAACACCCATTTGAACGTACACAATCTCATCGCACAAAGACCACAATCAGAGTGCAAAAATAGAGATATATATGTCGTATTCTGCCTAGTGAAAGTAATGGTGATACCAGAATAGCATGAAGATGAAAATGGATGGATCACTTGGCAAAGAGCAAAAAGCAGCAACAAGTGACAGACAGGCAACGGCCTTATGGTCTACGCAACTGATTTCATGCCGTGTGAACATGACCCAATTTTCACGCTCCAGTGACTCTGTGAACTTAGATCTTTTTACAGAATGAAAATTTTTTTGTAAGACTTTTGTGGACAATGATTTGCTTAAAAAGTATGATAGCTTGGTATTTGATATTGGATATATAGACATTTGAGGTTATGGTCTACGCCACTGCTACCATGCCGTGTGACCCTGGTCCCATTTCCATGCTCCAGTGACTCTGTAAACATATATCTTTTTACAAGCTGAAAACTTTTTTGTAAGACTTTTGTGGATATTAGGTATACAGACAGTTAAGGTTATGGTCTATGCAACTGTCACCAAGCTGTGTGACCCTGACCCCGTTTTCATGCTCCAGTGACTCTGTGAACTTAGATCTTTTTACAGCCTAAAAACATTTTTGTAAGACATTTTTTGGACAAGGTAGACTAAACTTTGGTATGCATATGCCCCAGTAGTAGCCTAGCACAGTTGCATCCCCATCTTTTGACCTTGACCTTGATTTTCTGGTCGAGTGACTTTGACAACTTCAATGCATATAATAGAAATGTTAAGGTTTTATGAGCAAAGCCACATCTCCAGAACTATAAGTCGGAGGTTAAAGAAACTTGGTATGCATATGCCCTAGAAGTAGCGTATTACAGTTACATCACCATCTTTTGACCTTATCTTGATTTTCCTGTTGAGTGACTTAGACAATGTTGCAATACATATAACAGCAATGTTAAGGTTTTATGAGTAACTCCATATCTCCAGAACTATAAATCATAGGTAAATGAAACTTGGTATGCACATGCCCTAGTAGTAGCTTAGCACAGTCGCATCCCCATCTTTTGACCTTGACCTTAATTTTTCAGCTGAGTGAATTTGACAATTTTCAATACCTTTAATAGCAATGTTAAGGTTTAATGATCTTTTGATCTCAGAAACTACTAAAAACTAAAAGTACTCATATATTTATAAAAAAATAGTGAAAATAACCAAGGAATTTTTGTTTCTGATGGAGCCGGTGTTACATACTAGTTTTTCCCCCATACTAGAATTGCCCCCCGGAAAAATGAGTATATACTGACATTTGCCACCGGAAATATGAGTATTTACAAGAGTTTCCCCTGGGGAAAAATGAGTACATACAAGAGTTTCCCCCGGGAAAAAATCAGTATATACTAGGATTTCCGGCGGGGGAAATATCAGTATGTGTACGCATATACTTATTTTTCCGCCATACTGAGCCCCCCCCCCCACATTTTATTTAGTACCAGAAGCGTTACATATACCAAGGCGTTACCTCATTGACATGTTCAATGTTGTCTAGAGAATTGCATAAATGGAGCTTAAAAATGTCAAAAGCCCTTCAGTTACTTGTTCGGTGTAATCATGGGCTTTTCATGGCAATTCAACTCGTGAATCAGTCACATGTAAACTTGGTGTTGTAAAGAAAGCACATATTGTGCCCCTTACCTCTCCGACTTGTTTTTTTACTCTTACGATGCTGAATTTCTTCAGCAACTCGTTAAGACCAAGAAGATAAAAGAAGCTCGAGCTTTTAATCTCACTTTTAGATATATTGTTGATGTTCTGTCTTCGTTTGCTAGCCGGATTTTTCAATTAATGCTCCATGTGACAAAAGAGACGATTTTTAATTTGCTTAATCTGGAAATTAACATACCCACCTCACCACGGTCACGGTGCACTAGTACCTACTAGTATATATGATTTGCGATAAGGTTTTTCGCATTATGGCCTCATGATTTCGCATCTTTCGATTTCAGGGCTACAAATTCAACCAAATCCCAATGACGATGGTTTTGTTGGCAAAGAGGGTTGACCCGACGTGATGATTCTGAGCGCTCTTAAGTGGACTTTTACAGCTTAGTTAATTAGCGCTTCTGCAAACCTGTTCGGCCCCGTAACCCTCACTGGATAGGAAAATAGGCCTCTTGCGGTCTCTTGAAAAGTTTTTTCTGTCGATACTATGTCAGTTGAAATGATTCGTAATTGTTTCAATAAGTTTATGACTGATCATATAACTCTCGTTACGACTTGAGTTCGCGTTGTCCGTTGATATTTGTGTGTTTTGTGTCTCTTGTTTGTTCGTTCTTGTTCCGTTTTGTGTTGACCTAATTTTGCCTTCGATCTTTTGGGCATTGGCTTCAGAATGACCCATTGCTGTCTCTTTGCTTCTCGTCCCGTGCGGGGCCCGGGTGGCGAATAGGCCCGCAGCAGAGCCTAGCTTGTCGTAAGAGGCGACTAAGGGTCTTGGGATTCTGACGTCGGGTCAGTGCTCAGCCCACAGAGCGACCAAGTGTGTACCCTAGGTGGCTGAATAGGGTAGCCCTCGTCCGCGGGGGTTGTCAGGTCTATAATACGGAAACCCTGACCGCCGACCATAGTGGGCCAACGTGTGTGGAGAGTGCCACGCTTCATGCACGTAAAAGACCCCTTTGTGGACCGCCCAGTAGTGCACCACATAGGCTAAATTTTCCGCCCCTACCCACCTCTCCCCTTTTTCCTGTGGTTCTTCAAAATTTACCGGTCCTTTGTTTCCCACCCCATCTCCATATTTCATTTATCATCATCATTTCATGTTCATTTTATCATCCTTTTCATGTTCATCGCCTGTAAATAACCTATATAACGTTGCACGGGCGTAAAACACCAACTCACTCACTCACTCACTCTTTGCTTCTCTTTATCCTCATTATGTATCTCAACCGTGTTATACATTTTGTTACATATTTTTTTACCGAGCAGTAATTAAGATCGCAAAGGAAGAGGAAGGTTTTGTGTCTTAAAATCCAACCCACCATTTCTTTTAAAATGCCTGTACCAAGTCAGGACCATTGCAATCTTCAATTTCGCTTGTATGATTTACCATGCTTGAATATATGAGGATGGAATCAACATTCAAGGCAATCCTTTGAATGACAGAATGGTGTTTTGGTTGAACATGTATTATAACTGTAGAACATTTAACAAACGAATTATGGAGCTTATGAAAAAAGCCCCCATCCATAGCCATTTTAAAAGGAGAGAGACGGACTATTTCCCCATCCCTTTAAGTCCAATATTTCTCATTTCATTTCATAATCATTCTATTAATATTTTAAAACTTCATCGCCCAGATATGAATTCTACACTATACAAAATCAGTGTGTTCTGATGATTTAAAACTCCCTACTCGAAATTGTCAGAATTCAATATTTTTTCCGTTTCTTTTTACAGAAATACAGATATTTTGAGTAAATCAATAAATATGGTAGGAGGAAATTCTAGTACGTATGACTTTGGCAAATGGGAAAAAATCTGGTATATACCTATTTTCCCCCTTAAAATCTAAGGGGGGAAATCTAGTATATACTCATTTTTTCGGGGAGAAATCTCAGTAAATACTAATTTTTCCGAGGGGAAAACTGAGTAGGGGGAAAAACTAGTATGTAACACCGGCAGGCGAGACATACTTTAGTGTAAACTCTAGTTTTGTGGGTGCAACTCCTCGGATACTACTAAACGGATATTGCTGAAACTTTACAAACTTATAGATAAAGATAAGTAGGTGATCATACCATATTTGAAATTTTCAAAATGGCCGCCGTTTCAATGGAAACGGGAAAGAAAGGTCAAAATATAGGGTATTCAATCTCGGTTACCTGACTGCACAAGGTTCTGAATGTTGTAGGCTGATAGAGCAAAATGTACTCTTTAATACGGTAATACGAAAAAAAAATGAAGCGATATTTACGGTTTTCCAGTTATTTACGTTTTGCATCCAGTGGTTTTAATCATAAAAATTAAAACAAAGTTCCAGACAATAAATTTTACTACGCCTGACGCGCGTGTCGTCTATAATAATAATTAAAGACTCATCAGAGGTGCTTTACCAAAATATTTTGAAAGCCAAACATATCCAAATCATGAAGAACATTGAGCAATCAACCAAAAAACAATATCGAAATGGGACACCAAATTATGACTAAGATCAACCTATGTTGGTAATAATAACAGATACTGAAATTGATTACAGTGTCAATTTTATGGTAGAGACGCTTAGGAGACATTTTTGTCACGGTTGGTAGCCCCAACACAGTCAATACTAGTTGATTTTACACTGATTTCCCAGTAAGTATTCCACTCCTTGTAGACATTGAGCTTGTCCTCCCTATTTCATAGAGATGCACTTTTTTCAATCTCGACGAAACTTCACATTCCATAGACTAGAGGGTCACTCTAAGGTGTGCAGTTAACTTTAACTTTGGTTTGTGCTTTGTTATTGATTATCAATAGGGGGTGTATTGGGCAAAAAAAAATCTATTTGAAATGTGCCTGTCCTGAGCCAGGAATCTTGATTAGAGCTGATGTCTGTTTTGGTCGAATTTATGGTAATTGTTTTTTTTTTTTGCCAGGAAGAGGGTTTGGAACTCGAACTCAGTGTGTCAATGGATCCGGAGGATTCAGAGGTTGTGAACTTCCGTGGAAACCCATCCACATTGTCTTATTGAACCCAACGGTTATTTTGTGGTGGGGACATACCTTGGGTGGTATTTATTAAATTGAAAATATGAAACAGAAAATTTTGTATTTACTAGTATCGCAATATATATTGTATTGATTTAGAATTGCTCTTAATTAATAAGTCTAAGTCTAAACTGTCCCACCAGCCCAGCGGCATTTTCAGGCGAAAATGCAACATTAACTCCAACAATAATTCTGCACCCATACTCATACTGAGGTATACTGCAACTGGCTTCCCTGCAGACATTGATAAGATCATCTGAAACAATATGTTTTTTATTATTGCAGAAGTAAAGTTCCGGCATGCTGTACAAAGACTCTGGAATACCAGATAGACATAAAACATTTTTTATTTTGCGCACCTTATGGTTATTCCAAGTATGGCTTAAATGAATTAATTCACATATTATTACAGGTGTAAAGCAGAACTGTAATAATATCCTATGTCTCCATTCTGCTGGGTTGTATAGACCACACATTTCCATTTCCTTAAACAAATCAATCCAGAATAACGCAAATTCTTGGAAGCAAAATTGCCAGAACTTTTCAATTCTTTGTTTTGCCACGCTTCGACCGAAAATGTATGACGGATACCGTAAATTGGGATATTTTGGCTGTAGTTTTAGTTTGGTTTATTTGGCACCTCTCCTCAATGTGCCAAATTAAAACACACCAAAATTAGTTAAGAATGCATAAAAATAATGTACTTCATACAATTGATAGAATGATATGAAATGTTGACAAACATTGAAGATATTGAGTAAAAAAGAAACAAGGTCTTGGCTACAATGTAAATAAGAAACAAAAATCCTTTATTAATGTTTTTTTTATTTTTTTAATGAACATTTATGTTAACTTAATTAAGTAATTAGTTTGGCTAAAATAAAATTACTTGTTTGTCAAATCATCATTAGACATCAATTGTCTGGTTTTTAAAAGCCTAAATATATACAAATTGGCTTGGGGTTGAAAACAAACCTACGCTAATTAATGTTAAAGAGTAAAATTGTGAATATAAATTCAATAAACTTATGACTGTATAGATTAGATGATGTAAAGTATTAAAGAACATTTTTTTCTGAAAGCGCCAAAATAATACACACCAAAATTAAACATGGCCATTTTGATTTAAAACCGCCAAAATATCCCTACACTAAATTATCTCAATTTACGGTAATGCTGATTTTGAGTACTCTGCATCAATAAGGCTTGAATGTCCGCAAGAAGGCCATTCTTTGTTCCTCTGTCCATTCTTACTGTCATTGGAATGCCACCAATAGATTGAACATATTCTAAAAAGTAATGAGCTACAACTCTGGGGTCTTTATTTGTACCCCCAACGTCCAGCCAAAGTACTTTTCTACTCCACCCATCTATAGCTCCATGTATGTAAAATCCAAATGTAGCAAGCTTATCATAGCCATCAATGTGCACGACATGATTTGGACCACTATTATAATACTCCCTCCTCTTTAGTCTCCTTCTTTTATTTCGGGCCATTGTTCCGGGCGAAATCATTTCCATCACATCTCTGACGGTCTCTCTAGATATGAAAATATAAACGTTGATTGTTCTGTTAGCAATTTCAAAATGGCATTATATATTTGGGACGATACATCTGGAATTTTGAAATATTTACAATTTGAAAATAAATGAATTTTTTAATAATAACATCACCCTCTCACTGAAAGACATATAGAGCTTGTAAAAAGTTTGAAAACTAATAACTGACGTTGCAGACCCTAGCTTAAGGAATCCCAAACATTAAACAAGAGGCTCCCAGATGTCTGAATCGCTCACCTGGTCTTGATGTCAACCCCATGAAGACTTGAAGAGCTATTAGAGATTAATGTTTAGCAAGCAACAGTTTTTCCCTATCTGCAATAGTTTTCATTCTAATGGCAAAAAATATTTTGCACCTTTAAGGGGCCGTAACCCTATAAGGGGTCACCTGACAACCTTGGCCTTATGAAGACTTTTGTAGAGCTAATTCAGCTGAACATTTAAGCAAGCAAAAGCTAATCTCTGTCTACTTAAGTTTTCATTCTGTAGGCCAAAATAATAAAATAACATTATTATAGGGGCCGTCATGTGACAACTTCAAGCCTATGAAGACTTTTGTAAAGCTAAATGAGCTGAACGTTCAAGTCAGCACCAGTTTTTCTCTATCTTCTATATTACATACTACAGAATATGGAATATGTGCCAGAAAGACACGATCCACATATTGACATGATTTTAATTTTAGTAAATTACAAAAAAGCAAAAATTCACATTGCGTGTGAAGCTCTTTTCTGGTTTTATAGTTTTCATTCTATAGGCAAAAACATGAAAAAAAGTTATTTTAGGGGCTGTAAACCCCTATAAGGAGTCATCTGACAACTTCAAACCTAGGGAGACTTGTAGAGCTAAAGGAGCTGAACATTTAAGCAAGCAACAGCTTTTCTCTATCTGCAATAGTTTTCATTCTATAGAAACAAGAAAAACGCAATTTTTCACCTTTAAGGGCCCATAACCCCTATAAGGGGTCATCTGACAACTTCGACCAATTGTAGAGTTTTAGAGGCTGAAACAGTAGTCATCTTTCTCTAATACTTTTTGATTTATAAGCCAAAAACAGTAGTCTGACCCCCTGGTCTATTTTTAGCACCAGCAGCCATCTTTTTTATGGAATCAATTTAAAATGAGGATCGTTTGTAGCCGACATGTCATATATCATTCCTACCAAGTTTCAGTTAAATTGGTTTGGTAGTTTTAGAGGAGAAGGTTTTTGAAATTGTTTACAGACGACATAGGCAAAAAAATGGAAAAAAAGTTATTTTAGGGGCCGTAACCCCTATAAAGGGTCATCTGAAAACTTCGGGGTTGTAGCAACGGCGGCCATGTTTTTTATCAGATCAATTTAAAATGATGATCGTTTGTAGCCAACATGCCATGTATCATTCCCACTAAGTTTCAGTCAAATGGGTTCAGTGGTTTCAGAGGAGAAGATTTTTGAAATTGTTTACAGACGACGGACGACGACGGACGAATAGTGATGGCATAATTGCCAAGACATTCAAGAATGTATTTCTCTCAACTTGAATATTTTAAAACTGAGTTTTAGTGTAAAAAATTTAGAGTCATCTGGTACCTGTCAAAAGAAGCACTCGTCGATTTTTTTAGCTCATGGCCTTAATCATTTAAGAACTGCTACGGCTTTGTAAACTTCGGTAAGAGTAGGCTCAATAGGACGGCTACAAAGGCCACACTCACACACTGCAAGACTGGAAAGGGATTTACATAAGCATCAAGCTTGCTCCCAATCCAGGGTAAATAAATATGTTTAAATTGCTCTTGCCGTCGGCCAAAAGCTCTTCAGCGCCGCTTCTGTTGATTGTTTGACTTGGACACATCAATCTTACCTCGTACCTTTCTGCAGATAAGATTACACACTGGAATAGGTTTGTGACTTCTTTCATTTTATTACTAGTATTATGAGTAAATTCCCATCAAAATGGGATAATTTGTTTTCTTTTGGTCAATGTATTTTATTGATCTTGAAAACGAAGAGACGAACCTATTTTTTGTTGTTGTTGCTTATTTAATGCATGTATACATGCACCTTTACTTGTTATTGTTTTCATTTAAGTCACTAGATTTTAAACCCATTTATTAGCTCACTTGGTCAAAGGCCATGTGAGCTTATGCAGTCCGTCGTCGTCTGTAAACAATTTAAATAAAAAGCTACGCCGAGCGCAGCATGATACGACCGCAACAAGATGAACCCTGTACATTGGAGGCCCAATATGGATAGTCTATTGCTTTGGTCACATGCAGCCCATGGTGGACTTACAAAGCTGTTTTACACATGCATCCTATGGTGGACTTTAAAATGCATTTTTGACACATACATGTATATATTTACAATAACATTTAATAGAAAAAAAAAATCTTATTTCTAAATTCATTGACATTTTTGACACAATTTAGCCCCTTTTGGCCCTTTTTAAAAAAAAAGGTTAGGACCACAAACCACAAATGAAATAAAAAGCTTCCTTCAGTGTATATAATCATCATATTTAAACTTCATAACAATTGGCTGGCCCACTACAGCTAAATTTCTTGTGTAAAACCATTTGCCTTGACCAACTTTTAAAATTGGCGTTTTTTGCCCCTTCGACCCCTTAAATCTCAAAAACAGTAAGATATATTGCAAATCTGATTGAAAAATACAGGCAGGGATTTTCACAAGGATTCCAATGAAAAAAAGATTTTGAAAATCGGACCACAAATAAAAAAGTTGATTTTTTGGGTGTGGCCCGTCTTTGGCCCCCTGTAGCAATGTAACGGTTCAATAAACATCAAAACCATTGACACATTTTGTTGACAGAATTTAATGAGGAATTCAATAAAAATAGAATTTTCAAAATCTATTGAATAATAAACATTCTACAACAGTTTTGTCAATACACCCGTTTTAGCCCCTTTTGGCCCTTTTTTCCAAAACGGTAAGGGCCACCAACCCCAAATACAATAGGAACCTTCCTCTAGTGGTTACAAACATCATATCAAAACTTCATAACAATTTGCAGGCCCAGTACAACTAAATTTTTGGTATAAAATTATTTGCCTTGACAAACTTTTAAAAATTGTGTTTTTGGCCCCTTTGACCCCTAATTTCTCAAAAACCGTAAGAGATATTGCAAATCTGATTGAAAAATGCAGGCAGGGATTTTCACAAGGATTCCAATGAAAAAAAGATTTTGAAAATCGGACCACAAATAAAAAAGTTGATTTTTTGGGTGTGGCCCGTCTTTGGCCCCCTGTAGCAATGTAACGGTTCAATATACATCAAAACCATTGACACATTTTGTTGACAGAATTTAATGAAGAATTCAATAAAAAAAAGAATTTTCAAAATCTAATGAATAATAAACATTCTACAACAGTTTTGTCAATACACCCGTTTTAGCCCCTTTTGGCCCTTTTTTCCAAAACGGTAAGGGCCACCAACCCCAAATACAATAGGAACCTTCCTCTAGTGGTTACAAACATCATATCAAAACTTCATAACAATTTGCTGGCCCAGTACAACTAAATTTTTGGTATAAAATTATTTGCCTTGACAAACTTTTAAAAATTGTGTTTTTGGCCCCTTTGACCCCTAATTTCTCAAAAACCGTAAGAGATATTGCAAATCTGATTGAAAAATGCAGGCAGGGATTTTCACAAGGATTCCAATGAAAAAAATATTTTGAAAATCGGACCACAAATAAAAAAGTTGATTTTTTGGGTGTGGCCCGTCTTTGGCCCCCTGTAGCAATGTAACGGTTCAATATACATCAAAACCATTGACACATTTTGTTGACAGAATTTAATGAGGAATTCAATAAAAAAAGAATTTTCAAAATCTAATGAATAATAAACATTCTACAACAGTTTTGTCAATACACCCGTTTTAGCCCCTTTTGGCCCTTTTTTCCAAAACGGTAAGGGCCACCAACCCCAAATACAATAGGAACCTTCCTCTAGTGGTTACAAACATCATATTAAAATTTCATAACAATTGGTCAATATTTACTTAAGTTATCGCACGGAAACCAAATGTCCCCAGACGACGACGACAACGACAACGACGACGACGACAACGACGACATCGCCATAACATTATACGATCGCAAAAATTTGCGGTCGTATAAAAATCTTCTTCTCTGAAACTACTGAACCAATTTAACTGAAACTTGGTAGGAACGATATATGACATGTTGGGCTACAAACGATCCTCATTTTAAATTGGTCTGATGAAAAACATGACCGCTGTATCTAAAAATAGAACAGGGAGTAAAACAGCTATTTTTGCAAAAACGGTCACAGATATCAAAATTCTGGAAGGGTAAAAGTGACCAGCATAACAAGATCTACCTGCCCTGAAATTTTCAAAAAGACCCTACAACCCGTGTAGGAGTTGTTGTCCTTTTTCTTGATTTTTGATGAATTTTTGCCCTTTTGAAGCTCAATATCTTGAATACTATACAAGATATTTGAGAAATTTAAATTGTATCATGTTAAGCACATCAAGATGTACACATTTTGTAACAGGGTCATCGTTGTCAGACCAACCGTTTTTGCAGTGATTTCCCTTAGAATGTCTAAAATGACCATTTTCTCTGAAATGTAGCAAACATACTTAAAACGGCTGGAATAGAGTAAATTCGTTATGATATAGTGGATACAAAAATGATCTACCATCTGCAAACAAATTTTGACAATTGGGCGTGCGATTCAATTTTTTTCAGCAAAATCTTGAAAACAAAAGGGAGATAATTCATCCAGCCAAAAATTAAACTTGCACCGATTTTGATGAAGATAGGTATATAAGCTAGATAATAGTGGTATGCTAAGTTCAATTTTAGTGTCCGCCATTTTCCATCAACACAGCTTGATCAGATTTTGATGAAAATTTGTATAAAGGGTAATAGTGGTATGACAAGTTTTGATATTATTTGATATGGAAAAGTCAGGTGAGCGATTCAGGCTCCTAGGAGCTTCTTGTTTTCTTAATAATAGTATAACGAGCATTCTTAAGACAGTTTACCAACGGTGCAATTAAAGGGTGATAAATCTTTTAATGTATAAGTTTATAATTATCTTCTCACTGTAAGTTGGTGCTTAATACAAAGAACTTGGTGCATTAAACGTATTCCAAATCTGCGACTGCTTCCGCCAATTTCGGAAATAACTGCAGGAACTATGTCATATTCAGAACTTTCTTGTCCCCTTCTCCCAAGACCTATTCGACGAAGTATACGTTTGATTTGTCTTTCCCTGAAAGAATATACAGAATAAAAGTTATGTTTTACCAAATATTATCAGCCAGGTTTTTTTTAAGTACATATGTACAAAGACTATTCTATTTCAATTTAAATGGTAAGTAAGAAAACTGTATTTTCTTAAAACCATGGCCCAAAAGTCGGTCATGTAGAACTCGGTTATTGACCAATTGGTTAATTTTCATCTTTTCAAGTTAAATTTACCTACATGTATTTATAGTTTTAGCCTGCAACCGGATACAGACAATATAACCAATGCTTGACACCTAGCCCGAAATCCAAAACGTTGTTGGTTTAGCTTTTCAGATATGGATTAAAGGCAATATATATTTGTCGAATATGACTAGTAAGAGTAGACATCCTTTTGAAGAATGTAGCACGCTGTGGTTTAATTGGCTTATACTGAAACTTACATCTGTGTCTGTCTGTATTATCACAAATCCCCATATAAGAGGGGTGGACAGCTTAAAGGGGAGGCGGGAGAAAGGGGATGAGAGGTGGGACAGAGGGTGGTGGGTGGGAAGTGGGAGAGAGGGAACATGGAGGTAAAGGGGGACGGAGGCGACGGAGAGGAGGTAAGAGGTGGGAGATGGAACACCATGTCTACCCATCTAATATAAATACAATATTTCAGGGTTACAGGGAAAACAGTGCTACACGCATACTGGTTTGACTCTGTAGATGTATTTTGATACTTACGAGCGCCAGCTACCGTGGTTTAACCCAAGGGCAAGGGTTATTTCAGTAATACTGAACAAAGTTTCTCCATAATATCTTTTACGTGTTCTTCAATGCATTTTGTGTCACAGACACAACGAACACTGCAACAATTTCTTACTTCCATTATTGCGTCTGACACTCAAAACTGCTGCCGTTCACTTAGGTCACGAGGGCATGAACATACCGCGACATCACATAGGAAAATGTGAATTAAAAACAAAGGTGTTTGCATTTGATACTTAATGACTATAGCGGCATTTACGACTTGACATTAGCTTTTGTCAATTTCACAATTGGCTTTATCTTGTCAAATAGCATTGGAATTTCACAATTGGCATTATCTTGTCAAATAGCATTGGAATTTCACAATTGGCATTATCAATCGCATTGGCATTTACCACTTGGCATTAGCAATCGCATTGACATTTACCACTTGGCATTAGCAATGGCATTGACATTTAACACTTGGCATTGGCAATAGCATTGACATTTACCATTTGGCATTAGCAATGGCATAGGCATTTACCACTTGGCATTAGCAATTGGCAATGTCCCTCCAGGTATTCCGTACTGGAAATATTTCAATGAATAAAAATATCTTGAAACATTTTGAAAGTGTTTCCATCAATTACAATTTTTTTATAACAAAAATTTACTCCCATTTCGATAGTTAATACATCAATTATATCGGTTACGCTGGGTCATATTTTAGCAACAACCGTGTCATACCATTTCGACAATCGGCGGCCCGGGTCAATAAAAAAATAGAAAAATCGCTTTAAAAGCAATATTTTACCGTAACTTTAGTTAAAACATGTACTTGTCCATCACTGATTTGTATCATTTCATCGTTGTTAAGTTCCTGTTAGATTCAAATGTGTTTTATATGAGAAAATATGAATTTTCCACTTTTCGTTGGGTTACACATTTTAGTCACCTAAAAATCGGAAATTGCCTTGTAATTAAAATTTACGAATTTTTATTTAGAAAATCGATAATAAGCAATCAGATATTGTACTTTAACACATTATTTTCAAATTTCATTAAAAATATGTAGAAATAAAGATTTTAGAGCATTTTGAAATATTTGGGTTAGCGGATGTTGGCCCGGGCCCGGGTTACTTGTTTTAGTCACCACCATTTTTTAATCCTCAATTCCATAAAGTTCAAGATCAGTGTGGAAGTGAAAATATAAGATAAACCGAATTAGGTTTCATATAGTCTTCCAGAATTCCGACCAGTACCTCCCCGTGGTGGAAGACGGGCCCTGCTCCAGCGATAACAAAGGATACTCTGGAGCAGCTAACACTGGCGGTGGTGTGTCATGGGCTGGACGACCCATGGCACATAGCGAGTCTAATAGTCGACGCAGAGGGGCTTTCCCCTAGTCGCGACTATAAATACCCATCTGTCTGGTTTCATATAGTGGGATGCAATTCCAGATCTGTCACTAATTTACTCTTCTTTTGCTCGGCGGGGATCTCAGGAATTCCGTTTCTTGTATGATTAATATTTTTTCACCCTTTTAACCCAAAATATTATTTAATATAGTGATTACTTCAGTAACAAGCTAGAAGGAGTAAATGGTGTTTCGAAATAAGTTTAATAATCGTTGTTGTTGGTTATTGTCAACATTCAGGTAGTTTTTTGCAATAGGTTCGCGGTTTATTTTTATGTATTGGATTGTTACGGTTATCATTACTGCCATAAAATTGAAACCCGTGCGGGTTCTGGGTGGCGAATAGGCCTGCAGCAGCGCTAAGCTTGTCGGTAAAAGTACACTAAAGAGCGCTCAGAAACCCGACATCGGGTCGGGCCGCTTTGCCCACAAAGCGACTGGGATATGTACCCCAGGTGGTTGAATGGGGCAGCCCTGACATCGAGAGATGCGGGGTCGTCGGGCGATAATGCGGAAAACCCGACCGCAAACCATAGTGGTGCACCGTGTTGGGGGAAAATGTCACGTTCCTCGCACGTGAAAGAACCTTGCTGCAGGTCTCGATAAGAGTAGGACCCGTATAACCACATGCAGGAGGCTAAATTTCCCGTCCCTACCCATCACTCCTTTTTAGCTCACCTGACCCGAAGGGTCATGTGAGCTATAGGCGTCCGTCGTCCGTCCGTCCGTAAACTTTTTCAAACGTTAATTCCTCTGACACCATAAGTCCAATTGAAACCAAACTTGGTGTAGTTGATCTTTAGGGTATGGCCTACAAAACTATCGTTCAGATTTTTGATTCGTAAAAAACATGGCCGCCATGGATAAAAATAGAACAGGAGGGTCAAATTACAGTTTTTTGCAAATAACTCAAAAACGGTAACAGATATCAAAATTCTGGCATAGGGTAAAAGTGATCAGCACCTCAAGAGCTACCTGTCTAGAAATTTTTAAGAAGATCCAACAACCGATGTAGGAGTTATTGCCCTTTTTCTGGATTTTTTTTCAAAATTTTGCTCTTATTTAGCCCTATATCTTGAAAACTATACAAGATATTTTAAAAATTCAAAATTCAGATGATTGAGCACATCAAGATCTACATTTCATGTAATTAGGTCAAAGCTGTAGAACCATTCGTTTAGGAGTTATGGCCCTTAAAGTGTCAAGATTTACCGTTTTTCATTACTTTTCCCCTGAATTTCAAAGATTAACTTGTCCGACACCATATATCCAACTTCAACCAAACTTGGCACAGTTGTTTAATAGCACATATGCTACAATTCTATCGTTCAGATGTTTGATTCGTCAAAAAATATGGCCGCCATGGCTAAAAATAGAACATAGGTGTAAATTGCAGTTTTTTGCTAACAACTCAAAAATGGTAAGATATCAAAATTATGATGGGAGACAAAAGTGATCAGCATCTCAAGATCTACCTGCTATGGAAGTTTCAAGAAGATCCAACAACTGATGTGGGAGTTATTGCCCTTTTTCTTGATTTTTTCAAAATTTTTCACTTGTTTAGCCATATATCTTGAAAACTATACAAGATATTTCAAGAATTTGTTTTTTGAATTGCATATGATTAAGCACATCAAGATCTACATTTCATGTATTTAGATCAAAGCTGTAGGATCATTTCTTATAGGAGTTATTGTCCTTAAAACAACAAAAGGAGTAGAGCCACGAAGGCCCCAAAATAGCCCAAAAATTCAACTATGATAAATCTGCTTGAAGTTGCTGCATTAATGTTCATTTGTCTTTATATTTCATGAAATTCAATATTTTTTCCTTCAATTATTTATCAATAAGGAGAACAGTGAGGTAGAAAATAGACTATTTTGTGAAAAATAACAATTTGTGACAGTTTTCCTTGATTTTCATGTATAAATCGATGAATATGAAATGGGCCACACCTGTCGACCAAAATTATTTTTTGATAGAAATGTGAATTATGATATTATGAATTAATTATCAAAAAATTACGATGGTCGAGGAATGTGGCCAATACTAATTTTGACGAAATATGCAGAGAAACCAGTGAAAATGTGTGAAAAATGAGGAATTTTCAAATTTATGGCCTGTTTAAAGCCTCAAGGCTAAACCTGAGTTGTAAATATTTTGCTGAATCTTACAGATATGAAAACTTTGTTCATACCTTAACATATTTTAGTTTAATTTTTGACAAATTATAGTAGTTGGAAAAATAGTGAAAATACATTCGTGGCTCTACTCCTTTACCATTTTTCATTACTTTTTCCCTGAATTTCAAAGATTAACTTGTCTGACACCGTAAGACCAACTGCATTTTAACTTGGCACACTTGTTTAATAGCTTAAATGCTACAACTCTATTGTTCAGATTTTTGATTCGTGAAAAAAACATGGCCGCCATGGCTAAAAATAGAACATAGGGGTAAATTGCATTTTTTTTGCTAATAACTCAAAAATGGTTTCAGATATCAAAATTGTGCAAGAATAAAAAAAGATCAGCATATTAAGATCTACCTGTGGTGAAATTTTGGAAAAGATCTGACTGCTGATGTAGGAGTTATTGCCCTTTTTCCTAATTTTTGCCAAATTTTGCACTTCTTGAAAACTTACCAAGATATTTCAGAAATTTAAATCGTATATGGTTATGCACAATAATATCTACAAAATATATGTGTCTGTGTAGTTCAGGTGAGCGATTCAGGCTTCTGGGAGCCTCTTGTTCCAGTGGCAGTCAAAACTCTCCTACCCGATTGGGGTTGTGTCCCCATTTCCTCCACTTCATCATCATTTCATGTTCATTGTATCACCACTTTCATGTTCATCTCCAATATATAGCCGAAATCGTGCTGCTTGGGAGTAAAGTAATAACTAATTTACTAACTAACTTTTCAATAATTACGAACAATTCGATCTGAGGAAGGAATGCTGCGGGCGAGCTCACAAAAGATAGCTCTGCTCCATTTACTGTGACACACGAAATCCAATCAAACCTAACAGAAACGACAATTCGTCGTATGGTATACTTCTTAAAAAAATTGATTAGAAAATGTGAAAGTCAATTTATGGGTACTGACAAGACCCACATCCACTCTTTTAGTATGGTCCCGTGCGGGGCCCGGGAGGCGAATAGGCCCGCAGCAGCGCTAAGCTTGTCGGAAAAAGTCCACTAAAGAGCGCTCAGAAACCTGCCATCGGGGTCAGGCCGCTTTGCCCACAAAGCGACGGGGATGTGTGCCCCAGGTGGTTGAATGGGACAACCCTGACATCGAGAGATGCGGGGTCGTCAGGCGATAATGCGGAAAACCTGACCGCAAACCATAGTGGTGCACCGTGTTGTTCCTCGCACGTTAAAGAACCCTGCTGCAGGTCTCGGTAAGAGTAGGACCCGTAGGATCCCCACGCAGGAGGCAAAATTTCCCGTCCCTACCCATCACTCCTTTTTCCAGTGGCAGTCAAAACTCTCCTACCCGATTGGCCTTGTGTCCCCATTTCCTCCACTTCATCATCATTTCATGTTCATTGTATCACCACTTTCATGTTCATCTCCCGGATATAGCCGAAATCGTGCTGCTTGGGAGTAAAGCAATAACTAACTAACTAACTCTTTTAGTATGTATGACGACACCAGGGGATACTAGACACAGCAACCTTGTGGGTTCCGGGTGCCGAATAGGCCCACAGCGACGCTAAGCTTGTCGGTAAAAGTCAACTAAAGAGCGCTCAAAAACCCGACATCGGTTCAGGCCGCTTTGCCCACAAAGCGACTGGGATGTGTGCCAAAGATGGTTGAATGGGGCAGCCATGCGGGGTCGTCAGGCGTTAATACGGAAAACCTGACCGCAAACCATAGTGGTGGGAAAAATATCACGTTCCTCGTACGTTAAAGAACCCTGCTGCAGGTTTCGGTAAGAGTAGGACCCGTAGGATCCCCATGCAGGAGGCTAAATTTTCCGTCCCTACCCATTACTCCTTTTTCCAGTGGCAGTCAAAACTGGCCTTATGTCCCCATTTTCTCCACTTCATCATCATTTCATGTTCATTGTGTCACCTCTTTCATGTTCATCTCCCGGATATAGCCGAAATCGTGCTGTTTGGGAGTGAAGTATTAACTAAGTACTTAACTGACTACTAGGCACAAAACATGGTTTAGATGGTGTCCATTTCTTTTATTGTATGTTTGAATGGTTTGGGTCTATCGATAATGTTGTTTAACGAGTTGATCTAAGTAATAATGGATTATTTTCTTGTTTCAGATATCTAACTATTAATAAAACTATGTCTGCAGGATGGCGAGAGCCAATGAAAGTGTCCCACCTGAATTATCTCATAGACCATTGCACCTTATGAAACATCTCAGAGAAACAGCAATGAAAGCTACATCAATAACTCCAGAAATGGTTAAAGTAATAGACGACAAGAATGTTGTAGAAAACAAACATGGCGGCGTTGCCAATAAATGATGAGATACCAGAGCGATATTTTCAGTCAAAAGACGAAGATGATGAATTTCAAGGGTTTTCTGAGCCAAAATCCGATGTGGACATCCCGGATGCATTAGACAGCAGTGAGGAAGAGGGAAATGACACGATAATATGACGATGAAAATGAATTGGAATGGTCGAATATCTAGGAACCAATTCAAGTTGAACCATTTGCTGAAGAAACTGGACCACAGTTTCCAGATGATTTCGACACTTCGACGGCAACTCCTATGGTTTATTTAAATGTTATGTTTTCCCCAGACATCTATGGACAATTTGTTCTTATGCCCAATGGAAAATGGAGCAAACCGGCGAAGTTGATCGCGTTTGGTATGATATAACAGAAAACGAACTTAAGGCATATTTAGATGTAAATATTTTCATGGGATTGCACCGACTTCCAGCTTATAAGGACTACTGGTCCAAAGCCAATATTATTGGAAATGAGGGAATAAAGTCAGTGATGACTGTTCGTCGATATGTGAAGCTTACATAATACTTTCATGTCAGTGACAGGGCAACAGAGCCAGCAAGAGGTGAACCAAACTACGACAAAATTTATAAAGTCAGGCAAGTTTTGGAAATGGCCAAGAAAAAGTGTGTCAATAAATATAAACCTAACATAAACTTGTCAATTGATGAGGTTATGATTAAATGGACTGGCAGGCTGAGCTTCATACAATATTTGCCAGCCATATCCATAAAGCCTGGTATTAAAGTTTGGATGCGATGCGACGCCGATAATGCTTTCCTCGCTGATTTAAATATATACCTTGGGTGATGGACACACACATTTGAACATGGACTTGGGTATGAAGTTGTACACAAATTAACAATAGATCTTACTAATAAATACTATCATGTTTTTTATGACAATTATTTTACTGGGGTACAGTTGGCCGAGGATATGCTGGACGATGGCATATACACATGTGGCACAGTGCGTATGGACCGAAAGGGGTTTCCTGAAGACTTGAAGAAAACTAAAAGCTTTGTGTATGGAGTAATAATTAGATATTGAATCCCCTAAGATTTAACAATTTCATCTGACTGTCATTTCAAATTTGCCATTTAAGTTGTTTTAAACATTATCGTTGATCTCTTTTAATGATAATAGTAAATGTATTTCTTTCAGTCTTTTGTAGTGTCTTTCTTGATGACTGCGAAAAAAGCATTTCTTTCAGTCTATTGTAGTGAATCCGTTCATGATTTTCTGTCAGTCTCTTTTGGTGTATTTGTTAAGAAAAGCGAAATTTATTCTGCATTATGTTAAAATGGTAATCGCAAAGCAGAACCTACCAATATTACCGTTACTGTGTAGCAACGTTCTTTATAATTTAAATTTCAATTTTAACTAGTTCTAATTGTGATCGCAAGCGAGTCACATACATGTCCCCTCACGTACCCCACTTTGTCAATATGTGTTTGGACATTTGAGAATACCTAATATACCAATTTTCATCAAGATCGGAGTAAGTTTAATTTTGGCGGGAAACGGCGGCCATTTTGAAAATGGCCAACGATAAATACATTTTGATGTCAAAAATAAACTCGCCATACCACAATAACCTTATATACCAATTTTCATTAACATCGGAGTAACTTTGATTTTGGCGGGAAACGGCGGCCATTTTGAAAATGGCCGACGAAATAAAAATTTCAATGTCAAAAATCAACTCGCCATACCACTATTACTTTATATACCAATTTTCATTAAAATCAGAGTAACTTTAATTTTGGCGGGAAACGGCGGCCATTTTGAAAATGGCCGACGAAATAAAAATTTCAATGTCAAAAATCAACTCGCCATACCACTATTACTTTATATACCAATTTTCATCAAAATCAGAGTAACTTTAATTTTGGCGGGAAACGGCGGCCATTTTGAAAATGGCCGACGATAAAAAAATTTTGATGTCAAAAATCAACTCGCCATACCACTATTACCTTATATACCAATTTTCATCAAAATCGGAGTAAGTTTAATTTTTGGCGGGAAAATGGCGGCCATTTTAGCCGCCATTTTAAAAATGGCCGCCAAAAATTTTTTTCGATACCAAAAATGAACTCGGCATACCACTATTACCTTGTAAACCAATTTTCATTAAGAAATAACAAAGTTAAGAATTTTTACATTACTAATATGAGAAAGACATTGCCTTAAAAGCTCGCGTAGATACAAAAATATAATCTATTCCATTGATAATTTCGAATAATGCCTGGGACGAGATAATTTGGGACGATGTATTACTGTTTCCCGCAATTTTTCAGCACGCGCAGACATTTTCGAAAACTTCCGAAAATCGAATGTTTCCGGTGACAGAACGATTTTTCTTCCATAGTATTTTGAGTCTCGTGCAATTTGGCAGACTCTCTACAATAGTGAGCTTCGCTACGCTCGCATATTACAAAATATATTGTTCCAAGAAAGATAACTCAATTTGACAAAAAAATTAAATTTCGATTTTTTGCAAAATTTTGAGAACCAGAAGTCCGATTTTCAAATTTTTTTTTTTAAATGAAAGGTATCGAAAGTCTACACTTACCCCATTAAGGAATTTGTGTTACCCCTGCCGGATCAGAAATGCCAGGTAAAATTCAACTTCGGTTTCGAGGAGCCATTTTGAGGCCCTTTTTTGACCTATAAGGGGTCGTTCGATTTCGACGTATAATACAAAAAGCACAATCTCCCATTCCATACTCTTGATATATGAAGTTTCAGCTTCCTACCTTAAAAGATGTCGAAAAAATGAGGTGGACAAGTTCACGATCCAGAATACCGAGAAAAATAATAATAACTAGTTCTCATTGTGATCGCAAGCGAGTCACATATATGTCCCCTCACGTACCCTTATTTGCCAATATGTCTCTTGGCATTGGAGACAACTTAATATACCCAACTTTCATCAATATAGGAGTAAGTTTAATTTTGGCGGGAAACGGCGGCCATTTTGAAAATGGTCGACGATAAATAAATTCTAATGTCAAAAATCGACTCGACATACCACTATTACCTTATATACCAGTTTTCATCAAAATCGGAGTTATTTTAATTTTGGCGGGAAACGGCGGCCATTTTGAAAATGGTCGACGATTAAAAAATTTTGATGTCAAAAATCAACTCGCCATACCACTATTACCTTATATACCAATTTTCATCAAAATCGGAGTAACTCTAATTTTGGCGGGAAACGGCGGCCATTTTAAAAATGGCCGACGAAAAAAAAAATTTTATGTCAAAAATCAACTTGCCATACCACTATTACCTTATATACCAATTTTCATCAAAATCGGTGCAAGTTTAAATTTTGGCGGGAAAATGGCAGCCATTTTAGCCGCCATTTTGAAAATGGCCACAAAAAAAATTTTCGATTCCAAAAAGGAACTCGGCATACCACTATTATCTAGTAAATCAATTTTCATTAAGAAATTACAAAGTTGAGAATTTTTACATTACTATTACAAAATATGCTGAACAAAGAAAGATAACTCAATTTGACAAAAAATTAAATTTCGTTTTTTTGCAAAATTTTGAAAACCGTTAGTCCGATTTTCAAAATTCTTTTTTTAAATGAAAGGTATTGTAAGTCTACACTTACCCCATAAAGGAATTTGTCCTACCCCTGCCGGATCAGAAATGCCAGGTAAAATTCAACTTCGGTTTCGAGGAGCCATTTTGAGGCCCTTTTTTTTCCTATAATGGGTCGTTTGATTTCGACGAAAAATACAAAAAGCACAATCTCCCATTCCATACTCTTGATTTATGAAGTTTCAGCTTCCTACCTTAAAAGATGTCGAAAATATGAGGTGGACAAGTTCACGGTCCAGAATACCGAGAAAAATAATAATAATAATAACTAGTTCTAATTGTGATCGCAAGCGAGTCACAAAAATGTCCCCTCACGTACCCCTCTTTGTCAATGTCTCTTGGCATTTGAGATAACTTAATTTATCCAATTTTCATCAAAAGAGGAGTAAGTTTAAATTTGGCGGGAAACGGCGACCATTTTTAAAATGGCCGACAATAAAAATATTTCGATGTCAAAAATCAACTCGCCATACAACTATTCCCTTATATAACAATTTTCGTTAAAATCTGAGTAAATTTAATTTTGGCGGGAAACGGCGGCCATTTTGAAAATGGCCAACGATAAAAAAAATTTGATGTCAAAAATCAACTTGCCATACCACTATTACCTTATATACCAATTTTCATCAAAAACGGAATAAGTTTAATTTTTGGCGGGAATTGGCGGCCATTTTGAAAATGGCCGACGATAAAAAAAAAATTGATGTCAAAAATCAACTCGCCCTACCACTATTACCTTCTATACCAATTTTCATCAAAATCGGAGTAAGTTTAATTCTTGGCGGGAAACAGCGGCCATTTTGAAAATGGCCGACGATAAAAAAGTTTTGATGTTAAAAATAAATTCGCCTTACCACTATAACCTTATATACCAATTTTCATCAAAATCCGAGTAAGTTTAATTTTTGGCGGGAAATGGCGGCCATTTTGAAAATGGCCGACGAAAAAAAAAATTTTAATGTCAAAAATCAACTCGCCATACCACTATTACCTTATATATCAATTTTCATTAAAATTGGAGCAAGTTTAAGTTTTGGCGGGAAAATGGCGTCCATTTTAGCCGCAATTTTAAAAATGGCCGCGAAAAATTTTTTTCGATACCAAAAATGAACTCGGCATACCATTATTACCTTGAAAACCAATTTTCATTAAGAAATAACAAAGCTAAGAATTTTTACATTACTATTACAAAATATATTGTTCCAAGAAAGATAACTCAATTTGACAAAAAATTAAATTTCGATTTTTTGCAAAATTTTGAGAACCGTAAGTCCGATTTTCAAAATTCTTTTTTTAAATGAAAGGTATTAAAAGTTTACACTTGCCCTTTAAAGGAATTTTTCCTACCCCTGCCGGATCAGAAATGCCAGGTAAAAATTCAACTTCGGTTTCGAGGAGCCATTTTGAGGCCCTTTTTTGACCTATAAGGGGTCGTTCGATTGCGACGAAAAATTCAAAAAGCACAATCTCCCATTCCATACTCTTGATTTATGAAGTTTCAGCTTCCTACCTTAAAAGATGTCGAAAAAATGAGGTGGACAAGTTCACGATCCAGAATACCGAGAAAAATAATAATAATAATAATAACTAGTTCTAATTGTGATCGCAAGCGAGTCACAAAAATGTCCCCTCACGTACCTCTCTTTGTCAATGTCTCTTAGCATTTGAGATAACTTATTATATCCAATTTTCATCAAAATAGGAGTAAGTTTAATTTTGGCGGGAAATGGCGGCCATTTTGAAAATGGCCGACGCTAAAAAAAAATTTTGATGTCAAAAATAAGTTCGCCATACCACCTTTACCTTATATACCAATTTTCATCAAAATCAGAGTAACTTTGATTTTGGCGGGAAACGGCGGCCATTTTGAAAATGGCCGACGAAATAAAAATTTCAATGTGAAAAATCAACTCGCCATACCACTATTACCTTATATACCAATTTTCATCAAAATCAGAGTAATTTTAATTTTTGGCGGGGAACAGTGGCCATTTTGAAAATGGCCGACGATAAAAAAAAATTTGATGTCAAAAATCAACTCGCCATACCGCTATTACCTTATATACCAATTTTCATCAAAATCTGAGTAACTTTAAATTTTGGCGGGAAACGGCAGCCATTTTGAAAATGGCCAACGATAAAAAATTTTTGATGTCAAAAATCAACTCGTCATACCACTATTACCTTATATACCAATTTTCATCAAAATCTGAGTAACTTTAATTTTGGCGGGAAATGGCGGCCATTTTGAAAAGGGCCGACGATGAAAAATTTTTAATGTCAAAAATCAACTCGCCATACCACTATTACCTTATATACCAATTTTCATCAAAATCGGAGCAAGTTTAAATTTTGGCGGGAAAATGGCAGCCATTTTAGCCGCCATTTTGAAAATGGCCGCCAATAAAAAATTTCGATTCCAAAAATGAACTCGGCATACCACTTTTACCTTGTAAACGAATTTTCATGAAGAAATAACAAAGTTGAGAATTTTTTTAAATTACTATTACAAAATATATTGTACAAAGGAAGATAACTCAATCTTACAAAAAAAATAATTTTCGATTTTTTGCAAAATTTTGAAAACGGTTAGTCCGATTTTCAAAATTTTTTTTTTAAATGAAAGGTATAAAATATCCGCACTTAACTTATAAAGGAATTTTTCCTACCCCTGCAGGATCAGAAATGCCAGGAAAAATTCAACTTCGGTTTCGAGGAGCCATTTTAAGGCCCTTTTTTGACCTATAAGGGGTCGTTCGATTTCGACGAAAAATATAAAAAACACAATCTCCCATTCCATACTCTTGATATATGAAGATTCAGCTTCCTACCTTAAAAGATGTCGAAAAAATGAGGTGGACAAGTTCACGGTCCAGAATACCGAGAAAAATAATAATAACTAGTTCTAATTGTGATCGCAAGCGAGTCACAAAAATGTCCCCTCACGTACCCCTCTTTGTCAATGTCTCTTGGCATTTGAGATAACTCAATTTATCCAATTTTCATCAAAATAGGAGTAAGTTTAATTTTGGCGGGAAACGGCGGCCATTTTTAAAATGGCCGACAATAAAAATATTTCGATGTCAAAAATCAACTCACTATACATATATTACCTTATATACCAATTTTCGTTAAAATCTGAGTAAATTTAATTTTGGCGGGAAACGACGGCCATTTTGAAAATGGCCGACGATAAAAAAAATTTTGATGTCAAAAATCAACTTGCCATACCACTATTACCTTATATACCAATTTTCATTAAAATCGGAGTAATTTTAATTTTGGCGGGAAATGGCGGCCATTTTGAAGATGGCGGCCAAAAAAAAATTTTCGATTCCAAAATTGAACTCGGCATACCACTATTACCTTGTAAACCAATTTTCATCAAAATCAGAATAACTTTAATTTTGGCGGGAAACAGCGGCCATTTTGAAAATGGCCGACGATAAAAAAATTTTGATGTCAAAAATCAACTCGCCATACCACAATTACCTTATATACCAATTTTCATTAAAATCGGAGTAATTTTAATTTTGGCGGGAAATGGCGGCCATTTTTAAAATGGCCGCCCAAAAAAAAATTTCGATTCCAAAATTGAACTCGGCATACCACTATTACCTTGTAAACCAATTTTCATTAAGAAATAACAAAGTTGAGAATTTTTTTCATTAATATCACAAAATATATGGTACAAAGAAAGATAACTCAATCTTACAAAAAAAATAATTTTCGATTTTTTGCAAAATTTTGAAAACGGTAAGTCCGATTTTCAAAATTTTTTTTTTAAATGAAAGGTATTGTATATCCGCACTTAACCTATAAGGGAATTTTTCCTACCCCTGCCGGATCAGAAATGCCAGGAAAAATTCAACTTCGGTTTCGAGGAGCCATTTTGAGGCCCTTTTTTTACCTATATGGGGTCGTTCGATTTCGGCGAAAAATACAAAAAGCACAATCTCCCATTCCATACTCTTGATTTATGAATTTTCAGCTTCCTACCTTAAAAGATGTCGAAAAAATGAGGTGGACAAGTTCACGATCCAGAATACCGAGAAAAATAATAATAATAATAATAATAATAATAATAATAATAATAAGAAACCGAGCAAAAACAATATGTCCCCGACACTTCGTGTTCGGGGACATAATAATAATAACTAGTTCTAATTGTGATCGCAAGCGAGTCACAAAAATGTCCCCTCACGTACCCCTCTTTGTCAATGTCTCTTGGCATTTGAGATAACTTAATTTATCCAATTTTCATCAAAATAGGAGTAAGTTTAATTTTGGCGGGAAACGGCAGCCATTTTTAAAATGGCCGACAATAAAAATATTTCGATGTCAAAAATCAACTCACCATACATATATTACCTTATATACCAATTTTCGTTAAAATCTTAGTAAATTTAATTTTGGCGGGAAACGGCGGCCATTTTGAAAATGGCCGACGATAAAAAAATTTTAATGTAAAAAATCAACTTGCCATACCACTATTACCTTATATACCAATTTTCATTAAAATCGGAGTAATTTTAATTTTGGCGGGAAATCGGGGTCATTTTGAAAATGGCGGCCAAAAAAAAAATTTCGATTCCAAAATTAAACTCGGCATACCACTATTACCTTATAAACCAATTTTCATCAAAAACAGAATAACTTTAATTTTGGCGGGAAACGGCGGCCATTTTGAAAATGGCCGACGAAAAAAAAAATTTGATGTCAAAAATCAACTCGCCATACCACAATTACCTTATATACCAATTTTCATTAAAATCGGAGTAATTTTAATTTTGGCGGGAAATGGCGGCCATTTTTAAAATGGCCGCCCCAAAAAAATTTTCGATTCCAAAATTGAACTCGGCAAACCACTAGTACCTTGTAAACCAATTTTCATTAAGAAATAACAAAGTTGAGAATTTTTTTCATTAATATCACAAAATATATGGTACAAAGAAAGATAACTCAATCTTACAAAAAAAATAATTTTCGATTTTTTTGCAAAATTTTGAAAACGGTAAGTCCGATTTTCAAAATTTTTTTTTTAAATGAAAGGTATTGTATATTCGCACTTAACCTATAAGGGAATTTTTCCTATCCCTGCCGGATCAGAAATGCCAGGAAAAGTTCAACTTCGGTTTCGAGGAGCCATTTTGAGGCCCTTTTTTTACCTATATGGGGTCGTTCGATTTCGGCGAAAAATACAAAAAGCACAATCTCCCATTCCATACTTTTGATTTATGAATTTTCAGCTTCCTACCTTAAAAGATGTCGAAAAAATGAGGTGGACAAGTTCACGATCCAGAATACCGAGAAAAATAATAATAATAATAATAATAATAATAATAATAATAATAAGAAACCGAGCAAAAACAATATGTCCCCGACACTTCGTGTTCGGGGACATAATAATAAGAAACCGAGCAAAAACAATATGTCCCCGACACTTCGTGTTCGGGGACATAATAATAAGAAACCGAGCAAAAACAATATGTCCCCGACACTTCGTGTTCGGGGACATAATAAGAAACCGAGCAAAAACAATATGTCCCCGACACTTCGTGTTCGGGGACATAATAATAATAATAATAACTAGGTATAATTGTGATCGCAAAGCGAGTCACAAATGTCCCCTCACGTACCCCTCTTTGTTAATATCCGGCTGATTTAAGAACATTTTTCTGTTCGCCATCCAATATAAAGCTTAGATATCAATTTTCGTTAAAATCGGAGTTAGTAGAATTTTTACCGGAAGTGGCGGCCATTTTGAATTTTTTGACATTTTCTCCTTCACGCCTCAATTCGCCATCCTTTAAAACCCCTAGATATAAATTTTCGTTAAAATCGGAGCAAGTTGAATTTTTACCGGAAGTGGCGGCCATTTTGAATTTTTCAACATTTTCGACTTCACGCCTCAATTTTCCATCCTTTAAAACCCCTAAATATCAATTTTCGTTAAAATCGGAGCAAGTTGAATTTTTACCGGAAGTGGCAGCCATTTTGGATTTTTTGACATTTTCGACTTCACGCCTCAATTTGCCATCCTTTAAAACCCCTAGATATCAATTTTTGTTAAAATCGGAGCAAGTTGAATTCTTACCGGAAATGGCGGCCATTTTGAATTTTTCGACATTTTCGACTTCACGCCTCAATTTGCCATCCTTTAAAACCCCTAGATATCAATTTTTGTTAAAATCAGAGCAAGTTGAATTTTTACCGGAAGTGGCGACCATTTTGAATTTTTCGACATTTTCGACTTTACGCCTCAATTCGCCATCCTTTAAAACCCTTACATACAAATTTTCATTTAAAAATAATAAAGTTTAAAAATTTTCCCATAATCCATTAAAGTGGCGGCCATTTTGAAAATGATGGCCGATAAAAAAATTGGATACCAGAAATGAACTCGGCATACCCCAATTACCTGTAATACAAATTTTCATTTAAGAATAGTAAAGTTTAAAAATTTTCCCAAAATTCAATTTGGATTATCTCCCTTCTAATTTCAATTTCGTTTTTTTGCAAAATATTGAAAACGGTAAGTCCGATTTTCAAAATTCTTTTTTTGAATGATACCTCTTGTAAGTACCTATTTCATATATAGACATATTTTTAATATTCCTGCTGGTTAACAAATGCCGCTTAAAATAAAACTTTGATTTCGAGGAGCCATTTTCAGGCCCCTTTTTACCCTATAAGGGGTCGTTTGATTTTGACGAAAAAACCTGATTACACAATTTCACACTCCATACTCTTGATTTATGAAGTTTCAGCTTCCTACCTTTAAAGATGTTCTTTTAATCGAGCGGACAAGTTCACACTAAAGAATACTAAGAATAATAATAATAAAAAAAAAAAAAATAATAATAAGAAACTGAGCAAAAACAATATGTCCCCGACACTTCGTGTTCGGGGACATAATAACATTTAGAATATAGTTAGATAGAGTTATAGACCTTCTTTTAATGTAGTTAGTGAAAATTTCAACATAAACGTACTGTAGAAGCAGAAATATTCGTGGGGGATTTAATTTCGTTTATTTCGTGGGTAAGAGAAATCCACGAAATTAAATCCCCACAAATTTAAAATATTTAGTTGAAAAGTGTACTTCAGAATTAAAAATCCACGAACATTTGTAGGGGGCCGTGTGGTCTAAGGCGCTGGTTTGAATACCACACTATTGATCACTAGCCGGTCACCTCTGAGCTGTTGTTCGAGTCCCGTTTGTATTTAACAAAAAAGGGACTTCCCCAACTGTATGGTATTAGGTTTGTCCCCAACTGTATGGTATTAGGTTTGTCAGTTACCTGCCCAAGGTCGGTGGTTTTCTCCGGGTACTCCGGTTTCCTCCACCATTCAACACTGACCGCCCTACATGGCCCAGGTGCGTCGATAAAGGGCGTTAAACACCAACACACACACGAAAATTTGTCCCCACCAATTCAGCTTTGTGCTTAAAACTACGAAATTTTATCCCCACGAAAATAAATGATTATACAGTACATCTTATTTCATTTACTTACACATTTGAAATCAAATTTGAAAGTTTAAAGCCTTTGTCGGTGATAAGATGACCAACGTACGAAATTGTGACTGGCGCATCTTGCACTTGTCAAAGTTTAGTTTGAGATCATACTGTGTAGCTCTTTCGACAAATTTCTGGAAGATCTGATCGTGATGTTCAACATCGGTTCCATCGATTAAAATGTCATCCAAAACTGCAGACGATCCATCGATGCCTTCGAGAATCTGGTCCATTACCGAGCGACTGGGATGTGTGCCCCAAGTGGTTGAATGGGGCAGCCCTGACATCGAGAGATGCGGGGTCGTCAGGCGATAATGCGGAAAACCTGACCGCAAACCATAGTGGTGCACCGTGTTGGGGAAAAATGTCACGTTCCCCGCACGTTAAAGAACCCTGCTGCAGGTCTCGGTAAGAGTAGGACCCGTAGGATCCCCATGCAGGAGGCAAAATTTTCCATCCCTACCCATCACTCCTTTTTCAAGTGGCAGTCAAAACTCTCCTACCCGATTGGCCTTGTGTCCCTATTTCCTCCACTTCATCATCATTTCATGTTCATTGTATCACCGTTTTCATGTTCATCTCCCGGATATAGCCGAAATCGTGCTGCTTGGGAGTAAAGCAATAACTAACTAACTAACTAACTAACCGTTGAAAGATTTGCGGAGCGGATTTTATACCAATCGGAGCCACCTATAACGACCGATGGGTTTATAAAATGTGGTCACATACGATGACTGTTCATTGACCTTGATCTGCCGGAAACCCGATTATTGTCTAATTTCGAGGAAACGCGAGCGTGCGTTCGGAATGTTTGAAACAGCATCTTCGACAGTTTTCATCGGGTAATGGGCTCTCTTAACGACCTTGTTAAGATCTGACGGAACCCGTGCGGGTTCCGGGTGGTGAATAGGCCCGCAGCAGCGCTAAGCTTGTGGTAAAAGTCCACTAAAGAGCGCTCAGACACTTGACGTCGGGTCAGGCCGCTTTGCCCAGAAAGCGTTTGGGATGTGTGCCCCAGGTGGTTGAATGGGGAAGCCCTAACATCGAGAGATGCGGGGTCGTCAGGCTATAATGCGGAAAACCTGACCGCAAACCATAGTGGTGCACCGTGTTGGGGAAATGCCACGTCCCTCGCACGTTAAAGAACCCTGCTGTAGGTCTCGGTAAGAGTAGGACGCGTAGGGTCCCTACCCATCACTCCTTTTTCCAGTGGCAGTCAAAACTCTCCTTCCCGATTGGCCTTGTGTCCCCATTTCCTCCACTTCATCATCATTTCATGTTCATTGTGTCACCATTTTCATGTTAATCTCCCGGATATAGCCGAAATCGTGCTGCTTGGGAGTAAAGCAATAACTAACTAACTAACTAGCACTGCAGGAGGCTAAATTGCCTGACATCAAACCTCTTTTCTTGTGGCAGTCAAAACTCCCAACCCCGATTGGCCTTGTGTCCCTTTTTCATCCACTTCATCATGTTTTCATGTTCATAGTATCGTCCCTTTCATGTTCATAGGAAATAGCCGAAATCGCGCTGCCTGGGAGTAAAGCCCTAACAAACATAATGATCTGACGGATCGAGACAAATACAAATCGTATCATGACGCGTAGCTACTATCATAGAGCTCATCCATTAGGTGGGGATGTCGACCTTCGTAATGTACCGTCCCGTGCGGGGCCCGGGTGGCGAATAGGCCCGCAGCAGAGCCTAGCTTGTCGTTAGAGGCGACTAAGGGTGTTGGGATTCTGACGTCGGGTCAGTGCTCTGCCCATTGAGCGACCAAGTGTGTACCCTAGGTGGCTGAATGGGGTGGCCCTCGTCCGCGGGGGTTGTCAGGTCTATAATACGGAAACCCTGACCGCCGACCATAGTGGGCCAACGTGTGTGGAGAGTGCCACGCTCTATGCACGTAAAAAGACCCCTTTGAGGACCGCCAAGTAGTGCACCACATAGGCTAAATTTTCCGCCCCTACCCACTTCTCCCCTTTTCCTGTGGTTCTTCAAAATTTACCGGTCCTTTGTTTCCCATCCCACCCCATATTTCATTTATCATCATCGTTTCATGTTCATTTTATCATCCCTTTCATGTTCATCGCCTGTAAATAACCTATATAGCGTTGCACGGGCGTAAAACACCAACTCACTCACTCACTCGTAATATACCTGTTGTCTTCCATCTCGCTGAGCTTTTCGATAATCCTGGGTTTTAAGGCAGCGGGTTGCCTTCGCAGTGCGTGAATAACACCAACGGCATTCGGGTCGATCTCGATGTTGTGTCCTCCTGATAGTCTTCTAGAGGTTTCCATTAGTTCCGGAAAGTCTTTTAACTTCGTTTCTGGACACCAATCTTGGGGGTCCAGTACACCTAACTCACCGATCGTGTACACGCGTTATACCAGTTTCAGATTCTCTGCGTCATCTCTACCGAGGATTTTATCTTGCTAAAGGTATAACACCGGTATTTCAAAGTAAACATTTAAATACGCTTGATTGTTTCTGGCCAGAAGTAGCACTTTGGATAGCGGTTTGATCTGATGATTCGTGTAAAACTTTAAAACTTGTCTCGACCCGAAAGCTTTAGCAGTTGATGGACATTTTCGTATTGATGTAGAATTTGCTGCTTTTTTCCCACTACTTTTGGAAGGTCGAAGTAGGTTAATGCCATTAAATTTATCCCTGACTCTTGTGCAAATCCAGAAAGCAAATGCAAGTATATAGAGGCACATCTTGTACGTCTTTCGTATACATTTATTGTCGCAGACAATATTTCCATTCCATATATCTATATATATTTTTTACATTTTCATCTTAAATAAACACGATATATTTCAGCAGTTAATAACATACATCGTCTGACTCTTTTGGGTCATAATCTTCGTCTGGGACATATTCTACGTCCGAGTCATGTTCTTCATCACTGATGTCAGGTTCGCCAGAACATGAACAATTTTGTCTTGAAAATCAGTCTGGGTTGACAATGTTGTCATTACGGGACCAGCTTGAACTCAATGCAAGTTTTGGGTCGGTTTGGTAGCAGCGTGGCTTCAAAGTGGTAGGGTCCCGCGCGGGGCCCGGGTGGCGAATAGGCCCGCAGCAGAGCCTAGCTTGTCGTAAGAGGCGACTAAGGGTCTTGGGATTCTGACGTCGGGTCAGTGCTCAGCCCACAGAGCGACCAAGTGTGTACCCTAGGTGGCTGAATAGGGTAGCCCTCGTCCGCGGGGGTTGTCAGGTCTATAATACGGAAACCCTGACCGCCGACCATAGTGGGCCAACGTGTGTGGAGAGTGCCACGCTTCATGCACGTAAAAGACCCCTTTGTGGACCGCCAAGTAGTGCACCACATAGGCTAAATTTTCCGCCCCTACCCACCTCTCCCCCTTTTCCTGTGGTTCTAAATTAACCGTTTCTTTGTGTCCCACCCTACCCCATATTTCATTAATCATCATCATTTCATGTTCATTTTATCATCCTTTTCATGTTCATCGCCTGTAAATAACCTATATAGCGTTGCACGGGCGTAAAACACCAACTCACTCACTCACTCAAAGTGGTAGGGGCGAAAAATTAAGCCTATGTGGCACAATACTTTGCGGTCCACATAGGGGGCTTTTACGTGCACGAAGCGTGGCACTCTTCACAAAAGTTGCCCACTATGGTCAGCGTTTCCGTATCATAGACAAATGTAACGTATATATTTTTCAATATATAATACAAACATAAAATTGATTCCAGAATAAAATATGTAGCTTATTGTCAAATGGACTATTGACTCAGGTGAATTTGTAGATAAATATTATTATTCCTTATAAAAATAATAAACCATCTACAAAAAATGTCAAACATTCTAAATGCATGTATAATAGACTGAAGTTTATATTTAAAGACTTATTGTTTAAAAATACCACTGAATAAGGTCTGAGTATTAATATTTGAAAATAATACTCACATGTACTTTATGAATACCAAACTATTAGCAGAAGATTTAAGGCATAGTAAAATATTAAAGATAATTAAATCTTTTTTATCACTAAGAAAAGCACATTAGATCTAGACATTAAATCATCCATCTTGATTTTAAACTCAGGACTATTAATTTGAAAGAAGCAGAGGTACCAATGGGGTATCCGAATGTCAAATGTGACAAAACCAGTAATCACCAACAAGAACGGGGCAATAACAGACAACATGTAAAACATGGAAACACAAAATAACTGAAAATCAATCAACAATGCGAACTCCAGTCGAAACAAGAGTGAACTCAGATGACCTAAATATATTGCACCAACTTTATAATCAGACAGGAAATGCTGAAAAAAATAAAAAATAAACATTCTCGCTGCAAAAACTGACCATGATATTTACAAGTTTTCTTCTTAGGCAAAATTAAATGCATGTTAATGTCATATTTTATTATATAGTTTTTCTTCAATTTTGTCCTCATAACACTGATGATCATGTGAAATAGATTGGTCAAAATGACTGCCAAATTAAAGCAACTTCTCCTGGTGGAGGCACTGTAAAGATAAAAGCAAACAATGTGAAAACATGGAAGAGTTGTCATTACCTATTTTCTACACAAACGAACGGTTAAGTGGTGGTATTACATTTTTTATTTACTTCTTACAATAGCTTCCAATGTATATATTGTTCAGCTGAACAGGGTTTTGAATTAAAGAATGTATGTGTCTTGAAATGGGAATTTTCAGCTATACAAACATGACGAATAGTTAAAAAGATTTATATCACTTGACATGATTTATTTTTCCTGTATATCCCTACAGGATCAGATCTAATATAAAGTCATTCTCACGCAATTGTCATTTTCACAGTGATACTTAGTTTTTATTTCAGAATGTACATTGTAGTATGATGTCCTGTCGTATATAATATTCATAACGTGTGACCCAACTTACATTGGATATATAGGAACATTTATAACGACTATAATACATGTATATTATACAAATATAGCCTTTTAGTAGGTCGATACGAGAAAATATCGACATGAGGCATATCGACCCGACAACGCAGTTAGAGGTCGATATGCATATCTCAGGTCGATATTTTTCGTATCGACCGTGGTTGAAGGCTATATTTGTTATATTATTAATTCAACATTCTTGGTAATTAAAATGTTGTGCTTACATGTAATTGTGATCTGCTAACTGTAGTGATTGCAATCAATTTGTATATTGTTAAGATTTCTCATACTGAAAACCTAGCATTTCAAAAAGATTAATAGTTTTGTGTGGGTAGTAAGAACTAACCTTTAAATTTCTATTCCATCCACTAGTGAACTTTCAATGACTTTGGTAGCTTTTTAGGGAAAGACAGCTGACATATTCTTTATTTTGTTGATGAGACTGAATTCCCATTCCAAGAGTTGTTCAATTTCAATCTACAATTGCCAAATAAACAAATGAACAAATCGTTGCTTGGGAATTCAGTCGTCTCTGCTGAAATTCTTATTTGAGAGTCGTTATTTGCATATGTTTACTTAAATTTCTGCTTTGACTTTGGGGTGTCTTCTCGGCCGGGGAATGAAACAATCCCAGATTCGAAACACGTGACCGTGCAATATCAATTTTCGCACGTGCCAAGTCAATATAAAAAAATATCACCAGGTCACCTGGTATGATTTAACTAATCGATAAAGGTAATAACAAAACTACCGAACTTGAATGATCAATCTCATAGTCCAGAGAAAATGACAAAAACGAATCAGTCATACCGGAGAACTGGTGGATCGCAATGGTCCTGACTTGGTACAGGCATTTCAAACGAAATGGTGGGTTAAACCAGGTTTTATGGCGCCAAACCTCCCTCTTCCATTGCGATCTTAGGATCCGGTAATGACCATAGAACACAACATTGTTGTGAGACACAATAGGGATATTGAGGTGATCATCTCAGTACAGCAGACCAGTCAAACACTAATTAAAACAATTAACTATCATATCTTTAAACTCAATTTTGAACTTTTCTACCAGTGGCTGATAACGAAGAAAGAATTTTTTTAGGGATCGTATGAGACGTATTTTCTTATAGCCCTGCTTCAAAAGTCGGTCACGAAGAAACCGGTGTCTGATAAAAAAATCTGTGAAATGTGTGCAAGCTCTGGCATATCGAATAAGTTGAGAAATATAAACACCGTATGCAGGAGAAGTAGGTATATTGCTCTGTAGATTAGGAAAATTAATAATTTGAAAATTAAAATCGTCTCGTTTATCGTAAATTTTTGTACTGAGATGACCACCTGGGTCAAATTCGAGGTGCAAATCCAAGAAAGACGTGAAGCAATTAGATTCGGTGGTCTCTTTAATCTCCAATTCCGGAGGATATATTGAAGGAATCAAATATAACATTATCTATAAATATATTTATGCCTTGATCGCACCACCAAATACCAAAACCGAATATGTACATGATGTAAGTGCAGCAAGCTTGTTTGCCTTGTAACTAAAGTTTATATTGGCGTTTCAAATAATTAATAACTCATATTGGAAGAAAATGGGCCACCTATTGTGGCCAAAATTTTATTACAAGTAAGTCTTATTACATAATATATACACAAAACTATCTAAAGGCAAATGTGGGGTTCTAAATTAGCCCCTTAAGGTTAAACAATATACCAATAATTAACTTATGAAAATAAACAAAGCTAAACATCAAGACCTACATGTAAAATGGGAGGAGGATGGGGTAGTGGAGGTAATTGTTTTAAAATATTGAAGATTTCACAAAATCATAAGCTATTAAATTGAACTTTGACACCATAAATTATCCAGCGATCAATAATACAAATTGGGGTTCTAAATAGTTAATACAGGGATTGTCATGTGATTAGAAAAGATAAAAATACAAAAAGATTATCATTTGATTAAAATTAAAAGAGGCTCAACACAGGATAATGAAATACAAGAAAATTAAATGTCTGCTCTCAGCATAAACAAATTTATTTTTCAACTAAATTTCCATTTATGCCTTGATCGCACCACCAAATACCAAAACCGAATATGTACATGATGTAAGTGCAGCAAGCTTGTTTGCCCAGATTTGCTTTTTGATGTTTTCCGATACTGATGAACCTAACGGTACTGTGTGATGCATGAAAAGTTTGTCACCTTGAAATTGTGTAGGAACAGATGATGGCATGGAATCTGAACCATCTGTATTTGACGTTGACGGCAAAGGCTCCAAACTGTTGTCATGTTGGTGACGGTTCACCTCATTTGAATTAATATTTCCAGTAGATGAATCTAATTTTGTTTTAAGTGTTTTCACTTCTTCTTTTAACTCTTGAACCGATTCGATAATAGTGCCTAGGACATTTTTTTGGTACGGATATGGTGGTTGTCTCACTCGCTGCATTTGAGTCTGATGAAGCCAAGACCTGAACGGTTGGCGCTGTTGATTGTTCTGACGTTTTCTGTGCGCGTTTTGTCCGACCCTACCCACCTCTCCCCTTTTTCCTGTGGTTCTTCAAAATTTACCGGTCCTTTGTTTCCCACTCCATCCCCATATTTCATTTATCATCATCATTTCATGTTCATTTTATCATCCTTTTCCTGTTCATCGCCTGTAAATAACCTATATAGCGTTGCACGGGCGTAAAACACCAACTCACTCACTCACTCACTCCTTCATGGGTTTGGTTTGACACCCGTTTACTCTTTGTACGATTTGGTGGCATCCTGAAAAAACAAATAATTCAGTGGTATCCAATTTATTTAGAAACATTATAGCTACATGGACATGATTACTGGCAATACATAGCTAATTATATTGAAGACTTATCTTCAAGAAGTAGTAAAGCCTCATAATATGCATAAGTCATATAAATTTATTTCTATTTTGGACCGTCTCATATAAAACATGCATTTCAATCCATATTCTTTGTAATGTTTATGATTTTAAATGTATTTATATACTACATGTACTCATACACGTATGTCATCAATGAGTCTAAGAAAAAGAACAAATTTACAGAAGACCAAATAATCGACATGCTCAACTTTCTTATTGACAACATATTTGTTCAGTTTGGTGGACGTGTTTTTCAGCAAACAATAGGGATTCCAATGGGCACTAATTGTGCACCTTTGCTTGCTGATTTGTTTCTTCATTCATATGAAGCAGACTTCTTACAATCTCTTCTAGACAAAAAAGACCGTAGACTAGCTCTCTCTTTCAACCTCACGTTCCGTTATATTGATGATGTCCTTTCACTAAACAATTCTCGATTTGGTGACTCTCCATCTCATATATCCCCAGGAGCTTGAGATAAAGGACACAACGGATTCTAGGAAGTCTGCTTCATATTTAGATCTACATCTAGAAATTGACTCACAAGGAAGACTTTCAACAAGGCTCTATGACAAACGTGATGACTTCAACTTTCCAATCGTCAACTTTCCCTTCTTGTGTAGCAACATTCCGTCCGCTCCAGCTTATGGAGTTTACGTATCTCAATTGATTCGTTACTCCAGAGCGTGCGGGACTTACATCGATTTCCTTAGCAGAGCGACACGTCTGACGCAAAAATTGCTCACACAGGGTTATGTTGCTCCTCGGTTGCTGTCTTCACTCAAGAAATTTTACGGAAGACATCATGCACTTATAGACAAATATGGGATTTCGATCTCTCAGATGAGTGCAGATGTTGGTTTGTCATAGGGTGTTGTTTTGTCTTCCTTTACCGGATTTGACACGCTGAATGGACTATTTGCAACGCGACGGGTGTGCTATAGCAAGCAGGAACTGCTTACTCTTCCGGAGCACCTGAGTTCACTCTTGTTTCGACTGGAGTTCGCGTTGTTGATTGATATTCAGTTATTTTGTGTTTCCATGTTTTACATGTTGTCTGTTTTTGTCCCGTTCTTGTTGGTGTTTACTGGTTTTGTCTCTGCCCTTTCGGACTTTTGATATTCGGATACCCCATTGGTACCTCTGCTTCTTTCATGTACATACATGTATATCGATGTTTGTATTGCATTATTATATATATGATATACATATGTACAGTACATGTACATAAATTTAAAAGTTCATGTATAAATATTCTCATAATGTGTAAATTTATATTTGTCTAATGTGCATATATCATATCAATATAGTAAATGGTACGTTGAAATCAGAATTTAATAATAATAATATGTAAGTATAATATATTCATATGTAAATTAATAATAAATAATATTAATAATTATTGTGTATATATAGTTCATAATATATGTACAGCAAATCATGTACATGTATATAAATCATAATATGTAATAATTTATGTTATAAATTCATCGTATAATAATAATTATAAATATCATACATGTACAAATGTATATCGGCATAGCTATGTGTGGTTTAAGTTGAAACTAGGATCATCGATCTTACCAAATATTTGTTTTTCAGTATAAAAAATCAGCCCTCTCAAACTTGTCGCAAGCCTACAGTTTCCTGCATTATTCAAATGTATTTTGTCCTTTTGTAAAATTGTAATGTTTGGAAACTGTAATCCTCTGTGTTTCCAGAGTGTAAACCCCTCCATTGTGTCCAAGAGATTATTTAGTTGTGTCACCCTTTGATTATATTCATCTAAAGACAATCCTTTTTTAGTGTCAACCTTTCCTCGAAAAAACAAAAGTCCAACTGCGATTTCGGCATTGACTAATGATTTGACAATATCACAGAAGTTTTTAATAGCAAAGGCAACATTTTCAACTGATTGTTTTTCTTCACTTATGTCATTACTACCTATTTGTATTGCGACGATGTGTGGCTTAAAATCGTATAGCTCAATTAAATGTTTATATAAAGATTGGACATGTCCTCCTCTAATGCCCCGAAATTTAATTTGGTGTTTAGATAATTGAATGTCATATTTTGTTTGTAAATATTGTTCTAATCTTGCAATATGCGAGCTTCCAATAACATAAATTTTCATTGTTTCTAATAATAAATTAGACAACAGATTACCTGGATTTCAACTTTGTCACATGATCCAATAAAGTCACATGATCAGATCCGATAAATAAATAAATAAATGTCACATGATACAAATGTATATTGAGGTCACTACACAACACGTGTGGTTTTACTTGTTGAACATCACTCGTGTGCACGCGTGTAAATAATGTACACTAAGTTAATACAGGGATTAAATAAAATTGTCCCTGGCTAATATTTCCGTCATCATTCGGATCCAAATATCCATATAAAAATATTCAAAACACTTAATAAATGACGATAATGGCGAAATTAAGTCCGTTGTTTACAAGCATCGCAGTACAATCGACTTCAATCACTAATTGTACGGTACATCCCGTTGATCAATCGGTTTATATCCAAAATCTCCTACATATTTGACTTTAATTGTCAACAAAATTAACTGATAATTGTTTTAAAATATTGAAGATTTCACAAAATTATAAGCTATTAAATTAAACTTTGACAACATAAATTATCCAGCGATCAATAATACAAATTGGGGTTCTAAATAGTTAATACAGGGATTGTCATGTGATTAGAAGAGATAAAAATACAAAAAGATTATCATGTGATTAAAATTAAAAGAGGCTCAACACAGGATAATGAAATACAAGAAAATTAAATGTCTGCTCTCAGCATAAACAAATTTATTTTTCAACTAAATTTCCATTTATTTAATACCAGGAATTTCGGAAATGCATGCTCATTCTGCAGTGTCTGTTTGTTGAACTATTGAAGTTGTTACCCATAGCAGATAACTGTATTTCAGGCTCTTCATGTTTATCCTTATCTTTAAATTGAGAAGACAAGTTGCAAAACTGTACAATGTCCTTGTTGGCATTAAATGCATTTAAGTTCTTTGCAAGATCAAGTTTTCTCTTTGCCGACTTATTTTTGGCCTCTGGCTTTCCCTTTTCTTAATTTTTTGGCTTTCTTCTTTGAGTTTACTGTAGGACCATTCTCATTTTTTCATATTCTTTTTAGAATTATTATGTTCCCCCGCCCACTTTTGTGGGGAGACATATTGTTTTTGTCGTGTCCGTCCGTCCGTCTGTCCGTCACAAAGTTTGTCAGCGCAACTCCTCTGAAAGTACTTTACCGAATTTAATGAAACTTGATATATAAGAAGGACACCATATGTAGTGTATATGCATGTTACCAAGACATTTTGATCATCAAAGTTTTGTGAGAGTTATGGTCCTTTGAACTTAGCAATTTGCTGAAAGTCCTCATTGATCATCTTGTCATCGCAACTCCTGAAACTACTGAACCGAATTCAATGAAACTTGGTATATAGGAAGGACACCATATGTAGTTGTGTATGTTACAACAACGCGAATTCCAGTCAGAACGAATGTTAATTTCAACGACCCGGACAACCATGGTAGCGTTCTTGTAAGAAAATTTCTTGATCTACCTTGGATCAATAATTATGCAAATTTAAAATTAATCTGTGCAAATATCGTCCAAGCATTTGTGGACAACACTTAGCGGGGACGAATCAACCTTTTTTCCTGTCAGATTTCGCGCTTCAGTAGACAACAAACAAAATGTCAGTATATTCAGCAAGATGAACGTAGGAAGGAGAAATGTCAACATTCATTCAGCCAGGTTTTGAAGATTTTTGGTGTCAGTAAGATCATGGTGCATTAATGTTAATCTGTAAACAATCCCATATTGATTACGTTGACATGGTGTTATGTTGTTATATGTGACGTCATTTAAAAATGTGTTAGTCTGTCGTCATGTAAACACGTCGCCATATTGCAATCCGTTGTTGTGGTGTTTTTTGTAGGTCACTGAGTCTGACGCACTTTTCGAATAAAGTTTCAATTGCTCACAAAAACTTGAAAAAAAGTCGTTTGAAAATTTAAATGGTTTAGAAATTATGTTTTGGCTTCGTCAAACATAATTTCTTTTAAGTTTCTTATGCGAAAATTCGGGGGATTCTGGGATTGATTTACAAAATGTTACTTCCGGTGTGCAACATTAAAACACTTGTCACGTTACACCTATATTCTATACTTAGTCGGACTTAGTCCGATATAAAAGCATGATGTCTTCCGTAAAATTTCTTGAGTGAGTCAGCAACCGAGGAGCAACATAACCCTGTGTGAGCATTTTTTGCGTGGCGCTCTGCTTAGGAAATCGATGTAAGTCCTGCACGCTCTGGAGTAACGAATCAATGAGATACGTAAACTCCATAAGCTGGAGCGGACGGAATGTTGCTACACAAGAAGGGAACGTTGACTATTGGAAATTGAAGTCATCACGTTTGTCACAAAGTTTTGTTGAAATGTTTCCCTGAGAGTCAATTTCAAGATGTAGATATAAATATGAAGCAGACTTTCTAGAATCCGTAGTGTCCTTAACCTAAAGTGGCTGAGGATGGTGATGGTACCGGTGAAACAAGCTGTGGACAGGGTCGTACCAAACAGCCGTCGGGGGCAGAGTCTGGCGAAACCGCCCGCCACCACCACCCAGGACTATGGCTGCCCTCAGGATTCGTGGGTTGGAGTAGTTAGTATGTCCATCGATCTTTTAAATAAGATTTTTACATTCAGTCTCTTGTTTTCTTTAAAAAAAAGGGTGCCTCAAAGAGGGTTATCATCTATCATTATTCTGAAAGGACAAAGACAAAATCAGTAGACAAAAAAAATCATACAGAAAAAACATACAAAGTAACCACACCGTCATGTGTACTCGATCCGAGACAACAGGGAAGTCAGGTGATCCAGAAGAGTTGAATTGAAATAAAAAAAATGTAATGACAAGAATGAGTTGTACTGTGTCTCTTATTTTAAGATTTGTCTTCAGCCTTAAAACTAAAATTTGGAGATTATCAGGAAGTACTTCTGTTTCTATATTATCAGCAAATACCTCTGTTTCTATGGTATCGGGAAGTACCTCTGTTTCTTTGGAATCAAGTAGTACCTCTGTTTCCATTGTACCAGGAAGTATCTCTGTTTCTATGGTATCAGCAAGTACCTCTGTTATTATGGTATCAGCAAGTACCCCTGTTTCTTTTAATCGTGGTCTTTTATGTAAGGGACTGCCTTCTAGTATTTCATTTTCTCTTTCTGCCCATTCGACATCACTTAAAATGCTTCCAATGTTTTTATCAAAGCCTTTCCATATTGCTAGGGAAAAATGGGCAAAGAGTATGAAGCAAACTTGCTTGTTTCCAAGTCCTTATATGTTTGTTTATATTGTATGTTGTAAAAGATTTATGTTTATTTGAAATAAAATGTTTCAACTGACAGTATAGGCTTTTTGTATCCAACAGCATGAGGCTTCAAAACAAAATAGTTTCGACCATCTAAAATTCACGGTGGCCTTAAAATAATCTTGATTGGCGAGATAATTAAAATATTTTTCACACATTAATATGTGTTCATATTCTCAAGAAAAAATAGGGGCATCTGTGTTCAATCTAAATCTGTCAAAACAATTGTTAAGGAGCTTCAAATATAAATAAAAAACCAAATACCAATAAAGCTGCTAAGAAACAATATTCCCAATAAGTAAAGAGAAAATAGTTAAGATTCCAAATTTTACATTTTTTTAATACATATAACCTGATTTTGTCTCTGTCACACTATAATGTTTTAGCCAACGTGTGCCGAAAGTTCGAATAATTATCTAAAACGTCGGAGCATGTTGGCAGTCGCTGTAAAAAGTTTCAAAAAACATCTTGGTGAACGACCACAAAGCGTCGACTAACTACCTGCAACGCACGACAAACTTGTTCAAAACTTATATATAGCGTTTGTCCAGCGTTCTTGACGAATGCCTAGCGCATGTGTGACGATTGCAGAACGCATTTATAGCGTTCGTCTAGCTTATAATTTTTGCTCTCGATGAGAAACCAGGAAATCTATTCTTTTTTTTTAGTATTACTTCACAATGGCCCAAATAGATAAGTTATCAGTTTGTTTGTTTGTTAGGGCTTTACTCCCAGGCAGCGCGATTTAAACTATTTCCGGGAGATCAACATGAAAGGGATGATACAATGAACATGAAATGATGATGAAGTGGATGAAATAGGGACACAAGGCCAATCGGGATTGGGAGTTTTGACTGCCACAAGAGGTTATATGTCGGACAATTTAACATCCTGCAGGGGATCCTACGGGTCCTACTCTTACCGAGGCCTACAGCAGGGTTCTTTAACGTGCAAGGGACGTGACATTTCCCCAACACGGTGCAGCACTATGTATTGCATTCAGATTTTCCGCATTATAGCCTGATGACCCCGCATCTCTCGATGTCAGGGCTGCCCCATTCAACCACCTGGGGGACACATCCCAGTCGCTTTGTGGGTAAAGTTTGGCTAGAATCCTTTTTCACAGCACTTGACTAATCCTAAATGATTGCCGACAACATGGCGGATGCCCTTAATAGGAAAAAAAGCGTGTGCTAAATGAGTATTAAAAATACACATTATTTCAAATGAGTAATGAAGTTAGATTGTCGTTAATCGTTGTATTTGAGTATTGTTCTACCAAAAAAAAATGTCCACCGACACACACAATAACCCACACCTATAACCCCCCTCCAAAAAAAAAAATGATACACCAGTATACCCCCCCCCCCTCACGGCTATAACCCCCCTCCAAAAAAGTTGGGAGGAGACAGAAAATAAAATGGGGGATAAGAAAATAAGAAAGATGAAAACAAATTGAGATGAACCGAAGAGGTACTGAATGGGAGGTACTGAAGAGGTACTGAATGGGAACAAATAAAATGGGGGATAAGAAAAAAAACACCAAAAAATTTTCACTCAAGAACATGTGCATACCATCAGGAAATTTTTTTTTTTTTCAATTTGAGCTTGCTTTGTGAATCTGAACTTCATTGTCCATTTAAAAATCAAACATTTATTAAAAAATATTCAGTAACAAAAAATACAAATTTAACAAAACGCAAGTAACACTGGATTAATGTTATATTTGCTATGTGTAAATAACTTCACCTAATTGCTGTCCTGACGAACAAGTTCTGCTAATTTATTCCTTTCAGAATACAAATCACTCCTTTTCATTTCCAATACAGTTTTTCCTTCATTCTCAAATTTTCTTTGTACCATTAATTTTTTTAGTTGAGTCTTTGCACTAACTTTTTGTTTTACTAAACGTAGCCAAATCCGTCTCTTGTATTTATCATTAAAATCTTCTTTAGCTTTGTCTATTCTCCTGGTTAACAAATTTATTTCCGTTTGTAGACCGTTTATCTCTCTATCTTGTGAAGTTATCTTATGATTGCGTTTCACCAATAATGTTTCAATTTCACCCGACACTTTAACTAAAGTACACCTTCTCAATTCGCATTCCATTTTAAATATGGATATGGATGAGTTTGAATATAAATAAATTTATAAGCAACGGACTTAGATACATAATCATCGCGCTTGGATACAAAAACAACGTGCTTAGATACATAATCATCGCGCTTGGATACAAAAACAACGTGCTTAGATGCATAAACATCGCGCTTGGATACAAAAACAACGTGCTTGGTTTCAGTAACAACGTTATTGGTTACGTAAACGAGACACTTGGTATCAATGACTGACTTCTTGGATACGTCAAAACTTTACTTGTGATATATAATAACAATAAATATTTACTACAAACTACAAAAGCCTTTGGCTTGAATATCAGCTTGTCGAAGTATGTCCTCATACATAGCCAACTTGGTTTCATCATCTAATAAGTATAAGGTGAGTGAGTGAGTGAGTTGGTGTTTTACGCCTGTGCAACGCTATATAGGTTATTTACTGGCGATGAACATGAAAAGGATGATAAAATGAACATGAAATGATGATGATAAATGAAATATGGAGATGGGGTGGGACACAAAGGAACGGTAAATTTTGAAGAACCACAGGAAAAGGGGAGAGATGGGTAGGGGCGGAAAATTTAGCCTATCTGGTGCACTACTGGGCGGTCCACAAAGGGGTCTTTTACGTGCATGAAGCGTGGCACTCTCCACACACGTTGGCCCACTATGGTCGGCGGTCAGGGTTTCCGTATTATAGACCTGACAACCCCCGCGGACGAGGGCTACCCTATTCAGCCACCTAGGGTACACACTTGGTCGCTCTGTGGGCTGAGCACTGACCCGACGTCAGAATCCCAAGACCCTTAGTCGCCTCTTACGACAAGCTAGGCTCTGCTGCGGGCCTATTCGCCACCCGGGCCCCGCACGGGACAATAAGTATAAGGACATTTTTAATGAGCTAATTAATCATTTATGTGCTTTATTTCAGGTAAAGAACTCTGGATACATGACAATCAGATTTTTTGGTGTATGACTCTCTGAAAGTCAGATTGGTCAAATTAACAGCGAAATCAACAACGTTAACATGACGTCACACTTTTTTGTCGTTTATATTTTGCTTCAAGTCCAAAGGTTTCTCTGATTATTAGACGATAAGGAGTTAAAAATTACCTACACTACAGTCAGTGACTTTTTTACCTCCCCACTCATCCACCAGTGGACAAGAGTGAGTGAGTGAGTTGGTGTTTTACGCCCGTGCAACGCTATATAGGTTATTTACAGGCGATGAACATGAAAAGGATGATAAAATGAACATGAAATGATGATGATAAATGAAATATGGGGATGGGGTGGGACACAAAGGAGCGGTAAATTTTGAAGAACCACAGGAAAAGGGGAGAGATGGGTAGGGGCGGAAAATTTAGCCTATGTGGTGCACTACTGGGCGGTCCACAAAGGGGTCTTTTACGTGCATGAAGCGTGGCACTCTCCACACACGTTGGCCCACTATGGTCGGCGGTCAGGGTTTCCGTATTATAGACCTGACAACCCCCGCGGACGAGGGCTACCCTATTCAGCCACCTAGGGTACACACTTGGTCGCTCTGTGGGCTGAGCACTGACCCGACGTCAGAATCCCAAGACCCTTAGTCGCCTCTTACGACAAGCTAGGCTCTGCTGCGGGCCTATTCGCCACCCGGGCCCCGCACGGGTTCCAGTGGACAAGAAGCACTGTCCACCCCGGTTAAATAAATTAAAAATATTACTTCAAATGTTTTGCAGGTTATGCTAAAATATCTCTATTTTATAACAGAGTTTTTTTTTTTTTTTGCAAACACTGTATTTTTGTTTTATGTCCACCATTGTCCACCCAATGCTCATGTTCTCAGTGGGCAAGTGGGCATGTAAAAAGGTCACTCTGACTCACTGTAATGTATATTTTATTACATCATTAAAACAGAAATTTTCTAACGATTTAAATACAAGTTATTTAGAAAATGTATATAGTTTCGAAATTATAGCAATCCAGAGTTAAATTGTATCTGTATTTTTTGCAATTTCATATCATAATGCATTCTATAGTACTTAGTAAATGCCCCTAAAGATTAATACTCAATATTCGACATTAGTTTGCAGATGCATGTATATCTGATCACCTACACAGAAAATATTTTTGCTCTTAAAGATCTATTTATGGTAACTTTCATAAAAGTCGGAGACATGTTCCAATTTAATATGAAAATGGCGGAATACAAAGGTACATATACTTCACCTTTAATATAAATTGAGGAGACAAGCTTCCTTTATTCGTTATGTATTGCAGTTTCTATAATGACTGAAACCTGAACTGCCTCTGATTCTAAGATATTTTTTTTTCTATTGAAAGTACCTGTTTTATCTACAGTAACCTTGCATCTTCTGTCGGAATCCATGCCACAAACTGCTCCCCAGTGCTTTCTTTTTAACAGCTATCTGGACACTAAAATAAAATTTTAGTATTGATATTTGTATTTTTAACCACTGGCGAATACAAAACAGTTCTGTATTCAGTTTGTACAGTATTCGTTTTAACAGGATAAATTACTTTACTTCTTATTTTGAAATTCTAAGGGACTTGAGATTTTGTTCGGTTTGATGTGAAATTCGGTTTTGTCAGGGTTCGGTTTCAACAGGTTTCACTGTACTGTTATAATTTGTGGATAGCAACAAAACCCGAAACTTAATTCTGTACTCATAACGGTGCACATACTAGTATAAAAATAATGTTAAGAAAAAAATTGGAATTGTAGATTTTCGATGATTAAAGCTTGGGTTTGACACAACAAATAATACTGTGAGCGAGCTCACAAAAAGATACCACCAGCTTCATATTGGACTCTGTACTGCCAAAAAGTCTCATTATCTCCCCTGTATGATATTTGAGAGAGATGAAATTTTGTTTTCATGCAAATCTACATGTTATGTACTTCCTTCAGGTAAAGTTTCATCAAGATCCGTTGTGCAGTTTAGGAGGAGTTGAGCTTACGATGTCTCCCATTGAGCACTGTATTTAACAAGAGGCTCCCAGGAGCTTGAATCGCTCACCTGACATATGTGCCTGAAGTAAAGGTTATTAGGCAAAATCTATTTGACATTGAAAGGGTCACAAGTTTAATAAGGGGGTCATCTGACAATATGGTGGATCTTAAGGTTCTGGTCAATTTTGTTCTCAATCAAAATTCAAAAATCTGTCACCTTTTTTGAGTACTAAGCAAAAAAATACTGTTGAACCCAATGTTCTAGCGAAAGCGGCCATGTTTTACAACCAATCGAAAATCCCCACATCGGTTCCATACACCTAATGCTAATAAACAACTGTACCAAGTTTGGTTCCAGTTGGACTTAAAGTGTCAGAGGAGTTAATATTTTCAATGTAATGAGTTAGTTAGATAGTTATTGCTTTACTCCCAAGCAGCACGATTTCGGCTATATCCGGGAGATGAACATGAAAGTGGTGATACAATGAACATGAAATGATGATGAAGTGGAGGAAATGGGGACACAAGGCCAATCGGGTAGGGAAGTTTTGACTGCCACTGGAAACAGGAGTGATGGATAGGGACGGGAAATTTAGCCTCCTGCATGGGGATCCTACGGGTCCTACTCTTACCGACACCTGCAGCAGGGTTCTTTAACGTGCGAGGAACGTGACATTTTTCCCAACACGGTGCACCACTATGGTTTGCGGTCAGGTTTTCAGCATTATCGCCTGACGAACCCGCATCTCTTGATGTCAGGGCTGCCCAATTCAACCACCTGGGGTACACATCCCAGTCGCTTTGTGGGCAAAGCGGCCTGACCCGGTGTCAGGTTTCTGAGCGGTCTTTAGTGGACTTTTACCGACAAGCTTAGCGCTGCTGCGGTCCTATTCGCCAACCGGAACCCGCACGGGTCAATGTAATGAGGAAATGCTGTTAAAATGCTCAATTTTGACATTCTAAGGGCAATAACTCCTAAAAGGAAAGGTCCTATAACATTGACTCTGTTACATATTTTGTAGATCTTGATGTGCTTAACCGACCAAGTGTGTACCCTAGGTGGCTGAATAGGGTGACCCTCGTCCGAGGGTTGTCAGGTCTATAATACGGAAACCCTGACCGCCGACCATAGTGGGCCAACGTGTGTGGAGAATGCCACGCTCCATACACGTAAAAGACCCCTTTGTAGACCGCCAAGTAGTGCACCACATAGGCTGAATGTTCCGCCCCTACCCACCTCTCCCCTTTTCCTGTGGTTCTTCAAAATTTACCGGTCCTTTGTTTCCCACCCCACCCCATGTTTCATTTATCATCATCATTTCATGTTCATTTTATCATCCTTTTCATGTTCATCGCCTGTAAATAACCTATATGAGCGTTGCACGGGCGTAAAACACCAACTCACTCACTCACTCATTGGTGTGCTTAACAAGATGCAATTTAACTTTCTTCAATATCTTGAATAGTTTTCAAGATATTGAGCTAAACAGGTGCAAAATTTGCCAAAAAATCCACTAAAAGGACAATAACTCCTACATGGGTGGTTGGATTTTTTTCAAAATTTCAGAGCTGGTAGATCTTGAGGTGCTGATCACTTTTACCCTTTTGCCAGAATTTTGATATCTGTGACCGTTTTTGAGTTATTTGCAAAAAACTGTATTTGACCCCCCTGTTCTATTTTTAGTAACAGCGGCCATGTTTTTTGACGTATCAAAAATCCCAACGCAAACCTTTTGCACAATACCCTTAGGAACAACCATATCAAGTTTGGATGCATTTGGCCAAGCAGTTTCAGAGAAGATGTTTGAAACGAGCTAACGGATGACAGACGACGGACGCCAAGTGATGGCAATAGCTCACATGACTCAAAGTCAAAGTCCAATTATCTCTCCTGAATGATATCGGAGACCAATGAAAATTCTTCATGGACATCTACATATGATGTACTTCCTTCATGTTAAGATTCATCAAAATCTGTTGAGGGGTTTAGGAAGAGTTTTGCTTACGAGGTCTCCCGTTAAATACTATTTAAAAGGTCTAATTCCAATTATATCCAAGAACGACGAAAATTCTTCATGCAAATTTACATATGATGTACTCTCTTCATATAAAGTTTCACCAAAATCTGTTGAGCGGTTTAAGAGGAGAAGCGCTTACAAGGTATGTAGACAGACGGACGGACAGACAGACAGGTTGATTCCTATATACCCCCAAAACTTTGTTTGCAGGGGTATAACAATACAACAGAAAGTGATTCCTATATGATGTAATTGCAACAGATTACTTTATCTTCATTTGACATTGTCCTTTGAATGGATTTGATATTCATATGCTTTTGGGTGATAAATATTTTTCTTGATATTACATGTATGTTCTCATTTAAAACATATTCACTGCCATTGTGTAGAACATTTATGTCAACAGTCCAGCTTTGATTTCCAGCTACAGAAACCTGTTGGGTTGATTTTCTTCATTCATGACAATGGGTTATTGTTGATGATTTAATGGTTTCTGTATTTTTTAAAGGCAACTTCAGGGAATTTTCTTTTAAATTTTAAATATAAAAAAAAACTTAGATATTAATTTCTGCACTGATATTCAATGTATATTTTTACATTCCGTTAAAATATTTTAAATATTTGCACTGGTTAATTCGATTAAATTGCAAAAAAGACATGGTTTATCTACATAAGATGCACTTCCATCGTGTAAAGTTTCATCGAAATCCGTTGAGCAGTTCAGGAGGAGCATAATGTATTAAAAAAGTCTCTTAGTCCAATTATATCCCCTAAATGATGTCCGAGTGCGATGAAAATGCACATTAAAATATGATATGATGTACTTCCTTCATGTAAAATTTCATCAAAATATGTAAAGCCGTTAAGGAGGACTTCTGAAGTGCATACGAGTTACTGTAAAAGGTGAAATTTTTGCGAGGGGTTTATTTTCGCTAATTTTGCGATCATAACAAATTTGCGAAAATATCCCCTCGCGTAAATTACATTTAGAAAGACCCACTATTCCATGATCTAAAGAAAACCCGCAAAATTAAAACCTTGCAAATGCATTTTGGTACTGAAAATGCGAAATTTTCCCCTTTAACAGTATGTGGACAGACAGGGCGTTTCCTGTATAACCCCCAAAAATCTCTGTTTATTGTATTGTTACCAATGCTTCAAATAAAACACTGATACTCAGAAAATCTCACAAAACCTGACAGAATCTGAATGTTGTTTTGGTCTGCTGAAGAAGCGCGAAATACTCTGACAAGGAAATGACGTCACGTAATCCATAATGGGACAATTTTGTCCCCGCTAAATGTCGTCCCAGAATGTTACAGGATTTATTATTCATGTTATTTGCACAAATATTAAATTGAATTTTGAATAAGTAGTTGTTGATCCCAGATATTTTAACAACAACTTTCTCAAGTGTATATGATTTGGGTTGGGTTGGGTGGGGTCAGACTTTGCTACTACCTAATTCCTTTTTTAAAAGTTCCCTCTTTACGTTACACTTAGCCGGTCGAGCGCATGGATTTATTTTCAAAAGGTATATAGATTTTCGATGCTCGCTAAAAAGGCAGGGCCTTAATCATATTATATTTAAATTTAATACATAGATCCCTACACGTACTGGTATTTCCAAGGGAACAGAAATTCAATAATGTTAAAAACTAATATGCATTTTTTGCTTTAATCTCCTTTTAGTAATGTGGACTATCTGTAATACATATAGAATATTATGTACTCTCTTTCCTTTTTGATACTACATGACTGGCATACAGATATATAATTGGGTCAATTGAATTTACTAATATTTGATCAAGATTAATTTAAGTAGTTTTCTTAGACCGCATTGTGTTTTTTAATGTTTTGATGAGCACCCTCCATCATGTCCGGCATTATGCTTTAAATTTCGTCTGTGGAGCTTCTTCCAGTGTTTAACACTGTTGCCATCTACTGTTTTGTTATTTTCAGACTTTCTTGCTAGCTACGATTTTAGAACCAGTCTGCCTCTTGACTGGCAGTTTTACGTTGTGGATTTTTAAAATTGGTGTCAATGTTGTAGGTTGTGTCGCGTACACATATTCCACAACTCATTAGCTTGTATTTAAGTTAAGAGTTATTTTTTGTGTTGACTGATTTGGTCATTGCACTTGCAGCATATACTGTGGTTTCATTATTATTCGCGGGGTATAAATTTTCATGGTTTTCGTGGATGGCCTTGACCCACGAAATTTGATACCCCAGGAAAAGGAAGTTTCACGAAAATTGGTACCCACGAAAATAAACGAATCCACAGTAAGTGTTTGAGGGTCCAACTGAAACCAAATCTGTTCTTGAAGCAGTCATCATTAGAGTTGAATATTAGTAACATTTTCTCCATGTACAAACTGAATTAATGTAAGCTAATTATATATAAATTCTTGTGTACCCCAGAGGTATATTCTTTTCACTGCCATTTTTCGGTTCATAGTCTTCAACAAGTTCTCGAAAGGTGTACTTTTGCAAAGAATAGGTGCAGATAGACTTTATAGTACCACAACTCTCTTTATTCAACTGAAAAAAAAACAAAAAAAAAAAACAAAAAAAACCATCTCGGTATAGGCCACCTGTTATAATGCACTAATGGTGATATGTATAGGTTATTTCATGTCTTATTTTATGTTACCTTTTATAAGTTATTTGTAATCAATGAATTATTACGTGGATGAAATGGGAACAGTTTACTTATAATTTTATTTTGTAATGAGCTACCAAAGACACAGAAAGACCGGTACTTTCTTCGGGATGGAAGGACTAAAGGACAGTCGAACAGACCCACATTTTGTATGCTTCTCTACTTTGGTGTGACAGACATATGCTGACAGAGTGCTAACCACAAGTCCAGGAAGGGCACTTAACAAGACCCTGTATGTTGTTAACCAAATATGGGCAGTTAATTTACATGTAAAAGTTTGTGACACTTGCTTCCTCTGATGGACTGACACAGCTTATTTGTCACATGCAACCCAATCTATAGTTAAAAAAATAAAAATATTGAAGACAAGAATGGGAAACACACACACACACACACACACACACACACACACACCCTCTCACACACACACACACACACACACACACACACACACACACACACACACCAATCAGACAAAATATTAGAGTTTCAATTGTGCCCTGGGGACCTTTTGACCCCTTTATTGCAAACAGAAATGGTGGGGTCAAGAAGAAAATTTTCCACCATTTTGTATCCAATAGATGACAAATGTTAACTTGCAAAAATAAATCAAAATTGGACAAAAAATAAAATAAGTTTGATTTTTTTACCCTTTTGAGCCCCTCATTTCTCAACAAAAACATGGGAGACAGGAGACCTCAAAAATCATACCAATCAATCATTTAATTGTAAGGGTAAGTGTGGTTGTTCCGCGCTATACCTATCAATTTTTGGCTCATGCAACCGTAGGTCAGTGTGTATGTTCCGCGCTAAACCTTGCATTAATAAATTCAAAAACAATCCTCTTGACATAGTAATTTGGCTTAAAAACTTATTAAAGAAAGAATACAAGTTGGAAAATCTTTAAATTTGGTGTTTTTTGGTAGAAGTATTGATAATTTGATAGTTACTCTAAAACATTAATCTTTTACTTTTTGACTATTATAAGTTTCCAAGCATTACAGCGATCAAATATGTCGGTTTTGTATGATGATATAATACTAAATCATTAGTTGTTTGAAGTGTTATGTGTTGGATTTAGAATCGATATGTTTGATTTTTATCATCAGTCGATAAATGCTTCTTAGCTAGCTGTCAGTAACTGGGAGTGTTCTCAAGGGAGTTCCTTTACGTTTCGTTGTTCTCGTATAGTACTCTTGTCTCAGGTTCTGTCTTGGTGAATTGAACTTTTATCGATTTGATTTTTAAAGTGTGTTATTTTTTGTGCTTTGTACAAGATAAACAATAGGGGGAAGGTTGGGCCCAAAAAACTAGTTTAACCCCGCCACATTTTATATGTACCTGTCCTAAGCCAGGAATCCTTGTCAAAGCTTTTGTTTGTTCTTGTCTAATATCTGTTTTTTTATGTCCAGAAATGGGTCTTTCTTTGATAGTCTAGGGATTTGTTTGAATCTTATGTATTGTAATTTTAGTCTTGGGCCAATGCAGGACGGCGAGCAGTGACCTCTGGTCATGTTGAAGACTGCTGGCTGTTTTCCATTGTGATTTTTTAAATTGCCGTTTCTTTAATTTTGGTTGTGTCGTGTACACTTATTCCACATCTCTTTATCGTCTATTGAACATTGGTTAGTGTGGTTGTCCCGCGCTAAACCTTTTAGTCTCAAATAATGTCAATAATATGTTTATCTTTTAATTTATCAAACCACAGATTAATGTGGGTACTCCAACTAATTGAGGAAGATAGAGAGGAAAGAAGAAAAAGCTGCGTTTGTGGGCGTAATTATTGGGGGGGGGGGGCTTTTTAACGTTATTTTAATTGCCCATTTTTGCGTAATCATGAGCACATAGGTAACTTCATAATCTCTTTGCTAGTATCATTCGAAAGGTTGCCAATGCTTTATTTAGAAAAACAAATATACACTTGGCCATTAGTTAGGGACCACTACCTTTTTATATCAAGTACCATTTTAGATGTGTAATATTAGCAAACCTTTAAAGCATAGGTAGTAATTTCCAAGTAAAATTCTAATTTTAGAACATTTTGAAGACAAATTAACCACTGGATATTAAAAACATTCATATAGTGTCATTTGATTCCAGTTTGAAAAATGTGGACAAAACAAAAAAAATCTGACGCCAAAAAATGTTTGAGTTTAAAAGCTCAGCAATGCCTGGTGTATAATGCTAGCATGTTGAAACCTTTTGGAAGATGAGAGGAAGGCATTTGTTGACATGAATTCGGCGCACTTTATTAGAAATGAGCAAGACATTGGCACTTCCGGTTACTTTTCTAAATTGCCTCCTAATAACATACACGATGATGAAGGTTGTAACTTAAGGCATTGGTGATGGTTTTTAATGAAAGCGTTACTTATCTCGCTGTTATAACACCATTTTGGGTTATATTCGTCAATTTGCACCCTGCATTTACTGCGAATGCGCTGCAAGGATCACATTTTCTTGTTTTGATTGGTCCCGTTTAGTTCATTATCAGTAAACCTCTCGACTAACCAAATGAAAAACCGTCATTTATGTGAACAATCATTATCCTGCATGATCACGTACTGTATTTATTGACTTTGGCATGATAAAAGCACAACAAATAGTGAAAAAAACTTCTTTCTAGAGATTTTACTAAGGAAAACTGTAACGAAAGGAAACCATCCCAATGAGGTTAATTGCCAGAATGAGACCAGAACATGGTGAATTTACTACAAATATTCCATAATTTCACTAGTAAGTTTGTTTTAGGCGTTTTTGCTCTTTATCACTTCCGGTCGCACATAAACGTTGAACGTGTTTCGTTATGGTCATATGCTTGCCATAGAATTTTTAAATTGTGCTCCATAACTTTTAAGCAGACAAATACCTACAAATCATTCAAATACATTCAGGTAATGGTATACCATTATGAAATATGTTCCTGAAATGATAAAATCAGTCCACTGTATACATGGAGATGGAAAGTTTAAAAAGCGAACCAAACTTGGTTTTTTAAAGCATAGGGGTAGTATTTTTGCAACCGGTATTTAAGTATCGGAACTTGCATAAATTTGAATATTTTAAGGATAAAAGTATACATTAAATATTAATATCTAAGTACAACATCTTGCTTTATATAAAGTTATAATTTACACATTTTTTAATCACTCAAACTTGGTGGTCCCTAACTTATGGCCAAGTGTATATATCAACCAATTGAATTCATTTCTGTATTTTCTCCTACGCTTTATGTTGGGTAACCGGGATTAGCTAATGCGCACTTGTAACCTTGACTAAAAACAGTTAAAGCGCCGAACTCTAGACCATTCAAATTTTTTGGGAATCAGTTTAAATCTATTACAAGGAAAATAAGAAAATTTCGACTGATCTGAAGAGAAAAAAATCTAGAAGTGGAAATTTTCATTGTTTTACCAATTCTGTATTCCGTGTAATTTAAAAGTTTTTAAAATAAGAATAATATTTTCTTCTTTTAAAAGCAGATACCTATCGTTTTAAATTGTTATGATGGATGAAATTGACAATATCTTTTTAGAGTATACAACTTTTATTTACAGTCAGGAAAAAAAGCAAATAGCCAGGAAGCGGGACGTGGAGGGTGTCAGTATCTATTTTTTTCGTCATAGTGTTCAGGGCTGAACATGTTTTCTTCAATTTTGGGTTTTTTTTTCACTGTCTGCTAATTTGCTAGTTATTATATCGTGTTGTATGTTGCATTGTTTTTTTTAACTTATTTTTGATAACTCATTTATTTTTTTATCTATAACGAACGGAGAAAGCTTTTACAATTCCTTTTTTTTCGATAGGAAAACGATATTGTTTTAAATGTGTAGATTGTATTGCTATTACACCAATATTCTTTTATTATAGTCCGAAAGTTATCTCACAGTCTGATGAACGTCCTCTGAGTTTTGAGGGGCTGTTTAAAAAGTAAGTATTTATCTTATTTAAAAAAAAAGACCCCAAAATAATATTCAAGAAAAATTTTAATATGTACATTAGTTTCATTCCATTTTTAGAATAAAACCAGTGTATCAATGTTTAATACAGTCCAGTTAAAAAAAAGTAGATTTTTTATTTTTTTAATAATAAACTAAGTTTTCTACCTGTCATTTTACTTATTTATAATGGAGCTTTAATATTTTTACAGAGAAAATGAAGATGACACAAATAAATGGAAGATGCAAGTTTCGATTTTACAATTATTTTACGGAAAAATGAATTTGAGTTACCGTTCTCTTAACATAAAATAAAACAGCTGCCTACAACTTTACAATACATTTTTTTTAAGTGAAAAAAAAAAACTTACAAATGAACATGAAACAAAGAATCTACGAAAAAAAATATTACATGACTGCCAAGTAGAAAATATTGACTCAATACACGTACCTATAGAAGTGTATATACGGTTATTAAAAATTTAATGTACAGTTGAACAAATAAACAAAAAAATTAAGAATCTCACTATATCTTTATAGTACACTAACATAATGTTTTCGATTTTAGGGACAAGATGATGACAGAGAGGCGGCAGATGATGTATTGGGGGAACACCTCCAGCCAAATACATAATCTAGAGGACGTGAGGGAGGATCTCACTAAGGCGCTGGAGACAATTAACCACTCAATACCGCAATTGAAGAAACTTAAACCAGGTCGAGTGGAGTTGAAATAAATGTTTGTTTAAAATAAAAAAAATTCAACTGGATACCTTTTTTTTAATTGAAATTTACCCTCTTAGAAACATTAATAAAAAAACTGATTTGGCCTTGCATATTGATTCAAACTATATGTACTATACCTTAAATGCATCAGTGGACATTTTCACACCTTTTTTTATTTATATACCATTAGTTAAGTATCATCTATTTTTCAGGTTTAATCTGATATCATTTAAACATATATGATGATATAGCTACTTGTATAAAAAAGCGCAATATGTATCATTGTAGAAACATGGTTACCTAACGAAGACATTGATTGATTCATTACACAAATGCTATATTTAAGATTTCAAGAAAAATATAGGTGATGCTTAACTTTTTGGTGAACCGTATATATCAAACATTTCATGAGTACATACTTAGAAGTAAGATAAGAACATGGTGCTGGAATCTTCATTGACATACAACTCTATAAGATCAAGAACTTAAATTATTTTGTTAACTTACGTAGACGGGTTTCTTCTCGAAAATGTTGGTTGTTAGTTCAAGATCATGGGTTTTTATACCTCTCCCCTCAGACAAGGCTTCTCATACGTCGACGTGGGAATTTTATATTTCCTGGTTCTCATGATTTTCTTTTGATGTATTTCCCATTAATTAGGAAAGATGTGGGCGTAAAAATGCATTTTCCTTTGTTATGTGAAACAAAAAAAAAGGTCTTCTTTTTTTATTTATGTGAAAACAGTTCTTTTGATGTTTCATGTGAGAAAAAAAACATATCTTCTTTCAAGATTTATGCGATAACATTTCTTTTGTTGTTTAATGATTTATGTGATACCATAAAAAATTCCCATGAAAGGAATTGCACATACTTAGATGATCTGAGACCTGATATTGGAGTCTGGGGGTCATAGAGTCATCATATGAAGGTCTGAGGTCATAATCATCATATTGGAGTATGGGGGACAAAGAGTCATCATATGGAGGCTTGGGGGTCGAAGAGTCATCCGTTGGAGGCTTGAGGGTCGTAGAGTCATCCTTTAGAGGCTTGGGGGTCGTAGAGTCATCCTTTAGAGGCTTGGGGACCGTAGAGTCATCATTTAGAGGCTTGGGCCATAGAATCATTATACTACTGATTGTGCAATCTTGGTAGAGGACATCCCATAGATGAAGTGTGCAAAGTTTCAAAGCAATCCCTTCAGTCGTTTCGGAGAAGAAGATTTTCAAAGAAAAGTTAAAGGGAGAGGGGCTATTCGCCTGATCCCATGTGAAGACCATGCAGAGACTCCCTGGTGACAACTGTTTTTGTTGTTCTAGCCTAGGGATAGCTAGCTAACTCCCGTTCTTGTTGTTAGACTGGTGTAACTATCCTATCCTGCTGGAACGTCGCTCCCAGTGGGTAGGCGTGTTGGTCCCTAATATTGCCCCCTCTAATACTGGGTTTCTACGGCTCATGTCGATGTCTGACGTCTCAAAGTCTGGTTGTGGGAAATTGGACCGCTTCTTGAATTTGCCGGTCTTCTCACTTATCCACTTGGATACCTTGATAAAGGTTATACCTGACCATGTTGGCTGTCTCTCTTGTCTGGGCTCTGTACAAGGCCTAAAGCCTTGGTCGGCAAGCCGTCGGTCTGCCTGCTGACCTACGCTGGTGTTAGCTGGCCACCACTGAGTTTATCATCGGCCCAGGAGCAATCAGCAGCTTATCCGGGACTGGCCACTGCATGCTGCTGGCCACAGCTTTCAATGCAACTACCACCTGCTCGCAGCGCCAATGGTGTGACTGCTCTCGTGGTACTTCTTCTGTCACGAGGCGGCGGAGTAGCTATTATTCACAAGGCTAACATAAATGTGGTAACAGTTCAACCAAAGAAGATACCAACACATTTCGAACTTATTGAATGCAAAATAATCACGGATGTGAAATGCTTTCGGCTATTCGTTATTTATCGACCCCCTTCGTCTAGAGGGAATCATTTCAAAACTTCTACATTTTTTGAAGAATGGTTAGACTTTTTGGACTACACTGTCGAAATATCAGATGATATTGTTCTCACTGGAGACCTTAACTTTCATCTCGATGATAAAAACGACCGGGATGCCAAACATCTAATCGATACTCTTAACGATCGTGGTCTCATTCAACATGTCGCTGGTGCTACGCATGACCATGGTCACACCCTTGACGTGGTAATCAGTAGAGAAGACAGTACTATCGTATGTGATATACCTGTGATTGAAAATTCGTATCTTCCGTCAGTTGATCATTGTGCTATACTAAGCAAACTTGATATCTCTAATCCACCAAAACAGCGAAAATCCTTGTCTGTACGAAATATCAAAGACATCGACATGATAAACCTTGAAAATGACATTAACCGATCTAATCTCCTTCAAGAACAAGATACAACACTTGAAGACGTAGTACAGTCATATAACTCTGTGTTGAAAGGTATTATCGACAACCATGCTCCATTGACCGTGAAAAATATAACCGTGAGGCCGAATACAGAATGGTATTCTGAAGAACTAAGATCTGCCAAACAGGAAATTCGTAAGTCCGAGCGGAAAATGAGGAAGACCAATCTTGAAATTCACAAACAAATATACCAAGAACAATGCGTGGCGAAAAGCAATATGTTGACTAAATGCAAAATCGATTATTATTCAAATAAAATTCAGGAAATAGGTAGAGACCAGAAAAAGCTGCATAAACTTACAAACAGTTTAATGGGAAAAACAAATGATGTCGTGTTACCATCACACCAAAGTGAAAAAGATCTTTCTAATAGGTTTGGCGCGTTTTTCAAAGACAAAATTGACAAAATAAGACAGAACTTGTTCTCAGCTAATCAATCATCCTCAGCTAGCACCAACGCTTACCGAGCTGATTTGAAGTTCGAGGGATCTCCACTAAGTGCATTTGAACCAGCTTCTCAAGATGAAATTCGTAAAATTATACTGAAAACACCAGCTAAATCGTGTGAGCTAGATCCAGTCCCAACAGCTATTCTTAAATCCTGCGTTGATAGTGTTGTTCCAATCATCACCAAAGTCGTGAACATGTCACTAGCCGAGTCCTCTGTACCACAATCATTCAAACAGGCAGTTGTCCGACCGTTATTGAAAAAGGCTGGATTGGATAAAGAACTTTTTAAGAATTATCGACCCGTGTCCAATCTTCCTTACGTATCGAAGATTCTTGAAAAAGTAGTCGAGCGACGCTTAGAAAGTCATTTGCAGTCCAACCTTCTTTATGATGACGTGCAGTCAGCCTATCGTGCTTTCCATTCTACCGAGACCGCTCTACTCCGTGTGCACCACGACATAACTGTTGCTCTCGACAATAACAGTTGTGCTGTTCTGCTTATGCTGGACCTATCTGCAGCCTTTGATGTCATCGACCATTCAATACTTCTGGAGCGGATGCAATATTCGTTTGGTATACAGGGGTCGGCGCGGAACTGGTTTATGTCATATCTCGGCAACAGATCACAACGAATCGCCGTGGGTTCAACTCATTCTGACGAGATACAACTTCAATATGGTGTTCCGCAAGGTTCCATCCTCGGACCTAAACTCTATTGTATTTTCTCGAAACCAATAGGCGAAATATGTAAGCGCCATAACATGTATCACCACTGTTATGCCGACGATACGCAAGTCTATCTTGTTGTGAAACCACTGGACAATTGGGAAAATATATCGGAGCGTCTTGAAACCTGTCTGGCCGATATCAGCTCCTGGATGTGCTCCAACATGTTGAAACTCAACGAGGATAAGACCGAACTTATAGTATTTGTTTCGAAGACCCGTAAAGATGTGAAGGAATTCAGTTTGAAGTTCGGAAATAATGTTATCAGCGAGTCCGTCTGTGTGAAAAATCTTGGCGTTTATCTAGACAAGTCATTAACAATGAGTGCCCAAATATCATCTGTATCGAAGTCATGTTTTCTACAGGTCGGTAGCATCGGACGGATCCGTCCATACATCACCGAAGACGCAACTAAGACATTGATCTGTTCGCTTGTCACCTCTCGTTTAGACTACGGGAATGCATTGCTATACGGAGTACCAGCTAGCGAAATTCATAGACTGCAACGAGTTCAGAATACAGCTGCCAGATTGATTACAAGGCAAAGAAAATATGAACATATTAGTCCTACTTTAAAATCACTCCATTGGTTACCAGTACAATTTCGATGTCAGTACAAACTGTTATTATATGTTTTCAAAGCAATGAACGACAAAGCGCCAACTTATTTACAGGAACTCGTAACCATATACAAACCACGAAGAACTTTGCGATCTGAAAGTAGCATGTTGTTAGAAAACCCCGTTGTTAGAACTAAATCATACGGAGAGAGGCGTTTTGACAAGTCAGCCTCTGTTTTGTGGAACAACTTACCATTAAATATTCGGAGTATCCAAAGTATTGATTGCTTTAAAAAACATTTGAAAACTCACTTATTTAGACAGGCGTACTCATTGTGATAAGTAACTGTTTCTGTGATAGATGTCTGTGATAATGTGGAAGATCTGGGTGATAACATTCTGTGATGAGGCTTTTAATATACTTTTACACTTCTTAATATTTTTATTGTATAATATGTATATAATATTTTTACTATTCAAATGCATAAATTTATATCCATTTAGAGCTTCTTTTTTTTTACATATTAATCTTCAGCTTTTAATGTATTATGATTAATTCTTTTTTATTCCTTATCATTTTTGTGAAATTTTCATAGATAATTTTATTTCCATATTTTTTTTTCATTATTATTTTTTTTTTCTTCATATTTTGGTATAATGACTCCTTTTTTAGATTCAAATGTTGCTTTCATTGACTTTCATAATTTTTAGTTTTGAGAATATATATTATTTATTTATTTTTGAAATTTTTATGGCTATTATATTTGTCTGTACATGACTTCTACTTTTTTATCTGCAGGTTCATTTCGTTTAACTGTAGTATTTTTTTTTATCTTACTATTTTTTATATTTATATCTTGAATTGTTGTACTTTTACTGCTGTGTCTCATTTTTTATGCTTTGTAAAGCGCTTAGAGTATTGTATAGTAGATAAGCGCTATATAAATAATGTAATAATAATAATAATAATAATAATAATAATAAATCTAATATTAAATATATCAATTTGAATACCTTTCCTGGCTGGATCTTAGCCCTGCGTCGAGTTTGTCAAAAAAGATGCTGTCTTCTCCAAGCTGGATATCACCAAGGCGGGAAAGTTCTTCTAGAAGGCTAGCAGTACATCAACCCATCGCTGGTCTTCTTGGTTGGTGCCTTTCAGGATCAACTTAAGGTTCATCAGTACCTTTCGTTTAAAACGGCAAAATTTTCTACCCATTTTTTAGTATATGCAGAACTAAAACTACAATCAAAATAATAAAATAAAGCATAGCTGGACCTAATTATGTTAATTTCTGATTCAATTTCTATCATTTTTTCATTTAAAGTTTCTTAAAAATAAAGATCTCTTTGTTTCCCTTTTCAGATTTTAAATTGAAAAAAAGGACAAACTATATCCCTATTGTGCCTCTTACATGAAACAAGGTGAAACTCTTATTGAAAGTTGCATAAATTAGAGGCTACAAGAAAGGTTGAAAGTGATATTAGCCTTAAATCGGGTGTTTTTAAAAGCGGAGAAAAAAGAGATCTCTAAAAAACAGGATTTTTTCGGGAAGAATTCAAACAGAAAAAGTAAGAATTTATTTTATCTAGGTCCAGCTACACTTTATATTTCAATTTTATGTGCAGTTTTGGCTGTGCATATACTGAAAATAAATTAAAAATAACGCCATGTATTTAAGAAAGGTGCAGATGAACCTGTAATTCAAAACCTTACTGACCATCTACACCCATTTCAAGTCTTGTTAAGGCTTAATTTGCTCCATGGCGGATAATGGGACCCTAGTCCTAATATCAATAGATATCTCAAAGGCAGCTGGTCCTCATCATGTCTAGCGAGCATCACACCCAGATCCTTTGTTCTTTGTTCATTACGATATTGATTGCTGACGTCATATTATTTGTCAAAACCAGGTTACCAAAAACATTTTTTTTTGGAACTAAAGGTAACAACTTAATTGAAATCTAAGTAAATCAAAATTATGTAATGATACTAGATTTATGTTGTTATTTTGGTGCTGCATAGTGAATGAAGAAATTCACTCGAGTTGTGAATTAATGGTGGTACATGAAAGATTGGGTTAAGAAGAGAGTTGAGTGATGAAACTTCTTTAATTTTGTCAGATTCTTGATTGCCCTCATTTCGTATCATATCGCCATTTGCATCTTCTTCATTGTTGTCACATTCTTTTGCCTTTCTCTCTTGGTGGTCATCCTGAAAAAAAAAAGAATAAAAAAAACATGATTTTTATTGTTTTCCCATTTTGGGCAATTGCCTGTTACAACAACAGTGACAATGTATTTGCAAAGATGGCGTCAATTTTACTAAATAAAGGTAATAACAAAACTACCGAACTTGAATGATCAATCTCATAGTCCAGAGAAAATGACAAAAACGAATCAGTCATACCGGAGAACTGGTGGATCGCAATGGTCCTGACTTGGTACAGGCATTTCAAGCGAAATGGTGGGTTAAACCAGGTTTTATGGCGCCAAACCTCCCTCTTCCATTGCGATCTTAGGATCCTGATTTGAACACCGTATTTCATAAATTCAGTGCATGTTTATCGACAGTAAATATTTCATGAGTTTTTGTGTATCATTTTTATACGACCGCAAAATTTTTGCGATCGTATAATGTTATGGCGATGTCGTTGTCGTTGGCGTTGTCGTTGTCGTCGTCGTCGTTGTCGTTGTCGTCTGTAGACATTTGGTTTCCGTGCGATAACTTGAGTAATTATTGACCGATTGTTATGAAATTTTGATATGATGTTTGTTACCACTTAAGGAGGGTTGGTATTGTATTTGGGGTTTGTGGCCCCTACCATTTTAGAAAAAAGGGCCAAAAGGGGCTAAAACGGGTGTCTTGACAAAACTGTTGTAAAATGTTTATTATTCATTTGATTTGAAATTTTTTTTTTATTAAATTCCTCATAAATTTCTGTCAACTAAATGTGTCAATGGTTTTAATATATATTGCACCGTTACATTGCTACAGGGGGCCAAAAAGGGGCCACACCCCAAAAATCAACTTTTTTATTTGTGGTCCGATTTTAAAAATCTTTTTTTCATTGGAATCCTTGTGAAAATTCCTGCCTGCGTTTTTCAATCAGATTTGCAATATCTCTAACCATTTTTGAGAAATTAGGGGTCAAAGGGGCAAAAAACGCCATTTTTATTTAAAGTTTGTCTAGGTAAATAAATTTAGCTGTAGTGGACCAGCCAATTGTTATGAAGTTTTAATATGATGGTTATATCCACTCAAGGAAGGTTGGGTGGATTTGGGGTTTGTGACCCCTACTGTTTTAGAAAAAAATGGCCAAAAGGGGATAAAACGAGTGCATTGACAAAACTGTTTTAGAATGTTTATTATTCATTCGATTTTGAAAATTCTTTTTTTGTTGAATTGCTCATTGAATTCGGTCACATAACTGTGTCCATGGTTTGAAAATATATTGTACCTTTACATTGCTGCTTGGGGGCAAAGACATGCCACACCTATGATATCAACTTTATATTTTTCGCCAGATTTTCAAAATCTTTTTTTCATTGGAATCAATGTGAAAATCCCTACCCGTATTTTTCAATCAGATTTGCAATAATTTTTAACTTTTTATTTTGAAAAAAAAGGGGTCAAAAAGAACCAAACATGTCAATTAATATAAGACTTTTCTATTAGATGTTATTGTAAATATATATGTGTCAAATGTGCATTTAAAAGTCAACCACAGGGTGCATGTGTCAAAAAGCTTTGTAAGTCCACCATGGGCTGCATGTGACCAAAGCAGTAGACTATCCATATTTGGCCTCAAACGTACAGTGTTCAACATGTTGCGGTCGTATCATGCTGCGCTCGGCGTAGCTTTTTATCTTAATTAGTAATCATAAATATGATTTGGAAATACACACATTTGTGAACGCTTTGTATTTTTTCCTTATTAATAATACAATGTAGAAATTTAATAAGACCTTGAATATGCAATGATAATACATGTGATGATTGGACTTACAGGCAACATAGATGTTAGCAATTTCATGCATTAACAATATCAATGTACATAGACAGTTTTAGTATAGGAAAGACTTAAAAGAGGTGGATCCAGAAAATTTTAAAAGGGGATTTCCAGGTGATTTTTGCTAAGGACTGTTAAAAAAATATCATGTTGCTCCCCAGGACATGCAGGAAGGAACTTTTATTTTATTTATGTAGGTGGTGGGGTCAATTTAGAAAAAGTCTTCATATTATATGTGATTTTTTTTCTTTTTCTGTAGGTGATAATGTGACGTCCTGGAAGGGGACATAGTATTTTCTGGAACAACCCTTATGCCTTATGATAATTATATTAGCAATTGCATACCTTAACATGTAAAATTAGTATTATAAAGTTAACATTCACAACTATTTAACATGTTTAAATGGGAATTTAATGTTAGGAATTGATATATGATCAACAAGGTTGTTTAGTTTAGTTTCATCTAATTTGTTGGTGCTTTACTCTTGATCACTTTTTATTGTATGCAACCTGTAGATGTGTGATTGAAGGTGTGTTGATTAATAGATAAGAAAAAATAAATTGAGAACAGTATCAAATTAAATATAATATTTTGTAAATGGTGCAATATTATGTTTCTAATTTATGTTATATGTAACAAAAACTGTGTTTGAAATAAAACAAAAATAATGTTAAATAAAAAATAAGGTTTTACTTGTTCGTGTATTTTTCAGATAACACACCCTCTATACATGACTCATGTGTCGGCACAATTGCCGAGTTGAGAATAGAAAAAAGATATTCTTTTCCAAGAATTAAGCAGACTACAAACAGAAAATACTTCCCTCAAGCAAGAACTATCAAGACTCAACTTTATAGAAAACTCGGTGTCAACAGACTCAAAGACCATATTTTATACAGGTGTGCCTAGCAAAGCATCATTTTTGTGGCTAATAGGTTTTTGGTCATCCATATTGCCAACATCAAGGCTTCTGTCGCCCCAGGCAGTACTGTTGCTTATCCTTATTAAGCTACGCCTCAATCTTCATCTAGATGACATTGCCTACCGATTAAACGTTTCCAAAACAACTGTGTCAGATTTATAAAATCAAGGTTTGCCAGCTTTAGCAAAAAAACTTAACTTTCTTGTTCAGCGGCCAGACAAAGACAGTCTCATCAAGAACATTCCAGTAATATTTAAGGAAACCTACCCAAGGTGTGTGTGTATCATTGACTGTTTTGAGGTTTTTGATAACAGACCCGGTTACTTTACTGCCAGAGCTCAGACATGGTCCAACTACAAGCACCATAACACTATTAAGTTTTTAGTTTCGATTACACCAATTAGTGCCATTTCATTTGTTTCCCGTGCTTCTGGTAGAAGAACATCAGATAAGGTTATAACTTTGCGTAGTGGATTTCTCGACCATCTTGAACACGGTGACCAAGTATTAGCAGATAGAGGTTTTCTTATAGCAGAAGAACTTGCAAGTCATGGGGCCTATCTTGTTATACCATTATTCACCAAAGGAAAGAAACAGCTGAGTGCCAAAGAAGTTGAACTTTCCCGTCAAATAGCACATGTTAGAATTCATGTCGAGCGTGGTATTGAAAGACTCAAAAACTTTAACATTTTAAGTTCTAGCATGAACCTTCACTTAGTACCTCATTCTGATAGCATTGTCTCTATTTGTTCATCACTTTGTATTTTACAGCCTCCTCTTGTTACATAATTATGTAAGATCATAAATTATTACAAATACCAAAACACGGGTTGAAACGGTTAATTTGGATATGCTATATATCGATATTTCAAGGAGTAACCTCTCATCAGTAGCATTTAAACCTAAACATTGGAAGGTCAAATTCCAAAACAGTTGAAAACGAAAAGTACTCAAATCCAAAACGTTCGAACAAGGAAGCCAAATCCATCACCGAGGATATCGACCAAGTGCATTACAAGGAAAGAAACCTGGTGTTTTAACAATTTTGAATTTTACAATCGGAAATTTTAGTGACAAAAATATTAGAAATTTTATGGTAATTCGTGTCAGACAAGTCTGACTACCAGGCTTGTGATTACCCTCGGGGACCTCTGGTCCACCAGCAGCGGTTATCGCCCAGTGGTTTCAAAATTACAAATACCAAAACACGGGTTGAAACGGTTAATTTGGATATGCTATATATCGATATTTCAAGGAGTAACCTCTCATCAGTAGTATGTTACGATCATAAACAAAAGACTATTTGTGTTGTGTATTTTTTTGAGTGTATGTATATGTGACATCATAAATTTGTCATTTTTGTCTCGCCTGCGACTTAAGTCGCTAAAGGCGAGACATAGGTATTACTTTCCGGCGGCGGCGACGGCGTAATCTTTTTTTGTAAGACGTTTATGGAAAATGAATTACAAGAAGAGTATGATAGCTAGGCATCTGATATTTGGTATACAGACAGTTTGGGTTATGGTCTACGCAACTGACACCATGCCCGTTGACCCTGACCCCAATTTCATGGTTCAGCGACTCTGTGAACTTAGATGGTTTTTTTTTACCAAAAAACCCCTTTGTAAGACTTTTGTGGAAAATGAATTACAAGAAAAGAATAATAGCTAGGCATCTGATATCTGGTATACAGACAGTTGGGGTTATGGTCTACGCAACTGGCACCATGCCGTTTGACCATGACATCAATTTCATGGTTCAGCGACTCTGTGAACTTAGATGTTTTTTGGAGCCAAAAAAAAAAAAACCCTTTGTTAGACTTTTGTGGAAAATGAATTTAGTGAAAAGTATAATAGCTAGGCATCTGATATCTAATATACAGACACATCGGGTAATGGTCTATGCAACTGGCACCATGTAATTTGACCCTGACCCCATTTTCATGGTTCAGTGACTCTGTGGACTTAGATGATTTTTTGGGGCAAAAAGAACTCTTTGCAAGACTTTTGTGGAAAATGAATTAAGTGAAAAGTATAATACCTAGGCATCGGATATCTGGTATACAGACACCTGGAGCTATGGTCTATGCTACTGACACCATGTCCTGTGACCTTGACACAATTTTCATGGTTCAGTGACTCTGTGGACTTAGATGATTTTTTGGACAATTCACAAAAAAAAAAAATAGTTAAAAATATAATAGCGAGGCATTCGATATTTAGTATACAGACATTTGAGGTTTTGGTCTACACAACTGACACCATGTTGAGTGACCCTGACCCCATTTCATAGTTCAGTGACTTTGTGAATGTAGATGATTTTTGGGTGGAAAATGAGTTAAAAGTATAATATTATAGCAAGGCATCTGATATTTGGGGATTATGGTCTACACAACTGACATCACCATGTAATGTGACCTTTACCCCATTTTCATGGTTGAATAACTCAGTGAATGTTGGTCTTTTTCATTGTTTCTCAATAACTATGGTATCTAGAACACACTTCAGACATTTTTGTGATGGTTAAATGGAATTCTGTCATCTGTCACAGGACCTTCCCCTTAACTTTTCTGATGGCCCAGCAAGACCTTCAGTGAGTTCTGTGATGGTGCCGACAGGCGAGACATACTTTAGTGTCAACTCTTGTTAGCTCACCTGACCCATCACTTGGCGTCCGTCGTCCGTCCGTTAGCTTTTTATTTTTTCAAGCATTAACTCCTCCGACACCATAGGTCCAATTGCAACCAAACTTTGTACAGTTGTTAATAGGCATATGTGCTTCAAAATCCTCGTTTGGATTTTTGATTCGTTAAAAAACATGGCCGCCATGGCTAAAAATAGAACAGGGGTTAGTTAGTTAGTTATTGCTTTACTCCCAAGCAGCGCGATTTCGGCTATATCCTGGAGATGAACATGAAAGTGGTGATACAATGAACATGAAATGATGATGAAGTGGAGGAAATGGGGACACAAGGCCAATCGGGTAGGAGAATTTTGACTGCCACTGGAAAAAGGAGTGATGGGTAGGGACGGGAAATTTTGCCTCCTGCATGGGGATCCTACGGGTCCTACTCTTACCGAGACCTGCAGCAGGGTTCTTTTACGTGCGAGGAACGTGACATTTTTCCCAACACGGTGCACCACTATGGTTTGCGGTCAGGTTTTCCGCATTATCGCCTGACGACCCCGCATCTCTCGATGTCAGGGCTGCCCCATTCAACCACCTGGGGCACACATCCCAGTCGCTTTGTGGGCAAAGCGGCCTGACCCCGATGTCAGGTTTCTGAGCGCTCTTTAGTGGACTTTTACCGACAAGCTTAGCGCTGCTGCGGGCCTATTCGCCTCCCGGGCCCCGCACGGGACGAACATGGGGGTAAATTGCACTCCAGACTGTTTACATTATACTCTATGTACCTATATTAATTAAAAAGAAAGTTAAACTAAGTAACCTAGGTATGATTTATGGTACAAAATAAAACTATAATGATAACTAAACAAATCTTAGAATCTCCGAGACACAACCACTTAATCACTTAATAGCACACAGAAAAAAAATATTAAGTTTATAGACCACAGGGACAATGAATGGTCAATACAACGCATTGCATTTCTTGTACATGATATGTTTCTGGTAGCAACGTTCTTATAGTTTATATTGAAAATTTTTTGAGTTGACCAAAGGGATTGGACCCCCTCTTTTAGCCCAAAAATTGTGTTGTTTTTCGTGTAGATTTTTTATTTGAGCAGAGCCATCTATTACAAATAAAGTAACCCTCCATGAATAGAATTTCTTAGCTTTCTAAAGCTATTTTTCCCTAAACTATCTATATTTGAGCACTATAAATTTCACCAAAGTTATTTTTATATTATAGTCTTTCAATGCACAAATTTAGAAAAAAAAACCACTTAAATGCATTTTTAACAACATGGCAATAATTTCATAGACAAAATGGAGACATCCTTCCTTATACAATAAAAGTGAAATACTTTTACTTAGAACTCACTTAAACTTATCATTAATCTGGCAATTAGTCCCGTGCGGGGCCCGGGTGGCGAATAGGCCCGCAGCAGAGCCTAGCTTGTCGTAAGAGGCGACTAAGGGTCCCGAGATTCTGACGTCGTGTCAGTGCTCAGCCCACAGAGCGACCAAGTGTGTACCCTAGGTGGCTGAATACGGTAGCCCTCGTCCGCGGGGGTTGTCAGGTCTAAAATACGGAAACGCTGACCATAGTGGGCCAACGTGTGTGGAGAGTGCCACGCCTCATGCACGTAAAAGACCCCTTTGTGGACCGCCAAGTAGTGCACCACATAGGCAAAATTTTCCGCCCCTACCCACCTCTACCCCTTTCCTGTGGTTCTTCAAAATTAACCGGTCCTTTGTTTCCCACCCCACCTCCATTTTTCATTTATCATCATCATTTCATGTTCATTTTATCACCCTTTTCATGTTCATCGTCTGTAAATAACCTATATAGCGTTGCACGGGCGTAAAACACCAACTCACTCACTCACTCACAAACTTGCAATTATATTGCATTATTATATGTCAGATTTCTGTATACATGCTATAGATATGTAAATATATAAAATTTACTCGTCATAACTCTCTTTCTAGAATCTTTCTATCAGCACTCTCACTAGTGTTACCAATGTACCATCACCATTATGACTCAAGTAGTTCTTCTTCCAAGTCCTGATGCTTTCTTTCCAGGCCATTAGTGTTTTTTAACCTTAAATTCACCACATGCCTTCTGTATGCAAATCTCTGAAAAATATATAAAAATGATGAATAACGAAATATTGCTTTAGTTAACTGGTGCAATATTAAATTTGCTCTGGACAATATTCCTCAAAAGACTACAAAAAGCAGTTGGTTATGAAAAGTAACATAAGGTAAACATAAGGATATTGACAAACAATCTTTGCAAGAATCAAACAGAAATAAGAAACAAGTACAAATAAAGAGGAATGTATAAAAAGGCAAGGTGATGAAATAACACAAATTTGAACAGTGTACTGGTAATAATAAATTACAATAAAATAAGTAGGTTGGTTAAACCACACATAAAAGGTAAAAATATCAAAAATAAAACTAATATAAATTAATAAAGAATACATCTAAAATCTAAAAAGCCCAAATTTTCGGCTTTCAGCCTTCGTCGGGGGCAGAACAAAGAAAAAAATCACGACCGCCACGATCTGAGGACAACCAACAAGCGAATATAGTAAAAAGTGTTCACTCGCTAAAAACAACCACGTCATCATCACCCAAATCCTGAACTGAGCAATATAACAATAGGCCAAATCATACCCAAAGAATCAAATTAAGTAAATTACTAAGAAATGATTTGATTTTTGACATGATTGATGCCGAAATGACGTGCTGTTCCCAGGAATTTTATTATTCTCTGCTCAAGGAACTGTCTTTGTTTCTCGCCGTGATGGGTTTGAAGCAGAACCGTGACTTGCATATCTTTTATACTGTGGCCGGACCCTCGAAAATGCTCCCCAACTGGACATTCAGTATCTCTGGTGACACTGTTTTTGTGTTCCACAAAACGGTCCCCGAGTCTCCGACAAGTTTCACCAACATAAATCATGGAACATCGCTTACATCTTATAGCGTATACGACGTTTTCGGTAATGCAGGTGAACCCATCCTTCAGTTGGAAAGTATTATAAAAATAATAAATTACATTGCCTTATCCGGGATAATGAAAATACATTCTCTCTTATACTAAATCTATATACATGTAAATTATAACCTCCACCAGAACACTTACTATCAAATATCAGTTGCTGTAAAATATTGTACATGTACTGAATTGTAATAAAAATGGCCTCTAACTATATTATCAGAAAGTTTATTATTGTTCATTTAAAACTGACAAAATAAACATAAATCATTCAATTGAAAAAAAAAATGCAATCAGATAAATACGACATAAATTGTGACTTTTCTATGAATTTAGTTGACAAAAAAATGTAACCATGTTTAGAATTTCTTATGCGAGGGAACATCTTATATATAGTTACGACAAGTATAAATCTCACACAAACCTGGAAAAGTATTCTCAACAGCTGTTATCTCTCGTACATCAACGTCTGTAAGAAAGTGTAATATTGACTCCAGTCAGGTTAACTCTTTAAGTTTTAAGACAGCTTCTGCAATGCAATTCATGGACTCATTTGCAGTGATGAATGTTCCACGTACTGAGAAGCCAGTATTTGTCTGGACACAGAGAAAAAACAATGGCATATCATATTTGGTTGTTTTGTATGTTGCGTCAAGCAAACAAAGCTCTTGACCGTATAATTCAAGAAGCCTCTTTTGCCATTTGGTTTGATGCACAAACATAAATCCCTCAGGGGTGGAAACATGGTCATTATCTTCACCTGATTCCTCCTGTTCTCTCTGTTCCCTGAAATATTAACAGTTTATAGTCTAAGAACATCAAAAATATCCCCTGAAAGCATATGAACATGAAAAAGGAATATTGTTTTACATGATTTTTTTTTTAAATATTTCATAAGTCTTGAAATGTTCATGTCTACTCAGAACAAGATTTTCAGCTGCATGAGGTCTTTCTGTGGGGTTGTCTTTTAAATTTAATTTCTCAAATGATATTTGCACTGATTTTGTAAGGTTGAGGAAGTACAGTAGCCTTACTAAAAGCATTCTTACGACAAAACTTGATGGTGCTTCTGATGGTCCATTGTCAGCAACAAAAATCCCGTTTTTCTTAAGTATTCTGGTTATTTTATTTCTAAAAAAATGAATCAAGTGCAGGAATGGAAAGCAGATAGGAAAGTTCGTTGAAGCATTTAAAGATCGTCTCTGGTTGGAAGAATGATAAATTTATCAAAGTAACAGGTTGTACATGTTTTGTAACATTCATTAATTTAAGTTGTCAAGATTTGATTACTGCTTCCGTAAGATCCCGGGTGGCGAATAGGCCCGCAGCAGAGCCTAGCTTGTCGTAAAAGGCGACTAAGGGTCTTGGGATTCTGACGTCGGGTCAGTGCTCAGCCCACAGAGCGACCAAGTGTGTACCCTAGGTGGCAGAATAGGGTGGCCCTCGTCCGCGGGGGTTGTCAGGTCTATAATACGGAAACCCTGACCGCCGACCATAGTGGGCCAACGAGTGTGGAGATAATTGCAGATAATCCTTTAAGTCTTCCATGTTTCTTTCCATATTTTTATTTGCCTCTTCGTTGTAATAAGGGGAGTTAGAAACTGTATCTATAAAATTTTTTAACATTTCCTTATGTACCTTGTTCCAGTTATATAGACTTGCATAAAATTTCGAGACCTTCTAAAGACAGTTTTCTTTTAGGAGCATCTTTCGAACCTTGGTACCAGCTTTTTTGTTCCGTAAATATATTTGAAATAGACTGGGTTAAAGTTTCTATTCAAGTCTTCTTTTTCATTTGACATGGCGAGTCGTCCGATTTTGTCATAAAAATCATTAAAATAATCACAAGAACAAATTGTGATATTGATAGATGGTTTGGTTTTGCTGTGACTTCGCTCTTCTTGTCGTCATTAAAAATAGATAATTGGCTTATGCCAATCCAATACTTTATAGTTACCTTGATTTTCGTTTAAATTAAACCGCCTTAATAACCCTCGTTTGGTAGAATTGTTATTAGTCTTATTTTGATGATAAAACTTTTTTCATTGTTTAATATGATCACGCATGCATGTATTGAATACATGTGCCTTAAGCTTCATTCTACCATCGCTATCCGTAAAAACCCACTCTAAGTTCCCTCCCTTTATATGAATTGTTTTATTTTGTGTGGAAGTTATTTTTTTCAGCTTCGTGTGGATGGTGGCTCGAGGGATGCACCGATCGACACTTGATGTGGTGGTTGTCTTGGACTTGTATAACAGACAGTTTTTGTGAATTTTCTGGATTCTGTGATGATAATGGTGCCAGTCAATGGATCGATGAACTTTAAAGTTTTTTTTATGTTTTTCAATTGAATAATGTAAAAATTGTCGGCAAATATAAATATTGTATACAATGTTTTTCTTTATTTCACAAGTTTATATCTGATTTCCAATTTCCATTTACACTTGAGCATCTTGTTTTTTAACTTTGCTGAGCTTCTTGTCGTCATTAATCTGTATGCTTGGCTTGCCATCCTTGACATATTTTAGAACTGGGTATGAAGCAATTTTTTTTTAATATGTATTTTTTTCTATTATTGATGTGAATCATGTAGAATAGGGGGGGGGGAGGTGACACAATTATAAAAGCGGGAGGTTATTTTCATTAAGATTAATTCATGGTAAATTATACATACCCCCTAGTTCGTCTTTATTTTTTTTCATTTTTTGTGTTATGTGGAATAAAGTACACGAGTTTGAGAAGTCAAAATGTCCTTGCAAAATCGCCCATTTTAATTCATTACAAAGAGAGTCTGTATCAGTTAACAACAATTTAATAATCTCATGTTTCATGTATAACCAAACAGTTTTATCCTTTCAAGGCCACGCCTCATTCACGCAATAGACCTTTTTGAAGACCGCCAGGTAGTGCGCGACATAGGCTTAGCCCCTACCCAACTCTCCCCTTTTTCTGTGGTTCTCCAAAATTTACCGTTCCTTTTTTTCCCACACCATACCCACTTTTCATATATTTATATCATTATCATTTCATGTTCATTTTTCATTCTTTTCATGTTCATCGCCTGTTAATAACCTATATAGCGTTACCCGGGCGTGAAACACCAACTTGCTCACCATTCGAGTCTAAAGCGTTAAAAATCGAAATTCAAGACATTATTGTCCCGATCGGGGCCCGGTTGGCGAATAGGCCCGCAGCAGAGCTTAGGTTGTCGTAAGAGGCGACTAAGAGTCTTGGGATTTTGACGTCGGGTCAGTGCTCAGCCCACAGAGCGACCAAGTGTGTACCCTAGGCTGAATAGGGTGGCCCTTGTCCGCGGGGATTGTCAGGTCTATAATACGGAAACCCTGAACGCCGACCATAGTGGGCCAACGAGTGTGGTGGAGAGTGCCACGCTTCATGCACTTAAAAGACCTCTTTGTGGACCGCCAAGTAGTTCACCACATAGGCTAAATTTTCCGCCCCTACCCACCTCTCCCCTTTTCATGTGGACGTCAAAATTTACTCTTCTTTTGTGTCCCACCCCACCCCATATTTCATATATCATCATCATTTCATGTTTCTTTGTCATCCTTTTCATGAAATAACCTATATGGCGTTGCATGGGCGTTAAACACCAACTCACTCACTCCGGACATTGTTTCTCTAACAAACCTGCGTAATTAAAATTCAATTATGCATTTAAAGTCCACCAACGAATGCATGTGTCAAAAACCTTTGTTATTCCACCATGGGCCGCATGTGTCAAAAGCATTTGACAATTCATATTGGGCCGCAAACGTACAGGGTTCATCATGTTGCGGTCGTATCATGCTGCGCTTGGCGTAGCTTTTTATTGGTAACTAGGCAGAGATGATTTAAAGTTTTTCACAAGTATTTTCTATAGAATCTAAACATATGGACCAGTCAAGGCAAGGCACTCTTATACAATAGCAAATATTTGCTCTACAAAGTTGATTGGTGTAACAACAGACAGATTCCATTTAAACATCTAAAACAAACAGCTCCATATTTTTAAGTTCGTCTAGCGGTCAAAATGATTAGCTGTTCTACTAAATAGGTGGTGTTTCCGAAAGTTTTGATTCTAGTAAAAGTGCGACAGATTGGAAGGTCAATGGTGGTAGAAAAAGAAACGATCATTATAGTTCATAGACAAAGCGAATACGTTTTCCTCGCGTTATAGATGTCGCACTCCTCCAATATCCATTGACCAAGAATCTTTCTCATGTGTGGATATAAGTCAGATTGGACAGTTTTACAATAGCCGCTTTAACAATTTGGAACGTCCCCTTCAAGACAAGAGTAAAAGACTCTTGCATCTTGTACAAATTATGGGAGGGAAGCATATTCATACATTCGACAAGATTTCCTGTTAGTGTTTTTCGAGCCGATTTTCAGCTCTAATGTGTTTTAATTTTTATTTCTGAAGATGGAGCTGATAAATTGACAATAAATAACGATTTTCAAAGTCAAGGTATAAAAAAGCTTTATATGAATACAATTGTAATAATAATCCATTTGATGATGATGTTTTTTGGGGGGAAAGGAGACCGGAAAAAAAATGTGAAACATCTCACCAGTTGAAACTGATCTGCCGTTAAATCCACACGGAGACTGGTTGGTACCTTATCGTACGTCAGATATCTTAATGCAAGTTTATACTCTAGATAGCCATCATCATATAAAATACCAAGATGTACATACAAGTTTCTAACTAAATGACTCTCGACGGAATCGTATCGATTGTTATTAATCAGACCAAACATTTCTACCAAATCATCGGAATAATCCGCAAACATGATCCATCGAACGAACCGTTAATTCTATATCATACATATGTTGTAATAAAAATGTTTTAATCTCCATTATAATAATAAAACACAAATTGACACTTGAAATTTATCATTTGCAGTATTGGAAATACATGAGTACAAAACCAATAAGACATCCCATGAAAATCACTGAGATACCCAATGTCATTTTCCTCCATTTATTTTTCTTCTTTGCTGTTTCCAGTTCTACTTCTGCGATACATATTCGGATGAAAAGTTCCCTATGGTTTTCATTGGTACAATCTGTTTCTCTAGCAACTTTGTTCATTGGAATCATGTTTGCCATGGCTTGATATAATCTTTGGAAAAGGAACTGTTATCAATCACGAACAAAATTGCATACCATCAGTTAAAAACATTTTGTTTATTTCAATGAAACAAAAGAGAGATTTTTGTGTAAGTATCTTTTGATATTGATATACTTGAATGGTCTGAAGAGATTAAGAATAAAAATAAAACTTTTTAAACTCTCGAATTAGTTATATAACAAACAGGGAAACCCGATTGCGGTGGGTTTTTTTTCAGGTCGATGTGTCATTAAGATACTTAAAATGACCCGACATTAAACGGGTCAGGGAAAACTTATTGACATATAATATCTCAATTCAGATATACTATCTTAAATGACATAAAACCATCTACTTATTGAAATATAATGTTGTTTATCCAGTGTCAAATCTTCAAATGAAATTCGCGGGTAAATTTTGGACTTTAGGGTTGAAGGTTTACATCTCATGGGTAAATTAATCTCATTAGCTGATGCATTGGCTACTGCATGACATGAGCATGAGCTAAAACAAGAGGCTCCCAGGAGCCTGAATCGGTCACCTGGTCTCGATGTCAACCCTATGAATACTTTTGTAGAGCTAAATGAACTGAACATTTAAACAAGCAACAGCTTTTCTTTATCTGCAATAGTTTTCATTCTATAGGCCAAAAACGTTATTTTTTTTTTTGGCATTAAGGGGCTGTAATCCTAAAAGGGGTCATCTGACATCTTCAACCCTATGGACACTTTTGTAGGGCTAAATGAGCTGAACATTTAAGCAAGCAACATCTTTTCTCTATCTGCAATAGTTTTCATTCTATAGGCCAAAAACACTATTTTTCGCCTTTAAGGGGCTGTAACCCCTATAAGGAGTCATCTGACAACTTTGATCCTATGGAGACTTTTTTAGAGCTATATAAGCTGAACATTTAAGCAAGCAACAGCTTTCCTCTATCTGCAATAGATTTCATTCTATAGGCCAAAAACACTATTTTCGCCTTTAAGGGGCTGAAACCCCTATAAGGGGTCATCTGACAACTTCGACCCTATGGAGAATTTTGTAGGGCTAAATGAGCTGAACATTTAAGCAAGCAACAGCTTTTCTCTATCTGTCATAGTTTTCATTTTTCTTAAGCCAAAAACATGAAAAAATGCCATTTTTCACCTTTAAGGGGCCGTAACTCCTAAAAGGGGTCATCTGACAACTTCGACTCTATGAGGACTTTTGTAGAGCTTTTGATGCTGAAGCAGTAGCGTGGCATCAGATTTCATCTATCTCTTATACTTTTTGATTTACAAGCCAAAAACAGTAGTCTGACACCCCTGGTCTATTTTTAGTAACGGCGGTCACCATTTGTGCAAACTTGGTAGAGGACATCCCATAGATGAAGTGTGCAAAGTTTCAAAGCAATCCCTTTAGTGGTTTCGGAGGAGAAGAAAAGTTAACGACGACGACGACGGACGACGACGACGGACGCCAAGTGATGGCAATAGCTCACCTGGACCTTCGGTCCAGGTGAGCTAAAAAGCGGACTATCCTTGCTTACTTCGGTATAAAAACCCCGTTTTCATTCTTTTGGTACCATTAAATAAAAAAAATTCTCGATTACCGGAAACAGCTTCTATTTTTTACCAACCGAAATCGGATACGGACGCTGATATATCAGTTTCCGTGGATACGACTGTAAAAATATGGAACGCCATTTGTACCAAGATGTCACTGCCAGTTATACATCGTAATCCAGGAAAGCACGTCAAGGCAGAACAAAGCTTGGTAAAGAAATATCATACTGGCAAAAGAAGTACTGAATATATTGATGATCCAAAAAAGAGGGCCATAATAAGTAAGGTACGTATTAGTTTTTAATTTTTGAAAGCGTATTTGATGTAAAATTTAATATTACAAATTCAGTGTCAATGGTTATATATTAACTAAATTAATAATGATAATAGTAAATTTATGGTTACATACTATTTAAAGATTGTTTGCATAGTTATGATTTTATTTACCCCATGCGGGTTCCGGGAGGCGAATCGGCCCGCAGCAGCGCTAAGCTTGTCGGTAAAAGTCCACTAACCTGACATCGGGTCAGGCCGCTTTGCCCACAAAGCGACTGGGATGTGTGCCCCAGGTGGTTGAATGGGGCAGCCCTGACATCGAGAGATGCGGGGTCGTCAGGCGATAATGCGGAAAACCTGACCGCAAACCATAGTGGTGCACCGTGTTGGGAAAAATGCCATTGGGAAAAATGTCACGTTCCTCGCACGTTAAAGAACACTGCTGCAGTTATGTTATGGAAAATTATCCATTATAGAATAACAAAATATTGCTTTAGTAAACTCGTGCAATATTAAATCTGCTCTGGACAATATTCCTCAATAGACTACTAAAAGCGGTTGGTTATGAAAAGTAACATAAGGTAAACGTAAGGATATTGACAAACAATCTTTTTTTTTGTATGTTTTGTATGTTGCGTCAAGCAAACAAAGCTCTTGACCGTATATTTCAAGAAGCTTCTTTTGCCATTTGGTTTGATGCACAAACAAAAATCCCTCAGGGTTGGAAACATGGTCATTATCTTCACCTGATTCCTCCTGTTCTCTCTGTTCCCTGAAATATTAACAGTTTATAGTCTTAGAACATTAAAAATATCCCCTGAAAGCATATGAACATGAAAAGGGAATATTGTTTTACATGATTTTTTTTATAAATATTTCATAAGTCTTGAGATTTTCAGCTGCATGAGGTCTTTCTGTAGGATTGTCTTTTGAATTTAATTTCTCAAATGATATTTGCACTGATTTTGTAAGGTTGAGGAAGTTCAGTAGCCTTACTAAAAGCATTCTTACGACAAAACTTGATGGTGCTTCTGATGGTCCATTGTCAGCAACAAAAATCCCGTTTTTCTTAAGTATTCTGGTTATTTTATTTCTTAAAAAAAAATGAATCAAGTGCAGGAATGGAAAGCAGATAGGAAAGTTCGTTGAAGCATTTAAAGATCGTCTCTTGTTGGAAGAATGATAAATTTATCAAAGTAACAGGTCGTACATGTTTTGTAACATTCATGAATTTAATTTGTCAGATTTGATTACTGCTACCGATGTTACAGTTTCAAGAAACAAATGAGTCATATGTATGCAAGCATTAGTTCTTGATTGGTCAAACTGGTGATCTAGTCTGGTGTTGTCATTCCAGCTCTTGCCTATATTTTGAACAGGGCCAATATCAGCACATATAATCCCCTTTGCATCCTTGGCATCAGCTAAAAAGTCGTTCTTTTTTATGCAGCATCTTCTAAATAAAAGTTTACAAATGATCGATAATAATGGGCATTTACTCGTTCTTCCATCATACCAACACATGGAAGCTTTCTGAAGGATTTTTTTTGCATTGACGTTCTCGTTTGGATCATGACGTTTAGCTTGTGAAGTGTTCTTCCTGAAAATGTTGGAGTAAGTATAGCATGTTAACAAGGCTATTTTTGGAATTCACTGGCCTCCCTCATGGTTAATGCAGAAGATGGGTTCCTAAATCAAGTATCAGAAGCCAGTCTTGGTTCGATTTTTGACCCTTTTCCAAATGCAAGTTCCAAAACGTGACCTGCGATTTTTTACCTCCCGGCACCTACAGCTCTTGTCTTAAGTTGTTGTGCCTTCATCTTTTTCACTAAATTTTTATGCAATAGTTGCTTTTGTTAATTTGTCATATCGTTTCGTACTGGCAGTAGGTCTTTGTCATCAATTTACATTTCTTTAACTCTACGGGAACACACTGTAGGGTCTGTTTGTTTCTTCGGGTTAAAAAAAACCCTTTGTAAGACTTTGTGGAAAATGAATTAAGTGAAAAGTATTATAGCTAGGCATCTGATATTTTGTATACACTTTGGGTCTTGGTTTATGCAACTTGGGCCACGCCATTTGACCCTGACCCCATTTTCATGGTTCCGTGACTCTGAGGACTTAAATGATTTTTGGGGCCAAAAAACCTCTTTGTAAGACTTTTGTGGAAAATTAATTAAGTGAAAAGTATAATACCTAGGCATCTGATATCTGGTATACAGACACCTGGAATTATGGTCTATGCAACTGACACCTTGTCCTGTGACTTTGACACAATTTTCATGGTTAAGTGATCCTGTGGACTTAGATGATTTTTGGGACAATTATAACTTTTGTCGAAAATAAATTGAGTTAAAAGTATAAGAGCTAGGCATCTGATATTTAGCATACATACATTTGGGGTTTCGGTCTACACAACTGACACCATGTTGTGTGACCCTGATCTCATTTTCACGATACAATGACTTAGTGAATGTTGGTCTTTTTTCATTCCTTCTCAATAACTATGGTATCTAGAACAAACTTCAGTTTTTGTGATGGTTAATAAAATTTTGTCATCTGTCACATAACCTTGAACTTAACTTTTCTGAAGGCACAGCTAGATCTCAATGAGTTATGTGATGGTGCCGACAGGCAAGACATACTTTAGTGTCAACTCTCGTTTATCAAAAGTGTTCCATAAACATTATATTTGTCAGTTACAAAGTTTGGTGACAATTAGCCTAGCGGTTGCAGAAGAAAAAATAGTGAAAACTAAAGGCTCTCAGGAGCTTGAATTGCTCACTAAAACTACCTGTCATATGGTTTATCACATCATTTAAAACATTTTTATCCCTATCCAAAAATTTGGCTTAACTTAACCATTTGTGAGAAAATTGCTATTGAAAAGCTGCTTAACAATTTTATCATGTGCAAGAATTCAGCTAAACCTAATGGCACTTACCTCATCATCAGTTATGATCAGATCGAAAATGCATATTTGTACTCGTGTACATGTAGATCTCATAAACTGGGAGTCTTCAGAAAATTTTAAACAGAGACAAAAAGCCATTTAATATTTTTGTAAATCCCCATGACATTAATAATTTGCACACTTAACGTTTCTCTGCCCCTAGTTTTCATGTTTACAGTTTTCATGTTCAATAGTTTAATAAAAAACTATCAACTTATAATAACTTAGGGTAAATATCTCCTAAGGGGGTCTTCAAATGAATCAATGGCATGAATGGCAAGTACTAGAGCTTTTTAATGCTGAAAAAGGAATGTCGATTGGTGTTCTTCTTTCCATTATGCTTTTTGAACTACTGTATAACCCAAAAAAACTATATTATTCTGACCTTCATCATTGTTTGTTGGCCAGTGGCCATAAATTTCAAAACGGGGAACATCCTACAAAAGTGCAAAGTTTAAAATGCAATCCTTCAGTAATTTCAGACAAGAATTTAAAGAAAGTAAACAGATCATAGCTGATGGATGCCAAATGATAACAATAGCTCATATGTAACCCCTTTGGTCAGTTGAGTTAAAATCACAGCTGAGGTCAATGCAAATACTATTCTATCTTTACTAAGTTAAAATCTTACATGATGTTATCTATTTCGCCTGACCGTCTCTTGTTATAAAGAAGGAGTTTGGCCTGTGTAAGAGTCATGACTCTCTTGAAGTTTTCTGGTTTGGACAAATCCTGGTTCTTCTTTCTTTTGAAAGAAACTCTAAGTTTGGATGTATCCTCTGGTGAGAGAATGGTTGGCTCCTTTGTAAGTGATCTTGTGAAAAGTACTGTTCTAGCAAGTCTGGTTACAGAATCTGACCAATGAATGCTCATAATTTTTTCTGAAAATGTCTCATTTTTTCTGCACCTGGTATGCTTTCACTTTGCATCAATGACCACTTAATATCTAACAATCGAACAATGTCATGTTTGAGCTTTAATGCATTTGATGGGAATTTAAGATCATTAAAATCATCTACATAAGGAATTGCACACATTATACTGGCTTGCATCACATCTTTAAACATTGATGGCACTAGATAATCCCATAATGACTTTTTAACCCGTGCGGGTTCCGGGTGGTGAATAGGCCCGCAGCAGCGCTGAGCTTGTGGTTAAAGTCCACTAAAGAGCGCTCAGACATTTGACGTCGGGTCAGGCCGCTTTGCCCACAAAGCGACTGGGATGTGTGTCCCAGGTAGTTGAATGGGCAGCCCTGACATCGAGCTTGCGGAAAACCTGACCGCAAACCATAGTGGTGCATCGTGTTGGGGAAATGCCACGTCTCTCGCACGTTAAAGAACCCTGCTGTAGGTCTCGGTAAGAGTAGGATCCACTGCAGGGGGCTAAATTGCCCGACATCAAACCTCTTTTCTTGTGGCAGTCAAAACTCCCAACCCCGATTGGCCTTGTGTCCCTTTTTCATCCACTTCATCATCATTTCATGTTCATTGTATCATCCCTTTCATGTTCATCCCCCGGAAATAGCCGAAATCGCGCTGCCTGGGAGTAAAGCCCTAACAAACAAACAAACATAATGACTTTTTTCTTTTTGTTAGATCCTCATTTCTTTCAGTTTATGTTCATCAATACTCCAAAGGTTAACTAGAAGTCTTGCCATGAGCCTCATTTGTTACGATGCATAGTTCTTCCCTGTTGGGTTTCCTATACTTCTCCTCAACCAAGATTCTCCGAAAGCCGTTATCAGTTTATCTTCTTTGGCTATAGCTGATATTTCATTTATCATCATCATTTCATGTTCATTTTATCATCCTTTTCATGTTCATCGCCTGTAAATAACCTATATAGCGTTGCACGGGCGTAAAACACCAACTCACTCACTCACCCTGAACCGCTTGAAGGATTTTGCTGAAACTTAGGATGAAGGAAGTACATCATATGTAGATGTACATGAAGAATTTTAATCGCACTCTGACATCATTCAGGGGAGATAATTGGAATACATTATTACACTCAATTTCCTTCCCGAATTTTAGGGAGGCGAAGAATCAGTATATACTGGTATTTTCGGTGGGGAAATCTCAGTATATACTCATTTTTCCGGAGGGAAGATAAGTTGGGAAACAAACTAGTATGTAACACCGGTAAAGGAAGATAAAACAAAACCCTACGATAACCAACATCAAACTTTTTTAAAGGTCTTTGGTTAACAACGTCCCATATTATTGATTCTTACTAGAATTATAGTATGTCAGAATGATCGTTGCTATTATTCATCTTTTTACATATTGTTTTCCTTTTTCCCACGTTTTCCTGTTTAACTATTTTGGGTTTTTTTTTGTGGCACCCTATTCATGTCTGATTTATTACCCACACAAATGTGTTCCTTCTTGTTATGTTCAAATAAAAAAGGCTTGAACACCTATAAGACACAGCCCATAAATAAATACCCTACCCATTAAAATCAATTGCTAGTATATGAAAGTATAAAATGTCAGATACAGATCTACATTAAATTACAAAGATTGTGTTAAAGTTTCATGAAAATCTATCGTAGTGTTTTGAAGACTTATAGTTGCAGATAAAACATACGTACACCCTTTGTCATTTTATGGATAAGTCCTTGTTTGGAATACCCCCAAAAATCTGTCAAGGGATTGAAGAGAAGTTTAGCCTAAAAATGCTAACATCAAGCTATGTTCCTTCTCTTTATTGTCCTAACTGTGTTTTTTATGTTGTATGTTGCTTCGTGCTGTTCTTGTTCGTGTTTACTGGGTTTGTCTCTGTCCTTTCGGACTTTTGACATTCGAATGCCCCATTAGTACCTCAGAAGAATTGACACAATATGAACGGAATGACTATGTTCTTTCGACATTTTTAAGCAGAGATAGGGGTACAAAAATATGTTAATCATACAGAGAGTTACGATAGCAGCAACAGTTATGTTTCAAGCACTTATTTGTGAAATTAACACCTGACACAGCACTAGCAATCCCAAGTTTATCTGTTTTTTTGGGGGGGTTGGGGGGGTGCTAATTGGAATTTCTCAATTGAATATCAAATTTTGCTGTTTTATGCCCCTGCAACGACATGTCGGCGGGCATTTAGTTTAATTATAACATACTATAATAAACCTTTTTTATTAACTATCTTTTATTTGTGACTATTCTCACATTCTACGTGTACCAGGCAATAGAAAAGGGATCTGTTGCCCAGCGACGTTCTATTGCCTGACCACTTTTTGACTTCACGTTTGATTTGACAATTAATAAACATGAATATTTATAATTAAACTCCTCTATTTCAGACAATTTTGTTATTTCTGTGAGGATTTCGGCAAAATTTTTTTAGAACCTCCGTCTCTTTTCCCCTTTCGTTCATAGCCCACTGTATGTGGAACCCTCTTTTTTCGAATATTTCTGAATCCCTGTGTTTTTTTTAATAAAATCAAGTTGCATTGACAGTTTTCAATTAAGTCGATGGGCGTTTACGAAATGTTTTGACCAGGCAATGGATCAGAATATCTTCCCTTTGGTATCCAAATCACGTCAATTTTCTATTGCCCCTCAGCCTGCGGCTTTCGACAATAGAACATTGAGCTGATACGGATACCTCGGGGAAATATTCCGATCCTTTGCGTGGCTACAAATTAAATAACTGTATACTCATGTCCGTCCGTCCATGCGTCTGTACGTACGAATTTCCGTTAAGCCGTACATGATAATGATTAAAAACTTGGTAAAATGGTTCAGTATGACAAACTGTATGCCCTAAGCTATTTTAAGAGCTGTCGGACTTCTAATCTTGTTTTCAACTGGGCCGAAATGAAAATTTACATGAAAATTTCTACAAATTTTGGTCAAGCTTTTATCAGATTCAGTACATGATAAATATGATGGTTCAGTACGACAAACTGTACGTCCTCAGCAACTTTCAGACCTGTCGGATTTCTACTTCCTGTATTGGACTGGGTCGATATGAAAATTACCATGAAAATTTCCGTCAAGTTTTCCTCAGAAACCATATATGAAACTGATTTGACACTTAGTATGTTGGTTAATTATGACATACTCTACGTCCTACTGCAAGTGTCTACCGTAAAAATTCTTGAGTGAAGATAGCAACATAGGGGCAACAAAACCTTTTGTTAGCAATTTTTTATGTCAAATGTGACGCTCTGCTAAGGATATCAATGTAGTTTCCGCTAGTTCTGAAGTAACGAATCAACTGTAATACGTAAACTCCATAAGCTGGAGCGGACGGAATGTTGCTGCACTAGAAGGTTAAGTAAATGATTGAAAAGTAGAAGTCATCACGTTTGTCATAGAGGTTTTGTTGAAAGTTTTCCTTGAGAGATTATATAGAGATGTAGATCTTAATATGGGGCAGACTTCATGAAATCCTATGTGTCCATTATCTCGAGTTTCTGATGATATATAAGATGGAGATGGTCACCAAATCGAGATGTGTTCAGTGAAAAGACATTGTCAATATAACGGAAAGTGATGTTAAAAGAGAGAGATAGTCTACGATCTTTTTTTTTATTTAGATTGTAAGAAGTCTGCTTCATATGAATGAAGAACAAATCACCAAAGGTGCACAATTAGTGCCCATTGGAATCCCTATTGTTTGCTAAAAAACACGTCCACCAAACTGAACATATATGATAAGGCAATTGAGCATGTCAATTATTTGATCTTCTGTAATTTTTATATTTTTCTTAGACTTATTGATGACAAAGTAAGTCTTTAATCGACTAATATATATTTGTACCTGCGTTTTCTATTATTTTGATAATAATTTTAAAATACTGCGTTTGATTAGTTGACCAAATCGTGATTTGAGTTGTTAATATGGAATAGAAGTGTAAAGAGTTGAGAAATCGAAAGTCTTGATTCTATTGCAAGATGTAACTGACTTAGAGTTAAGAATCTCCATCAGTTATTTCGAATTCTTCAGTGTAAAAAAAACATATGACTGCATAAAATAATTCGGTAAAATATAATGTTTTTAAACAATATGTAACTCTTTTGCACATTCAGCATCAAAGATCTCGCAAAACAACACTTTCAGTAAAAAACAAGTACATAACATCAATGTTTCAAAAAGCTCTATGTTCGAACATTAAAACTGGAAGTAGCCTTTCCTCTTCATCTTCAATTACGAATTTAAATAAGCTTCGTAAACATTTGGTTCTTTATTTAGTTAATTGTTGATATTGCCACATCATTGTTGTTATTGTGCTTGCTTTCTGAATAATGTCAAGATATTATCATTGTCCTGTAAAAAGCAAACTATCTGCTTGCAGACTTCCTTTCAGTTTAGAATAATGGTCAAGTAACAGGATTTGTCCTTGTTATGCAATTCATATGCGATCCAATTCGATTCCTTTTCCAAATTATAGTACACGTTTTTTTTTATCTTTGAAATGAAAAAGTTATCCTTGTGCATATTAAACATTTTTTTTAAAAATTATGAATGGTATTGTGTCTATGTATGTTTTAACGATCGCCAGGGAATGAGGCTTGTACAGGTAAGGTACAAAGCACCGTGTCTAATCATGAAAATGAATAAAACACACTTTTTGTTTCTTTATATTATTTAACTTGTACAAACAACATGCCATTCTGAAATATAGAGAAAAGAAATAATACATTAGTAGGTCAATAAATGTTTAAAGAAGTAAAGGTGTATCAAAGGGATAATAAACATCAGGAAACCGTAAAGACAAAGACAAAATCGGTAGACAAAAAAATCATCTTGTTGTTTTCGTACAGTATTTTGTCTTAGGTTCTCTCTTGTTGAATTGAAATTTTGTCGATTGAGTTTTACATTGTGTTTTATATGTATGCTTTGTGCAAGCTTATCAATAGGGGGAAGGTTGGATCCAAAAAACTAGTTTAACCCCGCCACATTGTATATGTGCCTGTCCAAAGCCAGGAAACTTTGCCAAAGCCTTTGTTTGTCCTTGTCATTCTGTGTTAACTCTTTTATGTCGAGAATTGGGTCTTTCGATGATGATTTAGGGATTGGTTTTGAAACTTTTGTATTGTATTATAATCTTGGGCCAATGCAAGACGGTAAGCAGTGACCTATGGTTATGTTGAAGACTGCTTGCTGTTTTCCGTTGTGATTTTTTCAATTGCTGTTTGTTTATGTTTGTTGTGTCGCGTACACTTATTCCACATCTCGATATCGTCTATCATAACGAAACAAACCATATAACAACAAAAATACACACTCAACCACATACGAACAAAACCGCAACATGAATTCAAGTCGATACAAGAGTAAACTCAGGTGCTCCGGAAGAGTAAGCAGTTCCTGCTTGCTAAAGCACACATATGACTGAAGATGTATCGTCAACTAATCCCTGTCAGTCATTTAAAATCAAGGTAAAATGATGTTAATGAATGACAATGACGGTAGCAAACCACATCAGTGACTTAAAATCAATGAAGCTATTTAAAATGACTGTCATGATACAAATCATTAAATTGTCATATTGACGTTTTAGGATTACCTTGGAAAACTGGTCTTAACTTTGAGTCATGTTGAATACAGAGACTTTATTTTTGCCTGAATACCAGATGAGGACGGTCCTATGAAACTTCAAAATACATAAAAATTTTAAACATATATAAACCACTTAGGATATAACTTCGAATTCAGGCAAGAAGCAAGAATAAACTGACAAGGCTGTAAGAATTGAAGAAAGAAACAATAATAAAAAAAAATTAGATTAACCGTCAATATATCAATCTTAAGATTTAATTTGTTGTCACGCTGAATGGTAAAATGCTAATAAAAAATTAAAAGAGTATTTAACGTTTATACATCCGAATTTTAGCCCTAACGTTTTTATTATTTTTATGGATTTTAACGACCTGAGCAGCAAAACTAACTTACATTTACCAACCTGATTTTCAATGTAAAAGTACTAGAAAATATCAAGACATTGATAAATCAATATGTCAAAGTGTTAAATAAAGAATTAAAAATTCAAAATCTGACATATCAAAACATTGCATTTGGTATTTTCGTAAAATTTCAAAAATGAAAAAAACATGCAGAATCAATATTACATGTACTTTTGACAAATATGTCTTTATGACAAAACTGCGCTTTGTAGGTATCATTATATTTTTTTAATTATATTTAACATTTTAAAACAAGAAAAATACGCTAAGTAATGTGCTAGAATACAATGGAAAGCTGTGTACATGTATGACTATATTAATATTATTCCCACTTGCTGAAGCATAAGCGAGTAAAGCATAGTTAGTGTAATACATGCTCCATGAAAAAAAAAAGTTCTTAACTATATAACTGTAGAAATGAACTAACTATCATTAGAATAGACACTTGTAATTTAAGCATACCAACAATACAATGTGTTTGAGAACATGTACATTTTTGAAAACAGTTCAATAACAGATATTTGTTGTATTGATTGGAAATGTTTATTTCCTTACATGAAGGTAGACATCATATTTTTTTTGGCTTCCAATATTTTTGTTTGTTAAAAAAGCCAAACAAAACATGCATAAATTGGCTTCAAATAGTCTCATTTTATTTTTATTTTTTCATTGGGGAAAATACATTTTAAAGTTATATACAATATTTATAGCAATAATAATATATAATATATAAAAATAGCAAATATATTCATATGTAATCTATTCACATATCATACAGTTATCAGTTGAAATAGTATTTAATATCAAATAAAACACAATTGTTTTCATAATTCAAAATATTCATATCAAATTACTATGATTATCAGTTAATTAAGACATTATTTAGAATGAAAACAATAATAATCATTCAGATAACGAATGATGGATCCAATACAGGTTTTCAATAAATGTTTAAAGTAAAAGTTTTGATGGATATTAGATAAACAGTATGTTTACTTCATTTCAAGTTACTACATAAAATAACACGAAGATAAAATAATAGATTTTTGTGGTAGATTGCAACTTAATAATCTCTAATTTAGTAAAAATTTAAAATCAATCATTTTGCTCAAGATCATAATAAGAAAACTGACATAAAGAAAAAGCTGTTGTCTTTTAAAAAAAATAAGAATAACAACAAAAGAGTTCCTTCCGAGAAAATGTTGCTACGTTTGAAGCAAGTTTTGAGTATTCAAGATTTATCAGAGGTATATTAGGTGATCTTCCTCACATATTTTAAATGCTTGTATTATTTACAAATGAAGGAATACAAATGACAACAAAGTTCCAGACAATAAATTTTGCTACGCCTGATGCGCGTTTCGTCTATTCAAGACTCATCAGAGGCGCTCTACCAAAAATATTGAAAATGCCAAACACTGTATGAAATTGAAGAGCATAGAACAGTATTATCAAAAATACCAAACTGGGGAACCATATTATTACTAAGATATTCAACCTATGTCTGGGGTAGGAAGAACCTTAGGGTTTAGACAATTTTGTCTAGACAAAGTTTAGACAAAAGCAGATGTACTAATGGGGTATCCGAATATCAAAAGTCCGAAAGGGCAGAGACAAAACCAGTAAACAGGAACGGGACAAAAACAGACCACATGTAAACATGGAATCACAAAATAACTGAATATCACTCCAGTCGAAAAAAGAGATCATAGATCAATAAAACCAAATTATAAACAGCCAGAGAAAAAATAACTGAGACCAACCGTGGATTGGAGAAGGCGGAACCGTAGGCTGCTGTCAGTTTTTGAAATTTACACAGACAAATTTATTGCTTTAGATTTTTCAACGCAAATGTGTTGAACAGGAGACGTTTAATAAGGATGATACCATTTTGACTACGTACCTTGACAGTTTTCTACAGTGTTCCACTGGCTGTAAACTACATAATAATAAAAAAATTCAATACAACGACATGGTTTTTTTTTTATAGATATACTATTTCGCAGATGAGTGCAATTCTCGATCTTGTAAAATTTAATTTTATTTTTTAATTTAATTTTGGGGGACGGTTTATATGTAGATTATGATTTCGACAAGCACTTGCCACTTGCATCGCCATGGAAAATTAAAATTGGTTATAATTTATACTTTTTCAGAAGAATTAATTTATACTTTTTCAGAAGAATTAATTTCTGGAACAAGTTTGCAGTATGCTTGATTTCCTCATTGACAACATATTTGTCACCTTCGGAGGAGAGATTTTTCAACAACAAATCGGCATTCCAATGGGCACAAACTGTGCTCCTCTCCTCGCCGATTTGTTTTTATACTCTTACGAGACTGAATTTCTTCAGGGACTCGTAAAGAACAAGAATATGAAAGAGGCACGGTCATTTAATCTTACATTCAGATATATTGATGATGTCCTTTCTGTCAATAACACTTCATTTGGTAGTTGGATTCCTTCAATATATCCTCCGGAATTGGAGATTAAAGAGACCACCGAATCTAATTGCTTCACGTCTTTCTTGGATTTGCACCTCGAATTTGACCCAGGTGGTCATCTCAGTACAAAAATTTACGATAAACGAGACGATTTTAATTTTCAAATTATTAATTTTCCTAATCTACAGAGCAATATACCTACTTCTCCTGCATACGGTGTTTATATTTCTCAACTTATTCGATATGCCAGAGCTTGCACACATTTCACAGATTTTTTGATCAGACACCGGTTTCTTCGTGACCGACTTTTGAAGCAGGGCTATAAGAAAATACGTCTCATACGATCACTAAAAAAATTCTTTCTTCGTTATCAGCCACTAGTAGAAAAGTTCAAAATTGAGTTAAAAGATATGATAGTTAATTGTTTTAATTAGTGTTTGACTGGTCTGCTGTACTGAGATTATCACCTCAATATCCCTATTGTGTCTCACAACTATGTTGTGTTCTATGGTCATTACCGGATCCTAAGATCGCAATGGAAGAGGGAGTTTTGGCGCCATAAAACCTGGTTTAACCCACCACTTCATAGGAAGTGCCTGTACCAAGTCAGGACCATTGCTGTCTTTAATTCTTCTGGTTTTGTGTTTCTCTCAAATAAAAATTACAACAAAGTTCCATAAAAGCTTCTGTATTTTGTTCATGCTAATTTTCATATCCTACATATCCTATTATCTTCGATTTATAATGCCTAATTCCAAGAAAATTTTACAGGGTCACACTATTTTACGTAACTATATGTTATGGATTAAGCAAATTTTACAGTGTCACACTAATCTATGTAACTATTATACTATGGACTTGAAGATCGCTATGGAAGAGGGAGGTTTGGCGCCATAAAACCTGGTTTAACCCACCATTTCGTTTGAAATGCCTGTACCAAGTCAGGACCATTGCGATCCACCAGTTCTCCGGTATGACTGATTCGTTTTTGTCATTTTCTCTGGACTATGAGATTGATCATTCAAGTTCGGTAGTTTTGTTATTACCTTTATTTACATCTGATCACAAATGCAAGTTTAATTTAATAAGGCTTGGTTCAAGCATTGAGTTAAACGATCACCTGTATCATGTGTAAGTTTTCTTTTTCTGATTAAATGTTCTTTTCATGTCGTATATGTTTTTGCTAAATAAAAAAGTATCGTTTTAGGATATTTCTGAGATATATTAAAAATACCCGATGCTTAAACATACCTTGACATCCATATCCCTCCCATTGATCCTTACAACGTAGTGTAATATTACCAGTAGTCTGTGATGGATATAATCCACAGTTTTTACTGACACAATCTTGAACAAACAAATTTAAAATCAAAATTGCCACGAAATTCAATGCAAGGTTTTTGCTACTCATCAGAATTAACATTAAGGTTTTGTTGAACAAGCGTTGGTAAATAGTATCTTTATGCCATTTGTAAATGATCTTTTGTATTAAAACGCTGATCACATTCGCTATTTCAATACGACAATAGTTCATATCGACAATAACAATCATTCGAATGCACTGAGGGTAAATACCTAGGCCTTCAGCATTGTATGTTCTGTTTAAACACTAGACAGGTAGACCTATTTTGAAGTAACGGTACAATGAAATACCGGTCCATGAGAAAATACACATGTTTTACATGTACAATTGTACATGTATCTTTTAATGGTTTCACTATGATTATTACAATCATTATTTTGTTATATAAATAATACGCTGTCTTTTTATGATTTGCGAAATTTGTGTCTATATTTATTGAAATGCCTTCCAATGTTAGTTCCATTTGTTTAGTGTTTTCGAATATTTAGTAAAGTGAATGCACGCTTTAAATATTACACCACTGGATTATTAAAATCTGCTTGATGGCATATTTGCTAAGCAATGATACACAATCGCCACGAACAAGTAGAAAACACATTACTTTTTTCACAAAAATTGTAAAACAGATAAAAACGTCCTAGTAGATAGACGGATATGTCAGATAGATTTACAAGTTTTGTCTACATATTTAACATTTTGTTCACATATTGGTCAATGTAAGTCAGTTGTGTAGTATTATCATACTTATTTTACTGCCATTAAGCCATATTTATGACGTGTAATTTGACATTATAGTTATACGGGTAGCTGGAGGCAAAAAGGACTGGAGTACCACTAAGCATTGAAGACATACAGAAGAGCCATAAATTTTAAGAATAAAATCTAAAAATGTATTAATACTAGCAAATTTACTTACAATGACACCTATTGAACTCTTCTCTTTGTATATTCATAAGTTGGATTCCATTTTCACAATTAGCTGTAAAGGATATCATTGTTCTGTTTTTCATCCATTCATAAAACGGCTGCATGAAACAGTCACATATAAGAGGGTTTCCGTGTAGCTGTCTAAAATATAGGGAAGGTTTTGTAAATGAAAATATTACATTTAAATCCAAAACGATCCTACAAAATCCCAAAACAGACCTTCACGATTGAATTGATCATTTATTTTAATATTTTAAATCATAATATTAAAGTTTCATATCAAATGGCGGTATGAAAATGATATAGAAATATTATATCGAATGACATTTAAAGACGGGCAAGTAAGCATTCAGCCCAGTCAAACTCATATAAATTTTATTTAAGGATATTGGTGAGTAGTCTCTTATAGACATAAAAGTATATTTTTTCTGTTGTATAGAATTATGTTCATTTAAAAGGGTCATTAATCGTTTAATGGATTATAAAATAGCTTTGTTTACATGTACATATTGTGTCGTCACATGAGCAAAAATGTACCTTTAATTCGTTGAAGAGTTTTACAATACATGTAGCTGATCAGATAGCCAAATATATTTCCATTTTTTTTGTAACAGTTAAATGTACATGATTTTGTCATCTACTGAACTTGTCATTGACATATATTATCATGAGAATTATCCAGCTCTTTCCAATGTTTCGTTTTGTATTTGATAAAACTTTTTGAGTATCCTTATCAAGACAGTCGGCACCAAACATCAATCCATTAATATTACATGTATGGGGCTTTATTGCATTCTCAGGCCAAGTGTACATGGTTTGGTAACCAATGTCCTAAAGGGTTTAGCATCCTCCGCGTACAACATGGATCGTGTTGTATCATTCGAGACAGAGACTTGACTTGCAAAAATAACAAGAAATTTATAAAACTTTGTAAAGTAGCTCTTAATGAACCCTATTAAAATAAGAAAATATGGGTTATTGGGCAACATTAAATGTCCCTTTTTTAATGGTAAAATCCAGAGGATTCCGAAATTCTGACAGAAATCTAAAAAGATGACCAGCCATCATCCTTAAATTCATGACTCTGAATAAGAATTTACACAGATTATACAAATCTTTAACATTGTTCGAACTTAATAATTAAATATATTTATACATATATGGCCGTTTCCAATAATATGGCTTAATGAGGTGTTTCCTAAATGTTTTAAAAACTGGACATCGTGTCCTCTAAATCATTCTTACAAAAATATGAAATCTATTATCCCTAGATATTCCTGCCACTCTTTATAGCGAGATTATGACCAGTTAGTCGCATTTTGATAATGCATGTCTTATACACTTCAGGAATACACTTTTTTCAAATAACATTGGAAACAAATATTGTCAACCATACACTGATAAATGAAACATTTAACAGAATTTCGCATCTGACTATCCGGGTCTTGCTTAAAGTTATCTTATAACAGAAAGATACATATCACAAAAATCACCATTTAAAAAGAAGTAATTGGTTATACCATACATCACCAAGACCTATATGAAACAATTAGTTTTTTTATAAATAAAATAAAGCCAATTTGACTTATAACTTGGACATATTTCCAATTCATCATATAGCATATTATAACAATTTTTCAAAATACAATTTGACGTAATGAGTTACTGGAGGCAATCAAATAAAACAGTTCTAATCTTTCATTATTAAACTTGGTACAATCATTAAAAAATGATATTCATCATCGATAGAGTTTAGACTACATCGTTCACAAATTCTGTTATTTGCTGAGGTAATGGGTTTGGAATATCTACCCAGTTCAATTTTCAACTTGTGCTGACTTATTCTAAATTTTGTTAAACACTTTCTTTTTTGAAAATCACTTAAAATATTTAAATATTTTTCAGACGCAAAATTTGACTTGAGAATAAGATAGGTTCTCAGTTTGCCTCCCTCCTCAATCAACTGTTTCCTTTTTTTATACCAAACTAGAAAAAAAACCGCGAATTCGCGGATATCAATCGTTGCTTTGCTTTACAAAATACATGTAGACCACACAATAAAAGCATGGCATTTGCATGACCTTACATGTTGTTTTAATCTCAAATTAAAGATTCTAAGGTATTATTTAATATATATAAATTTTTAGTTTATTATCTTTTATTGTTTTTTATCCCACATGTAGATTAAACAAAAGTCCAGTGGCAGGATAAGTTTCAATCATTTGCTACGCAATTTTATCGTTGAGCCTAATTTTACACATTTTAAAACTTCAATATGGTTTTCATTTTTCTATCAAGTTACAATTTTTGACGATAAAACATTCCTTCCATACATTTTTATAGTAAACATACCAATATAATCTTTTATATAAAATCTTCAAATATAAAGCATAACTAAAGGAAAAGTTTTGTGAGTTTTTGTAATTGTCTGAAAACAGGGGAAATAATTTCAAACATTTTCTAAAAAAGGAGGGTAATTCCGGAACGATGACGGCTATAGCGATTCCGGATCAATCAATTAGGTTTATTAGCAAACTGCAGACATAATTGCATATGTGCTAATTAAATTTTCAAAGGACACAACCACCCCCTATTTTTGATATATGAAGATTAGTCGTAACATTTGCTGTTTAGGCTGCAACCCGGCTAACGATAACGCTTCGTTATTTTAGTAGCATAGAATACTAATTTTTTGCAAATTGTGCTTTTTAATTAATATTTTGAGCATCCAGAATATGTTTCTGCTGGAGTTTTGACTAGTTTAAACATACAAGTTAGAGCAGAGACCCAGTATTTTACTCCTTCACTATGTAAATCTTTACTATTAATATATGCATCTTTGAGTAAATCTGATAATGAATGTTCTAGTCTATGCCAATAGTTGATACTAGCTTTAAATAAATCAAAGATAATAGGGTATCAACCAATTTCTGACAAAACAGCAAAATTTGACCCCTTTTTTTGAACTTCTAAAATATAATTAACAAATTGGAATTCCATCTAAGATGATGGTGAAAATGAACTTTACTTAGTAAAATCACATAGCTCATCAGTTTTTAGAGTGAAGGGAACATAACATTCCCAAAAATCTCTGCTCCATATTGTAAAATAGATTTGATGGTATGATCAAATACATGCAAACATGACTTAATACTGGCTCCAAGAGAGATAAAATCAGACTTCAGTTTAAACAAAGCTTTGACAGCTTTTCTATATAGTTCTTTTTGCATTTCATAAAAAGAACCACAGGGTGTAAGCATTAGACCTAAATACTTATAAAATTTTACACTTTCTAGAGATTTATCATTAAAGCATAAACTTTATTTTAGGAGCTTACCACATTTATGAAAAATCATTACTTTTGTCTTGGAAATGTTGACTTCAATGCCCCATTCATTGCAAAAATTTTCTAAAATGTTTAGTTTATTTTGAAGCCCTATTTTAGATGAGGAGGTGATGACTACATCGTCTTCATACATCAAACAATCCATTCTTCTGTTATTAATGAAGATCAATAGATGATTCCAATAGGGCAGGCAAGTCATTGATAAAAATTTTAAACAAGTAAGGGCTTAACACCTCTCCTTGCCGGACCCCAATGGATGATTGAAAACTGTAAGTTAAGTACTTTCCAACTTTTACTTGTAAAGAAGATGAGCTATACATATTTTTACCAGTTTGTAGAATAAACCAACTATTCCATTATTTAGTAATTGAATATAAATAGCCTCATGAAGTACTCAGTCGCAAGCTTTCCTAAAATCTACAAAACATTTGTATAATTTCTGTTTTTTACAAGTATATTTATCAATAATGGATTTTAAAACAAATGTATGATCTGCAGGAAAACCCAATTTGGTAAGGTGAGATCATACTATGCTGACTGAGAAAGCTGTCCAACCTTTTATTAAGAATAGAGTTTAACAACTTCCACAAGCAGCTGGTTATTGCTATACCTCTGTAATTTTCTGAGTGATTCTACCCGCATTCATTATTATTGTGTTGTTTTCTGTAACTTTACATATCAAAAACATTATAAAACTACTTAATACAACAACTGAACCGCAGTGAACCGGGAGTTATTATTGAATTCATTCAATAAGACATGACAAACAACGAAAAATTAATTCCGATTCCGTATTCTTACTACATTTGTTTAAATATGTGGGCGTCCTTTTATCTGATATACAATGGTATCCTAATCTAAGTATAGCTTACTATACCCTAACGAACCAAAATTCCTTTCATTGGGACCAGGCTATATATTTGAATATAGACTGAATTCGAGGCTAATGATCGATACCTCGATGTTGAAATTGGCTCCCCTGTTCGCACATTTTGGCTTTGAGTACTTTGATATTTTCAAAAAAATTAGTTGAATATGATTAATCATATCAAGATCTACATTTCATGTATTTAGGTGAAAGCTGTAGGACCATTTCTTTTATGAGTTATTATCCTTAAAACAGCAAAATTTACCATTTTTCATTACTTTTCCACTAAATTTCAAAGATTAACTTGTCTGACATGGTAAGACCAACTGCATATTTACATGGCACACTTGTTTAATAGCTTATATGCTACAACTCTATCGTTCAGATTTTTGATTCGTAAAAAAACATGGCCGCCATGGCTAAAAATAGAACATAGGGGTAAATTGCATTTTTTTTTTGCTTATAAATCTAAAATGGTTTCAGATATCAAAATTGTGCAAGAATCAAAAGTGATCAGCATATTGATCCACCTGTCCTGAAATTTCGGAAAAGATCTGACTGCTGATGTGGGTGTTATTGTTTTTTTCCTTATTTTGCCAAATTTGCACTTATTAAGCCCAATATCTTGAAAACTAACCAAGATATTTCAGAAATTTAAATCGCATATGGTTAAGCATAATAATATCTACAAATATATGTGTCTGTGTAGTTCAGGTGAGCGATTCAGGCTCTTGGGAGCCTCTTGTTCTTGTAGCCATTTATAAATACAAACAGCTGTGGGACGATGATTATGTAATCAATTCTAATGCCTGACCACTACTTAAATGTCCACGTAATGTGCAAATAATTTGTGGAAATTCTTTTTAAAAAAATGCCAACGAACGATGAAACAGTCAAAAATAAGGCTGAAACCTCAATCAATAAGATTTCAACCAAAATGTCGTCAACAAGTGATGTTTTAATTATGATCCCTCCGCGTCGATAGCGGGACGGGCTGCGTCGAGTCTCTCTGCCACACAAATTATGAGATTGAGTTAAGGAAAGTTGCAGCACAGTAAGGGCATGGAACGGAAAATTTACTAAACAAGCAATATGTATAATCCACCCTTGGATACATTCAAATTTTCAATTTATTTTTTAATGTACAATGTAAAAAATTCTACGGCCAAATTTCCCGGCCTCGATTTAGTTTTTTAATTATCACATGAACTACTTTTTTGTGGGACCCCATGATGAATGATAATAACTTCACTGGCTGCTCCCGCCCGCCATGTAAGGTCAACAGCGGCAATGCTGCTGTACAACGGGTCTCCAGTAGAAAGCACCAGGGCTTCACGGACAACATACTCGCACAAAATATTCCTTAAAGAAGACAAGCATCGTGCCAGGGATAACCCGGCGACACAACTCTCCGGAATAACATCAACACGATTGACCCATGAACCACCACTTTCCTCAAACCGTTCATGGTATCAGGTGAATAATTTCAAATATCACAGAAAGAACATTTGCAATACAAGAGGCCCCCAGGAGCCTGAATTGCTCACATGACTTATGTGCCTGAAGTAAAGAATAAAAGGCAAAATATATTTGACATCGAAAGGTCATAATTTAATAAGGTACCATCTGACTATATGGCTTACCTAAATGTTGTAATGATTGTGCAGAGTAATATTTTAGCAGTTGAAACTTTTTAATTATTTTCTACTTTCAAAATTCTAAGAGGAATAAATTATTACAATGTTGACCTTAATGTTGACCACATCCTACATTTCGATGTGCTTAACAATATTTACCTTTCTTAAATCTATCATAAAGATTTTTAGATATCGAGCTTTGTATATTTTTGTAAGATCAAAGTTAAAAAAAAATCAAGCTGAAAGAGCAATTACTTTTACATAGGTTTTTAGATCTTCTTTAAAATTTATATATCTTTTATGGTTTTAACAATATTGAGCTTAATAGGTGCAAAATTTCCCAAAAAAATCACAAAAAGGGCAATTACTCCTACATTGGTTGTCGGATCTTCTGCAATATTTCAGGGCTGCTAGATCTTGAGATGCTTATCATTTGTTCTCTATTGAAATTTAAACATATGTCACCATTATTAAATTATCTACAAAAAAACTGCATTTTTCCGCTATGTTCTATGTTTTACAATGAATCATAAATTCCCACATTCGTTCTAAACACCGAATGCTAATAAATAATCATACCAGATTTGATTTCAATTGGACTTCAAGTGTCAGAGGAGTTAACATGTTTATTGTAATGGGGAAATGATGTGAAAATGCTCCATTTTGACAATCTAAGCGTAGAATAACTAACCTACAATGTTGACCGTTTACATTTTTTGTAGATCTTGATGTGCTTAACAATATGCAATTTAAATTTTTCCTGCGGTTCTTCAAAATTTACCGGTCCTTTGTGTCCCACCCCATCCCTTGTTTCATTTATCATCATCATTTCATGTTCATTTTATCACCCTTTTCATGTTCATCGCCATATAGCGTTGCACGGGCGTAAAACACCAACTCACTCACTCACTCAGGGCTATAAGAAAATACGTCTCATACGATCACTGAAAAAATTCTTTCTTCGTTATCAGCCACTGGTAGAAAAGTTCAAAATTGAGTTAAAAGATATGATAGTTAATTGTTTTAATTAGTGTTTGACTGGTCTGCTGTACTGAGATGATCACCTCAATATCCCTATTGTGTCTCACAACTATGTTGTGATCTATGGTCATTACCGGATCCTAAGATCGCAATGGAAGAGGGAGGTTTGGCGCCATAAAACCTGGTTTAACCCACCATTTCGTTTGAAATGCCTGTACCAAGTCAGGACCATTACGATCCACCAATTCTCCGGTATGACTGATTCGTTTTTGTCATTTTCTCTGGACTATGAGATGGATCATTCAAGTTCGGTAGTTTTGTTATTACCTTTATTCACTCAGTTCTGTGGGGATACCATAACGTACCACCAGACCGAATATGGTTTGAATCGTTGTAGTCGTTTCAGAGGAGAAGTTTGAAGAAAAGTTGACGCCGACGGACAACGACGACGAACGTGAAATGATGGCAATAACTCACCTGGACCTTTTGTCTAGTTGAGCTAATAATGAGATGGTGCTTTACAGGGCTTGACGTGATCAGCCGAATCCTACCATTCCTCGATACATCTAGAATCGTCCATAAATTGCTAACCAGCTTGTGTAAATGGTCAGTAGATTCAAGTTTATTTTAATTGCCCCAATTTTCTTATTCTTATACATAAACGATAATTGCTTGACACTTCCATTTATATGATTAACAAATTAAGGTTATATATTTCTCACACATCGATTCCTGCGTGCATTTGTTACAGTTATTTCTTTTAAAATTGACAAACAAAGATATTCTATCGTAATTTTCATTTGAAGGTCACATTGTAAAATAAGAAAATGATGTAATGAGATTTAGCTGGATCGTTTTAAAGAACTATTTGTAATAAATTTCAATATTTTTTATTAGATTGCATTGTTAATATAACGAAAGGGCAAGTCGCTTTTCCTGAAGAGCTGTACGCAACACCATTTATATATATATATATATATATACATCTATTACTATACCAGTTGCGACTAATTCTCTATCTGTCTCCCCCTACCTAATGTTCATCGTGTACTGTGTTACAACCTTAGATTGTCTACCAGGACGCTTAACTAGGCAACCGAAAGCTAGATTTTTATCTAGCCTAGGTGGTCTAGTGGTCTAGGGCGCTGGACACAGTGCAGACGACGTTGCCATAGATGACAGAGTATGGGTTCGATTCCAGCTCAACCCCATGCTTGATTTTCCGGTGTCAACGGCTTTAAAAGACGATTTACATCACTGTAGGCACACGGACACCCCTTTCTAACTTTGCAGCCCACCATATCCATTAGATATTATCCAAAAGAAGACCTGAGGACATTTTTATTTTTGATATGGGTTTCGATTAATATGAATATTTTATTCTAAGCCCTCGCGGTGACATGTCGGGCATTTAATTTAACCATGTCCGTTCGTGCGTCGTCCCTACGTCCGTACGGAAGCTTTTGTCAACCATTTATCAGATACTATAAATATTTTAGTTTTCGTAGGATTGCTATTATTGGACATGACTATTTGGCCTATATATATTGATACGGATATAACCGCCACACTTTTGTCAAAATATACCAGAAAATGATTTGATATTTTACAGATTGGTCAAACATGACAAATGTGTGCTCAAAGTGATGTTCCTTATGTTATGAAAAACTGGTATCTTTTTAATGATATGAAAAGCTCGAATCTTCGTAATGTTATGAAAAACTGATATATTCATAATGGTTTCCTCAAATTAAAATGGTATCGAAAACTGGTATCTTCATAATTTTATGGAAAGAATGTTTCTTCGTATTACGTTATTGAAACTGAAGTTTTCGTAATGTTATGGAAAACTAATATCATAGTAACTTAATTCAAAACTAGAATCTTCAAAACGTTATTGAATATGATAACTTCGTTATGTTATGAATTGGTATGATTAAGATTCGGAAATTCTAAATTTTGTTAATATCCGACTTTCGTCCCATATGGGACAAAACAGTTTTTGTGTATAAAAATTTAGAAATCTTGTCTTTATCGTTAAGGAACTTAAAAGGGGTACAAAAATAAACAAAATCGAATTCCGGAGTGGACCTGAAATATTTCCGAAAATTGCAAAAGGAGCAAAAGTACTAAGGGAGCATGAAAACGAGAAAGTAACCTATAAATTAAATGAGATATTGTTCTTGTCAAGTGTGTCACCGGCTAAGGTATCTTTTCATGATTTTACAATTGAATATTATACCATTTTGTTAAAGATCTTCAACTAAATAAACAATCATTTAATGCTTTCAATGTGACGATTTCAATATGAGATTTTATTCAGTCTCTTTCCTTAATGTACATGTGTATTTCTTTATCAAAAATTTGATTTTCTAAAAGAAATACACCATTTTACAATACGGTACACAACAAATACATATATAGCCCTTTTCAAGACGCAATTAAGAATGTATTTTAATAGATGTCAATATCGTATTTCTTAAAGATCGTCGCTATATATACAGTCTTGGTTTTGTCCCGTAATGTAATAAAATATCGTATTTCTTAAAGATCGTCGCTATATACAGTCTTGGTTATGTCCCGTAATTAATGATTTTAATACATTTGTTTCTTTTTCTTCCCTCCAAAATATCCATGCCCCTTTTTGCTGAATAGCCATCCCCAAAAAGAAAACCCCTTTTTCAAGACGCAATTAAGAATGTATTTTATAGATGTCAATATTGTATTTCTTATAGATCGTCGCTATATATACAGTCTTGGTTTTGTCCCGTAATGTATAAATATCGTATGTCTAAAAGATCGTCGCTATGTATACGTCTTGTTTTTATATGCCCATTTTTGCTGAATAGCCATCCCCAAAAGAAAACCCTTTTTCAATACGCAATTAAGAATGTATTTTATAGATGTCAATATCGTATTTCTTATAGATCGTCGCTAAATATTGGTTTTGTCCCGTAATGTATTAACATTGATTTTTCTTATAAAGTCTTGATTTTGTCCTGTAACGTATAAAATATCTTTAAGTTGCTTTGACACGAATCGTCGATATATCAGTATTCAGCCCGGATAAGGAATTATAAGAAAAACGAATTTCTATACACAACTGTTGATCAGATATAATCTTTAAACTTTTGCATGGGCTTGAAAAAATATGAATGTTGGTCAGATTAAATATATAAGAGCTTCCATTTTAAAAAGGGAATTTGTATTTTATTCCCTTTTGAAGCTGCTGACACAGAACAGCATTTAATCATTATATTGCCGTAATTCGTAGAGTTTTCCTCTTTTTCACTATGAATAAACTCGAGCTTTGAGGTAAAGTATGCATTTATTTATAAAATATGATCTATGTTTGGTCTTAAGACCAAATAAATTGTTCAAATAATAACAAAATACCAAGAAATTGGTCTTAGGACCAATAACAAAGTAACAGATGCTAGTCTTTAGGAGACTGTATTCAAACAATAGTCTCGATATATTTTTACATTCGCTTCGATAAATTTGGTTCAAAGACCAAAAGTTATATTATTTTACAATACTTTAAATACAAAAAAAAGACAAACACACACATTATGACTTTGATCTTCAGACGAATAAATCTAAGTTGGGGCAAAATTGGTCTTTAGACCAATTAAAGCTGAAATTAAATGATGCTAGTCTTAACTTTTATCATTCTTCACAGAAAAATACTTGAACGTTGTAACATAAAATAATTCACTAAAATACAAAAAAAATGGTCTAAAGACCAAGAGAAGGAATCATTTGTCTTCATATATTTTAACAAATATATTTGGTTCAAAGACCAAATTATGAAATAAGTAAGTATATTAAACAAACTTCTATTGAAAAGTTTAATTACACGCAACGTGATGCAATAGGCAACTCTTAAACATAAGCAAATCGAAAAAAAAAATTGGTCTTTGGACCAAATATTTATACAGGGTTAAGAAATGAAATTCACTCAAAACCGATTGCAAGTTGGTTTTTGACAGTTGCAATAATTGGTCTTTAGACCAAATTCTGATGTTCTATTGAAGTGAATACAGTCAATCAACATCTGCCTTTGTCACTATATACAGTATACATGTATTTATTTAACCAATATAAAACTACATTTTATTATTTATTTGAAATATCCAGAAATCCAACTTGTCTGTGGTTATTTGTACTAACAACTTGCATGTTATAAAGCTTGGATTGAACACTTTTTTCAGATCTTCACAAGTTTAAATAATTTTAAATTGTGATTTCTTTGATGACACATACATATTCAATCATCAAAAGAGAAGATGTTAAGCAAGTAATGTGTTTCACAATATAAAGTTTGCTAGCGACATGTTGGTATCAAAGTTAAGCACCAAGCGTCCACTGATGATCCTGATTATGTACATTGATCTTCTGTAGGCCATCGAATGTGTTTGAATGGAAGAACCTTTTCCACTCCATCAAGAGTATACTTTACTTTAACATCTAAAAAATAACAACAACAAAAATACCCTTAATTAATTTCTATTTGATCGTACATTTTGTTATCAAAGATAACAAAACTAAACACATTTTAAATTTGCCATTTTTATGTATTTCATCTTGTGTCTCACCACAAGGATGTCAATTTAATGTCAAATTGCATCACCATCTTAGATTACTAATTTTAGTTTTTATTTTGTACTGAAAACAATTTAAATCCTCGGCATAACCCTAGAAACTTATTATAAGAAGAACTGATGTTTAATTGGTTTCCGATTGTTCCAGTGCTTCATACCTTCAGATCACTTTACGATATATCAACTACACATGGTATATAGGTATAAAACCCTACGTTTATGCAACTAGATGGAACTCTAAAACAAAGTCTCACATTGTCAAACTAGGCTGTGCTGGAAGTTTTTTTTTCTAATGACTGGTGTCCGATAAATATCACTGAAAACACAGGCTAGTTGACATAAAACGTTTTTTTTTTAGAATTCAATATAATTATTCAGTTTATCCTGATAAAATTATCCAAGAAGTGTATGTTCAGCGTTATCTTGATAAACTTTTTTAAAAGTAAATTTATAACACAATTTAGAAATAGCAATCACGGTCTCCTTATGGAAACCGGGCGATACAGGAAAATTTCTAGACCAGAAAGACTTTGTAAATGTTATAACATCCTTGAAAACGAATTTCACTTTTTCCTTAATTGTACATATTATGATGATTTACAAAATCTGTTTTTCGATAACAGAAAAATTAACAATATCACCAAATTTCCCAACTTTAGTCCTATTAATAAAATAAAATTTCTATAAGTTCATAAAAATTAGTTATTGGCTGATCTGTGTTATTTTAATCAGCAGACATTAGAATAGAGAAACAGGTCTATGTCAGGTAATACTTATTTTCACTTAATATGTTATGATGTAATTGAAATTGTTTGTATGTTTGCTTTACGTTACTGATAGTATTGCTTGGCCCTAATGGGGGAGCAATGAAGATATACTTAATTGTTGCATTTTAAGCAATTATTTTGTCGCTCCCACCATTCTACATTGGATATTAACTTTATATTCCTAGAATATGAGGTAGATGATTAGACAGAATATTGCAATGCTGCCATTACCTTTATCACTTTTGCTAAGAATGGTTGCTCTGTACCAGGTCTTATCTGGTCCCCAGTAGGCTTCTACCTCTTTACCAAGGTTTTTCTATAAAACAAATGTTTAAGCATTATCAGTTGCTTTTGTACTAGCAATATGCAATTTGTAGGCTTTTTTAAATTGACCAAAAATGGCCTATTCTGTAAAAATACCCTTATACCAATTGCATGAGTGATGCAATCTACATATTTAATGATTCAATACACTATCCACAGATCTAAACAAAATGTAGAATATTTCAAATCAAGACGACAATCATCAACTTCGTTATTGAGTGCAGATGTTTTTTTTTCCTTTATTGAATATAACACACTGAATTGACCATTAGCAACGCGACGATTCTGCTTTAGCAAGTATAGAAAATGTTTTTGAGGAAAAAACCAAGCCCGGTAGAATGAAAATGTTTTCTTCTCCGGAGCACCTGAGTTAAACCTCGTTTTTTCTTGATTTGCATTGGAGATTGCTGTTCAGTTAGGGTTAGTTTTGTTTTCTTTTTAATGTTGTCTGTTCTGGTTTGTGTTGTCTGGTTTTGTATTTTACCTTTTGAACTTTTGACATTCGAATGTCGCATTTGTACTTTGCTTCTTACAAAATAATAAATTGAATGCATTTATACATGCATCAAAGCTCTAATAATACCTCAAACTCTTCATCATTCTCTCTCTTCCTCTTGAGGGTTTTTGAGGAGGACTCAGTCTTCTTATCCTTTTTGTGGGACCCATATTGCTGGTCCTAAATAAAAATATATTCAGTTAATAATACAAAATGTAACCAAATTCGGAGAAATGTGTTAGCGATTTTGTTAGATGAATTAATGATTGCAAAATATGCACAAAACAATAATCTGTATCTGTATCTGTATGCTATCTTTACATCCTTAAATGGACAACCGTCACGACGTGACGTAAAACAACCCGCCACCAAAAGACGGGAAGGATGTGTTCTAGCATTCCGTAACGCTGACCCCAGCGCATCGGTACGGATTTCTGTGTGTCTAACCTAGATCCCTTACCTGACGCGTCAAACCAAGAGGAGAAAATGGACTACTGGCAGCAGGACCCACCCTCCCTCCCGTCAACATTTTAAATGATATTTACAGAATTAAGATACCTTAATGTTCATACTCTTACAAAAGTATGGTAAATGAACAAATGATGCAGATAGGATAAAGGAAATAGAGAATATATACGAACGTTTTTGATATGTTAATACAAAATAAGCTGTCTATAAATTAGAATGACTAAATGATAGAAAAATGAATAAATTGAAAACGGGTATTTGAAAAATTGATTTGGCAAAATTTCTCGAGATCTACCTCCCAAATGATGCAGATAAGATAAAGACGAAATGTACATTATAATTCCTAATACAATAAACATGATAAAAAGCATTGTCAAGTCAGAAATACCACTGTTCCTATTCAAAATGTTTTTGTTGGTACAAGCTGACCATTCGAACATCTTATGTTGAAAAATAATATATGCAATAATTGAACAACAAAGTGTATTTTAAAACTGCAAGATTAAATTAAACTTGACATGTGTAGATATCCTCTTATTTATCAAATATTATATTATTACATTATCTTCCTTTTCCTTTTGCATGTAGTATTTCAGGGATTCTTCCATTTCTTCCACCTTTTTTTCAAGTAATAATTTTGATCCTTCCTGAAAGAATTACATTATTCTTTATTGTTATTTAGTAAAATATAAAGATGGACGAAACTTGTCCTCAATTTATTGTTCGTTCTTATAATAATAATATGAATAAAGTTGCAGCCTATGATGGGACGCAAAATGAAATTCGACAGCTTACAAACAATGACGCCATATTGTTTACAATAGAAATCCTGAAGACCGGAGAGATTATGAGAGGTCATGAGCGGATAAACTGAACACTATTTTTCTAATCGCTTATCAGCGCAACATAGTGCATGAAAGACGGCAAGCAGCGACCGCTGGTCATGTTAAGACTGCTGGCCGTCTTCCATTGTAGATTGTATCAATTGCCGTAAATCATTAAATTATATTTTTTATGTAAATACTTACAAGTTCTTCATTAATTTCGTCCATATTTTCAATTTTTATTTCCAAGTCCACAATTTTCTGTTGGAAAAGAAGAGCTTTTTTTCTTTCTGCGTCTAGATTAGCCTTGAGCTTTTCATTTTCAGTTTGTACTTTTCTTAGTTCAGATTCTTTTAGTTTTCCTTCACTGTGACCACTGCAGAAGAAAAAATGAATAGGGCTATCAGATGCTATAACTACTTGAATCAGTAAACACTTGAAAACAATTAAACAAATAAGCAGGTTTTGAAAAATGTTCAACTGGAATTGAAGGTCATCAATAGTTGTTAACGTTGATGATAACTATTCATTAGTTTTTGTGTTGTCTTCTTCTTAGCCCTCTTCGTTTACATTTACTGGGTTTTTTTTGTGTTTTCCTTCTCTGACTTTGGTACATTTGTGTACTTCTCTGCTTCTTTCTTCATTCTTGAAAATGTGCAAAATTCAGCGTGTTTGTGGTCTAATGCCCGAAATAGCCTTTCATCAGCGGATTCAACTAAGTTTTCTATATGCACCTAATAGCAACTATTTGTATTCGTACTCTCAATGTGCACCAATTACACATTATAGATATGCAGCACATATATCTATCTTGATAAAAGAGTGTGCCGACAAACGGTGGTAGGTACTAGAACAGAAGACATAAGCGACTCGGGTGTCTTAGAGCTCTTTTAAGTCCATGTATATACAGCAACAAGCAATATTTTCTGTTTTATTTTGGAACATAATGTTACTTACGTATCTGTAGCAACTGCAGCAGCTGTTGCCTCGACTGCATTAGCTGTTTTAGATTTGGCTTCTTTCTTGCGACCACTACACCTTGAACAAAAAACAATATTTATTTTATATTTAAATAACGACTGTCATTGACATGATACTAGGTATGATACAAAGACAAAATTAAACAAAGCATTAAGACATTCTATGTTTTATGGTTGGTGGAAGCATTGTTTTATCTTCAAAATACTAAAATGTTGGTTCGAATGCAGATACGTATATTTTAATTACTATTGTGAAATGGTATTTTTAACACAATTTCACGTAGGTTTGCCATGAACATTAAATACGATCTTATAAAACATAAATCATAATTAACTCTGCTTAAAGGGAAATTTTGCAAGGAGTCAAACATGTGTGTTTAAAGTGTTTGATTCAAATAATTCACAATCCATAAATATTACCTTTCAACTTCACATTTAAATATTTTCCAACTGTTTGATTCTAGAACTTGTTCCATTATTTTCTTTTGTTCTGTTGGTTCTAGGCTACTAAACTCTCGCATCTGGGTCATCTTCAGTGATCCCCTAGGCTTGTGTTTCATCCTCCCACTCTCACAGGCATGAACAAACTTCTCCAATAAATTCCAATTTTTGTTGTCTAACTTGGCCAACTTTATAATAACCTTGTATTTATTATGGAATTCACCATTTTTTCTGTCCATTTGAAGAATGGTTGAAAGTTGGTCTTTCCATTCTTTCGTTTCAGATGAGCTCATTTTATGGATTTCTTCTCCTCTGACAATTCTTGCAGCCTCTCTTCTAAACATGCTAAGCAAATCAAAAAAAGTTGTTGGTTTGCCCAATGTGTTTGAAATGTTATGTTCAAACCCCAACTGCAAAGCCAGATGATCTGGTAGCCCAAGATACACATGGCAGGCGATCTGCTTTAAGGAGTAATTCTCTTGCTCCTTGGCTAAACTTTGTAGTGCATACCTTGTGTGATTGCCTCCAAGCACCTCCACCTTGAGACTTCCTGGATCTTGGAGTTTTTTTAATATTCCGTCCTTCGACAAGCAAGATGATGATATGTTGCCGATCATAACAGAGTGGCACACTTGTTGGTTCTTGTAATATTGTTTCAATGACTCAGCGTGTTTGTGGTCTAATGCCCGAAATAGCCTTTCATCAGCGGGTGCAACTAAGTTTTCTATATGCACTTTTATCGATTCTCCTATTCAAGAAAAGAAGCCAAATTAACGCAAAGAAGTGGTATACATGACTGATGAGAACTGTTTTATTCTACTAAATCAAGTCTATAATAGATATATCTTGTACATGCATGTATTGCGACTCTTTGTATATTAACATTGATTGACTTACATGCATGTTGTTATTGATTCGGTTTGTCTTCCGTAACTATATTTTGAGGATTGATCCCGCAAATTTGATAGTTTTGTTACAACCTATACTGGTCAAGTGCATGCATATTATATTAATTCATTTTCTTTTATGTCTTCTTTATATTTGTATGTACTTCTATGTGAATATGTTCATTTTATGTATTATCATATGTATTGCCTGGCCTACTATGGTCTTTATGCAAATAAACTTATTATATGGACTTACTCGCTGCAAACAGAGTAAACATATCGCATTCGACCTTTTATACAATGACCATTACAAAGTCCCCTTGGTATTTATTGAGATCGAGTTTTATATCAAGGTTATAACCTGATAACGAGCCTTTACAGACTATTTAAACATTCTTAAGAATCGGGTAACAATTTCAGAGGTTTTATCCAAAGCTTAATTTGTGATGTTTTTTCTTATAAAAAAGTGTATATCAACATATAAGAACTATATGGTTTTCAAAAAAAATATATGTAAATGGAAACGGGTTATTTTGGACCCCCAAAAAAAAACTGGTTAAATCTTATCAGTAGGCCTGTAACGTGTAAGGTGCACTGCTACTAACTTTGTTCTGGTAGTTTTTTTACAGGTCACTGTAGACCTGTATTTTGGTATTGTGTTTCATAATCGGTTCAATAATTATTTAGGAAGATAATTACCAATAAGAAACTTGTCTAATTTCACTTCCGTAGCAAGAACTTTCTCGGCAGATTTTTCTGTGTCACTTGTGCTTTCAACATCCTTTGATACTTCTGGAATAATTAATAGAATGATAATAAGAAGAAACGATGTAAAAAAACGTTTTGAGTGAATAAATGATAACAAAAATCTGACAAACAAAAATGAAGTAAAAATGGTCGGCATTTTAAAACCGGGTCTAAATTCTGATTGCACCATAAACTTAGCAGACCTGGTATCCCAGATAACTCAGTTTTGTAATCATCCGAAAAACTTCAAGTTTTTATCTGTTTTTAGTAACGTGGTCATTTTGAAATTTCCGAAAACATCAAACGAACTCTGCTACAAATAACTCCATATTACTGTTCTTTAAATTCATCACAATAAATCGGTCAACTTTTTTCAAATTTTTTCAGGTTTTGGTGGTGGCCGTTTTGAAACGTTGGCCATCTTGAAAATTTTATTTATAACATACCCGCCGCCTGCAGAACTGGTGTACTTGGAATAATTGATTGCAAAGATGACTCTTCATCACTGAAGTCTTTATCATACTCTAAAAAGGGTAATATTAATAGAAGTTTATAAGGCAAATAATTTATACTACTGCCAGCAGGCGAACTTGATAAACTTACCGACCACAATATTTTTTCTGTCTATGAAAAAAAAAAACATTTTAAAATATGGCACTCACTGTGTAACCTGTGATGCAAAAGTGCGTGTCACATTTTTATATGTTATTTGGAATAGACAGAAAAAATATTATGATGAATTTGAAATAAAAGGCAGGATGCCAAAAACAGGAAATAAACAGGCTGGACGAAGGAAATATCCATAGCCACCACCCTCATAAAAATCTAATGGTCGTTTACTGTTCGATTGTTGTCTTCTTTCAATAAAGTTTATAAAAAACAAGTAAATGTGTAAGCTAAATAATGCCTTGCGGTAAAGTACATAGGATAAAGATACATAAAAAAACAGACATTTACGTCATACAGTTGCTTAGAAAATTACGGGAACCTATGTTAATTATATAGTTGTATAGTTAGCATATGATATATTTAATCTAAATTATTTCAATTGCGCTACTTGACCAGAATGTTATCAATGGTTTTCACAGCATGAGTTCATTATAATCACATGTCAAATTTCATGCAAGAGAAATTTGCTGATGGGAATCGTATCATATAAATACTGAGAATTTCCAATCAATTGGAACCAGCATGAGTTACCTACAAATAGAAACCACTTCATAGGCTCCATCCCAAAAATATTTTGTAATCTATTATCTTTAAATTGCCTTTGTTATTTAACACTTACCACTGTATGAATCAAACGATCGTGTTCTGTCTTCATCTACATCTGCGGGTTTCTTTTTCTGTAATACTTCAGACTTCAGGCTTGCTAAAATTGCAAATGACATCTAACGTTATGAAACAAAAATGCTAATTTATTAACAAAAGATTGACATCTGTACAATAACAATCCACCGCGAGCGTGAATGAAATCCACAAAAATAGGACATAAATTTCATATTATGATCAAAATAAACATAAATGATCATATACTACTTAGTTGTCCTTTTACTAAATTAATATTTTTATTGTTTTTTAATGACTTATTAGATAATTGTATTGTATCGAATCTTTTCACTCTTAATTTGTTTTCATTGGTTTTAACATTATTAAATACGAAAGAATATTATTAGTTACCATTTTCTTTTTTATATTATATTAAACAGATATCTAAGAATAAGAAAACATCGGAATTCAAAACCAAGCGCCAGTTTAACAGTTTTGATTTTCATTTTATCCGTTTCTTATCAAAATCAATTCTATATTGTTTGCTGATGATTTTTAAACTTATGCCCTCCCGAAAGGAGCGAGAAAGGTAAAGTCAATATGTTTGTACAATTTGGTTACATTTTGTATTATTATAAATTTAAAGTTTTCGGTAAACAGGAAGTTAGTGTCCATGGATCCAACAACATATGTCTCACAATATATTTCATATTCATTTCAAGCTTGTTACCAAATATCAGCAATCTAAACTAGCTATGCCAAATTGTAAGCAGATAAAAAGCGGGACTGAATTAAAGTGTGACGGAAAACCTTTAAGTTATCGGTAACAGGAAGTAGATGTTCAATTGACCTAAACACATATCCCACTATGCATCATGTCCATATAAAGCTTGTCACCAAATATGAACAACATAGGACTTATGGTAGATGTGTAATGAGTAAACAAAAAGGGGAACGGAATTTAGGACGGAACTACGAACGGATACAATTAAGTAAAACAGTATACCCCCCCCCCCCCTCTTCGACGAAGCACGGATATAGTTAATTTTAGCTTATGAAATATTTAAGTACATAGATACTTCGAGAGCGTCTCCATATTATTTTTCATTATACAAATACATTGTAATATTAGAAAATGAATAAGGAACCGACCATTGAACTTGAAGGGGGGCTTGGTTTTTTGCTTGAACATGACTTTTAATGAAAAACATATTTTGGCAGAAGAGGGTAAGAAAAAAATATTCTGAAGAAGGATTTCTGAAATATAAAATAATGCTTTAATATAATAAAAAAATATTTTGTTGCGACGCGTTCAAAAAAGAAAAATGCTGTTGCGACGCATTTTAAAAAAATAAATATTTTTAGCGCTTTGCGCGGAAAAAAAATCTGCCCAAAACAAAAAACCAAGCCCCCCCCCACTTTCAGTTAAATGTTCCGTCCCTAAGACCATTTATAAAACGAGCTTGTGCTTATCCTTTAGGAAGTTACATTTCCTTTTTAAATTATATCAATTTTTTCAGTTTTACTTTTTATTCAGCCAACAAGCATGTACATGTACACTTGAACTGAAAATTTACTTGAATGTTATGTTTAAAAAAAAAAGAAAAAAAAAACAGAGCAAAAAATATCAAAATACATTAAATACCAAAACAGATATAAAACCAGTTAATTATCAATATTTCAAGGAAGAACCTCTTATAATCAGCATTTAAATTAAAACGACCAAAATAGACTTGCTACAAGTCCCTTTCTAACTTTTTTAACTGTTAAGGGGGTATATAAAAATCATACTATTAGAGACAACAGTTGTTGTCTTCTCTGTTTTAGTATACCAGATTAAAATCTCATTAAGATAATGAAGACTGACAGATTTACTGATCAAATTTAGATAAGCACCATGTGCCAATGATGAGGTGTAATATGATCTGGTCAATGCTTGATGCTGATTCAATAAAATGTGGAAATTATCCAAGCAATCAGAGGGTAATCGTTATTAAGGGAACGGTCATTATTTATCAGCTGGGGGGGGGGCTGTAAAATTTTAGGGGGGGGTAAAAAATATTTGTATGTCTCGATTTGGGGGGGTCATTTTTTTCTCCAGTCTAATTTAGGGGGGGTCAAAATTACATGCTGCCAATTTTACTATCAAAAAATGTATTCTCAGTATTTCATGACGAATTCCCAGATTTAAACATGTTTAATGTTTGTTAAGAATAAATCACAGTGCCTAAATATATAAGCATATATAAACATCTGGACAGTGATAATGCAAGTAAATTAATTAATCCATTACCACATAGTGTATAATCTTGTGGTCTGTACTTATTATCTTTATCTCATATTGAGGGGTGTATTGTCCAAGGTTATGGAACTTTGAGATAGCCACTGATGAAGCGGGTTCCATTGTATTATTCTAGTAAATATGACCAGAAACATTGATCATGTGAGCTATATAGATTTTTGATGGGTTTGGATTTTTGGTGAGCTTTTTGCTCAAATGCATTCATTTTGATACAATAACAGCATTCTTACTAGATTTTACATTTGAATAAGTGTAAACTTCCTTTTAGCAGATATTTTTTACTGATTATAGAGAAACAATGGGCATGAATACATTCCATCTGGAACACAGGGACTTGAAGTTTGGTCATTTATATCAACTTTTTTTCAAAAAGTCGTCAAAGTAAAAAATTTCGTTAAACAGGAAGTAGGTGGCCGACAGACCTGAAATTGAATCTCACATTATGGTACCCATGCTGATACTGTATACCAAATATTAAGGGGTTATGAAAAAGTAGTTGCCGAGAAAAAAGTTGAAAAAAAATTTCACCGCCCGCCCGCTATTTTATAACCCGAATTTTCACTCAGTGAAATGCGGCCAAAATCAACCCCCTACTCTCTGAAACCAACTTTTGATGTTGGTTTCATAGAGCAAGGGGTAGATGTTTTTTTAATAGTTGATATAATAGTTTATATAGATAAATGACAAAAATTAAAGCCCCTGTGACATTTGTTATAAGAATTCAACTGAATTTCAAACGATTGAATATTTGAAAAAGCAGAAGTTCAGGAACTTTAATATACCAAAATGGTGTTATACTCAGAAGATAATTTAAAACTATTAAATTTTCATGATCAAAAGTTTGTGTTTTCCTTCGTGTTCCACCACATCTACATGTATGAATTTTGTCCAACTTCGTACATAGACTGTTACTTATATTAATATATAAAAGTACAATGTAGTCAATGGTGATTAACGTTTTGGTAAAAAAAAGCTTTTACATATCTTAAATTTTGTTGTTGAGATTGGGGGGGGGGTCCAAAAAAAATTGTAGCAAGTATACAACGTTATCAAACCAAAAGTATTGAAAGAAAATCTGTCAAAGTCGAAAATGGCCGGAGTTGGTTAAACAGGAAGTAGGTGAGCGACAGATCTGAAATCGAATCCCACGTTATTGGACCCGGCCCACCCCAGTGAATGATGTATACCAAATATCAAGTGGTCGTTATAAGTAGTTGATGCGAAAACTGTTACGCAAATTTCTTCCCATCCCGCCGCCCGATATTCCCCATTTTATAACTCTGTTTCCGGCCAAAAAGTACATGTACAAAGGGAATCCAAACTAAAAACTGATACATGCAAGATCATAAATCGTTGTTAAATTAAAATAGTACTTACTTGTTAAAGTATCCCATTTTTGTATGAACACTGAGCGGGATGTAATGTATGGTCCGAATCCATTTCCATCAAGAAGATTTCGTAAGCAGTATTTTCTTTCCAAACCATTTGTATAGGTAACCTAAATGATCAATTTAAAAACTGCATTAAATCACACTAGGACAAGAAATAAGCTTAGTAAATTAAAACGGAAAGTTTAACTCATGAACTGGAAATCATTTTATTCAAATAATATAGATCTAACAAAGTTATTATTGTTCTTGTATACAATTATATTTACATGAATGATAAGGTGTAGACAGCATAAATAAAAGAGCGGCAATTACAAAATCAGAATGTATTTATTATTTTAATTTGATGAAAATCGTTCATAGGTTTTATGGGTTTCTAGTAAACGGAAAATAAATACAATTAGAATAACAAACCTTTACTACACCATATTCCTTTGATGTTCCAATAACTTTCACACATCCGAAAGAACCTCCGCTTTCTTCTACAAAAATCTTTCCTTTTTGTACAACAATCTTCCATTTAATAATTTCCGACATGTTCACTTACATATGTACATGTATGACTGGTATATTTCTGCGTTCGGTGTTCTTTTTAAATATCGTGCCCCTGATAAACCTAGCTAAATAAACAACAATCCCCTAATTAAGATATGACATTTTTGGCATCTTACTGATGTTGAGCCCAGCAGGATACATGGCATTGCATGGTTGATTTTATTTCACAGACATTACCATGATAAAACTTTTGGACAACAAAGATGTTTCTCGAGAATTTCTGTATCTGGTATCTAATAATCACTTTTCCGTGTTTATTTTGCATGGAAGAGGAAAACAGATCGAAAAAATGTGTAAGTATTCTATATTTATTGCATGTATAAAGATCCATGGATATAATTTTAACAATTTGAAGTAGAAAACTACATTACTGCTGTTTTTCTTTATTACAATGGAAAAATGGAGAAGTGAATTTATTACGCTTGGTTTATAAAAATGTAAATGTTTTTTATTCTTTCTTTTTTATCTCAAATTATAATTGATAACAAAAAAATATGCAAATATTTAATCAAAAAGGGTTCCGGAAACAAACGTTGATATGTTAAGTTGTATGTCACAGAATTCTACATTTAGCAATACATGAATATAAAAGCTAGGGTGAAAGGTTGGTACATAGCTTATGGTTGTACTGTACCTCCCCTTTCCAGGTCAGGCGGTCATCTACTTCCTGTTTTCAGAAAAGTTAAGTGGAATATACATAGCACATGCCACCCCATGTTTTATTTTGAACCTACCTCTGAATACTCAGATTGCAGCTTGTTCCTTTTAAAATAACAAATATTACCAAGATATTGAACTGGAAGGCAAATCCCGTATTAGCAACTACGGAACAATCTTAATTTATGTTAGATATTGAAGCTCATAGAATTTTTATACTTGCTAGAATAGCATAATATTACTACACGTTAGTCATATATTATGATTCAAATCCATACATTACCTATGGAAAGCTGGAAAATTCCACCCCTCAATTACAAGTTTCTTTTCATTGGTTTCAAAGGGAAACTCTAAGTTCGACAATAAATAAATTTAAACATCTTACAATATTTTAATTCCCTGCACGCAGTTGCAAAATTTATTCTGCTTTTACAAACTGTTATCTGTACTTACAATTTCTTATACCTCACTTAACCGGAGTATTAAAAATTGTAAAAATGGCTGACAGATTAATAATTTGCATTTATCATTCCTAAGGATGAGTAAAATTTTAAATAACCCAATCTTATAAGTATATATGTTTATAAAGATGTTTCCTCTCCAAGCATTAATTTTTAAAAAAGTGTCATTTCTGTGGAAATGTTAGATAGGCTATATAAAACTTATAAGCCATTTAGATGGATTAGATAAAAAGTATGTATTATAATTTTAGACATTTCATTGCAAAATGTTTTGTCCGGAACTTTGTTTTAAATTGTATTTAGTAAGTGTAGAAAACTTCATTTAATAGTAATAAATAACTTGCGAATTTTCCTACTACATGTACTACATGTCTAATGATGTAGAACAGGTTCGCTACATGTAGTCTAGATATCGGAATATATATTAAGTGACTTGCCAACTGATTGATTATGAAGCTAGATAATCTTAGGTCATGGGAGACGTAATTTTATAACCTTATAATTTTATAAAATGCTCGAAAGGGAAGACAGAATATGCCAATATTGCAATTTAAATCAGGTTGAAGATGAGTTGTCCACGATATAACACTTAGAGAGAAGATTTTTTTTTAAAGAACGTATCAATATTATATAAAAACTTTTCAAACCTTAATAAACAAAATAAACTCATTTGGTTACTTAAAAACGAAGACTTTTATGTTCTCAATAAACTAAGCATATTTTTACAAACATGTTTTGAGATAAGAAAGAATCACACATTTCATAATTCTAAGATCGATAAATAAAAAACCTTACATATAGGAAAGGTTATAAGTCCTTACAAGCATGAAGAATATATTTTATAAAAGACTGTGTGCTATCATAGTTATAAATATTAATCAATTTAGGTTAAAAGTCCTATTTTACATTTAGTGTATTGTATTATTTATTAAACTATATATGCCAGATTTCTGTAAAACATAATTACACTGGTATTACATACGTATGTTTTTATACATGTTGTTGATAATGATTTTTGGTTTTTTTTTCACATAGATCTATGTATTGTGACTCTCCTCTTCATACATCACCCAATTTTGTCTTGTTACTTTTATTTTATTGTATAAAAAAAGAATTATTTCAATCAGTGTGAGAGGTACAAAAGTGAATGAGAGAAAGTGTGAGTGAAAGAGTTTGATATTATACATTGTGTCAAATTTGATTATAGATGCCCTAGCGGGCCCATGATTGGATTAATAAAATACTTCATACTTTATACTTTATAACCTTGTTCTATTTTTCTTTTAGACACAGTTAAAAACATTTTCTCGACAAAACCCTATTGTGAATGTTCCACTAGAAGAAATTGGTGTTAAACAGGATGTATTTGAAAATACAACTAATCTTGGCGATTCAATTAATTTAGGAGATTCGTTAATAAATACTTCGACCACAGGTTCTTTATGCTTAGGCGATTCATTAGTTGATACCGGAGGTTTTTTAAACCTAGGAGAATCCTTGATGTTGGAGGATTCAAATGACAATAACTTGGGACAATCGTTAAATAACCGAAGTTCATGTATCAATCTGCCTGGTGGAAACAGTTATCGATTCGAGGCTGCTTGTAGACATGATAGACATAGAGTAAATTCTTTATCAGAACAAGATAACAGTTTTAATGATTACTTTGATCTATCAAATTACCAGGTTGAAGACTCGGGAAAACGTCATCATAAAACTAGCACACCTATAAAGAGACAAAGAACTTTTAACATTCAATCAGAGAGTATGGATTTGGAAAATGTACATGATGTAAGCGACGAAGAAAACGCAACACCAATCAATAGTTTTCAGTCTAGTTTATTGGAACTAAATGGACCAATTTCCCCAGCATTTAATGGTGAATTTCATTCCCAAACACAATCAACGCTGTCAAACAATGATGATGAGTCAAGAACAATGGAACTTGACAATGATGACTATCATTTTGTTAAAGCCCATTTCTCAGCCCCAAGTATACAATGTTCAAGTGAAGATAGAGGAAGTAAGTAGAATATTTCGGTTGTAAAACTGTTAAATTGTGTCAGAATCAGAATATGTCATTTAACGCAAAAATATCACCAGATGTATTTAGTTTTTATATGTTTTTTAAACAATTCTGACAAGACCCAAAGGCCTTTGCACGTTAAATACTATTTTTAGAGTAGGCTCAATGGGACCGCTACACAGGCCACACTAGCACACTGTCAACTGGAAAGGGACTTATAGAAGCATTAGGCGCTTGTTTCCCATTCTAGGATAAAGAAATGTGTTAAAACTAATATAATATAAAATTTAAAATATTTATATTGTTTATTAATGCAACGTAAGACTAGGACAGTCATGGCATACAGTACAAAACAATGACAATGACATTGACATACACATACATTCATGTATATGAATATTAACAAATTGACATAGAAAATATGAAAAAAACCTTCTAACACTACAGACCGACACGATTTCCAGAACAATTATTTTTAAGGGAGTACGAGCCTCAGAAATTTAACGTTTTCGGGATTCTCAGCTTTTATCCATTCAAATGCCTTAAAAATTTTCCAACATGTTTTTTAATATTTCTTCGGAACTAGTTAGAAAAGGTCCTAATAAACATCTTTTAAAATTTCAACAAATTTTAATTATAGTTTCTATGTTAATAAAAGAGGAGAAGAATTTTCTATGTACAAGTATTTCCAATGAAAAATCTAGAGATTTTTTTCCCGCCATATTTTAGGTGATTATATTTTGAAAACGGCTATATGTTTTTGAAAACTTTTTTCATAAAGTCTAGCTATTTTGAGCCATTCTTTTCAAATTATCTATTTTAATAACTTTTAATTACAAAAAAAATTCAGGCTCGTACTCCCTTAAACAAGACATTCTAAGACCAAGACCAAATTCTCACCAGATCAACTTTTTGAGTTTACTAAGCTATTAAATCTGTATATGTAAAGATTACAATTTATTTATAATAACCTTACTTAATACGCAATACACCTTATAGACATAATATATGCAAAAATATAACAATCATATTATGTATATATGACATAAATCATCATTTGAAAAAAATGTCATATCCAACGAAATAACAACTTGAAGATCCACCATATTACTGTTCTTTTTTATTTTGTAGATCCAGGAAAAAGTCGTCTTTTGTCAAAACATACAAGAGTGACTTGCATTCAAGAAAATTTCAAGAGGTTTAAAAATTGTTGCCATAGACAATGTCTTTTCAAATTTTCAATACGAGATGCTAAAAATATGCGCTTGCAATTTTGGTCAAAGACCGCTAATGGACGCACACAGTGGCTGCTTAACAAGTTCTCAGACACTTCTAAGAACTTCCCAATAAATTTTAGGATACAAGATGGGAAAACGGTGTGTTCCAAAGCATTAATTGGACTCTATGGACTAAGCAAAAATTTCTACTATAACACAAGAAAAAAGTATATGAAAGGAGCGCGATTTTGCCTGAATGATAGGTATAGAAGCCTGAGTCTGAAAATGATATTAGCACTTAATTGGTTAGAAGACTATGCCACTTTTTATGCAGACCGAATGCCAGATAGTAATGTAAAACTGTTACCATATCGGACAAGACAGTGTTCTATTTATTTGAGGTACAAGGAAGATAAGTCTGAGATTAATGACCCGATTCTTATGCCATCAGCATTCTATAAGATGTGGAAGAAGCATTTCCCATTTTTGAAAATTAAGCAGGTAGATATCTATGTTTCAGTATTATATTATTTCCTATAATAATGAATGTATACTTTAAAATATGAGTACAATGAACCCGATCATACGAGTATTTTTGAAATTTCTCGGAATTTCTAAAAGACAGAAAGAATAAAAATGTCATGATTGTACCTATAAATATATCTTATTTTAAAAAAAAATATGGATATTTGACACTTTTCCCAAGTTTAAGTGCACATTGTCCTTTTTACATGGCGCTGCTAATGAAACAAAAATACTTTTTTGAAGTATAGAAAATAATGAGATGCATGTGAAATAAGTGTACGGACACAGCTCGCATAACAAGCAGTAATTTAGAAAACTGCCAGCATTTTCATAAAACATAAAATATTTTTATATTCAAATATGTTAATACAAAATTTAATTTTTCTGACAATTTTAGTTGTGGATAAAAAGTTGATAAATGATAAATACCATGTGGTATTTTTCTTTTCAACTAAATATATTAATTCTCTCTTTTTTTTATTGTAGACAAATTCCTTCTCCAAGTGCACAACTTGTACAAGTTTGGAAAGACAAATAGAAACTACACACGATCCTATTTTGAAAGAAAAATTAAGAAAAGAGAGAGCTGAACATAATAAAATGCAGATGTAAGTGGTGTAGTATACCTGGCATAAGAAAACCTTAATTTCCTAGTAACTACTTAATTAATGAGGATTGTTTCTCATATTTTGGGATTTTTGTCAGATTTTCGAGGTCTTCTGGTTTTACCCTTCTAATTTGCTCAATATTTTTGCCAATGAACCCTTTATTTTCTCTTTCTTATTCAAAAATATAGTTCCACCGAATATGAAATTCACAAATATTTTTTTTTATTCTGTCATACATTTTAAAATGTATAAAGATGCTAACTTAAAGGAAATAAAAATCAAGAGAGAACCTTTTTTCCCGCCAAAAAAATAAAAGCTTATATCTTAAAAAGGAGCACATGGGCTTACATTTTTTTCTCGCTTATTTTGACCTTTTATCTTTATTTCATTTTTAAACAGATGCAACTTTATCTATTTTGATTTACTTGAAGATAGAGGAGCAAACCCCCTTAAAGCTTTATTGTCATTAATAGTGACAACTAGGGGGATGGGTAGGAGGGGGTCTCATCCCGCACCCCCGTTAAAATAAATATTAAATCCCGTTTTCCGCCCGGTGACATAAAACCATTCCCGGATCCCGCTACCCGAAAAACCCGAATATCGTAGTTTTATCTGTAAAACCCTGAATTCCCAGCGAATAAATAAGCCTTTCCCTTCAAAAGGTCCTACCGACCCTCAACTATATAAAAATTAAACATAAAAATAATATCAAGGTAATTAAAGATCTAACAAGCTTTAAGAGGTTTCTGCTCTTGGTTCTAATGAATCTTTAAAGACGTTTATGTAAATCATTTGTTGGCTTAAGCAGATTGACCATTATACGCTCCCGAAGGGAGCGATAATGGTAGAAATGTCAATATTTTAGTTGTACCATGAGCTGAATTTTCCTTCAACTTCCGGTTTTAGCACGCTTGTATTCCCGAACTTTCGGTGTCTTTTTAACGCTTTTTTCTTTGAAAATTTTAGACGTCATTAAACGCACGCGTAACCACAAGAAAAGCTAGTGTCACTGTGTTTTTATTTTCAGACAAAAACAAAGAATTGAATTAATTGTAACTTCGGGAGCGTCACATGTTAAACCTGCCTCATATTATCTTCATCTGTTTTAACAATTAATTGAAATACTCTTTTATTTTCAATACAATTTATATCGAATCATCTATTACACACCGATAGCGACAGGGAGCGATAAAATGGTAGAAAAGTCATATTTTTTAGTTGTACAATGAGCTGATTTTTCTTTCAACGTCCGGTTTAGCATGCGTGTTTTCTCGAACTTTCACTGTCTTTAAACGCTTATTTTCTTTGAAAATTTCGAACGTCATTAAGGGCACACATAACCCACAAAAAAGCTATTTTGTATTTATTTTCCAATATAGAGGGCATTTGTTTCTACCACAAACGATACAAAATGTCACGCGCATGGACAAATTTTATATTTCTTTCTACCAACTACTGTCCGGCGCGCTGACGGCGTTTGTGCAAACGATGCAATCGCTAACGTTTGTAACCTACGATACACTTCTTTCTAATTTTATCACCTGATAGGTTGAATTTCCGGTCATTCTAACCATCACCTATACGACCACCCAACCCCTTCGTATTTATTTAAAAAACATACGCGTTTTGATACTGATATCGTGGGAACTGCTGCAAACTGTGCCCGACAAAACTACACGTTGGTTTTATAAATGTATTAACCTCAAATGCCTCTCTACTAGCCTCATTATGTTTGATAATGAATAATAGATTCCATGCTTTGTGATTCTGTATAATTAGCCATCATGGGGCATGTCGGACGATGTATTATAAATAAACAGCAAAATATTGTTGAATAAGAATCAATAAATATAAAAATTAAAAATGATAAGGGACCTACCATTTAACTTGAATGGGGGGTTTTGGCCAGAAATTTTATTCTATTTCTTAAAAGCGTCGCGACAGAATATTTTTTTTTATCAATATTAGCATTAATTTATATGGCAGAAATCTTTGTCCAGAATATTTTTTTCTTCACCTTTTTTTTCATTAAAAATCAGACCTAGAATATTTTTTTAGAAAAAAAAACAAGACCCCCCCCCACTTTAAGTTAAATGGTCGACCTCTAACATTTTTTTCTGGACCAGGTGAAAGTAATTTTTTTTACAAGCCGTCGGACAACGTCAGTATTTGCTTCCTATATCTACTTTAAGTTTATATAGTTTATTATAACATGTTTCAAGTAAACATAGTAAGCAAAATTGAAACGACTAATGCAATTGATATATATAAATGTTAAAAAACCAATGAATGTGTATTTCTGTCTTCAGGATGGAAAGAAAATATTACTACAATAAAAGAAATGAGGCAAAAACATCACCATCACATTTCTTAAGCCTGATCATCGATGGAATGGATCAGTGTATGTATTTATTCATGTGCATAATATCAATTTTTTAAAAATAAATTAATGCATTTCAAAGGTACAAATCTATACACAATAGATGTAGGAAATTTGGCAATGTCGATTTTTTTCAAAGAAGTTTTTAAGCTAGTTTTGCAACTACTAAATATAAAATTAATTTTCAAAATTCAATAGGCAATTTATTTATCAAAACTCCAGAAATTTCACCATTTTCAAATATTACCCTTTGAACCAGTAATTTTAGAATTCTGGTCGTATCTTGCAGAGATTTGCAGATTTTATTTAGTCTTACGTTACAAAGCATTGTTTTATTTTCAGCTAAAACAAATTTGCCACACTTGGTTGGAAGGATGGCGAAGGTAAAGTACAAATTTAACATTAGAATTTTAAAGGCCAAAGGAAATGATATATGTGTTTCCTATTTATTTTCGATTCATCTTTTATATTTTTGTTACCTTTAGTTTAATTAGTGAATGGGGAGTGTATTACAAGATGGGGTTATTATATTTATACAGGGCCTTCTATAACTATAATTTGTATTAGAAGGCCTTGATTTATATCATTACTCCATGACAAGCATTACAATCAATTATTCCAACAGTCCTTAAGAAGAAAACAAAAAAGGTCACACCAATAATATGATAAATTTGGAATAGGCTAATAAATTGGATGAACATAATATGCTCATAGGGTATGACTGTTTAGATGGAATGATGTGATTTAGTATTTAATCAGAATCCAGTAAGTACTTGACATCTGCATTTATTAGTGAAAAACCCAGCTGGCGGTCTATTTTTGACACCATCCTTATCTAATTAAACCGAATTAAGTGACATATATTTTTACGATATACAACTTCAGGAGGTGCATCAATATCTTTATTCTTTAAAAACCGCTAAGGTGACACAACCCCTATGTATATGAAAACTCCTGCAAAAACGTGTATTTAAGATTTTTCAAAATATGAAATGATCCCGAGGTGCCAGCGGCACGCCAATACAAAAGAAAATAGATTAAGTGTGCAACCAACACACGGAGAGAAGGCAACTGTCGGAATAATTGGCATGGATTCATTTTCTATATGAAACATATCCTTTGATAAATTGATATCACATTTTTAGTTTGCAGATTAAAACGCATTCTTATCCACAATATATAACATAACTTTATAAATTACTAAATAAAATAATATTTATTTTAGGCTATGAATCCGGTTGACAAATTAGCCACTCATGTAACAGGAGTTTTAGCTCATGGACAAAACAAATTTTTCACATTTTTGGACTGGAACCAATACGCCCACGACTCAAACTTAACAATGAACATCATCTTATTAATTCTGTACGAAATTTCGAAAGCAATGGTAAGATTTATAAGTACTTTACATTAATACAGTAACTAAACGCTTTAAACAGTTTGAAATAAATTCTACCACAGTTTGGTTTTAGAGAGTAATCATTGGGTTGCATGGGGACAGGTTAAAATCAGAACATCATATTTAGAAGTGGGCATTTGAATGTCAAAAGTCAGAAAGGACAAAGTAAAAACCAGTTAGCACAAACGAGAACAACACGAAGAAACACATGGCATGAAAACACAAAACAATTGAAAGAGGCAGAGGTTCCAATGGAGTATCCGAATGTCAAAAGTCCGAACGGGCAGAGACAAAAAACACCAACAAGAACGGGACAAAAACAGGCAGCATGTAAAACAATCACTGAATATCAATCAACAACGCGAACTCCAGTCGTAACGAGAGTGAACTCAAGTGCTTCGGAAGAGTAAACAGTTCCTGCTTGCTATAGCACACCCTAGAAATATTTGTTCACAGCAAATTTAATTAGGTCTTAATATTATTCTAGATTAATTTTATTAAAAAAGTTAGGCGAAACCAATTTTTTCCGTCCCTGTGGTAAGGTTTAAATGAAGAACCCCGAAACATTGACCATTCAGTGACTAAGCTGGTGAATAAATGTCAGCTTTTATCAAGATCTTTAAGCAAACAAAGAAAAACAGTTATAATGTTTTCGATATGACCCCTTTGTTGTCTCGTCCCGTGCGGGGCCCGGGAGACGAATAGGCCCGCAGCAGCGTTTAGCTTGTCGGTAAAAGTCCAATAAAGAGCGCTCAGAAACCTGACATCGGGGTCAGGCCGCTTTGCCCACAAAGCGACTGGGATGTGTGCCCCAGGTGGTTGAATGGGGCAGCCCTGACATCGAGAGATGCGGGGTCGTCAGGCGATAATGCGGAAAACCTGACCGCAAACCATAGTGGTGCACCGTGTTGGGAAAAATATCACGTTCCTCGCACGTTAAAGAACCCTGCTGCAGGTCTCGGTAAGAGTAGGACCCGTAGGATCCCCATGCAGGAGGCAAAATTTCCCGTCCCTACCCATCACTCCTTTTTCCAGTGGTAGTAAAACTCTCCTATCCGATTGGCCTTGTGTCCCCATTTCCTCCACTTCATCATCATTTCATGTTCATTGTGTCACCACTTTCATGTTCATCTCCCGGATATAGCCGAAATCGCGCTGCTTGGGAGTAAAGCAATAACTAACTAACTAACTAACCTTTGTTGTCTCCTTATTAGTGTTTTGTCTGTATTGCAGAATAACAAATTACCACCAGTTTTGTACTTACAAGCAGACAATTGTTGGAGAGAGAATAAGAATCGATACATGTTAGCCTTATGTCAGCTTTTTGTTCATATGAAAATCTTCGATGAGGTACGTGTGTTTTTAGTTTAACTTTTATGATAAAGATTGCTTAATATTGCTGTATACCATATTTGACTGATTTCCGTCATAATTACACTGTATTTTGGGAAGAGTATGAGCCTCGGAACCTGGAATTTGCTTTTATCCGACTAAATCAACCTGGATTTTTAATTTTTGTCCATATTACCTTATCAAATTACTAGTAAGTTTAATTAATTATACCCCCACTCGTAAGAGAGGGGGCTATATTGCAATCGCCTTGTCCGTCTGTCTGTCCGTAACAAACTTTTGATTAGATTTTTCGGTTTCTACTGAGGGGTTGATTTCAAATTTGGTATGCAGCTTTAGCGTGATGAGTTGTACCGTCGTGTCCCCCCTTTCCATGTCAGTCGCGCATCTGCTTTCTGTTTTCTGAGCCGACTTAGACTTTTTTAAGGGATCAAAATAGACAATTTTCGTAACAGATTTCCTGGCTATTACTGAAGGGATTGATTTCAAATATGGTATACAGCTTTAGCATGATTTGTATGTGCCTCCCCCTTCCAGGTCAGTCAGGCATCTACTTCCTATTGTGTGAATGGTCGACTGGGGTATCCTTAGCACGACTAATTGGACCCCTTGTTTTTTTTATTTAAGTCCATTTTAATTTATACCTTTATGTTAAAACATATTACAAGGTTTAATAATGTATTCCCTATGAAAATCAAGCGTAGTTAATCTCTCATGACTAGGTCTTATCTCAATGCTCTGTGTTTAATCAGTACCTCTCGCAGGAAAACTAATAAGATAAGAGTTACAGGCCTGGGCTCGAATTTCAAATAAATTATTTCCACATTTACAATGTAAACTGGTTCAAGTGTAACATGATCTGCATAACATAGCATTTGTGGTCAATGAACTTCACTGGACATGCTGGATGCCAATAGATGTTTGACCAGAGGATTTCATAGACTTACATCATTATTAATTAATCAAGAAAATGCTTCAATCTATGACAGGCCAAAGTGCTTGATGTTGACACCTGTTTTAAACAGTCGAACAACAGTGGCATTAAATTACTATTTAGACTAAAAAGATTTTTTTTCGTGCCTTAGGTAGGCATATAACATCTGAATGTCGATCTCTGCTTTAAAACTAAAATATAAAGTGTCAATAAAATGGTTACCAAAATCAGAAACAGATAAAAAATATTTGAATAGTTTTGTCAACATCATTATATAGCGATTGCAATCTTGTTGTAGGTACATTTATCATTCTTACCTGTAGGCCACACTCACGAAGACATTGATGCCGCCTTTAGCAAAATTGCCGAACGTTTACGAAGGAATGATGCAGAAACATTGCCAAGACTGAAAGGACTGTTACAAAACAATAAGGAAATAGAGACATTGTATGATATAAGATCATGGCTTACGCCTCATATAAATGAAATAAGAAAGCATACATTGCCTCTACATTATAAATTTTCAAAAGATTCGGTTACCAATAAAGTAAAGATGGAGTACAAAGCATTGGAAAGTAGCAATTGGAAATTCGACGAAAATGGAATGCTAAACTCAAACAATTTGCCCAAGGGAATACCAAAAATATTGCATCCAAGTTTTGACAAGTTAAACCTTGAAAGAATGAAAACCAAACTTCCCCAGTGGCAATGTCTATTTACCGACCAAGTAGAACACACAGAAAGAAAATGGTGGTCTAACTTTTTGGAACACTTATTGAAAATAAAAAATGACATAGCTTATAGAAAACGGCATGTTTTATCCAAAGCAAAATGGATATTACCCCAGTTGCCAAAGCAGATAATAAATGCATCTCCTGAGAGAAATAGCCAAGATATTCCTCCTGAGATAAGACGACTGCTAGAAAGGGAACGAGAAGACTGTACGGTAGGTTTGACATTTATACTCCCCGCTTTATTCATTTACATGATTTACGCCCATGACCTTTATATGCGTTCTCAATTGAAAAAAAAAAACCAACAAAAATTACATAGTGGATTACTTTTGTTAACACGTTTTATTTTTTATTTGTAATATTTTAATACTTGTTATCGTTTAAATAAAAACTACATGTATTGATTATGTATATAAAAGAACCAAAAGTGTACCAAAGGGGTAATCAAACATCATTTTTCCGAAAAGACAAAGACAAAATCGGTAAACAAAAAAAAAAAATAAAATCATCACAACGAACCAAACCACACAACAAACAAAAAAACCCCACATAACTAGCACCGTGAACTCGATTTGAAACGAGTGTGAACTCGGTTCCTCCGGAAGAGTCTCTTGTTTTTATTTGGGAATTTTTTATTTCTGTAATGTGTTTTAGATAGAGGTCCGACCGCGGAACAAACAACAAAGAAAGAAAAATCTACCAAAAGAACAAACTAAAGGTGAGATATGTTAGTTGTGAACAGTTGAAACTCTTCTAAACAGAAAATGAATATAAATACATTTTGAACCGAGACAGAGTTAATCATGTAAAAAAAGCCAATCAAGCACATGTCGAGGGTTATTGAATTTTATTCTGGCTCGTCCGTGTGTACTAATTTCAATCAAGCTTTTCTCAGAAACCGTACATGAGAATAGCTTGATATTTGGCATGATGGTTCGATTATGACTAAATGTATGTCCTAAGCGACTTTCAGATCTGATGGACTTCTTCATGTTTCGGACTCAGTTGATATGAATCTTTTCGCTAAGCTTGTCTTAGTCTTATAGAAACTGTACATGAGAATAATTTAAAACCTGGTAGGATGGTTCAGTATGACAAACTGTACGTCCTAAGCGACTTTTAGATCTGTCGGACTTCTACTTCCTGTTTCATGTGTTTGGAGCCTAGTGGGGACTTCCATGGACACATTCCTTCTTCATTGCCTTTTTTATAATCTTGACCAATATTTATGTCATAAGATTATATCCTTTTTCAGAAAAGAGAGCTCAGACCAAAGCAAAGAAAAGGTCAGATCGGCATCAACAACCACCCAGGAGGAAGATAGTGTCATCATATGTTTATGGATATTTCATCGACTCAAGGTTGAAGAAACATTATTTGTATTTGATGTTTTGGTATATTTTACAAACTCTTTTCCTGTATAACATTCTATGTCAGTATATATTTTTTATATATTATTTTAATCATAATGCATTTTTAGCAATCTGGAATGAAAACATTCATTTTCATACTAGCTTTGTTTTATCAAAACATGTTCTCACAGCAACGTCATGCTATAATTAATTGTTTATTAGAATTTGATTAATTATTGTATGCAAACAAATTTTTAAGGGCAATTTTAAATCTATACAGTCCATTCTATAATGTTTGATTCAGAATGCAAGTCAAAAATTGGTCTTTCGACCAAATATGTATGGCATTTACTGTTTCTGTTTGTTTTATAAATTTTCAATTTTGGTCTTTAGACCAAATAAAAGTTGATGATTTGTTCATGTATATAAAGTCTCTAATCTTTATTATGTTATTGATGTTGACACTATTTAATGTTTATAGTTCCTTATATAGTTTGGTCTTTAGACCAAATGTTTGTTTTGAATGAATTATTTTTATGTTTCAATGTTTAATGTATATTTTGTGTAGACGAATACAAGTTAAGACTAGCATCAATTATTTTCAACTGTTATTGGTCTTAAGACCAATATTACACCAGACTTAAAATTGTTTGGTCTAAAGACCAAATTTACAACTTATGTGTGTGTGTTTTTGTATTCTGAAGTAATATAATATGTTTTGGTCTTTGGACCAAATATAAACGGTTTTGAATACGGTTAATTCGTTACATTGGTTTTGGTCTTAGGACCAATTTGACGATTTTAATTACTCAATTCATCATTTTATGTTTCTGTATTGATTTCTAACGATCTATTTGATACGTAAATTATGTCTTTTTGTTATTATTTGAACAATTTATTTGGTCTTAAAACCAAATATTTACCATACTTAAAAAAATAAATGCATACTTCACCTCAACGTTCGAATTTATTCATAGTGAAGAAGAGGAAAACTCTATAAATTACGACATTATAGTGAATAATGTCGTTTGGTGTCAGCAGCTTCAAAAGGGAATAAAATACAAATTCCCTTTTTAAAATGGAAGCGGTTATATGAACTAGTAAAATTGTGTTATTTTTATTGAATATGGTCAATTGATTACTGTTAACTTAAATTATCACAATGGAACACGAACATTCCGGATATAGGTCCGCTCTGGTCCACTTATAAAAGCAGACCTGACCAGGAAAGCAGACCACGGTCTACTCTGACCCAACCAAAGTTTACTCTATGGACAGCTGTAGCTGACAAGAAAAGTGGACCTTAAGTCTGCTTTAAGTTCACTTTTGTACAGGTTGGGACTTGACCCATATGTATTAATTAAATACGTGTATTTTGCATGCATTATAATGACTTTAAATTCTTACAGATATTGTAGTGCCCGAAGATTCTGGAATGTGCCAACATCAAGCCTTTTAATTTGGTTGTTTTCCAATTTCCTGTAAAATTAAATATGCATATGATCAATTTAGTCAAGAATGTAAGCAAAGTTATAATTTAGCTCAGAGTCCGTATGCATGAAACCAATAAACATGTTTTCTAAGGAAACAGTGTAGTGAAGTAAACTCGTTTCCCTAGGTTGTATTATTTATATTAAAATACGTATTAATCAGGGAATGTTAGTTGTAACATATTAGTCCACTCTACATAAGACGGTATCTATAAAATCGTAACATCAGGGAATCTTTCTAAAAAATATAAAAATGAATGAGTTAATTTCGTTTAATCCCTTAACACTGGCAACAACTTCCACAATATACATTTATACACAGTCGTCGTAGCCAGGAGAAAATAAGCAGTGACTGGAATAACCCAAAAACCTCTCACTTGATTTCAACAAAAAATGTCTTTCAAATCTTACTTATTTGTAGCGTATTAAATTCAAAATGTATCGATAATTTTCAAGATAGTCAAAACGAGCCTTTGTTGGATTGCCTAGGTTAAGAATAAATTTGTGTTTGAAAAATTTTACAGTTGAACAAGTGCTGTCAAATTGTAGAATGTCCCTTCTTCTATTACCGAAAGCTTGTTCTTGTAAAGATACCTGTTAAAAATACAAGTGCAATTATTATTATTTTTGTTTTAGAACAGTATCACTTTAATGTGTCGCTTAAATAGTTCTTTCAATTTGTGTTGAAATTAATTTGAATGTGAACAGATGGCAAAATTCATGTATGCTTCACTATTTAAAGGAATACAAATGACACAAAGTTCCAGACAATAAATTTTGCTACGCCTGACGCGCGTTTCGTCTATTCCAGCCTCATCAGAGGCGCTCTACCAAAATTATTGAAAATGCCAAACACTATATGAATATGAAGAGCATAGAACAATAAAACCAAAAATACCAAACTGGGGAACCAAATTATAACTAAGATAATCAACCTATGTCTGGTGTAGGAAGAACCTTAGGGTTTAGACAATTTTGAAATTTAGACGGATAATTTAAAGCTTTGATGTATTCTCCAACTTAAAAGTGTTGGTGCCGGAGCGGGCTAACCTCGGGGAATTAAAACTCCACCAGCAGTGCTAACCTTCACGAGTTAAACAAGATGTGGACGTTGACAGGTATAAACATCAAATTAAGTAGATACTCACTTTTTGAGAAAAGTTATACTGCAGTTTAAAGTATCAAGGAACCATATACATATATCGCGATTTCTGCACATTAAGAATAATTTACGTATGTTAAATCTAAGAAGCGGGCGTTAAAAGTTCAGTGAGTCGGCGCGTTAAGAACAAAATAGTCTATTTTTTTTACAAAATACAATTCTGACAAATTAAAATGAAGCTTTGGTAAATTTCTAAGGCGTCAGTTCATATCGTAACTATTCCTGAAGACAGAAATGTTAAACAAAATGTTTTTTTCCATAATGCGTGTCTTCATAAAACCGAAAAGCATATTTTATAATGTATCAAATCTGGAAAATGTTACTGAACTTAATGGGATTTAATAGTCGAATAGGCTATATTGTCTATACAGCGACTTAAAAAGAGTCGCTATGTTCCACGGGGCGTCAGCCATGTGACAAACCACCGCCCGTGTTTATTGCTGAAGAGTAATCCTTGTTATCGCTTGAGCAGTGCTCGTCTTCCACCACGGGGAGGTATTGGTTGGAATTCTGGAAAACGGAAATTATCAATTCCCATTCCTTATTTTAAACAGAATAATCATTGGCAAGTAGTTTTCCATTGTAAAAAAGATCAAAAGGTAAAAAGGAAAGAAAACATCACGTCGAAAATGTTATTTTTGTTGATTGTTAGGCTAAGTAGTGTTCAGCATACCTTTACTCAATCATTTGGAAAACAGGAAGTAAGCCGAATAACCTGAAAAGGGTACAACTCTTCTTGTTTGTAGCAAAAGAGATTAATCTTTTCGGTAGAAGTGAATGAATCTGTTATGAAAGATTGTACCAGATGGACAAACATTACGACCCCCTTTATATCGAAGGTGGGGGTATAACATTGTAGATAAAGAAAAGTAGTTATCTGCCTTAAGGTAAGTGAGGACACCTGTCATGTGACCAAAAACAGCTAAAAATGCAAAAAAACAAGTGCAAATGTCACAAATACCTTGAAAAGTGTGTAAAATAGTTTCATTTAATAAAACTTCAGAAAAATAAATTAATTTTAATTCAAACAAAACAACCATTCCTTCATAAATAAAATTTTCAAATAAAACAAGGGAGATAATCCACTTGAAAAATGACCAAAAAATTACAAAGATTTGTATTGTAGACAGAAAAGTAAGCTGGTGACCCCCAGTTTTTATTGTTTTATTTCAAAACATATTGTATTTCATTGATTTTTATCAAATAAAAATAAAATTTAAATTCGTGGATTTTTTCTGCGACAAGATTTTATGCTAATTTGTTTGCCTTTCCTGTATTATCTATAGTAATTTGGGTAAACTTTGAGCAAATATATTGGGAAAACAAGCCTGGAAAGGGGGTCCAATATTTTTACACCAGATAAAGTATATACCTAATACTAATATATCAAAAAATTGGACATTTTAAATTCGGCATTATTTCTGGGGTCAGGTGTCCTCACTTACCTTAACCTATAGCCTCATTAAGTGCTTACATTGATTTCATTGAATCAAAGTTTTAAGATGATTCTTTTAAGGATTATGGACTTTAAAGTGTAAGTTCGCGATTTTTTCAAAATGTGTACATTGAAAGGCAAACCATCGCACCACAGGGGGCTTACTTACCGTTTTCTATGTATAAGACTTTAATCAAGTTCAAACCACTGGCACAACAGGGGTTCTCCCGCCATTTCCTGTGTATGTTAAAGGGAAAGTTCACAAAAAATGAAAATTTGTCATATGATTTCTAATGCACTTTCTAATCATGCTATATGATTTTAACTTTTATATTCAATTTATTAAGCTGACAAATACGGAATTTTATTTTTTATCTTTTGAATCTGTCATTTTAAATTACACAAAACATCTGAATACCACAAAGTCTCTTTTTGAAAGCGACCCACCAATTACCTAATTATTGAATTGCCAATATATATAATATTTTTGTGTGCATCTATATCTAGGCATTTTAAATAAGTGATAAAAAAATCCTTATTTAAATTAACAAAATTGAGTTATTTTATAATTAGTAATAATGATTTTTTGGTGTAAAAATCAATTTCGATAAGTCATTTTTAATTATTTAAGTCATGTTGTGTTGTGATAATCTTGCATATAAGTCACATTATTGTTTTAAATGCTAGAATGAAAATAAAATGATCCAGTACATAAAATTTAGATTCTGAATGTTTGTATATTAGGTTTTGACCTCTGTAGATAATTGATAATTAGAATATCCTGTTTATTTCACCCCAAGTCAGCGGTAACTAATTACATTTATGTTTACCTAACCATTACACAGGTACCTGCTGAGGGACAATGGCAATAAATTCACATTAATTAACAATTTTAGCAAACCCAGTGGGGGATTAGAAAGAGGATGACCTGTAATTTACATAATTATATCACAATTATTTTCAATGAAACATGATGGCTTACATTTTAATACACAACTTCTTTCTTAATAGTAAATAATTTTTTTTTGAATTTTAGGAAAATTAATTGATTATAAAGTTAAATTTAAAAGATAAAGATGATATATTAATAAAACGTTTTTAAATAGATTTTTAAAATAGAAATAAATTTGAAAATATTAAATGATCTTGTTGACTTTTGATTATTTCAATTATTTTGTTGGTTATTGGACATACCACTCGATCACTTAAACGTTTGAACTAATATGATTTTTTGCTACTCAGTAGAAATTCTGATCAACTAAACTAGTCCCCTAATGTAGAGTAGGGGACTATTTCAAATAAATAATCTCCAATATCTCTGTTATAAGTTAAAGTTTAGGACCATATGTCAAAAATCGTGAACTTACCCTTTAAGTACCCCGTGCAAACAATCGGCACCACAGGGATTAAATATCGTTTCATGTGTATTAGAAGTTGACATTTACCTGGTTGGAATGGGTTCTAGAAAATCAACCCGTTTGGTCCGCCAGTGCCATTTAAACATTGAAGTGCGAATCACACAGGAGGTAACTCAAAGTATTTTAGGGTACAGATGTGCGGCCCAGAAATTTTATACCCATCCCATATATACGCCTGCTGTAAAAAAGACACCTATTCATATTTTCAATTCCTTTAAAATTACACAGAATATGCTTAAACTAAACATATTTTGTAGATATTCTATTAAAATCAAAGCTTAAATTGTAAAAGTTATCAAATGCATGTACAGTTAGGGTTTCAAGGAGGCGAAACGTGGATGCTGGGTTACTCTTGCTCAATTGTTATATGACATTTGCAAATTTCCACCCTTTTCACATATTGAGCACCCCAAAAAGTATACCCTTTTGGGCCGCATATATGTACCTACCTTTATAATGAAAGTTACCCCCCCCCCCCACGGAGAAAAATGTTAATAAAATACTCTTTTTATTAAAAACATGAATACAATAAATTGTAGGATTTTTTTCTGTCTTGCAAATTACAATGTAGCTAATAAATTATTTTTCAACACTTCAAAAACGGAAAACTAAATTATTTTATAACTGTTTTTTTAAATATTTTTCAATTAGGGTATTACACAAACCATTTTCTAACACGATGTAGCACAACGCTTTGTCTAATTGGAAATTGTAATGAAGTGAACAGGTGATATTAACACCTGCTGATTAATTATACCGTATACTAATAAAGAAATTATAAAATGATGAGCCGGTTAAATTTTTTTAAATTGAGCTGTGTATGGTGTGTCTAAAGCTGAATGGAAATCTTTGATTGGAGGAACATTTTAATTGATCTACCTGTCAATTATACCTGCAATTAACCACCGGGGCGTGGCTATGGAGGGAAAGATTAATTATTTTAATTAACACCTGTGTATTCATCAAGAACTGAATCTATAGTCTTAAATATTTTTAAAAGGATTGACAACTACTGTGCCAATTAAATATTTCATATAATTTACTATTTGGAATCATAAATAAATATTTTAAAACATATTTAAAAGGTTAATCTAAAAGTAAACTATTTATTGCTATTTGGATAAAAAAAACGCAAAGATTAAAAAAATCTATCAATGCCAAAATATTCATATTCCAACTTCTTTATTATGATCGACAACATCGGTCCTATGTTACAAATTTTGTCAATTGGTTAATGTATTTATCATCGGAGATGTGACGTCACATCTCCAATTGAGCTTTCAACATGGCCGCGCCCATATGGTCTTGTGTATTGGAATAAAATTACGAATATCTTTCTTAATATATCGTTTTCAATGCCCAAACTCGGCATAAAGCCTTCTCTCATTAAAATAAATCAAATAAACCAAAAGCTAAAAAATCGCGAACTTACACTTTAAGAGTAAAAAAATCTTTTTCACCTAGTTGAACAAATGTTATTGCATATAGAGAAAACTGTTCAACGCCTTAATTAATAAATCGACTGAGTGCCTCTTTTTTGGATAATTGGAGATGCCAACTGATCCCTTTCGAATTTATTTTCCATAGATTATGGGAAAAAAACATTATTATCATCTATCCTCTTACTGTACACAAATGGTTATGAAAAAAAATGAAAATGCTTATTGTTCATCCAAAGTGTTAACTGCAACATTTTGTGCTTGATTTAATGTTTATTTTCATATAAAATTAAATCAAAGAATATTTGTAGTTTTGATAAAAAAAACCTCAGGAATAACATGAAATTCTTGGATATGTTCAGGAATTTTTTGTTAATGCTAAGCGCTTGAGGGATTACATGAATTCCCTGAGTATGCTTATTCACAGTAACATATATATTGCTTCTTGGTTTTTACCCTCAGTCAAGAACAGTAGTGTAAAAATCTACCTTAAAGTCTGCTTTAAGGTCATTTTTGTACAACTTGACCCATCTGTATTTATTAAATACATGTATTTTGCATGCATTATATGGACTTTAAATTCTTACAGATGTTGTAGTGACAGAAGATCCCTGAATGTGCCAACATCAAGTCTTTTAATTTGGTTGTTTTCCAATTCCCTGTAAAATTAAATATGCATCTGATCAATTTGGCCAAGAATGTATGCAAAGTTATAATTTAACTCCGTATGCATGACACCAATAAACATGTTTTCTAAGGAAACAGTATAGTGAAGGAAACTCGTTTCCCTAAGTTGTATTATACACATTAAATAATTTAGAAATTTATCAGGGAATGTTAGTTGTAACATATTGGTCCACTCATCATAAGACGGTATTTATAAAATCGTAACATCAGGAAATCTTTCTAAAAAAATATAAAAATGAATGAATTAATTTCGTTAAATCCCTAAAAGCTGGCAACAACTGTCACAATAAACTCTTATACATAGTCGTCGTAGCCAGGAGAAAATAAGCAGTAAATGGATTAACTTATTGGTAGCGTATTAAATGCAAAATACATCGATAATTTTCAAGATAGTCATAACGAGGCTGTATTGTATTGCGTAGGTTTAGAATAAATTTGCGTTTGAAAAATCTTACAGTCGAACAAGTGCTGTCAGATTGTAGAATGTCCCTTCTTCTATTATTGAAAGATTATTGTAGTCAAGATACCTGTTACAAAATACAAGTGCAATTATTATTATTTTTTGTTTGAGAACCGTAGAACTTTAATTTGTCGCTTGAATAATTCTTTTAAATATGTTGCAATCAATTAAATGTTGTGTGCAGATGGAATAATTCGTATTTGTGATTATTTCTGATTTTATACCATTCATTTTGTAGAATCGTAGAATTGTAATGTATGTTTCACTTTTAAAAGGAGTTAAACAAGATGCGGTCGTTGACAGGCATAAAAATCAAATTAAGTAGATATTGACTCATTGTGAAAATGGATAATATACGTACAATATATGCAGTTTAAAGTATCAAGGAGTCCTATACAAATATGGCGATTTCTTCACATTAGGAAGAATTTATATAGGACTGGTGTAAAAAGCGGACGTTAAAAGATCAGCGAGTCGGCGCGTTAAGTACAATAAAGGATTTTTATCAGCTCATTAGATGAGCTATTGCCATCACTTGGCGTTCGCCGTCGTCGTCTTCTATAGTGGTTGTCTGAACTACTGAACAGAATTTAATGAAACGAGGTATAATTGATCCTAATTAGGATGTATTGCATTAAAAGCTGTGATTTGATTTTTGGTTCGTCAAAAAATATGGCCGTCGTTGCTGAAAAATAGACCAGGTGGTCAGACTTCTGTTTTTGGCGTGTAAATAAAAAAGTATAAATGATAGAGACAAAATGATGCAACCTTCCTTTTTAAGCATCAAAAGATTTACAAAAGTTTCCTTGGGTCGAAGTTGTAAGATGACCCTTTATAGGGTTATGACCTTTTAAAGGTATAAAAAACACACCTTTCTCATTTTTTTGCCCTATAGATTGAAAACTAGTGCAGATAGAGAAAAGCTGTTGCTTGCTTCAATCTTCAGCTCTCTAAGCTCTTCAAAAGTCTCAATAGGGTCGAAGTTGTCAGACGACCCATCTTAGGGGTTATGGTCCTTTATATGATTGCTTGCTCAAACTTCCAGCACATTTAAACACTACAAAAGTCTTCGTTAAGCTGAAGTTGTAAGATGACACCTTATAGAAGACCATCTTGGTTTAAGGACCAGGTAAGCGATTAAGGCTCCTGGGAGCCTATTGTTTGTACAAAACACAATTTGACAAAATATATGGAAGCGTTTGACAATGTTCAAGGCATCAGTTCAAAGCGTAGCTATTCCCGAGGACAGTAATTTTAAACAAAATTTTTTTTTACACATTGCGTTTCTTCGTAAAATCAAAAAGATTGTCACTACAATCGTGTTAAATGATGTAACATTTCTGAACTGAGGGTTTTATATAGTCGAATGGGCTATATAGCCCATGCAGCGACTTTCAAAAGTCTCCATGTGCCATGGGCCGTCCAGCCCATGACAAACAATCGCCCGTATTAGCCACTGAAGAGTTACTTTGTAATCACTTGAGCAATGCTCGTCTTCCACGATTTGTAGTCAATTTCCATTCCTTATTTTATACAGATTAATAATTGGCGAGTAGTCTTCCATTGCTATCGAATGGTAAAACGGTAAAAAGCACATTTTCATATAAAAAATTGTGTTGATTGTTAGGCTAAAAGGTGTTCAGCATTGCTTTACTAAACCAATTGGAAGACAGGAAGTAAGCCGAATACACTGAAAAAGGGAGGCACAGTACAACTCTTCCTGTATGTGGCAAAGAAAATCAATCTTTTCGTTAGAAGTGGAGGAATCTGTTGTGCAAGATTGTACAAGATGAACAGACATTATAACCCCCTCTCTAGCGAGGGTTGGTATATTTCAATTGAGATAGAGAAAAGCTGTTATTTGCCTAAAACTTAAGCCTCATTAAGTTCTTCAATTGACTTCGTTGGATGATTGTTTTAAGGATTATGAACTTAAAAAGTACACAAATATTTTTGTCCCCTCACTGAACAAAACATATTGCAGATAGGGAATCTGTTCCACGCCTTTATCAATAAATCGACTGTGGGCCTCTTTTGGGATATTTGGAGATGTCAGGTGATCCTTTCGAGTTTATTTTCCATAAATTATGGGTATTTTTTTCCAAATCATTCTAAATATATTTTATTCACTTACTTTTCACAAAAGATAATGGAAAAAAAATGAAAATGCTTATCGTTTATCCAAACTATGAACTCAAGTATTTTGCTTGGTTTAATGTTCATTTTCATTTAGAATTAAGTCAAGGAATGCATATAATTTTGATGAAAATTTCAGAGATCACATAAAAAGTCTTTGATATTTTTTATAAATTTTCTTTTACTACTAAGCGCATTAGGTGTTACATTGAATCCCTAAATTTGGCATAACATGAAATTCCTGATAACGCTTATTAACTGTAATATATATATATATATATTTCTCGGTTTTGCCCTCGCTCAAGAAAAGTAGGGAATAAATCTACCTTAAACACGTGTAAAAACGTTGATTTGTCGTAGAGTGTTTGTATTTGTTGTTAACCTCTTTGTTTGTATGCTTTTACCTTGAAGTTATTTTTTCTACATTTTGACGTCATTTTATTTCCCGTATTTCTATGTCTCGTGTGGGGCCCGGGAGGCGAATAGGCCCGCAGCAGCGCTACGCTTGTCGATAAAAGTCCACTAAAGAGCGCTCAGAAACCTGACATCGGGGTCAGGCCGCTTTGCCCACAAAACGACTGGGACGTTATTGATGGAGACTTTGACAGGAATGGATGTTTTATACTATGTGTGTCATTTTGTATAACAAGAAAAATAATTTATGGTCTGAGGAAAACCTGAAAACTCTTACTAAACCGTCATGAAGCAGACTGGGTTTTAAAAAAATGCACAGTTGTCTACAAAAATCATACAATAAAGTCCAAAAGAATAACACAACAGTCGGGCAATAAGGCGTTAAAACTTGAAGAATCTTTCTTAAGGGGAATTTTAAGCACCGAGAAAGATGAACACGACGAACATGAAATGATGATGATGATGATGATGATGAAGTGGGTAAAAAACGAACATGATTTTGCTAGATAAATTATTAAGAATAATGAATGATATTTTTCTCTACATAATTGTTTTACTAAATTGCTCGACTCTGAAAGTAATTTGGATTATTTATTGAAACTAAAGATATATCTAAATATAATACATAACAATAGAGACTATTTTCTAGAATTTTAGTAAAATGAAAAAAGTCGTTACAAACCACAGCGTCAAATTAACTAATACGAAATCTTTTAAAAATGACAGCTGGATGCTACCAACATACCTATTAGGTAATACTTCATATATTTATAAAATATATTTAGGCATTATAATATTGTCATTGTGGTAAGCTTTCGTTTCTGTATAATAATAAAATAAATTTAAAAAAATATTACTAGCATGCTGAAACGTTTTGACAAGATTCAAAGGACTTTTCCTTCCAGATATCTTGATATTGGGTTTGTGATTTGCGTTCCAGTGTGTTTTGTTATGTTGTGTTTTTATCGGATTGTCTTTTCATATATGTTATCTAAGTTTTATCGATGTTTTTATTTATTTTTAACATTTCAACGCCGTTTTGGTACTTTTTTTACTCCAAATCAATGATGTGTGTTCAAAGAAAGTCTTACGGTTTTTATAATAAGAAATACATTGAACTTAAAAATATGTAAAAGGTTTAATTATTTCTTACAAATACTGTAATGAGAGTAAACTGTCAAACGTCCCACTCCCTATCACTACCAGCTGGTTGACACCAAGATGTCTATAATATAAAAAATATTACTAATAGTAATGCAATCCATAATTATTTAAAAGACACCAGTAAAGACATTGTGAAATCTTTATTTGATTTTTTTTTGGGGGGGATATTTAATAAGATTTTTCTCGTCAAAAACTTTTTAACTGATGTGCCCTATAAGGAGCCATTTCAAGCCATATGTTGAGCCTGCTGTTAATCACTACAACGGGTTGGTTGATTGATTGGTTGGTTGCTGTTTGCTTAAGGGCCAGTCGACATTAATTTAATTATAATTATGACAACAAATTGTAACATCAAATTAAATTGTGCCAACCCACAAAGGAAACAACAATCACAACACAGATACACGTTTGCCATACAAACAGGACCAATGTACGACCGCATACCAGAGAGAAAATTATCGTTACAAGTCGTTACAAACCACAGCGTCGAATTAACTAATACGAAATCTTTTAAAAATGACAGCTGGATGCTACTAACATACCTATGAAAATATTAGGTAATACTTCATATATTTATAAAATATATTTAGGTATTATAATAATGTCATTGTGGTAAGCTTACGTTTCTATATAATAATAAAATAACTTTTCGAAAAAAAATTACTAGCATGCTTCAACGTTTTGACAAGATTCAAAGGACTTTTCCTTCCAGATATCTTGACATTGGGTTTGTGATTTACATTCCAGTGTGTTTTGTTATGATGTGTTTTTATCGCATTGTCTTTTCATATACGTTATCTAAGTTTTATCGATGTTTTTTTTTATTTTTAACATTTCAACGCCGTTTTTTTATTCCAAATCAATGATGTTTGTTTAAAGAAAGTCTTTTGTTTTTTTATGATAAGAAATACATTGAACTTAAATATATGTAAAAGGTTTAATTATTTCTTACAAAGTACGTAATGACTGTAAACTGTCAAACGCGCCACTCCCTATCACTACCAGCTGGTTGACACCAAGATGTCTATAATATAAAAAAAATATTACTAATAGTTATGCAATCCATAATTATTTAAAAGTCACCAGTAAGGACATTGTGAAATCTTTATTTGATTTTTTTTTTGGGGGGGGATATTTAATAAGATTTTTCTCGTCAAAAACTTTTTAACTGATGTGCCCTATAAGGAGCCATTTCAAGCCATATGTTGAGCCTGCTGTTAATCACTAAAACGGGTTGGTTGATTGATTGGTTGGTTGCTGTTTGTTTAAGGGCCAGTCGACATTAGTTTAATCATAATTATGACAACAAATTGTAACATCAAATACACCGCATACCAGAGAGAAAAATATCTCGCATCTTTTAAAATAGTCAAACCTAACTTCAGCCCACTATCAGCCAATGCACCCAGAAAGGTGTATAAAAACCCATGAAAAACAGATTTCAATGAGGTCAGTAGGCGCTGCTCGTTGTTTTGCCATTGTATTACTCTATTTTATTGACCGGGTTGGTCACGGGTCAATTATTTTGGACTTCTTCCCTTACATCCTACCTAAAGCACCGAGAAAACTAAGCTCCGGCCAACCTTGTGAATAAAATAGAGTAAAAAAAACCTAAACCAACACCTGAATTTATAGTTTCTTTATATACCTGTTATGATGTACATGTAACCAAAAACATTTGCAGAATTTCTATGAATGTTTGTGGGCCCATTAACTGAGAAAACCACACAACAATTGCACAAGTACAATTAACATGTTAAATGTTCTTGACTAGTTGGAATGAATTTGAAATAGTATATTTATTTTATAATCTGTACATTTTTTATAGTAGAATCACCAGTGAGAATGGATATCTAGAAAAGTTTTTTTTTATGGATGTAAGATCATGTACAGAGAACTTCATAAGTTAAAGATATGGTTTGCTAACTTTCACTTTGGGTTGGTAATATAACTAAGTTTTCCCTGTGCTTTCTACCAGGTGTTGCATTTATTACGGGTATATTTGTAAATCAAATGTAATACATTTAATAATGAAACAAGCACTGTGGTTTTACACACATGCATGACAGAGGTACATGTACGATGATATTAGAATCAAAGATAATGTAAGAAAAACATATATGATTGCAAATGAGTTTCAAACAAAAGTGTTCTGTCAGGACATTTAATTCATATATAATCTTCATTCCTAAGAATCTTCAATTTGCCAATATGTTTTTTTTTGCAGGATGCACTGATCAGCTTTGAAATTAACAGAACCAGCGGTAGATGCAGATCGGGCCAAGGAGATGTTCCTAAAAATGATAATTTTTAATGAAATGATTATATGTTGTCTACTTGTGTAATAGTTCTCCAAGACAAAGTTGAAAGACAAGTTGACCAAAGTACCCTTCGCTCCAATTGGATAAATGGCAGCCTGGTCTTTAGACTTGTAACTTAAATACATGTATTTCAACTTTTTAAATTCAAAACAATTAATAACACACATATTCTTTCGTAAATATCTTTCTTCAGTTGAGATGACCAGGTTGAGATGCTAGCACGTGCAACGATCTCACACTGGTCAATTAACCAATTAAACCCATTGACACTGATAATGATTGATGATTTCGACCAATGAAATGCGATATTATTTAATACTTTCGGTTTTTATAAGTAAGTCACCTAAGGTTTCAGTATATAAAAACATGATTTGTAGGGAAGAAATAAGTACTTAGACGCTTTCTTGGAAAGGCGGCAATGATCTTTCACTCGTGATATATTTTTGGGGGTCTTTTGGCTCGTTCTGCTAAGCTTTACTCGCAAAAAGAATAAAAAAAATTCTATCACTCGTGAAAGATCAGCCGGTCTTTTCCAAGAGATTATGTAAGAACCTATAAATCTTCTTTTTACTCATTCATCACTTCACAATACATTTTGTATTAGGTATTTGGGTTGGCTTTCTTCTGCTTCGTCTATAAAATTTAAGGGGTATTAGTTTTCGGGTCTGTTTATTCGTCAAAAATCGGGCTTACCTTCAGATTTCAGCAATTTGAACAGGAAGTAAGTATGGTATCATCATGAAATTTTATAGATAATCATGATTGCATTGTTTCTCTCTTAGACAGCTTCATGGTTTATTGATCACAGAAAAAGGGGATGCAATACTTAGGTAAACATGTACCTTTTATGACAGAAATATGTTATCATCATGAAAACTCATACAAATATACATCAGAATTTAAGCAAACAAAAATTTGAAATTTATACTCTTGGTATCTGGTCAGTTGTTAGTTTATCCTAGAAGCTGGATTTGGCTTCCCTGTTCCAATCTGTTGGAATGGGATACTTTTCATTCAACATGAGGGTGTCTTCTGACTTTCAAATATTTTGATTTAAATGATGATGAGAATTTACTCCTTGAAATATCGATATACACATAACAAAATCAATCATTTTATACCAAATATGATATTTTATTTTGCATCCACTGCTGGTGGACAAAAGCTCCCCGGGAGTTATCACATACCTGGTCGTCAGACTTGTCTGACACGACTTTAACATTTTCATATATGTTTTGTAAATGGAATTTCCAATTGTAAAATTCACAATTGTTTAAAACACCAGGTTTCTTTCCTTGTAGTGCACATGGACGATATCCTAGGTGCTGGATTTGACTTCCCTGTTCGAACCTTTTGGCTTTGGACACTTCATTCAATACTTTGGGTTTTGAATAATTTCCAATGTTTATATTCAAATGCTGCTGATGAGCGGTTAATCCTTGAAATATCGATATACAACGTAACCAAATTCATCGTTTTATACCAAATTCGGTATATGATTTTGATACCATGTGTCAATCCAGTGCACATAGGTAACGATGTAACTATAAAGCATGCTTTGGATCTAGAAAATTTTATACTGCAGTTAACACTTTCAACAAATTAGAAATATATCTTTTCATTTGATATTGAATGTTTTGAATGAAGGCCTTGGTATAGTTGGGTTGTTTTAGTCTATTTTAAATAATGTGTTATAAAAACAATGGATATGAAGTTTGACGCTGGTCAGCTGTTAGTTTTATAACAAGTTTTCGCTTATCCAAGTTAATCATTTAGTAAAATGGTCTACACCTCTTGAAACCAATATTTGCATTTCATAATGAAGACTGGAAAAACATACAGTTGTATAATTGAAATGAAATTTACAACAAAGTTGCTGACAATAATTTGTTCTGCTGTATTTTTTTTGTTTATTCAAGGCATTCAACCCAACAAATTGAAAAAGCCAAGCACTAGTCCCAGATAATTAAGAGAATCGAAAACGTAAACAAAACATACTAAACAGGAAAACCAAATAATGACTATAAGATCATCCCAAGTCTGGAGAAAAAGAACATGTGGGTAATGTGGAAGTATAATTGAAATGAAATTTACAACAAAGTTGCTGACAATAATTTGTTCTTCGTCTGCTGTATTTTTTTTTTTGTTTAATCAAGGCATTCAACCCAACAAATTGAAAAAGCCAAACACTAGTCCCAGATAATTAAGAGAATCAAAAACGTAAACTAAAAATACTAAACAGGAAAACCAAATAATGACTATATGATCATCCCAAGTCTGGAGAAAAAGAACATATGGGTAATGTGGAAGTAATGTTTGAATAACATGCAGGTACGTTAAGGTAAGTCTGAACAAAAATTGAAGTGCTTGTTTTGAATGAAAACTTATTAAAGATCATTGACAAATTACAAATCTACGTCTATTATCAAATATGTTCATTTGCATATTGAATTGTTCAAATTTGACATACTTCATAAGTGAATGACCAAATTGATCTAATTTGAATGGGGGGGGGTTGACCTTGGTTTCCTAAAAAATATTTTGAATTTGATTTTGGTAGCAAAGAGGGAACAACAATTTCTGAAGAGGTATTTCTGCTATGTATGTATATAAATTGCAAATAATGAAACTATAAAACATTCTGTCATGTCTTTAAAAAAAATGGGCCAAATAAAAAAACAAGACCCTCTTTACTTAAATGGCCAGTCCTTTTTCTCTGTTAGAACTAGGAATTAAAATTGCCTTTAATTTCTTTCCCTTGGTACAAAACAAAGCTGTAATGTTACAAATCAAATGAGTAAAAAAAAACGTGTAAAAGTAAATCATGGACCATAGGCACATATTATGCACATATTAACAAAAACAAAGATTTTGTCTCTAGACAGAAATAAATATAACAGATTTCTATATTAAAAATCTAAAGGATCCTACCTACAGGGTTTGTGTACAGATAAAAATAAATACCTTTCTATGCTTGTGAAAAGGGATATAAGTGTATTTTTTATTGTACACAAGCACCTGTAATTCTATCCACATTTGCTTTTGGTTTTTTGTTTTCTGAAACTTTACATATCAGAAACATTTTAAACTACTTCATACAACAACTAATGTTATTCAATAAGACATGAAAAACAACGAAAAAAACAATTCCGACTCGGTATGCTCATGACATTTGTTTACATATGTGGGAAGTCCTTTTTTTTCTGATATACAATGGTATCCCAAACTAATTATAGCTTATATTTTCCGAAGCAGCGCCCCTAACGAACTAAAATTAATTTTATTGAAACTAGGCTATATATTTGAATATAGACTGGGTTCGAGGCTAATGATCGATACATCGATGTTGTAATTGGCTTCCCTGTTCGCACTTTTTTCAGTTTTAAGTACTTTTCTTCAAATACTTTCGAGTTTCGATTTCCAATGTTTCGATTACAATGCTGCTGGTTACTCTTTGATATATTGTTATACATCATATCCAGAGTAACCGTCTTTATACTCGTTTTGGTATGTGTATTCTGTAAGAGCCTTGGTTCTTTAAAGACATAGAACCTATCATTTTGACAATTAAAAAAAAAATTAAATTCACACTATTTAAAGAATACATTGTAAAACCTTTGAAGAAACTGTTAAATTTTCAAAAAAAAAACTACCAGAAAGTATTATTTTCGACGGAAAACTGAAGAAAAAAACGCAGTGTCAAAAAAGAGGACAAACTAATTATAGAATGTAAATACTTGCGGGTGCCGTTCAATTGACAAACGAAAAGTAACCAAACGAAACGGAGTGGGTCAAAAACAATATCGGTAAAGAAGGAAACGTAAACAGTAAAACAAGCAACCGAAATCTGTAAAGAAAGGAAATGAAATCGAGCGAAACTGGTAAAAAAAGAAAACTGAATCGTAGCCGACACTTGTCGTTTTTCTTAATTTACCGATTTCGTTTTCTCTTCGCCTCGTTTGGTTACATTTTGTTTCTCAGTTTAACAGTACCCAGTTTATCAAATGTAAATATTTATGCTGGACAATACTTAATCAACGCGAATAATTAAAATTAGATTATTTTTATAGAAAACTGCAAAACATTGAGTTTTTCAGTTGGTAAGGGCAAGTTTTAGATAGTATATTTTTAATATATGTACTTTTTATTCAATTTAAAAAAATGCGAAATTGATAGGTTCTTTGTCTTTAAAATGTGAGGATCTTGGTTTTTTTTCCAACACTGTGCCTACATTTGTACAATGGTTTGGAGCCAGGTTTTCGGCATGAAAGCCTGACGACCCCGGTTTTCATGATGATAGGGCTGCAGCTATAAACTACTAAAAATGTACCTCGGGCACATAATCAAGTGTCTGTAATTGTGGGGAAACGGCCTGGCTCGATACCGGTATTAGGTATCTGAGCGATCTTTATTGATATTTTAGCGGCAAGGGAATAACAATATATATAATAGTATAATTATATAATGATAGAAAGACAGTTTCCGTATGGTTCTTTCAATCTCAAAAAATTATTTGACCAATTTATGATTTTTTTACCCCACATTTTGAAGTATTTTTTCTATTTAAGTGTTTGCTATTTAAATGCGTTATCTAAGCTGTGGCCGTTGACAAAGGTGAAAATCAAGTAAACTGTATAAATACATGTTTTTAAGAAATATAGCTATGACATAAAATGGAACAAGTTTCTAATTAGATTTATTGCCTTTGACATATCAAATGCAACAGAAATCGATGATCTTCTAGATCGACAAAATGTTTATCATTGTATTGTAAATATAAAATATTTTGTGTATGAAAAATCTTACAGTTCGGTAAGAGCTGTCAGATTGTAGAACGTCCTTTCTTCTATCACCGTAAGCTTATTGTTGTGAAGTAACCTGTCCAAATACACAATGAAAATACCATTTTGTTTGAAAACCGTAGCGTTTTAATTTGTCGCTGTAAAAGTTCTTTTTAAATATGGCAAACTGAATAGCATTAAGCCCCTCTTTAGTGTACAGCGTGTGTGTGTATTGTTTTCCGTAAATTGTTCTTTATAGGAATAACTTTATACATCTTATAATATGAATTTTAGAAATTTTACGTTAAAATAATTATTGCACATTTCAGGAAATTAGCTAATATTAAAACTGACGAGATTACGCCAATCTTTATAAGAAAAACCATTACAATGTTATAAACGAAAGAATATGGAATATGTGCCAGAAAGACACGACCCACATATTAAAATGACTTTGATAAATGTACAAAAGCAAAATTTAACTGCGTGTGAAGCGCTTTTCTGGATTAAACTTCATCAGACACACTAGGAGTAAAAAAAATGGAAAACCGGTAGAATATAAGATTTGATAAAACAAAAACCCCAGCAAAAAATATATTACAACAATGACCAAACAGATAAATTTATCATAAGTCTGATTTTCGATTAATTGAAAGAAAATTATTCTTGAAACATACATGTTATCACTGTTTTCATAGGGATATGCGCTCCTTTATTTCTTAGACAGAAGATACATGTGTATTAGCAGAAATTCGAATATCAAATAAGTGAAGGTGATACCACCTATCAGAAAATCAGTTGCAATTTAACAATTCATAATGAAACAAAAACGGCCAGCAGCCTTTAAACGGAACTATCAATTTCTATTGCATCAAACAGACTTCTCAAAGATGACAAAGTTCAAACAAAGCGACTCCTTTAATTGCATATCCATTTTCATGACAGTTTTACACTTTCAAAACAATTATCAAAATAATGCATGCAATATATAGATATTAACATCTTACAGCGTGTGTAGTCTCGGCAGATTCCTGAATGCACCATTATCTATTCTTTCTATTTGATTTCTATATAAATATCTGAAAATAAAGGTAATAACAAAACTACCCAACTTGAATGATCAATCTTATAGTCCAGAGAAAATGACAAAAACGAATCAGTCATACAGGAGAATCGGTGGATCGCAATGTTCCTGACTTGGTACAGGCATTTCAAACGAAATGGTGAGTTAAACCAGGTTTTATGGCGCCAAACCTCCCTCTTCCATTGCAACCCTCAAGTCCATAATATATATAGTAACATAGAATAGTGTGACACTGTAAAATTTGCATTACTTAACCCATAATATATATTTACGTAAAATAGTGTGACACTGTAAAATTTTCTTGGAATTAGAGTTTATAAGTCGAACATAATAGGACATGTAGGATATGAAAATCATCATGAACGAAATACAGAAGCTTTTGTCTGGAACTTTGTTATAATTTTTATTTGAGAGAAACAAAAACCCAGAAGAATTAAAGATCGCAATGGTCCTGACTTGGTACAGGCACTTCCAACATGTCCGTAGAAGTGGTGGGGTAAACCACGTTTTATGGCACCAAACCTCCCTCTTCCATTGCGATCTTAGGATCCGGTAATGACCATAGAACACAACATAGATGTGATACACAACAGGGATATTTAGGTGATCATCTCAGTACAGCAGACCAGTCAAACACTAATTAAAACAATTAACCACTATATCTTTTAACTCAATTTTGAACTTTTCTACTAGTGGCTGATAACGAAGAAAGAAATTTTTAAGGGATCGTATGAGACGTATTTTTTTATAGCCCTGCTCCAAAACTCGGTCATGAAGAAATCGGTTTCTAATAAAAAAATCTGTGAAATGTGTGCAAGCTAAGGCATATCGAATAAGTTGTGAAATATAAACACCGTATGCAGGGGAAGTAGGTAAATTGTTCTGTAGATTAGGAAATTTAATATTTTGAAAATTAGAATCGTCTCTTTTATCGTAATTTTTTGTACTGAGATGACCACCTAAATAAAATTGATGCATCCGAAGTATGTAGTCATTGTGTAAGGCAGATTAAAATACGCTCGTATGCATAAAACAAACTTATGTTTTTCTAAACAAAAAACCCGGAAGTTTATTAAAGAAAAAGAAGCTTGCATTTTCATCTTTTGCTAGAAAATAATGAGAAGAATTAAATGTAAAACATCTAAAGAAAATGTTTATCTGATAGAAAAATGCAGAAAAAATGCATTGTCATAAAAGAAGATAAAATAATTACACATATGAAGCTTTCTTGATATCATCTGTATCAGATTCATTGTATCTGGTTCTTGATAATTTAATTCCTAATTACACTTTGATAAAGCGTTATCGTAAAACTGTTTGATGTCATTAAATTAGATTGATAAGTATTATTTAGCAGTACCTCAAAATAGAACATATATAATATTTGTACACACAAAAAAATTAACGTTTTTTTTCTAAATTAGAAACGTTAATTGAACCCCGAACATGTCTTAAAAACAAACTTTCAACTTCCCGTGGTTGTCAGCATTTAATTCAAGTGTTTGCAAACGATTTGCACATGGCAGGAATAAATGATGTACCGAAACAATATGTTTTGAAAGGACAACACTCATTTTTCGTCAAGTATTTATTAAGAATATTTTATATTATGCTGTACAAAAAATAAGAAGTATTAAAAGGTCTATTTTCCTTTTATGCTGTTTTATAAAAATGGCGAAATTTGTAAAGTAATATGTCTGTAAACTCTGCGTAAGTTGGATATATTTTTTTTAGTTTACAAGATGAAAAACATGAATTTCAAAACATTCCTCAATTTCAAACAAAAAGAAGAACATATAGTGTAAATTTGATGTTTGATACATGTACTGAACATTTTTTTTAATCTTTACAATATCAGTAATGATTGCTAATTATTAAGCACTTAATTGACAGCTGGAAGCATATGTTACCAAAATATCTATGAAAAACTTGGTTACGCTTTACATGGTAAGTATGTAGTATGTTTTTTTGTTTCTATATGATACCGAAGTAAACATTCGAAAAAAATATATTACTAGCATGTGAGAATATTTTGACAAGCTTGAAATAAATTTTCCTTCCAAATATCCTGACTTTAAAGGTGGGTTTCGGTTGGTGGTATGCGGTCCAAAGATTCTAGTGTGTTCTATTGTGTTGTGTTTTTTATCGTGTTGTCGTATCATATACATTACTAAGTTTTGTGGCTGTTTCTGTATCTTTGACATTCGAAGGCCTTATTGGTACTTTTTTATTCCAAATCCAAAATGTTTATTTGAAGAAAGTCTTATATTTTGTAATTTGTTATAATAAACACTGAAAAAGTTTGAATAGGTAAGTTAGTTCTTACAAATACTGTAATGACTGTAAATTGTCTAACGTCCCATTCCTTATCACTACCAGCTGGTTGTTAGCAAGATGTCTATAATAAAACAATACTAGTTAATAGTAATGTAATCCACGATTATCTAAAAGGCACCAGTAAAGAGATTGAAAAATGTTTTCTCTAAGTTAGTTTTTTGTTACAATCAACATAATAATGTACGGCATGGCATTGTTTTAAACAGTTACCTAATGATTAGTCATTGAATAAATTCAAATATGAGTAAGTCAATCTATATCATATTTTGATTTCACATATGTTTGTTTGTATGACTTAGTTGCATATTTAATGCCATTATAATTTAACATTAGCGCATCGCAGATCCAATTCATTTAGTTGATACCCTTTTTATGGAGTCTTCGTTTCACAGTGTATTCGTTACTCTAGAGCTTGTGGGAATGATATCGATTCCCATGGCAGAGCGTCACGTTTGACACAGAAATTGCTGACAAAAGCTATGTTGCTCCACGGTTGCTATCTTCACTCAAGAAATTTTACGGTAGACACCGTGCACACGTATACAAAAATGGGATTTCTATCTTTCAAATGAGTGCAGATGTTGGTTTGTCGCAGAAATTAGTATTATTAAAAACGAAAGAATATGGAATATATGCCAAAAAGACACGATCCACATATTGAAATGATATATTGTCTTCTTTACCGGATTTGACACTCTGAATTAGAAATAGCAACACGACGGTTGTTCTATATTAGGTAGGAACCACTTACTCTTTCGGAGCATCTGAGTTCAATCTTGTCACGACTTGAGTTCGTGTTGTTCATTTCCGTTCGGTTGATTTTGTGTTTGTTCGTGCTGTTTTTGTTCGTGTTTACCGTGTTTGTGGTTGCCCTTTCGGACTTTTGACACTTGAATGCTCCATTGGTGTCCCTTTGCTTCTTCAATCAGGTCATAATTTTCAAAAGGTCATATAATGGCATCGATGTTTTTTTTATATATAAAACGTTGTTTTATGCCTACGGTATGAGCTTTCATGCGTCCTATTTGATTCGTCATACACTATGCGCTTCCCATTTTCTTTAAATCCATAATTTTTTTTTTACAATTTGTCATTTGGGTAGATTGTTTTGTTGGAGATTGTACTGTAAAAAGATATTATAGATCTAACCAGAGACTATATTTTTTAAACTGATGTGCCATGTACGGAGTAATTTCAAGCCATATATTGAGCTTGTTGTTAATAACTAAAATGATTCATTGATTGACATATTGATTTATTGAATGATTGGTTTTTGTTTGTTAACTGGCCAGTCGACATCAACTCGATAAAAATTAGCACATTATCAATTGAAACATCAAATTAAATTGTGTAAACCCACACAGTACCCAGCAATCATAAAACAGACCCATGTATGTCATACAAACAAGGCAAATGCATGACCACACACCAGACAGAAAAGAACCTAACAAAAGAGACCAATGTACCCTTAGCCCACCATCGTCCAATGCACCGAAAATGTGACGCAACCCTCGGCATATTATTTAATCACTTCGGAACCCTTAACTGTGGTGACTGACAATGAAGAACCCTTATTTGAAATGGTCATACACGTGTAGGAAATGTTATCTGAGTGGGATAAAGTCAACACTTACCCAGTTTTAGATTAAAAAAAAATGTCAAAAATACAAGGTTGTCTGGTTGAACCGCGGTCACTTATATAAACATGAAATGGTGTAGTAGAGGAAACGGTGCTACAAGACCAATCGGGAAGGGAATTGTTTACTGTCAGTGGAAAACTTGGTGATGGGTAGGAACCTGCGTGGGGTTTTACAGATCTTAATTGTGTCGAGACTTGCAACAGCCAGGGTTCTTTAAAATGCGAGAAACATGACATAGTTTCCCAACACGGTGCATGAAAGCCTGATTACTTCGGTATTTATTATAACAGGGCTGCTGCATTCAACTGCTTAAAAGTACCTCGGGAACATATTCCAGTTGTTGAGAAAAAACGGCCTGGCCCGATATTACATGTAGGTATCTGAGCGATTTTTATTGATATTTTAGCGACAAGGGAATTGCACGTGCTGTTATTATAATTACGTATTGATAAAAAACAATTTACGTATGTTTTTTTGTTTAACTCTTATAATTATTTGATCAATTTATGATTTTACCCTACATTTTGAGGTATTTTTTTTATTTAGGTGTTTGCTATTGAAAGGCGTAAACTAAAAAGTCGCCGTTGACAAGGGTGAAATCAAGTAAATTGTATAAATAGATGTTTTAATGAAATATAGCTATGACATAAAATGGAACAAGTTTCTAATCAGATTTATTGCCTTTGACACAATATATGCAACAGAAATCGATAAATCTCTAGATCGCCAAAACAAGTTTTTATTGTATTGCTTATATATAAAATAATTTTTTGTTTGAAAAATCTTACAGTGTGGTAAGTGCTGTCAGATTGTAGAACGTCCTTTCTTCTATCACCGTAAGCTTATTGTTGTGAAGTAACCTGTCCAAATACACAATGAAAATACTATTTTGTTTGAAAACCGTAGCGTTTTAATTTGTCGCTGTAAAATTTCTTTTAAATATGGCAAATTGAATAGCATTAAGCCCCTCTTTTGTTGACAGTATATTAGCATTGTTTTCCATAAATTGTACTTAATAAGAAAAACTTTATACATCTCATAATATAAATTTTCTAAAAAGTTTTTTTTTTAAATATTACGTTAAAATAATTAAGGAACGTTTCATAAAATTTGACAATATTAAAACTGACGAGAATACGCCAATCTTTATAAGAAAAACCAAAACAAGTCTGATTTTCGCTTGATTGATAGAAAAATTAGTCTTGAAACATACATGTTATCACTGTTTTCATAAAGATATGCGCTCTTTTATTTCTTAGACAGAAGATACATGTGTATGAGCAGGAATTCGAATATCAAATAAGTGAAGGTGATATCACCTTTTAAAAAAATCAGTTGCTATTCAACAATTCATAATGAAACAAAAATGGTCAGCAGCCTTTAATAGGAACTATCAATTTATATTGCATCAAACAGACTTCTCAAAGATTAGGAAGTTCGAACATAGCTACTCCTTTCTTAATTGCATATCCATTTTCATGACAGTTTTAAACTTTCAAAAATGTTATTAATATTATGCATGCAGTAAATAGATTTTAACATCTTACAGCGTGTGTAGTGTCGGCAGATTCCTGAATGCACCATTATCTATTCTTTCTATTTGATTACTATACAAATATTTGAAAATAATTGATGCATCAGAAGTATGTAGTCATTGTGTAAAGCAGATTAAAATACGCTCGTATGCATAAATCAAATTTATTTGATTGGAATGTGTTAAAAATATTCATAAGGTTGTTATTTTGAATCGATTTCGGGCCTTTATGCAGGGTGCCGCCCCCTAGGCCAGCAAACTCCATTTGGATTTCTGTACCATCAAATCTTAAATTATACCAACCAACATCTCGGTTACTAAATTAAAATAAATCTAATCTGTGTACAAATGAATAATCACTGTATTCATATGGACATGCGCTTATATATTCCTTAAAAGATATAAGCAGAAATTCTAATATTAAATGAATGAAAGTGACAATACCTACCAAAATTCAGTCGCAATTTAACAGATCACAATGAAAAAATACAGTCAGCAGCCTTTAAAAGGAACTTTCAATTTCAATTACATTAACAGACTTCTCGAAGATGACGAAGTTCAAACAAAGCGACTCCTTTAATTGCATATCCATTTTTATGACATTTTTACACTTTCAAAAATGTTATTTATATTATGAATGCAGTATATAGATATTAACATCTTACAGCGTGTGTAGTGTCTGCAGATTCCTGAATGCACCATTTTCTATTCTTTCTATTTTATTATTTTCCAAATATCTGAAAATAATTGATGCATCCAAAGTATGTAGTCACTGTGTAAGGCAGATTAAAATACGCTCGTATGCATAAAACAAATTAACGTTTTTCTAAACATACACTAAGAAGTTAATTAAAGTAAATAAAACTAGCATTTTCATCTTTTAAAAGATAATAATGATATTTTTATTAGAAGAAGAATTAAATGTTAAACATCTAACGAAAATAATTATGCAGCGAAAACCATTGTCATAAAAAATAAAAAAAACTATTTACACATCCGTAGCTTGGTACAAGATTAACAATAAAGGGAAGGTTCGGCCCCAAAAACTAGTTTAATTAACCCCGCCACATTTCATATGTGCCTGTCATTAGCCAGGAATCCTTGTCAAAGCTTTGGTTTGCCCCTTTCAACTATTGTTTTTTGTTTTAAGTCCAGCAATGGATCTTTCGTTGATAATCTATGGAATAGTTTTAATCTTATGTATTGTATGTTAAGACAGCGGGCAGAGACCGCTTATTTTTTAAAACTTCAAATTATTTCCTTAATTTCAAAGTAAATACAGCTTTTGGACCTAACCAGAAAACTTTGATGTTTAATACATGTAGTGAACATTTTTTTTAAATCTTTACAATATTAGAAGTGACTGCATATGATTAAACACTATTATTATATATCATTGACAACTGGATGTTATCAAAATATCTATGAAAACATTTGGTTATGCTTCACATTGTGTTCAAACAAACCAAGACCTTCTAGTAATGTCATTGTGGTATGCTTTTGTTTCTATATGATACCGAAGTAAACTTTCGAAAAAAAAAATTAATAGCATGTGAGAATATTTTGACATGCTTGAAATAAATTATCCTTCCAGATATATTGACTTTTAAGGCGGGTTTCGGTTGGTGGTATTCGGTCCAAAGATTCTAGCGTGTTCTATTGTGTTGTGTTTTTTTCATATTGTCGTATCATATGCATTACTAAATTTTGTGGTTGTTTCTGTATCTTTGACATTCAAAGGCCTTAGTGGTACTTTTTTATTCCAAATCCAAAATGTTTTTTGAAGAAAATCTTATGTTTTGTAACTTTTTATAATGAACACTAAAAAAGTTTGTATAGGTAAGTAATTTCTTACAAATACTCTAATGACTGTAAATTGTCAAACATTCCACTCCTTATCACTACCAGCTGGTTGTAAGCAAGATGTCTATAATAAAATAAAACTAGTTAATAGTAATGTAATCCACGATTATTTAAAAGGCACCAGTAAAGAAATTGCAAAATGTTTCTTAAGTAAGTCTTTGTAATAATCAACATCATAATGTACGGTATGACATTGTTTTAAACAGTTACCTGATGAAAAGTCTTTTAATAAATTCAAGTATGACTAAGTCAATCTATATCATATTTTAATTCCAAATATGTTTGTATGTATGACTTAGTTGCATGTTAAATGCCACAATAAGCCGTTAGCGCATCGCAGATCCAATTCACTCAGTTGATAACCATTTTTCCTTATGGAGTTTTTGTATCACGGTCGATTCGTTACTCCAGAGTTTGTGGGAATTACATCAAATTCCATGACAGAGCGTCACGTTCAACATAGACATTGCTGACATAGGGTTTTGTTGCTCCACGGTTGCTGTCTATACTCAAGAAATTTTACGGTAGACACCGTGCACACTTAGAAAAATATGAGATTTCTATTTTCTATTTCTCATCCTACGGGTGTGCTATAGCAAGCAGGAACTGCTTACTCTTCCGGAGCACCTGAGTTCACTCTCGTTTCGACTTGAGTTCACGTTGCTGAACGCGGTTTTGTTGTTATGTGTGTTTGTGTTTTATGTTGTTATGTGGTTTGTTTTGTTGTGATGATTTTTGTCTGCCGGTTTTGTCTTTGTCTTTACGGTTTTATGATACTGATTACCCCTTTGGTACACCTTTGCTTCTCTCAAATAAGTGCAGATGTTGGCTTACCGGATTTGACACACTGCATTGGAAACTAGCAACGCAACATTTGTGCTATTGTAGGCAGGAACCGCTTACTCTTTCGGAGCACATGAGTTCACTCTTTATCACGAGTTGTTGTTGATTTCCGTTCGGTTGATTTTGTGTTTCTTCGTGCTGTTCGTGTTTACCGGTTTCGCCGTTGCCCTTTTGGACTTTTGACACTTGAATGCCCTATTTGTGCCTCATTGCCTCATTGCTTCTACCATCAGATCATAATTTTCAAAAGGTCATATAATGGCATCGATGTTTTATATTAAACGATTTTTATGCCTACGGTAAGGGCTCTCATGCATCCTATTTGATTCTTCATACACTGTACTCTTCCCATTTTCTTTAAATCCATAAACCTGACATTCGGATTCCCCATTGGTTCCTCTGCTTATGTCATGTACGGAGTAATTGCAAGCCTTATATTGAGCCTGCTGTTAATAACTTAAATGGTTGATTGATTGTTATATTGATATATTTATTTATTGAATGATTGGTTGCTGTTTGTTTAATGGCCAGTCGACAGTATTACAAAAAAAATAGGACAATAACACATTTGAACATCAAATTTAATTGTGTAAACCGTCACATTACGCAACAATCATAACACATTCCCATGTATATCATACAAACATGACAAATGCATGACCACACAGCAGACAGAAAAGAACCTAACAAGAGAGGCCAACGTACTCTTAGCCCACCATCAACCAATGCAACAAAAATGCGACGCAACCCTCGGCAAATTATTTAATCAATTCGGAGCCCTTAACTATGGTGACTGACTTCCATTAACAGACTTCTCGAAGATGACGAAGTTCAAACAAAGCGACTCCTTTAATTGCATATCCATTTTTATGACATTTTTACACTTTCAAAAATGTTATTAATATTATGAATGCAGTATATAGATATTAACATCTTACAGCGTGTGTAGTGTCTGCAGATTCCTGAATGCACCATTTTCTATTCTTTCTATTTTATTATTTTCCAAATATCTGAAAATAATTGATGCATCCAAAGTATGTAGTCACTGTGTAAGGCAGATTAAAATACGCTCGTATGCATAAAACAAATTAACGTTTTTTCTAAACATACATGTACACTAAGAAGTTAATTAAAGTAAATAAAACTAGCATTTTCATCTTTTAAAAGATAATAATGATATTTTTATTATTAGAAGAATTAAATGTTAAACATCTAACGAAAATAATTATGCATCGAAAACCATTGTCATAAAAAATAAAAAAACTATTTACACATCCGTAGCTTGGTACAAGATAAACAATAAAGGGAAGGTTCGGCCCCAAAAACTAGTTTAATTAACCCCGCCACATTTCATATGTGCCTGTCCTAAGCCAGGAATCCTTGTCAAAGCTTTGGTTTGCCCCTTTCAACTATTGTTTTTTGTTTTAAGTCCAGCAATGGATCTTTCGTTGATAATCTATGGAATAGTTTTAATCTTATGTATTGTATGTTAAGACAGCGGGCAGAGACCGCTTATTTTTTAAAACTTCAAATTATTTCCATAATTTCAAAGTAAATACAGCTTTTGGACCTAACCAGAAAACTTTGATGTTTAATACATGTAGTGAACATTTTTCTAAAATCTTTACAATATTAGAAGTGATTGCATATGATTAAACACTATTATTATATATCATTGACAACTGGATGTTATCAAAATATCTATGAAAACATTTGGTTATGCTTCACATTGTGTTCAAACAAACCAAGGCCTTCTAGTAATGTCATTGTGGTATGCTTGTGTTTCTATATGATACCGAAGTAAACTTTCGAAAAAAAAATTAATAGCATGTGAGAATATTTTGACATGCTTGAAATATATTATCCTTCCAGATATATTGACTTTTAAGGCGGGTTTCGGTTGGTGGTATTCGGTCCAAAGATTCTAGCGTGTTCTATTGTGTTGTGTTTTTTTCATATTGTCGTATCATATGCATTGATTTTGTGTTTCTTCGTGCTGTTCATGTTTACCGGTTTCGCCGTTGCCCTTTTGGACTTTTGACACTTGAATGCCCTATTTGTGCCTCATTGCCTCATTGCTTCTACCATCAGATCATAATTTTCAAAAGGTCATATAATGGCATCGATGTTTTATATTAAACGATTTTTATGCCTACGGTAAGGGCTCTCATGCATCCTATTTGATTCTTCATACACTGTACTCTTCCCATTTTCTTTAAATCCATAAACCTGACATTCGGATTCCCCATTGGTTCCTCTGCTTATGTCATGTACGGAGTAATTGCAAGCCTTATATTGAGCCTGCTGTTAATAACTTAAATGGTTGATTGATTGCTATATTGATATATTTATTTATTGAATGATTGGTTGCTGTTTGTTTAATGGCCAGTCGACAGAAACACACAAAAAAATAGGACAATAACACATTGAAACATCAAATTAAATTGTGTAAACCCACACAGTACCCAGCAATCATAACACAGACCCATATATGTCATACAAACATGGCGAATGCATGACCACACACCAGACAGAAAAGAACCTAACAAGAGAGGCCAACGAACCCTTAGCCCACCATCGACCAATGTACCAAAAATGTGACACAACCTTCGGCAAATGATTTAATCCATTCGGAACACTTAACTATGGTGACTGACAATGAAGAACCCTTATCTGAAACGGTCATACAAATGTGGGAAATCTTATCTGAGTGGGATAAATTCATTACTTACCCAGTTTTAGAAAGAAAACTTTTTGTCGAAAATACAAGGTTGTCTGGTTGAACCTACACACTAATATAAACATTAAATGGTGTAGTAGAGAAAACGGTGCTGCAAGACCAATTTGGGAGAAGAATTTTTTACTGTCAGTGGAAAACTGGGTGATGGGTAGGAACCTGCGTGGGGTTTTACAGATCTTAATTGTGTCGAGACTTGCAACAGCAAGGTTTCTTTAAAATGCGAGAAACATAACATAGTTTCCCAACACGATGCATGAAAGCCTGATTACTTCGGTATTTATTATAACAGGGTTGCCGCATTCAACTGCTTAAAAGTACCTCGGGAACATATTCCAGTTGTTGAGAAAAAACGGCCTGGCCCGAAATTACATGTAGGTATCTGAGCGATTTTTATTGATATTTTAGCGACAAGGGAATTGCATGTGCTGTTATTATAATTACGTAATGATAAAAAGACAGTTAACGTATGTTTTTTTTAACTCTAATAATTATTTGATCAATTTATGATTTTTTACCCTACATTTTGAGGTATTTTTTTTATTTAGGTGTTTGCTATTGAAAGGCGTAAAGTAAAATGTCGCCGTTGACAAGGGTGAAATCAAGTAAATTGTATAAATAGATGTTTTAAAATGGAACAAAATTCTAATTTGATTTATTGCCTTTGACATATAAAATGCAACTGAGATCGATGAATTTTCAGATAGCCAAAACAAGTTTTTATTGTATTGCTTAAATATATATTAGATTTTTGTTTGAAAAATCTTACAGTGTGGTTAGTGCTGTCAGATTGTAGAACGTCCCTTTTCCTATCACCGAAAGCTTATTGCTGTAAAGAAACCTGTCCAAATATATAATGTAAAATGTTATTATTTTGTTTGAAAACCGAACCATGTCGCTGTAACAGTTTGTGAATATGGTAAACTGAATAGCATTAAGCTCCTCTTTAATGTACAGTGTGTGAGTATTGTTTCCGTAAATTGTTCTTGATAGGAAAAACTTTATATATCTCATAATATGAATTTGCTAAAATGTTTTTAAAATATTACGTTAAAGTAACTATTGCACATTTCAGGAAATTTGCTAATATTAAAACTGACGAGATTACGCCAATCTGTATAAGAAAAACCATAACAAGTCTCTTTGTCGCTTGACTGATAGAAAAGTTATTCTTGAAACATACATGTTATCACTGTTTTCATAAGGATATGCGTTCTTTTATTTCTTAGACAGAAGATACATGTGTATAAGCAGGAATTCGAATATCAAATAAGTGAAGGTGATACCACCTAACACAAAATCAGTTGCAATTTAACAATTCATAATGAAACAAAAATGGTCAGCAGCCTTTAATAGGAACTATCAATTTCTATTATATTAAACAGACTTCTCAAAGATGACGAAGTTCAAACAAAGCGACTCCTTTAATTGCATATCCATTTTCAGGATTTATGAAGTATATAGATATTAACATCTTACAGCTTTTGTAGTGCGGGTAGATCACAGAATGCACCATTTTCTATTCTTTCTATTCGATTACTATGCAAATATCTGAAAATAATTGATGCGTCCGAGGTATGAAGTCATTGTGCAAGGCAGATTAAAATACGCTCGTATGCATAAAACAAATTAACGTTTTTCTTAACATACACTCAGAAGTTAATTTAAAACAAAACAACTAGCATTTTCATCTTTTGCATGAAAATAATGATATTTTTTATTATTAGAAGAACTAAATGTTAAACATCTAATGAAAATATTTATGAGAGAAGACCATTGTCATAAAAAAGATAAACTAATTACACATCCGTAGCTTTCTTGATATCACCTGTTTAAGAAACATTTTATTTGTACCCGCCAACACCTGGATAAAACATTATCGTAAAATTGTTTGAATTAATAAAGTTAGATTGATAAGTTTTATTTAGCAGTATTTAAAAATGTTTAATTAAATATCTATTATTTGAACACTCGATAAATGCCTCTAGTAACTGCGAGTGTTCTCAAAAGAGTTCCTTTACGCCTCGTTGTTCTCGTATAGTACTCTAGTCTGTGATTCTCTCTTGGTGAATTAAACGTTTATCGATTTGATTTTTTAAATGTGTTATTTTTGTGCTTCGTACAAGATTAACAATAAAGGGAAGGTTCGGCCCCAAAAACTAGTTTAATTAGCCCCGCCACATTTCATCTGTGCCTGTCCTAAGCCAGGAATCCTTGTCAAAGCTTTTGTTTGTCCCTGTCAACTATCTGTTTTTGTTGTAAGTCCAGGAATGGTCTTTTGTTGATAATTTAGGGATTTGTTTGAATTATTTGCATTGTATTTTTATTCTTTGGACAATGCAAGACAGCGGGCAGAGACCGCTTATTTTTATAACTTCAAAACATTTCCTTAATTTCACAGCAAATACAGAACCAGAACACTTTGATGTTTAAGGGAGTACGAGCCTCAGAAATTTAACATTTTAGGGATCCTCAGCTTTTATCCATTCAAATGCCTTAAAAAATTTCCAACATGTTTTTCTAATATTTGTTCGGAACTAGTTAGAGAAGGTCCCAATAAACATCTTTTAAAAAATTCAACCAATTCCAATTATAATTTTTATTTTATTAAAACAGAAGAAGAATTTTCAATGATGTACATACGTAATTTTAATGAAAAATCTAGAGAAGTGTTTTCCCCCCATATTATTAGGTGCTTATATCTTGAAAACGGCTCCATGTTTTTGATAACTATTTTCATAAAGTCTAGCTATTTTGAGCCATTCTTTTCAAATTATCTATTTTTAATCATTTTTATTTACAAAAAAAATCAGGCTCGTACTCCCTTAATACATGTAGTAAACATTTTTTTAATCTTTACAATATTAGAAGTGATTGCATATAATTACATGTACATGTAAACACTTTATTATTATATATCATTGACAACTGGATGTTATCAAAATATCAATGAAAAACATTTGGTTATGTTACACATGGTGTTCAAACAAACCAAGGCCTTCTAGTAATGTCATTGTAGTATGTTTTTGTTTCTATATGATACCAAAGTAAACTTTCGAAAAAAAAATATAAGCATGTGAGAATATTTTGACAAGCTTAAACTAAATTATCCTTGCAGATATCTTGACTTTTAAAGGAAGATAGAAAAAAATGAGATGAGGAATAAGTGCACGCGACACAACCTACATTATAAACGTAAATTTAAAATATCCACAATGGAAAAACAGCCAGCAGCCTTCAATGTGACCAGCGGTCGCTGAAGGCGGGTTTCGGTTTGTGGTATGCGGTCCAAAAATTCTAGTGTGTTTTATTTTGTTGTGTTTTTATCGTATTGTCGTATCATATACATTACTAAGTTTTGTGGCTGTTTCTGCATCTTTAACTTTCAAAAGCCTTATTGGTACTTTTTTATTCAAATCCAAAATGTTTATTTGAAGAAAGTCTTATGTTTTGTATTTTTTTATAATAAAATCTAAAAAAGTTTGTAAAGGTAAGTTATTTCTTACATATTCTGTAATGACTGTAAATTGTCAAATGTCCCATTCCTTATCACTACAAGCTGGTTGCTACCAAGATTTCTATAATAAAACAATACTAGTTATTAGTCATGTAATCCACGATTATTTAAAAGGCACCAGTAAAGAAAATGCACAATGTTTTATCTTAAGTTAGTTTTTGTTACAATCAACATTATAATGTACGTCATGGCATTGTTTTAAACAGATACCTGATGATGAGTCATTGAATGAATTCAAATATGAGTAAGTCGATCTATATCATATTTTAATTCCAAGTATGCTTGAATGTATGACTTAGTTTCATGTTAAATGCCAAAATAATTTAACATTAGCGCATTGCAAATCCAATTCATTAGGTTGATACCCATTTTTTCTTATGTATCTTTGTTTCAAAGTTGATTCGTTACTCTAGAGCTTGTGGGAATTACATCGATTTCCATTGCAAAGCGTCATGTTTGCCACCGAAATTGCTGACAAAAGCTATGTTGCTCCACGGTTGCTATCTTCACTCAAGAAATTTTACGGTAGACACCGTGCGCACGTAGACAAAAATGGGATTTCTATCTTTCAAATGAGTGCAGATGTTGGTTTGTCGCATAAATTATTATTATTTAAAAACGAAAGAATATGGAATATATGCCAAAAAGACACGATCCACATATTGAAATGATATATTGTCTTCTTTACCGGATTTGACACTCTGAATTAGAAATAGCAACACGACGGTTGTTCTATATTAGGTAGGAACCACTTACTCTTTCGGGGCATCTGAGTTCAATCTTGTCACGACTTGAGTTCGTGTTGTTCATTTCCGTTCGGTTGATTTTGTGTTTCTTCGTGCTGTTTTTGTTCGTGTTTACCGTGTTTGTGGTTGCCCTTTCGGACTTTTGACACTTGAATGCTCCATTGGTGCCCCTTTGCTTCTTCAATCAGGTCATAATTTTCAAAAGGTCATATAATGGCAGCGATGTTTTTTTATATATAAAACGTTGTTTTATGCCTACGGTAAGGGCTTTCATGCGTCCTATTTGATTCGTCATACACTATGCGCTTCCCATTTTCTTTAAATCCATAAACTTTTTTTTACAATTCGTCATTTGGGTAGATTGTTTTGTTGGAGATTGTACTGTAAAAAGATATTGTAGATCTAACCAGAGACTATATTTTTTTAACTGATGTGCCATGTACGGAGTAATTTCGAGCCATATATTGAGCCTGCTAATAACAACAAAATGATTAATTGATTGATTGTATGATATATTAATTAATTGAATGGTTGGTTGCTGTTTGTTTAATGGCCAGTTGACAGTAATTCAATAAACATTAGAACAATAACACATTGCAAGATCAAATTAAATAGTGTAAACCCAAACAGTACCCAGCAATCATAACACAGACCCATGTATGCCATACAAACATGGCAAATGCATGACCACACACCAGACAGAAAAACTAACAAGAGAGACCCGCATTTTGGTATTTGTAATTTTGAAACTACTTGGCGATTACCGCTGCTGGTGGACCAGAGGTCCCCGAGGGTAATCACAAGCCTGGTCGTCAGACTTGTATGACACGATTTACCATAAAATTTCTAATATTTTCATCGCTGAAATTTCCGATTTTTAAATTCAAAACTGTTTAAAACACCAGGTTTCTTTCCTTGTAATGCACATGGTCGATATCCTTGGTGCTGGATTTGGTTTCCTTGTTCGAAAGTTTTAGTTTTGAGTACTTTTCGTTTTCAACAGTTTGGGAATTCGACCTTCCAATGTTTTGATTTATATGCTACTGATGAGAGGTTACTCCTTGAAATATCGATATATAGCATATCCAAATTATCCGTTTATACCCGCGTTTTGGTATTAGTAATTTTCAAAGTAAATTCAGCTTTTGGACCTAACCAGAACACTTTGATATTTAATACATGTAGTGAAAAAATTTTAAAATTCTTTACAATATTAGAAGTGAGTGCATATTATTAAACACTTTATTAGCTCACCTGACCCGAAGGGTAATGTGAGCTATTGCCATCACTTTGGGTCCGTCGTCCGTCGTCCGTCGTCCGTTAGCTTTTTTCAAACATCTTCTTCACTGAAACTGCTGGGCCAATTGCAGCCAAACTTGATATGGTTGTTCCATAGGGTATTGTGCAAAAAGTTTGCGTTGGGATTTTTGATACGTCAAAAAACATAGCCGCTGTTACTAAAAATAGAACAGGGGGGGTCAAATACAGTTTTTTGCAAATAACTCAAAAACTGTCACAGATATCAAAATTATGGCAGAGGTAAAAGTGATCAGCACCTCAAGATCTACCTGCCCAGAAATTTTCAAAAAGATCCAACAACTGATGTAGGAGTCATTGCCCTTTTTCTTTATTTTTTCAAAATTTTGCACTTATTTAGCGCTATATCTTGAAAACTATACAAGATATTTTGAAAATTCAAACAGCATATGATTAAGCACGTCAAGATCTACATTTCATGTAATTAGGTCAAAGCTGTTGAACCATTTCTTTTAGGAGTTATGGCCCTTAAAGCGTCAAAATTTACCATTTTTCATTATTTTTCCCCTGAATTTCAAAGATTAACTTGTCTGACACCATACATCCAACTTCAACCAAACTTGGCACAGTTGCTTAATAGCATAATTGCTACAAGTCTATCGTTCGGATTTTTTATTTGTCATTTTTGATTCGTCAAAAAATATGGCCGCCATGGCTAAAAATAGAACATAGGGGTAAATTGCAGATTTTTGCTAATTACTCAAAAATAGTTACAGATATCAAAATTCGGATGGGAGACAAAAGCTATCAGCATCACAAGATCTACCTGCTCTAAAATTTTCAAGAAGATCCAACAATCGACATAGGAGTTATTGCCCCTTTTCTGGATTTTTTGAAAATTTTGCACTTATTTAGCCCTATATCTTGAAAACTATACAAGATAATTTAAAAATTCGAATTGCATATGATTAAGCACGTCAAGATCTACATTTCATGTAATTAAGTCAAAGCTGTAGAACCATTTTTTTAGGAGTTATGGCCCTTAAAGCGTAAAAATTTACCATTTTTCATTACTTTTCCCCTGAATTTCAAAGATAAACTTGTCTGACACCATACATCCAACTTAACTAAACTTAGCACAGTTGCTTAATAGCATAATTGCTACACTTCTATTGTTCGGATTTTTGATTCGTCAAAAAATATGACCGCCATGGCTAAAAATAGAACATAGGGGTAAATTGCAGTTTTTTGCTAATTACTCAAAAATAGTTAAAGATATCAAAATTCTGATGGCGACAAAAGTAATCAGCATATCAAGATCTACCTGCTCTGAAATTTTCAAGAAGATCCAACAATCGACATAGGAGTTATTGCCCTTTTTCTGGATATTTTGAAAAATTTTTCACTTATTTAGCCCTATATCTTGAAGATATTTTAAAAATTAACAAGATATTTTAAAAATTCAAATTGCATATGATTGAGCACATCAAGATCTACATTTTATGTAATTAGGTCAAAGCTGTAGAACCATTTCTTTTAGGAGTTATGGCCCTTAAAGCGTCAAAATTTACCATTTTCCATTGTTTAATAGCTTATATGCTACAACTCTATTGTCAAATTTTATTCGTAAAAAACATGGCCACTATGGCTAAAAATAGAACATAGGGGAAAATAGCATTTTTTTGCTAATAACTCAATAATGGTTTCAGATATCAAAATTGAGCAAGAATCAAAAGTGATCAGCATGTTAAGATTTACCTGTCCTGAAATTTTAAAAAAGATCTGACTGCTGATGTGGGAGTTATTGTTCTTTTTCCTAATTTTCGCCAAATTTGCACTTATTTTGCCCAATATCTTAAAAACTAACCAAGATATTTAAGAAATTTATATCGCATATGGTTAAACACAATAATATCTCCAAATATATGTATCTGTGTAGTTCAGGGGAGCGATTCAGGCTCTTGGGAGATTCTTGTTACTAAATATCATTGACAACTGGATGTTATCAAAATATCTATGAAAACATTTGGTTATGCTTCACATGGTTTAAACAAACCAAGGCCGTCTGATAATGTCATTGTAGTATGTTTTTGTTTCTATATGATACCGAAGTAAACTTTCAAAAAAAATTACTAGCATGTGAGAATATTTTGACAAGCTTGCAATAAACTATCTTTCCAAATATCTTGACTTTTAAGGTGGGTTTCGGTTGGTGGTATGCGTTCCGAAAATTCCGGTGTGTGTTATTGTGTTGCGTTTTTATCGTATTGTCGTATCATATAGTTACATTATTAAATTTTGTGGCTGTTTCTACATCTTTAACTTTCAAAAGCCTTATTGGTTCTTTTTTATTCCAAATCAAAAATTGTTTATTTAAAGAAAATCTTATGTTTTGTAACGTTTTATGATAAACACTAAAAAAGTTTGTATAGGTAACTTATTTCTTACAAAGAATGTAATGACTGTAAATTGTCAAACGTCCCATTCCTTATCAGTACAAGCTGGTTCCTACCAAGATCTCTATAATAAAACAATTCTAGTTAATAGTAATGTAATCCAGGATTATTTAAAAGGCACCAGTAAAGAAATGGCAAAATGTTTTCTCTAAGTTTGTTTTTGTTACAATCAACATTATAATGTACGGCATGGCATTGTTTTAAACAGATACCTGATGATGAGTCATTGAATACATTCAAATATAAGTAAGTCAATCAATATCATATTTTAATTCCACGTATGTTTGAATGAATGACTTAGTTGCATGTTAAATGCCAAAATAATTTAACATTAGCGCATCGCAAATCCAATTCATTAGGTTGATACCCATTTTGTATTATGTATCTTCGTTTCAAAGTTGATTCGTTACTCTAGAGCTTGTGGGAATTATATCGATTTCCATTGCAAAGCGTCATGTTTGACACCGAAATTGCTGACAAAGGCTATGTTGCTCCACGGTTGCTGTCTTCACTGAAGAAATTTTTCGGTAGACACCGTGCGCACGTAGACAAATATGGGATTTCTATCTTTCAAAATACAAATGACAACAAAGTTCCAGACAATAAATTTTGCTACGCCTGACGCGCGTTTCGTCTATTCAAGACTCATCAGAGGCGCTCTACCAAAATATTGAAAATGCCAAACACTGTATGAATATGAAGAGCATAGAACAGTAAAACCAAAAATACCAAACTGGGGAACCAAATTATTACTAAGATATTCAACCTATGTCTGGGGTAGGAAGAACCTTAGGGTTTAGATAATTTTGAAATTTAGACGGATAATTTAAAGCTTTGATGTATTCTCCAACTCAAAAGTGTTGGTGCCGGAGCGGGCTAACCTCGGGGAATTTAAACTCCACCAGCAGTGCTAACCTTCACGTGTGTTCGAAATACAAATGACAACAAAGTTCCAGACAATAAATTTTGCTACGCCTGACGCGCGTTTCGTCTATTCAAGACTCATCAGAGGCGCTCTACCAAAATATTGAAAATGCCAAACACTGTATGAATATGAAGAGCATAGAACAGTAAAACCAAAAATACCAAACTGGGGAACCAAATTATTACTAAGATATTCAACCTATGTCTGGGGTAGGAAGAACCTTAGGGTTTAGATAATTTTGAAATTTAGACGGATAATTTAAAGCTTTGATGTATTCTCCAACTCAAAAGTGTTGGTGCCGGAGCGGGCTAACCTCGGGGAATTTAAACTCCACCAGCAGTGCTAACCTTCACGTGTGTTCGAAATACAAATGACAACAAAGTTCCAGACAATAAATTTTGCTACGCCTGACGCGCGTTTCGTCTATTCAAGACTCATCAGAGGCGCTCTACCAAAATATTGAAAATGCCAAACACTGTATGAATATGAAGAGCATAGAACAGTAAAACCAAAAATACCAAACTGGGGAACCAAATTATTACTAAGATATTCAACCTATGTCTGGGGTAGGAAGAACCTTAGGGTTTAGATAATTTTGAAATTTAGACGGATAATTTAAAGCTTTGATGTATTCTCCAACTCAAAAGTGTTGGTGCCGGAGCGGGCTAACCTCGGGGAATTTAAACTCCACCAGCAGTGCTAACCTTCACGTGTGTTCGAAATACAAATGACAACAAAGTTCCAGACAATAAATTTTGCTACGCCTGACGCGCGTTTCGTCTATTCAAGACTCATCAGAGGCGCTCTACCAAAATATTGAAAATGCCAAACACTGTATGAATATGAAGAGCATAGAACAGTAAAACCAAAAATACCAAACTGGGGAACCAAATTATTACTAAGATATTCAACCTATGTCTGGGGTAGGAAGAACCTTAGGGTTTAGATAATTTTGAAATTTAGACGGATAATTTAAAGCTTTGATGTATTCTCCAACTCAAAAGTGTTGGTGCCGGAGCGGGCTAACCTCGGGGAATTTAAACTCCACCAGCAGTGCTAACCTTCACGTGTTCGAAATACAAATGACAACAAAGTTCCAGATTAGTGCAGATGTTGGTTTGTCGCAGAAATTAGTTTTGTCTTCTTTACCGGATTAGACACACTGAATTGGAAAACAGCAACACGACGGTTGTTCTATGTTAGGCAGGAACCGCTAATTCTTTCGGAGCACCTGAGTTCAATCTTGTCACGACTTGAGTTAGTGTTGTTCATTTCCGTTCGGTTGATTTTGTGTTTCTTCGTGCTTTTTTTGTTCCTGTTTACCGGTTTTGTGGTTGCCCTTTTGGACTTTTGATACTTGAATGTTCCATTGGTGCCCCTTTGCTTCTTCAATCAGATCATAATTTTCAAAAGGTTATATAATAGCATCGATGTTTTATATAAAACGTTTTTATGCCTACGGTAAGGACTTTCATGCGTCCAATTTGATTCGTCATACACTATGCGCTTCCTATTTTCTTTAAATCCATACAGTCACTTTTTTCTTATAATTTGTCATTTTGGTATGTTTTGTATGAGATTGTATTGTTAAAAAAATATTGAAGATCTAGACAGAGACTATATTTTTTAAACTGATGTGCCATGTACGGAGTAATTTCGAGCCATATATTGAGCCTGCTGATAACAACAAAATGATTAATTGATTGATTGTATGATATATTAATTAATTGAATGGTTGGTTGCTGTTTGTTTAATGGCCAGTTGACAGTAATTCAATCAACATTAGAACAATAATACATTGCAAGATCAAATTAAATAGTGTAAACCCAAACAGTACCCAGCAATCATAACACAGACCCATGTATGCCATACAAACATGGCAAATGCATACCACACACCAGACAGAAAAACTAACAAGAGAGACCTGCATTTTGGTATTTGTAATTTTGAAACCACTTGGCGATAACCGCTGCTGGTGGACCAGAGGTCCCCGAGGGTAATCACAAGCCTGGTCGTCAGACTTGTATGACACGATTTACCATAAAATTTCTAATATTTTCATCGTTGAAATTTCCGATTTTTTAATTCAAAACTGTTTAAAACACCAGGTTTCTTTCCTTGTAATGCACATGGTCGATATCCTTGGTGCTGGATTTGGTTTCCTTGTTCGAAAGTTTTAGTTTTGAGTACTTTTCGTTTTCAACAGTTTGGGAATTCGACCTTCCAATGTTTTGATTTATATGCTACTGATGAGAGGTTACTCCTTGAAATATCGATATATAGCATATCCAAATTAACCGTTTATACCCGCGTTTTGGTATGAGTAATTTTCAAAGTAAATTCAGCTTTTGGACCTAACCAGAACACTTTGATATGTGTAGTGAATTTTTTTTAAATTCTTAAATATTAGAAGTGATTGCATATTATTAAACACTTTATTAGCTCACATGACCCGAAGGGTCATGTGAGCTATTGCCATCACTTTGGGTCCGTCGTCCGTCGTCCATCGTCTGTCGTCCGTCGTCCGTTAGCTTTTTTCAAACATCTTCTTCTCTGAAACTGCTTGGCCAATTGCAGCCAAACTTAATATGGTTGTTCCATAAGGTATTGTGCAAAAAGTTCGAGTTTTGATTTTTGATACGTAAAAAAACATAGCCGCTGTTACTAAAAATAGAACAGGGGGGGGTCAAATTTAGTTTTTTGCAAATAACTCAAAAACGGTCACATTTATCAAAATTATGGCAGAGGTAAAAGTGATCAGCACCTCAAGATCTACCTGCCCAGAAATTTTCAAAAAGATCCAAGAACTGATGTAGGAGTCATTTCCCTTTTTCTTGATTTTTTTTTCAAAATTTTGCACTTATTTAGCCCTATATCTTGAAAACTATACAAGATATTTTGAAAATTGTATTTTTTTTAATTTCCGTTTTTTTAATGTTGGTTGTGTCGCGTACACTAATTAGCTCACCTTGTTAGAAGGTCCATGTGAGCTTTTGCCATCACTTTGCGTCCGTCGTCGTCCGTCGTCGTTAACATTTTTCAAACGTTAACCCATCTTACACCATAAGTCCAATGGCTTTTAAACTTGGCACAATTGTTTATTAGCATAGGTAGTATAAAACTAGCGTGGGGATGTTGATTCGTTGACAAACATGGCCGCCATGGCCGAAAATAGAACAGTTTTTTGCAAATACCTCAAAAACGGTAACTGATATTAAAATTCTGGCGTATGTAAAGTAATCAGCACCTCAGGATCTACCTGCCCAGAAATTTTCAAGATGATCCAACAACCGATGTAGGAGTTATTGCCCTTTTTCTTGATTTTTCCGAAATTGTGCAATTATTTAGCCCTATATCTTGAAAACTATACAAGATATTTTATAAAAATTCAAATTGCATATGATTAAGCACGTCAAGATCTACATTTCATGTAATTAGGTCAAAGCTGTTGAACCATTTCTTTTAGGAGTTATGGCCCTTAAAGCGTCAAAATTTACCATTTTTCATTACTTTTCCCCTGAATTTCAAAGATTAACTTGTCTGACACCATACATCCAACTTCAACCAAACTTGGCACAGTTGATTAATAGCATAATTGCTACAAGTCTATCAGTCGGATTTTTGATTCGTCATTTTTGATTCGTGAAAAAATATGGCCGCCATGGCTAAAAATAGAACATAGGGGTAAATTGCAGATTTTTGCTAATTACTCAAAAATAGTTAAAGATATCAAAATTCTGATGGGAGACAAAAGTTATCAGCATCCCAAGATCTACCTGCTCTAAAATTTTCAAGAAGATCCAACAATCGACATAGGTGTTATTGCCCTTTTTCTGGATTTTTTGAAAATTTTGCACTTATTTAGCCCTATATCTTGAAAACTATACAAGATAATTTAAAAATTCAAATTGCATATGATTAAGCACGTCAAAATTTACATTTCATGTAATTAAGTCAAAGCTGTAGAACCATTTCTTTTAGGAGTTATGGCCCTTAAAGCGTAAAAATTTACCATTTTTCATTACTTTTCCCCTGAATTTCAAAGATGAACTTGTCTGACACCATATATCCAACTTCAACTAAACTTAGCACAGTTGCTTAATAGCATAATTGCTACACTTATTTTGTTCGGATTTTCGATTCGTCAAAAAATTTGACCGCCATGGTTAAAAATAGAACATAGGGGTAAATTGCAGTTTTTTGCTAATTACTCAAACTCTATGACAAACGTGATGACTTCAACTTTCCAATAGTTAACTTTCCCTTTCTGTGTAGCAACATTCCGTCCGCTCCAGCATATGGAGTTTACGTATCACAATTGATTCGCTATTCCAGAGCATGTGGGGAGTACAACGACTTCCTTGATAGAGCCACACGGCTGACAAGCAAATTGTTAACACAGGGGTACGTTGCTCCCAGGTTGTTGTCATCACTCAAGAAATTTTACGGACGACATCACGTGCTTGTATACAAATACGGGATTTCTATCTCTCAGATGAGCACAGATGTTGGTTTGACATAGAGTTTTGTAATGTCATCCTTTCCGGATTTGACCAACACTTAATCGATCTTTGGCAACGTGACGGGTGTGCTATAGCAAGCAGGAACTGCTTACTCTTCCGGAGCGCCTGAGTTCACTCTCGTTTCGACTTGAGTTCGCGTTGCTGAATGCGGTTTTGTTGTTATGTGTGTTTGTGTTTTATGTTGTTATGTGGTTTGTTTTGTTGTGTTGATTTTTGTCTGCCGATTTGTCTTTGTCTACGGTTTTATGATACTGATTACCCCTTTGGTACACCTTTGCTTCACTCAAAAATAGTTAAAGATATCAAAATTCTGATGGGGGACAAAAGTAATCAGCATATCAAGATCTACCTGCTCTGAAATTTTCAAGAAGATCCAACAATCGACATAGGAGTTATTGCCCTTTTTCTGGATATTTAAGTCCCCCAAACAACGTTTGGGGACTTATTGTTTTTGCACCGTTTCTTATTATTATTATTCTTCTTCTTCTTCTTATTCTTCCACTTAGTCGTGAACTTGTCCGGAGATCCCAGAGAAAACGACTCCACATATTAATATGAAACTTGGCAGGATAATAGATTGTGAAGAAAGGAAGCTTCGTTGACAATCGGACTTTTCAAAATGGCCGCCGTTTCCATGGAAACAGGAAAATGGACTAAATATTGGACATTGCAATATCTCGGTAACCTAGGTGCGCAGGGTTCTGAAATTTTGTAGGTTGATAGAGCAAAACATTCTCTTTAATAATATGAAAAAAAATTTTGAAGCGATATTTACGGTTTTCGAGATATAAATAAAAATGTGATTTCTCAAGGGAGATAATCAGGTCGAAATTTTCAAAGTGCTCCGATTTACATGAAAATTTATATTTAGGGGTTTTTTGACATGCTGAAGAGAATAGTGGCAAATACGGGTCGTTTGGGGGACTTTGTGACTTGCTTGCAATCACAGTTAATACTTGTTTGAAATTTTTTTCACTTATTTAGCCCTATATCTTGAAGATATTTTAAAAATTAACAAGATATTTTAAAAATTCAAATTGCATATGATTAAGCACATCAAGATCTACATTTTATGTAATTAGGTCAAAGCTGTAGAACCATTTCTTTTAGGAGTTATGGCCCTTAAAGCGTCAAATTTTAATATTTTCCATTGCTTAATAGCTTATATGCTACAACTCTATTGTCATTTTTTTTGTTCGTAAAAAACATGGCCACCATGGCTAAAAATAGAACATAGGGGTAAATTGCATTTTTTGCTAATAACTCAATAATGGTTTCAGATATCAAAATTGTGCAAGAATCAAAAGTGATCAGCATGTTAAGATTTTCCTGTCCTGAAATTTAAAAAAAAAATCTGACTGCTGATGTGGGAGTTATTGTTCTTTTTCCTAATTTTCGCCAAATTTGCACTTATTTTCCCCTATATCTTAAAAACTAACCAAGATATTTAAGAAATTTATATCGCATATGGTTAAGCACAATAATATCTCCAAATATATGTATCTGTGTAGTTCAGGGGAGCGATTCAGGCTCTTGGGAGCCTCTTGTTACTATATATCATTGACAACTGGATGTTATCAAAATATCTATGAAAACATTTGGTTATGCTTCACATGGTTAAAACAAACCAAGGCCGTCTGATAATGTCATTGTAGTATGTTTTTGTTTCTATATGATACCGAAGTAAACTTTCGAAAAAAAATTACTAGCATGTGAGAATATTTTGACAAGCTTGAAATAAATTATCCATCTGGATATCTTCACTTTTGAAGCGGGTTTCGGTTGGTGGTATCCATTCCAAACATTCCAGTGTGTTTTTGTGTTGTGTTTTTATCGTATTGTCGTATCATATACATTACTAAATTTTGTGGCTGTTTCTGTATCTTTGACATTCAAAGGCTTTATTGGTACTTTTTTATTCAAAATCCAAAATGTTTATTTGAAGAAAGTCTTATGTTTTGTAACGTTTTATAATAAGCACTTAAAAAGTTTGTAAAGTTAACTTATTTCTTACATAATTTGTAATGACTGTAAATTGTCAAACGCCCCACTCCTTATCACTACCAGTTGGTTTCTACCAAGATTTCTATAATAAAACAATGCTAATTATTAGTAATGTAATCCAAGATTATTTAAAAGGCACCAGTAAAGAAATTGCAAAATGTTTTATCTCAATTAGTTTTGTTACAATCAACATTATGATGTACGACATGGCATTGTTTTTAGCCGTTACCTAATGATTAGTCATTGGATGTATTCAAATATGAGTAAATCAATCTATATCATATTTTAATTCCAGTAGAATTATAACTATTGCAGATAGGGAAAAGCTGTTGCTTTCTTAAATGTTTAGCTCATTTAGGAGCGTTTTTTTGAGAATAAGGAAACACAAATTGAGTTGTGATATGTAAGCATTTAGTCAGTGTCACTACTGGAAGCGCTGTTTACAAAAATACAAAATTTGAATATTTATATAAACATGCTGCATGTGGCTGTTATTTGTCTTTGCAAAGAATATCTAAGAGACATAGTCCTTGACTGGATAATTGAAAATTTTGAGCTTGACATTTATAATAGTATAATATGCATGTTCATACATTCAATGATGCATGACATTTCCTCGGACATTTAATACAAATTGTAATCCTAATATCATAGAAACTTAAAAGAAATAAAGATGAAATGATAATTGAATTAATGAATAAAGAATGAATAAAAATGAGGGAATGATAAATGAATAAATGAATAAATGCATTCTGAGGTAGTTCAACAACCTTCACAAGAGCAGGCGAGTTTACGTTGAACATATAATGAAGGAACTTCAAACGTCTAGATTTATTGGCACTAGGAACGAACAAAACTAACTTAGCAGCTACTAGATTTACTGGTCTCTAAAAGTGTCCAGTATTTCAAGATTCAGTATGAATTAAGTATATTCTTCTTGCAGTAAAACAATGATTGAAACACTGTACAGCACTTGGACGACCTTGAAGATAAACTACTGAAATTGAATTTGAACTCTTAAAACTACTGAACAAGTGCGGATGTTTGTATCGGCATACAATATGGGAATGTCCCGCATTGTCGAACTCTATGCTGAGTTCACAAACAGGAGAGCTGATATAATTTCTCATTACCAATTCTTCGGTATGACTGATTCGTTTTTGTCATTTTCTCTTGACTATGAGATTGATCATTCAAGTTCGGTAGTTTTGTTATTTCCTTTATTTCTTGCTAAATATTATAAAATCTATTTCTGTTCTTAATTCCGACCTACATCTTTTCATTATTGCTGTGAGTATTATATATTCGACATACTTGTAAATTGTCAATAATATCAAATGGTAGCTGTATTCATAATTAAAAACGTAACTCAATAAAAAAATTCCTAATCTTTACGAATTGCAAAAAGTTCAAAAATTGTTTGTGAAAAGCAAAGAAGGTTAACTTATAAGGAATTAAATTGAATTTGAATAGCTTTAGCACGCCATGTACTAAAGGGTTTTAAAAAGGAGTCAAAATACACTCTATTGCCATTTTTTTATTGTCGATACCTTCGTAGAGTTTCGTATTTTTGTGTATTTTTGAAGAACTTCTATAAAGCGGTTGTAACAAACATAAACAAACAAAAGCGATAGGTTGATAAAGGTTTAGAATTTGGTCAAAGATTGAATTTCCAAGACATTCTTTGAACAAGTATTAAGTTCAGAAAGGGGAAAATAATAACATTTGGTAATAATGAGATGAATCCATATAGGACCAAACGGAAGTGATCCATAAATTGATACAGCATAAAGTTTCAGTGCGTTGTATTTATTGTGCTCATGACCGGCTTCTGCCTTTTTTAAAGAGATTCATCCCATTTACACCATTGCATCTAGGGCTGGGTAGATTACATGTACCAATAAGTCCATTATTGTCGATGTAGTCATAAGGCAGTGCGATTTTCTGTCGTCTTATCCAGAATTCGTCTCTTGTTTACTTTAAGTGGGATTATTCTAAGGGTTGCATTTTTTTTAGAATTTGACTGTAAGAGGCAGAATAGATTGGTGTTGTTGCATAGTTAAATTGCTGGTACACAAAATGAATATTGTCGTTGTAGGCATCTGCCAAGTGGCCTCACATACAAATTTAAGTCTCCCTTTCGTCTCTCCGATATTGATCAATCCATTTAGAGTGCATTTTGGTCGTAAATAAGGCTGGCAAAGGTGCAATTAAAATCATCCCAACTCTTTATGCAGTATGACCTATTTGTTTAATTGTTCTCATTTTGAGAGTCAGTTATCATGATCCTACAGGTTTTACAATTTCGTATTCCACATTTAATGACAAAGCAATGGTCAATATTTCAAAATTTAAGACGTCTGCAAAAATATTACATGGTCTGATTGTTTTTATATAATGTGAGGTATATGGAATTTTTTAGGTTTTTTAGACACACTAATAAAAATTCCTTACCTTTTTAGACTGAAACTACATTTTAGAATTGTCATTAAGTTTTCGTGTCTGAAAACATAGAATACCAAATAAAATAAAATTTTCATGGCAAAAATTATAGTTTCACTGTTTTGTGGAACCCTAATCCTAATGCAAACCTACATGTTAAGAGTGTCCTTGGGAAACGATGGAATGTATGTAAGATATCTGTTGTTACAATTGACTGATACACCATCACTATGTTCAGAACATGCACATTCAGGAGGACAACCATCTATTCCTTCACAATGGTCATTGTAAAACAGCAAAAGTAAACAGAGAATACGGATCTTCATTTCGTCGAATTCTGTCTAGTGTTTCTGAAACAGATAAGAAATAATTTGATTTTCATGGTTGATATTCATAAGATGATCTGTATTTGTTTAAATCATAACACCGTTCTGTGTATTTCAATGCATTTTCAGAATAATAATTTATTAAATTTAAGAAAGAAAATGTACTAATTTTCTTTTTCTTTTCTTCCAACCATTCAATTCTGCCAGAAAGTAGTTCATAAGCCAGGAATTATAGGTATTAGGATTTCACAATTTAAAGAATAATATAGAGTATGGCGGGTAAATCATGTACTCATGAAGATAGAGTGAATGTTGCTATCATAAGTACATGTTGCTCTTATGTAATTCATGTTATTGACTATAAGAATCAAATATTTTGATTTTTTTTTTCTTCAGACATCTTGTATATCAGAAAAGCTTATCTGTAGAAAATATAATTCAAGTATTACTATATTTTATTCAAAAGATTGGGCGGAGCATAAATATCTCGGTCTTTTAGGTAAGATTCAAACGATAAATCTCGAAATAATTGACCCGTGACCAACCCGGTAAAAAAAAGAGTAATAATAAAGAATAAAAAAGCAAACCATATGCTGAATTGATCATGATGATCAAAATAATCAATTACAACGCAAAAAAAAAGACCCTCGATAGGAAATGCGAAATATAGATAAAACTCCTTTTCTGTTGTAAATTATAATCATATCAATTGTCCTGGATAGAGAAACAAGCTTAATGCTTCTATAATTCTTTCTCATGAAATTCTGGTTACTAGATTCATTTTTAAAACGTCATTTTGAAGTTACAAATACCAAAACGCGGGTATAAACAGTTAATTTGGATATGCTATATATCGATATTTCAAGGAGTAACCTCTCATCAGTAGCATTTAAACCAAAACATTGGAAGGTCAAAATCCCAAACAGTTGAAAACGAAAAGTACTCAAAACCAAAACGTTCGAACAAGGAAGCCAAATCCAGCACCGAGGATATCGACCATGTGCATTACAAGGAAAGAAACCTGGTGTTTTCATCAATTTTGAATTTAACTATCGGAAATTTCAGCGACAACATATTAGAAATTTTATGGTAATTCGAGTCAGACAAGTCTGACTACCAGGCTTGTGATTACCCTCGGGGACCTCTGGTCCACCAGCAGCGGTTATCGCCCAGTGGTTTCAAAATTACAAATACCAAAACGCGGGTATAAACAGTTAATTTGGATATGCTATATATCGATATTTCAAGGAGTAACCTCTCATCAGTAGCATTTAAACCAAAACATTGGAAGGTCAAAGGAAGGATTTGTATATGCAAATGTACCTTCACTACTCTGCGCATGTGTAATTACTTAATGTAGCAAGAATACGTGGCAATGTTAAAACAACAGTATCAAATGTCACAATCGTATCACTTGTTTTCATTTGTATCACCATTTGGTTATGGTTATTAGGCAAGCACAGCGAAGCCTTATGGAGTCTATAGAGTAGTGATGATTTTCGAGTTTTTTTTTCAGTCTAGACGGAGTGATCTTCCTGCATCAAGTCTTGAATAAAATGCTTTATTTTCTACAGATGGGTGCAGACATAACCTGTACGGTAAGTTAACTTGAGAAGCAGACATCAAGTTAACTTCAAGTTCACATGCGACTGGTCATGCAACTGCTTTCAGCAGACGCGCGACTGGTTCCAAGTTAACTTGAAAAGCAGTCATAATTCCACGTCTGCTTTTAAAAGCAGTCATATTATTATGACAGGTCTGGTCAGGTTAACTTCGTGAAATGTCTGCTTTAAAAACTGAACATAAAAGGAAAAATTGTATGTTCTTTTGCCTGAACTGTATTTGAAACTCATTTTTTATGTTAAAGACAGTTTTTTTTTATTAAACCAAACCCTTGCATAATTAAACATGTCTGGTAAGAGCAGTCTTGTTGCAAAGACTGGTCTGGTAAAAGCAGTCATACCTTTTGTTTTATGTACGGTCTTTTGACTCCGTTTTATTTCTAATTTTGATTAAATTATTATAACATGTTGATGTCCCGGTTATGGCTGAAATATCGCCGACGGGACACTAAACAACCAACAATCAATCAATCAATCATTGTGACTGGTTATGACCAGTCATAAAAAAGCTGTCACAAGTCTGCTTTGACCAGCCATGAGTTAACGCAAGTTAACTTGAAAGTCTGCTATAGCAGACATGAGCAGACGTGGAAAGCAGTCACAAAGTTAACTTTATGTTAACTTACATACAGGTTATGTGTGCACCTATCTGTATATTACTTTTCAAAATTTGTTAACATGATACACACACTTCTATTAATCTCCATTTTTATTGGCATTTAATATGACCGGCATACGTTTTATTTATTCCTTTGCATCTTACATGAGGAACTATTTAGTTATAGGCGATAGAATATACATTATGTATGCATCTTTTACTTGATTGGTTCGTATAAATATTTCTGTGATTTGATTGGTTAATGCAAGGAATATATCTTCTCCATTCATAAATTCAGTACACAATACACATCATCTGGATGAGTTCATTTTAATCGAAGGGGTGTTTTAATCGATACCGTTTTTACACGATACCTGTCTTTGTGTATGCATTTGTATTTATTAAAGTTGAGGCCATCTGCGTGACGATCCTTACTTCGCTCACCAAAATTAATATATATTTCGCAAACATTTTGAACAATATACTTTGACAGAGAATAAATCTATTGTATTTCGCTTGTGTTTAAACGCTTTAGCGCTTTGATTATTAGCTTGTTTTTGACCGGAAACTCAAGATGGAAAACTTGGGACTGTTGGTCGACTTCCATACTGGTTCACATTGAATATTATGGAATGTCGGAAAGACCTCTCATTTACATGATATCTGTGGGGTCTGGTTGTTCCCCTGACAAGTTCGGTGGTTTCTTTTGCAGATCGGCAATTGTAGATTTTCTGCTTTCCTCCACCTTTAACACAACTGAGCTTTTAACGTCATCGGTTTGGATAGAGTATTGTCCTAATCGGTTCTCGTTCTGCATTGGCTTTAAGGGGGATTCTTGCCTAGAGTCCTTTTTGTATTTGGTTCACTTCTAAATTTCAAAATTGTCTAAACCCTAAGGTTCTTCCTACCCCAGACATAGGTTGAATATCTAAGCAATAATTTGGTTCCCCAGTTTGGTATTTTTGGTTATACTGTTCTATGCTCTTCATATTCATACAGTGTTTGGCATTTTCAATAGTTTTGGTAGAGCGCCTCTGATGAGTCTTGAATAGACGAAACGCGCGCCAGGCGTAGCAAAATTTATTGTCTGGAACTTTGTTGTCATTTGTATTTCGAACACACGTGAAGGTTAGCACTGCTGGTGGAGTTTAAATTCCCCGAGGTTAGCCCGCTCCGGCACCAACACTTTTGAGTTGGAGAATACACCAAAGCTTTAAAGGGAAAATTCGCAAAAAAATAATTTTTACATATGTTTTTCATCACATTTTACTAAACATAAATATACATGTAAAACTCTTCAATCTTCACTAATAAGCGAGTATGAGAGCGTTTTGTATCGATAAATTAGAACGATGGGTGCGGCCATTTTGTACGGCTAGTAGGCCCTATTGTCACGTGACCATCACCTAATATCCAATAACCACAAAGTACCAAAACGATAACGACACGCAATGGTCAACTCTATCGTCGTTTAAAAATGTCTTGCATGATCATGATGATAGTTTGGTTGTTCTACTCAGCGTAGTAACGGTTAAGTGTTATTCCGTTTTCCTGACCTGCATCTTAAATGGGTCCAGTCTTTAGATTTGCCATCCACTATCAGCAATGTCAAGTATACAAGTTTGTGTGTGAAGACCATTTTGAAGCAACATCTTTAGAGGGTGACATAATAGTAAGCAGTGTTCTTTTGTCCATGAAAAATGTTTATATCTATCTATATTTGTCAATAATAATTTCATTATTGTTATAGTCAAACGTTTCTTACATGTTACATTATTACCTAGAATGCCCGGGCTAGTATGTAACGGTCGGAATCTTTGCTATAAAAATCCACAAATCCACAAGACAAAAATATCAGTTTTGTTTAAAAAAAAAAAAAGAATCATAACGGGTGTGCGTAAAATTAAGAATATAACCGAAAGCGGAATAAAACTTATCTTTTTGTTTTGTATAAGCGTTTTAACACTTCAGTTATAACTGTGCATTTATTCAGAACATTTTTTCTTCATTTTTTTATCCATTTCCTATGCATTCCTTAAAAATGCGCAAATGATTTTTTATTATCTTTAAAGGATTTCTTAAGCGTTCATTATATATAAGATATTATTATTTTTACCTATATGAAGAAAGTAATTCACAGTCGGGGGCAATGTATTTAAACTTGTGACACTCCCAGGTATTACTTACTTCACGGGGATGGTAATTAACAGGTGGTTGTGTAATGGTTTATGACAGAAAAAGAGATCATTTGTTTCTGTTAATTATTTATTACAAAGTACAACGGAAGACCTACAATTTATCACTCGTGTCTTTGATTTTTCGACATCTTTATCTGTGTAAAAATAGTAAAATTGTTCTTCTTCAGGTGATTTTTGAAGTTTTTTTTTTACATTTCTCTTTTAAAAAGTAAAACAAAACAGCACACTATACAGAAAACGCGTCGTGTTACCTTCATGTAGACAGCCGTATGAGTATATACCACAATCTTGTGTTCGTAAGATTATAAAACGTATAAATATTTTATCACTTGTATTTCTCTGCATAAAAAGCCCAAACAATAATATATTCAAAAGACATTATGCCCGATCTTCAAACATTAGGACGTACGGACGGACGTACAGAACCAGACACTACATGTCCTCCTACTCCTTCTTTCGTAGATTGGGCATAAGATAGACAACCACACCAACAACTTTAGAATGAAATCAATGTAACAATGTAACAAAATTCTACATGTCAAACTCTAAACTTTGTCTGACGCCCGTTTCTAATATTTAAAATGTCAGATCGGTTCCAAAGTAAACTGAGAATGCAAAGTGTACAGTAAAAATAAAAGTGCCAATACAAAATTAACAATTTAGATCTTGCGTTTCGTATGAAAGTTAGAATATTTGAATTCTTTTTGGGAGGAGGGCTTTAGATATATATATTTCACTTCGTCCTGCCTTTTTATTTTCGAGAACACTGGAGCCTGGATATTTTTCTAACTATAAAATTTTCAGCCAAAAACAACATCCTACCATGCCTTTTTATTTAATTTTGACATCCTGCCTTTTTATTTCTTATTTCACAATAGCCCTCCCATGAAAATCCAATGGTCGCCCCCTTATAATCAGCAACAACAACAACAAAAACCACACAAATAAAAGATGAAATGAGTTTATATGAGGTTATGCTAATACATTTTATAAGTTATGAATGGAAAACAAATTTTAACTAAGCTTAGTGCCACCTCTATAAAAAAAGTATAAACCATTGAAGGAAAATCTATTCAGAGTCTGTGTCACTAATACACTCTCTAAATCCTTCGTACGATATATTGTCCATCTGCAGAAGGACATTCTTTTCTGATGACAGACACAACACAAGCTGGCAGCAAAACACGATGTTTTCTTCCTAAAGGTAGACATATTCTGACCCAACATACAAACTGTCTGTATGCCATAAGTCTGCTCTGGCTGCAATTAAGATTGTGAACGATAATTTATTTAAAAAGTGGTATATCTAAAGTTACCTTGCCTTTACATTATTACTTCCTTGTTTTGTACTGATAACTTTTTGTTGGCTAAGAATATATATAACTTTTGTTTGATGGGTCAAGAAAAACTCAATGTTTTCAATCAGTGAAATCTTCGGCAATACCTTATCACTCTGAAAAAAAGTAAGTTGTAGTTACGTCTATTCATATAACTATTTAATAGGACGTCTGGTGCTCTCCCCCGGTGGCGTAACTAACATATTAACTAGTTTTCAGCACAACCGCGGGTTTAAACAAACTATCTTGAAGTCGTGGTTGCACCAGGGTCGAAGATATCGGTGAATAATGTAAACTCGTGGCAGCATAGGCATTCTGCGAGCATAGCGATCGGAACATTTGCACCATTGAGTGTAAAATTGGGTTGCTTTAAAAATCAGTCTAGTCTAGCGATTTATCTCCAACTCTTCTATCTACCGGATTTCTTCCTCCGTATATTCTGGTTCAAGTTGATGCCCCTCCTGACCCAATTCGACCAAATCTGCAGACATAAAGCTGCTAGCAGACACGTCACTCACGTAATCAGACATTACAAATATTTAGAAGGGACATTGGTGCAAGGTATATTATATAGCAATTATTTTTCTCATTTTTCTCTCGAAATTACGATTAATCTTTTACAAAACCAAAATCCTTATTAAACCCCGTTTAACAATCAGGAGACGATAGAGTCTAAGAAAAGGTAATACCCAGCTGAAGATCACCGTCTCTTCTTTGATCTTTATGAGGGGACTATTAGACATGCTAAATTGATTTGAATTAATCCGTTGAACTGATAGCCTTTCAAGGATCAGTTAATTAGTTTAATAGCTGTCTAATGAGATTAAAAGGCCGGGGAAAAGGTTCACGTCGAATATACAAAATTCTTACCTTGGGCAAATTACGTAATCACCAATTTGCAATTAACACCTGGGATGTCTGGCCAGGTGACACCTTGTTGTTTTAAAAAGCGTGATTATCATACGAAAGGGAAAATTTTCAAATGATTTTAACGATGTAAATCAAAATAGAGTAATTTATGGAAAAGATGAGAATCCTGTAGCAGAATTCTAATTATTATCATGATTTAATTATTTAATATTGATGTTTAAAAAAATCATTAATTAAAAATTTTGTTCGCAAATAATGATAAAAATACTTTATATTTGAAAGAAATCTTCATAATAATTATGTTATTGCGTATCGGTTTATCGTTATTAAATATTTTCTTTTGTTTACCAATTAGACCACCCGTCACCACTGTGTTTTATTAAATATAATATCGATATCGATTATATAGCGTTAATCGGATAAAGATGTAATACACAGATATCCGGTCATATCCCACAATGCACTCGAGACTATCTCACTGACGTCACTGAGTTACTTTTGAAATCAGAAAATGCCAAATATCTCTGTTATAAATAAGAATTTTTTGAAAAAAATTTGGATATATATTTTTGATGACATATTCTATCATTTAAGACCATAAGTCAAAATTCGTGAATTTTCCCTTTAAATTATCCGTCTAAATTTCAAAATTGTCTAAACCCTAAGGTTCTTCCTACCCCAGACATAGGTTGAATATCTAAGCAATAATTTGGTTCCCCAGTTTGGTATTTTTGGTTATACTGTTCTATGCTCTTCATATTCATACAGTGTTTGGCATTTTCAATAGTTTTGGTAGAGCGCCTCTGATGAGTCTTGAATAGACGAAACGCGCGTCAGGCGTAGCAAAATTTATTGTCTGGAACTTTGTTGTCATTTGTATTTCGAACACACGTGAAGGTTAGCACTGCTGGTGGAGTTTAAATTCCCCGAGGTTAGCCCGCTCCGGCACCAACACTTTTGAGTTGGAGAATACACCAAAGCTTTAAATTATCCGTCTAAATTTCAAAATTGTCTAAACCCTAAGGTTCTTCCTACCCCAGACATAGGTTGAATATCTAAGAAATAATTTGGTTCCCCAGTTTGGTATTTTTGGTTATACTGTTCTATGCTCTTCATATTCATACAGTGTTTGGCATTTTCAATAGTTTTGGTAGAGCGCCTCTGATGAGTCTTGAATAGACGAAACGCGCGTCAGGCGTAGCAAAATTTATTGTCTGGAACTTTGTTGTCATTTGTATTTCGAACACACGTGAAGGTTAGCACTGCTGGTGGAGTTTAAATTCCCCGAGGTTAGCCCGCTCCGGCACCAACACTTTTGAGTTGGAGAATACACCAAAGCTTTAAATTATCCGTCTAAATTTCAAAATTGTCTAAACCCTAAGGTTCTTCCTACCCCAGACATAGGTTGAATATCTAAGAAATAATTTGGTTCCCCAGTTTGGTATTTTTGGTTATACTGTTCTATGCTCTTCATATTCATACAGTGTTTGGCATTTTCAATAGTTTTGGTAGAGCGCCTCTGATGAGTCTTGAATAGACGAAACGCGCGTCAGGCGTAGCAAAATTTATTGTCTGGAACTTTGTTGTCATTTGTATTTCGAACACACGTGAAGGTTAGCACTGCTGGTGGAGTTTAAATTCCCCGAGGTTAGCCCGCTCCGGCACCAACACTTTTGAGTTGGAGAATACACCAAAGCTTTAAATTATCCGTCTAAATTTCAAAATTGTCTAAACCCTAAGGTTCTTCCTACCCCAGACATAGGTTGAATATCTAAGAAATAATTTGGTTCCCCGGTTTGGTATTTTTGGTTATACTGTTCTATGCTCTTCATATTCATACAGTGTTTGGCATTTTCAATAGTTTTGGTAGAGCGCCTCTGATGAGTCTTGAATAGACGAAACGCGCGTCAGGCGTAGCAAAATTTATTGTCTGGAACTTTGTTGTCATTTGTATTTTGCACTTTTTTTAGGATGAGCGAGTGTTGTGTGTGTTTTATTTTCACCTTTTTATTTGCATTTTGTCTGTACCTCTTAGGTAAGTGTTAGGTCCAACCCCGGCCAGGTTAGGGAACTGGGAAGGCAATGCTCACATTAATTGCACTGGTGCAAGTCTTAAATGTTCCACTCTACGCCTATATATTACGCTATATGGTGGTGCTCCTAATAGAGGAGGAACATACCTGAGATACAATGGCCGACCTACACGGCTCATCAGTATTACTAGTATCATTACAAAATCTGCTTGACTAATTACAAAACATCAAGCATAACAAAGTTTGTTCCATTTATCTTCCAATTATCTAAAGTTAAACAGAAAATCTTCCAAGGGTCGTACCCCAGCCTTCAAAGTAGAACTTTTGAAAATCCTAATTCTTTTGAACAAATAAAAAAATGTAAATTTAAGATGATTAAGGCATAGCCATAAAACTCCAGCGAAAAGTTTAGATCATTTATCCAAAAGAATGTTTTTTGTCTCTTAGAAATAATGCTTATCAATGTGCTAGATGCATTCAAGAAGTGGCATTTTGCCATTTTCGTCATAGTCCCAAAATGTAGGAATTTTCACATGGATTCAAATGAAAAAAATATTTTGGAAATCGGACCCCATAAAAATTTGATTTTAAAGGCATGGCATGTCTTTGGCCCCTGCAGCAATGTAAAGGTGCAATATATTTTAAAACCAATGAGATATTTAGTTGACAGAATTCAATAAGCAATTTGACCCAAAAAAAAAAAAGAATTTTCAAAATCGAATGAATAATAAACATTCTTTTAACCCTTTTTGACATTTTTTTCTAAAACGGTAGGATTCCAATGAAAATAAGATTATAAAAATCGGACCAAAAAATGGGTTTTGCCTACTTGACCTTTGTAGCTATAAAACGGTGCAATATATATTAAAACCATTGAGACATTTAGTTAACAAAATTTAACGAACATTTAAATAAAAAAAAAATCAAATGAATAATAAACATTCTACAACAGTTTTGTCAAAACACCCGTTTAAGCCCCCTTGGCCCTTTTTTACTAAAACGGTAGGGGCCACTAAACCAACCCTCTTTTAGTGGTAACTAACACCATTTCAAAATTTCATAACAATTGGTCAATCTATACTTAAGTTATCGCACGTTAACAAAATGTCTACAAACGATGACGACAACGACAATGACATCACCATAACACTATACGATCGCAAAAAAAAATGCGGTCGTATAAAAATGATAAAAAGAATATATTCGAAAAAACTATTTGATCAGATTTAATCATAAGTTTTAAAAACTACTTGTAAAATTGTATATTTATATATATTTTCATCTATCAACAAAAATTGTTTTGGTACGTTTGTTTGACTTAACATGTTCAATGTTATGGAAGCCCATTAGTGCCAAATAAGACTGAAACATTTTCATTTATCAGGAGACCAACACTTATTAAATGGCGGCCGCCAAATAATTATTTGGCGGCCGCGACTTGCTATCTAGAGGCCGCCACTTATGATATGGCGACCGCCACTTATTATATGGCGGCTGCCACTTATTAATTGGCGGCCGCTACATACTTTATCTTGCGGCTGCCACTCAATTTATCTGGCGGTCGCCATTTAATTAAGTGACGGTCGCCATATAATAAGTGGCGCCCACTACATAATTAAATGACGACCGCCATATAAATAACATGGCTGCTGGCAGATAAATTATGTGGCGGCCGCTAGTTAATAAGTGAAAAATTGAAGAAAATGTGACGTGAGAAGATAAATGACAATTGAAACACTAATATTCCTCAAGTTGTTAATGTACTCCAAATGAAATGTGGCATATAAATTACAAAACCGACTAGCATAAACAAGTTTTTGTTACCTATAAAGAAATAAAAACAAACATGTGATTTAGAGTTGCCAATTTTCGGATCAGTTTTGATGATCTCTCCTTTTGTCAAAAGTTACACTTTGATATTTTACAATCTGTTTTTCTTGAAAGGCTATACACTTGCCTTTCAAATGATTTATAGCACACTCGTGTACCAGATGGGTATATCAAATTCGAACTAGTTTATTAGCAACTACTGTACTATAATACTATGATGTCTTTAAATCCGTTATGGTATTGGTTGGTCAACGTTAAACAAACAATCTTTTTTTCTTTTTATTGGATTTTATTTCGTAAGAATCGGTTGCACAACAGCTCTACAATACTATTTTGAAATGGTGTGGGTTTGTATTTAACGTATAGGAATTTTTTTACCTATGCCTTAACTTTTTTGAAGTGTATATTTAAACCGCCCCACATTTTATCTTTACCTGTCTTGATTGGAGATTTTTTTTCAAAGTGTATGATTTTTGTAAGTTTTTTCTATGTAAAAATGATCTTTTGTTGATAATTTTGGTATTGGAATTGAGTCGTATACATTATATTTTCAATCTTGGAATAATGCTAGACAGCAATAGGCTATCACTGATCATATTAAAGGTTGCTGGCTGTCATCAATTATGGATTATAAATTGCCGCTTATTTGTGTTCACTTGTTACATATCGCAGCTTTTTCGAAATACTGGTCATGTGATAAACGTTCCTAAACAACAAATCGTTAAATAAAAGAACCTTCGTGGGTACGCTTTTTGATATCCACTAAACATAGCGATTGGGAATAAGTGGTGCCATGATGTTTACAGCTACGTAGTGTGAACTTTAATATCAAGATTTGCTGATAAGTGTTCAATTCTCTTTTCTCTGTGTAGAACTGGAGTCGTTTCCCACTGTCTAATTATTCTCATAATGAATGGTGATTTTTTTTATTATTCAAAGGGGTCTTAAGGTTAGTGAGGACACCTGACCCAAAAAAAATGCCGAATTTAAAATTCAAAGGGGTCTTAAAATACACCACGACCGTTTGTTCATCAACAGTTATGTTTATATGCACAACTGTATATGGTCTTACACACCATGTTGCCTAAAGTTCTGGTAAGGGGGTCCTGTGAAGTTGCTCCCATAGGAAGATTAAGGACGATTAATCATGATTTTCTTAAATTGAAGGATCACATGTGCTGTTACACCTAACATCTGACATCTTTCATCAAATTAAGACTTCTGTAGAGCTCAATAACAGCTTTTTTATCTTTTTACGCGCGTCAGGCGTAACAAAATTTATTGTCTCGAACTTTGTTGTGATTTTTATTTCGAACAACCGTGAAGGCTAGCACTGCTGGTGGAGTTTTAGCCCGCTCCGGCACCAACATTTTTGTGTTGGAGAACACATCAAAGCTTTAAATGATCTGTTTACAAATTCAAAATTGTCCAAACCCTAAGGTTTTTCCTACCTCAGACTTAGGTTGATCATCTTGGTAATAATTTGGTTCCCCAGTTTGATATTTTGGATATATTGTTCTATGCTCTTCATTATCATATAGTGTTTGGCATTTTCAATATTTTGATAGAGCGCCTCTAATGATTCTTAAATAGACGAATCGCGCGTCAGGCGTAGCAAAATTTATTGTCTGGAACTTTGTTGTCATTTTTATTTCGAACACCCGTGAAGGTTAGCACTGCTAGTGGATTTTATTCCCCGTGGTTAGCCCGCTCCGGCACCAACACTTTTGTGTAAGAGAACACATCAAAGCTTTAAAGTGTAAGTTCGCGATTTTTAAAAATTTGTACATTGAAAGACTATCATATATAAATAACTTTGGTGAAATTTCTAGCGCTCAAATATACATAGTTAGGAAAAAATTGGCTTTTGAAAGTAAAAAAAAAAATATATCCATGGAGGGTTACGTGATTTGTACTAGATGGCGCTGCACAAAGTCTGAATGTTGCATCCTATACCCAGATAGTTTTTATCGATGTGTACCACAACGGACAATTTAAAATAATTCAAATTAAATCGGGAATAATATAAAAAGAGTCAGTCTAATGTTTGATTGTGAACAGTTTTAAAATAATACCAACCGTTAAGTTCAAAATTAATTCGTAGATTAATACTTATTTTTTTTATAAATATTCTTAGATTCGCTGTACGGACTATTTCAGAAAAGTATATTTCAATTTTCAGTATGTAGAGAATTCATACTATTTATTTCTTTTATACATGGAATGGGTTCTAGAAAATCACCCCCCCCCCGGTCCGTCCGCCAGTGCCAGTTAAACATTGAAGTGAGAAAAATGTTAATAAAATACACTTTTTATTAAAACAATAAATACAATAAATTGTAGGAATTTTTTCTCTGTCTTGCAAATTATAATGTAGATAATAAATCGTTTTTCCAACACTTCAAAAAACGGAAAAATTGGAACTAAAACATTTTATTACTGTTCTTTAAAAACATGTAAAATGAGGGCATTACACATACCATGCACAAACACGATGTAGCACCACGCTTTGTTCGATTGCTAATTGTAAGGGTGAGGTAGTCAATGTAGTTAACAGGTGATATTGACACCTGCTAATTTATTATACAGAATACTAATTAAGAAATTATTAAATGACGAGCCGGTTAAAATTCTTAAAATTGAGCTGTGTAGGTTGTGTTTAAAGCTGCATGAAAATCTTTGATTGGAGGAGTACCTTAATTGACCTACCTGTCCATTATACCTGTAATTAACCACCGGGGCGTGGCTTATTGAGGGGTGACAGATCGTCCGAAAGGTTTATGATTTTGATTTACATATGTGTATTCATCAAGAACTGAATGTAGTCTTAAATATTTAAAAAAAAAGATTGAAAACTACTGTGCCATTTAAATATTTCAGATTATTTACTATTTGGAATTATAAAACAAATTTGAAAAGGTTTAAGTAAACTATTTATTGCTATTTGGATTAAAAAAAACGCGGGGATTAATAAAACTATCAATGCCAAATTATTCATATTCCAACTTCTTTATTATGATCGACAACATCGGTCCTATGTTACAAATATCGTCAATTGGTTAATGTATCATCGGATATGTGACGTCACATCTCCAATTGAGCTATCAACATGGCCGCACCCATACAGTCTTGTGTATTGCAATGAAATTACGAATATCTTTCTTAAAATATCGTTTTTAATGCCCAAACTCGACATGATGCCTACTCTCATTATAATAAATCAAATAAACTAAAAACTTAAAAATCGCGAACTTACACTTTAAATTATCCGTTTAAAATTTCAAAATTGTCCAAACCCTAAGGTTTTTCCTACCCCAGACATAGGTTGATAATAATAATAATTTAGTTCCCCAGTTTGATATTTTGGTTATATTGTTCTATGCTCTTCATAATCACAAAAAAATGCATTGGCACTTTTTTAAAAGTCAGTAATTTGAGATATATTTTGGTTGAAATGCATATAAAATTTGAATCTAAGGGAGAGAACTCTGTCAAGTCACATTAAATTCCTATCATTTTAACAGAATTTTTTCTCCATCCTCTGACACTCGAGACAACAACTAATGTTTGTTTCTTCATAAGAAAGCTATTTTTAATGACAATTTATTGTCAAACCGTGTGTTTTTAAAATCATGTTTCAAAGTTTTTTAAATTTTGCCTGATTCTTAAAGAGAACTGCACTTAATAACACATAATCATGGTCAAAACATATAGGAACCTTAGTGTCCAAAATATCATCCAGGATTGGATTGATGTCTCATTTGAGAACATATCTGCCGAGGGAAGGGCTTCTATTATATTATAGTGGGTATATCATACCGCTTTTAGATTATTGTTGTAAACTATGGGGAGAGTGAGTGAGTTAGTGTTCTACGCCCGTGCAACGCTTTATAGGTTATTTACAGGCGATGGACATGGAAAGGGTGATAAAATGAGCAAGAAATAATGATGATAAATGAAATTTGGGGGTGGGATGGGATACAAAAGACTGGTAAATTATGAAGAACCACAGGAAAAGGGGAGATGTGTGGAAAAAATAGCCTATGTGGTGCACTATTTGGCGGTCCCCAAAGGGGTCTTTTACGTGCATGAAGCGTGGCACTCTCCACACTCGTTGGCCCACTATGGTCAGCGGTCAGGGTTTCTGTATCATAGACCTGACAACCCGCGCGGACGAGGGCATCCCTATTCAGCCACCTATGGTACACACTTGGTCACTCTGTGGGCTGAGCACTGACCTGACGTCAGAATCGCAAGACCCTTAGCCGCCTCTTAAACCATTGTCTTCCTTAAAATTGATTAAAATGGCGTTGTGACAGCCGTAGACTTTTGGGTGTTTTGAGAGTGAAGCTTTTTTTTTGGCTATAAGATTAATTTGCATAAATGATGATGTTTTCTAAGGGAATGTGTTATCCATTCCTTTTTAGAGGATTTTATTTGAGCGGGGTTGGGTTTTGAACAAAAGCAACTGCTATAAACAAAATCTTTTCTTTTGTTTTAATATAATTTGAAAGGTTTAAAAGCAACATGGGGCTAAAAATAAAATTAATCAGATTAAGTATATTGGGAAAATCAAGTCTTTGGGATTTTGATCTCTCAAATGAGTGCAGATGTTGGTTTGTCATAGGGTGTTGATTTGTCTTCCTTTACCGGATTTGACACGCTGAATTGACTTTTGGCAACGCGACGGGTGTGCTATAGCAAGCAGGAACTGCTTACTCTTCCTCTTCCGGAGCACCTGAGTTCACTCTTGTTTCGACTGGAGTTCGCGTTGTTGATTGATATTCAGTTGTTTTGTGTTTCCATGTTTTACATGTTGTCTGTGTTTGTCCTGTTCTTGTTGGTGTTTACTGGTTTTGTCTCTGCTCTTTAGGCCTTTTGACATTCGGATACCCCATTGACACCTCTGCTTCTTGCATTAGTATATATATAATGCATTGTTTTACTCTATATCCACGGAAGAGCCTAGGTGATCGTAAGAGGTGACTAAGGGCATTTTGATTCTGACTTCGGGCTTGTGCTGGACCTTTAAAAAAGGAGATTAATAGGGTAACCTTTGTCTGCATAGCTGTCATGTATTTAATACAGAATGTCTGACCGTCAATCGTAGTAGCTCGAGGTGTGGGTAGAGTGCCAAGATTCATAACAAATACTTTGTGTGCACAACAAAGAAGTGCATCGCTACTCTTTCCCTTTTTGAGTTTCCTGAAAATGTACTGTTGCTTTCTTTTTTAAATCCCCCATGTTTTTCATTATCATTTAATGGTACTTTATGTACATAACCTTAGTAGCTCAAGGCATGGATTCATGTCAGGACCATTTGTGCGGATAGTCAAGCAATCCAACCCTACCCCTTTTCCCCTTTGAGTTGTCAGAAAATGTACTGTAGCTTCGTTGTACACCCCTATGTTTCTCATTACCATTCCAGGGTAGTTCATGTACATCGTCCTTATAGAGATTATCAGGCTAGAGACTAACATACGCATTATTAACATAAGGCCGTACACCATGTCAAATTCGACGGATATGAATTCTTGTTGTCTCCTTTAAAATTTATTTAATGGAAATAATGTTAACCAAAAGATTTACAATTCGAATTTAAGCAAATTAACTTTCCCATAGAATGGATTTTAGTGTGGTATCGTCGCGAGCAATATAAATCAAAATCACGAAAACACCGAAATAAAATTGTCGTAAACGTTGCAATAAAATAATCCTTTTACCCCTCCCTAACCTGTTATTTTATATGTTAGGCAAAAAATAAACATAAATGAAAATAAAACAGTAAATGTTGAAGACCACTTGAAAATGGGAAAATATGTGGGGATGGTTATACTTTTGGTGACCCCCCCCCCCCCAAAAAAAAAGAAGATATTTTACGTGCATCTGTACACATGATTGCCCATTATTATCAGCATGCTTTTCATATTAATTATACACATTGAACTTCCCAGGTCTATTACACTGTAAATGTTTTTAGGAAACTTCACGCAAATTTGCGGGTGTTATCTAGTAAATATAACATATACAAATCAAAAATTAATCATTCTCCTTAAAGAGGAGCGTTTACCAAACGTAAGGTTTTTTTTTTATAAGAAAAATGAAAACGCTAAATTGCCCGGAACAATTATGTACAATTTATTGTATTTGTCAATGATATGCGGATCTTGAGTGTACACCGATTGTCCTTAAAAATGCCAATATATCGTATAATAATATCCCATTCAAAACTGCGTTTAAAACTATTCTTTTGTTCGTTACCGAAAAACCAAATTTGTGGAAAACACTCTCTTTTGTAAGAAAATATTTAATTTTAGGTGTGTGTATGTAATCTAATATTTTGAAAAACAATAACATGTAGTTTAAAGTGACTCTGAAACTAATACCACCCGGGCCCCGCACGGGACATTAACATCTCAAAATATGAAGTCTGACATAAACATTGCTAATACAATGTTGCTCCCCGGTTATTTTCTTCACTTAAGAATTTTTGTGATAAAACAAGTAAGCACAAACGAAAACAGCACGAAGAAACACAAACACAAAACAAATTAACAGCAATCATCAACTCAAATTCAAGTCGTCACTATAATGATCTCAAGTGCTCCGGAAGAGTAAGCAGTTCTTAATTGCTATTGCACACCATCGCGCTGCCAATGGTAATTTCAGCGTGTCAACTCCAGTAAAGGAAGACAGAACAAAACCTTTTACAAACCAACATCTGCACTCACTAAAAGACAGAAATCCCATATTTGTCTATGAGCGTATGGTGTCTTTTAAACCTTTTCATATGTGAAGACAACAACCGATGGGTAACATAACCTTGTGTTAGCAATTTTCGGTGTCAGACGCTACATGACACTTAATATATCGATGTTAATCTCCTGCAAGCTCTGTATATTGAATCAATTGTGAAACTTTACTCCATCAGCTTTAATGGACGAACTGTTGAAAAACAGGAAGGGAAAGTCGGCGATTGGAACTGTGAAGTACATCACGTTTTTATTATGCTTTGGTGATTTTTTTTCGCTGAGAGCCTATTTCGCAATATAAAACACACGTCCTTGAATCTGTTGTGTTTTATCTCAAATTCCTGAGGATGTATGAGATGGGAAAAAATCACCAAATAGAAACATGTTCAGTGAAAGAACATCTTCAAGATTGAAAATGGAAATAAGAAAAGCCAGTCTCTTCTAAATTGAGAAAGTCTTTTTTAATCATCTGTTTCTCAAACATGAAATATAACACATTTCTGTAACTATTTCAGTAATAAATCATAGAAATCAACATAAAACACATATTGTTAATAAAATATTTTTTTATTCAGTAAAAGTTTCCATAAGTATACAGAAAGATGATTAAATTTAATCAATCTAAACTTAACGTAAACATGGAAAATAATTGTTCTATAAATTTGTAGACTCTATGGATTAAATTTAATCTTGTTGAATAAAAATACATGTAAAATAGTTTCACAAGGAAAGATTAAAATTAATCAAAATAATAACACATTCTGTAAGGCTGAAACATATTTTTCAATTCCCAGATTAAATTTAATCTTGATAAAAATTTTCATTTTAAAACTCCATTATAACAAAAAATTGCAGACAATTGGATTAAATTTAATCCTAAAGAAAATAAGGAAAAAATTATATTTGCAAAAAAATTTGACTGACTGGATTAAAATTAATCACTAGCAAACACTCAACAGCCTTCGCTTAAATTTAATCAAACAAAAAGTATATTGTACTATTATTACTACTAAAATTACATTCAATTATCAATTAGTCAACACTGATTAATTAGTCTTTGTACATGTATTTTGAAACATGAATACTATAAATAGTATCAGACTTTTCCTTCACACAAAAAGTACTTCTAACACTGATTTACTGATCTACATGTACAAAAAAATAGAGTTACACTAACACTGATTAACTACTCTACTTGTACATCAAAACATGAATACTACAATTCAGTATCAGCCTTTTCCTACCCCAAAATAGAGTTACACTAACACTGATTAACTGATCTACTTGTTCATCAAAACATGAATACTACAATTCAGTATCAGCCTTTTCCTACCCCAAAATAGAGTTACCCTCACACTGATTAACTGTTCTACTTGAACATCAAAACATTAATACTACAATTCAGTATCAGCCTTTTCCTACCCCCAAAATAGAATTTTAACTGCTCTACTTGTATATCAAAACATGAATACTACAATTCAGTATCAGCCTTTTCCTACCCCCCAAAAAATAGAATTTTAACTGCTCTACTTGTACATCAAAACATGGCTACAACAATTCACTGATTAACTGCTCTACTTGTACATCAAACCATAAATACTACAATTCAGTATCAGCCTTTTCCTACCCCAAAATAGAGTTACACTAACACTGATTAACTGTTCTACTTGAACATCAAAACATTAATACTACAATTCAGTATCAGCCTTTTCCTACCCCCAAAATAGAATTTTAACTGCTCTACTTGTATATCAAAACATGAATACTACAATTCAGTATCAGCCTTTTCCTACCCCCCAAAAAATAGAATTTTAACTGCTCTACTTGTACATCAAAACATGGCTACAACAATTCACTGATTAACTGCTCTACTTGTACATCAAACCATAAATACTACAATTCAGTATCAGCCTTTTCCTACCCCAAAATAGAGTTACACTAACACTGATTAACTGCTCTACTTGTACATCAAAACACGAATTCTACAATTCAGTATCAGCCTTTTCCTACCCCCAAAACAGAATTTTAACTGCTCTACTTGTACATCAAAACACGAATACTACAATTCAGTATCAGCCTTTTCCTACCCCCCAAAAAATAGAATTTTAACTGCTCTACTTGTACATCAAAACATGAATACTACAATTCAGTATCAGACTTTTTCTACCCCAAAATAGAGTAACACTAACACTGATTAACTGCTGTACTTGTACATCAAAACATGAATACTACAATTCAGTATCAGCCTTTTCCTACCCCAAAATAGAGTTACACTAACACTGATTAACTGCTCTACTTGTACATCGAAACACGAATTCTACAATTTAGTATCAGCCTTTTCCTACCCCCAAAATAGAATTTTAACTGCTCTACTTGAACATCAAAACACGAATACTACAATTCAGTATCAGCCTTTTCCTACCCCCCAAAATAGAGTTACACTAACACTGATTACTTGCTCTACCTGTACATCAAAACATGAATACTACAATTCAGTATCAGCCTTTTCCTACCCCAAATAGAGTAACACTAACACTGATTAACTGCTCTAATTGTACATCAAAACACGAATTTTACAATTCAGTATCAGCCTTTTCCTACCCCAAAATAGAGTAACACCAACACTGATTAACTGCTCTACTTGTACATCATAACATGAATACTACAATTCAGTGTCAGCCTTTTCCTACCCCAAAATTGAATTATAACTGCTCTACTTGTACACCAAAACATGAATACTACAATTCAGTATCAGCCTTTTCCTACCCCAAAATAGAGTAACACTAACACTGATTAATTGCTCAATCAATACATGAATACTACAATTCAGTATCAGCCTTTTCCTGACCCAAAATAGAGTTACACTAACACTGATTAACTGCTCTACTTGTACATCAAAACATGAATTCTACAATTCAGTATCAGCCTTTTCCTACCCCCAAAATAGAATTTTAACTGCTCTACTTGTTCATCAAAACACGAATACTACAATTCAGTATCAGCCTTTTCCTACCCCAAAACAGATATACACTAACACTGATTAACTGCTTTACTTGTATATCAAAACATAAATACTACAATTCAGTATCAGCCTTTTCCTACCCCAAAATAGAGTTACACTATCACTGATAAACTGCTCTACTTGTTCATCAAAACACGAATACTACAATTCAGTATCAGCCTTTTCCTACCCCAAAAAAGAGTTACACTAACACTGATTAACTGCTTTACTTGTACATCAAAACACGAATTCTACAATTCAGTATCAGCCTTTTCCTACCCCCCAAAAATAGAATTTTAACTGCTCTACTTGTACATCAAAACATGGCTACAAAAATTCACTGATTAACTGCTCTACTTGTACATCAAAACATAAATACTACAATTCAGTATCAGCCTTTTCCTACCCCAAAATAGAGTTACACTAACACTGATTAACTGCTCTACTTGTACATTAAAACACGAATATTACAATTCAGTATCAGCCTTTTCCTAACCCAAAATAGATATACACTAACACTGATTAACTGCTCTACTTGTACATCAAAACATGAATACTACAATTCAGTATCAGCCTTTTCCTACCCCAAAATAGAGTTACACAAACACTGATTAACTGCTCTACTTGTACATCAAAACATAAATACTACAATTCAGTATCAGCCTTTTCCTACCCCAAAATAGAGTTACACTAACACTGATTAACTGCTCTACTTGTACATCAAAACACGAATATTACAATTCAGTATCAGCCTTTTCCTAACCCAAAATAGATATACACTAACACTGATTAACTGCTCTACTTGTACATCAAAACATGAATTCTACAATTCAGTATCAGCCTTTTCCTACCCCCAAAATAGAATTTTAACTGCTCTACTTGTTCATCAAAACACGAATACTACAATTCAGTATCAGCCTTTTCCTACCCCAAAATAGATATACACTAACACTGATTAACTGCTTTACTTGTATATCAAAACATAAATACTACAATTCAGTATCAGCCTTTTCCTACCCCAAAATAGAGTTACACTATCACTGATAAACTGCTCTACTTGTTCATCAAAACACGAATACTACAATTCAGTATCAGCCTTTTCCTACCCCAAAAAAGAGTTACACTAACACTGATTAACTGCTTTACTTGTACATCAAAACACGAATTCTACAATTCAGTATCAGCCTTTTCCTACCCCCCAAAAATAGAATTTTAACTGCTCTACTTGTACATCAAAACATGGCTACAAAAATTCACTGATTAACTGCTCTACTTGTACATCAAAACATAAATACTACAATTCAGTATCAGCCTTTTCCTACCCCAAAATAGAGTTACACTAACACTGATTAACTGCTCTACTTGTACATCAAAACACGAATATTACAATTCAGTATCAGCCTTTTCCTAACCCAAAATAGATATACACTAACACTGATTAACTGCTCTACTTGTACATCAAAACATGAATACTACAATTCAGTATCAGCCTTTTCCTACCCCAAAATAGAGTTACACAAACACTGATTAACTGCTCTACTTGTACATCAAAACATGAATACTACAATTCAGTATCAGCCTTTTCCTACCCCAAAATAGAGTTATACTAACACTGATTAACTGCTCTACTTGTACATCAAAACATGAATACTACAATTCAGTATCAGCCTTTTCCTACCCTAAAATAGAGTTACACTAACACTGATTAACTGCTCTACTTGTACATCAAAACATGAATACTACAATTCAGTATCAGCCTTTTCCTACCCGAAAATAGAGTTACACTAACACTGATTAACTACTCTACTTGTACATCAAAACATGAATACTACAATTCAGTATCAGCCTTTTCCTACCCCAAAAAAGAGTTACACTTAGACTGATTAACTGATCTACTTGTACATCAAAACATGAATGAATACTACAATTCAGTATCAGCCTTTTCCTACCCCAAAATAGATATACACTAACACTGATTAACTGTTCTACTTGTACATCAAAACATGAATACTACAATTCAGTATCAGCCTTTTCCTACCCTAAAATAGAGTTACACTAACACTGATTAACTGCTCTACTTGTACATCAAAACATGAATACTACAATTCAGTATCAGCCTTTTCCTACCCCAAAATAGATATACACTAACACTGATTAACTGTTCTACTTGTACATCAAAACATGAATACTACAATTCAGTATCAGCCTTTTCCTACCCCAAAATAGAGTTACACTAACACTGATTAACTGCTCTACTTGTACATCAAAACATGAATACTACAATTCAGTATCAGCCTTTTCCTATCCCAAAATAGATATACACTAACACTGATTAACTGCTCTACCTGTACATCAAAACATGAATACTACAATTCAGTATCAGCCTTTTCCTACCCCAAAATAGAGTTACACTAACATTGATTAACTGCTCTACTTGTACATCAAAACATGAATACTACAATTCAGTATCAGCCTTTTCCTACCCCAAAATAGAGTTACACTAACACTGATTAACTGCTCTACTTGTACATCAAAACATGAATACTACAATTCAGTATCAGCCTTTTCCTACCCCAAAATAGATATACACTAACACTGATTAACTGTTCTACTTGTACATCAAAACATGAATACTACAATTCAGTATCAGCCTTTTCCTACCCCAAAATAGAGTTACACTAACACTGATTAACTGCTCTACTTGTACATCAAAACATGAATACTACAATTCAGTATCAGCCTTTTCCTATCCCAAAATAGAGTAACACTAACACTGATTAACTGCTCTACCTGTACATCAAAACATGAATACTACAATTCAGTATCAGCCTTTTCCTACCCCAAAATAGAGTTACACTAACATTGATTAACTGCTCTACTTGTACATCAAAACATGAAAACTACAATTCAGTATCAGCCTTCTCCTACCCTAAAATAGAGTTACACTAACACTGATTAACTGCTCTACTTGTACATCAAAACATGAATACTACAATTCAGTATCAGCCTTCTCCTACCCTAAAATAGAGTTACACTAACACTGATTAACTGCTCTACTTGTACATCAAAACATAAATACTACAATTCAGTATCAGCCTTTTCCTACCCTAAAATAGAGTTACACTAACACTGATTAACTGCTCTACTTGTACATCAAAACATAAATACTACAATTCAGTATCAGCCTTTTCCTACCCCAAAATAGAGTTACACAAACACTGATTAACTGCTCTACTTGTACATCAAAACATGAATACTACAATTCAGTATCAGCCTTTTCCTACCCGAAAATAGAGTTACACTAACACTGATTAACTACTCTACTTGTACATCAAAACATGAATACTACAATTCAGTATCAGCCTTTTCCTACCCCAAAAAAGAGTTACACTTAGACTGATTAACTGATCTACTTGTACATCAAAACATGAATGAATACTACAATTCAGTATCAGCCTTTTCCTACCCCAAAATAGATATACACTAACACTGATTAACTGTTCTACTTGTACATCAAAACATGAATACTACAATTCAGTATCAGCCTTTTCCTACCCTAAAATAGAGTTACACTAACACTGATTAACTGCTCTACTTGTACATCAAAACATGAATACTACAATTCAGTATCAGCCTTTTCCTACCCCAAAATAGATATACACTAACACTGATTAACTGTTCTACTTGTACATCAAAACATGAATACTACAATTCAGTATCAGCCTTTTCCTACCCCAAAATAGAGTTACACTAACACTGATTAACTGCTCTACTTGTACATCAAAACATGAATACTACAATTCAGTATCAGCCTTTTCCTATCCCAAAATAGATATACACTAACACTGATTAACTGCTCTACCTGTACATCAAAACATGAATACTACAATTCAGTATCAGCCTTTTCCTACCCCAAAATAGAGTTACACTAACATTGATTAACTGCTCTACTTGTACATCAAAACATGAATACTACAATTCAGTATCAGCCTTTTCCTACCCCAAAATAGAGTTACACTAACACTGATTAACTGCTCTACTTGTACATCAAAACATGAAAACTACAATTCAGTATCAGCCTTTTCCTACCCCAAAATAGATATACACTAACACTGATTAACTGTTCTACTTGTACATCAAAACATGAATACTACAATTCAGTATCAGCCTTTTCCTACCCCAAAATAGAGTTACACTAACACTGATTAACTGCTCTACTTGTACATCAAAACATGAATACTACAATTCAGTATCAGCCTTTTCCTATCCCAAAATAGAGTAACACTAACACTGATTAACTGCTCTACCTGTACATCAAAACATGAATACTACAATTCAGTATCAGCCTTTTCCTACCCCAAAATAGAGTTACACTAACATTGATTAACTGCTCTACTTGTACATCAAAACATGAAAACTACAATTCAGTATCAGCCTTCTCCTACCCTAAAATAGAGTTACACTAACACTGATTAACTGCTCTACTTGTACATCAAAACATGAATACTACAATTCAGTATCAGCCTTCTCCTACCCTAAAATAGAGTTACACTAACACTGATTAACTGCTCTACTTGTACATCAAAACATAAATACTACAATTCAGTATCAGCCTTTTCCTACCCTAAAATAGAGTTACACTAACACTGATTAACTGCTCTACTTGTACATCAAAACATAAATACTACAATTCAGTATCAGCCTTTTCCTACCCCAAAATAGAGTTACACAAACACTGATTAACTGCTCTACTTGTACATCAAAACATGAATACTACAATTCAGTATCAGCCTTTTCCTACCCGAAAATAGAGTTACACTAACACTGATTAACTACTCTACTTGTACATCAAAACATGAATACTACAATTCAGTATCAGCCTTTTCCTACCCCAAAAAAGAGTTACACTTAGACTGATTAACTGATCTACTTGTACATCAAAACATGAATGAATACTACAATTCAGTATCAGCCTTTTCCTACCCCAAAATAGATATACACTAACACTGATTAACTGTTCTACTTGTACATCAAAACATGAATACTACAATTCAGTATCAGCCTTTTCCTACCCTAAAATAGAGTTACACTAACACTGATTAACTGCTCTACTTGTACATCAAAACATGAATACTACAATTCAGTATCAGCCTTTTCCTACCCCAAAATAGATATACACTAACACTGATTAACTGTTCTACTTGTACATCAAAACATGAATACTACAATTCAGTATCAGCCTTTTCCTACCCCAAAATAGAGTTACACTAACACTGATTAACTGCTCTACTTGTACATCAAAACATGAATACTACAATTCAGTATCAGCCTTTTCCTATCCCAAAATAGAGTAACACTAACACTGATTAACTGCTCTACCTGTACATCAAAACATGAATACTACAATTCAGTATCAGCCTTTTCCTACCCCAAAATAGAGTTACACTAACATTGATTAACTGCTCTACTTGTACATCAAAACATGAAAACTACAATTCAGTATCAGCCTTCTCCTACCCTAAAATAGAGTTACACTAACACTGATTAACTGCTCTACTTGTACATCAAAACATGAATACTACAATTCAGTATCAGCCTTCTCCTACCCTAAAATAGAGTTACACTAACACTGATTAACTGCTCTACTTGTACATCAAAACATAAATACTACAATTCAGTATCAGCCTTTTCCTACCCTAAAATAGAGTTACACTAACACTGATTAACTGCTCTACTTGTACATCAAAACATAAATACTACAATTCAGTATCAGCCTTTTCCTACCCCAAAATAGAGTTACACAAACACTGATTAACTGCTCTACTTGTACATCAAAACATGAATACTACAATTCAGTATCAGCCTTTTCCTACCCGAAAATAGAGTTACACTAACACTGATTAACTACTCTACTTGTACATCAAAACATGAATACTACAATTCAGTATCAGCCTTTTCCTACCCCAAAAAAGAGTTACACTTAGACTGATTAACTGATCTACTTGTACATCAAAACATGAATGAATACTACAATTCAGTATCAGCCTTTTCCTACCCCAAAATAGATATACACTAACACTGATTAACTGTTCTACTTGTACATCAAAACATGAATACTACAATTCAGTATCAGCCTTTTCCTACCCTAAAATAGAGTTACACTAACACTGATTAACTGCTCTACTTGTACATCAAAACATGAATACTACAATTCAGTATCAGCCTTTTCCTACCCCAAAATAGATATACACTAACACTGATTAACTGTTCTACTTGTACATCAAAACATGAATACTACAATTCAGTATCAGCCTTTTCCTACCCCAAAATAGAGTTACACTAACACTGATTAACTGCTCTACTTGTACATCAAAACATGAATACTACAATTCAGTATCAGCCTTTTCCTATCCCAAAATAGAGTAACACTAACACTGATTAACTGCTCTACCTGTACATCAAAACATGAATACTACAATTCAGTATCAGCCTTTTCCTACCCCAAAATAGAGTTACACTAACATTGATTAACTGCTCTACTTGTACATCAAAACATGAATACTACAATTCAGTATCAGCCTTCTCCTACCCTAAAATAGAGTTACACTAACACTGATTAACTGCTCTACTTGTACATCAAAACATAAATACTACAATTCAGTATCAGCCTTTTCCTACCCCAAAATAGAGTTACACTAACACTGATTAACTGCTCTACTTGTACATCAAAACATGAATACTACAATTCAGTATCAGCCTTTTCCTATCCCAAAATAGATATACACTAACACTGATTAACTGCTCTACCTGTACATCAAAACATGAATACTACAATTCAGTATCAGCCTTTTCCTACCCCAAAATAGAGTTACACTAACACTGATTAACTGCTCTACTTGTACATCAAAACATGAATACTACAATTCAGTATCAGCCTTTTCCTACCCCAAAATAGAGTTACACTAACACTGATTAACTGCTCTACTTGTACATCAAAACATGAATACTACAATTCAGTATCAGCCTTTTCCTACCCCAAAATAGAGTTACACTAACACTGATTAACTGTTCTACTTGTACATCAAAACATAAATACTACAATTCAGTATCAGCCTTTTCCTACCCTAAAATAGAGATACACTAACACTGATTAACTGCTCTACTTGTACATCAAAACATGAATACTACAATTCAGTATCAGCCTTTTCCTACCCTAAAATAGAGATACACTAACACTGATTAACTGCTCTACTTGTACATCAAAACATAAATACTACAATTCAGTATCAGCCTTTTCCTACCCTAAAATAGAGATACACTAACACTGATTAACTGCTCTACTTGTACATCAAAACATAAATACTACCATTTTTTAAGTCATTCCCATTAATGGTTTCTGAGAAAAACTTGACGGAAATTCGTATGGACGAACGGAGGGACATGAGTAAAAAACTTAATGGACATGTCCTCAGGTGGGCATAAAAAGGGGGGACCCCCAAAGTCAATCCCATCCATCCTTTCATAGTAAGGAACAACACTGCCAAATTTGAAGTCAATCGAATAACTAGAATAACTAGAACTTAAGTTATCGTGGAAACCTTAAAAGTTAACAGACAATGACAACAACGACCATGACAGCTTCATACCATTATACGACCACAATTTTTTTGCGGTTGTATAAAAATTAATAATCACTCAACCAGAAAATCAAGATCAAGGTCAAATGATGGGGATGCAGATGTACTAAGCTACAACTGGGGCATATGCATACCAAGTTTCATCAACTTAGGACTTATAGTTCCCATTATAATGTATTGAAAATTGTCAAAGTCACTCAACCAAAAAATCAAGATCAAGGTCAAAAGATGGGGATTCATATGTGCTAACCTACCACTGGGGCATATGCATACCAAGTTTCATCAACCTAGGACTTATAGTTCTTGAGATATGAAGGTGCTCATAAAACGTTACCCAGCTCATTATAATATATTACAAACAGTCAAAGTCACACAACTGGAAAATCAAAGTCATGGTCAAAAGATGGGGACGCAGATGTACCAAGCTACTACTGGGGCATATGGATACCAAGTTTCATCTCCATATGACTTATAGTTCTTGAGGTTTGAATGTGCTCATAAAACCTTACCCAGCCCATTATAATGTATGGAAAATTGTCAAAGTCACTCAATTGTGTAAACATTTCAGTGATTTAAATGGAGATAATACACTCAGGCAATAGAAGGATGAAAAACAGGTAGACACATGATCACTATAAACCACCCATTTTCTACATATGTGGGGTATTATAAATAAAAAAAAACAAGAGTTAACACTAAAGTATGTCTCGCCTGCCGGCACCATCAGAAACAATTATTCTTTCTTACTTCCACTATATTTTGAATTTACATGGATTTTCAGTTTCTGAGATCAAAAGATGTTTATAGAACTTAAACATTGAAAATATATGCAATAAAAATAATCAAAGTCACTCAACCAGAAAATCAAGGTCAAGGTCAAAAGATGAGGATGCAAATGTGCTAAGCTACTACTGGGGCATATGCATACCAAGTTTCATCAACCTAGGACCTATAGTTCTTGAGATATGGAGGTGCTCGCAAAACTTTTCCATTGCTATTATATGTATTGAAAATTGTCAAAATCACTCAACCGGAAAATCAGGGTCAAGGTCAAAAGATGGGGATGCAACTGTGCTTAGCTACTACTGGGGCATATGCATACCAAGTTCCATCAACCCAGGACCTATAGTTCTTGAGATATGGAGGTGCTCGCAAAACTTTTTCATTGCTATTATATGTATTGAAAATTGTCAAAGTCAGTCAACCGGAAAATCAAGGTCAAGGTCAAAAGATGGGGATGCAACTGTGCTAAGCTATTACTGGGGCATATGCATACCAAGTTTAATCAACCTAGGACCTATAGTTCTTGAGATATGGAGGTGCTCGCAAAACTTTTCCATTGCTATTATATGAATTGAAAATTGTCAAAGTCAGTCAACCGGAAAATCAAGGTCAAGGTCAAAAGATGGGGATGCAACTGTGCTAAGCTACTACTGGGGCATATGCATACCAAGTTTCATCAACCCAGGACCTATTGTTCTTGAGATATGGAGGTGCTCGCAAAACTTTTCCATTGCTATTATATGTATTGAAAATTGTCAAAGTCACTCAACCGGAAAATCAAGGTCAAGGTCAAAAGATGGGGATGCAACTGTGCTAAGCTACTACTGGGGCATATGCATACAAAGTTTCATCAACCCAGGACCTATAGTTCTTGAGATATGGAGGTGCTCGCAAAACTTTTCCAAAAAGTTAACGCTGCCGTCGCCGCCGCCGGTAAAGTAACACCTATGTCCCGCTCTGCTTCGCAGGCGAGACAAAAATGAACCCAACATCACATGAAATATGGTAAAATCACAACAGACTATTCTTGCCACTGCTTCTTCAATAAAATGTAAAACAGCATGTCCAAACAGCTAAACACACATTTGATCTGACTTCTTTAATCTTTTCTTTTCCTTTTCTTTGTTCTTATCTGTAAAAATAATTGAATATTTGTAAAAAAAAAAAAAAATAGATGAACTGTGAGCAATGCTCACAAATTGATACCCCCCACTTGAAGACCCCTAGGTTGAAAGAAGCAAATGAGGTACCAAAGGAACTTCCGAATATCAAAAGTCCGAAATTGTAAGACAAGTCCAGAGAACGAAATGTAAAAGACAACACAAAGAAACAACAGAAAATCACAATACAGAAACAACTGAATGACAACTAGTAACACGAACTTAAGAACTAACGAGAGTGACCTCAGATGCTCCAGAAGAGTAAACGGTTCCTGCCTGCTATAGCGCACCCGTCATGTCACCAATTGTCCATTCAGCAAGTCAAACTGATGAAGAAAGAAAATACAGCAAAGCCCTATGACAATCCAACATCTGCACTCATCTGTGAGATAGAAATCCTGTATTTGTCTATGAGCTCATGAATGATGTCTCCCGTAAAACTTTTTCAGTAAAGACAACAACTGAGAAGCAACATAACCTTGTGTCAACAATTTCTGGCTCAGTCGTGACGCTCTACTAAGGAAACTCGATGTAATTTCCACAAGCTATGGAATAGTGAATCAGTTGTGATACGTAAACTCCATAAGCTGGAGCGGATGGAATGTTGCCACACAAGAATGGAAAGTTAACCATTGGAGTTGAAGTCTTCACGTTTGTCAAAGAGCTTTGTTGAAAGTCTTCCTTGTGAGTCTATTTCGATATATAGATCTGAATATGAAGCAGACTTCCTAGAATTCGTTGTGTCCTTTATTTCAAGTTCCTGTGGATATATGAGATGAAAAGCTTGAAGCTTTGAAAAGTCAAAATTTTTGCCCCCATATTGGAAACCCACAATATCAATTTAATCAAATTCTAAAAGAGGAGGTGCACATCTACATCATATCAGTAAGAATTTGAAAAAAAGTTTCATTAAAATTCATTCATTGGTTTAGGAGGAGTAGCGGATTAGGAATGGGTTCCCTCAGTGGTAATGGTAACAAGAGGCTCCCAGGAGCCTGAATCGCTAACCTTACATAAATGCCTTTTTACATTTAAAGGGCCATAACTTCAATATTAGGGGTCATCTGACAACATCAATTAACTTAATGCATTAAAGTGTATAGTTTAATTAGCTGAACATTTTAGGAATAAAAAGCTTTTTATTATTTTCTAGCTTTTCCTGCTATAAGGCATAAACAGTTACTTGGACATTTAAGGTACCATAACTCATATAAGGGGTCAATAAAAAACTTCCATCATATTAATTTTTTGTGTGGCTTAACTAAGCAATATTGTAATTAAAAGTTGTTATCTAGCTTAAATGTATTCTAATACAATGGGTAAAGGCTATGAACATGGACAATTTTGACGTTCTAATGGGAATATCACCTAAAAGTAAGGGCCTACAACTTTGACCCTATTATAGATTTTGAAGATCTTGATGTGCTTAACAAAATCCAATTTAATTTTCCCAAATATCTTTAATAGTTTTCAAGATATTAAGGTTCATAAGTGCAACTTTTGAAAAAATCGGGAAAAAGGGCAATAACTCATACATGGGTTGTTGGATCTTCTTAAAAATTTCAGGGCAGGTAGATCTTGAGGTGCTGATCACTTTAACCCTCTGTCACAATTTTGATATCTGTGACCATTTTTGAGTTATTTGCAAAAAAATAATAACTACAATTTACCCCTATGTTCTATTTTTAGCAATAGCAGCCATGTTTTTTGTCAAATCAAAAATCCTAACAATTGTATTAAATCACATGCCAATTAACAACTGTACGAAGTTTAGTTACAATTGGACTTATGGTGTCAGAGGAGTTAACGTTTCAATGTAATGGTGAAATGCTGTGAAAATGGTCAATTTTGACGTTCTAAGGGGAATAACTCTTAAAAGGAAAGGTTATACAACTTTGACCCTATTACAGATTTTGAAGATCTTGATGTGCTTAAAAACATGCTATTTAAATTTCTCAAATATCTTTAATAGTTTCAAGATATTGAGGTTAAAAAGTGTGATTTTTTGAAAAAATCGGGAAAAAGGGCAATAACTCCTACATGGGTTGTTGGATCTTCTTCAAAATTTCAGGGCAGGTAGATCTTGAGGTGCTGATCACTTTAACCCTCTGCCACAATTTTGACCGTTTTTGAGTTATTTGCAAAAAACTACAATTTACCCCTATGTTCAATTTTTAGCCATGGCGGCCATGTTTTTTTGTCGAATCAAAAATCCAAACAGTTATTTTTAAGCACATATGCCAATAAACAACTGTACCAAGTTTAGTTGCAATTGGAGTTATGGTGTCAGTGGAGTTAACGTTTGAAAAAGTTTACGGAAACAGACGGACGATGGACGCCAAGTGATGGCAATAGCTCACATGACTCTTCAGGTCAGGTGAGCTAAAAATGGCTTAGTCCATGTTTTGCTCTGGTAAAACCAAAATATCGATTCAATCAATTTTAAAATAGGAGGTGCACATCTACATTATCAGTAAAAATGTGCGAAAATTTTGTTGAAATACAATTGGTTTAGGAGGATTGGCGGATTAAAGATGGGTACCGTAAGGCGTTAAAGATGGACAGAAGGACGGACGGACACACTGACACCATGAACACTATATACCACCCACTTTTTAATTGGGGGGTATTAAAATTATATATGTTCTTTCAGAAGTATTTTCGGTTTAAGTACAATGTGAATCACAAACTCAATTTTTTGCCTTCTTACCTTGTGTTGGAGGGACTTGGAAGTCCATGAAAAGTAGTATTTCATTTTCAAAAATTATTATTTCCTCATTAATTCAATTTGTCTTAAGTAAAACATGTTAAATTGTCTTGATGTATGGCTAACATTTGTTCTAACAGCATACTATCGATTGAAATGCCATGAGACTTTAAGTTCTTCTTCAAATGTGTTAAGATTGAAAAATTAGTTGCAAAACTAAGGTCACCTTGAAAAACAGGAAGTAGATGTGCGACAAACCTTGACTGGATAGGCACAGAACATCTCATGGTGAAGCTTTTAAAAAATATCAAATCAATCTGTTCATTATAATTCAAGAAATCTATTACCAAAGTTTCAGCCAGGCTGATTGATAGACCTATCCCTCTGTATAAAGAGTTGGGGTATAAAATACATGAACATTATCAAGTTTTTTTCAAGTGGTAAAACAAGTAACTAAATATTTCAATGTCTTACTCTGGGTCTGTTTCGTTCCTGTTCAATAAAGTCATGAATGTCTGTGGGTGCTGTATTTACTGTTACAGGTAAGGCTATGACCTTATGAACAGGAAGAATAGAAGAGAGAGGCCATAGGTTTCTCCGCCTTGCACTATCATGAGGATTCTCACAAAATTCATTCCATTCCTCATATTGATGATGTGTTAAATGACTTTTCATCTTGCTGATGTTCTGTTTAAAGTCATCCAGATCAAGTTTTTCAAAATCAGGATCAACAGTTGATGGAATCCCTAATTTAAAATAGAAATAAACAAATTTCAATTTAAATATCAAAGGCTTATTTCTACACTGATCTTCAAGCAGATAAGAATCATTGGCTCATTGTGTTAGCTGCAGCTCTCTGCAAAGTGCAAACACAAAAAATTTATCTTGTTGATATCTTAAAAGATATTGAGGATACACATTTGCCACCACAGTCCAAAGAGAAAGTAAGGTTTTGACAGGTCCCCATATTACATAGGACTAATAGTTTGTTATACTGAATCATCCAGCAGAATTTCCAATCTTTATTATTCACTGTGTCCAAGAAACACTTGACAAAAAAGTTTATAAGGAGGAGCAGACATTGACTGACTTTTGAAAACTAAATGCCCACACAACTCATCGCAGGTGCATGAAAACTTTTGACATCAACTTACATGCTAATCATTCAAGCAGACACTCCAGGTAACAGAATTTGCTTTCTATAAAGCATTCATATCCAGCGCTGTGGTCTCATCATGCAAAAATTCAAATCTGATATAGTAACCCCATAATTGAAATCAGAATGACAAATTTAATCACTAAAGTGAAATATCTAAATGAAATTTGTTCTGAACCTATAACTTTGTGGTATTATACAACATTTCAAAATTGGGCATAAACTTTTCAGGCCACAGTGCCTTACACATTGAAAGTATTTATGAAATTACAAGCATGTTTAATGGATTTATAAATAAATGTACATGTATATGATTGGGATTTTGCTACTGTTCAGCAAGAACAAGCATTCCCATACTCAATGCAAGATTAAGTCATCTTGGTAAACAGGAAATAGATGTCCAACAAAACTGAATTGGAAAGACATAGTGAAGATGTTCACCAAATATCATTTCAATGTTTTCATTAAAAGCTGAAACTCTGTTACAAAAAATTATAAACTGCTAACACAGAGAGATGTCTGGCCTGTCCCTGTTGGAAACAGAGTAAAATGTCAATCAGTGAACCATGACTGCAGTGGCATATGCACAATTCAACCTTGGATTTGATCTTCAACTATCCTGATGATGATGCACATCAAATATAATTGGTCTACCATGAGTAGAAGTTGTTAAACGGACCCAAGAAAAAACTCTTACAACATGTACAAGTCCTATATAAACAGAGTAAAATGTCAAAAGTCACTGGACCGTAAAATCAGGGGCATCTGTATAAATTGACCATGGATTTTATCTACAATTATGCGGATAATAATGCATACCAAATATCATTGACCTACCATAAGTAAAAGTTGTTAAACAGACACAAGAAAAAAACTCTTACAAATTGTGGACAACGCCGCTGCCGTTGTGAAACGTCGCCTTCTTGGACTTTTGTCGCAGGCGAGACAAAAATTTGAAAAAATCATGTGAGTTGGCTTGGCAAATAGGAAGTAGATGTCTGATAAATCGGCACAGTACAACACAACATGATGTATACCAAATATCATATTAGTGTTAATTTAAGCAAAGAAATCTGTCACAAGTTCCAGAAAATAGACAAGTTGATTCCAATAAAGCCCACTCTCTAAAAAGGGGGGATAATTATTACATTGGACAATTTATACCTGTTGGAATGCACTGTTTATTGTATTGATCATACAATAGGAGTTCAATGGGGTCTTCATCAGGTGCAGGGTACCATTCTTCTGTGGACCAGAGACGTGCCTTCATTGAAACATGACCAGGAGAGTCAACAGTTAACCTACAAAACAAAAATATTTATTTATTTTTGTTTTTATAGAATTAGGACTAGAACAAAGAAGCCACTGAACAAACTTATAATTTCACACTGAGCAGTGCTAAGGATACACTAAATCATTCATTGGTCTGAAATATTCTATATACTTGTATAGGTCAAGAATGCACGTACTATAAAAGCAGAAATTATCGTGGTGTAATTTTTGTTTAAAAGTTTCCATTACTACAATCCTGTAAAAAAAAATCCATTACACTTAGTACACCAGAAGTAGATATATGTATGGGAAGTCTAAAAAGAGATGAAACCTTGTATCCTTTTTAATTTGTAATATATGTCAACTATAATCATAATATATTCCAAGCAAATATAGAAAAACTGTCTTTAAGCTATCTTCTTTTTCGTGTTTATTACAAAATATTAAATTACCAAAACTGATGTGCATAAGAGTGGTATTGAATGGTGTTGATTGAATCTGACATCCATTCTCTTACATTCCACACAGTTCCCAGTTGTTCTACATGACATGGAGTCACAAAGGCTTTCCTGATCTCATCCTTCAATGAAGACATTGTCATAGCATTGACTTTACAGAGATGTTGTGAGATAGTACTGAATCGCTGGTCAACATCTTCATGGGTGTGTCCTTTCATTAGGAAAGATAAGTAAACCTGTAACATATACAACTCATATACACTTTAACCAAATAACCTAGTCATGCTAGTACAAGTAAAACTCAAAAACAGTATCAGATATCAAACTCTGGTATGGATAAAAGTGGTCAGCACATCAGAATCTACCTGTCTAGAAATGTTCAAGATTCAAGAAGATCAAACAAGAAGTTATTGCCCTTTTTCTGGAATTTGCTGGCAGAGCCTGTTTTTTTAATATGATGAGCATGCTATTGTCATTACATTAGTGGCAACTGAGTATAAGTAGCAATTGAATTAAAAAACCAAATTTGTGAAAATATAATGATAAATTTCTTATATAAGTCACTGCTTTATTAAACACTTATCCCTTAATCTTAAGTCCCCTCCTACGCACAAAAGGCATTTAAACTCTAACTCCAGAAATACCTATTTAGTATAAACAACAAAACATGAGGTATTTTGATAAAATGCAAAAGAATTGTGCTAAGGATTCCAAATCTTTCATCTAAATATTTCACCCAGACATGGACCCAACATTTTGATATTGACCATATATCATTGCCAAATTATTAGATAACATTATTTTTTTTCAAACACACTGATATGTAAATAAAATAGTCATTGAAAATAAAGAAACTGAGAAGAGGAAATTTTAACAAAGCACTAAAAGTTGTATTTTTCAAGACTTTCATTTTCTGCTTAAGATATTGAAACATTTGGATTTGGACACAACAAAGAAAGCAATTTGGAATAATGTCATTGTCATTAATATTTAAAAGAACAGATTCCAGGTCCCTGCTCAATGAACAGCAAGCAATACAATTTTCCACACCCCCTAAATAGGTTACAACCTATTAGCCTATTAGACACATACTTGAGACTGCATACATTATTTCAGGGGCCTACCATTAATGGCTTTTGAGAAAAGTGTTACAAACATTTTACCACTGACCCAATAGAAGAAAAAAATCATTAAATTGTTGTACAGGAAGTCAAAGTCCAATAACCTGCTAAACAGCTTAAAACTTATGTAAAGTTCATTCTGTAGAAAGTTGAAGGGCTCTTCCAGAAAAAAATGTCTCCTGGGGGCAGAACGCCATCATTTTAAAATCTTATAGGTGGGGAAGTTGGGATTTGTGAACTTTTTATTATATATTATGTGTTTTTTAATTCAAATTTATAAGTGGTACCCCTATATCTGCCCCCAGAAGATACTTTATTTCTGAAATAGCCCTTATGTGATGACAGGGTGCATAAAATTAACAGAAAGCTCAAACTTACATCTTTTACATATCCTTTCATACACAGATATGCAAGAAAGGCCAGTATGACTTTGTTTTTGTTCTCTCTGCCGCAGTTATCACACTGGATATAAAGTGTTGGAGGTAGATGATATCCTGTCATCTGTTCATACAGAGCATTAAGAAGACAGGTTGCAGTTAAATTTGGGTCATGAGAGTATTCATTGCAATCAATGAAAAATAGGTTGCCTTTTCCATGCACAATGGTTCCAGTTATATGTGTCTTCAAGTATTTTTTGGCTTCCTGAAATAAAACAAGAGTTACACTAGGTATGTTAGCCTGTTTCAAAATCATCTTCCTCATAAAGTCATTCATTTTCAAACCATCATATTTCATCTACATAGGGCAAACAGTTCTTTAGATATCAAAGGGCTAATAAAACCTTTCCCAGCCTAACATAATGTATTGAAAAAAGTTAGTCACCCATGGAGAAAATCAAGGTCAAGTTCAAATGATGAGGATGTAGACACAGAGAGGTACTACAGGGACATTTGTATACCAATTTCATCCACCTAGGACTAATAGGAAATTGACTATTGATATATAGATTTTACAGTTCAAAACCATCCAAATATATACAAAGTGAGCCATTGAAATGGGTAAAGGTCTTCCCGCACATCATTTCTATAAAGTTTGGTTCCATTGTGGTTAATAGTTGCAGAGAAAATAGCTGAATGCATTTTTCCCATAGGGTCCAATGTAAAACTATGTTCAGACTTGGCAGCCATGTTTTTTGCTGGATTTGAAAAATGTTTGCAATCTAAGTAAGGGATCATCCATACATCAATTCTGAAAAGTTTGGTCGAAATTGGTCAAATAGTTTCTAAGGAGGTAGCAAAAATGTGAAATGTTTAATGCAATGGACAACAGACATCATACAATGACAGACACCAAGTGATGGCAATAGCTCACGTGACTTTTTAGGACAGGTGAGCTAAAAAGTAGAAGAAACACAGCTTTTTACCTGCGTCGCTGAAGGCGAAATCAGGTATAGTAGCCGGGTCACTCCGTCCGTCCGTCCGTCCGCCAGTCCCGCTATGGGGTGCACGTCTTGTTTAATCTGAATCTCAAAAACCAAACACTAGATCTTTCTGAAATTTTACACAGTGATTACAGATATATTGAAGATGTGCACCTCCCCTTTAAGGAACTTTTTATAATTTCGTTTAGAAATTAGGGGCCCAAAAGGGGCCAAAAAAGTAACTTAAATTTTTTTCCACAATAACTTTTGTTCTGGTTGACCAAATGCTATGAAACTTTACAGTAATGTTACATACTATAATAGAAAGGGTTGGGCTAATTTTGGGTGTCCCTTCTTTTTTCATTTAGAAATTAGGGGCCCTAAAGGGACCAAAAAAGTGACTTTTTTATTTGTTTCCACAATAACTTTTGTTCTAGTTGACCAAATGCTAAGAAACTTTACTTACCATAAAAGGAAGGGTTGGGCTGATTTTGGGTGTCCCCTCTTTTTTTTGTTTAGAAATTAGAGGCCCAAATGGGGCCAAAAAAGCAACTTTTTAAATCTTTTCCATAATAACTTTTGTTCTGGTTGACCAAATGCTATGAAACTTTACAGCAATGTTACTTACCATAAAAGGAAGGGTTTGGCTGATTTTGGGTGTCCCCTCTTTTTTTCGTTTAGAAACTAAGGGCCCTAAAGGGGCAAAAAAAGCAACTTTTTTATTTGTTTCCACAATAACTTGTTTTGGTTGACCAAATGCTATGAAACTTTACAGTAGTGTTACTCGCCATAAATTAAAGGGTGGGGATGATTTTGGGTGTCCCTTCTTATTTTTCCAAAAGTATAATAGATAGAAGTAATTGGAAGTAACATTTTCTGCAACATCAAATTATCTACTAAATTTCTTTTAGACTCGAAGTGATCTGACAATCCCTTATAGGAGTCATTGGTTCTTAATTGTTAAAATTGATGATTTTAGCTGTTTTTGACTTGTATCTTGAAAATATTGAAATATAAAGACAATTTAAAATGATGAAATTAAGGTGTTTAACTGAATAGATTAAAATATTGAATTTGAGGTGTGTTTACTTAAGTCATGTACAAAAATGTAAGTGTGCAAGGAGTAATGAACCTCCCATGAAAGACCACTTGTATGATTGTTATCTTTATTAAAAGTAGGATATAGATATTTAAATTAATAAAAAATTATAATGTTGTTAATATTTATATGAGCTTGTTTAAACTTGAAAATTAATCTTATATTGATAATATCCTCCAAAACAAATAAGGTATACTACACCTTAATCAAACTACTAAACATACTGGAAGAAAAAAGTATTGATAATTTGCAAGCATATAGCCCCTTTGCGTCAGAAAAACACAATTTAACTATCTACTATGAAACAATTTATAAAATTGTATGCAGAAATAGTAGTCCAAATCAATAAAAATGTCTTTTCGGTAGCTAATGCAACATAGGCTTTTGTTTTTTAGAAGTGATGATGAAGATGAAGACGATAATGAATCTTTGTCAGATATACGGTTTGGGCCATTTGATGAGAATGCCAGTGTATCTGACGATGATCAGGACCATGAGGACCAAGTAAAAGAATCCATCTTACCAGATGTACCCTCTACCAGTCCAGACCATAGACATAATGTCTTTGAAAGAATAAACAAGAAAAGTGTAGGAAAACACTTTCTGGATATTTTCGATTTAAAGGAACCACCCAAGGATTTTGAGGTGAGACAAAGGGATGAGGACTTTGTCAATAAATTGTCACAGAAGATGATTGAAAAAAGTGTAATATCAATTGACAATTCTGCCAATATTATTGGCTTAGTCCTGATTAACAAGGAGGAATTTGAAAGCAGCAAGATAAAATCTTACCAGATTTTTATCATAGATGGAAATCATAATGCTATGGCACAAAAAATAGCCTATGAGAAAACCAAGGATCCTGTCTTTAGATACAGAGAAGTACATATATATTGTAACCTCAGTAGTGAAGAGGCATTAATTCTAGGGACAAGCAGAAATGAAGACGCTAGCTTGTCTCTGAAATTTACAGATTTTGAGAAGGTAGATCTGGTGAGACGATACCTTTATGCGTCATCTGATGTGTCTCCAGATCAAGAACCTCCAGAGCAAGGAAGCATGTTTACAAATGTCTACAAGCAGCTTTTGAACCTGAAAACGGTATATATTTATTAATCAAAATTAATATCATAGATATGTTTTTATACATCGTATAATTGCAAAAAAATTGCCCCTTAATGCATCCTAGCAATTTACTATTGTACTGTTATGCTTGTCCTCTCTATGACACCTTCAATGGGGTCAAAATGGGAGAAAATGTGGAGTAAGGTCAATTTTTTTATAAATTTTCCAAAATCAGTTTATTATGGCCAAAATACATTTTAAGTTGATGTTCTGTCTTTTAAAATGTAAGTTTTTTTTACCAAAAAATATTTGGTCTGAGTGTGAGACCAATTTTAAAATCACTAATTTGTATTAGAAGAAGAGTAAAAATTAGGAAAAAACCCATTCTATTGCAAATTCATCAACTTTGAAGGTATCCCTGCCCAAATCATGAAAATATTAAGGTAGTTTTCATGATATTTTGTTAATTGCATAGATTTATAAACTAACTAGCAGCAAATATAAGCAACTGATCATGACACAATTCTTAAAGTTTGTGCCATTTTAGGCCCTTCCTGAACATACATACATGTACTCCTTTCTTTGGTGAACATGCTGTGCTCTTTTTTGTTCAATGGTTGATAGTCTTAGATTTATGGAAAAATAGCATTGTTTTGAATTGTTGCATTTGTACCTATAAGGAGTTTCTGAATGATAATCACAAATTATGGCACCAATTTTATTTATGATATTGAAATTTAACCGTATGTCCAAAATGTCCAATGTAAAACATAATTTAAGGAAATATAATAAAATGAAAAAAAAAGTAATATGAATTCAACAAATTATTTCTTTTCAGAAGAAAGAAGTAGATGCAAAAGCCGTAATAAGATTTTTGGCCACAAAACTCTCACGTAGGAATTACTTACTTTTCTCCACGATTTGTGAGAAAAACAACAAAATAAAGGCGTCAAAATTTGAACCTTTGAGAGGTCTAGCGGAGCCAGTCATGTTTGAGCAGTTGTCATTGTTGGCCAACACTAGCTGCAAAAGGACAGACTGGCTTGAATTTAAAAACAGCTGTCAGAAAAGCAAGAAAGAAAAGGTAGGTCATAAAAATATGTCTGGTGTTTCCATTTTAAGGGTTTTCTTTACATAAGGGTCAGGTGAGCTATTGCCTTCACTTGGCATCGATCATTGTCTTCTGTTGTTGCCAGTCTTAGTTGACCATCTTCGTCCATTGTCTTTTCCTCTGAAACTGCAGTAAAGATTTGCTAAATATTTTGTTCTTATGATCCATGGCAAATCGCTACTAATGATTCTGATTCTTGAGTTATCTATTAAAAAAAAGGCATGACTAGAAAAAGAACGAGGGAGTAAGAATACAGTTTTTTTTTACCATGGAATGAAAACTATTGCCGATAGAGAAATTCAGCTCAATGAGCTCTACTAGAAATGGGGAAAATAGTGTTTTTATGCCAATACAATGAAAAGTTTGCACATAGAGAAAAAGCTGCTGTTTTTATAAATATTCAGCTAATTATCAAGTCATTATGCTATTATCAAGATTATGTAGCTGTCAGATGACCCCTTATAAGTGTTATGGCCCTTTTTAAGTGAGAAATAGTATTTTTGCCAACAGAATGAAAAGTATTGCAGATAGAGACAAGCGTTTCTTACTAGTATAATGTTCGGCTTATTGAGCTCTACAAAAGTTTGTATTGAATATCAGATACCAGTTGAGAAATTCAGACACCATGGTGCCTCTTGTTTTTCAATGCTTTTTTAAATTCTGTTCTTGACTAGCTACAGTTGTCTTTGTGGTACTGAATCTGGCATTGGTTTTGTAATTGTCTTGCCTGCCACGAATGTCGCAAAAGGTGAGACATAGGTATTGTGATTTCGGCAGCAGCAGCGGCGGTGGTGGCCACTTCCACAATTGGTTAAAGTTTTTGCTAAAGTCTATTTGATGTGAATTGGATATGTTACACCATATTTGGTATGCAGTTTGCATTAGCATCAGTACAGATCAGTGTCAAAATCATTTCATCAATATGCTCCTGCAGTCAGGGTCTACTGTTTATGAAATTTTAGACTGATTTGTTCTGATACACCTTTGATATTGATATGCAGTTGCATTAGCATCAGTACAGATCAATATGCTCCTGAAGTCATAGTCTACTGACTTTGAAAGGAGTAGAGCCACGAATGCCTCAAATTGGCCCGGTATTTTTACTAATTTTCACACTACTTCAACTCTTCGTAAAATTATCCAAAATGAGTTAAGGCATAACTGAACTTTTCATATATGTAAGATTCAACAAAATATCCACCTCACAGGTCTAGCCTTGGCATATCAAACACACCATTAATTATACAATTCTTAAATTTTCGCCCATTTTCACTGTTTTCTCGTCGTATTTTGTCAAACATAGTATTGGCCACATTCGTCGACCATCATAAATTTTTGATAGTCAATTTATAACATAAAAATACACAATTTTATCACAGAATAATTTTGGTCGATGGGTGTGGCCATTTTCGTTTTCACCGAATTATACATGAAAATCAATGAAAAATGTCGAAAAACGAGATTTTGTACAAAATAGACTGATTTTTAGCTCACTCTCCTCCGTGTTGATATACAATTAAACCAAAATATATTGCAATTTCTAAAAATATGAAGTCTAATGAACATTAAAACAGCAATTACAAGCAAGTATACCAAAGTTGAATTTTTGGGCCGATTTTGGGCCTTCGTGGCTCTTCTCCTTTAACACGGTTTTACATTTATATTTTGTATGCAGTTCCCTAAAGCATTGTAAAGCATGAATGCAGATAATTCATTTCATACAATTAGTAAATCTATAAGTGACAAGTTTGGACAGGCAAGACATCTCTCTGTGGTAACAGTGTTTTTCCTTATTGAAAGTCTCTATTTTTGCAGTTGCATAAACATTAAGTTATCCTTTTACCATGGTGATATCTTACCCCTGATCCCTCAGTCAAAGTCTATTTCTTTTTATGTAACAGCTCTGATTAAGCAAGTTCTCCAGGAATAGCTCATGTTCGTCAAATGATATTGGGTAAGCAGATGTATAAGTAAAGTACCATCTCGTTTCTCTATGGAGAAAGTTTCTTCTTTGATTCAGTTGTTTAAATATTGATGTTACTACTAAAGCATTGAAGCAATGTCATTAAATGTTGAACTTCCTAGATCATGAAGATCAATTTGCACATTCAAGAAATGGAACCCCTGCAGGCAAGTATTTAGTAGAAGAATAGAAAATTCACCAGGTATTGTGTTGTTTTACATACTTACTTTGTGAGGATTACATTTACAGGGATAAACTATTTGCCATTCTACTATCCTTGTAATTATTATTATGTTGCTGGCAACATGTCGTTGGAGTAAACTAGAGGGACTAAATTTTTACAGTTTCCTCTGGTATTATTTGACGCAGAAGTCATTGAGGTAGCTCATTCACTTCCTTAGATATTTACCAAAAAGTCTTGCTCCCAGAATATATGCTATCTTGGATTTCTATGCCTTTTTGGTAATGTTTATCAAAGCTACTAGCCAGAACTATATACATGTTAACAATTTGTTATTTGGTTGTAGATGATGTTGAAAACCAACACAACTGCTACTTTAACATTTGATGACTTTGAGGCAATTATAACAACTAGTGATAAAAAGACAGTCAGTGGATGTGTAAGCGTCACTTTCAACAGTTCTGATGGAGAAACAAGGGTGATGACCATTAGAGAACTTGAAAAAGTAATATTTGTCCGTAAGTATATATTATACAGTATTGTCACTAAAATCACATAAAATGTTTCTCAAATTGGTTATTGTGTCAAAAATATCTTATATTTGTATGCAATAGACCAATCCCCAGGAAATTTGGTCAAAGTTTTTCAGGCTTTCTTTTGCATATCACACTTACTTATTGAATGGTGTAAAACTAGTAACTAGATTTTTGTATATGTTATGTCTTGCCATGGTCATGCTTTTCTTAATCATATCAATGAAAAATGAAATGTTTTTAAATGGATATAAGATATAAATAATCTGTTCTGAATTTAATTGATAGCACTATTTTAGCAGACTACACAACTGTTTGATGGATTTGATTTGGATGAAATTTACAAATTTTAGGAAAAACATGTCACAAGGTTCTTACTTGTTATTAGAGCACTTATATATACAAAATAAAGAAGTTAGTTAATGAAAATGTTTTTTTCATTTACAGAGTGCTATTTTTTTACTACATACATCTTTATTTTTGTTTCAAAGGTGAAGACACAGGTTTATCAGAAGGAGACAATACAGTAGATGTTTCTCAGAGATGCCTATCTGGAACTGATTCAAGTCTAAAAGGTCTACTTTTTGAACAGCATTTGATTTAAAATTTCTATTCCTCCAAATAAATTAATTTTGGATGTAAGGCCTTTTCTGATTTGTCGAATTTATTAGTTTTATTTCTGAATGGAAGACATTTTTTGTTTACCGTGACGTCACAATCAAAATTTGCTCTTGGTTTTGACGTTTACAGCTTTTAGATTATTTTATACGGAGTGAACATAACTTATTTTTGAATCTATAGGGAAATAAACCTAAATTTAGGTGTTCACATTGGGAATAATCCGCTATGCGTATTATACAATATGAAGACCAAAATTTGGGTTTATAACCGTATAGAATAAAAAAAAGTTATGTTCATTCCTCAAATAACAAAGTAGATCTGTATGACAATAAGATATGTTCTCATATTCTCATCAATATTAATTATTTCTTTTTTTAAAGAAATTTTAAATCACAATGCCTCATCCCTTGTTTGTTAATAGCTACTAGAGGTGAACTTTGATTATTTTTTCCTACATGACCTTTATTATTAGTATGATTTGAAACTGAGCACTGTCATTAAGATGGTGTTTTAGAACACTGCAAAGTAAACAAACAATATCAAGATCTACCTGCCAACCATCAATGTAGACTTTATTGTCCTTATTTTTGGATTTCAAAGTTTTGTGCTTATTTTAATAGCTTCATATCTTGAAAAGATTTAAATTGCATTTGATAGATCTACAAGTTATGTAGGAGTCAAAGTCCTAGGACCATTTATTGAGCTTTCCAACAAAGAATATAAAATTTTCTTGTTTTCACAGTTGTACCCGTAATAGAAACGTCAGCTTTCCTGACACCATAAATCCAACTTCAAACAAACTTCAAACCGTTGTTAATTTGCATTTAAAGTGCTACAAAATGATTTGTTGACAAACTTTCCATCACAGTTGTCACAACAACTTCTTGCAGCAGAGGTCTCATATTCTGGATGTTGATTTATTCTCTAGTATTATATGCTTATATTTTAATAGCAGTATGTTCACTTCTTACATTTTCTCATATGTTAGCGAATATAAATATTTTGGTCACAGTATTCTTAGCAATCACTTCCAGAATAAGTCTTATGTTTTGCACATTGCTTTTTCTAATAGAGCTTTATTATGTTTAGCAATTTCATGCTTATATGGTCACTACTTCATGTTTGCCAAAAACTTAGGTTCTGAAAGACATAATTGTTGAAACTTCCTGTTTATTAAATACCTAAGTTATGGGAGACTTATGAAGTGGGGGTTACTAATGAGTATTTGTTAACAATTTTTCCTTGTTTATGTAGAAATTGAGAGAGAATAGGTTAAATTGCCTTTCTAATCCCTTGGCTATATCATGGCAAGTATTGGTACATACGCTAGGTCAAGTTTGCACCTTATTTCATTTATCTGTAATTCCTTAATTCATTTAGAGGAATTTTAAAAAGGATAACAATATAAACATTACCTTTATTAATTGTAGGAGGTTTAAAACATATGCTAGATGAGTCATCAGAAGTCACCCCAAAGAAAAAGCATAAAGGTTAGTACAGCATACTATTCTAGATGTGCTAGATAGACAAGCAATGTCTGTAAGATCACAGAATATCCCTTTAAATTGATATGTTACAACAAAATATCAGAATACATAGACAATGTTGAAATGTGGAATAAGTGTATGTGACACATTTTTCATAAATCTACAGATATTCAAAATCCTCAATTTAAGACAGCCAGCAGCTTTTAATGTAGCCCTAGGTCGTTGGCTGCTACCTTGCTGTTGGCCCCAAGAAAACACCCATGATTCAGACTGATCCCAGCATCAACAAAGAAAGACCTCATAAGGAACAAAGAAAGACCTCATAAGGTCGAAGTTGTCAGATGACCCTTTATAGGGGCTACAGCCCCTTAAAAGTGAAAAAATAGTGTTTTTGCCCATAGAATGAAAACTATAGCAGATAGAGAAAAACTTTTGCTTGCTTACATGTTCAGCTCATTTAGCTCTACAAAAGTCTTCATAGGGTCAAAGTTGTCAGATGACTCCTTATAGGGGTAACAGCCCCTTAAAGGTGAAAAATATTCTGTTTTCATGTTTTTGGTTTACAGAATGAAACTATAGCAGATAGATATTAGCTGTTGCTTGCTTACATGTTCAGCTCATATAGCTCATCAAAAGTCTTCATAGGGTCAACATCAAGACCAGGTGAGCGATTCAGGCTCCTAGGAGCCTCTTGTTTGGATCTCCAAAACTCACAAACGGAGTTCTGCAGCAACACATCTCTATATATAGCAATATATCATAATAGCCAATCTAGTGGTGGAAAAAAAGCAAAATAAACTGGAAGTCAATTTATGGAGCAAGAATCAATTTACGAATTAAATAACAACCTGTGTTTTAATTGGCAATTATTCAATGAACAATTGAAACCATGGAGACCATAAATTAGTTTGATTCTAATACCTGAAAAGTATGTCACAATGAGATTCGATGACTTCAAGATGTACTTTCTCAGAAATTTTTTTTTGCAGTGATCAATCAGTCAAGTGCCCCAGTAAGAACTACATATATGAAACTTTGCGATTCCACACTTAAGGCAGCACCTTTCCTCATACTAAAAATTTGAACTGTGATGTCATTGAAATTATCACTCACAAATGGTAACACTGACATGGTAATTATGAAATTGGTGACAACAATTAATGATTGATCGATAGCCAAAAATATAAAGACTGAATTAACAGATTGATTTTGTAGAGACTCTGTTTTAGGTTGTGAGGTAACATCTAAAAAACGAAGTAACCTGATTCAGACAACTATAACTGAATTGAGAAGATCACCAAGAAAGAATGGTTTGTATTTGTAAAAGAGTTGCAATCTTTTGTACAATGATGTGTTCCAGGAAACTTCTTGCATAAAGGGGCTGACCATTTAACTTCAAGGGGGGTTATGGTTTTTTACCCGGAACCGAAATTTTTTTTTTTTATTTCAAAACTGAATCATTTTTTTTTCATTTGAAGCACAACCAACAATTTTTTGGGGGGTTTTAACCATAATTCTACGCCAGAGAAAACCAAATTAAAAAAAAAAAATTCTCCAAATTTTGGAAATCAAATTATTTTGCTCCCCCCTAGATGTTAAATGGTCCGACCCTAGAATTCCTCAGATTAAAATCTGTAATACAATACCAATTTTCCAATGGTAATCTCACTTGGCCAAGTGCACCTGTATTTTAAAGGCATATTGTCTACGAAAATTTTTTTTTTTGTAAAACCAAAAAATTGTCGTCAGACTATTCGATTTGTTTATTTAGAAAGATACAAACATTCAAAATACCACTAGGGTACCTTATTACCTCAAAAATTGAAAAATATATAATATTTGTAAAGCTTTACAAAAATTCATATTCATGAGATGTAGATGAGCTGTAAGCATGCGTACTATACTTTCTTTGATTGAAAACTTCCATAGGTCTTGCACGTGGTGCATAATCTGTTTCTTGAAGTTTAAGCTCGGAAGAAAATTTAAACGGCAACTGAATATTAGAGCTACTTAATGAATAAAATTGACAAAAATGTTTATTATTATTGCCTGTATTAAGTTTTGAATGTGATTTAAAAGGTAAACACGAAAAATATTGGTATTTTTTCAACATATCAATGTATTCGGGGACAAAACCCGAGATTCTGATTAGTGTCCGCGTTAAAACTACTCAGTCTAAATCTGTGTCAATGTGATGTAATGCAGGTAAATAAAATATCAATCAATACTGTCGAGCTATTTTGATCAAAATAAACTACTTTTGAGGCAAAATTTGTGGCAATTTGTTTTTCAATATTCATTTTATTGCATTTCGGTCTAATTGACACCAACAAATTGGGGGGTAAAAAAAATGAGTTTGCCGTAGACAATATGCCTTTAACAAAAATTCTTCCTCTAAACTGCCAACTTGATTTGTTTCTATACATTTGGTATGCAAGTACATTTAATCATGTGTTGCTTCTTCATGGAGTGGTTTGTGGAAACAACTTCATGATCATGCTCAGTAACGTACACAACTATCAAAGGTTTAATTTTGGGTTTTTATTCCCGAGCCCAACGGAGTTGGGGAGGGGATATAGCATTTGGTTTGTTCATACTTACATACGTACGTAATGGTTTTTATTTTGTCAATAACTAAGAAACTAAACATCATATAGGGATGATCTTTGGTCAGTGGGTACATCTTTGACGGGAGTCAGCATCAGTACCAAAATTGTGTGACCTTGACCCATATTTTCCGCATAAATGACACAGGTTAAAGTTTTGGTTAAGGTCCATATCTCACCAACTGCAAGTGATAGAGAGATGATATTGGGTCAGTGGGTACATCGTGGATAGTAACCAGCATCCATAATAAAATTAGGTCACCTTGACCTACATTTTCCGCATGGATGACTTGGGTTTAATTTTTGGTTTAGGTCCATATCTCAGCAACTGCAAGTGATAGAGAGATGATATTGGATAAGTGGGTGCATCGTGGCTAATACCCAGCATCCATACCAGAATTAGATCACCTTGACCTATATTTTCAGCATGGATGATATGCAGAAATCTACTAAATTTACATAAAAATACTTAAAATCAATGACGGGCAAGGGGATTAGCTGTCCTTTGCGACTGCTCCATTTCTTTATTATGTTTATGTTTTGTCAGATGAGACATTACTATGCCCAATCCTATGTTTAAAAGATTTCTGAAAAAAATTATAACTATTTCTTCATTGATTTTTTTTATTTAATGTATAAGTCCTATTATTTATTGTTTTAGCATATGAATCTAAGAAAGTTCAAAAGCAGAGTCAATCCATTAGAAAATCTCCACGTAAAGTTAGTGGTATGTATTAATTTCATTAAAATGGTGTAACACCATCAAATACAAAGGATAACCAGCATGACCAGTGTGACATATTCAGCAAAACTAAGAAAAGTGATGAAGATTGATAAGACCAATATTTTGCCCCAAATTAGCCTCAAAATATCACTGCAAAATGACACCTCATGACTTAAGCATAACTTTTTTGCTGGTTTATTAAAAAATGTAGCCTAGTACCTGCATTGACATGATTTTTAGATGAGTTTCAATGAAGTTGAACTTGGCTATTGTTTTGGTGATGGTGGGTGAGTGTGTTTTAACAATAAGTCTTAGATCATTACTTTAAAAGTTTTCATCTGATGTTTTTGAAACTTTGGGATATCGTTAGTCATTACCTAAGAAGGAATCCTGTCGAATTTGGTTTTATCCATTTAAAGGTAATGTCACAGTTTTGGAAAAACTTTGAAAATTTGACAAAAGATTGGTTCTGGACCATTGCTTAAAAGTAAAAGTCCAATATTTATGAAACTTTGGGATATAGGAAATCTTTTAAAAATGTTGTAAAAATCATTTCTAAGTCTAGGTCACAGTGTTGTTATTTTGTTAATCATTCAATCTGCCTACTCATTCACCAAATAAAAAAATTACATTTTGAAACCAGATCAGTGGTTCAATGCCATTCACATAATGTATCAGATATTTTATTAATTTCATGTATTCATCCTTGAAATATTTTTACTTGTATTTACTGCTTTTCTACAATATCTGATATGCTGATGTTTTCACTAGTTGAAATATGGCGACTCAGCTTTTTCACCCCCTTGCTTATTGATTTTATTCTTTGCTTTAATTGTTCAACATGTCAAAAAATTCAGAAAAAGGAATTTCAAAGATTATCAAATTTTGGGAAAAAACTATATGTAAATTGATATATTTTTTGCAATAATATTGCTCGGGTATCATATAAAGTTATAAATTATTCATCCACAAAACTTGAATAGAGTTAAAGGATAATCAACATCATTTTTCTTTCAGGAAAAAGAAATGTGTTTTCATTTTGTAGTGATGAGGATATGTCCCCTATAAAATTAAGAGGTAAGGATGATTTTTTGTTATGACAATAGGGCACATAGACTGCTGTGAAAACCATATCTTGAAAGTCTTCTAGTTATGTCAATAGTCCTGTTGTGATCTCAAAATTCTAATCACTTATAAATGATAACATGGATGTTAGGTGTTTCTTTGTCGTCGTCTGTAAACACTCTGGTTTCCGGGCCATAACTTGAGTAAAATTGACCGATTGTTTTAAAATTTGGATATGTTTGTAAACACTAAAGGAAGGTTGGTATTGTATTAGGGGGTTGTAGCCCCTACCGTTTTAGAAGATAGGGCCAAAAGGGGCTAAAATGGGCATTTTGACAAATCTGCTGTAGAATGTTAATTATTCATTGGATTTTAAAAATTCTTTTTTTATTGGATTTCTCACTAAATTTTGTCAACTAAATGTGTCAATGGTTTTGATATATATTGCACCATTACTTTGCTGTGGGGGCCAAAGATGGACCACGCCTAAAAAATCAAATTTTTAATTTTCTATCCTATTTTCAAAAAAAAAATTTCATTGGATTCCTTGTGAAAATCCCTGCCTGTGTTTTTCAATCAGATTTGCAATTATATCTCTTACCGTTTTTTAGATTTAGGGGTCAAAGGAGCCAAAAACGACAATTATAAGAGATTTTCGGTTTCCGTGGGATAATTTGAGTCAACATTAACTGATTGTTTTTGGGGGTTGTAGCCCCTCCTGTTATAGAAAAAAAAGGTCAAAAGGGGCTAAAACGGGTGTTTTGACAAATCTTCTGTAGAATGTTTATGATTCATTGGATTTTGGAAATTCTTTTTTATTGGATTTCTTAATAAATTTTGTCAACTAAATGTGTCAATGGTTTTGATATACATGGCACCGTTACTTTGCTATGGGGGGTCAAAGGTGGGTCATATCCAAAAAAAACAACTTTCTTTTTGATCTGATTTTCAAAATCTTTTTTTTTCATTCAACTCCTTGTGAAATATCCTGCCTGTGTTTTCAATCAGATTTGAAATATCTCTTTCCGTTTTTGAGAAATTAGGGGTCAAAGGGGTCAAAAACATCATTGGCTGTAATGGTTGTATTAAAAAAAAACAAGTGGAGATAATCTAAATTTTGATTTTTATTAAATGAAGATAATTTGCACAATTATGCCAAATTTTGTAATGAATGAATGTCCACCACAGAATGCATGTGTCAAAAACCTTTCTGAGTCCACCATGGGCTGCATGTGTCCAAGGCAATTGACAATCCATATTAGGCCGAAAATGAACAGGGTTCAACATGTTGCGGTCGTATCATGCTGCGCTCAGCCTAGCTTTTTATTGTGTTCAGCGTACTGCTCTGTCAAGGAAATCAATGTATACCTTGCAAGCTCTGGAGTAACAAACGAATTATGATACGTAAACTCCATAAGCTGGAGCTGACGGAATGATGCCACACAAGAAAAGAAAGTTGACAATTGGAAAGTTGAAGTCATCACATTTGTCATAGAGTTTTGTTGAAAGTTCTCACTGAGTGTCTAATTCCAGATGTAGATCTAAATATGAGGCAGACTTCTCAGAATCTGTAGTGTCTTTTATCTCAAGTTCTTTGGGATATATGAGATGTAGAAAATCACCAAAGCAACTATTGTTTAGTGATAGGACATCATCAATATATCCGAAGGTGAGATTAAACGATACAGCCAGTCGACGGTCTTTTTTATCCAGAAGTGATTGTTATAAGTCTGCCTCATATGAAGGAAGAAACAAGTTCTCAAAGGAACAAATTGGATGCCTGTAGAAAGTTATTAGTACAGAAACTCACTAATAGTTTGAGTTTTCAAATAATTTCAATATATATGAAAATAGTAAAGAGAAATGAGAAAAACTTTTAAAAAATATTTATTGTGTTGTGTTGGACCTCATAAATGCAACAATTGTAACAAAAGTTTAAAAAAAAATCACATTATTTCATTTACCATGTTTATGAGACGGTAGGCTATGCTTACAATGAGTTTGTTGTCGTTGTTGTCATGAATCATGGTTATTTGGCTACAGAAACCTTTAAAATTTTCAAAGGAAAATTTTTCATGTGCGGCCACAAATATTTGTCAATTATGAATGAAAGATACTCCATTCTACAATATCGCTTCTTTTTTAACCATTATTAGCCTATGAACCATGAAAAAAACAAGATTTATTTACAATACATATGCAGTTTTTTGCAAACAATGCAGTTTCTTGTGCAATATTTCAATTTTAGTAAAAAAAACCTTAAATTTTATAAGGATAATTTTTTACCATTTTTTTTTCAGAAAAAGTAAATGTGTCCTTTTGCAGTGATGACGATCTGTCTCCTTTAAAAGCAAGAGGTAGGATATTATTTTTAATTTAGAAGTAAGCAGAGTTGAAGTCAGAGGGATATTTTTCATTTTGTCTGTCTGTCCGTCCGTCCATCTGTCCGTCAACAATTCTTGTGAACACTAAAACTCAAAAACTATTAACAACACAGTTCTGGAATTTTGTACAGTTGCTTAGTAGCATATCATGATTTGCATTTATATTTTCATGCAAATATGTGAAATATTTTGGGAAAAAAACTTCATATTTTGCTCACCTTGACCAAAGGTCTATGTGAGTTATTACCATCACTTGGCATCGGTCGTAGTCTGTTGTCGTCTGTTAACAATTTTTCAAAAATCTTCTTCTCTGAAACTACTGAACAGAATTTAATGAAACTTGGTATGAATCAACCTTAGGGTGTCGTGCACCAAACAGAGTTAACAAATATGAACATTTTTCATTGCAGTTTTCTCAGCTGCTACATGCAGCTTAGCTCACATTGCTTTACCCTACCATATAAAGCATTTTCATGTAGATATATTCACGACTTTCAGCTGAGCCAAATCTTTGGTCAGAAAGTCTTATTTTAGTTGGGTATCTCTTTTGGACATAAGCACATAGATAAACCTTTTTTCTTTCCATTAGAAATTTTGAAAGACAACTGCATCTTATATGTACAAAATTTATTATAGGGACTTCACAATCAAAGGCAAAAGAAGTTGTCCACAGTACCCCAATACAAAACGCCAATGCAGGTAATATTTTCCTTCTAATAATGCTAAATACAAAGGGCACACTTTTTGTAAAATATATACATTCAAGGGAGTGTTGTATTCATTGATATTAATTGATTCAAGAATTCTTTTAGCTCAATTGGCCATTTTATATTTTTGAGCTATTGCATTTGGTCTGTCCTCATTGTCTGTTGTAAGCTTTAATTAATTATGTCTGAAAGTACTGAAAGCATTTTCTTGAAAATTTCTAAAAATGATAGGTATATATTTTGTGAAGCCTGACAGTTCCAATATTTTCTAAATTTTTATAGTGTAGTTCTGTAAGCTGTAAAATGAATAAATTTGTTTTTATATAATATTTGTTCTATGAAATGATTTTGACATGTTTTATATTATCTAGCTCTTAAGCAGAATTTCAAGACAAAAAACAGCTGTTATGATCAGCACATGCCTGAGACCTGCCCTAGAGATGGTGTTTCAGTGGCATCAGTTGATAGTAAGTATTTCTTAAGTTTATATATGTTCTGACATAATTATTTTGTGAGAATTCTATAGGTATGCATTACACCATGAAATCCATTGCAGATTGAGAAATGTTTTTGACTTCTGCAACTTTCAATTCATTAACAACACAAAAGTCATAAATGAGTAGATGTTCTCAGAAAAATCTAATGAAGGTTTTGTCTCTTTAAAGAAGCTTTATTTCAGCTAAGCAAATATTTTTTGTGTTTTATGAGCAAAATACAATTATAAGTAGATGAAAGTTCAATTACGAAGATGATAATGAGATGTTAAATAGGTGTAAGTGACCCAATTATCATAAACCTGCAACAATGTAAAATCTCAATTGTGAGATAGCAGACAGCATTCAGTGTAGTCCTAGTGTGCTGCCTGTTTGGGCCCCAGGAATCAAACAAAGCATATTTGATTCAAATGTAATTAGGTTTTTCAGTTACCTTCCCAAGGTCGGTAGTTTCCTCTGGGTTTTCCGTTTTCCTCCACCAGTGAAGCTGACCGCCTTTGTAACCAAGATGCATTAGTGGGTGTTTAACACCAACACACACTCACGCATTTGATTTCGACCAGTCTAGGCATCTTTTTTTTATTTTTTTTATTTGTTTTTCAGTCAGGCTTTTAACAATCCCTGTACATTGTCACCTGACCAGGACATGCAGGGTTATTACACAAAATATTCAAAGAATAATACAAAAAGCTGACTTGAGTTATATACATATGTTAAGTTTTAATGAATAATGAAGGAAAAACAAACAAGGAAAAGTGTTACATACATGTACATTCTCTCGCGCTTTCACACACCAAATTCACTAAACCAGTTAAAGACTTTTTTCTACATAATGCTGCCTTATTAATTAATTGAATAAACAAAATAGGAAGAAATAGCACTGAGTTTTAAAGTGATAATTTATTAAAAAAAAAAAAATATATATATATAATATATATATAATAAGATGAGTGATAGGGGACCAAAACTTTTGAAAGAGTAAAACATTACACTGGTTTAAGGCTATTTGGTGTTGATAACATTTATAATATCTAATTTTGCACTGAAATTCAATAATACTAGGTTTGTTTTCATTTAGTTTGCATTTGTAAATATACTTTTTGGCTAAAATAACAAGTAAGTTTACTAAGAGTGATTCTTTTGTAAAGCCCAAAAATATATTCTTCTTAATAAATTCAGTATTTACAAAAAGTTCATTGAAGAGTATTTGAAACAAATTCCAAAATTCTTTAGTAATATTACAGTCATAAAAAAGATGAGAAATAGATTCTACACTATTATTACAAAAAGTACACATCTTTGTTTCTTTGAATTTAATTTTGTACAAAAAATCATTGGTGGCAATGTAGGCATCTGATCAACAATGGAAGACCCCCTTCGGATAATTAGTGATAACAATAGAGCACAAACACATATGAAGGACTGATACGCTCTGAAAGGAGCAATTTATGGTAGGAGGATCAAGAGCTGCATAGTTGACAGGTGTAAAATGTCTCAATATCAACCAGATACGAAAATGAAAAGAATTTGCACACTCATAGTTACACAAAATTTGACGCCAAAACGCACAAGTTGCCCAGAGAAAGGTCGTCCTTTGTCCCAAAATAGTAAATCCCTTAATAGTAAATCAACTTCTAGAGCGTCTCTGGTTCAACCTGTCTCATTTTATTTACTAGTATACGCATATGTATACTATATTTGTTAAGTTTTTCTTCATTTGCTTTATATGGGTGCGCAATTCAACCTTATTGGAGTTTCTAGTTTAGAAATACATTATTTCTTACAGCTTTCTTGAGAGAAATGGTTACTGAAGATGCCTTTTTGAGGGTTAAATTTATTAAAGGGAGTTTTGTAGAACAGGAAGAGGTTGAAACAATGCCTGAAAACCTTACCCATATAGACTTGTTGCTGGATATAGCTATTCAGGAGAGAGCCAAGAAATATTTCACAGAAGATGCTTGGATGAATGCTACAAGTACCATCAAGATGTTAAAAGGTAGAGACTTTTAAAGTACATAAGTAGATTATATAGAAAGTGTAGAACATGGTTTTGATAAAAAAATTATAAAAAAAGGGTATTAAACTTTCCTCTGCCAAGTTTTTGCCTGTAACTCATCCACTCCTTTATACCAAAAACCTAGGTGGAGGAAACATATGCTATCCATTGGTAACTAAATTCTAGTTTGTTAAAGTAATCATGGTTTTTATCTTAAACAATTCTTGTCACTAAAGCTTCTTGCATTTTATTATACCCCATGCAATAATGTATAATGTTTTTTGATTGGACAGTCAGTCTGTCAATCATTCTGTGATCAGTCCTAGCATTTTCTCAGAATTTTGATTTTGATTGAAATTTTGTATACATTTTTGTATTGTGGGTTTTGATTTCAGTGTAAAAATGAAAAAAAATAGCATAGTAAGAGTATAGAAATTACATATTTTATTAAAAACACATATTATCTATCGATTTCAAAGGGATTGCAGTAATATTAAAGGGGATTTGGATTTTTTCCAAGGGGATTCCAGTAATTCATAAGGGATTCCAGTAATTCATAAAGGATTCCAGTAATTCGAGATATATGTATGCTGAATTACACCTAGGTACAAAATGTGTTGGGTATGTGAGTGGGCTTACTAAAGATCTGTCACTATGGTTACACACCAAATGTGTATAACAAGGAAGGGTTGTAGAAAATATTTGCAATAGTATGTCACAACATAAAGGAGAGACTTAAATTTAACATTTGAAATTGAAGATAAACTGCTCTAATGAAAATTTTTACAAAATCCTAAAATACAATAATAGCGTACATTTATTACTTTTGTAGACTTCCCACCTGTAAAAGAAAAGTTGAAATCACCAGAGAAGAAAGGTGGTGAGCAAAAACAAAAACCAGGTATTTTAATAACATGAATAACAAATGTGATCAATTTTTAGGCCTCATCATGAACAATAGCCACCCTTAATTAATCACTCTATCTGTCTTTCTCTTTTAAATATAAGTATGCCTTGATCAATTAAACTCTGACTAGAAATAAGCATAACTAGAGAAAAAAACCTTTTAAAATATATGAGAATTTTTAATTATTAATTTTTAAGAAACTGGACTCAAAGCAGGGCCCTTTATAACATTTTTACACAGGGGTCACTCAGCTTGTTGCACAAGTTGATGGCTAGACAGTGTCAAATAGTTTTGTGTAGATATAACATCATTCCTTATCTACAGCCTAGATTGCATTTTGTGAGACATTTATAAACATATTACTACATTCATGGAAGTACTATATTGACAGAAACTTCAACCAAAAATTAACACAACTTACTTTAATTAAAAACACCCTTTGATAAGTGGGTGAAAATCGCGTGTGGACCATCTTCGAGACGACCTCAATTTTAAAACTCAAAAACTATTAACAATACAGTTCTAAAATTTTGTACAGATGTTAAATAGCATGTCATGATTTGCATATTAAAATTTCGTGCAAATCTGTTTAATATTTTGGGAAAAAACTTCATTTTGATTGGAAATCACAGATTTTGAGAATTGGACTTTGTGAACATTTAAACTCAATGCTTCATGCATTCGTGGTTATAATCAAATTTCGTATGATTTTGAAAACGCTTACATTTTTGACGCGGGGCTTTATCTGACTTTGTCAGTATTCTAGTTTCAGGTTGAATAGGAACTGATGAAACTCTGTATATATCAGCTGTTCAAGGCACCAGGGAGATTTAAGAATTAAATGATTATGCGGTTTGTGGGCTAAATGATTAGGCCGTTTTTGAGCCGTTTTTGGGCAAACTTTTTTAACCCTATTTTGATGGTAAAAACCAAAGGATCTCAATGTTCGTACAGCTATCTAAAAAAATAGACTAGCCAGTATCCTTAAGGTCAATTTCTGAGATATGACATACCAGACTTCGTAAATGCAGTATTGGCATTTAGGGGTTTTATGCCAAACACAGAAAAGAATACGTTTTTTTTTTTCATAGAGTTAACAAATATGACCATTTTCATTGCAGTTTTCTCAGCTGCTACATGCAGTTTAGCCCACATTGCATTACCCTACCATATAAAGCATTTTCATGCAGATATATTCACGACTTTCAGCTGAGCCAAATCTTTGGTCAGAAAGTCTTATTTTAGTTGGGTATCTCTTTTGGACATAAGCACATAGATAAATCTTTTTTTATTTCAGTTAGAAATTTTGAAAGACAACTGCATCTTATATGTACAAAATTTATTATAGGGACTTCACAATCAAAGGCAAGAGAAGTTGTCCACAGTACCCCAATACAAAACCCCAATGCAGGTAATATTTTCCTTCTAATAATGCTAAGATTATATAAAATTACATATTTTATTAAAAACACATATTATCTATCGATTTCAAAGGGATTGCAGTAATATTAAAGGGGATTTGGATTTTTTCCAAGGGGATTCCAGTAATTCATAAGGGATTCCAGTAATTCATAAAGGATTCCAGTAATTCGAGATATATGTATGCTGAATTACACCTAGGTACAAAATGTGTTGGGTATGTGAGTGGGCTTACTAAAGATCTGTCACTATGGTTACACACCAAATGTGTATAACAAGGAAGGGTTGTAGAAAATATTTGCAATAGTATGTCACAACATAAAGGAGAGACTTAAATTTAACATTTGAAATTGAAGATAAACTGCTCTAATGAAATTTTTTTACAAAATCCTGAAATACAATAAAAGTGCACATTTATAACTTTTGTAGACCTTCCACCTTTAAAAGAAAAGTTGAAATCACCAGCGAAGAAAGGCAGTGAGCAAAAACAAAAACCAGGTATGTTAATTACATGAATTACAACAGTGATAAATTTTTAGGCCTCATCATGAACAAAAGCCCACTCTTAATTAATCACTTAATCTCTCTATCTGTCTTTCTCTTTAAAATATAAGTATGCCTTGATCAATTAAACTCTGACTAGAAATAAGCATAACTAGAGAAAAAAACTTTTAAAATATATGAGAATTGTTAATTATTAATTTTTAAGAAACTGGACTAAGAGCAGGGCCCTTAATGACATTTTTACACAGGGGTCACTCAACTTGTTGCACAAGTTAATGGCTAGACAGTGTCAAATAGTTTTGTGTAGATATAACATCATTCCTTATCTACAGCATAGATTGCATTTTGTGAGACATTTATAAACATATTACTACATTCATGGAAGTACTATATTGACAGAAACTTCAACCAAAAATTAACACAACTTACTTTAATTAAAAACACCCTTTGATAAGTGGGTGATAACTTGCTTGTGGACAATCTTCGAGACGACCTCAATTTTAAAACTCAAAAACTATTTTAAATACAGTTCTGAAATTTTGTACAGATGTTAAGTAGCATGTTATGATTTGCATATTAAAATTTCGTGCAAATCTGTTTAATATTTTTGGAAAAAACTTCATTTTGATTGGAAATCACAGATTTTGAGAATTGGACTTTGTGAACAATAAAACTCAATGCTTCATGCCTTAGTGGTTATAATCAAATTTCGTATGATTTTGAAAATGCTTACATTTTTGCCGTGGGGCTTTATCTGACTTTGTCAGTATTCTAGTTTCAGGTTAAATAGGAACTTTTGAAACTCTGTATATATCAGCTGTTCAAGGCACCAGGGAGATTTAAGAATTAAATGATTATGCGGTTTGTGGGCAAACTTTTTTAACCCTATTTTGATGGTAAAAACCAAAGGATCTCAATGTTCGTACAGATATCTAAAAAAAATAGACTAGCCAGTATCCTTAAGGTCAATTTCTGAGATATGAAATACCAGACTTTGTGAATGCAGTATTGGCATTTAGGGGTTTTATGCCAACACAGAAAAGAATACGTTTTTTTTTCATAGAGTTAACAAATATGAACATTTTTCATTGCAGTTTTCTCAGCTGCTACATGCAGCTAAGTCCACATTGCTTTACCCCACCATATAAAGCATTTTCATGCAGATATATTCACGACTTTCAGCTGAGCCAAATGCTTGATCATAAAGACTGATTTTAGTTGGGTATCTCTTTTGGACATAAGCACATAGATAAATCTTTTTTTAATTTCAGTTAGAAATTTTGAAAGACAACTGCATCTTATATGTACAAAATTTATTATAGGGACTTCACAATCAAAGGCAAGAGAAGTTGTCCACAGTACCCCAATACAAAACCCCAATGCAGGTAATATTTTCCTTCTAATAATGCTAAGATTATAGAAATTACATATTTTATTAAAAACACATCGATAAATCTTGAAAGACAACTGCAACTTATATGTACAAAATTTATTATAGGGTCTATATTATCTATCTATCTATACATAGATAATATAGAAATCAATATTATCTATCGATTTCAAAGGGATTGCAGTAATATTAAAGGGGATTTGGATTTTTTCCAAGGGGATTCCAGTAATTCATAAGGGATTCCAGTAATTCATAAAGGATTCCAGTAATTCGAGATATATGTATGCTGAATTACACCTAGGTACAAAATGTGTTGGGTATGTGAGTGGGCTTACTAAAGATCTGTCACCATAAAACAGAGACTTTAATTTAAAATTTGAAATTGAAGATAACCATCTCATTATAAAGTGCTCTAATGAATTTTTTTTACAAAATCCTGAAATACAATAAAAGTGCACATTTATAACTTTTGTAGACCTTCCACCTTTAAAAGAAAAGTTGAAATCATCAGCGAAGAAAGGCAGTGAGCAAAAACAAAAACCAGGTATGTAAATTACATGAATAACAACAGTGATAAATTTTTAGGCTTCATCATGAACAAAAGCCCACCCTTAATTAATCACTTAATCTCTCTATCTGTCTTTCTCTTTTAAATATAAGTATGCCTTGATCAATTAAACTCTGACTAGAAATAAGCATAACTAGAGAAAAAAACCTTTTAAAATATATGAGAATTTTTAATTGTTAATTTTTCAAGAAACTGGACTAAGAGCAGGGCCCTTAATGACATTTTTACACAGGGGTCACTAAACTTGTTGCACAAGTTAATGGCTAGACAGTGTCAAATAGTTTTGTGTAGATATAACATCATTCCTTATCTACAGCCTAGATTGCATTTTGTGAGACATTTATAAACATATTACTACATTCATGGAAGTACTATATTGACAGAAACTTCAACCAAAAATTAACACAACTTACTTTAATTAAAAACACCCTTTGATAAGTGGGTTATAACTTGCTTGTGGACCATCTTCCAGACGGCCTCAATTTTAAAAGATAAAAGATCACGTGGATTTTCTGTTGATAGCTTTATCTTTTTACCTTAACAATCAGGACACTGGACCATATGTGAAGCCCTCGTCATGGATTATGTCTTTACACACGGTTTCCTTTTAAATTTTGAAAGATGACACTGAAAAAATGGTATAAATCAACAGAAGTTTAGTGGAACTATGACTTGATAAAGACGTTTGATTTGTTGAAAAAATTGTAATTCAAGATAGAGAGTAGTATTTTAAAACTGCTCTTATTTTTAAGTCGGTTCTTTCTGGAAGATGAGGATTAAATGCTCTGATTGTCTGAAAGTTTTAGGTAATGACAATATTTGTGAATATTGTGTAGGATGGTGTAGGATACATGACAAATTGAAGAAAAGTTTTGAAAATTTATTGTAAATGATTATGATCAGTCTTGTAATAGAAATTTATGCTTTTCAAATGCAAATTAATTCTTTATTCCACTTGTACTATTACACCTGATTTCGATGATGAAATATTCAACTGAGAAGGAAATTAAACTTTAAAGATGATCTCTTGAAAACATTTTCTTATTAAAGTTTTTGACCACCTTTTCTCTTTTCTAATATTTCTTTTAGAATTCTTAAATTTTTTATTCAAGATTTCAAGATTCATGGGTTAAAACCATGACTTTACTACTAAATAACCACAACTGTATCATCTTCTTCAATTTTCAAATGAGCTACCAAACGACTATAAGTTACATGCTTTTAGAAGATTTTCATATACACGATACCATGAGAAATCATGGAAAAAAAACAAACAAAAATGTCCACATGACGTAATTAAGAGCCACTTATTGATTCTGCAGTCTCGAAGATGGACCCTTTGAGTGGGTTTGTTGGAGTTCCTGTCAATATAGTACTTCCATGATAGATTGACACTTGTTATGTAATCAAGATTTTTGTAAACCTTTTATTTGTTGGAATAGTCTGTTTATAGTCTCTTTTCATTTAATAATGTAATGTACATGTTTATTTGGCCTACCTCATATTAGATTCTTTAGAGCTTTGATTTTAGATTATTTGTCAGTTAGTATGATCAAAAAATTAGCATGCACAATAAAAATACCACCTTAAGAATAGAAATTGACATTTTTATATTGATACATCAAAATGGAAAAAAGGATAAAATATTTTTTTCTAAAGGATGGGTTGCGATAAGACCCGTTTTCAGCCCACCGCAAAAGTCAAAAATAAAATTAAGTAAATTCTATCATAAAATGTCTTGTTCAAAAGGTTAATATTTTTTATTTTTTTAAAATAAACGTCTGTGGTTTAAAAGCTTTTTTATTTTTTAGTAAATGGTGCTTGAAATGAACCACCACAATTGATTTTAACATTGAGCCTATGGGAAAGTGGCGCAAATGAGTGATATATATCCTTCCCGAAAGTATAGCCTTGCACGCGGAACCAGCTCCATATTTTATTTAAGAACTTGTTTTACTAAAACACATCTTTTGTGAAAGTTTCAAGCTGGTTCCGCGTGCAAGACATACTGAAAATTTAAAAAGACTATAATTTTTGAACTGGTTGTCAGTAGTTAAAAATTGTGCGAAATCTCTCCGTTTTCCTCGTTTTTCTTGAGATAAGCGTTCATTTCAAATTCAAAATTGTTCTTAAAAGTGATGTATATGTATGATGAACCTTTTATAGAATTGTTAACACTCGCTTCAACGATATAAGCACAAAATTTCACTTTATTGAAGCCCTACCTTGAAATTTCTTTTAAACCAAGATGAAATTTTCATTCAAAATGGGTCATTTTGAACACGATTTTCCAAGCCGTGTTAATGCAAAAGGATTTAAAAGTAGTCTTTCTTAACAGAAGAATCATTTTGCTACAAAATAAGGTAAGAAGTAACAGGCTATGAAATACTTTTTATTTTCCGCCTACAGATGGGCCAAAATAGGGCCTTATCGCAACCCATCCTTTATTTGTAGAAATAAAGAGATAAAGTCAGAGAAATAGTAAGAAACAGAGTAAAACAGCACCCTAATGACGAAGAACTTAAAAATTCAAATATTTTGCACTTGTTTATTTTATGTTGAGGTTCCTGTTGTACTTATACTATAATGACTGCCAATTTGAACTAAAGCTCTCTTCATATTTTTCAGAGAAAAAGTCTGGAAATGCAAATGCCAGATCTGCCCGTGTGAGGTTGACTGACATTTCATCCGTCAGAGACATAATTGAATATGAAAGAAAAAAGGGCCTTAAAGCAAGCAAGGAAAAACCTGCATCTTGATTTCAAAGATTTTTTTTTCAACCAGAGTGAACTTCAATGTTTTTTGTACCTGAGAAGTTAATATAAATTCTCTGAAATTTTTACATTTGTTTGCAATAGTTTTATCTTGCACTTTTAATGATTAGTACTAAAAGATAAGGAATGTCCCTATTTCAATTTTAACTGTCAGAGTTGTGTAAGACGTTCCATTATTCTAGGTATTGCAATGATTAACTTGTTAACTAAGTAGTCATATGAAGAAATGTATCTAGTTAGTAAATTTTGTTTTGAGAATTTTTTACAAAGTGTTTTGTTAGATACATGTACATCTTTTTGTTTGTTGGACAAATCTAATATTTAATTTGTAATATTTTTATTTTAAAAAATAACTTCATAATTGTAAGAAGTACTTTTTATCTGGAAGGTAATTTATTTACATGTAGTCAAATCAATAATTGTCAGAGTTACATTATTTGTTGATAGGAAAAGGCTGTTATTGATTTATTGTCTCGCCTGCGAAGCAGAGCGGGACATAGGTGTTACTTTACTGGCGGCTGCGGCTGCGTTAACTTTTGGAAAAGTTTTATGAGCACCTCCATATCTCAAGAACTATAGGTCCTAGGTTGATGAAACTTGGTATGCATATGCCCCAGTAATAGCTTAGCACAGTTGCGTCCCCATCTTTTGACTTTGACCTTGATTTTCTGGTTTAGTGACTTCGACAATTTTCAATAAATATAATAGCAATGGAAAAGTTTTGCCAGCACCTCCATATCACAAGAACTATAGGTCCTAGGTTGATGAAACTTGGTATGCATATGCCCCAGTAGTAGCTTAGCAGAGTTGCATCCCCATCTTTTGACCTTGATTTTTGGGTTGAGTGACTTTGACAATTTTCAATACATATAATAGCAATGGAAAAGTTTTGCGAGCACCTCCATATCTCAAGAACTATAAGTCTTAGGTTGATGAAACTTTGTATGCATATGTCCCAGCAGTAGCTTAGCACAGTTACATCCGCATCTTTTGACCTTGACCTTGATTTTCCGGTTGAGTGACTTTGATTATTTCAATTGCTTATATTTGCAATGTTTACACATCTTTTGATCTCAGAAACTGAAAATCCATGTAAATTCAAAATATAGTGGAAGTAAGAAAGAAGAATTGTTTCTGATGGTGCCGGCAGGGGAGACATACTTTAGTGTTAATTCTTGTTCTTTCATGTTTTAATTTTCATGAAGTCCAGATATTCAGTTAAGGAAGAACAATATTTGTTGGTAGAAAAGGCTGATACTTAATTGTTATGTTGATACTTTGGTGTGCATGTTAACAGTTTAATAAAAATGGGAAGTACTTTATTTGTGGGTAGGAAAAGGCTGACACTGAATTGTACTGTTTATGTTTTGATGTTCATGTAGAGCAGTTAATCAGTGTTAGAAGTATTTTATTTGTCGTTTGGAAAAGGCTGATTCTGAATTGTAATATTCATGTTTTGATGTATATGTAGACCAGTAAATCAGTGTTAGATGTACTTCATTTGTGGGAAGAAAAGGCTGACACTGAATTGTAGTATTTATGTTTAGATGTGCAAGTAGAGCAGTTAATCAGTGTTCGAAATACTTTTTGGCTCACCTCACGAAAACCCTTTGAAAACTGGGTGGTATAAAGTGATCATGGTGTCCGTCCTTCAGTCCATCTGTAACGCCTGAGGGTACCCATCTTTGATCTGCTACTCCTCCTAAACCAATGAATTGATTTCAACAAAACTTTCACATATTCTGACTTATATAATGTAGATGTACATCGTCTATTTTAGAATTTGATTTAATCAATATTTGTAGTTTACAATCATATGGAAAAAATTTGGACTTTGTTAAACTTCAACTTAGGGGCCTTCAAATAGAGGTATTAATTTGTGAGTATTGCTTACAGTTAATCTAGATTTTGGTTAAGAAAAGGTTAATACTGAATTGTTATATTCATGCTTTAATGTTTATGTAGAATAGTCAGTCATTGTTAGAAGTACCTTATTTGTGGGTAGGAAAAGGCTGATACTGAAATATAGCATTCATTTTTAGATGTTCATGTAGACACGTTAATCAATCTTAGACGTACTTTATTTGTGGGTAGGAAAAGGCTGATATTAAAATGTAGCATTCATGTTTTGATGTTCATGTAGACAAGTTTATAAGTGTTATAAGTTCTTTATTTATGGGTAAGATAAATATAAGTGTTAAAAGTTCTTTATATATGGGTAGGATAAGGCTGACATTAAATTGTAGTAATCATGTTTTGATATTCATGTAGACAAGTTAATCAGTATTAGAAGAACTTTATTTGTGGGTAGGAAAAGTCTTATACTGAAATGTAGCATTCATGTTTAGATGTTCATGTAGACAAGTTAATCAGCCTTAGACATACTTTATTTGTGGGTAGGAAAAGGCTGATATTGAAATGTAGCATTCATGTTTTGATGTTCATGTAGACAAGTTTGTAAATGTTAGAAGTACTTTATTATATCCTCCGTTTGAAAAGTGGGGGGTATATAGTGATGGGGGTGTCCGTCCTTCCGTCGGTCCTCCTGTCTGTCCTTCCGTCCACCAATCTCTTATCCGCAACTCCTCCTAAATGCCTTAATGGATTTTCATGAAACTTTCACACAATCTTTATGACATAATGTAGATGTGCAACTGCTATTTAAAAGTCTGTCAAAATGACTTTTCGGGTTTCCCAAAGCAAAACATGGACTTAGCCATTGGACAACAAGGGGGTATCCATCTCTTATCTGCAACTCCTCCTAGCCCCTTAATAGATTTTCATGAAAATTTCACACAATCTTTGTGACATAATGTAGATGTGCACCTGCTATTTTAAAAGTCTGTCAAAATGACTTTTGGGGTTTCCCAAAACGAAACATTGACTTAGCCATTTGATGTCAAGGGGGGTACCCATCTCTTATCCACAACTCCTCCTAGACCCCTTAATGGATTTTCATGCAACTATTACACAATCTTTGTGACATAATGTAGATGTGCACATGATATTTTAAAATTCTGTCAAAATGACTTTTGGGGTTTCCCAAAGCGAAACATGGACTTAGCCATTTGACGACAAGGGGGTACCCATCTCTTATCCGCAACTCCTCCTAGACCCCTTGATGGATTTTCATGCAACTTTTACACAATCTTTGTGACATAATGTAGATGTGCACCTGATATTTTAAAAGTTTGATCAAAATGACTTTTTGGATTCCCAAAGCGAAACATGTCCTTCCGTCCACCAATCTCTTATCCGCAACTCCTCCTAAATGCCTCAATGGATTTTCATGAAACTTTCACACAATCTTTATGACATAATGTAGATGTGCAACTGCTATTTAAAAGTCTGTCAAAATGACTTTTCGGGTTTCCCAAAGCAAAACATGGACTTAGCCATTGGACAACAAGGGGGTATCCATCTCTTATCTGCAACTCCTCCTAGCCCCTTAATAGATTTTCATGAAAATTTCACACAATCTTTGTGACATAATGTAGATGTGCACCTGCTATTTTAAAAGTCTGTCAAAATGACTTTTGGGGTTTCCCAAAACGAAACATTGACTTAGCCATTTGATGTCAAGGGGGGTACCCATCTCTTATCCACAACTCCTCCTAGACCCCTTAATGGATTTTCATGCAACTATTACACAATCTTTGTGACATAATGTAGATGTGCACATGATATTTTAAAATTCTGTCAAAATGACTTTTGGGGTTTCCCAAAGCGAAACATGGACTTAGCCATTTGACAACAAGGGGGTACCCATCTCTTATCCGCAACTCCTCCTAGACCCCTTGATGGATTTTCATGCAACTTTTACACAATCTTTGTGACATAATGTAGATGTGCACCTGATATTTTAAAAGTTTGATCAAAATGACTTTTTGGATTCCCAAAGCGAAACATGGACTTAGTCATTTGACGACAAGGGGTACCCATCTCTTATCTGCAACTCCTTCTTGACCCCTTGATGGATTTTCATGAAAACTTTCACACTATCTTTGGGACATAATGTAGATGTGCACCTGCTATTTCAAAAGTTTGTCAAAATGATTTTTGAGGTTTTTCAAAGTGAAACATGGACTTTGCTATTGGTTGACAAGGGGGTAACCATCTCTTATCCACAACTCCTAGAACCCTTGATGGATTTTCATGAAACTTTCACACAACTTTTGTGACATGATGTAGATGTGCACTTATTTCTTGGAGCGGGGGTATTGATTCATGAGCTTCCACTCACAGTTTTTCTAGTTTATTGGTATTATGGGTAGGAAAAGGCTGATACTGAATTGTTGTATTCATGTTTTGATGTTCATGTAGACCAGGTTATCAGTGTCAGAAGTATTTCATTGGTGGGTAGGAAAAGGCTGATACTGAATTGCAGTATTCATGTACACAAGTTAATCACTGTGATTAGTATTTTATTTGTGGGAAGGAAAAGGCGATTACTGAATTGTAGGATTCATGTTTTGATGTTCATGTAGACAAGTTAGTCACTGCGAGAAGTATTCTATTTGTGGGTATGCGAAGGTTGAAACTGAATTGTAATATTCATGATTTCATGCTCATGTAGACCAGTTTATAAGTGTTATAACTTCTTTATTAATGGGTATTATGGGTAGGAAAATGCTGATACTAGATTGTAGTACTCATGCTTTGATGTTCTTGTTGACAGGTTAATCAATTTTAGAAGTGATATTTTTCTTTTTTCATGGTTAGGAAAATGCTGATATAGAACTGTAGTAGTGTGGGTAGGAAAAGGCTGATACTGAATTGTAATATTCATGTTTTGATGTTCATGTAGACCAGTTAGTCACTTTTTGAAGTACCTTATTTGTGGGTAGGAAAAGGCTGATCCTGAATTGTAGTATTCATGTTTGATGTTCTTGTAGACAAGTTTATCACTGTAAGAATTACTTTGTTTGTGGGTAGGAAAAGGCTGATACAGAATTGTAGTATTTATGCTTTGATGTTCAGGTAGACGGGAAAACTAATGTTAAAAGTACTACATTATGGGTAGGAAAAGGCTGATACAGAATTAGAAGTACTTTATTTGTGATATTTAAATGTATTCATGTTTTGATGTACACAAGTAGAACAGTGTTAGATGTACTTTATTTGTGTTTAGGAAAAGGCAAATTCTGAATTGTTGTATTTATGTTATGTTATGTACAAGTAGAGCAGTTAATCAGTCTAAGTGTAACTCTATTTTGGGGTAGGAAAAGGCTGATACTGAATTGTAGTATTCATGTTTTGATGTACAAGTAGAGCAGTTTATCAGTGATAGTGTAACTCTATTTTGGGATAGGAAAAGGCTGATACTGAATTGTAGTATTCGTGTTTTGATGTACAAATAGAGCAGTTAATCAGTGTTAGTGTATATCTATTTTGGGGTAGGAAAAGGCTGATACTGAATTGTAGTATTCATGTATTGATGTACAAATAGAGCAGTTAATCAGTGTTAGTGTAACTCTTTTTTGGGATAGGAAAAGGCTGATACCGAATTGTAGTATTCATGTATTGATGTACAAATAGAGCAGTTAATCAGTGTTAGTGTAACTCTTTTTTGGGATAGGAAAAGGCTGATACTGAATTGTAGTATTCATGTTTTTATGTTTAAGTAGAGCAGTTAATCAGTGTTAGTGTATATCTATTTTGGGGTAGGAAAAGGCTGACACTGAATTGTAGTATTCATGTTTTGATGTACAAGTAGAGCAGTTAATCAGTGTTAGTGTAACTCTATTTTAGGGTAGGAAAAGGCTGATACTGAGTTGTAGTATTTATGTTTTGATGTACAAGTAGAGCAGTTAATCAGTCTATGTGTTACTCTATTTTGGGGTAGGAAAAGGCTGATACTGAATTGTAGTATTTATGTTTTGATGTACAAGTAGAGCAGTTAATCAGTGTTAGTGTAACTCTATTTTGGGGTAGGAAAAGGCGGATACTGAATTGTAGTATTTGTGTTTTGATGAACAAGTAGAGCAGTTAAAATTCTATTTTGGGGGTAGGAAAAGGCTGATACTGAATTGTAGAATTCATGTTTTGATGTACAAGTAGAGCAGTTAAAATTCTATTTTGGGGGTAGGAAAAGGCTGATACTGAATTGTAGTATTCATGTTTTGATGTACAAGTAGAGCAGTTAATCAGTGTTAGTGTAACTCTATTTTGGGGGGTAGAAAAAGGCTGATACTGAATTGTAGTATTCATGTTTTTATGTACAAGTAGAGCAGTTAATCAGTGTTAGTGTAACTCTTTTTTGGGATAGGAAAAAGTAGAGCAGTTAATCAGTGTTAGTGTTACTCTATTTTAGGGTAGGAAAAGGCTGATACTAAATTGTAGTATTCATGTTTTGATGTACAAGTAGAGCAGTTAATCAGTGTTAGTGTTACTCTATTTTAGGGTAGGAAAAGGCTGATACTGAATTGTAGTATTCATGTTTTGATGTACAAGTAGAGCAGTTAATCAGTATTAGTGTAACTCTATTTTGGGATAGGAAAAAGTAGAGCAGTTAATCAGTGTTAGTGTTACTCTATTTTGGGGTAGGAAAAGACTGATACTGAATTGTAGTATTTAAGTTTTGATGTACAAGTAGAGCAGTTATAATTCTATATTGGAGTAGGAAAAGGCTGACACTAAATTGTAGTATTCATGTATTGATGTACAAGTAGAGCAGTTAATCAGTGTTAGTGTAACTCTATTTTAGGGTAGGAAAAGGCTGATACTGAATTGTAGTATTCATGTTTTGATGTACAAGTAGAGCAGTTTATCAGTGTTAGTGTAACTCTTTTTTGGGGTAGGAAAAGGCTGATACTGAATTGTAGTATTCATGTTTTGATGTACAAGTAGAGCAGTTAATCAGTGTTAGTGTAACATTATTATGGGTTAGGAAAAGGCTGATACTGAATTGTAGTATTCATTTTCTGATGAACAACTAGAGAAGTTAATCAGTGTTAGTGTAACTCTATTTTGGGTCAGGAAAAGACTGATACTGAATTGTAGTATTTAAGTTTTTATGTACAAGTAGAGCAGTTATAATTCTATTTTGGGGTAGGAAAAGGCTGACACTAAATTGTAGTATTCATGTTTTGTTGTACAAGTAGAGCAGTTAATCAGTGTTAGTGTAACTCTTTTTTGGGATAGGAAAAAGTAGAGCAGTTAATCAGTGTTAGTGTAACTCTATTTTAGGGTAGGAAAAGGCTGATACTAAATTGTAGTATTCATGTTTTGATGTACAAGTAGAGCAGTTAATCAGTGTTAGTGTAACTCTATTTTGGGTCAGGAAAAGACTGATACTGAATTGTAGTATTTAAGTTTTGATGTACAAGTAGAGCAGTTATAATTCTATTTTGGGGTAGGAAAAGGCTGACACTAAATTGTAGTATTCATGTATTGATGTTCAAGTAGAGCAGTTAATCAGTGTTAGTGTAACTCTTTTTTGGGATAGGAAAAGGCTGATACTGAATTGTAGTATCCATGTTTTGATGTACAAGTAGAGCAGTTAATCAGTGTTAGTGTAACTCTATTTTAGGGTAGGAAAAGGCTGATACTGAATTGTAGTATTCATGTTTTGATGTACAAGTAGAGCAGTTTATCAGTGTTAGTGTAACTCTTTTTTGGGGTAGGAAAAGGCTGATACTGAATTGTAGTATTCATGTTTTGATGTACAAGTAGAGCAGTTAATCAGTGTTAGTGTAACATTATTATGGGTTAGGAAAAGGCTGATACTGAATTGTAGTATTCATGTTCTGATGTACAACTAGAGAAGTTAATCAGTGTTAGTGTAACTCTATTTTGGGTCAGGAAAAGACTGATACTGAATTGTAGTATTTAAGTTTTTATGTACAAGTAGAGCAGTTATAATTCTATTTTGGGGTAGGAAAAGGCTGACACTAAATTGTAGTATTCATGTTTTGTTGTACATGTAGAGCAGTTAGACAAGTTAGTCACTGTAAGAAGTATTTTTTTGTGGGTAGACAAAGGTTGAAACTGAATTGTAATATTCATGATTTGATGCTCATGTAGACAAGTTTATAAGTGTTATAAGTTCTTTATAAATGGGTATTATTGATAGGAAAATGCTGATACTAAATGTAAACTGTAGAACTCATGCTTTGATGTTCTTGTAGACAAGTTTATCAATTTTAGAAGTGATATTTTTCTTTTTTCATGGTTAGGAAAATGCTGATATAGAACTGTAGTAGTGTGGGTAGGAAAAGGCCGATACTGAGTTGTAATATTCATGTTTTGATGTTCATGTAGACCAGTTAGTCACTTTTTGAAGTACCTTCTTTGTGGGTAGGAAAAGGCTGATCCTGAATTGTAGTACTCATGTTTGATGTTCTTGTAGACAAGTTTATCACTGTAAGAATTACTTTGTTTGTGGGTAGGAAAAGGCTGATACAGAATTGTAGTATTTATGTTTTGATGTTCATGTAGACGGGAAAACTACTGTTAAAAGAACTACATTATGGGTAGGAACAGGCTGATACTGAAATGTAGAACTTATGTTTTTATGTACAAGAAGAGCAATGAATCACCGTTATTTGTGATACTTCAATGTATTCATGTTTTGATGTACACAAGTAGAACAGTGTTAGACGTACTTTATTTGTGTTTAGGAAAAGGCAAATTCTGAATTGTTGTATTTATGTTTTGAAGTACAAGTAAAGCAGTTAATCAGTGTTAGTGTAACTGTATTTTGGGGTAGGAAAAGGCTGACACTGAATTGTAGCATTCATGTTTTGATGTACAAGTACAGCAGTTAATCAGTCTAAGTGTTACTCTATTTTCGGGTAGGAAAAGGCTGATACTGAATTGAAGTATTCATGTTTTTATGTTTAAGTAGAGCAGTTCATCAGTGTAACTCTATTTTGGAGTAGGAAAAGGCTGACACTGAATTGTAGTATTCATGTTTTGATGTACAAGTAGAGCAGTTAATCAGTGTTAGTGTAACTCTATTTTGGGGTAGGAAAAGGTAGTATTTGTGTTTAGGAAACGGCTGATACTGAATTGAAATTTTTCGTCGATTAGCTTCCAAAATGTAGACCACAATTTTGCTGTTTTCTGATTATTACATTTTTGGATTTGGCAGGTCAAACTTCATAGGAGTACAAATTATCGTACATCTTATCCAATCAAAAGTGTTCTTTTAGACTGGCGAAAACTCATGACAATTTATCGTATTATTCATTAATGGCCACAAAACTAAGATTCCATGGGGATTCCAAAATGTCGTTTATTACAAAAATCTTGCTGAAACAAATATGAAAGATATTAAATAATCAAATGTCTTGTTCTTCATGTTTTCTTTTTATCTTTGTAAAAAACATCAATAAGATTGGTGTTTATGCATTCAAAGAACACAATTTGGACAGAAAAGTTATGCGACATTTTGTCATACCACAACTTATATGATGTTTTAGAAATTTGTATTGCAAGTAAATTTATACGACATTTTGTTAAACTGTGAAATTATGATAAAATCTAATAAAATTATTATAACAATTGGCCAATATTTATAGCTTATTGTAATTTCATGCATGACAATGTTTCTTTCTGTTGCATTTAAGGTTGTTCAATAGTTATCATTATACATTTCTCAACTCCACTGTTTTTGTGACAAATATAACAAAACAAACTGATGAACCTGCATTTGTCATCTTCTTACACAACAATCAAGATAAACCTTGATCAATGCATCATATAAAAAAACTGGTAAGATTAGAAAAATCACAAGTTAATTTTGTACTGGATTAAAAAAAATAGTTTTTTTGTTTCTCTTAAAAAAAATCATTTTTCTCAAAGGCATTTTGGAAGCCAAGCGACAATTTGTGTTTAGGAAAAGGCTGATACAGAATTGTAGTATTCATGTTTTGATGTACAAGAGGAGCAGTTAATCAGTGTTAGTGAAACTCTATTTTGGGATAGGAAAAGGCTGATACTGAATTGTAGTATTCATGTTTTGATGTACAAGTAGAGCAGTTAGTCAGTGTTAGTGTAACTCTATTTTGGGGTAGGAAAAGGCTGATACTGAAATGTAGTATTCATGTTTTGATGTACAAGAAGAGCAGTTATAATTCTATTTTGGGGTAGGAAAAGGCTGACACTGAATTGTAGTATTCGTGTTTTGATGTACAAGTAGAGCAGCTAATCAGTGTAAGTGTAACTCTATTTTGGGGTAGGAAAAATTGTGGTATTCATGTTTAGGAAAAGGCTGATACATTGTAGTATACGTGTTTAGGAAAAGGCTGATACTGAATTGTAGTATTCGTGTTTAGGAAAAGGCTGATACTGAATTGTAGTATTTGTTGATACTGAATTGTAGTATTCGTGTTTAGGAAAAGCCTGATACTGAATTGTAGTATTCATGTTTTGATGTTCATGAAGACAAGTTATTCTCTGTGAGAAGTACTTTATTTGTGGGTAGGAAAAGGCTGGCACTGAAATGTAGTACCTGGGTATTAGTGTTTTGTTGTAGATGTAGACCAGTAAATCAGTGTAAGAAGAACTTTTTGTGGGAGTGTGTGTGTGTGTGTTGGTGTTTAACGCCCTTTATCGACGCACCTGGGCCATGTAGGGTGGTCAGTGTTTAATGGTGGAGGAAACCGGAGGAAACCACCAACCTTGGGCAGGTAACTGACAAACCTAATCACATACAGTTGGGGAAGTCCCTTTTTTGTTAAATACAAACAGGACTCGAACACCAGCTCATAGGTGATCGGCACGTGATCAGTAGTGTGGTATTTAAACCAGCGCCTTAGACCACTCGGCCACCCAGGCCCCCCACTTTTTGTGGGAAGGAAAAGTCTGATACTATTTATAGTATTTTTGTTTTGATATACATGTACAAAGACTAGTTAATCAGTGTTGACTAATTGATAATTGAATGTAATTTTAGTAGTAATAATACAATATACTTTTTGTTTGCTTAAATTTAAGCAAAGTTTGTTGAGTGTTTGCTAGTGATTAATTTTAATCCAGTCGGTCAAGTTCTTTTGCAAATATAATTTTTTCCTTAGGATTAAATTTAATCCACTTGTCTGCAATTTTTTGTTAAAATGGAGTTTTAAGATGAAAATTTTTATCAAGATTAAATTTAATCTGCGAATTGAAAAATATGTTTCAGCCTTACAGAATGTGTTATTATTTTGATTAATTTTAATCTTTCCTTTGGAAACTATTTTACATCTATTTTTATTCAACAAGATTAAATTTAATCCATAGAGTATACACATTTATAGAACAATTATTTTTCATGCTTACGTTAAGTTTAGATTGATTAAATTTAATCATCTTTCTGTATACTTATGGAAACTTTTACTGAATAAAAAAGTATTTTATTAACAATATGTGTTTTATGTTGATTTCAATGATTTATTACTGAAATAAGTACAGAAATGTGTTATATTTCATGTCTGAGAAACAGATGATTAAAAAAGACTTTCTCAATTTAGAAGAGACTGGCTTAGAAGAGAGCAAAAGTCTGCGATGCTTTTGTCTAGAAATGGACTCAATATTTCGAAAGAACGCCACTTAAGGCCGTAAAATAAATCTGATCATTCATATTGACAGTACCCTATATAGCTAAATAACATAGGATATAAATGTTCCGGACAATCGGATTATCTAGACAATACACTTAAGGATACCAATATAAACGATAAAAGTATTGTTTAAGTATTTTAACAAATTTTCTTATTGATAGAAAAATAAATAATTAAATTATTGAAATATAATTAAACCCAAGCTACTGAATTCGCCCTATTGAATCATATAAAGACCAAACTCTTCTTAGAATATTTCATAATATTTGTGCAATAATAATATATTGAGATATCCCTTTTTAATTAGTTTCAGAGTTACTTTAAAGTTAACATTCATGTATTTTAAGATATAAGATAATAAATACATACTTCAATTTCTCTTGTATATCCTTCCCTGTTTTGTCGTTTCGTCTTGAATATATGAGAATGATCATCCCAGTCTGGTAGTTTTGTTGTTACCTGTATATAAAACCTCTACTAAGAAGAGGAGTGACTTCCACAAATTAGGTCTTCTTGGTAGCTAATAAAATAATATATTAAAAACTCCGTTTTGAATAGGATATTATCATGCGTACTATTGGTTTTGTCAAGGACATTCATGTTAAACAAAAAACATCAAAGCGAACGTTATTATCCCTGGCTAAATAGCGTTCTATTTCTTGTGTCCGTTTCTGAGAAAACATAACTTTTAGAAAGCACTCTTCTTTGTGGAGAATGATTTATTTTTTTTATTTGTATATGCAATCTTATATTTATTACAGATCATCTTGAAATACAGGTTTGATTAAAAAAAGGAGGTTTTGTAGGAGTTTTAAGATGCAATAAACTGCATTTTTTGACAAATTTCAAATTATTTATATCATCGAATAAAAAGACGAAAAGTAAAAAAAAGTCTCTACGTTAAGGGTGTTTGCTACTATTATTATTTAAATATGTTCCAATGCCTTTAATGAAAGAAAATATAGGTATAGCTACACAATTAAGGAAACAAAAATGGCAGGTTAGTTATCTCGTTTTAAGATAATTGACGATAATACCTTTTCTTGCTGATATTGTTTTCAGCGAGATTTATATTGCACCCAGAAGAAGGGTGCTGCAAACAATAACTTGTCAATTATAGACGTACCACTTGGTGGTCCACCAAGGAATGTGCTCGAAGTGTGACACTCTCAACACACGTTGGCCAACTATGGTCAGTGGTCAGGGTTTCCGTATTATAGACCTAACAACTCAAAGCTTTGAGGACTGAGCATTAAGCCGGTAATCCCAAGACCCTTAGTCGCTCAAAGGACAAGCTAGGATCCGCTGTGGGCCTATTCGCCAACCGGGCTCCACACGGGACTATCACCTCTTTTATGTTCTTCTTATTGGCATTGTATCTCAGAGACAACTGACTGTGACACCTTTGTCCAGACAGGAATGCAATAAAATATTAAATAAAGATCCCACAGGATATAAAGGCGACTAAGACATGAAACTTAAATTAAACTTTTTCTTTCTGAACCATAAGTAATCTAATAACCAATTTCGTGAAGGAATTTGAAATGAATGATATAATTTACAAAATAAATATCACTTTTCACATTTTCCTCTTTAAATTTGGGTCAAATGACTAGACAAAAATACATAGAATATTTAGTAGAATAAACAAACAATCCTGTTTGAGATGAAATTAGATTTTGACACGCAATTGTAAGACGAGCTGCTGTTTATTATTCGTCTTGATTTTATCTTTCATGTGGACAAATTTTCGTTACAAAATAAAAAAAAAAGAAACTGAATATTTCTAGCCATAACTGCTCGCCTGTTTTTTTTTAATTTTTAAAATAAGTTCCAAGCAGCGCGATTTCTACTATATCCGGGAGTTGAACAAAAGAGGGGTGATACAGTGGACATGAAAGGATAATGAAGTGAACGAAAGGAAGACACAAAGCCTATTAAGGAGGCCATTTCTGACTGCAACTAGGAACAGGAGTGATGGGTCGAGACGGACAATTTAGCATTCTGCATTGGGATTCTACGGTTCCTTCTCTTATCGAGACCTTTTTCAGTGATCTTTAACGTGGCAGGAACCTGACATTGTCCATTACATTATTCACCACTATGGTTTGCGGTCAGGTTTCGGCATTCCTTATGACAGGGATGTCCCTTTTAACCACTTATGGCTTCTTAATTAGTGTACGACATGGTGTACATGTAACTGAAAAAAAAACATAAAATAGACCAAAACTACATGCTTTTCATGAATAGGCTGAGGCATGTACTTTAAACAGTCCTCCTTAAGTTTTATAATTCATTCATGGTCTATAACATACTTGATATGGTTTTACATTGCATTTTCAAGTTTTTATCGGATTAAGGGAGCAACCATTTGATTTTTAGGAGGGGGGGGGCTATGGACATATTTGAAACAAAAAGGCAGGATGCTCCAAATGATTGAAAAAAAAAATAGCAAGGACAGCTAAAAAAATAAGGATTGTATTTTGGGCTATACAATTTATGGGTAAGGCACGAACCATTTTCTTTTGGTGGGGGGCCTTGGATTTTTTTCAAAAAAAATATTCCAATTTTAAGAGAAAAAAAATAAAAATGCTTCTAATGGAGCTGAAAAAAAAAAAATAAATATTCATAAATTTCCACAAAAAAATATAATATACATCCTTTGAACTCAAATGATAAAAGCCTGATTTTTTTCTGCCTCGCTTCGCTCGGCAAACATCACCTTATTCATCATTGCCTTTTGCAAAAGTTTCAAATTTTGAAATTATAATGTACTACGAAATAGTATCACTTTTAATATGTTTTAGTACATGCATACATAGATAGTTTTGTTCTGATATGGTATGAACATGGTGTCCCGCTAGGCAAATGAAATAAAGAATTATATATATATTTTTTTCAAAAATCTCCCCATCCCACTGGTAGTTCCAGAAATGTCTATAAGACGGCATTGGTCAATATTCACATATTTCTTATACCTCCAACTTCATTCTTGTGTTGTGTTGTAGTTCATATGATGATTTTTTTCAATGAGTTGTGAAATTTAAATATCATGATTGGCTTTCAGGAAATCACACTAATGGATGATTTTGCATCATTTACCCAAGTGCTTTTGAAGCCTTCAGCAATCCCCATGTCTGTCCTGTATGCTAGTTACACAGGATCCCTAACCATATCAAAAGGCTTGTTTTTCTATGATCCCTTATATTGGCTTCAACTTGTACTTTTCTTTGTCTGATTTCAACCCCTGACTTGCTGTTTCAGGGAAATTAACTTTTGAAAACTTTGAAGCCAAAAGCCTAAAAGGTAACCATGTGATAAGTCCCTTATGTGACAAGGTAACCAGGGCAATTACAAATGAATATTGCTTCCACTTCTAGTCTTGATAAGTTTTAGAATAAGATTTCACATATTGAAAAAATATATATTTATAAAAGAAACAAATTTTGGATTTTGGATATCAAGCTATCACATGACTTTGTTGACTATTGTCCATTTAATTCAATATTGCTTTATACTGAATGTTTATTTTGGGGGGGAGGGATTCTGGTTTTTAATTATTTTCATTCTTTGTGCTTTCAATAGAGGTTGGGTGAAATATTCGCCATGTCTCCCTATATACCATTTTCCTATAAATATATGTATGTTTTGACTATGCATGTATTCAAAATCAAAATACGATAGTCCAATGCACATTTTATCTCCTACCGAGAGTTTGTCTGTTTGACTTATTCCACATATCACATTTGTCTTTAAAATATATGGCAGCAGAGCCTAGCTTGTCGTAAGAGGCGACTAAGGGTCTTGGGATTCTGACGTCGGGTCAGTGCTCAGCCCACAGAGCGACCAAGTGTGTACCCTAGGTGGCTGAATAGGGTAGCCCTCGTCCGCGGGGGTTGTCAGGTCTATAATACGGAAACCCTGACCGCCGACCATAGTGGGCCAACGTGTGTGGAGAGTGCCACGCTCCATGCACGTAAAAGACCCCTTTGTGGACCGCCAAGTAGTGCACCACATAGGTTAAATTTTCCGCCCCTACCCACCTCTCCCCTTTTTTCTGTGGTTCTTCAAAATTTACCGGTCCATTGTTTCCCACCCCACCCCCATATTTCATTTATCATCATCATTTCATGTTCATTTTATCATCTAATCCTATGTTTTCATGATAACCCTACCCCTAATTTTATGTTTTCATGCTAACCCTAACCCTAATTGTATGTTTCATGCTAACCCTACCGTTACTATAAAGTTTTAATGCTAACCCTACCCCTAATTTTATGTTTTCATGATACCCCTATCCCTAATGTTATGTTTTCATGCTTACACTACCGCTAATGTTGTGTTATCATGCTAACCCAGCCCCCAAATGTATGTTTTATTGCTAACCCTTCATGCTAACCCTATCCATTTTTTATGCATCATATGCATAAACCGTTGAACGGTCGTAAAACACCAACTCTCTCTCTCAAACTTATGCTAACCCTACCATTAATTTTATGTTTTATGCTAACCCTGACCCCTTATTTTATGTTTTCATGCTAACCCCAAACCTAATTTTATGTTTCGATGCTAACCCTAACCCTAATATTATGTTTTCGTGCTTACCCTACCCCTAATTTGATGTTATAATGCGTACCCTACCCCTTATTTTATGTTTTCATGATAACCCTACCCCTTAATGTTAAATTTCATGCTAACCCTATCCAATGTTATTATGCTAACCCTAACCCTAATTTTATGTTTTCATGCTAACCCTACCCCTTCTTTCATGTTATCATGCTAACCCTACCCCTTATTTTATGTTTTCATGATAACCCTACCCCTAATTGTAAAATTTCATGCTAACCCTATGCAATGTTATTATGCTAACCCTAACCCTAATTGTATGTTTTTGTCCTAACCCTACCCTAAGTATTATGTTATCATAATAACCCTTCCCTTTATTTTATGTTTTCATGATACCCTTATTTTATGTGTTCATGCCTACAATACCCCTTATTTTGTGTTATCAAGTAACCCTACACTTAAAATTTTGTTATCATGTTAACCCTACCCCTTATTTAATGTTTTGATGATAACCCTACCCCTAATGTTATGTTTTCATGCTTACAATTCCCCTTCTTTTGTGTTATCATGATGAAACTACCCCAATTGTATGTTTATTTATAACATAAACCCTGATTGTATACTGTCATGCTAACCTTATCATATTTTTATGCTTTCTTGCTAATCCTATTTTTTGTTTACATGCTAACCCTAACCCTAAATTTATGTTTTTATGATACACCTATCCCTTAGGTATGTTTTATTGCTAACCCTAACCCTTAATGTATAATGTCATGCTTACCCTGTCCATTTATTATGCTTTCATATGTATAAACCGTTGAACTGTCGTAAAACACCAACTCTCTCACTCACACTTATGATAAACCTACCCTTAATTTTATTTTTATGCTAACCTAATCCTATTTCTATGTTTCATGCTAACCCTAACTCCTTATTTTATGTTATCATGTTAACCCTAGCCCTAATTTTATGTATTGATGCTAACCCTTACCCTAATTTTATGTTTCCATGCTTACTCTACCCCTAATTTCATTTTTTCATGCTTACCCTACCCCTAATTTCATGTTTTCATGCTAACCCTACCCTTAAAATTATGATGTCATGCTAACCCTACCCCTTATTTTATGTTTTCATTCTAACCCTACCGCTAATTTTCTGTTTTCATGCTTACACTACCCCTAATTTTATGTTTTCTTGCTAACCCTAACCCTAAATGTATGTTTCATGCAAACCCCACCCTTTAAAATTATGTTATCATGCTAACCCTACCCTTTATTTTATGGTTTTTTGATAATCCAACCCCTTATTTTATGTTTTCATGCTTACACTACCCCTAATTTTGTGTTTTCATGATAACCCTACCCTTGTAGTATGTTTATCGCTAACCCTAACCCTGATTGTATAATTTAATGCTAACCCTATCCAATTTTTATGCTTTCATATATATAAACCGTTTAACAGTGGTTAAACACCAACTCTCTCACTCACATTTATGCTAACCCTACCCTTAATTTTTTTTTATGCTAACCCTTACCCTACTTGTGTTTTCATGCTGATCCTAAACCTAATTGTATGTCTTCATGCTAACCATATCCTTAGTATTATGTTATCATAATAACCCTACCCCTTATTTTATGTTTTCTTGATAAACCTACCCCTTATTTTATGTTTTCCTTATAACCTTAACCCTAATTTTAAGTTTTGATGCTAACCCTAACTCTAATTGTATGTATCATGCTAACCCCATCCTAAAAATTATGTTATCATGCTAACCCTACCCCTTTTTTATGTTTTTGTGATAATCCTACCCCTTATTCTATGTTTTCATTATACTACCCCTAATTTTGTGTTTCCATGATAACCCTACCCCAATTGAATGTTTATTTTTAACTCTAACCCTGATTGTACAATTTTATGCTAACCCTATCATGTTTTTATGCTTTCTTGCTAATCCTACCCTTAATATTATGTAATCATGCTAGCTAACCCTACCCCTTATTTTATGTTTTCATGCTAACTCTTACCCTATCCTATGTTATCAAGGTAACTCGAACCCTAATTTTATTCTTTCATGCCAACCCTAATCCTTATATTATGTTTTCTTGCTAACCCTAATTGTATGTTTTCATGCTAACCCTACCCTTCATATTATGTTATCATGCTAACACTATCCCTTATTTTGTTTTCATGATAACCCTAACCCTGTTTTTATGTTTTCATGCTAATCCTACCCCTAATTTTATGTTTTCATGATAACCCTGACCCTAATTTTATGTTTTCATGATAACCCTGATCCTAATTTTGTGTTATCATGCTAACCCAGCCCCCTAATGTATGTTTTATTGCTAACCCTTCATGCTAACCCTATCCATTTTTTATGCATCATATGCATAAACCGTTGAACGGTCGTAAAACACCAACTCTCTCTCTCTCAAACTAATGCTAACCCTACCATTAATTTTATGTTTTATGCTAACCCTGACCCCTTATTTTATGTTTTCATGCTAACCCTAAACCTAATTTTATGTTTCGATGCTAACCCTAACCCTAATTTTATGTTTTCATGCGTACCCTACCCCTAATTTGATGTTATCATGCGTACCCTACCCCTTATTTTCTGTTTTCATGATAACCCTTCCCCTTATTGTTAAATTTCATGCTAACCCTATCCAATGTTATTATGCTAACCCTAACCCTAATTTTATGTTTTCATGCTTACCCTAATCCTTTTTTCATGTTATCATGCTAACCCTACCCCTTATTTTATGTTTTCATGATAACCCTACCCCTAATTGTAAAATTTCATGCTAACCCTATGCAATTTTATTATGCTAACCCTAACCCTAATTGTATGTTTTTGTCCTATCCCTACCCTAAGTATTATGTTATCATAATAACCCTTCCCTTTATTTTATGTTTTCATGATACCCTTATTTTATGTGTTCATGCCTACAATACCCCTTATTTTGTGTTATCAAGTAACCCTACACTTAAAATTTTGTTATCATGTTAACCCTACCCCTTATTTAATGTTTTGATGATAACCCTACCCCTAATGTTATGTTTTCATGCTTACACTTCCCCTTCTTTTGTGTTATCATGATGAAACTACCCCAATTGTATGTTTATTTATAACATAAACCCTGATTGTATACTGTCATGCTAACCTTATCATATTTTTATGCTTTCTTGCTAATCCTATTTTTTGTTTACATGCTAACCCTAACCCTAAATTTATGTTTTTATGATACACCTATCCCTTAGGTATGTTTTATTGCTAACCCTAACCCTTAATGTATAATTTCATGCTTACCCTGTCCATTTATTATGCTTTCATATGTATAAATCGTTGCACGGTCGTAAAACACCAACTCTCTCACTCACACTTATGATAAACCTACCCTTAATTTTATTTTTTATGCTAACCTAATCCTATTTCTATGTTTCATGCTAACCCTAACTCCTTATTTTATGTTATCATGTTAACCCTAGCCCTAATTTTATGTATTGATGCTAATCCTTACCCTAATTTTATGTTTCCATGCTTACTCTACCCCTAATTTCATTTTTTCATGCTTACCCTACCCCTAATTTCATGTTTTCATGCTAACCCTACCCTTAAAATTATGATGTCATGCTAACTCTACCCCTTATTTTATGTTTTCATTCTAACCCTACCGCTAATTTTCTGCTTTCATGCTTACACTACCCCTAATTTTATGTTTTATGCTAACCCTTACCCTACTTCTGTTTTCATGCTAACCCTAACCCTAATTGTATGTCTTCATGCTAACCATCTCCTTAGTATTATGTTATCATAATAACCCTACCCCTTATTTTATGTTTTCCTGATAAACCTACCCCTTATTTTAAAAATTGCACCAGAACAAAGTCTCCTACAAAAGTAAATATTCATTATCTTAAATAATCATTAAAAAGCAACTTAAAATTCCTAAAGTATTGTTCTCACATGAAAAGACTAGAGGCTCCCAGGAGCCTGAATCGCTCACCTGATCTCTGATGCCAAAGTTTGAATAAATTCCACAAACTTTCAAGTATACAAAGTTGCAAAACAATCCTTTCAGTGGTTTCAGAGAAGATTTATGGAAATAAGTTTAAAATTCATAGCAAAATATAGTTAAAAGGCAATAACTCCTATAAGGACCTGTTGATGCTGAACATGAAAAGTTGCTTCGGATTTTCTCCATCTCTTATATATACTTTTCGAGTTATAAGCCAAAAACAATGGTCTGACCCCCCTGTTCTATTTTTAGCAATTGCCGCCATGTTGGTTGGTTGATATGTATATAATTCACAAACTTGGTAGAGGACATTCTTAAGATCAAGAATACCAAGTATCAATGCAATCCCTTCAGTGGTTTCAGAGAAGAAAATTTTTGAAAATCAGTGTAAATTAATGGAAAAAACAGTTAAAGGGGAATAACTCTTCAACAGCTGATCTGACAATTTTGACCCTGAAGTCATATTTGTAGATCTCAATGAGCTTAACAATTCTGCAATGCTAACTTTTCCTCTAGCTATAATGGTTTTCAAGATATAGTCCAAAAACTGCAAAAATAGTCAATTTAAATGATTTAAGGGCAATTACTCCTATAAGGAGTCGTTTCACAACTTCAACTCAATGGAGAGATTTGTAGAGCTTTGGATGCTGAACACGGAAGGTTGCTTCGGATTTTCTCTATCTCTTATACTTTTTGAGTTATAAGCCAAACACAATGGTCTGACCCCCCTGTTCTATTTTTAGCAACGGCGGCCATGTTGGTTTGTTGACACGTATATAATTCACAAACATGGTAGAGGACATCCTAAAGATCAAGTATACCAAGTTTCATTGTAATCCCTTCAAAGTTTTAAGAGAAGAAGATCTTTGAAGAAAAGTTAACGGACGGACGGATCATTCAATTTTTGATCCATCTAAAAACATGGCCACCGTTACTAAAAATAGACCTGGGGGGTCAGACTACTGTTTTTGGCTTGTAAATCAAAAAGTATAAGAGATAGATGAAATATGATGCCAGCCTACTGCTTCAGCATCAACAGTTCTACAAAAGTCTCCATTTGGTCGAAGTTGTCAGATGATCGCTTATAGGGGTTACAGCCCCTTAAAGGTGTAAAAAGGGTTTTTGCATGTTTTTGGCCTATAGAATGAAAACTATCGTAAATAGAGAAAAGCTGTTGCTTGCTTAAATGTTCAGCTCAATTTGCTCTACAAAAGTTTCCATAGGGTCGAAGTTGTCAGATGACCCCTTATAGGGGTTACAACCCCTTAAAGGCAAAAAATAGTGTTTTTGGTCTATAGAATGAAAACTATTGCAAATAGAGAAAAGCTGTTGCTTGCTTAAATGTTCAGCTCAGAACTTTCCTTATTAGTTGTGAACGAGTTTAAGAAAACTTGTTGGAATATTTTAATGCATTTGAATGGATTAAAGCAGAGGATCCCGAAAATGTTTAATTTCTGAGCTCGAGGCTCGTACCTTGTACGTCTTTGTTGGATATATATTTCACTTAGAACATATCATATGTGAGAAAAAAAAATAATATAAATATAGTATATGTGTAGATCAAAATAGGTCAAGACGAACAAATAAACAGGAAACAAATATCAAACTAAGATGATGATGTAGAACAGTCTAGATAATTACAGAAGTTATTATTTTAAAATTTGCATGTTTACTTCATACATGTGTTTAAATGTTAGAGTAATATGAAAAAGAGTAAAGAAGATTTATTTTAAGCGAAAAGACTTATAGTTAAGCTTTGTAATATTTTTAGCCTGCCCCAGGTCCAAGGTCTGGCTCAGCGAAACGGAAGAGGGATCTTGACTCTGATCTGGAGGACAGAATTTCAAGTTTAGAGAAAAGGGATAATGCTGATGCAGTAAATAGTTTAAAAGAGAAGGTGAGGATCTTATCATTACAACAGGAACCAAGTGATCCTCTCATCCTTCTCACTCTTGATGAGCTGCCAGAAGTGGCAAGGAAGATTTATCATAAAGAGGCTGACATGTTCGAAGAGTTAGCTAGGCAGGCGAACAGATATAGTGCTAAACTTGATATTTTTGGCCTATGTTTGTCAGTGTTAAGTGGGAAAGCGTCCGATGCCGTATCTAAAGCTGTATCGAAGTATATGAAAGGAAAACAACCAATCGAGAAAAACGAAAGTAAGGATAAGAGTGATACTGCTACGAAAAGAGAAGATTCTCGATTGGCTAACTTATATCCGTCTACTCCACAGGCTCAGTATGGGGCCCCAGCGTCTTTCCAGCCACCATTTTTTTCCATATTTTTCTTCTCCCTTTGTCTATGGTCCATCTGGTCATGTCATCACGGGTGATCTTAAGATAATTGAAAATGATTTATTACGTAATGTGGTTTCCCATGGACCTAAATTCAGGGAACCCCAACGTATAAATTGGAATCATAACTTTAAGATCATCATGGACGCTGTGGAGGACTATGCTAGAGCCTGGATAAAGAGGGAAAAGGACCAAGAACCAGAACTTGAATCACTGTCGGACTGGGTAAGGACTATCCGATCTCTTGTACGAAGCCGAATAGACAAACTTCGCAATTGTGTGAACCCCAGGCCTTCTTCTGTATTTAGAGATCGTGAAGCTCTCAATTGTCTCTCTTCCTTACATGACAGGTATGTTGTCATGCCAGCAGACAAGGCTTCCAATAATATAGTTTTTGTATGTAAAGCACATTATTACAATTGTCTAATAAAAGAACTAGGCATTGATGGTAATACTTCCGCTAGTGCTACATACACACGGACTACATTTAACAAAGATGAAATCATAGCCAACCATAGCTCTTTTATGTCCTCTTTCAATATTCCAATGAAAGAGGAACATAAAGAGTTACCATATTTGTACTGGATACCTAAACCTCATAAAAATCCGTACAAAGAAAGGTATATAGCTGGATCTTCATCATGTTCAACTACAGAGCTGTCCGTTCATTTAACTAAAATCTTGTCTGCTGTCAAAGAAGGTCAACAAGCATACTGCGACACTATTTATAATCGCAGTGGAATTAACCATATGTGGATTTTGAAACTCAAAAGATTTGTTAGATCATTTTAAATCTAGATCATTTTCTGAGGTTCACTCTTTGAAAACGTTCGATTTTTCAACTTTATACACTACCTTGCCACACGAAAAACTAAAATGTCGCCTGAAAAAACTTCTCGAAAAAGCCTTTTCAAACTCAAGGAATTTTGTTGTTTTGGGTTATAATTCTACATTCTTTTCCAAAACATCTTTCAAAGATAAAATTTGTTACACACTGGAACAAGTTTGCAGTATGCTTGATTTCCTCAATGACAACATATTTGTCACCTTCGGAGGAGAGATTTTTCAACAACAAATCGGCATTCCAATGGGCACAAACTGTGCTCCTCTTCTCGCCGATTTGTTTTTATACTCTTACGAGACTGAATTTCTTCAGGGACTCGTAAAGAACAAGAAGATGAAAGAGGCAAGGTCATTTAATCTTACATTCAGATATATTGACGATGTCCTTTCTGTCAATAACACTTCATTTGGTAGTTGGATTCCTTCAATATATCCTCCAGAATTGGAAATTAAAGAGACCACCGAATCTAATTGCTTCACGTCTTTCTTGGATTTGCATCTCGAATTTGACCCAGGTGGTCATCTCAGTACAAAAATTTACGATAAACGAGACGATTTTAATTTTCAAATTATTAATTTTCCTAATCTACAGAGCAATATACCTACTTCTCCTGCTTACGGTGTTTATATTTCTCAACTTATTCGATATGCCAGAGCTTGCACACATTTCACAGATTTTTTGATCAGACACCGGTTTCTTCGTGACCGACTTTTGAAGCAGGGCTATAAGAAAATACGTCTCATACGATCACTAAAAAAATTCTTTCTTCGTTATCAGCCCCTAGTAGAAAAGTTCAAAATTGAGTTAAAAGATATGATAGTTAATTGTTTTAATTAGTGTTTGACTGGTGAGCTGTACTGAGATGATCACCTCAATATCCCTATTGTGTCTCACAACTATGTTGTGTTATATGGTCATTACCGGATCCTAAGATCGCAATGGAAGAGGGAGGTTTGGCGCCATAAAACCTGGTTTAACCCACCATTTCGTTTGAAATGCCTGTACCAAGTCAGGACCATTGCGATCCACCAGTTCTCCGGTATGACTGATTCGTTTTTGTCATTTTCTCTGGACTATGAGATTGATCATTCAAGTTCGGTAGTTTTGTTATTACCTTTATTTCCTCATGGGATGCAGAATTTTTCTCTTAATTTTGGAAGTTATCGAAATGTTCGACCTACTGGTTTTAGACCCAACTTTCGTCCTAGAGGGGCGTGTTTGTGGTGTGAAAGCAATACTCACCAGGTTAAGGATTGTGAAAAAAATGAAAATTGCAAAAGGGAAAGGAAATTAGTGTGTTTGTCAATTAATAAATTTATTAAATTGATTCAATCGAATAATTAATCTTATGAGTTTGTTACTTTTTAGACAAATTATTAAATTTAAAATGATCCTTTAGTTATGTTATACCCTGAATTGGAATTAGATATTTTCTGTTTGCTTTGTCTGTTTGTCTGTCTGTCTATCTTTTTGTATATTCGTGAAAGATTAAAAAATATATGGGTTTTTATCGAAGTAGTTTGGTACCATCGGGCATACGAATACCTAAGACCTGTCCGAAATGTCAAAAAGAAGAAAAAAAAGACATCTGCATCAGGACTTATGTGATAATTCTTTGCAGATTTGTAAAATTAGTTTGGAAATTAGATCTTCAAATTGTGTTCTATTTCACTGGTCGTAGTTATCTTGGGTAATATTTAGACGAAATTGATACAGACTCTTTACAAACTTAGTAGACAAATGTGTTCAATTTATTTCTGTATCTAGGGTAATTAGTTTTACTTTACATCCGCCCTATGTAATGTCCTAGTGAAGCTAAGTATGGATATGTGGAATTGTATAGTGATAGACACGATGGCTGTATTACATGTACTAGTATACATGTTTTAAAATATATACATACATTAAAAACAAATAATAATAATAGTAATAATGATAATAATGCGGAATTCCTTTGTCTACTTTCCAAGGGACACTGATGCCCTAGTGTTTTTTTCAACGCGGATTGTAGGTGATGGGGTTATGCCTTTGAGTGTAATTGTGCTGGTATTATTAGTACATATTAGGCGTTATTAGCAAAGATTACTAAAGTTTTTGTTTTTGTTTAGGAAAAACTGGATAGATGGAATTCATTTGTTCATGTCCCCGCGTGGGAGTTGAGTTGTGGATTTGATCCTACGAAAATTGTTTTAAGGGAGAAACCAGCAGGGTTGACACTTAAAGGCGGAATCCCTTCTCCTTCAAACCGCTGCCCAACGGTTGAGGAGGTTTCTTGTAACGATGTTGCCTTTGATGTAGATGTGTTACTTTTGCGTGATCCTGATGAATTTGTTTCGGGTCAGTTGCATGATTGCTTTTCTGAATGAGAATCAATTGTTGATGCACATGAACACGAAACTATTCTGAAATGGTTGAAGGAAGGTGTTGATGTCCAGTCGTTTTTTAAGCGTTTTAGAGAAAATATTACGATTCTGAGATACCCCCTAGAAACTATTTTCAAAATTCAACGTCTTGCAGAAAGTTCCTACCTTTCATTTCTAGTGAATTAAGTCAAAAGATTGCGACAGAGTCTATTAGACTTCTTGGGAAGGTAGGTGAATGTCACCCTCCTAAACTTATGCCACTGACTGTGGAACCTAGTAAGCCTAGGTTGTGTCATGATGAGCGTTATTTGAATCTATGGTTGAAGGATTTGCCGTTCCATCTAGAGAACCTTAAAGATGAACACCGGCTGGTTAAAGAAAATGCGTTGATGGTAACCTGTGATGATAAATCAGGGTATGACCACGTTAAGCTCAGTGAATCGTCCCAGACGTACTTCGGAATTCAATTTGGGGGTTATTATATGGTCTATACTACACTTCCGTTTGGTTGGAAAGCCTCCCCCTATATATATCAATCTATTGGTATTCGAGTTACTTCTTATTTACGTACTTTAGATGTTATAAATATGTTGTATATCGACGATAGATTTGCAGTCACTGGTGGTTCGAAGTCTACTGAAATTGACATGGAGGCGAAAAAGTTGACATATATATTGCTAGAAGTATTAACAAGCCTTGGTTATACATTGTCGTTAAAAAAGTGCTCATTGGAACCTAGTACATGTAAAAAGTTCTTAGGATTCTTAGTTGATTCGGTCAAACAGGCATACATATTACCAGATGATAAGAAGGCGAATTAAGAGAGATTATTTTGACTATGAACGAAGTTGGTGTAAAACCTTGCAGAGATTTAGTGGGAAATGCATTTCTCTAAATATTCAATTCCAGGTTGTAGGTTGTTCTGTCGAGAGTTGAATTCTGCTATATCATATTGCATTAAAAACAGTAGAAACATTGAGGTCAAATGTCCTATGAAAGATGAGTTATTATATTGGAGATTTCTTGACAATTGGGTTGATATTGTAAATGGAGGCCGGAGTTCCATAATGTAATTGTAATGTCGACGGATGCTTCCAGTTTTCGATATGGTGGTACGGTGAAACTTTTATCTGATGAAAATGTGATACTTAGTGACTACTGGCCTTCACAAGATGATCGACCCGACCCATTCATGAGAAAGAGGGTGATGCTGTCCTTAAATCTTTACAATCTCTTGGGGAGCATTTACGGGATTTTAGAGTTGATTTGTATTCCGATAATATGGCGGTTATAAACGCATGGGAGAATCAAGGTTGCAAATCACAAGCACTGTGTTGTATTATGAAATCGATTTTCAACCATGTGAAAGAATACAATATGGATTTGCGCATGAGATACATTCCGTCACACTTAAATGAGGCAGACGCCCCTTCACGATTAATGGATGTTTCAGATGCTATCTTAAGTGATCAATCCTGGCAATTGGTAGAATTGGCATTTGGTCGCCACTCGACAGACCTAATGTCGTTAGACTCGAATGTGATGTTGTCTAAAAGGGGAAACCGTTAAAACATTTTACTCCGTGGCCAACACCTTTATCTGCAGGTGTGAATGTTTTTGCGCAGGATTTGAAGAATGAGGAGAATCCTTACGTACACCCACCATTTGTTCTGATTTTCCCTGTATTCTGTTTATTGCGTGAGCAATGTGTTGATTGTACTATTGTTGTTCCTGAATTGAAGACTTTGCCGATTTGGTGGCCAGTGTTGAAGTTTTATACTCTACGCGAGATTTGTCTGGGTAGAAAGGGTGACAAGAATGTTATAAAAACACGAAACAGGGATTTGTTCTTGATCAAGTAGGACTGAGGTCGCCTTTGTAAAAAAAAGTTATGCTTTGAGGTTGTCTTTTAAATAAATGTTATGAAAGCTTTATTGTCGATTATTAATTAAATTAAAAACCGTACAAGGGGACGTAAGTCAAAGTAGTAGAAAAAATAAATAAATAAAATAAGATTGAGTTATTTCCCTTTGTATATTTTTCGAATTTTGATCATGCCTTCAGTTTTCACATTGTCTGTATGTCGGTCTGTTCGTTAACAATTTCTTATGAATGAAATGACGTGAGATTTAAAGTTTATGGTTCATTTAGTACTATTTAGAGATTCGTATATCCAATTATTTTTTGGATGGGGCTCTTTCCGATTTTCTCAGGCTTCTAGTTATTTTACATTTCCTATGAAGGGAACAATACAAATTCTGTTCATGAATACACAAGGTTGATGTTTCGTTATTGTAGGATGATGTTTCGTCTATTGGTTGGTTTTCAATTGATGAACGTTTAGCGGATTTTGATGATAGAACGGAGTCATCTTCAAAGTTTAAAAAGTAAAATAGTCTGATTGGGAGTTTCCTTTCGTTTCTTAAAGAGATACCATATAAACCGTCCATGCAAACATGTTCCCCGAATGACATAAGGCATTTTTTGGTATGGAAGGATTCGCATGGGAAAACACCTGTACATGAAATCAATTGCAAATTTCTCGGTTTGAAGGGCTCATTTAATTGCGCATGTCCCACCAGATTGGCATCGGCTACAGTAGAAAGTATTGTGAATCAGCTTGTTACTATATTCGACCAGAAGGGTTTTGGAAGGGCTTGGTGTGAGGTTACAGAGTCTGGGAACCCAGCTACTTCTATGGTTATAAAAGAATATGTAAGATTAATTAAAGAGGAGCAAACAAAGGCGCATATTTTACTGAAGCAGGCTAACCTATTTTTATAACAAAGGTAAAGGCTATGTGTATGTTTATAGACAAAGAAGTTCCAGCATACATTTGGTAAAACATTGAAGGGTGGGAAGAGAAAGAGTAATACGTTTGGGTATTAAGAAATGCAGCGACTCATCAATCTGTCCGATTTAGAGGTCTTTTAGCATATGTGCAATTTGCAAATTCATGTAATGTTGATTTGTCCCAAGGTTACCTATTTAGGAGAATGGAAGGGTTTTAGATCAGCATGTCAGTTATTCTGTGGTTTATGAAAGACTTAGGTATTACATGTATTTATCAACCTTAGGTTTGTACGAAGGAGAAACACCACACAGTTTTAGATCCGGATGCACCGTTACTATGGTGCTGTCGGATTCTGCAAGTACTGCTGAACATGTTATGGGACATATAGGTTGGTTTAGCAAGTCCAGTGCAGAGTACTATGGTCGAATGCACACTTCGGTTGATTCGGAAGTTGTAGCAACGAATTTTGCGAAATCTGTAGATAATGCAGATGAAATTGAAAAACAATTTAAAGAGAAGACAGATCTGTCTTTGATGGAAAGAGCTTTTGAATGTTGGGGACATTGAGTAACTTGTTGGTTATTAGGTTCATCTTTTTGTAGTAAGTTGAACGGCAATACATAATATTTTATTAAATTAAGAACTTTGAGTAGGTTTGGTTAAGGGTATACAAAGGATAGCGCAGAGTCATCGTCCCATAACTTAACAGACTGAAGCTAAATGTATCAACGACTGAGGATATGGGTATAGTCTCATTGGTTGATTCCTATAGCGGAAGTAGGTTATCACGTGGTTCAGTTAAATAGTCATTCTTTCAACATCCAGGGTTGGTTATAGGTGGCATAAGGCGCGGTAATAGATACTATACCATGGCCCATGGCCTTAAAAAAAAAGAAAGAAAGGAAGAAATAAACCCACCCAGCTTTCGCCCTACCCACACCTGTGGTTCAGCTACCATTTAGTTTCGGTCTTACCGCAGAGTCATCGTCCCATAACTTAACAGACTGGAGCTAAAGGTATCAACGACTGAGGATATGTTCTTTGTTCATTACGATATTGATTGCTGACGTCATGTCAAAACCAGGCCAGCGTTTCTCGAAGCAGTCGTGAATTACGTCAATCTTATCGAGTTACGATTAGGTTACAGGAACCCATAAGTTTAAATCATGACTGTTTCTCGAAGCTTACTTAGCCCTACCGTAAGTCAACCGTAAGTTACGCAAGGTATTTTGGTTATTGGATGTACCTTAAAAATGATCTTCAGCGTCGGAGATGCGAAACGTATTTGTTTACGCAAACGACAGGTGCCCGAAAAATTATGGAAAGTACAAGTGGGAGTAAAAGAGAAATAAAGTCAAACTTCGTTCACGAGGAAATAAATATCCTGGTGGACGAAGTTCAAAACTCTAAAGACATCCTTTTTGGATGTTTCTCGTCCACATTGGACAATCAGAGAAAGTCCGCTGAATGGACAAGATCACCAACAAGTATATAAAGGTTATTTTTTTTAAATCGGGCTAGCAACAATTATATTACTCATCACGAGTAACAGTTGAATTATATATCAATAGTAACAAACAACCGCCAGTGCAAATAAATAATTTCCGTCAGGGCCATTTCGGTACCGTATTGCCTAATCGGTACCAGTCATTTTGTTACTCGACTCTAAACATTTCAGGGGGCCACATTTCAGTGCTTTAAAAGATCATTTGTAATTCATTATTTTCATAATTTTTTGATATATCATCACCTATAAATTTGACTAGATTACATCATTTTGATGTATTTTTCAATAGGTTAATAATAGTGGGAGGTTTGGAATCCCATTGTTGGCTTCATCTCTTTGACGATCGCATTTGATTTGAGCTAGGCTCACTTTTGATTTAGTAAACACAAAGTTTCTCAAAGAAAAGGTTTTCTTTATCCTATATCATTAATTCTTTTGTTGAGGGACCCCTTCCTGAATTTTTATAGTGAAAACGAATGTGCCTGAGTCCCAAAGGCCAAATTAACTTACTTATTCCATGAAGTCCTGTTTCACAGTATGTAAACCTGTGCGCCTGAAATGTCTTAATTATGTTAAATGTGTACACTTATTTATGTTTCCGTGGGAAAATTGCGTAAGTGTAAACAATCTAGGTAGGTTTTTAATAATATTTTCTTTTAAATCAACATTGTTTGTATACGATAATTTTTAGAAACTGTCCATGAATGATAAAAGAAGAAGCTAATTCACCTTTTTGTGCTAGATAATGCATATTATTGTATGATTGTTCTGTACTTAAACTGCTTTACCAAGTTTCAGAAATGCTTGACCAGTTATTATTGCTTTACAAGGTTTATATTAATGCAAAAGTTTCACTCATGTACCAAGTTTCATTTAAATTGAAATTGCGATGTTTGGTCAGACCCAGTTATAACACCTAACATTGCAACTTTAATTATCCAATACATATCTCCATATGGCCAATATTATATTTGTGAAATAATAAAACAAACAAATTAGTTTTGGCTGCTTATTTGTCATGGCGTTTAATACATAAACAACAACAACATTATTGTCAACATTCACAACTCGTTGACGCTTGATCACTGAAGGATGTCCAGTCAGCATAACAAACATGGAGCTGCGAGGTTATCCAGAGCAGCAAATTGATAAATTCCGCCATCCATAGTTCTTTCGCCATGACGATATTACTCTTTTATTGAAGTCCATAAGGTCCACTGAAGGTTGATCCAGTCAGCGCATTTAAGTCATATCCAGGTGTTCAATTAAACGAAACCAAAGGTGAAGTCTACTGAAGGTTTTTCCAGTCAGAAGTACTAATGCTCCAAAATAAATCAAAATTCCATAACATCTATTAACGTATTGGGACTGCTACTACCAATCTACAAAATAAACTCAAAAGCAGAAAACTTGTTCAAATTCAGGGGTTTTGGGATTTGGGAGGGTTTCGCTTAAAACAGTAGTCCTTTTTAAGTCTGACAGAACGAACACTGAACCGATGAGTTTATATAGGGTTAAATACTAGTACGTAACATGAAGCTCTTGGCTACTTTTGGCGCGAAAGGTACTTCATCGTTAGTTAACATGTAAATCTAAAGTTCATGACCTTATGATGTAGAATATGAATTGAACAAATACAATAAATGAATTTAATTTATATTGAATTAAATTTTATTATTGTATGATTGTTCTGTACTTAAACTGCTTTACCAAGTTTCAGAAATGCTTGACCAGTTATTATTGCTTTACAAGGTTTATATTAATGCAAAAGTTTCACTCATGTACCAAGTTTCATTTAAATTGAAATTGCGATGTTTGGTCAGACCCAGTTATAACACCTAACATTGCAACTTTAATTATCCAATACATATCTCCATATGGCCAATATTATATTTGTGAAATAATAAAACAAACAAATTAGTTTTGGCTGCTTATTTGTCATGGCGTTTAATACATAAACAACAACAACATTATTGTCAACATTCACAACTCGTTGACGCTTGATCACTGAAGGATGTCCAGTCAGCATAACAAACATGGAGCTGCGAGGTTATCCAGAGCAGCAAATTGATAAATTCCGCCATATTAGCTTGGAAGCCAACCAAGCTAATCAGCCAACCAATTTATCAATCTACAAATAAGCAGCCACTATTTAAGATTAACAACAACCACATATTATCATTCAATTATGAACAACAACATATGTTCATAAATAATTTCAACATCATTCAACTATGAACAACAACATATGTTCATATAAATTTTTTAATATTCAACTATGAAAAACAACGTATGTTCATATAAAATTTCGTAATTCAACTATGAAGAACAACATATGTTCATAAATAATTTCAACATCATTCAACTATGAACAACAACATATGTTCATATAAATTTTTTAATATTCAACTATGAACAACAACGTATGTTCATATAAAATTTCAACGTAATTCAACTATGAACAACAACATATGTTCATGAATAAATTTCAACATACAACTATCAACATGTGAACTTAAACCAACATTCAACTTCATATGAAAAACATGTTTCTATGTTTAAAAAAAAAAAAAAAAAAAACATTTTTAGAAAAATATTAATATGATGATTTGAACAAAATATAATATAACATTCAGAAACCTTATTCAAATGGGTAAGTATGTCTTTGTGGAAACTTGATTACTTGAAGAAGTGCCTCTTGCAAAGAATTTATAAAGATATCATTACCAAGAAACGATAAATGTACTCCATCCTCACTAAAAAGTGCCTTATGTTTATCATTAAAATCGGAATGATATATAACATAACTATTATTTTTTAAGATAAATCTTCGCAAAGCTCTATTAACTCTTTTTCGAGACCGTTCTGTAGCATCAATGTCAAAAGAATATCTCCATGAATATCTTGGTAAAATACTAGAAAAAATTATTTTAGTGCCTGGTAACATTTTACTTATAACATAGAAAGCAAATTCCATATGATAGACAAGTTCTTTAGTAGTATACAAATCAATGTCATTTCCACCACAATGAAGAAGTACTATACTTGGAAGTCCGTATCTAAAAACCAGTAATTTAATAATACCAACTAACAGGTGAAATCTTAGACCAGGAACACCCATCCAAATAGTTGTAAATCCAATTTTTTCCATTCCCAAGGTTGGACCAGTTGCACGAATTTTAGTGTGCCTTTCGGCATGACAAATTAGAGATGAACCAATGATCCATATATAAGAGGTCAACATAAATCCTGAAATATATATATAAATATTTAAATCTTGTTTTGTATTCTGATATATCTTTTATAAGAGTTAGATTGCCATCTTCCCATCAACATAATTTCATTATCTGACTTTCCAATTTCGGCTGCATACGTTGCAGCCCCAATTCGAAATGAATGGGTGTTATACTCAAATTCATTGTAACCCAAAAATTTTAAAGCGGCTTTCAAAATCGCCACAACTTGAGATCTTTTTACAGGTTTGTGATTGAAATGACAAAACAGATTTCCTTTAACCTGTGGTCTCATCGCCAAATATTCAGAAATAATTTCAAATGTTGGAATATTCGAAAATGATTTTGAAAGAATCATATTACACTCATTGCCAAACTGATCAGTTTTTGATGAACAAATTCGAATTGATATAGTCTTATCTAAGTTATTTAAAATCAAACAATCACTTTGCAATACATGATCTTTTATACTCGTTTCAACGACTTCCCCAATTCTCAAAAATGCACAAAAAGTGAGCGAAAAAATCGATTGAAAAAGTTTTGTTTCATATGTCGAGTAACAAATAACTGGTAAAGTATTGATCAAATCCAAAAGTATCTTTTCAGTAATTGGTTTTCTCAAATCTTTTGTATTATATTTCTTTGACATACCATTTAAAAGCTTTTTTATAACAAATGTGTTTGTGGTATCGTTATAACTGTTTATCTTCATATAAAAGCTAATAGCTGCCAAATATGACTTAGCTGTATTTGGTGAATAATTATTTGATGCTAGGAACACTATAAAATTCACCAAATGACTAACAGGGACTGGCCATAACTGATCTAATGAATGATTTTTTCGAAAACTTTCAAATGTGTGTACAGCATTATAATAAACATTCCATGTATTTTTTGATACTGCATGGCTAATCAAACTTTCAAACTCGCATTCAAAAGGTCCCAAAACTCCAAAGGAACTTCCCAAGGAAACTCTTCTGCTGTTGGTGCCAGCTCTTTGAACTTCTGAAATTGACCACGTGATAGAGCATCATCAACAGAGTTCATCTTCGTACTTAAATGAAAGGCTTTGATATGAAAATGTCCTACCATTGAGTTATAAACAATATATCTTAACAAATGCATAACTCTTGGAGACTTAGAAGATTTAGAATTCAAAGCACAAACTACTGCAAAATTATCTACGTGAAACGCAATTCTTTTACCTTTAAAAAGGCTGTACCATAAAGTTATAGCCAAAGCAATTGGAACAATTTCAAGAAAAGTCATGTCTTTAATAATGTCGGTATAAAACCAACAAGCTGGCCATCGCAAAACACACCATTTACCATTAAGAAAACAAGCACATCCCCAGCTTCCGGAGCTGTCTGTATATAATTGCAAGTCAAAATTAGACAACCAAATATCGTCCAAAATGTACGAGAGACCATTGAAATTTTCCAAGAACATTTTCCAAATCATTAAATCATCAAATATTGCTGTGGTTATCTTAACAAAATGGTAAGGTCTCTTTACTTTAGAACCTGCCATATAAAGGCGTCGGCTAAAAGCACGACCTGCAGGAATAGCTCTTGTACAAAATGCTAAAATACCACAAAGGGATTGAAGTTTTTTAAGAGTTACTTTTTTAGAAAATGCTACTTCTTTGATCAGATTAAGAAGCTCGTCTAATTTCTTTTTTGGAATTTGTATAGTCATATCAATTGTATTTATAGTTAAACCTAAATATTCCATGATACAAACGGGCCCTTCTGTTTTTTCTTCAGCTATTGGAACATTCAAAGTTTTACAAACATTTTGAAATGTGTTCATTAAAATTATACAATCATTAGTATTTTCTTCTCCTGCGAAGAAAAAATCATCCAAATAATGATCAAGATCATTAGAATTTGCTTCCTGCGATGTTAGCCAATGTAAAAAGGTTGAAAATTTTTCAAAAGTTGAACATGATATTGAGCACCCCATTGGCATACATTTATCAATATAAAATTTGTCACAAACTTTAAATCCTAACAAAGAAAAATCGCCAGGATAACATGGAAGTAGTCTAAATGCAGATTTGATATCCATTTTTGCTATGAGAGCATTGCTTCCTAATCTTTTAACTATTGAAACAGCATTATCAAAGGAAGAATATTGTACTGAAGTATATTTTGGGTCGATAAAATCATTTATACTCTCGGATGGTGGATATGATAAATGAGTTATCAATCGCCAACCAGAAGTTTTCTTAGGAACTAACCCTATCGGAGAACATTTCAAGTTTGATATTGGGCGAAAATTAAATGGTCCTGCAATACGTCCTAATTTAATTTCATTTTCCACCTTATCAATTGCTGCTAAAGGATTATTTAGAACCGATTTTAAGTTTTTTGAATCAGAACACCGTCTTGGTCCTTCGTAATGAAGTTTAAAACCATACTTAAAGCCATTTGATAGGAACAATGCTGTTTCTTTATCAGGATAATTAATCAGTGCCTTATCCAACTCATCTGTATCTATAGGCGAAAAACCCATAGCCCAAACATCTTTTGATTTGTCTGAAATTAATATTTATGAAAAGTTGAAATTGGTCTTTGAAACTGCGGCTTTTGAAAGTTTTGTGTAGGTTGACCATACACGTTTGGTATTAGAGGACGGTTATTAACCCTTTTGCTATAAGCTACACCTCTAGGTTTTTGATTGTTATAAACAGATTTAAATGAATCACACAAAGCTGCTGGGTGATTAAATAAGCATTTTATACATTTATGTTTAAATGTGCAATTATTTTTGAAACAACCTTTTCTAAAATTGAAATCATAACAAAACCCTTTTCCTAGGTTTGAATGCTCAACTTGCCCACCTTGGGCTCCTTTTGCAACAAATTTAAACCATAAATGAGCGTCAATTTGAGCCCAAGACCTGTTTGGTGAATGGGACAACCTAAGTCTAAATTGCTGGTCATAATTGTAAACTCTAATGAACGGAGCATCAGCAATGGCTCCTCTAATCAAACTTATGTACGAGAACAAATCACATGCTAATAATGGGTGTCTTTGAAGTAATATTTTGGAATAATTACAAAATGCATCAGTCCATGCTTCAATATTTTCTATTGTCTTAACTTTTAAATTCTTATTCTCTGTGTTAACTACAATAGATCCATTAACCAACGTTAAGCTGTTTGTTTTAGAATCATTTGGCACGTCAAAATTTTGGTGCAAAAGCTGAACCAAATTAACTTATTGTAAATTCCAAATTTTTTCTTTCAAATTTTGAGGAACAAACATATCAACTTCATTATAATTTGGAATTATAAGAGGATCATTTGACATGCTATCAGATATAAAATCCTCACCATTAATTGCATTTTGATCTGCCTGTGTTCCCGTAGAAGCTAAAGTAGGTCCACCTGGCATCTGTGGTGGCTGTATTTGTGGCTCAGCTTGGGGTGGCTGTACAAGCGGCTGCACGGGCGGGTTAATAGCTGCTAATGGCTGGACTTGTGGTGGTGGTGGTGGTGGGTTTACAACTGGCTGATCAGCTAGGACAGGTTGACCCCTTTGTTGGTTGTCTGGTTGGACATCCGGCTGCCGATTCCGACCACGTCCCCGACCAATCCGCGGCTGGCCGTACGGGTTGTTTAATCGAGCTCTTCTTACGCCTCTTCCCCTGGGCATGTAAAAAAAATAACAACTTTGTATTAAAAATTGTTTAGCTATTTTAATGCATCGATTTAATTGGTTACGTAAATATGTACATTTCAGCATAAATAAATTTTTCTAGTATTACCAAAAATTGAAAAAGTAATAATATGTATTTAGTTTGCTTTATTAACTATAACCAGATTAACGAACGTCAATAATGAGTTGTAAAGTTGCTACTCCGTAATAACTCCTATAAGAATATTTTTAACATTCGCATGATAAATATTTGTAATTTACCTTAATACATTTGCGATACTAATTAATATTAATTTGCACAATACTTACAATTTTCTTTGACTTCAAATTTATAAGTAACAACGACGTTAAATAACTACAATACAAAGCTATGTAAACAAAGAACTCAAGATTACTCGAATTCAAAGAATGCCGAAAAATAAATTGGATATTTATTATTCAAATGTTGAAAGTTAATATTAATATTATTAACGAAAATAATAATGTTCCTTTAAACATTTAAACATAAAATAACTATGTTATAAATACTTATCTTTTTGAATTATATCCTTTCGCTTAAAACAGTAGTCCTTTTTAAGTCTGACAGAACGAACACTGAACCGATGAGTTTATATAGGGTTAAATACTAGTACGTAACATGAAGCTCGTGGCTACTTTTGGCGCGAAAGGTACTTCATCGTTAGTTAACATGTAAATCTAAAGTTCATGACCTTATGATGTAGAATATGAATTGAACAAATACAATAAATGAATTTAATTTATATTGAATTAAATTTTATTAATCCAAATAATCTAGTTTTGTGTGAGACTTGTTGTATCCATTTCGAAAAACAACACATTTTTACATTTAAACCTCAACATTGTCGGACCAAACTCTTCCCGCTTGTTCACATTTTCTTAAGATATACATGATATATTAGTGTAAATTTTTGACCAGTTAAGTTGTTTCGTTTTCGAGAAATTTAAAATAAAAGAAACAAGGACACAGTCTTATGCTTTTTGCCACATCAATAAGGCTAATAGTACCACTGCAAAAAGAATACAGTCAACAAAATCACAAGAGTGGTAATTTTTCTATTTAAGAGTAACTATAAATCATTTCTGCATTTCGAAAATGTTTTTAGTAACAATATATGTGTGTTGATACTGATGTAAAAGATGCATATGCAACCATACAAAGGTCCAAATTCTGTTTTTTCTAATGTCAATGGTACCATTTTATACTGATATTGCCCTTTGTTTAAACAGTTTTCTTTAGTTTGAAGGTTTCTTATTGCACTTGAACCCCGCTTGTACCTTTATTAGCATTTTGAAGCATATAGATTAATGTAATTTAAAAGGGAGATGTAAAAACTCCGCCAGATAGATCAATCAGTTTATAGATGTTTACTTTTTTAAACGTTAAGAAGCATACACATTTAACGTATATCAGGCACACAGGTTTACATACTGTGTGTTTGTTAATCAGGCATTACATTTGTTGACAATTAGGTGTCAATAGTTTTATTGCTCAATCAAAAGCCACGACAATCTATAGTAATCTATAGTAATACGTAAATACCCACCTTGTAAATTCCATAAAAATGTTCAAGAAAGAAGAGTTTCCACAGCTCAAAATACAAATTAATTACCAGAGAAAAAAAATATAATAACATGTTTCCTAATTTATGTATTAACTCCAGTATATGCACGATTTAATAGTACATGTAGTTCCCATCAAAATAATAAGTTTTACTAGAAAATAAAATTTGGCACAAAAAAATCAACGATTCTTCTTTATTTATTTTTCGGTCGGTACCGAAGTGGCCAATACCTTATGTACTAAAATTTACAAGTCAGTACCCCTCAGCAGTACCCAAATGTCCAAGTGACTAGGTTTCCATATTTTGTATTAAATGGAAAATAAATTGTTTTATAGAGCTTGTATACAATTTGACATATTCGTTAGACAAGACTCAAGTGCATGAAGTGTATCCAAATAGCCAATATTGGTAAGTATTAAATGTTTAACCTCAATTGATACAAATTGATACATGTATAAACATTTTTAATTGCTAGAAAGATCCATCTTAAGCTTGAAAAACAATCAGGTTTAAGACATATATATGTTGGTAATATTGGTGATCAATCAACTGTTGAACAAAAATTGATTAAATTTTTTTATTAAAATAGAACATGAAATTGCCATTTTAACTAACATCAGATCTGATTATTATTAAAGTAGCCATTTAGATAACTTAGACATAGTAAACAACACAATTCTATATAATATGGTATGCTGTTCCATCAATGATCAAATTTGAAAAAAGCAAATGTGTACCAAAGGGGTAATTAAACATCATTATACCAAAAAGACAAAGACAAAATCAGTGTCGAATTACGCTAGGGGATTAAACTTGTGCGCGGAACATGTTCCACACACTTGTGATGCTTGTTGAACCTCGGCGTTATTATTAAATTGATATTCGCCACCCCTCTTTAGTTATACTATAATAATCTCATAATCTGACATTAAAAGTTATATATATTTGGCATTTACTAAATTATGTATTGTATATTTATTTACAGAATTAATGCTGTCAGCATCCAAAGGAGGACAAAAGAACAAATAAAGAAAAAAATGGCAGGACATTCAGGGTAGTGCAAAAAAGAAAGAGTCCTTCAGGAGGAAAGAAATGAGGCTAACTGGAGGAGGACTCCCCCCGAAAGATTTGACTGAACTAGAAAAAAGGTACATTGTATTACTAAATTAATTGTTGTTTGAAAAAGCCATAGACCTGTATATTTAGCATTAGTCTGAGATTGTTTGATGTACGTCCTATAGCTTTTTTTCCAGATAAGCTGGTACTCCAGAAAAACTGGAAAAAACTACCATAGGATGTCAGAGCAATCTCTGACTTATTTATATATGTACAAATTAATTATTAAACACAAAAAATCAATTAACTATATAAAATACAGATTACCACATAGATTCTAAAAAATCTTAATGACATATGTGGGTGGATAATTATGTCCCCCCACATATTGTTTTTGTGGTGTCCGTCACAAAGTTTGTCAGCGCAACTCTTCTGAAACTACTGAACCGTATTCAATGAAACTTGGTATATAAGAAGGACACCATATATAGTTGTGCATATAAAGAAGCAAAGGTGTACCAAAGGGGTAATCAGTATCATAAAACCGTAAAGACATAGACAAAACCGGCAGACAAAAATCATCACAACAAAACAAACCATATAACAACATAAAACACAAACACACATAACAACAAAACCGCATTCAGCAACGCGAACTCAAGTCAAATAAAGGTAATAACAAAACTACCGAACTTGAATGATCAATCTCATAGTCCAGAGAAAATGACAAAAACGAATCAGTCATACCGTAGAACTGGTGGATCGCAATGGTCCTGACTTGGTACAGGCATTTCAAACGAAATGGTGGGTTAAACCAGGTTTTATGGCGCCAAACCTCCCTCTTCCATTGCGATCTTAGGATCCGGTAATGACCATAGAACACAACATAGTTGTGAGACACAATAGGGATATTGAGATGATCATCTCAGTACAGCAGACCAGTCAAACACTAATTAAAACAATTAACTATCATATCTTTTAACTCAAATTTGAACTTTTCTACTAGTGGCTGATAACGAAGAAAGAATTTTTTTAGTGATCGTATGAGACGTATTTTCTTATAGCCCTGTTTCAAAAGTCGGTCACGAAGAAACCGGTGTCTGATAAAAAAATCTGTGAAATGTGTGCAAGCTCTGGCATATCGAAATGTTGAGAAATATAAACACCGTATGCAGGAGAAGAAGGTATATTGCTCTGTAGATTAGGAAAATTAATAATTTGAAAATTAAAATCGTCTCGTTTATCGTAAATTTTTGTACTGAGATGACCACCTGGGTCAAATTCGAGGTGCAAATCCAAGAAAGACGTGAAGCAATTAGATTCGGTGGTCTCTTTAATCTCCAATTCCGGAGGATATATTGAAGGAATCCAACTACCAAATGAAGTGTTAATGACAAAAAGGACATCATCAATATATCTGAATGTAAGATTAGATGACCGTGCCTCTTTCATCTTCTTGTTCTTTACGAGTCCCTGAAGAAATTCAGTCTCGTAAGAGTATAAAAACAAATCGGCGAGGAGAGGAGCACAGTTTGTGCCCATTGGAATGCCGATTTGTTGTTGAAAAATCTCTCCTCCGAAGGTGACAAATATGTTGTCAATGAGGAAATAAAGCATACTGCAAACTTGTTCCAGTGTGTAACAAATTTTATCTTTGAAAGATGTTTTGGAAAAGAATGTAGAATTATAACCCAAAACAACAAAATTCCTTGAGTTTGAAAAGGCTTTTTCGAGAAGTTTTTTCAGGCGACATTTTAGTTTTTCGTGTGGCAAGGTAGTGTATAAAGTTGAAAAATCGAACGTTTTCAAAGAGTGAACCTCAGAAAATGATCTAGATTTAAAATGATCTAACAAATCTTTTGAGTTTTTCAAAATCCACATATGGTTAATTCCACTACGATTATAAATAGTGTCGCAGTATGCTTGTTGACCTTCTTTGACAGCAGACAAGATTTTAGTTAAATGAACGGACAGCTCTGTAGTTGAACATGATGAAGATCCAGCTATATACCTTTCTTTGTACGGATTTTTGTGAACGAGCGTGAACTCAGGTGCTCCGGAAGAGTAAGCAGTTCCTGCTTGCTATAGCACACCCGTCACGTTGCCAAAGATCGATTAAGTGTTGGTCAAATCCGGAAAGGATGACATTACAAAACTATATGTCAAACCAACATCTGTGCTCATCTGAGAGATAGAAATCCCGTATTAGTATACAAGCACATGATGTCTTCCGTAAAATTTCTTGAGTGATGACAACAACCTGGGAGCAACGTACCCCTGTGTTAACAATTTGCTTGTCAGCCGTGTGGCTCTATCAAGGAAGTCGTTGTACTCCCCACATGCTCTGGAATAGCGATTCAATTGTGATACGTAAACTCCATATGCTGGAGCGGACGGAATGTTGCTACACAGAAAGGGAAAGTTAACTATTGGAAAGTTGAATTCATCGCGTTTGTCATAGAGCTTTGTACAAAGCCTTCCTTGTGTGTCAATTTCGAGAAATAGATCCAGATATGAAGCGGACCTCCTGGAATCTGTAGTGTCCTTTATCTCAAGTTCCTTCGGATATATGAGATGTAAATAGTCACCAAATCGAGGATTGTTTAGTGAAAGGACATCATCAATATAACGAAATGTGAGATTGAAGGATAAAGCAAGTTTGCGGTCCTTTTTGTCAGAAGTGATTGTAAGAAGTCCGCTTCATATGAATGAAGAAACAAATCTTTCTTTGTAATAAGGGGAGTTAGAAACTGTATCTATAAAATTTTTGAACATTTCCTTATGTACCTAGTTCCAGTTATATAGACTTGCATAATAGGAAGATGTTTTGATAAAAAATCGAGACCTTCTAAAGACAGTTTTCTTTTAGGAGCATCTTTCGAACCTTGCTATCAGCTTTTTTGTTCCGTAAATATATTTGAAATAGACTGGGTTAAAGTTTCTAATCAAGTCTTCTTTTTCATTTGACATGGCGAGTCGTCCGATTTTTTCATAAAAAAATCATTAAAATAATCACAAGAACAAATTGTGATATTGATAGATGGTTCTGCTGTGACTTTGCTCTTCTTGTCGTCATTAATCTGTATGCTTGGCTTGCCATCCTTGACATATTTTTGAACATTTTTTCCTGATGTTTCCTTCTCAATGGATTTCTGTACACGTTCCTTGGCTGATATTTTGCTTTCAAAAAAGTTTCCCATCCGAACCCTATCATGCTCACGAAAGGAAATTGATGATGAAAGAAGTTGGTATACAGCATTTCCCTTATCTGCCAGTGATTCGTTGATCTGCTTTCTGCTTTCTCTCATAACCTTCTTTTTCTGGGCGTTTAAATCTCGTGGGGTTACGGGGGGTGAAGTCATAATTGCATCTGCCATTTGCCTTGGAAATTTTACATTAAGCTGTTGTTCAACAATGGGCTGGACAATTTTAACTATTGATTTCAAAACTTTTACTCCTGTAGTGGTAGTGTTAGAAGTTGATGTTGAAGGTCCAATTAAATTTTGCGTTCCTTGTTGGTAAAATTCATTTGCTGTGGCTATATTTATGTCGCAAGACTTGTGACAGCTTGAAATGTCAAAATGTTCTGTGGTACAGGTGGTACAGTCTCTCAGTCTGTGTTGTAGTCTCTCCATCTCAGTCAATGCAACCCATTTCTTCAGTGAAAAGTACTCCATAAAGACTTGTTTATTTTCAATTTCCATCCAGTATTTTTTGTTAGTAAGGTAATCCTGTATTTTTGAAGATTTGGTTCTAAATTGTTCAAAGTCCAGATGCATTTTCGGGTATTTCTCAGTAAAGGTACACTAGTTGAAATATCTGTCTTTCATGGTAATATTGTTTGTCAGTCTTTGTTCATTGTTGTCATCTGTTGAGTCTTTGTTCTTAATTGTCTTGGGAGGATCTGTTGGGGAATCAAGTTGGGCATTCCACCATCTGATGCTCTCCAAATCCTTGCTTGATCTCGCAATTAACACTTTGGCAAAATTGCAGAAGTTCATCCTACAATTTGTACTAAATTTGATAAAAAGTTGATCTAGTATTTATATTTATAGTAAAAGGATGCAGTAACTTTCTGGCTTTTTAGGGCCATTATGGATGGATCCAGCCTTATATACAATCTTGTGCCAATTAATTTCTATTAACAATCGCAAAATTTAAAAAAAATTTAGATTTTTTTTTTAAATAAAGATTTGCAAACTATTCTAAGTATTTGCAATTTGCTTGTCATTTTTTTCAAATGATAATTAAAGCTTCATCACAAAACAATTGATGGCAAAAATTTATTGCCTGAATAAGAAAGTTGTAACCTAAAAAATATTAAACTTTACTGTAAATCATTATACCACCGCTTTGAAAAAGCATGGGTATACCATTTCACCTTGTTGTTATTTTGAAACGACACATGGTGAAAATTAATAAATGTAAAAGTCAGATATTTTCCCACCTTTCAGAAAATTAAGTATGAAAATCCATTAAGAAAATCTTTCATTTTATTGATTATTTTTTTATTTGTGATTTTACATAGAAAATATTGAAAAAATAAGAAATGGCAAATACTTGGCACAAAAATGTACTTTAAGCTTTTTGTTTTCATGTATCTTTCAAATTGTTAGACTTAATTAAGTTAAATTTCTTTTAAAATAAATTATGTTTACTAATTTAAGTAACATCCAGTTTTACTTTGTTAACAATTTAATTTGTTTTATTTGTGAAATCAATAAAAGAAATTAATATTTACACATTTTGAACAGAAATTTCATATTTCTATAAATGGCAGTAAAATGTTATAATTTCATATAGAAAACATGAACTTTTTGATGATTAATTGAGATATATGTCAAAAGTATTGTCACTTATATCTGTCAATATCTTTATTTGCATTTTTCAATATTGTACTGTAAATTTTTATGCAGCCATACCCACTACTTTGTTCAAATAACTGTTTATATTTGAATGTTGCTATGTATCAATTATTAATGTGTTTTATAATGTAAAGTAGATGTAACATGTACCTTACTGAGCTACAGGGTTACTCTCCTTTATTTTTCATGTATTTTTACTTCTGTTTAAAATTGTATTGCTTTGGTTTGTATTTTAATTTCATATTCTGTATTTTTTTTAATATCACATCTAGTATTTTGTAGATAAAGGATTTCAAAATCTCTGGTATGGTTTATTGCCCTTGATGAATTAATTAGTCTTAATATCTAAAGGGAAAAAACTCTTGCTGTCATAGATAAATGTTTTTTGTCAAGGAGGGGGTCTTGATTGATACTTTGGGATTTGGCTTGAATCATGTGTGTTTTGTTTTCAGTCCAGGGCCAATTGCAAAACAGCGAACATCGAATGTTGGTCACATTGAAGGCTTTTTGCCGTTTTACGTTGTGGATTTTTCTAAATTGTTGTCGTTGTGGATTTTTCTAAATTGTTGTCGGTATTGTAGGTTGTGTTGCGTACCCTTATTCCATATCTTATTATCTTGTATTATCTGGTGTCTGCCATGCAAGGGTTGATCTAGCCATAGGTTTAGTTATAATATATAACCCTACGCCGAAAATATGAAGTGCCCTCCCCCCCTTGTGGGCAAAGGGTAGTCTAGAGATGAAAAATAAATAAAAATCATTTTCTTCATTTACATAATCTCCACTAATAAAACATTTTTTTCCTTATTTTTAATTTTGTTTAAAGAGTGAGTGAGTGAGTTGGTGTTTTACGCCCGTGCAACGCTATATAGGTTATTTACAGGCGATGAACATGAAAAGGATGATAAAATGAGCATGAAATGATGATGATAAATGAAATGTGGGGATGGGGTGGGACACAAAGGAACGGTAAATTTTGAAGAACCACAGGAAAAAGGGGAGAGATGGGTAGGGTCGGAAAATTTAGCCTATGTGGTGCACTACTTGGCGGTCCACAAAGGGGTTTTTTACGTGCATGAAGCGTGGCACTCTCCACACACGTTGGCCCACTATGGTCGGCGGTCAGGGTTTCCGTATTATAGACCTGACAACCCCCGCGGACGAGGGCTACCCTATTCAGCCACCTAGGGTACACACTTGGTCGCTCTGTGGGCTGAGCACTGACCCGACGTCAGAATCCCAAGACCCTTAGTCGCCTCTTACGACAAGCTAGGCTCTGCTGCGGGCCTATTCGCCATCCGGGCCCCGCACGGGATAATTTTGTTTAAAATTATTTAATTTATACACCATCTCCAGGGTACCCTTTGCATGTTTCATGAAACAGAGATGTTTAGTACTTTAATGTGTCAAGGTTGAAATCTTGGGAAACTCTTGATGCCAACAAATGATGAATAAATTCATATGTAATTGACAGATTTGAATTGAAGAATAAAATTCGTATTCTCTTTTGTTGCTGTGGAATTTAAAAAAAAATGAGTTCATCGAAGTTGAATTATTTGGTGTATTTACCTTTCTGTAAGTATTTTCTTTTCAGAATCTTTAGTCGAATATGAGTTTCAACTGGTCACTTGTATCAGTTGGATATTTTGGTTAAACAAAGTGTTGAATATTTAAAATCTAGTTTGGATATGAGCCTGTTTTTTCCTTGGGGAAAGAATATATATTGGAATTTTCCATTAAATGAACTTATTCAGGGGGTATAAGATTATTAAAATATGAATCACTTTCTTGTCTTTCATTCTATATGAAGCTTTGTGAGAACAACATGTCACTATAGTAGCAAATTGTGTCTGGGGTTTATTTTTTTCTGATTCTGGGTAAATGGTGTGGATTTAATATTTGCAGTACAATCCTGGTTACACCTTGGAATCCACCACTTAGAATAATCCTGGAAATATATTTTATAACATTTTTATTTTTTATTCAAAGGATAATAAAACGTCAAATTAACTCAAAATTACCTATAAAAAAGAATAAAAACATTTTTTAATAGCAGGAAAGTAAAAAAGATTTAGGCGCAAATCGTATTTTGGCGGTAAAAAACTTCTCTGTATTATCCTCCTATAAATAGGAGCACCTCCATTACAGCGGAGTAAAGTGGTTATATGGATTGCGGTTTTAATAGTTCTGAAGATTGATTTGAATTGTGAATTTTGTTTAAAATTTTGTTTTGATTTTATACCCCTCGTATTTTGGCGGTAAAAAACTTCTCTGTATTATCCTCCTTTAAATAGGAGCACCTCCATTACAGCGGAGTAAAGTGGTTAAATGGATTGCGGTTTTAATAGTTCTGAAGATTGATTTGAATTGTGAATTTTGTTTAAAATTTTGTTTTGATTTTATACCCCCACTCGTCTGTCCGTCCGTCCGTAACAAACTTTCGTTACATATTTCACGGCTTCTACTGAAGGGATTGATTTCAAATTTGGTATGCAGCTTTACTTAGTTTAGCGTGATTAGTTGTACCGTGCCTCCTATTTCCAGGTTAGTCTCGAATCAACTTCCTGTTTTCTGAGCCGACCATTTTTGTTACAGATTTCTCTGCTTCTACATATGGGATTGATTTAAAATTTTGTACAAAGCTTTTCTATGAGGAGTTATACCGTGCCTCCCCTTTCCAGGTCAGACAGGCATCTACTTCCTATTTTCTGAATGGTCAAGTAGGGGTATCCTTAGCACGACTAAGTGCAACCCCTTCTTTTCTATTGACAACTGCAAAGTGTAGATGCATTGTAGTATTTATGGTTATTTTATTTTTGTTGTTGCTTGTTTGGTTATGATCAATAAGCTTAAAAGACTCGATGAATAAAGGTTTTTTTTATTCATTTATTTTATGGTCTATCGACCGTCTTTACTTGTCTTCGTCCGTCTGTTTGACAATGTAGTTGTAATCTGTAGCTTGAAACCTACTTAGCCGCTTGTTTAGTTTCAAACATATCGGAGTGGTTATACGTCCCTGTCTGTCCGTCTATACCTGTCCACATACCTTACAAGCAACATAAGCGCAACTCCTTATCCACTTGATGGATTTGATGAAACTTTACACGAAGGAAGTATACCACATGGATGTACATGAAGACTTTCAATTGTTGTCAAATGTCATGATGATCCTTTAGCTTAGAAATTTTTAACATAGTGTTCAATGGGACGCTAAACCACTTAATGGATTTTGATGAGACTTGACATGTTCAAAGTAGTAAGTACATATGCATAAAGGAATTCCATTGGGCTCGGACTGGTGTGGTTTTGGCAATAAAGACTAATATGAAGCGGGGTTTGTGGAATACAATTCCGAGATTTTAAAACCATTTGATACATTTTGTAAGATTCTTTTTGAAAAATATGTATAGCCCTGAAAAGGGCTGTTGGTTACAGGATCACTCAGTTTAGTGAGAGACTAATCGAAGGGCTAATTTTGTACTGAAGAAAAACTGCCTGTTTCCTTCGTTATTAAGGTGAATTCCATCTGCATGAAAGAGATTATTTCTAAAGAATCTGTGGGTAAAGAAAAAAGTTTTCTTTCCCTTCCTGAAAGGACCATATTCTCTAGAAAGTAACCGATTAACTTGTTTTTTCTTCCTGTCATAAGACCTAGAAGACAAGCCTCTCGGGTTCTCTCTGCAGAAAAGCGACCCAACAATAACGAATGAAACATGATAGTCTGTCTGCAATACATAAATCAGACGATCGATTCTAGTCGTAGTGGTAGGTTTTGAGGACTGTTCTTCCTCCAACACCGAAGATATCTACATGAAGATGGAGTCTATCATCGTCAAGGCTCGTACCATTATCTTCTATCCAGGTCTTCAAATTTCTAACGAAGCTATGACCAAGTACCAGTGCCCGCATCTTTCAATTTCGCAATTGATCCTCGTCGCGTATCACGTGACTACTTTCACTTTCACTTTAAAACGTTAGTCAAGATCCATTGTTATGATGTATACCATCGTACTAAATAAACAAGTATGTTATTGGAAGCATATATGTTTACTTTATTAAGGTTTTTAAAATGCACTGATTTTCATCACTTTTTATGAAAAACTGCCTTAACATCGCTGCGTACTACAAAAAAAGTTGACTATTTTATATGATGGCCAAAACCTAAGAGCAGACGGGTCCAATTTGTGCATCTCGTATCCTTAAAGTTTAAGTGCCCAACGAAGAACTTCAATGTTCAGGAATGAAATCTCTCTTTGTCTCTCATGGGCTCTAGTTGTACAGTAAATCCATTCGATTAATAACGATAAATTAAAGATTGAGTTCATGTTTCATGTTCATCTCCCGGATATAGCAGAAATCGTGCTGCTTGGGAGTAAAGTAATAACTAACCAACTAACTAACTATGGACCCCTGATGAGAGCAAATAGAACATCTTTTTTCATCCCTACTGAGTATAAAGATTACTAAATTGCCGAAACATCTGATCAGATGTCGGGTCCAAAAAGGAAATATTATGTTTTTATTTATTGTTATTTTTGCCGGTATTTTGCGCACAACTTTACCGGTTGCATCAATATACATAGTGCATTTTTCTGTGCTTCTTTAAGATGTTTTTAATATTTTTTATTGTTTTTTTTCAGTAAAATTTACATGACATATAATGGAAAAGGGGTTAGCACCTACGTACAGTATATAACCTTTATTTTTTACTCTCTTCGTTCAACTCCTGGAAAACATGTTTGTTAAAAGAACATCTGCAATGTCTTTGACGAACTTCATAGAGTACCTGACTTAGTTCCTCTTTTGTTTTATTGCCCTCCTCTAAGGACTGAAGAAGCATAATAGATATAGTCGAATAGTAAAAACAGGATGGTCCTTCATTCTCCATACGCTTTCCGACCTTTTATCCTCTTTTGCCTGTTAGTTTTCTTTTTTACAGTGTTCCAACTAATGGGTACAATCCATTTCCGATGTCCTGTTCATGTTGTCCGTAGGTCTATTTTTAATGGTGAAAACATACAGCGATGACTTTCCCTTGTGCTTGCAACATGCTTTGCTGACAGTGTAAGGTAATATATTCTTTCGAGAGTCAGATTTGTTTTTGATTCTATTATATACAAACTTTAAGACACAGGAAGGATTAGTTCTTGCAAATTGTGTGGCAAACACATCTGTCTGATTGCCACACAAGGATAACCACTTTGGTTGCTTTTTTCGGATAAGGTTTGATGGAATCATCTGGAGTAAAGCTTTTAATGACAATATTGCTTAGTTGGTCAAGCCTTACAAAAAACTCAATATTTCTTAAATGACTCCTTATATGAGTTATAGTTCTTTAAAAGTCACAATTAGTGATTAATAACTGTATATATTAAAGTCAATTTTTGGGTTGCGCCCATGTTTTGACCCCCTGTAGCAATGTAACGGTGCAATATATACCAAAACCATAGACACATTTAGTTGACAGAATTTAATGACGAAGTCAATAAAAAAGATTCAAAAATTGAATGAATAATAAATATTCCCTAACCGTTTTGTCAATACACCCGTTTTAGCCCATTTTTCTTAAACGGTAGCGGCCACAAATCCCAAATACAATACCAACCTTCCTGATGTGGTTACTAACATCTAGTAAACATTTCATGACAATCGGGCCCCGTGCAGGTTCCGGGGGCGAATAGGCCCGCAGCAGCGCTAAGGTTGTCGGTAAAGTCCAATAAAGAGCGCTCAGAAACTCGACTTCGGGTCAGGCCGCTTTGCCCACAAAGTGACTGGGATGTGTGCCCCAGGTGATTGAATGGGGCAGCCCTGACATCGAGAGATGCGGGGTCCGGTCGTCAGGCTATTATGCAGAAAACCTGACCGCAAACCATAGTGGTGCACCGTGTTGGGGAATATGCCACGTCCCTCGCACGTTAAAGGACCCTCCTGCAGGTCCCGGTATGAGTAGGACCCGTAGGATTCCCTGCAGGAGGCTAAATTGCCCGACATCAAACCTCTTTTTGTGGCAGTCAAAACTCCCAACCCCGATTGGTCTTGTGTCCCTATTTCATCCACTTCATCTCCAGGAAATAGCCGAAACCGCGCTGCCTATGAGTAAAGCCCTAACAAACAAACACAAATAGTCTTCTTTGACTGAAGACGATTGATATGAAAACCTGGCAAAAACTGACGACTTGTTTCAGTCACGAATTTTAAATATACACTTGACACATGGATAGGATTGATTTCCATGATTTTGTCAGGTATGATCCATGTTTATTTTTTACTATTTATTAACTATTTTTAACGCAATGGTTAATTTATTATACATCGTCATACATTGATTGAAATTCCTGGTAAACAATCCAACAGATCACAATGATTGACAGGGCACATGTGGGAGAACTGGGCCAGATCATTTCATCTCTTTTACAACAAGAGTCCCGTGCGGGGCCCGGGTGGCGAATAGGCCCGCAGCAGAGCCTAGCTTGACGTAAGAGGCGACTAAGGGTCTTGGGATTCTGACGTCGGGTCAGTGCTCAGCCCACAGAGCAACCAAGTGTGTACCCTAGGTGGCTGAATAGGGTAGCCCTCGTCCGCGGGGGTTGTCAGGTCTATAATACGGAAACCCTGACCGCTGACCATAGTGGGCCAATGTGTGTGGATAGTGCCACGCTTCGTGGACCCCTTTAGGCTAAATTTTCCGCCCCTACCCACCTCTCCCCTTTTCCTGTGGTTCTTCAAAATTTACCGGTCCTTTGTTTGTTTGTCTGGAACTCTGTTGTCATTTGTATTTCGAACACACGTGAAGGTTAGCACTGCTGGTGGAGTTTTAATTCCCCGAGGTTAGCCCGCTCCGACACCAACACTTTTGAGTCAGTTGGAGAAAACATCAAAGCTTTAAATTATCCGTCTAAATTTCAAAACTGTCTAAACTCTAAGGTTCTTCCTACCCCAGACATAGGTTGATTATCTTAGTAATAATTTGGTTCCCCAGTTTGGAATTTTTGGTTTTATTGTTCTATGCTCTTCATATTCATATAGTGTTTGGCATTTTCAATATTTTTGGTAGAGCGCCTCTGATGAGTCTTGAATAGACGAAACGCGCGTCAGGCGTAGCTTAATTTATTGTCTGGAACTTTGTTGTCATTTGTATTTCGAACACACGTGAAGGTTAGCACTGCTGGTGGAGTTTTAATTCCCCGAGGTTAGTCCGCTCCGGCACCAACACTTTTGAGTTGGAGAAAACATCATAGCTTTAAATTATCCGTCTAAATTTAAAAACTGTTTAACTTCTAAGGTTCTTCCTACCCCAGACATAGGTTGATTATCTTAGTAATAATTTGGTTCCCCAGTTTGGTATTTTGGTTTTATTGTTCTATGCTCTTCATAGTCACATAGTGTTTGGCATTTTCAATATTTTTGGTAGAGCACCTCTAATGAGTCTTGAAAAGACGAAACGCGCGTCGGGCGTAGCAAAGTTTATTGTCTGGAACTTTGTTGTCATTTGTATTCCCATCACATCCCCATATTTCATTTATCATCATCATTTCATGTTCATTTTATCATCCTTTTTCATGTTCATCGCCTGTAAATAACCTATATAGCGTTGCACGGGCTTAAAACACCAACTAACTCACTCAATCACATTTACAACAAGAAGTTCATTGATAATTTTTTTTAATTGTTTATCTAGTCAGGCTCTTACAATACCTCGCTACAATCATCACACCTGACAAGAATGTTAGGAATTTGCAAAATTGATATAGAAAAAAACAAACATGTATAAAGCTAGACATTTTGTAATTATTTTTTTTTAATTATACGACCGCTAAAAAATTGCGGACGTATAATGGTATGATGCTGTCGTCGTCGTCGTCGTCCGCGTCGTCGTTGTCTATTAACTTTTAGTGTTCCCACAATAACTTAGTTCTAGTTATCTAATTGCTATGAAATTTGACAATGACGTTCCTCACCAAACGAGGATGGATTGGATTGATTTTGGGCCCCCCCTTGTTCGTTTAGAAATTAGGGGCCAAAAAGGGGGGCTAAAATGCTACTGTTTTTGTTGGTCCCATAATAATTTTTGTTGTTTACCCAACGTTTTGAAATTTTACAATAATGTTTTAAACCATAGAGGAATGAATGGGATTGATTTAAGTGGTCACCCCTATATTCGTTTAGATATTAGGGGCCCAAAAGGGGCAAAAATTCAAATATTTTATTTGTTCCCACAATAATTTTTAATTCTTTTAAAAAAATGGAGTGGGAGCTCCAGAAAAGATTATGAGTATGAAAGGGAATTAGACCGCTTGTTTGGTGATGATCCTATATTTGAGCCTAAAAAGGTCCTTAGTAGTGGGGACAAACATATACGTAAACTGCCAAATATAGATGCAGAAGAAGATGAGCAGATTGTAGAAAGAATTGTTAACGATCAAAGAGATGGGGATGACAGACAAGCTGGATGTAGCAAACAAGATGACACAGGAAAACAAGGCGATGCTGCTAATGCAGCCAAACAACCAAGAAGCAGTGGCAATAACATGACTCATATTATTTCTGAGTATATTGATTATCAAAAGGAACAAACAAACGCTGCAGTGGAAAGACAGAAGGAGATGCACAAAGAAATAAAAAGCTACGCCGAGCGCAGCATGATACGACCGCAACAAGTTGAACCCTGTACGTTGGAGGCCCAATATGGATAGTCCATTGCTTTGGTCACATGAAGCCCATGGTGGACTTACAAAGCTTTTTGACACATGCATCCTGTGGTGGACTTATAGAAATGCATTTTTGACAAATATATTTACATCAACATCTTATACAAAAAGCCTTATTTCTAAACATGTATTAATTTACAATTTTGGCCCTTTGACCCCTAATTCCTCAAAAATGGTAAAAGATATTGCTAATCCAATAAAAAATAATACAATATTGTGTACATGGAATCCGATGAAAAAAAGATTTTGAAAATCAGACCACAAATAAAAAAGTTAATTTTATGGGCGTAGCCTGTCTTTAGCCCCCTGTAACAATGTAATGTTAAAAAACATATCAAAATCATTGACACATTTTGTTGACAGAATTTAATGATGAATTCAACAAAGAAAGAATTTTCAAAATCTAATGAATAATAAACATTCTACAACAGTTTTGTCAATACACCCGTTTTAGCCCTTTTTGGCCCTTTTTTCTAAAACAGTAGGTGCCACAAACCCCAAATACAAAACCAAGATTCCTTTAGTGGATATAATCATCATATATAAACTTCATAACAATTGGCAGGCCCACTACAACTTGATTTTTGGTATAAAACTATTTGCATTGACAAACTTTTAAAAATGGCGTTTTTGGCCCCTTTGACCCCTAATTTCTCAAAAACAGTAAGAGATATTGCAAATCTGATTGAAAACGCAAGCAGGGATTTTCACAAGGATTCCAATGAAAAAAAGATTTTGAAAATCGGACCACAAATAAAAAAGTCAATTTTTGGGGTGTGGCCCCTTTTTGACCCCCTGTAGCAATGTAACGGTGCAATAAATATCAAAATCATTGACACATTTAGTTGACAGAATTTAATGAGAAATTCATTAAAAAAAGAATTTTCAAAATCGAATGAATAACAAACATTTTACAACAGTTTTGTCAATACACTCGTTTTAGCCCTTTTTGGCCCTTTTTTCTAAAACAGTAGGTGCCACAAACCCCAAATACAAAACCAAGATTCCTTTAGTGGATATAATCATCATATATAAACTTCATAACAATTGGCAGGCCCACTACAACTTGATTTTTGGTATAAAACTATTTGCATTGACAAACTTTTAAAAATGGCGTTTTTGGCCCCTTTGACCCCTAATTTCTCAAAAACGGTAAGAGATATTGCAAATCTGATTGAAAAACGCAGGCAGGGATTTTCACAAGGATTCCAATGAAAAAAAGATTTTGAAAATCGGACCACAAATAAAAAAGTCAATTTTTGGGGTGTGGCCCCTTTTTGACCCCCTGTAGCAATGTAACGGTGCAATAAATATCAAAATCATTAACACATTTAGTTGACAGAATTTAATGAGGAATTCATTAAAAAAAGAATTTTCAAAATCGAATGAATAACAAACATTTTACAACAGTTTTGTCAATACACCCGTTTTAGCCCCTTTTGGCCCTTTTTTCTAAAACGGTAGGGGCTACAAACCCCAAATACAATACCAACCTTCCTTTAGTGGTTACAAACATCATACCAAAATTTTAAAACAATTGGTCAATTTTTACTCAAGTAATCGCACGGAAACCAAATGTTCCCAGACGACAACGACGACGACGACGACGACGACATCGCCATAACATTATACGATCGCAAAATTTTGCGGTCGTATAAAAATGGAGAAACTTGGTAGTCTTATTGATGTGATGCAGGCATCGGTTCAAAAACAAATGTTAGTGTGAAATTTGAAATGTTTTACGAAATTTTTCTATTTCAGCAAAGGTGAAAGCAGCTCTAGGAGTCAGGTCACTCTGTCTGTCCATTTGGAGGCCTTATTGTATTTTTTGTCCCCGGCCGCAACGCGGACTTGGAAATGCCGGTGTCTGTCCGTGCGTCCGTCACACTTTTTTCGTCAGTCTAACATCTACTTCCTGTTTAACGACTTAGTCATTGTTTTTCCCATAGGCTCAATGGTAAATTTTTCGTAACACTTTTTTCAGTAACTACTAATCCTAGGGTTCTGAAATTTTGTATGCAGACTCCTATAGGGGTCCCCTAAGGTGTAAGTGATTTTCAGGTCAGTATGCCCCTTCAACAATATAACGTTCAACGGGCGGGGGACCTGGAATCTGTTCTTGTAAATGAAAGTAACTTAGTCTTTGTTCTTACCCTGCCAAGACACCAATGTACCACATTACAATATGATAAAGTATATATGCATTTAAACAGAATGTGTATTTAAACTAAATATTACAATCTGAAGAAATAGCCAACATTTCTCTCACGAAAAGTTAATGGATTGTTTAAAAATACATGGTAAATACAACGATGTTTTACATAAAAATCAAATTGTCAAGGTCTAAAGGATGTATAGAACATTACCAACGATGTTAAACAAGTTAAAAAATAGATATTTCGAACACTTGTGTGTCCTTCATCAGTATGATAACATTTTGTTATCATACTGATGAAGGACACACAAGTGTTCGAAATATCTATCTTGTTTAACATCGTTGCTAATGTTCTATACATCCTTTAGACCTAAACAAAATATTGCTATTTTCACCAACTTGTCATGCTTGTCTTGTGTTGTGACTTATTGTAAATTAGATTATACACCTTCAGCATGTTTAGAATCACACAGTCATTTAAATAATCTGGTATTTTCATTCTATGATTCTTTTATTTTTTTTTGAGAATGCAAGATCTGCATGGATAACAGGGCTGACTCAGTAATAATACCATGTGGACACATTACTTCCTGCTACGAATGCAGTATTCAGCTGGAAGCTTGTCCTATCTGAAGAGCATCCATTACTAGTGTGCATAGATATTATATCTCTTAAACTGAATGTTTTGTTGACATGTTTGATTTCATTTTTTTACTGTTTTTCAATGCAAGATGCAATAGTTTTTATACGACCGCAAATTTTTGCGATCGTATAATGTTATGGCGATGTCGTCGTCGTCGTCGTCGTCGTTGTCGTTGTCGTTGTCGTCGTCGTTGTCGTCTGGGGACATTTGGTTTCCGTGCGATAACTTAAGTAAATATTGACCAATTGCTATGAAATTTTAAAATGATGTTTGTAACCACTAGAGGAAGGTTCCTATTGTATTTGGGGTTGGTGGCCCTTACCGTTTTGGAAAAAAGGGCCAAAAGGGGCTAAAACGGGTGTATTGACAAAACTGTTGTAGAATGTTTATTATTCAATAGATTTTGAAAATTCTTTTTTTATTGAATTCCTCATTAAATTCTGTCAACAAAATGTGTCAATGGTTTTGATGTATGTTGAACCGTTACATTGCTACAGGGGGTCAAAAAGGGGCAACACCTCAAAAAATGACTTTTTTATTTGTGGTCCGATTTTCAAAATCTTTTTTTCATTGGAATCCTTGTGAAAATCCCTGCCTGCGTTTTTCAATCAGATTTGCAATATCTCTTATGGTTTTTGAGAAATTAGGGGTCAAAGGGGCCAAAAACACCATTTTTAAAAGTTTTTCAAGGCAAATAATTTTATACCAAAAATTTAGTTGTACTGGGCCAGCCAATTGTTATGAAGTTTTGATATGATGTTTGTAACCACTAGAGGAAGGTTCCTATTGTATTTGGGGTCGGTGGCCCTTACCGTTTTGGAAAAAAGGACCAAAAGGGGCTAAAACGGGTGTATTAACAAAACTGTTGTAGAATATTTATTATTCAATAGATTTTGAAAATTCTTTTTTTATTGAATTCCTCATTAAATTCTGTCAACAAAATGTGTCAATGGTTTTGATGTATATTGAACCGTTACATTGCTACAGGGGGCCAAAGACGGGCCACACCCAAAAAATCAACTTTTTTATTTGTGGTCCGATTTTCAAAATCTTTTTTTCATTGGAATCCTTGTGAAAATCCCTGCCTGCATTTTTCAATCAGGTTTGCAATATATCTTACTGTTTTGAGATATAAGGGGTCAAAGGGGCAAAAAACGCAATTTTTAAAAGTTGGTCAAGGCAAATGGTTTTACACAAGAATTTAGCTGTAGTGGGCCAGCCAATTGTTTTGAAGTTTAAATATGAAGGAAGCTTTTTATTGCATTTGGGGTTTGTGGTCCTAATTTTTTTTTTTTAAAAAGGGCCAAAAGGGGCTAAATTGTGTAAAAAATGTCAATGAATTTAGAAATAAGATTTTTTTTCTATTAAATGTTATTGTAAATATATATGTGTCAAATATGCATTTTAAAGTCCACCATAGGATGCATGTGTAAAAAGCTTTGTAAGTCCACCATGGGCTGCATGTGACCAAAGCAATAGACTATCCATATTGGGCCTCCAATTTACAGGGTTCATCTTGTTGCGGTCGTATCATGCTGCGCTCGGCGTAGCTTATTATTTTATATGTTTGATTTTTATTAATTATTTTATTTTTTCAATGCAAGGTGCAATAGTTTTTTATATGTTTGATTTTTATCTATTATTTTATTTTTTCAATGCAAGGTGCAAAAGTTGTTTTGTTTTTTGAGTTCAACTGTAGGTATAATAATTGTTTCTAGCTTCTCTTGCCAAAAGTCACAGAAGCTTATGCCATCACTCAGCATCCTTTTTCTGTCGGTCCAAATTTTCTAAAATCTGCTTGGCCTAATGCTACTAAACATTGTAGGCTATTTTCCTTGACAGGAATTATTGTCCTTTTAAACCTCAGAAATTGGTTTTGTTTTATGTTTTTGCTCGCATAAATGTTTACCTGATTTTACTATACAAAAATCTTCTTTTAGACAAGGTTGTAAGACAACTTCTTGTAGGAGTTGACGCCAAATAAAGGTCAGAATACCAATTGCCGATAAAGAAAATCTTTAATTTGCTTTTTAAAATTTTTAGCCATTTACCCCATAGAAGCCAGGTTAGTGATTCAGCCTCTTTGGAATTTTTTTACTAATTTTTAGCTCACATGGACCTTCTGTGCGCTATTACCATCACTTTGCGTCCGTCGTCGTCTGTAAACATTTTCAAACTTTTAATTGTCCTAAACCACTGGGTCAAATTTAACCAAACTTTACAAACGTTACGACTCAAGTTCATGTTGCTCGTTGATATTTGTGTGTTTTTGTGTCTCTTGTTTGTTCGTGCTTGTTCCGTTTTGTGTTGACCTGTTTATGGTATTGGCAACAATCCTATCGTTTATTTTTTTTTCAAAATGGCGGCCATTCTTAAACGGGTACCGTCTCACCATATTTTTTGCAAATAACTCAAAGTCCTAGGACCATTCCTTATAAAAGTTTTTCCCCAAATGACCATTTTTCGGTGTTTTTCATTCTTTTTTCAAATGTTAACTCCTCTAACACCATAAGTATAAAAGTAGCCAAAATTGGCATGGTAGGTCTTTGAGGTATGGTTTACAAAACTAGTTCTAATCTTTGATTCATTGAAAAACATGGCCACCATGGCAATAGAAATACAAATAACAACAAAGTTCCAGACAATAAATTTTGCTACGCCTGACGCGCGTTTCGTCTATTCAAGACTCATCAGAGGCGCTCTACCAAAAATTTTGAAAATGCCAAACACCGTATGAATCTGAAGAGCATAGAACAGTATAACCAAAAATACCAAACTGGGGAACCAAATTATTACTAAGATATTCAACCTATGTCTGGGGTAGGAAGAACCTTAGGGTTTAGACAATTTTGAAATTTAGACGGATAATTTAAAGCTTTGATGTATTCTCCAACTCAAAAGTGTTGGTGCCGGAGCGGGCTAACCTCGGGGAATTTAAACTCCACCAGCAGAGCTAACCTTCACGTGTGTTCGAAATACAAATAACAACAAAGTTCCAGACAATAAATTTTGCTACGCCTGACGCGCGTTTCGTCTATTCAAGACTCATCAGAGGCGCTCTACCAAAAATTTTGAAAATGCCAAACACTGTATGAATATGAAGAGCATAGAACAGTATAACCAAAAATACCAAACTGGGGAACCAAATTATTACTAAGATATTCAACCTATGTCTGGGGTAGGAAAAACCTTAGGGTTTAGACAATTTTGAAATTTAGACGGATAATTTAAAGCTTTGATGTATTCTCCAACTCAAAAGTGTTGGTGCCGGAGCGGGCTAACCTCGGGGAACATAGGGGTAAATTGCAGTTTTTTTTTTGCAAATAACTTAAAAATGGTAACAGATATCAAATTTTGGTAGGGAACAAAAGTGACCGACATCTAAAGTTCTACCAGCCCTGAAATTTCCAAGCAGATCAAACAACTGATATAGGAGTTATTGCCCTTTTTCTTGATTATTTCCAAATTTTGTACTTTTTTAGCCTTCTTTATTGAAAACTACAAAAACTATAAAATGCACGTGGTTAAGCTTAATATTTTTTTTTCACAATGTCTGTATCTATGTAGATCAGGTGAGCGCTTCAGGCTCCTGGGGGGGGGCTCATGTTTATGTTTTCCTCTTTTTTTTTTGTTGGTTACTGATATACATGTATATGGCAAGGTACTATTGCCATTGTTGTTAATTGTTAATAAATATAATTTTCATTGCATAATTATGTAAAATTATCTTTTGTGATTATAACCCAAGCTATTTTTTACAAAACTTGGTATGTATGAAGGACACTATACATGCCATGTGTGGTTGAATTTACATTGTATAACCAGGTAGTTTTGATCAGCAAAATTTTATTGGAGTATTATCCTGTTAACTTAAAAATCGGTCAGAAATCGTCTTTATTTTTGTTGTACAACTGCTCTGAAAATACTGAACAGAATGTAATGAAACTTGGAATGCAAACAGTACACCATATGAAGTTGTGCATATTTCCAGGATTTTTTTATCTGCAAGATTTTTTGTGGGAGCTTTGGTACTTCCAACTTGGAAATTTGTGTTGTATTTTGTTTTCTTCTTGTATCCTCTAAAACTGTTCAGATTCTTTCATATTTGATAATGATGTGATATTCTTATAAAATTAAGATATGCATATTCTAACAACAATTTGATTTGTCTAAGACTGGAGGAAGGGGCTTGGGTTTTCTCGCCCAAATAAGTGGGTGTTTCGGGTTGGTGAGGGTGCTCACTATCCTATAGAACAAGTTTCATCAATAACAGTCCATAATCCTTCAACTACCCCAAAACTTTTTCCCATTGTAAGCTTGAAAATTTTTAAGCTTGCTTTTAGTCATATCGAGAAATGAGGTCAGGATGTCGGGATCATGTGCCAAAGTATTTTGTATGCATGAATATAGAGTATTGCATGCCTAGGTATACATTTTGTACAATTGTACATCATCATTGCAAAATGTTAAGTCATTCATGCAGAAAATGGAAGTTAAGGTAAGGTGACTGGAAAGCAATTATCCTGCAATTTGTGCAAGATTATTACTGGTTTTTAAATCAAGGATTTATCAATGTTGGTCCTTAAAAGCTCACCTGAACTGAAAGTTGTATGTGAGCTATTCACATCGTCGTCGTCTGCAAACAATTTTTTCAAAAATCTCTAAAACCCCTGAACAGAATTAAATGAAACTTGGTATAATTGATTCTTATGGCATCTTGAACCACATTTGTGTTTTTAATTTTGATCCGAAAATGGCCACCACAGCTAGAAATAGAACAGACCATAGTTTATTGCTTATATCTTTAAAAGTGTAAGAGATGGAGGAAATTCAAAGCATACTTCTTCAGCATTAATAGCTCTACCAACGTCCAATCGGACAAAAATTTGTATAACCCCTTATAGGAGTTATGGCCCTTAAACTCAGAAAATGTTTCAATTTGGCCAAAGAGTCAACAGACTGTTCAAAAAGGTTATTATTACAAAAAACATGTACCTCTGCAGGTGTTTGAGGCCCGCTTTGTAAACTAAAATATGGCCTTAACACTTGTAATACTAGTAGACGATAATGAGATGTGGAATAAGTGTATGCGCCACAACAAACATAAACAAACAGCAATTCAAAAAATCACAACGGAAAACAGTAAGCAGTCTTCAACATGGTCAGAGGTCACTGCTTGCCGTCTTGCATTGGCCCAAGACTTATAATGAAATACAAAAGTATCAAAACCAATCCCTAAATCATCAACGAAAACCCATTTCTGGACATAGAACAGTTAACACAGAATGACAAGGACAAAAAAAGGCTTTGGCAAAGTTCCTGGCTTAGGACAGGCACATATTAAATGTGGCTGGGTTAAACTAGTTTTTTTGGATTCAACCTTCCCCCTATTGATAAGCTTGCACAAAGAATACATATAAAACACACTGTAAAACTCAATCGAACAAAGTTCAATTCAACGGGAGAAAACCTAAGACAAAATACTGTACGGTAACAACAAGACATGGAGGAACTCTCTTGAGAACACTCGAAGTTACTGACAACTAGATACGAAACATTTTTCGATTGATGTTAAAGAATCAAATACATCAATTCTTAATCCGAAACCCCACGTCAAAACAATGAATGATTTAGAGTTGTATCACCTCACAGAACCGACATATTTGATCGCTGTTGTGCTTAAAAATAATACAGTGGATAAGATGTGAAAATTTAACGTTTTAAAGTTACTATCAAGCTATCAATGTTTCTACTAAAACATCCCAAATGCAAAGATTTTACTAAAGCATTGAATTCGTATCCTTGTTTCAACGTTTCTCGCACGTTAAAGAACCCTGCTGCAGGTCTCGGTAAGAGTAGGACCCGTAGGATCCCCATGCAGGAGGCAAAATTTCCCATCCCTACCCATCACTCCTTTTTCAGTGGCAGTCAAAACTCTCTTACCCGATTGGCCTTGTGTCCCAATTTCCTCCACTTCATCATCATTTCATGTTCATTGTATCACCACTGTCATGTTCATCTCCCGGATATAGCCGAAATTGCGCTGCTTGGGAGTAAAGCAATAACTAACTAACAAAAGGTTTTTAAGCCAGTTTTTAATTTCCTTAAGGTAGTTTTTGAATTTTTGTGCTTTATAAACTACATTGCCATAAAAATCCGCTGCTGGTGGACCAGAGGTCCCCGAGGGTAATCACAAGCCTGGTCGTCAGACTTGTCTGACACGATTTACCATAAAATTTCTAATATTTTGTTGCTGAAATGTCCGATTTTTAAATTCTAAATTGTTTAAAACACCAGGTTTCTTTCCTTGTAATACACATGGTCGATATCCTAGGTGCTGGATTTGGCTTCCTTGTTAGAACTTTTTGGTTTTGAGTACTTTTCGTTTTCAACAGTTTGGGTTTGACCTTCCAATGTTTTGATTTAAATGCTACTGACGAGAGGTTACTCCTTGAAATATCGATATATAGCATATCCAAATTAATCGTTTATACCCGCGTTTTGGTATTTGTAATTTTGAAACCACTGGGCGATAACCGCTGCTGGTGGACCAGAGGTCCCCGAGGGTAATCACAAGCCTGGTCGTCAGACTTGTCTGACACGATTTACCATAAAATTTCTAATATTTTGTTGCTGAAATGTCCGATTTTTAAATTCTAAATTGTTTAAAACACCAGGTATCTTTCCTTGTAATACACATGGTCGATATCCTAGGTGCTGGATTTGGCTTCCTTGTTAGAACTTTTTGGTTTTGAGCACTTTTCGTTTTCAACAGTTTGGGTTTGACCTTCCAATGTTTTGATTTAAATGCTACTGACGAGAGGTTACTCCTTGAAATATCGATATATAGCATATCCAAATTAATCGTTTATACCCGCGTTTTGGTATTTGTAATCAGGATAAGATATTCCTTTAACAATCAGAAATCTACATATCCATATTTATGTGCAAATTTTGTAAAAGATTTGACTATTTTGTGGTATCTATCGGTAACCTTTATTTTAGCAATTTTTCTGTAATAAAACGGTTTATATCATTAAAATCAGACACATCACTGCAAATGCGAGCATACCTGACTAATTGTGAAATTTATACTTGTAAACAGAAAGTAAAGGTTTTCCCATCATAAAATCGCTTTATACCTTATAGTACTATAGGACAAAGCTACATACCAAATATCAAGAGGCTTAGGCATGTGGTTGCTGAGAAAACTGTGAAGAAAACTCTAACCATAACCCAGTCCAATATATGCAAAAACTTTAATTTATCGGTAAACAGGAAGTAAAGGTTTTTTCGGGCATAAAATCGCTTTACACCTTACAAGTAATTAGGTTTGTCAGTAACCTTCCTAAAGTCAGACTTCATTTCCATGATCTCCGTTTCTTCCACCATTAAAGCATCAGAATGAGGGGTCTTATATTACCATTAATGGTTCAGAATGGTAAAATGGAAATAATATCTTTGTGCTCTATAAATATGAGCCCAGTATTTATACTTTGCCTCATAAAATTATATATAGAAATATAATAGAAAAAGAATAGAAAGAAATAGAAATAGAAATATTTTATTAATCCAATCATGGACCCTTTCGGTTATGTCACAAAATAACAAGATACATGTATAATAAGCATAGGTAATCTATCGATTACGAAGCTCATCTCGTTGTGGGACGCCGACGCCAGGGGTATCACATTAGCCCCCCTCACTTTGGTGAGGTGATTTAAAAAGTGCACCAAAACGCAATTGTCATACATCTTGCCCTTTGTCAATATCTCTCAAATACATATGTGTACATAGTAACTAGAGGAAAGGTAACCAATTTATTTCTGAATACATGTATATTATGCATCATTCCAGTCTTTTTACACCAAGACTCTTGCTATATTGGTTCTTTTCAGAGCACCTTCTGCCTCGTGTTCCTGTATAATATTTGGTGCACATTGATGAAAATGTCCTTCGTCCTCGTTTCTATTAAGTCCTCAATTTCATCATTGTTTGCTAAACAAATGTTGTGTAAAATGCAGCATGCCATTATAACTGATAGAGCTTTTTGCCGACAAAAAGCTCTACAGAGTTTGTGTAGGATATACGTTCCACAAGAAAGAGCTGCTAATATAGGGATGTCATCGTCAGAATCCGATTCAGACTCGCTTTCAAGTAAATTTAATGCAGCAGTAACCAACAAAGCCGCTGCTCTCGCCATCTTGAACACTCCGTTTCCGGTTCCAAACCACTCGATTATCCGTTTGCTCTGAGTACTCCGGACAGTGCACTCCATACGATAATCGAGCACGACCCTAGTTGACGCAATGGAGCAACAGCCTCAACTTGACGCGCTGAGTTAATGCGCGCTTTGGTGTAATACGGACAATATCTCATATATTATTCATCCCTTGATGTATTCTAAATTCTACCTAACACAACAGAGTTTTGATCCAAAACTTCATAGTAAAGTTCAAGATCAACATAATAATATTTAAAATGGAATTCAATGAGTGAGTGAGTGAGTTGGTGTTTTACGCCCGTGCAACGCTATATAGGTTATTTACAGGCGATGAACATGAAAAGGATGATAAAATGAACATGAAATGATGATGATAAATGAAATATGGAGATGGGGTGGGAAACAAAGGACCGGTAAATTTTGAAGAACCACAGGAAAAAGGGGAGAGGTGGGTAGGGGCGGAAAATTTAGCCTATGTGGTGCACTACTGGGCGGTCCACAAAGGGGTCTTTTACGTGCATGAAGCGTTACTGACTATCTCAGTTAGTTAGTTAGGTATAGCTTTACTCCCAAAGAGCACGATTTCGGCTATATCCGGGAGATGAACATGAAAGTGGTGATACAATGAACATGAAATGGTGATGAAGTGGAGGAAATGGGGACACAAGGCCAATCAGGTACTGGAAAAAGGAGTGATGGGTAGGGACGGGAAATTAGCCTACTGCATGGGGATCCTACGGGTCCTACTCTTACCGAGACCTGCAGCAGGGTTCTTTAACGTGCGAGGAACGTGACATTTTTCCCCAACACGGTGCACCACTATGGTTTGCGGTCAGGTTTTCCGCATTATCGCCTGACGACCCCACATCTCTCGATGTCAAGGCTGTCCATTGAACCACCTGGGGCACACACCCCAGTCGCTTTGAGGGCAAAGCGGCCTGACCCGATGTCAGGTTTCTGAGCGCTCTTTAATGGACTTTTATCGACAAGCTTAGCGCTGCTGCGGGTCTATTCGCCACCCGGAACCCGCACGGCTTTTACTGACTATCTAAACCCATTTCAGTTCTTGTAAAGGCTAAAAATAAAATTCCGATTTGATCCATGGCGGCTAATGGGACCCTAGTCCTAATATCAAGAGCTACATTGTTGTCATGTCTAGCGAGCATCACTCCCAACAGATCCATTACGATAGTGATTGCTGACGTCATGTTATTAGTCAAAACCAGGTTACCAAAAACATCTTGATGCTGTTTTTGAAAGTCTATGACCATCTTCTTCCTTTCGAGCCTGGCTTTTTCCAGTCCCTGTTCATAATTCTTTCTGCGAGGACTCCAGCTGTAAGAGTACTTTTATTCCGGCGTGTAGTTTTTCCACTAGGAAATTTTACTCTAGTGTCAGTATTCCATAAATAGTGTAAAGATGATAATAACACAGGTAAGTTTTGTTTATATTTTTGTTTTCATCACAAATTATTTTATTTGAAGGAAATCCATATAAGGATTGTGCTCAAACAACAGACATTACAAAAACATACAATCAATAAAGAATATATACATATGAAGTATCATATTGTTTACTTACGACTGAGGAGGAACCTGATTTACTACATCATTTGACCTTTTTTTTCATATTATAACATAATAGTGATATTAAATAAATGTATATATATATATATCAATTTTCTAAGTTAGTTATACATTTTTATCAGTACATATATACTTTTCCAACCTTAATTATATAAGATCATTTCTTATGTTGTACAGATTACTTATACTTTCCATACAGAATTTATTGATGTCATAATTATTGTTTGACATAATATACTTAAACTTTTCTTCTTCAGACATCTGAATAAAACTTGGAATAATATTAGATAAATAATCAAAAAATTTTTTACGGGCATCAGATAACCGAGTACATCTACATACAAAGTGAATCTCATCCTCAATCTCAACGTGGCAAAGTTTACATATTCTATTTTCTAGTGCTAAGTTTTTATGTCTTCCTGTTTCAACAGCTAAATTACTATTACTTATTCTTATTTTAACAAATTCTGAAACTACCTTTTTTCTTATGACTATTTTTAAAAAATTTTCCATTTCGAAACTGGATTTTATTAATCTATAAGTTCTAAGTTTATTTCCCTTATTAGAATAATATCAAAAGTTTATATTGATGTCACCTGTATGTTTAAACCAAGGTAAGTTAATTGATTAATTTTTAGTTTTAAATGACAAAGATTATTTTCAAAAATAACACTGTCATTGAACAGTGGTGCAACAGAAGTATCAAGGACGTTTAAAGTACATGCTGGACTAAAATAGGTATTGATATATAATAGGATAGTTGTTCTTGGAAAATTGAAGGGCATTATCATTATCAAAACACGTTAATTAAAATTCCTATTACAGGTAAAGATATTTAAATAGTTTAATACACTGGTTATACCTAGTGTAATGTATTTGTTCATATAAATATTATAATTATCATGTTTACATTACGGGTATAGATGGTTAATGATTATTAAATAAAAAAATGTAATGATAAAACACTATTTGTCCCGTGCGTGGCCCGGGTGGCGAATAGGCCCGCAGCAGAGCCTAGCTTGTCGTAAGAGGCGACTAAGGGTCTTGGGATTCTGACATCGGGTCAGTGCTCAGCCCACAGAGCGACCAAGTGTGTACCCTAGGTGGCTGAATAGGGTAGCCCTCGTCCGCAGGGGTTGTCAGGTCTATAATACGGAAACCCTGACCGCCGACCATAGTGGGCCAACGTGTGTGGAGAGTGCCACGCTTCATGCACGTAAAAGACCCCTTTGTGGACCGCCCAGTAGTGCACCACATAGGCTAAATTTTCCGCCCCTACCCACCTCTCCCCTTTTTCTGTGGTTCTTCAAAATTTACCGGTCCTTTGTTTCCCACCCATATTTCATTTATCATCATCATTTCATGTTCATTTTATCATCCCTTTCATGTTCATCGCCTGTAAATAACCTATACAGCGTTGCACGGGCGTAAAACACCAACTCACTCACTCACTAAAACACTATTTGAATTTATTTTTAAAATTCTATGTTTGAAGAAAAACGCCCAAAATGTGACACATGTAAAAATAGACACTTTACACTAGTGTATTTTGTGCTATGACAAAATTTTAAGAAATCAAATTTATAAAAGTGTGACCCCTGACTGAGATAATTAAGCTTTAGTCTTAATTTTCTCAGCCCCCAACTGCCAGTGTACACATATTTTTTCCCTATGGAATAGCTACACTAGTGTAAAATTTACTATGGACTTTTTGCACCAGTTTATTTTTTCCATGCAAAATCACAGTAGATTTTCCGTTGTAAACATTGTATCCTTTGAATAAAGATCATTGAGTAGGAAATACTAATGTAAAATTTACTTTGGACTTTTTGCACTAGTTTATTTTTTCCATGCAAAATCACAGTAGATTTTCCATTGTAAATATTGTAACATTTTAATAAAGATCATTGAGTAGGAAATATTATTACATGTATACATATTTCACACTAAATTGTGTTTTTTTTCAAAATTTAGATACAAATTTTACTGTGGAAAATCTACACTATGCATGGAAGAAATAAACTAGTGCAAAAAGTCCATTGGAAATTTTACACTAGTGTAATTTAACCTCAGGAAATAATACACTGATGGAAAGAACACACTGTTACATAATTAAAATTACACACATAGTCATGCAAACACAAGTCAAAACAAAGCAGTTTAAAAGCAGTATGCAAGATAAAAAGCAGCATTCATGCAAAAAAAATTAAGCACTAAAAGACATAAGCTTGAAGTAAAAAAAAAAATATATATTGCTACAACTAAAAATCAGCCATGCAAAAGTAAACAATACATTGACAGAAATACAACATGAAACATAAATTGCAAAGAAAAGCTCACTCAAGTAGGACACTAGCTAGGCTGAGATTTACAATAGCTGCAATAACAATTTTGCCCACCACACCAGCTGGATATATAACTTTTAAACTGCCCAAATGAGGTCAGAGCCCTGGCCTCATTTGGTAGATCGTTCCACAGCCTAGCAGCTTCATACCTGAATGAGTTTTTTCCCATACCTAGTAGTTTTTGGTGTTTTGCTTTCCAGTGTTTCATGTAGGTGCTGTGATTGTGATACATTGGTGTATCACACCCATCTATTTCTCACGTCATCCCCATTATAGGCCAGGGTTTTCTCTCTGAGAGTTTAAAGTTCACTTCATCCAGTAAAGCCTGTGCCATATTAAACTGAAAAATACAAATTGTATTACAAATATGAAATAAAAAAAAATCTATTGTTTTCTCGGAAGAATATTTAAAGGCGAAATATATCTTGCATTTTCCTCCGTGTAATTTTCACTAGTGTTAAGTTTTTCAGCTATATCCGTGCCGCTTATATGAAGTACCATGCGATAGTGTCTACAGAGTAAGCATCTGCGGTTAAATGTACTGCTGCACATGTTGCATTTGTAGATGGTGGTAAATTGAATATGTATTTTCTTCCAATGTTTTATGTAAGCTCTATGTACGAAATATTTCAGTAGTACAAGGCCAAGGTCATCGTCTAGTCCCATAAGTTCATGATCGAATACTTCTAAATTGTCCATTTTCTTTAAAAATAATTTCAAAAATAAAAGTCTAAGTATTCCTGTGTGTATTTTGAGTGTACGGCTTGTCGACAGAAACTGAGTACTTATAATATCAAATTGACGACCGTTGTCAATTTTTACGAAAAAATGAAAATAGACTAGACACCCATACTAGTTTTCAGAAGTGCTATTTAAGTCTCAAAGTTGACATTTATAATCAAAATTTCATTTTATAAAACAAATATAATGCAACCATTTAACATTTCTTATATTTAGAATAACATGTATTACAGTGGAGACCCCTACTACTATTTTTGGAAGTTCCAATTAAGTCGCAATAAATGACATCTTAACATGAAATCTATATTTTCCCAATTAAAGTACTTCCCAGCACATTTAACTGTTGAGTTTACATTTCGGAAGTAACTATAACCCATACTTGAAAACTTTATACCAAAAACTCAAAAATCAAAAATAATTTACACAGAATATCTATACAGAGCTTTTCCAACTCTCTAATAGTCTGTAATAAAAATGAATTATTAACAACAAAAATGCAAAGTTAAAGCTTATTCTCTTCCAAACCGTTTGAGTCATGCTAAATGCTTGAGTACTAAAACAATACTATTTACATAACATTATTTGTGCTACTATTAAAAATTTCATCACTAGCTGTTCACTTTTCTCCTAACAAAACCTATCGATGTGGTAATTTGTTACCCGTTAATTATATGACTTATTAACAAAACCGCTCTGTTCACTTTATTAAACACGAGACAATAAACAAGACGTGTATCTTAACTTAATTTTCAACAACAAAAAACAAACTATTTACAACACTCCTCCTCAATCAGGGGTGTACTTTAAAGGCTTTCGAGCAGCTTAACACATCACACCGCATGGAGAGAGAGAGATACTTCAAGAAAAAGTTGAAAATATCACAGAAGGTAATTAAAATACTTAAAATTTGCACACAAGTTAATATTTAAAAATGTTTTTTTTTCTATTTAAAGTCACTCAAAGCTTATATTTAAGAACAGCATTTAATAAGACATGAGTAATTTACTTATTGAAAAGTTTATAATTCCTAATGTTACCTTCATTACAATAATTAACGTCATTACATCTTTTGTTATGCAATAGACACATCAAAGCTAACTATTCATATCAAAGTGCTATTCAATTTCTCAACAAGGTCACAGCTTGGGTTTATCTTGATCACTTTTTATGACATGCAACCTGTATATGTGTGATTGAAAGTGTTTTGATTAATAGATAAATAAAAAAAAATAATTGAGAACAGTATCTAATTACATATAATATTTTGTAAATGGTGCAATATTATGTTTCTAATTTGTGTTATATGTAACAAAAATTGTGTTTAAAATAAAACAAAAATAATGTTAAATAAAAAATAAGGTTTTACTTGTTCATGTATTTTTCAGATAACACACCCTCTAAACATGACTCATGTGTCCGCACAATTGCAGAGTTGAGAATAGAAAAAGATAGTCTTGCCAAGAATTTAGGAGACTACAAACAGAAAATGCTTCCCTTAAGCAAGGACTATTCAGACTCAACTTTATAGAAAACTCTGTGTCCCCAGACTCAAAGACCTTATTTTATACAGGTGTGCCTAGAAAAGCATCATTTTTGTGGCTAATAGGTTTTAGCTCATCCATATTGCCAACACCAAGGCTTCTGTCGCCCCAGGCAGTACTGTTGCTTATCCTTATGAAGCTACGCCTCAATCTTCATCTAGAGGACATTGCCTACCGATTAAACGTTTCCAAAACAACTGTGTCAGATTTATAAAATCAAGGTTTGCCAGCTTTAGCAAAAAACTAAACTTTCTTGTACAGCGGCCAGACAAAGACAGTCTCATCAAGAACATTCCAGTAATATTTAAGGAAACCTACCCAAGGTGTGTGTTTGTGTGTGTATCATTGACTGTTTTGAGGTTTTTAATAACAGACCCGGTCACTTTACTACCAGAGCCCAGACATGGTCAAACTACAAGCACCATAACACTATTAAGTTTTTAGTTTCGATTACACCAACTAGTACCATTTCATTTCTCTGACACCAAAGGTCCAATTGCAACCAAACTTTGTACAGTTGTTAATTGGCATATGTGCTTCAAAACCCTCGTTTCGATTTTTGATTCGTTAAAAAACATGGCTGCCATGACTAAAAATAGAACTTAGGGGTAAATTGCACTCCAGACCCTTTACATGATACTTTATGTACCTATATTAAATAAAAAGAAAGTTAAACTAAGTAACTTTGGTATGATTTATGGTACAAAATAAAACTATGATGAAAACTAAACAAATCTTAGAATCTCCGAGACACAGCCACCTAATCACTAAATAGCACACAGAAAAAAATAATAAGTTTACAGTATACTTAGTAGAACACAGGGACAATGAATGGTCAATACAACGCATTGCATTTGTTGTACATGATATGTTTCTGGTAGCAATGTTCTTATAGTGTATATTGAAAATTTGTTGAGTTGTCCAAAGGAATTGGACCCCCTCTTTCAGCCAAAAATTTGTGTTGTTTTTCGTGTGGATTTTTGATTTGAGCAGAGCCATCTATTACAAATAAAGCGACCCTCCATCGACAGAATTTCTTAACTTTCTAAATCTATTTTTTTCCAAAACTATCTATATTTGAGCACTATAAATTTCACCAAAGTTATGTTTATATTATAGTCTTTCAATGCACAAATTAAGAAAAAATAGTGAACTTAAACTTTAATTCATTTATAACAACATGGCCATAATTTCATAGACAAAATGGAGACATCCTTCCTTCTACAACAAAAGTGAAATACTTTTATTTAGAACTTATTTAAACTTATCATTCATCTTGCAATTATATCGCATTATTATATGTTATATGTCAGATTTCTCTATACATGCTATAGATATGCAATTATATAAAATTTACTCGTCATAACTCTCTTTCAAGAATCTTTCAATCAGCACTGTCACTAGTGTTACCAATGTACCATCACCATTATGACTCAAGTAGTTCTTCAAGTCCTGATGCTTTCTTTCCGGGCCATTAGTGTTGTTTAACCTTATGTTCACAACATGCCTTCTGTATGCAAAAACCCATCTCTGAAAAATGTATAAAAATGATGTGTTTATGGCAAGAAAGCATAACCCCAGCTATAAATCTTCTAAGCAAATCTAATATCTTTTTTAAAAAAATGTAGGTCCATACTTAAGAAAGTATCATTTAACACTCACAACCATATATTTGAGTCAAATATTGACAATTTTGGCATTTTAACTAGGCATTTAACATAATGTAAGCACAGCATACTATTTTGTAAAAAAAGTTTTCTACCAGTATGTTAAAAATTTTGGAACTTGCTTTTCGATTGAGGTGCAACTTCTTTCTAAACCATTTCTTTTGAATCACAACTCTGGAACTCACTGAGATGCTTAAAATGATCCTTTTCTGTTCCTAAGTTTGGAATTTTTCGAAGCCTGAAAAAAAATAAACAAGAAGACCATATATAGCACAAAAATATCATCATAAATATTATTGTACAGCAATACAATTTCCTCATAAAATGCAATGGGACATCAGTGTACAATATATATTCGAATGTGTGAGACAACAACGTTAAAACTCGCTTTTAGGCAATGTGTTGATGTTTGTAATGAAATAACAGGGTCGTGTTATGAAAACTTATCCCTTATAGAATTACTTAATATTGCATTAGTATACTCGTGCAATATTAAATCTGCTCTGGACAATATTCCTCAATAGACTACAAAAATCCAGTTTTTTCTTGAGTATTCTGGTTATTTTATTTCTAAACAAGAGGCTCCCAGGAGCCTGAATCGCTCACCTGGTCTTGATGTCAACCCTATGAAGACTTTTGTATAGCTTAATGAGCTGAATGTTTAAGCATGAAAAAGCTTTTCTCTATCTGCAATAGTTTTCATTCTAAATAATCAAAAAACACTATTATTCAACTTTTAAGGGGCTGTAACCCCTTTAAGGGATTATCAGACAACTTCAACCCTATGGAGACTTTTGTAGAGCTAAATGAGCTGAACATTTAAGCAAGCAACAGCTTTTCTCTATCTGCAATAGTTTTCATTCTATAGGCCAAACACATTATTTTTCGCCTTTAAGTGGCTTTAACCCCTATAAAGGGTCATCTGACAACTTCGACCCCATAGAGACTTTTGTAGAGCTAAATGAGCTGAACATTTAAGCAAGCAACAGTTTTTCTCTATCTGCAATAGTTGTCATTCTATAGGCCAAAAACACTATTTTTCGCCTTTAAGGGGCTTTAACCCCTATAAAGGGTCATCTGACAACTTCGACCCTATGAAGCTTTTGTAGAGTTAAATGCGCTGAACATTTAAGCAAGCAACAGCTTTTCTCTATCTACAATAGTTTTCATTCTATAGGCCAAAAACATGCAAAAACGCTATTTTTCACCTTTAAGCGGTTGTAACCCCTATAAGGGATCATCTGACAACTTCGACCAAATGGAGACTTATGTAAAACTTTTGATGCTGAAGCAGTGATGGTAATAGCTCACATACTAAAAAATGAATCAAGTGCAGGAATGGAAAGCATATAGGAAAGTTTGTTGAAACATTTAAAGATCGTGTCTGGTTGAAAGAATAATAAATTTATCAAAGTAACAGGTTGTACATGTTTGTAACATTCATTGATTTGTTTACTGCTTCCGATGTTACAGTTTCAAGAAACAAATGAGTCATAAGTGTGCAAGCATTAGTTCTTGATTGGTCAAACTGGTGATCTAGTCTGGCGTTGTCATTCCAGCTCTTGCCTATATTTTGAACAGGGCCAATATCAGCACATAAAATCCCCTTTGTATCCTTGGCATCAACTAAAACGTAGTTCTTTTTTATGCAGCTTTTTCTAAATAAAAGTTTATAAATGATCGTTAATAATAATAATGGGCATTTACTCCTTCTTCCATCATACCAATACGTGGAAGGTTTCAGAACGATTTTTATTGGCATCACTTTGCGTCCGTCGTCTGTCGTCCGTTAGCTTTTTTCAAACATCTTCTCTGAAACTGCTTGGCCAAATGCAGCCAAACTTGATATGATTGTTCCTTAGGGTTTTGTGCAAAAAGTTTGGGTTGGGATTTTCGATATGTCAAAAAACATGGCCGCTGTTACTAAAAATAGAACAGGGGGGTCAAATACAGTTTTTTGCAAATAATTCAAAAACGGTGACAGATATCAAAATTCTGGCAAAGGTGAAAGTGATCAGCTTCTCAAGATCTACCTGCCCTGAAATTTTCAAGAAGATCCAACAACCGATGCAGGAGTTATTGCCCTTTTTTCTGGATTTTTTTCAAAATTTTGCACTTATTTAGCCCTATATCTTAAAAACTTTACAAGATATTTTTAAAATTCAAATTGCATATGATTGTGCACATTAAGATCTACATTTCATGTAATTAAGTCAAAGCTGTAAAACCATTTTGTTTAGGAGTTTTGGCCCTTAAAGCTTTAAAATTTACCATTTTTCATTACTTTTTCCCTGAATTTCAAAGATTAACTTGTCTGACACCATACATCCAACTTCAACCAAACTTGGCACAGTTGTTTAATAGCATAAATGCTACAAGTGTATCGTTTCAATTTTTGATTCGTAAAAAAATATGGCCGCCATGGCTAAAAATAAAACATAGGGGTAAATTGCAGTTTTTTGCTAATAACTCAAAAATGGTTACAGATATCAAAATTCTTATTGGAAACAAAAGTGATCAGCATCTCAAGATCTACCTGCTCTGAAAGTTTCAAGAAGATCCAACAATTGATGTAGGAGTTATTGCCCTTTTTCTGGATTTTTTTTCAAAAATTTTCCACTTATTTAGCCATATATCTTGAAAACTATACAAGATATTTCAAAAAATTAAATTGCATATGATTAAGCACATCAAGATCTACATTTCATGTATTTAGGTCAAAGCTGTAGGACCATTTCTTTTAGGAGTTAATGTCCTTAAAACAACAAAATTTACAATTTTTCATTACTTTTTCCCTGAATTTCAAAGATTAACTTGTCTGACACCACCTGTAAGACCAACTGCATCTTAACTTTGTTGTCATTTGTATTTCGAACACACGTGAAGGTTAGCACTGCTGGTGGAGTTTAAATTCCCCGAGGTTAGCCCGCTCCGGCACCAACACTTTTGAGTTGGAGAATACATCAAAGCTTTAAATTATCAGTCTTAATTTCAAAATTGTCTAAATCCTAAGGCTCTTCCTACCCCAAATATAGGTTGATTATCTTAGTAATAATTTGGTTTCCCAGTTTGGTATTTTTGGTTATACTGTTCTATGCTCTTCATATTCATACAGTGTTTGGCATTTTCAATATTTTTGGTAGAGCGCCTCTGATGAGTCTTGAATAGACGAAACGCGCGTCAGGCGTAGCAAAACTTATTGTCTGGAACTTTGTTGTCATTTGTATTTCGAACACACGTGAAGGTTAGCACTGCTGGTGGAGTTTAAATTCCCCGAGGTTAGCCCGCTCCGGCACCAACACTTTTGAGTTGGAGAATACATCAAAGCTTTAAATTATCAGTCTTAATTTCAAAATTGTCTAAATCCTAAGGCTCTTCCTACCCCAGATATAGGTTGATTATCTTAGTAATAATTTGGTTTCCCAGTTTGGTATTTTTGGTTATACTGTTCTATGCTCTTCATATTCATACAGTGTTTGGCATTTTCAATATTTTTGGTAGAGCGCCTCTGATGAGTCTTGAATAGACGAAACGCGCGTCAGGCGTAGCAAAACTTATTGTCTGGAACTTTGTTGTCATTTGTATTTTGCACACTTGTTGAATAGCTTATATGCTACAACTCTATCGTTCATATTTTTGATTCGTAAAAAAAAACATGGCTGCCATGGCTAAAAATAGAAAATAGGGCGTAAATTTCATTTTTTTGCTAATAACTGAAAATGGTTTCATATATCAAAATTGTGCAGTAATCAAATGTGATCAGCATATTAAGTACCTGTCCTGAAATTTCGGAAAAGATCTGAGTGCTGCTGTGGGAGTTATTGCTCTTTTTTCTGATTTTTTTTCTAAATTTTGGACTTATTGAGCCCAATAACTTGAATACTAACCAAGTAATTTCAAAAATTAAAATCTATGGTTAAGCACAATAATATCTACAAAACATATGTATCTGTGTTGTTCAGGTGAGCGATTCAGGCTCCTGGGAGCCTCTTGTTTTGCATTATGACGTTTAGCTTGTGAAGTTAGTTAGTTAGTTATTGCTTTACTCCCAAGCAGCGCGATTTCGGCTATATCCGGGAGATGAACATGAAAGCGGTGATACAATGAACATGTAATGATGATGAAGTGGAGGAAATGGGGACACAAGGCCAATCGGGTAGGAGAGTTTTGACTGCCACTGGAAAAAGGAGTGATGGGTAGGGACGGGAAATTTTGCCTTCTGCATGGGGATCCTACGGGTCCTACTCTTACCGAGACCTGCAGGAGGGTTCTTTAACGTGCGAGGAACGTGACATTTTTCCCAACATGGTGCACCACTATGGTTTGCGGTCAGGTTTTCCGCATTATCGCCTGACGACCCCGCATCTCTCGATGTCAGGGCTGCCCAATTCAACCACCCGGGGCACACATCCCAGTCGCTTTGTGGGCAAAGCGGCCTGACCCCGATGTCAGGTTTCTGACCGCTCTTTAGGGGACTTTTACCGACAAGCTTAGCGCTGATGCGGGCCTATTCGCCTCCCGGGCCCCGCACGGGACTTGTGAAGTGTTCTTCCTGAAACTGTTGGTGTAAGTATAGCATGTTGACAAGGCTATTTTGGGAATCTTATCACTTGAAACTGTTAAGAGAAATTCTCTGGCCTCCCTCATGGTCAATGCAGAAGAACGGTTCCTAAATCTAGTATCAGAAGCCAGTCTTTGGTGAATTTTTGACCCTTTTCCAAATGCAAGTTCCAAAACGTGACCTGCGATTTTTAGCTCACCTGGACCAAAGGTCCATGTGAGCTATTGCCATCACTTGGCGTCCGTCGTCGTCCGTCGTCGTCGTCTGTCGTCGTCCGTCGTCGTCGTTAACTTTTCTTTGAAAATCTTCTCCTCTGAAACTACTGAAGGGATTGCTTTGAAACTTTGCACACTTCATCTATGGGATGTCCTTTACCAAGATTGTACAAATGGTGACCGCCGTCCAAACAACATGGCCGCCGTTACTAAAAATAGACCAGGGGGGTCAGACTACTGTTTTTGGCTTGTAAATCAAAAAGTATAAGAGATAGATGAAATCTGATGTCACGCTACTGCTTCAGCATCAAAAGCTCTACAAAAGTGTTCATTGAGTCGAAGTTGTCAGATGACCCCTTATAGGAGTTACGGCCCCTTAAAGGTGAAAAATAGCATTTTTTCATGTTTTTGGATTATAAAATGAAAACTATTACAGATAGAGAAAAGCTGTTGCTTGCTTAAATGTTCAGCTCATTTAGCTCTACAAAAGTCTCCATAGGATCGAAGTTGTCAGATGTTCCCTTATAGGGGTTACGAACCCTAAAATAACGTTTTTTCATGTTTTTGGCCTATGGAATGAAAACTATAGCAGATAGAGAGAAGCTTAAATGTTCAGCTTATTTAGCTCTATAAAAGTCTCCATAGGGTCGAAGTTGTCAGATGTCCCCTTATAGGGGTTATGGCCCCTAATACAATGTTCTTTCATATTTTGGCCTATAGAATAAAAACTTTAGCAGATAGAGAGAAGTTGTTGCTTGCTTAAATATTCAGTTCATTTAGCTCTACAAAAGTTTCCATAGGGTCAAAGTTGTCAGATGACCCCTTATAGGGGTTATTGCCCTTAAAATAACGTTTTTTCATGATTTGGGCCTACGGCTACAGAATGAAAACTATAGTAGATAGAGAAAAGCTGTTACTTGCTTAAATGTTCAGCTCATTTAGCTCTAGAAAAGTCTTTATAGGGTCGACATCAAGACCAGGTGAGCGATTCAGGCTCCTGGGAGCCTCTTGTTTACCTCCCGGCACCTACAGCTCTTGTCTTAAATTGTTGTGCCTTCATATTTTTCACTAAATGTTTATGCAATAGTTGCTTTTGTTAATTTGTCATGTCGTTTCGTACTGGCAGTAGGTCTTTGTCATCAATTTACATTTCTTTAACTCTACGGGAACATACTGTAGGAACTGTTTGTTTCTGACTCATGTTAGCTTGCTGACAGACTTGACGGAAAATATCTTTATTAAAATTGCTTTCATTAAGCTTTTATCAAGTTCTGTATCTGTAAATTGCAGATTATGCTTTAAGTCTTCCATGCTTCTTTCCATATTTTTATTTGCCTTTTCTTTGTAATAAGGGGAGTTAGAAACTGTATCTTTAAAATTTTTGAACATTTCCTTATGTACCCAGTTCCATGTATATAGACTTGCGTAACAGGAAGATGTTTTGATAAAAATTCGAAAACTTCTATAGACAGTTTTCTTTTAGAAGCATCTTTCGAACCTTGGTACCAGCTTTTTTGTTCCGTAAATATATTTGAAAGAGCCTGTGTTTTGACCAACGGACCATTTTCTGCTAAATACTTTCCACAAGCGATGACTCCATACAGATGTGAACGTTTACTTTTCTTGACCTCACTCTTCATTTTCTTCTCCAAAGATGTTATCTTAGATGGAAACGTGTTTTCTAGTTATGTTCTAATCACAATATTCAATTTTCCAGATTCTTCATTCACTAAGACTTGGTTAAAGTTTCTATTCAAGTCTTCTTTTTTCATTTGACATGGCGAGTCGTCCGATTTTTTTCGTAAAAAATATTAATACAATCATAAGAACAAATTATGATCATATTGATAGATGGTTCTGCTGTGACTTCGCTCAAATCTTCAAATACATTCTAAAATATAACACCCGGGTTAACCCATGATCGTGAAGTCGGTGGTTATCGTGAACTCGGTTAGGCAAAATGTAAACAAACGAGAATTGACCAATGGGAAAAGATAAATTTTGACTAAAATGTAGTCGTTAACGCGGTTAAAAATCAAAATTGTAATCGTGTAATTCGGTTCAGGTTATCGTCAACACAACATGTTTACATATGCCTTCAACGGTAACTTCTAATTTCAAAACATACTGCCTATTCTGTTGAGATATACTAACACAAAAGGTTTACAATGAACATTTTGGAACAGAATTCCTGGCTTTGCACAGTGAGGATTTATGAAGCATTTGTTCTATGGCCATTAAAAACAATATATAAAAATAAAATATAAAATAAAGCACATTGCCACTGCTTTCCCACCAGGGTCCGGTTGTTCAACTTCACGTTAGCTCTAACGATAACGTTAAATTTGGTAACGTGACGTTAAAAAATATCGTTATCGTTTATTTTGTTCGTCCACCATAAAAGGCTTCTCGTGGTTCTAAGGCTGGGATCATCTATAAGGAGTTGACGTAGTCGCAAAATGTCGTATCATTTTACAGCTCTCTCTCAAAGTCACATTCCCATTTCTCTAATAGTCATATCCCTCTTGCTGCAGATAAGTCTTCTTCTCTAAGGTCCGTTGATGTAGATCGTACATGGACATGTTATTGACGGTATTGGTGGTCTCTCTTGGGTTACATCTGGGACACCAGTGCCAAAAAATATTTATATTTAATAATGAATAAAATAATCTACATATCTTAATATCTTTAGCCTGTTTCGCTGGTGATTCTTCACCTTCTGTGGAAGTTTAAGGAATCAAGACTTAAACAGTTAAAGAGACATATCAGAAGGAATTCTCCAACAAAGCTGTGATGATATCAATTAATTAAAACAATGTTGTGTTTTTGTTAATACACGGCATAGATTTTCAAAAGGATTCCAATGAAAAAAAAAACAAGGGGTTGCACTAAGTCATGCTAAGCATACCCCCACTCGACCATTCAGAAAACAGGAAGTTGATGACGGACTGACCTGGAAAGGGGAGGCTTGGTACAACTCATCATGCTAAAGCTGTATACCAAATTTGAAATCAATCCCTTCTTTAGAAGCTAAGAAATCTGTTACGAAAAATTGTCTATTTTTTACCCATAAAAAGTCTAAGTCGGCTAGGAAAACAGGAAGTAGAAGATGAACAGACCTGGAAAGAGGAGGAATGGTAAAACTCATCATGCTGAAGCTGTTTACCAAATTTGAAACCATTCCATCCAGTAGAAGCAGAGAAATTGAGCCGGACGGACGGACAGACAGACAGACGGACGGACGGACAAGGTGATTGCAATATAGCCCCCTCCCTAACGAGTGGGGGTATAATAAAAATTGAACAACAAATAATAAAATTGTGCTGATTAACATTCTTGTATGTGCTAAGTCATCGAGCACCTTTTTATCCTCTGGGAAAAAGTTTTATTATTGTCATAGCTTGTTTACCGAGTAAATCGCCCGAGGAAGATATAATGGAAGCAGAAATCGTTATTGTAACAACCGTGTGCAGTTGACGGTAACAGTTTCTAATATCCGAAATTTAAGCCTGTTTTAGAAAAAAAAAAATGTTTATTTATTAAAATGAATCCCCACAACTTGATAAAGATATTTATTTATTTTTAATGATTTAATCAACGAAAAAAATTGTTTTAGTCCAACACGATGAAATGCTCAAAACACGTGGCTAAAAAATGTACTTCGTTCCTCGCGATTTATCTATACTTTAAAGTGATATTAAAATGTCACGTTCCTCGCACGTTAAAGAACCCTGCTGCAGGTCTCGGTAAGAGTAGGACCCGTAGGATCCCCATGCAGGAGGCTAAATTTCCCGTCCCTACCCATCACTCCTTTTTCCAGTGGCAGCCCGATTAGCCTTGTGTCCCCATTTCCTCCACTTCATCATCATTTCATGTTCATTGTATCACCACTTTCATGTTCATCTCCCGGATATAGCCGAAATCGTGCTGCTTGGTAGTAAAGCAATAACTAACTAACTAACTAATTGTAGAGAGAGGTTCCATGCGTTCGAATAATTGTGCATTCCATATAATCTCCACTTCTGTCTGTATGTCAAAACCACCATCCATGATCGTTAAAATGTTTGTCATTTTTTCCAACAACGATTTTTCTCAAAATAAATGCATGCGAACGTTTTGTCTCGATTTTTTTAATTTAATTTTGGTTTTCTGTATTTTCTTTCACTGTACTACAAGTAAAACATTTGCTGCTATTTAAATGATTGTTTATTTTGCAGGTCAGTGAAAAGAGAATGCAGATAGATTAGAAAAAACAACCAGAAGTCAGAGAGTAAGGAATGGTTCCATCATAGGAAGTGGTGTCTTACTGCATCAAGATTTGGAGAGATATTGAAGATGACATGTCGACGAAACAAAACAAAGCTTTGTCAGAGCTTATATGAGAAAAACAGATTCAAAACTCTTCTACTTCTGCGTGGACAACAGTTCGAAGAAAAACCTTTGTTGAAATTGGAATCATTAAAATGACTTTAATGTAAGAAAGCTGTATTGTTTGTCAGGCTAGGTTTTTCTTTTCTGAGTGCATCACTCGATGCAATCCTCGATGATGACAAGTGTGAGGAGATAAAGTGCCCATATAATGAGAGAAACGAGGTAATATCACCTTGAATTTTATGGAGGCCGGATCAATGTAAACATCTACATGTATATACATGATATAAATATGAAATAAGAATAAGTTTTTCCCATAGGCGTTTGGGTTCAGGATTATTCTTTTTTATTAATAACGTGTATATAAAAATTTTCATACTCGTCTATATACTATTTCCACAAGGCATATGGTTTTTCCCAATACTCATTTAAAACGTTATAAATGTACCTGTCTTATTCTGTCATGCTTGGCACACATGCTCTCCTTCCTTTACCTTAACCTCTTCCTTGACCACGACCTCTTTGACCACGACTTTTTCCTTGACCACGACCTCTTTGACCACGACCTCTTGCTTTGACTACGACTTCTTCCTTTGATTGTTGTACTGGTTTCCTCTCTCTGAATAGCTCTATTCTTGCTCCTTTTCTGTCTTCAGACGTTGTTTGGGTTTTTGTTTGTCTATAAAACATTTACATTTACTTAAATTGGTTCATTTATCATGTTTAATGTACATGATGTAAGCACGAGTAAGTGTTATGGCTGAAATATATTTTCTCCTCTACATGCTCTTTTTGTTCTATCATTACCTATGTATATCATGTATTTGTGTGTTATTTTGATGATGCACTGAATGCAGTACACATTTTTGTCGCCCTCGCCACAAGGCAGAGCAGGAACATAGAAATGCCGGGCGTCCCTCCGTCTGTCACTCGTTGGTTATAATGCGTGTTTTGTGGTTAGTTTTTAGTTGATTTTGTCTTTTGCCTTTTTGGATTACCGATACTTGATTGCTCTATGATACGTATTTGCTTCTTTCAAGGTCAAATATTAATATTTTAGACACCATGTCATTTTAAATGGCCATAACCACATATGACCTTTACTGGGATCAGTTCTTATATGTCATACATGTGCATACTTACACCTGGGCATCTGGTGAACTTACTATTATGTTCATATTCTGTTTTTTTGCAAGATTTTGTCCATTCCCTTTTCCAAAGTTGTAGAAATCTTTACTTGGAGTCATAAGTTCGATAGAATAGTCTTTTTTGACACCTGGTAGACTATGTGACTTTCTTTTCTTTTGGTTTGGTGGTCCAGTAGTTAGAGGCATGATTCGTTCGAAATTGTCCCTTAATTCTCCATAAACGAAAGCTGTAATTAATTTAGAGTCTTTTCATTTGATTAAAAACAAAGAGTCCACTGGCTCATACACTTGTTCTTTCTCTAACTTTATGGCAAATTTCATTAAGTTTGCAATTATTCTGCTTTTTGATTTTTGAAGTGAGTTTATTTTACATTTCCTTTCTTCATTTGCATTTAAGTATTCCTTTTTTACCCCGGGTTTTAATTTTCTGTGCTCTCTTCACATGCATGTCTATCCTTGACATTTTTTTCTACACTATTTACACTACTGGATCTTGCATCTCTAACCGAGGTGGTCTCCTCTGTACCTGCTCAGTGTAAGAACGAAATATAATAAACAAAAAATCCAATTTATTTCCATATTGATGATAGCACAATGTGACAATTATGACAATAAAACATGATGATAAAAGAATTGACATATGATTGTTCATCATCATGTTCATGGTTTAATATGTTTAAGTAGTTTGCAATATCAAATTATCATGTTAATGCTTGCATATCCACTGTTTAGGCCTATAGAATGAAAGCTATTAAAGGTAGAGAAAAGCTGTTGTTTGCTTAAATGTTGAACTCATTAAGCTTTTCAAAAGTCTTCAAAGGGTCAAATTTTGTTAAGTGAACCCTTATAGGGGTTATGGCCCCTCAACAGTGAAAATATGATTTTTTTTTGCTTATAGATCAAAAACTATTGCAGATCTATAGAAAAAGCCGTTGCTTTCTAAACATTCATCTATACAAAAATCTTTAAAGGGTCAACATCAAGACCAGGTGAGCGATTCAGGCTCCTGGGAGCCTCTTGTTTTTGGTCCCGACTTTTATTATTTTTTTTCATCGGAATCCATGTGAAAATCCCGACCTGTTTTTTTTTAATCATATTTGCAATAAGGAGTGATGGGTAGGGACGGGAAATTTAGATCCTTCGTGTCCTACTCTGACCGAAACCTGCAGCAGGGTTCTTTAGGTTCTTTATAGACGTGCGAGGAATGTGACATTTTTCCCAACACGGTACACCACTACGGTTAGCGGTCAGGTTTTCCGCATTATCGCCTGACGAACCCGCACGGGTACCTAAAGCTTAAAAGACTGTTATATAAATGCCTGTATTCATATGTACTTTTGTACACTATGATCACAATTGATTTCCGTACATTGTATCACCTCTAAATACTTACATTATGATTTATTTGCTCGACTGACATGACATATAATGTGAATTTCACAGCACTTTTAAGATCCTTCACACTCCTGGCTACAACTTCCTCAAGCCTGGTGCCATTGTTATGTAAAGCTTTATAGAACCTAAATCTTGTGTTGGAAAAGCTTCCCTAATTTTACTTTATTTAAAGTGTTACAAGCTTTTTCGTCTTGAAAATTACAATCTTTTTTCAACCTGTAAATGATATTGCAAAGATTGTGTTGAACTCAATATAATGTTAATGGTAGGTTTGTAATGATTGGAATGGACATATTAATTCATTGAAATTTCGGATTGATAAATTCAAAGTTGTTTTAATCCCTTTGCTGCACATGATCAATATCTTTGGTTCTAGATTTGGCTTCCAAATTCAAACATTTTGCTGTTGATTACTTTTCGTTTTTCAATTGCTTTGGTTTTTTTTACTTTCCAATATTTTGATTCATATGAGAGAGTGAGTGAGTTGGTGATTAACGCCATTGTTACACTATAGAGGTTATTTAAAAGCGATGCATATAAAAGGGTGATAAACGAAATATGGGGGTGGAGTGAGAATCAAACTGTAATAGTAGTGTAATAGTAGTAATAGAATATTTTATTTTCAATCCTTGATATTCTCTAGGTATGGAACATATTCATATTCTATACAGAATTTGAGAGCTCTGACATAATACGAAAGTGCATGCAGTAAATGTATTCTTAACAGAAAATACTCACAAACAAATATGTGATCTTTCACGTAGAATTGCAAATCTTTTCATGATTAGTTCCTGAATACACATATATGTACCTAACATTACTTCATCTCTGAATATAACCATTCCTTGTCTAGAGTGACCCTTTTTCTAGATCTCTTCTTGTTCTCTATCGACACTCCCGTGCGGGGCCCGGGTGGCGAATAGGCCCGCAGCAGAGCCTAGCTTGTCGTAAGAGGCGACTAAGGGTCTTGGTATTCTGACGTCGGGTCAGTGCTCAGCCCACAGAGCGACCAAGTGTGTACCCTAGGTGGCTGAATAGGGTAGCCCTCGTCCGCGGGGGTTGTCAGGTCTATAATACGGAAACCCTGACCGCCGACCATAGTGGGCCAACGTGTGTGGAGAATGCCACGCTTCATGCACGTAAAAGACCCCTTTGTGGACCGCCAAGTAGTGCACCACATAGGCTAAATTTTCCGCCCCTACCCACCTCCCCCCTTTTTACTGTGGTTCTTCAAAATTTACCGTCCCTGTGTTTCCCACCCCATCCCATATTTCATTTATCATCATCATTGCATGTTCATTGTATCATCCTTTTCATGTTCATCGCCTGTAAATAACCTATATAGCGTTGCACGGGCGTAAAACACCAACTCACTCACTCACTCACTCTCTATCGACAAGTTTGGGTGTATAAAAATAGATAATACATCTGAATCTGCTTCCTGATCCATGCTCCTCTATTTCCTGTATAACCGTCTCTTCCATCTCCTCCTGTTCATGCTCCCCCAAAGACATAGCTTAACACATGCATGACATATATTAAGAAAATTTATGGAACTTATAATAAGAACAGAACTATCTACTTTACTGTTCTTTTTCAGTAGGGTGTAGATCTTATGACGGTACTAAATCTGTATTTTACAATTTCTGAAATTAATTGGTAGACTATGTGACTTTCTTTTGTTTTGGCTTGGTGGTCCAGTAGTTAGAGGCATGATTCGTTCGAAATTGTCCCTTAATTCTCCATAAACGAAAGCTGTAATTAATTTAGAGTCTTTTCATTTGATTAAAAACAAAGAGTCCACTGGCTCATACACTTGTTCTTTCTCTAACTTTATGGCAAATTTCATTAAGTTTGCAATTATTCTGCTTTTTGATTTTTGAAGTGAGTTTATTTTACATTTCCTTTCTTCATTTGCATTTTTTAATTTTCTGTGCTCTCTTCACATGCATGTCTATCCTTGACATTTTATTCTACACTATTTACTCTACTGGATCTTGCATCTCTAACCGAGATGGTCTCCTCTGTACCTGCTCAGTGTAAGAACAAAATATAATAAACAAAAAATCCAATTTATTTCCATATTGATGATAGCGCAATGTGACAATTATGACAATAAAACATGATGATAAAAGAATTGACATATGATTGTTCATCATCATGTTCATGGTTTAATATGTTTAAGTAGTTTGCAATATCAAATATCATGTTAATGCTTGCATATCCACTGTTTAGGCCTATAGAATGAAAGCTATTAAAGGTAGAGAAAAGCTGTTGTTTGCTTTAATGTTGAACTCATTAAGCTTTACAAAAGTCTTCAAAGGGTCAAATTTGTCAAGTGAACCCTTATAGGGGTTATGGCCCCTCAACAGTGAAAATATGATTTTTTTGCTTATAGATCAAAAACTATTGCAGATCTATAGAAAAAGCTGTTGCTTTCTAAACATTCATCTATACAAAAATCTTTAAAGGGTCAACATCAAGACCAGGTGAGCGATTCAGGCTCCTGGGAGCCTCTTGTTTTTGGTCCCGACTTTTATTATTCTTTTTTTCATCGAAATCCATGTGAAAATCCCGACCTGTTTTTTTGCAATAAGGAGTGATGGGTAGGGACGGGAAATTTAGATCCTTCGGGTCCTACTCTGACCGAAACCTGCAGCAGGGTTCTTTAGGTTCTTTATTAACGTGCGAGGAATGTGACATTTTTCCCAACACGGTGCACCACTACGGTTAGCGGTCAGGTTTTCCGCATTATCGCACTAAAGCTTAAAAGACTGTTATATAAATGCCTGTATTCATATGTACTTTTGTACACTATGATCACAATTGATTTCCGTACATTGTATCACCTCTAAATACTTACATTATGATTTATTTGCTCGACTGACATGACATATAATGTGATTTTCACAGCACTTTTAAGATCCTTCACACTCCTGGCTTCAACTTCCTCAAGCCTGGGTCCCGTGCAGGGCCCGGGTGGCGAATAGGCCTGCAGCAGAGCATAGCTTGTCGTAAGAGGCGACTAAGGGTCTTGGGATTCTGACGTCGGGTCAGTGCTCAGCCCACAGAGCGACCAGGTGTGTACCCTAGGTGGCTGAATAGGGTAGCCCTCGTCCGCGGGGGTTGTCAGGTCTATAATACGGAAACCCTGACCGCCGACCATAGTTGGCCAACGTGTGTGAAGAGTGCCACGCTTCATGCACGTAAAAGACCCCTTTGTGGACCGCCAAGTAGTGCACCACATAGGCTAAATTTTCCGCCCCTACCCACATCTCCCCTTTTCCTGTGGTTCTTCAAAATTTACCGGTCCTTTGTGTTCCACCCCATCCCATATTTCATTTATCATCATGATTTCATGTTCATTTTATAATCCTTTTCATGTTCATCGCCTGTAAATAACCTATTTAGCGTTGCACGGGCGTGAAACACCAACTCACTCACTCACTCACTCCTCAAGCCTGGTGACATTGTTATGTAAAGCTTTATAGAACCTAAATCTTGTGTTGGAAAAGCTTCCCTAATTTTACTTTATTTAAAGTGTTGCAAGCTTTTTCGTCTTGAAAATTACAATCTTTTTTCAACCTGTAAATGATATTGCAAAGATTGTGTTGAACTCAATATAATGTTAATGGTAGGTTTGTAATGATTGGAATGTACATATTAACGTGTTGTGGTTAATTTCTAATATTAATTCATTGAAATTTCGGATTGATAAATTCAAAGTTGTTTTATTCCCTTTCCTGCACATGATCAATATCTTTGGTTCTAGATTTGGCTACCAAATTCAAACATTTTGCTGTTGATTACTTTTCGTTTTTCAATTGCTTTGATTTTTTTTTAATTTCCAATATTTTGATTCATATGAGAGAGTGAGTGAGTTGGTGATTAACGCCATTGTTACACTATAGAGGTTATTTAAAAGCGATGCATATAAAAGGGTGAGAAATGAAATATGGGGGTGGAGTGAGAATCAAACAGTAAATTTTGAAAAACCACAGGAAAAGGGGAGAGGTGGGTAAGGGCGGAAAGTTAGCCTATGTGGTGCACAACGTTATCCAACTATTGTCAGCGGTCAGGGATTCCGTATTGTAGACCTGACAACCCCCGCGGACGAGGTTTGTGACTTGTGGTTACTGTGCAGCTTAGATTGTGTTGTTGGGTTTTGTGGTTAATCATTCAGTACAATCAGTTATACACATTTTGGATTTAAAGGATCTGGGCATGGGTTTCTGTACCAACTGCAGCAGAGCCTAGCTTGTCGGAAGAGGCGACTAAGGGTCTTGGGAATCTGACGTCGGGTCAGTGATCAGCCCATAGAGCGATCAAGTGTGTACCAGGGTGGCCCTCGTCCGCGGGGATTGATAGGTCTATAATTCGGAAACCCAGACCGCTGACCATAGTGGACCAACGTGTGTGGAGAGAACCACGCTGCATGCACACAAAAGACCCCTTTATGGACCGCCAAGTAGTGCACCACGTAGGCTAAATTTTCCGCCCTTACCCACCTCTCCCCCTTTTTCCTGTGATTCCCCATCCCCATATTTCATTTATCATCATCATTTCATGTTCATTTTATCATCCTTTTCATGTTCATCGCCTTTAATTAACCTATATAGCGTTGCATGGGCGTAAATAATTTAAGAAAGGATATGGAGTAAATTAACATGAGACCACAACACATTTGTTTACTCCAACTGGAATTTATTTTTATGAGCCGTATGGCCATTTTGGAAAATTATTCCTCACCAGCATGCATGGACAGGAGTATCTTTCTTAACAATACTGACCCGTGCGGGTTCCGGGTGGCGAATAGGCCCGCAGCAGCGCTAAGCTTGTTGGTAAAAGTCCACTAAAGAGCGCTCAGAAACCTGACATCGGGGTCAGGCCGCTTTGCCCACAAAGCGACTGGGATGTGTGCCCCAGGTGGTTATTGGGGCAGCCCTGACATCGAGAGATGCGGGGTCGTCAGGCGATAATGCGGAAAACCTGACCGCAAACCATAGTGGTGCACCGTGTTTGGAAAAATGTCACGTTCCTCGCACGTTAAAGAACCCTGCTGCAGGTCTCGGTAAGAATAGGACCCGTAGGATCCCCATGCAGGAGGCGAAATTTCCCGTCCTTACCCATCACTCCTTTTTCCAGTGGCAGTCAAAACTCTCCTACCCGATTGGCCTTGTGTCCCCATTTCCTCCACTTCATCATCATTTCATTGCATCACCACTTTCATGTTCATCTCCCGGATATAGCCGAAATCGTGCTGCTTGGGAGTAAAGCAATAACTAACTAACTAACTTAACAATACTATCCGTACACTGAATTTTTTTATCAACTTTCTTTGAAGTTAGCCATTTATCACATAAATCATTCTTTTTCCTAGCAAATACAACATAGGTTTGAGTATCATATTTCTTATATGACCTAAATTTATGCATATAAGCCTGTGACACTGACTCATAAGCTTTCAAAATTTTCATGTTTGACCAAATCATAATCAGGACTTTGAGTATTTGAAAGAGCCGAATACACTATATTGATATAAATTATATTTTTGTACATCGTCACTCAGTATAGTATACATACAATAATTACATTGTAGTTTTTATTGGCAATAACGTAAAATAAATATGCTTTCATATAAACATACTTATAAATCATACTTACTTTCGCAGGATTTTTTCTGAGGCAGTACGAACGTGAAGCTACCTCGAACAAATATATAAAACATCAATGCAAATGTAAATAAAAAGCTACCATGAGAGTGACATCAGGATACTGTTCGTCTTTTGTATACGGCTACTGTCGACTCACTAAATATATGAGGACTATTCTTAAAGTTTTTACCATTTTTGTTTTGTTTGGAGTAGATGTAATAGAATATTTTATTTTCAATCCTTGATATTCTCATGGTATTGAACGTATTCATATTCTATACGGAATTTGAGAGCTCTGATATAATACGAAAGTGCATGCAGTAAATTCATTCTTAACAGAAAATACTGACAAAAATGTGATCTGTCACGTAGAATTGCAAATCTTTTCATGATTAGTTCCTGAATACACATATATGTACCTAACATTACTTCATCTCTGAATATAACCACTCCAACCCATCACTCCTTTTTCCAGTGGCAGTCAAAAATCTCCTACCCGATTGGCCTTGTGTCCCCATTTCCCCCACTTCATCATCATTTCATGTTCATTGTATCACCATTTTCATGTTCATCTCCCGGATATAGCCGAAATCGTGCTGCTTGGGAGTAAAGCAATAACTAACTAACTATAACCACTCCTTGTCTAAAGTGACCTTTGTTCTAGATATCTTGAAGTACTTGTTCTCTAAAGACAGATTTGGGTGTATTAGAATTGATAGAACCTCTGAATCTGCTTCCTGATCCCTGCTCCTCCATTTCCTGTTTAAACGTCTCCTGCATATCCCCCATCTCCTCCTGTTCCTGCTCCTCCACAGACATAGCTTAACACATGCATGACATATACTAAGAAAGCGTTTTGGGGAACTTATAATAAGAACAGAACTATCTACTTTATTTTATTGTTCTTTTTCAGTAGGGTGTAGATCTTTTTAGGTAAAGCTGATGGTATGACTGTACTAAATCTGTATTTTACAATTGCTGAAATTGCAATATATTGCACAATTTATTTCACTCAATATACTCCAAGCTTGACATGATCAACTGGCAATCATGCAAGCAAGTAACCAAACTTGCTTTCTTTTCTACTTCAATTTTAGAATATAATGATTGTTATTTGTAGTGTTATAAATTCTTTTCAAAATCACTTAGTCACACCTCACCATCTTTAAATCTTATGTTTTGACCCAAGTATACAGGTTGTTATCTTTCCTATGTGCCCGTGCCTGTCCGCCTCACACAATCGAGGAGAGTCAACAGAAGACCAATTAGCTCCACAAAGGATTTTTAAATGTATACAGAGCAAATGCTGTTCCTGGTCACTAGGTTGTACTCCCATGGATTTCTATGAATTTGTGGTCCGTTTTTACTATTAAGGTCTATGGAAAACATTTTTATTACATTGTAATCATGCAAAAATTTTGAATTTTCGTATGTCATTAAAAAGTCATAACATACTAAAATAGTTAAAATATTTTGCAAGACGTAAATTTACAAGCCATTTTTCGTTGATTTATAAAACTCAAACGGACTATAGCTGATATCGTTTCAAAGGCACCAGAAGAAGTGCTCAAAAAACAATAAATATTGAAGAGATAAACTATACAAGTTTACACTAAATGACTGAAGTGAAAATGTATGTGTTGTCTTCCATGTCCGCCATTTCTTTTGCGCGTCCCTTACAATACTGGTTATCTACATATATCGTTAAAAGGGAGGTTTGAAGCGGTAATACCTGGTTTTAACTATTTCTTTTGAAATGCTTATACCATGGGGTATGTCTTTCTTGTTTTGTCTTTTCTCTTGGACCTCAACCTTCGGTATTTTCGCTTTTCATGAATTATTTCACAATTTTGGTGACAGAAGTTAGATGTGTATGTTCTTTTTAAATTTGATCTGGTGCATAATTTTGGAATTAAAGCAATTGTGTTTCTTCTATTTATCGAGTAGTTTAACCCCAAATCATTACAATATTGAAAAGGGGAAATCAATGATTCACCCATATAATTTTCTGTTTGTATATTACAATAATGAAGCATAACATACTCACAATAGTCTTAGCAAAACATAACTTATGCAAAGTTGGCTTATAATAGAAAATGTCGTTAAACAATCTAATTTGAACTACCTTACTTTCCAGATGCGATACATGTGTGTTTTTTCTTAATAACGCCTAAAAGCACTGCTTATATGCAAGAATAAGCATTATTGGCCGAACTTGGGCTAGAATTTGCTGTTTGAAAATAGGGTTACTGGTTCTTTGACACGAATCACTCATTACTCATCAGTTCCAGGCTTATTTGGGAAAAATTGTCCACTTTCCGGAAAGATTTTTTCTTCGAAAAGGCATCTCAGAACTTACCTTAAAGTCTTTGATTCTTAAATATCAGCAATAGCAGGTCTCAACATCTAGATTATTATTAAAATTACGTTCTAATTCCTGACCTTTTAGTTAAAGAAGCAGTTTTTACGCTTATAATTTAGCATAATACAACTTTGATACGCGGAAAAAAGCATAATACAACAGCCTCTTTACTTTCCGATCTGACCCAGTGCATTTACGCATTTCAAATTATGTGAGCTATCGTTATGATTGATAACAAACAAGTCTGGACATTGATTTATTTTATAAAGATCACAAGACATAATAAATAAACAACAATATGCACAAGCACTGATAAGATTGGAAGCACTTCAGAAAGTTAATTTAAGATTTACACTTTAAACAAGAGGCTCCAAGGAGCCTGAATCGCTCACCTGGTCTTGATGTCGACCCTATAAAACCTTTTATAGAGCTAAATGAGCTGAACATTTAAGCAAGAAACAGCTTTTCTCCATCTACATGTACTATAGTTTCATTCTGTAGCCATATGCCCAAATCATGAAAAAATGTTATTCTAGGGGCCAAAACCCCTATAAGGGGTCATTTGACAACTTCGACCCTATGAAAACTTTTGTAGCGCTAAATGAACTGAACATTTAAGCAAGCAACAGCTTTTCTCTCTGCTATAGTTTTCATTTTAAAGGCCAAAAACATGATAAAACGTTATTTTAAGGGGTTGTCTGACAACCATCATCCTATGAGGACTTAAGTAGAGCTAAATGAACGCAACAGCTTTTCTCTGTCTGCTATAGTTTTCATTCTATAGGCCAAAAACATGAAAAAACGTCATTTTGGGGGCCGTTACCCCTATTAGGGGTAATCTGACAACTTTGATTTTATGGAGACTTTTGTAGAGCTAAATGAACTGAACATTTAAGCAAGCAACAGCTTCTCTCTATCCGCTATAGTTTTCATTCCAAAGGCCAAAAACATGAAAGAATGTTATTTTAGGGGCGAAAACCCCTATAAGGGGACATCTGACAACTTCGACCCTATGGAGACTTTTGTAGAGCTAAATAAGCTGATCATTTAAGCAAGCAACAGCTTCTCTCTATCTGCTATAGGTCCCGTGCGGGGCCCGGGTGGCGAATAGGCCCGCAGCAGAGCCTAGCTTGTCGTAAGAGGCGACTAAGGGTCTTGGGATTCTGACGTCGGGTCAGTGCTCAGCCCACAGAGCGACCAAGTGTGTACCCTAGGTGGCTGAATAGGGTAGCCCTCGTCCGCGGGGGTTGTCAGGTCTATAATACGGAAACCCTGACCGCCGACCATAGTGGGCCAACGTGTGTGGAGAGTGCCACGCTTCATGCACGTAAAAGACCCCTTTGTGGACCGCCAAGTAGTGCACCACATAGGCTAAATTATCCGCCCCTACCCACCTCACCCCTTTTTCCTGTGGTTCTTCAAAATTTACCGGTCCTTTGTTTCCCACCCCATCCCCATATTTCATTTATCATCATCATTTCATGTTCATTTTATCATACTTTTCATGTTCATCGCCTGTAAATAACCTATATAGCGTTGCACGGGCGTAAAACACCAACTCACTCACTCACTATCTGCTATAGTTTTCATTCCATAGGCCAAAATATGAAAACAAATGTTATTTGAAGGGCTGTAACACCTTTAAGGGGTCATCTGACAACTTCGACCCTATGGAGACTTTTGTAGAGCTTTTGATGCTGAAGCAGTAGCGTGGCATCAGATTTCATCTATCTCTTATACTTTTTGATTTACAAGGCAAAAACAGTAGTCTGACCCCCCTGGTCTATTTTTAGTAACGCCAGCCATGTTGTTCAGACGGCGGTCACCATTTGTGCAATCTTGGTAGAGGACATCCCATAGATGAAGTGTGCAAAGTTTCAAAGCAATCCCTTCAGTCGTTTCAGAGAAGATTTTCAAAGAAAAGTTAACGACGACGGACGACGACGGACGCCAAGTGATGGCAATAGCTCACATGGACCTTCGGTCTAGGTGAGCGAAAAAGTCAGTAACTGTCTTCTAGACTAAGGAAGTGGCGATCGATCTCTGTAAGAAGTTCTCCGTGTCTTAAAGGTGGCTTAACATCTGATTGGGCACGTTGGTCTTTGCAGCGAACTTTCTTTGTAGCTGGGCTATCATCTGAAGTGCTTCACGGTCGGTGATGAGAGGTTCTTCTTCTTGATCTTCGTCTTTTGTGTTTAGAATGCCGGCTATGATGTCATCTTCAGTGGGTGGTTCTGCTACTATCACCTCGTGGTCAACACTAGCGTAGGCATCGAAGTCGACTGTGTCAGGAACATCTGGTCCCGTGCGGGGCCCGGGTGGCGAATAGGCCCGCAGCAGAGCCTAGCTTGTCGTAAGAGGCGACTAAGGGTCTTCGGAATCTGACGTCGGGTCAGTGCTCAGCCCACAGAGCGACCAAGTGTGTACCCTAGGTGGCTGAATAGGGTAGCCCTCGTCCGCGGGGGTTGTCAGGTCTATAATACGGAAACCCTGACCGCCGACCATAGTGGGCCAACGTGTGTGGAGAGTGCCACGCTTCATGCACGTAAAAGACCCCTTTGTGGACCGCCAAGTAGTGCACCACATAGGCTAAATTTTCCGCCCCTACCCACCTCTCCCCTTTTCCTGTGGTTCTTCAAAATTTATCGGTCCTTTGTTTCCCACCCCATCCCCATATTTCATTTGTCATCACCATTTCATGTTCATTTTATCATCCTTTTCATGTTCATCGCCTGTAAATAACCTATATAGCGTTGCACGGGCGTAAAACACCAACTCACTCACTCAGGAACATCTGTGGTATCAGTAACCTGTTGCCAATTATTTCTCAGTTGTTGAAGTGGAATGTCGTCATCGCTGTCGCGTGTGTCTTTATCTGTCTGTTCGACGAAACCTCCACGTTTAAAGCAGTTACGGATGCATGTCTTAGTAACAAGTCTCCAGGCTTTGTGAATCATCAGGATGGCTTGGTAGACATCTATGGCGAACTGTGTCTTGTAGTCGTGGCTGTCGATGAGTTTCTGTATTAGTAGTCGTCGGTAGTTCTGTTTGAAGTTTCAGATGATGCCTGGGTCCATGGGTTGTTTCTTCGAGGTTGTGTTGGGTGGCAGGAAGGTCAGTGTCACGGACTGGAGGGTCTTGATGTGTGGGTGTGCTGGGCAGTTGTCGATGAACAGTAGGATCTTTCGTTTCTGTCTTGTCATGGATCTGTCTAGGTCGCGTAACCATTTCTCGAACAGGAAACTGGTCATCCAAGCTTTCTTGTTGGCCTCATATGTCACGGGCAAACTCTTGACATTCTTGAAACATTTCGGCTTTTCGAATTTACCGATGAAAAAGGGCTTTAGTTTCTCTGTGCCTGCCATGTTTGCCATCAGCGCTACTGTTAGTCTTTCTTTACTGTTTTTACCACCATGACACGGTTCGCCTTTGAATTGAAGTGTTCTGTTTGGTAGGAGTTTGTAGAAGAGGCCAGTCTCATCCATGTTGAACACGTCTGCAGGGCTGTACTCTCGGAGAAGGTTTGGTAGTGTGTTCTTTACGTAGTCGTCTACCACTGTTGCGTCAACCGTTGATCTTTCACCATTTAGGGATCTGGAAACGATCCCCCGTCGCTGCTAAAACCTTTCGACCCAGTTATGGTTTGCTGTGAAGTCGGTGTGTCCGAGTCGTACGGGTAGTTCATCGGCCTTTGCTGCAAGTGTTGGTCCGGATATCGGAATGTTCTGGTCACGAACACCTTTAAACCATTGAAAGAGTGCGTCTTCTATGTCTTGGTGTACAGCAGTGCGCATCTTCTTACGATTTGACCCGAAGTCACTTGTGTTATAGGCCGATAGAATGGTTTCTCTATTCTTTATTATGGTACTAAGAGTGCTGGGTGGAATTTCAAAAGCTTTTGCAATTTCAGACTTTGGTCGTTTTTTTTTATCAACAGCTTGAAGGATTTGATACTTTGTATCAAGATCGATTGCTTTTCTCTTACGACTTGCCATACTGAAACTTGAATGACAAAATTGAGCCGAGTCCGCATTTTTAAATCCTTTAAAAGCTTACGATGATTTAAACTCATATTATTGTAGCTTGGCGACTTTAAATTAAAATTTTTGATCATTTTTACCGACAATCATAATTTGCAATCTTTAATTGGGCTTGGTATACATTATCGATAAAGAGATTAACGACTGATAAATGAGCTTTAAAGATCAATGACCACACAGGTGATAATTGGACATTTGAATGTTCACCAAGCGTGAAATGTATGACCGGTAGTAGTCGCCGATCAATATCCAATGTTTACACAACAATTTAATTGACGTTTCGCTTTATCCAGGTAAATTCGGGTAATAAAATCTGTCACTTGGACAAAGAAAGGACTTCGTTATATCCCTGATTTCGCTATAGCGAATTCGTAAATCCTGGTTTTGCTTAAATGTGTGTGAGGACTACACATATGATCACAGTAAACACATATTGTTGGGAGAATCAAGTAAAAATAGGGAATTTTATATTTTCCCTTTTAAAAATTTATCGTGTTATATATAATTATTACATTGATTTGATATGTATTTCTTGAACAAATACACTTTTTAATACCCATTGATAAGTAGCTTTGTATATTTTCTAACAAAATGAACTTTAAATAAAGACCTTTTTATTTTCTTTATAGTTTGATTTTGCTTTGTAGAATGAAAAGAAGAATTGTTTGCAAGACAAAACTAGCTAAAATGTTCACACCTAGTATTAACGTTTCAACTCATATTTGTGAGAGGGGCAAAGATGTACCACTGGCGCAATCAAATGTTAGTGAAGCTATTACAAACCGAACAACCATGGAATAGAATTGTTATTATAGAGGACAAAGAGATGTGTAATGAATGTACGCAACACAATCACATGTTATTCTTTGTCCTTTCTAAACAGTTCAAAATTATTCCTAGTCAAATTTTTGGAATGCAGGAAATTTTATAAGCTGTATCTTATTAAGCTAAAGCAGGACTGGAGAATTGCAGAATACAAAAACTGTAGATTTATTTCAGTTTCAGTGTGTAACATTCACTTAAAATGGTCTATTAAATCAAAGTGAAAATAAAAAGCAGAGAAAAAAAAAAAACAATAAACACAAAACTTTTACTGGTGCAATACTAAAGTCATACTGTATTTCAGGTGTTTAGCAAGTACGATGTAAATAATCAAAGACAAAGACCATAAAGTTTTTTTAAGGATCCAACTTTCCAATCATATGAAAAGTTATGTTCAGCTTATAAAAACAGCACTAATAACCACTACTACACATCCCTATTACTCTTTTGCACAGTGGGCTATTGCTACATTTATTTTTATAATTGATTATTATCTTGTCTGATCATTACCTTTTCAAGGATCAAAAGTTGCAAGATGACATTTTGATAGCTTTCGAATAATTGAAATGTCAAAATTCATATTTTCATAGTATTTTGTTAAAAAGATGCAAGGTTATATTTTATACAACTTTCAACAGAATCAAAAGATGAAAGACCATCTTTTGGTAGCCTTTTGTATTAAAGAAAGGTGAAAGATGACATTTGATACATCTTTCATTGGTTGCAAAAGATGAAAGGTTACCTTTTGGTTGTTAAAAGGTGAGAAAAGGCAGACCTCCATTGTTGGTGACCTTTCGAACTCATTTTTTATTCAAAAAAAGGTAACTAAAAGGTACGTTTTCATGCAGTGTAGATACTTTTAAAATGAATTCATGGCAGAATCTTAATGGTTTAAAAAACATTAAACATTTAAATTTTCAAAATTTTACAATAGTCATGAAGGTGAATGTTTTAGGTTGACCAAATATAGTAAACAAAAAGTTTCACAAGTTAATATATTCCTATATTTTACTATACAAACATAATATTTTTATTTGAACATATTGAACCTGAATAATCTTGAAAGAAGTGTTTTTACTTATTATCAGCTTGCAATGCATAAACGTGTTCAATATCTAAAGTTTTGTGGATTTTTAAGTATTTACCTAGAAAAGACTTCTTTACTGCATATTTTACTGGTAACATATTAATACATTGTATTATGTTGTTTTAAACACTGCATGGTCAAACATGAAAATTTTGTTAAAACAGTTAGACTCATATGTTGAGTCTTAATTTTTATTTTATTTCAAACAATTAAATGAAATAAACTAAGTTATGACCTCTTAGCCTTTTGTGCAAAATTGAGCATTAGAAAAAAAACTTCTTCAGCCAGAATCATGCAGTGGAATCGCTGATATGATCAGATATCTAAAACCCCATAATAACTTACTAAAGACTTAATATGATATTGTGTGTTGTTTGTTGATAGATTAAACCTTTTGACTCTATTATTTTATCAAGAAATGATTTATATAAAGGAATTTACTTGATATATGGCTTCAATATGGTTTTCCTTAATGCTACTACAGCTAGTCATACATGCATATATAAAATAGTGTAATGCAGAAATGTTTAGTAGTTTTTTTAATAATAAACAGTGCTTTCACATAATTTCTGTGCATGGATTTTATTTTAAATGATTTATTCTCTTTAAAGTCTTTTATTTGCAACTTTATATATCTTTAATGTTTGGAAGTTATATTAAATAAATATGCCATTTCCATTGACAAGTTACATACAATTATGCATATATTAAGACAAATATTGAAAGAACTTAATTCATCAAATAAGGCATGAAACTGTCTAAATTATTCCTTTGACCATATGCAGCCCTACTTGGTACATATTATTACCATCTACCAGATCTGGGTGAGATCAGTACTTGAGATTTATATACTTGAAACATTTAAACACTTTGGAATGAACTTTAATTAAATATATCAATTCAAATAACTTTAAAAAATCATATATACATGTATCTTCAAAATCTGAAACAGCAAAATGCACATTTATGGCTCACAAAAAGGGGGATGACTTGACTGTTTTGGTGCTTATAAATATCAGGGCATAAAGACTTATGTCAGCAAATGCATGGTACATGTATGCTTATTTTATTCTTTTTCCATAAAATAGAATATTTGTTAGTATTCATACAATTAACTTTATATTTTGAAATTTGACAAGGACAAGTAAGCTGTCAAAATAGGCCGAAAATATGCAAGGGACGAGCACATTACAGACTGGTATTTTAAGGTCAAGGTAATCAAACCATGTAAAAGTGAAACTAGAAAAAAAGAAACTTTAGAAAAAGCTGTTACATGATAAACATTGCCAGGTAGTTTCAGTGAATATTTTGATAAAAATTGCTAGTGCAATGCACATAGAGATATTGGAAATTACTGTTTATATACAGCAGATATAATGGGAGTAAAATCATTAGGTCTGTTTTGAATGAATCATGCACTTCTTAATGCATAATTAATAAAATCTTTTTACAATGAATTCATCTTTACCCCTTTCAGGTATACAACTGCATCGTAAAATCATGCATAGGTCATATGTGTGTTCACATTCATTTAAGATCTCTTTAAGTATTTTTTTTCACAGCTCAGTTTTAATTTGTCATTTATATATACATGCATGTACAATGGTTTATTCTATTCAAAAACAAACAAAAGCAAAACAATAACACAATATTATGATATGTGAATTGTTTCTATAATGAGAAAACATGGAATGTGATGGTCAATTGTATTCTATTTATGTTTGGTCATTGAATTTGAATAGTTTATTTTACTTCTCCTATGATTTTATACCTAAGATATTATTTTATTCTCTTGATAATTATAGGTTAATGATTTAAATAACTTATAAACATATTATGTCATGAACATGTTTGTGTAAATCATGATCCAATAGTTTCTCATTTTAAAGATATCATCATTCAAATAAATGTTTATAATCTTAACATGGTAAACAGTGACATTGTCAAAGCTGTGCAAGACTTTATATTCTTATATCATATACATTGAGATTGTGGAGACTGTAGATATATACATTTTTAAGGGAGTACGAGCCTCAGAAATTGAAGATTTTCGGGATTCTCGGCTTTTATCCATTCAAATGCATTAAAAAAATTTCCAACATGGTTTCCTAATATTTGTTCATTACTAATTAGAGAAGGTCCTAATAAACTCCTTTTGAAATTTTCTACCAATTCTAATTATAATTTCTATGTTAAAACAGAAAAAGAATTTTCAATGTATTTCCTATGAAAAACCCAGAGAAGAATTTTTCCCGCCATATTTTTCGGTGCTTATATCTTAAAAACGGCTCCATGGTTTTGAAAACTTTTTTCATAAAGTCTAGCTATTTTGAGCTATTCTTTCCAAATTTTCTATTTTGAATAACTTTTAATTACAAAAAATCTCAGGCTCGTACTCCCTTAATTTGTCAAGACTGTTAAGAATTGTCAGGACAAAATTGACTGTTAAGAATTGTGTCAAAGACAGTTAAGAATGTGTCGAGACTACATTTCTAATGTCGAAACAGTTAAGAATGTGTCGAGACCTAATTTCTACATGTCGAGACAGTTCAGAATGTGTTGAGACACAATATCTATATGTCGAGACTGTCGAAAAAGTGTTGAGACAATAATTGTATTATTTAGAATGTCGAGACCCAAAACATGACATGTCGAGACTAATCGAGACTTATTGCTACAAAATCAATATCTCGCCTAATATTGAGACAAATTCCTACAAAATTTGTACTTTTCAGACAAACAAGACTTTGTAGTGTCTGTGTAGTTTGTTTACACTCATGAAATTAAAAATTTAATCAGATGTTGTATCCAGTTACACTGTATTTTATACTTATATTGAAGTATATGATGAAAGTTTCATATCAGATCTAGACATATTATCAGCCCTAGGTCACGATATCAGCCCGAGAGCCGTAGGCTCAGCATAATGATAATAATAATAATAATAATAATAATAATAATAATAATTATAAAAATAAAATAATAATGATTATGATAATAATTATAGTAATATTTTTTTTTTAATTTATTCAGTAACATGTTTATCCGCGTTTTGGTTCCTGACACATGAGAACATCACATAATCCTTTACAGCATAACTTAGGCTCTGAAATACAATAAAATTAATAAGATTATGTCATTTAAAAATAATTAGAAAATTACAATAAACAGGAACTTCGTGATTGACATGCCTGAAATCAATCCAGCTATATTGATAGCCATTCGAAATATCAAAATGATATGGTAAATAGTTATGAAAAACTGTTATGAAAATATATTCACATTAACGTCGATGGTTCAATTATTTAGAATATTTCAATCTGGGTCTTATTGTCTTTGAATGATGGGTGTAATAAAAATCAGAATTCGATAGGTAATGCATTCGATCGCCAATAACACAACACTTATATTTTAGCAGGCGAGACAAAAACTAAAAGGATTCATCATTTGTATAATCGTAATGAAAAATGAAGAAGATATATTGCCTTGTCAATTAAATAGTCATAATAATTCCCAGGCGCGGATTCAAGCAGGGGGCGCACCATAAATATGAAAAACAAGAGGCTCCCAAGAGCCTGAATCGCTCACCTGAACTACACAGATACATAAATTTGTAAATATTATTGTGCTTAACCATATGCAATTTAATTTTCTGAAATATCTTTGTGAGTTTTCAACATATTGGGCTAAATAAGTGCAAATTTGGCAAAAATTAGGAAAAAGAACAATAACTCCCACATCAGCAGTCAGATCTTTGCCAAAATTTTAGGACAGGTAGATCTTAATATGCTGATCACTTTTGATTCTTGCACAATTTTGATATCTGAAACCATTTTTGAATTATTAGCAAAAAAATGCAATTTATGTTCTATTTTTAGCAATGGCGGCCATATTTTTTGACGAATCAATAATCCCAACGATAGAATTGTAGCATTCATGCTATAAAACAACTGTGACAAGTTTGGTTGAAGTTGGATGCATGGTGTCACACAAGTTAATCTTTGAAATTCAGAGGAAAAGTAATGAAAAATGGTAAATTTTGATGCTTTAAGGGCCATAACTCCTAAAGGAAATGGTTCTACAGCCTTGACCTGATTACATGAAATGTAGATCTTGATGTGCTTTATCATATGCAATTTGAATTTTTAAAATATCTTGTGTAGTTTTCAAGATATCGGGCTAAATAAGCGCAAAAATTGAAAAAATCCAGAAAAAGGGCAATAACTCCTACATCAGTTGTTGGATCTTCTTGAAAATTTCAGAGCAGGTAGATCTTAAGATGCTGATCACTTTTGTTTCCAATCAAAATTTTAATTTCTGTAACTATTTTTGAGTAATTAGCAAAAAACTGCAATTTACCCCTATGCTCTATTTTAAGCCATGGCGGCCATATTTTTTGACGAATCAATAATCCCAACGATAGAATTGTAGCATTTATGCTATAAAACAACTGTGCCAAGTTTGGTTGAAGTTGGATGCATGGTGTCACACAAGTTAATCTTTGAAATTCAGAGGAAAAGTAATGAAAAATGGTAAATTTTGATGCTTTAAGGGCCATAACTCCTAAAAGAAATGGTTCTACAGCTTTGACCTTATTACATGAAATGTAGATTTTGATGTGCTAAATCATATGCAGTTTGAAGTTTTAAAATATCTTGTATAATTTTCAAGATATAGGGCTGAATAAGCGCAAAATTTTGAAAATATCCAGGAAAAAGGGCAACAACTCCTACATCGGTTGTTGGATCTTCTCGAAAATTTCAGAGCAGGTAGATCTTAAGATGTTGATCACTTGTTTCCAATCAAAATTTTAATTTCTGTAACTATTTTTGAGTAATTAGCAAAAAACTGCAATTTACCCCTATGCTCTATTTTAAGCCATGGCGGCCATATTTTTTGACGAATCAATAATCCCAAAGATAGAATTGTAGCATTTATGCTATAAAACAACTGTGCCAAGTTTGGTTGAAGTTGGATGCATGGTGTCACACAAGTTAATCTTTGAAATTCAGAGGAAAAGTAATGAAAAATGGTAAATTTTGATGCTTTAAGGGCCATAACTCCTAAAAGAAATGGTTCTACAGCCTTGACCTGATTACATGAAATGTAGATCTTGATGTGCTTTATCATATGCAATTTGAATTTTTAAAATATCTTGTGTAGTTTTCAAGATATCGGGCTAAATAAGCGCAAAAATTGAAAAAATCCAGAAAAAGGGCAATAACTCCTACATCAGTTGTTGGATCTTCTTGAAAATTTCTGGGCAGATAGATCTTGAGGTGCTGAATACTTTTACCATATGCCAATATTGTGATATCTGGTACCGTTTTTGAGTTATTAGCAAAAAACTGCAATTTACCCCTATGTTCTATTTTTAGCCATGGCGGCCATGTTTTTTTAAGAATCAAAAATCCGAACGATAGTTTTGTACACATAATGCTACTAAACAACTGTACCAAGTTTGGTTGCAATTGAACTTATGGTGTCGGACAAGTTGACGTTTGAAAAATTGTTAACAGACGACGACGACAGACGACGACGACGACGGACGCCAAGTGATGGTATAAGCTCCCATGGACCTTCGGTCCAGGTGAGCTAAAAATGATTTTTCCCCATGAAATAAATCAAAAAAGGCCACAAATTTTCGCGCCTTGCTCCACTACGGCGAATATTTAATACCTGCGCCCTCTCTAATCGAAAAACCTGTATCCGCGTTTTATATAATACTATAGAATACATTTTGGAAAAAAATAAAATTTCACATGTATGTTCGTACCTTCACAAGGAATTTCTCCAGAGCAATCTGATATAATGTTCACTCGGCTACAAAAATCTGCATCATACTTAGGTGGTTTGGGACAACGATCTGGCGGTGGTGAACTGAATCCAGGCTAAAATATACATCATAAAAGATAAGACGATTTTTTTCATAAACTTAAAACTTCGTCAATACAAAAGGTGTCATACAGATGGGTGCATACATAATTTGTTCGATAGTTAACATCAAGTTAACTTCGTGACTTTTTTTTCGTCTGCAAAAACAGCTATGCAAGTTAACGCGCGTTAACTCTGAAAAGGTTATAGCAAACTTCTTAGAGCTTTTATTTTAGCCAAAAAAAGTCGCAATGACTGCTCTTATCAGACTGTTCCGAAAAAATTCAAACGACTGACTGTTTTTGATATTCGAAATGGAAATAGGAAGGAAGTTTACGCGGATGAGAGTAAATTTGTTACGACGATAACTTCTTCGAAGAGTCGCGACTAAATTTGCATAGCAGTTATACACCCATGACTGAATCTTAGTTTAGCTTCGAAGCATTTGAACGTCTGCAGTAAGCAGCTATAAGACCAGTCAAAAGTTCACAATAATAAGTTCATTTGCCGTACAGATTATACGTGAATTTATACAGCCATTTGTGATAAAACGAATTAAACGTGCCTTTGAAAAAGAACTAAATAAGTGTATACAGGAATACAGAAAATTTGTAAATGTGTTGAATATTAAATGAGGCAAATAGTCATATGTAGAAGTACTACTAAGGTATTCGATTTCTTTGTAAAGGTCCAGAAATAATGTCCAGCACCATTCTTTACCAGTGACCTATGTTGTTTTTTTTTTCCTTTTTTTTCAATTAAATCCCCCGATATCAACACGTTAAGATAAGTTCCGAACTCAGTTAAGTTGAAAAGGAACAAAGATGAATCAATATTTAAAAAAATACAAAAAGTATATTTTTAAAGAAAATTCCATTTTTGCAAAAAAAGATGAGTGGAAATAGTGCAAATTGTTGCACACTCAATCAATAAATACCTATATAAAGCACTGTGTTCCTTTTTGTGTGTTGCAGATATAGCAAAAAGTTAAGTTTCTTGCGCCAAGTACAAGATAGAAACAGAGGTACCAACGGGGCATCCAAATTACAGTCTGAATGTAGAGAGGCTAGTCTGTTTTAAGTAATTACATCTAATAAATTAAAGGACAGTTTTAAATATATAATAAATAAGTAAACACGCTGCTGGTGGACGAAAGGTTCCCCAGGGTATTCACAATCAAGGTCGTCAAACTAGTCAGACACAAATTTACCAATTTTCTATTTTTTTCCTATTGTTTAATTCAAAATTCAAGGTGTCTTTCTTTGTACTGATTATGGTCGATATCCTAGGTGTTCCCTGTTCAAACATTTTAGATCTCAGTACTTTTCGTTCAATACTTTTGGGTTTTGACCTTCAAGTGTTTTGATTCAAATGCTGTGGTTACTCCTTGAAATATTCATATACAGCATAACTAAATCAACCGTTTTACAGCCTTTTTTGATATTTGTATCGATTTGCACTGCCTTCAAAATATTTTTATTTGACAAGTGTATGGTAAATGTTAATAAAAGGTGCGTAGAAACAATGGAACAGTAAATTTTGTAGACCATAGTCAAAACTCTCCTCTCCAATGGCCTTGTTTTCTTCGCATTTTTCATCATTCATGGTTATTATAGTACTCCTTGCAATTTCTTTTCCTTGACATAGACACATTCGTACGTCTTGGGATGGGAGTCAAGCAATATCTTAGTTACTAACGAAAAACAGAAGTTCTTTTAATTCATAAAATATTAGATTAATTTCAAACCATAAAAGGATGTAATGACACATAACATCACTTAAATATTGATTTAGTTTTATATTTATTATTCATGCTAATTCAGTTAAAAGAAAGTAGACGTAAAAAAGCATATCTTCATCTGTTACAGATGTATGCGATGATTTGTAAACGATAATGATAAAACGCCTACATTAATGTGTTTTAATATATTGCATACAAATGTAAAAGAAGAAAAAGAAAACCATTTTGACTTTAAAAAACAGATATAATAGAACTTAACATAAATTTTCCTGAAGTTTTATAAGTTATTAAAAATCATATTAAAATACTTTATCTGTGAAAAATAGTTTATTTTCTACCTTTCATTATCCTTCGAAAATACGATTTAGAAAAAATGCATATCATGGTTCAGCAATATTACACATAATTTATAATCCTTGATGCTTTAAATTTAAATCGTCTTTTCTATGACCATAAAAAAGGAACATAAGGGTGTTTTAACATTTACTAAAATGAAATCTACTTAGTAAATATTTTTTAAAATGGTTGCTTAGGGAAAAATGCCAAAACATATGCCAAAGTCTCACGGAAAAAGTGTAACAACAAGCAGGGGTACCAACGGGGCATCCGAATGTAAAAGTCCAAAAGGGCAAAGACAAATCCAGTATACAGAGGCAAGGACAGAACGAAAAAAAGACAGCATATAAAACACAAAAAACTACGGAATATCAATTTATAACGTGAACTCTAGTCGTAATGAGAATGACCTCAGGTGATCCGAAAGAGAAAGCGTTTCCTGCCTGCTATAGCATACCATTTAAAGTGGTTATATTTCTAAACACAAGACGTATCTACGCTGGCAATTCTCAAAACAATTTTTTCTACAGATGGTTATTGAATCAACTTAAGGCCTTTCAGTCGGTGGCAGTCGTGAACCGACGTTGTATGATGAATTTTGAATATCTAACAAAACTGTGTGTGTGTTTGTGTGTGCCTGTGTAGGTGTTTAACACCCTTTATCGGCGCACCTGAGCCATGTAGGGCGGCCAATTTAAATGGTTGAGGAAACCGAAGTACCCGGAGGAAACCACCCACCTTGAGCAGGTAACTGACAAACCTAATCATACAGTTGGAAAAGTCCCTTTTTTGTTGTTGACTCGAACATTAACTGAGAGTTGATCGGCTAGTGATAAATAGTGTGGTATTTAAACGAGCGCCTTAGACCACTCGGCCACCAAAACCCCCAACAAAACTGGGGGAAAATATATAATTACATGTCCGAAAAAGTACAAAATAAATACAACAATAGTCCGAATTTAGAAATGGACTCTGTAATAGTTATTTCATGAGGATGCGGTGTGTCAATAAATGATCATCCCGACGACCCGAGGCCGGAGGGGATGATCTTACTGACACAACAAGTCCAAATCTAATAACTATTTTACATCCCAGCCTTCAAAATATGTCATGTAAAATTTACATACAAACATTATAATACATTCTGAGCATTTAGAATAAAACAGAATTTTTATATGATATAATATAGAGTATCCTTATTGGGCCCTTCAAAGTTCTTTATGTATAATTTTTAGCATAGTGTTTCCATCGGTTTCGTGGTCAAGTGAATATAAAAGTAGACATATAATAGCGAGAATCCTCGTTCAAATCCCAGTGGGAACTAAGTAGTTTTCAATCTTCAAAAAAAATTGTTGATTTTATAATTTTCCTAAGTTCAACTTCGTGCACATTTATAAAAAACAAGAGGCTCCCAGGAGCCTGAATCGTTCACCTGACATATGTGCCTGAAGTAAAGGTTATAAGGCAAACTCTATTTGACATTGAAAGGGTCACAGGTTAAATATTGGGGTCATCTGACAATATGGTGGATCTTAAGGTGCTGATATCTTTTGTTCTCATTCAAAATTTAAAATCCTGTCACCCTTTTGAGTTATTAGCATAAAAAGGGCAGTTTAACCCGATGATCTATTTTTAGCCACAGCAGCCATGTTTTACAACCAATAAAAAATCCCTACATCAGTTCTTTACATCAAATGCAATAAACAACAATACCAAGTTTGGTTTCAATTGGACTTAAAGTGTCAGAGGAGTTAACGTTGTTTATGTAATGAGGAAATGCTTTTAAATGCTAAATTTTGACGTTCTAAGGGCAATAGCACCTATAAGGAAAGGTCCTACAACGTTTACCCTAATACATATTTTGTAGATCTTGATGTGCTAAACAATATGCAATTTAAATTTCTCAAATATCTTGTATAGTTTCAAGAAGTGTAAATTTGCAAAAAAATCCACAAAAGGGCAATAACTCCTATATGGGTTGTTGGATTTTCTTAAAAAAATAGAGCTGGTAGATCTTGAGGTGCTGATCACTTTTGTTCCCAATCAAAATTTTTAATTCTGTCACAGTTTTTGAGTTATTACAAAAAAACTGCCATTTACCCCTATGTTCTATTTTTAGCCACAGCAGCCATGTTTTACGACCAATCAAAAATCCCCACATCAGTTCTATACACGTAATGATAATAAACAACTATACGAAGTTTTATTCCAATTGGACTTAAAGTGTCAGAAGAGTAAACTTTTTTCAATATAATGAGGAAATGCTGTTCAAATGCTCAATGTTGACGTTCTGAGGGCAATAACTCCTTAAAGGAAAGGTCCTACAACGTTGACTCTATTACATATTTTGTAGATCTTGATGTGCTAAACAATATGCAATTTAAATTTCTCAAATATTTTGTATAGTTTTCAAGATATTGAGCTACAAAAAAATGTAAATAGGTGCAAAATTTGCAAAAAATCCACAAGAAGGGCAATAACTCCTACATGGGTTGTTGGATCTTCTTCAAAATTTCAGGGCAGGTAGATCTTGAGGTGCTGAAAACTTTTACCCTATTTTGATATCTGTTACCATTTTCGAGTTATTTGCAAAAAAAAGTGTAATTTACCCCTATGTTCTATTTTTAGCCATGGCGGCATGCTTTTCGACGAATCAAAAATCCCCACGCTAGTTTTATACTACCTATGCTAATAAACAACTGTGCCACATTTAAAAGCCACTGGACTTATGGTGTTAGAGGAGATAACGTTTGAAAAATGTTAACGACGACTGACGACGGACGCCAAGTGATGGCAATAGACCTGGTCCAGGTGAGCTAAATAACGTGCTTTGAAAATGAAAAGAAAAAAGAGTCGAAAAAATAGAACAGGGTATTCCGAGGGATGGTCCGGCTCAGATCACCCCTGTAAGAACAAAGGAGCTTGGATGTAAGTTGAAAAGCAAACCATTGTGTTAATCTTACCTCATGAGATGTTTACGCTCAACAATCAAAACAACCAAAAACCAAAATACCAAATGAAAGATATGGAAAAATTTTGATTTTAACACATCCTGTGCGACAAAGGTGGGTAAAAGACAAGCTGCAAACCTCAACTCGTATAAAGCCACTAAAGGTTTAGAAAATTAGAGCCAGAAGTGCGAAAAAAGTGAAAGAATAGGACAGCCCTCCTACACAGGTGTTGACAGATTTTACAAAACCTCTGACCTATTAGGACAACGTAGGTGGGCAGTGACACGTTTCAGACATGTTTTGAATCACTTAGTGGACCGACAAGTAGTGCACCAAATTTTCGGCCCTTCCTCCTTTGTATCTAACCCCTCCCCCATATTTCCATCAGAACCAGTTTCATGTTCATCATCCTTACACAACTTGTATGGTGTAACTAGGTCGTAAAACACCAACCCAACAGCTTACAGATTGGAGTTCGTCTTAATTATTTTCGCTAGTCTTTTTCAAATTTTACTCTTAAAAGTAGTTACAAATGCAAAATCTACAGCATTTGAGAAAGCTTACCTAGCTACATTAAATGGTTTTGTGCCATCTAAGTTCTAACTTATTTTAAAAAGTGCCTTACCTCAAATAAAAGAATCAAGCTCAAAAGCAAAAGCAATGGTCGCCCCATTGTGTTACCTCTTCTACAAATGTCTCCCTTCGCCTGATTCAAAAGTCCCGTATAACTTTTGAGAAGTTATTTATTATTTTTTACGAACAAAAATACGCCTTTTACACGCAACACAGATTTTTAATCTAATACTTTACAGATACAACATGTTTCATAAGATGTTTTAAGTGTTGTAATAAGTGATAAATAACTTGCTTTCGATCAATATTTTTAAGTTGATAATCATTATATAGTTACGTCTTTATATGGAAGGATGTTCAATAGACATAAGAATATTATTGAAAATTTTCGGACTTTCATTTACATGTTGCACTCGTTTTAAATTTCTGTGTATTCAAACAATGCGTTATTTTGTAAAGCATATAGACTAAACCAGTCCATTGGACATTATGAAAATAAACAAAGGCGTACGATAATGTATCAAATATCAAATTGTTTTCTAAAACAATACTGGTGTTTGGTAAATAAATTATCAGTATCCATGTCACGAGGTTTTCTAATACACGCCTGGGGAAACTCGAAAGTCGCAACCAAATTCCCGGACCCGGAATTTTTATTATTTACTTTTAATGTACTAAATTTGAGGAATCGAAGAATGTCACTCCATGTATATTTGTTGAATATTTGTAAATAAAGCAGAAACTCTTTATTTTGTTCAATTTATAACGTCATAAATTACATTTTTCCTTAAATCCGGACTTGTCCTGGTTAATAGAATCGCCTTGACAATATAAAAACGATTTCTGGCTTAAAATGCAGGCTTAACTATTATGTTTGGTATATTTAAGATCTGTGAAAATTTTCACATCGAGTGACATTCTCTTATTCTTGCAAAAAGTGTTCTTTCACTAAGTATCAATAAACTTCCGGGTAGTCCGAGAATGCCGAGGACGTCAGAGCAATCTCGGACTAACTTCCGGGTAACAATATTTGGTTGCGAAGGCGTGTAATAATTCTCTCCATGGTTTTAAATATAATCGATGTGAGGCTCATTGGTCTATAGTTCTTGCCCCTTTTTATAGGTGTAACGTCAGCAATTTTCCAGTCAACTGGTAGTTTCCATTGGTTCATGGATTTATTGAAAAGTAATGTCATCGGTTTTGCAATGTATTTTTAAGTTTCTTTTATGAATTTTGGATGAATCCCGTCGGCGCCTTGGGATTTTGATTCTTTGCCAGATCTAATGTGTTTCATTACTACATTTTCATCAAAAACTATGTTATTCAGTTCCTTTTCTGATTTTGAGTTGAAAGTCGGCAAGTTATCATTTTCCAGTTCGACTGTAAAAACGCTCTGGAAGAAGCTATCTAAGAGTTCTGTTTTTTTTTCTACATTGCTTTGGCCTTCATTGTCTATGATACATTGAATTTTTCCTTCACTTTGGTCTTCGATTGGACATATTTCCAAAAACAGTTGTCATCTTTGCATTGTATAGTTGTTTTTTTTTCATATTTCAGGATGGCTTCTCTTACTTTATTGGCTGATATGAATTTAGCTGATTCATACAATTCTTTGTTTTGTGTGCTTGTACAGTTTCTATATTTGTTCCTATTCTTTCTTGTATCTCTACTGCATCTAGGTTTACAGCGTCTGGGATGTGTGCCCCAGGTGGTTAAATGGGGCAGCCCTGACATCGAGAGATGCGGGGTCGTCAGGCGATAATGCAGAAAACCTGACTGCAAACCATAGGGGTGTACCGTGTTGGGAAAAATGTCATATTCCTCGCACGTTAAAGAACCCTGCAGCAGGTCTCGGTAAGAGTAGGACCCAAAGGATCCCTATGCAGGAGGCTAAATTTCCCGTTCCTACCCATCACTCCTTTTTCCAGTGTCTCCTACCCGATTGGCCTTGTGACCCCATTTCCTCCACTTCATAACATTTCATGTTCATTGTATCACCACTTTCATGTCCATCTCCCGGATATAGCCGAAAGAGTAAAGCATTAACTAACTTACTAACTACACACTGGTATGTTTTCCTTACAAGTATTTGAGTGAGTCGGTGTTTTACGCCCGTGTAACGCTATGACGATGAACATGAAAAGGATGATTAAATGAACATGAAATGATGATGATAAATGAAATATGGGGGTGGGAAAGAAAGGACCGGTAAATTTTGAAGAACCTCAGGAAAAGGGGAGAGGTGGGTAGAGGCCAAAAATTAAGCCTATGTGGTGCACTATTTTGTGGTCCACAAAGGGGTCTTTTACGTGCTTGAAGCATTGCCCACTATGGTCAGAGGTCAGGCTTTCCGTATTATAGACCTGAAAAACCCCGCGAACGAGGGTCATGCTATTCGGCCACCTAGGTTACACACTTGGTCGCTCTGCGGGCTGAGCACTGTCCCGACGTCAGAATCCCAAGACCCCTAATCGCCTCTTACGACAAGCTAGGCTCTGCTGCAGGCCTATTTGCCACCCAGGCACCACACGGGACTACAACTATTTGATGTTTTGTCGGTAAACCTTATCCATAGTTCGTTCATATTGCTATTGTACATGCTACGCGGAACCGCTGTTGGAGCCTTTAGAAATGTCAATTCATAAAATGTTTGTTGTACGCGCGTCCTCTGGTTAAAACTAGAGACTCCCAGGAGCCTGAATCGCTCACTTTCCATCAATGATTGGTGGAATGAAAATAATTTTGGGTATCTCAGGTGAAAAACTCCAATAAAGAATTAACATTCAATTTTCACCTTATAATGAAGGCTTTTGTAGAGCACATATAGCCAAACATTCAAGCAAACAAAAGCTTTTCTTAATCATTTATAGGTTTCATCTGCAAGGCAATAACCCAAAACTTGACAGTTAGTGGCCATAACTTTTAAAAGAAGGGCAATCTGACAGCTTCAGCCTAATGGATATTTTTGAAGAGCTAATTGAACTGAAGATTTAAGCAAGCAACATTTTTTCTCTATCTGTAACAGCTTTCATTCTATAGGTCAAACACACATAAAAACACTATGTTTCACCTTTAAAGAACTATAACTCTATAAGGGGGTTATCTGATAATTTTAAAGCTGAAATCAATTCTGTAGATCCCCTAATTTTATGTTTTCATGCTAAACCTTCCACCAATTTTATGTTTTCGTTCTAACCCTACTAATATTTTGTTTGTTTGCATGCTAACCCTACCCCTAATTTTATTTTTTCATGCTTACCCTACCCATAGTTTTATGAAATCATGCTAACCCTACCCTAATTTTATGTTTTAATGCTAACCCTTACCCTAATTGTATGTTTTATTGCTTATCCTTAACAGATATTTAGGAAATCATGCTACACCCTAGATTTATGTTTTCATTCTAACCCTAACCATTATTGTATGATTACATGCGAAACCTTACCATAATTTTATGTTTTCGTTCTTAAACTGGACTATAAGATTGATCATTCAAGTTCGGTAGTTTTGTTATTACCTTTATTTACTAACCATTATTGTATGATTACATGCAAACCCTTACCATAATTTTATAATTGCATGCTAACCCTAACCATAAGTTTGTTTTCATGCTAACCCTACTTCTACTTTTTTATGTTTTCATGCTAACCCTTACCCTAATTGTACGGTTTTTTTGCTAACCCTTACCCTAATTGTATGATTTCAGCTTATCCTACCCCTTATTTTATATTTTCATGCTAACCCTAACCCTAATTTTATGTTTTCATGCAAAACCTAACTCTAATTGTATATTTTCAAATAACCCTAAACCTTATTTGATGTTAACCTTTCCCTTATTTTATATTTTCATTCTAACCCTACCAATATTTATTTGTTTTCATGCTAACCCTACCCGTAATTTTATTTGTTCATACTTACCCTACCCCTAGTTTTATGTTATCATGCTAAACCTTCCCTAATTTTATTTTTTCATACTAACCCTTACCCTAATTGTATGTTTTATTGCTAAGCATAAACATATATTCAGGAAATCATGCCCCTAGATTTATGTTTTCAGTCTAAACCTAACCCTTATTCTATGATAACAAGCGAACCCTAACCACAATTTTATGTTTTTTTATGCTAACCCGAACCCTACGTTTGTTTTCAATCTAATCCTACTTATTATTTATGTTTTAATGCTTACCCTTTCCCTAATTGTATGTTTTATTGATAATCCTATACCTGATTGCATGATTTCATGCTAACCCTGGCCTACACCTTATTTTGTTTTCATGCTAACCCTAACCTTAATTTTATGTTTTCATGCTAAACCTGACCATAGTTTTGTGTTCATGCTAACCCTATCCATATTTTATGTTTTCATGCTCACCCTTACCCTATTTGTATGTTTTCATGCTAACCCTACCGTTTATTTTATATTTTCATGCTAACCCTGACCTTAATTTTATGTTTTCATGCTAACTCTAACCTTTTTTTTTATCTTATCAAGCTAACCCTACTCAAAATACAAATGACAACAAAGTTCTAGACAATAAATTTTGCTACGCATAACGCTCGTTTCGTCTATTCAAGACTCATCAGAGGCGCTCTACCAAAAATATTGAAAATGCCAAACACTATATAATTATGAAGAGCATAGAACAGTAAAACCAAAAATACCAAATTGGATAACCAAATTATTACTACGATGATCAACCTATGTCTGGGGTAGGAAGAACCTTAGGGTTTAGACAATTTTGAAATTTAAACGGATAATTTAAAGCTTTGGTGTGTTCTCCAACACAAAAGTGTTGGTGCCGGAGCGGGCTAACCTCGGGGAATTAAAACTCCACCAGCAGTGCTAACCTTCACAGGTGTTCAAAATACTAATGACAAAAAAGTTCCAGACAATAAATTTTGCTACGCCTGACGCACGTTTCGTCTATCCAAGACTCATCAGAGGCGATCTGAATATCTTTTAAATTACTAACCGTAACCCTGATTGTATGATTTTATACTAAACCTATCCCCAATTTAATGTTTTCATGCTACCCCTACCCTAAATTTAATGTGTTTTTTATGCTTACCATAACCCTTCTTTTATGTTTTCATGTCAACCCTAACCCCGTATTTTATGTTTTCATGCTAAACCTGACCATCATTTTGTTTTCATGTTAACCTTAACACTAATTTTGTTTTCATGCTAACCCTAACCCTAATTGTAGATTTTCGTGCTAACCCTACCGTGAATTTTATGTTTACATGCTAACCCTAATCTTTATTTTATGTTTTCATGCTTGCCCTAACCTTAATCTTATGTTTTCATGCTACACCGAACCATAATGGAATGTTTTCATGCTTACCCTTATTCGAATCTTATATTTTTATGCTAACCCGTACCCTCATTGTATATTTTCATGAAGACCCTACCCCTAATTTTCTGTTTTCATGCTTACCTTAACCCTAAATTAATTTTTTCATGCTACACCTAACCCGAATTGTATGTTTTTATGCTAACCCTAACCCCTTATTTCTAATGTGTTTTTTATGCTAACCCTACCCATATTGTATGTTTTCATGCTTACCCTACCGTTTATTTTATGTTTTCTACAATATTTGTGTAGATCGCCTCTGATGAGTCTTGAATAGACGAAACGCGCGTCAGGCGTAGCAAAATTTATTGTCTGGAACTTTGTTGTCATTTGTATTACAAAAAAGTTTTCAAAAAAGCTTGAGAATAATAATAATAACTAAGGACACATCTTTTGATTCAAAAAGGGATAAAAATTATTTAAAATGCTGCAATTATACATGATTTCGTGTTGGAAAAACTCAAATTCATTATAACACTTGATAAAAAGTCAAGAGCATTTTACAAAAGAGCCAGATATACTTATGAAAATTAATTTGAGTTTTTTTTTCAGCAAGTTTTTATTTTTTTTCCATTTTCATTTAAAGTGTTGGCCATTTACAATATTTTTGATAGAGCGCCACTGATGAGTGTTGAAAATGTTGACACTTGTTCTATGCCGAATATGCATACAACGTTCCATCAATATATTCACATGATTCAAGTACTGACAAGATTTGGGCACACTCATAACAAGTTTTAGTAGTCTAAGACAAACATCACAGCAGAAAACTGGAAACATGACATTTTTTTAACTGCTGCAAACACCATAAGGTCAACAGAAAACGCGGGAATTTGTCTTTGTACTCGATTTTTTGTCCATGGTTCGTTGGTGGAGATTGTGTCATATACACTTTTCAAAAGGCCATTTTTTATTATTCAAGTATTTCTAAACAGCGATTATTAAAAAATGTTTTCGGGCAAATGATTTAAGAAATACCGGATGCCTTATTTTATCCGCCGGACGCTTTTATGTTCTCCCGGACGCATTTTCTCATGCGGGACGCAGCCGGACGTTTATTAGTAGGACAGGTTGATGGTGAAGAATGTGATAGTGATGGTACGTGATAGTGAGGGTTGGGATAAAATTGTCGGTTAGCTCCACAAAGAGGCGGATTTATTTTAAACGAATACATATATTCTGCTAACACCGCAAAACTAAAAAAGGAGATGATATTGTAGTCAAACAATTTGGGGAGTTTCATTTGCCAAAGAAAATTTAACACCAGATGTCATTAGATAATTAGACCGACATGATTTGATCAATTTAGGCATAATTCTACCTAGAGATATGATGAAGATTAGAATTGCTTGCAACAGCTATGGTTCTGTTCGCCCCCCAAAAACTATAGGACACAATGTGAGTTTTGCGATTTGTTTTTACCTTAAATTTATAGTCTGTGACGTGTGTCCAGCTGCATAACCTGTTATTTCCCGTGTAAATATCAACAGAAAATAGAGATGACCACGGACATTGTCTTTACTGCCGGCGTATGGATCTATCTATTCTTGTGTTTCTGCAATACATTACGAACGTTTTATATGGTAAGTTATTGAATTTCTATAGTAAGAAAGTCATCGTATCCATATGATACGCATATGCGTTTATGACACTTTTTAAAACACAATCGATTACTTGAGCGTATACAACCATATGAGACCCCCCATATGAATACGCTGAAATACACCGAAAAGTATGAAAATTAAAAATTGCAATATTTTTTGGCATTTTTATCATATGTATACGTAACAGAAACTCAAATAACAGATTACTTTAAATAAGTTTCAGTGTTTTTGTATTCGTATCGTTTTCAAAAACACCAAAACACGTATGCGTTTGCTTTGCAAAATTTTAAGAATGAAAACGTTTACATATTTCACAGTTTTCTTTTGTTATCGTTTGTGAAACAGAAAAGGAAATAATACGCTGTGAATAATAAAGTTTTAGCTAAATCAATACGTAGGTGTTGTTTTTTTTGCGTTTTCAGACCAGTCCGACCGCTTTTTTCTGTATAGAGCTGGACTGATATAAAATTGACTTGCGTCAAGCTTTTCTTAGAGTGAATCGAAACTTGATAGGAAGGCTTACTATGACAAACTAAACGTCCTAAGCGACTTTCAGACCAGTCAGGCTTCCACTTCCTCTATGAGGCCAGCGAGGGCATCCGTGTCCCATGGACGCATTCCTTGTTTAACGATTAATAAAAACAAAGAAGAAAATATCAGATTTGATATTCAAGCTCGATGTTTCAGCAATTTTTAAAATCGGAAAATGATAATTCATAAATCAAATAATATCAAGAAATTGACTTTTGTTTTAACCTTTTCGTATTTTATTCAAAAGGTTATATTCTAGGAATTTTAGCCATGCTGAACCAAGTTACTCTTAACGTACGCATCTCCGACTCATCTACCATTTTATTTAAATTAAAGCCGCATTTTAAATGGTTAAACCGACTGATGGTCGTAATAAAAAGCTATAACGAATGCTTCATAAAGTATATGGCATTGTTTTAAACGTAATTACTTTTTGCCACCTTAAGTACATCGGTTGGCATACTTTTGAATATTCTAAAAGAATTCTCGGAAGAAGAAAAAAAAGGTCGCGTCTCTTGCGAAAACAATCGATCCCATATTGTCGAAAAAAACTTTTTATTGTTGGCCAAAACTTTCATGAAAATCCTTAAAGCAGTTTACCCGTAGATGGACGACAATACGCTCGCTTTAATTTTTTGACTTTGACAATTTTAATATTACAGGATGGTGCTCCAAAATTCTCCATACAAAAGGAAATGCTAGAAAACATCCTAGACGACGGATTAATCATTTCTGACATAGCCAAGCTTTTATCAGTTTCTGAAAGGACAATTGACCGAAGGATGGAAGAATTAGGTCTTGCAAAACAGTTTTTACAGACATTAAAGATGCTGATCTAGAGGAATTGATTACAAATGTAATTTTGGACTTCCTTTATTGTGGTGAAACTTTACTGAAACAGATTGTTGCTTAACAAGGCGTGAAGGTATGCGTAAATATTATACTCAATACAATGAATTTGTTTTAGGCAACTTTGTTTCCAATTAAGGGCTTATGGCTACAAAATTACACATCTCATCAATACTTGAACAAAACAAAATTAACTACCCCATGTCCTCAATACAATTGACTGTTTCAGTTACTGAATAAGCAAGTCGCGAGAAAACTGAATGTTTGTTATTAATTAAGAAAGAAAGATATCAGGAAACATCGATAATGAGACAGTTTTAACAACAGATCACCAAACCCACCTTAAGCTTGCCCAATACACGAAACACAAAGGAAGACAAAAACAAACAATTAAAACGATAGGTACTCGGGATAGCCGGACTTGGTACCGGCACTGAAGCTGGCATAGTACTTGCTACGCTTGCGGTTGACTCAACAAGGGCCTCTCTGAATAGTATCCTGTTCCCTATAGTAACGATTCCGAGGGATACTATTTCTTCGTCTGAAAGTTTTTTAGCTACTTCTGTGTCAATTTTCTGTTCAACAAAACGTTGGGATATTGTTCCCAAACCTATATCTTTTAAACCGCCATTTTTTACGGTGCAGACTAAATATTCAACTTTTAAAAATGTCCGATTCGGATAATTCCGTAAATCTTACGGAGTGTAGCGGAAATTTCATCACCATCAACACCATCATTACATTTTCTCAGAATCACCTTCATTTTGCCGAAACCACTGCATAATAATGTTATGACCACTGTATATAATATGGTGACCACTGCATATAATGTTATGACCACTGCATATAATGTCGTAACCACTGCATATAATGTTATTACCACTGCATATAATGTCGTGACCACTGCTTATAATGTCGGTCGTGACCACTGCTTATAATGTCGTGACCACTGCATATAATGTTAAGACCACTGCATATAATGTTAAGACCACTGCATATAATGTTATGACCACTGCATATAATGCTGCAACCACTGCTTATAATGACTTATTAACACTTGAGGCAGTCCTGGCGTTCCATAATTAACCATATTTTACATTTTGTACTTGTATTTGTAAGAACTTTGCAGGAAGTACATAATTGTACAATACTGTACAATTTAAGTTTATTTGTAAACATCATTTTGAACCAAGACTTTTTGGTTGTAATTTTAAAGAACTGCAAATACAATTTATCTTCATGTTAACAAATTGCTCAGGAACTATTTATTATTATTTTTTTCAATATTTATTTTCTCTCTTTTTTAATGCAACATGCTACTTATGTCACATATGTGTATTTACTTGGTATCCATTTTCAAAATATGTTTTAAAATTAGTATTTACTAATTGAATATTACATTTTGTTCTTCACACACGTTATATGTACTGTCTTCAAAGTGTGCCATTGATGAACCAACAATAGTCTGGACATCTTCCGTGTCTGTTGGTGTGTTTCTGCGTCTATCAATCGTCACCAATACATCCATTTAAAGTGTTTCATCATGCATACCGGTAACAAGCACAGACCAACCTATATATACCAGTTTTACAGATGAACAGGTTCAAACCTAAATAACTTGAATTCACGAACAACAGCACAATACCAGTCTACTCCAGCAACATGGTAAACTTTTTAATATAATCAATTTCAAGAACCCACGCTCAGCCTATCGCAGTTTTTAAATAATATTCCTTTAGGTGAGCCACCATCAAACTATTACTTCGCATTTACATATACCTGAAATTCAAAATAATGATGGCAATCAATTAGGGACTATTACGCCCAACATATTAAAGCCCAGATTTTGGTAGATCAATATGTTGAAATGGCGTGTCTTTTGTCAAATTATGTAGAAGACCCAGCACTATGAACGAAAATAATGACTGACATTACCATGCACAGTTCAAATTCGTTTTTATGTTTTATGCTTTACTTCTAAGAAAACGACAAACTGTCCGTCTCCGTTTTGCTTTCTAAAGTAAAAAATACAGTACATGTATGTATACAGCTGAGTCTTTTCAGTCTGTGCATCTTATAAGTCTGCGCATCAATTTACTTTCATTTATATGCTGCAAAAGATCAAGATTGTCAAAATTTATAGTGAGTGAGTGTGGAGTTGGTGTTTTACGCCCGTGCAATATATATATATATATATAGGTTATTTATTTCCCTGTCATATACAATATTGTAAAAGTTTGGAAACCCTTGGACAACACTTATAACTCGTCCACTCCATTTTCCTACCTCAAATGAATGGATAACTCTTTTTCCCAAAAACAAAGGGACATTTTGAGATTTTCTCTCAGTATGTTGGCCTATTCCAGCCTCTTCTATGATATTCAGAACATTGCTTTTCAGTTTTTAAATAAATTAGGGCTTTCCCTTTTCACTGACCTGGTACACCTTTTTCTCATTTACATCTTGCTTTAACACCTTTTGTCGAAAGCGAATTTGTGCAGTCAAAGCTCTCCTTTTCTCAGTCATACCTGTTATTCATCTAAAATAGTGCCCACTTCACCAAGCTTCTGCCATAACCCATAAAAGATAATACTATCTGTATGCTTACTTTTAGTTTTCAATGCATGTTTTTGTTTTTTCTCAAATGCCACTTTTTATCATTGAGTTTTGCATTCTCTGCTCCTTTATTTCTTTGAGTTGTTTCTTGTACTTCACTCGAATCTCTCTTCCCTTTTTTATACTGTCAGTAAGAAGTTTTTCTCTTTCGTCCTGATGTAGTGAATCTAGCCATTTAGATGTTTTGTTGAAAACAAACATCAGAAAAGCTTCATTCGAAATTGTGGATGCATTGGGTCTATATTTTAGAAAGAAGTCTAAAATTCCAAATACTCTCTCTGGTAATTTGTTATGGGGTATAACAGATTTTGATTCATTTCTCAATGCATCTGTTGGATCAAAAAACTTTCCACCTGGCAGTTGCTCCTTCATTGCTTTTTTCAAATACTGAATGTAAACCTTTAAATGCCATCTGTGCAAACGCACATGCTGTTTCATCTATTCCCTCCTCAGATTTGACCAATTTATCAAAATGTTGTCTCTATCTATAAATTCATTTAGAAAGGGATAATCTTTGCCATTTAGAAATCCACTTGCATCTCGACTCATTCTTTCTAGGTTTTGTAAAAGTGCATAATAATGTTCATTGAGATCAAGCACATGTTTACTGGTTTCAATCAACCTCCAAAGTGGAGCTGTCAACAAATTAGAAATTATTCTCAAAACTTTGCAGCATGCAATTATAAATGGCTTTTTTTACCAGTTGGAGCTTATGTAATTTGTTGTTCGTTCCATGAATAGCTTCAAAGAATGTCTTTACCCTATCACTGTGATAAAAAGCTAGTTGTCCCATTAGAACAATAACATTGAATCTATTTCTCCTGAAATCTATAAACAATTCCTGTTCATTCTCATTTTCACAGTAGGTTTTAAAAGCACTATAGCATCCATTTTTTTCATCCAAACCTCTGCCGAAACATTTTCCACAAAACCTAAGAAAAGATATTGTTTTCGAGTCAGATGATAATTTTGATTTCAGGGGTGTCCACATCATCGGAACTTTCTGGTTTAGATACTTCTGTTTCTTGTATTTGTTCATTTTTTTTTAGAATAGGTGAAAGACCCTCTGCGAAATTAACTAATAAATGAAGTCCACAAAAGAAATTGTTTACTTTTGATGTTTCTGATTTTTCCAAATCTGTCATTTCATTCCAGGTTTCAATAATATTTGGAATTGTATTCAATCTGTATTGCTTATAGCAAATCCTTAAATGCTATATTTGTTTGTGCTCTGTCAGACATGAAGGCACGAATATTACAAAGAATACCATACCCAGAAGATACGCTATTGTTTAGTCTATTTTGTTCGCAAATATCAGAAATATAATCTAAAATATTTTTAAAGATGTCAAGTGCTGTACTGACAGCTTTATCACACATATCACGCGGTCCAAGAAAATAAACTTTTTTGTTCTCGTCGCTTATTAGAAATGACTGATAAATTTTACAAAATTTTCTAGTCTCATCCCCATAAATGCATGTATTTTTTTCTGAAGTGAGCGTCTGTGTTAGTCCGACTGCAATTTTTTCAACAACAATATTCTCGACAGTTTTTTCTAGATGGGATAGCATTAGGGGCTTTATTTGAAAGTTTTAATACTTCTTCAATTACTCGACCAACATTTGTATGCAGAAGAAACATTGTAAGATGTCAAATTACACTGTCTAGTTTGATGAGTGTATCTATTTTTGGTAGTATCATATAGATTTAATAAAGTACTGTCTTGTAGGAGCGTGTGCGAATAATCTCTTTCTTCTGAAATGGTCTGCATCATATTTTGAATCTGTCTCTTTCATACTTTTTACCTGGTGGGACATTTGATTAAGCTCTTTTATCTATTCATTCATTTCATATTTTTGCTTCATATTTTGTAATCTTAAATCTTTTGTTTTTGTTCAGCTATAACATTCTTCAAATAATTATTTGCCTTCAGTTTACTTTTTGCCGCATCAGATTTACTCCTTTCCAATTTTCTTTTTAACAAAACATTTTTAAATGACAATTCATTTTTGTTTTTTATCAAATTTTGTGTGCCAAGCGACCCGACTCGATGTAAGGTTTTTGAGCGCTCTTTAGTAGACTTTTACCGACAGGCTTAGCGCTGCTGCGGGCATATTTGCCACTCGGAATCCGCACGGGTCAGTCACCATAGGTAAATTAAATATTATTTAAATTAATCACATACATTGTAGAAAACATAATAGTAATGAGCAAAAAAATGTATATAATTTTATTTCATTTAATAAAAAAGAACTAAAAACAAGAAAATGTTCGAAAAGGAAAGCCAATCCAGCACCGAAGATATCGACCATGCACGGTCGAAGAAAAATAAACCTTGTGTTTTAAACAATTTTGAATTTAACAATCGGAAATTTGAACGAAAAAGAGGTTTAAAAATTGGCGGTAAAGGCGTGTCCGACAAGTCTGGTGACCAGGCTTTTGATTACCCTCGGAGATCTCGGGTAATTTAGTTATGCTGTACATGCATATTTCAGGAAGTAACCTCTCATCAGCAGCTTTTGAACTAAAACATTGGTAGGTAAAAAACAAATAAAAAAATGTTCGAACAGGAAAGCCAATCCAGCACCGAAGATATCGACCATGCGCGGTCGAAGAAAATAAACCTTTTTTTTAAACAATTTTGAATTTAACAATAGAAAAAGAGGTGTAAAAAATGGCGGTTAAGTCGTGTCCAACATGTCTGATGACCAGGATTTTGATTACACTCTGAGATCTCGGGTCCACCAGCAGCGGTAATCGACCCAGTGGTTTCAAAATACAAACACCAAAAAACGGTATAAAACGGGTAATTTGGTTATGCTGTGCAAGTGAAATGTTATTATTATGTCTAAGGAATAACAGTAACTCTATTAAGACAATAAACATGTTGAATAGGAATGATTCATCATTTTTTCTCAACCAGGTGGCGCTGGTGTACTAGGGGGTATACCCCGATTATCTCCCCTTGAATTCCGCAGCCATTAACCAAAGTTTTCGCCGAGTTCTTTAAAAAAATGAAATATTGCTGTGTTCCACAATGTCGAGGATTTGGAGGACACAAGTTTCCGAAGTCAGCACAACTTCAGCTGCAATGGAGAGTAGCGATAAAACGCATTGACCCCAGAACTAAAGCCTTGTGGGTGCCAAACGAGAATGCTGTGGTTTGTCATCGACATTTCAACCCCTCAGATTACAGGACCACTTTGATGGGTACATTATCACCACTCTCTTTTTATATGTTTATTTTTAAATGTTTTAATTTCTTTTTTGTTCTTTTTTCTTTTAGATATTTTAAATACCTACTAAGTTCTGTATAATTTAGTCATTTATGTATATTTTTTATTTTAACATAACAAAACAATAAACATAATAAAAGTTGGAAATTTAAATGTACACATGTAATCTCACATTAAAAAGTGTAAAAAATATTGATAATAAATCCAACAATGTACCTACCTTAATTTCTGTCAAACAAATACACCTATATCATGTATATCTGAAATATTTATTTAATCTTGCATTGCAGTCATCCCTAGTACATTTTTGTACCTGCAGATATGTTAAACAGTTTCAACTAGTCTAAACAACAACTCTTGACCCCATATCTCACATGACCTTATTAAGTGTTCAAATATAATCTATCAATGCAATTAAAAATAATTTATTTATTTTTTATTTTATTTTTATTTTAAACATATTTTATTCAACATATTTTATTCAACATGTTTAAAAATAATTTAAACAAGTATGAAATTACAGCATAAAATTGCTTTCATACATGTACACATGATGTACATGTACATGTAGCAGGTTTCTCTTCGCAAATGTATCACAAACCAGATCCGAATTTCAGGATAGTGGGGGGGGGGTTAAATTTTGTGTGTGAAAATTTGCAGAGCTGAGAGAGGTGCGATTTTTTTACTGTTTTAAATGTTGATTTTATGCAAAAAAATAAATATTGCAAGTATTATGGGGGGGGGGGGGGTACGATGGGTCTGCCCCCTTGAAATCTGCACCTGCAAACCAGCACAGTTCTGCATGTACATGTAGTTCAGCAAAGCTGTTGACCAGTGGATGAATGAAGAATGTGTGCTGCTGGGAGTTTCTTCCACTTGAGTTACTATTTTGAAAGGAACAGTGAATGGTTGTATGAATTTTGAATTGAAAGTTATTTTTTGTGTGCTTGTGTCTGTAAGTATAAAGCATGCTTATAATAAATTAAACGACAATGACATGTGGTAGCCTTTTTCGCTAAGAATATAATATAAAAGTAAGACAAGTTATATTTTTAAAATATAAATATGTTGCTATTTGCTATCATACCTGTAAAAATGGCAAAGAGAGAGAAAAAAATTTCATTTAAATATTGTTAGAGGAAAAGGCTACATGTGGAATAAGTGTACATACAAGGCACAACCAACATGTATTCTTTCGTTTTTGAAACTGCCTAGGGAGGGAATCGAACCCTCGTACGCAGGCCCTGGCAATTAAAAAAAATCATATACCAAAAATGCAACGGACATTAATTTTAAATATATATATATGTGCAAACAAGAATTTAAATATAACATTGAAAAAAAACCAGCGAGATATAAATGTGAAAAGTCTGAAATGACGAAGGCAAAACCAGCAAACATGAAATGACATACATGTAAGCACAAAAAACATGTACATACAATATATACATTGTAAATACATGTACAATGCAACATGAACTCAAGTCATAAGGTGCCCCTGAAGAGTAAGTAGTTCCTGCCTGCACTATATGGCTATGACCTAGGAATTTCATATATGGTGTTTATTACTTATCTGATTTACAATGTACATTGTACATGTTTCTTTATTATGTTTTTTAATGGATCAAATTGAATATCATGAAAATGATACGATTTAAATGGAGAAAAGGGGATATTTAAAATTAATGTCCGTTGCATTTTTGGTATATGATTTTTTTTAATTGCCAGGGCCTGCGTACGAGGGTTCGATTCCCTCCCTAGGCAGTTTCAAAAGCTGGTGCATAGAGGGCAGATAGCCTGGTGGCCCCACGCAGACCTTTGCAGTGTGAACCAATGATCAAATTAATTTTCTTTAAAATGATTTCTATAATCATGGTTAATAAATTATTTTATTATTTAAAATATTTGAGCATGTTGACTATATATATATAATCATGTACAATGTATTTGACATTAAGTAATAAATAGTTTTTGTGCCTTTGATGTCATAATATATTATTGGAAATTAAATCTTCGTCATTCAAAAAGTAAATATACAAAAATTTTTACATTGCAGGAGATCGACCTCGCCTAAAAGATGACGCAGTGCCAAGCATTTTTGCATTTAAAACAGATGAGATGACAAGTCCCAGAAGTGAAAGAATGGCAAAACGGAAAAGAAATGGAGAAAATGTTTTAATGAGTACTGAACAAGATGTTGCATCTTTTTTGGAGATAAGTAGCAATGAAGTAAAGGAGTCAGCTGAGGTAGAAAATGTGACCACAAAACTAGAAAATCTAACGGTTGATGTTGCTGTACAGTGCAATTTAAACTATAGGCAAGCATATACCATAGAGAGCTTTGAGACAGATGACCCTGCTATACAATATTATACTGGATTTTCACATTTTTCACAGTTCATGATGTTTTTTAATTTGTTAGGTCCTGCAGCCTTTGAATTAGAACCAAACTGTACATTATTGCATCCTAAAGATCAACTATTTCTTACATTGATTAAATTGAGGCAGTGCAAGGAAGATTATGAGCTGTCATTACTATTTAAAATTTCTGTTTCAACTGTATCTAGAGTTATAACTACTTGGATAAACTTTCTGTATTTCCAATTGAAGGAACTGGATCTCTGGCCATCTCGAGAGGTGATTGACGAATACATGCCTTCAAACTTTGGTCACAAATTTCCAGCCACAAGGGTTATACTAGATGCTACAGAAATTCCAATCCAGAAACCATCAAATGTAGAGGATCAAAGAGCCACTTGGTCATCCTACAAACATAGGAACACAGTAAAAACCATGATTGGATGTACACCAAAGGGGGCCGTTTCTTTTATATCTGATGTTTATGGGGGTTCCACAAGTGATCGGCAGATAATTGAACGTTCAGATTTGGTAAAACCTGACAAGAAAATGTTTCAACCTGGGGACAGTATTATGGCTGACCGGGGCATAATGGTCCAAGACCTCTTTGCTGCAAGAGATGTACATGTAAATACACCTACCATGTTAACTGGCAGATCACAGTTAGAACCGGAGGAACTTGTGAAAGATCGTCGTGTGTCTTCTAAGAGAATTCACATTGAACGAGTAATAGGACTGGCTAAAAGTTACAAAATACTAAAACAAGAAATTCCTCAGAGTAAAACTCAGATGAGTTCTAGGATTGTGTATGTTTGTTTTTCTTTGGCAAATTTTAGGAATTCTATTGTAGATAAATACATGTATGCATGATTCTTAATACAGGATTGCATTTTTTGTAACTCATGCCAAGTTAATAGAATATGTGTCTGAAATGAACTCTTTGTTTAGCAGGTATAAATATATATCCATAAATCATTTACACTACCTAGAATAATTTTCTTTGTTAGAAAGAATCTGAAATGGTTTTTCTTTGCAATCAGCATATCTCAGTTTTAATTTCAAAGGTTTTCATTTTATAAGACAAAATAATAAACATGTTAAAAATACTAAAATGTAATTCTGTCAGCTTATGTTCACTAGAGATACCCCCTCCCCAAATTATGATATGCATACAAGTTTAAATATTTGGTAAACAGGAAAAAGTTGACCTAGGAACAGTCAATCAATATGCACCATGTGATGTGGGACTATAGGATCAAGCTATATGTAAAATATCAAACCTCTACGCCTAATAAAAAAATATGTGTGTTTCTGGTTTCCCTACCGCCCCTAGTTTTTTGTGCCGACCCTAGACTTTTTATTGCCATTTTTTATTAAGTCCTATTAAACTAGCTAGAAATCTGCTCCCCATTAACGCCAAAAAAAAAATTGTAAAAAATAATGCCTACCATTTGAACCTATTTTTTTCAAGCATGAAACAAGAAACACATGCATGTCACATTATGTATATATTCTTTGGTCCTACAATGTATTTCTTGTAGTTGCTGAGAAAACAGACAAAAATTTGTGTTCATATACATGTATTCAAGGGTAAAACAGTATTGAAGAGGGGGTATAATTAATTTACTTTTAAAAAGCAATAACACTGGGCTGATTACTGGTATTCAGACAATTTAGACTCTATCTTAAAACCAATGATTAAACCAAATTAGTGGCAATGAATGGTCTAAAGTATTTTGTGTAAAAACATGTTAACTTCGGTATCAAAGCATGTCTGCAGTATTCCTCATCATATGGTATAATTTCAACAAACAAATCTGCAAATGTATAGACAACAAAGTAACACTGTTTAGAATTTGCAATATGCATCTGGCCTTGGACTTGATCAAAGTATTTGTGTCCTCTGTATAGTTTGCATTGACCATCTACAAATCTCAAGAATGGGAGGAAATCTTTTATTTTTTCTTTAGCATTTCCATTGTATTCTCTCTGTTAGAAAAATCATTTTCTTTAGTTATAACTTTATGATTTTATATAGCATTACCATCATTTGGTAATGATTTCACTAGTTTTTATTTACAATGTCCAAGTTTATATTTTGAACCAGATTTTGGGACCATTTTTCACCTGAGTTCACTCTTGTCACGACTTGAGTTCGCGTTGTTGATTTCCTTTCGGTTGATTTTGTGTTTTGTGTTTCTTCGTGCTGTTTTTGTTCGTGTTTGCCCGTTTTGTCGTTGCTTTTTCGAACTTTTGACACTTGAATGCTCCATTGGTGGAAGTTTGCTTCTTCTTGGTTGTTATGCTGAGCGCTCATTCAACATCAAATTATACATATTTCTTGAACCTTTTGGAGATTTTCGAAAATATAAGGATATTTTGGGGAATAAACGGTTTCAGTGATTTTACTATGTCTACCAAGGAAACTTTTAGGTATGTCTTGACTGAAGATACAATCCCATAGAACATTAACCGATTAATTTTAATATTAAACTTGTCAATAAAATCTCCCTAAAAAGTAATGCTCCATCATCGGACAGAAGATCATTAATGAAGACAACACACTGTTCTATCCAATTGTTATAGATAACTTTCTGTCCTTGGATTTGAATCTCAGAATTATTCCATATAGATATGGTAACAATGGTATCTTTGTTTTTATTTTGTTAAGGGAGGAAATGTCCACCCAAGCATCAAAAACTTGACACCAGAAAGGATTTTTTTATTTCTATAAGCAAAATTCTCTCTATATTTATACTCGCCGATATTTCCAAATTTCTTAATGATTTTACTAGTTTTTGATTCCATTATAATAAAAGGTGTTTGTATTGCTAATAACAGCAGGAACCTGGAAGTTATACTTCCTATGTCTTGTATTACTTATATGACAATCTCAAGGTTTCGTTAAAATCTGTTTTATATAACTAGGACTTACATTATAATATATTTTATTTACATGATTCAGTCTCATGTGTTATTTTCAATAATAACATATTCAATACTCTGCAAAACATTATGATCCACTCTGAATCTATATCTTTTAAACTTTATAAATCTTAATTTTGTAATATTTGTAACTTATCTTTTCAAGTTTTGTTCTCTTAAGATGATTTATGTCGTTCTGGATGTTTCTGACAATCACTGTGCTTGTCTGCATAGACACTTCAATTTCCCGAAAGAGAATTATCAACACATAGACCTCAATATTTCACACAATTTTGAAAGTAATTGTATGATTGTTTTAGGTAACATTAAAGATACAAAGAAATAAAGGACACAACGGATTTTAGGAAGTCCGCTTCATATTTAGATCTACATCTTCAGATAGACCCACAAGGAAGACTTTCAACAAAGCTCTATGACAATGTGATGTCTTCAACTTTCTAATGATATGTAAACCCATCGGTATATATATCTTTCTTGTATATAGCCGGTTACAGTTGAACAATTTTTTTTTATTCCCTTTAAATGTGGCGTGTTAGATTCTGGTTGCTTTTAGTTAGTCTTTCTGTCTGTCCTCCATTCCGTCCGTAATACACTTTTCATATTCCGGTCGCTACGCTAACGGTTCGAAGAAGCTTTTACTCAGAAAAGAAGTGTGTGTGTCAAAATTGTTTAATTCTTTCTTGGGAAAGTTAAAAACGTACGAGTTTTTGCAACCTTTTTAACATTATTTCAATATATAAAGGATATTGAAAATCCAATTTTCAATGTTTCGTATTTTCTAAGATATGTTGGTGACCTATTTATTTTTTTAATATTTTGGTAGAAATTGACAAAATAAATCTTCATTATTCTGCCCGTGCGGCAGGTAGCTAACTAAGTGTAGATACGGGGCAAATGGGGAAATATCGTTTAATAACCACAATATATACAGCAGGGTAAATAACTGAAACATGATGAAAACAAGCAAAAGAACGGACCAGAAAAATAGAAATTCTAAGTTAATCAAACTTTAGAAAACATTAAAACATGCATATATATACATACATTTTCGAGTACTGGACGCCGACGCCGCGGGTATCACATATGCCCCCCCTCACTTCCATGAGGTGAGGTAAAAAAATCATTAACGTCCCTATTGCGTATATTAGCAACACAGAATAATTTATGAAGATTAATTTTCCTCTCACATCCCGAAAAAAGAAGCAAAGAGGCAACAACGGGGCATTCTAGTGTCAAGAAACCGAAAACCAGTAAACATGAACAGAACGAAGAAACGCAAAACAATATAAACACAAAATATACTTAACATAAATCAACTACACGAACACTTGTCGTAACAAGAGTGAACTCTCATCACAAAGAAAGAAGCAAAGAGGCAGCAACGTGGCATTCTAATGTCAAACAACCGAAAAGCACGAGGAAACACAAAACATTAAAAACACAAAATATACTTAACAGAAATCAACAATGCAAACTCTTGTCGTAACAAGAGTGAACTAATGTGCCCCAGAAGAGTAATCAGTTGCTGCCTGCTATAACCTACTTGTGGTGTTGCTAATTTCCAATTCAGTTTGTCAAATCCGGTAAATGAAGACAAAACATAACTATGACAAACCAACATCTGCACTTCTTAGTAATCTGGGAGATAGCAATTTCATATTTGTTTACAAGTGCATGGTGTCTACCGTAAAAACCATTGAGTGAACATAGCAACCAAGGGGCAACAAAACCTTTTGTTAACAATTTTTATGTCAAATGTGACGCTCTGCTAAGGATATCAATGTAGTTTCCGCTAGTTCTGAAGTAACGAATGAACTGTAATACGTAAACTCAATAAGCTGGAGCGGACGGAATGTTGCTGCACTAGAAGGAAAAGTAAATGATTGAAAAGTAGAAGTCATCACGTTTGTCATAGAGGTTTTGTTGAAAGTTTTCCTTGAGAGATTATTTAACGATGTAGATCTTAATATGGGGCAGACTTCATGAAATCCTATGTGTCCATTATCTCGAGTTTCTGATGATATATAAGATGGAAATGGTCACCAAATCGAGAAGTGTTCAGTGAAAGGACATTGTCAATATAACGGAAAGTGATGTTAAAAGAGAGAGATAGTCTACGATCTTTTTTTTATTTAGATTGTAAGAAGTCTGCTTCATATGAATGAAGAACAAATCACCAAAGGTGCACAATTAGTGCCCATTGGAATCCCTATTGTTTGCTAAAAAACACGTCCACCAAAACTGAACATATATGAAAAGGCAATTGAGCATGTCAATTATTTGATCTTCTGTAATTTTTATATTTTTCTTAGACTTATTGATGACAAAGTAAGTCTTAGTTTAATCGACTAATATATATTTGTACCCGCGTTTTCTATTAATTTGATGATAATTTTAAAATACTGCGTTTGATTAGTTGTCCCAATCGTGATTTGAGTTGTTAATATGGAATAGAAGTGTAAAGAGTTGAGAAATCGAAAGTCTTGATTCTATTGCAAGATGTAACTGACTTAGAGTTAAGAATCTCCATCGGTTATTTCGAATTCTTCAGGGTAAAAAAAAACCATATGACTGCATAAAATAATTCGGTAAAATATAATGTTTTTAAACAATATGTAACTCTTTTGCACATTCAACATCAAAGATCGCGCAAAACAACACTTTCAGTCAAAAACAAGTACATTACATCAATGTTTCAAAAAGCTCTATGTTCGAACATTAAAACTGGAAGTAGCCTTTCCTCTTCATCTTCAATTACGAATTTTAATAAGCTTCGTAAACATTTGGTTCTTTATTTAGTTAATTGTTGATATTGCCACATCATTGTTGCTATTGTGCTTGCTTTCTGAATAATGTCAAGATATTATCATTGTCCTGTAAAAAGCAAAATATCTGCTTGCAGACTTCCTTTCAGTTTAGAATAATGGTCAAGTAACAGGATTTGTCCTTGTTATGCAATTCATATGCGATCCAATTCGATTCCTTTTCCAAATAATAGTACAAGGTTTTTTTATCTTTGAAATGAAAAAGTTATCCTTGTGCATATTAAACTTTTTTTTTAATTATGAATGGTATTGTGTCTATGTATGTTTTAACGATCGCCAGGGAATGAGGCTTGTACAGGTAAGGTACAAAGCACCGTGTCTAATCATGAAAATGAATAAAACACACTTCTTGTTTCTTTATATTATTTAACTTGTACAAACAACATGCCATTCTGAAATATAGAGAAAAGAAATAATACATTAGTAGGTCAATAAATGTTTAAAGAAGTAAAGGTGTACCAAAGGGATAATAAACATCAGGAAACCGTAAAGACAAAGACAAAATCGGTAGACAAAAAAATCATCTTGTTGATTTCGTACAGTATTTTGTCTTAGGTTCTCTCTTGTTGAATTGAAATTTTGTCGATTGAGTTTTACATTGTGTTTTATATGTATGCTTTGTGCAAGCTTATCAATAGGGGGAAGGTTGGATCCAAAAAACTAGTTTAACCCCGCCACATTGTATATGTGCCTGTCCTAAGCCAGGAAACTTTGCCAAAGCCTTTGTTTGTCCTTGTCATTCTGTGTTAACTCTTTTATGTCGAGAATTGGGTCTTTCGATGATGATTTAGGGATTGGTTTTGAAACTTTTGTATTGTATTATAATCTTGGGCCAATGCAAGACTGTTAGCAGTGACCTATGGTCATGTTGAAGACTGCTTGCTGTTTTCCGTTGTGATTATTTTAATTGCTGTTTGTTTATGTTTGTTGTTCCGCGTACACTTATTCCACATCTCGATATCGTCTATCATAACGAAACAAACCATATAACAACAAAAATTCACACACAACCACATACGAACAAAACCGCAACATGAATTCAAGTCGATACAAGAGTAAACTCAGGTGCTCCGGAAGAGTAAGCAGTTCCTGCTTGCTAAAGCACACATATGACTGAAGATGTATCGTCAACTAATCCCTGTCAGTCATTTAAAATCAAGGTAAAATGATGTTAATGAATGACAATGACGGTAGCAAACCACATCAGTGACTTAAAATCAATGAAGCTATTTAAAATGACTGTCATGATACAAATCATTAAATTGTCATATTGACGTTTTAGGATTACCTTGGAAAACTGGTCTTAACTTTGAGTCATGTTGAATACAGAGACTTAATTTTTGCCTGAATACCAGATGAGGACGGTCCTATGAAACTTCAAAATACATAAAAATTTTAAACATATATAAACCACTTAGGATATAACTTCGAATTCAAGCAAGAAGCAAGAATAAACTGACAAGGCTGTAAGAATTGAAGAAAGAAACAATAATAAACATTTTTTAGATTAACCGTCAAGATATCAATCTTAAGATTTAATTTGTTTTTGTACACGCTCAATGGTAAAATGCTTATTCAAAATAAAAAGAGAATTTAACGTTTATACATCCGAATTTCAGCCCAAACCTTTAAATTATTTTTATGGATTTTAACGATCTGAGCAGCAAAACTAACATAAATTTACCAACCTGATTTTCAATGTAAAAATACTAGAAAATATCAAGATATTGATTTGTCAAAGTGTTAAATAAAGAAATAAAAATACAAAATCTGACATATAAAAAAAAATTGCATTTGGTATTAACGTAAAATTTCAACAACAAAAAATGCAGAATCAATACATGTACTTTTGACAAATATGTCTATATGGCAAAACTGCGCTTTTTAGGTATCATAATAAAGTTTTTTTTAATTATATTTAACATTTTTAAATAAACAAAAACGCTAAGTAATGTGTTTGAATACAATGCAATGCTGTGTATGACTATATTAATATTATTCCCACTTGCTGAAGCATAAGCAAGAAAAGCATAGTTAGTGCAATATATTCTCCATGAAAAAAGAAACTGTTCTTTACTATGTAACTGTAGAAATGAAAAAAAACTATCATTAAAATAGACACTTGCAATTTAAGCATAACAACAATATAATGTATTTGTGAACATGAACGTTTTTGAAAACATTTCAATAACAGATATTTGCTGTATTGATCGGAAATGTGTATTTCCTGAAATGAAGGTAGACATCAGATCTTTTTTTTTTACTTCCAATATTTTTGGTCGTTAAAATAGCCAAACATAAAAGAACTTTTCTGTGTAAAACCGACATGCATAAACTGGCTTCGAATAGTCTCAGTTTATATATTTTTTTCATTGGGGAAAATACATTTTAAAGTTATCTACAATAAGCAATAGCAATAATAATATATAATATATAAAAAATGCAAATATATTCATATTTAATTATTCACATATTATACAGTTATTAGTTGAAATAGTACTCAATATCAAATAAAACACATTTTTTTTCATAATCCAAATATTCATTTAAAATTACTATGATTATCAGTTGATTAAGACATTATATAGAATGAAAACAAACATCATTTAGATCATGAATGATGGATCCAAAACAGGTTTTCAATAAATGTTTAAAGCAAAAGTTTTGAGAGATATTAGATAAAAAGTATGTTTATTTCATTTCAAATTACTAGATAAATAAACACGAAGATAAAATAATAGATTATTGTGGCAGATTGCAGCTTAATAATCTCTAATTTAGCAAAATTAAAAAAACTGACATAAGGAAAAAGCTGTTTGCCTTTTTTAAAAAAAAAGAATAACAACAAAAGAGTTCTTTCCGAGAAAATGTTGCTACGTTTGACGCAAGTTTCGTGTATTTAAGATTTATCAGAGGTGATCTTCCTAACATATTTTAAATGCTTGTACTATATACAAATGAAGAGCATAGATCAATAAAACCAAACTATAAACAACCAGGGGAAAAATAACCGAATGCACGTTTTAAATATTACACCACTGGATTATTTAACTTTGCTTGTTGTCATATTTGCTAAGCAATGATACAAAATTGCCACGAACAAGTAGAAAACACATTACTTTTTTCACAAAATTGTAGAAGGTTATGTCAGATAGATTTTCAAGTTTTGTCTACATATTATTTCGTTCACATATTGGTAAATGTAAGTCAGTTGTGTTGTGTTTTCATACTTATTTTACTGCAATTAAACCATATTGATCACGTGTAATTTGACATTATAATTATACGGGTAGCTGGAGGCGAAAAGGACTGGAGTACCACTAAGCATTACAAATAATTACAAAAGAGCCATAAATTTTAAAAATAAAATCTATTTTTTAAAAATGTATTAATACTAGAAAGTTTACTTACAATGACACCTATTGAACTCTTCCCTTTGCATATTCATGAGTTGAGTTCCATTTTCACAAGTAGCTGTAACGTATATCATTGTTCTGTTTTTCACCCATTCATAAAAAGGCAGCATGAAACAGTCACATATAAGAGGGTTTCCGTGTAGCTGTCTAAAATATAGTCAAGGTTTTGTAAATGAAAATATTACATTTTAATCTAAAGCGATCCTACAAAATCCCGAATAAAACAGACCTACACGATTGTAATGATATCATTTATTTAATTTTTTACATCATCATATTAAAGTTTCATATCAAATGACGGTTAGAAAAATGATATAGAAATATTATATCGAATGGCATTCAAAGGCATGTAAGCATTCAGCCCAGTCAAACTCATATAATTTCATTTAATGATAAAAATATTGATGAGGAGTCTCTTGAAGACATCGCCTTAACATAATAAAAGTATATTTTTTTCTGTTGTATAGAATTATGTTCATTTAAAATGGTCATTAACGAAGGATCATCAAATAGCTTTGTTTACATGTACACATTGTGTCGTCACTTGATCAAAAATGTACCTTTCATTCGTTGAAGAGTTTTACAATAGCTATTAGATAGCCAAATATATTTTTATTTTTTTTGTAAGGAGTTAATGTTCATGATTTTGTCATCTCCTGAACTGATCATTGGCAATGCATCTTATCTAATGCGAACGAAAAACACGATTTGAGACTAACAACAAGACATGCTGATGTAAAAACATGAGAAAGAAAAGGTGTTCGAATGAGTTTATTTTGACTGATGTTTTGTTCGCTGTTGTCTATTTGAAGTTTGAAAAGCAGACGATGATCGTGAGGAAGACTGCTTCTTCTGTGATGAAGTTGAAGTTGAAGAGGGCTTGTGATTAGAAACTCGGACTGGATCTTCAAATCCGACCCAAGATGATTTACGTGGTGTATAAAACAATTTTTTATCGACCAAAAAATCGTTGTTTAGATATGCTTCGGACTTTCGAGGAGGGGGACGAGAATTATCACACTCTTTCCAATGTTTCGTTCTGTATTTCATAAATTTGTTTGAAGTTTACTTATTAAAACAGACGGCACCAAACATCCATCCATTGATATTAGTAAGGGCATGGTAACCAAAGTTTCGTCAAAATGTTTTATTTATGATACCTCCGCCACACAAATGATGAGATGAGTTTAGAGAAGTTGCAGCATAGTAAGGGCACGGTAAGGAATAGTTACTGACCAAGCAATCTGAATAATTCATTCAAAGATACATTGAAACCCTCAATTATTTTTTCTGTAAAAACATTCTACGGCCATATTGCACGGCCTCGATTTAGTTAATTTAGTTTTTAAATTATCACATGAACTTCTTGGGTTTTTTTTGGTTTTTTTTTTGTGGGATCACATGATGAATGTAACTAACTTCAGTGTCTGCTGCACGCCCCCCCCCCCCCATGAGGCGCCAATAGCGACGATTCTGTTGTACAACGGGTCTTCTAGTGAAAGCAATAGGGTTTTACGGACAGCATATATATATTCGCACAGAAAATTCCTTAAAGAAAACAATCATCGTGCCAGGGATAACCCTGTGATTCAACTCTCCGGAATAACATCCACACGATTGGCCCATGAATCACCGCTTTCTGCAAAGCATTAATGCTATCAGGTGAATAATTTGAAATAACACAGAAAGAAAGTTTGAAATATAATGAGATGGAGCTTAACATGGCTAGGCATGATCAGCCGATTGATCATACCGAGACCAATCTGACCACCTGTCTAGGTAAAATAAGGGCCAACAAACCACATACATTTTGTACGTGGACTAGGATCCCGTCTTCCCCCGACACAGGTCGTAACACGCGGCAAAATGTTGACCAGTTAACTCGCTTCTTAATTCAGATCATTCCCGTTTTTCGTTCAGATCATAATTTTCAAAAGGTCATATAATGGCATCGATCTTTTGTTAAAAACCTATCGTCTTACAATTTGTCATATGGATAGAATATTTTGTAGGAGATTGTATTGTAAAAAAAATATTGTAGATCTAGACAGATAACTGATATGCCCTGTACGGAGTAATTTCCTGTGAGCAGTTTAACGACTTCCTTGATAGAGCTACAGGACCGACAAGCAAATTTTTAACACAGGGGTACGTTGCTCCTTGGTTGTTTTTATCACTCAAGAAATTTACGGAAGACATCATGTGCTCGTAGACAAATACGAGATTTCTAACGACAAGGGAATTGCATGTACTGTTATTATAATTACGTAAAGATAAAAAGACAGTTTACGTATGTTTTTGTTAATCTCTAATAATTATTTGATCAATTTATGATTTATTACCCTACATTTTGAAGTATTTTTTATTTCTTTAGGTGTTTGCTATTAAAAGGCGTAAACTAAAATGTGGCCGTTGACAAGGTTGAAATCAAGTTAATTGTATAAATAGATGTTTTAAAGAAATATAGCTATGATAAATAGAACAAGTTTCTAATTAGATTTATTGCCTTTGACATATCAAATGCAACTGAAATCGATGAATTTTCAGATTGCCAAACAAGTTTTTATTGTATTGCTTATATATACACCTGGAAAAAAGTTAAGCACCCCCATGATTGTTTAAAATCATACATTTTCAAAACACTTTTTAACCATTATCTAACAAATAGTCATTGTAAATTTTTATTGCAAACTAAAATATGCACTGTTAAGCACAATTTAACATGTTTGTAACAAACAAAAAGACATCGTTATTTACATAACACGACATGGCAAAAAAAGATGGCTTTTGTACATAAACATGGTCTCCGAAAAGTATGGTCCCCTGAAGCTCGAAACTTTTAATTAATTGTCAAATCGCACTCGAAAAGGTAAATCATAATCAAAAGATTGATACTGTATCATCAAGGAGTCAATTTCGAGTATTTCCACCTTTAGCACGAATGCCTGCTGAAATCCTTGTTTTTTTACTACCAGTTTGGCTTCTTGTTTCCTAAAGAGTTATCTCCCGTTTTTCAAGGTAAAAATGCTTTTAGCCGAAAGCTAACATCCTTCCAGTCACATATTGAAAAATTAAAACTGACCAAACTCATGAAAATTAGAAATTATTTCAAATCATCGAAAAGCATAAAAAGTCTAAGGGTGCTTAACTTTTTTCCAGGTGTATATATGAAATATTTGTGTTTGAAAAATCTTAGAGTTCGGTAAGAGCTGTCAAATTGTAGAACGTCCTCTCCTCTATCACCGAAAGCTTATTGTTGTAAAGACGCCTGTCCAAATATAAAATAAAAACTGTTTTTATTTTGTTTGAAAACCGTAGCATTTTAAGTTGTCGCTATAACAGTTTGTGAATATGGTAAACTGAACAGCATTAAGTCCCTCTTGTCTTTAGTGTACAGCGTGTGAGTATTGTTTTCCGTAAATTGTGCTTGATAGCAAACACTTTATACATCTCATAATATGAATTTGCTAAATCGTTTTTTAAATATTACGATAAAATAACTATTGCACATTTTAGGAGATTTGCTAATATTAAAACTGACGAGATTACGCCAATCTTTATAATATAAGAAAAACCATAACAAGTCTGATTTTCGCTTGACTGAAAGAAAATCATTCGTGAAACAAACAGGTTATCTGTTTTTTTAAGGATATGCGCTCTTTTGTTTCTTAGACAGAAGATACATGTGTATTAGCAGAAATTCGAATATCAAATAAGTGAAAGTTATACTACGTATCAAAGAAATCAGTTGCAATTGAACAATTCATAATAAAACAAAAATGGTCAGCAGCCTTTTATAGGAACTATCAATTTCTATTACATTAAACAAACTTCTAAAAGATGACGAAGTTCAAACAAGCGACTCCTTTAATTGCATATCCAATTTTATGAGGATATGCGCTCTTTTATTTCTTAGACAGATGATATTTAGCATAGATTCGAATATAAAAAAAGTATATACGACAAAACCTACCAAAAAACAGTTTTAATTTAAGAATTCATAATAAAAAGCAGTCGACAGCCTTCAAAGGGAGCTATCAATTTCTATTGCATGAAACAGACTTCTCAAAGATTAAGAAGTTCGAACATAGCGACTCCCTTCTTAATTGCATATCCAATTTCATGACAGTTTTTTTCATTTAAAAATATAAGTAATATTTTGCACTTATTATATGAATATTAACATCTTACAGTCTTTGCAGTGCCGGCAGATTGCTGAATGCACCACTAGCTATTCTTTCGATTTGATTGCTATACAAATACCTGAAAATAAATGATAGATCCAAAGGATGTAGTCATTATGTGTGGCAGATTAAAATATGTGCATATGCATGAAGCAAATTAACGTGTTTTTTTTTAACAAAATCTGAAATGAACTAAAGACAAAGAACCTAATATTTTCATCTTTTAATAGAAAATAAGGACATTTTTATTATGTTAAGAATTTATTGTAAAACATCTGAGGAAACTGTGTATTTAAAAAAAAATAACCGAACGAACTATCTTTTGTTGTTGAGAAAATGCAGAAAAAAAGGCTGTGTAATAAAAGAAGATGAACTATCTAGACACCGCAGCTTTCTTGTTACCTGTATTTGATATTTTGTACTTGACAATTCAATTCCTCAAAAACACCTGGATAAAGCGTTATCGTAAGATGTAAAATGTGCTCTCTTTAAACTTTCCGTTTTCGTCTACTATATCATTCATGTATAAAATCTTACTTTTTATCCAGTTTATCATAACTAAGGATTTGTCATTAAATTTGATCAGTTTATTTCCCCATAACATTTGTTTTCTCATTTCATAGAAAGTTGTTGGTTGCTTATTAGATGTCTTACTATAGAAATTAACCCAGCATCGTAGCACATATTGATAGAATATTGGCCACTCTTTCACTTGTGTTATTTGTTTTAAAGTTTCTTGATCTAAATTCATTTTGAAAACTAGCAGATCATCTCCTAATTGATTAAAGTAAATTTTCGGTAACACTGACCAATTTTCATTTTCAGATAACATTAATCGTATTGCCCATTTTCGGGTCTGTTTATTCGTCTAAAATCGGGCTTACCTTCAGGTTTCAGCAATTTTAACAGGAAGTAAGTATGGTATCATCATGAAATTTTATACATAATCATGATTACATTATTTCTCTCTTAGCTTCATTGTTTATTGATCACAGAAAAAAGGGATGTAATACTTAGGTTAACATGTACCTTTTATGACAGAAATATGTTATCATCATGAAAACTTGTACAAATATACATCAGAATTTTACAGATAGGTGCACAAATAACCTGTACGGAAGTTAACATAAAGTTAACTTTGTGACTGCTTTCCATGTCTGCTCCTGTTTGCTATAGCAGACATTCAAGTTTACTTGTGTTAACTCATGACTGATCAAAACAGACTTGTGACAGCTTTTTATGACTGGTCACGAAGGCATGACTGCTTTTACCAGACCGGTCATTTCAACAAGTCTGCTCTTACCAGACATGTTTAATTATGCAGGGGTTTAATTCATCAACAAAAAACTGACTTATACATCATAAAAAAATGAGTTTCAAATACAGTTGAGGCAAAAGAACATTAAATTTGTCCTTTTACATTCAGTTTTTAAAGCAGAAATTTCATGAAGTTAACGTGACCAGACCTGTCATAATTTGGTGACTACTTTTAAAAGCAGACGTGGAATTATGACTGCTTTTCAAGTTAGCTTGGAACCAGTCGCGCATCTGCTCAAAGCAGTCGCATGACCAGTCGCAAGTGAACTTGAAGTTAACTTGATGTCTGCTTCTCAAGTGAACTTACCGTTCAGGTTACGTGTGCACCCATCTGTAAGCATACACAAATTTTAAATTGTAAATTTTAAAAAAAACTTCTCGAAAAAGCCTTTTCAAACTCTAGGAATTTTGTTGTTTTGGGTTATAATTCTACATTCGTTTCCAAAACATCTTTCAAAGATAAAATTTGTTACACACTGGAACAAGTTTGCAGTATGCTTGATTTCCTCATTGACAACATATTTGTCACCTTCGGAGGAAATATTTTTCAACAACAAATCGGCATTCCAATGGGCACAAACAGTGCTCCTCTCCTCACCGATTTGTTTATATATTCTTACGATTTTTTTCAGGGACTCGTAAAGAACAAGAAGATGAAAGATGCAAGGTCATTTAATCTTGCATTCAGATATATTGATGATGTCCTTTCTGTCAATAACACTTCATTTGGTAGATGGATTCCTTCAATATATCCTCCAGAATTGGAGATTAAAAAGACCACCGAATCAAATTGCTTCACGTCTTTCTTGGATTTGCACCTCGAATTTGACCCAGGCGGTCATCTCAGTACAAAAATTTACGACAAACGAGACGATTTTAATTTTCAAATTATTAATTTTCCTAATCTACAGAGCAATATACCTACTTCCCCTGCATACAGTGTTTATATTTCACAACTTATTCGATATGCCAGAGCTGGCAAACATTTCACAGATTTTTTTATCAGACACCGATTTTTTCGTGACCGACCTTTGGAGCAGGGCTATAAGAAAATACGTCTCATACGATCCCTAAAAAAATGCTTTCTTCGTTATCAGCCACTAGTAGAAAAGTTCAAAATTGAGTTAAAAGATATGGTAGTTAATTGTTTTAATTAGTGTTTGACTGGTCTGCTGTACTGAGATGATCACCTCAATATCCCTATTGTGTCTTACAACTATGTTGTGTTCTATGGTCATTACCGGATCCTAAGATCGCAATGGAAGAGGGAGGTTTGGCGCCATAAAACCTGGTTTAACCCACCATTTCGTTTGAAATGCCTGTACCAAGTCAGAACCAATGCGATCCACCAATTCTCCGGTATGACTGATTCGTTTTTGTCATTTTCTCTGGACTATGAGATTGATCATTCAAGTTCGGTAGTTTTGTTATTACCTTTATTTTCTAATATGTTTTGTAAATGGAATTTTCGATTGTAAAATTCATAATTGTTTTAAACACCAGGTTTCTTTCCGTGTACTGTACATGGACGATATCCGAGGTGCTGGATTAGACTTCCCTGTTCGAACCTTTTTGACTTTTGACACTTTTCATTCAATTCTTTGGGTTTTGAATAATTTCCAATGTTTTGATTCAAATGCTGCTGATGAGCGGTTAATCCTTAAAATATCAATATACAACGTAACCAAATTCATCGTTTAATTCCAAATTTGGAATATGATTTTGATATCATCTATCAATCCAAAGCACATAGGTAACGATGTTACTATAAACCATACTTTGGATCTTGAAAATTTTTATACTGCAGTTAACACTTTCAACACTTTCAACAAATTAGAAATATATCTTTTCATTTTGTATTGATTTTTTTGAATGAAGACCTTGGCACAGTTTGTGTTGTTGTAGTCTACTGTGGACTTTATTTTCGTGGGTACCAATTTTCGTGGTTTGATAAAAATTGATAAGTTCGTGGACATAACAAGAACACATAGTGTAAATTTGATGTTTGATACATGTACTGAACATTTTTTTAATCTTTACTTTATCAGTAATGATTGCTAATTATTAAGCCCGTAATAATAAATCATTGACAGCTGGATGCATATGTTACTAAAATATCTATGAAAACATAAAGTTACACTACACGTGGTGTCCAAACAAACCAAGGCCTTCTAGTAATGTCATTGTGGTATGCTTTTGTATCTTTGTGATACCGAAGTAAAATTCTAAAAAATATATATCTAGCATGCGAGAATGTTTTGACAACTTTGAAATAAATTATCCTTCAAGATAGCTTGTCTTTTAAGAGGCTGTCCATGTAGAAAAAAGCAAAGGTGTACCAAAGGGGTAATCAGTATCATAAACCGTAAAGACGAAGACAAAACCGGTAGACAAAAAATCTCATAACAAAACAAACCACATAACGACATAAAACACACACACACACACCTACATAACAACAATACCACAAGAAATCAGACAAAAGCCTACAGAATATGGCACATGAAGAATTTTATCCCAGCAAATTTATTGTTTTGATGTATTGTTTGACTCATATGTAATTAATTATCCATATGATCAATTTAGTCAAGAATGTAAGCAAAGTTATAATTTAACTCAGTCCGTATGCACGAAACCAATTAACATGTTTTCTAAGGAAACAATGTAGTGAAGTAAACTCGTTTCCCTAAGTTGTATTATTTATATTAAAATATTTATTAATCAGGGAATGTTATTTGTAACATATAAGTCCACTCTTCATAAGACTGCATTTATAAAATCGTAACATCAGGGAATCTTTCTAAAAAAATATAAAAATGAATGAGTTATTTCGTTAAATCCCTAAAAGCTAGCAACAACTGTCACAATAAACTCTTATACATAGTCGTCATAGCCAGGAGAAAATTAGCAGTGACTGCAATAACCCAAATTTTAACAAAAATGTATTTCAAATCTTAATTTATTTGTAGAGTATTAAATGCAAAATGCAATAATAATTTTCAAGATACGTGTAGTCATAACGAGGCTTTATTGTATTGCGTAGATTAAGAATAAATTTGTGTTTAAAATATCTTACAGTCGAACAAGTGCTGTCAGATTGTAGAATGTCCCTTCTTCTATTACCGACAGCTTATTGTTGTAAAGATACCTGTTTAAAAATACAAGTACAATTAGTTTATTTTTGTTTGAGAACCGTATCACTTCAATTTTTCGCTTCTTTCATTTTGTGTTGCAATTAATTTGATATTGTGTGCAGATTGTAAAATTCTGTCTTATGGTTAGTTTATCATGTTATACCATTCATTTTGTAGTATTATTCATGTATGTTTCACTATTAAAAGGAGTTAAATAAGATGTGGCCGTTGACAGGAATAAAACCAAATTAAGTAGATACTCGCTTTTTTTATAAATGGATAATATGCAAGTTATTCTGCAGTTTAAAGTATCAAAAAACCCTAAACATGTACATATATCGCGATTTCTGCACATTAAGAATAATTTACCTATGTTCAGTCTACAAAGCGGACGTTAAAAGATCAGTGAGTCGGCGCGTTAACAACAAAATAATCTGTTTTTGTACAAAACTGAAATCTGACAAATTAAAAGGAAGCTTTGGACAATTTCTCAGGAGTCAGTCCGAATTGTACCTATTCCTGAAAGAATAAGAGGTACCAATGGGGTATCCGAATGTCAAAAGTCCGAAAGAGCAGAGACAAACCCAGTAAACACCGACAAGAACGGGACAAAAAACTGACAACATGTAAAACATGGAAAAACAAAATACTGAATATCAATCAACAACGCGAACTCTAGTCGAAACAAGAGTGAACTCAGATACTCCGGAAGAGTAAGCAGTTCCTGCTTGCTATATCACACCCGTCGCGTTGCCAATAGTCCATTCAGCGTGTCAAATCCGGGAAAGGAAGACAAAACAAAACCTTATGACAAACCAACATCTGCACTCATCTTGGAGATCGAAATTTGATATTTGTCTACAAGTGCATGATGTCTTCCGTAAAATTTCTTGTGTGAAGACAGCAACCGAGGAGCAACATAAGCCTGTGTGGGCAATTTTTGCGTCAGACGTGTCGCTCTGTTAAGGAAATCAATGTAAGTCCCACATGCTCTGGAGTAACGAATCAATTGAGATACGTGTACTCCATAAGTTGGAGCGGACGGAATGTTGCTACACAAGAAGGGATAGTTTGGAAAGTTGAAGTCATCACGTTTATCATAGAGCCTTGTTGAAAGTCTTCCTTGAGAGTCAATTTCAAGATGTAGATCTAAATATGAAGCAGACATCCTAGAATCCGTTGTGTCCTTTATCTCAAGCTCCTGGGGATATATGAGTTGGAGAAAGGTCACCAATTCGAGAAATGTTTAGTGAAAGGACATCATCAATATAACAGAACGTGAGGTTGAAAGAGAGAGCTAGTTTTTGGTCTTTTTTGTCTTTCAGAGATTGTAAGAAATCAGCTTCATATGAATGAAGAAACAAATCAGCAAGCAAAGGTGCACAATTGTTGGCTGAAAAACACGTCCACCAAACTGAACACATAAAGTTGAGCATGTCGATTATTTGGTCTTCTGTAAATTTGTTCTTTTTCTTAGACTCATTGATGACAAAGTAAGTCTTGGTATAATCGACTACAAGATATTTGTATCTGCGTTTTCCATTCTTTTTGAAAAAGCTGCGTTTAAGCAATAATGTTAAACAAACAAAAAGTTTTTCCATAATGCATTTCTTCATAAAACCGAAAAGCATGTTTAAAAATGTATTAAATGTGGAAAATGTTACTAAACTGAATGGGATTTTATAGTCGAAAGGGCTATATTGTCCATACAGCGACTTTAAAAGGGTCGCTATTTGCCATGGACCGTCAGCGACATGACAAACTATCGCCCGTGTTTGTTCCTCAAGAGTATTCCTTTTTATCGCTTGAGCAGTGCTCGTCTTCCACCACGGGGAAGTATTGGCTGGAATTCTGGAAGACGGAAATGATCAATTCCCATTCCTTATTCAATACAGAATAATCATATACAGAATAATCATTGGCGAGTAGTTTTCCATTGTAAAAAAAGATCAAAAGGTAAAAATGAAAAAAAAAAAACTCATTTTCACGTTTTTTGATTGTTAGGCTAAGTTGTTCAGCATACCTTTACTCAACCATTTGGAAAACAGGAATTAAGCCGAATAACCTAAAAAAAGGGTACAACTCTTCTTGTTTGTTGCGAAAGAGATTAATCTTTTCGGTAGAAGTGAATGAATCTGTTATGAAAGATTGTACCAGATGGACAAACATTATAATCCCCTTTATATCGAAGGTGGGGGAATAACAATTGTACATAGAGAAAATTAGTTATTATCCTTAACCTTTAGCCTCATTAAATTCTTTCATTGAATTCATTGGATCAAAGTTTATAGATGATACTTTTAAGGATTGTGGACTTTAAGATATAAAAACAATCTTTTTTCACCCAGTTGAACAAATGTTATTGCAGATAGAGAAAACTGTTCAACGCCTTATTCCCTCTTTTCAGTTTACATAGGTTATCTCCCATAAGCAGGAGTTATCTAACTTTGCAGGAGGTGTAATTTCTTAGCCCCTCTGTTCTTTTGATGGAAAATCAAAGAAAAATCTAGAGAGATCTGAAAGAAATTAGGGATTTCCCTAAATTTCACAAGAACTTTACTATATAAAATCTTTTAAAGTTTACATTTTTATTGTAGATTATTTAATAAGTATTTTTGTAAAAGGAAATGTTTTAAAAAGTTACATAACTATCTCAAAATGTTGGGAAATACCTTTTCTTTCTGAACCCCTCAAATTTATCATAGGATTTCAACAATAAATCCAGAGAAAATAAATTTCATACCTGCTGTAAAGTTAGATAACTCATGCATATGTGAGATAACCTATGTTAACTGAAAAGAGGGAATTAATTAATCGACTGAGTGTCTCTTTTGAGATAATTGGAGTTGCCAATTGATCCCTTTCGAGTTTTTTTTCATAGATTATGGGGAAAATACATTATCATCTTCTATTCTCTTACTGTACACAAACGGTTATGAAAAATAAAATAAAATGCTTATCGTTCATCAAAAGTGTCAAGTGCAAAGTTTTGTGCTTGATTTAATGTTTATTTTCATATAAAATTAAATCAAGCAATATTTGTAATTTTGAATAAAAATTCAGCTAAGACATAAAATTCTTGGATATTTTCAGGAATTTTCTGTTAATACTAAGCGCTTGAGGGATTACATAAAATCCCTTAACTTAGGCATAACCTGTAATCTTTACTGTGACATATATATTGCTTCTCGGTTTTTACCCTCGCTCAGAACAGTAGTGAAAAAATCTACGTTGAAGTCTGCTTTAAGGTCACTTTTGTACAGGTTAGTACTGGACCAATCTGTATTTATTAAATACGTGTATTTTGCATGCATTATATGGACGGGTGTGCTATAGCAAGCAGGAACTGCTTACTCTTCCGGAGCACCTGAGTTCACTCTCGTTTCGACTTGAGTTCACGTTGCTGAATGCGGTTTTGTTGTTATGTGTGTGTGTTGTATGTTGTTATGTGGTTTGTTTTGTTATGATGATTTTTGGTATACCGGTTTTGTCTTCGTCTTTACGGTTTTATGATACTGATTACCCCTTTGGTACACACCCGTGCGGGCTCCGGGTGGCGAATAGGACCGCAGCAGCGCTAAGCTTGTCGGTAAAAGTCCACTTACAAGCGCTCAGAAACCTGACATCGGGTCAGGCCGCTTTGACCACAAAGCGACTGGGATGTGTGCCTCAGGTGGTTGAATGGGGCAGCCTTGACATCGAGAGATGCGGGGTCGTCAGGCGATAATGCGGAAAACCAGACCACAAACCATAGTGGTGCACCGTGTTGGGAAACATGTCACATTCCTCGCACGTTAAAGATCCCTGCTGCATGTCTCGGTAAGAGTAGAACCTGTAGGATCCCCATGCAGGAGTCTAAATTTCCCGTCCCTACCCATCACTCCTTTTTCCAGTGGCATTCAAAACTCTCCTACCCGATTGGCCTTGTGTCCCCATTTCCTCCACTTGATCATCATTTCATGTTCATTGTATCACCACTTTCATGTTGATCTCCCGGATATAGCCGAAATCGTGCTGCTTGGGAGTAAAGCAATAACTAACTAACTAATTAACCCCTTTGGTACGCCTTTGCTTCTTTTAAATTCTTACAGATATTGCAGTGCCGGAAGATTCTTGAATGCGTCAACATCAAGTCTTTTAATTTGGTTGTTTCCCAAGTCCCTGTAAAATGAAATATGCATCTGATCAATTTAGTCAAGTATGTATGCAAAGTTATAATTTAACTCGGAGTCCGTATGCATGTAACCAATTAAGAGCCTGTCTCAGTAAAAATCATGCAAAAGGTGATTTACTTATTATCTTAGGTTTTAACAAGTTTTTGGCTAGTTATTCATCTTGGACCACTTTAGCGAAAAATATCAACTTAAATGAAATTGGTCCATTAGACTATCTGCAAATTGACATTAAAAATTTTGGCGGGAAAATTTCCCGAACTTTTTTCATACACAACCCAACCAATTTTCTTAGCCTCTTTACTCAAAAGTTCGGAAGGGTCAGTAAAAATTGTTGATATTTTCTGAAAAGGTAGGCCATTCTAGTGGAATTTCAACAGAAATATCAGTCGGATACTTAAAGTGATATTTTTGGTTGGTTTGTTAAGAAAAATAAATTGGCGGGACTTTTTCCCGTACTTATTTTCATACACAATGTAACCAAAATTGTATTGTATATTAAACAAGAACTGATGAACCGATTGGGCTAAAATTTAATTTACATACATTTCTCATCATAGAGATCAAATTCCGATAAAAAGAACCAGTTTTCAAAAATATGCATCTGCCACTATTTTTGCGTTTTGCATGATTCTTACAGAGACGGCTCTTTAACATGTTGTCTAAGGAAACAGTTTAGTGAAGTAAACTCGTTTCCCTAAGTTGTATTATTTACATTAAATCATTTAGAAATTTATCAATGAATGTTAGTTGTAACATATTAGTCCACTCTTCATAAGACGGTATTTATAAAATCGTAACATCAGGGAATCTTTCTAAAAAATATATAAATGAATGAGATAATTTCGTTTAATCCCTTAACACTGGCAACAACTTCCACAATATACATTTATACACAGTCGTCGTAGCCAGGAGAAAATTAGCAGTGACTGGAATAACCCAAAAACATCTCACTTGATTTCAACAAAAATGTCTTTCAAATCTTAACTTATTTGTAGCGTGTTAAATGCAAAATGCAGCGAAAATTTTCAAGATAGTCATAACGAAGCTTTATTTTATTGCGTAGGTTAAGAATAAATTTGTGTTTGAAAAATCTTACAGTCGAACAAGTGCTGTCAGATTGTAGAATGTCCCTTCTTCTAATACTGAAAGCTTATTGTTGTAAAGATACCTGTTAAAAAGTACAAGTGCAATTATTATTATTTTTTGTTTGAGAACCGTAGCAACTTAATTTGTCGCTTGAATATTTCTTTTGATTTCTGTTGCAATTAATTAAATATTGTGTGCAGAAGGCAAAATGCATATTCATGATTATTTTATGATTTTATACCCTTCATTTTGTAGTTTTATTCATGTACGTTTCCTTTTATAAAGGAGTTTAACAAGATGTGGCCGTTGACTGGGATAAAATCAAATTAAGTAGATACTGACTTATTATGAAAATGGATAATATGCAAGTTTTTCTGCAGTTTAAAGTATCAAGGAGTCCTATAAAAATATCGCAATTTCTTAGAAAATTATCAGGGAATTATTAGTTGTAACATATTATACCACTCTTCATAAGACGGTATTTATAAAATCGTAACATCAGAAAAACCTTCTTAAAAAAATATATAAAAATTAATGGGTTAATTTCATTTAATCCCTTACAGCTGGCAACAACTTTCACAATAAACTCTTATACATAGTCGTCGTAGATAGGAGAAAATTAGCAGTGACTGAAATAACCCAAAAACTTCTCACTTGATTTCAACAAAAAATGTCTTTCAAATCTTAGCTTATTTATAGCGTATTAAATGCAAAATGTATCGATAATTTTCAAGATAGTCATAACGAGGCTTATTGTATTGCCTAGGTTCAGAATAAATTTATGTTTGAAAATCTTACAGTTCAACAAGTGCTGTCAGATTGTAGAATGTCCCTTCTTCTATCATTGAAATGTTATTGTTGTAAAGATACCTGTTACAAAATACAAGTGCAATTATTATTCTGTTTTGAGAACCGTAGCATTTTAATTTGTCGCTTGAATAGTTCTTTTAATTTATGTTGTAATTCATTAAATATTGAGTGCAAAAGGCAAATTTCTTATTCGTGATTATTTTATGATTTTATACCCTTCATTTTGTAGTTTTATTCATGTACGTTTCCCTTTTTAAAGGAGTTAAACAAGATGTGGCCGTTGACTGGGATAAAATTAGATTAAGTAGATACTGACTTATTATGAAAATGGATAATATACAAGTTATTCTGCAGTTTGAAGTATCAAGGACTCCTATACAAATATCGCAATTTCTTCACATTAAGAATAATTTATCTAGGTGTAAAAAGCGGACATTAAAAGTTCAGTGAGTCTGAGCGTTAAGAACAAAAGAAGTCTATTTTTTAGCTCACCTCGAAGGTTCAGATGAGCTTTTCCCATCACTTAGCGTCCGTCGTCTGTCGTCTTCTGTCGTTTTCGTCTGATAACAATTTTTAAACAAAAACTTCTCCTCTGAAACTACTGAACAGAATTTAATGAAATCAGTTTGATTGATCCTAAGGGTGTCCTGTACCAAAGCTGTGTTTTGATTTTTGATTCGTAAAAAAAACATTGCTGTCGTCGTTAAAACTACCAGGTGGTCAGACCTTTGTTTTTGCTTGTAAATTAAAAAGTATAAGAGATAGAGAGAAAATAATGCAACCTTCCTTCTTTAGCATCAAAATAATTTACAAAAGTTTCAATTGGGTCGAAGTTGTCAGATGACCCCTTATCGGGGTATTGACCTTTGAAAGGTAAAAAAGCCAACTTTTTTTCATGTTTTTGCCCTATAGATTAAAAACTAGTGCAGATAGAGAAAATCTGTTGCTTGCATAAATCTTCAGCTCTCTAAGTTCTACAAAAGACTCCATTGGGTCGAAGTTGTCAGACGACCCCTTTTAGTTGTTATTATCCTTCAAAGGTAAAACATAACGTATAGCTGGAAAATTTTGCGAGAGTCTAATTTTCGATATATTTGCGATCATTACTCTATCGAGAAATTTAGAACCCGCGTAAAATAGAATCAACATAAATTTGTATTGGGGATATTATTAAATCGCGAAAATAAATGTCTGCGTACATTACAACTTGGTCATTTTGTATGAAATCGCGAAATTAACACGCCGCAAATATTACCCGCAATACGATAGCATTTTCTATTTTTTTGTCATATAGGGCGACTTCACTTGGATCTCGGGAGAAGGGAAGCTTTGAATAGGCATATGTAAGACCTTCTCTGATTGGATTAAGTTTCGCGCCGTTAGATCTCTACAAACCCTGGGTATGGTAAGGGCTATTCGAGACCGACTCTATATCCCGGATGTGATAACGTCAATCCAATGAAATTTGAAAGAAAGATATACATAGATGGGGCCTTGTACTTCCGGAACCCAGAGGTCTGTAACCGAGTCAATGTCATTTCCGTTCACATAGAACCAGGGTTGAAACTCGAGTTCCATGTGAAGTCGCCCATACATGTAGATTGAAAACTATTGCAGATAGAGAAATTCTGTTGCTTGCTTAAACCTACAGCTCATTAAAATCTACAAAAGTCTTCGTTGGGTCGAAGTTGTCAGATGACCACTTATAGAAGACCCACATGGCTTAAGGACCAGGTGATCGATTAAGGCTCACGAGGGCCACTTTTTTGTACAAAACACAATTTTGACAAAATATATGGAAGCTTTGGACAATTTTTAAAGCATCATTCAATAACATATCTATTCCTGAAGACAGTTATGTTAAACAAACAAAAAGTTTTTCAATAACGCGTTTCTTCGTATAACCGAAAAGCATGTCACTACAATTATGTTTTATAATGTTACATTTCTGAACTGAATAGGGTTTTATAGTCGAATAGGCTATATAACCCATGCAGCGACTTTCAAAAGACTCGCTATGTGACATGGGCCTTCAAGCCCATGACAAAACATCGCCCGTGTAAGCTGCTGAAGAGTATCCTTTCTAATCACTTGCGCAAGACGGAAATTATCAATTTCCATTCCTTATTTTATACAGAATAATATTTGGCGAGTAGTTTTCCATTGCAAAAGAGATCGAAAGGTAAAAAGGTAAAAAGAACATTTTCACATTAATTTTTTATTGATTGTTAAGCTAAATGGTGTTTAGCATTGCATTACTAAACCATTTGGAAAACAGGAAGTGAGCCGAATAATCTGAACAGGGGAGGCACAGTTAAACTTGCTGTTTGTGGCATAGGAAATCAATCTTTTCGGTAAAAGTGGAGGAATCTGTTGTGCAAGATTGTACCAGATGGATAGACATTATAACCTCCTCTCTAACGAGAGTTGGAGTATTACAATTGCAAATAGAGAAAAGCTGTTATTATCCTAAAACTTTAGCCTCATAAAGTTCTTCCATTGACTTCATTGGATCAAAGTTTTAAGATGATCCTTTTAAGGGTTATTGACTATAAAAGTATACAATTTTTTTAACAGTAATAACATTCTTTAATGCTCTAAAGCTGTTAACAATTTCTCTGTCTTTCGCTGACAAAGAACCCTGATTTGTTAGTACCTTGATATACAGGGTGACATAAATGTAAGGATTATTATAAATTGGTAATTCAGTACAATCAATACGTATGACATGTTCTATAAATAACTATATAAACAAACATTTAAAAGTCCACGAGCAGCATGGTCTTTAAAATACATGTACACGTTTTATAATGATGTTGGATAATATTAATATTTATAAGTAGTGAGTTTTTTTTTATATATTATTGATATACTTAGATATTTTAATGATACGTTCACTTGGTTTTCGTGTTGAATATTTGATAAAGTTGTTAATTTCAATTTTAAGAATCTTTAGTGCATTTGTACTTTTACTTCGACACTCGGAGGCATAAATTGATTGACATATTGAGAAACCAATTATCGTAAACAACTGATTTATGTCTAAGTAGTCATCTTGAGATATTTTAGAAATATATAGGATTGAAACCTTTATCATTTCTCAGGTGGAGCATGGTAAAGCAGGTCTGTGACGTCATATCCACTTCCGGTCCGCCATTTCTTCCGGTTCCGCCATTTTGCTTCCGGTTCCGCCATTTTGCTTTCGGTCGGCCATCTTGAATCTCGGCGGCCATCTTGGATCTCGTCGGCCATCTTGCTTCCGGTGACGCCACATCCGGTAATTATGGGGAGGTAATTCCGCAATGTCACAGTACGGTAAAAGGCTTGTAACTTAGTTATTCCTTGACTGATTCCTTTTGGGTTTGTTGTATTGTCTTTAGTATGACAATGTCTCTTTGATGATTTTCTTTGTGGTCTTCAATGGTCATTAGAGGCTTGACCAGTAGGTGATCATTTCCTATAAAAGGTGGGGTTGTCGTATATCGTTGGAAAGGTAGCAAGGTGTAGTTGCCATTTCTGAGTCGTTTGAGTCTGTAGTGGTCAGTCAGGGCTTGACCATTGGGTGATCCCTTTTTCTTCTTGGTGTAAACTAAGCGTGTAATATGTCATTGTAAAGCTTGTGAGGTCTAGTTTTATATTCTTTCTTTCGTGTCAATATAAGGGAAGTAACTCTTGGTTTCTACTGTGTTTTAAGTCTTGTACTTGATACCGTTTCGTAAGGAATTTGTCGGGCTTTGTGGGATAGGCTTTAAATACTGGTTTGATCTTTTTTTATAGGTCGTTTGGGATAACAAATCGATTTTAAGTTTCGATACTTTATTTAAAACACAGTAATAGTTTTCAGTCTTCATCCTCGTTCGTCAGGCCTGAACTGTTTTATTTTTTCATCCAGCAAGTACTTTCTTTTCTCAGTAGCGTATTTCCAAGACTCTTCATACTCATAATCTTCATCGTCCCTCAGACGTTTTGCCGTTTGTTTGATCTTCTTGTGGAGTTGATCTCGTGCCATTTCTATTTGCCACATAATTAAAGGGATCACCTAATGGTCAAGCCCTGACTGACCACTGACCACTACAGACTCAAGCAACTCAGAAATGGCAACTAAACCTTGCCACCTTTCCAACGATATACGACAACCCCACCTTTGATCAGAAATAAGAAATTGTCACCTACTGGTTAAGCCTCTAATGACCACTGAAGACCAGACAGAAAATCATCAGAGAGACATTGTCATACTAAAGACAATACAACAAACCCGAAAGGAATCGGTCAAAGAATAACTTAGTTACAAGCCTTTTACCGTACGGTGACTTTGCGGAATTACCTCCCCTTAATTACCGGATGTGGCGTTACCGGAAGCAAGATGGCCGACGAGATCCAAGATGGCTGCCGAGATTCAAGATGGCCGACATGAAGCAAAATGGTGGCATCGGAAGCAAGATGGCAGAAGACCTGCGCAGAGGGCTGCTTCACCTTGCTCTACCTGAGAAATGATAATCGTTTCAATTCTATATACTTGTTATTTTACATCCTACAACTAAATCTTTTAGTTCAACTCCCCTTGAGAAACCGATATTTGACAAAATTCCATTTATCGTTTCCCAAAATTGTCTGAGAATTCTGCATTCAATGAAAAAGTGATTATAATTATCAATGCAGTTACAATATATACATAACGGAGAGTTAGCTTTTTTTTCCAAATAAAGAGTTGTTCTTGTGTTACTAGTATAATAATTTCCATCAAAATATCTTTAGTTTATTGATATCTAGCTGTTTTATAAAGTTTAAAGTTTTAGATGGAAATTCGGTTAATGATAGATCTAATTTACGTTTCCATTTCAATATACCTATGTTTTCAACGACTTATAAATCATTTTATTGTCTATTTCATTAACTTTTATATATCTTTCCTTCCATGGTAAATTTGATTCTTCGATGTTTATGTTTAGTTTTGCCTTTATAGAATTCTCTTTGGCGGTGATTTCGAGCCAATGATTAGGTATTGCTTTTTTTAATTTTATAAATGACGCCATCCAGTTAGTTTTTCATTTAAGCTTTCCTGAAATGTGCTCTCTTTAAACTTTCCGTTTTCGTCTACTATATCATTCATGTATAAAATCTTACTTTTTATCCAGTTTATCATAACTAAGGATTTGTCATTGAATTTGATCAGTTTATTTCCCCATAACATTTGTTTTCTCATTTCATAGAAAGTTGTTGGTTGCTTATTAGATGTCTTACTATAGAAATTAACCCAGCATCGTAGCACATATTGATAGAATATTGGCCACTCTTTCACTTGTGTAATTTGTTTTAAAGTTTCTTGATCTAAATTCATTTTGAAAACTAGCAGATCATCTCCTAATTGATTAAAGTAAATTTTCGGTAACACTGACCAATTTTCATTTTCAGATAACATTAATCGTATTGCCCATTTTCGGGTCTGTTTATTCGTCTAAAATCGGGCTTACCTTCAGGTTTCAGCAATTTTAACAGGAAGTAAGTATGGTATCATCATGAAATTTTATACATAATCATGATTACATTATTTCTCTCTTAGCTTCATTGTTTATTGATCACAGAAAAAAGGGATGTAATACTTAGGTTAACATGTACCTTTTATGACAGAAATATGTTATCATCATGAAAACTTGTACAAATATACATCAGAATTTTACAGATAGGTGCACAAATAACCTGTACGGAAGTTAACATAAAGTTAACTTTGTGACTGCTTTCCATGTCTGCTCCTGTTTGCTATAGCAGACATTCAAGTTTACTTGTGTTAACTCATGACTGATCAAAATAGACTTGTGACAGCTTTTTATGACTGGTCGTAACCAGTCACGAAGGCATGACTGCTTTTACCAGACCGGTCATTTCAACAAGTCTGCTCTTACCAGACATGTTTAATTATGCAGGGGTTTAATTCAACAACAAAAAACTGACTTTAACATCATGAAAAAATGAGTTTCAAATACAGTTGAGGCAAAAGAACATTAAATTTGTCCTTTTACATTCAGTTTTTAAAGCAGAAATTTCATGAAGTTAACGTGACCAGACCTGTCATAATTTGGTGACTACTTTTAAAAGCAGACGTGGAATTATGACTGCTTTTCAAGTTAGCTTGGAACCAGTCGCGCATCTGCTCAAAGCAGTCGCATGACCAGTCGCAAGTGAACTTGAAGTTAACTTGATGTCTGCTTCTCAAGTGAACTTACCGTTCAGGTTACGTGTGCACCCATCTGTAAGCATACACAAATTTTAAATTGTAAATTTTAAAAAAAACTTCTCGAAAAAGCCTTTTCAAACTCTAGGAATTTTGTTGTTTTGGGTTATAATTCTACATTTGTTTCCAAAACATCTTTCAAAGATAAAATTTGTTACACACTGGAACAAGTTTGCAGTATGCTTGATTTCCTCATTGACAACATATTTGTCACCTTCGGAGGAAAGATTTTTCAACAACAAATCGGCATTCCAATGGGCACAAACAGTGCTCCTCTCCTCGCCGATTTGTTTTTATACTCTTACGATTTTTTTCAGGGACTCGTAAAGAACAAGAAGATGAAAGATGCAAGGTCATTTAATCTTGCATTCAGATATATTGATGATGTCCTTTCTGTCAATAACACTTCATTTGGTAGATGGATTCCTTCAATATATCCTCCAGAATTGGAGATTAAAAAGACCACCGAATCAAATTGCTTCACGTCTTTCTTGGATTTGCACCTCCAATTTGACCCAGGCGGTCATCTCAGTACAAAAATTTACGACAAACGAGACGATTTTAATTTTCAAATTATTAATTTTCCTAATCTACAGAGCAATATACCTACTTCCCCTGCATACAGTGTATATATTTCACAACTTATTCGATATGCCAGAGCTGGCAAACATTTCACAGATTTTTTTATCAGACACCGATTTCTTCGTGACCGACCTTTGGAGCAGGGCTATAAGAAAATACGTCTCATACGATCCCTAAAAAAATGCTTTCTTCGTTATCAGCCACTAGTAGAAAAGTTCAAAATTGAGTTAAAAGATATGGTAGTTAATTGTTTTAATTAGTGTTTGACTGGTCTGCTGTACTGAGATGATCACCTCAATATCCCTATTGTGTCTTACAACTATGTTGTGTTCTCTGGTCATTACCGGATCCTAAGATCGCAATGGAAGAGGGAGGTTTGGCGCCATAAAACCTGGTTTAACCCACCATTTCGTTTGAAATGCCTGTACCAAGTCAGAACCAATGCGATCCACCAATTCTCCGGTATGACTGATTCGTTTTTGTCATTTTCTCTGGACTATGAGATTGATCATTCAAGTTCGGTAGTTTTGTTATTACCTTTATTTTCTAATATGTTTTGTAAATGGAATTTTCGATTGTAAAATTAATAATTGTTTTAAACACCAGGTTTCTTTCCTTGTACTGTACATGGACGATATCCGAGGTGCTGGATTAGACTTCCCTGTTCGAACCTTTTTGACTTTTGACACTTTTCATTCAATTCTTTGGGTTTTGAATAATTTCCAATGTTTTGATTCAAATGCTGCTGATGAGCGGTTAATCCTTAAAATATCAATATACAACGTAACCAAATTCATCGTTTAATACCAAATTTGGAATATGATTTTGATATCATCTATCAATCCAAAGCACATAGGTAACGATGTTACTATAAACCATACTTTGGATCTTGAAAATTTTTATACTGCAGTTAACACTTTCAACACTTTCAACAAATTAGAAATATATCTTTTCATTTTGTATTGATTTTTTTGAATGAAGACCTTGGCACAGTTTGTGTTGTTGTAGTCTACTGTGGACTTTATTTTCGTGGGTACCAATTTTCGTGGTTTGATAAAAATTGATAAGTTCGTGGACATAACAAGAACACATAGTGAAAATTTGATGTTTGATACATGTACTGAACATTTTTTTAATCTTTACTTTATCAGTAATGATTGCTAATTATTAAGCCCGTAATAATAAATCATTGACAGCTGGATGCATATGTTACTAAAATATCTATGAAAACATAAAGTTACACTACACGTGGTGTCCAAACAAACCAAGGCCTTCTAGTAATGTCATTGTGGTATGCTTTTGTATCTTTGTGATACCGAAGTAAAATTCTAAAAAATATATATCTAGCATGCGAGAATGTTTTGACAACTTTGAAATAAATTATCCTTCAAGATAGCTTGACTTTTAAGAGGCTGTCCATGTAGAAAAAAGCAAAGGTGTACCAAAGGGGTAATCAGTATCATAAACCGTAAAGACGAAGACAAAACCGGTAGACAAAAAATCTCATAACAAAACAAACCACATAACGACATAAAACACACACACACACACTTACATAACAACAATACCACAAGAAATCAGACAAAAGCCTACAGAATATGGCACATGAAGAATTTTATCCCAGCAAATTTATTGTTTTGATGTATTGTTTGACTCATATGTAAAACAACAATCACCAGGATTTGTTTGAAAGCAACATGGATGAATAGTGATTTAATTTGGCCTTTAAGTTCACGAACAAAGCAACCAAATTTTGTAAATATGCAAGAGTTATCTCCCTTTTTCTGCATATTTTCAATGCATTCTATATAAATTTTATCTAGTAAGTTATCACTTCAATAAACCAAAAATCTGCATTTGTTTGGGGGAATGGATGGTAACCTGATGTAAAATCAATGAAAATTTTTGAAATAAAAAATTTATCATGTGCCAGCTATTGCCTGGGTTTTGCTTGGACAGCCTCTTAAGGCGGGTTTGGGTTGGAGGTTTCATGGTGTTGTGTTTTATCTTGTTGTCGTTTCATATACATTATTAGAGTTTGCGGCTGTTTTCTGGATTTTTAACATTCAAAGGCCTTATTGGTACTTTTTACTCCAAATCCAAAATGTTTATTCAAAGAATCTTATGTTTGTACTTTCTGATAATAAACACTAAAAAGCTTCTAAAGGTAAGTTATTTCTTACAAATGCTGTAATGACTGTAAATTGTCAAACGTCCAATTCCGTATCACTACCAGCTGGTTGTTATCAAGATTTCTATAATAAAACAAAACTAATTAATAGTAAAGTCATCCACGATTATTTAAAAGGCACCAAAAAAGACATAGCAAAATGTTTCTATAAGTTAGTCTTTCATAATGTACGGTATGACATTGTTCTAAACAGTTACCTGATGATTGGTCATTTAATAAATTCAAATATGAGTAGGTCAATCTATATTAGATTTTAATTCCACATATTTTAGTTGCATGTATGACTTAGTTGCATGTTAAATGCAATAATAAGCCGTTAACGTATTGCTGATACAATTCATTCAGTTTATACCCGTTTTTCCATCAGATCATAATTTTCAAAAGGTCATATAATGGCATTGATGTTTTGTGTTAAACGTTTTTCATGCCTATGGTAAGTCAGGGCTCTCGTGCATCAATTTGATTCAGTAAAGGATATAAGCCGTAAACAGTCCATTCGGTAAAATATTGGTCAGGTCTGAGGCGCAGCCAAAGAATTGTTCTATATTTACCGAATGGACTGTTTAAGGCTTATATCTTACTTAAAACACAGTTTATCCACGCAAGTTTTTATATTCAAGTATAGCACGATCAAAAATATATTTTTTAACCGTGATGTTATATACGTTAATACTATCAGATCATTTAAATACTCTAATTGAACACTTGTTTGTCAAGTCTCCCATAGCCAAATGGTTAGCGTTGTGGACTATGGTAGGAAAAACTACGGATTCGATTCCAGCTATGGACAAAACAATTTTGTTATCGATTTAGATTTAAAATACACGTTTATACAATCAGAATGATTTAAGGCATGGCATTAATTGTCACAAAAGTGTGCACTTGCTGCATTTTTCCCTTCAATCATTGGCTTAGAAAATGTTAAAGTCGCAAAAATACTATTACTGACCGTCCAATATTAGATAAAAGCAATCCAATATTAAGTAGAAAACAGTCCAATATTAAGACTAAACAGTACTTATCGGTAAAATAAGGTACTGCATTAACAATGGCATGACATCACAACTGTGTTTTAATGATACACTATACTCTTCCCATTTCCTTTAAATCTATACACCTTTCTTCTTACAATTTGTCATATGGGCAGAATATTTTGTAGATTGTATTGTATAAAAAAAATATTGTAGATCTTTACACAGACTATATTTTTGATAACTGATATGTCCTGTACGGAGTAATTTCCAGTGGGGAGTATAACGACTTCCTTGATAGAGCTACGCGAGCGACAAGCAAATGTTTAATACATGGGTACGTTGCTCCTTGGTTGTTTTCATCACTCAAGGAAATTTTACGGAAGACATCGTAGACAAATACGAGATTTCTATCTCTCAAATGAGCACAGATGTTGGTTTGAGATAGAGTTTTGTAATTGCATCCTTTCCAGATTTGACCAACACTAAATTGATCTTTCGCAACTTGATGAGTGTACTATAGCAAGCAGGACTGCTTACTCTGGGCACCTGAGTTCACTATCGTTACGACTTGAGTTCACGTTGCTGAATGCGGTTTTAAGCTCATCTGACCCGAAAGGTCAGGTGAGCTATTGTCATCACTTGGCGTCCGTCGTCCGTCCGTCCGTTCCTCTGTCCGTCGTCCATAAACTTTTTAAACGTTAACTCCTCTGACACCATAAGACCAATTACAACCAAACTTAGTATGGTTGTTCATTAGCATTCGGTGCTTAGAACTGATGTGTGGATTTTGGAGTCATTGTAAAACATGGCCACCGTGGCTAAAAAAAGAACATAGGGGTAAAATGCAGTCTTTTGCAAATAACTCAAAAACGGCTTTAGATATAAAAAATTCTGGAATAGGGTAATAGTGATCAACACTTCAAGATCTACATACCCTGAAATTTTGAAGAAAATTCAACAAGCCAAGTAGGAGTAATTGTCCTTTTTGTGATTTTTTTGCAAATTTTGCACCTGGCTAGCTTAATAATTTGAAAACTATACAAGATATTTGAGAAATTTAAATACCATATTGTTGAGCACATAAAATCTTCAAAATATGTACAGTATACGATCAACGTTATAGGACCTATCCTTTAAGGAGTTATTGGCCTTACAACGTCAAAATTAAGCATTTTCACAGCATTTTATGATCACATTGAAAACATTAACTCCTCTAACACTTTCAGTTGGAACCAAACTTGGTATAAGTTTTTATTAGCATTAGGTGTATAGAACTGATGTGGGGATTTTGGATTCGTCGTAAAAAATGGCGGCTGTGGCTAAAAATAAAATATAGGGGAAAATTGCAGTTTTTTGCAAATAACTCAAAAACGGTGACAGATTTTTAAATTTTGATTGAAAACATAAGTGATCAGCACCTCAAGATCTTCAATCTGTGAAATTTTGAATAAGACCCAAGAACCCATGTAGGAGAACTGTACTTTTTTTTGAATTTTTGCTAATTTTGCACCTAATAAGCTTAATATCTTAAAACCTGTATAAGATTTTTGAAAATTTAAATGGCATATTGTTATGCATATCAAGATCTATAAAATACGTAATAGGGTCAAGGTTGTAGGACCTTTCCTTTTAGGGGTTATTGCCCTTAGAACGTCAAAATTGAGTATTTTCAAAGCATTTCCTCATTACATTGAAAACGATTACTCCTCTGACACTTGAAGTGCAATTGGAACCAAACTTGGTATAGTTGTTTATTAGCATTAGGTATATAGCACTGATGTGGGGATTTTGGATTGGTTGTTAAACCTGGCCGCTGTGGCTAAAAACAGAAAATTGGGGTAAATTGCATTTTTGTTAATAACTCAAAAAGGGTGACAGATTTTGAAATTCTGATTAAGAACAAAAGTGATCAACACCTCATGATCAACCAGTTCAAACAAAGCGACTGCTTTAATTGCATATCCATTTTCATGACAGTTTTACACTTTCAAAAATGATATTAATAGCAAGCGTCGCAGATGCGAGCCCTATGGCATTGTGCATGTTTTGAGATGTGCCAGAAACATACTGACGATAAAACCGGAACAGGTTTACTTTTACAGAGTGAAAAAAATAATAGGCACGGAGCAGGTAAAACAATCAACCCTCTGGGCTTATAAAAATACATCATAATCTGTTATGCAAAAATATAAAAATTGAAATTCAAAAACATCGATAAAACCCTCATTCATCCACTTGTCTATTTTTACACACATTTTTTTATTTAAACACCATTCAGTCTTTTCCGCCGAAAAACGATTTTCCGGAAAATACCGAGCTAGCTTTTGGCAACATCAACATCGTCCCATTGACTAGTCATACCAAATGCATGATACTGACCAAGCTATGTTACATTCTAAGTAAGATAGAATACATAAATTTACTGAATAAAACCTACTCATAATAATAAATAAAAGGTTCTTACCTCAAAATGAAAGAAGAGTCCCATCCTGTGGAGTTTCACTCACTTTCCTCAGTCCCGGATGATATTTTTACTTGACCGTTTTTTCCGCCAGGTTTCTTAATGTACCTTCTGATAACAATGCTTCAAATAAAACACTGATACTCAGAAAATCTCACAAAATCTGGCAGAATCTGAATGTTGCTTTGGTCTGCTGAAGGAGCGCGAAATACTCTTACAAGGAAATGACGTCACGTAATCCATAAAATGGATAATTTCGTCCCCGCTTAACGTCGTCCCAGAATGTTACAGGATTTATTATTTGCACAAATAATTGATTTTTTAATACATGTAAGTAGTTATTGATCCCAGATATTTTAACAACTTTCTCAAGTGCATATGATTTGGGTTGGGTGGGGTCAGACTTTGCTACTAATTAATTCCTTTTAAAAAGTTCCCTCTTTACGTTAAACTAAGCCGGTCGAACACATGGATTTATTTTTAAAAGGTATATAGATTTACTATGCTCGCTAAAAAGGCAGGGCCTTAATCATATTATTATGAATGCAGTATATAGATAGCGTTTGTAGTGCGGGTAGATTCCTGAATGCACCATTATCCATTCTTTCGATTAAATTTATGAAAATAATTGATACATCCGAAATATATAGTCATAATGTATGGCAGATTAAAATACGCTCGTACACATAAAACAAATCAAAAACTCGGATGTTAATTAACGACAAAGAAACTAATATTTTCATATTTTGCAAGGAAATAATATTTTTATGATTAGAAGAATTAAATGTTAAACATCGAACGAAAATTTTTATGAAGAAAAAAGCATTGTCATAAAAAAGATGGGGCCAAGGAGATGTTCCTAAAAACTGATAATTTTTAATAGAATTATTATGTGTTGTCTACCTGTCCGACTTGCTCTTGAGAATCTGTCATAATGACACCAGATATGCTAAGCAATGATATGTATTCTTAAGAAAAAAATAGTCACTTCAAAGTTTTTGATCTAGTGACTTAAATCGTTTTCCAAGACAAAGTTGAAAGACATGTTGACCAAAGTTCCCCTCGCTCCAATTGGATAATTGACAGCCTGGTCTTTAGACTTGTCACTTATATACATGTATTTAACTATTTAAATTCAAAACAATTAATAACACACAAATTCTTTTGTAAATATCTTTCTTCAGTTGAGATGATCCGGTTGAGATGCGAGCACGTGCAACGATCTCGCGCTAGTCAATTAACCAATTAAGCCCATTAGTACTGATAATGATTGATGATTTCCACCAATGAAATGCGATATTATCTAATACTTTCGGTTTTTATAATGAAGTCACCTAAGGTTTCAGAATATAGAAAAAACTATTTTTAGGGAAGAAATGGGTACTTACACGCGTTCTTGGAAAGGCGGCATTGTTCTTTCACTCGTGATAGATTTTTGTGGGTCTTTTGGTTCGTTCCGCTTAACTTCACTCGCAAAAAGAATGAAACATTCTATCACTTGTGAAAGATCAGTCGGTCTTTTCCAAAATATTATTTAAGAACCTATAAATCTTTTCGATTTTGATTTTGGTAGAAAAGAGGGAACAATAATTTCTGAAGGGGTATTTCTGCTATGTATGTATGTAACTTGCTAATAATAAAACTATAAAACATTCTGTCATGTCTCTAAAAAAATCGGGCCAAATAAAACAACAAGACTCTTTTCACTTAAATGGCCAGTCCCTTTTCTCTGTTAGAACTAGGAATTAAAATTGACTTTAATTTATTTCCCTTGGTACAATCCCAAGCTGTAATGTTACAAACCAATTGAATTTTAAAAGGTGAAGAAGTAAATCATGAACCATATGCACATATTATCCATTTTTCACAAAAACAAAGATTTTATCTCTAGACAGTAATAAATATAATAGATTTCTATATTACAAATATTTAGCATTCTACCCACAGGGGTTTGTTTACAGTAAAAATATATACCCTCTCTATTCTTGTGAAAAGGGATAAAAAGGAGATGTACATTTTTTTTACTGTACACAAGCACCTGTGATTCTACCCACATTCGTTATTATTTTGTTGTTTTATGAAACTTTACATATCAGACACATTATAAAACTACTTCATACAACAACTGAACCGCAGTGAACTGGGAGTTATTAATGAATTCATTCAATAAGACATGACAAACAACGAAAACATAATTCCGATTCCGTATTCTTACGACATTTGTTTACATATGTGGGGCGTCCTTTCATCTGATATACAATGGTATCCCAATGTAATTATAGCTTTTCATTCCGTAGCAGCGCCCCTAACGAAACCAAAATTCCTTTCATTGAGACCAGGCTATATATTTGAATATAGACTGGGTTCGAGGCTAATGATCAATACCTCCATGTTGGAATTGGCTTCCCTGTTCGCACCTTCTGGTTTGAGTACTTTTCTTCAAATGCTTTCGATTTTCGACTTCCAATGTCTCGATTCCAATGCTGCTGGTTAATCCTTGATATATTATTAAACGTCATATCCAAAGTAACCGTTTTTATACTCATTTTGGTATTTGTATTCTGCAACAGCCTTTGTTCTTTAAAATGTGACTATCAGGGTTTTTTTCCAACACAGTGCTCAATTATGAGTTCTGGTCAGGTTTTCGGCATGAAAGCCTGACGACCCCTGTATTCATTATAATAGGACTGCGGTATTAATCTTCTCTAACTGTACATCGGGTATATAATCCAGTGTCTTTGATTGTGGGAAAACGGCCCGACTCGATATTAGGTAACTGAGCGATCTTTATTGATATTTTAGCGACAAGGGAATTACATGTATTGTTATCAGAATATCGTAATGATAAAAAGACAGTTTACGTGTGGTTCTTTGATCAATTATTGATTTTTACCCTACATTTTGAAGTTTCTATTTAAGTGTTTTTAATAAAAGGCGTCACCTAAGATGTGGCCGTTGACAAAAGTGAAAATCAAGTAAATTGTTTAAATAGATGTCTTAAAGAAATATAGCTATGACATAAAATGGAACAAGTTTCTAATTAGATTAATTTTATATCCTTTGACATATCAAATGCAACTAAGATCGATGAATTTTGAGATCTCTTAAACAAGTTTTTATTGTATTGCTTATATATATAATAGCTTTGTGTTTGAAAAATCTTACAGTGTGGTAAGAGCTGTCAGATTGTAGAACGTCCTCTCTTCTATCACCGAAAGCTTATTGTTGTTAAGGTACCTGTCCAAACATATAATGAAAACTGTTATTATTTTGTTTGAAAACCGTAGTATTTTCATTTATCGCTAAAACAGTTTGTGAATATGGTAAACTGAATAGCATTAAGTCCCTCTTGTCTAGTGTACAGCATGTATTGTTTTCCATATATTGTTCTTGATAGGAAAAACTTTATACATCTCATAATATGAAATTGCTAGAACGTTTTTAAAATATTACGTTAAAATAACTATTGCACATTTCAGGATATTTGCTTATATTAGAACTGACGAGATTAAGACAATCTTTATAAGAAAAATCATAACAAGTCTGTTTTTCGCTTGACCGATAGAAAAAAATATTCTTGAAACATACATGTTATCACAGGATATGCACTATTTTATTTCATAGACAGAAGATACATGTGTATTAGCAGGGATTCGAATATCAAATAAGTGAAGGTGATACCACCTATCAAAAAAATTCATTTGTAATATAACAATTCATAATGAAACAAAAACGGTCAGCAGCCTTTAATAGGAACTATCAATTTCTATTGCATCAAACAGACTTCTCAAAGATGACCTAGTTCTAAGAAAGCGACTCCTTTAATTGCATATCCATTTTCATGACAGTTTTACACTTTCAAAACAATTATCAAAATAATGAATGCAGTATATAAATTTTAACATCTTACAGCGTGTGTAGTGTCGGCAGATTTCTGAATGCACCATTTTCTATTCTTTCTATTTGATTACTATACAAAGATCTGAAAATAATTGATGCATCCGAAGTAGGTAGTCATTGTGTAAGGCAGATTCAATACGCTCATAAGCATAAAACAAATTTATGTCTTTCAAAACAAAACAAAACCGGAAGTTTCTTAAAGACGAAGAAACTAGCATTTTCATCTTTTGCTAGAAAATATTGATATTTTATTATCAGAAGAATTTAGTGTAAAACATCCAAAGAAAACGTTTATCTGATAGAAAAATGCAGACAAAAATTCATTGTCATAAAAGAAGATAAACTAATTACACATATGCAGCTTTCTTGATATCATCTGTATCAGGTTCATTGTATCTGGTACTTGATAATTTAATTCCTAATTACGCTTGGATAAAGCGTTATCGCAAAACTGTTAGATGTCATTAAATTAGATTGATAAGTATTATTTAGCAGTACCTCAAAATTGTTTAATAAAATATATATTATTTGTACACACTACAAAATTAAATTACTTCTAAATTAGAAACGTTAATTGAACCCCGAACATGTCTTGTCTTAAAAAACAAACTTTCACCTTCCCGTGGTTGTCAGCATTTCATTCAAGTGTTTGCAAACGATTTGCACATGAGGACAATGATAGGAATAAATGATGTACCGAAACAATATGTATTGTACGGACAACATTCATTTTTCGTCAAGTATTTATTCAGAATATTTTATATTATGCTGTAAAAAATAAGAAGTATTTAAATGTCTATTTTCCTTTTATGCTGTTTTATAAAATGGCGAAATTGGTAGATAATATTTCTGTAAACTCTGTGTAAGTTGTATATATTTTTTTAGTTTACATGATGATAAACATGAACTTCAAAACATTTCCTCAATTTAAAAGCAAAAAGAAGAACACATAGTGTAAATTTGATGTTTGATGCATGTACTGAACATTTTTTTAATCTTTACAATATCAGTAATGATTGTGTATTATTTAGCACTTAATAATATATCATTGACAGCTTGATGCATATGTTACCAAAATATCTATGACAAATTTGGTTACGCTTTACATGGTGTTCAAACAAATCAAGTATGTATTATGCTTTTTTTCTATATGATACCGAAGTAAACATTCGAAAAAAAATAGTAGCATGAGAGAATATTTTGACAAGCTTAAAGGAGACTGGACACGATTTTTCACTTTTTTATATTATGATAAAAATCTATCATAAAATGCTATTAAATATGAAATACGCCCTTGTTTTGTTGATATACACCTTAAAACACCACTTTTTAGGCATGTGTTTATGACCTCTGAAATATGCAAAAAATAATCGGCGATTGAGCCCAAAACGAGGCTTGACGTCACACGGGCCACTGGTCTATCATTGCATATTAAAAACAAAAGTATATAGTCAATAAAAAAAATCAAGAGAGTTGTTAAAATTAAATTGACAGTTCTATTAAATGCAATTTTATGAATATATTTGACTGCAGTAACCAACAGAAATATAGGATCGGAAATATTTTTAAATAATTTTCATGAATTAGAATTTTTTTAGAGCAGTCAGTCTGTAAATCTTGTTAGTCGTCGCGGCAGAAATAAAGTTTGCTCTGTTCATTTTTACATTACTACGACTCATTGGCGGATACACGGGGTTCGGAACCCCCCTTTTCTCCGAATTCTTTTTTTTTATTTCGTGTAGTTAAGCAAAATAGGTCTGGAGCCAGAATGCGAAAATGTCTGAATCTGCCCCTGCAACGTTAACCGGCCGCGGGCCCATTTACTCTGTGAAAAATTGTAAACTGCTTGCTAACTTTGCGTTATTTAGCACCCAACGGGCAAATGTCTTTTCCTACCCAGACAAACGCCCTTTCCAAAGCTAAATGTTCAGAAAGAAAAAAAATACTTAATTAAGACTGATATTCTGGTTAACTTACTCTATTTCGATTTTATCTCTGGTTTACTGTATTATGATTTTATCTTTTATTTATTTTTTTCATTGAAATTCAGATAAACGTTACCATAGACCTGTATATTAAATATACAGGTCTATGACGTTACATTCCGAAATTTGGCATAAAATAAGGGTTGTAAATTAATACACCCCGTGGTTTGTGTATTACTTTATTCCATGTTGATTGAAGCTGCAGGTAGTTACAGTCGTTTGAAGGTTCAGTGATCATACTGGACTGCCGCACCGCAGGTGTTATACCTGTCAAAGTACTGTGAATTTACAACAGGTGTTACAATCACACAATGTGAACTAAGCGGTCAATGCTCACACCAGTGTAAATTTGCAATTTGCATCATAAATTAATTAGAGTTCGTCTAGTTCTTCAATTTTGTTTGATCCTGTGTTTACCTTGAAACATATAGAAGAGGGATATTTAAGAGGTGTTGGGTTCGTCCATAAGTAGATCCGTAAGAATAAATATGTACGTTATAAGTCTTTAGGGATTTTTAGACCTACCGGACTTCAAGTTCCTATTTTGGGACAGTGGAGGCATCAATGGACACATTCCTTCTTTATTTCAGTCCAATCCTAAATTGTCGCGTTCTTCTGTTCAGTGTATAAACTTCACAATAAATATCGGGACATGATCACACAGAAAGAATAAAACAATACAGTCACTAGTATTTGTAACATTTTTACTGAAGCTAACAAAATACTCTGCAAAATGGTTTAAATTTATATGCTGCATGAAGTAGAATTGGAATTTTGGTGATATTGAACGCCCCATTGAATTATTGCAGTGATTCCGAAGCTTTGTCAGGCCGTCAGACAAGTCCAGCAAAAACTGATTCGCTCCAGCAAAGATTTTAGGAATTTCAAATTGAAATGCTAGCACACATGCACCAAAATGTATGTTCGGTCCGGGAAAAGTAAAAATACCTTCGGAATCACTGTTATTAAACATCAGCTCGTATAAAGCTTAAATCTCAGTTGTCTAAATCGTATAAAAATGTAATACCATGTAATTACCCCCCTCCCAAAAAAAGTTTTAACAATACTTAGTGTTGATAAATGTTTTATATTGGAATTAAATGAATATATAGGCACAATTACTTTAAATATGATGCGTTAAATGAACTCCTATTGAAATTTTAAAGTTTAAAATTTGTATAAACTAATTTGCAGCATGAGCAAAATTTGTCGGAAGCTGCATATGCCATTGGGTATATTTAAACCCTATATTTGAGTCGCTATTCTAAATAATTATGGGTCAATATTTTAAGACTTTTTCAATATCCATGGCTGAATATGGAAATTCAGAAAAAATTCCCATACTTTCTTTTTTTTTATTCAACAAGAGGCTCCCAGGAGCCTGAATCGCTCACCTGACATATGTGCCTGAAGTAAAGGTTATAAGGCAAAATCTATTTAACGTTGAAAGGGTCATAAGATTACTAAGGGGGTCATCTGACAATATGGTGGATCTAAAGGTGCTGATCACTTTTGTTCTCAATCAAAATCTAAAAATCTGTCACCCTTTTTGAGTTATTTGCAAAAAAATGCAGTTTAACCTAATGTTCTATTTTTAGCCACAGCGGCCATGTTTTACAACCAATCAAAAATCCCCACAACAGTTCTATACACCTAATAATAATAAACAATAATACCAAGTTTGGTTCCATTTGGACTAAAAGTGTCAGAGGAGTTAACATTTTCAATATAAGGAAATGCAGTTAAAATGCTCAATTTTGACATTCCAAGGGCAATAACTACTCAAAGGAAAGGCCCTACAACGTTGACCCTGTTACAAATTTTGTAGATCTTGATGCGCTTAACAATATGCAATTTAAATTTCTCAAATATCTTGTATAGTTTTCAAGATATTGAGCTAAACAGGTGCAAAATTTGCAAAAAATCCACAAAAAGGGCAATAACTCCTACATGGGTTGTTGGATTTTCTTCAAAATTTCAGAGCTGGTAGATCTTGAGGTGCTGATCACTTTTGTTCCCAATCAAAATTTTGAAATCTGTCACCATTTTAGAGTTATTTGCAAAAAACTGTCATTTACCCCTATGTTCTATTTTTAGCCACAGCGGCCATGTTTTACGACCAATCAAAAATCCCCACATCAGTTCTATACACCTAATGCTAATAAAGAACTATACCAAGTTTGGTTCCATTTGGACTTAAAGTGTCAGAGGAGTTAACGTTTTCAATGTAATGAGGAAATGCTGTTAAAATGCTAAATTTTGACGTTCTAAGGGCAATTACTCCTAAAAGGAAAGGTCATACAACGTTGACCCTTTATATACTTTGTAGATCTTGATGTGCTTTACAATATGCAATTTAAATTTCTCAAATATCTAGTATTGTTTTCATGATATTGAGCTAAACAGGTGCAAAATTTGCAAAAAATCCACAAAAAGGGCAATAACTCCTGCATGGGTTGTTGGATTTTCTTCAAAATTTCAGAGCTGGTAGATCTTGAGGTGCTGATCACTTTTGTTTCCAATCAAAATTTTGAAATCTGTCACCGTTTTAGAGTTATTTGCAAAAAACTGCCATTTACCTCTATGTTCTATTTTTAGCCATGGCGGCCATGTTTTACAACCAATCAAAAATCCCCACATCAGTTCTATACAGCTAATGCTAATAAACAACTATACCAAGTTTGATTCCATTTGGACTTAAAGTGTCAGAGGAGTTAACGTTTTCAATGTAATGAGGAAATGCTGTTAAAATGCTAAATTTTGACATTCTTAAGGCAAAAACTCCTAAAAGGAAAGGTCCTACAACGTTGACCCTTTACATATTTTGTAGATCTTGATGTGCTTAACAATATGCAATTTAAATTTCTCAAATATCTAGTATAGTTTTCAAGATATTGAGGTAAACAGGTGCAAAATTTGCAAAAAATCCACAAAAAAGGGCAATAACTCCTACATGGGTCGTTGGATTTTCTTCAAAATTTCAGGGTTGGTAGATCTTGAGGTGCTGATCACTTTAACCCTATGCCAGAATTTTGATATCTGTAGCCGTTTTTGAGTTATTTGCAAAAAACTGCATTTTACCCCTTTGTTCTATTTTTAGCCATGGCGGCCATGTTTTACGACGAATCAAAAATCCCCACATCAGTTCTAAGCACCGAATGCTAATGAACAACCATACCAAGTTTGGTTGCAATAGGACTTATGGTGTCAGAGGAGTTAACTTTTTAAAATTTTACGGACGACGGACGGACGACGGACGCCAAGTGATGACAATAGCTCACCTGACCCTTCGGGTCAAGTGAGCTAAAAACGATATCATATTGCATTAATTGCCATTAATGTCTTATGCAGTAAAACGACAACTGGCCCATATTGCGTCATCAGATCACGTGACGCCTATCTCATTAAAATTTTTTGGATCGGCGGAAGCGATAAAATGTGATGCTAATTATTCTCATTATGACCTTATTCAGGAAAATTGATAAGTTTTATGGTGTTTTTTACTGTTTATGATGAAAACAAGATCTAATATAAAAATATCAAAAATCGTGTCCTGGCGATCGTTTCACAAAAGGTCGTAAATCGTACGATTACCGACTTGTTTTACGACCAGTTTCCGACAAAGTTAGCGACCGTTTCACAAAACAAGTCGGTATTATTTTTTACGATTACCGATTTACGACAAAGATCGCGCACCTGTCTGTAATTGGATTTTAATTAATTGACCGTTCATACTAACAAAAAGCTGTTTTCCTTTGGTTTTCCTACACGACTGTGCCAATCTTGTTTCAAAATTTCTCCGTAATCGTTTTGAATGGTGCTTTCTATCACGTCCGCTTGCCATGGAATTTTAGAAACGTCAAATGACGTCACATTAAAGGGGAACGATTTGGGGTATTCATTTAGTTGATTATTCACTGAATGAAAAATAGAATTTTAATACTTGTATTTTTAGACGGTTTAATAAAGTTTTGATATTTATTAACAAATGTATGATAATAAAAAAAGGTGATGCAAATGAAGAATCGTACAGTAAAATTTCATTCAATATAACAAATTAAATTTAGTACATGTATGTGTTGTTATTTTCGTTTTTTGTGTGGTCTTGTGCATTGAAGTACGAGATCTCATACATCAGGGGCCAGTTTAACAAAAGAGTCTTATGACTAAGACGTGTCTAAAGATGGTCTATAGACAAATCTTAGTCCTAAATCGGTTTATCGAAGACGTTTTATTTTTAGACATTGCAAATTTTTAATCCTAAAATTAAGACTACGAATTATTTGTCTTATGGTGGTCTTTAGACCAAAAAATGATTTAAATATTTTTAAAAAATAAATAAATCCTTAATATTTATTCCGTATTTTTGTCTTTGGTTCATTTTTACATAGTACAAGTTAGTCTGATATATATTCAAGTAAATAAAGACTCCTGAACGCAATACCTATTTTTGCACGTGAATTACACTAGTGTAACGTAATCATTTCTTAATTCGTAAGTATTTAAAACATGCAAATGTATTGGCCAACTTGATCTTTGTTGATCCTAATGTATCTAGTTTACTTGATAGTTTTCTTTTTGAAGAGAATATGTAGTTTTGTGAATTACCTGTGGTTAAAGTTTCAACTATAAGTTGAAGTTTGAAGCTTTATTAATTTTCCATTTATAAAATTATATTTATTTGCCATCACATCGATATAAAATGCTAGAAATGAAATAGAGAAAATGTTTACTTTTATTTTTGATATATTATAACATAGCGAAAAGAGTTACAATCAATTTTTGTCAATGACTAATAATATTAAATCCGATGCTTATATTAAATTATGACCATCAAAAGACCATATTAACTAAGATACCCATAAGATAGCTTTGTTGTGTGGTTTTAGAGATGTAATAAGATGGTCAAAAGACTATCTCAATTCCATCTCTTATGCACGTCTTTAGACATATCTTTAGATAATTTTGTTAAACAGGCCCCTGTGTTCGTACCTCGAGACTTTTAAATATATGTCAGTATCATGAATACTACGTTTTCAACTAATATACGCAACGCCAAGCGTATACAATTTGGATTCAATGAATACAGATAGAATACTCAACGAATATTGAAAAATGTAAATTGACACAAGCATTTTCGCCTGAAATTTTCGTACTTTTTGTATTAAGACAGTTTCACATGCATAAAGCTTTCTCCTACAGTCCCGTATGGTGTATGGCGATTTTATGATCCTATGTCATTTACTTCATGTTAAACCTATTACTTTGATTTTTGCACATAGTGAACATGAATGCTAAATTGTCGTCAAAGTTTTCTCAGCAACTACAATAGATAGAGGTCAGATATTTTGCATATAGCTTTATCCTAAAGTACCATATGGAGTATAGCGATTTTATGTTCCTATGTCAACTATTTCCTGTTTACCGAGTATTTAAACTGGTATGCATGGCATAGTTTTGGGGCGGGGTACCACTAGTGAGCATTAGCTCACAGATTTACTTGTTCAAAAGGTTTTTGTAAACATTGTGCTGGCGGCACACTATCCCGATTAAGACCACGATGAAAACACGATTTTGGATATTTTCACAATCGGGACTGAGCGTAACAAGATCGCGCTATTCGTGTTGCCATCTTTTCTGACTTCGGGTTAAACTTCGTAATTCCTCCGAATATTTTAACATGTTAAAAAACTGCCGAAGGTTCATCTTACGATGGCGGCACGAATGAAACGAGAAGCTCTCCAAAGGTGGTGCAAAGGAAATGACGGCGTCGCTAAGACCTCGCTTTGTATCCGAATATCCGTCGTAACTAGTGTAATGACATAGAGAAATGGCACGGAGATGGTAACACGGTACTGGTCAAAGCAGTACGATTTCTGAAGTTAAAATATCAAATTTGTCAAAAGTGCTTTATATCTATTAATCTATTTCGGTTAGGCTTCAGTTCAGGTATGGCGTGTTACAGTAAATCGTTGAGAAAAGGAAAATTACATGTAGCGCAGCTTTTTTTCTTTAAGTCAACGTGCAGCAGGAGGAAGACTTACAAGACTGCAGCTTATGACAAAGTACCCTCAATAATTCTCTATTCATAATTTATTGTTTACAAAAATTAATTAAAGGAAATAACAAAAACTAGAATGATTGTTCTCAAATATACAAAAAGAAAAGACAAAACAAGGCGAAGACAGTCTGGATCTAGTATCTTCTGCTGTTTTCCTTTTCGTCCTGATCTTTCCAGTCCACACTTTTTTTCTAAACCCTTATAGTTACTATATACTATCTGTGACTTTTTCAGGAGTGGATTTGAATTATATGCATTTTATTTAGACCATGAGCCAATTGCAGAACCGAGAGCAGTGCCAAATGGCCTCGTTGAAGGCTGTTGGTGGTTGTCCATTGTGGTTTTTCTGAATTGCCGCCTGATTGTGGGCTGTGTTGCGTACACTTATTCCACATCTCATTATTTTCTATACTGCTTTTTGTATGTACTGTATGCGAGTCCACCATTACGGGTTACAGATCAAGTTTACTTTACTTTCAGTTTCGGTCCACAAATGTTTCAATAAACGGGTCCTTTGGACTTTTAGATATAGGACCCGGACGGTAGGGAACTATGTATTGAAAGGCTTTGTTCAAGAATCGTGTGACATTACAAAGCTAAAATTATTGAACTTTATGCCAAAAAGAATTACGAAAGCCCATTGGGGCCATTTTGGTAATCTAAAAACTAATTTTCGTTGTTTTAACGCACTTTAATCAATTTCCACATAAAAACACGCTACTTTTCCACAATAACGTGTTACTTTTGCATTAGAAAAACACCAACGTATATTGATAACTCATGCATGAGATGATGATCGTCTCCTAGGGTCGAAAAATCTTTAGATATTGATCACGTTTACCTTCCTTAAAATTTTGATTTTTTTCCATTTTTACGTGCGTCGCCAAAGGCGAAAACAGGTCTAGGTGATGAGGTCACTCGGTCCGTCAGTACGTCGCGCTATAGGGGTACATGTCTTGTGTAATCTTAATCTCAAAAACCAAACATTAGATCTTTTTGAAATTACATATATATTGAAGATGTGCACCTCCCTTTTTGGGGTCATTTTATAATTCCGTTTAGAAATTAGGGGCCCTTTTTTAAAGGGGCCCGAAAAGCGACTTTTTAACTGTTTCAAAATATAATATGTTCTGGTTGACCAAATGCTATGAAAATTTACAGTAATGTTACTTACAATAAAAGGAATATTGGAGATGATTTTGGGTGTCCATTCTTTTTGCGTTTTGAGATTAAAGGCCAAAAAGGGACTAAAAATGAAACTTTTATTAGTTTGATTGGCATGATTTTTTTCAATAATGTTCATTACCTTTAACTAATTGATTGGCATGATTTTGAGGTCTCCCCTTTTTTTATGTTCAGAAATTAGGGGCCCAAAGGAGCAAAAATCAAACTTTTCTATCTAAAGTCCGATTTCAAAAAAATTGCAAGTTAATTTTGTCATATATTGGAAACAAAATGGAGGATAAATTTCTTCTTGGTCCCACCATTTCTGTTTAACAATTAGGGGTCAAAAGGGGGAAAATTAAAACTTTTTTTTGTCTGATTTTGTGTGTGTCTTATATTCTTGTTAGGTATAAGGATCGTAAATATTTTTATTTCTAAATATTTATTGTAAGTCTATAAACTGGGTTGCATGTAACTAATATGATTTGTCAGTCCACCATAGGTTGCAAATGTCTACAAGAAATACTGTGAGTGAGCGCACAAAAGGATACCCCCGCTTCATATTGGACTCTACTGTTAAAATAAGTCCAGTTATCTCCCCTCGCTGATAACCGAGAGCAATACAAATTTTTCATGCACATCTACATATGATGTTCTTCCTTCAGGTAAAGTTTCATCAAAATCCATCAAGCAGTTTAGGAGGAGTTGCGCTTACGGGGTTTCCATTGAATAATGCATTTAAAAAGTCTAAGTCCAATTATCTTCCCTGAAGGATGTCCGAGTGCGTACTTGGGATACGCTAGGTATCTAAAAATTGCTACTTCTCCTTAATCGCTATATTAAATAGATCTTAAAAACATTTTCACAGACACTTTGTATCATATTGAAAACATTATTCATTTTAAAGAATAAACCTAACCATTTTTTCGTTCTTTTAAAAAATGCACGATTGTAATCAGAAAGGTTGTCAATGAAAAGAAAGACATAGGAGTTTAGTCTAATATCTATATACAAAGGTAAGAATTGAAAGACAACTATTTATTTTTGGTCTGTGATGTTTTTTTGTTGCCTGTCGTTTATAACCACAAATGCCTGACATCATATCAGATGTCTACTTTACTTCGTAGACCTGTTTATTACTTTTCTAGTGGATCTTCTTTCATAAAACTCATGTAAGTCTCTGATAAAAAGCCTATACTGCCGTCGCCATAAAGTTGAACCTCTTGAACCCCTATATTTTGCATAGAAAGATTGTAAAAAAAGCAATTCCAGAAATCAGTGATTTATTGCTTATTTTACCTAGTTTTCCCCAAAATATAAACTTGTCTTCGAAAAAATATTAAACCAGTATTTCATTTAATTTGTCTACACGTATGCATATATTTTAAAGGGAAAGATTGCTGTCGCAGGATTTGAAGAAATTTAAAAAAAAAATCCTGAAATCAGAGATTTTGGCGATCTTACATAGTTTTTCCCACTATATTAACTTTGTCAGTACAAGAAAATTTTAAAATATCACTACTACATTTAATTTTTCTTAACTGCATGCACATGTTTTGCAAAGTTCTAAAGGTTACTGTTACACGATAAAAAGGAATTGTAATAACTAATTTTAAAAATACCCCAAAATTGTGATTTTGTTTTGCCTTTTTTCAATTTTTAGCCCCCAAATAAAGATTTTATCAATAAAACAAATCAAACCCAATTATGTGATTAATATGACCAATGTTCTTCCATTTTACACTTTAACACTGAACAAATGGCATTCCAGTATAAAACTAAAAAAAATAATTCCAGAAATTAGCGATTTCTTGTCATTTTTCTCAATTTTCACCCCAAAATGACTCAATGGTCAAACAAAAAGTTGTTGGACCCTGTTTATCAAAAAATACATGGTATGCAACATTTTAAAACACAGTTTGATTATTTTTTAGGGTGGGCCATTTTTACCCATTCGTGGCTCTACCCCTTTGAAATCTAAACGAAATGGTAGTAAAATGACGTATGTCGGGAAATGGACGGGGAAAATATTTTTTCTATATATCACAACCCTTTCAGATTTATCATGCAGCTCCATAATATGTGGGTATGTTTCTTATCAACTTCCTGATTAACGAAATTGCTATTATTGATGCAGTGTTTGTTACTAAGACAAGTGAAATGTGAAAACTTTTTATAGGTAATGAATTGTTTTAAGTGTTTTTTTAAATACATTTGGTACAAATGTATACGCATTTCGGTAAAAGTAACAAATATGAAATCTTAACGGAATGGTAGACGAAAACGTGTAAGCCAATTCTATAAAACAGGCACCTCTCATGCAGGTACATGTACATAAATCTGCAAGACATGACGATTAAATGCATTCGTTATGAGGATTGAAGAAAAAATAATATGGAGTAGGCATTGCCTAAATGCGAGCATAGCTAAAAGGGACTACGTTTTGTTTATACAATGATGATCATAATCAATGCAATCAAATGGTGCATTTTACATAATTTTTGTTGGGTTTTCTTTTATCTGCTAGTTTTGTTCTGGTCTTTTTTGGACTTGTGGTAGTTGAATCTCCATTGGCGCATTTCCAAATGGCTGATTTGGCTTAAATTCATAAGTTTATTTGGTAAACAAGTTTTTCCATTTCTAACAATCTTTTCATATATATTTTTTATTCATATTTTGTTCTAAATGTCGACATTCAGGGCTATCGCTATCATTTTATTTCCAATATTTCCATTTGCTTATTTTGGGGCGAGATGGTATGGGGCGATTACGCTTCGAGACACGTTAGTTTCGTAGGTGCATATAACCAAGACGAAACGAGCAGCTTATGTGTATTTATTATTCTAAGAATATCATTTTCTTGTAAAAAGCGCAATTTATTATTTTTAAGCATTATTTTTTTCTTATAAATTATTTTAACATTCACTCCGGCCCTGTAAAAATAATAACCCTTTCCGGACCATAAAAAATCTAAATCGGCAATAGCAAATTTCTCGCGGAAACAAATACCGTAGAGCTCTCCGCTCGAGCGGGCACTTCGTGCCCGCTTGCGAGCTATGCTCGCTATAATTCAAAGAATTCAGCTGGTTAAATTTCTTTTTCTTGACATAACATCAAAGTTTTATTTTGGAATATGTATATGAGGTTGCTTGTAAAAAAAATTAGATCTGTTTTACTTGGGATTCACTTTGATTAATTTGTCTACAAGCTTAAACATCTTATACTGTTTTAGAATGTAATGATTATATATTTCTTACATTTCTAGAATGTACCAATAAAGGCATCATTAAATTACTCAAAAATAAATGTGAAGCATTATAATTTGTTTCGTTTAGTTTTGTTTCTTTGTTTGTTTGTTTTTTATTTTTTTAAATCTTATGTATCGAAACCCCAACAGAGCCCCAATTCGTTCAGAAACTATTAATGGATTTTGGATTTTCCCTATAGCGGACGTGAAAGAGGACACCCGTAAAAATAAAAGAGAAAACTTTTAATCAGAACTCGGTTGTTATGTTTAAAAAGAATATAAATGCCTACATCATACCCGTAGCCAGAATTTTTCAACAGGGGGTTCGAAAATGTGAAGAGGGGGGGTTCGATTTCCCCAATTTTTCAGACTTTGATAGTGCTAAACCGATTTTTCACCTGATTTTTCCCTATTTTGAATTTTGATAAAAAAAAATGTTCGAACCCCTCGAACCCCCCCCCCCCTCCTGGCTACGGGTATGTACATGAATATCTGTTGTGGGTCGTTACAAGATAAAAGATTAAAAATTATTAACCGTCCGTCCGTACTTACATGATTCATGAATCCAAAGAAAAAAAGATATATTATATATTTGAAAGAAAAAAAACTCGGCGAGGGGTTCTTGCACTTGCTAAATTGTACACGATTGACAATTGATGATAATCAATCAAACCAAAGAAATAGAAACGCCATTTTTGATTTCATTTACCGACCAATTTTACGATTTACGACTGCTCTAATCTAGTCGGTAAATTGCGACCAAAATTTGGCGTTAATCGGTAATCGGAAAGTTTTGTGAAACGGTCGTATATCGCAAACCAGAGTTTACGACCTTTTGTGAAACGATCGCCAGTCTCCTTTAAAATAAATTATTCTTCCAGATATCTTGACTTTAAAGGTGGGTTTCAGTTTGTGGTATGCGTTCCAAAGATTATTGTTGTGTTTTTATCGTATCGTCGTATCATATACATTTCTAAATTTTATGGCTGTTTCTGTATCTTTGACATTCAAAGGCTTTATTGGTACTTTTTTATTCCAAATCAAAACTGTTTATTTAAAGGAAGTCGTATGTTTTGTAATTTCTTATTTAAACACTAAACAGTTTGTAAAGGTAAGTTATTTCTTACAAATACTGTAATGACTGTAAATTGTCAAACGTCCAATTCCGTATCACTACCAGCTGGTTGTTATCAAGAGTTCTATAATAAAACAAAACTAATTAATAGTAAAGTAATCCACGATTATTTAAAAGGCACCAAAAAAGACATAGCAAAATGTTTCTATAAGTTAGTCTTTCATAATGTACGGTATGACATTGTTCTAAACAGTTACCTGATGATTGGTCATTTAATAAATTCAAATATGAGTAGGTCAATCTATATTAGATTTTAATTCCACATATTTTAGTTGCATGTATGACTTAGTTGCATGTTAAATGCAATAATAAGCCGTTAACGTATTGCTGATACAATTCATTCAGTTTATATCGGTTTTTCCATCAGATCATAATTTTCAAAAGGTCATATAATGGCATTGATGTTTTGTGTTAAACGTTTTTCATGCCTATGGTAAGTCAGGGCTCTCGTGCATCAATTTGATTCAGTAAAGGATATAAGCCGTAAACAGTTCATTCGGTAAAATATTGGTCAGGTCTGAGGCGCAGCCAAAGAAATGTTCTATATTTACCGAATGGACTGTTTAAGGCTTATATCTTACTTAAAACACAGTTTATCCACGCAAGTTTTTATATTCAAGTATAGCACGATCAAAAATATATTTTTTAACCGTGATGTTATATACGTTAATACTATCAGATCATTTAAATACTCTAATTGAACACTTGTTTGTCAAGTCTCCCATAGCCAAATGGTTAGCGTTGTGGACTATGGTAGGAGAAACTACGGATTCGATTCCAGCTATGGACAAAACAATTTTGTTATCGATTTAGATTTAAAATACACGTTTATACAATCAGAATGATTTAAGGCATGGCATTAATTGTCACAAAAGTGTGCACTTGCTGCATTTTTCCCTTCAATCATTGGCTTAGAAAATGTTAAAGTCGCAAAAATACTATTACTGACCGTCCAATATTAGATAAAAGCAATCCAATATTAAGTAGAAAACAGTCCAATATTAAGACTAAACAGTACTTATCGGTAAAATAAGGTACTGCATTAACAATGGCATGACATCACAACTGTGTTTTAATGATACACTATACTCTTCCCATTTCCTTTAAATCTATACACCTTTCTTCTTACAATTTGTCATATGGGCAGAATATTTTGTAGATTGTATGGTATAAAAAAAATATTGTAGATCTTTACACAGACTATATTTTTGATAACTGATATGTCCTGTACGGAGTAATTTCCAGTGGGGAGTATAACGACTTCCTTGATAGAGCTACGCGAGCGACAAGCAAATGTTTAATACATGGGTACGTTGCTCCTTGGTTGTTTTCATCACTCAAGGAAATTTTACGGAAGACATCGTAGACAAATACGAGATTTCTATCTCTCAAATGAGCACAGATGTTGGTTTGAGATAGAGTTTTGTAATTGCATCCTTTCCAGATTTGACCAACACTAAATTGATCTTTCGCAACTTGATGAGTGAACTATAGCAAGCAGGACTGCTTACTCTGGGCACCTGAGTTCACTATCGTTACGACTTGAGTTCACGTTGCTGAATGCGGTTTTAAGCTCATCTGACCCGAAAGGTCAGGTGAGCTATTGTCATCACTTGGCGTCCGTCGTCCGTCCGTCCGTTCCTCTGTCCGTCGTCCATAAACTTTTTAAACGTTAACTCCTCTGACACCATAAGACCAATTACAACCAAACTTAGTATGGTTGTTCATTAGCATTCGGTGCTTAGAACTGATGTGTGGATTTTGGAGTCATTGTAAAACATGGCCACCGTGGCTAAAAAAAGAACATAGGGGTAAAATGCAGTCTTTTGCAAATAACTCAAAAACGGCTTTAGATATAAAAAATTCTGGAATAGGGTAATAGTGATCAACACTTCAAGATCTACATACCCTGAAATTTTGAAGAAAATTCAACAAGCCAAGTAGGAGTAATTGTCCTTTTTGTGATTTTTTTTGCACATTTTGCACCTGGCTAGCTTAATAATTTGAAAACTATACAAGATATTTGAGAAATTTAAATACCATATTGTTGAGCACATAAAATCTTCAAAATATGTACAGTATACGATCAACGTTATAGGACCTATCCTTTAAGGAGTTATTGGCCTTACAACGTCAAAATTAAGCATTTTCACAGCATTTTATGATCACATTGAAAACATTAACTCCTCTAACACTTTCAGTTGGAACCAAACTTGGTATAAGTTTTTATTAGCATTAGGTGTATAGAACTGATGTGGGGATTTTGGATTCGTCGTAAAAAAATGGCGGCTGTGGCTAAAAATAAAATATAGGGGAAAATTGCAGTTTTTTTGCAAATAACTCAAAAACGGTGACAGATTTTTAAATTTTGATTGAAAACATAAGTGATCAGCACCTCAAGATCTTCAATCTGTGAAATTTTGAATAAGACCCAAGAACCCATGTAGGAGAACTGTAGTTTTTTTTGATTTTTTGCTAATTTTGCACCTAATAAGCTTAATATCTTAAAACCTGTATAAGATTTTTGAAAATTTAAATGGCATATTGTTATGCATATCAAGATCTATAAAATACGTAATAGGGTCAAGGTTGTAGGACCTTTCCTTTTAGGGGTTATTGTCCTTAGAACGTCAAAATTGAGTATTTTCAAAGCATTTCCTCATTACATTGAAAACGATTACTCCTCTGACACTTGAAGTGCAATTGGAACCAAACTTGGTATAGTTGTTTATTAGCATTAGGTATATAGCACTGATGTGGGGATTTTGGATTGGTTGTTAAGCCTGGCCGCTGTGGCTTAAAACAGAAAATTGGGGTAAATTGCATTTTGGTTAATAACTCAAAAAGGGTGACAGATTTTGAAATTCTGATTAAGAACAAAAGTGATCAACACCTCATGATCAACCAGTTCAAACAAAGCGACTGCTTTAATTGCATATCCATTTTCATGACAGTTTTACACATTCAAAAATGATATTAATAGCAAGCGTCGCAGATGCGAGCCCTATGGCATTGTGCATGTTTTGAGATGTGCCAGAAACATACTGACGATAAAACCGGAACAGGTTTACTTTTACGGAGTGAAAAAAATAATAGGCACGGAGCAAGTAAAACAATCAACCCTCTGGGCTTATAAAAATACATCATAATCTGTTATGCAAAAATATAAAAATTGAAATTCAAAAACATCGATAAAACCCTCATTCATCCACTTGTCTATTTTTACACACATTTTTTTTATTTAAACACCATTCAGTCTTTTCCGCCGAAAAACGATTTTCCGGAAAATACCGAGCTAGCTTTTGGCAACATCAACATCGTCCCATTGACTAGTCATACCAAATGCATGATACTGACCAAGCTATGTTACATTCTAAGTAAGATAGAATACATAAATTTACTGAATAAAACCTACTCATAATAATAAATAAAAGGTTCTTACCTCAAAATGAAAGAAGAGTCCCATCCTGTGGAGTTGCACTCACTTTCCTCAGTCCCGGATGATATTTTTACTTGACCGTTTTTTTTTCCGCCAGGTTTCTTAATGTACCTTCTGATAACAATGCTTCAAATAAAACACTGATACTCAGAAAATCTCACAAAATCTGGCAGAATCTGAATGTTGCTTTGGTCTGCTGAAGGAGCGCGAAATACTCTGACAAGGAAATGACGTCACGTAATCCATAAAATGGATAATTTCGTCCCCGCTTAACGTCGTCCCAGAATGTTACAGGATTTATTATTTGCACAAATAATTGATTTTTTAATACATGTAAGTAGTTATTGATCCCAGATATTTTAACAACTTTCTCAAGTGCATATGATTTGGGTTGGGTGGGGTCAGACTTTGCTACTAATTAATTCCTTTTAAAAAGTTCCCTCTTTACGTTAAACTAAGCCGGTCGAACACATGGATTTATTTTTAAAAGGTATATAGATTTACTATGCTCGCTAAAAAGGCAGGGCCTTAATCATATTATTATGAATGCAGTATATAGATAGCGTTTGTAGTGCGGGTAGATTCCTGAATGCACCATTATCCATTCTTTCGATTAAATTTCTGAAAATAATTGATACATCCGAAATATATAGTCATAATGTATGGCAGATTAAAATACGCTCGTACACATAAAACAAATCAAAAACTCGGATGTCAATTACAGTCCCTAAATGGTAAAAGCTTCCCAATCTATAGTAAATGGGGGGATGGTAAATGGGGATGGGGATGGGGATTGTGAATGGTAAATGGTATATGGGGAATAGTATAGTGTATGGGGATGGTGTATGGGGAAGAGTATCGTGTATGGGGATGGGGATCGTAAATGGGGATGGTAAATGGGGAATGGGGATGGTAAATGGTAAATCGAATTTGATTGGTCTACCAAATGGTAAATGGGGATGGTAAATGATATTATAATAGAATAATTTTAAATTTATTTGGTCATTTTAACTGTAGATGATACGGTAGATGTCTGTTGCATTAAATATATAAAATGAATATATTTATATTACTACGTGTACACGAGGACGATTAACGTATATGTAGTTGTTTTGTTTGTTGAGTGTATGAAAATAACTTTATACATTAAAGCAAGGAATTCCTTTATTAAAGACATTTTTCATATTACAATTTAAATAACGGCATTTTTACGACACATTTTTACATGTATCTTTTATTTGGATACAACTATTATAAAAATAAGATATATAACTGAAATAAATGAAAGAATTTTATAAACGAAATGTTCAAGATCAAATAAATTGTGACGTACATTTCGCCGTATATATATTTGTATAATGAAAACAATGAAAAATTGTTAACATTAAGATTTTAATTCTAAGTATTTAAGTTAATATTGAATAATAATATATAGCATTTAAGAAAAAAGCAACGATATTACACCTGATACGTTTTTCTATTAGATTTAAACACTTTTATGCCCAGAAAAATTGAAAATATACATAGCCACATGCATAAATGTATATATGCACTTCAAAAATCAGGTTCATAGTTCAGAAATTATAATGAAAATTGGTTTCCATAGGAGTATTAAGATCACACTTGCAAGTTTAATATGTAAAATATTAGTTACTCAAGTAAAAACTGATATTTGAGCTCCAAATTATATGCCGGTTTAATAAAATTGACAAGAAATTGATTGTGAAACAAGTTTTTTCATTAGATTTGAAACATATATGCTAAGATAAGTTGAAAATATACATAGCCATATGCATAAATGTATCAATTATTTCAAAAATAAGGTTCATAGTTAAGAAACTATAATGAAAATTGGTTTGCATAGGAGTATTAAGATCACACTTGCAAGTTTTATATGTAAAATATTAGTTACTCAAGTAAAAACTGATATTTGAGCTCCAAATTATATGCCGGCTTAATAAAATTGACAAGAAATTGATTGCGAAACAAGTTTTTTCATTAGATTTGAAACATATATGCTAAGATAAGTTGAAAATATACATAACCATATGCATAAATGTATCAATTATTTCAAAAATAATGTTCATAGTCAAGAAACTATAATGAAAATTGGTTTGCATAGGAGTATTGAGATTACACTTGCAATTGTTTTATGTAAAATATTAGTTACTCAAGTAAAAACTGATATTTGAGCTCCAATTTATATGCCGGTTTAATAAAATTGACAAGAAATTGATTGCGAAACAAGTTTTTTCATTAGATTTGAAACATATATGCTAAGATAAGTTGAAAATATACATAACCATATGCATAAATGTATCAATTATTTCAAAAATAATGTTCATAGTCAAGAAACTATAATGAAAATTGGTTTGCATAGGAGTATTGAGATTACACTTGCAATTGTTATATGTAAAATATTAGTTACTCAAATAAAAACTGATATTTGAGCTCCAAATTATATGCCGGTTTAATAAAATTGACAAGAAATTGATTGCAAAACAAGTTTTTTCATTAGATTTGAAACATATATGCTAAGATAAGTTGAAAATATACATAGCCATATGCATAAATGTATCAATTATTTCAAAAATAAGGTTCATAGTTAAGAAACTATAATGAAAATTGGTTTGCATAGGAGTATTAAGATCACACTTGCAAGTTTTATATGTAAAATATTAGTTACTCAAGTAAAAACTATTATTTGAGCTCCAAATTATATGCCGGCTTAATAAAATTGACAAGAAATTGATTGCGAAACAAGTTTTTTCATTAGATTTGAAACATATATGCTAAGATAAGTTGAAAATATACATAACCATATGCATAAATGTATCAATTATTTCAAAATAATGTTCATAGTCAAGAAACTATAATGAAAATTGGTTTGCATAGGAGTATTGAGATTACACTTGCAATTGTTATATGTAAAATATTAGTTACTCAAGTAAAAACTGATAGTTGAGCTCCAAATTATATGCCGGTTTAATAAAATTGACAAGAAATTGATTGCGAAACAAGTTTTTTCATTAGATTTGAAACATATATGCTAAGATAAGTTGAAAATATACATAGCCATATGCATTAATGTATCAATTATTTCAAAAATAAGGTTCATAGTTAAGAAACTATAATGAAAATTGGTTTGCATAGGAGTATAAAGATCACACTTGCAAGTTCTATATGTAAAATATTAATTTCTCAAGTAAAAACTGATATTTGAGCTCAAAATTATATGCCGGCTTAATAAAATTGACAAGAAATTGATTGCGAAACAAGTTTTTTCATTAGATTTGAAACATATTTGCTAAGATAAGTTGAAAATATACATAGCCATATGCATAAATGTATCAATTATTTCAAAATAAGGTTCATAGTTAAGAAACTATAATGAAAATTGGTTTGCATAGGAGTATTAAGATTAAACTAATCTTGCAATTGTTATATGTAAAATATTAGTTACTCAAGTTAAAACTAATATTTGAGCTCCAAATTATATGCCGGCTTAATAAAATTGACAAGAAATTGATTGCGAAACAAGTTTTCTTCATTAGATTTGAAACATATATGCTTAGATAAACTAAAATATATAAATATGTTGACTTTTATACAGGTATTGCCTAGACCTATATGTCATACATTGGATGTAATTAGAAAAGTTTAAGATCATTTTTTACTAAAAAGTTGCGTAATATATTATAACTTAGATTTTGAATAACATGGTTTCATTAAAAGATGATGATAACAGATTTACAAATGTAGTAATTACTAAAATGAAACATTTTCAATTAATATTTAATATTGAAAATATTAAAATGCGATAGTAAATTTTGTGTTATGAAAATAAGTTATAGTTATTATTTCTATGTCACCCGTATGTTATTTATACATGTAAACTAAATAAAAAATATTATTAGATATTTAAACTATTAAATATCGTAATAATTTCCTTAAAACAAATTAATACATGTATTATCGATAATAAAAAACAATTGCATTATGGGTATGGGGAAAATAGAATGGTTAATGGGGATGGGGATCGATTGTAAATCGTGTATGGGGATGGGGACGCGAATGGTACATGGTGTATGGGGATGGGGATGGGGATGGTACATGGTGTATGGGGATGGAGATAGTATATGGTGTATGGGGATGGTAAATGGTGTGATGGTAAATGGGGAGAGAGGGAAGCTTTTACCATACAGGTACTGTAACGACAAAGAAACTAATATTTTCATATTTTGCAAGGAAATAATATTTTTATGATTAGAAGAATTAAATGTTAAACATCGAACGAAAATTTTTATGAAGAAAAAAGCATTGTCATAAAAAAGATGGGGCCAAGGAGATGTTCCTAAAAACTGATAATTTTTAATAGAATTATTATGTGTTGTCTACCTGTCCGACTTGCTCTTGAGAATCTGTCATAATGACACCAGATATGCTAAGCAATGATATGTATTCTTAAGAAAAAAATAGTCACTTCAAAGTTTTTGATCTAGTGACTTAAATCGTTTTCCAAGACAAAGTTGAAAGACATGTTGACCAAAGTTCCCATCGCTCCAATTGGATAATTGACAGCCTGGTCTTTAGACTTGTCACTTATATACATGTATTTAAACTATTTAAATTCAAAACAATTAATAACACACAAATTCTTTTGTAAATATCTTTCTTCAGTTGAGATGATCCGGTTGAGATGCGAGCACGTGCAACGATCTCGCGCTAGTCAATTAACCAATTAAGCCCATTAGTACTGATAATGATTGATGATTTCCACCAATGAAATGCGATATTATCTAATACTTTCAGTTTTTATAATGAAGTCACCTAAGGTTTCAGAATATAGAAAAAGCCTATTTTTAGGGAAGAAATGGGTACTTACACGCGTTCTTGGAAAGGCGGCATTGTTCTTTCACTCGTGATAGATTTTTGTGGGTCTTTTGGTTCGTTCCGCTTAACTTCACTCGCAAAAAGAATGAAACATTCTATCACTTGTGAAAGATCAGTCGGTCTTTTCCAAAATATTATTTAAGAACCTATAAATCTTTTCGATTTTGATTTTGGTAGAAAAGAGGGAACAATAATTTCTGAAGGGGTATTTCTGCTATGTATGTATGTAACTTGCTAATAATAAAACTATAAAACACTCTGTCAGGTCTCTAAAAAAATCGGGCCAAATAAAACAACAAGACTCTTTTCACTTAAATGGCCAGTCCCTTTTCTCTGTTAGAACTAGGAATTAAAATTGACTTTAATTTATTTCCCTTGGTACAATCCCAAGCTGTAATGTTACAAACCAATTGAATTTTAAAAGGTGAAGAAGTAAATCATGAACCATATGCACATATTATCCATTTTTCACAAAAACAAAGATTTTATCTCTAGACAGAAATAAATATAATAGATTTCTATATTACAAATATTTAGCATTCTACCCACAGGGGTTTGTTTACAGTAAAAATATATACCCTCTCTATTCTTGTGAAAAGGGATAAAAAGGAGATGTACATTTTTTTTACTGTACACAAGCACCTGTGATTCTACCCACATTCGTTATTATTTTGTTGTTTTCTGAAACTTTACATATCAGAAACATTATAAAACTACTTCATACAACAACTGAACCGCAGTGAACTGGGAGTTATTAATGAATTCATTCAATAAGACATGACAAACAACGAAAACATAATTCCGATTCCGTATTCTTACGACATTTGTTTACATATGTGGGGCGTCCTTTCATCTGATATACAATGGTATCCCAATGTAATTATAGCTTATCATTCCGTAGCAGCGCCCCTAACGAACCAAAATTCCTTTCATTGAGACCAGGCTATATATTTGAATATAGACTGGGTTCGAGGCTAATGATCAATACCTCGATGTTGGAATTGGCTTCCCTGTTCGCACCTTCTGGTTTGAGTACTTTTCTTCAAATGCTTTCGATTTTCGACTTCCAATGCCTCGATTCCAATGCTGCTGGTTAATCCTTGATATATTATTAAACGTCATATCCAAAGTAACCGTTTTTATACTCATTTTGGTATTTGTATTCTGCAACAGCCTTTGTTCTTTAAAATGTGAATATCAGGGTTTTTTTCCAACACTGTGCTCAATTATGAGTTCTGGTCAGGTTTTCGGCATGAAAGCCTGACGACCCCTGTATTCATTATAATAGGACTGCGGTATTAATCTTCTATAACTGTACATCGGGTATATAATCCAGTGTCTTTGATTGTGGGAAAACGGCCCGACTCGATATTAGGTAACTGAGCGATCTTTATTGATATTTTAGCGACAAGGGAATTACATGTATTGTTATCAGAATATCGTAATGATAAAAAGACAGTTTACGTGTGGTTCTTTGATCAATTATTGATTTTTACCCTACATTTTGAAGTTTCTATTTAAGTGTTTTTAATAAAAGGCGTCACCTAAGATGTGGCTGTTGACAAAAGTGAAAATCAAGTAAATTGTTTAAATAGATGTCTTAAAGAAATATAGCTATGACATAAAATGGAACAAGTTTCTAATTAAATTAATTTTATATCCTTTGACATATCAAATGCAACTAAGATCGATGAATTTTGAGATCTCTTAAACAAGTTTTTATTGTATTGCTTATATATATAATAGCTTTGTGTTTGAAAAATCTTACAGTGTGGTAAGAGCTGTCAGATTGTAGAACGTCCTCTCTTCTATCACCGAAAGCTTATTGTTGTTAAGGTACCTGTCCAAACATATAATGAAAACTGTTATTATTTTGTTTGAAAACCGTAGTATTTTGATTTATCGCTAAAACAGTTTGTGAATATGGTAAACTGAATAACATTAAGTCCCTCTTGTCTAGTGTACAGCATGTATTGTTTTCCATATATTGTTCTTGATAGGAAAAACTTTATACATCTCATAATATGAAATTGCTAGAACGTTTTTAAAATATTACGTTAAAATAACTATTGCACATTTCAGGATATTTGCTTATATTAGAACTGACGAGATTAAGCCAATCTTTATAGGAAAAATCATAACAAGTCTGTTTTTCGCTTGACCGATAGAAAAAAAATATTCTTGAAACATACATGTTATCACAGGATATGCACTCTTTTATTTCATAGACAGAAGATACATGTGTATTAGCAGGAATTCGAATATCAAATAAGTGAAGGTGATACCACCTATCAAAAAAAATCATTTGTAATATAACAATTCATAATGAAACAAAAACGGTCAGCAGCCTTTAATAGGAACTATCAATTTCTATTGCATCAAACAGACTTCTCAAAGATGACCTAGTTCTAAGAAAGCGACTCCTTTAATTGCATATCCATTTTCATGACAGTTTTACACTTTCAAAACAATTATCAAAATAATGAATGCAGTATATAAATATTAACATCTTACAGCGTGTGTAGTGTCGGCAGATTTCTGAATGCACCATTTTCTATTCTTTCTATTTGATTACTATACAAAGATCTGAAAATAATTGATGCATCCGAAGTAGTTAGTCATTGTGTAAGGCAGATTCAATACGCTCATAAGCATAAAACAAATTTATGTCTTTCAAAACAAAACAAAACCGGAAGTTTCTTAAAGACGAAGAAACTAGCATTTTCATCTTTTGCTAGAAAATATTGATATTTTATTATCAGAAGAATTTAGTGTAAAACATCCAAAGAAAACGTTTATCTGATAGAAAAATGCAGACAAAAATTCATAGTCATAAAAGAAGATAAACTAATTACACATATGCAGCTTTCTTGATATCATCTGTATCAGGTTCATTGTATCTGGTACTTGATAATTTAATTCCTAATTACGCTTGGATAAAGCGTTATCGCAAAACTGTTAGATGTCATTAAATTAGATTGATAAGTATTTTTTAGCAGTACCTCAAAATTGTTTAATAAAATATATATTATTTGTACACACTACAAAATTAAATTACTTCTAAATTAGAAACGTTAATTGAACCCCGAACATGTCTTGTCTTAAAAAACAAACTTTCACCTTCCCGTGGTTGTCAGCATTTCATTCAAGTGTTTGCAAACGATTTGCACATGAGGACAATAATAGGAATAAATGATGTACCGAAACAATATGTATTGTACGGACAACACTCATTTTTCGTCAAGTATTTATTAAGAATATTTTATATTATGCTGTAAAAAATAAGAAGTATTAAAATGTCTATTTTCCTTTTATGCTGTTTTATAAAATGACGAAATTGGTAGATAATATGCCTGTAAACTCTGCGTAAGTTGTATATATGTGTTTAGTTTACAAGATGATAAACATAAACTTCAAAACATTTCCTCAATTCCAAAGCAAAAAGAAGAACACATAGTGTAAATTTGATGTTTGATACATGTACTGAACATTTTTTTTAATCTTTACAATATCAGTAATGATTGCTAATTATTTAGCACTTAATAATATATCATTGACAGCTGGATGCATATGTTACCAAAATATCTATGAAAAAGGACAGGGTACACTAAGGTCCATATTTGGCCCCCTCTATGATTCAAAATTGCAAAGTTGATATGGAAAAGATTTCTTATGCTATTTAGAAGTTCAAATGAATGAACAAACTTGTTCTAATATTTTTTTAAATGTAACATCTGACATTGGTGAAAAAATAGGATGTTAAAACAAACCAAATATGCACGATTCCTGTCAAATTGGCTGAAAATGACGAATTTTGGGTCATTTTTTCAATTTTTGGATGCTTCCGCCTTCTTGACCCAGACATTTTGTAAATTTACTTTAAAACTGACTTCAATTAAAGTCTAAATCAGTTAAGAAATCTCTGGGTCACGTAGGCGGAGGCCTTTGAAAATAACAATGTTAGCTCTAAAAATCAGTATTTTTCTCGATTTTGTTGATCTTACTCTGTTTCGGGTCTCTATAAAATTGAAAATCCAAAAGATTATTAAATATTGAAAGCATACTCATAAATTTGATCCATCTTACTCCATATACAAAGTGCATTTTAATAAATTACGTACGATTTATTTTTTCATAAAATAGGGGGACAAATATGGCTCTTACCGTACCATGTCCTTTGGTTACGCTTTGCATGGTCTTCAAACAAATCAAGTATGTAGTATGTTTTTTTTTTCTATAGATACCGAAGTAAACATTCGAAAAAAAAATTACTAGCATGAGAGATTATTTTGACAAGCTTAAAATAAATTATTTTTCCAGATATCTTGACTTTTAAGGTGGGTTTCAGTTTGTGGTACGCGTTCCAAAGATTATTGTTGTGTTTTTATCGTATTGTCGTATCATATACATTACTGAATTTTGTGGCTGTTTCTGTATCTTTGACATTCAAAGGCCTTATTGGTACTTTTTTATTCTAAATCAAAAATGTGCATTTGCAGAAAATCTTATGTTTTGTAACTTTTTATGATAAACACTAAAAAGGTGCGTATAGGTAACTTATTTCTTACAAAGTTTGTAATGACTGTAAACTGTCAAACGTCCCATTCCTTATCACTACCAGCTGGTTGTTATCAAGTTGTCTATAATAAAACAAAACTAGTTAATAGTAATGTAATCTACGATTATTTAAAAGGCACCGTTAAAGAAATTGCAAAATGTTTTCTGTAAGTTAGTTTTTGTTACAATCAACATCATAATGTACGGCATGGCATTGTTTTAAACAGTAACCTGATGATTAGTCATTGAATAAATTCAAATATGAGTAAGTCAATCTATATCATATTTTGATTTCACATATGTCTGTATGTATGACTTAGTTGCATGTTAAATGCCTCAATAAGTCGTTAGTGCATCGCAGATCCAATTCACTCAGTTGATACCCATTTTTCCTTTAGGAGTCTTTTCATTTAAATAATCTTATGTTTGTACTTTCTTATAATAAACACTAAAGGTAAGTTATTTCTTACAAAGAAAGTAATGACTGTAAATTGTCGAATGTCCCACTCCTTATCTCTACCAGCTGGTTGTAAGCAAGATTTCTAAAATAGAACAAACTAGTTAATAGTAATGTAATCCACAATTATTTAAAAGGCACCAGGAAAGAAATTGCAAAATGTTTCTTTTAGTTAGTCTTTGTAATAATCAACATCATAATGTACGGTATGGCATTGTTTTAAACAGTTACCTGATGATAAGACATTTAATAAATTCAAATATGACTAAGTCAATCTATATCATAGGTCCCCGAAGGTAATCACAAGCCTGGTTGTCAGACTTGTCTGTCACGAATTACCATAAAATTTCTAATATATTGTCGCTGAAATTTCCGATAGTTAAAATTCAAAATTGATGAAAACACCAGGTTTCTTTCCTTGTAATGCACATGGTCGATATCCTCGGTGCTGGATTTGGCTTCCTTGTTTGAACGTTTTGGTTTTGAGTACTTTTCGTTTTCAACTGTTTGGGATTTTGACCTTCCAATGTTTTGGTTTAAATGCTACTGATGAGAGGTTACTCCTTGAAATATCGATATATAGCATATCCAAATTAACCGTTTATACCCGCGTTTTGGTATTTGTAATTTTAATTCCAAATATGTTTGTATGTATGACTTAGTTGCATGTTAAATGCCACAATAAGCCGTTAGCGCATCGCAGATCCAATTCACTCAGTTGATAACCATTTTTCCTTATGGAGTCTTCGTATCTCAATCGATTCGTTACTCCAGAGCTTGTGGGAATTACATCAAATTCCATGACAGAGCGTCACGTTCAACATAGACATTGCTGACATAGGGTTTTGTTGCTCCACGGTTGCTGTCTATACTCGAGAAATTTTACGGTAGACACCGTGCACACTTAGACAAATATGAGATTTCTATCTCTCAAATAAGTGCAGATGTTGGCTTACCGGATTTGACACACTGCATTGGAAATTAGCAACGCAACATTTGTGCTATTGTAGGCAGGAACCGCTTACTCTTTCAGAGCACATGAGTTCACTCTTTATCACGAGTTCGCGTTGTTATTTCCGTTCGGTTGATTTTGTGTTTCTTTGTGGTTCGTGTTTACCGGTTTCGCCGTTGCCCTTTTGGACTTTTGACACTTGAATGCCTTATTTGTGCCTCATTGCCTCATTGCTTCTTCCATCAGATCATAATTTTCAAAAGGTCATATAATGGCATCGATGTTTTATATTAAACGATTTTTATGCCTACGGTAAGGGCTCTCATGCATCCTATTTGATTCTTCATACACTGTACTCATTTTCTTTAAATCCATTTAAATTTGATGTTCAAATGTGTTATTGTCCTAATTTTGTTTGTGTTACTGTCGACTGGCCATTAAACAAACAGCAACCAATCATTCAATAAATAAATATATCAATATATCAATCAATCACTCATTTTAGTTACTAACAGCAGGCTCAATATAAGGCTTGTAATTACTCCGTACATGACAGAAGCAGAGGAATCAATGGGGAATCCGAATGTCAGGGTTTTTGACACCTATAAGAGGCACGCCGCCATATTGGCAAGCAACACTTAGAGATTTGATGGCAATGATACGTCAAATAGGCATACCTACATGGTTTGCTACATTCTCTGCCGCTGATTTGAGGTGGACCGAAGTTTTGGAGTTACTAATGGAACAACGGGGAAATAATCAAAATTTAAATGAACTATTGTGTAAACCGTCACATTACGCAACAATCATAACACATACCCATGTATGTCATACAAACATGGCAAATGCATCACCACACACCAGACAGAAAAGAACCTAACAAGAGAGGCCAACGTACCCTTAGCCCACCATCAACCAATGCAACAAAAATGTGACGCAACCCTCGGCAAATTATTTAATCCATTCGGAACCCTTAACAATGAAGAACCCTTATCTGAAATGGTCATACAGTGTAGGAAATCTTTTCTGGGTGGAATTAAGTCAACACTTGCCCAGTTTTAGAAAGAAAACTTTTTGTCGAAAATACAAGGTTGTTTGGTTGAACCTACACACACTTTTATGAGCATACAATGGTGTAGAAGAGGAAACGGTGCTACAAGGCCAATCGGCGAGGGAATTTTTTACTGACGGTGGAAAACTGAGTGATGGGGTTTTACAGATCTTAATCGTTTCGAGACTTGCAACAGCCAGGGCTCTTTAAAATGCGAGAAACGACATTTTTTCCAACAAGGTGCATGAAATACTGTTGATCCTACAAGTTTTACAATTTTGTATTCGGCATTTACTGACAAAGCAATGGTCAATATTTCAAAATTTAAAACATCTCCAAAAAGATTATTACATGGTGTGATTGTTTTGATATAATGTGAGGTATGTGGACACATGAATTATGAAATTGCTGACCTTTTTTAGACGAAACAACATTTTAGAATTGTCATCATAAGTTTTCACGTCTTAAAACATAAAGTACAAAATAAAAATAAAATTTCATGGCATAAATTATAGTTTCACTGTTTTGTGGAGCAAACCTACATGTCATAAGTGTCCTTGGGAAACGATGGAATGTATGTTAGATATTTGTTGTTACAATTAACTGATACACCATCACTATCTTCAGAACATGCACATTCAGGAGGACAACCATCTATTCCTTCACATTGATCATTGTAAAACAGCAAAAGTAAACAGAGAATACGTATCTTCATTTCGTCGATTTTTATCAAGTTTTTCTGAAACAGATAAGAAATAATTTGATTTTCATGGTTGATATTCATAAGATGATCTGTATTTGTTTAAATCATAACACCGTTCTGTGTATTTCAATGCATTTACAGAATAATAATTTATTATATTTAAGAAAGAAAATGTAATAATTTTCTTTTTCTTTTCATCAAATAATTCAATTCTGATAAAAAAATATTTCTTAGGCTAGGAATTATATATGTTATAAGTATTAGAATTTCACCAATTATAGTGTTGGGTAAATGATGTACAGCGAATGTTGCTATCATAAGTTCATGTTGCCCTTATGTAATTCATGTTATTGACTTAAAGAATCAAATATTTTGATATTTATATTTTGGCTTCATACATTTTGTATATCAGAAAAGCTTATCTGTAAAAAATACTCTACTTTATTCACAAGGTTGGGCGGAGCTTAAATATCTCAGTCTTTTAGGCAAGATTTAAACGAAGAATCCCGAAACAATTAACCCGTGACCTACCCGGTAAATAAAATGGAGTAATAATAAAGAATAAAAAAGCAAACCATATGCTGAGTTGATCACGATAAAAAAAAAAAATCAATTACAACGCAAAAAAACACGCGATAAGAAAAACGAAAAATAGATAGAACTCCTTTTCTGATGTAAATTATAATCATATCAATTGTCCTGAATAGGGAAACAAGCTTAATGCTCCTATGAATCTTTCTCTTGAAATTCTGGTCAATAGAATCATTTTTTAAACGTCAGTTTTAAGGATTTGTATATGCGAATGTGCCAAACGCACATTTAGTTTAAAAATCTTTGTAATTTGGTAAGAAGGTTAATTTATGTGAGCACGTGAGCCTAATCATTGTTTAGTGAACCGTTTATGTTAATGTAAAGGCAAAGTGTGTTAAGCCTATCTAGCATTTAGGTACTAGGTGTAAAGTAAGCGCTCCATCTTCGCTAATTTTCGCATGTGTAATTACTTAATGTAACAAGTGTACGCGACAATGTTAAAACAACAGTATCTAATGTTACAATTGTATCAAAATTTTGTTCTGGATATTATTAGCTTGTTTTTGAAAAGTTATGATAATTATAATGTCTACGGACAAACGTGTTAAAAGTACAAATTTAGACCAAAAGATGTTACTACAAAGCTGCTTATACGGCTCACCTCAAGTCCTCTCTATTATATATGATGATAAAAATCAAAGTTCTCAAATCAATGTAAATTTAAATATTACAATCTATTGAATAAGATAAAAATAACTCATACGACACAAATTCTTATTTCCCCATAATATCAATCGCTCTATTCTATTCCTCTTTTAATTAATTGAATTTCAGGAAAATGTTAAGATAACAAGTCTAGTCTTAATCATTTTAATATAATTTCACCCGTATATAGCTTAGCAAATTTCAACGAAAATTTTTACCTTATTAACAACAACGAAATCCATGCAAACTTCTATATTTGATTACAAGATATGATATTTCCAAATCAACTAAAGGGATGGTTTAACTAAAAGATCTTCATAAAATATGTGTTTTTGCATCATATTTTTTCCCGGAAACGCAAGTTATATTAAATTACATTATAGCCCAAAAAGTAATAGAAAACACATATTCAAATCTATTTAAAAGTTGTTCGTAAGAAACTAATTCCTTTCTACATCCCTATTCAGAGTAAGCTGTGCAGCACATAGCAAATGTCGCTACGCAAAATCTCCCTGAAACTCAAAGTAGTTTCAGGGAGATCTCCCTGATTGGTATCCTAAAAGGTTAACACCTATTCCAGCATGGGATACGGGTTTCTACGTTACTAATATTTCAGCACAGTAACTTTGAAGATTAAAATAATGTTCATTTTATCACCATATATCGCAACTCACGCAAAAACTACGGTATGTCGGTTATCCGCACGCATGAAAATCTGATCGATTGTACCGTGTGATAACGCTATACGATCGCAAAAAAATTGCGGTCATAAAAAAATGATAAAAAGAATATATTCGAAATAAATATTTGACTTGTAAAATTGTATATATATATATTTATTTATCAACACAATTTTTTTAGTACGTTCGTTTGACTTTAACATGTTCAATGGATATCACAGTTCTGTTTTGTTTATTATCGAAAATAGTGAATATAAAACAAGTCAAAATTCCCGCTGCATCTGAACACATGATTGCCCATGATTATCAGCATGCTTTTCATATTAATTATACACTTTGAATTTCCCAGGTCTATTACACTGTAAATGTTTTTAGGAAACTTTCCCGCAAATTTGCGGGTGTTATGTAGTAAATATAACATATACAAATCAAAAATTAATTATTCTCCTTAAGGATGGTCACTCTTGACCTTTTTTATATCAAAGATTTTATGATATGTGGTGGAAATGATAGATAACTGTTTACTTAATCAAATGACAAAAAGAAAATGATAGGTCCGTGTGCTCGTTTTCGAGATAAATGACGTCAAAAAGTTGGCGGGAAATAAGACTCCTCTAGATTTTACATAACTTTAACATTGTGACGTTTTTGGCCTTAAAAACCATGAAGTTATATCAAGAATTTCAAGAAATTTTATACAGCTGGTTGTTAAGGTCTATATAATCAGAAAATATCATAAAAAGTAGGGGTCAGTGGGCAAAAAAAATCTTCAATAATTAAAGGCAAAGTCAAGAGGAGATCCGAAATCAGACTGAAATCCTGAAACATGAACAGTGACCATCCTTAAAAAGGAGCGTTTACCAAAAGTAAGGTTTTTTTTATGAAATAAAGGAAAACGCTAAATTGCCCGGAGCAATTACGTACAATTTATTTGTTTTTGTCAATGACATGTGGATCTTGAGTGTACACCGATTGTCCTTAAAAATGCCAATAAATCGTATGATCGTAGGGAGCGCGGTGGCCGAGTGGTTAAGGCGCTGGACTTTAAATCACATGTCGACACCTCTGTGGGTTCGAGCCCCACACGTGTCAAGGTTTCCAGGCACCTACCGTTGCTCGTGGGTTTCACCGATTTTCCAGCTTGGAATATCGGGTTTTCCTCCCACACAAGCCTGGCGACCATGCAAGGGCCTCCTATTAGCCAAACGGTCGTTAATCTTGCCGTCGGTCAAAAGCTCTTCAGAGCTTATGTTGATTGTTTGACTTGTGTACACATCACATCACTGATGTGTATTCACCGACGTTAAATAAATCTTACCTTTGCCTTTACCTTTATGATAATATCCCATTCAAAACTGCGTTTAAAACTATTCTTTTGTTCGTTACCAAGAAAACTAAATTTGTGGAAAACACTGTCTTTTGTTAAAAAAATATTTAATTTTATGTGTGTGTATGTAATAAAATATTTTGAAAAACAATAAGATTTAGTTTAAAGTGACTCTGAAAGCTAATACCAAAAATATTATTATACAGTCCCTGTATAAAAAAAGCTTACCAACGTATGGTATACGGGGTTGGCCGATTCTGTATAATTTTCTGTTACCTTTATGATATCTTTTCACTAAACAACTATCGATTTCGTGATTTCCTCGATCTCATATATCTGCTGGAAAAGAATGGCAAACGGGTTCTAGAAATTCTGCTTCATAGTTAGATTTACATCTCAAAATATGAAGTCTGACATAAACATTGCTAATACAATGTTGCTCCCCGGTTATTTTCTTCACTTAAGAATTTTTGTGACAAAACAAGTAAGCATAGACGAAAACAGCACGAAGAAACACAAACACAAAACAAATTAATAGCAACTCAAACTCAAGTCATCACCAGAATGAACTCAGGAGCTCTGGAAGAGTAAGCAGTTCTTAATTGCTATTGCACATCCATCGCGCCGCCAATGGTCACTTCAGCGTGTCATCTCCAGTAAAGGAAGACAGAACAAAACCTTTTACAAACCAACATCTGCACTCACTGAAAGACAGAAATCCCATATTTGTCTATGAGCGTATGGTGTCTTTTACACCTTTTCGTATGTGAAGACAACAACCGATGGGTAACATAACCTTGTGTTAGCAATTTTCGGTGTCAGACGCTACGTGACACTTAATATATCGATGTTCATCTCCTGCAAGCTCTGTATATTGAATTGATTGTGAAACTTAACTCCATCAGCTTTAATGGACGAAATGTTGAAAAACAGGAAGGGAAAGTCGGCGATTGGAAATGTGAAGTACATCACGTTTTTATTATGCTTTGGTGATTTTTTTCGCTGAGAGTCTATTTCGCAATATAAAACACACGTCCTTGAATCTGTTGTGTGTTTTATCTCAAATTCCTGAGGATGTATGGGAAAAAAATCACCAAATAGAAACATGTTCAGTGAAAGAACATCTTCAAGATGGAAAATGGAAATTAGAAGAGAGCAAAAGTCTGTGATGCTTTTGTCTAGAAATGAACTCAATATTTCGAAAGAACACCTCTCATAGGATATAAATGTTCCGGACCATTGGATTATCTAGACCATACACATAAGGATACCAATATAAACGATAAAAGTATTGTTTTAGTATTTTAACAAATTTTCTTATTGATAGAAAAATAAATAATTAAATTATTGAAATATGATTAAACCCAAGCTACTTAATTCGCCCTATTGAATCATATAAAGACCAAACTCTTCTTAGAATATTTCATAATATTTGTGCAATAATAATATATTGAGATATACCTTTTTAATTAGTTTCAGAGTTACTTTAAAGTTAACATTCATGTATTTTAAGATATAAGATAATAAATACATACTTCAATTTCTCTTGTATATTCTTCCCTGTTTTGTCGTTTCGTCTTAAATATATGAGGATGATCATCCCAGTTTGGTAGTTTTGTTGTTACCTGTATATAAAACCTCTACTAAGAAGAAGAGTGATTTCCACAAATTAGGTCTTCTTGGTAGCTAATAAAAGAATATATTAAAAACACCGTTTTGAATAGGATATTATCATGCGTACTATTGGTTTTGTCAAGGACATTCATTTTAAACAAAAAACATCAAAGCGAACGTTATTATCCCTGGCTAAATAGCGTTATATTTCTTGTGACTGTTTCTGAGAAAACATAACTTTTAGAAAGCACTCTTCTTTGTGGAGAATGATTTATTTTTTTATTTGTATATGCAATCTTATATTTATTACAGATCATCTTGAAATACAGGTTTGATTAAAAAAAAGTAGGTTTTGTAGGAGTTTTAAGTTGCAATAAACTGCATCTTTTGACAAATTTCAAATTATTTATATCATCGAATAAAAAGACGAAAAGTAAAAATAAGTCTTTACGTTAAGGGTGTTTGCTACTATTATTATTTAGATAGGTTCCAATGCCTTAAATGAAAGAAAATATAGGCATAGCTACACAATTAAGGAAACAAAAATGGCAGGTTAGTTATCTCGTTTTAAGATAATTGACGATAATACATTTTCTTGCTGATATTGTTTTCAGCGAGATTTATATTACACCAAGAAGAAGGGTGCTGCAAACAATAACCTGTCAGATATAGACGTACCACTTGGTGGTCCACAAAGGAATGTGCACGAAGTGTGACATTCTCAACACACGTTGGCCAACTATGGTCATTGGTCAGGGTTTCCGTATTATAGACCTAACAACTCCCGGGGACCTTCCAACTCAAAGCTTTGAGGACTGAGCATTAAGCCGGTAATCCCAAGACCCTTAGTCGCTCAAAGGACAAACTAGGATCCGCTGTGGGCCTATTCGCCAACAGGGCTCCACACGGGACTATCACATCTTTTATGTTCTTCTTATTGGTATTGTATCTCAGAGACAACTGACTGTGACACCTTTGTCCAGACAGGAATGCAATAAAATATTAAATAAAGATCCCACAGGATATAAAGGCGACTAAGACATGAAACTTAAATTAAACTTTTTCTTTCTGAACCATAAGTAATCTAATAACATATTTCGTGAAGGAATTTGAAATGAATGATATAATTTACAAAATAAATATCACTTTTCACATTTTCCTCTTTAAATTTGGGTCAAATGACTAGACAAAAATACATAAAATATTTAGTACAATAAACAAACAATCCTGTTTGAGATGAAATTAGATGTTGACACGCAATTGTAAGATGAGCTGCTGTTTATTATTCGTCTTGTTTTTATCTTTCATGTGGACAAATTTTCGTTACAAAAAAAAAACTGAATATTTCTAGCCATAACTGCTCGCCTGTTTTTTTTTTTTAAATAAGACTCAAGCAGCGCGATTTCTACTATATCCGGGTATTGAACAAAAGAGGGGTGATACAGTGGACATGAAATGATGATGAAGTGAACGAAAGGGAGACACAAAGCCTATTAAGGAGGCCATGTCTGACTGCAACTAGGAACAGGAGTGATGGGTAGAGACGGACAATTTAGCATTCTGCATTGGGATTCTACGGTTCCTTCTCTTATCGAGACCTTTTGCAGGGATCTTTAACGTGGCAGGAACCTGACATTGTCCATTACATTATTCTCCACTATGGTTTGCGGTCAGGTTTCGGAATTCCTTATGACAGGGATGTCCCTTTTAACCAATTAGGGCTTCTTAATTAGTGTACGACATGGTGTACATGTAACTGGAAAAAAAAACATAAAATAGACCAAAACTACATGCTATTCACGAATAGGCTGAGGCATGTACTTTAAACAGTCCTCCTTAAGTTTTATAATTCATTCATGGTCTATAACATACTTGATATGGTTTTACATTGCATTTTCAAGTTTTTATCGGATTAAGGGAGCAACCATTTGATTTTTAGGGGGGGGGGATGGCTATGGACATATTTGAAATAAAAAGGCAGGATGCTCCAAATGATTGAAAAAAAAATAGTCAGGACAGCTAAAAAAAATCAGGATGGTATTTTGGGCTATACAATTTATGGGTATTAATGTTAAAAAAAATTGCGCTCCCTAAACAAATCTTTTTTTATAAATGCAGTGCATAAATAGTATGAGCAAATATCGATAAAAAATCAGTAAAACATGAAATCAAAGTATAGACTGGCTGAGGTCCTATATTGTAGAACTAACGTTGTACCTTTATCATCACATATTCCTCGGACATTTATGGAGTGAAAACCCTTTCTATTTACATAGGCATACTCGTTTTGACCAGATGGCGCTTGGATTCTAATGTGAGTCCCATCTACACAACCTATTACTCCAGGAAAACTGGCTATTCCATAGAATCGTTCTTTGATTTTGTTTTTATCCATTTGTGTATTTCGCCATTTAATAAAGTTATCTGCTACATTACATAATGCATCAGAAACATCACGGACAGTTCTAGAAACACTGGATATGTGGTATCCCATAGTATCCCATTGCGATCCTAGGTTCTGGTAATGACCATAGAACACAACATAGTTGTGAGACACAATAGGGATATTGAGGTTATCATCTCAGTACAGCAGACCAGTCAAACACTAATTAAAACAATTAATCACCATATCTTTTATCTCAATTTTGAACTTTTCTACTAGTGGCTGAAGATTTTTTTAGGGATCATTTGAGACGTATTTTCTTATAGCTCTGCTCCAAAAGTCGGTCACGAAGAAATCGGTGTCTGATCAAAAAATCTGTGAAATGTGTGCAAAAGTAATCAGCACCTCAAGATCTACCTGCACAGAAATTTTCAAAAAGATCCAACAAACAATGTAGGAGTTATTGCCCTTTTTCTAGAAATTTTTTCAAAATTTTGCACTTAGTTAGCCCTATATCTTAAAAACTATACAAGGTATTTCAAAAATTTAAGATTTACATTTCATGTAATTAGGTCAAAACTGTAAAACTGTTTCTTTTAGGAGTTATGGCCCCTAAAGCGTCAACATTTACCATTTTTCATTCCTTTTCCCCTGAATTTCTAAGATTGACTTGACTGACACCATACATCCACAAACGTGGCACAGTTTTTAATAGCATAAATGCTACAATTCTATCGTTCGGATTTTTGATTCGTCAAAAAATATGGCCGCCATGGCTAAAAGTAGAACATAGGGGTAAATTGAAGTTTTTTGCTTATTACTAAAAAATAGTTACAGATATCAAATTCTGATGGAGACAAAAGTGATCAGCATCTCAAGATCTACCTGCTCTGATCTTTAAAGATCCAACAATCGACAAAGGAGTTGTTGTCCTTTTTCTTGATTTTTTCAAATGTTTCACTTATTTAGCCCTATATCTTGAAAACCATACAAAATATTACAAAGATTCAAATTGCATATGATTAAGCGCATCAAGATCTACATTTCATGTAATTAGGTCAAAGCTGTAGAACCATTTCTTTCAGGAGTTATTATCCTTAAAACAACAAAATTTACCATTTTTCATTACTTTTCTCCTGAATTTCAAAGATTAACTTGTCTGACCAACTGCATCTTAACATGGCACAATCGTTTAATAGCTTATATGCTACAACTCTATCGTTCAGATTTTTGTTTCGTAAAAAAAAACATGGCCGACATGGCTAAAAAAAAAGAACATATGGGTAAATTGCATTTTTTGGCTAATAACTCAAAAATTGTGCAAGGATCAAAAGTGATCAGCATATTAAGATCTACCTGTCCTGAAATTTCGGAAAAGATCTGACTGCTGATGTGGGAGTTATTGTTCTTTTTTCTATTTTTTTGCCAAATTTGCACTTACGAATCCCAATACCTTGAAAACTAACCAAGATATTTCAGAAATTTAAATCGCATATTGTTAAGCACAATAGTATCTTCAAATATATGTATCTGTGTAGTTCATGTGAGCGATTCAGGCTCTTGGGAGCCTCTTGTTATTTAAAATATTATTGTTTATTGTTTATTAACTTTGAAAATATCTGCTATTTTAGTGCTAACATATTTCGTTTGCATTTTAACGCTTTAGCGCTTTGATTTATGTCGAGTTAACAGTGGTCGTTCGACAGGATGATCCTTGAATAGACGAACAAATACGCGAGTCTGGTTGGAAAATTTGAAACCTAGACTGTTGTCTGTTTTTTTTTTTTAGTACTGTTCCCCTTCGTGTTAACTGGTAGTTTTTTTGTCCTTCAGACTTTTGACATTAGTTTGCGCAATTTATAGTTCCCTTCTTTCTTTAGTGTACTAGTATACTATATATATAGCAGCTATTAATTTCAAAAGAAGATTTGATCCTGTACGGAATAAAGTGTAAAAATTTACATACAAATATCATCGCTATTTTGAAACCTAGAACAACTTTTATTGTGTTGAAATTTAAGTCGTGCGAGGAATAGTTTTCGTTTTTTTTTACGCGAGACTTACTAATCAAAATGACTGAAATACCAGGTGGTGAGAATCAACTGTCGGACTGTACCCATTTTAAGAGACGTTAATTTAAATAAAAATGACCTTTATTTTATTACAGGATAAGATTTCATAATTATATCTTATATAGTCATAAATTTTGTTGTGTAATAATATAAGTCGTGTGGGAAATTGTTTTTTTTTATCAAAATAAATTGTATACCAGATGGGGAAATATGCTGTCAGGACTGTACCGATATAAAGAGACGTAAACTGATCCCAGATAAAATACACCTTATTACAGAGTAAGATTTTATAATTATATCGTATTCAAATATCAGTCAAAAATCAGAACACGCTATAAATATTTATATTGTTCATATGATTAATACCTCTCATATAACACATGTAATTATATTTTATGCATTTGGAATTACCTCATCTAAAAGTGTCAAGTGTACATTTTACCTTTTTGTATGATTTTTTATCAATTTTTAATGTTATAAAATTTATTGCGTTTTATTTTTTTTCTCCTTTTTCTTCTAGATGTGGAAGCTTGTTTAAACATGGATGACTTATACATACAGAGGATGCCTAAGATTAAAAGACTATAAACACTATAATGTTTATATAATATAATGTTTTCTGGACACATGATTTTCCTCAGTTATGGTGTAAAAGGAACATTGTTTAAAATAAATGAGAAACCAACGTCCACTTCCTAAGTCCACTGCTATTTTAAGACTTTGTGTTGGGATCAGAAATTGAATATAAAATCTACATGTATGCAACGGATAATGAATAAGAAGTATCAAAGGAGCATGATATTATCAAAGCTTTAAGTGGAAATGAATTTTCATTTTAATGGTACATGAGATAAAATTATAGACTAACAAATGAACAGAAAAGCAGTTTGTCGTGCATATATTTAGAAAAAGTCCCTGTCCCGGTCATGGCGATGGTGTACATTCTATTTAAAAGAGTGCGTGTCATATTGGTTTTTCTTGTTAGTATTACTGTGTCCATTCTTTTGAATGCATTATTAATGTTTGCATATGAACGAATTTTTGATGTCATACATCGTAACATGAACGACACGACACGATACAATCTAGCCGTGTATGTTTACTAAACGTAGCAGGCATGTACGTAAAACATTATCGCATAAATCATGAATTTAAACTTGTCTTATTTCTATTTGAATTTGAAGTTACGATATAATTCACAAATCATGAACATCAAATCCGTTCCGTATTTACAATATTAATGTCAAATCACGTCAGCGTTTTTCCTGTAACGAAAGTGCAGGTTTTCAGCTGTGTATACAAAAAACATATCTTGCATACATGTATCTACCTTTTCTCTGAAAATCTTATAAATTTGCATTAAGTACATGAAATCATGGTTAATAAAATTCTGGTTAGTTGCTTTTATTCACAGACTTTCAATACTCGGAATGCAGCTTCATGTAGGGGTCTCGTATGGTGGGATGTGTTTTCAAGGTATGTTGCTTATCTACATGTACTTCCTGTTAAACAAGCCAACTTAGATTTTTGGCATTTGGAGGGGGACCAACAGATTCTGTTCTTGTTTTTTTAATATTGTATTTTTTTTTCGTAATTGTTTATTTGGTGTACATGTATATACATTCCTTTGTAATTGTTGACTATGACAACAAAATTATAATATCAATAAAATCCTAGTACAAGTAATTCTTGCAAAAAAGTTTCGAAGCTCAACTTCTTTCTTTGTAATTTTAAATCCTGTTTTCTTTTCCGTTGGTTTCAGTTTGCCTCTATAGAGTGGTTTCCCCATTACGTTTCTGAAAAATAGTTTTCTGGAATCGTTGAACACTCTATGCTGGTGAAATCGCTAAATGTCGCTAAAGAAGTTCTACAGTTGTACAGAGCTTGTGTTTTATTGTTAAATGTAAACCCGAATTGAAATGAAGTTGAATCGCCAAATGATGCATTCAAAACAAATATCATCTTTATTTTACCAATTACATGACCTTTTTAAACATGTTTTAAAAGTTACGGCAACCATCTTTTCAGAAAACAAATGAATAATTTCTAATTTAATATAGTTATTATTAAATTACAATTGTTTTGTTATTTCTAATGAAGATTAGCCTTTAAATCTTAAAATGAAGAATTCGAAGGAAGAAAATGCTGCCAGTCTTCGTCAGTTCAAGAGCACCCTGGCCAGAGATGAGAGGATATTACTGTTAGATACCTTTCAGCATGTTATCCAAGTAAGTATGTTTGTTAAGTCACGCAGTAAACATATGTACATGTAGATGATTCATTTAACTACTGTATAAAGATGAATCCTAGTCACTGCGGTACCAATGAAATAAGACATTTCAGTACTCGTTACAATTACATTCTATTCACCAAATACCAGAATTTAAAACAAAAATTAACGACTGATCAATAAAAAATATTTATATGATATAGTTTGAAAACTAATTTCACCTTACACATGTAACTTTGTGTACCTCATTTTTCAATTTACCATTTATGAACCTTAAAATACCAATAAAAACGTGAATATAAGTAATGCATGTTTAAAAAAAATTACTATCCAATGCTGCTATTTACATTTTTTTTCGGTTGGTACCATAATGACCAATACATGTACCTAGTACCGAACTGTCCAGTACGGACAACCAAATTGTCCAAACCAGGTACCAAAGTGTCTTCATACCATCAATATTGCTTCTGACAGATGAAAATTGACAAATAAAAGCCAGAGTTAGAATTTGTTTTTAGATAATTTAATTGTCTTCATGTAATGTCATAATCGTATCTTATTGGCATACCATGATACAACATTTACATAACACTTGTACATCATGTAATATTTTGATATTTTTCAGAAACGTAATGGGGACACCACTCTATAGAGTCAAACCAAAACCAACGAAAGAGAAAACAGGATTTTAAACAAGATAAGAAAGAGCTAAGAAATAGCCACTGTAAGTTGAGCTTCAAATCTTTTTGCAACAATTACATGAATTACTTGTACTAGGATTTTATTGATATTGAAATTTTGTTGTCTTAGTCAACATTTACAAATGAATGTATATACACCAAATATACAACAACAAAAACCATGTTAAGAGGCTGTCCATGAAGAAATCAGGCAAAAGCCTACAAAAGCTGGCACATGAAAAATTTTATCCCAGCAAAATTATTGTTTAAATGTATTGTCTGACTCATATGTAAAACAAAAATCACCAGGATTCGTTTGAAAGCAACATGGATGACTTGTGATTCAGCCCTGAACAAAGCAACCAAATTTTGCAAATATGCAAGAGTTATCTCCCTTTTTCTGCATATTTTCAATGCATTCTATATAAATTATATCTAAATTGCCACTTCAATAAACCAAAAATCTGCATTTGTTTTGGGGAATGGATGTTAACCTGATGTGAAATCAACGAGAATTTTTGAAAAACTAATTTTGTCATGTGCCAGCTATTGCCTGGGTTTTGCTTGGACAGCCTCTTAAAAAACAAGAACAGAATCCGTGGGCCCCCTAAAAAAATCTAAGTTGGCTTGTTTAACAGGAAGTACATGTGAATAAGCAACATACCTTGGAAACACATCCCACCATACGAGACCCCTACATTAAGCTGCATTTCAAGTATTAATAGCAACTATCCGGGATTTTTTTTTTAACCATGATTTCATGTACTAAATTCAGATCCATAAGATTTTTAAAATTTTAAAATGGTATATTGATATACTGTCATGACTCGAATGATAATTCCTAGAAAAAGGGGAAATTTCAACTGTTTTGCTAAATGAATATTAAAATGTAAACGTATGTCTATGACCTTGGTATACCTTGATGAATGTGTTTAAGGCATATCAAATGTTGGGTGTCAGATGTTTCAGTACCAGGACCATCAAAATTCAGAAAAGTTAGATACATGTATGCAATATATGTTTTTTAAACGATGTAAAATTTCTTATATAATCAAGGGAGCTTCATTCCTTTGGGTTTGGAAAGACGCCTTGCTGTCTTGGGCCATTCCTTAAGTTGAGAAGTAAACTTGCAGTTTTTATGCCAGAAAACTCTTTTTTTTTAATTCAAAACCTAAGAAATCGTTTTAAATTTCCATAACTGTTTTCTCAGCAACTACATCTTTTTAGTAATTTGGTAAACAAAATCAGCATGGGGACCATTAAGTGGGATTTGATTTCATGTCTGTCACTTACCTACTTCATGTTTAACGAAAAAACTGCCATTTATGTTTGACTTTGACTGACAGATTTTCAATCTTTTGGGTAGTGTGTCTCAGATGAGTGTTATATCAACTAATCACACATCAGGCATAGCAAAATATTTTGCCTAGTATTTTGTTGTAATTTTGTAAAACATGTACAAATTTTACTTGCATTGATAAAACTTATTTATTTGATGTGATTCCACTTTGTCCATCTGTAAAAAGTTTGCATATTAAAATTTCATGTTAATCTGTCAAATATTATGAAAAATACTTAATATTTTATTAAGATATAACAACTGGGCAGTCTTGCCCTTGTGAATATATATATATTCTAGTAGATATTTTTTTAGGAAATTGATAAAATAAGTGATAAAATATCTTTAATCTGTTTTAATTTGTTTTAGGAGCAGAACTAGACTAGTATCAGTATACAGAACAGTTGAAATACAAGAAGATAGATCATACAGAAGAAGAACATATAGACACTTTCTTGATTCACGTCAAAGCTATTTTATGTCAAAATTTTGTTCAAAAATTAAACCAATTTTTTTTTCAATGTTTCTATTTAATCACAGCCAATTTATAGTTTAGTGCTACAAAGTTGCAACAAGGACAAATTGCAAATTTAAATCAGACTTCTTTGAAATCATTATATAGAAAATAACCAATAGTGAATAACACGACCTCCATAGGCCAGTAGTAATTAAAACCCAACAATAAAACCTGATGTCATTTTACACATTTACAATACACATTAAAGTTACATTTTGAAAAAAAAACACCAACTACCCAGCAAACACAAAAATGTTATTCTAACATTAGATTAACGTTGATTTTTTGGTTATAGTAAGGTACATTTTTAACGTTAAAGTATTTCCTTATAACCTTAACCCTAATTTTAAGTTTTGATGCTTACCTTAACCCTAATTGTATGTATCATGCTAACCCACCCTACAAATTATGTTATCATGCTAACCCTACCCCTTTTTTATGTTTTTGTGATAATCCTACCCCTTATTGTAAAATTTCATGCTAACCCTATCCAATGTTATCATGCTAACCCTAACCCTAATTGTATGTTTTCATGCTTACCCTACCCCTACTTTCATGTTATCATGCGTACCCTACCCCTTATTTTATGTTTTCATGATAACCCTACCCCTTATTGTTAAATTTCATGCTAACCCTATCCAATGTTATTATGCTAACCCTAAACCTAATTTTATGTTTTCATGCTAACCCTACCCCTACTTTCATGTTATCATGCTAATCCTACCCCTTATTTTATGTTTTCATGACAACCCTACCCCTAATTGTAAAATTTCATGTTAACCCTATCCAATGTTATTATGCTAACCCTAACCCTATTTGTATGTCTTTGTATGTACCCTTAATTTTGTGTTTTCATGATAACCCTACCCTAATAGTATGTTTATCGCTAACCCTAAACCTGATTGTATAATTTCATGCTAACCCTATCCAATTTTTATGCTTTCATATGTATAAACCGTTTAACAGTGGTAAAACACCAACTCTCTCACTCACATTTATGCTAACCCTTACCCTACTTCTGTTTTCATGCTAGCCCTAACCCTAATTGTATGTCTTCATGCTAGCCATATCCTTAATATTATGTTACATGTATCATAATAACCCTACCCCTTATTCTATGTTTTCCTGATAAACCTACCCCTTATTTTATGTTTTCTTGATAACCCTAAACCCTTATTTTATGTTTTCATGCTAACCCTACCCTTACTACTATGTTATCATGCTAACCCCTTCCCCTTTTTTTATGTTTTCATGCTAACCCTTACCCTTATTCTTTGTGTTCATGCTTACACTACCCTTAATTTTGTGTCATCATGCTAACCATACCCATAAAATTATGTTATCATTCTAACCCTACCCCTTCTTTTATGTTTTCATGATAACCCTACCTCTAATTTTATGTTTTCATGCTAACCCTTATCCTAATTGTATGTTTCATGCAAACCCTACCCTAAATATTATGTTTTAATGCTAATCCTATGTTTTCATGATAACCCTACCCCTAATTTTATGTTTTTATGCTAACCCTAACCCTAATTGTATGTTTCATGCTATCCCTACCGTTACTATAATGTTTTAATGCTAACCCTACCCCTAATTTTATATTTTCATGATACCCCTATCCCTAATTTTATGTTTTCATGCTTACCCTACCGCTAATTTTGTGTTATCATGCTAACCCAGCCCCCAAATGTATGTTTTATTGCTAACCCTTCATGCTAACCCTATCCATTTTTTATGCATCATATGCATAAACCGTTGAACGGTCGTAAAACACCAACTCTCTCTCTCTCTCAAACTTATGTTAACCATACCATTAATTTTATGTTTTATGCTAACCCTGACCCCTTATTTTATGTTTTCATGCTAACCCTAAACCTAATTTTATGTTTCGATGCTAACCCTAACCCTGATTTTGTTTTCATGCTTACCCTACCCCTAATTTGATGTTATCGTGCTTACCCTACCCCTTATTTTACGTTTTCATGATAACCCTACCCCTTATTGTTAAATTTCATGCTAACCCTATCCAATGTTATTATGCTAACCCTAACCCTAATTTTATGTTTTCATGCTTACCCTACCCCTACTTTCATGTTATCATGCTAACCCTACCCCTTATTTTATGTTTTCATGACAACCCTACCCCTAATTGTAAAATTTCATGTTAACCCTATCCAATGTTATTATGCTAACCCTAACCCTATTTGTATGTCTTTATGCTAACCCTACCATAAGTATTATGTTATCATAATAACCCTTCCCTTTATTTTATGTTTTCATGATAATCCTACCCCTTATTTTATGTGTTCATGCCTACAATACCCCTTATTTGTGTTATCAAGTAACCCTACACTTAAAATTTTGTTATCATGTTAACCCTACCCCTTATTTAATGTTTTCATGATAACCCTACCCCTTATGTTATGTTTTCATGCTTACACTACCCCTTCTTTTGTGTTATCATGATGAAACTACCCCAATTGTATGTTTATTTATAACATAAACCCTGATTGTATAATGTCATGCTAACCTTATCATATTTTTATGCTTTTTTGCTAATCCTATATTTTGTTTACATGCTAAACCCTAACCCTAAATTTATGTTTTTATGATACACCTATCCCTTGGGTATGATTTATTGCTAACCCTAATCCTTAATGTATAATTTCATGCTTACCCTGTCCATTTATTATGCTTTCATATGTATAAACCGTTGAACGGTCGTAAAACACCAACTCACTCACTCACACTTATGATAAACCTACCCTTAATTTTATTTTTTATGCTAACCTAATCCTATTTCTATGTTTTCATGCTAACCCTAACTCCTTATTTTATGTTATCATGTTAACCCTAACCCTAATTTTATGTATTGATGCTAACCCTTACACTAATTTTATGTTCCCATGCTTACTCTACCCCTAATTTCATTTTTTCATGCTTACCCTACCCCTAATTTCATGTTTTCATGCTAACCCTACCCTTGAAATTATGATGTCATGCTAACCCTACCCTTTATTTTATGTTTTCATTCTAACCCTACCCCTAATTTTCTGTTTTCATGCTTACACTACCCCTAATTTTATGTTTTCTTGCTAACCCTAACCCTAAATGTATGTTTCATGCAAACCCCACCCTTAAAATTATGTTATCATAGACAAGTACAAACGAAAGCTTTGTCAAAGATTCCTGGCTTAGGTTAGGCACATGTAATATGTGGCGGGGTTAAACTAGTTTTTTGTGCCCTACATTTTTTCCTATTAGGTCATTGGTGTCGTGAGCGCGATTCTGAATCCTGAAGTAACAAACACGTGATTGTGTCTCTACGCATGTGATGAATCTAGATATTTTTTTTACGTTACGTATACGTTATAAATACGTTATTAAATAACGTTGTTGTTTAGTCACACCCAAACGTTATCAAACAATGTTACAATAACAATTAAACAACGTTGCATACAGATGGGTCCATGCTAACCCTACCCCTAATTTTATGTTGTTGTGATAATCCAACCCCTTATTTTATGTTTTCATGCTTACAGTACCCTTAATTTTGTGTTTTCATGATAACCCTACCCTAATAGTATGTTTCCATGCTTACTCTACCCCTAATTTCATTTTTTCATGCTTACCCTACCCCTAATTTCATCTTTTCATGCTAACCCTACCCTTAAAATTATGATGTTATACTAACCCTACCCCTTATTTTATGTTTTCATTCTAACCCTACCCCTAATTTTCTGTTTTCATGCTTACACTACCCCTAATTTTATATTTTCTTGCTAACCTACCCTTAAAATTATGTAATCATGCTAACCCTACCATTTATTTTATGTTTTTGTGATAATCCGACCCCTTATTTTATGTTTTCATGCTTACACTACCCCTTATTTTGTGTTTTCATGATAACCCTACCCTAATTGTATGTTTATCGCTAACCCTAACCCTGATTGTATAATTTCATGCTTACCCTACCCCTACTTTCATGTTATCATGTGTACCCTACCCCTTATTTTATGTTTTCATGATAACCCTAACCTTATTGATAAATTTCATGCAAACCCTATCCAATATTATTATGCTAACCCTAACCCTAATTTTATGTTTTCATGCTTACCCTACCCCTACTTTCATGTTATCATGCTAACCCTATCCAATGTTATTATGCTAACCCTAACCCTATTTGTATGGCTTTATGCTAACCCTTCCCTAAGTATTATGTTATCATAATAACCCTTCCCTTTATTTTATGTTTTCATGATAATCCTACCCCTTATTTTATGTGTTCATGCCTACAATACCCCTTATTTTGTGTTATCATGTAACCCTACACTTAAAATTTTGTTATCATGCTAACCGTACCCCTTATTTAATGTTTTCATGATAACCCTACCCCTAATGTTATGTTTTCATGCTTACACTACCCCTTCTTTTGTGTTATCATGATGAAACTACCCCAATTGTATGTTTATTTATAACATAAACCCGGATTGTATAATGTCATGCTAACCTTATCATATTTTTATACTTTTTTGCTAATCCTATCCATAATTCTATGTTTTCATGCAAACCCTAAATCCTTTATGTTTTTATGATACACCTATCCCTTAGGTATGTTGTATTGCTAACCCTAACCCTTAATGTATAATTTCATGCTTACCCTATCCATTTGCTTTCATATGTATAAACCGTTGAACGGACGTAAAACATCAACTCTCTCACTCACATTTATGATAAACCTACCCTTAATTTTATTTTTTATGCTAACCTAATCCTATTTCTATGTTTTCATGCTAACCCTAACTCCTTATTTTATGTTATCATGTTAACCCTAACCCTAATTTTATGTATTGATGCTAACCCTTACCCTAATTTTATGTTTCCATGCTTACTCTACCCCTAATTTCATTTTTTCATGCTTACCCTACCCCTAATTTCATGTTTTCATGCTAACCCTACCCTTAAAATTATGATGTCATGCTAACCCTACCCCTTATTTTATGTTTTCATTCTAACCCTACCCCTAATTTTCTGTTTTCATGCTTACACTACCCCTAATTTTATATTTTCTTGCTAACCCTAACCCTAAATGTATGTTTCATGCTAACCCACCTTAAAATTATGTAATCATGCTAACCCTACCATTTATTATATGTTTTAGTGATAATCCAACGAAAGTAAGGATAAGAGTGATACTGCTACGAAAAGAGAAGATTCTCCATTGGCTGACTTATATCCGCCTACTCCACAGGCTCAGTTTGGGGCCCCAGCGTCTTTCCAGCCACCATTTTTTCCATATTTTCCTCATGGGATGCAGAATTTTTCTCCTAATTTTGGAAGTTATCGAAATGTTCGACCTACTGGATTTAGACCCAACTTTCGTCCTAGAGGGGCTTGTTTGTGGTGTGAAAGCAATACTCACCAGGTTAAGGATTGTGAAAAAAATGAAAATTGCAAAAGGGAAAGGAAATTAGTGTGTTTGTCAATTAATAAATTTATTAAATTGATTCAATCGAATAATTAATCTTATGAGTTTGTTACTTTTTAGACAAATTATTAAATTTAAAATGATCCTTTAGTTATGTTATACCCTGAATTGGAATTAGATATTTTCTGTTTGCTTTGTCTGTTTGTCTGTCTGTCTATCTTTTTGTATATTCGTGAAAGATTAAAAAATATATGGGTTATTATCGAAGTAGTTGGGTACCATCGGGCATACGAATACCTAAGACCTGTCCGAAATGTCAAAAAGAAGAAAAAAAAAGACATCTGCATCAGGACTTATGTGATAATTCTTTGCAGATTTGTAAAATTAGTTTGGAAATTAGATCTTCAAATGGTGTTCTATTTCACTGGTCGTAGTTATCTTGGGTAATATTTAGACGAAATTGATACAGACTCTTTACAAACTTAGTAGACAAATGTGTTCAATTTATTTCTGTATCTAGGGTAATTAGTTTTACTTTACATCCGCCCTATGTAATGTCCTAGTGAAGCTAAGTATGGATATGTGGAATTGTATAGTGATAGACACGATGGCTGTATTACTAGTATACATGTTTTAAAATATATACATACATTAAAAACAAATAATAATAATAGTAATAATGATAATAATGCGGAATTCCTTTGTCTACTTTCCAAGGGACACTGATGCCCTAGTGTTTTTTTCAACGCGGATTGTAGGTGATGGGGTTATGCCTTTGAGTGTAATTGTGCTGGTATTATTAGTACATATTAGGCGTTATTAGCAAAGATTACTAAAGTTTTTGTTTTTGTTTAGGAAAAACTGGATAGAGGGAATTCATTTGTTCATGTCCCCGAGTGGGAGTTGAGTTGTGGATTTGATCCTACGAAAATTGTTTTAAGGGAGAAACCAGCAGGGTTGACACTTAAAGGCGGAATCCCTTCTCCTTTAAACCGCTGCCCAACGGTTGAGGAGGTTTCTTGTAACGATGTTGCCTTTGATGTAAATGTGTTACCTTTGCGTGATCCTGATGAATTTGTTTCGGGTCAGTTGCATGATTGCTTTTCTGAATGAGAATCAATTGTTGATGCACATGAACACGAAACTATTCTGGAATGGTTGAAGGAAGGTGTTGATGCCCAGTCGTTTTTTAAGCGTTTTAGAGAAAATATTACGATTCTGAGATACCCCCTAGAAACTATTTTCAAAATTCAACGTCTTGCAGAAAGTTCCTACCTTTCATTTCTAGTGAATTAAGTCAAAAGATTGCGACAGAGTCTATTAGACTTCTTGGGAAGGTAGGTGAATGTCACCCTCCTAAACTTATCATGCCACTGACTGTGGAACCTAGTAAGCCTAGGTTGTGTCATGAGCGTTATTTGAATCCATGGTTGAAGGATTTGCCGTTCCATCTAGAGAACCTTAAAGATGTACACCGGCTGGTTAAAGAAAATGCGTTGATGTTAACCTGTGATGATAAATCAGGGTATGACCACGTTAAGCTCAGTGAATCGTCCCAGACGTACTTCGAAATTCAATTTGTGGGTTATTATATGGTCTATACTACACTTCCGTTTGGTTGGAAAGCCTCCCCCTATATATATCAATCTATTGGTATTCGAGTTACTTCTTATTTACGTACTTTAGATGTTATAAATATGTTGTATATCGACGATAGATTTGCAGTCACTGGTGGTTCGAAGTCTACTGAAATTGACATGGAGGCGAAAAAGTTGACATATATATTGCTAGAAGTATTAACAAGCCTTGGTTATACATTGTCGTTAAAAAAGTGCTCATTGGAACCTAGTACATGTAAAAAGTTCTTAGGATTCTTAGTTGATTCGGTCAAACAGGCATACATATTACCAGATGATAAGAAGGCGAATTAAGAGAGATTATTTTGACTATGAACGAAGTTGGTGTGAAAACCTTGCAGAGATTTTGTGGGAAATGCATTTCTCTAAATATTCAATTCCAGGTTGTAGGTTGTTCTGTCGAGAGTTGAATTCTGCTATATCATATTGCATTAAAAACAGTCGAAAAATTGAGGTCAAAGGTCCTATGAAAGATGAGTTATTATATTGGAGATTTCTTGACAATTGGGTTGATATTGTTAATGGAGGCCGGAGTTCCATAATGTAATTGAAATGTCGACGGATGCTTCCAGTTTTCGATATGGTGGTACGGTGAAACTTTTATCTGATGAAAATGTGATACTTAGTGACTACTGGCCTTCACAAGATGATCGACCCGACCCATTCATGAGAAAGAGGGTGATGCTGTCCTTAAATCTTTACAATCCCTTGGGGAGCATTTACGGGATTTTAGAGTTGATTTGTATTCCGATAATATGGCGGTTATAAACGCATGGGAGAATCAAGGTTGCAAATCACAAGCATTGTGTTGTATTATGAAATCGATTTTCAACCATGTGAAAGAATACAATATGGATTTGCGCATGAGATACATTCCGTCACACTTAAATGAGGCAGACGCCCCTTCACGATTAATGGATGTTTCAGATGCTATGTTAAGTGATCAATCCTGGCAATTGGTAGAATTGGCATTTGGTCGCCACTCGACAGACCTAATGTCGTTAGACTCGAATGTGATGTTGTCTAAAAGGGGAAACCGTTAAAACATTTTACTCCGTGGCCAACACCTTTATCTGCAGGTGTGAATGTTTTAGCGCAGGATTTGAAGAATGAGGAGAATCCTTACGTACACCCACCATTTGTTCTGATTTTCCCTGTATTCTGTTTATTGCGTGAGCAATGTGTTGATTGTACTATTGTTGTTCCTGAATTGAAGACTTTGCCGATTTGGTGGCCAGTGTTGAAGTTTTATACTGTACGCGAGATTTGTCTGGGTAGAAAGGGTGACAAGAATGTTATAAAAACAGGGATTTGTTCTTGATCAAGTAGGACTGAGGTCGCCTTTGTATGCTTTGAGGTTGTCTTTTAAATAAATGTTATGAAAGCTTTATTGTCGATTATTAATTAAATTAAAAACCGTACAAGGGGACGTAAGTCAAAGTAGTAGAAAAAATAAATAAATAAAATAAGATTGAGTTATTTCCCTTTGTATATTTTTCGAATTTTGATCATGCCTACAGTTTTCACATAGTCTGTATGTCGGTCTGTTCGTTTACAATTTCTTATGAATGATATGAAGTGAGATTTAAAGTTTATGGTTCATTTAGTACTATTTAGAGATTCGCATATCCAATTATTGTTCGGATGGGGCTCTTTCCGATTTTCTCGGGCTTCTAGTTATTTTACATTCCCGATGAAGGGAACAATACAAATTCAGTTCATGAATACACAAGGTTGATGTTTCTTTATTGTAGGATGATGTTTCGTCTATTGGTTGGTTTTCAATTGATGAACGTTTAGCGGATTTAGATGATAGAACGGAGTCATCTTCAAAGTTTAAAAGGTAAAATAGTCTGAGATACCATATAAACCGTCCATGCAAACATGTTCCCCGAATGACATAAGGCATTTTTTGGTATGGAAAGATTCGCATGGGAAAACACCTGTACATGAAATCAATTGCAAATTTCTCGGTTTGAAGGGCTCATTTAATTGCGCATGTCCCACCAGATTGGCATCGGCTACAGTAGAATGTATTGTGAATCAGCTTGTTACTATATTCGACCAGAAGGGTTTTGGAAGGGCTTGGTGTGAGGTAACAGAGTCTAGGAACCCAGCTACTTCTATGGTTATAAAAGAGTGAGTGAGTGAGTGAGTTGGTGTTTTACGCCCGTGCAACGCTATATAGGTTCTTTACAGGCGATGAACATGAAAAGGATGATACAATGAACATGAAATGATGATGATATATGAAATATGGGATGGGGTGGGAAACACAGGGACGGTAAATTTTGAAGAACCACAGGAAAAGGGGAGAAGTGGGTTGGGGCGGAAAATTTAGCCTATGTGGTGCACTACTTGGCGGTCCACAAAGGGGTCTTTTACGTGCATGAAGCGTGGCATTTATCACACACGTTGGCCCACTATGGTCGGCGGTCAGGGTTTCCGAAATATAGACCTGACAACCCCCGCTACCCTATTCAGCCACCTAGGGTACACACTTGGTCGCTCTGTGGGCTGAGCACTGACCCGACGTCAGAATCCCAAGACCCTTAGTCGCCTCTTACGACAAGCTAAGCTCTGCTGCGGGCCTATTCGCCACCCGGGCCCCACACGGGACGGGTTATAAAAGAATATGTAAGATTAATTAAAGAGGAGCAAGCAAAGGCGCATATTTTACTGAAGCAGGCTAAACCTATTTTTATAACAAAGGTAAAGGCTATGTGTATGTTTATAGACAGAGAACTTGGGAAGTATGGCATTAAAGTTAGAGAGAAGTTTGTGCTTTGGAGGGATCAAGCATGGTTGAAGTTACAATTTTTCGCAGGTGATCGTGCAGGAGATCTTTTTTTGTTGTTACACAAAAAGTCAAAGTTCTAAATGATGGATCAGGTTTTGTGTTCCAGCATACATTTGGTAAAACATTGAAGGGTGGGAAGAGAAAGAGTAATACGTTTGTTATTAAGAAATGCAGCGACTCATCAATCTGTCCGATTTAGAGGTCTTTTAGCATATGTGCAATTTGCAAATTCATGTAATGTTGATTTGTCCCAAGGTTACCTATTTAGAACTGTGGCGGAGAATGGAGGGGTTTTAGATCAGCATGTCAGTTATTCTGTGGTTTATGAAAGACTAAGGTATTATTTATCAACCTTAGGTTTGTACGAAGGAGAAACACCACACAGTTTTAGATCCGGATGCACCGTTACTATGGCGCTGTCGGATTCTGCAAGTACTGCTGAACATGTTATGGGACATATAGGTTGGTTTAGCAAGTCCAGTGCAGAGTACTATGGTCGAATGCACACTTTGGTTGATTCGGAAGTTGTAGCAACGAATTTTGCAAAATCTGTAGATAATGCAGATGAAATTGAAAAACAATTTAAAGAGAAGACAGATATGTCTTTGATGGAAAGAGCTTTTGAATGTAAGGGACATTGAGTAACTTGTTGGATATTAGGTTCGTCTTTTTGTAGTAAGTTGAACGGCAATATATAATATTTTATTAAAGTAAGTACTTTGAGTAGGTTTGGTTAAGGGTATACAAAGGATAGCGCAGAGTCATCGTCCCATAACTTAACAGACTGAAGCTAAAGGTATCAACGACTGAGGATATGGGTATAGTCTCATTGGTTGATTCCTATAGCGGAAGTAGGTTATCACGTGGTTCAGTTAAATAGTCATTCTTTCAACATCCAGGGTTGGTTATAGGTGGCATAAGGCGCGGTAATAGATACTATACCATGGCCTTAAAAAAAACTATAACCTTTGAAAAAAAAAGAAAGAAAGGAAGAAATAAACCCACCCAGCTTTCGCCCTACCCATACCTGTGGTTTAGCTACCATTTAGTTTCGGTCTAACCGCAGAGTCATCGTCCCATAACTTAACAGACTGAAGCTAAAGGTATCAAAGACTGAGGATATGTTCTTTGTTCATTATGATATTGATTGCTGACGTCATGTTATTTGTCAAAACCAGGCCAGCGTTTCTCGAAGCAGTCGTGAATTACGTCAATCTTATCGAGTTACGATTAGGTTACGGGTACCCCTAAGTTTCAACTAAGACTGTTTCTCGAAGCTTACTTAGCCCTACCGTAAGTCAACCGTAAGTTACGCAAGGTATTTTGGTTATTGGATGTACCTTGAAAAAAATCTTCAGCGTCGGAGATGCGAAACGTATTTGTTTACGCAGACGACAGGTGCCCGAAAAATTATGGAAAGTACAAGTGGGAGTAAAAGAGAAAGAAAGGCAAACTTCGTCCACGAGGAAATAAATATCCTGGTGGACTAAGTTCAAAACTCTAAAGACATCCTTTTTGGATGTTTCTCGTCCACATTGGACAATCAGAGAAAGTCCGCTGAATGGGAAAAGATCACCAACAAGTATATAAAGATTTTTTTATAAAATCGGGCTAGCAACAATTATATTACTCATCACGAGTAACAGTTGAATTATATATCAAAAGTAACAAACAACCGCCAGTGCAAATAAAAAAATTCCGTCATGGCCATTTCGGTACCGTATTGCCTAATCGGTACCAGTCATTTTGTTACTCGACTCTAAACATTTCAGGGGGCCACATTTCAGTGCTTTAAAAGATCATTTGTAATTCATTATTTTCATAATTTTCTGATATATCATCACCTATAAATTTGACTAGATTACAACATTTTGATGTATTTTTCAATAGGTTAATAATAGTGGGAGGTTTGGAATCCCATTGTTGGCTTCATCTCTTTGACGATCGCATTTGATTTGAGCTAGGCTCACTTTTGATTTAGTAAACACCAAGTTTCTCAAAGAAAAGGTTTTCTTTATCATATCTCATTAATTCTTTTGTTGAGGGACCCCTTCCTGAATTTTTATAGTGAAAACGAATGAGCCTGAGTCCCAAAGGCCAAATTAACTTACTTATTCCATGAAGTCCTGTTTCACAGTTATAAACCTGTGCGCCTGAAATGTCTTAATTATGTTAAATGTGTACACTTATTTATGTTTTCGTGGGAAAATTGCGTAAGTGTAAACATTCTAGGTAGGTTTTTAATAATATTTTCTTTTAAATCAACATTGTTTGTATACGATAATTTTTAGAAACTGTCAATGAATGATAAAAGAAGAAGGTAATTCACCTTTTTGTGCTAGATAATGCATATTAACCCAAATAATCTAGTTTTGTGTGAGACTTGTTGTATCCATTTCGAAAAACAACGCAGGTGTGTTAAGGCACATTGGCTATTTTTTCTTTAAAATTTTGATATATTCAGATAATTGTTATCCTCAAATACTAACAAATAATCTAAATCTTTATTGATTCGGTGTTAATATATCCTTAACTATTTCGTTTAGGGAATCTAATAAGTCTACTTTCACATTGCAGGGACTCCCCCTTTTGTCACGTGATCTAAAAATAGAACTATTGTTATGCCTTCGGTTTTTTACTTCGCCCGGGAGTTTCTTACAGACTTCTTGCTAGAAATTTTAACACTGTGTTCTCGAAACTACCATTTATCTAACTACAGGTGGCGATAATTGATTTATTTAGGAATCTTTACTTTATAAACGATTTTATCCGAATGACGTCAAAAACATGTACTTTTTGTCACTTTGAATGGATTTTGAAGAAAAAATATACCACTATTTATTTATCGCCACCTGAAGTCTAATGCGTAAATATCCAGGCAAAGGATTTGTTTTTACCTTATTAAAATCGGCTGTAAGAAACTCCCGGGCGAGCGATTTTCATAGAACTCTATAGTCGTCAGAAAAAAATTGCCGTTGACGACAAGCGCAACAAGGAACAAGAAAAATCACAAAGGGAGGCTACTCTCCTAATAAGGATTTTGACCGGGAATATGCACTTGTTCAGAATAAATTTGTTTTTATGTTAATTTCCATTAAATATCCATACTCCTACGATTTGACTAAGGTGATTGATGAATTTAATAGTTTGTTGATACAATTAATACAATACAAACCTTTATTTTACCTGCAAACTATTTTAAAATGGGAAAAAAGGGGGGTTCTTGAATGAAAACGACCAACAACTCCAGACAGTCGACACAACCGATATAGTACCAAATCAATAGACTTTATAAACTATTTCATTCGCATTATCACTGTTTAAATTTATTTGTTAGTTTGTACTTCTAAGACTAGAAATCAACAAGGGGGAAGGGGGTACTCACTGAATCTACCTCATTCTGTATCAAGTTTCAACATAATAATACTAAAATATCTTTACTTTTCACCTTTAACTAGTTGAAACTTGTACTGGTCAGTTTGTTTTTTTAAATTAAATATTTTTTGTACTATAGACCTCCTTCAATGTGCTGCACATTTATAATACATCAATATATATGTATTCATCAAAATATCCTCTAACTCTATCCTAAACTTCCTGTACACTCATTCCTCACAATAAAACCAAAGAAGAAACTATGTCCAAAGGATATGATGTCCTGCCTTGCAACATGACTTTTTAGCAACCAGTGAGTGAACTTATACATTTTTTCCTTTTAACTTTGGCTAATAATTTCATGCATAAGTATTTCTGAGTTTCACTTTAATAACATCATCTATTCTTCATTCAGGAAAAAAGTACCTTTAACCTGTGAGTAAACCCAAGTATAACACCTTTTTTTCCCCAAGAGCCACCCACTGTGAAATTGATGATACAGGCATATTTTTTTATGGGATTCCTGCTTGTTCTTAATATCCTGATGCATATACATGTGTGTATAAAATGCAGTAGATGACTCCTTGTATTTCTACCCCAAGGTAAACCTGATTTTGGACAGAGACGAGCAGACCCAACAAATATATGTCCTTCTACTTTAATACATGTAAAATGACATCAGTAATGAAACTGGCTAATTCACAGATATGTAAGCAAACATCAGTGGTAAAATTTAGATTTATGTTTGCATTGTATCTAAAACCAAAATGACAAAAAATCTAGATACTAGTACATATCTTACAGTACTATGGGATTAGGTTTATAATATAGCAAAATATCTAAATACCAATTAATGAAAATAAAGGGAGTTTTACCCTGAACAATGATTTTACATGTTTGAGCATTTTACAAATCTCAATCCAACTGACAGCTATACAAAGCATTTAATACATAACAGAGAAATATGGGGCTACTATCAAGTGCACACTACATGTAGCTAATAGGTAAACAGTAATTTGTCTTCTGAAATAGACCCTCAAAATCTCTTTTAATTTATAATCAAGTTTCCCAAAAGTAAATTTCAAATTGTCTCATAAACAAGCAATCTGACATGTGTCACAGTGTTTGGTACATATTTTTTGGAATTAAATAATTTTCGATAAAAAAAAAATAATTGTAATGATTAGTACCAGATAAATGTAAAAGATTTCATGAATATAAATTATATCCAGTGGACAAATTGTCAGACAGAAATCTATATGTCCTTTACTTTTAATGGTGGGAAATTAAAATGAAAGATATGGAATACATGTATGTCCATGGAGCATCCATCTATGCTGCCATGAAGGAGCCCAAAACAAAAAGAATTGGATCTTAACAGATCATAGAATCATAGAAAGGCATCAAACATTTATTAGTGAACCCTGTTTTAATTACCCTCTCCCCCAAACCAAGACTTGTTAAGTGTCTTGTACTCTGACAATAGACTTCAACTAAAAACTTCATTAAAAGTGTGATAATTGTACTATACTTGTATGAACCAGACCAATTTTTAGACAGGCAATAAAAAAATCAAGAGCCACATTCATACCAAAAAGGATTTTTAAATGCACATGAACAATCATAGAATCATTCTTATAAACAGGTCTATGGTATAATGTGATCATTTTTGCAAAATGTGTTTGTTAACAAAAAATGTAGAACTTTTTTCTAAGGTGCATGTCATGCATGTTTTAAGTTGGGCTATCAAATCAGTTAAATTTCTCAAATTTGCATTTATTTGCATATAAATAACATATCAACAGATTGTTTAAATTAGTCTTAAACATTGTCTTTCTAATAATTCTCCTCTGTTTGTCAGTTCCAATATACTACGTTCAATGTCTGTCTATTTTTATAATTTTCTTCTTTTCTACTGACTAAATACACCAACAAAGTTCAATGTTGTGTTGCCAACTGGCTGCCCTACAAAAATTACATGTATTTATTATACATGTTATATAAACATTAAGTACTTTATATACATTTGCTTGAAAATTTATGAACATGTAGAAATTAAGGCACAAGCATCTCATTTTCCTACACATAATCCATCTGATTAAAGCAAACATTTTAAGTACATGTACCAAATTTAATTAAATATATGAAAATTGAAATTAAGTTTTTATGGTTTGCATTATATATGAATAATATTAATCTGTTTCACATTTAAGACTGCATCACATTTACTTGCTCTAAATGAAGTCTATGTTTTAAAGGTACATATATTATAGTGATATTCCTTTCAAATTGGGGTACTGTAGTACACCAGAATTTGAACAGGCTTTGGAATCATTTGTGTAATGAATGTTATACATGTAAATAATAATTTTAATAGAGACTTGAAGTAATCATGTACCAGTGTGCTAGTAATATAACTTATTATACATTAGAGAAAGACCATCAAAACTGGGTAAAAAGGATGTACTTTAATTTTTTTTATAAAGTGTTATTGCAAAATGTTTTTTTCTTATTTTGCAAAATGCATCTTATAAATCACAAAAGTCGTATGATAAAAGTACTGTTTTTGTTTTTACAAGGGTGGTGTTTTGACTGATTTATTTTATATGTGCATACATATACATGCATGGTAAGCAACACTTCAAGTCATCACAAGAAAACATATTGCATTCTTTCTCCAGTTGGTGTTAGGCCAAACAAAAAATACATGTATGTGTGATTCCTGGTCATGTCTCAAAAAAAAAATAAGGTGGGTAGGTTAGATTTTTTTTTTAACTTGTAGTTAACTTTAGTAAATGAAGAGTAAAGCATAAATGGAAATAAAAATGTGAGGGTAAATAAGGAACAGGAAATACACATGTTTTTATTTTATCTTTCATGACAAAATAATTGGGTTCACAAAGTTCATTTCTAACATGAAAAAATTATGCCAGTTACATGTAGTCTTACCTTTTGCTCTTGGTCAGGCAAGCTTAAACTGCATGAAGTTTACACATTGGGATCAGCTTTGCAGAACTGAAAACAAAAAGTTGAAAACAAATTCTTAAAAATATTTTTGTTTAAAAATGTGTCTAAATATTACATTGTACTGGGTTCTTTTTAAATGCTTATCTAAACATAAACTGCATAACCAGGTGTGTGGTGTATGCAAAGAATGAATTGTAAAACCAAAATAATAAATGCATGCATCAAAATATCTATAGATCTTGTATGAACATGAAGATCCTGCATGATTTTCAATAAAATAATTTTAAACACAATTTTATGTGTTCATATCTTATTTTGAGAGTTCTAGTGCATTGATCATGTGCATGTACAATGTTGAATCAGAGGTTGTTGTTGTTGTTCCTGCCTGTACATACATGTAGTTTGAGTTATCTTTCATTATAAATATATTATGTTGTCAATTACCATGAAAGTTAGTTAAAATGTCCATACTAGTTCAGATTAATTTTGTAAAAACTTGTGATTCAAGTAAAAAAAAGTAAATAGATCAATGTTAATCCACATCTAGGTGTATGGGTGGCAAAGTAAACATAATGAAGTGCATTTACATGCACATGTATTCATAAAGCCATGGAAATGGACAAAGAAAGGCTTACATTGGGGGTCTACAACTTTAATATATAATGTACCCAGTGGTTACAGGAGTGTGGGCCAATTGGGGTTTATTTTAATGTTTGTACACCACTAAAAGCATAGCATGAACATGTATATTTTAGTGAGCTAATTATATACATATAACTGCTTCATTGCAATTAGCAGTTTATGCATGCATGCCCAAAATGTCAAAAATGTTTAAGTTTGAAAGGGGTTAAATCCTTCTCACAATTTGAATAGTAAGTTTAGGTGTTTCATGTATATTTTTTTACAGAAAATCTACCCCCAAAATACCAAATTTTATTGATAAAGAAAGGGCTAGGGTAGTTTTAAGCACACTACCAGTACCCCACACCCCCGCAACTTATTATTTGCTTTAACATGTATAATTACTGTTCAGGCGAATGGTTGGATTAAGGAATACTGTTTGATGATATGCTAAAACTGGGAAAAACATAACTAGGTTTTAATTTTATATTATCCTTAGTTTGACAAAACGTCGCACATGCCATGTCTAAGTAAGAGGTTCTCATTTTTAGCCAAATTTTCTCCGTTCATTGTGTGAATCTACGGGTAAACTTTGTTGACAACATTTGTTTACCTTACCTTAAGCGAATGCAGACTGTAAATGTTGAACAATCGGCATCTAGTTCAAACCGTTGATGAAAACAAGTGCTTGTTTTGATTCCATATTTTTCCTTCCTACTGCAAGCAGGAAATTGACGTCGATCAATAAAAGAACGCTTCTGATTGGCTGACGTCGACAGGTGGGCGGAGCAAAACTACGTCTGAAAGCGTTATCTCCCCCTTATCTTAAAATCTTGAAAAGTACCTTAACATCCCTGCGAACACATTTTTACATTAAAACCTCAACATTGTCGGACCAAACTCTTCCCGCTTGTTCACATTTTCTTAAGATATACATGATATATTAGTATAAATTTTGGACCAGTTAAGTTGTTTCGTTTTCGAGAAATTTAAAATAAAAGAAACAAGGACACAGTTTTATGCTTTTTGCCACATCAATAAGGCTTATAGTACCACTGCTAAAAGAATACAGTCAACAAAATCACAAGAGTGGTATTTTTTCTATTTAAGAGTAACTATAAATCATTTCTGCATTTCGAAAATGTTTTTACTAATAATATATGTGTTGAGTGTTGATACTGATGTAAAAGATGCAGTTGCAACCATACAAAGGTCCAAATTCTGTTTTTTCTAATGTCAATGGTACCATTTTATACTGATATTGCCCTTTGTTAAAACAGTTTTCTTAAGTTTGAAGGTTTCTAATTGCACTTGAACCCCGCTTGTACCTTTATTAGCATTTTGAAGCATATAGATTAATGTAATTTAAAAAGGAGATGTAAAAACTCCGCCAGATAGATCAATCAGTTTATAGATGTTTACTTTTTAAAACGTTCAGAAGCATACACATTTAACGTATATCAGGCGCACAGGTTTACATACTGTGTGTTTGTTAATCAGGCATTACATTTGTTGACAATTAGGTGTCAATAGTTTTATTGCTCAATCAAAAGCCACGACAATCTATAGTAATCTATAGTAATACGTAAATACCCACCTTGTAAATTCCATAAAAAATGTTCAAGAAAGAAGAGTTTCCACAGCTCAAAATACAAATTAATTACCAGAGAAAAAAAAATATAATAACATGTTTCCTAATTTATGTATTAACTTCAGTATATGCACGATTTAATAGTAGTTCCCATCAAAATACTAAGTTTTACTAGAAAATAAAATTTGGCACAAAAAAAATTCAACGATTCTTCTTTATTTATTTTTCGGTCGGTACCGAAGTGGCCAATACCTTAAGTACTAAAATATCCAAGTCAGTACCCCTCAGCAGTACCCAAATGTCCAAGTGACTAGGTTTCCATATTTTGTATTAAATGGAAAATAAACTGTTTTAAAGAACTTGCATACAATTTGACATATTCGTTAGACAAGACTCAAGTGCATGAAGTGTCTCCAGCGCAAGTTACATGATATCCAAATAGCCAATATTGGTAACGTATTAAATGTTTAACCTCAATTGATACAAATTGATACATGTATAAACAATTTTAATTGCTAGAAAGAACCATCTTAAGCTTGAAAAACAATCAGGTTTAAGACATATATATGTCGGTAATATTGGTGATCAATCAACTGTTGAACAAAAATCTATTTAATTTTTTTTTATTAAAATAGAACATGAAATTGCCATTTTAACTAACATCAGATCTGATTATTATTAAAGTAGCCATTTAGATAACTTAGACATAGTAAACCACTTATTTCTATATTATATGGTATGCTGTTCCATCAATGATCAAATTTGAAAAAAGCAAATGTGTACCAAAGGGGTAAGTAATCAAACATCATTATACCAAAAAGACAAAGACAAAATCAGTGTCGAATTACGCTAGGGGATTAAACTTGTGCGCGGAACATGTTCCACACACTTGTCATGCTTGTTGAACCTCGGCGTTATTATTAAATTGATATTCGCCACCCCTCTTTAGTTATACTATAATAATCTCATAATCTGACATTAAAAGTTATATATATTTGGCATTTACTAAATTATGTATTGTATATTTATTTACAGAATTAATGCTGTCAGCATCCAAAGGAGGACAAAAGAACAAATAAAGAAAAAATGGCAAGACATTCAGGGTAGTGCAAAAAAGAAAGAGTCCTTCAGCAGGAAAGAAATGAGGCTAACTGGAGGGGGAATCTCCCCGAAAGATTTGACTGAACTAGAAAAAAAGGTACATTGTATTACTAAATTACTTGTTGTTTGAAAAAGCCATAGACCTGTATATTTAGCATTAGTCTGAGATTGTTTGATTTACGTCCTATAGCTTTTTTTCCAGATAAGCTGGTACTACAGCTTGTCTGGAAAAACTACCATAGGATGTCAGAGCAATCTCTGACTTATTTATATATGTACAAATTAATTGTTAAACACAAAAATTTAATTAACTATATAAAATACAGATTACCACATAGATTCTAAAAAAATCTTAATGACATATTTGGGTGGATAATTAACATACATATAAAACATGTATTATTCAGCAAATAAAAACTTCTTATGATCTGCTTCATTGTGGGAAATAGTTGCTTTTGTTAATTTGTCATATCGTTTCGTACTGGCAATATGTCTTTGTCATCAATTTACATTTCTTTAACTCTACGGGAACACACTGTAGGGTCTGTTTGTTTCTGACTCATGTTAGCTTGCTGACAGACTTGACGGAAAATATCTTTATTATGTCTCCCCTTCCCAGAAGGGGGAGACATATTGTTTTTGTGTCAGTTCTTCTTCTTCTTCTTCTTCTTCTTCTTATTCTTCCACTTAGTCGTGAACTTGTCCGGAGATCCCAGAGAAAACGACTCCACATATCAATATGAAACTTGGCAGGATAATAGATTGTAAAGAAAGGAAGCTTCGTTGACAATCGGACTTTTCAAAATGGCCCCCGTTTCCATGGAAACAGGAAAATGGACTAAATATTGGACATTGCAATATTTCAGTAACCTAGGTGCGCAGGGTTCTGAAATTTTGTAGGTTGATAGAGCAAAACATTCTCTTTAATAATATGAAAAAAAATTTTGAAGCGATATTTACGGTTTTCGAGATATAAATAAAAATGTGATTTCTCAAGGGAGATAATCGGGTCGAAATTTTCAAAGTGCTCCGATTTACATGAAAATTGATATATAGGTGTTTTTCGACATGCTGAAGAATATAGTGGCAAATACGGGTCGTTTGGGGGACTTTGTGACTTGCTTGCAATCACAGTTAATACTTGTTTTCTTTTAGTTAACAAATTAATTACAAATCCATTGTCCATTGCAAATTGCCAATAAATGAAGTTAAATAACTACCATGTGGAAAATTAGGGCGATTTATATTATACCGCCACTGTGACCTTTTCCAGTGCATATCTCCTGCCTTACCGTTTTGTTTTCTATCTACAGAAAATGAATTATAGGTATTTCATAATAATATGAATAGAAACATTGGCGTTTTAGCGGACAGACAGACGAACACTGTAAAAACAATTGGGCTACAGCGTCCTCGATGCAGGGTGGAATATTTTTTATTCCATTGAAGTTACTATCCTCATAAATGACACAATTATTGCCGATCGCAACCTGCTGATGTTTTTGATGCGTGAAAAATGAGTACAGCCAAAACTGTTTATAAGTTTGATTTATAGTAATTGTTTTAGACTTGCTGCAAGTCCCTTTCTTTTTAAACATATTATTTTAAATTATTTCTCAATTAAAAATAATTGTTCTAGCAGGAACAAATTTACTGATTGCTGCAGGATTTCAGTCAGGTTAACTACATGAATTAATAATACAGAGGGACTAGTAACCAAAAAATTTAAGATTACATGTAATAAATTAATTTTCTTATTTTTATGACTCTCAGTTTTCGTTGATCTCTTTCTTGTTTTGCATTTTCCCCGTACATGTGCGGCAAATTATAATAGTAGTAAAAGTAGAATTTTGACTAAATCATGTAAATATTATAGTTAGTAGTTTTATGTTCCATCGTATTTTATCAATATTATCAGAACATAAGTAATCTTCCCTTTTTCTTCTGTGCAGTATACATATGGTATAGAAGCCCCAAATTTGGTGGTATTGAATTGAAAATATATTCGGCTCGGCAATCAGCCAAAAACGGTTAACAAAACATTCTACGCTTAAAAACTTTGCTAATTTTATTACATTTATATCATCCAATATATCAATAAATTTTAATACTTTTTTGTCGTTGAAATGTCCGATTGTAAAATTCAGAATTTTTAAAATACTGGGTTTCTTTCCTTGTACATTGTACTGCACATGGTCGATATCATCGATGCTGGATTTGACTTTTCTGTTCGAACGATCATTTTGGGGTTTGTGTACTTTTCGTTCAATACTTTTTGTTTTTGACCTTTCAATATTTTGATTCAAATGCTGGGTTATTCCTTGAAATATGTATATATATATGCAGCCGAACCAAATTACCCGGTTTATACCGAATTATGTAACAATACATATAGTTAACATCATCCTTTTTCATACATTAATGTTTTTCTGCACATGGTTTAATACAATTTATCTGTATCATAAAATAACCACATATATTCCAAAATTTATTGTTTTACTATTTAGTTATTGAGTATATAACATGGTTGACTTTTGAAGTCAAGCATGATAAATAGATCAACTTTTTTAAATGTGGGTACATATGATAAGGCACGGACCATTTGATTTTCTGGGGGTGGCCTGGGATTTTACCTTGAGCCGGGAATTTTTGTTCGCCCGCTTTGCGGGCCAGATTATTTTTTTCACACACATATTAAGCAAGGAAATTTTGTTGGCAAGATTATTTTTTTTCAATTGGCAAGATTGAAACCAGATTATTTTTTTTTCAACCTAGGTGCTGGCCAGATTATTTTTTTTAACAAAACTCAGGGCCGGGAAATTGTTTTCAAAAAAATCCCAGCCCACCCCCCCCCCAGAAAATCAAATGGTCCGTGCCTAAAGCCATTTCCCATGTACTTTATGCATGTCATGATCGCGTGTCGACCGTCATTAATACTATTTTAAAAAACAGTAATATAAATAATAAAAGTAATTATTTTTTTAGCAGAAAATGTCTTCATTTGTTTAACTGTTTCTGTGCACAGAAATTATATTGAGAAAAAAAATCGAATCATTTAACGTATAACATAGGGGAGATAACCGATTTTTATCATTCAAGACAACAATGTTTGTCTCCCCTCAATGGACACACCACTTAGTGTTAAAGTAATTTTCATGAAAACGTGGTGATATGTACAATGATATGTTATACTTTTTAAGAAAGATAAATGATTAATAGTTCGTCGAAGCTTAGCCCGAAGGGCCACAAACAATTTAAAAAGAAATAGTTTGAGGTTAAAGACAGAAATTGTGATATTTCACCATGTATTCGAAAATTTTTGTGTGTTCCTTTAAAATGAAAATTTTCTCTTGCTGGTAGTTTTGTTAAACACACTTGAATCTTTAAAAAATTCTTAAAACAGTCATTTAAAAAGAGGTCGAAGATTGTTTTTAGCAAAGATTTCCTTATATTATTGTATACTGTAATTTACCAACCCTATATTACAAAACACAATAATATAAAAAATTACAAAATATTGTAATTTAAGCCTTATATTATTCCCTGCAATAATATTATCATTTGTTGTAATATTACGTGCTGCAGTAATATTACAACAAATAGTAAGTGCCTGGACTGTAGAAGCATAACGAACAAAATTAACTTTGCGGCTACTATATTCACTGTTCTCTCAATTTGTCCAGTATTTCAAGATTCAGTATGAATCAAGTATATTCTTCTTGCAGTAAATCAAGGGTTGAAACACTGGACACTACTAGATCGACCTTGAAGATTTACTACTTAAGTTGAATTTGAACTCTTAAAACTACTGAACAATTGACAAGTTCATTGTAAGCAAGACTTGTCAATAAATCATGTTCGTTAGGGAGATTTTTGGCTTTACAAGTGTGGATGTTTGTACCGGTGTTACATACTAACTTTTCCCCCTACTCATCTTTCCCCCCGGAAGAATGAGTATATACTAAGATTTCCCCCCAGAAAAATCAGTATATACTTATTCTCCCCCCTTAAAATCGGGTAGGAAAAATGAGTATATACTAGATCTTCCCCTTTTCGCAAACCCATACTGAGGTTTCCCCCTTCATATATGGTCTCTGTGTAGTCTAACTTATAATATGTTATGTTTTATCACTATGTCAATGTAACACTTTTAATAATGCTCTTTTGACGGTTAAATGTAATGCGTATACAGTTTTACTTGATCTATTTGTAAAAATTGCCATCAAAATAATTTTGGGGGTTTAAAGTCCAAATTGTCTTGATTATATTCTATAATCATCCAAGACAAAGGCTAGTCTCAATTTGTTTTTTGCTGCATAGTGTGCTCTTCATTTGATATACAGCCAACTATTATGTTTTAAGGTATTACATGTAAGGTTTTGAAATAGATTAGATTTCAGTAAATAAACAGAACTTGCAAATATAATGAGCACCCGCAGCATTTGTTTACTTGGGGTTTTTATGGTCTTTTTGTGATATAGATACACTTTCCTACTTTTCGAATTGCTACAACAGATACTTCTAATTTTAATCAAATAAAATTTTATGCAATACATTGCTATGAAAAACCGTTAAAATAGTCTTGTTGCATTGAACTAATCCCTTAAGGGTCAACATGTAAGAAAAGCACAATAATTTATGAGAGTAAAGATTTTTAAAAATATATTCAAATCGTAAATTGTAAGCGCAGTTTTCAAGCATTGATAAAAACACAAGAACATAATTCTTTGGTCTTACCCGAGCGCAAATAATCCTAAGCCGACTTGTTAAACATGACATAGATAAGGAACATACCTGAAAGCGCATTTACCTTAAGCTGCACACCAAATATCGAAAGCCTACAAATAGCAGTTACAGGCTATACATAAACTGTGACAGATGCACAGACGGGTGGACGCCATTTCTATGTCTACGGTCTAGATACTAGAATATTCGATTTGCACTTAGCGTGCACACAGACAATATGGGTTTCCCTTCATAAATCTTTACAGATCTTTACATCTCATATATATAAATATATATTATTATAGATTTTAGTAATAAAAAAGAATACCCCCATGCATTGAAATTCATTAGTAATTATCTTAAAGATATTAAAAACCTTGCATTTTACTTTCACATTCATTAATATTGCTACCTGTGCGGGTTCCGGGTGGCGAATAGGCCCACAGCAGCGCTAAGCTTGTCGGTAAACACAGCAGCGCTAAGCTTGTTGGTAAAAGTCCACTAAAGAGCGCTCAGAAACCTGACATCGGATCAGGCCGCTGTGCCTACAAAGCGACTGGGATGTGTGCCCCAGGTGGTTGAAAGGGGCGGCCCTGACATCGAGAGATGCGGGGTCGTCAGGCGATAATGTCAAATAGTTAAACAAGATGTGGCTGTTGACAGGAATAAAGTTAAATTTAGTAGATACTGACTTATTATGAAAATGGATAATATACAAGTTATTCTGCAGTTTGAAGTATCAAGGACTCCTATACAAATATCGCAATTTCTTCACATTAAGAATAATTTACCGAGGTGTAAAAAGCGGACGTTTAAAGTTCAATGAGTCGGCGCGTTAAGAACAAAAGAAGTTTATTTTTTAGCTCACCTCGAAGGTCCAGATGAGCTATTCCCATCACTTGGCGTCTGTCGTCTTCTGTCGTTTTCGTCTGATAACAATTTTTAAACAAAAACTTCTCCTCTGAAACTACTGAACATAATTTAATGAAATAAGTTTGATTGATCCTAAGGGTGTCTTGTACCAAAGCTGAGTTTTGATTTTTGATTCGTAAAAAACATTGCTGTCGTCGTTAAAACTACCAGGTGGTCAGACCTTTGTTTTTGGCTTGCAAATCAAAAAGTATAAGAGATAGAGACAAAATGGTGCAACCTTCCTTCTTTAGCATCAAAATAATTTACAAAAGTTTCCATTGAGTCGAAGTTGTCAGATGACCCCTTATCGGGGTTATGACCTTGAAAGGTAAAAAAGCCAACCTTTTTCATGTTTTTGCCCTATAGATTAAAAACAAGTGCAGATAGAGAAAAGCTGTTGCTTGCATAAATCTTCAGCTCTCTAAGTTCTACAAAAGACTCAATTGGGTCGAAGTTGTCAGACGACCCCTTTTAGTTGTTATGATCCTTAAAGGTAAAAAACACCGTATAGCTGGAAATTTTTGCGAGGGTCTAATTTTCGATATATTCGCGGTCTTTACTCTATCGCGAAATTTAGAACCCGCGTAAAATAGAATCAACATAAATTTGTTTTGGGAATATTATTTAATCGCGAAACTTGGTCATTTGGTATGAAATCGCGAAATTTACACGCCGCAAATATTACCCGCAATACGGTAGCATTTTCTTTTTTTTTGGTCATATAGGGCGCTTTGGTTCTTTAAAATGTGAGGATCGTGTTTGTTTTTCAACACTGCGCCACTATAGTTTGAGGTCAGGTTTTCGACATGAAAGCCTGATGACCCCAGTATTCATTATGATAGGACTGCGGTATTAATCTTCTATAACTGTACATCGGGTACATAATCCAGTGTCTGTGATAGTGGGAAAATGGCCCGACTCGATATTAGGTAACTGAGCGATCTTAATTGATATTTTAGCGACAAGGGAATTACATGTATTGTAATCATAATATCGTAATGATAAAAAGACAGTTTACGTGTGGTTCTTTGATCCATTATTGATTTTTTACCCTACATTTTGAAGTTTTTTTCTATTTAAGTGTTTTTTATTAAAAGGCGTTACCTAAGATGTGGCCGTTGACAAAGGTGACAAGATTGCTACGCGTAGCCATGTGTCCCCCGCCGCATAAAAGTTGTGTGGTATGGCAATTCAAGCAATATATTCTCTGAGAAACGATAAAAATAGGTTGTCAAAATATGGGATGATCACCTATTAACAGTAGTTTCAGCAACATCTGTTCAGTAGTATCCAAGGAGTTGCACCCACAAAAATGTTTGATATGACAAAGTCCCATTTTTGGACCGGAAAATCACTAATTCGTAAATAACTTGAAAACTGTAAATATTGTTTCAATTTTTTTTTCGTATTATTATAAAGTACCTTTTGCTCTATCAGCCTACAAAATTTCAGAACCCTGTGCACCTAGGTAACTGAGATATTGGATGTCCTATATTTTGACCTTTCTTCCCTGTTTCCATGGAAACGGCGGCCATTTTGAAAATTTCAAATATGGGATGATCATCTACTAATTGTACCCTATAAGTGTGTAAAGTTTAGGCAACATCGATTCAGTAGTGTCCGAGGAGTTGCACCCACAAAAACGTTTGACTAAGTCCCATTTTTCGGATTGAAAAATCACAAATTCATAAATAACTCGAAAACCGTAAATATCGCTTCAAAATTTTTTTTCGTATTATTATAGAGTACCTTTTGTTCTATCAGCCTACAAAATTTCAGAACCCTGTGCACCTAGGTAACTGAGATATTGGATGTCCTATATTTTGACCTTTCTTCCCTGTTTCCATGGAAACGGCGGCCATTTTGAAAATTTCAAATATGGGATGATCATCTACTAATTGTACCCTATAAGTGTGTAAAGTTTAGGCAACATCGATTCAGTAGTGTCCGAGGAGTTGCACCCACAAAAACGTTTGACTAAGTCCCATTTTTCGGATTGAAAAATCACAAATTCATAAATAACTCGAAAACCGTAAATATCGCTTCAAAATTTTTTTTCGTATTATTATAGAGTACCTTTTGTTCTATCAGCCTACAAAATTTCAGAACCCTGTGCACCTAGGTAACTGAGATATTGGATGTCCTATATTTTGACCTTTCTTCCCTGTTTCCATGGAAACGGCGGCCATTTTGAAAATTTCAAATATGGGATGATCATCTACTAATTGTACCCTATCAGTGTGTAAAGTTTCAGCAACATCCTTTCAGTAGTTTCCGAGGAGTTGCACCCACAAAAAACGTGACGGACGGACAGACGGACGGACGGACGGACGGAGACCATTACTAAGTCCCTCCGACGCGTTGCGGCGGGGGACAAAAATCAAGTAAATTGTTTAAATAGATGTTTAAAGAAATATAGCTATGACATAAAATGGAACAAGTTTCTAATAAGATTAATTTTATATCCTTTGACATATCAAATGCAACTGAGATCGATTAATTTTCAGATCTCTTTAACAAGTTTTTATTGTATTGCTTATAAATATAATAGCTTTGTGTTTGAAAAATCTTACAGTGTTCTAAGTGCTGTCAGATTGTAGAACGTCCCTTCTTCTATCACTGAAACCTTATTGTTGTAAAGATACCTGTCCAAACATATAATGAAAACTCTTATTATTTTGTTTGAAAACCGTTGCATTTTGATTTATCGCTAAAACAGTGTGTGAATATGGTAAACTGAATAGCATTAAGTCCCTCTTGTCTAATGTACAGCGTGTATTGTTTCCACAAATTGTTCTTGATAGGAAATACTTTATACATCTCATAATATGTAATTGCTAGAACGTTTTTAAATTATTACGTTAAAATAACTATTGCACATTTCAGGATATTAGCTTATATTAAAACTGACGAGATTACGCCAATCTTTATAAGAAAAACCATAACAAGTATGTTTTTCGCTTGACTGATAGAAAAAATATTCTTGCAACATACATGTTATCACAGGATATGCGCTCTTTTATTTCATAGACAGAATAACATGTGTATTAGCAGAAATTCGAATATCAAATAAGTGAAGGTTATACCACCTATCAAAAAAAATCAGTTGCAATTTAACAATTCATAATGAAACAAAAACGGTCAGCAGCCTATAATAGGAATTATCAATTTCTATTGCATCAAACAGACTTCTCAAAGATGATAAAGTTCAAACAAAGCGACTCCTTTAATTGCATATCCATTTTCATGACAGTTTTTACTTAAAAAAAATTATGAATATTAACATCTTACAGTCTTTGCAGTGCCGTCAGATTGCTGAATGCACCACTATCTATTCTTTCGATTTGATTGCTGTACAAATCTCTGAAAATAAATGATGGATCCGAAATATGTAGTCATTATGTGTGACAGATTTAAATATGCTCATATGCATAAAGCAAATTTACGTTTTTTTTAAACAAAATCTGAAATTAACTAAAGACAAAGATGACGAAGTTCAAACAAAATGACTCCTTTAATTACATATCCATTTCATGACATCCATTGTGTAAAGCAGATTAAAATACGCTCGTATGCATAAAACAAATTTATTTGGTTGGAATGTGTTAAAAATATTCATAAAGTTGCTATTTTGAATCGATTTCGGGCCTTTATGCAGGCTGCCGCCCCCTAGGCCAGCAAACTCCATTTGGATTTCTGTACCATCAAATCCTAAATTATACCAACCAACATCTCGGTTACTAAATTAAAATGAATCTAATCTGTGTACAAATGAATAATCACTGTTTTCATATTGACATGCGCTACTTTATTTCTTCAAAGATATAAGCAGAAATTCGAATATCAAATGAATGAAAGTGACAATACATTGTACCTACCAAAATTCAGTTGCAATTTAACAGATCATAATGAAAAAATACAGTCAGCAGCCTTTAATAGGAACTATCAATTTCAATTACATTAAACAGACTTCTCGAAGATGACGAAGTTCAAACAAAGCGACTCCTTTAATTGCATATCCATTTTTATGACAGTTTTACACTTTCGAAAATGTTATTAATATTATGAATGCAGTATATAGATATTAACTTCTTACAGCGTGTGTAGTGTCTGCAGATTCCTGAATGCACCATTTTCTATTCTTTCTATTTGATTATTTTGCAAATATCTGAAAATAATTGATGCATCCAAAGTATGTAGTCATTGTGTAAGGCAGATTAGAATACGCTCGTACGCATAAAACAAATTAACGTTTTTCTAAACATACACTCAGAAGTTAATTAAAGTAAACAAAACTAGCATTTTCATGTTTTGCAAGAAAATAATGATATTTTTATTATTAGAAGAATTAAATGTTAAACATCTAACGAAAAAAATTATGCAGCGAAAACCATTGTCATAAAAAATAAAAACTATTTACACATCCATAGCTTGGTACAAGATTAACAATAAAGGGAAGGTTCGGCCCCAAAAACTAGTTTAATTAACCCCGCCACATTTCATATGTGCCTGTCCTAAGCCAGGAATCCTTGTCAAAGCTTTTGCTTGCCCCTGTCAACTATTGTTTTTTGTTGTGAGTCCAGAAATGGATCTTTCGTTGATAATCTATGGAATAGTTTGAATCTTATGTATTGTATGTTAAGACAGCGGACAGAGACCGCTTATTTTTTTAAACTTTAAATTATTTCCCTAATTTCAAAGTAAATTCAGCTTTTGGACCTAACCAGAACACGTTGATGTTTAATACATGTAGTGAGCCTTTTTTTTTTTTTTTTAAATCTTTACAATATTAGAGTCCCGTGCGGGGCCCGGGAGGCGAATAGGCCCGCAGCAGCGCTAAGCTTGTCGGTAAAAGTCCACTAAAGAGCGCTCAGAAACCTGACATCGGGGTCAGGCCGCTTTGCCCACAAAGCGACTGGGATGTGTGCCCCAGGTGGTTGAATGGGGCAGCCCTGACATCGAGAGATGCGGGGTCGTCAGGCTATAATGCGGAAAACCTGACCGCAAACCATAGTGGTGCACCGTGTTGGGAAAAATGTCACGTTCCACGCACGTTAAAGAACCCTGCTGCAGGTCTCGGTAAGAGTAGGACCCGTAGGATCCCCATGCAGGAGGCTAAATTTCCCGTCCCTACCCATCACTCCTTTTTCCAGTGGCAGTCAAAACTCTCCTACCCGATTGGCCTTGTGTCCCCATTTCCTCCACTTCATCATCATTTCATGTTCATTGTATCACCATTTTCATGTTCATCTCCCGGATATAGCCGAAGTCGTGCTGCTTGGGAGTAAAGCAATAACTAACTAACTAACTAATTACAATATTAGAAGTGATTGCATATTATTAAACACTATTATTATACATCATTGACAACTGGATGTTATCAAAATATCTATGAAAACATTTGGTTATGCTTCACATTGTGTTCAAACAAACTAAGGCCTTCTAGTAATGTCATTGTGGTATGCTTTTGTTTCTATATGATACCGAAGTTAACTTTCGAAAAAAAAAATATTAGCATGTGAGAATATTTTGACAAGTTTGAAATAAATTATCCTTCCAGATATCTTTATTTTTGAGGCGGGTTTCGGTTGGTGGTATCCATTCCAAACAATCCAGTGTGTGTTATTGTGTTGTGTTTTTATCGTGTTGTCGTATCATATACATTACTAAATTTTGTAGCTGTTTCTGTATATTTAACATTCAAATGCCTTATTGGTACTTTTTTATTCCAAATCCAAAATGTTTATTCAAAGAAAGTCTTATGCTTTGTAATTTCTTATTATAAACACTAAAAAAGTTTGTATAGGTAAGTTATTTCTTACAAAGTTTGTAATGACTTTAAATTGTCAAACGTCCCACTCCTTATCACTACCAGCTGGTTGCTAGCAAGATCTCTGTAATAAAACAAAACTAGTTAATAGTAAAGTAATCCATGATTATTTAAAATGCACCAGTTAAGAAATTGCAAAATGTTTTTGTTACAATCATCATTATATTGTGCGGCATGGCATTTTTTAAACAGTTACCTGATGATTAGTCATTGAATAAATTCAAATAAGACTAAGTCGATCTATATCATATGTTAATTCAAAACATGTTTTTATGTTTGACTTAGTTGCATGTTAAATGCCACAATAAGCCGTAAGCCCATCGCAGATCCAATTCATTCAGTTGATACCCGTTTTTCCTTCTGTAGTCTTTGTATCGCAGTAGATTCGTTACTCCAGAGCTAGTGGGAATTACATCGATTTCCATGGCAGAGTGTCAGGTTTGACATAGATATTGCTGACATAGGTTATGTTGCTCCACGGTTGCAAACCAAGGCCTTCTAGTAATGTCATTGTAGTATGTTTTTTTTTGTTTCTATATGATACCGAAGTAAACTTTCGAAAAAAAAATATCAGCATGTGATAATATTTTGACAAGCTTAAAATAAATTATCCTTCCAGACTTTCCTTGACTTTTAAGGCGGGTTTCGGTTGGTGGTTTGCGTTCCAAAGATTCTAGCGTGTTCTATTGTGTTGTGTTTTTATCGTATCGTCGTATCATATACATTACTAAATTTTGTGGCTGTTTTCTGAATTTTTAACATTTCAAAGGCCTAATTGGTACTTTTTTATTCCAAATCCAAAATGTTTATTCAAAGAAAATCCTATGTTTTGTAATTTCTTATTATAAACACTAAAAAAGTTTTCATAGGTAAGTAATTTCTTACAAATTATGTAATGACTGTAAATTGTCAAACATTCCACTCCTTATCACTACCAGCTGGTTGTATTCAAGATGTCTATAATAAAACAAAACTAGTTAATAGTAATGTAATCCACGATTATTTAAAAGGCACCAGTAAAGACATTGCAAAATGTTCTCTCTAAGTTATTTTTTTTTTTTACAATTAACATAATAATGCACGATATGGCATTGTTTTAAACAGTTACCTAATGATTAGTCATTGAATAAATTCAAATACGACTAAGTCAAACTATATCATATGTTAATTCAAAACATGTTTGTACATGTATGTATGACTTAGTTGCATGTTAAATGTCACAATAAGCCGTTAGCGCATCGCAGATCCAATTTTTTCAGTTGATACCCGTTTTTCCTTCTGTAGTCTTTGTATTACAGTCGATTCGTTACTCCAGAGCTTGTGGGAATTACATCGATTTCCATGGCAGAGCGTCACGTTTGACAAAGACATTGCTGACATAGGGTTATGTTGCTCCACGGTTGCTGTCTTTACTCAAGAAATTTTACGGTATACACCGTGCACACTTAGACAAATATGGGATTTCTATCTCTCAAATGAGTGCAGATGTTGGTTTGTCGCAGAAATTTGTGTTATGTCTTCTTTATCGGATTTGACCATTGAATTGGAAATTAGCAACACTACTTTTGTGCTATAGTGGGCAGGAACCGCTTACTCTTTCGGAGCACTTGAGTTCACTCTTGTCGCGAGCTCGGGTTGTTGATTTCGTATTTCTTCTTGCGGTTTTTGTTCGTGTTTACCGATTTCGCCGCATACTGTCTTCCGAAATCACTTTTTTAGTCCCCAATTTTTTTAATGTCAATTTGACCAAAATGTAATAAAAAGAAAATTTGAATATCAATTCGTTACCAAATTTGCCTTGAACTTGGTTTATTTCGTTAAAAATTATTCTACCATGTTGATTGATTATTTGTTTACATTCGTGACGTGACGATAGAAATATTTTAAGTGTATTTAATACGTCATTGATCGCGATCTCAGATGTTTTGTTCCTGAATACTTCAATATTGTGACAAATTGAGCAAATTCAATGTGAACTATCTTAATAATCTTCATTTATTATTTATTAGCCATAAATGTCATTTTCTTTGTTTTGCGACTTTGTCGTTTTCGTCGCCGTGAATATTTCTGCATGCTAATACCTCGAGATACGGTGTACTGGCCGTAATTTTGAACAAGCAAAGTTGATAAACAAAATCAAAAACAGTGCGCATGGGATGAAGCTCATGAATATGAATTTTTGTTAAGCTTTACAAATATTATTTAGTGATTTTTTAACTTTATTTGGTACCATAGCCGTATTTGGTTGTTCATTTGTTTAATATAAGACAAAACAATTTGTCTGTTGGCCTTTTTTGCTAGTAAAAAAAAATTCGTAGACTATATCCCTTTAATAACTTAAATGATTGAATGATTGATATATTGATTTATTGAATGATTGGTTGTTATTTGTTGAATGGCCAGTCGACAGTAACTCAAACAAAATATGGCCAATAACAAAGTGAAACATCAAATTAAATTGTGTAAACCCACACAGTACCCAGCAATCATAACACAGAACCATGTATGTCATACAAACATGGCAAATGCATGACCACACACCAGACAGAAAAGAAACTTACAAGATAGGCCAACGTACCCTTAGCCAACCTTCGACCAATGCACCAAAAATGTGACACAACCCTCGGCAAATTATTTAATCAATTCGGAACCCTTTACTATGGTGACTGACGATGAAGAACCCTTATCTGAAATGATCATACGAAGTGTACGAAATCTTATCTGAGTGGGATAACGTCAACACTTAACCAGTTTTACAAAGAAAATTTTTTGTCGAAAATACAAGGTTGTCTGGTCGAGCCTACATGCACTAATATGAACATGAAATGATGTATTAGAGTAAGCGGTGCTACACGGCAATCGGCGAGGGAATTTTTTACTGCCAGTGAAAAACTGAGTGATGGGTAGGAACCTGCATGGAGTTTAACAGATCGTAATGGTGTCGAGACTTGCAACAGCAATGATCCTTTAAAACGCGAGAAACATGACATATTTTCCCAACACGATGCATGAAAGCCTGATGACCTCTTTATTTATTATAACAGGGCTGCTGCATTCAATTGCTTAAAAGTACACCGGGAACATCGCAGCGATGTTAATGACGTTAGGCCCGCCAAAAGTCAAAAAAAGTATCCAAGAGTTGTCTACCTTATTGCGACGAATACTCGAAAAAATAAAAAAATAAATAAAAAATAAAATGCCTGTACCATATAGATTCGATAAAATCTTTGTAATTTTAATATCTTATGTAGTCTGACATAATTATTTACAGTTATCCGAACCATTATATTTTATAAATATTACTCCGTAGTTATAAAAACCCGAATAGAAGAATTTTCTATTGAAAATTAAGTCCTACCCTTTTACCTTATTTTGCAAATCAGGCAAAATTTGATACCTCATTTCCTAAATCAGTTTTAGTACCCCGCAGATCGACATCGATTGTTTTAGAATTTCACCTCACAATAGATCATAACATATGGAATTTGAGAATTGCTGCTCATTTTTTGTATTTTTGAAAATATTGATATCAAGATGAAAAACGCAGGTTTTTCTCATTCTGATTTACCCTTTTTGTCCAAAAAACCAAAATAATTTCTGATATTATCAACAATGAGCATCTAAATCCAAATAATTCGATAAAAAACGAACCCAAATAAATGATTTTTAATCAATTCGATGGGGGTTATCGGGGTGCTAAACTTCAATTTCCAAATCAGAGAAAAGCCATGTTGCAGACTGAATGGTTGCCATGTAAACTTATTTATGGTACTATATCAGCAGTATTTTCAACGCATTTACGTATTTTCTAAATACATATCAAATTCCTGTTCATTTCGATCTAAAATAACTTTATAATTGATTTTAATTTTTTATGTTTGAAAGGGCCGGGAAAAGGACGATTTTCCGGAAAAGTGCATTAACCAACCTGCGATATTTCAGTCTCTTCGATTGTTCAGAAAAAAAGCCGGCCTGACCCAATATTAGGTATCTGAGCAATCTTTATTGATATTTTAGCGACAAGGGAATTACATGCATTGTTATTATTATTACGTAATGATAAAAAGACAGTTCACGTGTGATTCTTTTAATATTTAAAAATTATTTGATCAATTTATGAGTTTCCCCTACACTTGAAGTATTTTTATGACGATGTTTGCTATTAAAAGGCGTAAACTAAGATGTGGCCGTTGACAAGGGTGAAAATCAAGTAAATTGTTTAAATAGATCTTTTAAAGAAATATTGGTAGCAATGACATAAAATGGAAAAAAGTTTCTAATTAGATTTATTGCCTTTGACATAACAAATGCAACAGAAATCGATGAGTTTCTAGATCGCCAAAACAAGTTTTTATTGTATTGCTAATATATAGAATAAATTTTTGTTTGAAAAATCTTACAGTGTGGAAAGTGCTGTCAGATTGTAGAACATCCCTTCCTCTATCATCGAAAGCTTATTGTTGCGAAGATACCTGTTCAAAGTATACAATGAAAACATTATTTTGTTTGAAAACCGTAGCATTTTAATGTGTCGCTGTAAAATAGCATTAAGTCTTTCCTTAGTTTTACAGTATTTGAGTACTGTTTTCCATAAATTGTACTTAATAAAAAAAACTGTATACATCTCATAATATAAAGGTTTTTCTTTAACAATTACGTAAGAGTAACTATGGCATGTTTCAGAAAATTTGCTAATATTAAAATTGACGAGAATACGCCAATCTTTATCAGAAAACCCACAACAAGTCTGATTTTCGCTTGACTGAAAGAAAATCATCTTGAAACATACATGTAAAGTGTTTTCATAAGGACATGCGCCACTTTATTTCTAGGAAGATATTAGCAAAAATTCGAATATCAAATGAATGAAAGTGACACGAAATCAGTTGCAATTTAACAATTCATAATAAATTAAAAAAACAGTCAGCAGCCTTTATAGCGACTTTCCATTTCTTTTACATTAAACAAACAGTCAGCAGCCTTTATAGCGACTTTCCATTTCTTTTACATTAAACAAACGTCTCAAAGATGACGAAGTTCAAATCTTTCAATTTGGTGTTTTTGGTAGAAATATTGATAATTTGACAGTAACTCTAAAACATTTATCTTTTACTTTTTGGCATTACAGCGATCAAATATGTCGGTTTATGTGATGATATAATACTAAATCATTAGTTGTTTGACGTGTTATGTTGGATTTAGAATCGATATGTTTGATTTTTTACATCAGTTGATAAATGCTTCTTACAATGTAGCTAGCTGTTAGTAACTGCGAGTGTTGTCAAGGGAGTTCCTTTACGTTCGTTGTTCTCGTATAGTACTCTTGTCTCAGGTCCTCTCTTTGTGAATTGAATTTGATTTTTAAAGTGTTATTTTTGTGCTTTGTACAAGATAAACAATAGGGGGAGGTTAGGCCCAAAAAACTAGTTTAACCCCGCCACATTTTGTATGTGCCTGTCCTCAGCCAGGAATCCTTGTCAAAGCTTTTGTTTGTCCTTGTCTACTGTCTGTTTCTTGTTTTATGTCCAGAAATGGGCTTTTCTTTGATAATCTAGGGATTTGTTTGAATCTTATGTATTGTTTTTTTGGCTTGGGCCAATGCAAGACGGCGAGCAGTGACCTCTGGTCATGTTTGACTACTGGCTGTTTTCCATTGTGATTTGATTTTTTAAATTGCCGTTTATTTAATGTTGGTTGTGTCGCGTACACTTATTCCACATCTCTTTATCGTCTACAACCTACCAAAAATCATTTGCAATTTAACATTCATAATAAAAAACAGTCAGCAGCCTTCATAGGGACTTTCATTTTCTTTTACATTAAACAAACGTCTCAAAGACGACAAAGTTCAAACAAAGCGACTCCTTTAATAGCAAATCTATTTTCATCACAGTTTTACACCTTTAAATTATTAGTGTTATTCATGCAAAATATATATATATTAACATCTTACAGCGCTTGTAGTGCAGGTAGATTCCTGAATGCACCATTTTCCATTCTTTCTATTTGATTACTATTCAAATTCCTGAAAATAATTTATGCATCCGATTATGTAGTTATTATGTATTGCATATTTAAATACGCTCGTATGCATAAACCAAATTTATGTTCTTTTCTAGACAAAATCTCGTGAGTGAGTGAGTGAGTGAGTGAGTGTGTGAGTTGGTGTTTTACACCCGTGCAACGCTATATAGGTTATTTACGGGCGATGAACATGAAAAGGATGATACAATGAACATGAAATGATGATGATAAATGAAATATGGGATGGGGTGGGAAACACAGGGAGGGTAAATTTTGAAGAACCACAGGAAAAGGGGATAAGTGGGTAGGGGCGGAAAATGTGGTGCACTACTTGGCGGTCCACAAAGGGGTCTTTTACATGCATGAAGCGTGGCATTCTCCACACACGTTGGCCCACTAAGGTCGGCGGTCAGGGTTTCCGTATTATAGACCTGGCAACCCCCGCGGACGAGGGCTACCATATTCAGCCACCTAGGGTACACACTTGGTCGCTCTGTGGGCTGAGCACTGACCCGACGTCAGAATCCCAAGACCTTTAGTCGCCTCTTACGACACGCTAGGCTCTGCTGCGGGCCTGTTCGCCACCCGGACCCCGCACGGGACAGACAAAAAAACTCGGATGTTAATTAAAGACAAAGAAACTAATATTTTCATCGTTTGCAAGAAAATAATGAATTAAATGTTAAACATCGAACGAAAATGTTTATGCAAACAAAAGCATAGTCATAAAAAAGATAAACCATTTACACATCCGTAGCTTTCTTGATATCACCTGTATCAGGTACATTGTATTGTGTATTCGACAATTTAATTCCTTAATAACACCTGGATAAAGCGTTATCGTAAAATTGTTTGAATTCATAAAATAAGATTAAAAAGTTTTGTTTAGAAGTACCTAAAATTGTTTTATAATATATCTATTAAGATTACACTCGATAAATGCTTCTAGTGCCTGTGAGTGTTCTCAAAAGAGTTCCTTTACGTCTCGTCTCGTTCTCGTATAGTACTCGTGTCTCAGGTTCTCACTTGGTGAATTGAACTTTCATTGATTTTATTTTCAAAGTGTGGTTTTTGTTGTACTTTGTACATGATTAACAATAGGGGGAAGGTTCGGCCCAAAAAACTAGGTTAACCCCGCCACATTTTATATGAGCCTGTCCTATGCCAGGAATCCTTGTCAAAGCTTTTGTTTTTCCCTGTCAACTATCTGTTTTTGTTGTATGTCCAGAAATTGATCCTTCATTGATAATCTAGGGAATTGTTTGAATCTTATGTATTGTATTTTTAGTCTTTGCCCAATGCAAGACAGCGGGCAGTGACCTCTGGTCACGTTCAAGACTGCTTTCCATTGTGATTTTTTAGTTGCCGTTTATTTAATGATGGTTGTGTCGCGTACACTTAATCGTCTACACATAGCAATACCGTTTTTTTTTCTAAATACAAAAAGTTTATTGAACCTCAAACATGTTCTGTATGTAAAAAACAAACTTTCACCTTCCCATGGCTGACCCCATTTTAAACGATTTGCAAATAAGGACAATTACTAAATGTTTAGTACCTATGAATAAATGATGTACCTAAACGGTATATATTCATGTTATTGTATGGACAACACTCATATTCCGTCAAGAATTTATTAGGATTATTTTATACTAAGCTGTACAAAATTATGTTTTAGCAGTACAATTATTAAAGTATTAGAAGGTCTATTTTTAATAACTTCAAATTATTTTCTCGATTTCAAAGTAAATGCAGCTTTTTGACCTAACCAGAACACTTTGTGTAAATTTGATGTTAAATCAATGTATTGAACATTTTTTTTAAATCTTTACAATATCAGAAATGATTGTTAATTATTAAACACTTTATTATATATCATTGATAACTGGATGTGATCATAATATCTATGAAAACATTTGGTTACGCTTCACTGGTTTTCAAAGAAACCAAGGCCTTCTAGTAATGTCATTGTAGTATGTTTTTTTTGTTTCTATATGATACCGAAGTAAACTTTCGAAAAAAAAAAATATCAGCATGTGATAATATTTTGACAAGCTTAAAATAAATTATCCTTCCAGACTTTCCTTGACTTTAAAGGTGGGTTTCGGTTTGTGGTATGCGTTCCAAAAATTCTAGTGTGTTTATTGTGTTGTGTTTTTATCGTATTGTCGTATCATATACATTATTCAATTTTGTGGCTGTTTTCTGAATTTTTAACATTTCAAAGGCCTAATTGGTACTTTTTTATTCCAAATCCAAAATGTTTATTCAAAGAAAATCCTATGTTTTGTAATTTCTTATTATAAACACTAAAAAAGTTTTCATAGGTAAGTAATTTCTTACAAATTATGTAATGACTGTAAATTGTCAAACATTCCACTCCTTATCACTACCAGCTGGTTGTATTCAAGATGTCTATAATAAAACAAAACTAGTTAATAGTAACGTAATCCACGATTATTTAAAAGGCACCAGTAAAGACATTGCAAAATGTTCTCTCTAAGTTATTTTTTTTTTTTTACAATTAACATAATAATGCACGATATGGCATTGTTTTAAACAGTTACCTAATGATTAGTCATTGAATAAATTCAAATACGACTAAGTCAAACTATATCATATGTTAATTCAAAACATGTTTGTACATGTATGTATGACTTAGTTGCATGTTAAATGTCACAATAAGCCGTTAGCGCATCGCAGATCCAATTTTTTCAGTTGATACCCGTTTTTCCTTCTGTAGTCTTTGTATTACAGTCGATTCGTTACTCCAGAGCTTGTGGGAATTACATCGATTTCCATGGCAGAGCGTCACGTTTGACAAAGACATTGCTGACATAGGGTTATGTTGCTCCACGGTTGCTGTCTTTACTCAAGAAATTTTACGGTAGACACCGTGCACACTTAGACAAATATGGGATTTATATCTCTCTAATGAGTGCAGATGTTGGTTTGTCGCAGAAATTTGTGTTATGTCTTCTTTATCGGATTTGACCACTGAATTGGAAATTAGCAACACTACTTTTGTGATATAGTGGGCAGGAACCGCTTACTCTTTCGGATCACTTGAGTTCACTCTTGTCACGAGCTCGGGTTGTTGATTTCGTATTTCTTCTTGCGGTTTTTGTTCGTGTTTACCGATTTCGCCGCATATTGTCTTCCGAAATCACTTTTTTAGTCCCCAATTTTTTTAATGTCAATTTGACCAAAATGTAATTCGTAGACATTATCCCTTTAATAACTTAAATGATTGAATGATTGATATATTGATTTATTGAATGATTGGTTGCTGTTTGTTGAATGGCCAGTCGACAGTAACTCAAACAAAATATGGCCAATAACAAAGTGAAACATTAAATTAAATTGTGTAAACCCACACAGTACCCAGCAATCATAACACAGAACCATGTATGTCATACAAACATGGCAAATGCATGACCACACACCAGACAGAAAAGAAACTTACAAGATAGGCCAACGTACCCTTAGCCCACCATCGACCAATGCACCAAAAATGTGACACAACCCTCGGCAAATTATTTAATCAAGTCGAAACCCTTAACTATGGTGACTGACAATGAAGAACCCTTATCTGAAATGGTCATACAAGTGTAGGAAATCTTATCTGAGTGGGATAAAGTCAACACTTACCCAGTTTTAAAAGAAGAAAACTTTTTGTCGAAAATACAAGGTTGTCTGCTTGAACCTACACACAATAATATGAACATGAAATGGTGTATTAGAGTAAACGGTGCTACAAGGCCAATCGGCGAGGGAATTTTTTACTGCCAGTGAAAAACTGAGTGATGGGATCCGAATTGTGTCGAGACTTGCAACAGCCAGGGTTATTTAAAATGCAAGGAACATGTCATTTCCCCAGCACGGCGCATGAAAGCCAGATGACCTCGGTATACATTATAACAGGGCTGCTGAATTCAACTGCTTAAAAGAACCTCGGACACATATTCCAGTCTCTTCGATTGTGGAGAAAGAAAAAAAACGGCCTGACCCGATATTAGGTATCTGAGCAATCTGTATTGATATTTTAGTGACAAGGGGATTACATGTATTGTTATTATAATTACGTAATGATAAAAAGACAGTTCACGGTTCTTTTAATATCTAAAAATTATTTGATCAATTTGTTTTTTCCCTACATTTTGAAGTATTTTTTATTTTTTTTTATTTAGATGTTTGCTATTAAAAGGCGTAAACTAAGATGGGGCCATTGAAAAATGTGAAATCAAGTAAATTGTATAAATAGAAATATAGCTATGACATAAAATGGAACAAGTTTCTAATTAGATTTATTGCCTTTGACATATCAAATGCAACTGAAATCGATGAATTTTCAGATTGCCAAAACAAGTTATTGTTGTTTTGCTTATATATATATAAAGGATTTGTGTTAGAAAAATCTTACAGTCTGGAAAGAGCTGTCAGATTGTAGAACGTCCTCTCTTCTATCACCGAAAGCTTATTGTTGTAAAGATACCTGTCCAAACATATATTGAAAACCGTAGCATTTTAAGCTGTCGCTGTAACAGTTTGTGAATATGGTAAACTGAACAGCATAAAGTCCCTCTTTAGTGTACAGCGTGTGAGTATTGTTTTCCGTAAATTGTGCTTGATAGCACACATTTTATACATCTCATAATATGAATTTGCTAAATCGTTTTTTAAATTCAAAATTGTTTAAAACACCAGGTTTCTTTCCTTGTAATGCACATGGTCGATATCTTCGGTGCTGGATTTGGCTTCCTTGTTCGAACGTTTTGGTTTTGAGTACTTTTCGTTTTCAAGAGTTTTAGACCTTCCAATGTTTTGATTTAAATGCTACTGATTAGAGATTACTTACTCCTTGAAATATCGATATATAGCATATCCAAAATAACCATTCATACCCGCATTTTGGTATTTGTAATTTTGAAACATGCATGTTATCACTGTTTTCATAAGGATATGCGATCTTTTATTTCTTAGACAAAATATACATGTGTATTAGCAGTAATTCGAATATCAAATAAGTGAAGGTGATACATGTACCACCTATTAAAAAATCAGTTGCAATTTAACAATTCATAATGAATCAAAAAAGGTCAGAAGTTTTTAATAGGAACTATCAATTTCTATTGCATCAAACAAATTTCTCAAAGATTACAAAGTTCAAACAAAGCGACTCCTTTAATTGCATATCCTTTTTTATGACAGTTTTACACTTTCAAAAAATGTAATTAATCTAATGAATGCAGTATATAGATATAAACATCTTACAGCGTGTGGAGTGTCGGCAGATTCCTGAATGCACCATTTTCTATTCTTTCTATTTGATTACTAGACAAATCTCTGAAAATAATTGATGCACCCGAAGTAGGAAGTCATTGTGTAAGGCAGATTAAATGCGCTCGTATGCATAAAACAAATTTATGTTTTTCTAAACAAAAAACCCAGAAGCTTCTTAAAGACAAAGACACTAGCATTAATAATGTCATTTTACTATCAGAAGAATTAAGTGTAAAACATCTAAAGAAAACGTTTATCTAATAGAAAAATGAAGAAAAAACGCATTGTCATAAAAGAAGATAAACTAATTACACATATGAAGCTTTCTTGATATCATCTGTATCAGGTTCATTGTATCTGGTACTTGATAATTTAATTCCTAATTACGCTTGCATAAAACGTTATCGTAAAACTGTTTGATGTCATTAAATTAGATTGATATGTATTATTTAGCAGTACCTCAAAATTGTTTAATAAAATATATATTATTTGTACACACAAAATATTAACGTTTTTTTTCTAAATTAGAAACGTTAATTGAACCCCGAACATGTCTTAAAAAACAAACTTTCACCTTCCCGTGGTTGTCAGCATTTCATTCAAGTGTTTGCAAACGATTTGCACATGAGGACAATGATAGGAATAAATGATGTACCGAAACAATATGTTTTGTACGGACAACGCGCATTTGTCGTCAAGTATTTATTCAGAATATTTTATATTATGCTGTAAAAAATAAGAAGTATTAAAATGTCTATTTTCCTTTTATGCTGTTTTATAAAATGGCGAAATTGGTAGATAATATGTCTGTAAACTCTGCGTAAGTTTTATATATGTGTTTAGTTTACAAGATGATAAACAGAAACTTCAAAACATTTCCTCAATTTCAAAGCAAAAAGAAGAACACATAGTGTAAATTTGATGTTTTTTTAATCTTTACAATATCAGTAATGATTGCTAATTATTTAGCACTTAATAATATATCATTGACAGCTGGATGCATATGTTACCAAAATATCTATGAAAACATTTGGTTACGCTACACATGTGTTCAAACAAGCAAAGGCATTCTAGTGATGTCATTGTGTTTTTTTTTTTTTTGTTTCTATATGATACCGAAGTAAACTTTCAAAAAATACTAGCATGTGAGAATATTTTGACAAGCTTGAAATAAATTATCCTTCAAGATATCTTGACTTTTAAGGTGGGTTTCGGTTTGTGGTATGCGTTCCATAGATTCTAGCGTGTTCTATTGTGTTGTGTTTTTATCGTGTTGTCGTATCATGTACATTACTAAATTTTGTGGCTGTTTCTGTATCTTTGACATTCAAAAACCTTATTGGCACTTTTTTATTCCAAATCCAAAATGTTTATTCAAAGGCAGTCTTATGTTTTGTAATTTCTTATTTAAACACTAAAAAGTTTGTAAAGATAAGTTATTTCTTACAAAATTTGTAATGACTGTAAACTGTCTAACGTCCCATTCCTTATCACTACCAGCTGGTTTCTACCAAGATTTCTATAATAAAACAATACTAGTTATTAGAAATGTAATCCACTATTATTGCTTCTTACAATTTGTCATTTGGGTAGAATGTTTTGTAGGAGATTGTATTGTACAAAAATTATTGTTGATCTAGACAGACTATATTTTTAACTGATATGCCATGTACGGAGTAATTTTGAGCAATATATTGAGGCTGCTGATAACAACAAAAATGATTAATTGATTGATTGAATGATATATTAATTAATTGAATGGTTGGTTGCTGTTTGTTTAATGGCCATTCGACAGTAATTCAATCAACATTAGGACAAAAACACATTGCAAGATCAAATTTAATTGTGTAAACCCACACAGCACGCAGCAATCATAACACAGACCCATGTATGTCATACAAACATAGCAAATGCATGACCACACACCGGACAGAAAAGAACCTAACAAGAGAGGCCAAAGTACCCTTAGCCCACCATCGAGCAATGTACCAAAAATGTGAGGCAACCCTCGGCAGATTATTTAATCAATTCGGAACCCTTAACTATGGTGACTGACAATGAAGAACCCTTATCTGAAATGGTCATACAAATGTAGGAAATCTTATCTGAGTGGGATAACGTCAACACTTAACCAGTTTTACAAAGAAAACTTTTTTGTCGAAAATACAAGGTTGTCAGGTCGAGTCTACACACACTAATATGAACATAAAATGGTGTAGTAAAGTAAATGGTGCTACAAGGCCAATCGGCGAGGGAATTTTTTACTGCCAGTGGAAAACTAATGATTGGTAGGAACCTGCATGGAGTTTTACAGATCCTAATTGTGTCGAGACTTGCAACAGCGAGGGTTCTTTGAAATGCAAGAAACATGACATATTTTCTCAACACGTTGCATGAAAGCCTGATGACCTCGGTATTCATTATAACAGGGCTGCTACATTCAGCTGCTTAAAATTACATCGGGCACATATTCCAGTCTCTTTGGTTGTTGAGAAAAAACGGCCTGACTTCATATAAGATTATGAGTGATTTTTATTGTCTTTCACCGACAGGGGAATTATCGTTATCATAATGACTTAATGATAAAAAAGACTGTTAACGTGCGGTTTTTGATACCAAAATGTAAAAAATCACAGGATGTTACCTTATACCATCATTTTCAATAATCAGGATATTGACAAGCATTTCCAGACACAATAAGCCTTGTGGGTTTTGCAGCAGAAATAAAGGGAAAAAGCCAAATGATCGTTTGAAGCGTTTTTTTTAGAATTAGGAAAACACGTATTGAGTGGTGATGTAAGAATTTGGTCAGTATCACTACTGGAAGCGCTGTTTACAGAAATACAGAATTTTAATATGTATATAAACATGCTGCATGTGGCTGGGTTTTTTTGTTTTTGTTTTTGTCTTTGCACAGAACATCTAAGAGACATATTCTTCCTTGACTGCATAATTGAGCGTGAAATGTATCAAGAACTACGCTTCTATATCGAATAACTTTACCAAAGCCTGCTCTGAAAACTTCCTAATTCGAACTGTTTACATGAACATGAATTCAGATTTTCTTAAACTTTGACATGTTCAAGTCTAACAGTGTATGGCAAACTTTAACCGTTCTCCTACCTCACACTGAGTATAAGATGCATGTTCATACATTTAATGGTGCATGACATTTCCTCGGACATTTAATACCAATCGTAATCTTAATATCATAGAGACTTAAAAGAAATAAAGATGAAATGATTATTGAATTAATGAATAAATGCATTCTGAGGGAGTTCAACAAACTTCACAAGAGCAGGCGAGTTTACGTTTAACATATAATGAAGGAACTTCTAAATTTATCGGCACTAGAAGAATATTTCACTACAGGAACGAACAAAATTAACTTAGCAGCTACTAGATTTACTGGCCTCTAAAAGTGTCATATTCTTCTTGAAGTAAACCAAGGGTTGAAACACTGGACATTACTGGATCGGCCTTGAAGATATACTACTTAAGTTAAATTTGAACTCTTCAAACTACTGAACAATTGACAAGTTCATTGTAAACAAGACATGCCAAGTACAATGTAAATCATGTTCGTTCGAGGGAGTTTTGGCTTTGTAAGTGCGGATTTTTTTACCGGCATCCAATATGGGAATGTCCTGCATTGTCGAACTCTATGCTAAGTTCACAAGCAGGAGAGCTGATATAATTTCTGATTTCTTGTTAAATATTATAACATTTATTTCGTTTCCTATTTTCGACCTACATCCATTATTTCATTATTGCTGTGAGTATTATATATTCGATATACTTGTAAATTGGCAATAATGTCAAATGGTAGCTGTATTCATAATTAAAAACGTAACTTAATTGAAAAAAATCCTTATTTTTACGAATGGCAAAAAGTTCCTAAATTGTTTGTGAAAAACCAAAGAAGGGTTATTTATAAGGAATTAAATTGAACTTGAATAGTTTTAGCACGCCATGTACTAAAAGGTTTTAAAAAGCAGTAAAAATAGACTCGTTTGCCAAATTTTAATTGTCGATACCTTCGTAGAGTTTCGTACTTTTGTGAATTTTTGAGTAATTTCTATTAAGTGGTTGTTACCAACATTTAAAAACAAAAGCGATAGGTCGATAAAGGTTTAGAATTTGGTCAAAGATTGAATTTCCAAGACATTCTTTGTACATGTATTAAGTTCACAAAGGGGAAAATAATAACATTTGGTAATAATGAGATGAATCCATATAGGACCAAACGGAAGTGATCCATAAATTGATACAGCATAAAGTTTCAGTGCGTTGTATTTATTGTGCTCACGACCGGTTTCTGTCTTTTTTAAAGAGATCAATCCCATTTACACCATTGCATCTTGGGCTGGATAGATTACATGTACCTATACGTCCATTTTTGTCGATTTAGCCATAAGGCAGTGCGATTTTCTGTCGTCTTATCAAGAATTCGTCTCTTGTTTACTTTAAGTGGGATTGTTCTAAGGGTTGCATTTTTTTTCTAGAATTTGACTGTAAGAGGCAGAATAGATTGGTGTTGTTGCATAGTTAAATTGCTGGTACACAAAATGAATATTGTCGTTGTAGGCATCTGCCAAGTGGCCTCACATACAAATTTAAGTCTCCCTTTCGTCTCTCCGATATTGATCAATCCATTTAGAGTGCATTTTAGTCGTAAATAAGGCTGGCAAAGGTGCAATTAAAATCATCCCAACTCTTTATGCAGTATGACCTATTTGTTTAATTGTTCTCATTTTGAGAGTCAGTTATCATGATCCTACAGGTTTAACAATTTCGTATTCCACATTTTATGACAAAGCAATGGTCAATATTTCAAAATTTAAGACGTCTGCAAAAATATTACATGGTCTGATTGTTTTTAAATAATGTGAGGTATATGGAATTTTTTCGGTTTTTTAGACACACTAATGAAATTCCTTACCTTTTTAGACTGAAACTACATTTTAGAATTGTCATTAAGTTTTCGTGTCTGAAAACATAAAATACCAAATAAAATAAAATTTTCATGGCAAAAATTATAGTTTCACTTTTTTGTGGGACCCAAAGCCTAATGCAAACTTACATATAATAAGTGTCCTTGGGAAACGCTGGAATGTATGTTAGATATCTGTTGTTACAATTAACTGATACACCATCACTATATTCATAACATGAACATTCAGGAGGACAACCATCTATTCCTTCACATTGATCATTGTACAACAGCAAAAGTAAACAGAGAATACGGATCTTCATTTCGTCGATTTTTATCAAGTTTTTTCTGAAACAGATAAGAAATAATTTGATTTTCTTTGTTGTCATTTGTATTTCATGGTTGATATTCATTAGATGATCTGTATTTGTTTAAATCATAACACCGTTCTGTGTATTTCAATGCATTTACAGAATAATAATTTATTATATTTAAGAAAGAAAATGTAATAATTTTCTTTTTCTTTTCATCAAATAATTCAATTCTGCTAAAAAAATATTTCTTAGGCCAGGAATTATATATGTTATAAGTATTAGGATTTAACAAATTATAGTGTTGGGTAAATGATGTACAGCGAATGTTGCTATTATAAGTTCATGTTGCCCTTATGTAATTCATGTTATTGACTTAAAGAATCAAATATTTTGATATTTATATTTTGGCTTCATACATTTTGTATATCAGAAAAGCTTATCTGTAAAAAAATACTCTACTTTATTCACAAGGTTGGGCGGAGCTTAAATATCTCAGTCTTTTAGGCAAGATTTAAACGAAGAATCCCAAGAATAATTAACCCGTGACCTACCCGGTAAATAAAATAGAGTAATAATAAAGAATAAAAAGCAAACCATATGCTGAGTTGATCACGATGATCAAAAAAATCAATTACAACGCAAAAAAACACGCGATAAGAAAAACGAAAAATAGATAGAACTCCTTTTCTGATGTAAATTATAATCATATCAATTGTCCTGAATAGGGAAACAAGCTTAATGCTCCTTGTCAATAGAATCATTTTTTAAACGTCAGTTTTAAGGATTTGTATATGCGAATGTGCCAAACGCACATTTAGTTTAAAAATCTTTGTAATTTGGTAAGAATGTTAATTTATGTGAGCACGTGAGCCTAATCATTGTTTAGTGAGCCGTTTATGTTAATGTAAAGGCAAAGTGTGTTAAGCCTATCTAGCATTTAGGTACTAGGTGTATAGTAAGCGCTCCATCTTCGCTAATTTGCGCATGTGTAATTACTTAATGTAACAAGTGAACGTGACAATGTTAAAACAACAGTATCTAATGTTACAATTGTATCACAATTTTGTTATGGATATTATTAGCTTGTTTTTGAAAAGTTATGATAATTATAATGCCTACGGACAAACGTGTTAAAAGTACAAATTTAGTCCCAAAAGATGTTACTACAAAGCTGCTGATACGACTCACCTCAAGTCCTCTCTATTATATATGATGATAAAAATCAAAGTTCTCAAATCAATGTAAATTTAAATATTACAATCTATTGAATAAGATAAAAATAACTCATAAGACACAAATTCTTATTTCCCCATAATATCAATCGCTCTATTCTATTCTTCTTTTAATTAATTGAATTTCAGGAAAATGTTAAGATAAAAAGTCTAGTCTTAATCATTTTAATATAATTTCACCCGTATATAGCTTAACCAATTTCAACGAAAATTTTTACCTCATTAACAACAACGAAATCCAGGCAAACTTCTATATTTGATTACAAGATATGATATTTCCAAATCAACTAAAGGGATGGTTTTACTAAAAGATCTTCATGAAATATGTGTTTTTGCATCATATTTTTTCCCGGAAAAGCAAGATGGCCGACCTACACAGCTCATCAGTATTACTGGGTCTCATGACAAAATCAGCCTAATTACAAAACATCTAGCATAACAAGGTTTGTTCCAATTATCTTCCAATTATCAACCACTAGTAGAAAAGTTCAAAATTGAGTTAAAAGATATGGTGGGTAATTGCTTTAATAAGTGTTTGACTTGTCTGCTGTACTGAGATGATCACCTCAATATCCCTATTGTGTCTCACAACTATGTTGTGTTCTATGGTCATTACCGGATCCTAAGATCGCAATGGAAGAGGGAGGTTTGGCGCCATAAAACCTGGTTTAACCCACCACTTCTTTGGAAGTGCCTGTACCAAGTCAGGACCATTGCGATCTTTAATTCTTCTGGTTTAATGTTTCTCTCAAATAAAAATTATAACAAAATTCCAGACGAAAGCTTCTGTATTTTGTTCATGATAATTTTCATATCCTACATGTCCTATTATCTTCGACTTATAAAACCTAATGCCAAGAAATTTACAATGTCACACTATTTTATGTAACTATATATTATAGGTAAAGCAAATTTTACAGTATCACACTATTCTATGTTACTATATATATTCAGGACTTGAAGATCGCAATTGAAGAGGGAGGTTACGCGCCATAAAACCAGGTTTAACCCACCATTTCATTTGAAATGCCTGTACCAAGTCAGGACCATTGCGATCCACCAATTTTCCGGTATGACCGATTTGTTTTTGTCATTTTCTGTGGACAATGAGATTGATCATTCAAGTTCGGTAGTTTTGTTATTACCTTTATTTATCTACAACAGTTTTGTCAATACACTCGTTTCAGCATTACAATTTTTCTGACGTGGCGGAATTATATGTCAAGTTATCATTTTCTTTGATATCATAATTTGTGCGCAGTCTCTGGACCAAAAACAATTTAATTTAAATGTATATAAACATACTCAAATGTGAATTTCAACTGAGATCATTGAGCACAAGTCTCGCGAAATGATACGGATGATCGCGGATAAACTTGATCAATGTAAAAGTGCGCATTTAAACGGTCATTAAATTCATTTTTTTTTCTGTATGATAAAAATACCAATCGTAAAAGACCAAGTTTTATATTTGAATATTTAAAAAGGTGTTCTTTCTTTCATTTCTTCTAAAAGACACACAAAACTTAAGGTAACAAGATTGCTTCGCGTAGCCATGTGTCCCCGCCGCCGCATAAAAGTTGTGTGGTATGTCAATTATAGCGAGAAACGATAGAAATTGGTTGTCAAAATATGGGATGATCACCTACTAACAGTACCCTATCAGTGTGTAAAGTTTCAGCAACATCCGTTCAGTAGTATCCGAGGAGTTGCACCCACAAAAATGTTTGACATGACAAAGTCCCATTTTTTGGCCTGGAAAATCACAAATTCGTTAATAACTCAAAAACTGTAAATATCGCTTCAAAATTGTTTTCGTATTATTATAGAGTACCTTTTGCTCTATCAGCCTACAAGTTTTTCAGATTTCGAATGTCCTATATTTTGACCTTTCTTCCGTTTCCATGGAAACGGCAACCATTTTGAAAATTTCAAATATGGGATGATAATCTACTAATTGTACCCTATCAGTGTGTAAAGTTTCAAAAACATCCGTTCAGTAGTGTCCGAGGAGTTGCACCCACAAAAAACGTGACGGACGGACGGACGGACGGACGGAGACCATTACTAAGTCCCTCCGACGCGTTGCGGCGGGGGACAAAAAATCAAAAATCATTCATGACACACCAGTAAATAAGACGTGCGGAGTATGATATGCAGTTTATTGACGAGAAAGAATAAATAAATAATCATTTTGCATCTAAAAGATAATCTTACTAAAAATTTAATCCGAAAAACTCATGTTGTTTTACTTCTGCCGTGAAAAATTCCACCCAAAATACTGTTGAAACTGATATGTATTTAGTTTTTGACATGGTTTCGTTTTTGATACATAAAACCAATTGGCTACACAAAAAAAAACATTACATTATAGCCCAAAAAGTAATAGAAAACACATATTCAAATCTATTTAAAAGTTGTTCGTAAGAAACTAATTCCTTTCTACATCCCTATTCAGAGTAGGCTGTGCAGCACATAGGTGTTAACCCTCCCGAATCCTGCGGGAGCCTCCCAAAAATTTAAGCTATCTCCCGTGAAATGAATTACTCCCGTGCGGGAGATGCTATTCTCCCGACTTTGTAAGCCCTCCCGTATGGTTTCCCGAAACTGTGAATCATTCTATCAAAAACTTATTCATTTGTTAGTTTTCAACAGGTGATTTACTCAATCAGCTGATTGAAAATCGATAATCTGTCCCTTGATTCACCTGTCATGTTATCAAAACACATGTCAAGGTTTTAATTAGTGAAAGGATAACCATAATTTAGTCAAAATTTAAACCAATTATGGCTGCTGGCTTGAAATATTTATTGCTCCCAGGCTTAGAAGACCCTTTCAGAACATAAAAAATACGATCTCCATTGTAAACAAAAATCCATAGAACAAAGGGAGAGCATTGAAAACTAAAATTATCTCCCCTTTATATGTATAGATATTTATTTCTAGATGGAAAATGTAGCACAAATTCATAAAATGAAACGATTTAGTCTATGAATTTGTTCATGAATACATCCTAATTAACATTTGAATGTTTTAAGCTTTTTTTTATTCAAATTGAACAAAAAGTTTATTAAAAATACCTTATTATAAAAAAAGAAGAGCTTTGGGTGGTCAATTCAAAACTCTTAAATATGAATGATAACACAAATTGACAATGAGCTTATTCATAAGCACAAGCCTAAACAATAACAGAGATTGACATGTTCTTTAAAGTATAAATTTTGCCCACAATTTTTAAGGGGCAAATGTCGCTACGCAAAATCTTCCTGAAACTCAAAGTAGTTTCAGGGAGATCTCCCTGATTGGAGTCCTAAAAGGTTAACACCTATGGCAGCATGGGATACGGGTTTCTACGTTACTAATATTTCAGCACAGTAACTTTGAAGATTAAAATAATGTTCATTTTATCACCATATATCGCAACTCACGCAAAAACTACGGTATGTCGGTTATCCGCACGCATGAAAATCTGATCGATTGTACCGTGTGATAACGCTATACGATCGCAAAAAAAATGCGGTCATAAAAAAAAATGATAAAAAGAATATATTCGAAATAAAGATTTGACTTGTAAAATTGTATATATATATTTTTATTTATCAACACAAATTTTTTTAGTACGTTCGTTTGACTTTAACATGTTCAATGAATATCACAGTTCTGTTTTGTTTATTATCGAAAATAGTGAATATAAAACAAGTCAAAATTTCCGCTGTCACATTGAAATATATATAATTCTACTTTATATGATTATATTGTCGTTCTTGTTCTTATTGTACCAGATGGGTATTTCATATTCAAACATTTTTATTGGCGTCTACTGTATTATAATACTATGGTGTCTTAAAATCCGTTATGGTTTCGGTTGGTCAACGTTAAACAAACAATCTTTTTTATAACTTTTTCATTTTATTGGATTTTATTTCGTAAGAATCGGTTGCACAACAGCTCTACAATATTATTTTGAATTGGTGTGGGTTTGTAATTAACGTATAGGAAAATTTTTAATTATGCCTTACCTTTTTTGAAGTGTATATTTAAACCGCCCCACATTTTATCTTTACCTGTCTTGATCGGAGATTTGTTTTCAAAGTGTATGATTTTTGTAAGTTTTTCTATGTAAAAATGATCTTTTGTTGATAATTTTGGTATTGGAAATGAGTCATATACATTATATTTTCAATCTTGGAACAATGCTAGACAGCAATAAACTATCACTGATCATATTAAAGGTTGCTGGCTGTCATCAACTATGGATTAAAAATTGCCGCTTATTTGTGTTCACTTGTTACACATCGCAGCTTCTTCGAAATACTGGTCATGTGATAAATGTTCCTAAACAACAAATCGTTTAATAAAAGAACCTTCGTGGGTACGCTTTTTGATATCCACTAAACATAGCGATTGGGAATAAGTAGTGCCATGATGTTTACAGCTACGTAGTGTGAACTTTAATATCAAGATTTGCTGATAAGTGTTCAATTCTCTTCTCTCTGTGTAGAACTGGAGTCGTTTCCGACTGTCTAATTATTCCCATAATGAATGGTGATTTTTTTATTATTCAAAGGGGTCTTAAAATACACCACGACCGTTTGTTGATCAACAGTTCTGTTTATATGCACAACTGTATATGGTCTTACACACCATGTTTCCTAAAGTTCTGGTAAGGGGTTCTGTGAAGTTGCTCCGATAGGAAGATTTAGGACGATTAATCAGGATTTTCTTAAATTGAAGGATCACAGGTGCTGTTACACCTAACATCTGACATCTTTCATCAAATTAAGACTTTTGTAGAGCTCAATAACAGCTTTTCTCTCTTTTTACGCGCGTCAGGCGTAACAAAAATTATTGTCTGGAACTTTGTTGTAATTTTTATTTCGAACAACCGTGAAGGTTAGCACTGCTGGTGGAGTTTTAGCCCGCTCCGGCACCAACATTTTTGTGTTGGAGAACATATCAAAGCTTTAACTGATCTGTTTACAAATTCAAAATTGTCCAAACCCTAAGGTTTTTCCTACCCCAGACTTAGGTTGATCATCTTGGTAATAATTTGGTTCCCCAGTTTGATATTTTGGATATATTGTTCTATGCTCTTCATTATCATATGGTGTTTGGCATTTTCAATATTTTGAAAGAGCGCTGTAACAACCCGTTTTGCAATAAACTCCCCGTTTTGCAATAAAATATTTTTTTCTTTGTTTTATCATGTTTTAGGTACACAATGGTTCTAAATGGTCACCAATAAAGTTTAAGATAAAAAAATATTGTTTTTAGATATAAATTAATATGATTTAACTACTTTATTGCAAAACGGGTTGATAAAATATGTTCCGTTTTTTGCACAGACCTCCCCGTTTTGCAATAAAATATTTTTTCTTTGATTTTTTATCATTTATGGACATAATGGTTGCAAATGGTCACCACTTAAGCTTAGAATAACAAATATTGTTTTCAAACATAAGCAAGAGGTTCCTAGGAGCCTGAATCGCTCATATTTTATTTGTTTAACATGTTTTTAGTACACAATGGTTCTAAATGGTCACCAATGAAAGTAAAGATAAAAAAATATTGTTTTTAGATATAAATTAATATGATTTAACTACTTTATTGCAAAACGGGTTGATAAAATATGTTCCGTTTTTTGCACAGACCTCCCCGTTTTGCAATAAAATATTTTTTCTTTGATTTTTTATCATTTATGGACATAATGGTTGCAAATGGTCACCACTTAAGCTTAGAATAACAAATATTGTTTTCAAACATAAGCAAGAGGTTCCTAGGAGCCTGAATCGCTCATATTTTATTTGTTTAACATGTTTTTAGTACACAATGGTTCTAAATGGTCACCAATGAAAGTAAAGATAAAAAAATATTGTTTTTAGATATAAATTAATATGATTTAACTACTTTATTGCAAAACGGGTTGATAAAATATGTTCCGTTTTTTGCACAGACCTCCCCGTTTTGCAATAAAATATTTTTTCTTTGATTTTTTATCATTTATGGACATAATGGTTGCAAATGGTCACCACTTAAGCTCAGAATAACAAATATTGTTTTCAAACATAAGCAAGAGGTTCCTAGGAGCCTGAATCGCTCATATTTTATTTGTTTAACATGTTTTTAGTACACAATGGTTCTAAATGGTCACCAATGAAAGTAAAGATAAAAAAAAATTGTTTTTAGATATAAATTGATATGATTTATCTACTTTATTGCAAAACGGGTTCATAACAATATGTTCCGTTTTTTGCACAGACCTCCCCGTTTTGCAATAAAATATTTTTTCTTTGATTTTTATCATTTATGGATATAATGGTTGCAAAAAGTCACCAATTAAGCTTAAAATAACAAATATTGTTTTTAAACATAAACAAGAGGTTCCTAGGAGCCTGAATCGCTCATATTTTATTTGTTTATCATGTTTTTAGTACACAATGGTTCTAAATGGTCACCAATGAAGTTTAAGATAAAAAAATAATGTTTTTAGATATAAATTAATATGATTTAACTACTTTATTGCAAAACGGGTTGATAAAATTTGTTCCGTTTTTTGCACAGACCTCCCCGTTTTGCAATAAAATATTTTTTCTCTGATTTTTATCATTTATGGACATAATGGTTGCAAATGGTCACCACTTAAGCTCAGAATAACAAATATTGTTTTCAAACATAAGCAAGAGGTTCCTAGGAGCCTGAATCGCTCATATTTTATTTGTTTAACATGTTTTTAGTACACAATGGTTCTAAATGGTCACCAATGAAAGTAAAGATAAAAAAATATTGTTTTTAGATATAAATTGATATGATTTATCTACTTTATTGCAAAACGGGTTGATAACAATATGTTCCGTTTTTTGCACAGACCTCCCCGTTTTGCAATAAAATATTTTTTCTTTGATTTTTATCATTTATGGATATAATGGTTGCAAAAAGTCACCAATTAAGCTTAAAATAACAAATATTGTTTTTAAACATAAACAAGAGGTTCCTAGGAGCCTGAATCGCTCATATTTTATTTGTTTATCATGTTTTTAGTACACAATGGTTATAAATGGTCACCAATGAAGTTTAAGATAAAAAAATAATGTTTTTAGATATAAATTAATATGATTTAACTACTTTATTGCAAAACGGGTTGATAAAATTTGTTCCGTTTTTTGCACAGACCTCCCCGTTTTGCAATAAAATATTTTTTCTCTGATTTTTATCATTTATGGACATAATGGTTGCAAATGGTCACCAATTAAGCTGAAAATAACAAATTATGTTTTTAAACATAAACAAGAGGTTCCTAGGAGCCTGAATCGCTCATATTTTATTTGTTTATCATGTTTTTAGTACACAATGGTTCTAAATGGTCACCAATGAAAGTAAAGATAAAAAAATATTGTTTTTAGATATAAATTGATATGATTTATCTACTTTATTGCAAAACGGGTTGATAACAATATGTTCCGTTTTTTGCACAGACCTCCCCGTTTTGCAATAAAATATTTTTTCTTTGATTTTTATCATTTATGGATATAATGGTTGCAAAAAGTCACCAATTAAGCTTAAAATAACAAATATTGTTTTTAAACATAAACAAGAGGTTCCTAGGAGCCTGAATCGCTCATATTTTATTTGTTTATCATGTTTTTAGTACACAATGGTTCTAAATGGTCACCAATGAAGTTTAAGATAAAAAAATAATGTTTTTAGATATAAATTAATATGATTTAACTACTTTATTGCAAAACGGGTTGATAAAATTTGTTCCGTTTTTTGCACAGACCTCCCCGTTTTGCAATAAAATATTTTTTCTTTGATTTTTATCATTTATGGACATAATGGTTGCAAATGGTCACCAATTAAGCTGAAAATAACAAATTATGTTTTTAAACATAAACAAGAGGTTCCTAGGAGCCTGAATCGCTCATATTTTATTTGTTTATCATGTTTTTAGTACACAATGGTTCTAAATGGTCACCAATGAAAGTAAAGATAAAAAAATATTGTTTTTAGATATAAATTGATATGATTTATCTACTTTATTGCAAAACGGGTTGATAACAATATGTTCCGTTTTTTGCACAGACCTCCCCGTTTTGCAATAAAATATTTTTTCTTTGATTTTTTATCATTTATGGATATAATGGTTGCAAAAAGTCACCACCTAAGCTTAAAATAACAAATATTGTTTTAAACATAAACAAGAGGTTCCTAGGAGCCTGAATCGCTCATATTTTATTTGTTTATCATGTTTTTAGTACACAATGGTTCTAAATGGTCACCAATGAAGTTTAAGATAAAAAAATATTGTTTTTAGATATAAATTAATATGATTTAACTACTTTATTGCAAAACGGGTTGATAAAATTTGTTCCGTTTTTTGCACAGACCTCCCCGTTTTGCAATAATAGCGAGCATAGCTCGCAAGCGGGCACGAAGTGCCCGCTCGAGCGGAGAGCTCTACGGTATTTGTTTCCGCGAGAAATTTGCTAATGCTGATTTAGATTTTTTATGGTCCGGAAAGGGTTATTATTTTTACAGGTCCGGAGTGAATGTTAAAATAATTTATAAGAAAAGAAATAATGCTTAAAAAAATAATAAATTGCGTTTTTTACAAGAAAATAATATTCTTAAAATAATAAATACACATAAGCTGCTCGTTTCGTCTTGGTTATATGCATGTACGAAACTAACGTGTCTCGAAGCTTAATCGCCCCATACCATCTCGCCCCAAAATAAGCAAATGGAAATATTGGAAATTAAATGATAGCGATATCCCTGAATGTCGACCTTTAGAACAAAAAAACGTAGTCTCTTTTAGCTATGCTCGCATTTAGGCAATGCCTACTCCATATTATATTTTTTCTTTGATTTTTTATCATTTATGGACATAATGGTTGCAAATGGTCACCAATTAAGCTGAAAATAACAAATATTGATTTTAAACATAAACAAGAGGTTCCTAGAAGCCTGAATCGCTCATATTTTATTTGTTTATCATGTTTTTAGTACACAATGGTTCTAAATGGTTACCAATGAAGTTTAAGATAAAAAAATATTGTTTTAAGATACCAATTAATATGATTTAACTACTTTATTGCAAAACCGGTTGATAAAATTTGTTCCGTTTTTTTGCACAGACCTCCCCGTTTTGCAATAAAATATTTTTTCTTTGATTTTTTATCGTTTATGGACATAATGGTTGCAAATGGTCACCACTTAAGCTTAAAATAACAAATATTGTTTTTAAACATAAGCAAGAGGTTCCTAGGAGCCAGAATCGCTCATATTTTATTTGTTTATCATGTTTTAAGTACACAATGGTTCTAAATGGTCACCAATGAAAGTTAAGATAAAAAAATATTGTTTTTAGATATAAATTGATATGATTTAACTACTTTATTGCAAAACGGGTTGATAACAATATGTTCCGTTTTTTGCACAGACTTCCCCGTTTTGCAATAAAATATTTTTTTCTTTGTTTTATCATGTTTTAAGTACACAATGGTTCTAAATGGTCACCAATGAAAGTTAAGATAAAAAATATTGTTTTAGATATAAATTAATATAATTTAACTACTTTATTGCAAAACAGGTTGAAAACAATATGTTCCGTTTTTTGCACAGACCTCCCCGTTTTGCAATAAAATATCTTTTCTTTGTTTTATCATGTTTTAGGTACACAGTTGTTCCAAATGATCATTGATGAAGTTTAAAATAAAAACATATTGTATTTAGATATAAATTAATATGATTTAACTACTTTATTGCAAAACGGGTTGATAACAATATGTTTTGGTTTTTTTTCACAGACCTCCCCGTTTTTCAATAAAATATTTTTTCTTTATTTTATTATTATTATTTATGCACATAATGGTTTCAAATTGTTACCACTTAAGCTTGAAATAACAAATATTGTTTTTAAACAAAAAGAAGAGGCTCCCAGGAGCCTGAATCGCTCACCTGGTCTAAATCAGAATGAAACTTAATCTGACAAAAACCACCCAATCGAGACTTTAGCTCAATATTTGTCAGTCTAATAGGCCAGACACACAATTTATTACCTTTAACGGGCTCTAAGACAATCATGACCCTATGAATATATTTGTAAAGCTAAATGAGCTGAACAATTAAGCAAGTAACAGCTATTCTCTATATGCAATAGTTTTCATTCTATAGGCCAAAAACATGCAAAAATGTTATTTTTGACCTTCAAAGGGCCGTAAATCCTTTAAGGGGTCGTCTAAAAATTTAGACCAAATGGAGATTTTTGTAGAGGTTTTAATGATGAAGCAGTAGCATGGCATAGGATTTCATCTATCTCTTATACTTTTTGATATACAAGTCAAAAACACTGGTTTGACTCCCTGGTCAATTTTAGTAACAGCTATTATGTTATTTGACACATCAGTATGTTATTTGACGGATTAGAATTCGAAACACAAAGTTTGGTGCAGGACACCCTAAGGATCAACCATACCGAGATTCATTAAATTTTGTTTACTACTCTCAGAGAAGTTTTTTTGAAAAAAAAGTTTGAAAAAATGCTATTTTTCACTCTTAAGGGGCCATAACCCCTTTCAGGGGCCTTCTGACAACCTCAACCTAATTGAGACATTTGTAGACCTGAATGAGCTGAACATTTAAGCAAGCAACAGCTTTTCTGTATCTGCAATAGTTTTCATTCTATAGGTCAAAAACATGAAAAAGTATTTTTTTTACCTTTAAGAGGCCGTTACCCCTTTAAGGGGTCATCTGACAACGTCGACTTTCATCTTCTTGTTCTTTACGAGTCCCTGACGAAATGCAGTCTCGTAAGAATATAAAAACAAATCGGCGAGGAGAGGAGCACAGTTTGTGCCCATTGGAATGCCGATTTGTTGTTGAGAAATCTCTCCTCCGAAGGTGACAAATATGTTGTCAATAAGGAAATCAAGCATACTGCAAACTTGTTCCAGTGTGTAACAAATTTTATCTTTGAAAGATGTTTTGGAAAATAATGTAGAGTTATAACCCAAAACAACAAAATTCCTAGAGTTTGAAAAGGCTTTTTCGAGAAGTTTTTTTCAGACGACATTTTAGTTTTTCGTGTGGCAAGGTAGTGTATAAAGTTGAAAAACCGTACGTTTTCAAAGAATAAACATCAGAAAATGATCTAGATTTAAAATGATCTAACAACTCTTTTGAGTTCTTCAAAATCCACATATGGTTGATTCCACTACGATTATAAATAGTGTCGCAGTATGCTTGTTGACCTTCTTTGACAGCAGACAAGAATTTTGTTAAATGAACGGACAGCTCTGTAGTTGAACATGATGAAGATCCAGCTATATACCTTTCTTTGTACGGATTTTTGTGAAGTTTAGGTATCCAGTACAAATATGGTAACTCTTTATTATCCTCTTTCATTTGAATATTGAAAGAGGACACCAAAGAGCTATATGGTTGGCTATGATTTCATCTTGTTAAATGTAGTCCGTTTGTATGTAGCACTAGCGGAAGTATTACCATCAATGCCTAGTTCTTTTATTAGACAATTGTAATAATGTGCTTTACATACAAAAACTATATTATTGGAAGCCCTGTCTTAATTGAAATTAATTTCGTTACACCATTAAACTTACAGAAAAGAGGAAAAAAATCCAAAGAAACTATTTAACTTTACTGTTTTCCAATTAAAAATGATTTTTTAACTATTTAACACAAACACAGTATTGTCCAAATTTTACACTTCACTTTGTCCAAGAGTCTGAAATTTAGCTTTAAACAGTTTCTGCACTAGTGCACTTGTGAATCGTTTCGTTAACTTCTGCAAAGTCCACGATTTTAATGCACATGTACAACAATAGTCACTCACATATAATTATTATAAAAGAATATTCAGGAATCACCAGAACGTGTAAAACGGAAATCAAAGTTTGTAAAAAAGTAAACATGGTAAACTAATTCTCCCCTCAAGAATGGTGGCAACATTTACATTTTCTTGGTTTGCGGAACTTATCTATTGAATGTTCAAATCCAAATTTCAAAATCTTTTTTCAACATCTCCATAGAATTCGAATCATCGGCATCTCGATTTGACTGCACATTTACATTTCTATAACATCAAATATAACAACTAGCACATCCCATTAAATCATTGTATTGTACTTCAAGAAACGATGAATCTAGTCTATGATTAATCCATGATGGTATCCCATTTCTGACACCAAACATGCCATGGCGGTCGAGTTTGGCCAAGGCTCCAGGCTAATGTTTAGACAACTGAATGCTACGTTTCATTATTTAATCGTGGGCTCTTTGATGGTAAAATGATTCTAAGCTTTCCAGTTCTATAGTTTATTATATACACATTTAATAACGCCATTCACACACATATTTACAATGAGGTTAAACAAAGTACAGGATGAATTTAAACTAGTCTTTAAAATCTTGAAATTCACAAAACATAATTATGTTACTGCTTCTGTTTATAAAAACTATGAATAAAAGTAACTATTACGACGCCATAAGGTTTCAGTTATCCAAGACTTAACAACTAGCACGTTAACATATCTGAGGAACTCACCACGGCAATACTTCCTGTGTAGGCAAGATATTCCGTATTCACATTAACATCAACATCAAGAACTGCATGGATACCATTTGGCTTACACCATTAGTTCCAAAACACCAATACATCTCATAACACTAGAACTGGCTATACCTGTGTAGGCTATAGCTAACAGTTATTCCGCATGATAACCAAACACTAAGGATCCTCAAATCATCAACCTCCAACAATCTCTATAGTAGTCCTAAAGTGTTTCTAAGTAAAATATACCCATAACTGAAAACCTAAGGGTCTTATATAGTAACCAACACCTAATCTGCACCAACAACTAATTAATATTCCAATCAGCATATTCTCATACATGTATCATTGTGCTCTAGAACATTGCTCATTTGAATATGGACACCTATAGAGGTTGAAAATGTATTTTACCAATATTTAAATCAAAGTATAGTACTTTATTGCAAAACGGGTTAGTCATTACAAAAGTTTGTTTTTGTGTTCGACCTACCCGTATTGCAATAAAAGTATTTTAACTTACAATGGGTTCTATTTTTCTTATTTTATTGTGCTCTAGAACATTGCTCATTTGAATATGGAAATCTATAGGTGTTGAAAATGTATTTTACCAATATTAATATCAAAGTATAGTAGTTTATTGCAAAACGGGTTAGTCATTACAAGAGTTTGTTTTTATGTTAGACCTCCCCGTTTTGCAATAAAATTATTTTTGCTTACAATATTATTATTTTTTTCTCATTTCATTGTGCTCTAGAACATTGCCCATTTGAATAAGGAAACCCATACGTGTTGAAAATGTATTTTACAAATATTAATATCAAAGTATAGTACTTTATTGCAAAGCGGGTTAGTCATTACAAAAGTTTGTTTTTGTGTTAGACCTACCCGTTTTGCAATAAAAGTAGTTTTATTCAAAATACTATTATTTTTTTCTCATTTCATTGCACTCTAGAACATTGCTCATTTAAAGATGGAAACCTATAGGCGTTGAAAATGTACTTTATCAATATTAATATCAAAGTGTATTACTTTATTGCAAAACGGGTTAGTCATTACACCAATTTGTTTTTATGGAGGACCTCACCGTTTTGCAATAAAAGTATTTTTAATTAATATTATATTATTATTACTTCTCATTTCATTGTGCTCTAGAACATTGTTATTTGAATATGGAAACCTATAGATTGTGTAAAATGTATTTTACCAATATTGATATCAAAGTATAGTACTTTATTGCAAAACGGGTTAGTCATTACAAAAGTTTTCTTTTATATTAGACCACCCCGTTTAGCAACAAAAGTATTTGTACTTACAATATTATTATTTTTTCTCATTTCATTGTGCTCTAGAACATTGCTCATTTGATTAGGGAAACCTATATGTGTCGAAAATGTATTTTACCAATATTAATATCAAAGTATAGGACTTTATTGCAAAGCGGGTTAGTCATTACAAAAGTTTATTTTTATGTTAGACCTCCCCGTTTTGCAATAAAAGTATTTTTATTTAAAATATTATTATTTTTTCTCATTTCATTGTGCTCTAGAACATTCTCATTTGAATATGAAAACCTATAGGTGTTGGAAATGTATTTAACCAATATTGATATCAAAGTATAGTACTTTATAGCAAAACAAGTTAGTCATTACAAGTTTTCTTTTATGTAATTCAGATAAGTCCTATTAGAATTTTCCAGGAAAGCGACATCACACCAGTATATGTACCAAAGGAGACTACAGTCAACAGTTCCCAAACCGATTAAATCGACCGCAACATGCACGACAGCATTACCCAACGTGTTTTCATCCGCACACCCCATGAGGTCACATGTATTTTTAAAATCATCAATTACGCCAGTCTCAGCAGATGGGAATCAGTTTGAAGATTTCGAGGTATCCATATAGTCGGGGCTGATTTTGGTTCAGATAATAAATGTCTTACTTACTTTCGATTTCACAGCTGTTGGACCTTGACCTCTGACTATTTGATCTTCGACTACATGTAAGCCCCAGCACCGACTTATATGGATACCTCTCAATATTCATCATGTACAGTAGGGTTTGCCAACTTCAATCTACTCAAGTACAGAAAAGTTGACATCGGTTTAGAGTACATGTTTGTTTGTATCGGTTGAAGTTCGATAAGTACATCTATGTGTATCAGCTTGGCTGTCTGTGTTTTTGTATATATGGTTGCCGTTTGTAGATATCTGTGCATTCTTCAGAGAACAGTATTATTGGCGATCAAATCACAACTGCCACAGGCATTTCGAGCTGCCCCAACAAACCATAAATTACCGACAATGTACTGGATGCCAAATTTACACAAAAATCCATACAAATCTCGTTTAATATCAGCGTCTAGAAAATGTTCTATGACCAACAAAGTTTTGTCCCTTGCTTTGACCACCATGAAGAAATTTTTTATTTGTTACTGTGAAAAAGATTTTCAAAAATAGCGGCATTACTAGTAACTATTTTTGGAGTGTTAAAAATTCGCTTGACGTTCTCGACCAACTTCGTGCTTTTGAAACTACCTTTACATCTATCGATAGTTAGTATTTTTCTACTTTACATACTAACCTTCCGCATAATCTAATAAAGAATAAATCTTTATATGTGATCAAGTGGTGTTTTGATAAATCTAAAAGTGACTATATTTGTTCGAAATTTTCTGCTGTATTTGTAAATCGTTTTTTTAGTAACAAGACGCATGAAGGATATGTAAATTGGACGGACGCAGAAATGATAACTGCATTGAATTTTCTACTAGATAGCATATATATTCGTTTCGGAAAACAAATTTATCGCCAAGTTATTGGTATTCATATGGGAACTGATTGTGCACCACTTATAGCAGATCTTTTTCGATATTGTTATGAATCACAATTTATGGCTTAACTCCAGAAAGACCCCAAAAATCAACACCTCATCGATACTTTAAATAAAACTTTCAGATACTTAGACGACATTCCAGCAGTTAATGACCCCACATTTTCTAATTTTATCTCAGATATTTGTCCTACAGAATGAACATGGAATAAATCGAATACAAGCGGCGATAGATGTCCTTTTCTTGATTGCATTTATGTAAAATGAAAGGTAAAATTGGCATAAAAACATGCGATAAACGTAAAGACTTTTTATTCAATATTGTAAATTTTCCAAAAAAGATGTACCACTGGCTCCATTTTATGGAGTATACATTTCACAGTTAGTGAAATATGCTTGTATCTGCAGTAGTGTCTCTGATTTTATTGAGAAGGACCGGTATATAACAGAAAAATTGTTGAAGCAAGAATATCGATATCACAAATTAGTAAAATCGTTTTCATACGGTGTTTATATTTCTCAACTTATTCGATATGCCAGAGCTTGCACACATTTCACAGATTTTTTGATCAGACACCGGTTTCTTCGTTACCGACTTTTGAAGCAGGGCTATAAGAAAATACGTCTCATACGATCACTAAAAAAATTCTTTCTTCGTTATCAGCCACTAGTTGAAAAGTTCAAAATTGAGTTAAAAGATATGATAGTTAATTGTTTTAATTAGTGTTTGACTGGTCTGCTGTACTGAGATGATCACCTCAATATCCCTATTGTGTCTCACAACTATGTTGTGTTCTATGGTCATTACCGGATCCTAAGATCACAATGGAAGAGGGAGGTTTGGCGCCATAAAACCTGGTTTAACCCACCATTTCGTTTGAAATGCCTGTACCAAGTCAGGACCATTGCGATCCACCAGTTCTCCGGTATGACTGATTCGTTTTTGTCATTTTCTCTGGACTGTGAGATTGATCATTCAAGTTCGGTAGTTTTGTTATTACCTTTCTTTTCAAAATTATGTCTAGAGATAGGTCTTTCCTTATTAATTTTAGGATTGGTATTGAATCTTTGTAGTCGTGGGACAATGCAAGACTGCGAGCAGTCATCTTTGGTCATGTTGAAAACTGCTGGCGGTCTTCCATGGTGGATTTTGAAATTTACCGATAGGTTATGTAGGTTGTGTCGCGTACACTTATTCCACATCTCATTATCGTCTATCTGACCTTTTTGTTGGTTTTCCCGAATAGTGATCGATTCTGTTTTGGTTGGTTTGACGTTTATGCTTTCTGCTAGTTTTTGTGTGATGAAAACTCCCTCGTCAAAAAATACGTTGGCTGATTACAACATCTGATTATACCCATCTGCTGAGACTGGTGTAATTGATGTTTTTTAAAAAGTACATGTGACCTCATGGAGTGTGCCGATAAATGCATGTTGGGTAATGCTGTCGTGCATGTTGCGGTCAATTTACTCGGTTTGGGAACTGTTGACTGTAGCGGTTGCTCGGAATCTCCTTTTGTACATATACTGGTGTGATGTCGTTTTCCTGGACAATTCTTTCAGGACTTATATCTGAAGTACATTGGGCGAGTCGGTGCTTTGCTAGACAGTTGTAACAAGGCTGTTTCTCTTTTATGATGGCTTTTCGATCGTCTACTTTTGTACAGGCTGTTGGGGCATGGACATCGTTACAGTACACGCATGGTTACTTGGTGATCGTGTGTTTCATTTTCTGACATTAGCAACAAATGCAGAGGTGGGTGTAAAATTCATTAGTCTGGACGATACTCACCTTATTCGTTTATCGACTGGCTTCTTCGATGGTGATCTCTTTCTCAATGGCATCCCTAAGTACTTGTATAGTCCACTGGTTGCTTTCGGGACATCTGACTAGGTTTTCCTTGGTCATTTCGGGTATGGTGTTGAGTATTATTGGTACTAACATGCTTTCACACGTTTCTTCTGACTGACCCATGCTCTCTAAATCTCAGATGTTGTTTTCAATACCGATGAAAAAAAATCCGCGATGTCTGACGTAGGACTGGGTAGACTTGTAAAATTCTGCATGGACGCTTCGACTATCTTACGTGGCTGAACAAATTTGCGCTTCAATACATGTAAGGCTTGGATGTAGTTCTTGTTCGTAATTTGTAATCTTGCAATGCATCTACTTGCCTCTCCGTTAAACAGGGATTTCAGATAATTGAATCTCTGGACGTTTTTTTTCTTGTATGGCTGCGGAGAATGAATCCCAAAATGGTTACCAGTCTAAAATGTTTCCACTGAACATGGGTAGGTTGAGTTTTGGTAGCTTGTAGTACATGCTGGCAATGGATCCTGAGCTCTCGGAGCTAGACGTAGCTTGAGGTAACTGACTTCTCGGGCGATCAAAATGAGACTGGGGGTAGCTTAGGTCTTGTGAGTGCGATCGTTTATAAATTCCGAGGCATGTGGGTTTAGGCTTCTAGACTGAGACACAGGCTGAGGGATGTGTTGATTTGGGTGTATGAGTTGGGGAACAGTAGTGTTACTTGCTTTTTAGATAATGATAGACAGTTTAAACAGGGTCATTTGTATATCAAATGTATACCTACCTCGTTTTCGTGTTCATTTTCCGATATTTCGTCAAAGATCTTTGCATTGTATTCTAGGATGGTCTTCTGTTTGTTCCGGATCAGGTCAGGTTGTGAGTCTTTTCACTTCATGTTCCACAAAGAAATCGACTACACGTTTCAAAAGCTTGGTGATGCCTCCTCTGTGTGTTGTATGTGTAATTTTAGCTTCGTCATCATTGCCGATTCGTCGTCGGCACTAGATTTAACGCTGGTTCGGCCGTGAATAAACTAAGACGTTCTCCTTTGTTTCGTTCTGTTTGGTCTCTAAACGTTTCATATAAATCTTGTGGCTTCCAGTGGCAACGTTAGCATCAATAAGTTGCAATATTGCGGGGAATAATGTTACTGTCTTTGACGGAAATAAAAGTTAATTGAATAGAACTAAATTGAAAACTATTCACAACCTGTATGTTGTACTTTTAGTGTAAAACAAATACGGGTAGGTCTAAAGTAAAAGAAACATGTGTAATGACTAAACCCGTTTAGCAATACAGTCTTTATCATAAATATTTTACTATTATTAAGAGGTTATTATATTATGGCAATATTCATATCACATTTCATATCAACTCGAGACCTCCATATCTACCTGAGGGCCTTTAGGCTCGAGGGTTGATGTGGATGTGATATGAATATTGCCATGTCATTACCTATTTATCTTATACTTTAAAAACGCATATTTCCATGTTCCATTTTCAACGTAAAAATCAGTAAAACTAAAAAACATGAACATTTTATTAAAATGATTTCAAAAAATAGGACAAAAACAAAACTCATGTCAACTCTATCAGTTATTGAAGTTGTAAACAAATTTAGCAGACAACAAAAGAAAACACCCGAAATAATACAAAAACAATAAGGTGACGAATTCATATGCAAAGATTGTATTTAGAACAAAGTTATTTGTCCTTTTTGAGTTTACTTTACTTTTTATTGTTATGGGGTGTGATATGGATTTTATGTAGCATGATATGGATTTTAGGGGTATGATATGCATGATTATCACACCCCTAGTGATATGGATTTAGGAACATTGCCAGTATCGCATATACAAAATCGTACATATTATCATTAAGTATATGATAAATGTATTTATCTCACCAACATTTTAATATCTTTCACGTAATGTCCTTTTATCATATACCTACAGTTAAAAGTATAACATACGAATAAACGAGTTGAAACGGAATATGTTTATTCATTTTGTATATCTTACCATCATTCTGAAAACATTTTATCATATGTTTTCTTTTGCCTTTCTCCTCTGGTTTTTGTTCCTCTAACGAAAATCCACAAGCAATGGAGGAAAGTCAGTGTTTATACATTTAATTGCAAAATCGGGTATATTGTATCAACCTATTTGACAATAAATTCCTATACTTTGATAACATTATTGGTAAAATACATTTTTCAACGCCTATAGGTTTCCATATTCAAATGAGCAATGTTCTAGAGCACAATGAAATGAGGGAAAAGAACATATTTTAAGTCAAAATACTTTTACTGCAAAACAAGGAGGTCTTACATAAAAGAAAACTTGTGTAATGACTAACCCGTTTTGCTATAAAGTACTATACTTTGATATCAATATTGGTAAAACACATTTTTCAACACCTATAGGTTTTCATATTCAAATGAGCAATGTTCTAGAGCACAATGAAATGAGAACAAAGAATATTTTTAAGTAAAAATACATTTGCTGCAAAACTGGGAGGTATAACATAAAATAAAACTTGTGTAATGACAAACTTGTTTTGCAATAAAGTACTATACTTTGGTTCCCCAGTTTGGTATTTTTAGTTATACTGTTCTATGCTCTTCATATTCATACAGTGTTTGGCATTTTCAATATTTTTGGTAGAGCGCCTCTGATGAGTCTTGAATAGACGAAACGCGCGTCAGGCGTAGCAAAATTTATTGTCTGGAACTTTGTTGTAATTTGTATTTTGATCTTAATATTGGTAAAATACATTTAGCAACATCTATAGGTTTCCATATTCAAATGAGCAATGATCTAGAGCACAATGAAATGAGAAAAAATAATAATATTAAAAGTAAAAATACTTTTATTGCACATAGGGGAGGTCTAACATAAAAATAAACTGGTGTAATGACTAACCCGTTTTGCAATAAAGTACTATACTTTGATATTAATATTGGTAAAATACATTTTCAACACCTACAGGTTTCCATATTCAAATGAGCAATGTTCTAGAGCAGAACGAAATGAGAAAAAATAATAATATTATAAGTAAAAATACTTTTATTGCAAAACGGGGAGGTCTAACATAAAAATAAACTGGTGTAATGACTAACCCGTTTTGCAATAAAGTACTATACTTTGAAATTAATATTGGTAAAGTACATTTTCAACACGTATACTTTTCCTTATTCAAATGGGCAATGTTCTAGAGCACAATGAAATGAGAAAAAATAATAATATTTTAAGTAAAAATACTTTAATTTCAAAACGGGGAGGTCTAACATAACAGAAAACTTTTGTAATGACTAACCCGTTTTGCATAAAGTACTATACTTTGATATCAATATTGGTAAAATACATTTTGCAACATCTATAGGTTTCCATATTCAAATGAGCAATGTTCTAGAGCACAAAGAAATGAGAAAAAATAATAATATTGTAAGTAAAAATACTTTAATTTCAAAACGGGGAGGTCTAAAATAACAGAAAACTTTTGTAATGACTAACCCGTTTTGCAATAAAGTACTATACTTTGATATCAATATTGGTAAAATACATTTTGCAACATCTATAGGTTTCCATATTCAAATGAGCAATGTTCTAGAGCACAATGAAATGAGAAGTAATAATAATATTATAATTAAAAATAATTTTATTGCAAAACGGTGAGGTCTTCCATAAAAATAAATTGGTGTAATGACTAACCCGTTTTGCAATAAAGTACTACACTTTGATATTAATATTGGATAAGTACATTTTCAACGCCTATAGGTTTCCATCTTCAAATGAGCGATGTTCTAGAGTGCAATGAAATGAGAAAAATAATAATAATAATTTGAATAAAACTACTTTTATTGCAAAACGGGTAGGTCTAACACAAAAACAAACTCTTGTAATGACTTACCCATTTTGCAATAAAGTTTTATACTGTCATATTAATATTGATAAAATGCATTTTCAACACATATAGGTTTCCCGAATCAAATGAGCAATGTTCTAAAGCACAAAGAAATAAGAAAAAATATTAATATTGTAAGTAAAAATACTTTTGTTGCAAAACGGGGAGGTCTGATTTAAAAGAAACCTTTTGTAAAGACTAACCCGTTTTGCAATAAAGCATTATACTTTGATATTAATATTGGTAAAATTCATTTTCCACACCTATATGTTTCCATATTCAAATGATCAATGACCGATGGCACAATGAAATAAGAAAAATAGAACCCATTGTAAGTTAAAATATTTTTATTGCAATACGGGGAGGTCTAACATAAAAATGAATCACCCGTTTTGCAATAAAATATAATACTTTGATATTAATATTTGTAAAGTACATTTTCAACCCCTATAGGTTTCCATATTCAAATGAGCAATGTTCTAGAGCACAATGAAATGAGAATATGCTGATTGTTGTTGGTGCAGATTTGGTGTTGGTTACGATATAAGACCCTTGGGTTTTCAGTTATGGGTAGATTTTACTTAGAAACACTTTAAGACTTTAGGGATGCACGTTTAATATATCGGACTCTATTCGTACAGGCAAAAATAATCAGAATGAGTAAAAGATAGAAAATATTCGGAAAAGGTTGGAATAAAATATCGTAAGAACTCGTACAACTATCAATCGTGAAAAGCATTATAACTCGAAAGAGAATATCGTAAATGTAACAGGGGTATGAATAATAATACAGCAAAGAAAAACTATTTAATCGCGAAACGGGGAGATCTGACCAATGAACAACTCATTTTTAAATCATCTTGTTTATTCTTATTTTTTATGTTTACAAACAATATCTGTTCTTTTAAGATTAAAGTGGTAACCATTTGAAACCATTGTGTGCATAAATGATAATAAAACAGAGATTAAATATTTTATTGTGAAACGGGGATGTCTGTGCAAAAGACGAAGCTATGCCATCAATTGGCGTACGTCGTCGTCTGTAAACAATTTTCAAAAATCTCTATCCTCTGAAACCACTGAACAGAATTTAATGAACCTTGGTATGGTTGATCCTTAATGTGTCCTACACCAAACTTGAATTTCGATTTTTGATCCGTCAAAAACCTGGCTACCGTTGCTTAAAATAAACCATGGCGGTCAGACCACTGTTTTTTTAGCTTGTAAAGTATAAGAGATAGATAAAATAAGATGCCACGCTACTGCTTCAGCATCAAAAGTTCTACATAAATAATCAATGAGTCGAAGTTGTCAGATGACCCCTTAAAGGGGTAACGGCCTCTTAAAGGTAAAAAATTACTTTTTCATGTTTTTGACCTATAGAATGAAAACTATTGCAGATACAGAAAAGCTGTTGCTTGCTTAAATGTTCAGCTCATTCAGGTCTACAAATGTCTCAATTGGTTTGAAGTTGTCAGATGGCCCCTGAAAGGGGTTATGGCCCCTTAAAAGTGAAAAATATCATTTTTTTCAAACTTTTTTTTCAAAAATCTTTTCTGAAAGTAGTAAACAAAATTTAATGAAACTCGGTATGGTTGATTCTTAGGGTGTCCTGCACCAAACTTTGTGTTTCGAATTCTGATCCGTAAAATAACATACTGATCCGTAAAATAACATAATAGCTGTTACTAAAAATAGACCTGGGAGTCACACCAGTGTTTTTGGCTTGTACATCAAAAAGTATAAGAGATGGACGAAATCCTATGCCATGCTACTGCTTCATCATCAAAACCTCTACAAAAATCTCCATTGGGTCTAAATTTATAGACGACCCCTTACAGGATTTACCTTTGAAGGTCAAAAATAACATTTTTGCATGTTTTTGGCCTATAGAATGAAAACTATTGAATACAGAGAATAGCTGTTACTTGCTTAATTGTTCAGCTCATTTAGCTTTACAAATGTATTCATAGGGTCATGATTGTCTTAGAGCCCGTTAAAGGTAAGAAATTGTGTGTCTGGCTTATTAAAATGACAAATATTGAGCTAAAGTTGGGTGGTTTTTGTCAGATTATGTTTTATTCTATGGGTGATAGCTAATTTAGACCAGGTGAGCGATTCAGGCTCCTGGGAGCCTCTTTTTTATGTTTAAAACAGTATTTGTTATTTCAAGCTTAAGTGGTAACAATTTGAAACCATATGTGCATAAATAATAATAAAATAAAGAAAAAAATATTTTATTGCAAAACGGGGAGGTCTGTGCAAAAAACGGAACATATTGTTATCAACCCGTTTTGCAATAAAGTAGTTAAATCATATCAATTTATATCTAAAAACAATATTTTTTTATCTTAACTTTCATTGGTGACCATTTGGAACCATTGTGTACTAAAAACATGATAAACAAATAAAATATGAGCGATTCTGGCTCCTAGGAACCTCTTGCTTATGTTTAAAAACAATATTTGTTACTTTAAGCTTAAGTGGTTACCATTTGAAACCATTATGTGCATGGATGATAATAAAAAAAGAAAACATATTTTAATGCAAAACGGGGAGGTCTGGACAAAAAAGGAACATATTGTTATCAACCCGTTTTGCAATAAAGTAGTTTAAAGGGTAAGTTCACGATTTTTGACATATGGTCTTAAATTGTTCAGAACAATGTTTTATAACAGTGTGCAATTTTTTTCTCTCATATCTTAACTTATAACAAAGATATTGGAGATTATTTATTTGAAATAGTCCCCTACTCTACATTAGGGGACTACTTCAGTTAATCAGAATTTCTACTGAGTAGCAAAAAATCATATTAGTTCAAACGTTTAAATGATCATGTGGTACGTCCAATAACCAACAAAATAATTAGAATAATCAAAAGTCAACAAGATCATTTAATATTTTCAAATTACTTTCTATATAAAATCTTTTTAAAAACGTTTTATTAATCTATTATCTTTTTCTTTTAAATTGACTTTTATTATCAATTCATTAAAATTAAAATTCTATAATTAAAAAAAATATTATTATTATTTACTATTAAGAAAGAAGTTGTGTATTTAAATGTAAGCCATCATATTTCATTGAAAATAATTGTGATATAATTATGTAAATTACAGATCATTCTTTTTCTAATTCCCCACTGGGTTTGCTAAAAGTGTTAATTAATGTGAATTTATTGTCATTGTCTCTCAGCAGGTACCTGTGTAATGGTTAGGTAAACATAAATGTAATTAGTCACAGCTGACTTGGGGTGAAATAATTATCAATACCTACAGGTGTCAAAACAGTTTTATGTACTAGATCATTTTATTTTCATTCTAGCATTTAAAACAATAATGTGATTTATATGCAAGATTATCACAACACAACATGACTTAGATAATTAAAAACGACTTATTTAAATTGATTTTTATACAAAAAAATCATTATTACTAATTAAAGAATAACTTAATTTTGTTAATTTTAATAAGGATTTTCTATCACTTATTTAAATGCCATAACATAGATGCACATAAAAATATTATATATTGGCAATTCAATAATTAGGTAAATGATGGGTCACTGTCAAAAGGAGACTTTGTGGTATTCAGATGTTTTGTGTAATTTAAAATGACAAAAACCAAAAGATAAAAAATAAAATTCCATTTTTGTCAGCTTATTAAATTGAATATAAAAGTTTAAATGATATAGCATAATTAGATAATGCATTAGAAATCATATGACAAATTTTCATTTTTTTGTGAACTTTCCCTTTAATCATATCAATTTATATCTAAAAAAGTGTTTTGATCTCAAACTTCATTGGTGACGATTTAGAACCATTGTGTACTAAAAACATGATAAACTAATAAAATATGAGCGATTCAGGCTCCTAGGAACCTCTTGTTTATGTTTAAAAACAATATTTGTTATTGAAAGCTTAATTGGTGACCATTTGCAACCATTATGTCCATAAATGATAAAAAAAAGTATTTTATTGCAAAACGGGGAGGTCTGTGCAAAAAACGGAACATATTGTTATCAACCCGTTTTGCAATAAAGTAGTTAAATCATATCAATTTATATCTAAAAACAATATTTTTTTATCTTAACTTTCATTGGTGACCATTTAGAACCATTGTGTACTTAAAACATGATGAACAAATAAACTATGAGCGATTCTGGCTCCTAGGAACCTCTTGCTTATGTTTAAAAACAATATTTGTTATTTTAAGCTTAAGTGGTGACCATTTGCAACCATTATGTCCATAAACGATAAAAAATCAAAGAAAAAATATTTTATTGCAAAACGGGGACGTCTGTGCAAAAAACGGAACATATTTTATCAACCGGTTTTGCAATAAAGTATTTAAATCATATTAATTGGTATCTAAAAACAATATTTTTTTTAATCTTAAACTTCATTGGTGACCATTTAGAACCATTGTGTACTAAAAACATGATAAACAAATAAAATATGAGCGATTCAGGCTTCTAGGAACCTCTTGTTTATGTTTAAAAACAATATTTGTTATTTTCAGCTTAATTGGTGACCATTTGCAACCATTATGTCCATAAATGATAAAAAATCAAAAAAAAAATATTTTATTGCAAAACGGGGAGGTCTGTGCAAAAAACGGAACAAATTTTATCAACCCGTTTTGCAATAAAGTAGTTAAATCATATTAATTTATATCTAAAAACATTATTTTTTTATCTTAAACTTCATTGGTGACCATTTAGAACCATTGTGTACTAAAAACATGATAAACAAATAAAATATGAGCGATTCAGGCTTCTAGGAACCTCTTGTTTATGTTTAAAAACAATATTTGTTATTTTCAGCTTAATTGGTGACCATTTGCAACCATTATGTCCATAAATGATAAAAAATCAAAGAAAAAATATTTTATTGCAAAACGGGGAGGTCTGTGCAAAAAACGGAACAAATTTTATCAACCCGTTTTGCAATAAAGTAGTTAAATCATATTAATTTATATCTAAAAACATTATTTTTTTATCTTAAACTTCATTGGTGACAATTTAGAACCATTGTGTATTAAAAACATGATAAACAAATAAAATATGAGCGATTCAGGCTCCTTGGAACCTCTTGTTTATGTTTAAAAACAATATTTGTTATTGTAAGGTTAATTGGTGACTTTTTGCAACCATTATATCCATAAATGATAAAAAATCAAAGAAAAAATATTTTATTGCAAAACGGGGAGGTCTGTGCAAAAAACGGAACATATTGTTATCAACCCGTTTTGCAATAAAGTAGTTAAATCATATCAATTTATATCTAAAAACAATATTTTTTTATCTTAACTTTCATTGGTGACCATTTAGAACCATTGTGTACTAAAAACATGATAAACAAATAAAATATGAGCGATTCAGGCTCCTAGGAACCTCTTGCTTATGTTTGAAAACAATATTTGTTATTTTAAGTTTAGTGGTGACCATTTGCAACCATTATGTCCATAAATGATAAAAAATCAAAGAAAAAATATTTTATTGCAAAACGGGTAGGTTTGTGCAAAAAACGGAACATATTTTATCAACCCGTTTTGCAATAAAGTAGTTAAATCATATTAATTTATATCTAAAAACAATATTTTTTTTATCTTAAACTTCATTGGTGACCATTTAGAACCATTGTGTACCTAAAACATGATAAAACAAAGAAAAAAATATTTTATTGCAAAACGGGGAGTTTATTGCAAAACGGGTTGTTACAGAGCGCCTCTAATGATTCTTAAATAGACGAAACGCGCGTCAGGCGTAGCAAAATTTATTGTCTGGAACTTTGTTGTCATTTTTATTTCGAACACCCGTGAAGGTTAGCACTGCTAGTGGATTTTATTCCCCGTGGTTAGCCCGCTCCGGCACCAACACTTTTGTGTAAGAGAACACATCAAAGCTTTAAAGTGTAAGTTCGCGATTTTTAAAAATTTGTACATTGAAAGACTATCATATAAAAATAACTTTGGTGAAATTCCTAGCGCTCAAATATACATAGTAAGGAAAAAAATGGCTTTTGAAAGTAAAAAAAAAATATATCCATGGAGGGTCACGTGATTTGTACTAGATGGCGCTGCACAAAGTCTGAATGTTGCATCCTATACCCAGATAATTTTTATCGATGTGTACCACAACGGACAATTTAAAATAATTCAAATTAAATCGGGAATAATATAAAAAGAGTCAGTCTAATGTTTGATTGTGAACAGTTTTAAAATAATACCAACCGTTAAGTTCAAAATTAATTCGTAGATTAATACTTATTTTTTTTATAAATATTCTTAGATTCGCTGTACGGACTATTTCAGAAAAGTATATTTCAATTTTCAGTATGTAGAGAATTCATACTATTTATTTCTTTTATACATGGAATGGGTTCTAGAAAATCAACCCCCCCCGGTCCGTCCGCCAGTGCCAGTTAAACATTGAAGTGAGAAAAATGTTAATAAAATACACTTTTTATTAAAACAATAAATACAATAAATTGTAGGAATTTTTTCTCTGTCTTGCAAATTATAATGTAGATAATAAATCGTTTTTCCAACACTTCAAAAAAACGGAATAATCGGAACTAAAACATTGTATTACTGTTCTTTAAAAACATGTAAAATGAGGGCATTACACATACCATGCACAAACACGATGTAGCACCACGCTTTGTTCACTTGCTAATTGTAAGGGTGATGTAGTCAATGTAGTTAACAGGTGATATTGACACCTGCTAATTTATTATACAGAACACTAATTAAGAAATTATTAAATGACGAGCCGGTTAAAATTCTTAAAATTGAGCTGTGTAGGTTGTGTTTAAAGCTGCATGAAAATCTTTGATTGGAGGAGTACCTTAATTGACCTACCTGTCCATTATACCTGTAATTAACCACCGGGGCGTGGCTTATTGAGGGGTAACAGATCGTCCGAAAGGTTCATGATTTTGATTTACATATGTGTATTCATCAAGAACTGAATGTAGTCTTAAATATTTTAAAAAAGATTGAAAACTACTGTGCCATTTAAATATTTCAGATTATTTACTATTTGGAATTATAAAACAAATTTGAAAAGGTTTAAGTAAACTATTTATTGCTATTTGGATTAAAAAAAAACGCGGGGATTAATAAAACTATCAATGCCAAATTATTCATATTCCAACTTCTTTATTATGATCGACAACATCGGTCCTATGTTACAAATATCGTCAATTGGTTAATGTATCATCGGAGATGTGACGTCACATCTCCAATTGAGCTATCAACATGGCCGCACCCATACAGTCTTGTGTATTGCAATGAAATTACGAATATCTTTCTTAAAATATCGTTTTTAATGCCCAAACTCGGCATGATGCCTACTCTCATTATAATAAATCAAATAAACTAAAAACTTAAAAATCGCGAACTTACACTTTAAATTATCCGTTTAAAATTTCAAAATTGTCCAAACCCTAAGGTTTTTCCTACCCCAGACATAGGTTGATAATAACAATAATTTAGTTCCCCAGTTTGATATTTTGGTTATATTGTTCTATGCTCTTCATAATCACAAAAAATGCATTGGCACTTTTTTAAAAGTCAGTAATTTGAGATATATTTTGGTTGAAATGCATATAAAATTTGAATCTAAGGGAGAGAACTCTGTCAAGTCACATTAAATTCCTATCATTTTAACAGAATTTTTTCTCCATCCTCTGACACTCACAAAAAATAGCCTATGTGGTGCACTATTTGGCGGTCCTAAAAGGGGTCTTTTACGTGCATGAAGCGTGACACTCTCCACACTCGTTGGCCAACTATGGTCAGCGGTCAGGGTTTCCGTATCATAGACCTGACAACCCCCGCGGACGAGGGCATCCCTATTCAGCCACCTATGGTACACACTTGGTCACTCTGTGGGCTGAGCACTGACCTGACGTCAGAATCGCAAGACCCTTAGCCGCCTCTTAAACCATTGTCTTCTTTAAAATTGATTAAAATGGCGTTGTGACAGCTGTAGACTTTTGGGTGTTTTGAGAGTGAAGCTTTTTTTGGCTATAAGATTAATTTGCATAAATGATGATGTTTTCTAAGGGAATGTGTTATCCATTCCTTTTTAGAGGATTTGATTTGAGCGGGGTTGGGTTTTGAACAAAAGCAACTGCTATAAATAAAAACATTTCTTTTGTTTTAATATAATTTGAAAGGTTTAAAAGCAACATGGGGCTAAAGATAAAATTAATCAGATTAAGTATATTGGGAAAATCAAGTCTTTTGGATTTCGATCTCTCAAATGAGTGCAGATGTTGGTTTGTCATAGGGTGTTGATTTGTCTTCCTTTACCGGATTTGACACGCTGAATGGTCTTTTGGCAACGCGACGGGTGTGCTATAGCAAGCAGGAACTGCTTACTCTTCCTCTTCCGGAGCATCTGAGTTCACTCGTTTCGACTGGAGTTCGCGTTGTTGATTGATATTCAGTTGATTTGTGTTTCCATGTTTTACATGCTGTTTGTGTTTGTCCTGTTCTTGTTGGTGTTTACTGGTTTTGTCTCTGCTCTTTCGGACTTTTGACATTCGGATACCCCGTTGGTACCTCTGCTTCTTGCATTAGTATATATATAATGCATTGTTTTACTCTATATCCACGGAAGAGCCTAGGTGATCGTAAGAGGTGACTAAGGGCTTTTTGATTCTGACTTCGGGCTTGTGCTGGACCTTTAAAAAAGGAGATTAATAGGGTAACCTTTGTCTGCATAGCTGTCATGTATTTAATACAGAATGTCTGACCGTCAATCGTAGTAGCTCGAAATGTGGGTAGAGTGCCAAGATTCATAACAAATACTTTGTGTGCACAACAAAGAAGTGCATCGCTACTCTTTCCCCTTTTGAGTGTCCTGAAAATGTACTGTTGCTTTCTTTTTTAAATCCCCCATGTTTCTCATTATAATTTAATGGTACTTTATGTACATAACCTTAGTAGCTCAAGGCATGGATTCATGTCAGGACCATTTGTGCGGATAGCCAAGCAATCCAACACTACACCTTTACACCTTTGAGTTGTCAGAAAATGTACTGTAGCTTCGTTGTAAACCCCCATGTTTCTCATTACCATTCCAGTGTAGTCCATGTACATCGTCCTTATAGAGATTATCAGGCTAGAGACGAAACATACGTATTATTAACATAAGGCCGTACACCATGTCAAATTCGAAGGACATGAATTCTTGTTGTCTCCTTTAAAATTTATTTAATGGAAATAATGTTAGCCAAAAGATTTACAATTTGAATTTAAGCAAATTAACTTTCCCATAGAATGGATTTTAGTTTGGTATCGTCGCGAGCAATATAAATCAAAATCACGAAAACACCGAAATAAAATTGTCGTAAAAGTTGCGATAAAATAATCCTTTTACCCCTCCCTAACCTGTTATTTTTTATGTTAGGCAAAACTAAAACATAAATAAAAATAAAATTAACAGTATGGGTCCGGCAAATTTTGCAAACAATGTAAGTTGGTGTTAATGTATTCCCTAGCAGCACAATACGGCTTATATAATGGCGATGAACATTAAGGAGATGATCAAATGAACATAAAATAATGAGAAATATATCGGGAGGTTGTGCTGAAAACAAAAGAACAGTAAATGTTGAAGACCACTTGAAAATGGGAAAATATGTGGGGATGGTTATACTTCTTGGTGACCCCCCCCCAAAAGAAAAAGATATTTTACGTGCATCTGTACACATGATTGCCCATTATTATCAGCATGCTTTTCATATTAATTATACACTTTGAATTTCCAAGGTCTATTACACTGTAAATGTTTTTAGGAAACTTTCCCGCAAATTTGCGGGTGTTATCTAGTAAATATAACATATACAAATCAAAAATTAATTAGTCTCCTTAAGGATGGTCACTCTTGACCTTTTTTATATCAAAGATTTTATGATATGTGGTGGAAATGATAGATAACTGTTTACTTGATCAAATGACAAAAAGAAAATGATAGGTCCGTGTGCTCGTTTTCGAGATAAATGACGTCAAAAAGTTGGCGGGAAATAAGACTCCTCTAGATTTTACATAACTTTAACATTTTGACGTTTTTGGCCTTAAAAACCATGAAGTTATATCAAGAATTTCAAGAAATTTTATACAGTTGGTTGTTAAGGTCTATATAATCAGAAAATATCATAAAAAGTAGGGGTCAGTGTGCAAAAAAATTCTTCAATATTTAAAGGCAAAGTCAAGAGGAGATCCGAAATCAGACTGAAATCCTGAAACATGAACAGTGACCATCCTTAAAAAGGAGCGTTTACCAAAAGTAAGTTTTTTTTATAAAATAAAAGAAAACGCTAAATTGCCCGGAACAATTACGTACAATTTATTGTTTTTGTCAATGACATGTAGATCTTGAGTGTACACCGATTGTCCTTAAAAATGCCAATAAATCGTATGATCGTAGGGAGCGCGGTGGCCGAGTGGTTAAGGCGCTGGACTTTAAATCACAGGTCGACACCTCTGTGGGTTCGAGCCCCACACGTGTCAAGGTTTCCAGGCACCTACCGTTGCTCGTGGGTTTCACCGATTTTCCAGCTTGGAATATCGGGCTTTCCTCCCACACAAGCCTGGCGACCATGCAAGGGCCTCCTATTAGCCAAACGGTCGTTAATCTTGCCGTCGGTCAAAAGCTCTTCAGAGCTTATGTTAATTGTTTGACTTGTGTACACATCACATCACTGATGTGTATTCACCGACGTTAAATAAATCTTACCTTTACCTTTACCTTTATGATAATATCCCATTCAAAACTGCGTTTAAAACTAATTTTTTGTTCGTTACCAAGAAAACCAAATTTGTGGAAAACACTGTCTTTTGTTAAAAAAATATTTAATTTTATGTGTGTGTATGTAATCAAATATTTTGAAAAACAATAAGATTTAGTTAAAAGTGACTCTGAAACTAATACCAAAAATATTATTATGCAGTCCCTGTATAAAAAAAAAGCTTACCAAGGTATGGTATACAGGGTTGGCCAATTCTGTATAATTTTCTGTTACCTTTATGATATCTTTTCACTAAACAACTATCGATTACGTGACTTCCTCGATCTCATATATCTGCTGGAAAAGAATGGCAAACGGGTTCTAGGAATTCTGCTTCATAGTTAGATTTACATCTCAAAGTAGACTTTCATTGAACATATACATGAAAAGTCTATAAAAACGTGATAACTTTACCTTTCCCTTCTTGTGCAGCAATATTGCGACTACTCTATTGATTCGTTATTCAAGATCTTGCGGGACTGTCAAGGCGTCACATCTGACATAAACATTGCTAATACAATGTTGCTCCCCCGTTATTTTCTTCACTTAAGAAATTTTTTGACAAAATACGTGAGCATAAACGAAAACAACACGAAGAAACACAAACACAAAACAAATTAACTGCAATCATCAACTCAAATTCAAGTCGTCACTAGATTGATCTCAGGTGCTCCGGAAGAGTAAGCAGTTCTTAATTGCTATTGCACCCCCATCGCGCTGCCAATGGTAATTTCAGCGTGTCACCTCCAGTAAAGGAAGACAGAACAAAACCTTTTACAAACCAACATCTGCACTCACTGAAAGACAGAAAACCCATATTTGTCTATGAGCGTATGGTGTCTTTTAAACCTTTTCATATGTGAAGACAACAACCGATGGGTAACATAACCTTGTGTTAGCAATTTTCGGTGTCAGACGCTACGTGACACTTAAACAATATACCGTTGTTAATCTCCTGCAAGCTCTGAATATCGAATCGATTGTGAAACTAAACTTTATCAGCTTAAATGGACGAAATGTTGAAAAAACAGGAAGGGAAAGTCGGCGATTGGAAAGGTGAAGTACATCACGTTTTTATTATGCTTTGGTGATTTTTTTCGCTTAGAGTCTAATTCGCAATATACAACACACGTCCTTGAATCTGTTGTGTGTTTTATCTCAAATTCCTGAGGATGTATGAGATGGGAAAAAATCACCAAATAGAAACATGTTCCGTGAAAGAACATCTTCAATATTGAAAATGGAAATAAGAAGAGAGCAAAAGTCTGCGATGCTTTTATCTAGAAATGGACTCAATATTTCGAAAGAACGCCACTTAAGGCCGTAATATAAATCTTATCATTCATATTGACAGTACCCTATATAGCAAAATAACATAGGATATAAATGTTCCGGACAATCGGATTATCTAGACCATACACTTAAGGATACCAATATAAACGATAAAAGTATTGTTTTAGTATTTTAACAAATTTTCTTATTGATAGAAAAATAAATAATTAAATTATTGAAATATGATTAAACCCAAGCTACTTAATTCGCCCTATTGAATCATATAAAAACCAAACTCTTCTTAGAATATTTCATAATATTTGTGCAATAATAATATATTGAGATATCCCTTTTTAATTAGTTTCAGAGTTTTAAAGATAACATTCATGTATTTTAAGATATAAGATAATAAATACATACTTCAATTTCTCTTGTATATCCTTCCCTGTTTTGTCGTTTCGTCTTGAATATATGAGAATGATCATCCCAGTTTGGTAGTTTTGTTGTTACCTGTATATAAAACCTCTACTAAGAAGAGGAGTGATTTCCACAAATTAGGTCTTCTTGGTAGCTAATAAAATAATATATTAAAAACTCCGTTTTGAATAGGATATTATCATGCTTACTATTGGTTTTGTCAAGGACATTCATGTAAAACAAAATACATCAAAGCGAACGTTATTATCCCTGGCTAAATAGCGTTCTATTTCTTGTGTCCGTTTCTGAGAAAACATAACTTTTAGAAAGCACTCTTCTTTGTGGAGAATGATTTAATTTTTTTTATTTGTATATGCAATCTTATATTTATTACAGATCATCTTGAAATACAGGTTTGATTAAAAAAAGTAGGTTTTGTAGGAGTTTTAAGTTGCAATAAACTGCACTTTTTGACAAATTTCAAATTTTTTAATCATCGATTAAAAAGACGAAAAGTAAAAATAAGTCTTTACGTTAAGGGTGTTTGCTACTATTATTATTTAAATAGGTTTCAATGCCTTTAATGAAAGAAATATAGGTAAAGCTACACAATTAAGGAAACAAAAATGGCAGGTTAGTTATCTCGTTTTAAGATAATTGACGATAATACATTTTCTTGCTGATATTGTTTTCAGCGAGATTTATATTGCACCAAGAAGAAGGGTGCTGCAAACAATAACTTGTCAGATATAGACGTACCACTTGGTGGTCCACCAAGGAATGTGCACGAAGTGTGACACTCTCAACACACGTTGGCCAACTATGGTCAGTGGTCAGGGTTTCCGTATTATAGATATAACAACTCCCGGGGACCTTCCAACTCAAAACTTTGAGGACTGAGCATTAAGCCGGTAATCCCAAGACCCTTAGTCGCTCAAAGGACAAACTAGGATCCGCTGTGGGCCTATTCGCCAACCGGGCTCCAAACGGGACTATCACCTCTTTTATGTTCTTCTTATTGGCATTGTATCTCAGAGACAACTGACTGTGACACCTTTGTCCAGACAGGAATGCAATAAAATATTAAATAAAGATCCCACAGGATATAAAGGCGACTAAGACATGAAACTTAAATTAAACTTTTTCTTTCTGAACCATAAGTAATCTAATAACCTATTTCGTGAAGGAATTTAAAATGAATGATATTATTTACAAAATAATATCACTTTTCACATTTTCCTCTTTAAATTTGGGTCAAATGACTAGACAAAAATACATAAAATATTTAGTAGAATAAACAAACAATCCTGTTTGAGATGAAATTAGATTTTGACACGCAATTGTAAGACGAGCTGCTGTTTATTATCGTCTTGTTTTTATCTTTCATGTGGACAAATTTTCGTTACAAAAAAAAGAAACTGAATATTTCTAGCCATAACTGCTCGCCTGTTTTTTTAAAAAAATAAGACTCAAGCAGCGCGATTTCTACTATATCCGGGAGTTGAAGAAAAGAGGGGTGATACAGTGGACATGAAATGATGATGAAGTGAACGAAAGGGAGACACAAAGCCTATTAAGGAGGCCATTTCTGACTGCAACTAGGAACAGGAGTGATGGGTAGAGACGGACAATTTAGCATTCTGCATTGGGATTCTACGGTTCCTTCTTAATCGAGACCTTTTTCAGGGATCTTTAACGTGGCAGGAACCTGACATTGTCCATTACATTATTCACTTCTATGGTTTGCGGTCAGGTTTCGGCATTCCTAATGACAGGGATGTCCCTTTTAACCACTTAGGGCTTCTTAATTAGTGTACGACATGGTGTACATGTAACTGGAAAAAAAAACAGTAAATAAACCAAAACTACATGCTATTCATGAATAGGCTGAGGCATGTACTTTAAACTGTCCTCCTTAAGGTTTATAATTCATTCATGGTCTATAACATACTTGATATGGTTTTACATTGCATTTTCAAGTTTTTATCGGATTAAGGGAGCAACCATTTGATTTTAAGAGGGGGGGGCTATGGACATATTTGTAACAAGAGGCTCCCAGGAGCCTGAATCGCTCACCTGGTCTTGATGTCAACCCTATAAAAACTTTTCTAGAGCTAAATGAGCTGAATGTGTAAGCAAGAAAATGCTTTTTTCTCTATCTGTAATAGTTTTCATTTTAAAGGCCAAAAACATGAAAAACGTTATTTTAAGGGTCGTAACCCCTATAAGGGGTAATCTGACAACTATTACCCCATGTAACTTTTGTAGAGCTAAATGAACTCAACATTTAAGCAAGCAACAGGTTTTCTCTATCTGCTATAGTTTTCATTCTATAGGCCAAAAACATGAAAAAACATCATTTTAGGGGCCAAAACCCATATAAGGGGACATCTGACAACTTCGACCCTATGGAGACTTTTGTAGAACTAAATAAGCTGATAATTTAAGCAAGCAACAGCTTCTCTCTATCTGCTATAGTTTTTATTCCATAGGCCAAAAATATAAAAAAAACGTTATTTTAGGGGCTGTAACCCCATAAAGGGGTCATCTGACAACTTCGACCCTATGGAGACTTTTGTAGGGCTACATGAGCTGAACATTTATGCAAGCAACAACTTTTCTCCACCTGTCATAGTTTTCATTTTATAAGCCAAAAACATGAAAATGCTATTTTTCACCTTTAAGGGGCCGTAACTCCTATAAGGGGTCATCTGACAACTTCGACTCAATGAAGACTTTTGTAGAGCTTTCAATGCTGAAGCAGCAGCGTGGCATCAGATTTCTTCTATCTCTTATACTTTTTGATTTAAAAGCCAAAAACAGTAGTCTGACCCCCCTGGTCTATTTTTAGTAACGGCGGCCATGTTGTTTAGAGGGCAGTCACCATTTGTGCAATCTTGGTAGAGGACATCCCATAGATGAAGTATGCAAAGTTTCAAAGCAATCCCTTCAGTCGTTTCAGAGGAGAAGATTTTCAAAGAAAAGTTAACGACGACGACGACGACGGACGACGACGGACTCCAAGTGATGGCAATAGCTCACACCTGGACCGAAGGCAGGATGCTCCAAATGATTGAAAAAAAAAATAGTCAGGACAGCTAAAAAAAATCAGGATGGTATTTTGGGCTATACAATTTATGGGTAAGGCACGAACCATTTTCTTTTGGTGGGGGGGGGGGGCTGGGATTTTTCTCAAAAAAAATATTAATTCCAATTTTAAGAGAAAAAAATAAAAATGCTTCTAATAGAGCTGAAAAAAAATAAATATTCATAAATTTCCACAAAAAATATAATATACATCCTTTGAACTCAAATGATAAAAGCCTGATTTTTTTCTGCCTCGCTTCGCTCGACAAACATCACCTTATTCATCATTGCCTTTTGCAAAAGTTTCAAATTTTGAAATTATAATGTACTACGAAATAGTATCACTTTTAATATGTTTTAGTACATGCATACATAGATAGTTTTGTTCTGATATGGTATGAACATGGTGTCCCGCTAGGCAAATGAAATAAAAAAATATATATATTTTTTTTAAAAAACCTCCCCATCCCACTGGTAGTTCCAGAAATGTCAATAAGACGGCATTGGTCAATATTCACAGATTTCTTATATTTCCAACTTCATTCTTGTGTTGTTTTGTAGTTCATATGTTGATTTTTTTCAATGAGTTATGAAATTTAAATATCATGATTAGCTTTCAGGAAATCACACTAATGGATGATTTTGCATCATTTACCCAAGAGCTTTTGAGGCCTTCAGCAATCCCCATGTCTGTTCAGTATGCTAGTTACACAGGATCCCTAACCATATCAAAAAGCTTGTTTTTCTATGATCCCTTATATTGGCTTCAACTTGTACTTTTCTTTGTCTGATTTCAACCCCTGACTTGCTGTTTCTTTTGAAAACTTTGAAGCCAAAAGCCTAAAAGGTAACCATGTGATAAGTCCCCTATGTGACAAGGTTACCAGGGCAATTACAAATGAATATTGCTTCCACTTCTAGTCTTGATAAGTTTTAGAATAAGATTTCACATATTGAAAAAATATATATTTATAAAAGAAACAAATTTTGGATTTTGGATATCCAGCTATCACATGACTTTGTTGACTATTGTCCATTTAATACAATATTGCTTTATACTGAATGTTTATTTTGGGGGGGGGATTCTGGTTTTTAATTATTTTCATTTTTTACTTTGTGCTTTCAATAGAGGTTGGCTGAAATATTCGCCATGTCTCCCTATATACCATTTTCCTATAAATATATGTATGTTTTGAATATGCATGTATTCAAAATCAAAATACGATAGTCCAATGCACATTTCATCTCCTACCGAGAGTTTGTCTGTTTGACTTATTCCACATATCACATTTGTCTTTAAAATATATGAATGTTACTCACAATGAGAATAAATTAGTCCAAGAACTGGCCTAATTCACACAATTGATAAAAGACCTGTAAACTTACGAATAGAAAAACAAATGTAAAAAAATATATATATTTTTTTCTGACTTGGTCTGGAAAAAAAATATGATTTTGGTTTGGATAGAAAAAAAAATTATAACTGATTTGGATAGAAAAAAAAATATTAGTAGGTTACAAAAGCCCAGCCCCCCCCCCCACCGTATGAAAATGGTTCGTGCCTAATGTAAAAAAAAATTGCGCTCCCTAAACAAATCTTTTTTTATAAATGCAGTGCATAAATAGTATGAGCAAATATCGAAAAAAAAATCAGTAAAACAGGAAATTAAAGTATAGACTGGCTGAGGTCCTATATTGTAGAACTAACGTTGTACATTTATCATCACATATTCCTTGGACATTAATGGAGTGAAAACCCTTCGTATTTATATAGGCATACTCGTTTTGACCAGATGGCGCTTGGATTCTAATGTGAGTCCCATCTACACAACCTATTACTCCAGGAAAATTGGCTATTCCATAGAATCGTTCTTTGATTTTGTTTTTATCTACTTGTGTATTTGACCATTTAATAAAGTTATCTGCTACATTACATAATACATCAGAAACATCGCGGACAGTTCTAGAAACACTGGATATGTGGTATCCCATAGTATCGCCAACTACTCTCATAAGACTTCCACTTGCGAAGTACCTCAGAGCCAGCTTAACTTGTATGTCTGCTGGAATTGCATGTGATCTAAGTGTTGGTCTACACAGTCCTGGCTCTATAAGATTGGTAATGTAGTTCACACTATGAGGTGAAAAGCGAAACCGGTCTTTGAATTCATTTTCATCATATAAAGGGTCAAAATGCCGAAAAACTCTTTCTTTTTTGTGTCGTCTGCCTACAT